>CM028132.1:163787500-166487500 GCA_016271365.2 Neoceratodus forsteri | reverse complement strand
AAAGCATCTCAAAGGAGGGCTGTACCGGGGGAGTTAAATCCATAGGAATGTCCGAAACATGAAAGTACTGGAGTCTTAAAAGCTTCCCAGGATCGATATCCATAGTCTGGAGAAAAAGAGTTGAATTCAAATTTTTCGGCAGAGACTTAAATGACAGGTCCTCCACCACAGGCTCTACAGCAGGATTAGATCCTGTTCCTTCCACATCATCACCCAGCCTAAGGTCAGGGTCAGGCTCAATATCATCTCCTGACAGCCCAGAAGGGACTGTATGGACAGGAAAGGAGTGAAAATCAGAAGGAAGATAGGAGGGGAAAGGGGGTTGGAGTCGAGGAGCCCTGGAGACTGGAAGACGTCATGCCAAGTCTCGGCACCAAAGAAGAGCACAGCACTGCCTGGCCCATCACAGCGCATGACACCGACAGAGCCCCCGGCTCCAACAACCTCAATGGCGCTGAGGATAGCGCCAACAGATGCATCGGCACCGAGCGACCCACTGACGCCGATGGTGCTGAAACCAACGCAGGGCCCCGAAAAACAAGATTTGAGGCAAAAGAAGGAAAAGAAGCAGAAGAAAGTCATCAGTGTGGCCCCCTGTGCCGCAGCCATGTAAGGGGGGGGGGGACACCTGAGCGCGGAGTCGACGGCACAGAAGAAGGCGCTGCACGACTAGAGAGGCCCAACCACCCTATCTGATCACCCGAAAGGTCCGAGCACCCCTGAGTGACCGGGCCAGGCAGCTGGACCAACCTCCGAGCCCACTGCTCCATCAGAGCAGTCCACTGATGAAACTGCTCATCTGAAGCCCTACCAGAAGGCGGGGAAGGGCTCCGATGTCGAAGAGACCAGAGACAGAAACCGGCGACTCTGGAGAAGACCGGCAACTGACCCCAATGACCGACCATCGACTCACAGACATACCAGAAGGCGACCCCGCCGGGTGATGCCTTCTCTTTCTGGACCTACAGGTCGAAGAAAACAAGGCCCGAGCAGTGCGGGAGTGCTGCCATTTCTTTTAGCTCTAGGGGACCGCCCCTCCCCCTGGGCATTGAACTGTCCATTGTCAGACCCTCCCTCTGGAGAGGGTGGCAGACCAGACCCAGCCCGGCTGACTGAACAACTTTCACACAAAGTCTCCCTACAGTCACCTGACCCGCTCATGGTCGACTCAGTCAATGGAGGCTGATACTTCTTTCTTATAATAAATTATAGTAAGTGGTACTTTATTTCAAGAAATACTACAAAATAAAAAACTGAAAACTATGCTTCTGTTTGAAGTTTAACTCCCGGCAGGTGAGCGACAGTCACTGTAGCGCACTCGATGGCGGGAAAAAAGGAACTGAGGCGGTTGGAGAGTCGACTCCGAGATACTCATTGTTGCACGGGCAGAGGCTCGTGGCGCCGCTCCTCGTGGCTCCATCTCTGGCGCCAACCCTCTTGCAAAAAGTTTGCTCCCGCTGGATCCTAGCACCTCCAGCATAGATCTCCATCAGTGTGAATGAGTGATGGAGACTTTATGTCCAGGAAGATCCACATGTTCTGCTTGAGAGATGGTATGATCTGAGACAGAGTTACCATCCTGAAGGTGCGAGACCTGAGAAACTGGTTCAGGTCGTGCAAATCTAGAATGGGGCACCAGCACCCCCCTCCGTCCATTTCGGGACCAGGAAGTACCTGGAAATGAACCCTGGGCTGACAGGGGGATCCAGGACTCTGACCATTACCTCCTTGCAGAGGAGTTGGGCGATGTTGTCTCAGACAGCCGACTGAGTGTGCATGGATACCTTTTCCTCTCATGGGGCATGGGCTCGGCTTGGTAGGTACTGCTTGAATTCCAGAGGCAGCCCTTGGCTGACCACTTCCAAGACACCTGTCCAATGTGACAGCAGACCAGGCGGAAAGAAGTGGTGGAGCAGGTCCCCCATGGGAGGACCCACAGTGGGTGTGACAGGTATGGGGGTGGCAACCCCCATCCCGTCACTGCGCAGGCCTGGAGGAGGAGGAGGATCCACCAGAGGGAGCATCAGGACCTTTCCCCTCTGAGCTTAGAGGCCGCCGAAGCCCCTGACTTGGGCTGAGGGCACCAAGATTGCTGCTGCTGCACCTGGTACTGGGGCTGCTTGGCCGCAGCAGCAGAAGGCTGAAAGGGCTTAGGCTTCTGCTTTTTGGAACCCTGAGATTCCTTCTGGGCGGAAGCAACGGAGTCCAAGGTGGCACTGGACTTCTCGATGCACTGAAGGTGACCAACTCCTGGACCGAACAAGTCTGTGCCCAGGAAGGGAACGTCCACCAGTTTGTGCTGGGTGTCTGCCATGAAGGTCCAGACCCTCAGCCAGGCCCTGCGGCGCATGGCAACTGCAGCCGCCACCGAATGGCTACAGGAATCCCCGATGTCCAGAGTAGTCTGGCATTGCTGCTTAGCAACAGCCCAACCCTGGTCATGGACCTGCTTGACCGTAGTCTGAAGGTTCACAGGGAGATGAGGAAAGATCTCAGCTAGAGAGCCCAGCAGGGCATGGGAAAAATGTGCCATGATGACAGCCAAGCTCACCAGATGGAGACCAAGCGAAAAGGCAGCATTGACCTTTTTGGCAGAGTGATCCAATTTTTTTTAACTCTGTCCGGAGGTCCGTGTCTCCTGAATTGCCCGAGCGCCGAAACAGATTCGGTCACCAATCCCTCAGCCGAGGGGTGCTCTGTGAACCCAGAAAGGGAGCCAATGGGAACCACATACTTAAGGACCCATCCAGGCTGTTGGAGCAGGGCAGGAGGCAGGATGCTGCCAAAGCACCAGGGCCAGGCCAACAATGGCTTTGGCCACTGGGGAAGGCCTCTGTCAGAGAATCTCCTTTTGTCAGAATGTCTGTCAGGGGATATTGAGCCCGTTTCTGAACTGGCTGCAAAGGCATCCCCGTGGATTCAGAGATAAGACAGAGAATGCCCATGAAGGACGTGGGACCTTCCTCTGTTGAGAGACCCCCAAGCAAATCATCGTCAAATGGATGAGAATGCAAGCTGGAGTTCTCGGACTTCAAGGAGTTCGGATGAATCGGCCGACAACCCGAGTCACCTTCAACCCGCAGCGGATGGTTGAGAGGGAGGGTGACTGACAGCCTGTGCGGGATGCCCTTAGTAGGCCAAGACTCTCTAGCAGGAGCCATGGAGGCAGGCTGTTTAGGTGGCGGCTCCACCACAATCAGTGGAGAGGCCAGTTCTGGCTGAGCTGGGAGGGTCTTCACTGGCTCTGTGGAGGGACAGTGTCGACCGGCTCTGGAGGAGTTGGCCTAGAGGGTGACAGCCATGTGATGGCCGATGTGGAAACCGGGGTCAACTTCCGACTGGCCAACACCAACTGTTGCCACATGAGATCCTCGTAGCGTCGACGCAACTTGTGTCGAAGCCTCTCCTCTTCCGAGGAGGATGTACAGCAGCGGCGCCACTTTTTGGAACTCACAGAGTGGCGTTTGCAAGATCTCCTCAGCCTGTTGGTCGAGGGTGTCACAGACCTAGACCTCAACCATTGGGGGGCCGACAGGGGTGCTCAGAAGGAGCCGGGGAGACCCGCGGCACCTCCAGGTCAGGGACAGTGAGGAGGTTCCCAGCAGGCTGGGTCTCCTCTTCGGTAGGTCCAGGAAGGACCAGAGTCCTGAACAAAGAATTGTCAGCCTCATCGAGTGACAATGGGTTGACGGGGTCAATAATTTTGACTGGGTCATTGTCCCATGTCTTGGCTGGCTGGCCTGATGGGGGCACCGTGAAGCCAGTGGCCGAGGCTGCAGTTTCAACCGAATTCAAAACTGGAGATTCCTGGGAATTAAACTGCTCTCGATCCCAAGAACATCGTCGACAAGACTTCTCCTCTCTCGGCTCCCCGGAATCCTTCTTATGGGAGCGGGAGATGTGCGAACCCAAGGGGCCCTCCCCTTTAGTCAGGAGAGATTGGCACAACTCCTTGAAGAAGTCCAAAAAGGTAGAGCCCAGTCTGAGCAGGACGAAGACTGAATCTGAAGAGGACCCATCAGTGGCCCGAGCAGCCTCCTTCTCGAAAGCCTTCATCTGCTCGAGATGTTCAACGGACCCCGCAGCTGCGGAGACCGCCCAACAGGCCTCTTTATATGTGACTGTCGGGTACCACTTTGACGGTCAGCCGAACTGTAACCATGTGAGATGATCGTCCAACACATTTCATCTGGAATGAGCGATAAAAGTCTCAAGCCTGGGTATTGTGATCGTGCGGGTTGGTGCAAGACATCTTCTGCCCCCAAGGGCACTGACGGAACCCGGGCGAGGAGTTGTCCTCCATAGCGGTCGCAATTGCAAAACGATGTGGTGAAACTTGAATGAGTTTGAGTTTTGGTAAGGAATCTAAAGATTTATGCACCAGGGCCTACTCAATGCGGGAGCGGTAAGGAGGGAACCTGAATCTTCCAGTGGGAAGGAAGATCTGGCATCAAGGGTCGGAGAGGAGGGTTATATCACCCAGGTGGGTGGGTGGGAGGAGCCAGCTTTTAGACCTTCTGGCAACAATCTTAAAGGGGAAAGGACATGCCAGAAAGTGTGGATAGAACAACATATCCACATCCCTAGAAATAAGGGTTACAAAATGGCATTGTAACTTTTTAAACAAATTAACTTAGAGGTCTCATTTTTGGTGTGTGACTTATTGGGGACAAGTCGATTCTAATTCTGTATTTATTGATTTAAGAAATGTTGGCTGCAGTCCCTCTTTAACTTCCACTGGAAGAACAGACAAACGCATGCAGCTTTGTAATTATTTGGCAGGACAGGCTCAAACACATGCTGCTCTGTAATTATCTGGCAGGGTATGCACGAATGATGTGTGACCAGTACCCTCCCCAGCAGCAGAGAGCCTCACCTAAGACATGAGAGTCAGACCCCCAGCTAACTCCAATGTGGGATTCTGTGACTCTGTACATGAACAATGGTCACTTTGTCATCAAGTCAGCAGCATCAATACACAGCAAGGCATGTGATTCCATCGGGGATATCTTTGAGCTTTGCTCTTGTGGTTTATTGTGTTACATCATCACAGCTTTATTTTGAATAGCTGCCCATCTATTATTCCATTTATTTAACAGTCCTCAGCTGTATTCAAACTTATCTGCAGTGAACACTGCATGTCCATACAGGAGGAGTATATTACCATTTAATCCATATTTTCTAAACCAGCATTTCTAGTCATTATTTAATTTGATTTGTTCTAGACTGTGATACCTTTTATTGGACCAACAAAGAAACTGTATATAGATGCAACAGTACACAAGCTTTCAGGGCCACATAGGTCCCTTCCTCACGTATGTTTAACAGATTAAGTAGAGAAAGCAAGTTTTGTACCAAAGGTTCATGTTAAAGAATCAGCATAGGACAGGGCAGGACCTAGTTATTTACAGAAATACAAAAGTCAAAGGCAAGGAGAAACGTCAACAGAAAAAAGTAAAACGCTTAGAGGAGAGTAAGACAAACACAAGGTTTTGCTTAGAGTAAATAAACTAAGCAATCTCAATACGCAAGTTATAATGTAATTCAATGGGTCAGAGGTCCTCACAGTGTGTCATGAATCCTATGTCTCTGTTCAGACCATAAACTCTGTTTTCAAAGGAGCTGAAATGATGTACCGTGCTTGTGTCAAAAAGAACTGATGCAAGTGGCAGTCTGTGCTTCATCGTGTGTCATTCCCAATTTTCAGATGTTGCCTGCACCAGAAGAAGAGTGACCTGCGCCAAGTAGGCTTGTGCCGTACCTATGCTGGCCGCACCGCTGCACCATGGTAGGGGGTGTGTGCGCCACAGTGGAGCTGCAATATCCCCTATTTGGGGATTTTCAAAGTCCTCCTCCTGGCTGCAGGCTTGTCAGAGGTAAGACCAGCTAGAGCTGGTCTAATGATCCCCTGCGCTGCCACCATCAACAGTGAACACTGGGGAGAGAGCTTCTCCATGGGAGCAGCTGGCACACAGCACACAGGCAGCAGTACAGGATGGTAAAGGTGCAGCAGAATGGAAGTCAGCAGTACAGATGAGGGGCCACTAGCGGGAATGCTATCCGTGATGGCAGTGATGGGTGCTGCTGGTGCATATGCAAGGGCCTTGGACACACGTGGGAATATGTGCATGGTGTCGCCCCTCCGTACCACATGTTGAACCGCAGTGGTTACCGACAGCTTGGCATGATATGCCCCATGGTTGGGGAGATAAGGCCCTGTTGGGAACTTCCACTATGCCACTAGCACTGTCCCAACAGATCCTGGCCCGCACGGCAGCAGACTTGACTAGCCATGCATATGGTGGGTCAGGGCTGGCACTATGGTGCCCATGGGCATGGACCTGTGTAGTGCAGACCCATGTCTGGAGCACACCACTGCTGTGCATGCTGTTAGGCAAGTCACGTTGATCGCGTACCTCCCCCCGCGCCAGTCACACTGCTTCTCGTCCCTCATGGGACTGTCACTATTGTCCTGATCATGGGTCTGAGCTACCACCACTCCCTCTTAACCGACCTTCCATGGTCTCCATGGCACTTGGCCGATGGGTCACCGGTTCAGGTTGCCATGTTGCACTACCCTCCTGCAACACAGCAATCCTCCCATCGCCTTTTGTTTGATGCGGGGTGGTTGCGGCTCAGTGGGCGTTTGGTGTAGGGACCCCCACCAAGTATCAGAGTCAGGATCAGGGTTACTGGTGCACCAGCATTCTGTGCAAGTTGCTATTTGTTGCAGCTTGCATCAATCTAAGGGCCGGTTTGAAAATCAAGCCTCATGTTTTGAATCAAGTTGCTTAATGAACTTAAGTTCCCCTGTCCTTTACTGTGCAGAGCTCAAGTTACGTTTAAAAGCACCAGTACTGATTTGTCCAGAAGTGAGTGATTAGGTTCGGTGAAGCTGTGTCCCATTGGTGAGCTGGCTGTCTTATTTGTTATGGTGTACCCCCAGAGATTCCTGCTGGTTTGTAGGGGTGGTTTGATTTCTATCACATTTTTCTGGCCATTTTGTGCATTGTGTGAGGTAAACCACATTTTCCAGCAGAGGATGCATCTGTCACTTGTATAGGTGAATAGAAGATCCCTTGCTGCAGGCAGTCAGGAGACTGGCAAATGCAAACACACCCCACCTGTTGTCCTACTGAGGCTACCATAGCTTCTTCCTCAGTATGTCTCTTGCCTTGCAGGCTGTAGGTCAGTGGCTGTGTCAGCTCTTCAGTTAGATTAGATTTTAACTTTTTAAATTAATTCATCCATTCTCTATCCTTCCACGTTACTCTCTTAGCCTGCTATGCACCACCCGAGATGTTTTGGCAGTCTTCGCTGACACTGCAGTCATTAATGCCAGAGAAAAAGGTATAAAAGCAGCAGCACTAACATCACTGGAAGCTCTGGCCATCTAAAAGATGAATGACCCCAGTCATTCCCAGCCACATCCAGCCTTGCAGCAGTGGTCTGGTGTACTAAGCATTGTCACAGATGCCAAAATCCCCCTGTGGAAATACCAATGATTAACGACGGGGGGGGAGAGAGACGGGCACAAGTAGCAGGAGAGCAGTCAACACAGGGACCCCAACTATCAGGCCTCACAAGTGAGCAGCCATACTTGGTGGCCGACTTCTTTTTTCTCAGAAGGTTAGCGTCTTGGCACTGAGCCCTATGCTCACATGGAAAATTATTTTTATAAAGCCCTTGCCTCAAACCACCTGCATGACCCTCAATGCTCCAAGTCCACATGTCTAAGGGCATCTCACAAGCCATGGAATATCTTCCTGGAATCCCCGCTGCTGCAGAGGAAGTCCATGTCACCACAAAGGGCTCCTTTGCTTCATGCAGGCTGTGTGTGTGCATGTTGACTCTGCCTCTGTACTGTTTTCATGCCTCCTCACAAGTCGCAGGGACTCCACCACAACTCCATCTTCCACGCAAGTTGCAAGCATATCATCCTCTCAATTACTTTTTTTCAGCAGCTAAGCACCAGTTAACGCACAAGCTGTGTGTATTCTGCATCCCCCCCTTGATAATAGCTTCTTTCTTAAGCTACACAAATCTATTTCTTTGTGCAGTTTGGGTTCTAGGCCAGTCATTTCTTCTGAAGGGGCATATGGAGATCATTCCTTTTTTTTTATTTATTTAGTTTTTGTTAACCTTTAAAAGGGGGCACGTGGAGATCACTGCTACTTTGTATCAGGTACCTGCACTGTTATGGCATCAATGAACCTTACTAAGGTGCATGCTGACAGTGCCTCAGGTAACACCGAAGCTGGGTCATCTTGGTGGCACCTCATTCAGCAGGAGCAGTGCATGGGAGAAGAGTCAGGCCTCCATTTCCTGTGTGCACAGCAGCAGCAGTTCAGGCAAGGGTGAAGATGAACAGCCCCCTTGATGTCTATATCTCAGCAAAAGCAGTGTAAGGAGCAAGACCCCAAGTACACCTGGCATAAAGCCCGCAGCTTCTCTGGGGTAGCCAAACAATCAGCTTGGTGGGGAGGGGAAGAGACTCTTTTCTCTCAATCTACATGTATGACAACGCTCTACTACCTGAAAGGTTTTAGTTGGAGCCGGCCTGCTGGTGTAGCATTAGTGCTACCGCTCACAATGCTGACAACCCGGATTTGGGAAGGTAGATGAGTGTCCCACTGGATGCTCTCCACTTGGTGAGGAAGAATACTCAACCTCTGCTGCTCTACTGCCATCTGGGTGACCACATGTGATGGTGCACTGGAGCCACGCGCTGGGATGGGGAACACCATCATGTTCCAACAGGAGTGTATGCCCAAGCATGCGCATGCATTGTGTAGCTTTATTAGCATCCCAGGAGAATGGGAGAAACAGTGAAAACAATGACTGACTAGGAGGACATCAGCCCCCACCCTGCTCAGGTTCATATGGCCGACCTGACATTTCTTCCCTGGAGCACCGACCCAAGTCTCCGTGCAGGGTGGCTGCCCCCATGGTCCAATATGGGGGGAGAGACCAGTGCACTCCAGAGAAGCAAAGAAAGTCCCAGAGAAGGCAGGTGAGGGGGCTGGGTGGAGCGGGCGGACTGATGGGAGCCAGCTGGCTGCAGGGAATAAAGCAAAGTAAACACAAAACAAACAAACAAAAAGGTTCTAGTTATGTCCTATAAAAAGAAATTGAGAGCATAGAGTGGAACACCTGAGCTCAAGGGCGACACCATCTGGGTCCGATACATTTATGGACCAGGCTTTTGCTATTTTGCTTGGTGTGCCTTTTGCTCCCTGTACTTGGTGGCATCATGTCCGCAGATGGTCAACAAGACCCAACCTAGTGAATTGGAATTCCTGTCTTTGCCTTCTGGACTAAGTGAAATAGAATAGACTCTCAGGTATCCGATAACTCCTCCCCTCCCCCAAGTCCCAAACAAAAAGCTGCAGCACTGACCTAAAAGCACATCGACTCACTTAACAATTCACCATATGAGAAACATTGCTTACTGAAGTGCCAGTATAGCAAACTCTGGAAAGAGCCAACACGGCTGCTATACTGCTTTAAAGGGACATCTTCCACTTAAAGAGCTACTAACGCCTCAAAGAAAACTTTAAAAAGCATAATAATTAGGTACAATTCTGCCTGCATTCCACTTATATTTTCAATTTTTCTCCTCCCCATTATTTATTACTAAGGAAATTTGCATGAATATATGGTCTTTATCCCTTAGAGTTTCTTTAGAGTCCAAACTACAGTGGTGTCCCCCTGGATAAAACCCAATTTTGCATTTTACAGCACTCTGCAGAATGCTGCAGCAGACTGACTGAATAAAGCAATGTAATTTCAATGGCAATTAGTCCCTTTTGTCATTCAGAAAAATGTGATACTGCCAGGATGAAGTGAATGCCACAGTTTTCTGCATGACAAAAGGGACTAATTGCATTGAAATTGCATTGGTTTATTCGGTAGATCTGCTGCAGCATACTGCAGAGTGCTTTTTTAATAATAATAATATTCTTTATTTTTATGGCACCTTTCAAGAACCAAGGCGCCTAACAAATATAAAAGAACAAATCAGACAATCCAAACATTTAAAATAGAACAAGTAATACAGTTAAAAAAGGAAAAAAGAGATCAGTCACCAAACGCCTGGTACCACAAGTATGTCTTTAATGCCTGCTTAAATCCCTCCATGGTTGTGCACTCCTGTAACCGATGGGGTAGAGAATTCCAAAAGGATGGAGCCGCATGCATAAATGCACGTGCCCCAGAAGATTTCAAACACACCCTAGGAATCTCTAGCAACCCCTTGTCGACTAAGTGGAGCGATCGCTCAGGGCAGTAAAGAACCAGGAGCTCTTTCAGGTAGTCCGGGCCCAGTCTGTGTAGGACTTTAAAAGTCAGTAAACTGCATGACACAGAATAAGCACTGCTATGTGTAACCTCGGACATTTTCAGGGCAATGGATCAGGGTAAGGCTACAGGTGCCACCTCTGTGGACCTGACCAAAGCCTTCGATCTTGTCAACCACCAACTTCTCCTCACTAGACTCCATCAACTAGGTCTTGACCCTGCATCCCACTCCTGGCTAGCCAACTACTTAACCAACAGGCTCCAGTGTGTAAACTGGTCTGGTGCCACGTTCTCCCTCGCTCCCATAACAAACGGTGTTCCACAGGGCTCCGTATTAGGATTAGGGGGGATAAAACATCCCCCCTTCACCTTTCAATACAGAGTCCCTTCACATTACACTCTAAAAGGTAGCATACACGGAGCATTTACTATAATTCTCCGCCGCCTCTTATGTTTCTAAGGGTTTGTTTTAATAAAACACAAAACACAGCTGAACTATACATCCTGTATTTGCAACAATGTGCACAATCGTAGCTTCTTAGTGCAGCTGCTTTCAGGGCATTCATAATTACCTGGAAGGGGGGGGGGGAAATCACTGAATAACTCGCTCTTACTTCAGCCCTCCCCTTTTCTTTATTTTTAGTACCTTGCTACTCTCCACTACACTATCTTTTAACTTAGTCTCAACTTTTAAAGCTTGCATTTATTTACTTAATTTCTAATTTTACATAGTTATAGTACCAAAAGACTTTAAGTAAAGCACCAAGCCCAAAAGTTCCAGTGCCCCTAATCCAACACAGAGCCACTCTGTGACAGTCTCCATTTTCGTCAGTGAACTCCCACTCCACTGTGGGGATGCAGCAATTCAATTATATGCCGATGATGCCATTCTATACAGGGCTGCTAAAGATATCAATGTCATAAACGCCAACCTCAAAAGCAATTTTCGGGCTTTGGAGGCCTGGTTCAAAGCCAACCTGTTAGTACTTAACACTAAAAAAACTCAAACCATGTTATTCCACCACACCTCCTATAAACTTGATAACCAACCACCTTTGGTTGTTAAAACATCAGCAGGGGTGACGCTGGAATGCGTCAAAAGCGTTAAATTCCTAGGTGTCACCTTAGATGAAAACCTATCCCTCGAGATTCATACCAGTAAAATTATAAAATCAATTCACCAGAAACTAGGGTTACTATACCGTACTGCCCCCTACCTCACTTCTCAATCCAGAAAGACCACCTCTACTGCAACCCTACTCCCAGGTCTCCTCTATGGTGCTTCCTTGCTTTCCACAGTGAAGCCATCTATTCTGAACAGACTTAGGCAAGCATATCACCATATTGCCAGATTTACTGCTTCAGCCCCCGGCCTGAACTCACCCCTGTGTTGTGCTCAGTACCTTAAATTGGCCAGGTTTTGAGGCGAAGTTGGACTACCCCTTGCTGTGTACCATCTTCAAATTAATTCACCTCCCCTCCAAGCCTGTCTAACCTACTAACCCGGGAAACCATTCACCAGGTCCCTTAGAACATCTTACCAAACATTACTAAGTATACCTAAAACTCGTTTAGCAATTGGAAAGAGATCTTTCTTGTATGCAGCTGCACATAAATGGAACACTCTTCCAATAGGACTTCTATACTGCACATCCCTCTTGCAGTTGCAGGCAAGGGTTAATCCTATGTCATGCTCTCAAGGTTTCTCTGAACCCTGTGTAGCCAACAAGTCTGAAAGTTGTTTATGTCCTAAAGTGTATGATGTTTCTCTATCTAATGTACTTACTGCATCAAATTGTTGAATATTTCTACTTAATGTTACTACTGTTTGTACCACTGTTGGTACTACGTTTACTGTCAATCTACTATGTTTAATGTCTATCATTTGTGGGATGCTTAGATTCCCCAGGTTGCCACTGAAAAAGGGACAGTCTTGTCTCAGTGCGCCTACCCCGTCATCAAAATTCAAATACATAAATAAAATAATTTAGAGTCCATCTGCCTCTATAGCTTACTCCCTACTTCAAGTCACAGGCCTCTGTTATGACATCACAATCTGTTGCTATGGGAGTACCTGAGAGGTCACGAGCAGTGCTCTATGACTTCAGGTAGGGAGAAAGCAGCAGAAATAGAAAAACTCTTCAGGAGCAAAGATCCTGTTTTCATACAGAAGACCTCAGTAATAAATAATGGGAAGGAGGAATACAGCACTTATGGAAAATACAAGCTGACTGTATCTTAATATTAGGTTTTGTTAAAGTTCTCCTGAACGTGTCACCAGCTCTTTAAAATGATCCAACTTATGAATGTGCATTGGAAAATTTCAATGTACACTCATTACTTTGTTGTTCTGTAATATTTTTACCCCAAATTTTCAACATAGCCTTCTTGTGATCCAACCTCATGAACAAGGGTGGAGACAAATTTCAAAACCTGCCCAAAAGGTGATTTCGAACAGTGACAACATTCCTTGCCACAGGTGCGAAAACATGTTTTAGTCAGGATGTGAAAAATGACAGTTGTCACGTTCATGAGGTAATGTGAAAAAATGTCTATGCTGAAAATTTGGGGTAAAAAATAGTGAAAATTACCAAAGTTGTGAGCATGTGTTGCAACATTTCAACGTATGCTCATAACGCTGTCATTTTTAAATATTTTCATCCCAAATGTTCAACATGGCCATTTATAACCCCACCTGATGAATAAGGTCAGTGAAAATTTTCAAATCCCACCCAAAAGATGATTCTGTCACGTGATCGTGATAACGCCTTTTGGGTTTGATTTGCATAATTCCGGTTTTATCATGCCGCAGCGACACTACCCACAGAGACATCCCAGACAGCGACAGCCGCAGTGCCGGCAATGCAGTGTCAGGGATGCCTTGAACTCCTAACTCAGAGTTGGAGTTGGACCGGGGGGGGGGGGGTGCACCCTGCAAGGCAGTCTCGGTGTCTGGCAGGGACCATCACAGAGACATGCAGATTTTGTCTAAATCCTGTCACTGTGATGGTCTTCGCAGTCGGAGCGTCACTGCGGCATCAGTATACCCATAATACCACTGTCATTGGTCATGAGGTGGGGTCCCACAAAGGCCATGTTGAAATTTGGCGTTAAGATATGCAAAACTGCCAAAGTAATGCATCAAAGTTCAAAACCCCATTGAAATACATGGAACTGCACTTACCTTAGTTTTCAGATCACAGTTGCTGGTTCGAGGAGCCAAATGCGTCTTCAATCACATAGTGGATCTTCATCACATGACTTGTTCAGGTGAGTGAAGGCGCATGGGGGGTGTACTGGGGGTGGTAACTGCTCCGAAGGGAGGTCAGGATGGAGGGGTCAGACTGGTGAGGGACTTTTTTTTTTTTTAAAAGCTAAAAAAAAAAAAAAATACATCGAGGGATGGTTTTCTTTATTACAGGTCCCATACAGAGATGAGGATCGGAGGGTGGGGCACTAGTAAACACCAGGGAAACATTAATGGGAAAGGGGATAAGCAAGTGGGGGTGCCACTAGACACCAGGGAAACATTAATGGGAACGGAGATCAGAGGTACCATCAGACACCAGGGAAACAAAGATGAAGAAGTGGAGGAGACTTTTCTCACTGCAGACAATCTTTTTTCGTGGTTTAATATGCCAGAATCAGCTTTAGAGGGAAGAACAGAAATTAAAAATCAAATGCAAAGGTATTTTAAAAATCAACCCCTTTTGCTAGTATAAGGACAACTGGGCCTTATGTATTATAAACAAACTGCAGGAATTGCAATATTTTATGTATAAATGCTTTTTTATTGCCTCTCATTTAATGGCTTCACAGAAAGGCCCTCAGAATTTTTCAGACCACCTGGAGGAAACTTGGGTGAGCAGTGATGCCATTTAAGTATGAAAATTTTCATCAAGGTCCTGGCAACTTCATATACACACAGTACATCAGATTATGAACTGGCAAAAATCAACTGCCACTTCAAACTATATTAAATGTACTATAAAATATTAAATATCTAGTAACTTTCACAAACTAATCAGTAAAAATTTGGGGACAGAATTAAACAAGAGGAACAGTGCCCAAACATCCTCAGGTCAAATACTTTTCTGCCCAGTTTTCCTTACTAACCTAAATATAGTTGTATTTTGCTCCACCCCATTTGCTGAGGTTCTACAACTCTCTCTGTACTGTGCACTTCCCTATAATGGGTTCTCCTCCCAGAAATTGTACCGTTGCTCTTGTAACCCTTCATTCTTCAAAATTTATATTCCACCCCGTCCTTTCCTAATGCAAGACCTTTGGCTTTTTTTTAATTTACCCCTCCCCTCTCAAAATTTCCACTTTTACGAGAGATCACGTGATGAGCCTGGCATGACAGGACGTCTTCTGTGCTGCTCCTAGGCCCTGCTAATTTAAATACGCTTTTAAACTTTCTTGGGACCTCTATTTCTAAATACCTTATTCCAGTCAGCAAGGTGCTTCTGACTAGATTTCCCAGCAGAAACGTTGTGGGTCTGAGCGAGTGAAAGCAGTTATTACTTCTCCGACACTGCACTTTCAGCATCAACAACGGGCCGAACTGCAGCATCGGGATGGAGACTGAAGCTATAGAGCCCCTGGCAGTACGAACTCCAGCAGTAAAATGACCGAAACCCATATCGCCCATACCAGATGAACAGGTGGGCCAATTAGAAACAGAAGGGGGTACCAATACGACTACGGAGGACATTCTAGAAATAAAGCAAATGTTGCAGGGGCTGGTGGTCGATTTTGCCACAGTCAAACTGGCATTGCACTCGCTGGCTCAGAAGATGGGGGACGTGGGCCAAGCGGTCCTTATCTGCTGTCAAAGTCTAAGTTTCTATGTTTCCTCCCAAGAAATGAAGGTATCCACTATGGAGCAAGAGCTGGTTGCTGTACGCAAACAAGTCAAAAAGCTTGAGGATCGGATGGAAGTTCAAGAATCCAGGAGTAGGAGGAATAATCTTATCTTAGCAAGGCTCCCAGAAAGGGCTGAAGGGTCTGACTGTGTTCCTTTTTTACAAGATCTCTTGCTTAAATTGCTCGGCCCCACACCATTTGGAGAGGCTTACAACTTGGAAAGAGCACATAGAGCATTAAGAGAGATGCCCCCACTGGAAGTGAGATCTCGGGTCCTAATTATACGATTCCTGAACTACAAGGAAAAGTCCCATGTGCTTTTCACTACTAGGCAAAATAAAGCTCTGCAATGGAATGGCGCGTCTATCTGGCTGTTCCAGGATCAAACACCATTGGTTAGGGAGAAGCAAAAGGAGTATTTGGAGATAAAGAAAAAGCTGTATCTTGCTGGAATTAAATTTCATTTGCAATATTCTGCGACTTTGATGGTACGACTCCAATCTGGGGAGAAAAGGTACTTGACTGCGAGTGATGCCATGGAGGGTCTGCGGTTTGAACTTCCAGCGTTGTTTAAGTCGCCAACTTGAGTTTCTTGAGAAAAGAAGAGGGCTGGCATGATCTAACAAGTTGGGACTTAAGAGATGGAAGGGAGATGCAAAACTTGTCCTTTTTCAGGTTCTTCTATAAAAGTTGAATACACTTGGTTAAAATGTTAAGGCTAATGTTGCTAGGTTACAGAGGGGGTTAGTTTGGGGCTGAAGGTGGATTGACACCCTCAAGAGGTTGTAGGGTTCGAATCAGGAGCCTGGTAGTTAATGTGAGGAGAGGGCTGAAAAAGGTCATGAGGGAGTGCAATTTACTGTTATATGTTGAGGGGTTATTGGAAACACTGTTCTGGGCTCCATGTTTGGTGTTCTCGAGACTGAGAAGATGGAGGGGAATGTAGGGAGGACTGGAGGAATGAAGCTTAGGGAGTGGCAAAGACAAGGAGTTGACCCTCCCCTGTGGAGTTGATGGACATAAACATTAGGTCAAGGGAAGGGGGCTAACCTCACGCCTTAATGGGTGATGTAGGAGTGGAATAGGGGTGTGATTAGCGTTCTATTATTCGATGAAGCTGACAACTCTTCCCGATGTATTACAGGAACCCTCTTAGGTATGAGGGACTTTGCATCCCTGAAGGGTAATGATAGGAGTAAGGGAGGGGGGATTGGGCAACGTCCTGGCAAAGAAGGATGGTAGAGGGAGTAACAGAGCATTTTATCCGTTCTGCAAGTTTGGATTCCCTTACAGGCTGGATTAAGGGTGTGGGCATTGCTCCGCTCAGCTAACCCTCTATCAGTTTAATAAGCTAGAGGACGAGGGAGCTTATTAGACAAAATATAATAAATCAATCTGAATGGGGGCAGAATCTGAATCTAAATGGGGGTGAATTATGGGGATGAGGGAATCTGAGGAGAACCAATGACATAGGGGTACAGGGGTGGAGATGTAAAGCTGCAATAGATGTCTTAAGTTAAGGGCAGGGTCCTGTGAGCTGCTCATTTAATTTGAGGGGCGGGGGGGGGGTGTGCACAGAAAATGACTCATCCATGAATCAATGTTTTAATGGAGGACAATCGAGGGACGTGGGGATGGGGGGGGGTTAATGGGCTCTGGAAGGAGAGAGTCCAATAAAGTGCAAAGGAGAGATGTAGACCTTGAGAGGGCAAAGAATGATGGTTTGAACAAAATCCTTTTTATATTTAACAATGTCATGTGTTAAAATTATTTCATGGAATGTAAAAGGTCTCAGGGGTAATTCTGAGGCATATTAGTCAGATGGGGGCTCACATAGCTGCACTACAAGAGACCCACTTATTGACAGAGGAGCTGAGCTTCCTTAAGCAGATGTGGGTGGGCCAGGTTTATGGAGTAGGTAAGGAAATGGCCTTGGGGGGTGTGGCGATCTTAATAGGGAAAACCTGTCCGTATACCATAACACAGGTGATTACAAGGGAGGATAGTAGAGGGATTTACCTCTTTGGTAATATTTTGGGTAAAGAGCTCTCAGTTGTTTCTATTTATGGTGCAACCCCTTCTAATCCTGATTTCTTTGCTTCACTTGAGCTGGATATTACTACATTTTCTCCGCATTCCCTCCTTATGGCAGGGGATTGGAACCTTTGTTTAAATAACCGAGAGGCTAGGATACCATCGTCCAGAGGGCCTCTGTCCAGGGCACAGATCGCCATGAATAGATTATTGGAGGTCACTGCCCTGGTAGATCCACTCCCGGACCCATTCTACAGGAGCAATAACATGACATTCTTTTCTGCGGCCCACAAGAGTCAATCTAGAATTGATTTTTTTCTGGTTAATAGGCAGGCACTTTGTGATGTTAAGGAGGTGACAACCCGGTCTAGAATTGTATTGGATCAGTCCCCAGTTCAACTGATTTGGGAGTCAACAGCTGCTCCTCCTAGGCCGTATAGCTGGAGGCTGAATGATACCCTATTGACTGAGATCTCAGTCCAGAGTAAGTTAGAGGAAGCTCTCCTGGAGATAATACAGAAGCAATTGCCTACGCTTCAGAACAAAAACTTAGCGTGGCCAATCTGTAAGGTGTTGTATGCAGGTGTAGCGCAGTGTTTCACACCATGGAGAACTAGAATGAGACGTGCAAAGGAGGAGTTTATATTGGGGACCATTGAATCGCTGGCCCCTTTGAAAGGGTCCTCCAAGGAAACAGATACTGAACTTAAAAGTCTAAGAAGGGAAATGGCGGACATCATGTATGGTAAAGTAGAATTCTGGTTAGAAAAGATTCAAGCTAAATATTTAATGCAAGGAGACGTGCCTGGCTGCCTCCTTGCAGCTAGAGTTAAGAAATGGGAAGCCACTAGAACAGTCACTTCTATGCGGTATGCTGGGAAAATTTTAACAGATCCTCAGAAAATGGCAGTTGCATTTGCGTCCTATCATTAAGAAATTTACTAAGCAGGACATCTTTCTGGGAAGAAGGAAATCAAGACATTCCTAGAGGGAATATCATTACCAGTGCTAGACCCAGCATAGGTCAGAGAGTTAGCAGCTCCAATAAGAGAATCCGAGATAATAGATGTGGTACAATCTCTGCCTTCTGGTAAAACTCCAGGGCCGGACGACATTACGACTAAGTTTTATCAGGCACATCTCCATACTGTACTTCCTTTACTTAAGGAATTTTTTAGTAATAAAATGCAAGAGGGGGTGTGTCACCCTCCACTATACCAGGCATATATCACACTGGTTCCAAAACCAGACAAGCCTAAGGATTTACCTGGCAGTTATAGGCCTGTAGCCTTGATGAAGCAAGATATTAAGATCCTTACAAGAATTATTGCTAATAGAATCCTGAATATTGCTCCAACTTTAATTAGTCACGAACAGGTAGGATTTATGCCGGGTAGGAGAACACATGATGGCCATAGAAAACTCCACCACATACTTAGTTATGTGCCGGATTCCCAACTACCCCTAGCCTTGATGTCTTTAGACACTGAGAAAGCCTTTGACAAGGTTTCCCATCCATTTCTATTTGCTACAATGGAGAAGATGGGTTTCCCTGAGGTCCTTCTCAGAGGTATCAAAAATCTATATGCAGCTTCTATGGCCAGAGTACTGTGTAATGGTTATGTCTCACAGGAGATTCAGTTAGAAAATGGGACCAGACAGGGACGCCCCCTCTCGCCAATGGTGCCCCTGTTAAAAGCTATTAATAAGGATGCTAACATAAAGGGGATTACAATAGCAGGAAAGGACCTAAAATTTTCGATCTTTGCAGACGATACACTTCTACACTTAAAAGACCCAGCACCAAGCTTCAAAAGAACAGCTGAAATTATAGGGCAATTTTCCAAAGTCTCGAACTATAAATGAAATTTGAACAAGACACAAATTCTCCCTTTGACACCGCATGTATGCAGAGCAGATTTTGTACCACTGCAGTTACACTGGGCGACGGAAAGGATTAAATACTTGGGTATATGGATCACAGCTAGTATGGAGGATGGTGCTGCAACAAATATGGACAAGGTCTTGTTAGCAATTAGAGGGGACATACTCAGATGGAATAAGCTCCCTTTGAACTCTGCAGCTAGATTAGGACTAGTTAAAATGAAACTATTGCCTAGGTTATTATAGCCAATACACTTAGCCCCATATAACATTCCCAAATTATGGTTCATAAAAATTAGAAAACTGTTATCTGAATTTCTGTGGAATTCCAAGTCTCCCAGGAAAAAACATAGTATCCTGTGCTTACCACACAACATGGTGGTGGTGGTGGGGGATTAAACTGCTGGATCTCCATCTATATTATGTGGCGGGACAACTGTGTCTTATGAGTCGATGGGTTAGAAACTTGGAGGGAGAAACATATATTCCAATATGGCTGCAAATAGGCAAATATTAAAAGATTCAAGCCTCTCTCCAGAGGTGTTGCTTTTTGCTAATCCAGAGAAATGCCTTAAAAACGCAACCTTGACTCCTAATTGTTAAATCAGCACTGCCCTGGTGGTTATTTCTCACTCCTGCCCAGAGAAGGGACCAAATGAACAGCCGAGACCAACCTGTGCTGGGTAACTCCAATTTACTGATTGGGGGTCAGGTAATCACTAAACGTTGGGCTGATCAGCTGCTGGGCCTAAAACTAATGGATGTTATGAAGGACAATAGGGTGGTTCTCCCAGCTAGGTGTGATGCAATGCATTTTTTCAGAAGGTTACAGCTCACCAAAATGCTGGAGGTGGTATGGAGAAGACAAGGGGGGCCACCAGAAAATCCGTTCACCTGGGACAATCTAAAGGAAGTTGATCCTACATCTAACTCTCTTTCAAAAGCATACAAGGTGCTATTGGACTATATTAGCCCGAACTCTCCAACAAGGGTTTTATATTGGGACAGAACATTGGCCCCCCCAGAGGCCTGCCAGGGACGATATCTGGAGGAGTAACAAGTATATGCCTATACCCAAGTATAAGCTTGTGCGGTTTTTTATTATTTCTAATATGTATTTCACCCCTGTGAAACTATATGATAGATACCTCACACAGACAGACCATTTTTTTTAGATGTGGAGTGGGATCCGCTGATATCCTACACTTGTTGTGGGAATGTAGTAAAATATTGCCTCTATGGGTTGAAATTAAACAACATATGGACCCTATGTTGGATTATTCAGAATTTATATTGCCTGAAATGTGTATATTAGGTGAGATGTCGCAAATATTAGGTGCCACATCCAAATAGCATCTATCTCTGATGGCAGTGATAGTCAAATCGTTTATATTGAAACACTGGAAAGATGACCATATCTATGCCTGTGAACAATAGGTGAGAGACCTTATTTGGGCTTTGGGAAGAATAAAGAGGCATATTTATATGGAGGGTAGGAAAGGGCTATAATAAAAAATTGTCAACACTAGAGACAATCTATTCACTGCAGGTTAATAATACCCAAACACAGACCTGTCTGTCGGGTTGTGATTAGCAAGAGATTATTATCTCGGAGAAGTAGTCTTATATGAATTTATTTCAGTTCTGAATGGCTGTATTATATACAACTGTTTTTGGGTTGAGTTGATATTAGTAAAATGGTATTAGGATAAGGGTTTTGGTCTGCTTTGGTTCAAGGGTGGGTGGGGACTCTCTCTCTTTCCAGTGGACACAGCTTGGGGCCACCTCCCGGGTGTAATGCTACTTAGATTGTGGCTTAGGTTTCATAAATTCAGTGGGTAACAAAACTACTGTTTCAGGGGTTTTACCTCTGTTGGTTAAGTTTAGTCAATGATATTGTTACCCTAAGATATAGATGCAATAAGAATTTGTAATTGTAATGGAGGGTCAACCCCATCAGCTGTGTATGTACATAGTTTACACAATCAGTTTTGGGATTGTGAATCCTGGATGCGTCCAGGATAACTGTGTATTTGTCTAAAGTCTGAAAAACTAATAAAGATGCTTAAAAAAAAAAATCCACTTTCACTCCTGCATTCTTCCAAATGTGAATCCCATCTTCTACGCCACCTCTCAAAATTAGTGTTTTAGCAAATACCATCATATATGTGTGCATATACCCCTGCACTCCTCCAAATGTACACCACTTGCACCCCTCTCCAAATCTGTAACTATGCCCCTCCCAAAATCTGCACTTGCACCCCTGTTGCTCTTCTGAAATTTGAACTTCTACAGCCAAACTTTGCACTTGTACCCCTACAACCATCCTGAAATTTGTACTTATACTACTGACTCGCTCCCCCAAATTGTACTTGCCCTTAGCATCCTTCCCAAAATTTGTACTTGCACCCGTTCCCCTCCTAAAATGTGTAATTGTACCCCGTACCCCTCCCAAAATTTGTACTTGTACCTCTGCACGTACCCTAAATTTCTAACTGTACCACTGCACACCTACCAAAGTTTGTAACTGTACCCCTGCATCGTCCCAAAAATTATACTTGTACCCCTGCCCCCAAATTTGTACTCGTATCCCTGTACCGTTACAAAAATGCGTACTTGTACCCCATTCAGCTCCCAAAATTTGTACTTTTACCCCAAACCCCTCCCCAAATATGTACTAATTTCAGTGCACTCCTGCCAAAATTTGTATTTGCACCCCTTCCAAAATGTGTATCTGTACCCCTCCCAAAACTTGTACTTGCACCCCAGCACGTGTCCCAAAATTTATACTTGTACCCCTGCACAGCTCCCAAAATTTGCACTTGCACCCCAACAGTAGGATATTCAATTCAGTGCTTCAGAGTAACTGGTAACTGGTATTTTTCTTTTAAACTTAGATTGTAGGCTTGTAGTGACACTATACTTTCTTTCTGTGTTGTTTTTACTTATAATTGTTTTGGGCTGTTGAAAATTTAAAAAATAGTGGTGGTGTAATTCTGTGCTGTCTTTAATTGCTGCAAATTTTATCTTGGCTTGTCTGACTGTCCTGTAGCTGGGTGAAGGGTGTTAATTGTCTGGCCTCTGACCTCAGCTACGTGATAACTGGAGGTGGGGCTTAGTCACAGTTAAAGCAGCAAACAGAAGTTCATCTTCTCAGAAGAAGCCAGAAGGTGAAGGAAGGAAACATATTCAATTCAGTGCTTCAGAGTAACTGGTAACTGGTATTTTTCTTTTAAACTTAGATTGTAGGCTTGTAGTGACACTATACTTTCTTTCTGTGTTGTTTTACTTATAATTGTTTTGGGCTGTTGAAAATTTAAAAATAGTGGTGGTGTAATTCTGTGCTGTCTTTAATTGCTGCAATTTGCCCCCTCCACCCTTCCCCCAACTCTTAATTATATGCCCTGATAAATCTGATTGACAGGAGCTAAACACAGGGTATAGTAAGAGGTGTGAAGTAGGAGGGCATAAGGGGAAGAAGAACCGCCTCAACACGACAAGTGTTTTGACTCATTTATTTATTTATTGGTTTCTTTTTCCTTAAAAAATATATATCTGAGGATCAGTTACAGGATTTTAGTACTGTAAATAAATAAAAGGGAACTAAGAGAGTTTCAGTAGCAGATAAGTAGTGGAACTGCAGTATAATGTGGGAGTGGTGCAATGCAGTGGCTGTGGGGCAGCCATATTCAGGCAGACCTTCTGGACACTGAGGTGCTGCCCTATCTGCATGCATCTCTCGGACTGAGGATGAGGTAGCCAGACTCAGAGCGGAAGTAAACTGGGTCAGAGTACCATCACCCTGTCCAGGAACCACCCAGTCCAATGCAGCTGCCTCAAAGGATGCCGAGAACGAGGAGCACTTGGATGACAGTGGGCTCAGGGAGGGTTAGAGCAGTCAGGCAGAGGCACATCCCAGATCCTATTCCTCTCAAGAACTCATATGCCACACTGGCAAATGAGGACAACCAAATAGAGGTACCCAGGAAGTGGAAGGAAAGGATGTGGAGGTTAGGCAAGGAGGTGACCTCCAGTGGGGAAAGCAGTGGACCCCAGAGGAGGAGGAAGCGAATCCTGGTGGGGACTCCATCATAAGAGGATCCAGCTAGGAACACAGGAGGGGAGGACAGGGAGGTGAGGTGCCTACCAGGTGCCACGGCATGGAGGGATGGAAGGAAGATACTGGGGATCACTGGGAAGGCAAGACAGGAGGGTGAGCTGGATGTCATTATCCACCCAGGTACTAATGACTTGGCAAATGGGGAGCCAAAGGGCGTTCAGGAAGAGTTTAGGAAACTGGGGAGGGTCTCAAGCAAGTAGCTACTTCTGTCACTTTCTCAGTACTACCTGAGAGAGGCAAGGAGAGCATAGGAGTGCATGCACCAGGAACTTTAACTCATGGTTGAAGAACTGGTGCTGTGAGGAAGGGTTTGGATTCATTGGTGACTGGGGACCCATCTGGAGGGATGGAGGTTTGTTCAAGCCTGACGGCCTGCATCCATCCTGGAGGGGAATCCAAGCACTCAATGGTAAGTTTAAATGCTACATTGACAAGCATTTAAACTAGCAAAGGGGGGTGGCAGGCCAGCAAGGATGGTACCTACTTGGTACCTACTATGGTACCTACTAATGACTTGGCAAATGGGGAGCCAAAGGACGTTCAGGAAGAGTTTAGGAAACTGGGGAGGGGTCTCAAGCAAGTAGCTACTTCTGTCACTTTCTCAGAAGTACTACCTGTGAGAGGCAAGGGAGAGCATAGGAGTGCATGCACCAGGAACTTTAACTCATGGTTGAAGAACTGGTGCTGTGAGGAAGGTTTGGATTCATTGGTGACTGGGGACCCATCTGGAGGGCTGGAGGTTTGTTCAAGCCTGACGGCCTGCATCCATCCTGGAGGAATCCAAGCACTCAATGATAAGTTTAAATGCTACATTGACAAGCATTTAAACTAGCAAAGGTGGCAGGCCAGCAAGGATGGTACCTACTGCTCACCCCTACAGCTAGTAATGGAACCAGTGAACCAGAGGAGTGGCTATCTCTGCAAAGCAGTGTGCAAAAGTTGGAGATTAGTGTCCAAAGGTGGATAAGCAGAAAAGGGGCAAAATTCAGCAGAAGGGCAGACAGCAAGGAGAACCAGGGATAAATGACAACCAAGGAAGGGGCTGGAGTAGAACAGTGAAGCAGTCTAGGAGGTCAAATCATGGAAAGCCATGTGTGCAAATGCCAGGAGCCTTAGCAACAAGATGGAAGATCTGGAGGCTGTCATAGGTACAGTCAGACCTGGACATTGTGGCCATCACTGAAACCTGGTGTAATGATAAAATGACTGGGAGATGGTCATACCTGGCTACAACATATTCAGAAGAGACAGAGCAGGCAGGAAGGAGGAGGAGTGGCACTGTATGTGAAAAATGACATAAGGCCACACAGATCCAGGAGGAACAAAATGGGGGAGAGATACTGTGGGTTAAGCTGGAAAGGAAAATGGGGCCAGCCATCCGCAGGGTGTGGTCTATAGACCACCAGCCCAGGAGGAAGTAACAGATAGGGAGTTGATGCTAGCCATCCAAAGGATGGCAGACAAGGGTGAGGTAGTACTGGTGGAGACTTCAATATACCAGATGTGGACTGGAGCATCCCAGCAGCAGCATCAACTAGAGCAGATTTATCCTGGACTCCTTCAGGGTGCCTTCCTCAAGCAACTGGTCATGGAACCAACTCGGCAGAAGGCAATACTGGACCTTGTGCTCACAAACAGGGACAGTGTGATGGGGGTAACAGTGGGGAGCACCTGGGTAACAGTGACCACCAGTCATTGTGGTTTGAAATCACAGAAAGAGCAGAACCAAACCACACAAAACTCGATCCTGGATTTTAGGGGCAGACTTTGGGAAAATGGGGAGATGCTTGAAAGAGAGGCATTAAGGGAATGGGACAGGAATCAGGGATTGAGGAACAGTGGGCAGTATTTAAAATGGGGATTATAAGAACAACAGAATTATGCATTAAGCAGGTTAGCAAGAGGAAAAGAAAGAGGAGACCATTGTGGTTTTCCAAAGAGGTAGCAAAGAAAGTGAAAAGCCAAAGATTGCATTCAGGCAATACAAAAGACACAGGCAGAAGGGGATAGGGAGAAGTACCAGGAGAAACAAGGGAGGCAGGAAGTCAGTAAGGGAAGCCAAAGCTCAGACAGAAGAACACATTGCAAAATCAGTGGTTAAAGGGGACAAAACCTTTACAGGTACATAAGTGAAAAAGAAGGACAAAGGGAGGGATAGTGAGACTGAAGGGGAGGATGGGAGCCACGTGGAGGATGACAACAGTAAGCTGACATATTGAACAGGTATTTCTGCTCAGTCTTTACTAAGGAAGAGGGGTAATGGGTCTGAAGGGAGTACAAGGGGTGAGAATGGTGCAGAAATGGACACAAGTCCCTTTACAGAAAGGGTCCTGAAGGAACTGGAAGTAATAAGAGCTGATAAAAGCAATGGGGCCAGATGGGTGCACCCAGGTCCTTAAAGAACTAAGAGAGGTGGTGGCTGAACCTCTGGCTATCCTGTTCAGCCAATCACTGGAAACAGGGAGGTACCCAAAGACTGGAGGACAGCAGATGTAGTCCCCTTATACAAAAGTGGGAACAAAGAGGAAGCAGAGGAACTACAGACCAGTCAGCCTCACCTCGGTAGTGGGAAAGATCATGGAAGCACTACTGAAGGAGAGATTGGTGGAACATCTGGTTGTCAATGGACTACAGGACCCAAGGCAGCATGGTTTCACCAGGGGGGTCATGTCAGACCAACCTCATTGAATTTTTTGACTGGGTGACTAGGGAGGTGGATCAGGGAGGGCAGTGGACATGGCCTATCTGGACTTCAGCAAGGCCTTTGACACTGTGCCACATAGAAGACTATTACACAAACTGGGGAATATGGGTGGGCAGGACAGTAGTGTGGTGGGTAGGTAACTGGCTGGGTGGCAGGACACAGAGGGTGGTGGTAAATGGCTGTCACTCCACAGAGGGAAGAGTGACCAGTGGGGTCACCACAGGGATCAGTGCTGGGACCGGTCCTATTCAACATCTTCATCAGTGACATTGCACAGGATATAGAAGGCAGAATTTCACTGTTCGCTGATGACACAAAGCTCTGTAACAGAGTAGACACACCAGAGGGTGTAGACAGAATGAGAAGGGACCTGCAGAAAACTTGAAGAATGGTCAAGGGTTTGGCAGTTGAAATTCAATGCAAAGAAGTGCAAGATAATGCATATGGGGCACAAAAACCCTGGCACAATATATCAGTTGGGGGTGAGGATATAGCATGCACCAAGCAGGAAAGGGATCTTGGGGTTGTCATCTCTGATGACCTCAAGGTAGGGAAACAGTGTGACAAGGCAGCAGGTAAAGCAAATAGGATGCTGGGATGTATAGGCAGGGCATCACCAGCAGGAAAAGGGAGGTCATAATTCCGCTATACAAGACACTAGTGAGGCCCCACCTGAGTACAGTGTACAGTTCTGGAGACCATACCTACGTGAGGACATAGACAGGGTAGAGAAGGTGGTTCAGAGGAGGCAACAAAGATGGTGCATGGGTTGCATCACAAGTCCTATGAAGACAGGTTGAAGGAACTGAACATGTACTCCCTGGAGGAGAGGAGGGAGAGGGGATATGATAGAGACATACAAGTATCTTACAGGAGGAACAGAGTGCAGGAAAACACTATTTTTAAGCGAAAAAGATGTTTCAGGACTAGAGGGCATGGGATGAAGTTGGAGGGAGGGACGATTCAGAGGAAACATGAGAAAGAATTTCTTCACAGAACGGGTGGTGGACAAGTGGAACACCCTGCCAGAGGAAGTGGTGGGGCTGAAACAATCACGGGATTTAAGAATGCATGGGATAGACATAAAGGAATTCTAGAGGTCAGGGGTAGGAAATAGACTTCTAGGAAAACAAACTGAACTTACAAGCTCAAATGGGCAGACTAGGTGGGCCATAGGCCCTTATCTGCCGACACTGTCTATGTATCTATGTAACACCCCTCCCAAAATTTGTACTTTTACCCTTGCAACCCTCCAACTTGTACTTGTTCCCTTGCACCCATCACAGAATGTGTACTTGTTGCCCTGAACCCCTTCCAAAATATGTACTTGCACCCCTACACCCCTGCCAAAATTTGTACTGTCCTGCACCAATCCCAAAAAATTGTACTTCTACTCCTACATCCCTCCCAAAATGTGTACTTATACCCCCTGCATCCCTCTCAAAATGTGTACTTCTACCCCTGCATCCCTCTCAACATTTGTACTTGCATCCCTGCACCCATCTCAAAATGTGTACTTGTACTCCTAAACACCTCCCAAAATATGTAATGGTACCCCAGCACTCCTCCCAAAATGTGTACCTGTACCCCTTCCCCCTCCTGAAATCTGTACTTCTACACCTGTATCCCTCCCAAAATATGTAGCTGCAACCCTCCCAAAATGTGTACTTGTACCTCTGCACATACCCCAAACTTGTAATACAAAGTTGTAAAAGATTGGATGTGTGGGGGAGCTGTGCAGGTGGTACAAGTTTCAGGAGTCATAGGGTAGGGGTACAAATAGTTGTAGGAGAATGTATGGTGTAAATTTGGGACTTGCATAAATGGACACATCTTGGGTGAGTGGTGATGGAATACAAATATAGTGTATGGGAGTGGGTTATTGTACACCGAAACTGGCAGAAAGACAAGCTTAGTGTACCATCGTTGTAACATCATGTTGCTGTTGTACCATCGTTAGTACGTCACAGAGATGGTACAACAGCACAGACTGTCTTTGCGCAAGTGTAAGTTGTGGAGCACTGAACTTCCATAAATGGCCATGGAGACTGAGTGATGGCACAGAAAGGCCCTGTCCACACTTGCTTTTTTGTAACGTTACCTGCAATCTGTAACATTACAAAAATGGCAAACACGGATCGCGTCCACGCCTACAGTAACATGGTTCTGAACCGTGTTTCAAAACAGAGTTAAAACCCTGTAGAAATGAGGGTTTGAGCTCGGTTTTGAAAATGCTACAGAATGTAGCATGGTTAGGTCAGCTGTGTGGACAGGAATACGTATTGTGTTTGCTAGTCCTGATCCTCACAGTGCCCATAACGCTGGAAGAACAGTGGTGTGCTACAGCGTTACTGGCACACCCCCAAACAGCATGTATGGATGGGAGATTGCCGTGCTTAAACACAGTTCTGCAAAGTGTGGACACGCTAGCACAGTAGCTGCTGTTACATTACTAATAACGTTACAGCCTGGAAAACACAAATGTGGACAGGGCCAAAGTGGTAACTGAGCAGTGCACTGAAAGCAAGTGCCTATTTTTGTTTTGTTTTCTTTCCCGGAACACAGGAGGACACTACCTTTTCTATTTTCCTTTTAAAAAATCAGAGGCTATTGGACTCTGACAGATTTGAGTGTTTTCTTGGACTTTGGGGGTACTCCGACATCATGGCATGCCTGCCGTTGAAGTGACTAGCAATTTATTTACTGCTGCCCATACACTATACAAGACAATAGATGGGCAACAGTAAACAACAACTCTGTGTTCACTTCACGAGGTTGTATGACAACCGAAAACCTCTCGAGCTTCACTCTCGTGGTTTACATGGTTGTCATGACAACCTCTCGAAGTGAACAACAGTGTTATTCACTGTTACCCATCCATTATCCTCTATGATGGTAGGGAGGGAGTACAACCTCTGCTAGGCATGTGAGGGGTGAGTGGGCAAATATTAGAATGGGTGCAAGGTAGAACTAGAGATATCAAGGGTGAGGGACCAGATTTAAGGATGCATGCAACCTTTTTTCAGAGATGCAGAGGTACGAATTTTAAGAGGAGTGCAGTGGTAAGTATACATTTCAGGATGTGTGGGAGAAAGGGTATAGGTCACAAAAGTGGTGGTGCAAGGTGGGGTTAGAAACTGGGCACGTTTCGGAATAATTACAAGGGAGGTGCAGGATAGCGTTGTACATGTTTGTGGGACTATACATTTGGGGAGAGGTACTGGGGTAGTAGTACCCTTTTTGTGAGTGCTTTGGAACTTAGCAAAGGGAGTGAATCTGAAAAGAATAAATTAGGAGGGAGTTATGGTGGCCGCATTCAGGGCTGCAATGGGAGCACAAAAAAAAACTAAGTTACATTTTAAGAGTATGAGAGTGTTTTTTTTTTTGGGGGGGGTGGCGTATGGTGCTCAAATGGTTGGTGATCAACCTCAAGAACTTGCCAGATTTTTTTTTTTTTGTAACAAATGAAGCCTAGTTGTCCCCACTGGGGGTGGCAAATAGTACATTTTTAAAGCTTTGCATTTGATCTTTAAATCATTAAGGAGAACACCTAGAGAAGTATAGAGTTCTGCTGCTATGTCCGTCATTTCAGCTCACACACAGGACAGCTGGAAAAAATGCCAGAGGCAAACACAGAAACAGCAGAAGTCTGCACAGATGTGTATAAATGTTTTTGTACCCTGCTTCAACTGCACGTTACCAAAATTAAAATACATTCAGCTTATCTCTCTCTTATACGTTTTTTTATTCAGAGCTGATCTGAGGAGTCCTGGATGTGATCATTTGATCAGCATTCCGGTTTACAGTTCCAACCGAGCTGCAGCCATGCGGTCCATGTGGATAAGTGAAGGAGACTTTCATTATGCAGGCAAGAATTTTTTGTGGTTTCATATGCCAGAATCAGCTTCAGAAGGAAAGCCAGAAATTACATCATTAAGGAGAACACCAATAGAAGTATAGAGTTCTGCTACTATGTCTATCATTTCAGCTCAGATACAGGTCAGCTGGAAAAAATGCCCAAGGCAACAAGAGAAACAGCAAAAGTCTACATGGATGTGTATTCATGTTTTTTGTACCCTGCTTCAACCACACATCACCAAAATAAAAATACCCTCAACTTCTTCCGCCTCAGTTTCTGCTTTTTCTAATATTCCAGAAAGTAAAATGAACATTAATCTTGCTTCTAAAAACATCTGATCAGAGCTTGTCCACAGCTCTGTTCCAGAGGGATGATTTGGGGAAAGAAGGACTAGAAGGGCGATCGCAGGAAGAAGTTATATTACAAGCATTTCTGAAGCTTTCAGGACGGTTCCCAGCAACCATTTTCACTCCAGGGATTTAAGCCAACAGGCAGTTATCAGACTCTGCAAAAAGATTTGCCTGTACTACATTTTTACTACTATGTTGCAAGTCTGTAATACCAGGAAGCACTTTCCCAGAGGCGGGTAGTGCATTCAGGTTGTTTGGTAAAGCAGCTGGTTGCCTAACAATCTCCATTTTGAACAGAAAGCCGAGAAGAAACAATTACTTAACAGAGTAATCTTGTTTCTTCTAATGGAGTCTTGCTGTATTCTGACCATATGCAGTTAGCCCTTCCAGTTGTACTGCCCCGGAGATGATACAGTTAACTCTATGCAAATGCATAGAACGTTGAGCTCAAGCTCAGTTTTCAAACCCCTGTCCCTGGTTCATTCCAGGTAACTGCCAGATTCTTACCAGCACTAAAACAGTGGCTACTAAACTATACTAAATAACCTTGAACATTAATAAAAATAGTCAAATGACTAACAATCCAACAATGGGGCATATCATGAAGACTCAAGACACAGATGCCCAATAAAATGCCACCCCAGTGGTGTAGCACTTACAAAAGAACAGCTGGAGTGCAGTGTCCCCATCAGGTTCTGGTAGGAGAGGGAGGTCAGAATATAGCAAGACTCCATTAGAAGACACAAGATTATTGTGGTAATTTTTTCTTCAAAAAACAAGAAATCTCGCTGTATTCTGACTATATGCAGACTACCAAGCAGTGCCCTATGGAGGCGGGCACAGAACCTACTTAGGAAGGAGGCTCTGCAATACTGCTGTGCCAGACCTAGTAACACTCCTGGCCTGGGTATCCAGGCAGCAATGTTTAGTGAATGTGTGAACAGTTTTCCAGGTAGCTGCTTTGCAAATTTCAAGCAGGGTAAGATCTCGGGCAGCTGCTATAGAAGCAGCTGTCCCCCTGGTAGAGTGAGCCCTAAGGCCCACTGGTGTCTTTTCCCAGTTTGCCATAGCAGAACTGAATGCAAGACACAATCCACTGAGCAATGGTCCTTTTGGTGGCTGGCTTGCCCTTTCCCACTTCTCCATAGATGAGGAACAGCTGACTACACTCATTCTTATGGGCTTTTGTCTGATCCAGATAGTAACTAACAGCCCTCTTAACATCCAGGCTATGCAATCTGCATTCTCCTGAACTAGAATGTTCAGTAAAGAAGACGGGTAATGTCATGGACTGATTCAGGTAGAAGTCAAAGACCACCTTTGAAAGAAATTCCCTCTTTGTCCTAAGGACGACCTTGTCCCTATGGAGTGCTATATAGTTGAGCTCCACTAACGAAGCATGTAGCTCACTAATCCTCCTTGCAGAGTTTATGGCTACCAGAAAGACAGTTTTCCATGTCAGATACTTGAGTTCAGCAGAAGACATGGGTTCAAACAGGGGCTGCATTAGCTGTGCTATGCAGATATTCAGATCCCAAGAAGGGGTAGCCTCCCTGTGAGGGGCATGTAGGTGAAACAACCCCTTAAAGAACTTCTTGAAGACTGCATGAGACGCCAAAGAAGGGTCCTTCCCTGCAGATAGACAGGCAGAAACAGCTGCTAATGCACCTTCAAAGTAGAAGGCTAAAGGCCTAAAGAATGAAGATGGGCTAAATAGTCCAACAGGACTGCCAATCCGGCTGCCTGTGGATCAATTTCCTTTTGTGTACACCAGATAGTAAATCTCTTCCATTTGGAAGTACAAGTCTTTCTGGTGGCAGGTTTTCAGGAAACCCTCAAACATCAAGGACCCCTTCAGAGAGATGTAAGCCTGCATACTCTAGATCCTCAAGAGCCAGGCGTTGAGCCTGAGGGACATGAGGTTGGGGTATAGGATCCTCCCTTGACAGGAGGTTAGAAAATTGTACCTCCTGGGCAGGCAGATTGGACTGGTCATTGTTAAAGGCAGCAGCATGGGATACCAGGGCTGTCTGGCCCAATCCGGTGCAATCACATTCATTGATGATGGCTGGTTCCTGAGTTTGATCAGTACTCTGAAGATCAGAGAGAATGGTGGAAAGACATACAGGAATTTGCCTGTTCAGTCCAGTATCAGTGCATTCAGAGGTGGAAGTCGGCAACAGAAATGGGGTGGCTGATTGTCTGGGGCTGAAAACAGATCTGTCTCTCTCTGGTGTGCCCCAAATCCTGAACATTGCATGCAGTATTACCCTGTTCAGAGCCCACTCATGGTGACTCGGATTTATTCTGCTGAGGGCATCTGCCAGGACATTGTCCTTGCTTGGCAAGTGCACAGCTGAGAGGGAGGTCTTGAGAGAATAAGCCAGACTCCAGATCTTCATTGCTTACATACACAGGGCAGAGGACCTTGTTCCTCCCTGCTTGTTGATGTAGTACATGGTGGTGGAATTGTCTGTCTTTACCTGAACCACCTTTCCCCTGTACCATTTTTACAAACAACTGAAGTGCCAGGAACATTGCCCTGAGCTCCAACAGGTTGATGTGGAGAACAGACTCCTGTTGAGACCACGTCCCATGAGCAGTGTGGTGCCCTAAATGAGCTCCCCACCCCAGGAGGGAAGCATCCGTGGTCAGAACCACTGTAGAAGATTACTGGAGGAATGCTACACCCTCCCTGAGGTTGTCCCTGTCCTTCCACCACTGTAATGCCTGTATCAAGATGGCTGTCACTGGGATCAACTTGGACAGGGAATCCCTTCTCTGGGATCAAAAGAACCTGAGGTGAAACTGAAAATCCCTCATCTGAAACCTGGCTCCTGGAACCACTGCTGTGGATGCTGCCATGTGTCCCAGGAGCTGGAGAAAGCGTCTTGCCGGACAAGACACATGTAGGTAAAAAGTGTTTGCCAGTTGAATGAGGTTGCCTGCCCTTCCAACTGGCAGGAGAGCCTCTGCCTCAACTGTGCCCAGCTCTGCTCCTATGAAATCTAAGATCTGGACAGGTTCCAGCACTGACTTCTTTAGGTTTACCAGAAATCCTAAGGCTATGAGGGTATCCTGCACCAGACCCAAGACGTCCCACTACTTGTTGGGGGGGGTAGTGTCCCACGACTAGCCAGTCATCCAGGTAGGGAAATACAGCCATTTCTTGCCTTCTCGGGTGAGCTATGACCACTGCCAGGCATTTTGTGAATGCTCTGGGGGCTGAGGTAAGGGCAAAGGGCATTGCACTGAACTGACAGTGGCCTGAGAGCAATTCGAACCTTAGGTACTTTCTGTGAGAATGATTGAAATATGAAAATAAGCATCGTTGAGATCCAAAGAAGCCAACCAATCTCCTTGCCTGAGGGTAGGAAGGATCATGGTTAGGATCACTATCTTGAATTTGGGGTTTGTCAGATGCTTGCTGAGATACCTCAGATCTAGAAAAGGCTGCCATTCCCCAATTTTCTTTAGGGTAAGGAAATATCTTGAGTACAATCCTTTTCCCTTGTGAAGAGAGAGAAAGAAAAGGTTCCACAGCGTTGTGTTCCAGAAGTGTGGTGACCCTGCTTCTAGAAGAGTTGTCTCTGAACTGCTGGTAGGATTAAATGACCTTGCTCTTGTTCTTGGAAATTGTTTGAAACCTTGAGCAAGTCCCTGGCTCACTACTTCCAGGACCCACTTGTCTGTGAGAATGACTTGCAAGGCCTGGAAGTAGTGAGCCAGCCTGCTCCCTACTGGCAATGGAGAAGCAGCCGTGACTGTCACACCAGCGTGTCTGCTTGGCAAGAGTCCTAGGCTAAGAGGTGGATGTAGCCCTGCTTACACCCCCTCCTGCCTCTACCTCTGAAATACCCTCTTTGCTACTAGTAAGCAGGGAATGCCTAGGCCTGGTAGAAAGGCCTCTGATGAGGCCTGCCACTGACCAGCATAGCCTGCTGCTTCTTTGGAGTTGGTGCCTTTTCCTTAGCAGCTGCACTCTTGTAAGTCACCCTGTACTCATCCATTTTCTTCACGTATGCCTCTGACTGCTCCCCAAACAGAGAAATCTAGACAACGGGGAAATCCACAGCTTTTGATAGAGTATCCTGGGAAAGACTGGTACATCTAAGCCAAGAAAATCTTCTTAGGGAGACGGCAGTAGCCATAACCCTAGAGGATACATCATTCGAATCTACGACTGAATGAAACTAAACTTTGGAGACTTCAATGCCATCCTTGACTACTTGTTCCAAATCCTCAGCTAACTGAGGTTGAGCAGTCTTTGCCAGCTCCAAAACAGACTCCCACCTGGATTTCTGATACCTGGATAAATATGCCATGTAAGAAGCTTGCCTAATACCAAGTGAAGCAGCCAAATCCTGCTTCTTGGCCATGGCATCAATCTTTTGAGTCTCCTTCTCAGGAGGGTGAGAAGCCACGGGAATGCCAGCCTTATCACAGGCAGCAGCCTGAACTACCAGTACATGACTACAGTGATTATACAAGAACTCTGTACCATTGCCAGACGGCGCATACCTCTTGTCCATCCTTTTATCCACGGCGGGGGAGGGGGTGGAGGTTGGCATCTGCAGAATTTTGCCAGTTTGAGAGACTTATGCAGAGGTATTGAAAGTCTCAGTGTCAGGAACATCCATCATTTCGACATAGTCTGGCCCCTCCTCTTCCTCAGCTGCCTCCAGAGTAGGCAATTGTAATGTATCAGCAACCTTTCTAAAAAATAAATAAGGAGAGGAGGATGCCCCCCAGACTGACTAGAAGGAGAAACAGACTCTAGTCTATCAGGGGAAACATCAGGCTGAATGGGTTCACCCAAATATTATTTTTCCTCTTCTTCTTCTTCTCCTCCTCCTCCCTCCCACTGAAGCTCATAGTAAGCCTCCAAATTATATGAACTGATGGGAAGTGAACCGAAAGGTGACCAAACTGAAGTATGTGTCTTATGACCCGGTCTCGGTTCACCTGCTCCGGTTTGTAAAGTCTGTGCAATTTATATAGCTTTAGCAATCTCTTCAGCAGCTGGAGCTGTAACAGTTGGCTCCGAACTGGCAGATTTTCTTTTCTTTTTCGCAGGTACCGACTCCTAGGTATCTGCCTTTTTTTTTGGTCCCAGAGGTATCGGCCTGGTCAGAAGGCACCTCTTTTGGTTCCCCGACTCCCTCGGGAACCGAACGGACCAGCCATCCAGATCAGCAGGCTGTTCGGCCATTCTTTCCTTAAAGCGCTAGTGTACTGCTTGGAATTAATAGTAATTTTCAGATGCAGTCAGTTATCACTTTCAGTATCTGAAGTTTTTTTTTTTTATTTTCTGTTTGCTAATTAGAAGATTTTCCACCTGGCAGTGCTAGGGTGATGTGTGGAGCAGCACTCTTGTCTGGAGGAAAAAAAAGTCAATTCTGTTCCTCCCACTACATCATCAGAAATGAAACCAAACACCTTGAAGCACCACAATCCTTGCAGCCAGTGCAGTGACTTTCACAAGCTACCAATCAAAATGCAGGAAACTGTGACATCACTAGTAACCATGGAGAGCCAGTCCCTGCTGCTTCATGTGAAAGTGAAACCTGGCAGTAAGAAATGGTTCTCATTGTTTACTAGTGATATCATAGTCAGTGTGGTTTCAGTGTTGCTGTAGTGTGAGGAACAGAAGAAAAAATTACTCACCTTAGTAATGTTGTTTCTTCTAATGGAGTCTTGCTATATTATGACAATTGCAGTATGACCGCAGGTTAGAACTGCTCCGGAGGTGAAACAGTTAACTTTCCATGCAGGCATGGAACTTAGAGCGCAAGCTCAGTTGAAAACTCTGTCTGTTGTGCTTCAAACGCAAACTGTCAGATCTTTACGAGCTAAAACTCACTAAGGTTCTGTGTGGAAGCTGTAAACCTACACTAGCCAACTGGCTACTAACATAAACACTCATTTTTGGCCTAAAACAAAGACTCAAGTCAGGAGACCCAAAAATGCAAACACACAACACCAATTCACCCAAAAAGGTAGGTGAAAAACAACAAGGTGGGCATCAAAAAAAAAAAAAAGAAAAAGTGCCATCCCTGTACTGCCCACCCACATCCCCAAAACAGAGGTTCTGAGAGGGGCAGGCAGGGAGGGAGGTCATAATATAGCAAGACTCCATTAGAAGAAACATTACTAAGGTGAGTAATTTTTTCTTCAAACAACATGAAGTCTTGCTATATTATGACAATTGCAGACTACACAGCAGTACCCCCATGGAGGAGGGACAGAACCTACCTAGGAAATAGGCTCTGAAGCACATGTGCTAAACCGAGCATCATTCCTAGCCTGGATGTCCAGGGAGTAATGCTTGGTAAAATGTGAACTGTTTTCCAGGTAGCTGCTTGACATATTTCTAGAATAGGAATGTCTCTGGCAGCAGCCAGAGAAGCAGCTGTATCTCTGGTAGAGTGAGCCCTCAGGCCTGAGGGGGAACTTCCCAACTTCTATAGCAGAATTGGATACAAGAGACAATCCACCTGGCAATGGATCTTTAGTGACTGGCTTCCCTTACCAACTTCGCTACAGGTGAGGAACAGTTGAAGGGAGTCAAACCTATGACCCTTGGTACGCTCTATGTAGTAACAAGGGTCTCTTCACATCTAGGCTGTGCAGCATCCTCTCCCCAGAGGAGGAGTGGTCAGTGAAGTACACTGGAAGTGAAATAGATTGATTAAGGTGGAAATCTGAAACCACCTTAGGCAGGAACTTTCTGTTAGTCCAAGAACCACCTTATCTCTGTGAAAGAGATAAACTCCTGCTCCACTGACAACGCTTGTATTCACTTATGCGCCTGGCAGAGGTGATGGCTACCAAAAACACAGTTTTCCAAGTCAAGTACTTGAGCTCAGCTGAAGACAAGGGCTCAAAGAGGGTTGCATAAGCTGAGCAATGCAAACATTAAGATCCCAGGCAGGGCAGGATCCTGAATGGAGGGTTGGTGTGAAACAACCCTTTAAAAACTTGGAAAATACAGGATGAGCTGAAAGGGAAGAGGATTTACCTGCTGAAATAAAGCAGACACAGCTGCCAAGTGCACCTTCAGGGTAGCTGGTCTCAGCCCCAAAGAATTCAGGTGGACCATATAATCCAGGACTGTGGGTAGATCAGCAGAGACTGGGGAAATATGCTTTTCCCGAGCACCATATGGAAAACCTTTCCATTTGGAATTGTAAGTAGCCCTGGTGGAAGCTTCCTTGGCCTTCAATATATCCATTACACCTTGGGAAAGGTGTAAATCAGCAAACTCTAACTCTTCAAGAACCAAGCCTTGAGATTGAGAGATTTGAGATTAGTACCAGACCCTTCCCTGGGCACAGGTTAACAGATTGTGATTCCTGGAAGGGACAGGGAGGATGGACTGCTAAGGACAGCAGGAGTGGATACCAGGGCTGTCTGGCCCAATCCGGAGCTATCAGAATGACTTTGCATGATTGGGATCTGATTTTGACTAGCACTTTGAACAGGAGAGGAAAGGGAGGGAAGGCACAGAGAAACTTCCCCTCCCAACTGAGGGCTAAAGCATCCAGTGGGAGTGAGCCCAACACTGGGGGCCTGCAGCAAAAAAGAGGAAGTTGGTGATTGTCTGGGGCTGCAAAAAGATCTATCTGTGGGGTGCCCCATCTGGCAAATACTACTCCCAAGACCAGGGGATCCAGTGACCATTCGTGGTGGCCCTGGGAAATCCTGCTGAGAGCATCTGCCAGGACATTGTCCTTGCCTGGGAGGTGAACTGCCGTAAGGGAGGTGTTCAGGGAGTAAGCCAGAGACCACAACTTCGTCGCTTCCGTGCACAAGGTCATAGACCGAGTGCCCCCTTGCTTGTTGATGTACCAAATTGTAGTGGTGTTGTCTGTTCTGACCTGAATACTCTTGTTCTGAACAGATTTGGAAAAAGCTTGAAGTGCTAGAAAAACTGCTCTGAGCTCAGACAGGTTGATGTGGAGCAGAGATTCCTGGGGAGACCGCAGACCCTGGGTGGCGAGGTTGCCCATGTGAGCTCCCCAGCCCAAGAGGGACGCATCTGTAGTAAGGATTAGAGAATGAGACTGAGTGACAAAAGGAACCCCTTGTCTCAGGTTGCTCTGATCCTGCCACCACTGTAGGGCTTGGATCAGGGTTCGAGTTACTGGGATCAGTTTGGTAAGAGGATCCTTTCTTTGAGACCAAAAAGCTCTCAAATGGAACTGGATGTCCCTCATCTGAAATCTTGCTCCTTGCACAACTGCTGTGGAAGCAGCCATGTGTCCTAGGAGCTGCAGAAAATGCCTTGCTACCCGGGAGACCTGCAGGGTAAATGAGGAGGCCAAGGAGACTAGGGTCTTTGCCCTGTCCAGGGAGAGGAAGGCCCTGGCTTCCTGTGTGTTCAGTTCTGCACCTATGAAGGTAAGAAGCTGGACCGACTCTAGAACTGACTTTGAGAGATTCAGAAGGAAACCTAGAGAGGTAAGCAGTTGCTGCGTTATCTGAAGGTGTAAACTGACCTGGTCTGGGGACTGGCCTATTAAGAGCCAATCGTCCAGGTAAGGAAAGATGGCAATCTTTTGCCTTCTTAGGTAGGCAACTGCTACAGCCAGGCATTTGGTGAATACCCTTGGGGCAGAAGTGAGGCCGAAGGGCATTGCTCTGAACTGGTAGTGGCCTGAGGGCAGCTCGAACCTGAGGTACTTTCGATGGGAGCTTCTGATGGGAATATGGAAGTAGGCATCCTTGAGGTCCAGGGAAGCTAGCCAGTCCCCTGGCCTTAGAGAGGGTAGGATAATTCCCAGAGTCACCATTTTGAACTTTGGCTTTAAAAGGTGCTTGTTTAAATATTTGAGATCCAGGATGGGCCGCCATTCTCCTGTCTTTTTTTTGGGTAAGGAAGTACCTGGAGTACAAACCTTTGCCGTGGTGTAAGGGAGGAACCCTTTCCACAGCTCTGAGAGCCAGGAGGGTAGAGACCTCTGCCTCTAGGGCGAGTGCCTCTGTTGGAGTTGCAGGTGGAAAAGATCTGGTTCTCAGCTTTGGAAATTTTTTGAGGCGGAGAACCAGTCCCTGGCTTACTACTTCCAGGACCCACTTGTCTGATGTTAAAGACTTCCAGTCCTGGACAAAGTAAGCCAGCCTGCCCCCTACAGGTAGAGGAGAATCGGCCCTGGCAGTCCCATCAGGGTGCCTGCTTGGCAGGGGCTTTGGGCTGAGGGGTGGAAGCAGACCTGCTTGTACCCCGTCTGCCTCTCCCTCTAAAGAACCCCCTCTGAGCATAGGTGGAGGAGGAAGCTTGGGCTTGGTAAAAAGGCCTATGAAAAGGCCTGCCCCTGCCTCTAGGAAGCTGCTTTTGAGGAGTGGCCTGCCTTTTCTTGGCCTGTGCACTCCTATAGGTGGTCCTATATTCATCCATTTTCTTCATGTAATTCTCTGTTTGCTCTCCAAATAGAGAATTTCCCACAACAGGAAAATCCATGGCCTTACACTGGGTATCCTGAGACAGGGTAGTACATCTGAGCCAAGCTATCCTGCAGTGCCACAGATGTAGCCATGACCTTGATGAAACATCATTAGAGTCCACTGTAGCATGAAATTGCACCTTGGATGCCTCAATACCATCCATAAGCCACCTGTTCCAGCCCCTGGCAAGCTGGTCAGGGACTTGTTTCGCTAGGCCAGCACAGTATCCCATCTGGATTTCTGATACCTAGCAGCATAAGCCATATAATTTGCTTGTCTGAGTCCCAAAGATGCCGCCATGTACTGTTTCTTTGCCATAGCATCAATCTTCCTGGAGTCCTTCTCAGGGGGGTGTGAAGCTAGGGGAATATTAGCCTTGTCACAGGCTGCAGCCTGCACTACCCCCATGGCTGCATTGTTGAGTGAGGAAATCAGTGTCAGAGCCTGATAAGGTATACCTCTTGTCCATACCTCTCAACCTCCAGATGACCAAATCAGGGACAGAGCCCCAGAAAATCAGGGACAACCAACGAAAATCAGGGACAGTTCATTAGTATAAAATTTGCATAGCCGAGCCCCAAAGTGGGTTTCATTCCACATGTTGCCAGCTATTTAGTCTCATTTGGAAAGTATTGTTCTTTATTTCTTTGCCCGGACGTGTTTTGTTAACTACAAAGAACATTAAAGACCACTGGCAACAATATTTATTACTTAAGATGTTATTTTATTAACCAAGAAAAACTAAGGTGTAAAATTTAAACTTGAAGTGCATTACAGACATTATTGCATCACTGTGCTTCAGTATAAACTTCTATTTTATGACTATTAAAAAATATAACTCATGGTAGGCGATAGTACAAATAAAATTAAACCATAGTTCTAATATTTTAGCATACAGCATTTAGTGCACACATCACTTTCAACTTCAGGTACTCTTGCATGCAGCTGTACCCAAATGTAACCTCTTATTACTGAAAACATACAGCATGTAAAAGTAGCAAAGAGTGAGATGGCTGTGACCCCAGTTGGGATATCATCCCACATTTGGGGTTTGATCCAAGAGATCTGTGCCAACCTGAATCAGTGCTCTTTCTTGGAGGGTTTCTGGCTCTGAACCCTAAAAAGGCTAAATGTTAGGGTGTAGGCAATAGCATACTAGGCAATCCCTCTTTGACCCAGGTCTAGTTCAGATCAGTTCTGATCTCCAGGAATGTGGCTATGAAAATGTGATGTTAGGGACTGAGGTGTGGTGATATTATAAACTGCATCTGAAGTGGTTCACAGCTGTCCATCCCTCCATTAAAACCTATCTTCATGTTCTTGGTCTCTCCCCCAAACTTCTTGGTCTCTCCCTCCCTCCCCAAACTTCATGAGTCTCTCCTCCCAGCCCCCAAACTTCTTGGTCTCTCCCTCCCCAAACTTCTTGGGTCTCTCCCCAAAACTTCTTGGTCTCTCCTCCCACCCCAAACTTCATGAGTCTCTCCTCCCACCCCCAAACTTCTTGGGTCTCTACCCCCCAAACTTGTCTTAGTCTCCTTACCTTTTCTTCTCTGCTGCTTCTAAAGTGTGCAGTGCAGAGGCACTGCATGCAGAATTCAAAACGTCTGGCTGTGGCTGATTCTTCTTTTACACTTCTCCACCATGACCCGAGAACCCGAACAGCCCGAACCAAAGGAATTACCTGAGGTCGCGGTCAGTGAGGCAGCAGCAGCTACTTTTATTTAAAAGGGCTCGGCTCCAGCAGGGTCAGTCAGGGAATGCAGGGCAGGCGCAGCGATGATTTTCACTTTCACGATCGCCGATCGTATTCGGTACAAGAATCCTGACTCCTGGAAGCGGCACCGAATCCCTGTCACTGTCACCGACACTGAACTCACACTCTCGTTCTCTCTCGGTAGGTAGGAGAGCACGGCAAATCCGACGATGCTGAGTGACCCACAAATCAGAGTTTCTCCTCCTTCTCTTCGTTCTAATCTCTGGTGCTCTCTGGAAGTCTGGAAGTACAGTGGAACACTCCTCCTCGGCTGAATGAATGGACAACACCGGAGCAGAGAGGCTGCTTTATTAAAAGGTTGCGGACCTGAGTGGGAATCAAAAGTGCAGGTCTGCAGAGGGTGGAGGTGCAAAAATAGGAACGGACGGTTGGACCAAGCAGCATAGCCTGATTGGCTAAACAAGCAGTGACGTCGTCAGTGCACTCGCTCAGTGAAACAGGGGTCTACACAGCTTGCCTTGGAGCCTTTGAATTTGGAGCGAGACTCGGCGAGAGTAAGGTCGGTGGACTCGGCGTCACGGCGTGGACCGCGTGGCATGTACTTTTCGGCGCAAGGCACAGAGAATCCGGGATGGCAGGGCAGAAGTGGAAAAACGCTGCAAATACGGGACGTCCCGGGCAAATCGGGACAGTTGAGAGGTATGCTTTTGTCCATCCTTTTATCCACAGGAGGTACAGTGTGAGGAGTTTTTAAAACTTTTACTGTCTGTTTCCGAAAAGATCTATGCAAAGGAATAGGAAGTCTCCTAGACTCTGGAATATCCATCATTTCTACATAGTCTCCAGACAATAGACACATGTGGTGTGTGGGTCAGCCTTAGCAAAAGCTTCCCCACAAACACTACAGTGTTGAAACCCAGTGGGTCCGGTTTTTATTTTGGATTTCTCAGACATAATGCCAGCCTAACCAACTTGCCCGTTTATGGCAATCCACCAAGCAAGACACCCTTATCGGTTCCCAACCGTGTCACGGGTCGTGGAAAAAACCGTAATGAAATCCGTTTTTTTTAGAACCGATAAGAACCGGGAACCGCACTCTAAAAAAGGACTAGTAGATTTTAAATACAACCTGATCGGTTCAAACCGAACCGATAAAGAATTACAAGTTCCACACAAAAAAAATAAATGTAAAACCTATCTATTACTTACATTACCACAGACAGAGCTTGAACCGACCGGTTGCGGTTTAATTTCGACTAAAAACCGAAAAATAATACTTTTAAACCGACAAAATGAACTGAGCAGAAGGAGAAATCTCCGGAGCGACTGTTCAGTGAGGCGGAGTAAAGAATCTGACAGTTTGCGTTTGAAGCTCAACAGACAGAGTTTTCAACCGAGCTCGCGCTCTAAGTTCCATGCCTGCATGGAAAGTTAACTATTTCACCTCTGGAGCAGTTCTAACCTGCGGTCATACTGCAATTGTCATAATATAGCAAGACTTCATGTTGTTTGAACTGACTTTTGTTTTCCCCTAACTAGGGTTGCCACCTGTCAGGTTTTTTACCTGGTAATCAGGTTTTCAGGGTTCCTATCAGGTAATCCAGTTTTGCTCTGTGTTGGTCAGGTTTTTGAAGCATTTTGAGTGCTCACATACTTTTGAAAAAGCTTGTGTCATCTAATTAATTGTTTCAGCTGCATGTCCAGGTTACAGACAAGTTCTGTTGTCAATATTAATTAATGCCCTTTGTTTGTGAAATCAGTCAACCTGGGAGTGGTAAAGCATGGCCATTAACACCATTCACACTTAGTTAACCCAATCTTTTCCACTACTGCTGCCCTACTTTTTGTAACAGTAACAGAGACAGTTGTCTTCTACTTTAATTTGCTGGTAAACACTTTCATCTCAAACACAATTTAGGCATCTTTAAATGTTTTAGATTATTATTATTATTTTTTTTTTAATCAAGAAAAAAAGTATGGTCACTTCTTTGACTATAAATAGTGATGTGGACATGAAAAGGAAATGGAGCTAAAAACGATATAAAGTACACTATAGAAAACAATTTCTATATACCATGTATACTACTGTATGCTACTTACAGTACTCCCTTGTCTCCTAACAGACCATATCTGTAAATGAGATTTATTTTATCTCTGTATGTTTATCAGGTAAACCAATGTCACTAAATAAACAAACACACAAGTAAATAACTAGGAAGAACCTGGGAAAGTAACTTTAACAGGTTAAGCACAGTATCTTAACATTGTTTTTGAACTGCTGTTTTAAGTGTCGTCTTTTACTGTTATAATAAATGGCTTTGGAGGAGGGGCAATGCATGATGAGTCATGAAGAGGGGTGGGGCTTAGGATCCGGTTTTTGCTTCGATCAAAGGTGGCAACCCTACCTCCAGACAGAGTGCTGCTCCACACATCACCCCAATACTGCCAGGTGGAAAATCTTCTAATTAGCAAACAGAAAAGAATAAATATTTGAGATATAAGAAGTGATAGCTGACTACCTCTGAAAGTTACAATTAACTGCAGGCAGTTTTCAAGCAGTACACTAGCTCTTCAAGCCTAGACAAACGCTTATCCAGCGTGGCTTTGGGAAAGTTCTTACAAATTTGGCAGTTCTGTTTTCAGGTGGTCAAACCCCAGACAGTGAACACAGATAAGGTGGGGTCAGCCTTGGCAAATGCTTCCCCACACTCTGTGCAGTGCTAAAACCCAGTGGGACTGGTTTTCTTCTTGGGCTTCTCTGACATAATGAGCACTGATAAGCCAAGTTACCCTTTGGTGGCAGTCAGACCAGAGTAACCAAAAACTGTTTTCGGTTAATGACCGGTTCAATGGTCAATGGACAAAAACAAGAATAAGTCTTTTTTTTTTTAAACTGAAAAACTGAATCCCAAACTAAAATCTCCAACTTAAAAGACTTTACCTCAAAAGAAACAAGCTTTCCTCGGTTTCCTCTCGGTTACGCAAACCAAAAGGAAAGCCGTAAATTTACAGAAATTGAAGTAAACCTAGTCTAGTCTAACCTGTACCGAGGGACAGAGCCTCAAAGAACCAAAAAATAAAACCTGGTTTGAAGAAACCATCAAAAAACCAACACTTTAACTGAAGTGAGCAAGGAGAAATCTCCGGAGTGACTTCACAGGCAGGCGGAGTAAAGAATCTGGCAGTTACATCGAATGAACCACTGGCAGGGGTTTGAAAACAGAGCTCGAGCTTAACGTTCTATGCATCTGCATAGAGTTAACTCATCTCCGGGGCAGTTCAACTGGAAAGGCTAATTGCATATAGTCAGAATACAGCAAGAATTAATTTTGTTCGGATGAGAACTTTGTGGCTGCATTTGTGTTTGTGGACTGGGCAGGGAGCCAGAAAGTTCAGTAAAAACAGGTTACTCACCAGTAACAGTAGTTCTAGGAGTGGTATATGTTGTTCATCCACACTTCTTGGCATGTTCCTTTCCCCTTTAAATCTTACCGGAAGGTCTTCAAGCTGGCTCCTCCCACCCACCCAGGTGGTATAACCCTCGGCTCTGCCCCATGATGCCAGATCTTAGCCTGCAGGAAGCCAGGTTTGTGCGTCACAGCCGGGGAGGTCGGGTGGGTCCGTGTGGATGAAAAACATATACCACTTCTAGAAAGATCAGTTATGCAAAGATTTTTGCTGTAACAGTAGATCTTTTAGGAATGTCTCTTGCAGTAAGTTATTACTTCTGGGAGTTCCCGATAGGTAGCACTCTAACACGGAAGTTTCTTCTAGTAGTCTCCATACCAGGGACCACCCACACGATCTAACTTCCTGGGCTGTGCCTATAAAAGTGGGTGGTCCCAGGTAGTCTCTGTTCCATGCCAGTTTCAGCTCGGGAAAGCGAGGGACCAAAGCCTCCTGACCCTATATCGTTTTCCCGGTTACATAATAGTAGGGGGCGGAGGGAGGGAAACATACATACATAGACAGTGTCGGCAGATAAGGGCCTATGGCCCACCCAGTCTGCCCATTTGAGCTTGCAAGTTCAGTTTGTTTTCCTAGAAGTCTGTTGCACCTTACCCCTGACCTCCAGAATTCCTTTATGTCTATCCCATGCATTCTTAAATCCCGTGATTGTTTCAGCCCCCACCACTTCCTCTGGCAGGGTGTTCCACTTGTCCACCACCCGTTCTGTGAAGAAATTCTTTCTCATGTTTCCTCTGAATCGTCCTCCCTCCAACTTCATCCCATGCCCTCTAGTCCTGAAACATCTTTTCGCTTAAAAATAGTGTTTTCCTGCACCCTGTTCCTCCCTGTAAGATACTTGTATGTCTCTATCATATCCCTCTCTCCCTCCTCTCCTCCAGGGAGTACATGTTCAGTTCCTTCAACCTGTCTTCATAGGACTTGTGATGCAATGCATGCACCATCTTTGTTGCCCTCCTCTGAACCTTCTCTACCCTGTCTATGTCCTTATGTAGGTATGGTCTACAGAACTGTACACTGTACTCCAGGTGGGGCCTCACTAGTGTCTTGTATAGCGGAATTATGACCTCACTTTTCCTGCTGGTAATGCCCCTGCCTATACATCCCAGCATCCTATTTGCTTTACCTGCTGCCTTGTCACACTGTTTCCCTACCTTGAGGTCATCAGAGATGATAACCCCAAGATCCCTTTCCTGCTTGGTGCATGCTATATCCTCACCCCCAACTGATATATTGTGCAGGGTTTTGTGCCCATATGCATTATCTTGCACTTCTTTGCATTAAATTTCAACTGCCAAACCCTTGACCATTCTTCAAGTTTCTGCAGGTCGCTTCTCATTCTGTCTACACCCTCTGGTGTGTCTACTCTGTTACAGAGCTTTGTGTCATCAGCGAACAGTGAAATTCTGCCTTCTAGGTCCTGCGCCATGTCACTGATGAAGATGTTGAATAGGACCGGTCCCAGCACTGATCCCTGTGGTACCCCACTGGTCACTCTTCCCTCTGTGGAGTGACAGCCATTTACCACCACCCTCTGTGTCCTGCCACCCAGCCAGTTACCTACCCACCACACTACTGTCCTGCCCACACCCATATTCCCCAGTTTGTGTAATAGTCTTCTATGTGGCACAGTGTCAAAGGCCTTGCTGAAGTCCAGATAGGCCATGTCCACTGCCCTCCTGATCCACCTCCTAGTCACCCAGTCAAAAATTCAATGAGGTTGGTCTGACATGACCTCCTCTGGTGAAACCATGCTGCCTTGGGTCCTGTAGTCCATTGACAACCAGATGTTCCACCAATCTCTCCTTCAGTAGTGCTTCCATGATCTTCCCCACTACCGAGGTGAGGCTGACTGGTCTGTAGTTCCCTGCTTCCTCTTTGTTCCCACTTTTGTATAAGGGGACTACATCTGCTGTCCTCCAGTCTTTGGGTACCTCCCCTGTTTCCAGTGATCGGCTAAACAGGATAGCCAGAGGTTCAGCCACCACCTCTCTTAGTTCTTTAAGGACCCTGGGGTGCATCCCATCTGGCCCCATTGCTTTATCAACTCTTATTACTTTCAGTTCCTTCAGGACCCTTTCTCGTGTAAAGGGACTTGTGTCCATTTCTGCACCATTCTCACCCCTTGTACTCCCTTCAGACCCATTACCCTCCTCTTCCTCAGTAAAGACTGAGCAGAAATACCTGTTCAATATGTCAGCTTACTGTTGTCATCCTCCACGCCGCCCCCATTCTCCCCTTCAGTCTCACTATCCCTCCCTTTGTCTTTCTTTTTCCTTATGTACCTGTAAAAGGTTTTGTCCCTCTACCCACTGATTTTGCAATGTGTTCTTCTGTCTGAGCTTTGGTTTCCCTTACTGACCTCCCTGCCTCCCTTTGCTTCTCCTGGTACTTCTCCTATCCCTTCTGCCTGTGTCTTTTTGTATTGCCTGAATGCAATCTTTGGCTTTAACTTTCTTTGCTACTCTTTGGAAAACCATAATGGTCTCCTCTTCCTTTTCCTCTTGCTAACCTGCTTAATACATAATTCTGTTGTTCTTGTAATCCCCATTTTAAATACTGCCCACTGTTCCTCAACCCCTGATTCCTGTCCCATTCCCCTTAATGCCTCTTTCAAGTATCTCCCCATTTTCCCCAAAGTCTGCCCCCCTAAAATCCAGGATACGTGTTTTTGTGTGGTTTGGTTCTGCTCTTTCTGTGATTTCAAACCACAATGACTGGTGGTCACTGTTTCCCAGGTGCTCCCCCACTGTTACCCCCATCATACTGTCCCTGTTTGTGAGTACAAGGTCCAGTATTGCCTTCTGCCGAGTTGGTTCCACGACCAGTTGCTTAAGGAAGGCACCCTGAAGGGAAAACTACTTATTGCAAGAGACATTCCTAGAAGATCTACTGTTACAGTAAAAGTCTTTGCGTAACTGATCTATCTTACACAGAATGGTCTCTTGCAGAAAGTCATACAATACTGGCAGTATAGCCTAGAGGTTAGAGGAATGAGGTGTGAATGAGCTTGGTACATCCAGCACATCAGACCCGAGTTTGATTCTCACAGCCTCCACTTGCATACTGTGTGACTCTGAGCAAGTCAATTAACTGCCCAGTACTCCCAGGTCGCCCCTGAAAACAGGCACTTGTGCTTAGTGGACCTTACCCGGTTACCAAAAGACAAAACAAAAAAAAAAAACATAGAATTTGACAGCAGATAAGGACCACTTGGCCCACCCAGTCTGCCCATTTCCCTACCTAATGGATAAGCTGCAGATCCTAGTTAACCAGCAGCCTATTTCTTCCTACCCCCACCCCTAGAATTGCCTTATGACTGTCCATGCATGTAGATTCCACCACTGTTTTGACTCCACAACCTCCTCCACTAAGGCTGTTCCATGCATCCACAACCCTCTCTGTGAAAAAGACTTCCTTAAATTACCTCTAGAGCCACCCCCATCTTCAAATTGTGCCCTCTTGTTCTTGCACACCTCTTGTTTTGAAAGATGATACCCTCTTGGACTTTGTTGATTCCCTTGAGATACTTGAAAGTTTCTATCATGTCACCCTTCTCCCTCCTTTCCTCGAGGCTATACATATTAAGCTCCTTAAGTCTCTCTGCATATGTCGTCCGATGCAGACCCTGCACCATTTTAGTTGCCCTCCTCTGGACAGCTTCCATCCTGTCTATGTCTTTGCGGAGATTGGGTCTCCAGAACTGCATGCAGTACTCCAGATGGGGTCTCACCAGCTGTCTGTACAGAGGGATAATAACTTCCTGTTTTCTACTGATGATGCCTCTCCTATACATCCCAGTATCCCCCAGCCCTCCTTGCTGCCCTCTCACATTGCTTGCCCACCTTTAGGTCATCTGATATGACCCCCCAGGTCCCTTCCATTTTGTAGTTGTTAGTATCTCACCCCCATTAGTACTCTTCCCTGGGTTTTGTTTCCCAGGTGCATTACCTTGCACTTCTTAGCATTGAATCTAAGCTGCCATACATTTGACCATTCCTCTAACCTTGCCAAGTCCTTCTCACCCTTTCCACCCCACCTTGTGCATCAACTCTGTTGCAGATCTTTGTGTCATCTGAAAAGAGACATACTTTTCCTTCCAGTCCTTCTGCAATGTCGCATAAAGACATTGAAGAGGACCGTCCTAATACTGAACCCTCGAGACACACTAGTAACCCCTCTTCTGGGTGGACTCCATTTACTATTACTCTCTGTGTCCTATTCTCTCAGCCAATTCTTTACCCAGGCTGTCATCTTGGGACCCACTCCCAGGCTGGCTAACTTGTATATTAATCTTTGTGGGGACTGTGTCAAATACCTTGCTAAAGTCTAGGTAGGTCATGTCCACAGCCCCTCCCTGATCTACTACTTTGGTCACCCAAAGAAATCTATCAGATTCGTCTGGCATGACCTTCCCGCTGTGAATCCATGCTGCCTTGGGTCCTGTGCCCCTCTGGCCTCTAGATACTCGACAATTCTTTCCTTCAGAAGTGATTCAATCATTTTCCCTATCACTGGGGTTAAAATAACAGGTCTGCAGTTTCCTGCTTCTGCCTTGCTCCCACTTTTGTGAAGGGGAATCACATCTGCCCTCCTCCAGTCCTCGGGTACCACCCCATCCTCCCATGATTTGTTAAAAAGGGTAGTCAGCGATGTCACTAGTTCTACCCTTAGTTCTTTTAGAATTCTGGGATAAATCCCATCAGGCACCATTGCTTTGTCCACCTTCAGTTTTAAGAGCTCTTTCAGAACCCTTTCTTCTGTAAATGGGCTGGTATCAACTTCTGTATCCAGAGTGATTCTACTGTTTGTTTTAGGTACCTCCCCCTCTTCATCTGTAAATACTGAGCAAAAATATAGTAAAAAATTACTTCTGGGAGATTCCCAAGCAGTTATATGGCAGTGGGGTGGCCAGATATGGCATTCTGCCGTACATATAGTGTGGTCTTAGGACTGATAGGTGCTGAGAGTTGTGTATCAGCATATAAAGAGAAATTTGTATTTCATCTGTAAGTACTCTATTTTAGTATTCGTTATAGGCAGGGACACTGGTTTACCGGGATTGAGAAAGGGTATATTCCATTTTGCACATTGTAAAAAATTGTATTGTCACCGGTGTCTGCTAAGCCAAAATCCGGTTTTACCGGTATTTGGTTCTGTGTACTTTAATTAACAATTTTTAACTCTGCTAACATGCATTTTAGCAATTTTGACCTCCACTATTGCACATCCTTCCATCCTTGTACCAATTTAAAGTTATTTTAGGTGCAAGATGTGATGGCAGCAGCAGCACTACAGCCCCATCATTATGGTGTGATGGAAGCAGCACTACCTCCCCATCCCTCAGGTGCGATGGCAGCACCAACAGTACTACGGCCCCTATCCCTCTGGTGTGATGGCAGCAGCAACAGCACTATGACCTCCCTCCCTCAGGTGTGACAGTAGCAGCAGCACTGCGCCCCCATCCCTTAGATGTGATGACAGCAGTACTACATTCCCCATCCACCAGTGGTGATGGCAGAAGCACTACAGCCCCCACCCCTTCGGTGTGATGGCAGTAGCAACAATGCAGTCCACATCCCTCTGGGGTGATGGCAGTAGTGACAGCATTATGATCCCCTTTGTTCAACACCCACACCCCACATGCACAAGTTACAAATAACTTGGTCTCTTTGCTTGTTAGAACTCAGATGTGAATTAATCTGAACCATCACCGCTAAGGTGGACTACTTTTTTTTTCTATCTATAATTTAACTGCATGAATTGGATTTCTGCCTGTGACACCACTGACCAGGATTAGGGAACATACTTGGGTGTTGGGGGGGCCAGCTGGTGGGTGAATGCTTGAGTGTCCAACAACCACTCACCTTCTCCTAGGAGGGAGGATGGGTTCACGACTCAGCATTTTCTGTCCCCTGGTGGAGGCCAGAGGCACGACAACACATTGGCCCTCACTGCGGGAGGGAGCGTGATGAACGTCGGCTTGTGCCTTGACATCCGCGTGGCCTGTCATGCTCCCAAGAAAATGGGAAAGCACCTTCTGGCAAACCAGAAGGGCGGCTTGGTCCCTCCATAAACCCGGAAGCCCCAGAATGTGTCCGTTCTGACCCTAGTCATGCCCAGGATACACAGGAAGCTCTTTAGAGCAATTCTCCTCCTGGTAGCCTCCACAGGGTAGGGGCTCACTCAATAAAGGTTACTTTGGGTTACCTGGTAGCACAGCAGTAAGGGACAGTGATGGTGGTTGTGACTCAACAGCGTGGTAGGGGACTTGGCAGGCCTGAAGGATGGATGGCCAGGGGTAGGAGGAGCAAAAAAATGCTTGAATTTGCTTCTTTGAAATAAAGTGTCTTCACCTAAAAAATTCACAAGTGATTAGTGGAGGACCTTCAAATGGATTCAAGCATCTCCCAGACATGTGGATGCTTTTTTCACTTGGTGTCCATGAAAAGGGTGTCTCCAGTTTTCATGTCTGAGCTCAGATGTGAATTGAGCACCACTCTGCCCACCAGCATCATACAGCCCCTGGGGTCCCTACCTTTGTATGTCATTGAATGTGCTTTCAACATCCACTGGCCAAACATAAGTACACCTAAATACTTACATTTGCTTTTGTTGAAACAGTCTATCAGAAAACTTTGCTGCCACAGAGACTGAAACAGCAGGTGGGAGAAAAGGTGCAATGATCTAATTCACCTAAATGGGTGCTGACTGTGAAGTCTTTTCATAGTAGTAAGGCAGCTTTTTCCTTGTGAACATACTTTCATTCAGACTAGTTTTCATTCAAACAACTGAGGATTTTGGATGGTCCTGCTGATTATAAACTTCAATAAGCTAGTTGGTAACAGTGATCCTGCATTTAGTAATCTACAACCTAGATTCTCATATGCAAAAATAAAATAAAAACCTGACTAAAATCTAAAAGTAAGCTTATAAAATGCATAAAATGTAGATGAACATTTATTTTACCTACACAAAATCATTGCAGCCCAAGTAAAACTCAAGGAAATTACATGGTACCCTGACTACTATTCTATGATGTAGTACTAAACATATATTGGTTTTTTTTCATATTCTTTGTAAACCAGGTAAGGCCCACTAAGGCAGAACTGCCTGTTTTCAGGAGTGACCTAGAAGCACTGGGGAGGTTAAGTGACTTGTTTGGAATCTACAGCATGTGGGTGGAGGTGGGGAATCAAACCCAAGTCTGCTGGATGTACCCAGTTCAATCACTGTTTGTTATTCTAACCACTAGGCTATACTGCCAGCTATATAACACCCATATACAATGTTTTAATATATAATTTTAATAATAGTGCACAGTACCTACAGTACAAATTATGAACATTAAACACTTTACAACATTTTACTAAAACTGAGTTATTCACCACTCGATCTGCTTTATTTTTCTTCACACCAAAGTGGGTGAAATAGTTGACAGAGCACTGTAAATAGCTTCCTGATCAGGCTTCATTATTCTACATCCAGAAACAGATAACATTTGTTTATTCTGGATTTATTTAATATTGATTTTCTGTGGCTCACTAAATAGTATCTAGCACTGCATGAGGCAGATGTTTTACATTTTGAAGAGGCAACACATCTTATCCATTTAGGATTCCGTGTTAGAAACAGAGGTCTTTCTTCATATTTAAAACATATTCAAGTGTCAGTGTATTCATTTTGTAGTTTTATGCTGACTAATATATGCTGTAGAAAACAGTAAAGATTTATTGTGAAGCACTCAGGATCTATAGTAGAACTCCTGTAATTTTCCAGCAAGTTTTGAAAAAACTCTGCAATTTCAGGTTACTTTTCCAATTCCAGCGGCCTGCCTATGTGTACTGATACTTGTAGACTCTTAGTACATACTACAAGAAAACTGTGGTTTCAGGAAGGAAAGCAGTCCTCAGTGATGGAGATGAGGTGGGAAGCATGGGTGTTAAAACTGAATGGCTGATTACGACAAAGCACTGCGGATGATTTCCCTTACTGACTCTATGCAGCAAAGTAGAAAGAATGCAAAGCACAGCAGCATTTATTTTAAGATGCTGAAATCTGGAATTACGGCCTGCTAGTACTGTGGTAGCACTACCTGCTTCAATGCCAGCGACCCAGGGCTGCGAACTTGGGATGCTGGAGGTCTGGCTAGGAGTAGGATAGAGCACCCGGAGGACTGCTCTCCTCCTCGAGGGTGGGCTGCAGGTCCTGCTGCTTTACCGCCACCTGTGTGACCATGGGTGGTGGTGCAATGGTGCTGCAGAGTGATCAGGAGGAGGACGCTAGCCAGGATCTGGAGCAGTGGCATGTCTCTATGTGACCTACCTCCTTGGACCTCCTCTAGTGCTGGTACACCTCAGGGCAGAGACCAGAAAACCAGGAATAATCACCCACACGGCCACTGGCAAAGGGACCCAGGTGCCCCAGACTTCATAACCAGGCTCCATGAGGGACCCACTGTGCTCGCGACACACACTAAGGGAGTGTGGAGGGGTGATCTGGGGTCCCTCCTTCCCACCTGGGGATACAACCCAGGCAGGATAGGAGCAGGTCCAAAGGAGCTCCTGAGCATTACCTGGGGTGAAGCTAGGGATACCCAGCCTAGAGATCTCTGAAAAGTGGAGACTGATGCTGTGAGAAGGGGACATAGAAAGAGAAAATAAAAAAAATTTAAAAAGATGCTGAAATCTTAGAGATTCTATTCAGTGACATGCAATTTCCGTGAGGCACCGGTACAAGAATTCAAATTCCGCATACCAAGCAGGATTCCGTGATTGCTACCGGTGTTACCGGTTAAAATGGAAAACCAGGGTCCCTGGTTATAGGGTTATGGCTGAAAAGACAAGCCAGACTGGCTATTACTGAAGTGAATGTCAACCCAATTAGGGATTGCATATAAGATCCTATGATAAATCAGAAGGATTTCAGCTATATAATAGAGTAATTGGTCGGTCTCAGTAGCATGTACTGGAAAATATAGTATATGTCAAAGTCTACTGGGTTCTGAGTTTTGAAAAGCAACCCAAATGATACAGTGTTATTTTTCAGTGCTACAATGTAGCAAGTAAATACAATTTTTTTATTATGTTGCCACCATTATAAAATGTATCCATTTTGGCAACAATAGGCTACATAAGTAGCAAATAATGATGTGAAATGAAACAATGCATCTATTTCATAATGGAATCCAGTGGCTGTTAAGAGTCAGTAGTATTATTATAGTCAGTCTTGTACTCTTTATAAAATAAAGACCTGGAATGCAATCGTGTGATGTTGTCAGGTCCATTGTGCATTAGTAATCTCACTGGTGTAAACCTGAAATGTTAGTATATTTATAATACATGTACTCACCCTTGTTTCTGTGGCCTTTATCTATGGCCAGGTGAAGACTGCATGTAGCAGCAGAAGTTTGGTAAGAATATTATGATCCATATTATATTATCAGAATATATTAATTGTTTCTCAGCATGTGAGTAGTAGCAGGCCCTGTTCGTGGGAAGGACACAAAGGTCCGGCACACAACAGGCCTAGAGGCATCCTGATGGAATGACCGTAATGGTCTGTAACAGAGATACCTCAAAAAGTGACTATATGAATAAAGCCTTATGGGAAAGACCTCAGTATAATTTTAAGTCAAACCCCAGAAAAGGCCTCCGAGGCCCAGAAGGGGAGACCGGGGCATAGTCTGAATTTTTTTAATGAGAGGAAGAGGCACTTGGCAGTCCCGAGGGGCGTCCATGGATTGGTTTAGATGTGTTCCTTGTCATTTGTTCTTTGCCTCTAAAGTTTTCTCTTTGGTTATAATAATTTCCAGTTTTGTATGAATAATTATACTGAAGGCGTGGTTTATGGTACATATATTGTACTGTTTTCAGTTGTCTGCCTGAGGCTTGTAGATTGTCCAGTATTGTTTGTACCACTGGGCCAAAAAGATGGTCCCCAGAAAAAGGGGCATTAGCCACTTTTTGTTAAATATCAGGTGCTAGCCCTGAGAGTTGGAGACATGCCTGACGGCATATAAGAATACAGACTGCAGAGGCTCTAGCCGAAGCGTCGGCAATGTGGTATCCTGATCTTAATAAATGTCGAGAGAGGGAAGCAAGTGTGTTTATTATTGATGTGAGTTGCTCTATTTCAGGGGATGTAGGTAGTTTACTTATAATGTCCCCAGCAGAGGTGCCCACTATATGCTGGTATTTCAGCATATGTCTCATGTAGTTAGTATTCTAATATTTAATGTATTTAGAGCAAACGCTTTCTTCCAGATATAATAAAAACGTTTAGAGTCTTTTCCAGGAGGTTCTGTACTTGTATGTTTGGGTTTGCCAGTGCAGTTGTGAGCAGCTGCAATAACCACAGAGTCCGCAGTGGAAATATTTGTTAAATATTGATAATCAAGGGGACAACAAACATATGAGCACCCATACAGCAATAAATCGGACCACAAACAGACTATAACTCCAAAGTTTATGAATATGCAGTCATGCACAAGTACAAAATAGTGGCTTAGAAAGGTACTAACGTTTCACCTGGTACAATGCCAGGCTTCATCAGAGTAAAAAAATCAGCCTACAAATGCTTCAATAAATACATAGAATAACTAAACATGCGAGTCAAACTCACCAATAAATATTGTGCACCTAATAAGTGGGTAATTGTTAATGAAAATCAAGGGATCTTTAATTAGATCCCCCAATCCAATATATTAACTATTTAATTCCATGTTTCAACATCATAGCACAGGTAAACTGACTTGGTGACCTCAAAAAATATATGTCCTTAATGTTTGCAATATAGTATTATACTTTAAAAATTAGGGACGAGTAAATTCCAATTTATATATGTTCTACATATCAGTCCCAACATTAGTCCTAATCTGAATAAATTTATTTTTTAGGACATGATTTATTTTACTCCTCTATTCTCCCTTTTTTATAATCAAGGGGAGCCTGATAAAGCCTATGCGCTTTTCTAGATAGCGCCTGTGCCGCTATGGGTTGATGCCATGCTTCAGTAATTGCGTTTCTGAACATTGGTATAAAAGGAAGGACTGCCCGGATAGGTTCTTTCAGGATGTCAAGATATTCAGCCATATCTTTACTTAATTTAACTTGTTCTGTTGTGGTAAACCCCATTGTTTTTTGTACTCGTAGCATAAATTCTGGGAATGATGGGTCATCCGGTGGGGAAATTACCTTTAATGGTTGTAATGTTTCTTCGTCCCAGTATGACGGCACAGAATATAGGAACTTGTACCCTCTTGTAGTAGGGGAACCATCATAATGTGTCTCTTTGGAATGTTCCGAAATTATTTGAGAATCTGAAAAATATCCCTCAGAATATTAATGAAGAGGCAGAAATGGTGAGCATTCTGGCTCTGTGCGTGCCTGTTTTGATGGAGGCGGAGATACAGTCTGTAATTGAGGGTTTTTTACTGGCGTGGGTGTATAGTCAAAACCCACAGAATTTAGCACTTTATTTACGATTTCTTCTATGTTTGGCACTTGTGAGGATGGGATTGCCATGTAAGCGGGTTCTGAGCCTTGTGTGCATGGCGTTGGGGGATCAATTTGTGCCTCCTGATAAAGTGATCTGGCACGTCTTTGAAGTATTTGTTCATCATGGATTGGTGTCTGAGCACCATGCAGGAGTGCAAATGAGGCTGGTTTGCCTCTGCTTTCCATGGTATATGACCCTTTACTTTGTGGAGATGCAGCCCCATAAGTATCTTTTGATACTATTTTATAAGAAATGTCATGGTTTTTCATGGTTCATTTTTTATGAGGGTGTTCCATAAATGCATTATATGCTGGAAAAGGTGCTGTTCTATGACGCAGGGGTTGCTCCGTCGATGGTGGGATCAGGCGACGTCGACGGAGGAGGAATAAAAGTATGCCCCATCGACGTTGTAATGTGTCTTATTGATGATGGATAAGTGAATGCATGCTCAGTCGACGGTGGGATGCTCATCGTAGACGATGGAACAATAGGCATATGCCCCGAAGATGGAAAGTATGTCGTCAACGATGATAAGGCAAAGGCATACTCAGTCGACAGTGGCAGGCTTCTTGTCGACGATGGAAGTTTAGGAGCATGTCCCGTCGATGGGGGAGGTAGCCCCGTCGACAATGAGCCATGTAGAGTGTGCTCCGTCGACAGAAGAGGTGTTTTCATCGATAAGTATGTCTTGTGGAGTCTTCTTATCAACGGGGAGTGTGCCCCGTTGACGATGAATGTAGCAGGACCTACGTCGTCGACTGTGCATGTGGTTTCTTTGATGGGGAGCTGAGGAATGACGTCCCATCGACGATGAATGTTCCTTTCTGTGTGAAGTTGAACTTCTATGTTCTTTTGATGAAGAAGTGCCTGTCGTCGACAGGGAGATATGGCCCGTTGACAAAGAATGTTTTCTTGATGATCCATGTTTAGGAGATATGGCCATTGAAAGGCGGTCAGGCAGGACATTAGGTGAAGGTATTTCCTTCCCTCTTTTGCTTCTTGAAGAGGACTCTGAAGTTTTAGAGCCCTTTGATCAACTACCCTGAGTCCGTAACAGGGAAACATCCATTGTAAAGCTCTTGGCCAAGCACAGGAATATGGAGGCGTATATGAAGCCCAGGCACCCCAAGCTATGGGTTCAATCCACGTCGTAGACTGCTGGCAGAAGAATAAGTTGCTGTCGGAGCAGAAGCCGGCAGGAAAATGAACGGAGACTACTAGGGACCACCCACCTTTATAGGGACAGCCCAGGAAGTGAGGTTGTGTGGGTGGTCCCTGGTATGGAGACTGCTAGAAGAAACTTCCGTGTTAGAGTGCCACCTATCGGGAACTCACAGAAGTAACGACTTACTGCAAGAGACCATTCCATGGAACATCTACTGTTACAGGGGAGTAATCTGTTTTTCTAGGATCATGGATATGTTGTTCATCCACACTTCTTGCAGACTCCTAGCAGTTCTCCAGGAGGAGGGAAGCAAGGCGCACACCCCCTACTTTGGGAACAGAGACTGGAGGACTGAGGCCCCCAAACCAGCATCCCGGCGTGACTCAAGGTCAATGTGATAGTGGGTGATGAAGGTGTTTGCCGTCTTCCAGGTAGCAGCCTGGCAGATTTCCAGGATAGGTATGTCCCTGGAAGCAGCCACCGATGCAGCAGTATGACAGGTAGAATGAGCTCTTATCCCTTTGGGAGGCTCCTTGCCCACAACTCATAGCAGAGATCAATGCAAGATGTAATCCATCTTGCGATCGTCTGCTTTGCTGCAGGTCTGCCAGAAGCAGCTTCAGTGTAGGTGACAAACAGCAGGCAAACCTCTCCCCGAATTTCTGCCATCCTCTCCTTATAATAGGAGAGCGCTCATCTCGGGTCCAAAGTATGGAGCCCGTACTTGGCATCCGAGATGTAGTTCAGGTAGAACACAGGCAGAGTCAACACCTGGTTAAGGTGAAACTGACACCACCTTCAGGGGGAATTTCAAGTGGGGGCGCAGGACAATCTTGTCCTGTGGAAGACCAGATAAGGGGAGTCCACCGAGAGCACCTGGAGCTCCCCTGTCCTTCTGGCAGACGTGATAGCCAGCAGGAAGGCAGTCTTCCACGACAAATGTGACAATTCACACTTGTGCACTGGTTCAAATGGCTTGCCCATGAGCTTTGCTAAGACCAGCAGTAAATCCCACAGAGGTGGAGGTTCACGCACCAGAGGCGATATGTGATCAAGGCCTTTGAAAAAGCACCAGACCACCTTCTCCTGCGCCACTGTCTGTTGACTGGCCCTGCCCAGTAAGCAGAGATGGCTGACAGGTGCACCTTAAAAGTCGAAGACCGAAGACCCCCTTTGGAGAGAGACCAAAGGTAATCTAAAATGCTAGCCACAGGACAGAGGGTCCAGGCCCTTGCCCTGTCACCAAATGGAAAATATTTTTCATTTGAAAGCATAGCACTTTCTGGTCGACTCTTTCCTGGATGCTTCCACTAATGTGAGTACATCCTCGGAGAGACCCAAAGCCTGGAACTCTAGCTGCTCAGGTACCAGGCTGTCAGGTGCAGGAACTGTAGGTCCGGGTAGAAAACTTTCCCCTGATTGACTGAGATCAGGTCTGGGCATGCTAGAAAATGCCTCAGGAGCCTGTTGCTGAGGCTGAGGAGATCTGGATACCAGAACTGGCGTGGCCAATCTGGGGCTACCAGGATCACCTGTGCCTTGTCCCTCCTCACCTTGAGGAGCACCTTGTGGATCAAGGGAAATAGAGGGAAGGCGTAGAAGAGGCCTGGAGTCCACAGCCTCGAGAAGGCATCCCCCGGCAGCGATCCCCGCTGAGGGGATGGGCATGAAACAGCCTTAGCTTGGTGTTTTCCTTGGAGGCAAATAAGTCCACCATCGGTTTGCCCCACTGGGAGAACAGGCTGTAAGCTACCTCTGGGTAGAGAGACCACTCATGGGATGTCTCGCCGACACAGCTGAGAGCATCCACCAGTTGACTGGAGGCTCCTGCCACATGAATGGCTAAGTGATCTGCCTCTAGTTGGCTCACGAGTGTCCAGATGTGGATTGCTTCCTGCAAAGCACTGTGATGCATTTGGTGAAGACCCATAGGGTCGATGACAGGCCGAATGGCATGGCTCGGAACTCGTAAAGGGTACCCTGTGCTCTGAAGCAGAGGAACCGCTGGTGAGATGGATGGATTGGGACATGAAAGAATGCATCCTGGAGATCCACCGAGGAGAACCATGTGTTTTGCTCCAGGGATGGTACAAGTTAACATCCGGAAGGTGCATGGCCTGAGATACTGATTCAGGTCATGAAGATCTAGAATGGGGCACCAGCCCACCCCCCCCAATCTGCTTTGGGGCCAGGAAGTACCTGGAAATGAACCCTGGGTTGACTGCAGGACCTGTCACTCGGACCACTGCCTCCTTGAGGAGGAACTGGGCTATGTTGTCTCTCAGAGCCGACTGAGGGTAGGCTGATACTCTTCCCCTCCCATGCGGCGCGGGTTTTGCTGGGTGGGTACTGCTCGAATTTTAGAGGCAGCCCCAGGCCCACCACTTCCAGAACCCACCTGTCTGTGGTAACAGTGGACCAGGTGGAAAGGAAGTGGCGGAGCCGACGCCTCCACGGGAGGACCCAGAGCTGGCATGACAGGGATAGGGATGGCAACCCCTATCCCATCACTGGGCAGACCTGGAGGAAGAGGGTCCAGGTCCTGAACCCCGACCTCCTTTGTGGGCCTGGGAATGTCCGGGTTTGGGTCAGGGGTGCCAAGCCTGTGCCTGCTGCTGCTGTCCACCCTGAAAGGAGGACTGCTGGGCCGCAAGAGTAGGGTGCTGAAAAGGCTTCTTCTGCTGCTGCTTTTTAGGTCCAGAGGCACTTTGAGCAGAAGTGGTTGAGTCCAAGGTGGCACTGGATTGCTCGATTCGCTGAAGGTGACCATCCACACCTGGGCCGAAAAGATCGGTGCCCAGGAAAGGAACATCCGCAAGTTTGTGCTGGGTATCTGCCGTGAAGGTGGAAGGCCTCAGCCAAGCCCTGCGACGTGAGGCGACTGCAGCAGCTACCGAGTGGGCGCATGAGTCCCCAATGTCCAGAGCCGTCTGAAGTTGCTGCTTGGCAACGGCATGGCCTTGGTCCTAGACCTGTTTGACCATGGTCTGGAGGTCCGCCAGGAGATGTGGGAGAACTTCGTCCAAGGACCCAAGAAGGGCATGGGAGAAGTGTGCCATGATGACAGCGCAGCTCACCTGATGGATGTCTCTAAGGAGGTGGCCGCATAGACCTTCCTGGAAGAATGGTCCAATTTCTTGGACTCCTTCTCCGGGGGGGTCTATCAGTGTCGGCAGAACTGCCTGTATGTCTGAACACAGAGGCAGTCAGAATGCTCTCAGCCGAGGGATGTTCTGTGAATCCCGAAAGGAACTCGATTGGCACAGCATACATGTGGGCAGACAGAGCTGGGCAGGAGGCAGGATACTGTCAGAGGTCCAGGGCCCGGCCAATAATGGTTTCGACCAAAGGAAAGGCTTCCATCAGAGTATCCCCTCTCTTGAGTATATTAGTGAGAGGGTACTCTGCTTGTTTCTGGATAGGTTCCAGGGGCATCCCCATGGATTCGGAGATAAGGCGGAGAATCCCTTGAAACAACGATGGGCCTTCCTCCATCGACAGATCACCGGCCGACTCATCATCCTGCCAATGAGAGTAAAGGTTGGTGTCCTCGGAATCCAAAGAATCCGGGTACAATGGTCAGCCGCCAAGGTTGCCCTCCATACGCCTGGGGCGATCAGGCAAGAGGGTGACCGAGATCCTATGAGGAAGACCTGGGGCTGTCCGAGCTTCCTTCGTAGGAGCCCCTCCCAAAGACTGTATAGGCGGTGGCTCCACCACTATTGGTGGAGAGATCATTTTTGGCTGAACTGGAGCGGGTTTAGCTGACTCTGCGGGTGGAGGAACAGATTTCACCAGCTCCAAGGGAGTCGGCTTCGGCCTGGAAGGCGAGAGCCAAGCAATGGCCAGGGTAGAAACTAGGGTCGGTTTCTGTCTGGACAGGATCAGCTGTTACCACATGAGATCCTCGTATCGTCGACGGAGTTCCCGCCGAAGCCTCTCCTCATCCGAGGAGGACGAGGATGACCGATGGTGTCGCCTCTTTTTGGAGCACTTGAGTGCCTTCCTCGGCCTGTCGGTCGAGGGCATCAGAGATCTCAATCGCGGCTGGACTGGCCGAGTCAGTTGCTCGGGAGATGCCGATAGGACCGGTGACTTCCTGGGACCAGGGACCAGTTCCTCAACGAGCTTCCCAGCTGGCTGGGTCTTCTCGTCAGGAAGAAACAGGACTGGAGTCCTATTAAGAGAGTCTTGCCCGGAACAGGCGACAACAGATCGATCAGATCGAGAATGACAGCTACCTTGTCGATCGAGACCTCGGTCGACTGGCCAGATGGCAGGACCGAGAAGCCAGCGGCCGAGGAGGCAATCTCGATCAAAGTCGAAACTGCCCGCTCCTGGGACTGAGGTCGCTCATGATTCCAAGAGAGTCTTCGCCAAAACAAAGACTGATTCGGGTCCTTCTCCCTTTTACGGGACTGACAGGAGTGTGAGCCCGCAGGTCTCTCACCCTTAGGGACAGACTGACATAGCTCTCAGAAGGAGCCCAAAAAAGTAGAGCCCAAGTTGAGAGAAACAAACAACAACCAAGAGGAAGACTCTGCGGCCTGTCCCGCTTCTTCGAAGGCCTGCATTCACTCCAGTTGCTTGGCAGATCCAGCAGCCATGGAAACCACCCACAGGCCTCTTTTGATTTCACTGCAGGATTCAGTATGTCAGGCCTGCCCAATCTGAGACGTGTGAGGCGATCGTCAAGGACTTTTGGTTGGAAAACGAGACACATCTCACAAGTTGTGGTGTCATGGTCGACACCCCGACAGTAAACGCACTTGGCATGCAGATCGATGCATGCCATTTTTTGGCAGCATGGGCACCAGCAAAATCCGGGGGAAGATTTATCTTCCATGAGAAGGTGTGATGAATCACTGTCGCTAACTCGAATGAGTCATAGTTTCGGAAGAGGAGGCAACCTGAATCTTCCAGCAAAAAGGAAGCTCTGGCGTCATGGGGCGGAGCCGAGGGTTATACCACCCGGGTGGGTGGGAGGAGCCAGCTTGAAGACCTTCCAGCAAGATTTAAAGGGGAAAGGGACATGCCAATAAGTGTGGATGAACAACATGCACCTGGACAAACAAATTCATTAAGTCCCCTCCTAAAATAATCCACACCAGAGTGTTAAAGCAGGGGTACCCTGAGCTACTAAAGACACACCTAAGCCACCTGGACTGGACACCAATCGACTCTGCCATTGATGTAAACCAAGCCTTAGACCTTTTCATCAGCCGTTTCACTGCGGCCTGCAATACCTATGCACCTCTCAAAAAGCTGAAGGTCAGGGGCAGAGCTAACCCTTGGATAACCCCCAATGTAATCACTTTACTCAAACATAGGGATCATCTCTGGCACTGTGCTCATGCAACATCCAAACCTGGGGATATTCATAAATATAAAGCTGCCAGAAATGAGTGGACGTGGGCAGTTAGGAGCACCAAAAGCAAATACTTCAAGGAAGCTCTCTCCAGCTCCTGGGGTGATGGAAAAAAATTTTGGAGGAACCTGAAAGACCTTACAGGCAAGGACCCTAAGTCACCACCCACCATGCTCAACATAAATGGAACAATAACATCTGACCTGTACACAATCACCAACACCTTTAACAATGCGTTCTCCAACTTGGATAGTGTCCTTCCTTCTAATTTCTTTGATGACCCCTCTGGTAGTAACCCTCCTGCAACTACTCCTCTCCTACACCCTGCCCCACAATTCTACTTCAAGGGAGATCCCAGCCAGAACCTATATTCGGAAGGCCATTCACAACGCAGGCTACAGCGGTGACTCCCTTGACCTGAAGTTGTTAGCACTTGTCCTTGAACCCCTGACAAAGGTCCTCAACCTATCACTAAGGATGTCCCAGTTCCCATCTTTCTGGAAACAGGCGACCATCACACTGGTACACAAAAGTGGAGACAAATCACTGCACTCCAACTACAGACCTATCTCCATCCTCCCTCCATTGTCTAAGGTCCTGGAGCGCATTGCCTCAGACCAACTAGTCAAGTACCTGGAAAAATACGACATCCAGTGTCCTGAGCAACATGGTTTCCGAAAAGGGCACAGTACCACCACTGCACTATTAGAATTCACTGGCTTCATCCATACCACGCTTGATCAAGGAAACTGTGTAGGGGCAGTATTCATCGACCTTATGAAAGCCTTTGATACTGTGAACCACCCACTCCTACTCAAGCAATTATCAAACATTGGGCTCTCCAATTGAGCACTGCTCTGGTTTTCAAGTTACCTTGGGGACAGGTCCAGCAAGTTAGGATTGCCGGTGTCACCTCGGAAGAAAAGCCAGTCCTTTCAGGGGTCCCACAGGGGTCCATCCTGGGGCCACTACTCTTCAGCCTCTTCCTCAATGACCTTCCCAGTGTCTGCCACCAGAAATTCTGCTCTACGCCGACGACGCAGTCATGTTCACCAACCACTAAAACGCAGAACTCCGAGAAACAATTACAGCTTGAATTCATGCACATCAAAGAATGGTTCAAGTCACGCAAACTGGTCATGAACTACAGCAAAACAAAGGTTATGACTTTCTAAAACACCAGCAACAAGTACAAATCCCATGACCTCACCATCCTAAACCAAACAGGGACCTTACTTGAACACGTTCCTGATTTTAAATACCTAGGTGTCACATTGGAAAGCTCACTCTCCTACCATCAGCACATAGATTCTGTTGCCAAAGCCACCAACATCCGTATAGGCCTGCTCTACAGGCACAAACACTGCATAACTCCTGACACTCTCCGGCTGGCTATCGACAGCTCTGTCACCTCCATCATCGATTATGGGCTAGCAATTTATGGCTCTGCCTCCGCCTCTGCCCTCCGCAGAATTAAAATTGCACTCAGCAAAGCATGCAGGCTGCTAACTGGGGCTGAGAAACTTACACACACTTGTGACCTGTACACTCGAGCAGGATGGCTTCCTCTCATCAGCCGGATACAGTATCAAGCCTGAATCTTAGCCAAAAAAGTCCTCCTTGAGGTCATGCCCCCGGGCATTGAAAAGATCCTCATTTACCACCACAGCACCCAGCGAACAGAAGTTCCAACAACTAACTTTCCTTGTCCCAGATGCTGGATCTGCCATACAGAGGGCCTTTGCCCACAGAGCAATCAAGTAGTGGTACAATACTCTCAACAAAGAAACTCTTACTGCTGCTGCTCTTGGCCCTTTTAAGAGACAACTCCAACTTCATCTCATTTCAACTAGTCGTTGTGACTGCTTTGCCTAATCAGGGGCCCACCGATCACTGCCCTCCACTTAAGTCTTGACAGCTACCTCTCTCCACCTTGCTCCCTTCTACCTGCCTACCCCCTTGCACCCTCTCCCTTTCCTCCCCCCGAGCATTTCCTGACTTTTACCCCTCCCCTCCTTCCCCTTTAGAGCTCTTACTCTCACCCTCTACCCTCTGACAATGGCCTTCCTGCCTGCATACCCCTTTCCCTCTCACCTGCAGTGCTTATTTCTAAGATTGCCCCTGGCTGGTATGTCACGCTACCTAACATTTGGCACATTTTGAATTACTGGAATTTCCTAAGCCTCAGTCTCTTACTTCTTTTTATTGTGTAACTATGTATTATTATGTTGACCTTTGTATGTATGTATAACCCCCATTCCTTCGACGTGGAACCTTTGTAAACGAGCAGTTCCTGCTCAAAGGTATTTGTAATCCTAGATTTCAATAAAATAAAATAAAAATATCCACGATCTTAGAATAATACTATTATTCCCATCTGCTTTTAGGGCTCCAGTGGGCGGAGCCCTGCAGACCTCCTGCTTTGAGAAAAGAACTCAGTGCATTCCTTCTGACCGAACAACATGTTGGAGTTGCACCACAGTTGTTTCCATGTCCATGAAGCACTCCGCGTGTTGTCCCCAGTCAAACTGCACTGTTTTTCAGCTGACTGTAACACTGAGGGATTGGGCACCCCCAGTGTCACCCTTGTGTTTCAGGGCGGTGGGTGCTGAGAGGTAGGGGAGGGTGGGGATATGTACAATTTAAAGGAAAAAAAAAATTGGGCGGATCACAGCACACTCTGTCATATCCAAGATGGCCACCGCACTCTACTGCACATGTGCTAGTAGTCGCGCATGCGCAGTAGAGTGTGGCAGCCATCCTGGATAAGACAGTGTGCCCTGTGTTCGGCCATGACCCGCCAATTTTTTTCCTTTTAAATTATATATATCCCCCACTCAACCCTCCCTCTAAGCAACCCCCAACCCCACACAGAAACATAACAGTGACACTGAGGTGCCCAATCCCCAGTCTTGCAATCAGACGCCATTTTTTTTTTATTAGTTATACATATCCCCCACCCGACCCTCCCACTCAGCACCCCCAAAGCCCTTACTTACTGATTGAGGGTACAATGCTGTAGTCCTCTATGGACTGCAGACTCATCTTCACTCTTCAAAGCTGGACTGCAAACTGAGGAAATAAGGTAAGCGGTTCGATACATTTCAATTGGGGTTTGAACTTAGTGGCATAACTTGGGCACTTTTGAGTATTTGTGGCCCAAATTTTCAACATGCCTTCTTTGGGACCCCACCTCATGAACAACTGCACTATCATTAGGCAGATCTGTCCCAAAAGGTGATTTTGAGGCCTTTGTGCAAAATCAGCTTTTGGGCAGGAGTTGAACATTTTCTCTGCCCTTGTTCATGAGGTGGGATCATAAGAAGGCTATGTTGAAAATCTGGTGTAACAATATCAAAAAACAACCAAGTTATGAGCCTGTGTTGACTTCTACAAATGCAGGCTCGTAACTTTGGTAATTTTCAACATGTTTACCCTAAATTCACAACATAGCCATATTTTTACAGCACCTCATGGGTGACACCTGCCATTTTTCAAATCCTGGCCAAAATGTGTTGCGTTTTTCACATCCCAAAAGGTGATTCTGTAGTCCCTGCGCGAAATCACCTTTCCGGTAGGAGTTAAACATTTTTTCTGCCATTTTGTTCATGAGGTTGGGTCATAACAAGGCTATGTTGAAAATCTGGTGTAAAAATATTACAAAACAAATTTATGAGCCTACATTACATTTTGCTAATGCAAGCTCATAACTTTGGTAATTTTTAATATTTTTACCCCAAATTATGTGCATGCAGCCCTGTCTCTGGCCAGAGTGTTTTTTTTTTTGGGGGGAGGGTTACGGTCAAATTTGGCTCTTGGGGAATCAGCAGGCTGGCGGAAGTAGACCAGAAGTGAGCATGCCCACAATAATATAACATGGCGGAGGGGAGAGACGAACGAACAGCCCTGTAGTTAATGGAGAGGACCGCATGTGTTTGTGGTTTGATTCCACTGTGGAAGAACACAGTCTAGGTACCTGGTCATGTGCTTTCACAGTCCCTTCTCTCTTAAACAGTAGCAGCCACAGACACTGCCAGCTATTTCCAGATATTTTTTTATTTTTATTTTTTTTTTTATTTTCTTTGTACACCTACACCCCTGGGCATCCTTCTAGAGTGCCCACTTGGAATTCACTCAACTCTCCGCATCTCCCAGGATCCCCTCCCCCAAATGACCAGAGGCAGGCTTGATCCCCGATACCATCTCCAGGTCCGATTCCACCCTCCCTCGGCGGTAGACTCCTAAGTATGAAGTGCCTTACCTGCTATCGATGGGTCGGCCCATGGAGAGAGATCCAGGTGCGTCTGGACTGGCATTTGGAATGTGGGCGATTCCCCTGGGGCCACCGTCATCTCCCCGACTGTGTAGGAGGCTTTTTCCTTTTTCTTTCCCCCAAGAGCGTGGCGTGCAATAGCGTCAGCACGCAGGCCATCCTTGTAGACGCCTGCCTCGCTCGTCCCCTAATTTCTTGGTTCCATGCATGTAGTACCTCCAGTCTCCACCGGGGCCACTAATGCACCGGGAAACCCCTGGATCCCTCCCAAGGAAAGGAGAGCAGTCCTCCAGACACTCAATCCAACTCCCTCCCCTGCCGACCCCCAGCACCCCATTTCCAAAATATTTCGTGAAATTTCTATAGAGTTTCTCTCTGCTGCCCCTACTGCAAAAATGCAGAAAACTGGAGATTTCTCTAGAAATATCACAGAAATTTCAGGAAATAGCTGGCAATGTCTCTGGTACTACTGTATGTCACAGCAATACGTCATCATGGCTCTGCCCACGCAGCTGTAAAATGTGCCTATGAACTGTAGCAAGTGCAAAGTGAAACAGCAGCATAACTGAGCATTTATGTCAAACATCCCGCCAGCATCTTCTAGATCATACTGTCACAGCAGATCGACCAACAGCCTCAGATGGAGTGCGTGCAACTGATGTGCGTGCACCAATTAGCTGACGTTTTGGCTAACATGCCTTTCTCAGAGCCGACTGGCTCATGGACCCTATTCACTTAACTATGCCTACGACATGCATATTCAACAGGTGGGCATAACAAGTCACAGTTCAAAGCTACACCTAAAAAAAAGCAATGCAATGGTAGATCTTCATTCAGTCCTTTCGGGTTCACAGTTTTAAGTTTAAACATCCAAAAGCATTCCTGTTGCAACAGTTTCTTCTGGATGTGTCTGCCTCTTGGGCCAACAGTCACTTTTTCAATTCCTGTGAATTGAAGTGTTGTGCCATTGAATTAGTCAATACATTACTTCTAATGGCTGATTTATGTTCATTGATACGGACTCTCAGAGACCGTATCAGTGAACACACATTTTAGTTTAATTTAATTTATTTAACACTCATTGCAGCCAAATACTCCAAAGGGGAGGCTGACGTTACATACAATTTAGAAAACAAACTACATAGCAAACTGATGCATAAGAAAATCTATAAAAAAAAATGTAACAAAATTGCTAAATACAGAGAGGCCTATACATTTTAAAAACATATTGTTATAACACATTAATAATCTTCATAACACCAATCACTATTTTCAGCTCACACAACCAGACACACTGGTTAAAAAAAAAAAAAAATCATTCATCTTATAAACACATAAAATAGACGATTTGTACTTTTTTGTTCTAAAAATTGTTTTTTGTTATCTAACCTGTTTCTTAAACCATACACAGCCACATCTTTTGGTGGTAACAGGAAGAACAACTTGTGTTGGGGATCACAGGTACGACCGCTACTGCTACCAGTGAACAAAAAGCCCCGAGCTGCCTCCTGATTGGAGCGGCTTCCCACCGGGTGGACCATGATTGGACCTGCCTGTTCTTGCTCCTTTTCTATTGAGGTGCTTCCCACCCACTGTCTTAGGTGGTGAAAACTGCGTTTTGTTCTGGACTTATTTGTAGCATAGCTACGCGCCTGCCCGCATTATTGACAGGTTTTTCTCCGGCCCCTCCCCACCCCCTCCCAGGCCTCCATTAAATACACTCTTGCCCCTCCCTCCTAGTTACTCCATCTCCCTATTGGCCTAGCCAACTTGGCCACAAACCTTACCCTCCTATCGGTGCAGTTCCCACTAGACTTGGAAAAAAACACAGGCGTGCTGACCTGTTCTAATAAACATCCTTCCCCACACTGCTGTATCAACACAAACGCTCAGCCATGTCTTTTGATAAGCCAGCTCTGCATATGTTAATTCTGGGAGTGATGATGTTGCACTGCCCCGCTGGTCTTGTAAGCACTAGCAGCTAAAACCCTCACCCTGAAGTAATAGTAAATAGCATGCACTACCCTCAGGGCATGACTACCAGAACCCAAACCAGCTGTAACTTGCTCCACCTCACCCCAATCGGGCTCCTTGGCTATCTCCTGTGCGTTCAAGCATGTGGCACATCTGAGAACATGGCAATATATAATGTGCTCTGCAATATCGCAGGGCATACACAGTCAATCAGGGCCAAGAGGACTAGATGCCCTTCAATAAAACTAGTCTGCAAAATGTTTAAAGCGTACCTTCTAAGGATACTACTTATGCTACTACCGATATCTGGAAACGTTCATCCTAACCCTGGGCCTACCGGCCTAGTACACCACACCACGAAAAGGTGGAAGGTGTCCCTCACATTAGCATCACTCAATGTCTGCAGCCTCCTCAACAAACCTGACATCATGCAACCCTGGGTCCAGCAACATAGCCCTGATGTACTCTCAGTTGTTGAAACCTGGCTTAACCCCAAGATACCAAACGCTGCAGTCACCATCCTTGGATACTCTATATTCAGGCAGGACAGGGTCTCCAAATGAGGTGGAGCCATGCCATCTACCTGAGGAACTCCTATCTTGGTCAAGTCTTCCCTTTCTCAAACCCTAAACCATCCTCACAGGTTCTCGCTATTAAAGTTCTACTCGAGGCACACAACAAGGAGCTCACTACTGCCTCCGTGTACCTACCCCCTAAAGATCAGCCCAATGGATTTAGGAGCATACTGGAAAGCTTACAGGGTTTACACCATAACTCCAAACACATAGTACTGGGTGATTTCAACATAAATTGGCTATCTCTGGAGGCCGGATACTACAAGGATGCAGCACGGCCCAGAACCTCACCCAACTTGTTACCGCTCCCACCAGATGCAACTATAGGACAGGATTGCACACTCTTCTGGACTGGATCCTTACTAATCACTCAGAACGAATCTCAGAAGTCTCAGTGCTCACTGATGGGATCAGTGACCACTCTCCGGTCACCTGCACCTGGACAAATAAATTCATTAAGCCTCCTCCCAAAATAATCCACACCAGAGTGTTAAATCAGGGGTACCTTGAGGCACTAAAAACACACCTAAGCCAACTGGACTGGGCACCAACTGACTCCGCCACTGATGTCAACCAAGCCTTACACCTCTTCAGCCACTTCACTGCAGCCTGCGATATCTTTACACCTCTCAAAAAAATGAAAGTCAGGGGTAAAGCTAACCCTTGGATAATCCCTGATCTAATCGCTTTACTCAAGCATAGGGACCATCTCTGGCAATGTGCCAGTGTGATATTCATAAGTATAAAGCTGCCAGAAATGAGTGCATGTGGGCAATTAGGAGCACCAAAAGCAAGTACTATAAGGAAGCTCTCTAAAACTTCTGGGGAGATGGAAAACATTTTTGGAGTAACTTGAAAGACCTCAAAGGCAAGGACCCTAAGTCTCCACCCACCATGCTCAATATTAATGGAACTCCAACATCTGACCTGCATACAATCACCAACACCTTTAACAATGCTTTCTCAAACTTGGATAGTGTTCTCCCACCCAACTTCTTCGATCCCTCCTCTGGTAGTAACCCTCCTGCCACTGCTCCACCCCTACACCCTGCTCCACAATTCTACTTCAAGGAGATACTGGTGCACGAAGCCAGAACCTATATTCGGAAGGCCATTTGCAACTCAGGCTTCAGCGGAGACTCCCTTGACATGAAGTTGTTAGCGCTTATCCTTGAAGAAGTCCTTGAACCCCTGACAAAGATCCTCACCCTATCTCTAAGGATATCCCAGTTCCCATCCCTCTGGAAACAGGTGACCATCACACCGATACACAAAAGTGGAGACAAATCACTGCACTCCAACTACAGACCTATCTCCATCCTCCCTCCATTGTCTAAGGCCCTGGAGCGCATCGCCTCTGACCAACTAGTCGAGTACCTGGAAAAATACGACATCCAGTATCCTACGCAACATGGTTTCCTAAAGGGTACAGCACCAACACTGCACTATTAGAATTCACGAGCTTCATCCATACCACTCTCGATCAAAGAAACTGTGTAGGGGCAGTATTCATCGACCTTACGAAAGCCTTTGATACTGTGAACCACCCACTCCTAATCAAGCAATTATCTAACACTGGGCTCTCTGATGAAGCGCTGCTCTGGTTTTCAAGCTACCTTGGGGAGAGGGTCAAGCGGTTCAGGATTGCTGGTGTCATCTCGGAAGAAAATCAGTCCTTTCAGGGGTCCCACAGGGGTCCATCCTGGGGCCACATGTTTTCAGCCACTTCCTCAATGGCCTTCCCAGTATCTGCCACCAAACAGTACTGCTCTACACCAACAACGCAGTCATGTTCACCAACCACCAAAACACAGAACTCTTCGAGAAACAATTACAGCTTGAATTCATACGCATCGAAGAATGGTTCAAATCACACAAACTGATCATGAACTACAGCAAAACAAAGGTTATGACCTTCTACAATGCCAGCAGTAAGTTCAAATCCTGTGACATCACCATCCTAAACCAAGCTGGGACCTATCTTGAATACGTTCCAGATTTTAAGTATCTAGGTGTCACATTGGACAGCACACTCTCCTACCATTGGCACAGTGACTCTGTCGCCAAAGCCACCAACATCCGTATAGGCCTGCTCTACAGGCACAAACACTGCATGACTACTGACACTGTCAGTTTGGCTATCAATAGCTCTGTCACCTCAATCATCGATTACAGGCTAGCAATCTATGGCTCTGCCTCTGCCCTTCGCAGAATTACAGTGGCACTCAACAAAGCATGTAGGCTGCTAACTGGGGCTGACGAACTTACACACACTTGTGACCTGTACACTCAGGCAGGATGGCTCCCTCTCATCAGCCAGATTCAGTATCAAACCTGCCTCCTAGCCAAAAAAATCCTCCTCAAGGGCATGCCCCCAGGCACTGAAAAATAATCACAGACCACCACAGTGCACAGCGAACTAGAGGCTCACAATTAACCTTCCTTGTTCCCAGAAGTCGGACCACCATGGGCCAGAGGGTCTTTGCCCACAGAGCACCTCAGTGGTACAATACTCTCAACAAAGAAATGCTTACTGCTTCTGCCCTTGGCCCTTCTAAGAGACAGCTCCGACTTCATCTCATCTAGTCGTCATGACTGCCTCACCTAATCGGGGCCCAACGTCCACTGCCCTCCACTTCAGCCTCGATAGCTACCTCTCCCTGCCTTGTCCACCTTCATCTGCCTTACCTTGTCACCCCTTGCCCCCTTTCCCTTTCCTCACTCCCCCCCCCCGGGCATTCTCTGACTTTTATCCCTCCCTCCCTTTTCCTAAGCTCTTTTCCCACCCTCTACCCTTTGAATATGGCCTTAATGCCTGCACCCCCCCAACAGCACTTATTCCTAAGTTTTCCCCTGGCTGGTACATCATAACACATAACATTTGGCACATTTTGAATTACTGTGATTTTCTAACCCTCAGTCTATTGTTTCCTTTTATTGTGTAAAGTACAGTTACGTAAGAACTTACTGTAACAGTAGATCTTTGAGAACAGCTCTTGCAGCAGGTAACATCATTAGGACTGAAGCCGGCAGGCGTCAGGACATCACGGAATTCTTCTAGCTAGCTAACTTCAGCGGGGACCACCCCCGACGTCGGTCCCGCCTCCGACGTCAGGCGTAGTACATAAGGGGGCGGTCCCGCCAGATTCCCCAGTTCTTCCGCCGGAGACTTCCGGCCACAGGACGACATCAGAATGGGAGACCGAGGATCCACCATCAGAAGACAAAAGGGCGTAAGCCCCTGCTCAAGGCTCGGTAAGCCATGCCTCCTCCAAGGGGGTAGGTGGGCGGGAAGGTACCTGCTGCAAGAGCTGTTCTCGAAGATCTACTGTTACGGTAAGTTCTTACGTAACTGTACTATCTTACTTCGAGATACAGCTCTTGCAGCAGGTAACACCATTAGGACTCATTTCCAAGCAATAACGCTTGTAAGCATTCTGGGAGGAGGAAACTAGAAAATCCATCCAAGTCCTGACTCTAGGACAGGAGACCCTGTAGCACAGCCAGGCCGAAACCAGCTCTTCGCCGTGAAGCAATGTCCAGGCTGTAATGCCTGATAAAAGTATGCACAGAGCTCCAAGTGGCTGCAGCACAAATGGCAGAGGAGGAGATGTTATGGGTGTTGCAAGGAGGTAGCCACCCCCCTAGTGGAATGGCCCCAGACTGTACCCGGGAGGGGCTTCTGCTTAGCATCACAGCAGTATGATATACACTGGACAAGCCAGCAAGAAAGGGACTGCTTCAATACTGGTTGGCCCATCATCCTCTCAGCGAAGGAAACGAAGAGTTGCTCCGACTTGCTAAGCTGTTTAGTCCTGTTCAGGTAATACCTTAGACAGCGGTGAACATCCAGGGTGTGGAGCAGCTTCTCCTCTATTAGAATATTTAGGGAAATATACAGGCAGGTCAATGTCCTGATTGAGAGTGAGTGCAGAGACCACCTTAGGCAAGAACTTAGGATTCGTCCTCAGGGACACTCTGCCCTGGTGGAAAATCAAATAAGGTTCCTTACACATTAGAGCGTGAAGCTCGGAAATTCTCCTTGCTGACGTAACAGCAACTAAAAGTAACGTTTTCCATGACAGGAAACGCAGTTCGCAATCCGTGGCAGGTTCAAAAGGGGGAAACGTGAGCTGTTCCAGGACAAAGAGTAAATCCCATGGAGGAACAGGGTCCTTAATGGGTGGCCTAAGGTGTAACACCCCTCTCAGAAAGTCTCGAGAGGCGTCAAGTTGCACCACTATGCGCTGTCCCACCGGGAAGTGGTAAGCAGAAATAGCGCAAAGGTGCACCTTAATAGAGGAGTAGGCGAGACCCGAATGGAAAAGGGAGAGCAGGTATTCTAACACCGCTTTCACCGGACAACCTAGAGGGGAAAGGCCGTGTGCTTGCGACCACAGGCAAAAGCGGCGCCATTTCATGGCGTACGTTGCATGCTTTGCCGGCTTTCTGGCCACGGAAAGAACTTCTGCCACCTCTTGCGAGACCCCGTGTCACAAAATGGCTATGTTTCTAGGAGCCATGCATGCAGGTTCAGTGAGCGTAAGTCCGGGTGGACTAGAGAACCTGCCTCCTGAGACAAGAGATGGGAGCTGAAAGGCAACGGAATTGGAGGTTCCCGGGACAGCTGCGTTAGCAAGGGGAACCAGATCTGTCTGGGCCAGAATGGGGCTACCAGGATCATCGCTGCATGCTCCCTGCGCAGTTTGAGAAGAACTCTCTGGATCAACGGGAAGGGAGGGAAAGCATAGAGGAATCTGTCCGCCCAGGAGAGGGACAACGCGTCTCGCCAGAAAACACCAGGCCCTGGATCTTGCGAGCAAAAATTGGGCAGTTTTGTGTTGGATGGGGAAGCGAATAAGTCCAGTTCTGGAGTGCCCCATCAAGAAACAGATCCCCTAGGCACCCTTGAAGAAGTTCCCCTTGTGGACTCTGGCCTGGGAGCGACTGGGCCGTCTGCATTGTGTTGTCCACTCCGGAACGTGAACTGCAATCAGGTTAGGCCGGTCGATTACCCAATCCCACACCTCATGGCTTCCCTGCAAGGGGTAAGAGTGTGCGCCTTGTTTGTTGAGGTAATACATCACCGCTGTGTTGTCTGTCTGAAGCAGAAGAGTGCACCACAGGATTTCTGACTGAAAGGCCTGCAGGGCATAGAGGACCGCTTCTCATCTCCAACACATTGATGGGAGGTGGGCTCTGAGGGTCCATGTTCCCTGGGACCTCATCCTGCTTCAAGTGCGCTCCCACCCTAGCCCTGAGGCGCCTGTGGAGAGGATTATCTCCGGGGACGGCGCTGTAAACGGGACACCTGCAGAAAGTGTCCCTGGGTCTAGCCACCATTGCCAGTCTCGAATCACGGCATTTGTGATTCTGACCGGATGCTGCATGTGGTCTTGCCTTTGGTCCCACTGCACCTTGAGCATCCACTGAGTTACTCGCATGTGGAGCCTTGCCAAAGGACTGTCGGAATAGCCGCAGTCATGTGTCCGAGCAGACGAAGGACCAGCCTGGCAGGGACAGTCTTCTTCGCCAAGAGATCCCTGATGAGGGATCTGATGCGTTCCGCTCTGTCATCTGGGAGAAATGCTTTCCCCTGAACGGTGTCCAGAACTGTGCCTATGAACTGCAGCTTCTGTGACGGTACGAGGAGAGACTTCTCGTAGTTGATTATAATGCCCAGAGACTGGAACAAGTCCTGAGTGCTCTGAATAGCCAGCAACAATGCCTCTCTGGAGTACTATGAGAAGCCAATCGTCCAAGTGCACGAGAACACATAGTGGCCCTGTCTCCTTAAGGACGCTGCCACGACTACCATGCATTTGGTAAAGACCCTGAGCCGGCGCGACAGTCCGAACGAAAGGGCCCGGAACTGAAAATGGCAGCCGAGGAACTCAAGCGCAGGAACCTCCTGCGCGCTTGAGCCACCGGATGTGCAGGTATGCGCCTACATGTCTAGGGACGCAAAAGGCGTCCTGCTTCAGCATGGGAATGAGGCCCGAAGGGTCACCATGGAATCGCATGGTATGCACTCCGATTTATTTAGGTCGCTGAGGTCCAAGATTGGACGGAGGTCCCCTGTTTTCTTGGGAACCAGAAAGAAGTGGGAATAGTATCCGGAATCTATCTGGTTCTCTGGAACATACTTCACCGCTCCCTTCTGCAGGAGCGTGAGTATTTCTTGCCTGATAAGCAATTTGTGCTGAACCGAGTAACGGGAAAGCAGAGGAGGCCTCGAGGGTGGCTTGTCTGAGAATTCTATAAAGTGGCCTTTTTCGACCAACTGAAGAACCCACCTGTCGGTGGTTATGGACTGCCATCCTGGCAGGTAATTCGCAATACGACCCCCGATCTTGATGTCCCGTTGATCCTGAGGGGCGGGGGCCGGGAAGGAGTCAGGCTGTGGCGGCGGAGGTAGCCGCGGGCTGAGCCAGCTTAGCTGGACGCCGACTTCTGCCCGCGGGCTGTCTTCCCTGGGCTCTGCGGGAACCGGAGCCCCTCTGTTGTGGACCGGTGTGGGACTGTTGTCTCTGTGTCCGTCCACGAAAACAGCTTTGGTTCCTACGAAAGGAACTAAGCTTTGGTCGGTACATTGCCTGGACCAACCTCACCGCCTTCCCGGCCTCTTGAAGCTTGGCGAGAACCTTCTCAGAGGGTGCAACAAAGAGAACTCCTTCGAAAGAGGCATCCATGATGTTCTTCTGGATGTCCGGGGTAAATCTGGAGACACAAAGCCATGAGTGTCTCCGGAGGCATACGCCTGAAGCTGCCGCTCTGGCCGAGGAGTCCGCGGAATCATACGTGGCTCGCAGCACCTGGGTTCCCACGTCCGAACCCGTACGGAGGAGCTGCAACATCTCCTCCTTCTGCTCACCTTCTGGCAATTTCTCTGCCAGATCCAGTCCCTGTTCCCACAAGGCATTTTGGAACTGCACCATGTGGGTCAAGTAGTTCAGGGATCTGAAGGTGCAGGTAGCGGAAGCATACGTGCGCCTGCCCATAGCGTCCAGCTGTTTGGACTCTGGGTCCGGTGGCAGGGTGCTCAAATGTTGCGGTCTCTGGGACCGGTCATGAGAGGCTGTGATGACCAGAGAGTCGGCCAGAGGATGTTGAGCCAAGTACTGGTCCTCCTTAGGAGCCTTGTACAGGCAGTCAGCTTTCTTCGGCATCGACGGGAGCGAGTGTGGACGCTTCCACGCTGCCTTGGTGACGTCCACAAAAGTGTCCACCAAGGGTGGTACCACCACAGGCTTGGGATCCTTCTGCCGAAGATATCTAGCGGCGTAGTCTCTCGAGGTCTAACTCTTCTGCATCCCAGCCCATGTTCTCTTGGATATGTCTCATGATTTCCGGAACGATGGGTCATCCGGAGGAGATCTAGGAAGCTCACATGGGTCCGGAGAGGGGATCGGAAGGGGAGAGAGGGATCTGGATCTTGTCGAGGACTCCGATCCTGTACCCTCCGTCGAAGGCGAATGGCGGCGTCTTCTGGGTCTCTTAGGACTGGGTGACCCTGAAGAGGATCTAGATGGAGGTCTCCTTTTGTCTGGTCTTCCCCTTGGAAGGTCCGTAGGCTCCTGGGGGGAGGTACTCGGCCTGCTGCCCCAGATGGGGAAGGGGGCGCAGGAGCCGGAGGGGTCGCAGGTGGTGGAGGAGGAGAAGGTGGTGTGGGAACCACATCCTTTTTAATGGTATCCCACCAATAGGTAAATAGCTCCTTAACCTCAGAAAAGAAAGGCCTGACGGCCGGGGCAGCGCGGGCTCGCTTTCGCTCCTCAGGGGCCCAGGTTGCGGGAGGGTTCCCTGGGAGGCTCGACAGGACCGGCTCAGCCTGCCTGGTCCTCGGGCCGCGTCAATTCCTCCTCCGTAATAGTCTCCTGACTGACGTCGGTAGGAGGCGTCGGGGTCCTCTTCTCAACTCGTGCGGATGTCGGCCCTCCTGCCGACAACAGAGAGGGCGAAGGCCTGACTGGCGACGGGCATCTGGCGGTCGATGGCTCCTGGGACCTGTGATGGGTGGCCGACGTCGGACGGGCCGACGTCGAGTCCGACGGCTTCTTAAGTGAGGTAAGCTCCTTAGTCTTCCGCTAGGGAGGAGGAAGCAAGGAGGCAGACCTGACGTTGGGTTCGGAATGGCGGGAACCCGACTTGCGGTGATGATGATGGTCCCCAGACGTAACCAGGGCTTTGGAAGAAGAGGACAAAGAGGGCCTGGAGGTCTTGGCCTGTGAGGAGGAAGAGGAGCCTGAAGGTTTCTTCACTGCAGCGGAGGGAGGCTGAGAGCGGGCCCGGAGGCGAACGGTCGGACCGGGAGCCGGAACTACGGGAGTCGGAGGCCCTAGACGGGGACCTGGATGGAGCCTTCTCCCTGTGCTTCTCAGAATGTTTCCGGGCTTTCTCAGCAGAACTCCCCTTGGAGGTGTCCATGGCCTTAACTTTCTCCTCGAGCAGGAACGCCTGCAGAGCCTTCTGGTGACGGATCCGGGTCCGGCTGTTGAACTCCTGGCAGAAAATACAGGACCGGGTGTCGTGGTCTGGGCCTAGGCACCGGACGCAGGCCGAATGCGGATCCTTGAACGGGATCTGCTTCCCACAGGCGCACTTCGAGGGATGGCCTTCAACGGAGGTTGGAGAGGACATCAGACAGCAACTGAGCCGAAAAAATGAACTTTTTCCCAAAGGAAGAACTTGACCATGCGTCGCGCACTAGAAACAATCCGAAGGGTCGAGACATGCAAGTCGACGGCGGCAAAAGAACTGGGGAATCTGGCGGGACCGCCCTTATGTACTACACCTGACGCCGAGGCGGGACTGACGTCAGCGTCCTCGCTGAAGTTAGCTAGCTAGAAGAATTCCGTGGGGTCCTGACGCCTGCCGGCTTCAGTCCTAATGGTGTTACCTGCAGCAAGAGCTGTATCTCGAAGTAAGATCTCTGTATTATTATGTTTGCCCTTTGTATGTATACCCTCATTCCTTTGATGTGGAACCTATGTAAATGAGCAGTCCCTGCTCAAAGGTAATTGTAATCCTAGATTTCAATAAATAAATACAAATAAACAGTTTCTTTGCCATTACTTTTTTCCTTTCATCCAACCTTGCTAAATTATACTTTTTTTAAAGCATCCTCATATGAGACCTTAGTACTTAAAATTATTCATAGTGTCCTTTTTTGTATCCTTTCTAACTCTTTGCTTTCTGTTTTTGTATATCCTGTATCCAGTGCTAAGGAACCATATTCTAGTATTGGTCTAACCACAGTACAACAAAAAGATACCAAGTCATCCTGACTAACACTGGCCCTTTTTAACACAGACAAGAAATATACTCTTGAATTTCCGTTTTTTTAGCACCTCCTCCACTTGTTCTTTCCATCCAAAATCATGTTGAATTTAATACTCAAAAATGTTACTCTTCCAACCACCTTTACCATAGTCCAGCCAAAAGATAAGGGGTATAACACCAATTTATTAGTTTTCCCAAATCTGATTTATTGAGTTTCATCTGGATTTATCTGCATCAGATTTAATTTTGACCACTCTTCAATTTGTTTTAGGTCATTCTGCATAGTACTCAGACTTATTTCACTGAAATTATCAACTACAGTAGTATCAACTACATACTTGATACAAAGTCCGTCAGTTTGCAAATCTTTGATCATTATTGGAAGAATAATGGTACTAACTTTGTTCCTTGTGCTCCCCCCCCCACACACACACAAATACACTCTCCACCTCTGACTGGACTCCCTTCTTTTCAATCTACTGAGACCTACCCTCAAAAAATCATAAATCCACCTCACAATATAAGCTGGAATGCCTAACTTCTGAAATTTCTTAAGGAAGGTTTTGTGATCTATCAAACCAAAAGTCTTTCTGTAATCCACTAATACTGCCCTCACCATCTTGCCCTCTTCCCAAGATTTCATACACAATTTTAAAAACTTTAAAACTGCTAAGGTTGTCAAACTCCTCTTTAAAGATTCAAAGTGATTCTTTTCAATTTTGCTTGAAAGAAGTTCTAAAACCCACTTTGTAATGAAGTCCTCACACAGTTTAGAAAAAACACATTAATGAAATGGGTTACATTCTGTTGTACAGTCACTTTAGGTAAGAATAGGACTTGTGTCTGTTTCTACTGATTTGGTAATTTTCGTAACAAAATGGATTTGTTAAATATATTGCATACCCAGGGTTCAATTAAGTCTGCTACTTCTGCCATTCAAATCAGCCTTTAGAAATAATATACTGACTCATTCAATGGCACAACACTTTGTTGAGGCAGGCCATGGTTCTCCAGCAGTCCTTAAGTTCGCAGGAATTGAAAAAGTGACTTTTAGCTCGAGAGGAGGTGCCATCTAGAAGAAACCATTGCCATGGGAATGCTGTTGGATTTTTAAACTTCAGACCATGAACCCAAAAGGACGGAATGAAGATCTACCACTGCATTGCTTTTTATAGCTGTTTTTATCAATTTTGCATCGTTTTATGTGTCTTGTGTGTCCTGTAATCATGTGCTTTTTAGGCAGTAGTTTTGAGCTGTGTATCATCATGCATGTGGTAAGCATATTTAAGTGAATAGGGTCCATGAGCCAATCAACTCTGAGGAAGGTGCGTCAGCCGAAACGACACATGATTAGTGCATACACGTCAGGTTCATGCATGCTGTCTGAGGCTGCCGGTCAATCCAGTGATGGTATGCACCTAGAAGGTACTGGTGGGATGTTTGACAGCAAACGCTCAGTTCTGCCGCCGTTTCACTCTGCACTTGCTACGATTCATAGGCACATTTTTATATTGGCACTCAGAGCTTTTGCAATTAAGGTAAGCAATGTTTCTTTTATGGTGAAGTGTTCGAGCCAGTGTGTTTTTGGGTCAATGCTGCAGCTATCTGTTTGGGACTGGGGGTCCCATGGACAGTTTGCGTCTCGGCTCTGTTGAGCCCCGCCATTGCCAGTTTGTAGTAACTATCCCTCAGCAGCTTGCCATAAATCTTCTCCTTTCCCTACCTTCCACAGGAGAGTTCTCACCATGGCTCCAAGAGTGTGGATAAAGTGCCACTGACAGACCACCTCAGATCTTTAGCTCATTTTCCACTGGGAAGAAATGTGGCATGTAGAAGTTGAAACCGGCTTCTTAGTCGTTGAGGAACAACAGCCCCTTGTCTCACATACTTTTTTTTTTTTTATATATACACACAGGGCTATAGTGTACCTCCAATTCAAAGTTGTGCTGGGCTGTTTCCTAGGCTCAAAAGGAACAGTTCCACTTTGGTGGTGAGGAAGAGTTAGTCCTCAAAGTAAGGTAGCACTGACTCAGATCACACAGGTTCCAGAATGGTGATCAGCTTTTTAAAACTTGGCACGGTCGTACTACAGCACCTCAAATCCCATTGTCAAGCTTTCTTTTCTGCCTCAAGGGTGCAGCTCAATACAATGCATGTCCCAGACCATTCTGTGCAGTAGAACCCACAACCAACCCAGGAAATTTCTCCTAAAGCCCCCCTGCGATGGTTATGTTCTATTTCTGGAGTAGCAAGGCCTGAAGCAGTTCAGGACTCTGCAGAGTTTAGGAAGTTTAAAAATTGGAGCTTGGGTCTCACAGGCAGATCAGACATGAAGTTCTCACAGTGCCATTTTCTCTCTGAATTCCCTGAAAATCCCATGCTCCTGGCAACCACACAGAGGCAGCGACTACAGCCTGAGATAGTCTCCCATCTTACCTATGTAATCGTACTTCAAAGTACCACCAATCCAAGAGTAAGGTCAAGCGGTCAATTCAGCATTTTTCATGATGCCCAAGAAATAAGATGATTTCCAACTAGTGCTTGACTGCAATTAAGTGAACCAGTTTATCTGATATTGGCGGTTCAAGGGAGAATCACTGCTTTCCATGAGGAAGGAAATCTGCCCAGGCAATTCATTAGGCTTGATAAATCTTCAGAAGACTTATCTCCATATACCGGTCAGCACCTGACATACCACCTTTCTCCAGTTCATAATGGTCTGTGGACTCTTCAAGCTCTAGGCACACACCTTTGTGTCCCCCGGCCCCAAACCCATTCCCCCTCACCTGCTTCCAAAGTCATCTTCCTGCTAACATTCCATGAGGATCAAGGTATACCTCTGGACCCATAAAAAGTTTTTCCTTTTTAGCGGAGCACTTCTCTGTCAAGAGGAGAAGAGAACTGTGGCCCTCACTTTACAAGCACTGCTCACTGTTAGTGGTACATCAGCCACCAGAAGTGCTACCCCTAGGTCGTCATAATCCTACTTCATCCGGCAGGCCACTTCGTCTCTGCCACGTGCTGAATGCACACCACCAACTTTTTGGAGGGAATGGCATTACAACAGCTTCAACTAACCCGAATGTTCATGGGTGCTGGCCAACCGAGTTGGGGAGCTCCTTTTCAGGATCACACTATTAAACGTCACTGGATCCTTTGGGATTGCAATGCCCATCTTAATGTAGCAGGGCTATGAACATTCTTCTTGGTTCTGCTGTGCTTTTCACACATCTGTGGGAAGAAGTGATAGAAATTAGTGACAACAGATCAGTGGCTTATTGGAACAACAGGGGGTGATCCATGCTGGACAATGCAAAAGGGGCATCATTTCTTCTTCTCTGGACAGAATTACATCGGCAAGAGATCTTGGCAGCTTACCACGGAGTGCTGAACTGAAAGAGAACTGGTTCAGCTGTCACAAAACTCTCCTGAAGGTAGGGTCACTCTGACCAGGGGTTCTTGACCAGATAGGCCACAAATGGTTACACTCTGAAGTAGACCAATTTGCCACATCAGTAAACTACATACTTCTACACTACTACAGAATGAACGGGGACAGTGGGGCAGCAGCTTTGGATGCTTCTGAGCCTGGCCTAGGCCAGTGTCATTTCGAACACCTTCCCTTCCAATTTTCTTCAGGGTGATACAGTCCTCATCCTGGTTCAGACCAGCATTGACATCAGGGCTCTTTTTTGGAACAGACAACCTTGCTTTTACATCTCTTCTAAAGCTCCTGGTGATGCCCTTTCTCAAGATGTCACTACAACCAGTCCAGCTATTGTGGGAATCAACCTGTCAATCCAACTTTAATAGTCTGAGACTAGAAACCTTGAATGATTTTCTACTGCAGCAATATGGCTACTCAGAAGCGGTATCTGCCACTGCTCAAATCACGTAAATGTTTACAAACAAAGCATGTTAACCATATTTGCCACAACTTTCTCAAATGAAGACACCAGTCTGTGGTCTTCACCTCAGATGCAGCCAGGTTCTCAATTCAGTATTGTAAACTGGGTGAGGAACTGGCTACAGGGGAGGATCCAAAATATTCTAGTAAATGGCACTCTATCACAGGAAGGGAAAGTAACCATTAGGGTCCGGCAGGTGTTGGTGCTGAGAACAATACTTTTCAACATATTCATCAGTGACATTGCAGATTAATTGGAGGGAAAGGTATGCCTGTTTGTAGATGACACTAAACTCCGTAACAGGGTGGACATGCAGGAAGGGGCCAAAAGGAATGAGTTGGACCTAAAGAAACTGGAAGAATGGTCCGAGACTTGGCAGTTGAAGTTCAGTGCCAAAAACTGTGAAGTCATGCACCTAAGAAAAAGAAATCCAGGGACAATACTCGCTGGGAGGTGAAACATTAGCTGTCATCGACCTTTAAACGAGACCTTGGAATCATGGTATCAAATGACCTGAAGGTAAGAAGTCAATGTGAAAAGGCATCACAAAAAGCCAGCAACATCTTAGGATGCATAGGCAGGGGTATTACAAGCAGAAAGTGAGAGGTGATAATCCTGTTGTACAGGTCCTTGGCAAGGCCTCACCTGGAGTACTGCGTCCAGTTCTGGAAACCACACCTTAAAAAGGACATAAGCCAATTAAAGTTGGTGCAAAAAAGAGCTACAAAGATGGTCCAAGACCTCCACTACAAACTCTGCAAGACTAGACTTAGGCAATTAAACTTGTACTCCTTGGAACAGAGACGAGACAGGGGAGATATGATAGAAACCTTTAAATATCTCAAGGGAATCAATTTAGCAGACGCAGAGCTTCTTCAATGAGAATAGAGAGGCAATTACCAGACGACATAACAGATGTTTGATGGGGGTAAATTCCAGAGTAATGTCAGAAAGTTCTTCTTCACAGAAAGGGTCATGGAGCTTTGGAACAGACTACCACAGGAGGTGGTGGAGGCAAAGACGGTTAGGGTATTAAAGCCATATTGGGATACTGAAACAAAGAAGTATATCGGGGGGGGTAGTCAAACAAACACACACACACACACACATACACACACACACACAGGCAGGCAGACTAGATGGATCCAGCGATCCCCATCTGCCGTCACATTCTCATTTCTTATGAATGAATTTTTTGCTGAGACTCAGCTCAGCGAACCTGATGGTTCAAGTAATGGTATTAGGAGCCCCCCTTCAGTGACTCCTCCACTGGGAATGCATAGTCTTGTAGTAATGTTTTTCTAGAGCCATCTTTCACCTTTATCCAGCAGTAAAGCCTCAGATTCTAACCAGGGTTTTTTCACTTGAGTTCTCAACACAATCCCCAGGCTGTCTTGTGCACATTTGTCTTCAGTCTACTTTTTTTTTTTTCCTCTCTAAAGTTAAGGTTTTTTTCCTCCTGTGCCTGGGACTGGGCAGACTATCAGCCCTGTCCCCAGTTGCCTATGGCTGGCCACCTACCTTGTCCTCCTCCTCCTGTCTTTTGTTTTGGTAGTCTGGCAGGACAGGTCTTGGCATTCCGGGGAGGGCTTCACTAAAGCACAGTTCTATCATTTTCCCACTGCTTTTTCTCCCTTACACTCCAGGGCCTTGGTGACACAGTAGCGCATGCTTGTGGAGGCAGGCATGCGCTCTGGAACCGGTGACCCAGTTCCACTCTCCCCTGACCTAGCGCCAACCCCATCTGCAAGGTGCTATCATCAAGCCTCCACTCAATGGCAGGCAGGTGCCGGAAAGGGTTCACTTCCCAATCTAGGAGAGGAGAGCTGCCAAGCAGCTGTGTCACCTTCTCCAGCCCCACCACCACCACCACCACCGACCCCTGGCAACTCAAGCTCATTCCTGAACTCAGGTTGCTAGCGTGGCGGAGGTAAGATGCATAAGCGCATCAGCCCTCCGCACCAGCTTGTCTTCAGTCTCTATTAGAAGGCTTCTTCATTGGCAAGGAGGGTGGGAGAACTTGGTACACCCTCCACACAGCAGCTGTATCTGTTTTTTTTTCCTAAGGTAATGAGGTACTTAGACCATCTACGGTGTCCTCTTCCAAAAGCTAACTCCGTTTTCCACATCAAGCAGAGGCTTCCCACCACACACCTCTTTGCTGCTCCTCAACTCCACAGAACAATGGTACACAGCTTCCATACCTTGGAAGTTAATAAGACCATCATACAGCATCTACCAGGCATTCAGTCTCATGTGAAGTTCTCTGGTCTTCTGGTTTTTATGCAGAGCCAGAAGAAAGACCATAAAGTCTCTAACTCTATCTTGAGAGGGGTCAATGCTTGTCCAAAGAGTACATGAATTCCAAACAATCTCCACTGGAGGGTCTTCAAGCACATTCCACCAGATTTGGTGGATGTATGAGCTGAATGGAATGGGGTCAACTACCTGTATGTATGACTGAAAATGTAATTAGCTGCGCAGCAGCAGGTTGTGCACTAGTGAAAAAGTAAGGTGCCTCTGGACATCCCAGTTTCCAGTTGCCTTAGTAACACAACTGGCAGTGCAACCGGAAGGGTATTCTGAGCTGCCTGGGTTCAAGTCCCAGCTATGGCACTTGTTCCTTTCTCTCTCTTCTATGTGAGAAAATGCAAGCGGCTACTTTGGTGTCTCTACACACATTCACCAGACACTTCTATTCAGAGGTAGTCTTCTCTGTGGATGTAACCCTAGGCCACATAACATTTCTGCAACCCATTCATTTTCTTACTCCTCGCCTCATCATGGTCTTGAGTTATATCTTTTCTACCTTTGGTACTATATTATCCTTTTTTCCTCCCATGTTTGGGGATTACTGCTACTGATATCACACTCAAAGAATGACAGATGCACGCTGCCCTGGAGAAAGGAAAATTTCTTACCTGCTGGTAATTTCATTTCTTCCAGCTGTGCATGACTCCGTTCCCACTCTTGTCCAACTACCTCTATTTTCATTTTCTTCTCTTTTTCTGGGAGATCTGATGTGAATAGCTGTGTTTTTTAATTTTTAATGTAAAAACTGTAGGTTTTCATGGTTATCAGCTTATTACTGCTATTTCCCCATAGTTTACAGGCTAGGAAGTCCTCACACTGGAGAGGAAGCTATGGTGACCTCAGTTGTGGGTGTTTTGTGTCTGCCAGTCTCCTGCCTGCCTACCTGCAACAAAGGAACATTTACTCACTCATAAGGAGTGAGAACTGCACGGCTGGAAGAAAAGAAAAAAATTGCTCACTGTAGTAATCTTCTTTCTTCCAAGGTGTCCTTTAGCATCAATAACTTTAAGCAGCTAGCTGACCAGACAGTACTGCCCCCGGAGATGTGGTTTATACTAATTAATTACCATCAGCCAATCAGGAAAGACTTTGGGGGTGTGCTAAGGAGAGACTGCCTGAGAAGGCACCAGAATGTTTTGAAGATAAATGGGTACATGCCTAAAGTTATGATTCAACAGGAATTAAAAATCATGCAAAAAGCATGCATAACAATAAACCAGAGAAACTTTGCTTAAAACAAAGTTCCAAATGGAAACATAGCAAATTTGATAGAAGACAAAGGCAGAGGCCTCTGAAGTCAGGTTGTCAGGGGAGGAAGGGCAGGAGCTTACTGATACTAAAGGGCACCTTGGAAGAAAGAAGATTATTATGGTGAGTAATTTTTTCTTCTTACCCCAGGGGTCCTTTAGCATCAGTAACTTTAAGCAGACTATAAGCAGTGCAGTTGGGAGGAGGGTAGAGAACCTACTTAGGAAAGAGGGCTCTGCAGCACTGCCCTTCCAAATTTGGCATCAGATCTAGACTGCACATCTAGGCAGTAGTGCTTAGTGAATATGTGAACAGTCTTCTAAGCGGCTGCTTTGCAAACATCCAGCAAATGGATGTCCCTAGCAGCTGCCACAGAGGAAGCTGTGCCCCCTTTGTAGAGTGGCTCTGAGGCCCTCAGGAGGACGTTTGCCAGCTTTGTCATAGCAGAAATAAAAGACTATCCAATGAGAAACAGTTCTCTTGGTGGCTGGTCTACCTCTACAGACTACCCTGTACGTAAGGAATAGTTTGGTGGAAGAACCCCCAACCTGTTTAGGGTGTTCCAAATAGTGAAACAGGGCTCTCTTAATATCCAGGCTATGGAGAGTTTCTGTTCCCCAGGAGTGGACCTTTCAGTAAAGAACACTGGTAGGGTGATGGACTGGTTAAGGTGGAACTCAGACACCACACTGAGCAAAAACTTTGTTTGTTCTGAGCTCAACCTTATCCCTGTGGGGGATAATATAGTTGTGCTCAGTACAGAGCGCTTGCAGCTCTGAAATCCTCCTAGCAGAAGTAATGGCTACCAGGAAGACAGTCTTCCAGGTAACATACTTGAGGTGGGCCGTAGCCATGGACTCAAAGGAAGACTCCATGAGCTTGGCTATACACAGATTAAGGCTCTAAGGGGGAACAGGTTCCCTAACAGGAGGCTGAAGGTGTGACAGGCCTTTAAAAAACTGTTTGAACACTGGGTGGGAGTAAGCAGATGTAGGCTTTCCTACTGAAAGGTAGGCAGACATAGCACCCAGATGTAGTTGGAGTTAAGAGGGCCTGAGGCCTGGAGATGAACCAGACAGTCCAACAGAGTGGTGTCAGAGGCTGAGAAGGGACTAGTCCTCTTGCCCTTACACCAGATGGAGAATCTCTTCCATTTGGCTGCATGCGTCTTTTTCGTGTTAAGCTTCTTCGCCAGTCTCAGGATTTTAAGGACCTGTTCTGAGTACTGAGAAGCAAGAAAAGTACAGTTACGTAAGGAAGTACAGTTACGCAAGAACTTACCGTAACAGATCTTCAATAACGCTCTTGCAGCAGGTTACACCGTTAGGACTGAAGCCAGCCAGGCGCCAGGACCCCACAGAAATTTTCTAGCTAGCAGTCTTCAGTGGAGACCGCCTCCGACGTCGGTCCTGCCCCCGATGTCAGGCGTACTACATAAGGAGGCAGTCCCCCCACAATCCCCAGTTCTCCCGCCGGAGAGTCCCAGCCGCTGGATGACATCAGAAGAGGAGACAGAGGATCCGCCACCAGATGGCCAAGATTAAAATCAGAACGTCCCATCCCATAAGATGGATGTTTGGCTACGACCTACCTCCACAAGAAGGGGGGATGGTGGGTGGGAAAGTACCTGCTGCAAGAGCTGTTCTTGAAGATCTACTGTTACGGTAAGTTCTTACGTAACTGTACTATCTTACTTCAAGATACAGCTCTTGCAGCAGGTTACACCATTAGGACTGATTTCCAAGCAGTAGTGGCAATCTTACGCCACAGGGGGGAGGAAAGGTAGAAGTCTCCATACAACTCGAGTCTAGGACAGAAGTCCCTGAAGGACGGCTAGGCTGAACCCTGCTCTTCGCCTCGATGCAATGTCCAGGCTGTAATGCCTGATAAAGGTATGCACAGAGCTTCAAGTGGCTGCAGCGCAAATAGCTGAGGTGGAGACATTCTTTAACGCCACAAAAGAAGTGGCCATCCCTCTCGTGGAATGACCCTTGACCGCGCCCGGTAAGGGTTTGTTGCGCTTGTCATAACAGAAAGAGATGCACTGGAGGAGCCACCTTCGAGAGAGACTGTTTGGAGACAGGAGCTCCTTTCATTCTAACAGCAAAGGAGACAAACAGTTGATCCGCCTTTCAAAACTGTTTGGTTCTGGTCAGATAATATCTGAGGCACCGATGCACGCTGAGGGTGTGCAGAAGGGCTTCTCCTCGGTTGGTGTACCTTGGGAAATACACTGGTAAGTCAATATCCTGATTAAGGGTGAGTGCTGAAACCACCTTAGGCAGAAACTTTGGATTTATCCTCAGGGATACCCTGTCCTGATGGAAAACTAAATAAGGCTCTTTGCACATTAGCGCATGCAATTCGGAGATCCTTCTTGCTGAAGTAACTGCAAACTAAAAATAACGTTTTCCACGACAGAAAACGTAGCTCGCAATCCGCGGCTGGTTCAAAAGGTGGCAGCGTAAGCTGCTCCAGGACGAAGAGCAAGTCCCAAGGAGGAATCGGATCCTTAATGGGCGGTCTAAGGTGGAGGACTCCCCTTAAAAAGGCATGAGTAGTGTCCAATTGGGCCACCACCCGATGGCCTATGGGGGCATGATAAGCCGAAATTGCACAAAGGTGCATCTTAAATCGAGGAGTAAGCCAATCCTGAATGAAAAGGGAAAGCAGGTAATCCAAAACCAGCTTTTCAGGACATTCTAATGGCGAAAAGCCACGCGCTTGAGCCCACAAGCAAAATCTGCGCCATTTCATGGCGTACGTTGCATGGGTTGCCAGCTTTCTGGTGGCAGAAAGTACATCTGCCACTTCTTGAGAGACCCCGTATTGCAACATCGCTATGTCTCTAGGAGCCAAGTGTGCAGGTTCAAGGAGCGTAAGTCTGGATGGACTAACGAACCCTCCTCTTGAGACAGCAGATGGGAGCTGATTGGCAGAGGAAGTGGAGGTTCCCGGGATAGCTGATACAGAAGCGGGAACCAAATTTGTCTGGGCCAGAAAGGCTATCAAAATGAGCGTTGCTTGCTCCCTACGGAGTTTTAAGAGAACTCTCTGGATCAACGAGAAAGGAGGGAAGGCATACAGGAATCTGCCCGCCCAGGAGAGGGACAACGCGTCTCACCAGAAAACACCAGGCCCTGGATCTAGCGAGCAAAAATTGGGCAGTTTTGCGTTGGATGGGGACGCAAAAAGGTCCAACTCTGGAGTGCCCCATCTGTGAAACAGATCCTCTGCCACCTTCTGTAGAAGTTCCCACTCGTGGACTCTGGCCTGAGAGTGACTCAGACTGTCTGCGACGGTATTGTCCACGCCTTGGACGTGTACTGCAATTAGGTTTGCGCCGTGCTGCACTACCCACTCCCATGGCCTCCCTGCAAAGCGGGTAGGAGTGAGTGCCTCCTTGTTTGTTGAGGTAATACATCACTGCAGTATTGTCTGTTTATAATAGTAGAGTACCCGGTGGGATCTCCGACTGGAAGGCTTGCAGAGCGTAAAGAACCGCCCTCATCTCCAAAATGTTGATGTGGAGATGAGATTCCTGTGCTGTCCATGTGCCCTGAGACCTCACCCCATCTAGGTGTGCTCCCCACCCGAGACCTGAGGTGTCTGTGGAGACAGTCACAGTCGGAGAAGGCACTGTGAAGGGAACCCCCGCGGAGAGATTCTCTGGATCTAGCCACCACTGCCAATCCCGAATCGCGGCATTCGTGATTCAAATTGGCTGCTGCAGATGGTCTTGCGCCTTTGGTCCCATTGCACCCTTAGCATCCACTGGGTTACCTGCATGTGGAGTCGTGCCATCGGGACTGTTGCAATGGCCGCAGCCATATGTCCAAGCAGGCGAAGGACCAGTCTTGCCGGGACAGTCTTCCTCACCGACAGGTCCCTGATGAGGGATCTGATGTGTTCCACTCTGTCCGAAGGAAGAAAGGCTTTCCCTCTGACGGTGTCCAGAACTGCTCCGATGAACTGCAGTTTCTGGGACGGCACCAGAAAAGACTTCTCGTAATTGATGAGGATACCCAGTGATTGGAAAAGGGACTGGGTGCGGTGAATGGCCATCATCAGTGCCTCCTGGGAGGGAGCCATGAGAAGACAGTCATCCAGGTAAGGGAATACGCAGTGGCCTTGTCTCCTCAGAGACGCCGCTACGACTGCCATGCACTTCATAAAAACGCGAGGTGCCGATGACAGTCTGAAGGGAACAGCTCGGAACTGATAATGGCGGCTCTGGAACTCGAAGCGCAGGAACCTCCTGTGTGCTTGAGCAATGGGAATATGCAGGTAGGCATCCTGCATATCCAAAGACGCCAGAAATGCGTCCCGTTTCAACATGGGAATTAGTCCCGGAAGGGTCACCATGCTGAAGCGTTTGTAAGCGACCGAAAGATTGAGGTTGCCGAGGTCCAGAATTGGACAGAGGTCCCCCGTTTTCTTTGGAACCAGGAAGAAGTGAGAATAATACCCTAGCCCTCGCTGGTTCTCTGGAACGTGCTCTAAGGCTTCCTTGTCCAGAAGCGTGAGCACTTTCTGCTGTAGGAGCAGGGCGTGCTGACCTGAGTAGCGGGAAAGCAGGGGAGATCTTGTAGGTGGGCTGCCTACAAATTCTATATAGTGGCCTTTTTTCAACCAATTGCAGCACCCACCTGTCGGTGGTGAACAACCGCCACCCTGGCAGGTGACGTGCGATGCGACCCCCGACTTTCATTTCCCGTTGATCTTGAGGAGGGGCGGGGGCCGGGAAGGAGTCATGCTGTGGCAGCGTTTGATCCCGCAGGCTGGGCCGACTTTGCGGCTCGTTGGCCTCTGCCTGGAGAGGACTTTGCCTGGGCTTTCCGGGTAAAAGAGCCCTCTGCTGTTGGCTGAACGCGGGTTGTTGCCTCTGTGTCCGTCACGAAGCGACTCTGGTTCCTATGAAAGGAACTAGGGTCGAGATCTGTACATGGCCTGGACAGATCTGCCTTCCCTGCGTCCTGAAGTTTGGTGATCACCCTCTCTGAGGCTTCACCAAACAGGACTTCACCATTGTAAGGGACGTCTAGAATGTTCTTCTGGATGTCCGGGGTAAAACCGGAGACACGGAGCCAAGAGCGTCTCCGGAGACGCACGCCTGAGACTGCAGCTCTGGCCGAAGAGTCCGCAGATTCACATGCAGCTCTCAGCACCTGGGTCCCCACATCCGAACCCGTATGGAGGAGGGTCAAGAGCTCCTCCTTTTGACCACAGTCGGGCATCTTCTCAACCAGGTCCTGTCCCTGTTCCCACAGCGTGTTCTGGAACTGAACCATGTGGGTGAGGTATTTCAAAGACCTGATGGTGCAAGTCACAGCCGCGTATGAGCGCCTACCCAGGACATCCAATTGCTTGGATTCCGGGTCCGGTGGCTGTGTGCTCAAGTGCTGAGGTCTCTGAGACCGGTCATGCGAGGCAGTGATGACCAGGGAATCAGCCAGAGGATGGTTCGCCAGATACTGGTCCTCTCTCGGGGCTTTGTATAGGCGGTCAGCCTTCTTCGGCACTGCCGGAGTCGAATGCGGGTGCTTCCACGCAGCCTTGGTGAGATCCGCAAAGGTATCCACCAAGGGTGGCACTACCACAGGCTTTGGGTCTTTCTGCCGAAGGTAGCGGGCAAGGCGCTGTCTCTCGGTGTCCAGCTCTTCAGCATCCCACCCCATATTCTCCTGAATGTGCCTCATGATCTCCGCAAAGGGAGGATCATCCGAGGAGACGGGTAGGTCGTGTGGGTCTGGGGAGGGAATGCTGATGGGAGAAGGAGATCTGGAGCACTCTGAGGTGTCAGATCTGGAATCCTCTGCAGACGTGGTATACCGGCATCGTCTGGGTCTCTTAGGGCTAGGTGACCCTGAAGTGGATCTTGAGGGAGGTCTTCTATCTGATGATCTGCCCCTAGGAGGAGGTGTTGGCTCCTTGGGGGTTGGTGACCGTCCTACCGGCCCCTTGGGTGGTGGGGGGCGCGTAGGTGGTGAATGAGTGGGTTGAGGCGGAGTAGGAGGAGGATGCGTGGTGACCACATCCTTCCTGATGGTGTTCCACCAGAAGGTAAAGAGCTCCTTTACCTCTGCCAAATTCAAGCCAGACGATGGGCTGGGCGCCGGTGGCATGTCGCTGGGGTCGGGCGTCTGGTCCCTGGGGGTCTCCCGCACCGGGGAAGGGTCCCGTGGGAGTCCAACGACTAAGGTGTCGCCCGCCTGGTCCTCGGGCTGAGTGGTATCCTCCTCCGATAATTTCTTCTGACCGACGTCAGCCGGCGACGGTGGTGCAGTCCTCCTCTCTGGGGTAGCTGACGTCGGTCCCCTGGCCGACGCCCTGGGAGGCGAATGCCTGGCCGGCGACGGGTGTCTTACTGTCGCCGGCTCCTGGGAGTGCCGGTGATGCTTGGCCGACGTCAGGTCTGGCATCCGTTTTAGGGACATCAGCTCCTTAGTCTTACGGGGGACCAGGTCCGACCCATGCAGAGGCTGGGACACCGACCTGGCGTCGGAGTCCCGATGGTGGGAGCAAGATTTGTGGTGCTCCCCAGACTTGGACGAGGCCTTAGAAGGAGTGGATGCAGCCAACGGCCTGGAAGTCTTGAGAGGCTGCAGAGAGGAGGAGCTGCTGGAGGATCTGACCTGAACCGGGGGAGGCTGAGATTGAGCCCTGGAGGGGGAGCAGTCCGACCACGAGCCGGAGCTTCCGGAGTCCAAGGCCCTCGCCGGGGACCTGGGTCTTTCCTTCTCCTGGTGTTTTTCCCGGTGTTTGTGGGTCTTCCCTGACGACTCCCCCCTGGAGGAAGGTTCCCTATCCATGGTCTTTAGTCTCTCCTCCAAGAGAAATGCTTGAAGGGCCTTCTGGTGGCGGATTCTGGTGCGACTGTTGAAGCCCTGGCAGAAGGAGCAGGCCTTGGTGTCATGTTCCGGGCCTAGACAACGCACACGGGCAGAGTGAAGATCCTTGAAGGGGATCCGTTTGTCGCAGGCACACTTCGATGGGTGACCTTCCAGAGAGGTGTTTGGAGAGGACATCAGATGAATTCCAAATTCGTATAAGAAGAGAGAACATCGTAGTTCTAAGTCGTCGCACGCTAGAAAGAGACCGAGAGGCCGATGCTTGCGATGTCAAGAAAAGAACTGGGGATTGTGGGGGGACTGCCTCCTATGTACTACGCCTCGACGCCGGAGGCAGTCCCCACTGAAGACTGCTAGCTAGAAAATTTCCATGGGGTCCTGGCACCTGATGGCTTCAGTCCTAATGGTGTAACCTGCTGCAAGAGCTGTATCTCAAGTAAGATCTTACTGCAACAATAGATTCGAGAGGCTCTTGCAGGTATCATATAGGACTGACGCCGTAGGTGGTAGGACCCCACGAAAATTTCTAGCTAGCAGTCCCTGGCGAGGACCTCTCATAAGTCAGGTGACCGCGCCAGGAGACGCCGGTGTAAAGGGCGGTCCTGACGCCCGCCCAGTTCTTTCTGCCACGGGCCAGAAAGGCCAGACGAGAGAGGAGCGGATATTTCCTCTCTGGAAAAGGAGCTGAAAAGCCTAGGGGATGGAGGGCGGAAGTGATCTAACTGCAAGAGCCTCTCTCGAAGATCTACTGTTACGGTAAGTTCTTACGTAACTGTACTATCTTACTTCAAGAGGGCTCTTGCAGTAGGTAATTACATATAGGACTAAATCCCAAGCAGTCTGGAACAAAGAGAGGCACCGGGAGGAGGAAGCTACTCCAAAAAGCAATTCTAGCTGTGCAAGCTTCAAGATAGGAGGCCTTGCAGAACAGCCAGCCCGAAGCCTGCTCTACAGCGGTAGGCAACATCCAAACTGTAGTGTTTAGTAAAGTTATGGATGGAAGTCCAGGTGGCAGCAGCGCAGATGTCCGCCGCAGACACATTCTTGAAACAAGCCGCTGAGGCAGCTACTCCTCTAGTAGAGTGGCCTCTTACTTGACCTGGAAGGGTCTTGTTGTAATTGTCATAACAGAAAGTGATGCACTGCGCAAACCACTTAGACAGGCATTGCTTGGAAACAGCATTGCCTTCCCTTTTATGAGCAAAAGACACGAACAATTGATCAGTCTTTCTGAGATCCTTCGTCCTGTTGGTGTAGTATCTCAGAATACGGTGAACATCCATAGTATGGAGTAAATATTCCCCTTGATTAGAGTTTTGCGTGAAAAAGGCAGGTAACTCTATGGATTGATTTAGAGTAGACTCAGCTACTAGACTCAGCTACTACTTTAGGAAGAAACTTAGGATTCATGCGAAGAGCAACACGTTCCTTGTGAAAAATCAAGTATGGGATTTTACACATCAGGGCCTGGAGCTCGGAAAACCTTTGAGCAGAAGTAATGGCCACTAGGAAGAGAGTCTTCCACGAAAGGAACTTCAAATCTGCAGAAGCTGCAGGTTTCAAGGGAGGGAGAGTAAGTTTCTCGAGAACAAAGTTCAAGTCCCAAGGGGGAGCAGGAGTACGGATGGGGGTCTAATGTGGAGGACCCCTCTGAGAAAGGTCTTAGAGACCTCCAATTGAGCGAAAGTTTTGTCTGCAAAGGGAACATGATAGGCCAAAATGGCTGCCATGTGTACCTTCAGAGAAGAATGACTGAAACCCAGGTCAAACAGATGACGTAGATATTCCAGCAGAAGCCCCGCTGAACAGGAGAAGGGTTTCACGTTCTTGGAAGCAGTCCAGATAGTGAATCTTTTCCACTTCATGGCATAAGTGGATCTGGTGGAGGGTTTTCTAACCTCCACCAAAATCTCCGCCACTTTGGGCGACACTCCAAAACGGGATTGGGCTAAGTCTGCAGGAGCCATGCATGCAGTTGAAGGGATTTGAGGCCTGGATGGACCAGGGTCCCCTGATCCTGGGTCAGTAAACCTTGAGATAGAGGAAGAGGAGGATCCTATGAGTATTGTTGTAGAAGAGAGAACCAAACTTGCCTGGGCCAGAAAGGAGCAATCAGAATCATTCGTGCTCCTTCTGAAGCTAGTTTCTGCAAGACTCGTGGGAACTGGAAGGGGACAGGATCAGTTGTGTTCCAGGACAGTAGCTGCTGCTTGTTGTTTTCACAGGATTCTTGTGGATTTTACTTGGTAGAAGGTTATTTCTTTTCTTTCTTACTTCTAAGGGGCTAGCAGGGTATTGTTTTGGGGGCTGTTGAAAGTTTGAAAACTGGTTTGGTGGCTGTAAGTGGGCTCTTTTGTTGGATGTTTCACTGTGTAACAGGCTGCGCTGGGGGAGGCCTATTTCTTCTGATTTAAAACCTATTTGGTGGGATTTGCTGGGGCCTGGTTCTTTGCCTGCTGGGTTTGAGGGAGACACAGGGCTGATACACTTTCTCTCGAGTCGGGTGTCTGCTCAACACTCCACCCTCCCCACCCCTCTCCCAGAGTTCTGCTAATTTATAGGGGAACACCTGTCCTGCAATTGAAGAAAAGGCTACAGGTGCAGCTCATGTAGTTCTAGCCACTAGGGGTTGGATTTAAAGGCTGGGAGAGAGCAGCTTAGGGAGTTGTTCATTTCCCTTTTAAGTTTACTGTGCTGTACTATACCTAGTAACAGGGTTACCAGTGTACTGTGGGACTGTATCTAAGATTAGTGGGTGACCTGATTAGGCAGTAGGGGTGTATCTTGGACTAGGGGGGAACCTGGTGGCTCACCCAAGGAAACCTACTTGAAAGGGGATAGAACCACACCTCATTAGGGCCGCATCTTGGGAGGGTGGGGGCACAGGTGTGGAGCAGCCATGATACTGGACTGGGCTTGAAGTTGGTGGTTGACCAGTGTGCTACCAGCTGGCACAGCTTAGGGAGGAGGTTGCGGGGATTAGGAGACAGCTGGGGGAAGGGGGGAGGTATGGTTGGGGAAGGGGGCAGGAGATCTCCCACGGGGTTGCACTGGGGGTGGGGGCATATGGAAAGGAGTGCAGGAGAATACTCAGGGATCACATAGAGACCCTGGCAGAGGGGGTCCAAAAGGACACTACCAAGGAAGCAGACAGGTAACTGGGGACCCTCACAAAGGAGGGACAGAGGGACAACATTCTGAGGGAAGTAGGCAGATGGCCAGGGCTGGACAGAAGGAAGCAAGGCGGGGAGGTGGATCAGACCTTACACTCAATAACCGCTTCAATTCTCTTCTTCTGCTCGAGAATGAGGGGGGTGATGTAGCCACGACAGGGGTGGTTAGAGATAGAAAGGGAGTGGGGGGCAGGAGGCAGGGGCCAGATAGCAGGAAGAACAGGGGGAACCTGGAATGCAGGAAAATGGGGGGAGCAGTGAATCTGAGCAGGAGGATCAGGGGGAAGAGGGAGGAAAGCGCAAGGAGAAGGACCAGTTGGGAGGAAAGGAGAAGGACCAGAAGTACAAGAAGGATTCAGTAAAGGGAGCTGAGGGTTTAGGCCAGGGGAGCACGACAAGCAAGGAGGGACTAAATGGAAACAGGAAGGAAAGGAGGATGAGCCAGGCTAGTTTAGCAGATGGGGGAGAAGGACCAGTCATGAGCAGTGAGGGGGGAGTTAGCAAGGTACAGAAGGATACTCAGGAGGAGGAGAGGCATAGGATTGGAGGGGAGGGGAGGGGTGGCCAGGGTAAATAGAGGAGGCGCATGTGGCACCCAGATAGGGGGAGGAAGAAGGAGCCAGCTGGGTGGAGGGGCCGGTAGAAAGGATGAGGGACATGGAAGGGGAGGAAAAGGAGCGGTCAGAGTGCTCCTGTTGGGGGATTCTATGATCAGGGGTATCAAATGGGATAGGGAGGGAGAAGCCTGGCCAGTTAGAACAAAATGCTTCCCTGGACTAACGGTACACAGGGCTAAGCACGAGGTATATCAGCTGGCAAAGGACTGTGGGGGTTCCCCGGACATAATGATCCACTTGGGTACAAATGACATTGAGGGAAATAGTGAGCTAGAGATACAGGCAGGATTCAGGGAGCTTGCCAGGGTCTGTCATGACATAAGATGCACAGTTTCCTTCTCAGAAATCCTGCCGGTGCCAAGGGCTAGTGGGGAACACAAAAGGAAGATTAGGGAGATAAACCAGTGGCTCAGGAGTGGTGGAGGCCAGAGGGTATGGGTTGATGGGGGATTGGGGAGACCTGGGAGGATAAGGAGCTGTATGCTATAGACAGACCATCTCAATTTGGAGGGGAGGGGAATCTTTAGGTTGAAAATAGAGGGGTTCATTGGTGAAAGGTGGGGTTTAAACTTGTGAAGGGGGGAGGGATGGGAGAAAAGGCTGTCAGGGGTGTGATAAAGGAGGGACTCTGTCTCCACCCCCCGGGGAGCTGGAGGATTGCGGGAAAAGGCCGACTGGTAAAGTGCAGACCAGGGGAAAACAGAATCCCCATGGGAACACGAGTAGGGGAAATGGAAGTATAGAGAAAGGGTGGAAGGTAGTCCTGCTAAATGCCCGGAGCTTGGGCAATAAAATGCCTGAGCTCCAGGCGATGCTAACTGAGGGAGCAGTGGATGTGGCAGCGGTCACTGAGACCTGGGCCACTGCAGGACACGACTGGGACCTGAACCTAGAGGGTTACACTATGTTCAGAAAGGACAGGGGGGAGGGAAGGGGAGGAGGGGTAGCAATGATAGTCAAAAACTGCATTGGCATAGAGGGAGTAGAGGAGGCGGAGGGAACCGTGGAGGCGATTTGGGTCACCTTGATAACAAGGGGGGGGCAAGAGAGTAAAAATAGGAGTGGTGTATAGACCCCCTGCCCTGGTGGAAGAGCTGGAGGAGAGTTTAATGGCAGATGCTGGGAGACACTGCAGACTGGGCAGAGGAACGGTGGTGGTGTTGGGGGACTTAAACATGCCAGGAACAGACTGGGAGACTATGACATCCACTGTGACCAGGGAACAGAGGTTGTTGGATGTTTTTCAGGACGCGTTCCTAACTCAGCAGGTGGGGGAACCAACCAGGGAGGCGCGGGTACTGGATGTGGTCCTGGCAGACAGTGACCAGATTGAGGGCCTGGATAAGGGACCTGCCAGCAGGAGTGACCATGCCACAGTCTGGTTCTGCCTGGACCTAGGAGGGCTAGAAGGCTGCACAAAGACGGAGGTAACTGACTTCAGGGGGACAGATTTTAAGGAAATGGGAAGGATCCTTAAGGAGCATTTGGATGTGATTGGGTCAGACATGGACGCTGATAGTAGGTGGGAAATCATCAGGAGAGGGGTACAGGATGCTACCAGCACCTGTGCAAGAGTAAGACGAAAATGCGGTAGGGCCCGAAAATCCTGCTGGTGGACCAGGGAGGTCCAGGAGGTGGTGCGGGGAAAGAAGGCAGCCTATAGGCAATTCAAGTGCTCAAGGAGTGAAAGGGATCGAGGGGAGTATGAGCTGATGGCTAGAAGGGCCACTAGGGTGGCGAGGGCAGCTAAGGCAAGGAAGGAGCAGAACCTGGCCAAGGAAATTAGGAGAGGTACAAGGGTTTTTAGACACATTGGGGAAAACGAAGAGTGAAGGGGCAGATTAGCAGGATTAAATCAGGGAGAGATGGGCACAAGACCCGGGGAGCAGGCTGAGGTACTAAATGAGTACTTCACCAGTTTTCACCAAGAAAATAAAAGTGATCATACATGGAGGAGACAGAGATACTGAGGGGGGGGGACCCTTACCGATCGGCGGGTCTGGGGAGAGGGGGAGGCATCACTGGCAGGAGGGGGAGAGCTAAGCAGGGAGAAGAGGTACTGGAAGTGGAAATCACAGCAGAGAGAGTGAGGGAAGCCCTCAGCTCCCTTAAGACAGAGAAAGCACGGGGCTGGATAAATTACATCCCAGAGTGCTGAAGGAACTTGAGGATGTCCTGGCGAAACCCCTGGTGGAGCTTTTCACCATCTCTGAGGACAGGGTGGGTGCCCCAGGACTGCAAGGTGGCGGAATATAGTGCCTATCCACAAGGGGGAGATCAAGGGAGGTGGCAGGGAACTACAGGCCTGTCAGCCTGACATCGGGTGGGGCAAGGTGATGGAAGGCATTGTCAAGGAGAGGCTAGGGAGGACCTGGAAAAGTCAGGGTGCCTGGACGATAGACAGCATGGATTCATCCCGGGAAATCGTGGTCAGACAAACCTTTGGAGTTCTATGACTGGGTGATGAGTGCCTTGGACCTGGGTAGACCAGTGGACGCCCTCTTCTAGACTTCAGCAAGGCATTTGACTCTGTTCCTCAGCGGCCTGTTGATAAGCTGGGAGAAATGGGGGTGGGGAACCAGATGATCAGATGGATAGGCAATTGGCTCCAGGACCGGACCCAGAGGGTCGAGTTGGCGGGATAGTCTCATCCCCAAGGAGGGTCATTAGTGGGGTCCCACAGGGATCAGTCCTGGGCCCCTCCTCTTCAATGCCTACGCCTCTGACATAAGGACAGGAATCAGAGTGAGATGAGTCTCTTATGGATGACTCAAAACTGGGGGCAGTGGTGGATGGGGAGGAGGGAGGCTGGCCCTACAGGGGACCTGAAGGCTCTGGAAAGATGGTCTAGAAAGTGGAAGCTGAGGTTCAATGTAGGAAATGCAAGGTACTCCACCTGGGGGCAGAAACCCAGGCTAAGTGTACACCTGGGAGAGAGAAATGCTACAAGTCTCGATGGCTGAGAAGGACCTGGGGGTGGTGGTGGATGTCAAGATGAACAACTCAGAGACGTGTAGGAGGGCAGCAGCCAAGGCCAACAGGATGCTGGGATGCATCGCTAGGGGATCACCCAGAAGGAGGGAAGTGATACTCCTCTGTATAACTGCTGGTGAGGCCGCACTCGAGTACTGCATGCAGTTTTGGAGGCCACACTTAAAGAGGGACATTACTCTCCTGGAGAGGGTCCAGAGGAGGGCAACCAAAATGATTTGGGGCTTGGGGGACAGGACCTATGAAGAGGCTCAAGAGCTAAACATGTACACATTGGAAGGGAGAAGGACCGGGGACATGATAGAGGTCTTCAGGTACATGAAGAGGGTAAATAGGGAGGAACAGTCAGGGTGCTTCAAGGAAGGAGGAGGAGCCACTAGAGGGCATGGGTGGAAGCTGGAGGGGAAGATTCAGGGAGAAAGGAGGAGGTGCTACTCACTGAGAGGGTGGTGGAGCCATGGAATGCGCTGCCTAGGGGGCTGGTGGAGGCAGAGACGGTGGAGGGGTTCAAGAGGGGTGGACAGGTACAGGGAAAGGGTTCTGGAAGCAAAATCCAATGCAGCAAGAATATCCGGGAACTGGGAAGGGAGAAGCCAGAGGAGGCGAGGGGGGCAGCAAGGTCAGCACCCAGGGTGGAGGCTGACCAAACGAGCAGACACGAAAGACCATTAGGCCTATTCTGCTGGCATTTTAGTATGTTAGTTTAAGTGGAATTGGGTGAAGGCACAGACGAATCTGTCCTTGCAGTCTAGAGACAGAGTGTCGCTCCAAAAAGCGCCTCACTCTGAAACGAGCGAGCAGAAGATGGGAAGTTTTGCGTTTAGAGGGGATGTGAACAGGTCGACCTGTGGTGTTCCCCAAAGTTGGAAGATATTGTCTAGGACCCCTTGGTCCAGTTCCCACTCATGAGTCACAGCAGAAGAGCAACTGAGCTTGTCTGCCAGGGTGTTGTCGACTCCCGGAACGTGAATTGATGTGAGGTGAAGGTCGTGTTGTGTTGCCCCAATCCCAAACCCTCATTGCCTCCCTGCAAAGAGGGTAGGACCGAGTCCCTCCCTGTTTGTTGATGTACCACACCATGCACATGTTGTCCATCTGGATGGCTAGGTGGCCGGGAAGGATGTATTGGTGAAGGGCTTGGAGAGCACACAACACTGCCCGAAGCTCAAGCACACTGATGTGGAGAGCTTGTTCTAGCTTGGACCAGGAGCTCTGGGTCCGATGAGGGCCTAGATGGGCTCCCCAACCTTCGCCCGAGGCGTTTGTGGTTAGAGTCTAGGAGGGGGGGGGAGATGAAAGAAAGGAACTCCCCGAAACAGGTTCTCTCAAACAATCCACCACTGCAAGTCTCGAAGCATCAGCGAGGAGACCAGAACTGGGTGATCTAGGTCGTCCACTAGCTGATCCCATTGAGAACGTAGAGTCCACTGAGAAATCCTCATGTGGAGTCGAGCGCGACGAACCGTCGGGATAGCAGCCGCCATGAGCCTGAGAAGGCGAAGGACCGACCTCGCAGAGACCGTCCTGCGGTCGGACAGCAGACTTATTTGGGTCTGGAGGGTGGACGCCCTGTCCGGAGGCAGGAAGACCTTGCCCGCGGTCGTAACGAGAATCGCCCCAATAAACCGTAGTCTCTGGGATGGGTCCAGATGAGACTTGGAATGGTTGATAATACCCAGGAAGGCAAAAACCCGCTGGGTGAGGGAGAGGCAACGCAGGAGTTCCTCCCTGGACGAGGCCGCCAGGAGCCAATCGTCCAGGCATGGGAAAACCTGCACTCTCCTGGTACGCAGGTGGGCCACCACCACTGCCAGGCATTTGGTAAACACTCAGGGGGCCGAGGATAGACCAAACGGGAGCGCCTTGAACTGGTAATGGTCCCCCTGGAACGCAAAACTAAGGTAACTGCAATGAGATGGGTGAATGGGAATGTGCAGATAAGCAGTCTGCATATCCAGAGCACACAGCCAATGACCCAGCCAGAGGAGGGGCAGAAGGCTCTGCAAAGAGAGCATCCTGAACCTTTTGTATTCTATGAAAAGATTCAGGGAACTGAGATCCAAAATTGGTCTGAGATCTCCTGTCTTCTTTGGGACCAGGATGAAATGGGAATAGTAACCAGTCCCTCACAGATGGAAGGGGGACAGGCTCTATTGCTCATTTCAGTAGGAGAGCCGAAATTTCCTCCTGGACCAAGAGAAGATGTTCCCGTGAATACGATGACTTCAGAGAGGGGTGGCGGGGTGGTTTCTGAAGAAACTCTATAGAGTGTCCTTCTGCTATGAGCTGGAGCACCCAAGAAACAGCCATTGGCTTTAGCCCCACTTCCTAGGAAGCCGAACAGGCTACATCAGGCTCCAGCGGGTGTTGATTTCCTGGATTCTCACCCTCGTGCCAGCTTGGTCATGATTAGTGCCGCTCACGGCCGGTCGGCAAACCCCAAACATCTTAGCTCATCACCACCTGATAAGGAATCACGCCTTCTGGACCAGTATAGGAGAAAGATTTATGCTTCCGCCGCGCTAGGGATCAGGGCCCTAAACTATGTCGGCCATACGCGGGGACTACCAGAAGGCCATTCTAACTGAGGTGGAAGCCAAACTGGACTCCTTGCCTGACTCCCAAGTCAAGCAGGAGTTGGCTGATCTGGTCCGTTCTGCTCGTTTGGCCAGTCGACACGTGCTTCGTGCGACATATGATGCAGTGGACACTGCTGGGCAGAACTCAGCTTTCGCTGTAGGCCTGCGGCGTCATGCTTGGCTCCATGTGTCAGGGTTGCTCCCAGAGGTGCAATCTGCTATCCAGGAAGCACCCTTCCGGGGGTCGGTGCTTTTCGGGGGTGATGTCATGGACATCATCACCAATCTGCAAGAGAAGGGGACGGCACTGAAGTCAGTTGATTCCATGTACCGTCCCCATCAGCAGCAGCGCCGTCCCTTTCGCAGATGAAATCAGCCAAAGGCAAAACCCCAGGGAAGGCGGGCCACAAAACGCCGGGCCCCAACAGCTGCTAAGCGCCCCCGCCCAAAAAAGCAGCGGTGCTTCAGCTGCGGCGCTGTCCCACACCACCTGACTCCTTTCCTCTCCCACTGCCTCCAGACTCCCCGGAGGAACCGGTAGGAGGGAGGTTTTCCCTCCACCTTCCGGGATGGGAGAGGATAACCACAGATTCCATATTGTGGTAATGAAGTTGGGGCTTTGTCCAGGGTGACACCAAAGCAGGAGCTGTCACGGGCAGATCCAGATGTTCAGCGAGTTTCAGACGCTGAGGATCTGGTTCCAGGGAGTGCCACTGATGAACCTCCTGGATTTTCCTAAGCAACTCCATAAAAGAAGGATCCTCCAAAGGAGACTTCGGCCTTCCTTGGCCTGGGCTTCGACGGAGAGCGTGGCTCATCGTCTCTCTCGGAGCAACCGTCAGATGAATCCGAGGAGTCCGAGGGTAAAGAGGAGGATGAAGAGGAAAAAGACTCCCTTTCCCGACCCAGGGGAGGAATGGACCCCTTGGGAAGTCCCCGGGAAAGCATGTCCTGCCCTTCTCTGGATCTAGATGGAAGAACCCTGGAATCTGGAAGTGGAAGGAGTGTGCTGCCTCGGACGTACAGGAACCTGGGACGGCACCATCATCGGAAGGCGGCTCTCGACCTCTTTGGTGAGCTGAGCCTTGGCCTTAGCTCCACCAGGAGGCCAGAGTCTCCTGCAGGTCCACCGCAGCCACGAGGCAGTGGAGGGGAGGAGGCAGGGATAAGGATACGGTTATAACCAGATGGAGTGTATCCAAAACTCCAAGCCAGGCCTGGGCGCCGGGTATTGGCGCGCTGGAAGCCCAACGCCGGGTACTGTGGCGCCAGATACTGCGGTCCCGGTACGCCAAGGCCAGATAGGATGGGCGGGTCTACACTGGAGGGCCCAGGGGGTGCAGGGCCCGACGGGAGCAGGATGTCTCCCAGAGTCGGTAGGGCCAGCATCAGGGCCGACGGAGGCCCTGGCGTTGGAGGGGAAGCCGTTGGAGTTGGCATCCGGGGAGCCGACATCAGGTCCAGTGCACCAGGTGGCGGAAGGACTGACGGAGGAGGAAGATCCCCAGCTTCACCTGGAGATGGAGGGGAGAAATCCCTGGGGTCATGTTGGGGAGACTCTGGGTCCCCAGACGGCAGTGAAGGCTGTGGGGAACCGGGTATGACGGACATGGGAGGGTCCGTCATCGGTTCCCTCACCAGCTGGACATCGGACGAGCTGACGTGTGGCTTAAGGGCGAGCTCCCTGTGGGCGCTGGAGGAGCCGGCGTCCGACTTATGAGAGCCATCACCGGAGGCAGGTTGAGTAGAGGGATCAGGCTGGTCCGGTGGAGTGGAAGCCGCGCGCCGCCCTGAAGGGTTGGGCGTCTTACCGTTCCTCTCCGGGCGGATGTCAGAGGAGCAGACGCCCAACTTACTGGAGTCGCCTTCAGAGGTAGCCGCAAGCCCTGGCGTCCAACCAGGGCGGAGGCTCCATTGCCTGGAGGCGCCCGCAAGGCCCGAGCGCTAGCCAGACGAGCAGGCTGATGCCCCCTCGGAAACCTCCGAGGCAGTCGTCGAGGAGCGGTCCCCCAGAGGGGATGTTACCTGTGTCCCAGCGACTCCCGAGGGAGACGCGGTAGAGGAGCCCTTGTCCCGGGTGCCTCTCTGATGGCCTTCCGGGGAAGTGAACGCCTGCCTCAGTTTTTTGAGCTCCTTTTCCACTGAACTCATTTTCTTCTTCAGAATATGGGCTTCCAGGGATTGCTGCTGCCTTTTCCGGGTAGTCGTGTTGAAACTGAGGCAGTGCTGGCATTTCTCGACCGGGTGATCGGGGCCTAGGCAGAACAGGCACAGGGAATGGCCGTCCTTGTGCGGTAGTTGGGCACCACTCGAATCGCACTTATTTTTGTGCTCGGAGGGTGTAGGGGACGACATACACCGACGATGATACTGACGTTAGTCGATAAAAAGCAATTATTTTGGTAAAAAAACGACAAAGATAGGGCTGACGAAGCACAAACTTTTCAAGTAGGCGCCTTGACCTACCCATGGAAAGAACTGGAAGGCAGGCGTCAGGAAATGCCCCTTTATACTGACATCACCTGACATGGGGACGGTCCCTCGCCAGGGACTGCTAGCTAGAAATTTTTCTGTGGGGTCCAGCCGCCTGCCGGCATCAGTCCTATATGTAATTACCTACTGCAAGAGCCCTCTCAAAGTAAGATCTTTAACTCCTCAAGAGCCAAGCTTTGATGTGAGAGACTGCAGGTCTGGGTAAGTCACCCCTGAGTAGGGAAGGGTGAGGAGTGAGTGGCTGAGGGGAAGGCGAATGGGCCTACTGTGCGAAAGAGTTAACAGCAGGGGATACCAAACGTGCTTTGGCCAATCTGGAGCCACCAGAAGAAAAAATTACTCACCTTAGTAATGTTGTTTCTTCTAATGGAGTCTTGCTATATTATGACAGTAGCAGTTTGTCCCACCACTAGAATTGTTCGAGGTGAAATGGTTAATACCATTCCAAAATAGAACTTTGAGCACGAGCTCTAGAAGCAGCTCTATCTGTGTAATTTCAAACCTGAACTGTCAGATCTTTACGAGCAAAAACTCACTAAGGTCTGTGTGGAAGCTGTAACCTACACTAGCCAAATGGCTACCTAAATATTAACAACCATTGCTGGTCCCAACACCCAAGACTCAAGTCAGGGGACCAGAACTACTAACACAATTCTAACAACATGAGAATAAAACAACAGTATAATAAAACACACACACCCCAAACTCCCAAAAGGGGAGAAATGCTAAAAGGGCATAAAATAGTGCCCACACTAAGTTGCCCGCACCCCACCCAAGTAGAAGTTCTGAGAGGGGCAGGCTGGGGGGGAGGTCATAAATAGTCCACTAGAAGAAACATTACTAAGGTGAGTAATTTTTCTTCAAATAACATGAAGTCTTGCCATATTATGACAGTAGCAGACTACACAGCAGTACCTCCATGGAGGAGGGGCAGAACCTACTTAGGGAATAGGCTCTGAAGAACAGCTGTGCCAAACCGAGCATCTCTCCTGGCCTGGACATCCAGGGAGTAATGCTTGGTAAAAGTGTGTACCATTTTCCAAGTAGCAGCCTGGCATATCTCTAATATAGGGATGTCTCTGGCAGCAGCTAGAGACGCAGCTGTACCCCTGGTAGAATGAGCCCTCAAGCCAGAGGGGGGATCTCTGCCCAGTTTCTGATAACAAAATTGGATACAAGAGACAATCCACCTGGCAACTGATCTCTTAGTGGCAGGTTTGCCTTTCCCAACTTCACCATAGGTAAGGAAAAGTTGGAAGGATTCAAACCTGTGACCTTTGCACGCCTATATAGTAAACTAAGAGCTCAACATCCAGGTTGTGCAACCTCCTCTCACCAGAAGAGGAGTGATCAGTGAAAATACTGAAGGGAGATAGATTGGTTAAGATGGAAATCTGAAACCACCTTAGGTAAAACTTCCTATTAGTCCTAAGGACTACCTATCCCTGTGGAAAGAAATAAAGTCAGTTTCCACTGACAGGGCTTGCAACTCACTTGTGCGCTCTAGCAGAAGTGATAGCCACCAGAAAACAGTTTTCCAAGTTAGATATTTAAGCTCTGCAGAAACAGAGGTTCAAAAGGGGTGTATTAACTGGGCAATACAAACATTAAGGTCCCAGGCAGGGCCGGTTCCCAAAGGGTGGATTAGTATGGAGTAATCCCTTAAAAACTTGGAAAACACAGGGTGAGTGGAAAGAGGGATGACTTTCCTGCTGACACAAAAGCAGATACAGCTGCCAAATGGACCTCAGGGTAGCTGGTCTGAGACCCAAGGAATTAAGATGGACCATGTAATCTAATACAAAGGGCAAATCAGCAGATTCAGGGAAATATTTTTCCCAGCACACCAAATGGAAAACCTTTCCATTTAGAACTATAAGTAGCTCTAGTGGAAGGCTCTGGAAGCCTTTAAGATTTCAAGAACACCTTGAGAGAGGTGTAAATCAGCAAACTCTAACTCCTCAAGAGCCAGGCCTTGAGGTTGAGGGATTTGAGGTCGGATACCAAACCCTTCCCTGGGCACAAGTTAACAGGTTGTGAATCCTGGGGAGGCAAAGGGAAGATGGATTGTCAGTGACAGAAGGAGTGGGTACCAGGGTTGCCTGGCCCAATCCGGGCAATCAGAATCACCCTGCAAGGCTGAGATCTGATTTTGACTAATACTTTGAATAGAGAGGAAGGGAGGAAAGCATAAAAAACTTCCCTCCCAATCCAGGAGAAGGGCATCCAGGGGACTGAGCCCAACACTGGAGGCCTGCAACAGAACAGAGGAAGTCTGTGATTGTCTGGGCTGCAAAAGATCTATCTGAGGGTGCCCCATCTGGCAAAGACTATCCCCAGCACTTGAGGATCCAGGGACCATTCGTGATGGCCCTGGGAAATCCTGCTGAGAGCATCCGCTAGGACATTGTCCTTCCTAGAAGATGAACTGCTATGAGGGAAGTGTTCGGGAATAGGCCAGAGACCACAACTTCATTGCCTCGGTGAACAAGGCCAGAGCGAGTGCCCCTGTTTGTTGATGTACCACATTGTTGTGGTGGTGTCTGTTCTGACTTGTATCACCTTGTTGTGGACAGATGCAGAAAATGCTTGAAGAGCTAAAAAGACAGCTCTGAGTTCCAGCAAATTGATGTGGAGCAGAGATTCCCGTGGGGACCACACTCCCTGAGTGGAAAGGTCGCCCATGTGGGCTCCCCAACTCAGAAGGGAAGCATCTGTAGTGAGAGTCAAATTGTGAGCAGGGGGAATGAAGGGGACCCCCAATCTTAAATTGCTCTGATCCTGCCACCACTGGAGGGCCTGGATCAAGGTTCGAGTCACTGGGACCAACTTGGAAAGGGGGTCTCTTCTCTGAGACCAATAGGTTGTCAAGTGAAACTGAATGTCTCTCATCTGAAATCTTGCTCCCTGCACAACAGCTGTGGATGCAGCCATGTGTCCCAGGAGCTGCAGAAAGTGTCTTGCTGGTTGAGAGACCTGCAGGGTGAAGGAGGAGGCCAGAGTCACTAAATTCGTCACCCTTTCTAAGGGAAGAAAAGCTCTGGCTAGCTTTGTGTCCAACTCTGCCCCTATAAAGGTGAGTACCTGGACTGGTTCCAGAACCGACTTTGGTAAATTTAGCAGAAAGCCTAGGGAGGTGAGAAGCTGCTGGGTAACTTGCAGGTGAGATTTTACCTGTTCTGGGGACTGGCCTACAATGAGCCAATCGTCTAGATAGGGAAAAACAGCAATCCTTTGCCTCCTTAAGTGAGCCACTGCTAGACACTTTGTGAATACCCTTGGGGCAGAGGTAAGGCCGAAGGACATTGCTCTGAACTGGTAATGACCTGAGAGTAGTTAGAATCTGAGGTACTTTCGATGGGAGCTTCTGATTAGGACGTGGAAATAGGCATCCTTGAGGTCCAGGGAGGCTAACCAGTCCCCTGGCCTTAGGGAGGGTAAAATCATTGCCAGAGTTACCATTTTGAACTTTGGTTCAAAAGATGCTTGTTCAGATATCTGAGGTCTAATATGGCCGCCATTCTCCTGTCTTTTGGGGTAAGAAGTATCTGAATACAGACCCTGCCCTGGTGCAGGGAGGAACCTTCCACTGCTCTGAGAGCCAACAGGGTTGAGACCTCTGCTTCCAGAGCAAGGGTCTCTGAAGCACTGCAGGTAGAAAAAGTCTGCTTCTCAACTTGGAAACTTTTGAAGCTGAGAACCAGACCCTGACTTACTACTTCCAGAACCCACTTGTCTGAGGTTAAGAAGCCCAGTTCTGACTGAAGTAAGCCAGCCTTTCCCCACCGCAAGGAGACTGCCCTGGGCACCCCATCAGGGTGCCTGGCTTAAGGGAGCTTTTAGGCTGAGGGGTGGAGCAGGCCTGCCCACCCCTCGCCTGCCTCTCCTCTGAAGAAGCCCTCTGAGCATAGGCAGAGGAGGCCTGAGTCTGGTAAGAAGGCCTGTGAAAAGGCCTACCCCTACCCCTGGGGGTATGCCTCTGAGGAGTGGCTTGCCGCTCCTTAGCTTGGGCACTTTTGTAAGTAGTCCTATATTCATCCATCTCTCATGTAATTCTCTGTCTGCTCCCCAAACAGAGAATTTCCCACCACAGGAAAATCCATAGCTTTAGTCTGGGTATCCTGTGACAGACTAATACACCTGAGCCAGGCCAACCTAGAAGCTACAGATGTGGCCATGACCCTAGAGGAAACATCATTAACATCCACAGCAGCATGAAACTGTACCTTAGAAGCCTCAATGCCATCAGCAGCCACCTGTTCTAGTTCGCTAGCCAGCTGGCCATGGGCTTGTTGCTAATTCCATAACAGTATCCCATCTAGATTTCTGATACCTAGCTACATAAGCCATATAATTTGCTTGCCTGAGTCCCAGAGAGGCTGCCATATACTGTTTTTCGCCATGGCATCAATCTTCCTGGAATCCTTGTCAGGAGGATGTGAAGCCAGAGGATATTAGCTTTATCACAGCTTGCAGCCTGACCTACTAACATGACTGCATTGCTGAGAAAGAATTCTGTATCAGGACCTGGCAATGTGTACCTTCTGTCCATCTTTTATCTACAGGAGGCACAGAATTAGGAGCTTTAAAATTTTTATTGTTTGCTTCCCAAAAGACTTATGCAAAGGAATAGACAATCTCCTAGACTCTGGAATATCCATCATTTCTACAAAATCAGGCTCCTCTTGCTCATCCACAGCTTCTTCAAGGAAGCTGGAGGGTTTCAACAACTTTTTGTAAAACATAAAATGAGATGGGGACTCAGATAGCATAGGGGAGATTCTAGAGGTCTGTTCAGAAATGTCCGTTCAATGGGCACACCCAGACCTTCCCAGCCACATTCATACTGTTCATAATCATCCTCCCCTCCTCTGGTTCATAAAATTCTCAACATCATATTCCTGAACCACTGGAACCGGACGAACCGACCTTTTGCCAGATAGTGGCGGTTCGGACAGAACCCTGAGACAGTGACTGGACAATTTGTATGGCTTTTGCTATCTCTGCAGCAGTTGGAGAAGGGTTTTGGACTCCAAACCTGCTGACTTTCTTGTTTCTTTACTGGAATTGGTTCCTCAGAACCAGCTTTTCTTTGCCGAGAAGTCTCGCCCTGGTCAGAGGGCACTCCCTCCAGTTGATTGGCACCGAACCGGGCTGTCATCAGGGTCAGCGGACTTTTAACCTCTCGTTCCCTGAGCCTGCCCAATCTCTTTTCCAGGGTGGCTGCAGGGAATTCTACATATCTAGCAGTCTGACTGGAGGTGGTCAAACCCAGACAATAGACACATGTGGTGTGTGGGTCAGCCTTGGCAAAGACTTCCCCACAGACATCACAGTGTTAAAACCCAGTGGGCCAGGTTTTCTTTTGGGTTTCTCAGACATAATGCCAGCCTAACCAGAAAAACTTGCCCTTTAGCGGCGGTGCCAGGCAAGACACCCTTATCGGTTCCTAACACGTGTCAAGGATTGGAAAAACCGTAATAAAATCCGTTTTTTAGAACCGATAAGAACTGGAACCACACTCTAAAATGTTAAACTTTAAAGTTAATAAGTTTTAAACCCAGCTGATCGGTTCAAAACCGAACCGATAAACTTACAAGTTCTACACAGACAAAACCTTTAATTTACTTACGATTACCACAGACAGAGCTTGAACCGAACGGTTTTGCGGTTAAAATAAAACTATTCTCGGTTAAATCGAACTGAGAAAACACTGTTTAAACCGAGAAATGAACTGAGCAGTAGGAGAAATCTCCAGAGCGACTGTTCACTGAGGCGGAGTAAAGAATCTGACAGTTCAGGTTTGAAATTACACAGATAGAGCTGCTTCTTAGAGCTCGTGCTCAAAGTTCTATTTTGGAATGGTATTAACCATTTCACCTCCGGAGCAGTTCTAGTGGTGGGACAAACTGCTACTGTCATAATATAGCAAGACTTCATGTTGTTTGAATCATTAGTGCTGGTTGGAGCCTGAGTTTCAACAGAACCCTGAAAATGAGAGGAAATGGAGGGAAGGTATAATGGAATTTCTCTGACCAATCCAACACCAAGGCGTCTGTTGAGAGAGTTCCCAGGACTGGTGGCCTTCAGCAGAAGAGAGGAAGCTGGCGATTGAGGGGGGAGGCAAACAGATCTATTTCTGGGGTCCCCCATCTCCTTAACACTGTGGCTAGCACCTGCTTGTTTAGGTACCACTCGCTGTGTTCCTGACTTTTATGCAGCTGAGGGTATCTGCCATGGTGTTTTTGCCTGGAAGGTGAATGGCTGATGAGTCACCTTGAGGGAATATGCCAAGGTCCAAATCTTCATGGCCTCTGTACAGAGGACTCCCGACACTGTGCCACCTTGTTTGTTTATGCAGATCATGGCAGTGGTGCTGTCCATCCAAACCTGCACCGAGTGGCTTTTGATGTGAGGAGCAAAGGATTTTAGTGCCAGATAAATGGCCCTGAGTTCCAGAAGACTGATGTGTGACCGTGACTCCTTTGCAGTCCAAGTGCCACTGATGGAGGAACTGTTCAGACGCACTCCCCATCCTAGCAGGGAAGCACCTGTAGTGATGATTTTTGTAGGAGGGGAGATCTCGAAGGGAACACCTACAGACAGGTTGGCACTGTCCTTTCACCAGCACAAAGCTTGAAGAAGATTCTGTGTGACTGGTATAAGTTTGGACAGAACATTGCTCTTTTGGACTAGTGGGAGCATAAGTGGTACTGTATGTCCCTCATCCTGTACCTGACTCCTAGAACTACAGCAGTCATGGATGCCATGTGTCCTGGGAGTTTTAAGAAGTGCCTGACCAGCCTTGGTTGGCCCAGGGCGAAAGAGTTTGCCACTGCTTGGAAATTTTGAATTCTTTCTGGTGGCAAGAAGGCCCTACTCTGCTTTGTGCCCAACTGTGCCCCTATAAATGTTAGCAGCTGGGCTGGCTCTAAGTGAGATTTCTTTAGGTTTATGAGGAAACCCAGAGAAAGCAGAGTGCTTTTTGTGATTGACAACTCCTGGACCTGACCTGGAGTTTTTCTCATCAGCTAGTCGTCCAGGTAGGGATACAATGAAACCCCTGTTTTCTGAGATGTGCTGCCACGACAGCCAGACAATTGGTAAATACCCTTGGCGCAGATGTTAGGCCAAAGGGCATGGCTGCGAATTGGTAATGCCCTGAAGGAAGTCTGAACCTCAGGAATTTTCTGTGGGATTGCCTTATAAGGATGTGAAAATAGTCATCCTTGAGATCCAGAGAGACTATCCAGTGTCCCTGTTGCAGAGACTGAATGACCATTTAGTGTCACCATCCTGAATTTTGGTTTCAGGAGGTGTCTGCTGAGATACCGGAGGTCTACGATAGATCGCCACTCCCCAGTTTTCTTTTGGGTGAGGAAGTGCCTGGAATAAAGGCCTTTCATTTTTCCGTAAGGCTGGTACCCTTTCCACCACCTTTGATGCCGGAAGGTTGTTGACTTCCAGCTCCAGGAGGAGTTTTTTCTGATGGGGTTAGGGGTTTTGAAAACAGAGAACCCTTAAAGTTGGAATTTTTCTGAAGTGAAGAGACAGGCCCTTTTCCACTATCTCCAGGACTCACTTGTCTGAAGTTATGTGGGTCCAAGCTTGGAAGCAGTGGGAGGGCCTGCCCCCTACTGGTGGAGGGGAGGCGACCAAGGCACTGAAGTCAGGGCTTAGACTGAGAAGCATGGGCCTGGGAGGTGGCCGTTTTTCTCTGGCCCCTCCTGCCCCTTCCCCTACAGTACCCTCTTGTCTGAGAGTAGTCGTACTGAGGGGGAGGATAGGGGTAATAGGGCTTGGGAAAATATCCCCCTCCTCTGCCTGCCTTGGGCTGAGACTTAAGTGGAAGCCCTTTGCTTAGTAGTATTGCTCTGGCAGGTGGACTTGTACTCATCCACTTTTTTCATGTACTCTTCTGTCCTGGAGTTGAACAGAAGATTTTTGTTACAGGGAAAGTCCAGAGCGTTAGACTGCGCATCCTGTGTCAAACTGGTGGTTCTCAGCCAGGAAAACCTTCTGAAAGAAATGGCCTGGGCCATAACTCTAGATGCAGCATCGTTGTTATCTGTCATATGGAACTGGTACGTAAGTTGCTTCCAGGGCAGTCTTGGCAGTTTCAATTAAGTCCTGGACCACAGACTCAGACTCCAATTGAGCAATGGCCAGAATCAAATTCCACAAAGCCTCCTAGTATTTGGCTATACAAGCCAAATAGGAAGCGAGGCGGAGAAGCAAATAAGCAGAAGTGTAAGTTTTCTTTCAATGTAATCCATCTTCCTAGAGTCTTTGTCTGGAGGCAAGGAAGACAAAGGCACTCCAGCTTTATCACATGCAGCTTCCTGCACTACACTCTGATGCCCAGGGTGGACAGATAAAAATCCAGTGTCAGCCCTGGAGAGCTGGTATTTTTCATCAATTCTTTTATCAACCCCAGGTAAAGAAGATGGGGTCTGCAACAGTTTCATGGTATTTTTTTCTGAAAGCTTTGTAAACAGGGAGAACAATCTTTTTAGGCGGAGGGAGAACTTTCATTTCCCTGTAGTCGTCATCCTCCTCTTCCTCCTGGTTAGACTCCTGGTAGGGTATGTCCAGGGCATCCACCAGGTGCTGAAGAAAAGTTAGCATAGATGAATTTTCCTTCTGATCTGAAGGGGAAGCACCAAATGAGGACTGAGGAAATGTCAGGCTCCAGGGCAGTAACTCCTGAGAGATTATCTGGAGCATCGTAATAATCATCACCATCACTCCCATAGGCCCCTGCATCAGAGGGAGCTGAAGAAGGGTGTTTGCTTGACAGGGCAGAACAAATGGACCCCATGCCTTGTAAGGTCTGGAAAACATGCCAAGCCTTTGCTATATCTTCAGCTGAGGGCAACTCCTTCTGAAAATAAGGGAGACTGTCAGGCTTCGACTTCTCTTTATGTTTCTTACCCCCTGCCTGATCACCTACCGGGGAGGGACAGAAGGCAATTTTTCTTTACACACTTTTTTTGGTGCCACTTCATCACTGGCAGAATCAGGCTTCCTTATAGATCCAGGCACCTCATCAGTGCACCGATTATTTTTATTTTTTGAAGGAACTTCATCAGCCCCTTTGGAAGCTCTACGTTTCGAAGGCACTTCATCAGCACCTGATTTATCATTTTTTTTCTCTTCAAGACACTTCATCAGTGCCTCTTTTGGGCTTAGAGCTAGTGGGTGCTTCATTAGCACCTCTATTAGAATTTTTTGAAGGCCCCTCATCGGTAAGCCTGGGTATTTTGGGGACTGAAGAGGACCCTTCCTCAGCCATCTCTCAAAGCCTCTTTGCTCTGTTTCTCAAGGTTTTAGAACAAAATTTTTAGCAAAGTGAACAGTAATGGCCTGGACCCAAACACTAAAAACAGATCATGGGCGTCAGCTTTGACCACAATACTGTGATAGTTTAGGCAATTTTTAAAACCCGTAGGTCCAGTCCTCTCTTTTGGGATTTCTGACATGCTAACTGACAGAAATGGGTTTTTCCAATCGAATGGTTCCTACCATTAGTAATGGAATGCAGTCGGTTCCCTCGTGGTAAAGACCCGCCATTTCTGAAGTAAAAACGTCTTAAAATCGTGGTTCCTGAAGAAAAAATGGAACCGCAATAAAAAGTTTAAAAGGAACCGTCGAAATACACAAACGCAGTTAAAATAAAGAAAATACAGGAGGGAACCGTAGAACCGACTGATAAATACAAGTTACTCACAGTAACAGGAGTTCTAGGAGTGGTATATGTTGTTCATCCACACTTACTGGCAGGTTCCTTGCTGCTTTAAATCTCGCTAGAAGGTCTTCAAGCTGGCTACTCCCACCCACCCGGGTGGTAAAACTCTTGGCTCTGCCCCATGACGCCAGATCTAGCCCGCTGGAAGCCAGGTTGCGCGTCGAAGCCTGGGAGGTCAGGTGGGTCGTGTGGATGAACAACATATACCACTCCTTGAACTCATGTTACAGGTGAGTAACCCGTATTTCTAGGGACATGGATATGTTGTTCAATCCACACTTACTGGCAGACTCCTAGAAGTTCTCCGGAGAAGGAGGCAGGCCTTTTCAACTTGGGAAATAAGGACCGAGAACAAGGTCCCAAAACCAGCATCCGGTGACTCCAGGTTGATGTGATGAGTGGGTAATGAAGGTGTGTGCTGACTTCAGGTAGCAGCCCTGCAGATTTCCTGGATAGGGCGTCCTGGAAGCAGCCACGGAAGCAGCGATATAGCGGGTAGAATGAGCTCTTATCCTTTGGGAGGCTCCATGCCTGCCAATCTATCAGAATATCTATGCAGGGGTGACCCACCTGCCTATCATCCAGCAACTGGGTCTGCCAAGTGCGGCTTCACGTAGGTGACAAACAGCTGGCGAACCTCTCCCCGAACTTCGGCCGTCCGCTCCTTATAATAAGAGAGCGCTCTTCTAGGATCCAGAGTATGGAGGCTATATTCGGCCTCCGATGTGTGATTGGGGTAGAACACCGGCAGAGTCAACGCCTGGTTATGGTGAAACTCCGACACCACCTTCAGAAGGAATTTCGGGTGGGGGCGCAGGACAACCTTGTCCCTGTGGAAGACCAGATAAGGAGACTCAATGCAAAGCGTCTGGAGCTCTCCCATCCTTCTGGCTGACGTGACAGCCACCAAGAAGGCGGTCTTCCACAACAGGTGAGATATATATCACACCTGTGCATCGGTTCGAATGGCTTGCCCATGAGCTTAGCCAATACCAGCAGTAGATCCCACGGAGGTGGAGGTTCTCGCACCAGAGGGGATATGTGATCAAAGCCTTTAAAAAAGTGCCCGAACACCTTCTCCTGCGCCGACTGCTTCCCGGCCCGTGCCCGGTTAGCAGAGATGGCTGCCAGGTGCACCTTAAGGGTCACTGACCGAAGCCCTAGCTGAGAAAGAGACCACAGGTAGTCCAGAATGCTAGCCAAAGAACAGGAGGAAGGGTCCAACCCCTTATCCTGACACCAAATGGAGAATATTTTCCATTTGTAGGCATAGCATTTTCTGGTCGACTCCTTCCGGGATGCCTCAACAACGCTGAGGACCTCGTCGGAAAGACCCAAGGCCTGGAACTCTAGCCGCTCAGGAACCAGGCCATCAAGTGCAGGGATTGAAGGTCTGGGTGGAGTACCTTCCCATTGTTGACTGAAATCAGGTCCGAGAGGGCTGGAAGCTGCCTCGGGTGCCTGGAGCTGAGGCTGAGGAGATCTGGATATCAGAACTGGCAGGGCCAGCCTGGGGCTACCAGAATCACCTGCACCTTGTCCCTCTTCGCCTTGAGAAGCACCTTGTGGATCAAGGGAAATGGGGGGAAGGTGTAGAAGAGGCCCGGGGTCCACAGCCTCGAGAAGGCATCCCCCTGCAGCGAGCCCTGCTGAGGGGGGCGGGCATGGAACAGCCTCAGCTCCGCATTCTCCCTGGAGGCAAACAGGTCCAGCTAAGGAGTGCCCCAGTGGGAGAACAGATCTTGTACCACCTCCAGCAGGAGAGACCACTCGTGAGATGCAGCAGCTATCCGGCTTAGGGCATCGGCCAGAGTGTTGGAGGCTCCTGCCACATGGATGGCTAAGAGATCTGCCTCCAGTCTGCTCACAAGAGACCAAGTACAGACAGCCTACTTGCACAGAGGCAAGAAGCGCGTCTTGCCCTGGCGATTTAGGTAGTACATGGTGTGTTTTTTTGTCCATCTGGACCTGGACCACTTGACCCCGTACAAACAGAGCGAAGGCCGTGAGGGCTAGTCGGAACACTCAAAGCTCCAGCAAGTTGATGTGGCATTGAGACTCCTGAGGGGACCAGAGGCCATGCGCTCTGAGCTCCCCCAGATGGGCACCCCAACCCATCAGAGAGGCGGTAGTCGTCAGAGTGACTGTCTGCTCTGGGAGGATAAACGGGATACCCTCCTGCAGATGAGCTGGAATGAGCCACCAATGGATGCCGTTCCACATCTCTTGGGTCACTGTCACTGGCTGGTCCAGAGGACTGGAGCACTGTGACCACTGGCGGGCCAGTCCCCATTGCAGGGGACGCATGTGCCAACGGGCCCAACGGACCACGCTGGTGCAGGCCTCCAGGAGACCCAGGAGGCGCAGGAAGTCCCGGGCAGGGCCCAACTGCCCAACCAGAAATGATTGGGCAAAGAAGGAAAGGACCTCGGCCCTCTGCCCTGGGAGCCGTGCTCTGGCTCGAAGAGAGTCGAGCTCTGCCCCGATGAACTGAATCACCTGCGATGGCACAAGTTCCAATTTGGCCTCGTTGATGAGGATGCCAATCTGAGAGCAGACGTGGAGGGCCAGATCCCTGGACTGCTCCACCTCCAGCTTGGAAGGGGCTGCAATCAGCCAGTCGTCCAGGTAAGGATACACCTGGACCCTTCGGCGCCACAGGAATGCTGTCACCACTGTCATGCATTTGGTGAAGACCCTGTGAGCTGGAGAGAGGCCAAAGGGCATGGCCCGGAACTCATAAAGGGATCCCTCTGCTCTGAAGTGGAGCAATCACTGGTGAGACGGATGGATTGGGACGTGAAAGAACCCATCCTGGAGGTCCAGAGAACGGAACCACATGCCTAGTTCCAAGGATGGAATGATCTGAGCCAGAGTGACCATCCTGAAGGTTCCACACCTTAGGAACTTGTTCAGGTTGTGTAGGTCTAGAATGGGGCGCCGGCCCCCATCCGTTTTGGGACCAGGAAGTACCTGGACACACACCCTGGGTCTGGTGGAGGATCCGCCACCTCCCGGATCACCTCCTTCTGGAGGAGCAAGGCAATGTTGGCTCGACGAGCCAACAGAGAGGCTCCGGACCCCACAGCTCCCCGTGGGGCGATGGCTCGATAGGGTGGGGACTGCTCGAATTCCAGAGGCAGGCCCTTTCCTACCACTTTCAGCACCCAGCAGTCCGTGGTGATATTGGACCAGGCGGAAAGGAAGTGGCGGAGCCGTCCCCCCATGAGGGGAACCCGGGGAGGAGTGACAAGGTTGGGGGTGAGACCCCTCAACCCGTCACTGGGCAGACTTGGAGGAAGGACCATCCAAGGAGCCTCCTGGACCTTTCCCTCCCGGCTTCCTGCTGGAGGAAGCAGCATGCTTGGCTTTGGGGTGCCAAGTGCGAGCCTATTGGCCCTGATGCTGGTGTTGCTGGGCCGGACGTGCCACAGGGGCTGAAGGCCGAGATGGCTTACGCTGCTGGTGGCGGCCTTTGTCCTTCTGGGCAGATGTGACTGAGTCCAAGGTGGCGCTGGACTTCTCGATCCATTGCAGATGACCCTCCACACCGGGACCAAACAAGTTGGTACCCAAGAAGGGAATGTCTGCCAGCTTGTGCTGGGTATCCGCTGTAAAAGTGGAGATTCGAAGCCAAGCTCTGCGGCGCATGGCCACTGCGGCCGCAACTGACCGGGCACACGAGTCAGCAATGTCCAAGGAAATTTGGAGTTGCTGTTTGGCCACCGCCCTTCCCTAATCCCACACCTGCTTGACCATCGTCTGAAGGTCAGCAGGGAGATAAGGAATCACCTCATTCAGGGAGCCCAAAAGGGCATGTGAAAAGTGTACCATCAGAACAGCCGAGCTGGCCCGATGAAGGCCTAGGGAGGAAGCAGCATAGACTTTCCGCCCGGAGTAGTCCAGTTTCTTGGACTCCTTATCAGGTGGCTTGCCCACATCCTGAGCGTTCCCAGAATGCCGGAAAACGCCGTCAGTTACTAACCCCTCCGCAGAGGGGTGCTCTGAGAAACCGGTGCGTGAACCGGTGGGGACAGCGTGCTTTTGAGCCACCGGGAAGGCCTCCGTGGGGGAATCCCCTCGGTCCAATATGTCTGTGAGGGGATACTTGGCCTGTTTTGAAAAGGGTTCGTGCTTCATCCCAGTGGACTCTGAGATGAGCCGAAGCATTCCAATGAACGAGGATGGGCTCTCGTCCACCGACTGACCCCCAGTGGACTCCAGGTCAAACGGCCTGGAGAACAAGGGGGAGTCTTCGTCAGACTCCGAGGAGTCTGCGAACAGCTGCTGAGTGCTTGAGCCACCCTCCACCTGCTGAGGTCTATCAACCAGTGAGGCAAGCCCTGAGCCAACTGAGAATCCTTGGTCGGGGCCCCAGATTTAGGTTGTGGTGGCGGGGGCTCCACCACAATGGGTGGCGCAGCCGGTTTCGGCTGAACAACCGGTGCCGGCTTTGGCTCCTCGACTACAACGAGGGGTTGTTTCGGCCGCTCCGGTGACAGCCACTTAATGGCCGGGGAAGGTGACTGAGTCAGCTTATTCCCGGACAAAAGGAGCTGCTGCCACATTAGGTCCTCGTAGCGCCGACGCAATTTGCGCTGGAACCTATCCTCCGAAGAGAACAAAGACGAGGATGAGCAGCGCCACCGCTTTCCATGGCGCTGAGATCGTCGATGTCGGCTGGATCGGCTGGACCTGGAAGAGGTCCGAGACCAAGACCTTCGGGGTTTCCGAGGGTGGGTCTGGGAGGGGGAGGGGGAAACCTGCTCCTCCCTCGGTTCAACGACCTTGACCAGGGACTCCGGCACAGGAGGCACAGGCAAGTCCTTGGTTTCCACCGGGGGAACCGGTGAAGAAGGGCTGTTGGCTTCTCCAGTCGACAGCCTGTCCGACGGGTCAAGAAAAATCTCAACTGCGTCGACGGGTGTCTCGGCTGGCTGACCAGACAGGGACATCGTGAAGCCAACTGCCTTAGCCTCAACCTCTATCGAAGTCGAGTGTCAACTATCCGGGGAAGGGGACCTCTCCCACTCCCACGAACGTCGACGGTTGGACTTACCCTTAGAGTCCTTCTTTTTGGACAGAGAGGAATGTACCAAAGGCCCCTCTCCCTTGGTGGAGAGGGACTGACCAAAGTTCCTTAAATGAAGCTGTGTAGGAGGAGCCCAAAGAGAGCAGGATAAATGCCGCGACCGAGGAAGAGGATGCTGCGGCCTGGGCTGCTTACTCCTCAAGGGCGATTATCTGTTCGACTGTTCAACGACCCGCAGCCCACGGATACGCTGGAGGCCTCCTTCGACTTGACCGGAGGATACGCTTCTCGGGTGCCAAGTTGTAATCTGGCAGCGCGATCCTCTAAGACCGTAGCCAAAAAGGACTTGCACAAGTCGCAGGCCTGTGAATCGTGGCCAGACCCCAGGCAGTAAACGCACATGGAGTGCGGATCGGTCCAGGACATCTTCTGCCCACAGGGGCACCGACAAAATCCAGGAGTTGATTTGTCCATTGCAGCTGCGAAGGAAGATAAAGACCAAAGTCTTGTAAATTTTAAAGTTAGTTTCGGGTTAACCAAAGAGTTTGGATCCAGGCCTAAAATGCAGAACGCAAAGGAGGGAAGCAGAGCTTCCAAGCGGTAAGGAAGATCTGGCATCATGTGGCGGAGCCACGAATTTTACCACCCGGGTGGGTGGGAGGAGCCAGCTTGAAGACCTTCCGGCAAGATTTAAAGCGGCAAGGAACCTACCAATAAGTGTGGATGGAACAACATATCCATGTCCCTAGAAATGTGGTTTCCAGGAACCGAGGGGCACTGTGATAAAACTAGTAAAATACACTCAGCACAGTAAAAGAAAAGTAAACTGAAAAGATTTTACCACAAAGGTTCAAGAAGACTTGCTTTCTTGGCTAAATGAGTGGAATGCCTCAGAGGCAGTGTTGTTCAGTCAGCAGAGAAAAAAATTCTGGTGCCTTCTCAGGCAGTCTCTCCTCAGCACTCCCCCAAAGTCTTTCCTGATAGGCTGATGCTAATTAATTAGCATAAACCACACCTCCGGGGTAGTACTACCTGGTCAGTTAGCTGCTTAAAGTTACTGAAGCTAAAGGACCCCTGGGCTAAGAAAAATAAATGATTGAAATGTAAGAAAGTTTCCTTAGTCTGAGTTGCAGGTCTAGGATCCATGTATGTTGTACAGCGTTATTCTGAGGTGTTCTGATGGCTATATGTGTACACATCATAAAGCACGCGCTTTCTCTCACACAGCTCCAAAATACTGAACTCCATACCTCAAGCTATTCGACGAGCAACCACCCATACCACTTTTAAGAAACTTCACCACTAGCAATTGTGTGATACTAACTCCTGCACTTGCTTTAATCCACCTTAGTTCTATTTTTTTTCTTCCCTTGCCCTGTTTTTCGCCAAGTAATCCACTTCTCTGACATCTCTTCCCTGCCTTTCTTAACACCCTCTTTCAGGTCCTCTCTCTCATCCCCACCCTCTCTCTCTCCCCTTCCTATCACTCTCCCTTCCTCTCCCCCCTGCTCTTTAACCACCAAATTGTGACTTGCTATACTGTTTCTATGTATGCCCTCTATTGCAATGCCTGTGTTCTTACACTGTATTGATCTTGTGTGACTTGTCCTACTGTTTTGTAACTGCATCATACCGTTTTAAACTTACTCCTGTCTGTTGCAGAATATGTCTCCCCATACCCGAAGTTTCTGATTGACTCTGATCTGTGCTGCTTTTCATGTGCTGCGTCACATATATAATTATGTATGTCTAAATTGTGTTCTCCCGGGTCATGCCAGAAAATAGGCATCCTTATGCCTAGTGCACTTACCCGGTTACCAAAAGCAAACAAATAAATAAATGTTGTGTAGTTGAAATGGAAATTAATTAAATTAATTGACTAGTTGAGGTAATCATTTGCTCACAACATGACACAGCAGAAAAAAGGAACAGAAACAGTAATAAGATCACCTCAAACAGCAATTACCTTTCACTGCCTCTTCAACAGGGAGTCCAACGAAAGCTGCAAAATCATCAGCACTAATTGAAGTATAGGCCTGAGCCACAAGCCCAAAGGCCCGCCTCCTGGTGGTATCTGTCATAGGAGATAGACACGGAGTGTGGCATTAAGTACAAAAGCAAAACAATACTAGTTTATTTTTCTTTTAATTTACAACTAAAATTATGCATTCAGTGTTTGCAAAGTGAGGGACTGATGCAATTAAAACCGAATCCCATTATTTTGCTGCAGACCAGATAACTACAGAGTTGGTGGATGTGGTGTGGGGCAGTGCAGGTGTCTGTCTCTATACAGTTCAACTAATAAACTTTTTTCTCAAAACTGAGCCGGCACCAGGTCTCCAAATTAAACTGCACAGGCCTATTTACTTTAAAAGTGTAACAAAATCAGTATGTACAAAATGAAGTGCAAAATGAGAATCACTCACAAAGCTTAGTCCAAACGCAGATGTACTGGCAACTGATGCATAAGCAGTTTCACTATTACAGATTCTTCAGCTAAGTCTGGGTCATTTTATTCTAAGATCTGGTGCCGGCTCAGTTTTGTTCTCAGTTTGACTGACATCTTTTGCTGAGGCATAGGCCGCCCTAGTACAGTGACTTCCTTGCAGCTCAATTTTTTTTCCCCCAAGCATCAAGTAAGATGTGCTTTACAGGTCAGAACTGCTTTAAGAGACAGATATGATGTTACCTTTTCACAGGAACAGCAAACTAATACAAACATACCTAGTACAGTTGTGTGCACCAGGACCAGTTACATTCAGAACCATGTGCTATCACACAGAACAGCACACTAAAATCTGGAACAACAACATTTAGTGCAAAACCATTTCTTTTTTCAGTTATTCATGGTTTATTGTGGTTGTCACCAAAGGACTGCAGAAATCTCATCATGTGCACATAGAAATGGCAGATCAATTTAATCCCATGCGAAACCATAAAATAACAGGATTTTTCAGCAATTGTTTATAATTCTGGTGCATGGCACTGTATGCAGTGAAAGACGTCAGAGCCTTCTGGATGTACTGAAGAACCATATATATCTTGATAAACGTGTGCTGTGTCATTATATTAATTTTATCTATGTACTTATTTCTTTTAGACAACTCTAACTCTGTGACTTTTATTTTCTGTTTTGACTGTAAAGATCCCTGAGCCTCAGGGATATGGTGCTATAAAAACACTGCCTTGCTTTGCCATGAAACTACTACTGATGCACTGAAGAATACATTCAAAATTACAACATTTCACTAAAATTCAGCTTCTGTTTTATGTATCTTCTGCATTATCTTCCCCTACTTATTTAAAATAATTAGTCAAAACACTGCATGTAACAGGATCTGTTTCCTTAAAACTTCATCTGCGCTTGCTGGTCAACACAGGATGTCTGGTCTCTGTTTATGAAACCAGAATTGCTGTGTAAAGGATTAAATTGCACACAATTAAAGATGAAAGTCATGTGTCAACAAACAACACAAGCAGATGAAGTTCACATAGACAAGATCCTGTTAGGAATATGTCTTTAGGAAGCACTGTATGAGTGAATGCTGCATCGCTTTCTAAAGCCTGCACAAATTCAAGAGAGGGCCAGAAATCATTTCCAGTTTGCAGCAGTTCCTATTTTCAGAATTATATTACTCCCAAACAAACCATACTTAACTGTACCTGAATAAATGGGGATGGGAAAAAATATGTATTTTTCTTTTTCTTTCCCATTTTTTTGGCAACATTACAAACAATTTTCTTCATGGAATCGGTCATTTGTAGTTTTGGTTATGTCGCAAGTTGTGTATGTGAATCTGGCCACTGCTTTGATAGATCAACAATTCAGGTTTTACATTCCATACATAAGCTGTGAGACAGTCCAAACTACTGGCTTCATGAACAGAACTGCACAGAAAGTTATTTATAAAAAAACAAAACAACACAAAATCTAGTTTTATATGTCAAAATTACATTCATGTACAGTTTTAAATAATGATCATTTGGAGACAGGACTATAATTTCTGTAAATAGGAACATTACACATAGATGCAAATCAACACGGATTTCCAGTCCCCTTAAAGCCTTTACTGGTTGCCTTGTTAATAATGAATGTTCAATATTCTAGACACACACAGAGGCTTACAACTAGTTTGGTGTAACATCCTACACAGCTGGCAATGAGCACACCAAGAGAGTAAAGAGGCAGTTTGCAAGCGAAGCAGTACGAGGGATCCATGAAAGGATGAATGCAGAGAAGACACATCTAACTCAACAGAAACACAGAATTTGTTGGCAGATAAGGACTGCTTGGCCCACCTAGTCTGCCCATGTTCCCTACTTACTGTCACACCGCAGACCCTACTTGATCTCTGGGTTTACACCCCCTTTGCTTCTAAGGTTCCCTTATATCTATCCCATGTCTTCTTAAATCCTATTATAGTTTTTGCTCCTACCACCTCCTCAGGGAGGATGTTCCAAGCATCCACCACCCTTTCAGTGAAGAAGGGTTTCCTTACATTTCCCTTGATTCTACCCCCTCCAGCTTCATCACATGACCCCTTGTTCTTGTGCATTCTTTTCCCTGAAAATGACTTTCCTTCCCTGAACCTTATATATAATCCTTGAGGTACTTGGAAGACTCCATCATATCCCCCCTCTCCCTCCTTTCCTTCGCTCTGTACATATGGAGTCCTTCTGTCTCTCCTTATAGGGCTTCTGATGCAGATCCCGCACCATTTTAGTTGCCCTCCTCTGGACTGCCTCAACTCTGTCTATGTCTTTTTGGAGATGAGGACTCCAGAACTGGGCACAGTACTCTGGGTGGGGTCTCACCAGAGACTGATACAGAGGTATCACCACCTCCCTCTTTCTGCCGGTGATACCCCTCTCTATGTACCCTAGCATCCCACTAGCTCTCCTCACTGCCTTGTCACACTGTTTGGCCACCTTTAGGTCATCAGATATAATACCACCCAGGTCTCTTTCCTTTTTGGTGGTCACCAGTACCACTCCCCTCATTTTCTACTCTGACCCTGGGTTTCTATGCCCCAAGTGCATAATTTTGCATTTTTTTGCATTGAAACTTAGTTGCCACTTTCTAGACCACTCCTCAAGCTTACCTAGATCTATATTGCTTTTCACACACACACACACACACACACACACACACACACCTGGAGTGTCCACTCTATTGCAGATTTCAATGTCGCTTACAAAGATATTAAAGAGGACTGGTCCCAGTACTGATCCTTGCAGCACCCCACTAGTCACCCTCACTTCCTCGAAGTGAACTCCGTTTACCACTACCCTCTGTCCATAGGCCCGCATGGGCCCCATCAATATTTATTGAGCTGGGCTGAGCCCCAGCAATATTCTATCCTATGCTGCTTTTTCCTCCTTGGCCCCGTTAAATTGCTTATGCGCATGACTGCGCGGTGCCACGCCAGCATGATTTGGATCCCCCCCCCAGCCACTTGTTTAATTTGCTGGCGCCGTGGTGGGTGCGCTGCTGCTGGCATTATTTGAAATTGCACCAAGGTTTAGGTGGTTCGTGTGTGTGTCCGCGACAACACTCCCCATCCCCAAATGATGCATCACGTACTGGTGCGGTGAGTTGACTGCTTGTCTGGATTGGCTCTGCTTCTGGTTGGGTGGCATTTTTCAATTTGCCAGCACTGACCGGTGGCCGCCTGTGATTGGCCACTGGAGAATTATTATAGAGGCGCCATACGTGTGCCGGCAACTTGGTGAGCGAGAGAGAGAGACTAACGAGACGACAAGATCAGGAAGAAAAGAAGTACAGCCAGAAGGAGCGGGAGTCACGGGAACCACTGTCCACTATTAAAGCAAGCAGCAACCTTTGGCTAAGAGGCAGGCAGGCAGGCAGGGCCCAGGGCTTGGCGCTTGGCTCACAGTAGTGTGGCCGCCTGTAGCCTGAGTAGTGTGAGCCGCCTGCCTGGCCAGATTTGGTGGATTCAGCAGAGTCAGTCAAGACTCAGTCACACCGTGGGCGGCTCGAGTCGCAGGGTGTGTCGGGTGAGGTGTCAGCAGTTGGTGCGCAGTTGCAGTCCGGGACTTCAGGCTGTGAAGAGAAGAGAGAGCAGCAGGCAGCAGCAGGCTGAGAGAGGCTCAGCAGACAGTCAGCGAGAGCCAGAAATTGAATCTTCTACACTGCACAGACAGTGAACACAGAGGTGAGTGTGTCTGTGTGGTCAGGTCTACAAGTCAGTGTAGTGAGTCAGAGTCAGTGGCATGCCATGGTAAAATGCTGGATCCCCACACTTAATTGCAATGTGCAAACTAAAGTTATGAAACCAATTAAATTACTTTACCAACCTAGTAGTACCCTACCTAGCTACCACCCTTGTTAAAAAAATAAAGGTAGAAGACCTAGATAATGGATCAGGATGAAACTTCCACACTAACCCCCCCAGATATAATCAAATGATATACAGGACAGGAGCATTATATTTATTGGGCTCAAGGCTGCCCAGCTGACCTTCCTAATGGTTCCTTCCTATAATATAATGGTAAATGGAAGGAGGAGAACAAGATTCCTTGACCATGAGGGTGTGCCTCCTTGGTGAGGCAAGTAGGCAACTGGTCTTTGGACTGCTAACTGTGTCAGCTGCTGGTTGAATTATGTATGGTGTCAGTCGAGGCCAGCAGTCCTGGACTTGGACTGTTTCTTTCTGTCTCTCTCCCAGTCTCTTACTGCTACAAGCAGAGAGCCCCCCCCCAGCCAGAAAGAAGATATCGCAAGGTTCAGTTCTCTGTCCAATATGAAAAATGATTTTTTTGATCATTTATAAAATGTCCAAAGTCTGTGCATGCTGTGCTGTTGGTTGGGTGGGTCTGGGTGGGTATTTTTTTTTTTTTACTGGCAATGGCATAAAAGAACAATTCAAATTTTGTACTGCATGACCTGACCTCAGTTCTGATTGTTGCCCTATTATCTGAATGGGCCTTGCCTTGTTGTGAAATTTGGACCGGCAGTAACTAAGTGCAGTTTACGGGGGAGAGACACACAGCTGTTAGTGTTGGCCTGAGTATGGGCTAGGATGGAATTCCATTTCCAGCAGTTACTTGCATTTTAGACAGGGCATGGAAAAAAGCGAGATTTCAGATTTTTTGGTCTCCACCCCCCCATTTATCTAACCCTTATGTATTACGCCACTTCAGATTAGTGCGTGTATATATATATATATATATATATATATATATATTGCCTTGGCTGCTCATTAGATGAGAAAGAGAAAGTCTGAAATTCCAAAAAAGCAGAATATTCTACTTTTAAACCAAGAGCAAGACTATTAAGTATTATAAAAAGGGTCTGAGAAATAGAGCTTTCTGATTGGCTGCAAACATTCTAACAACCTTATGTTAATCTTTTATTAATATACATGTAGAGTTTAACTACTGTATAGCAGCTTATATTGGCGCCTCTTTATTTAGCGTGGAGTGGGATGCAGTACTATTTAGCGCCCTGTTAAATTAGCGCATCAGCTTCATGTCCAATTACAGCACTATGCTCCCTGTAATATTAGCGATCAGCTTATTTTAGCGCTTTTGTCAGTTAAGCTAATATAGCAAAAATAAACTGAAAGCTAATATTTCCTGCTATACAGTATATGCTGAGCAAGGTTTAACACTGTTTAAAAATATTTTTTATTATAATAGCAATAAGGCACTCCCACGGATTATGTTAATGGTCAATCACCCCTCTAGGGGCATGTGGCACTCTGTTACACCTCGTGCCACAGTACACCCCTAGAAGGTGATTAACAGACCATTAACATAACCCTTGGTCATGCCATATTGCTTAAGTAATCTAGTGTACAGTCTTCACAGTCCAGATTCATTTTCTGCTGTATAAGGTCTGCAATCCATGGATTTCTGTTGTGGTTTAGAAAAAAATGCCTTACATAACTCTGTGGAATGAAAAAAATATGATGCTTTGATGACAATCATCACTTACATAGCCAACTTGGACAACCTAATTGCTGTTTGTTACATTACAATATCTTATTATGCCTGTAGCCTGTTACATGAGTCTAGTTGATGAGTGGTGGTACACAGTGGCTGGTTGCAGCTTTATTATTTATCCCCATGCCACCCTGTATGGTTTTGCAGAGCTCCTCTTTGCTCTTACCTTAGTCTGCAGACTGCAAGCTGTAGTTTGTCTGGTGATAGTGGAGATTATTGGACCGGCGCTATACTAGTAGCGTGAAACTTGCATGAATACAGCATGTGCTTTTACTTACTGTTGATATTTGTTGTGTCACTTTGAGTTGGGTGACTTCGCCCCCACACACCCTTGTTTTTTTTATGAGGGTGTGGGGGTGAAGCCCACCAACTCAAACTGCTAAAAGTAACTGAAAGACTTATTCAAGACAGCAGCGTAAATTGATCCCACTCTAATAGCGTACATGTGTCCAGTCTGTTGATGGTCCAATAATCTCCACTATCTCCATTTGTCTTACCAGCCCAGGGCTGACGCAGCAGGACGGCCTTCCCCCCAGCCCTCTTTGTGATAACAATCCCCCAAGTCATCTCAGAGCTATGGCAACATACTCATGCAGGTTTGCAGCTCCGCTCACTGTGTGTAACCCACATAATCCAAAACAGATACAAGGACAGCGGGGCCCTGGCCCCTGCATACATTTCCAGAGAGGAGGGATGATCTCTAAATACCATAACTCCTTCCTAGGTAGCAGGGTGTCAATAATTTAAGGTGGTACTGAAACAAATGCTTGCAAAATTTGAAGTGGAACCAAACACTATATAGGTGAGGGACAAGGAACAGTGAGTTGTAAATTGCCCAATATAGAGTTACATCACTGGTGGCATAAATGTGAGGGTCAAAAAGGCTCCCAACTGTATCACAGTGGAACAGGGTAGGGTGGGATGCTTCTGTGGTCCAGGCTGCCTGCAGTGCAATGCCAGGGCAGGCAGTCCCCAACCTAATTACTGAAAGTCAGAAGAAAAGATGCGTGCACTCACCAGAGTAAACAGTGGAGACAATCTCGCCTGTATGACATCACACAAAAGTGGAAAATCCTTTCCAAGGGCTCTAAATGCAAGAAATGTATTGCGATGCAAAAAATCCATGTGCAAATGCAAAAACAACTTGTTGCAAGTTGATCCAAGCAGGTAATAGTTGTTAAGGCTTTGCTGTACTGTAACATGCTGGTTGATCCCAGACACCCTGGTACTCAATTGAGTGGTGTTCGACTTGAACAGGGGGACACCGACCTGACAAAGACCAGTTGGCCACTCCCTGATCCACATCCCAGTGGCATTGTATACTACCTCCTTGGATTAACTTTAAAGGTTTCATATATTTAAATTGCACCTGTGTGACCTGCAGTTTTTACACAGCAATACATTTCCTGCTTTTGAAATCCTTGGTGGATGCAGATGCAGTATAGTACAGTGATTTACTGCTCTGCATACTTGGAGGAGACCTGGGTTTGAAACCCACAGCCCCACTTTCATACTGTGTGACCCTGAGCAAGTTACTTAACTTCCTTGTGCTCCCAGGTCGCACCTGGAAACGAGCTTTGGCTTAGTGTGCCTCTCCTGGTTAAGCAATTTCCCCTTTCCATTTAATTTTTGTGTGTTACCATATGGGAAAGACTGACTGTCTCCAACATTTTATCTGGTAGTGAGGTGAGTGCAGACATCTTTTGTTCTTTCTCCAACTCCATCACCACCAAAAACTGGCATGTAATTTTGGAAAGACCTGTAAGTTAGCAGCTTAAGGAGTAGAGTCACAATACAAATATGGTCCACAAGATCTTAGTGGCTGTGAAATGGAAGAAAAATGGAGTGACCTGGGGGGTAGTCATATCAGTTGATCTAAAGGTGGGCAAGCAATGTGAGAGGGCAGGGGAATGGGATGCATAGGGAGAGGCATCACCAGTAGAAAAAAGGAAATGTTATCCCTCTGTACAGACAGCTGGTGAGACCACGGCCATCTGGAGTACTGTGTGCAGTTCTGGAGACCCAGTCTCCGCAAAGACAGGATGGAGGCAGTCCAGAGGAGGGCAACTAAAATGGTGCAGGGTCTGCACCAGAAGATATATGAAGAGAGACTTAAGGAAGTTAATATGTATACCCTCGAGGAAAGGAGGGCAGGGGGGACTTTCAGGTACCTCAAGGGAATCAACAAAGTCCAAGAGGGTAGCATCTTTCAGAAAAAGAGGTGTGCAAGAACAAGGGGGCGCAATTTGAAGATGGGGGGGATGGCTCAGAGTTAACGTGAGGAAGTAATTTTTCATGGAGAGGGTTGTAGATCCATGGAACAGCCTTCCTGAGGAGGTTGTGTAGTGAAAAACAGTGGTGGAATTCAAGAACGCATGGGACAGCCATAAAGCAATTCTAGGGGGTGGGGGTAGGAGGAAGTAGGCTGTGGGTTAACTAGGATCTGCAGCTTATCTGTTAGGTCGGGAAATGGGCAGACTGGGTAGGCCAAGTGGTCCTCATCTGCCATCAAATTCTATGCTTCTATGTTTAAATGGGGTATTGCTCACTAACTTGCTTGTATGGAACACCCACATACATACTGTGCATGTTTGGCTGGGCATGGTGTAGTGCCAGTCTAATGACAGACACTGCACCTTGACCAGAGTCTGTGGTCAGGTCAGGGCAGGGGTGCTACCATCTCAGTCATCTACCAACCCACCTGCCTCATGCCTTTTTTGTTTTTTTAGGACCACTAATTGCTTGGCAATAATGACTTTAATTTGTTGGTCCATCACTCACTTAGTCACTGGTCTTTTGTGAGGGTCCATGATTGGTCCCCACCTGCTTCCTCCAGTGAATTATATTTTATCCCTGGCATCCAGTGCCACCATGCCATATAGACATTTTTTCAACATGATGACTCCTCATTTCTGGTTGGTTCCTCATAAATCCCAGAACCCCAAAAAGTTGCCCCTGCCATTGGTTCAAAAAGTTATGTAAATAGGCCAGGAAGGTATTTCTAACTGGCAGCTGTGTGTAATGTTCCTGTTTTTAGAACAGAAAGGTATAACCTACAGTTCAACTGGGGGGGCCATGAGACTCATCCCTCTTACCCCACATAAGCAATGCACAGCCACACAATCGGCGACTAGTGTTCAGATGCCTGACATAGTGTTTCAGTTTATTTCTTTACCAAGGGTGCCAGCCAGGGTCTAAACATGCAGAGCCCACATTATGATACAAGGTGCCCTGCTCCCATAGACCCCTGGTGGTGCTGGGTAGGTTGACCTGTGACCCCAGATCATGGGCAGTGCTTTAACATCTAAAATCTGATGGTTAACCTTTGACCCCTGGGCTGAGGGCGGGGCACTCACTGACCCCCACCAAAGATTTTATAAACCTGGCTCCTATGCCTCTGTCACCTATCTTGCAACCAATTTCTTACACAGTTTACCACTTTTAGTCTCACTCATAGGCTGCCCAGCTTGTTTATGAGTCACCTATGTGGAACAGTGTCAAAGGCCTTACTGAAATCTAGCTAGGCCACATCCACTGCTCCACCCTGATCTACTTCCTTGCTTACCCAGTCAAAGAAATCTATAAGATTAGTTTGACATGACCTTCCACACAGTCCCCCTTCTCTTTTTAGCCTTACAGTTCCTCTCCTCGTTAAACTTATATGGTTCCAGTGCACAGCATCTCTGGTATGCAAATCATTTTGTGGGGAAAGCTGACAACGCTTCACCATACGAAAACTCACTTTTTAAATAGGATTTTACAACTGATCTGGTATAGGCTAAGAATAAAACTGCAGACCTCTGAGGCTTATGTAATACTTGAAAAAGGAGAAATTCCTTCATACTTACCATAATTTCCTTTTCTGTTAGCTCTGACATTGTCCATGGGGAGTTAATACATATGGGTAATGAGCTCCCCTCCGGGGTAGTGGTATAGCTCAAGGCTGTCAGTCAAGCACAGACAGAACCCTGGAGTCATGAGGATTCCGAACACAATAGCTACTCTGTCACTTTTGTCCACGTAGTACCCATACACACCTATGCAGCTACCAATCACCATACCTCCAGGATAAGAACAAACTCTCTCCATAACTAAAGTCAGATCACACGATAAAGATAAATGATGAAATACATACCTCATCTAAGCGCTGTCTGAAATCACATGTGCTGGATGACTCATCACATTTCTTGATCATCAGGTTACTGATCTTGTCATTTCAGCATTTCATTGCTATCAACATTTACAATATAGAGAAATTCTAACATGAAAGAATCAACATTTGAATATAGCTGCAGGAAATGAGTAAAGCACAAACCTGGGAATGGTAGAACACCGAACAATACTTAAAAATCATAACCTGTTAACCTGCATACTTGTAAGTCCAATGTTGTGTACCGCTGTCCATGGCTAGCAGACTACTCCTGAAACCCAACTGTACTTGCAGAAAAAAATTCATCTTTGCCAAGATCAGAATTCCATAGATATGTATTGGACAATACTGTCTAGTAGGAGCTATTAACTCCCAGGAGAGGTCCCACTTGACAATGGTGAAGCTAACAGAAAAGGGAATCATGGAAAGTATGAAAGAATTTCATCTTTCTGTATTGCTCCACATTGTCAATGGGAAGTTAATACATATTGGTTCTAAAAAGCAGTACCCATTCCACAACTGAGTGGGGGAGAAAACTGTCCCATATATAATCCTTAAAGGTGAAAACAAGACTCATGCTAACCACTGCCTGTAAAACTCTACGCCTGAAGGCTGCATTGATGGAGCCCTGGCTATCTACCCAATCTGTGGTGCTCAGCAAATGTATGCACGCAGTACCATGTTGCCGCTTTTCAGAGTTCCAATGCTGAAGCCTCTCGCTGACCAGGACATAGCAAATGCCCTGGTAGAGTGAGCCCTGACTAGGGTAGGAGCTTTCTTCTGTTCTGCCTCAAAACACTTTGGATGCAGGCTCTCACCCACCTGACTAAGGTGGCCTTAGAGGGCTTCTGACCTTTATATAAATATTTCAAAATGATATGTATTTAGTACAATATAGATGTAAAAACAATACACATGTAAGTTATGATACTGTTTTAAATAATGTGGTGGATAAATGATGTCAGTTTTGACTTGGTAATTGTATACGTGTTTGTAATTATGGAGTGATGTAGATAGATGATGTCATAGGATTAGGAGTATTGTATGCTGGAATCTATGCCTTTGATAAAAAACTGCTTGTCCAAAACACGTTATGCAGCATAGTGTTTTACCTTTCAGCACTAAATAAAAGATACTTATTTTATTAATAAATGTGGTTAAGAGTGGCACTTTTTAAATGGAGTTAGCGAGTGCCCGATTTCTTTTGTTGTGTTTTGCCTTCCGACCTTTCTTCGCTGCTCCAAACAGGATGAACAGACCCTTAGACTTTCTGAACTACTCTGCTCTTTTCAGATAAGTTTTAACTGCCCTGTACAAGTCCAATTTATGAAATTCCTTTTCTTTCGGATTTGTTGGCTTTGGACAGAATGATGGCAGACAAACTTCCCGGTTTACATGGGAGGCTTGGGTATAAAGGGCGAGACTGTCTTTCTCACATTTTCTCGATTCATTGTAAGGTACAGTTCCTTGTGCAAAAGGGCCTGAAGCTCACCAGTCCTTCTTGGTGAGCAGATGGCAATCAGGAAATGCACCTTGTAGGACACTACGTAGAACACGACTGATGAGTGATTCGAAAGTCACCCCACATAAAGTGATTAAAGCGAAGTTCAGATACCCCAGTGGGATTGGAGACTGGAAAGATGGTCTACTCCTGCTAACTGTCCTGAGAAAAAAAACAAGTTTACTCACCTGTAACTGAAGTTCTAGGAATGGTATATGGTGCACATCCACACTTCTGGCAGAATTCCTTTCCCTTTAAGACATGCTGGAAGGTCTTCAAGCTGGCTCCTCCCACCCACCCGGATGATATCCTCCTTGGCACTGTCCTGTGACATTAGATCTGACCCGCTGGAAGCCAGACCAGTGTGCCACTTGCCAGGAGAGGTCAGGTGGGTTGTGTTGATGTACACCATATAACACTCCTAGAAAGTGTAGTTACGTAAGAACTTACCAGAACAGCAGATCTTAGAGGAATGTCTCTTGCAGTCGGTCATTACTTCTGGGAGGTTCCAGCAGAGGTCGCTGTTATACGGCAGCATCTTCTAGCAGTCTTTCAGCAGGGACTGCCCACACATGACATCATCTCCCTGCATCCAATATAAATGTGGGCAGTCCCTGGTAACCTCAGTTCCCTGTCAGATTCAGCTTGCAAAGCGAGGACCAAGGGAAACAGAGGTACCAAAGAGTCCCAACCGTAAGTCCTTGGATCAGAATTTGCTCTGTTAGAGAAGAAGGGGGACGAAGGGTGGGATCGGACCAACTGCAAGAGACATTCCTCGAAGATCTACTGTTACGGTACATTCTTTTGTAACGGCACTGTCTTCTACGGAATGGTCTCTTGCAGTAGATCATTAATTCTGGGAGATTCCACAGCAGTTATGTCTATGTGGGAGGACAATTATGACAGGATGTCCTGTAGGACAGCACGGCCAAAGGCCGTTCTGTGCTGAGAGGCAATGCCCAGATTGTAGTGCCTTGTAAAAGTATAGATCGTGGACCAGGTAGCAGCATTGCAGATATCTGTAATAGAGGCACCATTAAAGCATGCCGCAGTGGCTGCCATAGCCCAAGCGGAATGAGCTTGAACATGGCCTGGTAAGGGCTTATTGTATTTTTTGTAACAAAATGTAATGCAATGTGCTAACCAGCAGGAGAGGGTGCGCTTCACCATGGGAAGGCCCCCTCACCCAGAGGCAAAGGTGACAAATAGTTGTAAGGATTTTCTAATGGACTGAGTCCAATTAGTGTAATAGTGTAAGATGCGGTGCACATCCAGAGTGTGGAGGATGTGCTCCCCTGGACTGGAGTAAGCGGGGTACTACACTGGTAACTCCAAGGATTGATTAAGAGTCTGTTCAGAGACCACTTTAGGCAGAAAGGATGGGTTGGTGCAAAGTACCACCCTATCCCTATAAAAAAATTAGATAAGGTTCTTTGCACATAAGTGCACGAAGCTCGGAGATGCGATGAGCTGGGGTAATGGCAACCAGGAATAAAGTTTTACATGAGAGAAAACGTAGGTCACAAGTGGCTGCCAGCTCGAAAGGCTCTACTGTTAATTTTTCAATGATAAAGTCCAAGTCCCATGGAGGGGTGGGACAACGAATAGGAGGTTTTATGTGTAATATGCCATTCAGGAACTTCTTGGCTAGATGATGCTGGTACAGCAAGTGACCATCCAGCGGTTCATGGAAAGCTGATATTGCAGCCAAGTGGACTTTGATAGAGGAATAACTAAGACCAGCCTCAGCTAAGGAAGCTAAGTCATCCAAGACCCTCGTGAGAGGGCACAAATAAGGGTCTAATGAGTGAGATACAGACCAGATAGATAAACATTTCCATTTTCAGTTATAAGTTTCCCTGTTAGCAGGTTTTCGGGCAGCTAACAAAATGTTAGCTACTGGGGAGGACACTTGTAATCTGTTTATGAATGGGTCCTCAGGAGCCATGCATGAAGATGTAAGGTCTTCAGGGTGGGATGCAAGGAGAGCACCTTGGCACTGAGTCAAGTGGTCCAGTGTGAATGGCAACTGAACAGGTTCTGTGACCGACAATTGTTGTATTGCAAACCATGATTGTCGAGGCCACAGGGGTGCTATATGAATCATTGTGGCTGACTTAGTTTGTAGTTTCATTAGGGTTCGAGGGATTGGGGGGGAAGCATATAAGAAGAGTCCTGTCCAGGGTCGGGACAGGGCATCTGTAGAGTTTTCCTTTTTGCTCGGGATAATGGAGAAATAATTGGGGAGCTGGTGGTTGTCTGCGAAGGCAAACAGATCTATCTGTGGAGTGCCCCAGAGTTGGAAGATGTCTTGTAGCACTTGTTCGTGCAGTGTCCACTCGTGAGATGAGGACGGTCAACTCAGGTGGTCTACTAACTGGTTGCAACATCCAGGGAGATGGACTGCCGTCAGTGTTACTTGTTTTATTGCTTCTTGCCATACTTTGATCATCTCTAAGCAGAGGATGCGGGATCTCATGCCCCCTTGCTTGTTGATATAAAATACTACTGTTGTGTTGTCTGACTGAATCAGCAACAGGCCCGGTGTCAAGTAATGACTGAAGACCTGTAGAGCCAGAAGAACTGCCTTAATTTCTAGTAGACTGATATGAGGGTGATGAGAACAGGATGATCACTTGTCCTGTGTCTGGTACGGACCGAAGTGAGCCCCCCAGACTTCTAGGAAAGCATCTATGGTCAGAACCTGGTGAGAGGGGAGGAGCGAAAGGGCATCCCCCGAGTGAGGTTGGATTTGATTGTCCACCATGTGAGAGCAGATTTGAGGGAAGGGGGGTCACCCTGATTTTGTCTTCGAACTGTTCAGTTTTCTGGCACCACTGAGCTTGCAACGCCCACTGGATGGGAATCTGAAGGCATGGAAATGTCACTGTTGGTATGGCGGCTGCCATGTGCCCTAATAGACATAGCATTAGTCTGGCAGTGACAATCTTCTGGGACTGGATCTGTGAGGCCAAGCCTATCAGTGTGTTCTGATGAGCAGGTGGCAGGTAGTATTTGGCTACAATTGTGTCCAGTGTGGCTCCCATATATTGGAGCGACTGAGTTGATTGTGGACTGGATTTCGACCAGTTTACTGTCATCCCAAGATCGTGGAACATCTGTAGGGTCTCCGAGAGGGAGGATATAAAATGCTCTCTGGTGTCAACTTTTATTAATCAATCATCTAGATATGGGAATACGAAATGTCCGTTTTTCCGTAATACTATGGCCACCACCGCTAAGCATTTTGTGAACACCCGAGGGGCCGATGAGAGGCCGAAGGGTAGTGCTCGAAATTGGTAATTCTGGTCTAATAGGTGGAAGCGTAGGTACGTTTGATGGGCTGGATGTATAGGGATGTGCATGTATGCATCCTTCATATCCAGAGCACACACATCCAACCTCCTTGCATCAGTGATGGCATGATGGATGTTAAAGTGATCATGTGAAAATGTTTGTACTGGATATACCGATTAAAGTTTCTTAAGTCCAGTATTGGTCTGAGATCTCCAGTTCTTTTGGGCACCAGAAAAAAAGGGGAGCAGAATCCCGTTTGTTGAGTCGTGCTGGGGACCGACACAATGGCCTGTTTGGTCAGTGGGGCAGTGAGCTCTTCCTGAAGTACTGGAAGGTGATACTGAGGACAGTGAGGGTTGTGGGAACAGTGAGGGGGGGGGTGGAAAGGTAAACTCCAGGGTATGCCCCATCTGTACAACCTAGAGAACCCATTTGTTGGTCATAATCTGTTGCCAGGCCTCTACATGGAGGGCAAAATGCCCACCCTACCACCTCCAAGGCCTGGGCAAGGAGGCGAGGGAACAGCCCCATAAAGTCACTGAGAACTGGATTGGCTGGTCCCGCCTGAGGGACGGGCTCGGGAAGGACGTGTGGCAGTGGAACTGCCTCACTGGGTTTGATTATGCCCTCAAAAATTGCCTCTTGTAGAAGTTTTATAATGGCCACCCAGTCTATTACATAAGGAATGGTATGACCGGGTAGTATGGTACATACCCAGTACCGTTCGGAGAGCCCGACCAGATGCCTGAAGGTCATCCAAAAGTGTTTCAGTGCCTGGGTCAAAGGGTTTGTGGCCATTAAAAGGTGTATTGACTACCTTGTGTTGAATGTCAGGTGCCAAGCCTGAGACACGAAGCAATGCATGGTGACACAATGCAATACCAGTAGCTGACAGATGGGTTGAAGTAGCTACTACATCATATCCCGATCTGAGAAGATGACGGGAGATGAAGGTAATAGTTGACAAGGTTTGTAACAACTGATCTTTGTCCTGTGAAGGAGGCAGCTTGTTCATAATGTCTACTGCCGAGGTACCCAGGGTCCTCTGGTATTTCACCATATGGCCCATATAATTGAGGATTCTGATGTTCATGGTGCCCAAAGAAAATACCTTTTCCTCAAATAATCTATTTGCCTAGATTCTTTATCAGGAGGCAAGGTGCTCATGTGTTTGGGCTTTTTTTTGTTCGATCATGAGCAGCCACAATGACCACAGAGTCTGCTTCAGGAATCGTGGACAAAAATGGGTAATCTAGGGGAGCCTGATGGAGGCAGTCAGCTTTCCGAGGGACAGCTGTAATAGCCGAGGGCTGACGCCAAGCGTCTGATATTGCGTTTTGATACGTGGGTATGAGTGGGGGCACCACAGTGACCGGCTCCTCTGGTAGTTCCAGGTATTCAGCCATGTCTTTGTGTTGTTTGTCTTGTTCTGTGGTAGAGAACTCTATGACTTTTTGGATTTGGATCATCATTTCACTAAATGAATGATCATCTGGAGGGGAAACTGCCAGTGGTGCAGGTAAATCCTCGTCCAGAGAAGAGACCACGGAATAGGGAGAGTCTGGGTCGGGGAAGGTCATATCGTGAAGATCTCCTTCCTCTATATAGTCAAGTTCATCGGACAGGTAATCCTCCAAAAGGGGGAGGAGGGGGAGACCAAGGTGGTATGATATCCTGTTCTGTATGAAATCTCTTTGGTGGCAGTGAAGGAGACCTCCTAGGACGTTGTGAGCGGTGTAGGACATCAGGTTCTCCATACCCCATCGAATGCAGGACCTGTTGCACAATTCTTTCAACTTCTAATGCCCGAATAGGAGGCGGGGTAATAACAGGGGCAGGTTGGTGCTTTGAGACAATGGGCGTCAAAGAAAGAATCTGCTGATAAGGTTGGACCAGACGGGTGCCAGGGTGGTATAAATCTGGGTCTCTTTGTAGGTCTGCAGGTCCCCAGTGAGTATGCACCTGGGAGGGTGGAGAGGTATTCAATAATGCAAAAGAGGCAAGTTTGCCCCGTGGAACCAGTAATGTCAGCGACAAGCCAGTGGAGGCATGATTGCTATGGTAGTGAAATGTCGATGAAAATATGGCTCCCCCGGTGATGAAACAGCTGTTTGCTTGACTATATTTAAAGAAGCGATCATCGATGAAGGAAGACAGGCTTTCGACGCCAGAGCAGGGAGCACCTACACTGTTTTTAAGGCACTGGAAATAGCCGTCGATGAGAGAATATGCGCTTCCGTCGACAAGGAGGAAGGAAAAGCACGATCCATCGATGGTGTGAGTGTGGAAGCAGTCACTGTCAACGTGCGGCACGGCAGGGAGTGTGAGAAGGGTTTCTCCATCTCCTTTTTCTGCCATGAACGAGACCCTGAAGCAGGGCAGCTCTTTGTTCTGTGAGTAAGTTTTGAATTTCCAACAGCCGTCGTTGACATGTTGCTAGATTAAATTCCTTACAAAATGAACAGGAGCCGGTGTTGTGTGTGGGTCACAGACACCGAGCACAAGATGTGTGGTTACCAAAACGATAGATTTTGCTGCCACAAGTGCATGAATGAAATAAAGCTTGTTTGCTTGAAGTGTGTTTCTTAGAAATTCGTCTGTATCCAAATTCTCGCTGATGACTGCTACACAGAAGTTGAACTAGCTGCTGTGCGAGCTGAAGACGGTAGGAAAATGAACAGGTTACCAGGAACCGCCCACGTTTATATAGGATGCAGGGAGATGATGTCATGTGTGGGCGGTCCCTACTGAAAAACTGTTAGAAGAAGCTGCCATGTAACAGTGACCTCTGCTGGAACCTCCCAGAAGTAATGGCCTACTGCAAGAGACCATTCCATAGAAGATCTAAAGTTACAGACTGAGTAACTTGTTTTTCTAGGGGCGTGGATATGGTGCATTTATCCACACTTCTGGCAGACTCCTAGTAGTTCTCCAGGAGAAGGGGGCAAGGCGCACACCCCCTATTTAGGGAACAGAGACTGGAGAACTGAGGCCTCAAAACCAGCATCCTGGCATGACCCAAGGTCGATGTGGTTGTGGGAGATAAAGGTGTGTGCTGACTTCCAGGTAGCAGCCCTGCAGATTTCCTGGATAGGGATGTCCCTGGTAGCAGCCACCGAGGCAGTGGTATGGCTGGTGGAATGAGACCCAAGCCCTACGGGAGGCTCCCTACCAGCCAACCTATAGAAGAGGTAGATGCAGGATACAATCCACCTGCCAATCATCTGCTTAGCTGCCGATCTGCCAGATGCAGCTTCAGCATAGGTAACAAACAGCTGGCAAGCCTCTCCCTGAACTCCAGCAGTGCACTCCTAATAACAGGCGAGTACCCACTGCAGATCCAAAGTATGGAGCCTGTGCTTGGCCTCAGAGGTGTGGCTGGTTAAGTACAGCGGGAGACTGATCACCTGGTTAAGATAAAACTCCAAAAAAACCTTCGGGAGGAACTTTGGGTAGGGGTGAAGGACAACCTTGTCCCTGTGGAACACCAGGTAAGGAGATTCCACGGAGAGCACCTGGAGCTCACTGATCCTTCTGGCAGATGTGACGGCCACCAAGAAGGTGGTCTTCCATGACAGGTGTGACAATCTCACACCTGTGCATCGGTTCGAATGGCTTGCCCATAAGCATTGCCAACACCAGCAACAAGTCCCAAGGTGGTGGTGGTTCATGCACCAGAAAGGAAAATGTAGTCAAGGCCTTTAAAGAAGCACCTGACCACCTTCCACTGCATTCACCCTCGGCATACCAGCCCATGCCCAGTATGCAGAGACAGCTGCCAGGTGTACTATGAGGGCTGCTGACTGATGGCCCAACTTAGAGAGGGACCACAGGTACTTGAGGATGCTAGCCACCAGACAGGACATAGGCTCCAGTTCCTTGCCTTGGCACCAAATGGAGAATCTCTTCCATCTGAAGGCATAGCATCAACGAGTCGACTCCTTGCAAGAGGCCTCAAAAACATGGAGGACCTCGTTGGAGAGACCCAGCACTGGAACTCTAGCTGCTCACAAACCAGGCTGTCAGGTGCAGGGACTGAAGGTCCAGATGGAGGACCTTCCCCCAAGAGCACAAGAGCAGGTCCAGGCAAAGTGGCAGACTCTGTGGAGGCCTGTTAAGACTGAGGAGATCGGGGTACCAGAACTGGCATGGCCAGTCCGGAGCCACCAGGATCATCCATGCCTTGTCCTTCTCAGCCTTAATCAGGATTTTGTAGAGCAGAGGAAAGGGATGGAAGGCACAAAAGAGGCCCGGGGTCCAGGGCCTCACAAAGCCATTCCCACCTGCTGCATTCCCCGCTGGGGGGAGGGGGGAGGGCACAAAACAAACTCAGCTTGACATTCTCCCAGGAGGCAAACAGGTCCACCTGAAGGGTACCCCACTAGGAGAACAGACTGCACACTACCTCCTGATGGACCACTCGTGGGATGCCTTGCCCACACGGCTAAGTGTATCCACCAGCCGACTGGTCACTGCAGCCACATGAATGGCCAGGTCGGCCTGAAGACTGAGCACAATGGCCCAAATGCGGAGAACTTCCTTGCACAGAGGTAGGGAGTGCGTCCCCACCCTGTTTGTTGAAATAGTACATGGTCATCATGTTGTTTGTCTGGACCTGGATGACCTGACCCCGAAGATGAGGAGCGAAGGCTGTCAAAGCCAGGTGAACAGCCCGAAGTTCCAGCAGGTTGATGCGACATCAGGACTCCTCGGGGGACCAGAGGCCGTGGATCCTGTGTTCCCCCAGGTGGGCACCCCAGCCCATCAGGGAGGCGTCGGTTGTGTGAGTGACCGTCAGCTCTGGGCAGAGAAACGGGACTCATTCCTAGAAATGTTGAGGAACCAACCACCACTGGATGGCATCCCACATCAGCTGGATCACAGTGACTGGCTGGATGAGGTGGCCCTGATGCTGAGACCACTGGCGGGCCAGCCCCCACTGAAGGGAGCGCATTCTCCAGTGGGCCCAAAGGATCACGCTAGTGCAGGCTGCCATAAAGCCCTGGAGGTGCAGGAAGTCCCTGGCAGAGCACAACTGTCCAACCCGAAATGATCCAGCAAAGGAGGAAAGATTCTCTGCTCTGTCCACTGGGAGCCGGGCTCTGGCTCGGCAAGAGTCTAGCTCTGCCCCGATGAAGTGAATCACCTGCGAGGGGATGAGTTCCAACTAGGCCTCGTTGAACAGGAGGCTGAGATAAAAGTAGGCCTGGAGGGCCAGGTTCCTGGACTGCTCCACCTCCATCCTGGAGGGGCCTGCAATTAGCCAATCGTCTGGGTAGGGGTATACCCAGACTCCTCTGTGCCTCAGGAAGGCTGCCACCACTGTAATGCATTTGGTGAAGACCCTGGGAGCTGGGAAGAGGCCGAAGAGCATGGCCTGGACCTCATAGAGGGTCCTCTCTACAAGGAACCGCCAGTGGAATGGACGGATGGGGACGCAGAAGAAGGTATCCCGCAGGTACAGGGAGCAGAACCACATGTTCTGTTCCAGGGACGGAATGATCTGGTTCAGCATGACCATTCTATAGGTGCGCGCGACCACAAAACCTTGTTCAGGTCATGCAGATCCAAGATGGGGCGCCAGACCCCCCATCTGTTTGGGAACCAGAAAGTATCTGGAAATAAACCCTGGACTGTCTGGTGGGTCTGGGACATGAACCACCACCACCTTCTGGAGGTGCTGGGTGATGTCTTCCCAAAGGGCGGAGAGCATGTCTGCGGACACTACATCCTCCCGAGGAGCGCAGGCTCAGCTGGGTGCGAGAACCTCGAACTCCAAAGGCAAACCCTGGCTGCCTACTTCAAACACCCACCGTCCGGGTAACAGTGGACCAGGCGGAAAGAAAGTGGCAGAGCCAACCCCCCACAGGAGGATCCAGGGGAGACAGGACAGGCAGGGAAGGAGCACCCCCCAACCCATCACTGGGCCAGCTTGGAGACTGAGGCTGGGCCAGCAGAGGAGGCAGCTGGACTCCGTCTGCCCAGCTTCTGGATCACGGAAGTGACCAACTTAGTTCTGAGATGCCAGAACAGCTGGTGCCCAGCTGGGGTAGGGGAAGGCTTAGCTGCAGGAGGAGGATAGGGCCAAAAGGACTTTTTCTGGGGTTTGTAGCCCTTGTCCTTCTCAATCCTAGTGAGATGACCATCCACCCCAGGCCTGAACAAATTCGTGCCCAGGATGGGGACATCTGTCAATTTGTGCTGGGTACCGCCGTAAAGGCAGAGATACAAAGCCAAGTCTGTCAGTGCATAGCTACAGCCGTGGCCACCGACCTGGCACAAGAATTATCGATGTCCAGGGCCATCTGGAGCTGCTGTTTGGCCACTGCATGGCCCTGGTCCAGGACCTGTTTGACCATCATGTGAAGGTCAGCCAGGAGCTGAGGAAGCACCTCATCCAGGGTGCCCAATAGGGCACAAGTGAATTGGGCCATCATCAAGGCCAAACATGCCTGCCTGAGGCTGAGAGAAGAGGCCACATACATCTTCTTGGCCGTGTAATCCAATTTCTTAGAGTCTTTGTTATGGGGGGCTTATCAACATCTCTGACACTGGCTGTCCAATGAAACACAGAGTCGGCAACCAGACCCTTGGCCAAGGGGTGGTCTGTAAACCCGGAGAGAGAGCCTTAGGGACCTCATACTTGCAAGCCATATGGGCCGACTGAGTAGGGCAGGAAGCTGGTTGCTGCCAGAGCTCCAACACGGGCCCAAGAATGGCTTCGGCCACCGGGAAGGTGACCCTCAGGGAGTTGTCCCCGAACATCTCAGTGAGGGGATACTGGGCCCGTTTCTGGATGGGCTCCAGTTGGATCCCCGTGGCCTCGGAGAAGATGCAGAGTGTTGCACCAAAAGAGGTGGGACCATGGTCCATCAACAAATCCTCACACGACTCCAGGTCGACCGGCCTGGAAAGCACGGAAGAAGCCTCAGATTCTGAAGATTCATCAAAGACCTCCCGACCCCACGAGTTGCCACTAACCTTGCGGGGCTCGTCAGCCCTAGTGACCATGACTGATAACCACCAAGGAAACCCTGGGGAAATGTGGGCGTCCTTGGATGGGGAATAATCCTTCAGCTGAATCGGTGGGGGTTCCACCCGAATGGGCCGAGAGGCTGAAATCGGCCAAACCGGAACTGGTTCAAGCCAAGGCGGCAGCAGCCAATGGAGTGCTGGGGAGGGAGCCTGCACCAGCTTAGGCCCAGCATTCAAAAGGAGTTGCTGCCACATAAGCTCCTTGAAGCACCGCCGCAACTTGTGGCAGAGCTGTTCCTCCCCCGAAGAGGAGGAAGAGGAGGAGTAGCGACATGTATTGATGTCGTCACTGGTAATCTTGTATAAAAAGATGTTTTCCTCATCACTGATTCTGCCCCAAGATAAAGAGTCATAGCTACTCAAAGTGCCGGATTTTTGTGCACTTCTCCTAGGAAAGCTTACAGCATCCAACTCCTTTGGTGTGCACTGTGTTTTTTGTTTTTGGATTACGGGTATATGTAATACCCCTCTTCTCTCGGTTGTGCCAAGAACATAATGAGGATCTTTGAAAACACACTAGGGAATGTTGCCAGACTAAAGGGGAGACAGCCCTGTACTGGAAATATTGTCCCTGAATTGCAAACCTCAGGAATTTCTGGTGTGACTGGTGGATAGGGATGTTGTGCTAGGCATCTTTCAGATCTATGGACACTAGAAAATTCCCTGGTTGGATTGCCTGAATGATGGACTATACGGATTAAGTCTTAAATGTTTTGTGGTGAACAAACGTGTTTAAATGTTTCAGAATAGGGCAGGCCCAAGCACTACCGCTATTTGTCTCAAGTGATCCAAGGCCTGCCTCTTCACTTGATTTTGTAGACTGTAGAAAATTACCTCTTGTGGAGACCAGAAAAAACTCTATGACACAGTCCATAGTTATAATCACCAACACCCATGCATCTGATGTTAACTGGGTCCACCGCTGGCAAAAGTTTTGCAGTCTTCCACCAAGAGAAGGGGGGCAGAGAGGGGCCCATGTACCTTCATGGAGAGGAAACCCCTTCCTCTCCATCCAATGTCTCCACTGCATTTGAGGGCAAAGGAACCTCTGTTGCTGTTACCTTTGAAGCTGGACTAAGATACTCTATTCCTGCGGTCTCCGAATTTCTGAAAGGGATAAAAACCTCCTCTGGCCTATTGCTGTAATCCAAAACCATGTCCTTTCTTCCCTAGGTTTCCCTTTTGAGGTTGCCTGGACACTGGTAATTGTCCTTTCTTGTTCTGGAAGACCTTCAAAACGTCGTCAAGTACCAGTCCGAATAACATCTCAACCCCAAACAACATGCTGAACAACTCTGTCTTTCACGTTTGGTCCACAGACCAGTAGTAAAGCCACATATACCACTTGGCTACCACAATATGATAAGCTGAGCAGGCAGACAGACATCAGCAAGCTGTCCACTGCTGCATCCCTGAAAAAGGTGCAAGACGTGGACACTAGCTGCTAAATGTCATCCCTCTGAATAGAACAGTTATGTACCTACTGTAACTGTAGATCTTCGAGAAAATCTTTCCCCAGGCCACACCTATGGAACTATAGCTTGCATCTGCCCCCTCCTCTAGGGACACCATCATACTTGGGGATTTCAGCCTCCACTGGACAGAATCCCTAGTACCGGAATATACACACCTATTAAGGACATTACCTTGAACAAGTCTTCTCCTCCCCTACCAAATACAATCCCCGCTCCCCCAACCACTCCACCCTCGACTGGATTGCCACAAACTGTGTGAATCTAGTCCTCCAAGCAGGCACTATGGCTGACTATCAGTGACCACACTGCTATGTATATCGCTCTAACCACCAAATCAACACGTCCTCCCTACAAATTGCTAGTTTTTAGGAAATTCAAATACCAGGATTCGGACTTAGTGCTAAGGGATGCCTGGGCCATAAACTGGTCCCCACTCTACGAACTCAAAGATGTCTCCAAGTCGGTGACGCTTTTTACAGAAGCTGTTCACAATCTTCAGGACAAATACTTCCCTATCACCACCAGAAAGGTTAACTATGGTAACACCCACTGGCTATCAAATTAACTTCTGGACCAAATGAAAGTAAGGGACAAAGCCTGGCAAGCCGTCAAGGCATCCCTCTCCCCCCAATTATGGAATACATACAGGCGACTTCGTAACTTCTGTAAGCAGGCTGTGAAGTCACTCAAGTGTAAATACTACACCAACCTACAAAATGAGTCTCTTGACAACCCCCGCAGTTTCTGGGCCTCAATTAACACACTCCCTCAATCCAAAATCAAACAAACAAATAATGGAACTTACCTCTCCCTCCAGTCCCATTACTGACCCAGGCAAGATCGCAGATACCTTCAACAGAATGTTCACTGACCTTACAGCCTACACCAGCTAACTCCCTCCACAGCCTCCCTCTACCCAGATAAACCAGCCATGCTGCCCACAGACATCAAGTCCTGTCTTATTTCAGAGCCATTGACCATAGTGTCACTGACAAACTCCTAAAGACGCTACCTACCAGGGGCAGCCCAGGTAGCGACCGTCTATATCCCACCTTTCTGAAATTCCTCTCCCCTGCCCTTGTAAAGTCACTGACCCACATATTTAACCTTGCCCTCTCATCATCTACTATGCCCAACTCACGGAAGCATGCGCACGTAGTACCTATTTTCATATCTGGTGATCCCGCTGCCCTGGAAAACTACCGCCCCTTCTCCCTCCACCCATATCTAAGCAGACTGTTAGAAAAAATCATATATCACCAGCTATCCAAGCATCAAGATAAGTACAACCTCCTGAGCCCCCTCCAACACGGCTTCTGCAAACACCACAGAGCCTCTTCGGCCTTGGCCCTTTTCTCCAACCATGTCCTTCGAACATGAACATGGGTATGGCCACAGGTGCGGTGTTTGTGGACGTAACAAAGGCCTGTCACCTTGTTGACCACCACCTTTTCCAATCCACCCTGCTAAACCTAAGCTGCTCCCCGGATGCCACTGCTTGGTTTGTCAGAAACCTCGCTAAAAGATCCCAGTCTGTTCTGATAGGCAAAGATACTGCTGCTGCATTACCCATCCATATTGGTGTCCTCCAGGGCTCCATACTGGGGCCTCTATTATTCTCACTGTTCATAAATAATCTTCCCACAGAAAGCATAAACTATAATGTGCTTCTCTACACTGAGGACCTCGTCATCTAGCATAGCGCCAAATCCCTCGAATCTATATCTTCTACACTCGCTACAAACTATGGAGCAGCTCAACATTGGTTCCTCTCCAAAAAACTTCTTGTAAACGAGAAAAAAACCAAAGGCCATGCTCTTTGGCTCAAAGCCATAGCTTGCAAAGACCACCAAATCAAAAACCTCATTACACAGTCACCCCTGCAGGCCCTCCTCTTGATGCTGAATCCTCCTTCAAATACCTAGGAATGACTCTTGATCCTTCCCTACCTACAATGACCACATTTCTAACACCATGAAGAGAGTCCACCAGATAAAATTACTCACCTTAGTAATTATATTTCTTCTAATGGAATCTTGCTGTATTCTGACAGTTGCAGTGATTCCGAACCTTTGAACTGCCCCAGAGAACGAAGGGTTAACTTTCCATGGAGGGTATGGAACGCTGAGCTTGAGCTCAGTTGAAGCCTCTGTCTGGAGTGTTTTGAACCTAAACTGTCAGAGTCTTACAAGCCCAACTAAACTAAAAATTCTATGTGGAAATTGTAAAAATTCTACTAGCCAACTGGCTGAAAAGTTTTGGATTCCCAAGGAAAACTCAAGTCAGGAAACCCAAAAACTAAAACCAATGTACTTAAAAAAATAACAATAATAAATAAGCACCCAAATAAAAAGGAGGGTGCCAGAAAATACACCCCTTGGGTGCAACACTGCACCTCCCCACCCACTTCCCAAAAACAGGTTCTGAGAGGGGAGGGAGGGAGGTCAGAATATAGCAAAACTCCATTAGAAGAAATATAATTATTAAGGTGAGTAATTTTTCTTCAAACAACATGAAGTCTTGCTGTATTCTGACAGTTGCAGACTACCAAGCAGTACCTCCAAGGAGGAGGGACAAAACCTACTTTGGGAATAGCCTCTGAAGTACTGCTGTGCCAAACCGAGCATCACTCCTAGCCCGGATATCCAGAGAGTAATGCTTGGTAAAGGTATGGACTGTTTTCCAGGTGGCTGCTTGACAAATTTCTAAGAGAGGAATATCCCTGGCCACAGCCAGGGAAGCAGCTGTACCTCTTGTGGAATGAGTCCTCAGGCCTGAGGGTGGAGTTTTTCCTCAGTTTTTCATAGCACAATCCACCTGGGAATAGATCTTTTAGTGGCAGGTCTGCCCTTTCTCACTTCTCCATAAGTGAGGAACAACTGGAGAGAGTCAAACCTGTGACCCTTGGTATGCTCTATGTAGTAACTAAGGGCTCCTTTGACATCTAAACTGTGTAGCCTCCTCTCTCCTGAGAAAGAATACTCAGTGAAGAAAACAGGGAGAGATGGACTGGTTTAAATGGAAGTCTGAAACCACTTTGGGCAAGAACCTTCTATTGGTTCTAAGGACTACATTATCCCTATGAAAGGAGATAAAATCAGGTTCCACTGACAGGGCTTGCAATTCACTGATACGCCTGGCAGAGGTAATGGCTACCAAGAACACAGTTTTCCAAGTCAAGTACTTAAGCTCTGCTGAAGACATAGGCTCAAAGAGGGGTTGCATAAGCTGAGCAATGCAAACATTCAAATCCCAGGCAAGGGCAGGGTCTCTAAAGGGGGGATTGGTGTGAAACAAGCCTTTAAAAAATTTACAGAACACAGGATGGGAAGATGGTGAGGAAGACTTCCCCACAGACAAAAATGCAGAAACAGCTGACAAATGTACCTTGAGAGTAGCTGGTCTGAGGCCTAGACCATTAAGATGGACCATATAATCCAGAACCGCAGGCGATTCAGCAGTGTCTGGAGAAATATTCTTCTTAGAACACCAACTGCTAAATCTTTTCCATTTGCAGCTATAAGTCTGTCTGGTAGAGGGCTTTCGAGAAGCCTTGAGGATGTCCAGAACCCCTTGGGAAAGATGCATATCTGCAAAGTCTAACTCTTCAAGAGCCAAGCCTTGAGATTGAGGGACTAAAGATTGGGGTACCAAATCCCTCCCCTGAGAGGATGTTAACAGGTTGTAATTCCTGGGAAGAGACAGGGGGAGATGGACGGCTAGGGAAAGCAACAGGGGGTACCAGGGCTGTCTGGCCCCATCTGGAGCAACCAGAATCACCTTGCAAGGTTGAGACCTTATTTTGACTGAAACTTTGAACAGGAGTGGGAAGGGGGGGAAGGCATATAGAAACTTCCCTTCCCAATTCAGAATCGGGGCATCCAGGGGGACTGAGCCCAAGACTGGAGGTCTGCAACAAAAGAGAGGAAGTTGGTGATTGTCTGGAGCTGCAGAGATCTATCTCTGGAGTGCCCCACCTTGAAAATATCACTTTCAACACCTGAGGGTCCAGGGACCATTCGTGATGGCCCTGAGAAATCCTGCTCAGTGCATCTGCTAGCACATTGTCCTTGCCTGGAAGGTGAACTGCTACAAGAGAGGCTTGCAGGGAATAAGCCAGGGACCACAACTTCATAGCTTCTGTGCAAAAGGCCGTGAACCGAGTGCCTCCCTGCTTGTTGATGTACCACATGGCGGTAGTGTTGTCTGTTCTGACTTGAACCACCTTGTTCTGAACTGACTGTGAGAACGCTTTTAGAGCCAGAAACACTGCCCTGAGCTCTAGAAGATTGATGTGTAAAAGGTATTCTTGGGGGGACCACAGGCCCTAAGCAGTAAGGGACCCCAGGTGGGCTCCCCCAGCCCAGAAGAGAAGCATTCGTGGTAAGGACCACTGAACAAGGCTGAGCAGCAAAAGGAACACCTTGCCTTAAACTGTCCTGATCCTGCCACCACAGGAGGGCCTGGATCAAGGTCAGAGTCACTGGAATCAGTTTGGTAAGAGAGTCCTTTCTCTGAGACCAGTAAGCTGTCAGGTGGAACTGAATATCCCTCATCTGGAATCTTGCCCCTTGGACCACTGCTGCTGAAGCTGCCATGTGGCCCAAGAGCTGGAGGAAATGCCTTGCTGGTTGAGATACCTGAAGGCTGAAGGAAGAAACTAGTTCCATAAGAGCCCTTGCCCTTTCAAGAGGAAGAAAGGCTCTTGCTCTGAGTGTGTCCAGTTCTGCCCCTATAAAGGTAAGGAGCTGGACTGGTTCGAGAACTGACTTGGGAAGGTTGAGAAGAAACCCTACGGAAGTGAGCACTTTCTGGGTCACTTGCAGGTGAGACTTGGCTTGGTCTGGAGACTGACCCACTAACAGCCAATCATCCAGGTAAGGAAATATGGAAATCTTTTACCTTCTTAGAAAGGCAACTACTACTGCCAGGCACTTTGTGAAAACCCTTGGAGTTGAGGTTAGGCCAAAGGGCATTGCTCTGAACTGATAGTGGCCTGAGGGCAACTCGAACCTGAGGTACTTTCTGTGGGAGCACCCGATGGGAATGTGAAAATAGGCATCTTTGAGGTCCAGGAAGGCTAGCCAGTCCCCTGGCCATAGAGAGGGAAGGATTATTCCCAGAGTTACCATCTTAAACTTTGGTTTTAAAAGATGTTTGTTCAGATATCTGAGGTCTAGGATGGGTCGCCACTCCCCTGTCTTTTTGGAGGTCAGGAAGTACCTGGAATACAGTCCTTTACCCCAGTGTAGGGCAGGTACTCTCTCTCTATAGCTCTTAAAGCTAGGAGAGAAGAAACCTCTGCCTCTAAAGCAAGGGTTTCCGAAAGATTAGCAGGTGGAAAAGATCTGGCTCTCATCTTTGGAAATTTTTTGAAGCTGAGAACCAGTCCCTGGCTTACTACTTCCAGGACCCACTTGTCTGATGTGATAGACATCCAGTCCTGGACAAAGTAAGCCAGTCTGTCCCCTACTGGAATCAGAGAGTCGACCCAGACAGACCCATCAGGGTGTCTGCTTGGCAGGGGCTTTAGGCTGAGGGGTGGATGCAGGCCTGCTCAACCCCCTTCTGCCTCTCCCTCTCCCTCTGAAGAATCCCCTCTGCGAAAATGAAGAAGAGGCCTGTGCTTGGTAAAAAGGCCTTTGAAAAGGCTTGCCCCTGCCCCTAGACTGCTGCCTTTCAGGAGTTGCCTGCCTTTCCTTGGCCTGAGCACTCCTGTAAGTGGTTCTGTACTCGTCCATTTTCTCCATGTAACTCTCTGTCTGCTCCCCAGAGAATTACTCACTACCTGGAAAATCCATAGCCTTAGCCTGGGTGTCCTGCGAGATGCTAGTACATCTGAGCCAAGCCATCCTCCGAAGAGCCACATATGTAGCCATGACTCTTGATGAGACATCATTAGAGTCCACAGCAGCATGAAATTGCACTTTAGATGCCTCAATCCCATCTGCAGCCACCGCCTCCAGCTCCTTGACTAGCTGGGGGGAGGCCTGTTTAGCCAGTGCCAGTACAGTGTCCCACCTGGAGTTCTGGTACCTGGCTGTATAGGCCACGTAATTCGCCTGCCTGAGTCCCAAAGAAGATGCCATGTACTGCTTCTTTGCCATGGCATCAATCTTCCTGAAGTCCTTGTCAGGGGGGGGTGTGAAGCCAAGGGAATATTTGCCTTGTCACAGGCAGCAGCCTGCACTGCTGATATAAGAACTCTATGTCTGAGCCAGAGAGTGTATACCTCTTGTCCATTCTTTTATCCACAGGAGGTATAGTGTTAGGAGACTAAGATTTCTTGTGTCTGTTTCCCAAAAGATTTATGGAGGGGAATAGACAGTCTCCTGAACTCTGGGATATCTATCATCTCTATATAATCAGGCTCTTCTTGATCTTCCACAGCCTCCTCCATAGGAAGCTGGAGGGTTTCAGCCACTTTCCTGTAAAACATAAAATGGGAAGGGGACTCAGAAAGCCTAGGAGGGGGAAACACCTGATGGTCTGTCTGGGGAGATGTCCAGTTCCACAGGCACATCCAGACCTTCACTTACATCAAAATCCTCAAATTCCCCTTTCTCTTCAAACTCCGATTCATAAAATTCTTCAAGGGTATACTCTTGAACCGGGGGAACCAACTGAACCAAACCCCTGCCAGAAGGAGCTGGATCGGTCGGAACCGGACAGAGCGATTCCACAATTTGAATCGCCTTGACTATCTCTTTGGCGGTTGGAACATGAACCTCTAGATCCAAACCGGTAGATTTATCTTTGGCTTTTTTTTTGTCGGAACCGATCCCTCAGAATCGGCTCTCCCTTTGCCCCAAGAAATATCACCCTGGTCAGAGGGCACTCCTTCTGGTTCAGATGAAACCGAAGCAGGCTGGCCATCCGGGTCAGCGGACTTCTCGGCCTCCTTTTCCCTCAGTCTACCTAATCTCGTCTCGAGGGTAGATTTAGGAACATTTTTACATATTTGGCAGTCTGAATCGAGGTGGTCAAACCCCAGACAATAAACACAGGTGGTGTGGGGATCGGCCTTGGCAAAGACCTCCCCACACTCACTGCAGTATTGAAACCCAGTGGGCCCATTTTTTTTCTTGGGTTTCTCAGACATGGCCAACCTAACCAAACGTACCCTTTTTTCGGCAACTGCCAGGCAAGACTCCCTTGTCGGTTCCTAACCGTGTCACGGGTATTGAAAAAAAACGTTTTTTAGAACCGATAAGCACCGGTAACCACACACTAAATATAGCAAAATTCACAAACAAATGATCGGTTCAGACAAACCGACCGCACTTTTACAAGTTCCACACAGAAATATAGAACAATTCCTATCTAGTACTCACGGCACCACAGACAGAGACTGAACCGACTATGCGGATACTTTTTTTTTGGTTTAAACAGACGAAAAACTGAAAACTTTAACCGACTTCGAACCGAGCTGAAGGAGAAATCTCCAGAGCTACCGTTCAGTGAGTCGGAGTAAAGAATCTGACGGTTTAGGTTCAAAACACTTCAGATAGAAACTTCAACCGAGCTCAAGCTCAGCATTCCATGCCCTGCATGGAAAGTTAACCCTTAGTTCTCCGGGGCAATTCAAAGGTTGAGAATCACTGCAATTGTCAGAATACAGCAAGACTTCATGTTGTTTGAAGCTGGAGGCAGCCTACTGTGTTAACCACCTCCTGACCCCAGAGGCTCATCTTGCAACTGCCCAGGGAAATCTACTGCCCCACTTGACAACTACCCCCCAGTGTTCTCCTCCATGTCCTCCTCGCTTCTTTCTCATCTAAACATCACATACAACTCTATTTGTCACTTTGCCCTTCAGGTCCCTTCCTCCACTCATCACTGCTCTCTATATCAGTCCTTAGGCTGGCACTCTCTGCAGGGCCATTTTGAATATGCTATGGGCTGTCTAGTCGACCCCTCTCTCAGGAACTCACATAAGTCCACGAACTCCTTGCTTCTCAGAGACAGGGTGATAACTCGGCATCTCAGGGTCTCTTCGCCCCAGTATTCCCCTTGTATCTACTGTCATGGGGACCAAGGCTTTCTCTGTCTCTATCCCTTACCTCTGGAACAGAATGCCACCTGCTGCGGCCCATCGCTGCAGCGGTTGGACTTCTGCTTTAGACGCCGGCAACCTGGGTTCAGAAATGGACTCTGGTTGCTGGAGGGCCGGCCAGGGGAGAAGGATAGAGCGTTCTACGGACTGCTCTCCTTCTCTGGGGGGAGGGCAGGGTAGTGTCCAGTGCAAGACGGACCCCTGGTGGAGGCCGGGAGTCTCGCAGCTGCCGACGCTTGAATGCAATGCAGGCGGGGCGGATACCAGATGTCATTGTTTTTCCTCCGGGAGGCGGGGACGTGCAAACAGAAAATGAGAAGGGGCGGGTCCTCCGTTTCCATGAAGCCCTCCCGGGCTTCAATTAGCCACCATCACCAGCACTCCCAAGCAGTTACTAGTTCTGTGGCACCGGAACTAGGGGAACTGGTGCCGTGCCCCCCCCCCCGGGGGGTAAGCCGGAGGTGACAGGGAGAATGCTGGCAATAGACGGTTGGTGGGAGCGCCAAGGGCCGTGACCAGTGCAGAAGTATGAAGGAGGACCTGCCAGGAAAAAAAAAAAAAAAAAAATGCCACCTGCTATCCGTATGTTACCCTCTCCTCAATCCTTCAAATCGAAGCTAAGAGATTGGCTCATGTCTCAGGCCACCTGTGCCTGCTCCCTTGGAAACACCCTCACCAGAAATCTAACTTAGGGGCCTAGTGTACCATTTGCCATACTTCCCAAGTACTGGCTACTACATATACAACTGAAACGTTTTTGACTCCACTGTGAAAATGCTGATTGCTATAGTGTAATCCCTTATGCACTTTATTGTAAACCTTAGACTGGCAGAATAATGTCTTGATTTGCTGTAAGTGTGTGTCCTAGTTCTCTACAAGCAGAGAAGCATTGCTTTATTTGTCATTAACCCCTATGTTTAAGATATGTTCAAGTACCACTGTTTCTGATACCACTGTATTATATGTACCTACTGTATTATAACTTGTACCTATTGTCTGTGCCACTGTATGGCCCAGGTCACAACTGAAAATGGTCCTTTGGATCAGTTTGCTCACCCAGTTACCAAAACCATAAATAAATAAATAAATAAATAAAATATAGCTGCCAGGCACTAGGACCACATGGAAACTTTTTGCAAGCAGTCTGCTAGGGGCTGCCCATGACAACGTCCTAGGTTGGCACTTCCCATATAAATATGGGTGGCACCTTCCCTCCTCAATACCCCATAAGAGATAATGCTCAGAGGACCTCCCTCTAGGGAACCAGGAGACAGCTTATGGTTCCACCTACCAGGCAAGGCTGGAAACAGCAGGTAGACTGTCCTGGAGAAAGAGAGAGGAGTTACTGAGCTTGAGATCCTGGAGAAAGAGACAGGAGTTACAGAGCTTGAGATCCTAGGGGGACGGAGGGTGGGACGGCATGGCCAGATGAAAAATATTCTCTCGAAGATCAACTGTTATGGTAGGTACATAACTGTCCTATCTTCTTTGAGGATATCTCATCAGGCCACACCTATGGAACGAATACCAAGCAGTACGGACAATAAAACAATCTTGGTGGCTGTAGCCCATAGGCCTAAGAAAGAAGGCCCAGAAGCACAGTTAGGCCAAAACCTGATTTTTTTTCAAGAGGCAATGTATCGGCTGTAGTGTTTAGTGAAGGTGTAGACAGTACCTCAGGTGGCAGCTGCAGAGATTTCTGCGTGGACACATTTTTGAAACAGGCAACAGAAGTGGCCATACCTCTGGTGGAATGGCCACAAAGACAAAATTACTTACCATAGTAATGTTGTTTCTTCTAATGGAGTCTTGCTGTGTTCTGACTAAATGCAGTTAGCCCCAGCACTTGAACTGCCCTGGAGAGTAAGGAGTTAACTCTATGCAGAAGCATAGAACGTTGAGCTCGATTTTCAAACCTCTGTCTCTAGCACTCTGAAGTGTAACCGTCAGATTATTACAAGCACTAATTAATAAAAGTAATAGGTGGAAATTATTTCAACTCTTGCAAGGCAAACGGCTGCACAAATTGTTTTTAGGGTCAAAAGACTCAAGTTGAGAACCCCAAAAAGAAAGCTAAATATAAAACCAAAGTAGGTAGAGAGCTAAAACGTAACTAAAACCCATAAGATAGGGCATACCAAGAACATCTCTGGGGTGCAGCACTGTGCCTGCCCACCCACATCCCAAAACTACTGGGTACTAGGAGGGGAGGCAGGGAGGGAGGTCAAAATACAGCAAGACTCCATCAGAAGAAACAACATGACTATGGTAAGTAATTTTTTCTTCAAACAACATGAAGTCTTGCTGTATTCTGACTAAATGCAGACTACCAAGCAGTACCCCCTCGGAGGAGGGAGTCATAGAACCTATTTTAGGAACAGGCTCTACAGCACAGCTGTGCCAAACCTAGCATCACTTCTAGACTGAATGTCCAGAGAATAATGCTTGGTAAATGTGTGAACAGTTTTCCAAGTGGCTGCTTTACACATTTCCACTAAAGGTATATCCCTAGCTGCTGCGAGCGAAGCAGCTGTACCCCTGGTAGAATGAGCCCTCAGGCCTGAGAGAGGTTCCTTCCCAAGTTTTGAATAGCAGAATTGGATACAGGAGACAATCCACCTGGCAATAGTTCTCTTGGTGGCTGGTTTGCCCTTTCCCACCTCAGCATAGGTGAGGAATAACTGAGAACATCCATTCCTATAGGCCTTAGTATGCTCCACATAGTAACTAAGGGCCCTTTTCACATCAAGACTGTGTAACCTTCATTCCCCAGAGGAAGAATGGTCAGTAAAAAACACAGGCAATGTCATAGATTAGTTCAGATGAAAGTCTGAGACCACTTTGGGAAGAAACTTTCTGTTATTTTGAAGGACCACCTTATCCCTGTGAAAAGAAAGAAAATCAGGTTCCACTGATAAAGTCTGTAACTCACTGATCCACCAGCAGAGGTAATGGCTACCAGGAATAGTTTTCCATGTCAAGTATTTCAGCTCTGCTGAAGATAAAGACTCAAAAGGGGGCTGCATAAGCTGTGCTATACAGATGTTCAGATCCCAAGAAGGGGTAGGGTCTCGAAAGGGAGGATTAACATGCATCAGACCTTTGAAGAATTTCTGGAAAACTGGATGAGAGGCTAAGGAAGAGCCATTCCCAGCTGAAAGGAAGGCAGACACAGCTGCCAAATGCACCTTAAGTGTAGTGGGCTGAAGGCCTAAACTATGAAGATGCACCAAATAGTCCAATACAGTAGCAATGTCAGCTAATTCTGGCTGAACAGGTATTTGGGAACACCAAAAGCCAAATCTTTTCCACTTGGAATTGTAAGTTTTCCTGGTAGCAGGTTTCCTGCTAACCTTCAGAATATCCAAAACTGATTGAGAAAGGTTTAAATGTGCATATTCTAACTCTTCAAGAGCCAGGCCTTGAGCCTGAGAGCCTGAATATTGGGACAGAGGATCCTCCCCTGAGAGGATGTCAGCAGATTGAACTGTCTGGGAAGACACAGAAGCCTTTTCACTGACAATGACAGTAGTAGAGGCTACCACGGCTGTCTGGCCCAGTCTGGTGCCACTACGATCACTCTGCAAGGCTGAGATCTGGCCTTGATCAGAACCCTGAAGATCAAAGGGAAAGGAGGAAATGCATACAGGAACCTGCTTGTCCAATCCAATAGTAGAGCCTCCTGTTGTATACAGCCCAGTAGAGGAGGCCTGCAACAAAAAAAGAGGAAGCCGATGATTGTCCAGGGCTGCAAAGAGATCCATCTCTGGAGTCCCCCACCTGTTGAAGATAACCTGAAGGACCAGGGGATTCAGAGTCCATTCATGATGACCCTGAGAAATTCTGTTGAGAGCATCTGCTAAGATGTTGTCCTTCCCTGGTAGGTGTACAGTCACCAGGGAAGTGTGAAGGGAATAAGCCAGAGACCATACCTTCATGGCCTCCGTGCACAAGGCCAAGGACCGAGTGCCTCCCTGCTTGTTGATGTATCAAATGGTTGTGGTATTGTCTGTCCTGATTTGTACTACTTTCCCCTGAACCACAGTTCAGAATGTCTGCAGAGCTAGAAAGACAGCCCTCAACTCCTGAAGGTTTATGTGAAGAAGGGACTCCTGGTGAGACCAGGTTCCCTGAGCTGTAAGCTTGTCCAGATGGGCCCCCCAGCCTAGGAGGGAGGCGTCCGTGGTGAGAATCCCTGAAGAAGCCTGACTGATGAATGGGACACCATGCCGAAGGTTGTCCTCTTCCAGCCACCACTGGAGTGCCTGAACTAGAGTCTGGGACACTGGAACTAATTTGGAGAGAAGGTCCTTTTTCTGAGACCAGTAAGATTTGAGATGAAATTGAATATCTCATCTGAAACCTTGCTCCCTGGACCACAGCTGTGGAGGCCGCCATGTGGCCCAGTAACTGAAGAAAATGCCTGGCTGGACGAGAAACTAGAGGTTGAAAAGAGGAAGCCAGAGTGACTCGAGAATTAACTCTTGATATAGGAAGGAATGCTCTTGCCTGGGCAGTATCTATGTCCGCCCCTATGAAAGTGAGCAGTTGAGTTGGTTCCAGAACTGACTTTTCTAGGTTTAGAATGAAGCCCAAGGACTCTGGAGCCTCTTGGTTTACCTCTAAGGCTGACTTGACTTGGCCTGGGGACTGACCTACTAGGAGCCAGTGGTCCAGGTATGGGAACAGAAGGATACCCTGTCTCCTGAGGAATGCCACCACTACTGCCAGGCACTTGGCAAACACCCTTGGAGCCGATGTTAGGCCGAAAGGCATTGCTCTGAACTGATAATGGCCTGAGGGCAATTCGAACCTGAGGTACTTTCTGTGGGAATGTCTGATGCGTACGTGGAAATAGGCATCCTTGAGATCCAGGGAGGCTAGCCAGTCTCCTGGTCTCAGAGAGGGGAAGAATTACTCCCAGAGTCACCATCTTGAACTTTGGTTTTGTTAAGTGTTTGTTGAGGTACCTTAAATCTAGGATGGGTTGACACTCCTCTGTCTTTTTTGGGGTAAGGAAGTATCTGGAATAAAGTCATTTTCCCCTGTGACAAAGAGGTATCTTCTCTATTGCTCGCATGATCAGGAGAGAGGAGACTTCTGCCTCTAAGGCCTTTGTCTCCAAGGGGGAGAGGGAGGTGAAAGATCTTGCTCTCATCTTTGGGAACCTTTTGAAGCTGAGAACAAGACCCTGGCTCACTACTTCCAGGACCCATTTGTCCAAGGTAATGGAATCCCAGGCCTGGGAATAGCGAGCCAGCCTGTCCCCTACAGGAATTGGGGAGGCGACCCTGACTGACACCTCATGGTGTCTCTTTGGCAGGGGGCTTGGACTGAGTGGATCATGGGGTCCTGGTCATCCCTCGTCTGCCTCTGCCCCTGAAGAACCCCCTCTGCTGGAAAGAGGAAGAAGGCTGGGCTTGGTAAAAAGAGGCCTGTTAAAAGGCCTGCCCCTGCCAGCCCTAAACTGCTGCTTCTGATTAGTGGTCTGCTTCTCTTTTGCTGCAGCACTCCTATAAGTGGTCCTGTACTCATCCATCTTCTTCATGTAAGCTTCTGTTTGTTTGCCAAACAGAGAGTTACTAGCAACAGGAAAATCCACGGCCTTAGTCTGGGTATCCTGTGACAGACTGGTACATCTGAGCCAAGCTAATCTCCTCATGGAGACAGATGTAGCCATGATCCTGGAATGCACATCATTCGAGTCAACAATAGCGTGAAATTGGACCTTGGATGCCTCAATACCATCTGCAGCCACCTTCTCCAGCTCCTTAGCTAGCTGGGGAAGGGCATTCTTAGCCAGTTCCAGAACCGTATCCCACCTCGATTTCTGGTACCTGGCTGTATATGCCATATAATTGGCTTGTCTGAGTCCCAAAGAGGATGACAAGTATTGTTTCTTGGCCATGGCATCCACTTTCGTAGAATCCTTATCTGGGGGGTGAGATGCCAGGGGAATATTAGCCTTACCACAGGCTGCAGCCTGCACTACCCCAACATGGCTGCAATGAGTTGTAAGAAATTCTGTTCCAGGACCTGACAAGGTATACCTCCTGTCCATCTTTTTATCCACAGGAGGTATAGAAGTTGGAAACTGCAACATTTTTTGTGTCCATTTCCCCAGGGATTTATGCAGAGGGATAGACACTCTCTTCAACTCTGGGACATCCACCATTTCCATAAAGTCAGGTTCCTCCTGATCCTGTTCAGCTTCTTCCACTGGGAGCTGAAGAGTATCAGCCACTTTCTTGTAAAACAAGAAATGGGAGGGGGACTCAGAAAGTCTGGGAGGAGACACATTGGAAGGCCTGTCTGGGGAGATGTCAGGCGCTACAGGCTCATCTAGGCCTTCATCTTCCTTTTCTTCTCCATCCTAATCGCCCTCATAGAAAGCCTCTGGATCAATGTCAGAAGCAACTATGTCCGACCGAACCGAACCTCTATGAAACGTTACCGGTTCAGTCGGAACCAGGCAAAGCGACTGAACAATAGAAATTGCTTTAGCAATCTCCTCAGCGGACGGACCATGGGAAGTAGGATCCGAACCGGCTGTTTTTCGTTTCCTTTTGCTAGGAACCGATTCCACAGAATCGGCTCTCCTTTTGCCCGAGGAGGTATCGCCCAAGTCAGTGGGCACCACCTCAGGTTCAGCAACCGCCGAACCTGGCTGGCCATCTGGGTCAGCAGACTTCTCGGCCTCCCTCTCCCTTAGCCTACTCAAATGTCTCCCCCAAGTAGCTTTGGGAAAGTTTTACAGGTTTGGCAGTCTTCTTTGGGGTGGTCAAACCCCCAGACAGTAAACACAGATGAAGTGAGGGTCAGCCTTGGCAAAGGCCTCCTTACACTCGGTACAGTGTTGAAACCCAGTGGGAACGGTTTTCTTTTTGGGTTTCTCAGACATGCTGGAATACTGAAAAGTTACCCTTACCAACTATTACGCCAGGCAACTAGAAACTGATCGGTTCCAACCGTGTCACGGGTCGGTTAAAAAAAAACCCGGAACTCTAAATTTTTTTTTAGGAACCGATGAGTACCGGAAACCACAGTAATATTTAGAAACAAAACAGAGATAGAACGGGGTTCGGTTCCAAACCAGACCGACCAGAGAAGAACCAAAGGCAAAAAACAATTTCCACAATAATACAATAACTACCTACTACTACCACTATCTGTTACTGAGACAGAGGTAAGACCACCAAAATACGTTAGGTAAAACCGACTGATTTCAGCTGATACCGAACCGAAGTGCAGAAGGAATCTCCGGAGCGACTTCACAGTTAGGTGGAGTAAAAAATCTTACAGTTACACTTCAGAGTGCTAGAGACAGAGGTTTGAAAACTGAGCCCAACGTTCTATGCTTCTGTATAGAGTTAACTCCTTACTCTCCGGGGCAGTTCAAGTGCGGGGCTAACTGCATTTAGTCAGAATACAGCAAGACTTCATGTTGTTTGAACACCACCAGGACGTTCCCTACCATACTTCCTAAAAAAGTAATACAGTTGGCCAACCATTTGGACAGGCACTGTATAAAAACAGGTGTGCCCTCATTCCCAGGGGCGAAGGAAACAAAAAGTTGTGAGGACTTCTTGCAGTCCTTTGTGCGGTGTATATACTACCTGAGTATTCTATGTACATCTAAAGTAAAGAGCAATGCTTCCTCTGGATTGGCATGTTCAAGAAAATAAACTGGCAGGTGGATGGTTTGATTTAAAGTAAACTCAGACACCACCTCAGGAAGAAACTTAGGACTGGTACATAAATAAGAAGGCTCTTACATTAGAGCGTGAAGCTCTGAAATCCTTCGAGCATAAGTAATAGCAACTAAAAATACAGGTTACTCACCCGTAACAGGAGTTCTAGGAATGGTATATGTTGTTCATCCACACTTATTGGCAGGTTCCTTGCCGCTTTAAATCTTGCCGGAAGGTCTTCAAGATGGCTCCTTCCACCCACCCGGGTGGTAAAACTCTCAGCTCCGCCCCATGACGCCAGATCTAGCCCGCTGGAAGCCAGGTTGTGCGTCGAAGCCGGGGAAGCCAGGTGGGTCGTGTGGATGAACAACATATACCATTCCTAGAACTCCTGTTACAGGTGACTAACCTGTATTTCTAGGGACATGGATATGTTGTTCATCCACACTTATTGGCAGACTCCTAGCAGTTCTCCGGGAGGAGGGAGGCAAGGCGCACACCCCCTACTTAGGTATAAAGACTGAAGAACCGAGGCCCCGACCAACATCCCGGCGTGACCCAAGGTCGATGTGGAAGGGGGAAATCGGTAAATGCCTGCTTCCGGGTAGGAGCCCTACGGATACCCTGGACAGGGGTATCCTCGGAAGCAGCCACCGATGCAGCGGAAGGGCGGGTAAAATGAGCACTTATCCCTCTGGGAGGCTCCATGCCCACCCACCTATAGCGGAGATCTATGCAGGAGGTGACCCATCCACTCGTCATCCGCTAGGCTGCAGGTCTGCCAGGTGCGGCTTCAGCGTAGATGACAAACAGCTGGCGAACCTCTCCCGAACTTCAGCCCTATGCTCCCTGGGAAGGCGAGCACTAAATAGGGTCCCAATGGATCCTATATATGGCCTCCGAGGGGTGAATGGGGTGGAACCCCAGCAGAGACAATACCCGGTTAGGGAAAAAGACTCCGCCACCGCCTACGGAAGGAACTTCGGGTTGGGCGCAGGACAACCTCATCCCTGTGGAAGACCAGATAGGGAGATTCAAAGCAGCGCCTGGAACTCTCCCGTCCTCCTAGTTGGCATGGTAGCCCCAAGAAGGTGTTCTTCCACAACAGATGGGGAAACTCACACCTGTGCAAAGGTTGAATAAGCTTGCCCATAAGCTAAGCCCATACCAGCGTAAGATCCCACAGAAATGGGGATACTCTCCCCAGAGGGGAGGTGTGATCAAGGCCTTGGGAAGCGCCAGACCACCTTTCCTGCGCCGCCGACTACCTTCCGGCCCGCGCCCGGAAGACAGGAGTGGTTAACAGGAGCACCTTGAGGGTCGTCGACCGAAGCCCTCGTTCAAGAAAGAACGGACTGCAGATAGTCCGGAATGCTCGCCAAGGAAGGGGAGGGGGGCCAGGCCCTATCCCAACACCAAATGGAGAACTCTTCCATTTGAAGGCAAGCATATCTGGCCGACTCCTGGCAGGACGCCTCAAAAACGTCGAGGACCTTGCCGGAAGACCCAAGGCCTGGCCACTAGCTGCACAGGGACCAGGCCGTCAGGTGCAGGGATTGAAGGTCCGGATGGAGTACCTTCCCCTAACAACAGAGATCAGGACCGGGCGGGCTGGAAGCCGCCTTGGGAGCCTGGGGCTGAGACTGAGGAGAGCTGGATACCAGAGCTGGCAAAACCAGTCTGGGGCTACCAGAATCACCTGCGCCTAGTCCCTCCTCACCTTGCCGGAGGGTCAAGGGAAATGGGGGAGAGGCGTAGAAGAGGCCCGGGGTCCACGGCCTCAAAGGCATCCCCTACAGCGAACCATGCTGAGGGGGCGGGCATGAGACAGTCTCGGCCTCGAATTCTCCCTGGAGGGAAAAACAAAGGTCCACCCGAGGTGTGACCTAGAGGAAGAGCAGATCTTGTGCTACCACCGGCAGGGAAACCACTCATGAGGCGCAGCCCTTACCCAGCTTAGGGCATCGGCCAGGGTGATGGAGGCTCCTGCCATAGAAAAGGCTAGGAAACCGCCTCCTGGCTGCATGAAAGACCCAAAGCGGAGAACCTCCTTACGCAGAGGCAAGGGGGCTCATCCGATCCTGGCGGGATAGGTAGCACATGGTCGTGGTATTGTCCGCCTAGACCTAAACCACTAGACCCCGCACAGACGGAGCAAGCGGTGCAAGCTAAGCGGACCGCCTGGAGCTCCAGCAGGTAGGAAGACATCGGGACTCCTGAGAGGACCAGAGGCGGTGCACTCTGTATTCCCCTGATGGGCACCCCCACCCATCCGAGATGCATCGGTCGGAGAAGACCGTCGACTCGGGGTGGACGAACGGGATGTTCTCCTGCAAATGAGCTGGAACGGTCCAAAGGAGAGCGTTCCCTAACCCCAGGGCTGTTGTCACGGACTGGTCCAAAGGGACGCAGCGCTGTGACCGCTGGCTGGCCAGCCCCCATTAGAGGGATGCATGAACTGGCGGATCCAAACAGACCACACTGGTGCAGGCCGCCGCAAGGCCCAGGAGGTGCAGGAAGTCCCGGGCAGGGCGCAATTGCCCAGTCAGACCTGACTAGGTAAGGGAGGAAGAACCTCGGCCCTGTCCGCAGGGAGCCGAGATCGGACTCAAGAGTCGAGCCTCATCCCGAAGAAAGGATCACCCGCTTAGACAAAAGTTCCAACGTGGCTCCAGAAAAAAGGAGACCAGTCTGAGAGCAACCTAGAGGGCCAGAACTCTGGACCGCCCTCCTCTGCCCTGGAGGGGTTGCAGTCAGGCCGCCATCCGGGTGGGGTTACGCCCGGACCCCTCAGTGCCGCAGGAATGCTGAGCAGAGACCGAAGGGCCTGGCCTGGAACTCGTAAAGAGATCCCCCATTTAAGAAAAGGAGGAGTCTCCTAAGAAACGGACGGAACGAAGTGTAAGTATGTCCTAGAGGTCCAGGAAAGAGCCACAAGCCTCGTTCTGAGGATGGGATATCTGAGACAGAGAGGCCATCCCGTCGTGCAGATCAAGGATGGGGCGAAAGCTCCCCGTCCGTTAGGGGCCAGGAATACCTGGACCCGAACCCAGTGTCTTGAGGAGGATCCGCCACCTTCCTGATCACCTCTATCTCGAGGAGCCAGGCAAGTCGGCTCGGTGAGCCGACAACAAGGCTGCGGGCCCCATGACCCCCGAGGGGCAACAGCTCGAAAGGGTGGGGCCTGCTCGCAATCCCGAGGCAGGACCTTCCCCTAGCACCTCCGACACCCAGAGGTCCGGGAGCGGACCAGGAGGAGGAGGAGGGGCGGAGCCGTCTCCCCATGGGGGAACCTGGGTAGGGGAGATGGGGCCGGGGACAGCGTCCCTCAGCCAGTCACTGAGCAGGCTTGGAGGAGGGACTGGCCGAGGGAGCTCCTGGGCCTTTACCTCCCTGCTTCCCTCTAGAGGAAGCCGCTGGCTTGGGGTCAGGACACCCAGCGCAAGCCTGCTGGCCCTCATGCTGGAGTTGATGGGCCGGTCGAGCCGCAGGGGCCGAGGGGCAAAGGGGCTTACACAAAGGCTGCCGGCGGCCCTTGTCCCTCCGGGTGGGGGTGACTGAGTCCGGAGTGGCATCGGACTTCTCGGTCCCCTGGAGGTGTCCCTCCACTCCAGGGCTGAAGAGGTCAGTCCCCAAGAAGGGGATGTCCGCCAACTTGTGCTGGGTTTCCGTGAGAAAGAGGATAACCTCAGCCACGCCCTGCGGCACATGGCCACTGCGGCCGCCACCGACCTGGCACAGGAATCACCTAAGTCCAGGGCAGTCTGGAGCTGCTGCTTCGCCACCGCCCTACCCTGGTCATGCACCCGCCAGACCGTGGTCCGCAGGTCGGCCGGGAGATGAGGGAGCACCTCATCCAAGGAGCCCAAAAGGGCGTGGGAAAAATGTGCCATCAGTGCAGCCGAGCTGGCCTGTCGGAGGCCTAGGGAGGACGCAGCGTAAACCTTGCGCCCGACATAGTCCATCCTTTTGGACTCTTTGTCGGGGGGCCTATCCACATCCCGAGCATTCCCAGAACACTGGAAAACATTATCGGTAACTAACCCCTCAGCTGAGGGGTGCTCTGAGAAACCGGGCAAAGAACCCACAGGGACAAAGCACTTCCTGGCCATCCTAGCCGAGGGCGCAGGACAGGAAGTAGGCCGCCGCCAGAGCTCCAAGGCCGAGCCGACAATGGCCTCGGCCACCGGGAAGGCCTCAGAGGGTGAACCCCCTTGGTCTAGAATCTCCGTCAGGGGATAAGAGACCCGTTTGGACACGGGTTCAAGCTGCATCCCGGTGAACTCCGAGATGAGCTGAAGCAGACCAATAAAGGACGATGGGCTGTCGTCCACAGAGCGTTCCGGAGAGGACCCCGGGTCCTCCCGACTGGGGAACATGGAGGAGTAGACATCGGACTCCGAAGGGTCTGCAAAGAGCTTCCTCAGGCCTGAGTCACTCTTCACCCGCCGAGGGCAGGCGGGAGTGAGGGGGACAGACAACCTGAGGGACAGATCGCGACCCGGCCGAGGTTCCACCGAAGACGGTGGGGCAGCCAGGCTCGGACGAACAACCTGCCCTGGAGTGGGCACCTTGACTGCAGCGAGCAGTTGTGTTGGCCGATTGGGCGGCAGCTGTTTGCTGGACGGGGAATGAATTGGTGTCGATTGATTCCCGGACAATAACAACTGCTGCCACATGAACTCCTCGTAACGTCGACGCCATCTGCATCAAAGCCACTCCTCATCCGAGGAGGGAGATGAGGAAGAACGGTAATGCCACTTAACTCGGTGCCCCGACCGAGATCACCGAAGTCAGTGGGAGCGGCTTGACCGAGAAGAGGACCGAGACTGAGACCCAAATCCTCGGGGGAACCGAGGGTGGGCCTGGGAAGGAGCAGGGAACGCCCGCTCTTCCCTCGACTCGGACGAAAGGACCGTGACCTGTCGCCCCAAAGGTACAGGCAGAACCTCGGCCTCCGCCGGGGGAACCAGTGAAGGGATGGCGGCTCCTGCAGAAGACAGCCTAGATGACGGGTCGAGAGACTCGACAACGTCGACGGGAGTCCTGGCCGGCTGACCTGACGGGGACACCGTGAAGCCAGCGGCCTGAGCTGCACCCTCAACCGAAGTCAAAAGTCGGCCGCCGACAGGGGAGGGGGAACTCTCCCGCTCCCGCCAGTGCCGACGATGGGACTTAGCCTGCGACTCCTTTGACCTGGGCCGAGAGGCAGGTCCTGAAGTCCCTCCCTTCAAGTAAGTGGACTGGACGAGCTCCTTGAACGGTTGAATGAGGAGAACTCAAGGAGAAAGCGACAAGTGCCGCGACCGGGAACAGGACTTGGTCACCACCTTCCATGGAGGAAAGGATATGAGCTGCTCAGCCGAGACAGCCGACACGGACACTGCCCGAGTCTCCAAAGATTTTTCCGGCGCGGAAAAAGTTTCAGGTCGCCCGAGCCCCAAATGGCCGCACGATCCTCCAGGGCGCTGGTCGAAAGGGCACAGCAAAATTCGCAAACTTGCGGATCATGGTCCAAGTCGAGGCAGTAAACGCACATGGAGTGTGGATCTTTCCTGGAGGAATTAACCGGGCGCCTCCGGGAGCCGGAAACGACTATCCATCGCAGCAGCGAGGGAAGAAGACCGGTTTATAAAACTTCCAACTAAATTCGGAGAGACCGAAAATTTCAGGAACCAGTCGAAAACACAGAGTGCTAAGGAGGGAATCTGAGCTTCCAAGCGGTAAGGAAGATCTGGCGTCATGGGGCGGGGCCGAGAGTTTTACCACCTGGGTGGGTGGGAGGAACCAGCTTGAAGACCTTCCGGCAAGATTTAAAGCGGCAAGGAACCTGCCAATAAGTGTGGATGAACAACATATCCATGTCCCTAGAAGTGATGCTTTCCAAGAAAGAAAGCGTAGGCCACAAGTCATGGACTGCTCAAAAGGAGCAAAGTAAGTTTTTCTAGCACAAAATTCAGGTCCCAAGCTGGGACTGGATTGCCGATAGGAGGCTTCAGGTGCAGAATGCCTCTCAAAAACATATGCGTCACCCCCAAATGAGCACCCGTATGACCAACAATAGGCACATAAAAGGCTGAAATGGCCGCCAAGTGTATTTTTTTTTTTTTTACAGAACAGCATTGCAAGCCTGCATCTGACAAGGACAGCAAATACTCCAGAAACTGATTTACTGGACAGGTAAAAGGATCTGCTTGATAAGAAGCGGCCCACAAAGCAAACCGCTTCCACCTCATGGTATTAGTGGCTCTGGTGCAAGATTGCCCCCATGTACTAGAATCACTGACTGACAGCCACCAGAACATCAGCCACCTTTTCAGACACCCCAGACACAGCAATGGCTAGGTCTTCAGGAGCTATGCATGGAGATGGAATGACTTGAGGTCTGGATAGACCAAGGCTACCTGCTCCTGTGACAGCAGGCCCTTGCAAAAGGGTAGAGGCACTGGTGGTTCCACTGCCAATTGCCGCAGTAAAGGAAACCAGATCTGATGAAGCCAAAGGGAAGCAATGAGTATAAGATTTGCCCCCTCAATTTGGAGCTCGAGTAGCACCCTCTGGACTAGATGGAAGGGAGGAAAGGCATAAAGGAAACTCCCCTTCCAAGAGAGCAACAAATAATCTTGCCAGAAAAACTCCAGGACCTGTAACGAGCGAGCAGAAGAGTGGCAGGTTTGCACTGTGTGGGGATGCAAAAAGGTCCAACTCTGGACCACCCCACCTGTTAAACAGGTCTTCTGCTACAGAGGTCAGCAGCTCCAACTCATGCATCCTGGACGCAACCTGCTTAGCCTGTCTGCCAAGATGTTTTGGATGCCTGGAACATGAACTGCTGACAGTTCTAGACTGTGTTCTAGAGCCCAATATCAAACCCTCATCGCTTCCCTACACAGGGGTAGGCGTGATTTCCCCCTTGCTTGTTTATGTAGTGCACCATGCTGATGCTAACGCTGTCTGTTTGCACCAGCAGAGATCCCGGGGATAGAAGGGTCTGGAAGGCCTGCTGACCATACAGAACAGCCTCACTTCTAGGACATTTATGTTTAGGGATCTCTCCACTTTTGTCCATGTTCCCTGTGTCTGATGATGCCCCAGATGTGCCCCCCAGCCCATCCCCAAGGCATCTGTAGTGAGGATCTGATGAGAGGAAGAGATCAGAAATAGAACACCCTTCAGTAACTGGTTGGGTTCCATCCACCGCTGAAGCACCTTTCGGACAGGAGAGGTTACCAGAACTTTCTGCTCTAGGTCATCTGTGCGATGATCCCACTGGACTCAATATCCATTGTTGAATTCACATATGCAGACTGGCCAACAGTACCATGACAATGGCTGCTGCCATCAGGCCTAATAATCTCAGGAATGTCCTGGCTGAAACATACTTGCTGTTGTATACCATCTGAGCCTATGCAATCAGGCATTTGGCCCTGTCCTGGGACAGGACGGCTAAGACTTGGGCTGTGTCCAAGACTGCCCCTATGTACTGTAAACAATGACAAGGGGTTAGGACAGACTTTGGCACACTGATCATGATCCCAAGAGCCTTGAACAGTTGCCTGGTATGTGCTACAGTACAGCAAAGCTGCTCTTTAGAGTGAGCTTTGAGCAGCCAGTCATCCAGATAGGGAAAGACATACAGCCCTTCTCTCCTGAGGGCTGCTGCCACTACTGCTAAGCATTTGGCAAAGACCTGTGGCCAGAAACCAAAGGACAATATCCTGAACTGGTAGTGTTCCCCGTGAAAAAGGAAAAGTACAGTTACTAAGAACGTACTGTAACAGTAGATCTTCGAAAGGAGCTCTTGCAACAGGCAACACTGGTAGGACTAAGCTGCCAGGAGCTAGGATCACATGTAAAACTTCTAGCTAGCAGTCTACAGCAGGGGACCGCCCCCGATGTCAGCATGCCGATGTCCACCTACGGTATAAAAGCAGCGGTCCCCCCAGACCATCCTCAGTTCTCCCAACAGAGACCACAGCATGCTTAGAGAAAGGAGAATTGAGGCAGTTCCTCAGAGCTGAGGAAAGCAGAGTAGCTGAGAAGAAAAACAGCAATCAGGGGTAGGAGGGAGAGAAAGAAGTGCCTGCTGCAAGAGCTCCTCTCGAAGATCTACTGTTACGCAAGTTTTTACGTAACTGTACTATCTTGCTTTGAGTGGGGCTCTTGCAGCAGGCAGCACCGGTAGGACCGAGTCCCATGCAGTATTGGAATTGACCCGGTCAGCAGGGAGGAGGAAGAACCAGGCATAGGGCATTTAAGAAAAAAGGCCCTGAAGGACTGCAAGTCTGAAACCAGCCCTATGCCTAGAGGCAATGTCTAAACTGTAATGCCTGATAAAGGTATGGACAGAACTCCAAGCAGCAGCTGCATAAATGTCTGCAGTGGACACATTCCTGAAAGAGGCAATTGAGGCAGCCATGCCGCTGGTAGAAAGGTCTTTGACCAGTCCCAGTAAAGGTTTGTCGTACTTGCGACAGCAATAAACAATACAATTTGCTAACCACTTAGACAGACACAGTTTGGAAACAGAAGCCCTTTCTCTATAGTATTTCTGATAGAGCGGGTGCGGTCAGAATATGAAGTAAGGCCTCCCTGTGATTAGAATACTCAGGAAAATAAACAGACAGGTGAATGGAATTTAATATAAATTCAGACACCACCTTAGGTAGAAACTTAGGATTGGTCCACAAAGACACCCTTGTCTTTGTGAAAAACCAAATACAGCTCTTTACACATCAGAGCCTGTAGCTCAGAAATCCTCCAAACAGCAGCAATAGCAACTAAAAATAACACTTTCCATTAAAGGAAGCACAGCCCGCAGCTTGTGGCTGGCTCAAAGGGGAGGTAAAGTAAGCTTTTCCAAAACAAACGTAAGATCCCTGGCCGAACAAGGTCCCTAATGGGAGGTTTAATGTAACATATCCCATAAGAAAGTGCGGGAAAGATCCAGATGGGCAATGGGCCCTCAACAGGTGCATGGTACACAGAGATGCCAGCAAGGTGCACCTTAAGTGAGAAGTATCTCAGATCCGAGTCTGAGAGGAATAAGAGGTACTCCAGGATGAGATTCACCAGACAGGTGAAAGGATCCAAGCGCCAAGCGGTGGCCCAAATGGAGAAGCTCTTCCATTTCATAGCATAAGTGGCTCTGGTGGAAGGCTTCCTAGCAGCCACTAAGACATCTGCCATGTGGGAGAAAACTCTGAAGCAGGCAACAGCCAAGTTTGCAGGAGCCATGCATGAAGATGTAGCAATTTGAGGTTCAGATGGACCAGAGTGCCTTGCTCCTAGGAGAGCAAGTCGGAGCACAGGGCACAGCCAGTTGCTGCAGTAGTGGAAACCACATCTGATGCAGCCAGTAGGGAGCTATGAGAGTCATCCCTGCTCCCTCTGACTGTAGCTTGAGGAGAACCCTCTGCAGAAGTGGGAAAGGAGGGAAGGTGTACAGAAACTTCCCTGTCCAAGAGAGGGACAACGCGTCGCAACAAAAAACACCAGGCCCTAGACGGAGTGAGCAGAAACTAGGCAGTTTTGTGTGGAGTGAGGATGCAAAAAGGTCCAGCTCTAGACGGTCCCACCTGCCGAGGAAGTCCTCGATCGCAGAGGACAGGAGCTCCCACTCGTAAGCCCTCGACCTGGACCTACTTAGTCTGTCAGCCAGAATATTTTGGATGCTTGGAACATGTATGGCGGCTAGTTCCAGGTTGTGACATATGGCCCAGTACCAGACTCTCATGGCCTCTCTGCAAAGGGGGGTAAGAATGAGTCCTCCCTTGCTTATTGATGTAGCAGACTACAGACATGTCTGTCTGTATCAGGAGACGACATGGAAGGAGGAGAGTCTGGAAGGCCTGCATAGCGTAAAGGAGTGCCCGCATCTCCAGAGCACTGATGTGGAGATGCTGTTTGCACTCCTACCAAATCCTCCCCCCCCCCCAGTCTGACGATCAGCCAAATGGGCACCCCATCCCAGGTGCGAGGCATCCGTCTTAAGAACCTGCTGCGGGAATTCTGCTCAGAAAGGAACCCCCATGAGGAGATTGGAGGGGTTCTGCCACCATTCCAGGGTCTGCCTCACTGGATTGGAAACCAGAATTTATCAGGGTTGTTGGTATGCTGGTCCAATTGGACTCGGACAGTCCACTGAAGTACTCTCATGTGAAGACCAGGCTAAGGGGACCCTGGCTATAGCCGCCCATGTGCCCTGGGAGTCATAGGAAAGACCTGGCTTGAACCTGACGGGAGGAGGAAACCAGCCGGCCTGAGCTATCAAACATTCTGCTCTGTTCTGTGGCAGGAAGGCTTTGCCTTGTGATACGTCTAGGACCGCTCCTATGTACTGGAGACGCTGGCTTGGCGAGAGACAAGACTTGGGTAGGTTCAGAGTAACCCAGAGTTTGGAACAACTGAAAGATGGCATTCAGGGTCCGAATCAACTGAGCCCTGGAGGGGGCTGTCAACAGCCAGTCATCCAAGTAAGGGAAGACATAATGCTCTTCTCTCCGCAGGGCCACAGCCACCACTGCCAGGCACTTGGTAAAGACTCAAGGAGCCGAGGAAAGGCCAAAGGGGAGGGCATGAAACTGAAAATGGTCTCCTTGAAAAAAAAAAAAAAGAGGAACCATCAGTGGCGGAGGGAAAACCAGGATATGGAGATAGGATTCCTGCATATCCAGCGAACAAAGCCAGTCCCCCTGGTGAAGAAGGCGTAATAGCCCTTGGAGGTTGACCATCCTAAAGCACCTGTACTCTATGTAAAGGCTCAGGTGGCTGAGACCCAGAAGTGGTCTCAAGTCCCTGGTCTTCTTTGGGACCAGAAGGAAGTGGGAATAGAACCCCTCCCCTCTTTGTGCTGGGGGGACAGGCTCGATGACCTTTTTGTGCAGTAGTGCCAGATTCTCAACCTGGATGAGGAAGACATGGGACTGAGGGTAATGGGACTGCAAGGGAGGGCTGTCTGGAAGGACCTCTAGAAATTCCAGCATGTGCCCTCTTTCCACAATCTGAAGCACACATTGGTCTGAAGTTACAGTGCGCCACCTGTCTAGGTATAGAGAAAAGTGACCCCCCCACTGCCTCCCCCAAGGATGCTGACAAAGGAGGGGGGGGCCGGGTAAGGAGTCAGGCTGTGGTATCAGGGGTGGGCAGAGTGGCTGGGGACGCTCTAGGCGCCTTAGGGGCAGAAGCTCAGCCAGCTGGGTAGAAGCCTTGTGCTTGAAGGCGCCTCTAGGCTGCTGACCCATAGACTGCTACCTAGGGGTCCATTGAAAGGACTGGTGTTGGGTGAACCTGGGCTCGGAATGGTACATGTATCATACCACTCTCAAGGCCTTGCCTGACTCTTGGAGGCAAGAAATGTCCTAGGTATCCCCGCCAAAAAGGACAGATCCCCGAAAGGGGTCATCAAGGATTTTCGTCTACATCGGGTGCGGAACCTGATACCCTGAGCCAGGAGTGATGGTGGATGCATACTCCTGCTGCTGTTGCCCATCCGGCTGCATTCACTGTCATAAGCAGCCCTTATAAAATGGGTCTGAAGAATTCTGCATCCTGATTGGCTGAGAGATGCCCCTGGCCGTGTCCTTATCATGGCATATTGTGCCAACCGGCACCTCTTCAGCCAGTCAGAATGCTTCACAATGTAAATCACTGTTCCTCACACTGTGAACGTCTGCATTTCAAAAGTACCTGCCAGAGTCTGATCGAGCTGTGTAACAGTGCCTCCCCCCCCATGCTGTAAACACAACCCAGTGTCCTGCATAACCCTATTCAGGCAAGTACAGTAAAGCACTGTATAAGAAAATTTCACTTCCCAGGTGCTAAAGGTACTCGGCGCAAGTGCCTTGTGCCTCATTGCACATCTGGGGCGTGCTCTGATCAGCCCATAAACCACACCTTGTCATGTCTTATTCCTTACTAAGCACATGTCCGAGCCCGATTTAAAGAGCTGGACCAGCTGGGTCTTTGTAGGGTCCTCAGGAATGGCCTGCACTAGGTCTAAGGCCTTGTCCCACAAGGCATTTTAATAATGCACCATATGGGCCAGGTAATCCTGGGTCCAAATGGCGAGAGTGGCCGAAGCGTAGACCAGCCTGCCGAGTTGGACAACCTGGCGAAACTCATCAGGAGGGTGGGTACTGAGGTGCCTAGGTTTCTTGGTGCAGTCATGAGCTGCATTCATGACCACCGAGTCACCTCTGGCTGTTCTCCCAAAAATGGTTTGGCGATGGGAGCATGGCAAAGGTGGTCAGCTTTCTTAGCTAAGGCCAGAGTGGAGGAGGGACGGGTCCAAGTGGCCTTAGTGACATCCTCGTATGAGTCAATGAGGGGTGGCACCACTAACGGGACAGTCTCTTTTCTCCTAAGGTAGACTGTCAGAGGGCAACATTCATGTCTAGTTCTTCCATCTCTCACCCCATCAGGGACTGTATATACGTCATGCCATCCATAAAGGCAGGATCGTCAGGGGGAGATCTAGAAGTTTCCTTGGGGGTTTCAGGCTCGTCAGAGGGCCCCCTAAAATCCTCCGAGTCTACCGAAGATGAAGAATCCCTTCCAGACGGGTCACTCAATGGGACCGGCGTGGGGGGGGGGGGCGTTCCTCCTTATGGCGGTCTGTACGACTGGAAGAGGATCCCAGAGACCAGGGACAGCTAGGACCTGCAAAGTCAGAGTCTCGAGGAGGAGGGTCCTGAGGAGGTGGAGTGGGGGGGCCTCCAGGTGGTATCCTTATCATTCATAAAGGCCCACCAGCCTGAAAAAAGCATGTTATAGTCCACCAGAGGAGGTGGATTATTAAAGTCGGTACTGGTACTGGGGAGGCGGCGTCAGGTACCCAGGCTTTGGGTAACCCGGCGTCGGTCCTTGGGGTGGCGGGTACCTGACCGGGGCTGGTCCCTATGCTTGTCCCAGTGCTTATGCTTCCCACTGGATGACTTCTGGGCAGGGAAGAAGTCAAAGCCCCGGAGGCCAGGGAAGAAGAGGAACATTTACCCAGAAGCTCCTTCTCCATTGTGGCTAACTTCTGCTGCACCAAGAAGCTCTGGAAGGTCTTCAAACAGCATCTCAGTGTGGCCTGGTTGAAGTCCTGGCAGCACCGATAGGCCTTGGAGTCATGGCCAGGGCCTAAGCAGAGCAGACAAGAAGAGTGGCCATCCTTGGAGGGAAGCTGCTTGCCGAAAGCACACTTCGTAGGCCGTTCTGAAAACAAAGGTGGAAAAGAAGACATGCACAAATGCAAAAAAAACCCACCAATAAATGATTCATTTTTTTAATGAAGAAAATAAAGAAAATCGCAAGGTAAAGAGTGAGCAAAACGGTGGTCAACTGAAGCAGGCGTCTGTGAAGGTCCGACGTACGTGGGTCAACAGCGGTAAAATAGCTGAGGTTGGTCTAGGGGACTGCACTTTTATACCATAGGCGGACATCGGCATACTGACATTGGGAGCGGTCCCCCACTGTAGACTGCTAGCTAGACGTTTTCCATGTGATCCTAACGACTGGTGGTTTATTCCTATCAGTGTTGCCTGCTGGAAAAGGCCCCTCAAAGCAAGATCCTGAGATACTTCCTGTGAGGGGGGACAATCCTTGATATGCAGGTAAGCATCCTGCATATCCAGGGAACAAATCCAGTCCCCTACTTACAGTAGTGGGACTAGGCTTTGCAAAGTTACCATTCTGAACTTCTTGCATTGGATGAAAAAGTTCAGATCTCTGAGATCTAGAATACGCCTCGGATCTCATGTGCACTTTGGGACTAGGAAGTACCGAGAATAGAACCCCTCATTCCTTTGTTCCCAGGGAACAGGTTCTATGGCCCTTTCTGGATCAAAGTATGAATCTCCTCCAGTAGCACAGCAATGTGCTCTGGAGGGTAAAAAGAAGGCCCTGGTGGATGATATGGAGGGGATTCCCAAAGCTCTAGGGCATGGCCCTGCTCTGTTATCTGCAGGACCCATGCAACTGATGTTACCTGCCTCCACTGGTCTAGGTGGAAGCCCTGAAAGCATTAGTGGTTGGGGGTCAAGGAAGGAGTCATGCAGATCCAGATCCTGCAGCTGCACCTCCACCTCTCGGGGCTTTTTTTTTCCCCCCTCCTTCAGTCCCCTGGCCCACCATCCCACCGGCTCCTCCAGCCCCATCACCCGACATCTCGTGGGCTTGACTTCCACCTCCAGCCTCCACATGTCATCTCCCTACCCGGGGTTACACGATGGGGGTGGCGGAGCCTCACCCTGCGGCAACCAGACCAGGTCCCAGCTGTGGGAGTGCCATGTCATCTGTGCGGGAAGCCAGTGATAGTCTTTGCCAGGGCCCTCTCTTCCTTTGTTTTCTGGTCCCTCCCACACGAATGCTGGCATTAAGGGGGTGCGCATGCACACACACGGAACAGTGTTATGGTGCTGGGCACCCACCAGCGAACCTGCTCCTAGCTGCACCGCCACCTGAGGGTCCCCAGGTGGCAGTGGAACAGCAGAGCCAGCATCCCTCCTACCCTGGAGGGGAGCATCCTCCTCCCACCGGCCAGTGCCCCCAGCATACAGTGCTCATTCCCGAACATGGGTCGCCGGCATCGCGAGCAGTAACTCTACTGCTGCACCGACGGGCCAACGTGGCTTTTAAGTGGGCACCTGGTGTGGGTCCTGAGATAGGCAAAGTTGATGCTCCCCTACTCTTACATTGCTGTCTGGCCACTGAACAGTGCCTGCTGCTGACCAGATGAAAGGGCACCCTGTGCCTGCTCCTTGGTTTAGTACAGTAAAGAGGGAATGCACTGACTTGAGGGTTCTGCTTAAGGCATGCAGGTTTGAGTGGGCATCTTGCACGTCTGTCCCAAACAACTTCCATCCTCTAAATGGTACATAGAGGATGGACTGCTGCACATCATTGGCAAATTCTGCCACCCTCAACCAGGAACTAAGAAAAAACCCAGAAGCTGCTGCTCTGCCAGAAGCATCAGAGATGTCATAGGTAGAGCGTAGGAGATGCTTGCCTACGTCTGTTCCTGCCTCAAGAGCCTTTAATAGCTACTGCTTAGGAGTACCCTCTGGTAAGGCTTGAGCTGCTGCTTTGGCCTCTTGCCAGAGGGTATTGTGGTACTTTATCATATGAACCTGATAATTAGCAATTTTCAAGCTCAAGGTAGCAGAAGCAGAGGTCATCTTCCTGAGACCATCAAACCTCCTGGACTCCTTGTCAGAAGGGAGATAATTAATGCATCTTAGCTCTATCATGAGCTGCATTTATTACAAATGAATTAGGCTCAGGTTGGCCTGCAAATGAAGGGCTTACCTGAGAGGGACTGATATGGTTTGTCTGCCTTCCTAGGTATGGCATGTACCATATTTGGTCTGTGCCAGGGTGGCATCCCTCAGGGCATGCAATACAGGAGGGACAATGATGAGTGAAGAGTCCAGCAGCTTTAGGAAATTCACCAAGTTTCTCTTGGTGATGTCCTACTCTTCAGATTCAAACCCTATGGCAGTTTGGAGTTGCTAAACCATGGAGATAAATGATAGGTCTTCTGGAGGGGAATTAGGAGTATACACTATAGAGTCCTCACTCCCAGTAGAAATGGTGGAGCTGGACCTCTCATAAAAGCACCCCACATATTCTTCCTCCTCCTCTTGCATGAAGTCAGGCTCTACTCCTGATCCTCATCAATGGGATCTGTGGGCCTTAAAGAGGGAGTAGAAGAGGTCAATGCCCTGGAAGGCAACTGGCATGCTGACCTGACAGGTGTCGGTGCTGCGGCTTGCCAGAGAAGCCCGGTCCACGCAGCACCCATTACACGAAGAGGAGGTAGCAGGTGTTGCAACATGTCCGTGAAGGATGAAATCTCAGCCTGTATGTCCGCGCTTGCTTGAATTGCGAGCATGATAGATGATGTTAATGGGGCATACACCATCTCCGATGTCGATGGTAATGCACCAGTCATACTAGGTCTGGTAGTGCTTACAGTTTGTCCAGACCTATGAGGGTCTATGGTCTGGGCAGCTGGTGGCGTCATTGCTGGAGCAGTCAACAGTGCAGAAGCGGCCACACTGGATTGGCGGGGCGACTGACAGCATACTGGGGAGGTTTTCTCCTTGCTCCGTTCCCTCTCCCAGTGCTTATGCTTATGTTTTACTCAGAAGTGTTCTCCTGGGCCTTCAACGAGTGGGAGCCAGAGGAACAGGCTGGTGACACGGTGGAGCTCTTTTCTTGGAGCTCTCTCTGCATCCTGCCCACCTGCTGTTTCAATAGGTGGGTCTCCAAGGTGTACCTTCTGCATTGCTGGGTGTTAAATTTTAGGCAGATCTGGCAGGCCTTGACATTATGAGCTGCGATGAGGTAGCACATGCAGATGTCGTGCGAGTCGCCTGAGAAAATCTTTTCACCACATTCGCAGTATCTGACGAGCTTAGCTGGCTCTTCCGACGACATACATGACATCAGGTATCACTTTATAAAAGTGATGACAAGCTAGGGAGAGAAATACTACTAAAATAGTGGTCTACTATAGCAGCGGTGTCTCTATGTAGGGTCCAGCGAGTATGCTCAATGGTGGGAAAAGAACTGAGGAGAGAAGGGGCCATCCATGTTTATATGGGAAGTCCTGACATAAGGCATCGTTGTGGGTGGCCCGTAATGGACTGCTTGCAAAAAAGTTTTCGTGTGGTCCTAGTGCCTGGCGGCTATAGTTCCATAAGTGTTGTCTGATGAAAGTGATATCCTCAAAGAAGATCCACAGGAACAAAACTGCCTAAGGCAGTCACCCAGGAGTTTAAAGCCCAGGATACAATAAAGAGCTCACACGCTGTCCGAATGTTGACCCCGTTTAAAGCAAAAACCTGTTTGCATGAGGTATCCACCCTCTTGTTCACATCTCACAGTGCCACCACACCTACCAGAGGTATGGGTGTGTGTGTGTCTGACCACACTGCAGACAGCCTTGTCAGCTACTGGTGGAATTTCCCACTTCCTGAAACTCTCCTCCAGGAACGGGCAACATCTCACACCCTCAGCCTAGGGAGCCCTTTCTTATCCACACTGGTCCATTCTTGCTCAATAATCTCACTGCAGTGCTGGAAGTTCTGAAAATACTCGGGCTGAGGCAGAAGCAGATGGGATTAACATCCAAAGTCTATGTCCTGGATCTCCATCAACTGTAATGTCTTACATGCTTCTGTTATGAGCTAGGACAACGACTTGATATCAAACAAAGGGGGAATCAGGATATTTTTCTTTGGTTCTGTCCACTCCCTCTCCTCCTCAGAGGGATAGTACACCTCGTCTGACAGATCTGGATCCATCTAATCAGGAGTCTCCCTAGACCCTCTGCATTCACCTCATGATCTTTCAAGCTACCAAGGCGGGGTCACCCGCAAATCTGGATGAGCATGTTCACTCTGATCTGGCACACCTGGATGTGCCTGCAAGGTCCTTCCCTGACCTGAAGGGCACTGCCTAGGGTTCAAGTACATTAGTGGGGATGACTTGCAGATCATCTGCACTCGATATCTCATTCAAAAGAAATAAAAAGGATTTTCACAACTCAGCCTTACAACTGCCAGTCGGTACCACAGCTCCACCCCCACTCCCAGCTCAGAGGCTCGGTTGGGGGGGGAGCACCTATAGACATGTTAGATTATATAAACACAGTTAGGACAATACAACCCCAAGGAAGAGGGTCTCATCATCCTCCTGCAAGTCTTGCATAAACTACTGGTCTCCTATAAGCCATGGTGCACCTCAGAGGAAACTCACGCTGTTTAAATCAGGAAGCGGGTGAGGAAAAACATTCAGACCTATCCACAGCATCCCCTGCTGTAATGGCTAGGTTATCCTAACACTGGCTCTTCTATTCCTCTAGTCAGACAAATGTGAAGCAGTGTTTCAAATTACTGCTGCAGATAAAACCCTCTGTGCCAAACTAAATTCTAATTTCCCTTAGCACCTTGTGCTCTTACAAGAGTTGCCAGTGCAGCTTCCTGGAAGTAGTGCAGGCTGGACCTGGAGACACTAGTGCAGCTCCCTTAATTATCAGTACTGGCTGGGAGCCAAACGTCGTGTGAGCTAAAAAGGATAAGTCAGCGAAATCACAAACGGCACTAATGACAGCCACTTGGAAATCTCCTCCCAGTCCCCAAACGAAGAAAACATGCTGCTGATGCTCACGCAGTGATGTTGTTGTGACGTGAGAACATCACCACGTCCTGGCATCAGCACAAGCAGTGCAAGCAGGTGCTATACAAGGTATGGGCTCACCAAGAGAAGGAGCATAAAAGATGGTCCGGAAGCTTGCCAGTGTACGTGGGGCTGCTAAAATGGTGCCGAACAGAGGGCAACAACTGCAATAACTGAACTGCTGAAAAACAATAGCTACTCACACTGGCCACCAATGCTGAACTTAATAGCTTTTCACACTGGCCACCAATGAAATGGCAATGAAAGTAGAATCTATTAGTTTCTCAAAAACACAGCAAGCTAACTGAAACCCAGCTGAGGGCTGGAAACTCCAGAGGATTTGCAGAGTTTCCAAATCAACTATACACAGATGGAGCTTAACTAGGGAAGGACCATGCCAGAGAGAACGTTTGGGTAGGTGGTGCAGGGAAGGGTGTGGTGGGCATAGGAGAATGAGGGTATAGGCAGGAGAGGTGGAAGGGTAGGGAGCACACTGGGGTGAGACAGAAGAAGCTGGAGAGGCATGCCAATTGGGGGAGAGGTTCAGGAGGAAGCAAAGGAGACAGTGGCTGTAGAGGCATGAGAGGAGTACAAGATGAGCAGGAGGGAAAGGAGGAGCAGTTGGGAATGGGCAACAGTATGGACAGAAGGACAATAGGACCTAGGATGGGGTGAGGTGGGGTGATGATCTTGGGGGATTCATCTGTTAAGGGGGTGAGATGGGGGGGTCAAACTGTAAAAGGATAGACTGCATGCCAGGGATGAGAGCTGGGAGTGAGGGACTGCTAGTAGCACAGTGCCTGAGACAGGGAGGAAGGAAAGAATAGGTTACTCACCACCATAGTGCTAGGAGTGGTATATGGTTCACATCCACACTCTGGCAGCTCCCCTGGAGTGGTGATAATGGCAGGACATCCTTAAGCTAAGCTCCTCCCACCACCTGGGCACTATAACCTCTGCCTTGTGACATCCGATTTTACATGCTGGAAGCAGGGTTCATGTGCTACTTGCCAGGGGGGGCCGGGTGTGCTGTGTGAATGTGAACCACATACCACTCCCAGAACTACAGTTACAGGTGAGTAACCTAACCTTCCAGGGGTGTAGATATGGTTTCACTTATACACACACACTGTTACACTCCTAGCAGTGTTCCAGGAGGAGGCGGCAAGGTGTAAACCCCTACTTGGCAAACAAAGATTGCAAAACTTATCTCCCAAAACCTGCATCCCAGCGTGATGTCAGGTTGATGCAGTAGTGGGAATTAAAGGTGTGTGCCGACTTCCAGCTGGCAGCCCTACATATCTCTTGTATGGGGACGCTGCTAGAAGCAGTCACCAAGGCAGCAGTATCTCTAGTGGAATGAGCCCTAAGCCCTACATGAGGCTCCCTACCGGCCAATCTATAGCAAAGGTCAATGCAAGAAGCAATCCACCTTGCAATAATCTGCTTTGCTGCCATTCAGCATAGGTGACAAACAACTGGCAAGCCCATCCCTGAACTGCAAAGTGCACTCCATTTTAATATGAGAGTGCCCTCTGCAGGTCTAGGGTATGGAGCCTGCAGTCTGCCACAGAAAATGAGCTGGTGAAATAAACCGCCAAGTTAATCACCTGGTAAAGGTGAAACTTCAAAACCACCTTCGGGAGGAACTTCAGGTTGGGGCGAAGGATGACTCTCTCCCTGTGAAATACGAGGTAGGACGAGACCACCAAGAGTGCCAGAAGCTCTCCAATCCTGCTGGGTGACATAATGGCCACCACGAAGGCCATCTCACACCTGTGCACTTGCTCAAAAGGCTTGCCCATGAGCACTACCAAAACCAGCACTAAGTCCCAGGTTGAAGGTGGTATATGCACTGGAGGAGACAAGTGGTCCAGACCCTTGAAAAAGCACCTGATCACCTTCTCCTAGGACACCGTTGGCTTACCAGCCCACGCCCAGTAAGCAGAGATGGCTGCCAGGTGCACCTTAAGGGTCACTGCCTAAAGTCTCAGATGGGAAAAGGACTAAAGGCAGTCCAAGATGCTAGCAACAGGACAACTATGGGGATCTGACCCCTTTGCTTGCATCAAATGAAAAATCTTGTTCATTTGAAGGCATAACATCTGTGAGTGGAGAACATCTTCCAAGAGACCCAAGGCCTGGAACTCTAGTCGCTCAGGAACCAGACCATGAGGTGCAGGGACTGAAGGTCTGGGTTCAGGACCAACCCTGTGGTCTGGGTGGAGAGGCAGTCGCTGTGGAGGCTTGCTGCTTAGGCTGAAAAGATCTGGGTATCAGAACTGCTGTGGCCAGTCTGGAGCAGTCAGTATCATCTGTGCCCTGTCCTTTCGGGCCTTGATCACCACCTTGTGGATCGGGGAAAGGGAGGAACGGCATACACGAGGTCTGGGGTCCAGGGCCTTGCAAAAGGCATCCACCAGCAGTGTCCCGGACTGTGGGAGGCAGGCACATAACAGCTTTAGTTTGTTGTTCTCCCAGGAGGCAAACAGGTACACTAAGGGTGTGCCCCACAGGAAGAAATTAAAATTACGTACTCACCGTAATTCTTGATTTCTTGGATAAGTCTTCTCCATTTATTTATACTTCTGGACTTTCAAGCCGGGGGCGCTGGGACCCTGCGGGAGCCAAAAATCTTCAGGAGGGCCAGCGATGAGGTAGAACCATGCATGCACAGCACCATGAAGCTGGCTTGCACCATATAAGCTATCTCGGCATCGACCCGGCAACCACCTCAGTACCTTTTTTACTGAGGAGGTGCAGCATATTTTAAGTAGGCAAACACCTAACCTAGCAAGGACATAAGACAGCCCTTCTGATCCGTATAAGAAGGGTCAACTAAGAACAATGCCTTTATAGCCCAAACTGATACAAAGGAGGTGAAGACCAAGAACAGCAAGTGAACTCGGGGGATGGTGGATGAGCATATGAATAAATGGTGAAGACTTGTCCAAGAAGCTCAAGAATTATGCAAGTATGTAATTTTCATATCTTTCTGTACTTAAGTCTTTACCATTTATTCATACTGCTGGGTTAGAGTACCAAATTGAACCAAAATCCCCTGAGCAGGGCGGTAGGAGATGGAGCTCACTCAGGACAGAACTCGGTTAAGGATTGTCCTGCCAAAGGAAGCATGCTGTCTGGCACAGACATCCAGAGCACAATGCTTAACGAAAGTATGCACTGAGCTCCAAGTAGCCGCTTTGCAAATATCAGCAATGGGAACAGAGTGGATCTCTCTCTGCCAGGGAAAGGGGAAATTGTTTAACCTGCATACTGTGTGACCCTGAGCAAGTCACTTAAACCTCCTTGTGCTCCCAGGTCGCTCCTGTAAAAAAGTTTTCAGCTTAGTGTGCTATACCTGGTTAAACAACTAAATTAAAAAAAAAAAAAAAAGGCACACTAAGCCGGAGCTTGTTTCCAGGTGCGACCTGGGAGCACAGGGAAGTTAAGTAACTTGCTCAGGGTCACACAGCATGCAAGTGGAAGCTGTAGGATTCAAACCCAGGTCTGGTCTGCTGGATGTCACCAGATTTGCAGCTCAGAGCCTTAGACCACTGCGCTATACTGCCTCCCTAGGGACATAGCAAGCGCTCCGATAGAGTGGGCACGCACCTGGCCCTTCAACTTGACCTATGCCATAGAGTAGCAGTGGCGGACGCAAGCCACTATCCAAGCAGAAATACACTTAATGGTTACCATCTGACCCAGCCGGGTGGCATTAAAGGACATGAACAGCTGCCTGGATTGTCAGATGTCCTTGGTTCTATCGATGTAGAACCAAAGGGCACTTAACATCCAGGAAGTGAAGAGTGTGTTCCCCTTCATTCTGGAAGTTAGGAAAATAAGTGGGCAACACCAACAGTTGGTTCAGGTGGAACTCCGAAGCCACTTTGGGTAGGAACTTGGGCTCTGTATGGAGAACCACCCTGCCTTTGTGAAAGATGGTATACGCAGGGCCCGTGACCAAAGCACGTATTTCAGAGACTCCAAAAGCAGAGGTGATGGCCATCAGAAAAGCGGTTTCCCAGATCAGAAAAGTACAGTTATGTAAGAATTTACCATAACAGTGGATCTTCAAGAGAAGCTCTTGCAGCAGGTTACACTATAAGGACTGAAGTTGGCGGGTGCCAGGACCCCACACAAAACGTCCAGCTAGCAGTCTATGGTGGGGGACCACTCCCTGACGTTGGCCCTCCCCCGACGTCGGCCAATGGTATAAAAGGGGTGGTCCCCCAGCCCCACCTCAGTTCACCCGCTGGAGACCCCAGCACAGGAAAGGATTGGCGAACCGAGGAGGATCCTCAGACAGAGATTATAAGTGAAATTAACAGATAATGCAGGAGCAGAAATGAGGGGGAGGGAGGAAAGCAGCACCTGCTGCAAGAGCTCCTCTCACAGATCTACTGTTACGGTAAGTTCTTACATAACTGTACTATCTCCCTTCGAGGGGGAGCTCCTGCAGTAGGTTATACCATAAGGACTGAGACCCAAGCAGCACAAGAACAACCCTGGCAGATGGGTGAAGGAAAAAAGGCAAAAAGCTGTGGTCCTCATGAAAGTAGACCCTGCAGGACAGTGAGGCCGAAGGCCGTCCTGTGCCTGGAGGCAATATCCAAACTATAATGCAGTGTGGGCTGAACTCCAGGTGGCAGCCGTGCAGACATCTGCTGCTGACGTTACACAAAGATGCAAAAGCAGCAGCAATTCCCATGGTGGAATGGCCTTTAACTGGACTTGGTAAAGGCTTGTCGTACTTCTGGTAGCAGTAAACTATGCACTGAACCAACCACTTAGACATTGTCCACTTCGAAACAGGTGCACCTAAAGTCTTCGGGGCAAATGAAACAAACTGATCAGATTTTCTGAGGTCCCTGGTATGAGTCAAATAATATCGAAGAATCCGATGAACATCCAGAGTATGCAGTAAAGCCTCCCCTCGATTTGAATGTTCTGGATAATAAACAGGAAGATGGATGTCCTGACTGAGGATAAATCTGGACACCACCTTGGGCAGAAACTTAGGATTTGTCCTCAAGGATACCCTGTTCTTGTGGAAAACTAAACATGGCTCTTTCCACATCAGAGCCTGGAGCTCGGAAATCCTCAGAGCGGAAGTAACGGCAACTACAGAAAACACTTTCCAAGACAGAAAGTGTAGCTTGTAATCCTCGGCTGGCTCAAAAGGGAGGCAAGGTAAGTTTCTCCAAAAGAAACAGAAGGTCCCACGGAGGAATAGGATCCCTGATGGGAGGTTTCAGATGCAAGATACCTTGTGGGAAAGTGTGGGATGAATCCAACTGGGCAAGAACTTTGCCCTGCACTGGTGCATGATATGCAGAAACAGCGGACAAATGCACCTTTATGAAAGAGTAGCTAAGGCCAGAGTCTGAGTGAGAAAGGAGGTACTAGAGGCCAGAGTTTACCGGATAGGTAAATGGATCAAGGCGACGGACAGAAGCCCAGATAAGGAACTGCTTCCCTTTATAGCGCAGATGGCCCAGGTAGAGGGCTTTTTAGCAGCAGCGAGTACCTCTACTACCCCAGGGGAAACCCCAAACCTGGAAATGGCTAAGTCTGCAGGAGCCATGCATGCAGGTGTAGCAACTTGAGGTCCAGATGGACTAGAGTCCCTCTCTCCTGAAAGAGCAAGTGTGAGCTCAGAGGAAGAGGAAGCGGGGGTTCCACTGCTAGCTGCTAAAGTAGAGGGAACCAAATCTGCTGAGGCCAGTACGGAGTAATCAGGATCATGTCCACTGCCACTGACTGCAATCAGAGAAGGACCCTCTGGATTAGCAGGAAGGGAGGGACAGCATAAAGGAATCTCCCTGTCCAGCAAAGGAACAACGCGTCTTGCCAGAAAACACCAGGCCCTGGATCTAGCAAGCAGAAACTGGGCAGTTTGGCATTGAGTGGGGATGCGAAGAGGTCCAACTCGGGATGACCTCACTTTACGAACAGTTTTTCTGCCACTGATTGCAGAAGTTTGCACTCAAGAGCCTTGGACTGACACCAGCTCAGGTTGTTGGCCAAGGTGTTTTGGACACCTGGAACATGCACGGCTGATAATTCCAGCTGATGCTCGATGGCTCAATGCCATACCCTTATGGCTTCCTTGCAGAGGGGGTACAAATGAGTTCCCCCTTGCTTGTTTATGCAAAAGACCATCGACATGCTGTCCATCTGGATAAGGAGGTGGCCTGGGGCTAGGTCGGTCTGCAAAGCCTGCATGGTGTACAGGATCACCCTCATCTCCAACACATGGATGTGGATGGTTTTCTCCAAAGTAGACCATGTGCCTCGAGTCTGGTGGTCTGCAAGGTGAGCTCCCCAGCCCAGGCTGGAGGCGTCTGTGGTTAGGGTCTGGAAAGGGGGCGTCCCTCAGAAGGGTATCCCCCAGAGAAGTTGGAGGGAATTAACCACTATTGTAGAGTCTGTCAAACTGGCTCTGAGACTCTCAAAGTTGGTCCAAGTCATCTGTGCGCTGATCCCACTGGACTCTCAAGTTTCACTGGGTCACTCATGTGCAGTCGTGCCAACCGAATGGTTGTGATGGCTGCATCCATGTAACCCAGAAGCCTGAGGACCACTCTGGTTGGAACCAGGAGAGCAGAGGAGACCCTCCTGAGTGTGAGCTTGGAGGCAATCCACCCCGACTGTAGGCAAGAAGGCTTTGCCTTGGACAGTATCCAATAGCACCCCAATGAACTGTAGCCATTGGTTTGGCCATGGGGAGGACTTCAGAAGATTCAATGTGATTCCTAGCTCGCGGAACAAGGTAAAGGTATGTTCCATGAAGTGTAACAGTTGTTCCCTGTAGGGAGCTGTGAGAAGCCAGTCGTTCAAGTATTGCAAGACGTAATGGCCTTTCCTCCTTAAGGCCGCTGCCACTACCGCAAGGCACTTTGTAAAGACCTGAGGAGTCAAGGATAGGCTAAACGGCAGAGCTCAAAATTGGTAGTGGTACCCCTGGAAATGGAACTGCAGAAACCTTCTGTGGGGCTGGGTGACCAGGACGTGAAAGTATACATCCTGCATGTCCAACAAGCAGAGCCAGTTTCCCTAATGAAGAAGGGGGATCAGACCTGGAAGGGTAACCATCCTGAACCTTTTGTACTCCACGTATTTGTTCAGATTGGTGGGATCCAGGATGGGGCGTAGATCCACGGTTTTCTTAGGAATTAAGAAAAAGTGGGAATAGTAGCCCTTCCCTCTTTGGCTAGCCAGGACTGGCTCTATGGCCCTTTTACAGAGAAATGCTTGGATCTCCTCTTGGATGAGGACTGCCTGGGATGGGGAATGGCAAGAGGGCGGAGGAGGATTGTCTGATGGCACCTCTAGGAATTCTATCGTGTGTCCTTTCTCTATCAGTTGCAGGACCCAACGGTCTGACATGATCCTGCTCCAACCATCTAGATAGAGGGAGAAGTGATCCCCCCACCGCCTCCCCTAGAAATTCGACTGGGGGAGGGAGGTCAGCGGAAAGCTTGGAGTGGGGAGGGCAGTTTGGGAGGACTTGGCGGTCCTGGGAGTGGCACCTCCTGGGTTCTGAGAGGTGGCCTTTCAATTAAAAGCACCTCGCTGTTGCTGCGGACCGCAGGGCTGCTGATTGGACGAGCGACAAAGGGACTGATGCTTAAAGAGCTTTTGATGAGACCGGTACATTGTATGTAAAGACCGGATAGCCTTGCTGAAATCCTGGAGCCAAGTAATTATTCTCTCGGACTCATCACCAAATAGGACCAGGCCCTTGAAAGGGGCATCCATGATGCCAGCTTGGACATCTGAGGAGAAACCTGAGACCTGGAGTCTGGTGTACCTTCTTATGTAGACACCTGTGGCTGCAGCCCAAGCTGCTGTGTCTACTGAATCATAGGAGGAATGCAGAATGTGAAAGCCCATGTCCAACCAAGACTTTAAAAGACTGAGCAGCTCTGCCTTCTAGGAAACATCTGGTAAGGCTTGAGCCAGTTCTATGTCCTGCTCCCAAAGTGCATTCTGGTATTGGACCATATGCGTTAGGAAATTCAGGGAGCGAATGGTACAAGTGACAGAAGAAAATACATTCTTGCCTAGCTGGTCCAATTGCTTAGCTTCCCGGTCAGGAGGCTGTGTGCTCAGGTGCCTGGGCCGTTTGGACCTGTCCTGGGCAGCTGTAATCACCATGGAACCTGCCATGGGGTGTTTTTCCAAAAAAGGGTTCATCTCTGAGGGCTTTGTTAAAGGCCGTCTGATTTCTTGGGGGATGGCAAAGGAGAGGAAGGGTGCTTCCAGGCAATCCTGGTGACATACTGAAAGGTATCAGTCAAGGGTGGTACTATTCTTGGCTTAAGATCCTTCTGACGGAGGTACTTCACCAGACATCTTTCAGGGTCCAGGTTCTCTGTGTCCCAACCCATATTTTCCTGGAAATGCCGCATAACGTCCATGAAAGATGGATTGTCAGGCAGGGATCTAGGGGTGTCCTCATCCGGAGGTGAAGGGGCACCTCCCAGAAAGGAAGACCTGGAAAAGGAGAAAGAGCAGCAGCTCTAATCCTCCAATGACTCGGATCTAGAGAAGGAACGCTGGGACTGACATCCTCTAGATCGGTGTCTGTGCCCATCCGAAGATCTGGAGGAGAAACGACGTCTCCTGCTTTTACAGCCCAAGCGACCCCTGTTCAAGCCCTCTGGCTGTGGGGTCAGTTCCTTAGGTTGGGGAGTAGGCTCCCTGGGTTTAGAAGAAGGCTATTTTGGAGGGGCCTCAGAAGTAGTCTCCTTAACAGGAGGCGAAGAAGTCTTCTCTCGAAGATCTCCCTTAATGGTGTTCCACCAGGACGAAAAGATTTCTTTGATGTCTGACAGTGGGATCCTCAATTCAGAGGGGGGCAGCCAGCTTCAGAAGGTTCGACAGGCAGGTGCCAGGCCCTGAGGTAGCACCAGTTCCTGTGGCGTGGGAGTAGCCAGTGTCGGTTACACCAGGGTTTGGTCGTCCAGTATTGTAGGTTGATCAGACGCCGGTCCCTCCGATCTCATTTGAGGCTCTGTATTGCTATTGGCCAGCAACATAAAAGGGTCTGGCAACACTGGCTGAGAGGTCGCCAGAATGGACACCGGGGATGCCGGCGAAGAGATGGGTGTGTGCTGGCGCCAGTCCGGGGTCACAGCCGGCGTCCGCTTGGGTGAGGCCCGTCAAGGGAAACTAGGCACCGAGGAGGGCAGAGGAGTCATTCTCCAGGGGAGGCAAGCCCATGCCCCCGGTGTCGGTTCCAGGGAGTCAGCACTGGAGACTGTGGCTGACTTGGAGGATGCCTTGACCAGATGGACAATGGGCAAGGACTCAATGCCTGATGAGGAGCTGGCAGAACCACCTGTCTGCTGGCCAGAGATCTGTGAGGAGGACCGTAGCTTCAGGTGCTGAAGGGCTGAGGACTTAGTCCTGTACCCAGAAGAGCCTCTGCCAGATGCCAGTACCAGGGCGGGAGATCTAACCACAGGTAGTGGAGGAGGCAAGGGCGGTCTGGGGAGTCGGGTCTGTCCTTCCGTGGGAGGAGGACCTGGAGCCAGACTTGTAAGAGTACCAGGAATGGGGGTCCGGCTTATCCTTGTGCGTCTCCTTAACATGATGCTTCCTCGACAATTTCTAGTTCTTATGGTGGTCAGAAGAAGTCGAAGCCCCTGAGGCAGGGGAGGATGAAGAACCTTTCCACTGGGTCTCCTTCTGCATAGCTGCAAGTTGTTTCTCTAGCAAGAAGGATTTGAGGCTTTTTGGCAGTGAATCCTGGTCCTGCCGTTGAACTTCTGGTGATGCTGGCAGGCCTCGGTGTTGTGGTCTGGGCACAGGCAAAAGAGGCAGGCCGAATGGCTGTCTTTTCGAAAGAATTTGCTTGCTGCAAGCACACTTGAACTGGCACCGCTCAACGGAGGATGACGGGGAAGACATGCAGAGAAAAAGGAAAAAAAATCTATTTTTGTTTTAGAAAATAAAAAAGCGACGAAAAAGGCGGTCGACTAGAGCAGAAGGTGTCCGTGGAGCCAATGTGCATGGGTCAATGGCGGGAAAAGAACTGGGGTGAGGCCAGGGGACCGCCCCTTTTTATGCCACCGGCCTACACTGGATGCAGGCCGACATCAGGGGGCAGTCCCCTGCCATAGACTGCTAGCTAGAAGTTTTCTGTGGGGTCCTGCCGCCTTCCAGATTCAGTCCTTATGGTGTAACCTGCTGCAAGAGCTCCCCCTCGAAGGGAGATCTTGAGATCACACGTACCTAGAGGCTCAAAGAGTTTACAAGTAAGCATGTCTAGCATGAGGTTAATATCCCAGGGGGAAAACAGTCTTCCTGACCGTGGGCGTTGTGTGTAGAATGCCCTTGAGAAATCTCTTGAACAAAGGTAGTTGAGCCAGAGTCATGTTCTGGACTGGCTCATGATAGGCAGAAACTGCACAGAGATGCACCTTTACAGAGAAGCATTGCAACCCTGCAACTGAAAGGTCTAGCAAGTATTCCAAAACCTTGTCTGGAAGACACCAGAATGGGTCCAGTGGCTTTTCGCACATCATTCCGAGAAGCGCTTCCATTTGGCTGTGTGAGTTTTCCTAGTGGAAGGTTTATGAACAGCCAGGAGAATCTCTGAGAAACTTTAAACCTACCCCACTTCTATCTTCTCAGGAGTCAGGGGTGGAAATGAAGGGAGCGCAGGTTGGGAAGGACCAGGGATCCGTGTGTCAGGTGGTCTGTTCATAGAGGCAATTGCCTTGGAGGGGCCACTGACAATTTGATGATCAAGGGAAACCAAATCTGACAAGGCCAGTATGGTGCAATGAATATTATCTCACCCCCATGTGCATCCAATCTGAGTAGCACCCTCTGAACAAGAAGAAAAGGAGAAAATGCGTAGAGAAAGTGATTTGTCTACCACAGCCTGAATGCATCCTGACAGAAAACGCCAGATTCTGGATTTCAGGAGCAGAATTGTGGCAGTTTTGCATTGAGTTGGGTTGCAAAAAGGTCCAGGTCTGGAGTACCCCACTCATCGAAGAAAGACTGTACGACGTCTGGCGCTAATGATCATTGGTGAGGATTCACTTCTGCCCTGCTGAGCTGGTCTACCAGATTGTTCTGAGTCGCTGGGAGGTAAACCGCTTGAATTACAGCATTGTGCTCGAGGCACTATTCCCATACCCTCGTGACTTCACTGCATAGTGGGGTAGGAGTGTGCCCCCCCCCCACTTGTTGATGTAATACATCACTGCTTTGTTGTCCATCTGCAGAAGGATTACTTTGTAATGGACAAAGTTCACCAAAGCTCGTAGGGCATAAAGGACTGACTTCATCTCCAGAATGCTGATATGTAGGCGAGACTCCACATGGCTCAGACTCCCTGGGTGTGATGACCCGGACAGTGAGTTCCTCACCCAAGGAGAGATGCATCTGTGGTAAAGGTTATCTGGGATTTCAGTGGAGCAAAGGGGAGACCCTGAAGAAGGTTATCCTCTCGCATCCACCATGCAAGTGACCGACGCAGGGGTTCCAACTCTTTGATGGGTTAGGACTGGGGATGTGTTGTTGGAGATCATTGTGTGCTAAGAATCCACCGAGTGGTCCTCATTTGCAGCCGTGCCAGAGGCACTGTGAAGACTGAAGAGCAGATGAGGCCCAACATCCACTGCATGGAGTGAGCCCACATGGGACTGTTCCCCATGATGAAACATGCCATCTGAAGGATGCCATTCTTTCTGTCATCTCGGGGAGGGGGGAAGGCCCTCGCTTTGGTAGAGTCCAAGAGGGCTCCTATGAAGTGGAGCTGCTGCAAAGGTTGAAGCTGAGACTTCTCCAAGTTTGGCAGCACTCCCATGGAAGTCAGAAACTGAGCTGCCGTGTTCACTGCATTTTCTGCACCCTGCCTTGACAGGCTTGTTAGGAGCCAATCATCCAGGTAGGAAAAGACCTGAATGTCGAACTTTCGAAGGTGTGCTGCGAGAACCGCAAAGCACTTTATAAAGACTCTAGGGCGCCCAGGAGAGCCAAATGGCAGGACTGAATTGTGAAAAAGCCAGAAACCCCTGCACAGGCAGCGAAAAGAGAACCGAGGAGGTTTCCAGAGCCAACAGAAAGGCAGAAGTAGTGTGAGAGAAAAAGAGCAGCACGGGGAAGGAGGACGAGAAAGCAGGGCCTGCTGCAAGAGCTTCTCTCAAAGATCTACTGTTACAATAAGTTCTTACGTAACTGTACTATCTTACTTCGAGGAAGGCTCTTGCAGCAGGCCACACCAGCAGGACTGAGTCCCAAGCAGTACCGGGCATCATTGGGATAACACCACTGGGAGGAGGACAGATCAGCAGCCAAGAGTTCAGGATAGAAAGCTCTGAAAAGCTGAAAGGCATAAAATTAGCCCGGCGCCTATAGGCGATGTGCAAACTGTAATGCTTGCTGAATCTGTGGACAGAACTCCAGGTGGCAGCTGCACAGATATCCACATCAAACGCATTTCTGAAGCAAGCAGTTGAGGCAGCCATATCCCTGGTGGAATGGCCTCTGTTCACCCCCAGAAGGAGTTTGTTGTACTTGCAGTAGGAATAAACAATACAAATCGCTAACCACTTAGACAAACCCTTTTCGGAAACAGGAGCTCCCTCTCTCATGGGGGCAAATGAAACAAACTGTTCAGATTTCCTGAAAGGCTTTGTGTGGTTTGTGTAGTACCACAACATCCTATGTATGTCGGAAGTATGGAGCAAGGACTCCCCCAGATTGGAATACTCAAGAAAATAAACTGGAAGGTAGATGGACTGATTCAAAGTAAACTCCGACACCACTTTAGGTAAAAACTTAGGATTAGTACTCAAAGACACCCTACCCTGTCTTTGTGAAAAAATAAGGCTCCTTACATACAAGAGCCTGGCGCTTGGAAATCCTTTGAGCAGAAGTAACAGTAACCAAAAGAGCACTTTCCACAACAGAAAGTGCAGCTCGCAACTTGTGGCCGGTTCAAAGGGAAGTAGAGTGAGCTTCTCCAACATAAAGTTGAGGTCCCATGGAGGGACCAGGTCCTGAATGGGAGGTTTCAAATGTAAAATGCCCCTCAGGAATGTGCGGGACACCTCCAGCTGGGCAACAGCTTTGCCCTCAATAGGTGCATGGTACACAGAGATGACAGAGAGGTGTACCTTAAGGGAGGAGTATCCTACGCCTGAATTTGAAAGGAAAAGAAGGTACTCCAACACCTGATCCACCAGGCAGGTGAAAGGATTCAAATGGCGAGCGGCAGCCCAAATGGAGAAGTGTTTCCATTTCATAGCATAAGTGGCCCTGATGGATGGTTTTCTGGCAGTCCCCAGAACATCTGTGACCCTAGAGGATACCCCGAAGTGGGCAATAGCTAGGTCCGCAGAAGTCACGCATGGAGATGCAGGGTCTTCAGGTCTGGATGGACCAGGGTGTCCCGGTCCTGGGACAGTAAGCTGGTGCACAGGGGCAAGGGCACTGGAGGTTCCACTGCCAGCTATTGCAGCAAGGGGAACCAAATCTGGAATGCACGGCCAGAATTGGGCCATGAGGATCATCTCCACCCCCTCCAACTGGAACTTGAGCAGAACTCTCTGCAGAAGCGGAAAGGAAGGAAAAGCGTACAGAAACCTCACCTTCCAGGAGAAGGACACTGCGTCTCACCAGAAAACTCCAGGCCTGGGACTGAGCAATCAAAAAAAATGGCAGTTTCGCATTGAGTTATATGCGACTTGGGGGGGATGTAAAGAGGTCCAACACTGGATGGCCCCACCATCCAAGAGATCTTCGACCACTAAGGTTAGAAGCTCGCACTCATGAGCCCGCAACCTGGAGCGGCTGAGACTGTCAGCCAAGACGTTTTGAATGCCTGGAACATGTATGGTAGAGAGCTCCAGCCTGTGCTTGATGGCCCAATACGAGACTCTCATCACCACCCAACACAGGGGGTAAGAATGGATCCCCCCTGCTTGTTGATGTGATACATTACACACAAGCTGTCTGCACCAGCAGCAATCCAGGGAGAAGATGAGTCTGAAAGGCCTGCAAGTCGTAAAGAACAGCTTGCATCTTCAGGACGTTGTTATTAAGACCCTGCTCCATGTCCATCCAGGTGCCCTGGGTCTGGTGAATGACCAGATGAGCACCCCATCCCAGGCCAGATGTGTCTGTCATTAGAATCTGCTGAGGGGGTGTGGAAAGCTGAAAGGAAACCTCCCAAAGGAGGATGACTGGATCCAGCCATGATGACAGAACCCTTCGGAACAGGTCAGAGACCATGACCAACTGGTCCAGGTCGTCCATGCACTGGTTCCACTGGACCCTCAAGATCCATTGAGGAACCCGCATATGCAGACGGGCAAGGGGAACTGTGGCAAATGCTGCCGCCATGTGGCCTAGAAGGCACAGGAAAACCCTGGCAGGGACCTGCCGGCTGGAGGAAACCAGATGGGCCTGCTCCATCAGTCACTCTGCTCTCTGTCTTCGGGCAAAAAAGCCTTGCTCTGACTGGTGTCCAAGACCGCCACATGTATTGGCAGTGCTGGCAAGGAGGAAGGCAGGACTTCAGCAGATTTATAGTGATCCCCAAGGCCAGGAAGAGCAGAAAGGTGTATTCCAAGGTCTAAATTAAGCGACCCCGGGGTGCCAGCCAGTCATCCAGGTAGGGAAGACAAGAAGTCTAGTCTCCTCAATCGGCTGCCACCACTTTACGAGCAATACTCACTAGAAGTTGTGTGTGGAAACTGTAAAACTCAAACTAGCTAACTGGCAACTATATTTATATAAAAGGGTTTTTTGGTTTCAAAGCAAAGACTCAAGTCATGAAACCCAAAAAACAAAACACATCCCAAAACACAATACTCACCCAAAATAAAGGAGGGTGAAAAAGGGACACCCCTAGGGTGCCAACACTGCTCCTGCCCACCCACATCCCAAAAACTAGGTTCTGAGAGGGGAGGCGGGGTGGGTGAGGTCAGAATACAGCAAGACTCCATTAGAAGAAACAACATTACTAAGGTGAGTAATTTTTTCTTCAAACAACATGAAGTCTTGCTGTATCCTGACATATGCAGACTACCAAGCAGTACCTCCATGGAGGAGGGACAAAACCTACTTTGGAAACAGGATCTGAAGTACTGCTGTGCCAAACCGAGCATCAATCCTAGCCTGGATATCCAGAGAGTAATGCTTGGTGAATGCATGGACCGTTTCCCAGGTGGCTGCTTGACAGATTTCTAAGATAGGAATATCCCTGGCAGCAGCCATGGAAGCAGCTGTACCTCTAGTAGAGTGAGCCCTCAGGCCTGAGGGTGGAGTTCTAACCAGTTTTTCATAGCAGAATTGTATACAAGAAACATTCCACCTGGCAATAGATCTCTTAGTGGCAGGTTTGCTCTTACCAACCTCTCCATACAAGAGGAACTGGAGGGACTCAAACCTGTGACCCTTGGTGCGCTCTAAGTAGTAGCTGAGGGCCCTGTTAACATCTAAGCTGTGCAGCCTCCTCTCTCCATAGGAGGAATGGTCAGTGAAGAAAAATGAAAATTACGTACCTACCGTAATTCTTGATCTTCTCTTGTATCTTCACCATTCATTACTGCTTGGGTTAAGCGGGCCTTTCCCTTCTGGGAGTTTTTTTTTTTTTTTGAGTCGGCTCCAAGGCGCGCCAGCCTCGAGCGCCGACGATTAAGGCTACGCGCCGAGGGGCGGCCAATAGGTGTCAGCAGACCTCCTCTCATCTCAGTTCTGTTAGCCGGAGAGGCAAAAATAAAGAGTAAGAAAAAAGGAAAGTGAGGCAAGAGAGCCGAGGGACAGAAAAAGGAAAGGATATAAACTGAAAAAGGGATAAGCCGGTAGAGAATAGACAGAGGAGAGAGAATTCCTACCCTAAGGGACCGCAGGGCCTCCTTTCCGGGGCGGCTCTAAGGGAGGAACACAGAGAAGGAAAGAGAAAGTAGAAGAAAAGGAGAAGAAGAAAAGGGGGCATGTTGAGAGGGAGAACAGTGCCCATCGAGCATTGGTTGAGAGGCTTATAGGCTCGAGACTAACAAGGGAGCAAGAATCCCAGTTGTTAGGACTGAGGGGAGGTTCAACCGAACCACCTGAACAGATCTGAATGAGGGCAGACTCTCTGGACTCTCAACATGCCCAGTCCCTTCATCCTAGTTGAGGGCTCCTAGACTGTCCGGGCAGAGCCCGTTCCGGGTACAGCGCCCAGCCAGAAAGGGGACTAAGTCCCTTTGCACCTTGTTAGGTGCTAACATAGCAGTGTATGGAAAAGACTATGCCTTCTCGAAGGCAGTTTTGTATGAAAAATAGAGTGGAACTCAATCAGACTCCCTAGGGCAAGGCAGGCAGACGCTCAGAGCTGACAAGTTCAGTCAGAAGCTAGAAACGCTAGAAATAATAACTGCCAGGAGGATTCTTGACTTTGCCGGGCCAGGACAGGCATGGCCACTTGTGATCGGAAACTGCATGACCTGAAGAAGGCAAGGAATCGCACGGACAGGGTGGTCAGAAAGAGTTCCTCAGAAGTAAAAATTATAACCGTGCTCGCCCTCTTACCTTGAGGAAAAGGAAGATCCATTCACTAAGAATGGAAAAATAGAAAAGTTTTTTTTTTTTTTGGCATAAGGCCAAGAAAAGTAAGGCGACAGGGCAGGAGGGGAGATGCCACAGAAGGAGGCCACTGAGGGGAGGTAGGAAGTTCAGTAATGAATGGTGAAGATACAAGAGAAGATCAAGAATTACGGTAGGTATCGCACTTTCATATCTTCCCTTGTCAATCTTCACCATTCATTACTGCTTGGTGAGTAACTGCCCCCTCCCTTAAAAGGGGATAGAACCCTGAGGAACAAGACCCCAGCCTCCCTATTGGTGAAAAACAGAAGGGGAGACCCTGGCTAATGCAGAGAGAGCCTATGTGGGAGAAGAGCTAGGAGGTGCCCGAGGACGGGAGACGGAGGAAGCCCCTGCAGAAGTCTCCTAGCTCTGGAGGAAAGAGACGGATCCCGAAAGCGGAGCCGAATCACCCCACGCCGGCCAGGGGTGACAACCTTAATGACGAAGCCATGCCATCCGCCTAATGCAGATCGCTGTCCCGCGAAGCCTGGAAGCCACCTCATTAGCGTCATAAGATGCCCTTTGCTTGGTGTCTTGCCAGCTCCAGACCTATAGCGGAGAGGGCAATAGCCTGTCTGGTGTGCTCCGTATCAGGCACTGATGCTAAGAGCTGGGAGAGCATCGACACAGATGCCGATTGTAGGCAGCGTGGTGAGCCTGATGTGATGCAATGCAGGCCACCGCACGAGAGGAAGAGAACACTTCTTCCCCCCACCGGATAACTGTGGAACTAATCCGTGGATTCCACGCAAGAGCTGCATGCTTAATGCTCAAAAGGAGTCTCTTGGTATACCAAACCCGAGGACGGGTTGGGAAGGGTACCCAGGATTCTGTAGGGGACAATACCTCACGACAGTCTACCGGGCTGGAGAAGGGGTGGCTGGCGATTGCCAGGAATGGATAGACGCCTCCTGGAAGGGGATAGGCCAGGAAGGTACCACCAGGTGCTGGGCACTGAATTCTCCAAGGAATTCACACGTCTCCCGTTCAGTATTGTCTAGCCTAACGTAAGAGATTCGAAGATCCCTCACCATCCTCGAAAGGAATCGCTGATATTCAGTGAAATCAGCGTCGGAGGAAAGATGAGCCAGGGGTTCCTTTCCCTCAGAGGAGGGAGACGAGGATGATGGGGAGGTCGAATGTCCAGAAGATTCCTGCGGCAGTGGGGAGAGTTGAAAGACCCGCTCATGCATGTATCTAACGTATGAGGGGAAGGCTGCCGCAGAACCTCTGAACTGCTCCCAGGATAACGGACCCGTAGGACCGACATGGCCTGGAAGAGCAGGGGGTGGTTGCAGAGGTACTGGAGGAGGGCACCTGTGAAGAGGCAACTGACCTCTGCTAGGGCTCTGAAATCCGGGGAACGGAGCCCGAGCTGGCGGGAGCCCGGACAACAAACCAGGTCGCAAAACAGAACCCTGGGGATGCGAGCCTGGAAGAGCCCAGAAGGATCCTTCCTGTGGACGAACCTGGGACTGCATGGATCCAGAAGGGCAGTCCGCAGCAACACCACCGAGGGAGTCCCCGGGGCCCAAGAGGGAAAGGCGTGGGTCGGGCGCTACGGCTCCTAGACACCCCCTAGGGGTGGCCAGCCGAGACTGGACGACCGCCCCCGCCTCGACCCTCAGACCGAGAGAGTCTCCTCCCCGACTCCAGTGTTCCCCCACCCCAGAGGTGGCAACAGCAATCCGGAGGCAGCTGTCACAGACCCCCAAGGAGGGAGAGCCCCCTCAGTCCCTACCATACTCCCTCCGGGACCCGGGCCACCCTTAGCCCCGAGGGTCCCTCAGGGGAGGATCGGGAGCTGAGACAGCAGGAGGGGCCCGCTGCCGCCTAGCAGCCAGTGTCACTGGGGACCCTGACCTCGAAGAGTCAGGGTGCCAGGAAGGGTCCACGTCCGGTCACCGACCTCCGGAAGAGGACGACCAGCAGAACTCCACACTGGCAACCTGGGGTCCCCAGAGGAACGCGCGCCGCAGCCAGGGACGGCGCCGGATGACCCTGAGCCCGCCTCACACTGCTAGGGCCCGGCCCCGCTCCCCTGCTGCACCATTCAGGCGCATGGCGCCTGAATTCCTCGGTGCCGCAAGCGGGCCTGGATCTGGAAATGACGCCGAGGGCGCGCCGAGGGTCCACCAGTGCCAGGCCCAGCAGGCCGGGCCTCGACACTGGGGAGCCTGCACCTCCGGGAGAGGTGACTGGCCGAGGCGGTGTCCCCGTCGCGGCCCCGGGAGGGACCACGACGTTCCCCCGACACTGCGAGAGAAGCTTCCCCTTCGGCAAGAGAAGACGAGGAAGCCTCCTCCTCCTCGGACCGTATAGGCCTGGGAGGAGACCTGTGGGGAAGGGCCTAGAGACCTTACATGGGAATCCCTGGAGCGACGCTGTCCCCCGAGGGTCGGCAGGGCCTTGCCGAGCTTGAACGCGTGGACTTCGAGGACACGACGGTCCATGGAGAAACAGGCATCGCATGCATCCATGTTGTGGTTGGGTCCCAGGCAACGGAGACAGACATCATGCCAGTCCGAGATGGAAAAATGCCGGCCACAGGAGCACCGACGCATGGGGCGCGGCCCGCCTTCGACTTCACGCCTTGCTCCCTAACCTGACATGATGCGAACTAAACAAGAAAAACAGCAATAAAAGCACTCGGGCGCTGTATTAAAGAAAAGAAAGGAATGGTCTTACCGCATACGGCCGAGAGTCTCTGCCTGAGAAACGAGGAGTCTTGAAGAACTACGAAAACCGCAAACTATTTCCACTACCACGCAGGTGCAGCCTCGACAGCGGGAGAAACAGAACTGAGATAGAGGAGGAGTCTGCGTGCACCTAACGGCCGTCACAAGATGACATAACACGTCAGGCTCGAGGGCGGCGCCATTGGAGCCAACTCAAAAAAAAACAACAACTCCCGTAGCGGGTGCGCGCCTCCGGCTTAACCCAAGCAGTAATGAATGGTGAAGATTGACAAGGGAAGATCAGGGAGAGACAGACTGGTTAAGGTGGAAATCTGAAACCACCTTAGGCAAAAACTTCCTGTTAGTTCTTAAAACCACTTTATCTCTATGGAAAGAGATGAAATCAGGTTACACTGACAGGGCTTGCAATTCACTGATATGCCTGGCAGAGGTAATGGCTACAAAAAACACAGTTTTTCAAGTCAAGTACTTAAGCTCTGCAGAGGACAAAGGCTCAAAGGGTGGTTGCATAAGCTGAGCAATGCAAACATTAAGGTCCCAAGCAGGAGCAGGGTCCCTAAGGGGGGTATTGGTGTGCAGCAATCCCTTGAAGAACTTACAAAACATAGGATGGGCTGACAGAGAAGAGGGCTTGCCTACTGACAGGAAAGCAGAAAGAGCCGCCAAATGCACTTTAATTGTAGCTGGCCTAAGGCCCAGGCCATTGAGATGGACCATATAGTCCAGAACCGTAGGCAACCCAGCAGAATGTAGAGAAATATTCTTCTTAGAACACCAAATAGTGAACCTTTTCCATTTGGAATTGTAAGTCTTTCTGGTGGAAGGCTTTCGAGAAGCCTTAAGGATATCCAGAACCCCTTGGGAAAGATGCAGATCAGCAAACTAACTCTTCAAGAGCCATGCCTTGAGATTGAGAGACCTGAGGTTCGGGTACCAAATCCTCCCCTGAGAGGATGCCAACAGGTTGTAATTCCTGGGAAGAGACAGGGGCAGATGGACTGCTACAGACAGCAACAGGGGGTACCAGGGCTGTCTGGCCCAACCTGGAGCAATCAGAATCACTTTGCATGGTTGTGATCTTATCTTGACTAACACTTTGAACAGGAGAGGGAAGGGGGGAAAAGCATACAGAAAGTTCCCTTCCCAATTCAGGATCAGAGCATCCAGGGGGACTGAGCCCAAGACTGGGGGTCTGCAACAAAAGAGAGGAAGTTGGTGATTGTCTGCGGCTGCAAAAAGATCTATCTGTGGAGTGCCCCATCTCGAGAAAATCATTTTCAGAACTAGGGGATCTGGGGTCCATTCGTGATGGCCCTGGAATATTCTGCTCAGAGCATCTGCTAGGACATTGTCCTTCCCTGGGAGGTGAACTGCTATCAGAGAGGTTTGCAGGGAATAGGCCAGGGACCACAACTACATTGCTTCTGTGCACAAGGCCGAAGAATGAGTGCCTCCTTGCTTGTTGAAGTACCACATAGTGGTGGTGGTGTCTGTTCTGACCTGGACCACCTTGTTCTGTACAGATTTGGAAAAGGCGTGCAGTGCTGGAAACACTGCTCTGAGTTCCAAGAGACTGATGTGAAGCAGAGATTCCTGAGGCAACCACAGCCCTTGGGTGGTAAGATTCCCCAGATGGGCTCCCCAGCCCAGCAGGGAAGCATCTGTGGTGAGTATCACTGACTGAGACTGAGTGACAAAAGGAACTCCTTGTCTCAAGTTGTCCTGATCCTGCCACCACTGCAAGGCCTGGATCAGGGTTCGAGTCTCTGGGACTACTTTGGTAAGGGAATCCTTTCTTTGGGACCAGAAGGCTCTTAAGTGGAACTGAATGTCCCTCATCTGAAATCTTGCTCCCTGGACCACTGCTGTGGAAGCTGCCATGTGGCCCAGAAGATAAAGGAAATACCTTGCTGGTCGAGACACCTGTAGGGTGAATGAAGAGGCCAGTTCCATAAGGGTCCTTGCCCTGTCCAGGGGAAGGAAGGCTCTTGCCCTTGCTGTATCCAGTTCCGCCCCTATGAAGGTGAGGAGCTGTACTGGCTCGAGAACTGACTTTGGAAGGTTGAGAAGGAATCCTAAGGAAGTGAGCACATGCTGAGTTATTTGCAAATGTGACTTGACTTGGTCTGGAGACTGACCCACTATGAGCCAGTCATCCAAGTATGGGAAGATGGAGATCTTTTTTCTCCTTAGGAAAGCAACCACTACTGCCAGACACTTTGTGAAAACCCTTGGGGCTGATGTTAGGCCAAAGAGCATTACTCTGAATTGATAGTGGCCTGAGGGCAACTCGAATCTGAGGTACTTTCTGTGGGAGCACCTGATGGGAATGTGAAAATAGGCATCTTTGAGGTCCAGGGAGGCTAGCCAGTCCCCTGGCCTTAGAGGGGGCAAAATTATTCCCAGAGGCACCATTTTGAACTTTGGTTTTAAAACGCGTTTGTTCAGATATCTTAGGTCCAGGATGGGCAGCCATTCTCCTGTCTTTTGGGGGTTAGGAAGTACCTGGAGTATAATCCTTTGCCCTTGTGTAGGGTAGGAACCCTTTCTATGGCTCTGAGAGCCAGGAGGGAAGAAACATCTGCCTCTAAGGCAATGGTCTCTGATGGATTTGCAGGTAGAAAGGATCTGGTTCTCATCTTGGGAAATTTTTTGAAGCTGAGTACCAGTCCCTGGCTTACTACTTCCAGGACCCACTTGTCTGATGTCAGAGACTTCCAGTCCTGGACAAAGTAAGCCAGCCTGCCCCCTACTGGTATTGGAGAATCGGCCCGGGCAGACCCATCAGAGTGTCTGCTTGGCAGGGGCTTTACGCTGAGGGGTGGATACAGGCCTGCTCATCCCCCGTCTGCCTCTCCCTCTGAAGAACCCCCTCTGAGAATAACAGGAGGAGGCCTAAGCTTGGTAAAAAGGCCTTTGGAAAGGCCTGCCCCTGGACTGCTGCCTTTGAGGAGTGGCTTGCCTTTCTTTGGCCTGAGCACTCCTGTAAGTGGTCCTGTACTCGTCCATCTTTTTCATGTAATTCTCAGTCTGCTCCCCAAACAGAGAATTACCAATAACAGGAAATCCATGGCCTTAGCCTGGGTATCCTGTGATAGGCTAGTACATCTGAGCCAAGCCATCCTCCGAAGAGCCACAGATGTAGCCATGACTCTTGATGAAACATCACTGGAGTCCACAGCAGCATGAAACTGCACTTTGGATGCCTCAATCCCATCTGCAGACACCTGCTCCAGCTCCCTGGCAAGCTGGTCAGGGGCCTGTTTAGCCAGAGCCAGCACAGTGTCCCACCTGGACTTCTGGTATCTAGTTGTGTAGGCCATATAGTTAGCCTGCCTGAGTCCCAAAGATGCTGCCATGTACTGTTTCTTTGCCATGGCATCAATCCTCCTGGAGTCCTTATCTGGGGGGTGTGATGCCAAGGGGATATTTGCCTTGTCACAGGCAGCAGCCTGAACTACCCCAACATGGCTGCATTGCTGAGAAAGGAAATCCGTGTCTGAGCCTGAAAGAGTATACCTCTTGTCCATTCGTCTGTCCACAGGAGGTATGGCGTTAGGAGTCTTTAGAATGTTATGTGTCTGTTTCCCAAAGGATTTGTGGAGGGGAACAGACAGTTTCCTGGACTCTGGGATGTCCATCATTTCAACAAAATCAGGCTCCTCCTGTTCCTCTACTGCTTCTTCCATAGGAAGCTGGAGGATTTCAGCCACTTTTTTGTAAAACAAAGTGAGAAGGGGACTCAAAGCCTAGGAGGAGAAACACCTGAAGGTCTGTCTGGGGAGATGTCCAGGTCAATAGGCACATCCAAACTTTCACAGTCACCATCATCATCCTCATACTCTCCCTCCTCCTCCTCCGGTTCACAAAATTCTTCCAAGGTGTAATCCGGAACTGGAGAAACTGACCAAACCGAACCACTGCCAGACAGTGCCGGTTCAGCTGGAACCAAAGTAAGCAATTGCACTATCCTTATCGCCTTAGCTATCTCATCAGCGGTCAGAGTATGAATTTCTGGATCCGAACCAGAAGATTTATCTTTTCTTTTTCTTTTTACCGGAACCGACTCCTCAGAATTGGCTCTCCTTTTGCCCGAAGTATCGCCCTGGTCAGAGGGCAACCCTTCTGGTTCAGTTGGAACCGAACCAGACTGGCCATCCGGGTCAGCGGACTTCTCAGCCTCCCTTTCCCTCAGTCTACCTAATCTCTTTTCCAGGGTAGCTTTGGGAAAATTCTTACAAATTTGGCAATCTGAATCGAGGTGGTCAAACCCCAGACAAACACAGGTGGTGTGGGGATCAGCCTTAGCAAAGACTTCCTCACACACACTGCAGTGTTGAAACCCAGTGGGCCCGGTTTTTTCCTTGGGTTTCTCAGACATGGCCAATCCTAACCAAACCTTTCCCTTTTTTTCGGCAATCCGCCAGGCAGGACTCCCCTAACGGTTCCTGACCGTGTTACGGGTCTTGGGAAAAAACATAATAAAAATCCTTTTTTTTTTTTTTTGTTTAGAACCGATACAGACCTGTTACCACACTCTAAGTAATTTCACAAACCTTTTCACCTGAAACTGATCGGTTCAGCCGAACCGATCCACAATTTACAAATTCCACACAGAAACTAATTAGAAAACCTATCTAGTACTCACGGTACCACAGACAGAGACTTAGACAGATTCGGTAGCAGCAATTCAGTAGAAACCGGGCGAAAAAACAACACTTTAACAGACTGTTCTGAACCAAGCAAAGGAGAAATCTCCGGAGCGACTGTTCAGTGAGGCAGAGTAAAGAATCTGACGGTTAGAGTTTAAACAACAGCAGACAGGGGCTTCAACCGAGCTCGCGTTGAACATTCCATGCTGGCCATGGAAAGTTTAACTCTTTGTTCTCCGGGGCAGTTGAAAGGCAGGACCGAACTGCATATGTCAGAATACAGCAAGACTTCATGTTGTTTGAAGAACAGCCCTGCCGTTAAATGGTACACATGCACTGTTCTGTATAGTGTATAGTGGAACGTCGTTGCCTCAAAAAAAAAAAAATCTTTTTTTTTTACAATAAGACTAACTGTCACATTGCTGCTTGAGGACACCATGTGTGATGTCCGCACTGCAGCAGAATGAGAAGTCGTTCTGCTGTCCTGCGGACATCACTTTTTGGTTCTGTTGCACTACGGATGTCACTAGTGCAGCAGAACAACATTTTGAGAGCGCTAGATTTCAGTGAATGACGACGTTGCACTATACACTATAAAACCATGAATAACCACCGAAACCACCACAGACCACCGAAATTGCATTAATAGGTCCCAGACTCCAGGGTAAGCATTGGAGCTGGGACCAGATTTTAATGAGACTGAGACACAAGGCACAAATTTAAAGCATTTTTCACGGCCTAGTAGGGCTGGGAAACAGGAAATACTTGGTGCTCAGTGCCAGGCCACAGCAGGAAACCAGTTGAAGATCAGTAAAGTCGGTCATTAATAATAAATTAAGTATTGCTAGGGGAGTTTTTTTTATTTATTTTTTTAAATACACAACCTCGGTCTGTGATGCCTTGAGAAACCCGGTTTATGAAATACTGCACACCTCTTGTGTGTGTGTGTGTGTGTGTGTGTGTGTGTGTGTGTGTGTGTGTGTGTAAAGAAACCAATACATAACCCTACATGTTTTTTATTCTCTGTGTTATATACTAGTACTTTAACCCCCGCTGTGCATCTACACGCTCACCACCCAGGTCACAACTAAAAACTAGCTTTGGTTCAGCATGCCTCTCTGCTTAGCAGTTTGATAATAAGGTTAAAAAGTATGCAGTTTTATAGAGGACAGTCTCGGATTTAAAAATCAATGCACTGTTAAGCACTTACACAAACATTCAAACCTGCAGTAGGCATTCTACTAGAGGAATGTTTTGGCCTCTTGGACAAAGGTTGTTTTTTTTTCAGGTCACGTAATTTGGGCTCCATTTCAGGAAGTTAGAAAAAAATCTTCCTGGAGAACACTGCTTTTTTAATCTTTCCATTATGTGTTCTGATAAGTCATGTATTTGGAATGTAGACCAAAGCAGACAATCTCCTGCGGCTGACCTCTTTTGCAGATGTCAACTGCAGGTGACTATAGATGCTTCTGAGCAGCTTTGTTAACATTCTGGTTACAAGCGAGATGAAAGGATCAACCATATTTTAACAAAGTGAAACCTTTTTTCTCCTAAGGTGCAAATCAGGGGAGCATCACACAATGGCTGAAGGGTTTTGTGGATGTTCCATATTAAAAATGCACTGAACTGTCTTTTGAACATCTTTAGAAATGCAAATAAATATATCTTGGCCAATCAGTTAAATCATGAGGATTTTGTAATTTTTAGTTCCAGTTTATGCTGTAGTTGTACAAGTAAATTAAAGACAAACCCTTTAAAAGAAATCAAGAACTTATAGCTTAAGAGAGTCTAAAACAAACTCAGTCATCTCAAGAAATGTATTGTTATATGTACTGTTTTATATTGTAAGGCTGAGCCTCTGAATCCACCTATAAAACTGAGCTAACAAAACAAAGCAAAAAAACAAAACAGAGTTATGGCAGTAGCCCTACAGAGTAGAGTAGTGTAGTGCCAGTGTGCTTTATGGGGTGAAGCTATGATGGACAAACACTGTTAAGCTCACTTAAAAAGATGACAGTAACAAATTTTACAACTTAAAGAGCTAGTACACTGCCTTCATTTTTAAAAGCAGTCAACCATTATCTTTTACATCGGAGGTACTTTTTCTTTTCTCTTTAATTATAAGATTGTTAACCTGCTGTCAGCGAGTGTGATGTATGGGACAGCACTCTGCCTGACAGCCGACATCATCTATCTCTATTCCCCTCACTATTTATTTATTAGCTTTTGGTAACCGGATAAGTGCATTAGGCAATAACCCTTCCTATTTTCAAACACGACCCGGGAGAGTACAGGATATTGTCATACAAATAGAGTCAGCTAGGATACATACAGTTATTGATGGCTAACAACATATCCTCGTAGGGATAGTCAGGAATTATACATACAGCAGAGACCATCCACGCAGGGATGAAAAAGGACAGGCAAGACAAGCCAGGTGAATGCACTCTTAGTTCACAAAACCAGTATTTCTAGGCTGTAAAAAAAAAAAAAACAGGAACAGAGTGCTAGGCGCTGTTAGGTGCAGTCACAGGTATCAAGTGCATTAAAGTAAAAGAAAAGTGCGGTTTTGAGGGAGAAGTGAGATTGGGGGCACTTGAAACTAGGAGGGAGGGAGTTCCAGAATTTAGGGGCAAAATGAGAGAATGTTTGCTTCCTCATTTTTGTAGAGCAGTGTGGGACTGAGAGCAGAGGGGAGTTTGAAGACCTCAGAGGACAGTAGTGAAGCACCAGAGTGAGCACAGCCCCGAGACAGTCAGGGTGGGGGTTTCTGGTCACGGAGTTAATGAAACAACCCGGAGAATAGGAGTAATGGGATTTGGGAGACATCCAGTATAGGGAGTAGTATAGGAGGCAGTGGTGAGTAAGGCAGGGGGCAGATAGGGCAAATCTACAAATATTATTGTAAGTGGTGTCCCATTTACGGAGATTACCAGCATTAATGTGGAAAAGAATAGGGAGGGCGTATTGCAACCTGGGCAGCAAGACACCTCTAGCCACAGAAATCCTGGCAGCCGGGGTTAGGGAGTGGCGCATGCGGTAGACGGCACCGACCTTAATGTTAACAGATCTGCATACCTCAATAATGTGCGAGGAGAAATAAAGTACGGGATCCCTCATCACTCCAAGGTATTTGAAAGGGCCTGTGACCAGGACTACTGATCCACTGCAGCAGAGCACTCGAAGCTTGGAGGACTTAGCATAGACTTTTCTAGAGGACCCGAAGAGCATAGCCCAAGTCTTAGGTAGATTTAGGATTAGGAGGTTAGAAGAAAGCCAGGCCTGAGTCTGTTGGAACGCAGATGACAGGTGACCATTAATGTCAGGGACAGATAGAGAGGCAGCGTAGAGCATCAGGACATCAGCATACATGATTGAGCGACAGTGGGGAAAGGAAGTAGGACTATCGTTGACGAAGATGGAGGAGAGCAAGGGTCCCAAGATGGACCCTTGTGGGATACCCCAGAAGACTGGAGCCGGAGATGAAAGAACCTTACAGAAGGAAATGGATTGTTAGCGGTTAGCAAAGTAGCTGGCGAACCAGGATAAGGTGGATCCAGAGACCCCAAGTGAATTCAGTTTATTCAAGAGCAGAGGGTGATTGACCAGATCAAAAGCTTTGGTGAGGTCGATGAACACAGCACCCGTAAAAAGGCCTTTATCCTTGCTGGACTTGACATCACTGGTAAACAGGGTGAGAGCAGTTGTGGTGCTATAACCAGTCCTGAATCCATGTTGAGTGAAAGTTTGAAATTTAGTAAATGAGCAGAGATCTGGCAGTGAACAAGTTTCTCCAATATCTTGTTGAGGGTAGGCAGTAAGTGCAATGGGATGATAGTTGGATAGGTTTTATGGGTCACCTTTTCTGAAAACGGGAGTGATCCTGGCAGTTTTCCAGGCCAAAGGCACCATGGAGGTGCTGATGGACAAGTTAAAAAGACGAGTAATAGAGATAGCTAGGCGAGGGGCAGCAAGTCTTAAGATCCTTGGTTCGAGACCATTCGGCCTGGCACTGCTATGAGAGAAAATGGTTTGTAGTAGTCTCAGAACCTCCTGACATGTGATGGGGGTAAGTACTAGGGAAGGAGGTGCATCAAGGGGAATTGGAGGAGGGGACTTGGGGCCACAAGATGAAGGAGGAGGGATATCAGAAACCTTGGTGAAGAGGGTGTTGAAGGAGTTGGCAATGGTGCGGTAGTTATTGCAAAGGGTATTGTTAATTAGCATGTCCTTGGGAGGCTGTGGCTTGGTATTCTCCAAGATCTCATTGATCTGTGCTCAATATTTCTTTGGGTCGGGGGCAGAGGAGTGAAGGAGTTCAAGGTAGTACTGCAACAGGCAGCTCCTGCCACTCGAAGACCGACCGACCTTTTCTTAAATCTGTTGCAACAGTTCTTCTGTTTCTTAGCCTGATCTATCCTTTACAATTTGTAGCGTAACCCCCCCCTGCAAATGGGGGTTCCCAAAAGCCTTTCAGGAGCTGGCTGAGTGCTCCCAGCCTAAATGGTGTTCGGCATTTAAGCCGTGAATCTGTGAGTGCTTTTAGAGCCTTTGGTAACATCTCCTTAACAGCTGTCTGCTTTCAGGCATGATTAGGTCACATTGGGGGGGAGGGGAGACTGTGTGTTTCCTTGCTTGAGCCCTGCTCAAGTTGCTGACAAATCGCTCCATTTCTGCCGTCGCTAAGTGGGCGGAGTGAGTGCTTTTCAAAGATGTAACTGTTTGCCACCTGTCGTTTAGAGTATTAGTGGAAATGTAATTTGTCTAACCTGCCTTTCTTGCAGCTGGGACTCTGTGTGTTTTGCTCCTCCATTATGGATCTGAACTATTTAATAGATTCAATCAGTGCAGGAGGGGCATCCAAAATGGAGTTTGTGTGGACCAACCAGGATCAGAACTCTCTTGGGAGCCGGCTTGCCATAAGAAACATAGCTAGTAATTCTGGGAAGTGAAGTTCTGGACGTTGGTGCCTATTTGTACCAACAGGGGGAGTTTTGAGTGATTGACAACTAAGTCCACTAATTGGACCGGTGGCGTACAAATGAAATGCCCTGCCTTATGCCTGGAGAGGCAGATCTGTTGTGACCGTGACCAGGGAAGGAGCTCCGAGCTTCTGCACTACAGAGTTTCACACGGGAAACACGTGTGGAGGCCTAAACTCGGGCGGTGCGTTGCCATGGCGATTCGTACTGAATCAACAGAAGGAGACTGAAAAATTGGGAACCAGGCTCACCCTGTAGAGGACTGGAGAAACTGCTTAATCGCGCTGGGTCTGTCAGGAAAGTGAAGCTGCAGTGTGAACTCCCGGGTTAGCAGTAAGTGCAATCGGGACCAGAGAGCAGCTGCCTGGTATAGTAATTTCCTTTACATACAAATGTGTGGAGAGCTTGTGAAGGACAGCTAAACGAGTCCTCTTGACCCGTGTGTGTAGACGGAAAGGCAACTGCATGCAGGCGGACTGAATCCGTTGCTGGTTGAAGCTGTGTGCCTGCTTGTAGAATTTCATCCCTCTGCTGTGCGAGGGCGTCTGGCAATCCATGACTCCCCTCAGTGCCACTTTTCAGCATTGAATCTGGGAGTACAAATCAGAGTAGCTCCCTGCCATCTGTTATCAAATTGCAAGTATTTCATCTGATTTCTTTTCCTTCTTTTCTTCATGAACTGAGCCATCCGGCTCCGGATTACAACTGGGTATTGTGCAAGTGTTTTTCCATCACAGGGGCTCCAGCCAGCTGCACCGATCCTGGCTAGCCCCCCACCATCCTGGGTACCCAGTAAGAGTGACATTTGGGACTCTGAATATGCGCACAGTACTTTGATTATTAATGTGTCTAACCTAATTAACCTGATTTCCCCATGTCCTTGTTACAGCCCCTTAAAGAAATCAGATCTGTTTGTTTCAGCAAAGTTACACTGACTGAGGTATTCGTTTATGTTAAAGTATTGTACAGTGGCTATTGTATTACATCATCTTGTTTTACAAGGGATCCCCAGAGTCAAGTTGACCGAACCAGCACTGGGGGTAAGTGTAAATAATGAAGATACTCATGATGTATTGTGTGGACCACTAGTAAGAATAAAAGGGGGTCTCAGTGTCCCAGAGGGCTGTGACCAAGTTAGTCGAACTACTGTAAACCTGACCTCTGGGTGGAGGCACCCGCCATAGAACCTAGGCCCCTCAACCTGTTAGCAGTTAGGCAGGCAGGGGTAGTAGCCCTTGGGATAGCGCCACCTGGGGGTTACACTAGTCCATATGGTTGGCCACCTATAGGCACCCCTTCCCTTTCTTGATTATGCTACAGTGTCCTCTTTAATTTTCCTTTTCCCTCTCAGATCCTCGTACAGGGAGGTTATTGTGGTGACCTCCAAGTGTATGTAAAACGGCAGGTTGTATTTATTGTTGTTGGATTTAGTATGTTATAGCACTACTATGTCAAAAAATACCTTGATGTATTGTGCAGTATATAGCTTATGTTTATGAAACCTGTAAATGTTGGAAATACCATGGCACTAGGTATTTTTGATAAAGGTAAAAAGTACTAGTTGACTATATCATAAAGATTAAGTTAGCTGTGCTATTTAAATGCATGTAAATTGCTGTAAACTAGACAAGTCTGAAATGTCATAGTGATTTGCATATATCCCATGAGGCTTTGCATTATGGAAGTATGTATTACGCTGTATTTCTTTGAAACATGATTTGTTGCCAATGCACTTTCGGGTAATCCTTTTTTTCAGTGATTCTGCATTGAGGGTCTTTGTTTTTAGCTTTTTTTTTTTATTTTAGTGAGCCCCCAGCACCTAAGCAAACAAGGCCTGCATAGGGATGGAGCTTGAATCTCAACTGGTATGTTAGATCAGAGATCAGTGTCAGTAGGAGCTGGCTATGTCCAGAGAAATGACATACATAATTTTTTGCTGCAAACTAATGTGCTGAAGAAGGAATATGGCATTGCAGAAGCTCATTTCCTGTATATTGAATAAATATCACACAGAGATTGTGTGTTGAACCTGAAGTGCGGTGTCTCGTCCATCTGTTATCCTACAACCCCTCCACAAGTAGCTGCTTTTGGCAGCCCGAACCTCCTTCTTACAGGTATTGCGCAGGGCATGGTACTCGTCAAAGTCAACCTGGATAGAGGAGGATTTCCATTTAGACCAAAGTTTGTCATGCAGCTTGAGACTTTGCAGCAGAGGCTGCTCCAGCCACTTGGTCACCTTCCCTCTGACTCTATGCTTGGATAATGGAATGTGCTTGTTCTGTAAGGCTAGTAAAGTCTCACTGAAGTAATCGGTAGCCAGGTTGATGTCATTTGTTGTGAATAGGGGAGACCAATCAGCCTGCTTTAGATCATGCAAGAACACAGCCGGAACAAGTTTGGAAAAGTTAGCAAAGGATTAAACTTTGGGGAGATATGAGGGAGGAGATGTACCCCTCACACAGTAGACTGGGCAGTGATCATGGATTGAGTCAGGTAAGGCCCCAGCGGGAGAGTAAATACAGGTTACTCACCTGTAACAGGAGTTCTAGGAATGGTATATGTTGTTCATCCACACTTATTGGCAGGTTCCTTGCCGCTTTAAATCTTGCCAGAAGGTCTTCAAGCTGGCTCCTCCCACCCACCCGGGTGGTAAAACTCTCGGCTCCGCCCCATGACACCAGATCTGGCCCGCTGGAAGCTCAGGTTGTGCATCGAAGCCGGGGAGGTCGGGTGGGTGTAGTGGATGAACAACATATACCATTCCTAGAACTCCTGTTACAGGTGAGTAACCTGTATTTCTAGGGACATGGATATGTTGTTCATCCACACTTATTGGCAGACTCCTAGCAGTTCTCCGGGAGGAGGGAGGCAAGGCGCACACCCCCAATACTTACTTGGGAAATAAGGACTGGAGAACCGAGGCCCCAAAACCAGCATCCCGTGTGACGAAGGTCGATGTGGTAATGGGTAATAAAGGTGTGTGCTGACTTCCAGGTAGCAGCCCTGCAGATTTCCTGGATAGGGACGTCCCTGGAAGCAGCCACCGATGCAGCAGTATGACGGGTAGAATGAGCTCTTATCCTCTGGGAGGCTCCATGCCCGCCAACTTATAGCGATCTGTAGGAGGTGACCCACCTGCCTATAGTCCGCTTGGCTGCAGGTCTGCCAGGTGCGGCTTCAGCATAGGTGACAAACAGCTGGAGAACCTCTCCCCGAATTTCAGCCGTGCGCTCCTTATAATAAGTGAGCGCCCTTCTAGGGTCCAGAGTATGGAGCCTGTATTCGGCCTCCGAGGTGTGACTGGGGTAGAACACCAGCAGAGTCAGCACCTGGTTAAGGTGAAACTCCGACACCACCTTCGGAAGGAATTTCGAGTGGGGACGCAGGACAACCTTGTCCCTGTGGAAGACCAGGTAAGGAGACTCGATGCAAAACGCCTGGAGCTCTCCCATCCTTCTGGCTGACATGATAGCCACCAAGAAGGCGGTCTTCCACGACAGGTGAGAGAGATCACACCTGTGCATTGGTTCGAATGGCTTGCCCATGAGCTTTGCCAGTACCAGCAGTAAATCCCACAGAGGTGGAGGTTTTTGCACCGGAGGGGAAATGTGATCAAGGCCTTTGAAAAAGCGCCCGACCACCTTTTCCTGCGCCACCGACTGCTTCCCGGCCCGCACCCGGTAAGCAGAGATGGCTGCCAGGTGCACCTTTAGGGTCGTCGACCTAAGCTCTTGACTAGAAAGGGACCATAAATAGTCCAAAATGCTTGCCACAGAACAGGAGGAAGGGTCCAAGCCCTTGCCCTGACACCAAATGGAGAATCTCTTCCATTTGAAGGCGTAGCATTTTCTGGTCGACTCCTTACAGGACGCCTCAACAACATTGAGGACCTCGTCGGAAAGACCCAAGGTCTGGAACTCTAGCCGCTCAGGAACCAGGCCGTCAGGTGCAGGGATTGAAGGTCCAGATGGAACACCTTCCAGATTGACTGAAAGCAGGTCCGGGCGAGCTGGAAGCTGCCTCGGGAGCCTGGAGCTGAGGCTGAGGAGATCTGGGTACCAGAACTGGCGGGGCCAGTCTGGGGCTATCAGGATCACCTGCGCCTTGTCCCTCCTTGCTTTGAGAAGCACCTTGTGAATCAAAGGAAATGGGGGAAAGGCGTAGAAGAGGCCCGGGGTCCACAGCCTTGAGAAGGCATCCCCCTGCAGCGAGCCCTGCTGAGGGGTGCGGGCATGAAACAGCCTCAGCTTCGCGTTCTCCCTGGAGGCAAACAGGTCCACCTGAGGTGTGCCCCAGTGGGAGAACAGATCTTGTACTACCTCCGGCAGGAGAGACCATTCGTGAGATGCAGCCCCTATCCGGCAGGGCATCGGCCAGGGTGTTGGAGGCACCTGCCACATGAATGGCTAGGAGAGCCGCCTCCAGGCTGCGCACGAGTGACCAAATGCGGAGAGCTTCCTTGCATAGAAGCATGGAGCGCGTCCCGCCCTGGCAGTTCAGGTAGTACATGGTCGTGGTATTGTCCGTCTGGACTCGGACCACTTGACCCCGGAGAAACGGAGCAAAGGTGGTGAGAGCTAGGCGGACCGCTCGGAGCTCCAGCAGGTTGATGTGGCATCGGGACTCCCGTGGGGACCAGAGGCCGTGCACTCGGTGTTCCCCCAGATGGGCACCCCAACCCATCAGAGAGGCATCAGTCGATAGAGAGACCGTCGGCTCGGGGCGGACAAACGGGATGCCCTCCTGCAAATGGAATGGAACGGTCCACCACTGGAAAGCGTTCCACATCTCCTGGGTCACTATCACTAGCTGGTCCAAAGGATCGCAGCGTTGTGAACACTGGCTGGCCAGTCCCCACTGAAGGGGGCGCATGTGCCAGCAGGCCCAACGGACCACGCTGGTACAGGCCGCCATGAGACCCAGAAGGCGCAGGAAGTCCCGGGCAGGGCACGACTGCACAACCAGAAATGATTGGGCAAAGGAGGTAAGAACCTCGGCCCTGTCCGCCGGGAGTCGTGCTCTGGCTCGAAGAGAGTCGAGCTCTGCCCCGATGAACAGGATCACCTGCTTTGGCTCAAGTTCCGACTTGGCCTCATTGATGAGAAGGCCAACTCGTGAGCAAACCTGGAGGGCCAGATCTCTGGACCGCTCCACCTCCCGTCTGGAGGAGGCTGCTATCAGCCAATCGTCCAGGTAAGGGTACCCCCGGACCCCTCGGCACCGCAGGAATGCTATCACCACTGCCATGCATTTGGTGAAGACCCTGGGAGCTGGAGATAAGCCGAAGGGCATGGCTCGGAACTTGAAGAGGGATCCCTCCTCGGCGGAGGAATCTCCGATGTGACGGACGGATAGGGACGGAAAGAACGCATCCAGTAGGTCCAGAGAGCAGAACCACACGCCGTGTTCCAGAGATGGTATTATCTGCGCCAGAGTGACCATTCTGAAGGTTCGAGACCTTAGGAACTTGTTCAGGTCGTGTAGGTCGAGAATGGGGCGCCAGCCCCGTCCGTTCAGAACCAGGAAATACCTGGACACGAACCCCGGGTCTGAAGGGGGGTCCTCCACCTCCGTGATCACCTCCTTTTGGAGGAGGAGAGCGATGTCGGCTCGGCGAGCCGCCAGTGAGGCTGCGGACCCCGAGGCCCCCCGAGGTGCGACGGCTCTGAAGGGCGGGGCCTGCTCGAATACCAGAGGTAGGTCTTTTCCCACCACCTCCAGGACCCACCTGTCCGTGGTAACAGCGGACCAGGCGGAAAGGAAGTGTCTGAGCCGTCCCCCCACGAGGGGAACCAGGGGTGAGATGACAGGGATGGGGGAGACACCCCTCAGCCCGTCACTGGACAGGCTTGGAGGAGGGACCAGCCGAGGAACCTCCTGGGCCTTTACCTCCCTGCTTCCTGTTGGAAGAAGCCGACGGCTTGGGCTTGGGATACCAAGGTGGAAGCCTGCTGGCCCTGACGCTGTTGGGCCAGGCTGCGCATGGGCAGATAGGGACTAAAGGGCTTAGGCTGTGGCTTGTGGCCTTTGGTCCTTCTGGAGCGGAAGAGACCGAGTCCAAGGTAGCACTGGACTTCTCGATCCTCTGCAGGTGACCTTCCACCCCAGGGCCAAAGAGGTCAGTCCCCAAAGGGAACATCCGCCAACTTGTGCTGGTATCAGTAAAGGTGGATATCCTCAGCCAAGCCCGGCGATGCATGGCCACTGCGGCCGCCACAGACCTGACACATGAGTCCCCGATGTCTAACGCAGTCTGGAGCTGCTGTTTAGCCACTGCCCTGGTCCCGTACCTGCCTGACGGTAGTCTGCAGATCTGCGGGAAGATGAGGGACAACCTCATCCAGGAGCCCAACAGGGCATGAGAAAATGTGCCATGAGGACGGCCGAACTGGCTGGCGAGGCGCGAGAGGACTCAGCATAGACTTTTCACTCAGCATAATCCAATTTCTTGGATTCCTTGTCGGGAGGTTTGTCCACATCTGGCGTTCGGCCGCGGAAAGCTATGGTAACCAACCCCTCGGCTGAGGGTAAACCAAAACGGACAGGAGCCGGTAGGGACCGCATAATTCCTGGCCAACCTGGTCAGGCGCAGGGCAGGAAGCAGGACGCGCTGCCAAAGTCTCAAGGCCGGACCCACTATGGCTTCGGCCACCGGAAAGGCCCCCGTAGGAGAATCCCCTCGGTCCAGAATCTCCGTGAGGGGATACCTGGCCCGTTTAGAAACGGGTTCGAGCTTCATCCCGGTGGACTCCGAGATGAGTCGAAGCAACCCTAAGAAGGACGAAGAGCTATCGTCCATTGACTGTCCTCCAGAGGACTCCAAGTCTATGCGCTTGGAGAAGAGGGAGGAACCATCATCGGACTCAGAAGAGTCCTCAAAGAGCTGCTCGCCCTGAGCCACCCTCCACCTGCCGAGGTTTATCGGGAGTGAGGGTGACCGACAGCCTATGGGGCAAACCAAAGCCGACCGAGAATTTTTGGTGGAGCCCCAACTAATGGCTGTGGGGCGGAGGTTCCACCAGAATCGGTGGGGCAGCTGGAATTGGCAACAACCGTGGCCTGAGAACAGGCTCCTCGACTACAACAGGGGTTGTTTGACTGCTCGGTGACAACACTTAATGGCGGGGAAGACGACTGGGTCGGCTTATTCCCGGTCAAAAGACTGTTGCCACATAAGATCCTCGTACCTCCGGCGCAACTGGCGAGAGCCTCCCCTCATCGGGAAGAGGAAGAGCGGCGCGCCGCTGCAGGTGCCGAGACCGCCTATGACGGCGGGATCGGTTGGACCACGAGGATGTCCGAGACCGAGAGTCTCGACTAGGCCCAGGAAGGCAAGGAGAAGTGTCGGAAATCGGCACTCCCCTCGGCTCGGACGATCCCACGAGAAGGCTCCGAACCCGGGGCACAGACGGAGCCGGCGGGATCCTCAACTCCCACCGGGGGAACCGGGAGGGATTCTCAGCTTCTCCAGCCCGACAACTCAGTCCAACGGTCGAGAAAAATCTGGGACCGGCTGGCGAGAGTCTCGGCCAACTGGCCTGACAGGGACACCGTGAAGCCAGTGGCCGAAGCTGAGGGGTCGACCGAAGTCGACTGTCGACAAGGGGAGGGGGATCTTTCCCGCTCCCAAGAGTGTCGATGGAGAGACTTACTTTTGCTCTTTTTGGACCTGGAAGAAGGTCCCGAAGAAGTTGGACAAAGCTCCTTAAAAGAAGCCGAGTAAGAGGCACCGAGAGACAGCGGGACAAATCACCGCAGCTTGAGGTAAGTAGGCCGCGCCTTGCTGCCTCCTCTTCGAGGCGATCATCCGCCAAGCTGATTCACGAAAGCCCGTCACGCTGACACCGCCAATCGGGCTCTTTAGATTTCACCGTGGAATTCTTTTCTCGGGCACCCCAGTTGTAATCGGGCAGCACGGTCTTCAAGGACGAGGTAAAAAGGAAGAGCACAAGTCGCAGGCCTGCGGTCATGCTCGCAGGCCCAGGCAGTAGATGCATGTGGAGTGCGGATCCGCTCTAGACATCTTCTGTTCGCAAGGGCACCTCCAAATCCGGGAGTCGATCGGTCCATCGCAGTCGCGAGGAGAAGAAGACCAAGTCTTTTGCAAAACTTTCAATTTTGAACTTTCAAGAATTAGAACCAGTCTTAAGCGCAACGCTGCTAAGGAGGGAACCTGAGCTTCCAAGCGGTAAGGAAGATCTGACGTCATGGGGCGGAGCCGAGAGTTTTACCACCCGGGTGGGTGGGAGGAGCCAGCTTGAAGACCTTCCGGCAAGATTTAAAGCGGCAAGGAACCTGCCAATAAGTGTGGATGAACAACATATCCATGTCCCTAGAACAATCCTTACGGTTAGTGAGGATCCAGTCTATCAGAGTACTGCTGTGATTGTTCTGTGAGATCCTAGTAGGAGACGAGATAAGTTGAAAGAGGTTGGCCTTGCTGATGGTAGAGGCAAGGGAAGAGGAGTTAGGACCGAGCCAGTTGAGGTTAAAATCACCAGACAGAGCACCTCGTTATTCTTGGTCAGTACAGGAATCAGTTCAGTAAGTTCCTCAAGACCAAGCTTGCTGTTTCTGGGAGGTAAATATACTCCGAAGATGTGCAGTTTCTTGGCACCACCCAGTAGTAGGAGTGAGTGTAAGACCTCAATATTATTCTGAGGTATGGTGTACTGGAGAGAATTGTTCAGGTGAGAATTGTAGTACAACGCCAAGCCTCTACCTCTTTTGGGGGGGGAGGTCTGTCGGCGCGGAACACATTATAGCCTGGTAGTGCGCAGTTAAGGTCCAAGACAGAGGGTTTCAAACAGGTTTTAGATAGAACAAGTATATCAGGATTATTGACCTGAACCCAGGCCTCCAGTTCAGGGAGATTGGCAGTAAGATTTTGGATATTTAGATAGGCAAAAGTCAAGCCCGTGGCCTGGGGCAGTAGGTGATTAATGCCGTGATAAGCATGGTTAGGACTGACCAATGGGCCAGGGCTGGCTTCTACGTCCCCAGCTAGAGCAAGGGATGATAATCCAATAACCCATAGAATAGCAAGCACAGAGGTACGAGAGACGTTTGCAGGGGATGCAATATTTCTGCGTACCATGTGCCTGAGTATTAACCCTAAGAGTTTGTAGCCAAGGTACGCTGGAGGAATTGGCGTAGGGTAACTTTTGGCCATCATGTTAGAGAAGGTGAAGTTACAGGGGTGTTTCCTCAGTCTGGAGTGTGGATGTCCCAGTAAAGAGGGATAGGGCATTGAGTGCAAGTAGGGCAGCGAATGTAGTAGACGGAAGATAGCACACAGCAAATCTGGCCATCCTAGTGGAAAAGTCAGAACAGGACTGGTAAAACAATTAAGGAGTAGGTAGAATAGAAGAAAAAGGTGAAAACTGAGGAGTGAAGAAGGTCAAGGTTTAGAGGGTTAGAACAGGGATAGATCCACCAAAAGGGTAGGACATAAGATCAGGGCAGGATGAGCAACCATTGCTCTTGATGAAGCAGAATCCTGGAAATGTCTGGTTGGTCAAAAATCACAACAGTGTAATGCCAGCCAGAAATAATAGGAGTTATGCAGATTTGAGAGAGGGCACCATCTATCGGCGAAATGGAATAACCTGCAGATGAGAAACTTGGCACTTAGAAGACACACGTGCTATCAAGTGCATATACAAAGCAAGACAGCTAAGGGTGGGAGGGTATTGGTAGCAGGTGGGGAGCAGCCATGTAGCGGCTGCAGGGAATCTGCAGTCTGAATACAGGAGATTTAATTTAATTTAAGATGGGCTCTGGCAAAGATTCCAGGAATTAATGGCAAAACAAATTATTTCACAGCCTGAGCAGTTCTGATTAAAGGTTAGCTCGGGTAAGCTTTTAAAACGTCTCCAACAGATGTAATTAAAATTGGAGTGAGAGCAGCAATGAATAGCTCACACCGCCCCACAGACTAGCTTAATTCAGTTTTCCAGCGGAGTTCCCTAAAATGGACTCAAACTGCCCTGCAGCACATAAATTGAAATAAAAGTTGACATTGCCTAGCTGCACAGAAGTAAAAGAAAATGGGAGCAGACAACAAATACTGTGGGAGTCGCAGCTGAAGGGGCAAATAGAAACGGTGCCAAATTCAAATCCAGGGCAGAAGCCAGGAGATTTCTCTGTGTGTGCTTGTTCCATACCTGTAACACGGTGGGCAGTCCTCAAGCAGCTCTGTGGGCAGGCTACCCCAAGGGTTTTCAACAGAGCTGTGGGAGAATAACTAGGGAGGCGAGAGAATGATTACACCTACAGTGGGTGGTAACAGGGGAGGGAACCGGGTTGGGTAGGGAAAAAAAACAATCAGGTTTCAGGGGATGAGGAGGCAGCAAAGCACAGGAGGAAGATGGCGGCAAGGAGGGTTGAATAACGCTAGCTGGAAAAGGAGGCACTGTCAGAGGGGCCGAAAGGTAATAGTAGTATGGGGGAGAGAAGCCAGCAAGGCAGGACAAGGAGAAGTAGGTAGAAACATAGGCGAACAGGGAAGGAGGCTGGATATATCAGCAAACTGCAGTAATGTCTGTTTAACAGTTACAGCACTAGCAGGACAAATCTGGTTTACTCCACGTTACAGCTAACAGCTCACAGATCGCTCACACTTACACTGAGCAGCAGTAACTAGCTTAGAGACAGTAAATATATGCCTTATCAAATATCAGCAGTGCATGAACTTTCCTCTGCTAAAACTACAAACATTTACAGTTACACTGCCAGCAAGTATTACTCTTGTTTAGTTACTGGGCAGGGAAACAATCTGCAGTCTGAAGACAGGAGATTTAATTTAAAATGGGCCCTGGCAAAGATTCCAGGAATTAACTGCAAAACAAATTATTTCACAGCCCCAAGCAGTTCTGATTAAAGGTTAGCTCAGGTAAGCTTTCAAGTAAGCTTTCAAAACGTCTCAGACAGATGTAATTAAAATCGGAGTGAGAGTAGCACTGAACAGCTCACGCAGCCCCACAGACTGGTGTAACCCCGCTACAAATGGGGGTTCCTGAAAAGTCTTCCTTGCACTTGCCTAAATGCTCACTGCCAGGCTGGTGTCCTGCGTTTTAGTAGTTTAAATGTGATTGCCAGAGAGTACCTGTATAGCCTCTGTGCACCGTCTCTTTAAGAGCTGCCTGGATTGCAGTCATAAGTAATCTGAGAGGGAGCTCTGTTGAAAGATGTAACTATTTGCTGAAAATCATTTAGAGTGATAATGATAATGTAGTTTGTCTAACCTGCCTTCTTTGCAGCAAGGACTGTTTTGTTCATCTCCACTATCTTGGTCCTGGACTGCGAATTGGACCAATCAGTACTGGTGGGACCTAAAATGGAGCCGGACTACAGGAGCTGTCTGGAGTCAAAATCTGTAGGAATTGTAGTTTGGGGCTTTTTGTGCCTTCTTGCACCTGAAGGGGGAGCTTTTGTTGTGACTGACAGGAGGATCAGCCAACCGAACCTTTTGGATCTTGGGGAATTTCCCAGGCTGCTGTAGCTAGTTTCAGTTCTGGGGTGAGAAGTGAAGAAGTAACAGCTCAAGTGATTTGGGCAAGAGTTCTATGTAGTTGGCATGGGAGAACTGTGAAAGGCCGAAGTTGTGGCCTGCAGGTCTGCCTGTTGCCCCTGAGAGGGAGAGAAGAGAATTATTTTGGACTAAATCCAAGTTTGTGAGAACAAAGAAAGCCACTGATTTTTTTTGACCAGGTTCATACCTGAAGAAGACCGAAGATTTTGCTGAATGCGATTGGCCTGTCAGGATTTCCAGCTGCTTTTGAATCCCCAGTTTGTGCAGAGACTTTACGATAGTGACCGGAGAGCGGTTTGCCTGGTAGAGCAGAATTTCTTTACATGTAAATGTGCTGTGAGTTGTTAGTGGGTCGTGATTTGGTTCCCCACTGTGTGAACTGTGTTCGGCTTGCTGGAAGCTGTATCCAGCCCAAAATGGACTGTATCCGAATTTGTCTCCATTTGGCCTGGGCCTTGCCACACTGGCCCAGCCAGACTACCTGCTGCACAGAGAAAGCCATCAATGAGATACCTACCTGGGGATCAGTCCCCTGCTCCACGCTTGAACAGGAACTATGCCTCGGTGAATCATGTGGGCCCTGCTTCTCCTGGCACTCCAGATTAACCACCTGCAGTCTCAATTTTCGTCCAGCCTGTGTCTAGTCTTAGGTATCGTGAGTAATCATCAGGGTAGCTCCCTGCAACAGCCTTATCTAAAAGCGTCTCATCTGATTGTCTTGTTTTCTTTTCACGAACTGAGCCCTCCGGCTCCGGATTGCAATTAGTGTGTGTGGTGCATGTTGTTTTCTTCCATCACAGGGCCCCAACCAGCTGCAACGTTCCTGTCTAGCCCACCGTTCTCCATCTGGGTACCCCGAGTGTGTGACTGTTTATGGACCCTGAAGTACATGCATAACTGTTTGATTGATACAGCCTTTAAGCAAATCAATCTGATAACGCCCCTCCTTTGTTAAAGTCCCTTAAATAAATTAGATCTAACTCTTTTTGCATTTACCCTGACTGTGGTTCCAATTTGTGCAAGAGTACTGTACTGCTGTTATTTGCTGTGTATAACCTTGTTTTACAGGGGGTCCCCAGGGTCGAGCCAGAGGCAGGTCCTGGTGGTAAGTGCAAACAGTGTGGGTACTTGAGTGGTGTATCAGGAGTATTGTGAAAGTGATTACTGTGTATTGTTCTGGCCACTAGTAAGGAAAGATGGGGGGTTACAGTGTCCCGGAGGGATGTGCCAGGTTAGCTTGACCCTGCCAACCCTGACCTCTGGGTGGAGACACCCATTTCAGAACTCAGGCCCCTTAACCTGCTACAAGCCAAGTAGGCAGGGGTAGTAGTCCTTGGGATAGCTCCACCTAGGGGTTACACTAGCTTAATTCAGTTTCCAAGCGGAGTTACCTAGAACAGACTCAAATTGCCCTCCAGCACATAAATTAAACTAAACGTTTACACTGCCTATGTCATCGGCATTGTGACCTCACTGACTGAGTGATATCACTGCTGCTTAGGAACAGCCACTCAATGGTTGCCAAGTCAGTCGCTTGTGATGTCACGGTCAGTGAGATTACAATGCTGATGATATAGTGTGGGGGGGGGGGGAAAAACATATGTCAGCCGCCAGGCTAAGAGCTGTTCCACACAGCCAGCACAATATTATCACATAGAAGACTTTCTAATTAGCAAAAGGAAAAGGAAAAATATTTCAGAATTAAAAAGTTACAACTGACAACAACTTAACATTGTTATTATTTTCCTGTCTGCCTGTTTTATTTCCACTAGCTCTTTAAAAGTTCTTTTGCCGCAGCCAGTCCCAGAGTGACAATTTTGCACCATCTTGTGGTTGATAGTGTTGCTACTGCAACAGTCAACATCAGAAATGCACAAAAGCACCAATAAGAAAAACGGTAGGAAATCTGCAGAATAAAATAGAGCTAAATAACACTACTTTACATCCACATAAGATGGAATAAATATGCAAAACATTATTAAAAGGTAGGATTGTTTTAACATTTATAGTAAAAAAGATCTTTTTCTATTGTAAACATATGGAATGGACTGCAATCATTTGAAAGAAAACGACTAAACTTCATGACTTTTAAAAATGAGTTAAGGAATCAACTATTTATTTATATTTTTAAAATTGCTGTCCAATAAAAGGACACTGAGCTTAAGCTTATTTCCTGGTGTGACCTGGGGGGAAGGGGACAGCAGGGGATAAGAAAAGGAGAGGGGGGAAGGGTTGCAGGAGTACAGTTAGGGTCTGTGGAGACAGACTAGGCAGGGACATTCTGGGTGGACTGGGTTGGTCCAAGTGATCCATTTCTGCTGACAAATTCTATGTTTTATAAATAAAATACAACGGGCAGGTGCAATTATACATTAAAGTGCAAAGAAACATGCAGGAAAAACATTGCAGCAGCACATGGGTATCAAAAGTGCACAAAATATTGTACTGGAAAATCAAAAATAGGGCAAAGAAACAAGCAAGGCAAAACTCTACAGCAGCGCACAGGGACTAAAGTGCACAAAACATGTTACTGTAATAAAAAGGCTTAAATATAAAAGTAACAGTAACAATGCAAGGGAAAAAGAAAGCCTTTGGCGGGAGGTGCACTGAATGGGGGGGGGGGGAGAAAAAATTACTCACCTTAGTAATGTTGTTTCTTCTAATGGAGTCTTGCTGTATTCTGACTAGTGCAGTTAGGTCCTGCCTTTCAACTGCCCCGGAGAACAGAGAGTTAACTTTCCATAGCCAGCATGGAACGTTCAGCGCGAACTGGGTTGAAGCCCCTGTGTGCTGCTGTTTAAACTCCAACCGTCAGATCTTTACGAGCAATACTCACTAGAAGTTCTGTGTGGAAACTGTGAAACTCATACTAGCCAACTGGCAACTAAATTTATTAAAAAGGGTTTTTGGTTTCAAAGCAAAGACTCAAGTCAGGAAACCCAAAAAACAAAACACAACATACACCTAAAGTAAAGGAGGGTGAAAAGGGGCACCCTAGGGTATCAACACTGCTCTGCCCACCCACATCCCAAAAACAGGTTCTGAGAGGGAGGCGGGAGGTCAGAATACAGCACGACTCCATTAGAAGAAACAACATTACTAAGGTGAGTAATTTTTTCTTCAAACAACATGAAGTCTTGCTGTATTCTGACTATTGCAGAGTACCAAGCAGTACCTCCATGGAGGAGGGACAGTATCTACTTTAGGAATAGGCTCTGAAGTACTGCTGTGCCAAACCGAGCATCACCCCTAGCCTGGATAGTCAGGGAGTAACGCTTGGTGAATGTATGGACTGTTTTCCAGGTGGCTGCTTGACAAATTTATAAGATAGGAATATCCCTGGCAGCAGCCAGGGAAGCAGCTGTACCTCTAGTAGAGTGAGCCCTCAGGCCTGAGGGTGGGGTTCTACCCAGTTTCTCATAGCAGAATTGTATACAAGAGACAATCCACCTGGCAATAGAACTCTTAGTGGCAGGTTTGCCCTTACCGACCTCTCCACATGTGAGGAACAACTGGAGGGACTCAAACCTGTGACCCTTGGTGTGCTCTATGTAGTAGCTGAGGGCCCTTTTAACATCTAAGCTGTGCAGCCTCCTCTCTCCAGAGGAGGAATGGTCAGTGAAGAAAACAGGGAGAGACAGACTGATTAAGGTGGAAATCTGAAACTACCTTAGGCAAAAACTTCCTGTTAGTTCTTAGGACCACTTTATCTCTATGGAAATAGATGAAATCAGGCTCCACTGACAGGGCTTGCAATTCACCGATACGCCTGGCAGAAGTAATGACTACCAAAAACACAGTTTTCCAAGTCAAGTACTTAAGCTCTGCAGAGGACAAAGGTTCAAAGGGTGGTTGCATAAGCTGAGCAATGCAAACATTAAGGTCCCAAGCAGGAGCAGGGTCCCTAAAGGGGGGGATTGGTGTGCAGCAATCCCTTGAAGAACTTACAAAACACAGGATGGGTTGACACAGGAGAGGGTTTGCCTACTGACAAGAAGATAGAAACAGCTGCCAAAATGCACTTTAAGTGTAGCTGGCCTAAGTCCTAAGCCATTAAGATGGACCATATAGTCCAGAACTGTAGGCAACCCAGCAGAATCTAGAGAAATATGCTTATTAGAGCACCAAATAGTGAACCTTTTCCATTTGGAGTTGTAAGTCTTTCTGGTGGAAGGCTTTTGAGAAGCCTTAAGGATATCCAGAACCCCTTGAGAAAGGTGCAGATCAGCAAACTAACTCTTCAAGAGCCATGCCTAGAGATTGAGAGACTTGAGGTTCGGATACCAAATCCTCCCCTGAGAGGATGTCAACAGGTTGTAAATCCTAGGAAGACATAGGGGAAGATGGACTGCTAAGGACAGCAACAGTGGGTACCAGGGCTGTCTGTCCCAGTCTGGAGCAATCAGAATCACTTTGCATGGTTGTGACCTGATCTTGACTAACACTTTGAACAGGAGAGGGAAGGGGGGAAAAGCATACAGAAATGTCCCTTCCCAATTCAGAATCAGAGCATCCAGGGGGACTGAGCCCAAGACTAGGGGTCTGCAACAAAAAAGAGGAAGTTGGTGATTGTCTGGGGCTGCAAAAAAGATTAATCTGTGGAGTGCCCCATCTCGAGAAAATCACCTTCAAAACTAGGGGATCAATGGTCCATTCGTGATGGCCCTGGGATAGCCTGCTGAGAGCATCTGCTAGGACATTGTCCTTCCCTGGGAGGTGAACTATCATCAGTGAGGTTTGCAGGGAATAGGCCAGGGACCACAACTTCACTGCCTCTGTGCACAAGGCCGTAGACAGAGTGCCTCCTTGCTTGTTGATGTACCACATGGTGGTGGTAGTGTTGTCTGTTCTGATCTGGACCACCTTGTTCTGTACAGATTTGGAAAAGGCTCACAGTGCCATAAACACTGCTCTGAGTTCCAAGAGATTGATGTGAAGCAGAGATTCTTGAGGTGACCACAGTCCCTGGGTGGTAAGATCTCCCAGGTGGGCTACCCAGCCCAGCAGGGAAGCATCTGTGGTGAGTATCACTGAATGAGACTGAGTGACAAAAGGAACTCCTTGTCTCAAATTGTCCTGATCCTGCCACCATTGCAAAGCCTGGATCAGGGTTCGGGTCACTGGGACTAGTTTGGTAAGGGAATCCTTTCTTTGGGATCAGAAGGCTCTTAAGTGGAACTGAATGTCCCTCATCTGGAATCTTGCTCCCTGGACCACTGCTGTGGAAACTGCCATGTGGCCCAGAAGCTGAAGGAAATGCTTTGCTGGATGAGACACCTGTAGGGTGAATGAAGAGGCCAGTTTCATAAGGGTCCTTGCCCTGTCCAGGGGAAGGAAGGCTCTTGGCCTTACTGTATCCAGTTCCGCCCCATGAAGGTAAGGAGCTGTACTGGCTCGAGAACAGACTTTGGAAGGTTGAGGAGAAATCCTAAGGAAGTGAGCACCTGCTGAGCTACTTGCAGATATGACTTGACTTGGTCTGGAGACTGACTCACTATGAGCCAATCGTCCAGATATGGAAAGATGGAAATCTTTTTTCTCCTTAGGAAAGCAACCACTACTGCCAGGCACTTTGTGAACACCCTTGGGGCTGATGTTAGGCCAAAGGGCATTGCTCTGAATTGATAGTGGCCTGAGGGCAACTCGAACCTTAGGTACTTTCTGCAGGAGCACCTGATGGGAATGTGAAAGTAGGCATCTTTGAGGTCCAGGGAGGCTAGCCAGTCCCCTGGCCTTAGAGGTGGCAGAATTATTCCCAGAGTCACCATTTTGAACTTTGGTTTTAAAAGGTGCTTGTTCAGATATCTCAGATCCAGTATAGACCGCCATTCTCCTGTTTTTTGGGGGTTTAGGAAGTACCTGGAGTATAATCCTTTGCCCTTGTGTAGGGTAGGAACCCTTTCTATGGCTCTGAGAGCCAGGAGGGAAGAAACCTCTGCCTCTAGGGCAAGGGTGGATTTGCAGGTGGAAAGGATCTGGTTCTCATCTTGGGAAATTTTTTGAAGCTGAGAACCAGTCCCTGGCTTACTACTTCCAGGACCCACTTGTCTGATGTCAGAGACTTCCAGTCCTGGACAAAGTAAGCCAGCCTGCCCCCTACAGGTATTGGAGAATCGGCCCGGGCAGACCCATCAGGGGGTCTGCTTGGCAGGGGCTTTAGGCTGAGTGGTAGAAGCAGACCTGCTCATTTCCTGTCTGCCTCTCCCTCTGAAGAACCCCCTCTGAGCATAAGCAGAAGAGGAGGCCTGGGCTTGGTAAAAAGGGCTTTGAAAGGACCTGCCCCTGCCCCTGGAGTGCCGACTCTGAGGAGTGGCTTGCCTTTCTTTGGCCTGAGCACTCCTGTAGGTGGTCCTGTACTCGTCCATCTTTTTCATGTAATTCTCTGTCTGCTCCCCAAACAGAGAATTACCAATGACAGGGAAATCCATGGCCTTAGTCTGGGTATCCTGTGATAGGCTAGTACATCTGAGCCAAGCCATCCTCCAAAGGGCCACAGATGTAGCCATGACTCTAGATGAAACATCACTGGAGTCCACAGCAGCATGAAACTGCCTTGGATGCCTCAATCCCATCTGCAGCCACCTGCTCCAGCTCCTTGGCAAGCTGGTCAGGGGCCTGTTTAGCCAGAGCCAGCACAGTGTCCCACCTGGACTTCTGGTATCTAGCTGTGTAGGCCATATACTTAGCCTGCCTGAGTCCCAAAGATGCTGCCATGTACTGCTTCTTTGCCATGACATCAATCCTCCTGGAGTCCTTATCTGGGGGGTGTGAAGCCAAGGGAATATTTGCCTTGTCACAGGCAGCAGCCTGCACTACCCCAACATGGCTGCATTGCTGAGAAAGGAACTCCGTGTCCGAGCCTGAAAGGGTATACATCTTGTCCATTAGTCTGTCCACAGGAGGTATGGAGTTAGGAGTCTTTAGAATTTTAAATGTCTGTTTCCCAAAAGATTTATGGAGGGGAATAGACAGTCTCCTGGACTCTGGGATGTCCATCATTTCAACAAAATCAGGCTCGTCCTGATCCTCTACTGCTTCTTCCATTGGAAGCTGGAGGGTTTCAGCCACTTTCTTGTAAAACAAAGTGGGAAGGGGACTCAGAAAGCCTAGGAGGAGAAACACCTGAAGGTCTGTCTGGGGAGATGTCCGGGTCAATAGGCACATCCAGACTTTCATAATCACCATCATCATCATTATCCTCATACTCTCCCTCCTTCTCCTCCGGTTCATAAAATTCTTCTAAAGTATAATCCGGAACCGGAAACTGACCGAACCGAGCCCCTGCCAGATGGTGCCGGTTCGGCCGGAACCGAAGTTAGCAATTGAACTATCCTTATCACTTTGGCTATTTAATCAGCGGTCTGAGAAAGAATTTGTGGATCCGAACCAAATGATTGTTCTCTTCTCTTTCTTTTAACCGGAACCGACTCCTCAGAATCGGCTCTCCTTTTGCCCTAAGAAGTTTCGCCCTGGTCAGAGGGCACTCCTTCCAGTTCGGTCGGAACCGAACCGGGCTGGCCATCTGGGTCAGCGGACTTCTCTGCCTCTCTTTCCCTCAGTCTACCTACTCTCTTAGCCAGGGTAGCTTTGGGAAAACTTTTACAAATTTGGCAGTCTGAATCGAGGTGGTCAAACCCCAGACAATAAACACAGATGGTGTGGGGATCAGCCTTAGCAAAGGCTTCCCCACACACACTGCAGTGTTGAAACCCAGTGGGTCCGTTTTTTTTCTTGTGTTTCTCAGACATGGCCAATCCTATCCAACTTACCCTTTTTTGGCAATCCGCCAGGCAAGACACCCCTATCTGTTCCTGACCGTGTTACGGGTCATGGAAAAAAACTTTATTAAATCCATTTTGTTTTTAGAACCGATACGGACCGGTTACCACACTCTAATAAACTCAAAACTTTTTAAGACCAATCTGATCGGTTCAAACCGAACCGATCCCAAATTTACAAGTTCCACACAGAAACTAAATGTAAAACCTATCTAGTACTCACGGTATCACAGACAGAGACTTAAACAGACAGATTCGGTAGCAGAAATTCGGTAGAAACTGGCAAAGCGATACTTTAACCAACTTTTTTGAACCGAGCAAGGAGAAATCTCTGGAGCGACGGTTCGGTGAGGCGGAGTAAAGAATCTGACGGTTGGAGTTTAAACAACAGCAGACAGGGGCTTCAACCGAGCTCGCGCTGAACGCTCCATGCTGGCCATGGAAAGTAAACTCTTTGTTCTCAGAGGCAGCTGAAAGGCACGACCTAACTGCAATAGTCAGAATACAGCAAGACCTCATGTTGTTTGAAAGCAAGATTATACAGAGAGAAAAGGAGGAGGGGGGAGAGGAAAGAAGAAATTCACTTCATACTTACTATAATTTCCTTTTCTGGTAGCTCCAACATTGTCAATGGTAATCACAGCAATTGGGTATACTGCATCCCTACCAGGGGAATGGCACAGCCCAAGCTTTAGAATGTTGGGTATATGAGGATTCCATGCAACATTCACTCCCCAGTCACTACTGGCCTCACAGTGCCATAATAGTTAAAAATTTGCATATAATAACCAATTACCTACATACACATTCTTGAACACGGTAAATAAATGCTATCTTACTTTCCTAGCAAGCATCCAAGGAAGGAATTGTTCTTCATGGACCCAAGGTTTGGATTATTTGGTCCTTTATGCAGGGAAGACAATCAAACAGGCTTCTTACCAGTCACAGAGCTGTAAAACTGTCGCTAACAAACAATGACGCATATCCTTTTTTTTTTTTTTTTTTTATATATATATAAAACACAGAGTGCAGTGAAAACTACCTGCAACAGGAAAACACCTCAAGAATGAATAATGAAACCTGTTAACCCGCAGTCGCAGACTAATTGACAACACTTAGTCTTTTAAATAGATCAGCGTGCAGTGCAGCAGAATAGAGAGAAATCCGAAAGTAGGGGATTATTTTTTTATTAAGCCAGACCTCTCTCCTGGCATACTGGATAAGATTCTCCCTAAGGAGCCAGACTCCTGTGTGGGCCTCATTGACAATGTTGGAGCTAACAGAAAAAGAAATTGCGGAAAGGATAAAAATAATTTCTTCTTTTTGTAGTACTCCACATCATCAATGGGTAATCATAACAACTGGGTTCTAAGAATCAGTACCCAGAGAAAAAAAACAGGAGGGGGAGAATATTATCCCATATGCCAGGAACATCAAAAATTACTTGTGAACTGCTGCCTGCAACACTCTGCGACCAAAAGATGTGTCAGCAGAACTCTGAACAGCTAATTTGCAATGCTTTGTGAAAGTGTGGACTAAAGACCACGTAACTGCCTTGCATAGCTCTGACTGAGGCTTCACCTCTCTCTGCCCAGGAAGTAGCCATCGCCCAGGTAGAGTGAGCTTTGATGAGAGCCGGATGCCTCTTCTTTCTTGCAACATAGGCCTTAGCAACACAGGCCAGCACCCACCTAGCTAGGGTAGCCTTAGAGGCTTTTTGACCCTGCTAGGTTGCTCCAAAAAGAACAAATAACACTACCTGACTTTTGAAACTCAGCTGTTCGTTTAAGGTACTGTAGATCCTAACTACCCATTGCAAATCCAGCTTGTTCAATTCCTTCCCCTTGGGGTGAGAAGGCTGCAGACAAAGGGATGAAAGGCATATTTTCTGGTTCACATCGAAGGCCATGGGCACCTTAGGGATGAAAGACAGAACCGTCCTGAGTACCACTTTGTCTTTATGCATAATAAGGTATGGCTCCTTGTGAGACAAGGCCTGCAGTTCACCCACTCTCCTGGCTGAACACATGGCCACTAAGATGCAGATCTTGTAGGACAACACATCCAGCGATACGGATAGTAGCGGCTCGAAAGGCTCTTTATAGAAAGCACTTAAAACCAAATTAAGATTCCACGGAGGAACTGGGGATCAAAATACCGGTTGGCTGTTGCCAACCGTGCTCAAGAAACTAATAACCTCTCTAGTAGTTCCTTGGGAGAACCGCAAGGAAGCCCCAAGAGCAGAAACCTGTCCTCTCAGCGTGCTCAATGCAGGCCCTTTTCCACATCTTCATGAAGGAAGTCCAAAATCTGTGGAATTAAGGCTTTAGAAGGCTTAAACCCTTTCCTTCTGGCCCAAGATGAAAATATGGTCCAGAGTCGCGCGTTAGCTGTGGACATAGAGATTTTCCTGGAAGCCATCAAGGTTTCAGCTACTTTTGCGAAGAAACCCAATTTTAGGAGCCTCCTCCTTTCAGGAGCCAGGCTGCGAGCTGCACTGCGCCTGGGTTTGGGTGGAGAATGGGACCTTACAACAGGTCTCTTTGTACTGGAAGGTGGAAAGGTACTTGAGCTAGGTTCACTAGATCAGAGAACCAGAGTCTTCTTGGCCACCCCAGCGTTATTAGAAGAAAGTGTCCTTTTGAGTGTCTTCGTTTTTGTAAGACCTTCTGAAGAAGAGGCAGCAGAGAAACGGCATACGCTCTGCGGAAAGACCACACTTGAATCAGAGCGTCCACTGCCTCTGCCTGTGAACACTGAAAACAGAAAAACTTGTAGATCTGAGCATTGCGGTTGGATGCAAACTGATCTATCTGTGGCTGACTGAACCAATTGCTCAAGAGTTCGAACACTTCCAGGTTCTACTGCCACTGTCCAGAGTGAACATTCTTGCGACTTAGCCAGTCCGCCTGAATGTTCCAATCCCCTGCCAGATGTACTGCCAACAGACAGAGCACAAAGATTCTCCTCTGTCCAGCTCAGGAGTTCGGAGGCCTCCTGAAGCATCTTTCTGCTTTTTGTGCCTCCTTGGTTGTTTATGTACGCCACTGTGACAACACTGTCTGACCGCACTTTTACTGCACGGTTTTTCAGTACGGCTGAAACCGAAGTAGAGCTAACCACCCGCATCTTCAGGACATTTGTGTGGAGATGCTGTTCCTGTACTGACCACGTCCCCTGGGTGGGAAGTTGGTCCAAGACTGCCCCCACCAGTGCAGGGCATCTGTTGTGAGACTTACCTCTGGGGGGAGTTCCAGTGGAACACCCTTGCTGAGATTCTGCACATTCACCCACCAACTCGGGGAGTGACAAAGCTGAGGAGCGAGGGGAATCCTGGCCTGATAATCCTCTGATGATGGGTCCCAGACAGTCAGCAACCCCATCTGAAGGAACCACATATAGACGTGAGCCCACGGAACTAAGTCCATCACTGCCACCATGAGGCCGAGAATTTGCAGCAGATCGTGGGCAGAGGCTGATGTCGGAGGTCCGGTGGCTCAGGAATCAGTCAATAAAGTCTCTTTCCAGGAAGGGGACAGAAAAAAACTCCCTAGTTTCATGTTGAAGACTGCCCCAAGATGTTCCAAGGTCAGAGATGGCTTGACAGCGCTCTTCTCCCTGTTCACTATCCAACCATGTGATTCCAGGACCTCCAGAGTCCAGAGTACCGACCTCCTTGCTAGAAGCAACATCAGTGCCCGAATGAGTAGGACATCCAGATATGGGTAAACATGATGCCCTTCCTGTCACAACTGAGCAACCAGAACTATCAACATCTTCGAGAAAACTCAAGGGGTTGTTGCAAGGCCAAACGGAAGCGCCTTGTACTGAAAATGTTGGCCCAGTATCGAGAACCTTAGGTAACTCTGGTGGGACTGACTGATGGGGATGTGGAAGTCAGCATTCATCAGATCTACTGAGGTTAAGAAGTCCCCCAGCTGGACGACCCAGGTTATTGACCTCAGAGACTCCATCTTGAACGTTTTGTGACGGACGAACTTGTTCAGATGCTTCAGATCCAGAATGGGTCTGAAACCCCCGGACGTCTTAGGAACTATGAAACAGACTGAATAAAACCCTGACCTTGCTTGTTTTGGGTGGACCAGCACAACAAACCCGATCTGGATGAGGTGGGTCAGAGTATCTGACACTGCCTGGTATTTTGCCACTTGCTTTGAAACCGGGGATGACAGAAAGTCTCCAGTGAAGGATTTCCAGAACCCAGGCATCTGACGTTGATTGGGCCCATCTTGAGAAGGACTCCTAAAGTCTTCCACCAAGGAAAGAGGGGCAGTGATCGGCTCACGTACCTTCATTGTGAGGCACCAGGCTTCTTTACCGGTCCTCCTCCACGGCGCCTGGCAAAGACTCCTCTAGTACCATAGCCCTTGCTGCCAGTCTCGGCACTTCTACTTCTCTGGTCACCAAAGTTCCGAAAGGGACGAACTGCCCCCCCCCGGACTGCCTGTGTTGGCCATCACCTTGATCCCTTTGGGGTGCTGTGGTCTTACGCTGTTGTTTAGACACTGGGAGGTGGCCCTCCTTATCCTGAATATCCTTCAAGATAAAATCCAGTCCGGAACCAAACAATAAACCTCCCTCGAAAGGAAGGTTAAAAAGTTTCGCTTTTGAAGCTTGATCAGTGGACCAATGTCTGAGCCACATACCCTTTATGGCTGACGCAGTGTGGTAGGTTGAATGGGCTGACATGCATACGTTCTCTACTGTGGAGTCACCAAGAAAAGTGGAGGCCATGGCCACCAACTGCAAAATGCTTGCACCTTCCGAATCAGGTGGAACGAAGCTGGCCAGAGTAGAGACCCAGATATTTAAGCTCTTGTGACAATAAATGAAGCATCAGATGTAGGAATGTTTGTGCCCTTAGAGGCAAAAGCCCTCCTGCATGCGGTGTCCACCCGTTTGCCATGAGAATCTGCTAGGGCCAGAGCTCCTTCAATAGGAATGGTGGTGTGTTTTATTGGATTATAAACTGCCTTGTCCGCCAGAGGAGGAGCTTCCCACCTGTGAGCCCTTTCCCATACAAAAGGGAAATCCTGCGTTTTTGGTTTGGGAAGATTCTTTCCCTGATCCACACCTGCCCATTCTTACTTGATAATTTGGGTCACAGTGAATAAATCCTGGGAAACATTTTGGAGCAGAGGAGGTTGCAGACAGAATTGGATTGACATCCGTCTCCATGGACTGCTCCTCCTTAAGCTGCAAGGATCTACAAGCCTCAGTTATCAAAAAGGACAAGGACTTATTTGTCAAATGGGGGGAGGGGAATGGAATCCTTAACTTAGGTTCCATCCACTCTCCTTCCCCTTCCTCTTCCTCAGAGGGACATCCTCCTCCTCATCAGAGGATGATTTTGTTAGATCAGGATCTTCCCCATGATCCCCGAAATCCTCATCCTGGCCTTCTAAGAAGTCAGGGTCGGGGTCTGCCTGCACATCTGATTCCACAGCCTTCTCTTGCTGTGACACACGTGGACATGCCTGGATGCTCCCGACCGACCTAAGGGCCCGTGGTTTGGGGTTGGATGTATCTGCTGGGTTGTCCTGCAAAACACTGGGGATCAAAAGCTCAACAGGGAGCTATAAAAATGATTTTCGCAATTCTGCTTCGTCAATGCCAATAGATGGACCAGGTGCCTCCCGGACCGGTCTGGGGAGGGGGCCCATAACAGGGCTATGCTGTGTCTTCTATCTGTGGGGGCCTCAAGAACTCACACAGGTCATTCGGAGATGGAATGTCCACAACCAGAAAATTGGGAATGTACTGTATGGCTTTTATTCCTGACCAGATGGTAACAGAAAAAACGGTGGTGCCCCCAGGGCATAGTAGCTGTCTAAATAGATGGTACAGACTTTTTCACAAACACTCTCTTTCAGTATTGAGACTTCACAAGAACACTTCCCATGGACATCCACCCCTTTGATTAGGGATCTCTGGACTTTACCAGTGCATTTATAGTGGTTGTTGCCACAGCACAAAGTTCGAGCACACACTGAGTGAACCAAGTTACCACCCCTCAGAGCCCATTGGGCTCCACACTTTGCTTCTCAATGGAGGGTCTTCACCTCGCCCCACTGTATACTTCTACCAGCTGACTGTGTTAACTTCCAGGCTTAGCATACTTCAGGGAACATTTGTCGCCACACATTTTAAACACCTTAGAAGAACTATGTTAACTTCCACACCTAGCACACTTGGAAGAACTGTGTTGACTTCCATCTGAATCTCTTTTGGGGGGGGCACTTCTTGTCCACCCCACATTTTAGAAATATAACTTTGCTCCAAGAAATCTTTAGCTTTCCTGGCTAGAGACTTTGACATTTTTAAAACACTTTAAGTCTGAATCTGGGCAGCACTGTTAGTTCTCACAGTCTTTTGGGGATTGCCCCAGTAACTACTCACTGAAACCTTCAGTCCCATTTACTCTTGCTGAGAAATCTTCAGCCCCTCTAGATTCACAGGATCTGGTAGCCACCATGTCCCACAAAACTGGCTGCTGTTTACCGAACTAGGGCGAAAAATAAAAAAATTGAGGGTCCTTCCCTCTGGCAAGTGGGCTGGCAAGCACCACTTGCCTGTAGAACACTCTCACTCCAGCTCCAAACTCCAACTGACTCAAGTTTTCAAATAGCAGAGCTCTGGGGCTCATGCTGCTACGTGAGTTCTAAGTTCCATTACATCATCTCCTGCCTCAGCAGAGATAAGCAGGTGATGATGTAATGTACAGCAGAGAGTTTTACACCCTCTGGACCGCCCAGGCTCCCTGCCTGATCTAAAACTGATGGGATCCTAGTAACCCCAGGGACTGGCTGGTTACAAATATTTTTATCAGGCTTGTTTTCCATGTGGTCCTTGAAGGACTTATCTTTATTCTTATGAAGAAAGGAGGACACCTCTTCTGCATTTTTAGTAGAGGGAGAGGTAGACTGAGAAGCCATATTTTCCAGCCTTAAGGCTAATTTCTTGATGTTGAGAGCAAAAATTAAAGTAATCTCACAGACAGAAAAACAATGACTGGCCCAAAATACAAAGAGAAATCTGGGGCAGTCTTCCTAGTCCACAATTTAAAAGGCTTTTGATAATTTGGAATAAAAAGGGACCAGTCTTGTTTCGGGGGTCTATCTGACCTACCAATCTGTCAGGGGACCCAAAAAAGTTTGTTCTCAAAAAGGAAAAACAGAAGGTTCCCAGTGCTGTGGAACCGCTTAAAAATTGCTCCCTGTTGAGGTAAAATAAAGAAAGTAATAAAAATTGCGGAACTGCTTTAAAAATAAGTATCAGTGGAAAAAAATAACATTAAAATATAACATTCGTGGAATTCTTACCTCAGGCGCAATATTTGTTTTAATCAGAAAAAGCGTGGGAACATGGAAAAAAGCACCGCTTTCCCACTGATTTCAGGAACTAAAAATCCACAGAAAATACCAAAAAGCCCTAAAAACACTCTAAAGGCAGCACAAAGAAAAGGAATGACAAACTATGAAAATAAAATACTTCAAGCGAAGTTTTGAAGACAAAGCTCTGGGGCAGACTTGTCCAGTCAACAGAGAAATTAATCTGCCTAGCCTTCAGCAGCATCTACAGGCAGCACTCTTACTACAACTTGACTGCCTAATTCTTGACATCATTAGCATAAACACCACCTCAGGGGGAGCTGAACCCAGCTGGCATAACTGCTTTAGTCAAGCATACTGAGGGATTCCTGGGGTGAGAAATGGAGGTTGTCTGTGCAACTGTTAATATCTAACGTTGTCAACATTGTGAGAGAAAGGGGGAACAAAATGACAAGACAATCAATTTCAGAATCTACGTAAACGAGACAAGTGCTAAACGGTTCATGCCTTTTGGAGCAGTTCTGTAAAAAAGAAAGGGTTTAATCTAACCTGAAGTTGCTCAGTATGCTCCTCCGATGGCGATCAGACACCATCTTTGCAAGATGGACATGCGCAGAATGGCCTTCTCCCATAATACTTTAGAAAAGTCACGAAGACCAATAAGAAGTAAAGGCCAGTTTATTGCAAGATCGTGACTCACGGCAGGGGATGGGCTTGTGTTAGACCAACTGTAATTCTATATTCCCTAAAAGGAAAATGGCATAAAATGCAAACATTCGGAAGGACCAGCAGCTCAACAAAAGTCCCCAACTGCAAGGCTGCAAAACATGTCAAGTGGGAAAAAAAAAAAAAATTAGGCAAGGAATGTGTATCAACAAAAAGAGACCATGGCAGGATGTGTCTTTAGGATAGTTAAATTCAGACAAAATTAAACAGATCGAAAGCACTGGTATACATATAACAATTACAAAGGTATTTGCTGAATGGCAAAAACCTTTCAGATGCGAGTCATTTTCATGTTCTTTTTTTCCCACCCATTTGACCACACAATCATAAAATATCATATGGTGGCATGCCTCTCATGGCTAAAGCCAGATATGTCAAAAATCATATTAGCTCAGTAGTTTCTAGATTTTGTTATTACATAGCTGAGCTGGGTCGGAGCTACAGCGATCATCTGCGGCAGGAGAGAGGCCGAGAAGAAGCTTCCCTCCTGACTGTACGGAAAAGTCCCCTAACACAGATCCCAATTAAACTGATTCTGGAGAACAGATGAAACAGACAGTAACAAAGAGTGATAGGGCTAGGCTTAATGATAGATAGGGTAAAATGCCATTTAAGTATGAGTGAGTGTCTGATAAGTGTGTCAAGGAGCTTTTAATAAATCTCAAAATCAATACTATGTTTAAAAAACATTGGTGTAAGCTGACCAGCAAAGACCACTTACTGTTTTAAGTGAAATCCAAAAGGCTAGTCTTTACAGAAGTCAAAATCTTTAAACAAAAGTTTGCAAGTTTTTTTTTTTTTTTGAGTCCATCTTTTGCTGTCTGATAGCTTTGCTAGATCTTGATACCACCAGTTGCCCAAATTAAGGTACTCCGGTGAAGGGGGATGTATTTCAGTCCCAATTCCCTCAGTCTTTTTTTGATGAAGTAACATGCCTGTCTTTTTCAGCAATTCATACAGAAGATCATTGTAAAACTGCAGTTTGACCCCTTGGTACTCTAGAAAGGGTAGATCTCTGGAGGAAAATTTTTTGTTGGAAGTTTTAGAAAGGGACAATTATGGGTCTTGTTTTTCTCCCCCTTTATTTGGCACTGGCTTCAGAGAATGATGGGCTTTCTTGAGTATGTAAGCAGTTGTGGTCTGGAGGTGCTCCGGCGAGATGCATTAAAAATTATGTTGATGAGAGAAATGGTATTGGGTCCTTATCATCCTTTGTGGACACCTATAACTCGTACGTTGTTTCTTCTACTGTGGGTTCCTTGTTTCTTCAATCTGTCCTCTAGTTTGGCTAGTCTGCGGTTATTCATAATGGTTTACTTTTGAGTATTTGGTAACCATGTCTTCGATGCTGGAGATTCATGATTCTGCGTCAACATCCACCTTTTATTGTTCTGAACATCCTCTCTAACCTCTCTGAAGGAAGATATTAAATTTGCAATCATTTTGTGGAGTGAGTCCATTTGGGCTGTCAGTTTGTCCATGTGGGAATTAGAAACAGTACTGGTCGATTTTGTTTTTGACACTTTCATTTCGGCAGGACCCATTTCTTTCAATGCTCTCATTTCCTCTGTTATTCTGAATATTTCCATCACCAGAAATTTCCATAGCATCTTCATTTTCTATAGACATTTTTTGTACTGGTAAAAGAGAAACCCGATCTGTAATTTTGACAGGTGCAATGCGAGGTTATGATGGTGGAACACAGACATCTTATTCAAGCTGACAAATTCTCAACAAGGCTGATATTTTGTTCCGACACAACAACATTTGTTAGTAAAAATCATGTAGAAATGAAAAATGTCTAAAAAGGCATGAAAATAAAAACTTGAAAGTGTTGTAAATCGTGTGCTGGGGGCGGGAGCGGGTTGTGGAGCTGGGAGCAGTGCAACCGACTGCTTTGGCTGCATTCAATGAAATCACAACTTCTGTGCAGTTACGATGGCAGGAATTTTGTGGCTGTACAGTGTCGGAGTTATGCTGATGCCTTGCTTAAAAGGGCTCTTGGGAGTTGACTCTCTCCCCACCCTCGCTTTTCTCAGAACAGCCACACTGCATTGCGAAATAAATAGCGTAAAAAGAAATTTACAACATAAGGCAATCTTATAGTGGCTACTGCGTACCTCCATAGCAAGCAGTAGGGGAAAAGGGGAAATTGTTTAACCAAGAAAAGATACAGTAAGCCAGAGCTCGTTTCCAGGTGCGACCTGGGAGTACAAGGAAGTTCAGTGACTTGCTCATGGTCACACAGTATGCCAGTGGGGCTGATGGGATTCAAACTCAGGTCTCCAGGTTTGAGCTCAGTGCCTTTAACCACTATGCTATACTGCCTCCAGCTCCCTAGGTAATGCACATCGAGAAAAAAAACAAAACTGAATACACATTATCTGATTGGGAGATTGGTAACTTACCTTTATGCCACCAAGAGGACAAAGAATTTACTAGGGTAAACCCCATAACTCCTTAAAAGCAGCAGATAGCAGATGTGATCAGAGTTCAGGAGCACAAACACTATCTTCTTGAGACTCTAAAAGGAGTGCTGAAAAGAGATAATGGATGTGAAAACGAGAAAAGAACATGCGAAAAGGTGTGGATTCAGACAGCTAGGTGTGGATTTAGCACACAGCCCAACAGGCTGAAGAGTACAGTGCATAAAATCCTATTGCATCTGCCTCTCCCTGCAATGCAGGAAGGTTAAAAGCTGCATCTTGTCCTCAGAGCTAGGAGCTGCCACATGGCAGAGGCTTAGAGGTACAGACAAGGTGGAGCCAAGCTGCAACAGTAGCAATAGGGATATACCCTAAGAGATATCCCTTGTACAGTGAGGAACGAGTACTTTAAGGAAAAGAGGGGGGGTACACTCCAAGAATTTTTTTTTTCTGGGGAGAGGGTATGGGGACCCACTTTGCAATTTTGTTTATATGAAAAAACGAGGAGTTTTACCCTCAAGAGGGGAAAAACAGCTTCTGAAGGGAGTGGCAAAAAGGATGCCAGTGTGCGGGGGCACAATAGGATGACCTGCTGGAGACCCTGGCTCTTACCTGAGCAGGGGATGGTGGGCAAACTTGTGAATGAATGGTGAAGATATTCTGGAAGATCAACAATCACAGAGAGTACATAATGTTCATGTCTTTTAGGAATAAATCTTCACCATACATTCACACTGATGGGTCAGAGTACTAAGCTTCCCCCCAAAAAGGGAGGAGCTGGCTCACCCTGAAGGAAGATATCCCTCAGCCCTCTGTGTGGGGGAAAATCAACTGAGGTCAGGGACTCCTTACAGGTCTGGTGGAACCTGAGACTGGTCAGGGAAATGTAGCGTTTCCTGTGGCCTGGTAGCAGGAGGGCACCCCAACAGTTCACGTCTGATATTACAGGAAAATAAATTAGTCTTCTGGAAGTGCGAGTTAAGCACCCTATGCCCAGCCTGGGATGCCAGCCAAGAAAGGGGAAGCCATGCCATCCACTGAATGCTGTTCCTATCAGCTTGGATGCTACATCACTGGCACTGTACAGCACCCATGAATGGTGCCTCACCGGCTTCAGGCTCTGGGAAGAATGGCAAATGACTTCCCTGGCTGTCTCGTGGTCAGGCACTGAAGCTAGGACCTGACCTAGCTTTGACCACAGGCACTTGTAAGCTGATGGATGTGCCTGGTGTGCGGCAATGCATATCATGGTGCCTGCCGTGGTAAAAACCCTCCTTCCCGCAACATCCATCTCAGCTGAGTCAGCCTCAGGAGGGTGGTCATGCACTGGGTGTTTAGACCCAGAGGGGGTCTGCAGTACCCAAATGCCTGAAGTAGGGTGCAGTACAGCTCCTGTAGACCTCGCAGGAGTGCCCTTAGGGTCTGGAGAAGGGGTGAAGGATGGAGTTTGTCATTCCTGGATTTTTCCTCAGAAGTCCAAAGCCAAGGAGGGATGACAAAGGAGTCATCACTGAAATCCACAAGTAATCTCAGCAACAGGACAACAGGATGGTGACCAAAAAAAGACCCTAGCTCCTTCAACATCTCCATAAGGAACCGCTGGTACATAGAGTACTCAGCATCTGTGGACATGTGAATGGGACCTTCCTCAGAGGAGAAAGTAAGACAGGAGGAGCCAAGTCACAGAATGAAGGTGCTGTGGCCATAGGCCTGAACTGGGTCTGGTCAGGCTGAAGGTGGTAATGATAGAAGACACTGGCCGTTCTTTCATACAGATGTCAGGTCATGGGCCCGAGAGAACCCACAATACCAACAGGTTTAGGGAGAGGAGGCAGAGAACTGGGAGGGATGCAGATGCCAGTGCCTCCAGGTTCTCCATCAGGGATGCAAGACTGCTCAAGGGAGGTCCTGGCAAACTCATCAAAGTGGAGCCAACCTGCTGGCTCCATGGCATCAAGCAAAGGGGTTCGCTTGGCATGTTGGTGACCCAGGTTCACGCCCTGTATCCAGGAGCAGAGACCATCAGGGAAGGGTCCAGAGCATCCACTGGACACTTCCCTTCGGGGGGGGGGTAGGGTCTTGGCACCTGGAGGCAGATTTGGAGTTGTGCTAGGGGGTGTGTAGCCTCGACGCTCCCCTGCACGTTCCAACTTCAGGTCGCCGTCCCCATGCGGGTCCAATCAGGGTACAGTGGGTGGGCCAGAAAAGCAAAAAAAGCAACCTGACCAACCGGATGTTGGCCACCCGTCCCCGGCGTGCCACAGTAGCCCAGGACAGCCCGTGCTGACCTCCCCACCGGCCTTGGGCCAAGCGGCTGTGCCTAAGGGCACTTCTCCCCGTAAGAGGGACCCACCCAACGAAGGGTTACGTCAGGTCACCTGGGACCGGCAGTAGCGGGGGCAGCAGATGACGACCGGGGAGGAGGGTGGCCATGAGTCCCAGGTGGCCCGAAGGAGTTGCCAGTCAGGGGAGGGGGCGCCAAAAAAAAAAAAAAAAGTGCAGCCAACCAATTTTTGAGGTTCGACCCAAGCTGGGGAGAGCAAAACTGAACATGTCCCATAGAGCAGCCCCAATCCTCCCCAATGACAGTGTCAGTTGGGTCCAGGGAGAAATAAAAAACTCTGCTAGTGCTGAAACCCCGGCCAGTGCTGCCTCCAGCACCGGTCACAGAGTCACCTGCAGGCCCAGTGGCAAGTCTCTTCCTCTGACCAGAACTGGCACTATCCCCTAGGCAAAGCCCAGTTACAGAGCCAGAGTCACTCCCAGAACTGCCTCTGTACGCAGCACTGCGAACTGCACTAGGACAGGACCCAGCACTGTGGATGGCACCGAGGCCAGAACTAGCACAGAGGATGGCACCAGCCCTGGCACTGCCGCTGGCACAAGGCCTAGGGATGATCCTGGGAGCAACACTGTCACCAGTGTTGGGCTTGGAACAGGGTGAGGTCCATCATCCTCAGCCCCTCTCCCAAGGCCAGCATCACCCCCAGGGCACTCAGAGGAGAAGATGATTACTACATCAGACTCCGGGTCAGGGTCGGCGGCTCTGGATCGGACCCTTCAGGTACCATGGATGGTACCAGAAGGGGAACCAGTCTCACGGACAGCACCTCCCTGCTCACCGGTAATGGGGGTGGTACCAGGAGCCGGTGCGACACCGAGGTGCCCACTAATGTAGACCACACATATAGCTTCAGTCTCACCACTGGGGATGTCCGCTGCCCAGAAGAGCTGATGGACTTGGGAGCGGGTCTCAGCTGGCTCCTCCTGCAGAGGATGCCAACTGTCCAACAGACCCCCCCCCCCCCACGGACATCCGATATCTCAGCGAGGTGAGCACGGGGAGGATCCTGGTCTTCCTCACTACCAGAAATACTGGGAAGAGGTCACAGGGAAAGGTCCAGAGACCTCACCTTGGCCTCTCTGGTACAACATTGTTGTGCACAGCTGAGCTGGCTGCCCATTTCCCCACACCAGCCTACACTGATATTTTGTGGTTGCTTTGTTTGTAATGCTCTCTGGTGCAATGCCTGCCTCCGTAAGTGGTGGTGGGGGGGGAACGATCCCACTTTAACGTGTGGATTTCCAAACTGCGCTTCTCCATCGAGAAGCAGGTGTCGCACTGATCCATGTCATGGTCTGGTATATGTCAGACCTGACACTTCAGATGATGGTCTAATGCTGTGAGATGACCCCCACAGGGGTAACGACACATGGAGGTGTAGCCTTTCTTCTTCCTCTTCTGCCCCTTTGAACTCAGTATTCTGACAACCAAAATAATAAAATGAGAAGAAAAGTTACTTGATGCTGAACGGATAGAAAAAGTGGTACCAGAGGAAAAAAACTGTGCCATAAAATGGTGCCAGAAGGTATTTGGCATCAAAAAAAGGTAAACCACTTCGCACTGAGGAGATGAATGCTGATGGAGCAGTAGAAATTAAATCTAGTTGCTCCCTCGGTGCACACACGACAGTGGAAAAAACAGAACTAAGGAAGGGAAGGGGCCAGCACTGGTTACTGGCTGGCTCATGTGCATCATGTCACTACGCCACCGTTGTGGTACCAGTGTCGTTCCTCTCTCTCTAAGCTGCAAAAGACTTTGCTCCCTTGGGGTCCTAGCGTTACTGGCTTAGACACATCAGTGTGAATGAGTGGTGAAGACTTATTCCTGGAAGATCTCCCACACTGTGCAACAGTGCAGTAAGTAGGGCAAACAGGAATGCTAGGCTGAACAGGAAAATGGATCAGTATTACAAACAAGAAGGTGATCCGTCCCTTTGGTCCATGGTTTGCCCTCACCTGGAATAATGTGTGAAGTTCTGAAGCCCACACCTGAGGAAGAACTAGGACAGAGGCTGTGCAGAGGAGGACAACCAAAATGGTCCAGTGGCTGGAGGGGAAATATGAGGAAAGCCTGAGAGATCTTAGCATGTACACCCTGGAAACAAGGGGAGGAGGACATGACAGAATCATATAAATACTTCCAAGGTGAAATGGAATGAACTGTTTGCCCTAAGTCCAACCACATACACAAGGGGGAATCCACTAAAGCTGGCAAAGGGTAGGTTCAGGAGGGATGTTCACAACTATTTCGAAAAAAGAGTGGTGGACAAGTGCCGCAGGAGGTTGTCTGTGCCCAAACAGTGAGTGAATTCAAACATAGCTGTGATAGGCATAAGAGCAGGAGGGACTGCAACGGGGGAGGGAAAAGGGAGAAAGATGGTCACGAGGGCCATCACAGAAGTAATATGTAGATTTTGGCAGAATGGATGGGCCCAAAGGCCATTTTCTGCCATCACATTCTATGTTTCTATATACTGTATGATTATGATTTGCCTGTAACCTGTAGCCCAAGGACACGGTTGAAAAAGAACAGTTACGCAAGAACTTATCGTATAAGTAGATCTTCGAGTGGATCTCAGTCATCAGGTCACATCGTAGGAACTTCACTGATAGTGAAGCAGGATCCACATGGAAAATTTTCAGAAGTACAACAGGGCCGCCCGTCAATGTCACCAAACCTATAAAGGTGTGGTGGCCCCACTCCCTTCCCTTGACCTTTCCCCTGAGACAATAGGAGCATAGCTCACCCATGGGGACCGAGGGGAAAGAAAGTGCCCAGGCCTATACGAAAGGCTAGATACACCACATAGCTAGTTCCAGAAAGGAGCCCCAAACGAGGGATGGTAGGAGGGAAAGCAGACCTGATGACAGAGATCCCCTTGAAGATCTACTGTTATGGTAAGTTCTTACGTAACTGTTCTGTTTTCTTAGGGGGTATCTCAGTCATCAGGTCACATCATAGGAACAAGTCCCAAGCAGTTACAGGTGTACCTAGGCAGTCTGGGAGGAAAACAAACCATAAACGTAGGACAGGAGGCCCTGCAGCACTGCCCTACCAAAACCTGCAAGGACTCTTGAGGCAATGTCCAGATTATAGTGCTTGGTGAACGTATGGACAATACTCCAGGTGGCAGCCGCACAGATCTAGCAGCTGAGACCCCTCGGAAACAAGCCACAGAGGTAGCCATGCCTCTTGTGGAATGACCTTTAACTGCTCCACGCAATTCTTTGCAGTACTTGTAGCAGAACACAATGCAATTTGCCAATCATTTGGAACATTGTTTAGAAACTGAAGTGCTCCCTCTACCTGGGATGAAGGAAACAAACAACTACTTCAACTTTCTACATTCCTTGGTGCTTAGCACGTAGTACTTCAAAGTTCTGTGCACATCTAATGTATGGAGCAGCGTTTCCCCTGGATTAGCATGCTGGGGAAAATAAACAGGAAGGTGGATAGATTGGTTGCAGCTTAGGAAGAAACTTTGGGTTCGTGCACTGGAGAAGTCTTTGTGAAAAATCAAAAAAGGCTCCTCACACCAGAGGGCCTGAATCTCTGAAAATCTTCAAGCAGAAGTAATGGCAACTAAAAATAACATTTTCCAGGAAAGAATGCGTAATTCGCAGGTTGCGATTGGCTCAAAAGGAGATGGGGTCAACTTCTCTGGAGAACAGATTGGGGGTTTCAGATGCAGGATGCCCCACAAGAATGTATGTAAGATGTCCAGCTGAGCCACAGTGCAGTCACCCAGAGACTCATGAAAGGCTGATAGAGCCGAAAGGTGTACCTTGAGGGAGGAGTGCTGCAGACCTGAGTCAAACAGAGAGATCGAGTAAGTCCAGAATCTGGCTCACTGGACAGGTGAAAGGGTCCAGAATGTTTGTCAGCCCAAACTGCGAACCGCTTCAACTTCATAGCATAAGTGGCTCGAGTGGAAGGCTTCCAGGCAGCCACAAGGACGTCCGCCACTCTGTTGGAAACTCCAAATCTGGCGATAGCTACGTCCTCAGGAGCCAAGCATGCAGATGGAGGGACCGAAGGTTGGGATGGACCAGGGTCTCCTGAGCTTGGGTGAGCAGATTCCTGCAGAGGGGTAGAGGTACCAGAGGTTCCTCTGCCAGCTGCTGAAGTAATGCAAACCATATCTGCCAAGGCCAGAATGGAGCTACCAGGATCATACTGGCCCCCTCCATCTGTAGTTTGATTAGTACCCTCTGAATTAGAGGAAATAGAGGGAAAGCGTATTGGAACCTCCAGCTCCAGGAGAGGGACAACACGTCTTGACAGAAAACTCCAGGCCCTGGATCAAGCAAGCAAACAATTGGGCAGTTTTTCATTGAGTGGGGATGCAAAAAGGTCCAACTCTTGAAGCCCCATCTGTCGATTAGATCTTCAACAACGGATGACAGGAGCTCCCACTCGTGCATGCTGGACTGAGTCTGGCTGAGACTATCCGCTGGGGTGTTTAGCACCCCAGTGACATGGACGGCTGAGTTAGCCCATGAACCAACACCCAGTACCATACCCTCGTGGCCTCCCTGCATAGGGGATACAAATGTGTTCCCCCTTGCTTGTTGATGTAGTACACTACACTGAGGTTGTCTGAGTGAATCAGCAACTGCCCAGAAGAAGGTGGTTCTGAAAGGCCTGCATGGCGTAAAGAACCTCCCCCATCTCCAGAACACTGCTATGCAGAGAGGTTCCTATCTGGGACCACGAGCCCCGGGTTTGGAAGGGGCCCAAGTGTACTACCAGGCCCAGACCGGAAGCATCCGTGGTGAGGATCTGCTCTGGAGAGGAGATCTGAAATGGGACTCCTTGAAGCAGATTCAAGGGGTCCATCCACCACTGCAGCACCTTGCGGATTGGAGAAAAGACCAGGACTAGGTGATCTAGCTCGTCCATGCACTGGTCCCACTGTACTCAGAGAGTCCACTGGAGAATGTGCATCTGGAACCTGGCCAGTGGAACAGTGGGAATGGCAGCCACCATCAGACCCAGCAGTCTCAGACTTTGGCAGGAATATAGCAGCTTCGAGCGCTTCCTGAGCTTGGGCTATAAGGCACTCTGCCCTATTTTTGGGCAGGAAGGCTTTCTCCTGTGCAGAGTCTAGAACCACTCCTATATATTGCAGCCTTTGGGATGGCACTACAACCAACTTGGGCAGACTGACAGGGCTGACGAACTCTCGCAGTTTGGGAAGGACTTTCTCCAACTGCTGAGCTTGTTGGGCCTTACGCAGGTAGTTACCTCTGCTACCCACATTCACGGTCATTCATTAGACCTGGTCTTCCTACTGGGGATGGAGATCACCGATTTGGTGGTAGAACCAGTTGGATGGTCGGCCCATCATACTATAACGTTCAGATTCGAGGCAACCCCCCCAATAGACTTGCTCCTACGGAGATGGTCCGGTACTGCCCTTTAAGGGGTTTGACTCCAGATGGTCTTATGGTGGTGCTGGATCTATCAGGTGTGATGAGTGTATGCAGGGAGCCAGGGGAACTGGTACTTGCCTATAACAGGGCGGTGACAGAGGCCCTCAACTCCCTAGCTCCTGTCTGTGTTCACCCCGTCACTCTTCACCCAAGGTCCTCCTGGTTTGATGGGACTTTGAAGGAGTTGAGGCGAAGGGGAACGAATGTTGGAGCGGCGCTGGCAGGAATCTGGTCTGGTGGATGATAAACTTAGGTTGCCAGCCCCTTATAAAGACCATCAATCAGCAAGCTCCTGTAAGAAGGCAGAATTTCTGTTCAAGGAGATTGCTGCGGCAAGGAATCGATCAGCTCAGCTCTTCCGGACTGTTGACCGATTGTGCAATCCAACCTGTCTTTGGTCTCGGGGGTTTTCACAGGCTAAGTGTGATGAGTTTGCTCAGTTCATTGTCAATAAGATTACCACCATTAGGTTGACAATCTGTTCAGTGCCCTCAAACGAGCATTGCAGTGATCGGAAAGAGGTTGCAAGCACCCGGTCCGTCTGGTCAGAATTTGGCCAGTTGGCGATCGTAGACATTATGCAGGTCATCCAGGGTATGCGTCCAACCTACTGTAGTTTGGATCCGGGCCCTACGTGCCTCCTAGTGGGGTGCATTGAAGTCATTGGCCCGGTCCTTGCTGAGACAGTCTGGTGTTCGCTGAAGACAGGGGTGTTTCCAGAACCCCTTAAGGAGGCGGTAGTGGTCCCTCTCCTTAAGAAATCTTCTCTCGATCCAGACTGCTTAGCAAACATTAGACCTGCCTCTAACCTGCCCATTGTGGGGAAAGTTATTGAGAAGATGGTCGTGTTGCAGCTGGATGACCATTTAACAACTCATGATGTCTGTGATCCTCTCCAATCCGGTTTAGGAAGAGGCATAGTACCGAGACTGCCCTCATTTGGGTACTGAATGATAACCTGATAGTGAGGGATCGGAGGAGCCATTCCATCTTGCTTCTCCCTGGTCTCTCAGCAGCGTTTGACACTGTAGACCATGGGTGTTGTTGGAGCATCTGCGGATTCTCTGTGGACTGTCTGGTACAGTTCTCTGGTGGTTTCAATCTTTCCTCACTGGCAGGACTCAGAGTGGTGCCAGGGATTTATTTCTCGGTTACTCTCCCCCATCATGTGGGGTTCCACAGGGCTCAGTACTATCTCCCATGTTGCTTGCAGTGTATATGCTGCCGCTGGGAGACATTATAAGGTGGTATGGGCTGAGTTTTCAGTTCTATGCAGATGATACTCGGCTCTGCATGTCCTTTGTACCCGAGCAGGGTGGGGCGATCTTGGTTTAACACACCTGCCTCTCCGAAATCCAGGGTTGGATAAGTGCCAACTGGCTGAGGTTGAACTCTGGCAAAACTGAGGTGTTGGTGGTACAGCCAGGTCACAAAAGGTATGGGGCTGTTGGCATGACAACCGTCTGGCTTTCGCTTTGGGGGAGAGAGACCAGCTGCTTACCCTCAGACCAGGCACGAAATCTGGGCATTATGTTCAATAGCGGCCTGACATTAAAATCTCAGGCGCCTGCTGTCGTTAAGACCTCTTTTACCACCTGAGGACCATCGCCCGGATTAAGTGCCTGGTCCCGCCTGGCGATCTTCGTTTTGTAACCTCACACCTCGATCACTGCTATGCCCTATACCTTGGGTTACCAGGTGTTGATATCCGCCAACTGCTGCTAGTGCAGAACACGGTGGCCAGGTTGTTGACTGGCTTATCAAGATCTTGCCATGTCACTCCTGTGCTCCGCGGCCTGGACTGGCTCCCTGTACATTGGCGGATCACCTCCAAGGTCGGGTTACTGACCTATAAAGCCCTACATGGACAGGGACCTGGATACTTGCAAGATGATCTCTGTCCCTAGCACCCCCTTCGATTACTCCATTCTTCCAACGAGGGATTGCTAGAGGTTCCCACTGTTCAACTAAAGACATCTGGGGCCCGTTCTTTTGGTTTTGTGGTCCCTACCCTGTGGAACTCTCCACCTCGTCAGATTAGAGAGTGCCTGACCGTCAAGAGCTTTAAAAACGCTCTGAAAACACACTTATTCTGCTAGCATTTGCTGATTCAAATGAAACATAATGCTCTGCAATTAGTAATAGTTATGATTATGCCTTAATTTTAAGCTTATTTCATTGTTGTTTATATGGATTTTATTGTGTTTTGCACAGCGCTTTGATCTACCTGGTATTGCACTGATAAAGTTTGATACATAAATATGATATGACTGATATATATATATATGATATGATATGACAGTAATGTCCAGGGAGAGGAACAGCTGGAGGGTTTTCTCCAGAATCAGCAGGAGCTGTTCCCTGGAAGAGGCCTTTAGGAGACAGTCATCCAGATAAGGGAAAAACACAGGTTACTCGCCTGTAACAGTAGTTCTAGGAGTGGCATATGTTGTTCGTCCACAATTTCTGGCAGATCGCCTTTCCTTTTAAGGGGTGCTGGAACGTCTTCAAGCTGGCTCCTCCCACCCTCCCAACCGGGTGATATAATCCTTGGCTCTGCCCCATGATGCCAGATCTTACCCGCTGGAAGCAGAGGTGTGCATCGAAGCTGGGGAGGTCAAGTGGGTCAACGTGGATGAACAACATGTACCACTCCTAGAACTACTGTTAGAGGTGAGTAACCTGTGTTTCTAGGGATGTGGATATGTTGTTCTATCCACACTTTCTGGCAGACTCCTAGCAGTTCTTCGGGAGGAGGGAGGCAAGGCGCACACCCCCTACCTTAGGGAACAGAGATTGGAGAACTGAGGCCCCAAAATCAGCATCCTAGAGTGACTCTAGGTCAATGTGTTAATGGGTAATGAAGGTGTTGCTGACTTCCAGATAGCAGCCCTGCAGATGTCCTGGATAGGGACGTCCCTAGAAGCAGCCACCGACGCAGCGGTATGGTGGGTGGAATGAGCCCTAAGCCCTACAGGAGGCTCCCTACCCGCCAACCTACAGCACAGAGATCAATGCAGGGAGTGATCCACCTGCCAATCATCTGCTTGGCTGCAGGTCTGCCAGACAAGGTTTCAGAGTAGGTGACAAACAGCTGGCGAAGCTCTCCCCGAACTTCCGTCATACGCTCTTTGTAGTAGGCAAGTGCTCGTCTCAAGTCCAAAGTATGGAGCCTGTACTCTGCCTCTGAGGTGTAATTGTACACCGGCAGAGTCAACACCTGGTTAAGGTGAAACTCCAACACCACCTTCAGAAGGAATTTCAGGTGGGGGCGAAGGACAACCTTGTCTCTGTGGAAGACCAGGTAAGGAGACTCCGCCTGGAGCTCCCCAATCCTTCTGGCTGACGTAATGGCCACCAGGAAGGCAATCTTCCAAGACCTGTGCATCGGTTTGAATGGCTTGTCCAACAGCTTTGCCGAAACCAGCAGTAAATCCTACAGAGATGATGCTTCATGCACCGGAGGGGATATATGATCTAAGCCCTTGAAAAAGCACCAGACCACCTTCTCCTGCACCACTGACTGCTGACCAGCCCACGCCCAGTAAGCAGAGATGGCTGCCAGGTGCACCTTAAGGGTTGTTGACCGAAGTCCCTGCTGGAAGAGGGACCATAGGTAGTACAAAATGCTTGCTACTGGACAGGACGAGGGGTCCAACACTTTGCCCTGACACCAAATGGAAAATCTTTTCCATTTGCAGGCACAGCATTTTCTGGTTGATTCCTTATGGGATGCCTCAACAACCGTGAGGACCTCGTCGGAGAGACCCAAAGCCTGGAACTCTAGCCACTCAGGAACCAGGCAATCAGGTGCACGGATTGAAGGTACAGATGGAGTACCTTCCCCCTGATTGATGGAGAGCAGGTCTGGGTGTGCTGGAAAATGCCTCGGGAGCCTGTTGCTAAGGCTGAGGAGATCTGGATACCAGAACTGGCGTGGCCAGTCTGGGGCTACCAGGATCACCTGTGCCTTGTCCCTCCTGACCTTGAAGAGCACCTTATGGATCAAGGGAAGTGGAGGGAAGGCAGAGATGAGGTCTGGGGTCCACGGCCTCGAGAAGGCATCCCCCTGCAACGAGCCCTGCTGAGGGTGGCGGGCATGGAACAGCCTCAGCTGCGCGTTCTCCCTGGAGGCGAATAGGTCCACCTGAAGGGTGCCCCAGTGGGAGAACAGATCTTGTACTACCTCTGGATGGAGCGACCACTCGTGAGATGCCTCGCCCATCCGTCTGAGAGCATTGGCCAGCTGATTTGAGGCTCCTGCCACATGAATGGCTAGAAGAGCTGCCCCTAAGCTGAGTACAAGGGTCCAAGTGCACACAGATTCCTTGCACAAGGGCAAGGAGTGCGTCCCACCCTACTTGTTGAGATAGTACATGGTCGTGGTATTGTCCATCAGGACCACTTGATCCCAAATGAATGGAGCGAATGCGGTCAGGGCTAGCTGAACCGCTCAGAGCTCCAGCAGGTTGATGTGACAATGGGACTCCTGAGGGGACCACAGCCCGTGGGCTCTGTGCTCCACCAGATGGGCACCCCAACCCATCAAAGAGGCGTCAGTCATCAGGATGACCGTAGGCTCGGGGCAGACAAATGGGATGCCTTCCTGCAGATGAACGGGGATGAGCCACCACTGGAGGCCATCCCACATCCTCTGAGTCACGGTGACCAGCTGGTCGAGGTGACCTGAGCACTGAGACCACTGGCTGGCCAGTTCCCACTGAAGGGAGCGCATGTGCCAGAGGGCCTATCGGACTACGCTGGTGCAGGCCACCATGTAGCCCAGAAGGCGCAGGAAGTCCCAAGCAGGGCGCAATTGTACAACCAGAAATGATTGGGCAAAGGAAGAGAGAACCTCTGCTCTGTCTGCCGGGAGCCGAGCTCTGCCCCAATGAAATGAATCACCTGCAAGGGCACAAGTTCTGACTTGACCTCGTTGATCAGAAGGCCAAGTTCGAAGCAAGTCTGGAGGGCCAGATCCCTGGACCACTCCACCTCCTGCCCAGAGGGATCTGCTATGGGCCAGTCATCCAGGTAGGGATAAACCTGGACCCCTCTGCGCCTCAGGAAAGCTGTCACCACTGCAATGCATTGGGCGAAGATTCTGGGGGCTGAAGGGCATGGCCTGGAACTCGTAGAGGGTTCCCTCAGCTCAGAAGTGGAGGAACAGTCGATGGGACAGACAGATCAGGATGTGAAAGAATGCATCCTGAAGATCTAAGGAGCAAAACCACATGCCTTGCTCCAGGGATGGTATGATCCAAGCCAGTGTTACCATCCAGAAGGTGCGAGACCTGATAAATTTGTTCAGGTTATGCAGATGGAGAATGGGGTGCCAGCCCCCCATCCGTTTTGGTACCAGTATGTGCCTGGAAACAAACCCTGGGTCTATCGGGAGGTTCCGCAACTCTCAGCATGACCTCCTAGTAGAAGGAGCTGTGCGATGTCAACTCGAAGAGCCGACTGAGTGACAGCAGCCACCAAATCCTCCCTTGGAGCGTGGGCTCGACTTGGTGGGGAATGCTCAAATTCCAGACAGACCCTAGCCAACCACTTCTAATACCCACCTGTCCATGGCGATTACGGACCAGGTGGAAAGGAAGTGGTGTAGCTGGCCCCCCCATGGGAGATTCCAGGGGAGGTGTGATGGGATTGAGGGTGGCACCCCCCAACCAGTCACTGAGCAGTCTTGGAGGAGAAGCCAGCTGAGGGGCTGCTGGGTTCCTTCTCTCCAGGCTTTCTGACCGCTGAGGCCACTGATCTGGCCTGTAGTCACCAGGTTTGAGCCTGCTGGTCCTGCTGCTGCTGGGCTGCTTTAGCCACAGGAGCGGAAGACCGAAAGGGCTTATACTTTTCATGCTTGGGGCCCTTGTACTTCTGGGCAGATGTCACAGAGTCCAGGTGGCACTGGACTTTTCAATGCATTGGAGGTCAGTGCCCAAAAATGGGATATCCACCAACTTGTGTTGAGTATCCACCGTAAAGGTCGAGATCCTCAACCAAGCCCTATGCCGCATGGCTACTGTGGCCGCAACAGAGCAGGAATATGAACTGTCTGGAGTTGTTGCTTCACCACTGCCCTCCCCTGGTCTCGGACCTGCTTAACCAAGGTCTGGAGGTCTGCCGGAAGGTGAGGAATCACCTCATCCAGGAAGCCCAAGAGGGCATGGGAGAAGTGTGCCATGAGCATGGCTGAACCATTTAAAAGACAAAGAACCTCTGTGCGCAAACACTGAGGCAAGGGTTACCCCAAAGGGCATCTGGCTGGGAAGCCAAGTTTCAAGAAAATACAAAAATCACACATACCCACACAATGCAAAGCATCATGGGCTGCATATGCAAATCACCACAGAATGTTATGCTGGTCCAACTTTAAGCAGAATTGCATGGTGCCGAAAGGCCTCTCACACAGTTTGCAAAGGGTGATAACAGAAGACAGACACGTGTGTCGTCCTACCAGGACTCATCAGTATGCCTTGTCTGACACCCCAGTAGAATGGACCAGCTACCCTAAGACAGTGTGTCTTGGATATGTTGTGGTGAACCCATTAAAATAAAAAACAATTTAAAAAAGACAAAGAACCTCTGTGCGTAAACACTGATGCAAGGGTTACCCCAAAGGGCATTTGGCTGGGAAGCCAAGTTTCAAGAAAATACAAAATCACACATGCCCACACAATGCAAAGCATCATGGGCTGCACATGCAAATCACCACATCTTGAAACATGGCTGAACTAGCCTAACGAAGGCTGAGCAATGAGGCAGCATAGACTTTTTTTTTTTTTTTTTTTAAATCGAATGGTCCAGTTTCTTAGACTTTTTATCCAGTAGCCTATCAATGTCTCCTGTATTGCCTGAGCACCGAAAAATGGAGTCAGCCACCAGTCCCTCAGCTGAGGGATGCTCCGAAAACCCTGAAAGGAAACTGGTAGGAACAGCGTACTTGCGGGCCATCCAGGTCGAGGGCGCAGGGCAAGAGGCGGGATGCTGCCAAAGTTCCAGGGCTGGGTCGACAATGGCCTCGACCACAGGGAAGGCCTCTATAGGAGAGTCCCCTCTGTCCAGAATCTCTGTAAGGGGATATTGAGCCCATTTCTGGACCGGCTCAAGCTCCATCCCCGTGGACTCTGAGATGAGCCAAAGAATGCCCATGAATGAGGTGGGTCCCTCATCCATGGAAAGGCCACCCCCACCCCCCGAGGACTTGACATCAGTGGGACGTGAGTGCAGCAAGGAGTCTTCAGACTCAGAGAAGTCCGCATAAAGTGGGCATCCACCCGAGTCACCCTCGACCCGCCTTGGGCGGTCGGGAGTGAGGGTGACTGACAGCCGATGGGGCAGCCCTTCACCCGGCCGAGACTCCTTGGTCAGAGCCCCAGACTTCGGCTGTTCAGGGGATGGCTCTACCACAACTGGCAGAGAAGCCTGCTTCGGCTGAGCCGGATGAGCCTGCGATGGCAGAAGTGGAAGTCTGTCGTTCGGGTGACAGCCACTTGATAGCTGGGGTGGACACCAGGGTCAGTTTTGGACTGGACAAGACCAGCTGCTGCCACATTAAGTCTTCATAGCACCAACGAAATTTGCGCCAGAACCTCTCCTCAGCAGAGGAGGATGAAGAAGAATAGCGGCATCGCCGCTTGCCATGATGCTGGGAATGAGATCGCCGGTGACGATGTGATCTGCCCGACTCAGAGGAAGAAGACAGAGACCTTGATCTCAACCATTGGCAGGGCCGACTGGGAACATCGGAAGGAGCAGGGGAGCCCCGCGGCTCCTCCAGGTCAGGGTCTAGGACCGGTGGGTTCAACCAAGCGGGCTGAGCCGTCCCTAACACTGGAGGCACCGGAGTCCAAAAAAGAGAGTTCTCTGCCTCTTCGGACCAGTCGATCAGTTTGAGAAAAATCTCAGCTGTATGGACTGGCATCTCAGCCAGCTGGTCTGACGGGGGCTCTGTGAAACCAGTGGCCGCAGTTTCAACTGAAGTAGAAACCGGAGTCTCTGCAGAATGGGGCCGCTCCTAATCCCAAGAGCGTCGACGTAGAGTTTTCTCCTTTTTCGACTCCTTACGAGAGCATGAAACGTGCGATGCAGAAGGACCCTCCCTCTTTTTGGAGAGGGACTGACAGAGCTCTTTGAAGGAAGCTGAATAAGTGGAGCCCAACTGGAGCAGAACAAAGGCCGAAGCCAAAGAGGAACTAGCCGTGGCCTGGGCCACCTCCTCCTCGAAGGCCTTAAGCTGTTCAAGCTGCTCAGCAGACCCCGGAGCTGCGGAGACCACCCAACGGGCATCCTTAGACTTGACCAGCAGGTAACGCTTCTCTGGTCGCCCCAGTTTGAATCTGGCTGCATGGTCGTCCAGAACCGACGGGTGAAAGGATCGACAGATATCGCAGGCCTGCGGATCATGGTCATTTCCCAAGCAGTACATGCACGTGTCGTGAAGGTCGGTTCGTGACATCTTCTGCCCGAAGAGGCACCGGTGATACCCAGGAATGGTCTTTTCTTCCATCGCAGAAGTGATAGAAGGAACCAAAGACGAAACTCTGACGAGTTTTAAGGTAAGTTTTGAATCAAGATTTGAAAGCCAAGGCTCACCATATATGAAAGCGCTTAAGGAGGAACCTTCCAGTGGAAAGGAAGATCTGGCATCATGTGGTGGAGCCAGGGTTATAACCACCGGGTGGGTGGGAGGAGGAGCAAGCTTGAAGACGTTCCGGCACCCTTAAAGGAAAGGCGATCTGCCAGAAAGTGTGGATGAACAACATATCCACATCCCTAGAACAGACATTTTCTCCCCTTCTGAGAGCTGCTGCTACTACTGCTACTAAGCTCCCTTCTGAGAACTGCTACTACTAAGCACTTGGTAAAGACCCGTGGTGCAGAGAAAAAGCCAAAGGGCAGCACTTTGAACTGATAATGGTGGCCCTGGAATGAAAAGCAGAGAAACCTCCTGTGAGGAGGAAAGACCGATATGTGGAGGTAAGCATCCTGCACATCCAGCGAACACAGCCAATCGTCTGTCTTGAGCAGAGGCATCAGGCCTGGCAAAGCTACCATTCGGAACTTTCTGTATTGGATGTACAGATTGAGGTCTTTTAGATCCAGAATGAGTCTCAAATCTCCACTCTTTTTGGGGACCCGGAAGAACCTAAAATAAAAAGTAGTTACGTAAGAACTTACCGTAACAGTAGATCTTTGAGAGAGGTTCCTGCAGTAGGTCATAACATATAGGACTGCATCCCCTGGCATCAGGACCACACAGCAAACTTTTGCTAGCAATGTTTGGTGGGGGACCGCCCAACCGATGTCATGTGACAACATCAGCTTGACCTTGTATAGTGGGCGGTCCCCACACCCGCCTTCCAGTTCTCCTACCGGAGACCCAAAAGGGTATGACAGGAGAAAGGACGGAAATCCTAGAGTCCAATCCAGAACAACCTGCATGAACATGCTGAAAAAACTGGGGGAAGGAGGGAGGGAAAGTGTGACCTACTGCAGGAACCTCTCTCAAAGATCTACTGCTACAGTAAGTTCTTACATAGCTGTACTATCTTACTTCGAGAGGGTTCCTGCAGTAGGTCATTACATACAGGACTGAATCCCAAGCAGACACCCTAAGTGAGACCATTGAAAACAAGGGAGGATGAATGAAAACAGACTGACCAGGGCAGGTCTCAGACAGCCGACCCTGCAGTACGACTAGGCTAAATCTGGCTCTACGCCTAGAGGCAATGTTCAAACTAATGCTTCGTGAAAGTGTGGACTGAACTCCAGGTTGTTGCAGCACAAATCTCCGCTACAGAAACATTTTTTAGGAAAGCTGCGGAAGCAGCCATCACCCTAGTGGAGTGACCTCTGACCTCCCCGAAGAGGTTTTGCATACTTCTGATAACAGAGACAGATGCAGTTAGCCAACCATTTGGAAAAGCACTGCTTCAAAACTGCCGGCACCAGGGTTCTGGGGGCAAAGGAAACAACTGATCAGATCTGCATAGTTCCTTGGACACAGTACTGCAAAATCCTATGTATATCCAGTGTATGTAAAAGAGCCTCACCCTTATTCATATGAATAGGGTAGTACACTGGCTGCTCAACGGTCCAATTCAAGGTGAACTCAGAAACCACATTGGGAAGGACTTCCGGTGATGTCACAGACTCGATGCAAGCCTAATCCGTGAAGCTCCGAGTCAGGCAAGCCTCAAAAAACCCCAAAACCTGAGAAATACAAAGCAAAAATGTCAAAAAATTCAGGGGGTCAACTACAGAGCTTAAACAGAGGTAGAACCGGCAAGAACCCAGAATGAATACTAAGGATGCAGCCAGATTGAAGTCGGGCCCTCCCAGCAGGTCGTCTTCACTGCAAGGCCAAAGGACTCCTGAGTACGACACAGATGGAGAGAGCGAACAATTACCACGCTCTCGATTTGAGAGACTGCTGCATGAAATAACTGAGTCTAGAAAAGAGAATAAGCAAGAATTCCGTGCAGTACAGTTACAACTATCAACATTTGAGACTCGAGTAAGCCAAATAGAGGAGATTCTCTCTGAAGCAGAAGATACAACCATACAAATGTCTGGGATAATTCAAATGCTAATACAACAAACTGAAAGTTTAAAAGCCAAATGCCTAGACTTGGAAGGCCGCTCCCGAAGAGACAATTTAAGACTCTACGGTCTCCCGGAGAACACAGAAGTAGCTCCTATGTCAGCGTTCCTAGAAAACCTGCTGAAAGATGTACTTGACCTTCCCACCACTATGGCATTTCACATAGAGAGAGCGCACCAGGCGCTCCTGGCAAAACCAACTGACCCTGCAGCACGCCCGAGATCCATTGTATTTAAACTGAATTCGGACTCGAAGAAATACTACGACGGGCGTAGGCAAAAAAGGAAATACGGTACTTGACTCACAGGCTTTATCTCGATCACGACTATCCAATGGAAATACAAATGGAGAGAGTTAAGTACATGCCCATCCTGAGAGCACTCAAAGAAAAATCAATACGTTTCCATACCCCTTACCCTGCGAGACTGAGGATATTCTGGGAGGATGGGATGAAGGTCTATGCCACGGTAGAAGAAGCGCTCGAAGCCCTGGGGAAACGTAACGTCGCAGTTAAGGAGAGGAGGAACCAAGATTCAGGAACCTGGGAACTTGGTAATCGACGTGCAGCTAACAGGAAGACAGGTGGAGCTAATAAGGAGACGCACATGGAGATGATGCGCAACATCCAGAAGCTCCTCGAGAGGAAGCTCACTCACCGAGAATCTCCTACTTGAAACGGGCACTAACGCGGAGAGAATATAACTTGTTACTCAGAGGACCCTTCCTCGATCTGAATGTAGACTTGGCTGTTTCTATTGACATGCAACCGCAAGATAAGTACAATAATTGGTTTCGGTGCGGAATGAAAACGCAGTTTAAAATTGGGTAACTGATCTGCCAAACTCTCTTGAACATAATGAACCATACCGAACACTAAGAGAGCGTACTTATTAGGGGAGAGCTGGATTTTTGTTTAATCTTTACGTTTCCTTCACCCTCTAAAGTTGTAAATATCGAAATTAAAGGCTTGGAGGGCGATGGGCAGGGAGGGGATACGGGAACCTGAAGTAATGTTCTTGAGGCTCAGTGAATTGAGCAACCGGGGCATATTCAAGCAAGGAGTTTGTGATCATTGTGAATTAATGTCAAGGGGGTTTCTCCCTTCCTCTCCCATCCACATCCTTACCCCCGCCAATAGAAGCTAGAAGGAATTTTAAGCAAAATATTCAATGCTGCTGAGTTGTGAACAGAATGAAGTAATGCCTGAGGGCTTTCCACCTCCTCCCCCTTCTCCCTCCCCAATAGAAATTAGAAGATATGAGTTGCTGAAATCGTACAACCAATCAATATGATAAGGGTGAGAGTAGAGAATGGCCCAATGGGAAAACAGACCCCTCACATTGAGAAGGGGTGTATGAGGGGGGGCCACGACGAGATACTTAGGGCCGGAGCTCCTCAACGAATCAACATGGCCCTTAAAAGGTCCTATATAGGCTGACCTGGTGGGGAGCAAGCGACGGTTCCAGTCTAAGGCACCTTCATGAGGAGCCCAACGGCAGCAAGGCTCTAGGGGATCCTCCGGAAACGGTAGGGTAGATAAATCCTCCTCTCTCCTAGTAATAGGAGTGAATAGGGGCTAGTAAATTACGTAGCCCCCAACCCTGGAAGAACATTTGTTGAAAGTTATTGTTGAAAGTTACTGTTGAAATGATACAGAAGTTCTGTACCAACTGTAAATATCTGTTAGAGTTTGGCAAAGCAGGGCACTTGGAGTTAGTAGGCAATAAAGATGTAAATAAGAAAACAACAGAACAGGGGAAAAAATGGGGTAGCCATCAAGGGGGAACCTGCAAAAAAGAAGTAGAACAAAACAAGGATATCTTATTAAACGGGTAACATGACACAAAATTGGGACGTGTGCACTTACAATGTGCATGGTTTTACAAACCCAGTTAAGAGAGCAAAGATACTCCAATTAATGAAGCGACAAGGGGTAAATATTCTATTGTTACAGGAGACCCATCTTTCAAATGCGGAGCACAAAAAATTTGAGAAGTTGGGCTTCTCCCAGGTGGTGGCCTCATGGCACAAAGGGGTGGCGAAGGGGAACTGCTGTGTTAATAGAAAAATTATCCTTGAAATCACAGATAAGATGAGTCGACAAGGAGGGTAGATACTGTATTAGTCAAGGGCAAACTGGAGGTCAGCAGCTTACTTTTGCCTCCATATACGTGCCTCCGACAGCGAATTCATAATTTATCGAAACCTTTTCACCAAACTAGCAGGCTGGGCAGAGGGTAAATTGATTGCTGGGGGAGACTTTAATCTTGATATCACAGGGGGAAACGGTAGATCCACCCAAGGCAGAGCAGGTAAGCTGGGCAGGAAAGTGCAGAAGCTGATGCAGGAGCTGGGTCTCGAGGACTCCTGGAAACACATCCTGGGGCAAGGACGGAGACATACGTTTTATTTGCAGGTGCATGATACATACTCCTGCCTAGATTACATATTAACACAGAAGGAACAATTAGGTACCATCCTACAAATCTGGCAGGGAGACTTTGTTCTCTCAGATCATACGCCCATCTTTTGTAAGATACAGTCTCTAACCCCAACAAAAAACGTTCTGGAGGCTCAACTTGTCACTACTTAGGGATAAGGAGACCCAGGAAGCGATAAGCAACACAATAACCCAGGCAGTTCAGGATAATGATAATCAGGGAACAACAAACTCAATATTATGGGACACGGTCAAGGCAATAGTGAGAGGGAAGATTATCATGATTTCTGAGCACAAGAAAAAACAAAGGGAGGAAAGGAGGGTTACTCTGGAAAACAAAATAAGAACATTTGAGGAGGAACAAAAGATTAGGCAGTGCAAAAAACGAACCAGAGAACTTAGTGTACTTAAAAAACAGCTTAACAGTATTTTAGATTATGCTGTAGAGCAAAAACTGATATATCTATGGCATAGATATTATGATGGGGGCCCTGGGTTCACGAGGATGGTGGCAGCTCAGTTAAGGGCCCGTAAGACAAAATCTACAATTGTAAAAATTAAACGCCCGATCTTAAAAACCCTTAGAACCACGACCCAAGACTTTTCGGAGGCCTTCCGGGAATACTACTCAGAACTGTACTCTGAGAAATCGGACCCTTCTAAGGGAGAAATCAGGGATTTTCTATCAGCCCTCAAACTTCCGGCCTTAACGCGAGAACAAGGGGAGAGCTTGACAGGCCCAATCTTATCCAGGGAAATCGCAACAACGATAGGAGGATTAAAAACAGGCAAGTGCCCAGGAACCGATGGGCTCCCAGGAGAGTTTTACAAGACATTCACTAAAACATTAACTCCCCTACCCACAAGGGTGTTTACTTCGGTGACTTCCCAGAATGGTGAGATCCCCCCATCCTGGAACGAGGCGATAATCTCGGTTATACACAAGGGAGGCAAAGATCCTATGCAGTGTTCCTCATACCACCCCATATCTATCTTAAATACAGATTACAAGATACTGGCCACGATACTGTCCAAACGTTTAATTAAATACGCCCCAACCTTAATAAACATGGATCAATGTGGTTTTATCCCGGGACGTCAAGCCCAAGATAATGTGTGGCGCACAATCTACATTATGGAGCAGATTTTAGAGCAACATATTCCAGCAATTTTGCTGGGACTCGATGCAGAGAAAGCCTTTGACAAGGTGACATGGAAATACTTGAAAGAGGTACTGCTTGAGTTTAACTTTCCCACTCCATTAGTAGACACCATCTTCAGATTCTACAGAGGCCCCACAGGGTACATGCGGGCAAACGGTCACATCTCAGAAAAATGTAATTTGCAAAGAGGGACTAGACAGGGATGCCCCCTCTCTCCACTCTTGTTCGCCTATTATATAGAGCCTTTAGCTCAAAGTTTGAGGCAAGCGTCGGACTTACAGGGTGTCCAGATGGGAGGAAGGGAACAGAAATTGGCCTTATTCGCAGATGACATCCTAGTGTACATTACCAACCCGGATATGTCATTGGAGATATTATTTAAGTTGATTAGATGATTCACTAGTCTGTCAGGATTCACTCTCAACGTAAGTAAATCGGAAGCTCTGGCTCTTAATTATTCACCGACCCCTTCATGTAAAAAGAAATTCCCAATTAGATGGGACAAACAAAGTATAAGATACCTAGGGATCCATATACCCAAGAACCTAGGGGAGTTGTTGGTTTACAACTATGACCCACTGGTTCAAAACATAAAACAGGACTTGAGGAGGTGGTTTATGCTCCCCACAACACTTTACGTAAGGAATTTAACCCTTAAAATCAATATACTCCCAAGATTTTTGTATTTATTCCAATGTGTCCCTTGTACCCTTACTTCCAAGGAACTTTTGTCCTGGCAAAAGCCACTAAATAGCTACTTATGGAACTACAAAAGACCTAGAGTGGGCTTCTTGAAACTAATTCTCCCAAAAGATCGAGGGGGGCTTGCTCTCCATTCCTTTCGAGAATACTGGTTGGCCTCACAAATGAGGTTAGCGATGTTATGGGGCAATAGAACTTATCAAGCATGGTGGAAGCGGATGGACCTGGAGAAAGATACGTCAATTCCTCTTCCGGCATGCTTATTCTCTCCTCCTCATCTTAGGGAGACAATACTGTTAGTCCCTCCAGCAACAGCGGCCATCCTTAGAGGCTGGCAGATGGGTACAAATCACAAATCATTCCAGCAACATAGCTGGAGGTATAAATGGTTTATATTAAACCAGGCATTTAACAATCAATGGTATAAAAAACAAATTGATAAAGGCTTAGAGGCCCCATGGCAACTACAGAGGGGGGACGAATGTTTTGACTTTCGAAGAGGCTCAGATTAAATTTGGGTGGACAGAGAAAGATAGGCTTTTTTATTACCAAGCAAGGGATTACATCATAAAGCAGTCACGGCAGCAAGAAAGGAGTGTTACGATATTTGAGGAAGACAGTCCATGGGTGCAAGTATGGTCCTCACAGTATGGTGAGAGAGCAATAACAACTATATATAAATCGCTTACACACCGTGTCATGCATGCTATGGACCCAGTACAAACAAAATGGGAACAGGAGCTCAACCATCCAATAATGGACAGAGAGTGGAAAAAGATCTGGAAGGGCTCTTGGGCGACCACTTCCTCCCCAACATGGGGGGGAATTCGTCTGGAAGGTGAGGGCGAGATACTTCCTGGTACCCTCGGCCTCAGTGCTGAATGGTCTGGGGGGCTCCCCCCAGTGCTGGAGAAAGTGTGGTGAGAAATGTGCCTCACATAAACACATATTTCTGGAATGTCCCGTGTTAAAGGGCTTTTGGTGTCAGGTCACAGAGCATATAAAAGGTATATTAAACATACAAGACAGGATTGACCCTCCAAACTTGATCCTGGGGAGTCCCGCCATTAGGGGTAACAGACAGAGCTCAAAAATACATATGGGCAATACTACTGGGTGCAGCCTACAAGTCAATAACTAGAAAATGGCTCCAGGTAGATGCTCCCTCGATTGAAGAATGGAAAGCAACAATCCTCCAAATTCAGCAAAATGAACGAATATCTATGGGCCTACAAGATCGAACAGAGGTCTATATAGCAAGGTGGGCGAGGTGGGAGTTGTACCAAGAAAAAGCACTTTACTGCATATCAAGGTAGGATGGAGGGAGGGGAAATAGTAAGGGAGGGGACATAGAATACGATCAAGCACTTCAAGGTTGGATACTGTAAATGAAATGGAAAATACAGTACCCCTGATATTTTGAAACTTGTAAAGGAACAGAACAAAGTATCAGCCTACAAAAAGATGACCCTGCATTAAGTTGTTGTTGATTGTCAATACCAAGTTATGTTTAAGTGGTATAATAAGTGTTTTGAAATGTTGAATATAATGAAAAGAGTATAAATTGGAATGTAAAAGTAAATAAGATGCTTAAGAACGGTGATGAAATAAAAGAAGTATAAAAAAAAAAAAGAAACCACCTTGGGAAGAAAATAGCAGTTACGTAATAACTTACCATAAAGTACAGTTACACAAGAACTTACTGTAACAGTAGATCTTCGAGAGAGGCGCGTGCAGTAGGTAATTACATATAGGACTGAAGCCGGCAGGCGTCAGGACCCCACGGAAAGATTTCTAGCTAGCAGTCTCTGGCGGGGGACCGCCCCCACGTCAGGTGACCGACGTCAGTATAAAGGGGTGGTCCCCCACGCCCGCCTTCCAGTTCTTTCCCGCCAAAGGCCAAAAGGCGAGACGAGAGAGAGAAGCGGATATTCCCCCCTGGAAAAGGAGCTGAAAAAGCTAAGGGGGATGGAGGATGGGAAGGTATTACCTACAGCAAGCATCTCTAGAAGATCTACTGTTACGGTAAGTTCTTACGTAACTGTACTATCTTACTTAGAGAGGGCTCTTGCAGTAGGTAATTACATATATGACTGAGTCCCAAGCAGTCTGGAACAAAGAGAAGCTCACGGGAGGAGGAAACTACTCATACACAGATCCTCTGGTTGTGAAGGTCTTAGGAAAGAAGACCTTGCACAACAGCCAACCCGAAGCCAGCTCTACAGCGAGAGGCAATGTCCAAATTGTAATATTTCGTAAAGGTATGGATAGAAGTCCAGGTTGCGGTTGCACAAATGTCAGCCGCCGACACATTCTTGAAACAAGCAGCAGAGGCAGCTACACCCCTAGTGGAGTGACCTCTGACCTGACCAGGCAAGGTCTAGTGATACTTGTCATAACAGAAAGTGATACAATGAGCCAAACATTTCGAAAGGCACTGCTTGGAGACAGCACTGCCCTCTCTTTTGCGAGCAAAAGAGACAAACAGTTGATCAGTCTTTCTGAGATCCTTTGTCCTGTTGGTGTAGTATCTCAGAATCTGGTGAACATCCAGAGTTTGCAAGAGGTACTCCCCTTGATTGGAATGTTACGTAAAAAATGCAGGCAGTTCCATGGATTGATTCAGTGCAGATTCCGCTACCACCTTAGGGACAAACTTAGGGTTGGTATGCACAGCCACACGTTCATTGTGGAAAATCAAGTACGGGATTTTGCATATTAAGGCCTGAAGCTCGGAAATTCGTCAATCGGAGGTAATGACCACCAGGAAGAGAGCCTTCCAGGAAAGGAACTTAAGGTCTGCTGATGCTGCTGGCTCAAAAGGAGGCAGGGTAAGCTTCTCGAGAATGAAATTCAAGTCCCAAGGAGGAGCAGGTGCACGAATGGGGGGTCTCAAGTGGAGGACCCCTCTAAGGAAAGTCTTAGCGACTTCCAGCTGTGCAAAGCACCTGTCCCCAAAGGGAACATGGTAAGCAGAAATAGCCGCCATGTTAACCTTCAAGGAAGAGCGACTGAGACCCAAGTCGAAGAGGTGACGTATGTAATCCAGGAGCCTCCCAACAGAGCAGGAGAATGGCTTGAAAGCTCTGGAAGAGGCCCAAATAGAGAACCTTCTCCATTTCATGGCGTAAGTGGAACGAGTGGAGGGCTTTCTGGCCTCCACAAGAATCTCCGCCATCTACAATGAAACCCCAAACCGGATTTGAATCATGTCTGCAGGAGCCACGCATGCAGCTGAAGGGATTTGAGCCCTGGATGGACCAGGGTCCTCTGATCCTGGGTCAACAAGAGTTGTGACAGAGGAAGAGGAAGTTCCTCAGAGTATTGTTGCAGAACAGAGAACCAAACTTGCCTGGGCCAGAACGGAGCGATGAGAATCATGTGAGCTCCTTCTGAACAGAGTTTGTGTAGGACCCTCGGAATCAATGGGATCAGGGGGAAAGCATAGACGAATCTGCCCTTCCAGTTTAGAGACAGAGCGTCTCTCCAAAAAACTCCGCGCAAGCAATTAGAAGGCGGGAAGTTTTACGTTGAGAAGAGAGGTAAACAGGTCTATCTGAGGGGTTCCCCAGTGTAGAAAGACGTCTTCTACTACCCCCTAATCCAATTCCTATTCGTGCGCTTTGATGGATGACCGGCTGAGGTGGTCTGCTAGAGTGTTCTCGACCCCCGGAACATGAACCACCGTGAGGTGAAGGTTGTGAAGTGTCACCCAATCCCACACCTGCATCGCTTCCCTGCAAAGAGGGTAGGAACGGGTTCCTCCCTGTTTGTTGATGTACCACACTACGCACATGTCAGTCTGAACAGCCAGATGACCAGGAAGCAGATACAGATGCAGAGCTTGCAAGGCATACAGGACGGCCCTGAGCTCAAGTACATTGATGTGAAGAGTTCGCTCGAGTCTGGACCAAGAGTCCTGGGTCTGATGAGATCCCAGGTGGGTTCCCCAACCCTCGCCCGAGGTGTCTGTCGTCAAGATCTGGGAGGGAGAAAAAAGACAGAAGGGAACTCCCCGGCAAAGGTTCTGGTGAACCATCCACCATTGCAAGTCCTAGACCATCAGGGAGGAGACCAGGATCTCGCGATCCAAGTCGTCCACCAATTGATCCCACTGAGACCGAAGCGTCCACTGAGAGATTCTCATGTGGAGCCAAGTGAGAGGCACCGTCGGAATGGCAGCCGCCATGAGTCTAAGGAGGTGTGGGACTGACTTGGCGATGACCCGCCTGCGACTGGACAACAGGCTGGCCTGAGACTGAAGGATGGCCATCCTGTTCAAAGGCAGGAAGGTCATACCAGAAGTCATGTCCAGAATCGCCCTGATAAACTGGAGTCTTTGAGATGGGATCAAATGGGACTTGGCCTGGTTGATGGTAATACTCAAGTGGGTGAAAACCTGCAGGGTAAGGGAAAGGGAGCGCAGAGGATCCTCCGTGGACAGGGCCGCCAAGAGCCAATCGTCCAGGTAAGGGAAAACCTGAACCCCCTAGGTACGCAGATGGGCCGCCACCACAAAGGGGCATTTGGTAAATACTCGGGGGGCCAAGGAGAGACCAAATGGGAGGGCCCTGACCTGGTAGTGGTCCCCCTGAAAAGAAAACTGAAGGTATTTGCGGTGGGCCGGGCGGATAGGGGATGCAGATATGCATCCTGCATGTCCAGGGCGCACAGCCACTGTCCCGGCCAAAGGGGAGGCAAAAGGCTCTGCAGAGAGAGCATTCGGAACCTCTTGTACTCCACAAACAGGTTCAGGGAACTGAGGTCCAGGATGGGCCTCGTGTCGCCTGACTTCTTCTGAACCAGGAAGAAATGAGAATAGTAACCCGTCCCCCTGAGATGGAGGGAGACGGGCTCTAACACCGCCTTCCGAGGAAGGGCAGAGATTTCTTCCCGAACCAGAAGAAGGTGTTCCAGGGAGTAAGACGACCTGGGAGGGGGTTTTCTGGGAGGTTTCTGAAGAAACTCTATTGAGTGTCCTCCTGCAATCAGCTGGAGCACCCAAACGTCTGACGTGATCCTCTCCCCCCCCCTACCAGTTCCTCTGGAAGGGCCAGAGGCTGTGGGAGAGGAAAGGAGTCAAGTGGTGTGAGGCAGCGCTGCGGCTGGAGCTCTAGCTGCTCGTTTGGGTGGTGGGGGGGCTTCGCAGCCTGAGGGGCCCAGTGTTTATTGGCCCACTTCCCTTGTGGTTTCGCCTTGGCCTGTGCCCGCTTGTGAAAGGGACGGCACTGTGGTTAAGGGGCTCTGTACAAGTCGTCGACCTCCTTGAGAGCAGTGTCCTTCTCTCGCAATCCAGTGATGATATCCTTGACATCACCACCAAACAGCACCGAACCCCTGAAAGGCACGTCCTGGATGGCAGACTGCACTTCAGGGACCAAATCCGAAAGTCTGAGCCAGGCCTTGTCGCCGGAAACCTACGGTGAACGCCGAGAACCTACGGCGAATGCCAAGCTCCTACCAGCAGCGTATACTGCATTGTATGAAGCACGAAGCATGTGCCTACTGGCCGAATGAGCAGACTGGACCAGGTCTGCCACTTCCTGTTTGGTCTGTGACTCAGAAAGGGAGTCCAGTTTAGCTTCCACCTCGCTAAGGACGGTCTTCTGGTAATCCCACATATGGGAGACGTAGTTCAAGGTCCTAATACCCCGAGTGGAAGAAGCAAAAACCTTCTTCCTATACTGGTCCAGAAGGCGGGATTCCTTATCGGGGAGTGACAAGCTCAAATGCCTTGGATTGGCTGTCCGGCCATGGGCGGCGCTGATCACGACAGAGTCAGCCTTGGGGTGAGAGATAAGAAACTCAACACCCTCAGGAGCCTGATATAGCCGGTCCACCTTCCTCGGAAGGGGAGCTATGGCAGAGGGTTGCTTCCAGATAGTGGAAACGAGGTCCACGTGAGGCTCGATCCAGGGTGGAACCAAGGTAGGAACGACCTCGGGCAGGTCCAAATGGGCAGCTAGCTTCTGCCTCTGTGGATCTGGCTCCAAAGAGTGACACTGATCGATAGCCTGGATTTTGCACAGCAACTCCATAAAGGAAGGATCCTCTGGAGGAGACTTCGGAAGAGTCCTTGGCCTGGGCTTATCCGGAGAGCGGGGCTCGTCGTCCAAGTTGGAACGCCCATCGGAGTCATCCGAAGGCTCTGAGGAGGAGGAGGAAGAAGAAGAAGATGACACCACCTCCTGACGCGGGGGAGGAACAGACCCCTTGGGAAGCCCTCAGGGAAGTGTATCCAACCTCGCTTTGGAACCTGAGGGCTCACCTCTGGTATCCGTAGTAGGGGAGGGAGTCTTTCATCTCTGACGTAGAGGGTCCAGAACTGGGATCGGCGTCGGGAGATGACTCTCCACCTCCCTGGTGAGCTGAGCCTTGGCCTCAGCCCACCAGGAAGCAGGAGTCTCCTTCAAATCCACCCGCGGCTGAGGGGGTGATGGAGGAGGAGGAGGGGGATACGGATACTGAGTATATCCGTAAGGAGCATATCTGTAACCGGACGGCGGGTAACCCAGCATCGGGTAATGAGGCTCCGTGTACTGCGGCATCAGATAGGGCGGCGTCGGGAACTGTGGCACCTGATACAACAGGGTTGGATACCCAGGAACCGGGGGTCTGCTGGGGCAGATGGCCTGGCGGGGCACCCAGCAGGCGGGCGTGGAACCGGAGGCCCAGCAGGTGGTGGTCCCAGCATGGGGGCGGCATCCGGGAGGGGGGGATGTTGCCTGGTGTAGGCAGGACCGGCATCGGGGCTGGCGTCTGGGGAACCGACATAAGGTTGTCCGGCCCAGCAGGAGGGAGACCTGACGGGGGTGCAGAGAAATCCTCGGCATCGCCCAGGGAAGGAGAGGAAAACTCCCCGGGGTCAGGCTGTGGAGACCCAGGGTTTCCAGAGGGCAGCGAAGGCTGCAGAGAGCCAGGAACGGTGGACAGAGTAGGGTCCGGTGTCGGCTCAGCCGACGTGCAGGCGTCGGGCAGTCCGACATCAGACTTATCGGCGGAGTCCGGGCGGATGTCAGAGGAGCTGACGTCCGACTTGGCGGACCCTTCGCCCAAGTCAGGCCCGAAGGAAGGGCAGTCTGGTCGGGAGGCAGACAGGGCCATGCACTACCCAGGTCGGGCAACTTAGCAGCCGATTCCGGGCAGGCGTCAGAGGAGCTGATGTCCGGCTTACCAGAGCCACTCGCACCAGTAGGCCGCACGGTGGTGGCCTTACCGGGAGTGGGGGCCTCCAATAGCCCGGAGGCGCCTGAAGGGCCCGAGCATGAGCCAGACGGGTGGGCTGACGCCATCTTGAAAGCCTCCAAGAAGGCCGTCGCTGAGCAGTCCCCCAAAGGGGAGGTTACCTGTAACACGATGACTCCAGCTGAAGTCACGGTGGAAGAGGAACCCCGGTCCTAATGCATCTCCTTGACCGTCTTCTTACGATGGCCTTCAGGGGGAAGTAGAAGCCTGATGGAGCTTTTTCAACCCCTTCTCCATGGAGGTCATTTTCTTTTTAAGGATGTCGGCCTCCAGTGACTGCTGCTTCCATTTGCGGGTGGCGGCGTTGAATTTCAGGCAATGCTGGCACTTCTCCACCTGATGATCGGGGCCCAGACAGAAGAGACACTGTGAATGGCCATCCTTGTGCGGGAGTTGGGTGCTGCACGAGTCGCACTTATTCTTGTGCTTGGAGGGTGTAGGGGATGACATACACCACCAAAAAAGTAAACTATTTATTGAAATAAATCTACAGCGATGATAGAACTGCTGGCGACAGGCTGACAGTTTAACTTTACCTTGGCGCTGACACAAGCTAAGCGCGGAAAGACGGAAAGCGGGTGTGGGGACCGCCTTAGATCGACATCTCATGACGCCGGTCACTTCCAGTGGGGCGGTCCCCCGCCATAGACCGTTAGCTAGAAATTTTTCTGTGGGGTCCTGATGCCTGCCAGCTTAAGTCCTATATGTAATTACCTACTGCAAGAGCCCTCTCACAGTAAGATCAGTAGATCTTCGGAAGAAGTTCCTGCAGTAGGTCTTCACACATAGGACTGTGCCCCCAGGCATCAGAACCGCATGGCAAACTTGTAGCCAGCAATCATTGGCTGGGACCGCCCCCCCCAGGCGTCAGGTGATGGACGTCAGCATGACTATAAAAGGGGCAGTCCCTGGCCTGCCCTCCAGTGCTTCTGCCAGAGACCTCTAGAGAGAAAGCAGAAAAAAGGAGTGAAAGAACTCCTGTACCCTGTGCCCTGGATGAAACAAAGTCCTGGGACGGTAATAAAGAAGAAAAAACACAGGAACTGGGGGAAGGTGGGTGGGAAATACAGACCTATTGCAGGAACCTCTCTCCAAGATCTACTTTTACGGCAATTTCTTATGTAACTGCTATATCTTACTCTGAGAGGGTTCCTGCAGTAGGTCTTCACACATAGGACTGAATACCAAGCAGTCAACTGAAAGAAGGAGTCGGAGACAAGGTTCCAAGAGGATGAAAAATGTCTGCCAACTACAGGTCTTTCAAGACAGAAGACCTTGCAGGATCACTAGGCCGAAGCCAGCCCTGCATTTGCCCTGGCACTGAGGGGCAAAGGCGACAAAAGGTTGGTTCGACCTGCAAACCTCCTGAATCCTGAAGACATAATATCTCAGAATCCTGTGAACATCAAGAGTATGCAGGAGATACTCCCCCCTGTTAGAGTGTTCAAGATAAAAAAAAAACGGTAACTCGACACTCTGGTTTAAAGTAAGTTCTGACACTACCTTCAGCAAAAAGGAAGAGTTAGTCCGCAGAGCCACCCGGTCTCTGTGGAAAATCAAATAATGCTTTCTACAAACTGGAGCCTAGAGCTTTGAAACTCTTCAAACTGAAGTGACAGCAAATAAAAAGAGTGTTTTCCACGCTAAGAAACTCGTATCACAGCTTGCTGCCGGCTCAGAGGGGGCAAAGTAAACTTTTCTATCATAAATTAAGATCCGGGGGACAGGATTCCACTACAGGGTTTCAGATGAAGTATTCCTTCAGAAAGGTTTGGGAAACCTCCATCTGAGCAAGGGTTTTGCCCTCCATCGGAAGGTGGTAGGCCGAAACCGCAGAGAGAGATGAACCTTCAGCAAGTAATAGCTAAGGCCAAAATCTGATAAGTCTAAGAGGTATTCTAAAACCTGGGAAGTCAAGCAAGAAAAGGGATCTAATCCTTTAGCTGTAGCCCATATAGTAAATCTCTTCCACTTCATAGCACATGTGGATCTAGTGGAGTATTTTCTGGTCTCCACTAGGACCTGAGTGACTCTGGAAGAGACTCCAAAGTGAGAAGCCGCTAAATCCACAGGTGCCATGCATGAAGGTGGAGTGATATGAGGCTCAGGTGTACCAGGTTGCCCTGCTCCTGGGACAGAAGGTTGTGAGAGAGGAGAAGAGGTACTGGGGTTCCAATGCTAACTGCTGTAGTAGAGGGAACCAAATCTGCCAAGGCCACAGAGGAGCAATGAGAATCATGTTGGTCCCCTGTGCCTGGAGTTTAAGCAGAACCTTCTGTAAGATAGGAAAGGGAGGGGAAAGCGTACAGAAATCTCCTTGCCTAAGATACAGACAGTGCATCTCGCTAAAAAGCACCATCTCCAGGAACGAGCGAGCAAAAGCTGGGTAGTTTTGCGTTGGATGGGGAGGCGAAGAGGTCTATGTCTGGCCGTCCCCACTGAAGAAAGATCTTCCACTACCGTCTGTTTTAGCTCACACTCATGAGCCCTGGTGACTGATCAGCTGAGACTGTCCGACAGGTCGTTGTGAATGCCTGGCATGTGGACTGCTGTCAAAGTCAGGCCACGCTGAACAGCCCAGTACCACACCCGCATCACCTCCCTGCAAAGGGGGGTAAGACCGGGTACCTTCCCGTTTGCTTGAGGTACCAGACAGTGGCCATGTTGTCTGTCTGGATGAGTAGCGATCCCGGGACTAAAAGGCCTAAAGAACACAGAGCACTGCTCTTGTCTCTAGGATACTGATGTGAAGATTCTCCTCCATGGGGGACCAGGTGCCCTGTGTCCGATGGTCTCCCAGATGCCCTCCCCATCCCAGGCCTGAGGCATCGGATGTGAGAATCATGGTGGGAGACAGAGGGTGGAAGGGGACCCCCACTGAAAGGCTGGAGAAGCCCTGCCAGCAAAGGAGATCCCTTTGGAGATTGCTGGAGACTAAAACCAGTAGGTCCATGTCGTCCTGGTGCTGATCCCACTGGACTTGTAGAGACCAATGGGTTACCCTCATATGCAGTCTGGCCAGAGGGACTGTGGGGATGGCGGCCACCATCAGTCCAAGAAGCCTCAGGACCAAACGTGTTGTGGTCCATCGGAAAGAAGCCACCAGCGCCGCTTGAGAGATAAGGGTCTCTGCTCTGTCGTGAGGAAGGAAGGCCTTGCTCTGGATCATGTCCAGCACTGCTCCTATGAACAGGAAGCGCTGGGAGGATAATAGCTGGGACTTGGGGTAACTGACCGAGATGCCCAGACTGCAGAAAAGGTCCAAAGTGAAGGAAAGGGATTCCTTCAGACTGTCTGGGGAGGGGCCTGAAAATAGCCAATCGTTCAGGTACAGGAACACATAAATGCCCTTGTGGCGTAGAAACGATGCTGCCACCACCAGGCACTTGGTGAAAACCCGAGTTGCTGAAGAGAGGCCAAAGGGAAGGGCTCTGAATTGGAAATGATCCTCCTGAAAGGAGAATCTCAGGAAGTGGCAGTGGGCCGGAAGAATGGGAATATGGAGGTAAGCATCCTGCATATTCAGGGAACACAGCCAATTGTTTGGCTGGAGCAGGGGTAACAGTCCCTGGAGAGTCAACATGTGGAAGGAACATCTTGTATTCTACAAAAAGGTTGAGCATGCTGATATCTAGGATAGACCTGAAATCTCCTGTCTTTTTGGGAACCAGGAAGAAGTGGGAGTAAAATTCCCTTCCTTCCTGTTCTGGTGGAACTCGCTCAATGGTTGACTTCTGCAGTGGAGCTTTAATTTCTTGTTGGACCAGATATTGTTGGCTGGACGGGTAATGCAGCCTTTCAGGAGGACCAGAAATTGTTGGCCGGATGGGTAATGCAACCTTCCAGAAGGACTGGAGGGAGGTCACTCCAGGAACTCTATCGAGTGACCTCTTGCTATGAGCTGAAGAACCCATGCATCTGCAGTTACAGCCCTCCACCCGTCCAGGTGAAGGCCGAATCTTCCCCAACCGGTTCCTCAGCAGAAACAGGAGGGAGGGGGAGTAGAGAGTTAGAACGCAGACAAGATGGGCGCTTTTCCTCCAGAGGCAGTTTTGGGACACTTGGCCGGGGGGGTCTGAGCACCAGAACCAGAGGGGCAGCGCTTGTTCTGGCGCCTACCCTGGTTCTGTTTTCTACATTTCCACTGGCGATGAAAGAGCTGCCGGGGTTTCTGGCCTGAACAGTATAGAGAATGGACATCCTTCAAGGATTTACCGCTCTCTTGCAACTCCGTGATAGTATCTTTGGCGTTGTCGCAGAACAGAACTGGACCCCTAAAGGGAGTGCCCAGAAGGGAACTCTGCAAATCTTGTGCCAACCCTACCAGGCAAAGCCAAGCAAGGCATCTGAGGTAGATGCTCGTAGCTGCACCCTGTGCAACAGAGTCCACGGAGTTGTAGGTGGCTCGGAGGGCATGGCGGCAGGATGATTAATTCATCCTAACCTTCTCGTCGGGTATTTCCTGAAGATCCTTTTCCAGATCAGACAGAGATGATTTCTGGAAAGCCACCACATGGGCTACGTAATTTAAGGAGCAAATGGTGCAAGTAGATGAGGCATAGATCTTGCCATCGTACTGATCCATCTACTTTGACTCCTTGTCTGGGGGGAGGCACTAAAATGTTTTGGTTGTGCCGACCTATCGTGAGTGGCCATGATCACAACAGTGTCGGCCTTGGGTTGTGCAGAGGTGGGAAACCCCTTCCGGGGGCGTAGGTCCTATCGGCCTTTTTTGAGACAGCCGGGATGGACGAAGGCTGCTGCCAGATAGTGGAAGTGAGATCTTCATGCGGCCCCATCCAAGGTGGAATGGGGAGGGGGTCTGCATTGACCAAATCCAAAAGTTCTGCAAGTCTTCTGCATTTGGGATCCAATTCTTGGGAGACCCATCCGCAAGATTTTTGAATTAACCAGAGAAGCTCAGTGAAGGACTGGTCCTCCGCAGGGGATTTGGGGGATTCTTTTGGCTGAGGCTTAATTGGTGAGTGAGGTTCTGACTGGTCTCCCACATCCGAATCTGATGATTCAGGCCTACTGGACAGTGAGGCCTCCGATACCGGGACCGGAAGCCTGTGCTCTGTAATGCCGGAGGGCAGAATGCCCGACCCTCTGTCTGAAGCTCAACTGGAAGGTGCTGGGCTACCAGGTAACACCTTGTGAGGTGGTGTGGCCCTGACCAGCAGCTGAGGCTGACCCAACTCCTGAAACAGCTGATATTAAGCATCCTTCCACCAGGCCAGAATGGAATCCTGTTCCGGTTGCTGTGGTGGTGGAGGAGGAGCAGGAGGGGGTGGAGGATAACCTGGGTACCCCACAGGATAAGAAGGGTAGCTAGGTGGTTGATACCAGTACGGGAACTGGTATCCTTGCTAGTGGAAGGCCTAACCCAGAGTCAGAGGAGGGTATCCCAGCGACGGACCCCCCGGCTTCGGATACTGCGGCGTGTACCCACACGGGCCTGGAGGAACATGGAGCCCTGCTGGAGGCGGTGCTGAGGGACCACTTGGCTATGGGTCCGTCAGCAGAAGGGGGGGAACCCAGAAGGTACAAAGGGTGTCAGGTTCATACCATCCCAAAAGTATCCGGCAAGGGATCTGGTGTCGAGTGGAGATCCATTGGCAGAACAGAGCTCGGCGAGGAGGGAAGATCTGGAAGAGTCCCTGGCGACAGGTCTGGTAAGGTATCCAATGGAAGAGGGTCCTGGTGATCAGGCCTGAACAGGTCAGAGAAGAACAGTGAATCCCTGGAGGGAGAGCCCTGGTGGGATGAGGTGGGACCTGTGAGCTCACTCTGCCCAGTGTCAGGATCCACACAGGAGTCTGACAGGAGAGGAATCATCACGCAGGCACCAGGTGGCCCAGTGTCCTACTTAGAGGTGACGGCCTGGCGGTCGACTGGTTTGGAGACCGTGGCTGAGCTGACAGAAGCCGGGAGGCTTGAGTCAGGTTGATTGGCCTGAGCCAGGTGCACGGTGGCGGAGCTGGAGGGAGACTTAACGGCTGGACTCGAAGCAGGTACTGTAATTGGTTCCTCCAAAGAGGAGACCTCAGACTGCCCACTGAACTCGGGGCGCGTCCAGTCCGTCGGAGCAGAAGAAGGCCCTGGAGGTGGGGTATTCATGGGGGTGGAGGGGCCACCTGAGATGGCGTCGGCTGTCAGGCTGGATTTCCTCTGTGGAGAGTGGCTCTGCTCTCGGCGTCTCTCCTTGTCCTTTTCTTCTATTCCAGGATTGGTGATGACAATCTTTCCCTCAGCTCCTGAAGCTTTTTTCCATCGATGCCAGTCTTTGAATCAGTAAATGGGCAACGAAGGTCCTCTTGCGATGGGTGCACATGGCCTGGTTGAAGCCCTGGCAGATGGAACACACTGCAGTGTTATGCTTAGGCCCCTGGCAGAGGATGAAGCGAGAATGGTCGTCCCCGTGCGGGATCTGCGTGCTGCACTTGGAGCACTTTTTCTTGGGCAGACGAGACGACATACACTGCTGTGAGAATAAGAAAAAAGATTAATGGAATAAGTACAAAATGCGAAAATGGTGGGCAACTGAAGCTGTTCTACCACTAGGTCTGATGAATTCAGGTCGATGGCGGGGAAGAACTGGAGGTCAGGCGGCGGACCATCCCTTTTATAGTCACACTGACGTCCATCACCTGACGCCGGGGATGGTCCCCGCCGATGATTGCTAGCTACAAGTTTTCCATGCAGTCCTGACGCTGGGGGTGCAGTAAACGTGTGAAGACCTACTGCAGGAACACCTGAAGCAAGATCTTAGGATTTGTTTTCAGGACCACCCGGTCTCTGTGAAAAATTAAATAAGGCTCCTTACACATCAGGGCCTGAAGCTCAGAAATCCTTTGAGCAGAAGTGACAGCAACTAAAAAGAGCCGTTTCCATGATAGGTAGCACATCTCAAGCTTACCACCAGTTCAAAAGGAGGCAATGTAAGCTTTTCTAAAATAAAATTCAAATTCCAAGATGGGGTAGGGTTGTGGATAGGAGGCTTCAAGTGGAGAATCCCTTTTAGAAAGGTTTTGGAGCTCTCCAGTTGAGCCAAAGTTTTCCTATCCACCGGTGAATGATAAACAGAAATTGCAGACAGGTGAACTTTCAGCGAGGAATAGCTTAGGCCAGAGTCAGACAGGTGCAAGAGGTACTCCATTACCTGGGGCACCAAGCAGGAGAACGGATTCTAACCCTTGGCGGCCACCCAAATGGATCTAGTAGAAGGTTTTTCTTGCTTCTACTAAGACTTGAGCAACCCTCTGGCAGACTCCAAAACATAGAAACAATTATGTCTGAAGGAGCCACGCATGAAGATATAGGGACTGGAGGGGACTGGAGTCCTGGGTGCACTGGTCTGCCCTGTTTCTGCGTCAATAGATCATGTTGGAGCGGAAATGGTACTAGGGATTCCGCGGTCACCTTTTGTACGAGTGGAAACCAAATTTGCCTGGGCCCCGAGGGGGGGCTATCAGGAACATCTGCGCTTCCTCTGCCTGGAGTTTCAGTAGGACACGCTGTAGAATGGGAAAGGGAGGGAAAGCATATGAGTACCTCAGTGTCCAGCAGAGAGAGAACGCATCTTGTCAGATAACAAGAGGCCCTTGAACAAGTGAGCAAAAATTGGGTAGTTTTGAGCTGGATGAAGAGGCGAAGAGATCCAGCTCAGGCCTTCCCCAATGATGGAATAGAAGTTTTGTTATGTCCTAGTGAAGTTCTCATTCATGAGCTAGTGCCGTTGTCCAGCTGAGGCTGTCCGCCAGGATGTTGTGTACGCCTGGGACATGTACGGCTGTGAGAAACAGGTCGTGCTGGACTGCCCAGTACCACACCCACATCGCCTCCCTGCAAAGGGGGTACGACCGGGTGCCTCCCTGCCTGTTGATGTACCATACTATTGACATGCTATCTGTCTGTACTAGCAGCGTTCCCGCAGACAGGAGGGGCTGAAAGGCCTGAAGGGCGTAAAGAACTGCTCTCATCTCCAGGATGTTTATATGGAGAGATGCCTCCAGCGAGGACCAAGTCCCTTGTGTCTGATGGTCTCCCAAGTGGGCCCCCCAACCCAGACCAAAGGCATCTGTGGTCAAGGTCCAAGAGGGAGGGGGTGTTCTGAAAGGCACCCCCCCAAGAAAGATTTTAAGGATTCTGCCACCATAAGAGATCTTTCTTGAGTGCACTGGACACTGTAATATACCTGAATCAAGTGTTATTGTGCCCTTTGATACTGGGAGAAAGAGGGGACTGCATAATTATATGTACTGTTTTAAAAATAACTTATTGTATGTTTGGAGCCCTATTTTCAAGTAACAGGAAATAGGAAGGGAGTAGGCTGGCTCACCATTGTGTAGCTGAACTACTGAACATTGAATAGCATTTATTTTATTCATTTGGCAGCTATTTAGAGTTTAAGGAGCCCAGTAAACAGCACTGGGTCTCAAATACTCTAAATATAAACCCTAAAAGTGCTACTTTAGTTGCGAGTGCTCCCGCGACCTCCAAGAGCACTTCTGGTTCACGGGGCCTATATTACTCGGCCCTGCTGTGGGCCTTACCGACATCCAGAGGGATTTTGAGAGAGTGGGGCATGATCTTAAGTCTCAGGGATGTGATATTATTGTATCAGGTATTTTACCAGTTCCCAGGGCAAATCCTAGACTAAACAGGGAGACTGAAAGACGCAATAGATGGCTAATTCGTTGGTGTCAGAGAGAGGGTTTTAGTTTTGTGGATCATAAGCATGATTTTTATGAGCATCACTTGTTTTCCCAGGATGGTTTACACCTCAATAGGCAAGGAAAGCGCCTCTTTTCACATAAATTAAAACATGTTATTGACTCCCATTTAAACTAACATATTGGGGGGTTAGGGAGCTGTGGCACACCAGGGGATGTACAGAGTACAACCCCAATATTAATTTCCTGTCCCTAAATGCTAGGAGTATGACAAACAAAATGGAAGAGCTTAGATTTGTTCTACATGAACAGGATATACATGTTTGTGCCATTACAGAAACCTGGTGAAGGCAGGATAAGTGGGATAGAAATATACTGGGCTACAGCCTTTACAGTAGGGATAGGGTGCGGACCAGAGGTGGGGGGGGGGGGTGGCATTGTATATTAGTGAAAATATTATGGTAGAATCCATGGACACCTCCAAGTGGGAAAACTGTGGAATTTTGTGGGTAACACTAACCTCGACATTCAGCACCAAAATCAATATTGGGTTGATTTATAGGCAACCTACTATCATCCCACTGGATCATACCATTCTGTTGGATTTTATTAAACAAATAGGGCAAAGAAAGAATGTCATACTTCTCAGGGACTTTAATCTACCTGGAATAAACTGGGACGAATGTAAAACCAGTACAGCTATGGAAAGGGAATACCTAGAGACTATTAATTTAGCTGGCATGGACCAATTTGTGCTGGAAAATACAAGGGACTGTCATATACTAGATATAGTCTTAAGTAACATGGGGCATTTAATTCAAAACTGTACTGTTTTACCCCCTCTAGGAAAAAGTGATCACCAAATGGTCAGATTTAATTACTCTGGACCTATTAATAAAGTTATGGGGAAAACCCAGATATACAGGCTCGATCTAGCCGATTTTGAGGCCATGAAAAGCGATTTAGCTATGTGGAACTGGGACACTGAGTTTAAGGGTAAAACCGTATCTGACGTAGGAAGTGTTAATTACGAAAATTAAAACCCTAGTACATATGTATGTATCCATTTTTGATAAATATAGTACAACCAAAAAAAATCACTTCCCCCTTGGTTAACAGCAGAGGTTAAAAAGTCCATTAAAAATAAAAATAAGTTGTTTAAAAGGGCCAAACAAACTGGTGAGGAAAAAAGTTGGGCAAGTTATAAAAACTGTCTTAAAGATACAAAAGAAAAAAGTACTCTCACCTTAGTAATTATATTTCTTCTAATGGAGTCTTGCTGTATTCTGACAATTGCAGTGATTCCTAACCTTTCAACTGCCCTGGAGAACAAACAGTTAACTTTCTATGCAGGGCATAGAATGCTGAGCTCGAGCTCGGCTGAAGTCTCTGTCTGAAGTGATTCAAACCTAAACCGTCAGATTCTTACAAGCCCAACTAAACTAAAAATTCTATGTGGAAATTGTAAAAATTCTTACTAGCCAACTGGCTGAAAAAAGTTTTGGATTCCCAAGGAAGACTGAAGTCAGGAAACCCAAAATCCAAAACCCAATCTACTATAAATAATAATAAATCAGCACCCAAACAAAAACGGGGAGGGTGAAAGCAAAAAACACCCCTGGGGTGCAACACTGCACCTGCCCACTCACTTCCCAAAAACAGGTTCTGAGTGGGGAGGGAGGTCAGAATACAGCAAGACTCCATTAGAAGACACATAATTACTAAGGTGGTAATTTTTCTTCAAACAACTTGAAGTCTTGCTGTATTCTGTTTCAATTCTTGAACTACCAAGCAGTACCTCCAAGGAGGAGGTACAGAACCTACTGGGAATAGGCTCTAATGCTGCTGTACTTAGGCAAGACATTATTCCTAGCCTGGATATCCAGAGGTAATGCTTGGTAAAGGTATGGACCGTTTTCCAGGTGGCTGCTTAACAAATTTCTAACAGAGGGATATCCCTGGCAGCAGCCAGGGAAGCAGCTGTACCTCTTGTGGAATGAGCCCTCAGGCCTGAGGGTGGAGTTTTACCCAGTTTTTCATAGCAGAATTGTATACAAGACACAATTGACCTGGCAATAGATCTTTTGGTGGCAGGTTTGCCCTTTCAGACTTCTCCATAAGTGAGGAACAACTTGACGGAGTCAAACCTGTGACCCTTGGTACACTCTATGTAGTAACTAAGGGCTCTTTTGACATCTAAACTGTGTAGCCTCCTCTCTCCTAAGGAAGAATGATCAGTGAAGAAAACAGGGAGAGACAGACTGGTTTAAATGGAAGTCTGAAACCACTTTGGGCAAGAACCTTCTACTGGTTCTAGGACCACTTTATCCCTTGAAATGAGATAAAATCAGGTTCCACTGACAGAGTTTGCAATTCACTGATACGCCCGGCAGAGGTAATGGGTACCAGGAACACAGTTTTCCAAGTCAAGTACTTAAGCTCTGCTGAAGACATAGGCTCAAAAGTGGGTTGCATAAGTTGAGCAATGCAAACATTCAGATCCCAGGCAGGGGTAGAGTCTCTAAAAGGAGGATTGGAATGAAGCAATCCTTCAAGAAATTTACAGAACACAGGATGGGAAGATAGTGAGGAAGACTTCCCCACTGACAAAAATGCAGAAACAGCTGACAGGTGTACTTTGAGAGTAGCTGGTCTGAGGCCTAGGCCATTAAGATGGACCATATAATCCAGAATCGTAGGCAATCCAGCAGTGTCTGGAGAAACATGCTTCTTAGAACACCAAATGCTGAATCTTTTCCATTTGGAGTTGTAAGTCATTCTGGTGGAGGGCTTTCGAGAAGCCTTGAGGATATCCAGAGCCCCTTGGGAAAGATGCAGATCTGCAAACTATAACTCTTCAACAGCCATGCTTTGAGATTGAGAGACTGAAGTTTGGGGTACCAAATCCTTCCCTGAGGGGAAGATGGACTGCTAGGGACAGCAACAGGGGGTACCAGGGCTGTCTGGCCCAATCTGGAGCAATCAGAATCACCTTGCAAGGTTGAGACCTTATTTTTACCAAAACTTTGAACAGGAGTGGAAAGGGGGGAAAGGCATACAGAAACTTCCTTCCCAATTCAGGATCAGAGGCGTCCAGAGGGACTGAGCCCAAGACTGGAGGTCTGCAACAAAGAGAGGAGTTGGTGATTGTCTGGGGCTGCAAAAGATCTATCTCTGGAATGCCCCACCTTGAAAAATCACTTTCAACACCTGAGGTCCAGGGACCATTGTGCGCCCTGAGAAATCCTGCTCAGTACATCTGCTAGCACACTGTCCTTGCCTGGAAGGTGAACTGCTACAAGAGAGCTTTGCAGGGAATAAGCCAGGGACCACAATTTCATGACTTCTGTGCACAAGGCTGTGGACCGAGTGCCTCCCTGCTTGTTGATGTACCACATGGTGGTGGTGGTGTCTGTTCTGACTTGAACAACCTTGTTCTGTACTGACTGTGAGAACACTTTTAGAGCCACAAAAACTGCTCTGAGGTCTAGAAGACTGATGTGGAGAAGGGATTCTTGGGGGGACCACAGCCCCTGGGCAGTAAGGGACCCCAGATGGGCTCCCCAGCCCAGGAGAGAACCATCCGTGGTAAGGACCGCTGAGCAACAAATGGAACACCTTGTCTTAAATTGTCCTAATCCTGCCACCATTGGAGGGCTTGGATCAAGATCAGAGTCACTGGGAGCAGTTTGGTAAGGGAATCCTTCCTCTGAGACCAAAAAGCTCTCAGCTGGAACTGAATATCCCCTCATCTTGGACCACTGCTGTTGAAGCTGCCATGTGGCCCAAGAGCTGGAGGAAATGCCTTGTTGGTCGAGATACCCGAAGGTTGAAGGAAGAAGCTAGTTCCATAAGAACCCTTGCCTTTTCTAGAGGAAGAAAGGCTCTCGCTCTGAGTGTGTCCAGTTCTGCCCCTATAAAGGTAAGGAGCTGGACTGTTTCGAGAACCGACTTGGGAAGGCTGAGAAGTAATCCTAGAGAAGTGAGCACTTGCTGGGTCACTTGCAGGTGAGACTTGACTTGGTCTGGAAACTGACCCACTCTTAGCCAATCGTCCAGATATGGAAAAATGGAAATCTTTTGCCTTCTTAGAAAGGCAACTACTACTGCCAGGCACTTTGTGAAAACCCTTGGGGCTGAGGTTAGGCCAAAGGGCATTGCTCTGAACTGATAATGGCCTGAGGGAAACTCGAACCTGAGGTACTTTCTGTGGGAGCACCTGATGGGAATGTGAAAGTAGGCATCTTTGAGATCCAGTGAGGCTAGCCAGTCCCCTGGCCTTAGAGAGGAAAGGATTATTCCCAGAGTTACCATCTTGAACTTTGGTTTCAAAAGATGTTTGTTTAGATATCTTAGGTCTAGGATGGGTCGCCACTCCCCTGTCTATTTGGGGGTCAGGAAATACCTGGAGTACAGTTCTTTTCCCCAGTGTAGGGTGGGTACTCACTCTATAGCTCTTAAAGCTAGGAGAGAAGAAACCTCTGCCTCTAGGGCAAGGGTTTCCGAGAGATTTGCAGGTGGAAAAGATCTGGCTCTCATCTTTGGAAATTTTTTGAAGCTGAGAACCAGTCCCTGGCTTACTACTTCCAGGACCCACTTGTCTGATGTAATAGACATCCAGTCCTGGACAAAGTAAGCCAGCCTGCCCCCTACTGGAATAGGACAGTCGAGCCGGGCACAGGCCCATCAGGGTGTCTGCTTGGCAGGGGCTTTAGGCTGAGGAATGGATGCAGCCCTGCCCATCCCCCTTCTGCCTACCCTCTGAAGAACCCCCTCTAAGAAAAGGAAGAAGAGGCCTGTGCTTGGTAAAAAGGCCTTTGAAAAGGCCTGCCCCTGCTCCTAGACTGCTGCCTTTGAGGAGTTGCCTGCCTTTCCTTGGCCTGAGCACTCCTGTAGGTGGTCCTGTACTCATCCATTTTCTTCATGTAATTCTCTGTCTGCTCCCCAAACAGAGAATTACCCACTACAGGAAAATCCACGGATTTAGCCTGGGTGTCCTGCAAGAGGCTAGTACATCTGAGCCAAGCCATCTTCCGAAGAGCCACAGATGTAGCCATGATTCTTGACACATTATTAGAGTCCACAGCAGCATGAAACGGAACCTTAGATGCCTCAATCCCATCAGTGTCCCACCTGGACTTCTGGTACCTGGCTGTACAGGCCATGTAATTTGCCTGCCTGAGTCCCAAAGAAGATGCCATGTACTGTTTCATTGCCATGGCATCAATCTTCCTGGAGTCCTTGTCTGGGGGGTGTGAAGCCAAGGGAATATTTGCCTTGTCACAGGCAGCAGCCTGCACTACCCGAACATGGCTGCATTGCTGATATAAGAACTCCGTGTCTGAGCCTGAAAGTGTATACCTCTTGTCCTTTCTTCTATCCACAGGAGGTATAGTGTTAGGAGACTTTAGGGTTTTTTGTGTCTGTTTCCCAAAAGATTTATGGAGGGGAATAGACAGTCTCCTGAACTCTGGGATGTCCATCATCTCTACATAATCAGGCTTCTCTTGATCTTCCACAGCCTCCTCCATAGGAAGCTGGAGGGTTTCAGCCACCTTTCTGTAAAACAAAGTGAGAAGGGGACTCAGAAAGCCTAGGAGGGGAAACACCTGAAGGTATGTCTGGGGAGATGTCCGGTTCCACAGGCACATTCAGACCTTCACTTACATCATCATCCTCAAATTCCCCTTCCTCTTCAAATTCCGGTTCATAAAAATCTTCAAGGGTATACTCTTGAACCCAGGGAACCAACCGAACCGAACCTCTGCCAGAAGGAGCCGGATCGGTCGGAACCGGACGGAGCAATTCCACAATCTGAATCGCTCTGGCTATCTATTCAGCGGTTGGAACATGAACCTCTGGATCCGAACCGGTCAATTTATCTTTGCGTTTTGGTTTTGTTGGAACCGATCCCTTGGAATCGGCTCTCCTTTTGCCCGAAGAAGTATCACCCTAGTCAGAGGGCACTCCTTTTTTTGGTCGAAAACGAACTGGGCTTGCCATCCAGGTCAGGTGACTTCTCGGCCTCCTTTTCCTCAGTCTACCTAATCTCTTCTCAAGGGTAGATTTGGGAAAGTTTTTACATATTTGGCAGTCTGAATCGAGGTGGTCAAACCCCAGACAATAAACACAGGTGGTGTGGGGATCAGCCTTAGCAAAGACCTCCCCACACTCACTGCAGTGTTGAAACCCAGTGGGCCTGTTTTTTTTCTTGGGTTTCTCAGACATGGCCAACCTAACCAAACTTACCCTTTTTTGGCAACCGCCAGGCAAGACTCCCTTATCGGTTCCTAACCGTGTCACGGGTATTGGAAAAAACCATTTCAAAACATGTTTTTTTTTTTTTTTTTTTAAGAACTGATAAGAACCGGTAACCACACACTAAGTAAACAAATTTCACTATTAAATGGCCAGTTCAGCCGAACCGAGACGCACTTTTACAAGTTCCACACAGAAAAACAGAACAATTCCTATCTAGTACTCACGGCACCACAGACAGAGACTGAACCGACTACGCGGATACCTTTTTTCGGTTTAAAAAACAACAAAAACTGAAACTTTAACTGACTTTCGAATCGAGCTGAAGGAGAAATCTCTGGAGCGACCATTCAGTGAGGCAGAGTAAAGAATCTGATGGTTTAGGTTTGAATCACTCCAGACAGAGACTTCAACCGAGCTCGAGCTCAGCACTCTATGCCCTGAATAGAAAGTTAACTATTTGTTCTCCAGGGCAGTTCAAAGGTTGGGAATCACTGCAATTGTCAGAATACAGCAAGACTTCATGTTGTTTGAAAAGAAGATAGTAAAAGCCAAAAAAAATTATAAACTTAAATTAGCACATAAGGAAAAGGACAATTATAAGTCCTTTTATACATATATCAATAATAAGTGGGGAACAAATAAAACAATAGGACCTATTCTGAATCATAACTTGAGCCTCTTAACTGACAACGTAGAAATGGCCCAAGAATGTAAGAAGTACTTTACCTCTGTCTTTAATTCAGGTAACACTAACAGTGCTACTAACCATAGGGATTTTGATAGTGATATTATATTAGATCAAGTTGAAGTAATGAATAAACTTAAGTTGCTCGACCATAACAAGGCACAGGTCCCAGATGCAATACACACCAGGATATTGAAGGAGCTGGCCGAACATTTAGCAAGCCCCATAACCTTTCTCTTTCAAATTTCGGTCAACCAGGGATTAGTCCCTGATGCTTGGAAAGTGGCGGAAGTTATTCCAGTTTTTAAAAAAGGTTCTAAACATGAGGTTGCCAATTACAGACCGATTAGCTTGACCTTGATACTGGGGAAACTACTGGAAAGTATTCTTAAGGAATATATCACTAAGTTCCTACATGTAACGAGAAATGTGGAGCCAACACAGCATGGATTTGTAAGGGGGAGGTCCTGTTAGACTAACCTTCTAGAGTTTTATGGGAAGGTTAGTAAAGGTCTGGATGAGCGCTTGCCAGTGGATGTCATCTATCTGGATCTGGCTAAGGTGTTCGATAGGGTGTCCCATGATAGATTAGTTAAAGTTTTGATCAAGATGGGCTTATCGGGCAATATAACACGATGGCTTGAGTCATGGTTGTAAACCGGAAGCAGAGAGTATGCATAAAAGGGGAGTATTCCTGGTGGCTGGATGTGACTAGTGGGGTTCCGCACGGTTCTGTCCTGGGTCCAGTTTTGTTTAATCTGTACATAGGATCCATGGGATCACTACAGGGTGTATGGATCTACAAATTCACAGATGACACCCGCATTGGGCACATAGTGAAAAACAGGGCCGATGCAGAGGTCTTACAATCTGCCCTTACAGACCTAGAATTATGGGTTCTGGAAAATGGTTCAGTATATAATACTAAATGTACTGTGATGCATTTTGGATAAAATAATATAAACTTTCAATATAGACTGGGAAACATGAATTTAACAGTGGTAAATGAAGAAAGTGATTTGGGCGTTAAAATTACCAACAACTTTAGTTTTAGAACTCATTATAACCAACTTATCAAAAAAAAAAAACAGCAGTATTCAATACTCCATACATAAACACATAAGCAGCAGAAGTAAAGACGTGCTACTCCCCTCGTATACTTTCTTGGTGCGCCCTCATCTTGAGTATTGTGCCCAATTGTGGGCTCCTGGGTGTAGGGGAGACATAAAAAGTCTTGAAAGGGTACAAAAAAGGGCTACACGTAGGATACTGAGGTACAGGGACAGAGTTATGAGGAAAGGTTGAGGACCTTGGGACTGTATTCACTGGAATACAGAAGAATGAGAGAAGACATGTGCTTTATATTTAAAGCCTTAAATGATAAGTGATCTATGGGAACAACTCAGCCTGGTTTTGAAGGACCAGGTATATAATACCAGAGCCCACTCACTGCAAATCTGGAGGGAAAGAGTTAATACAGTTAGGAGAGAGCACTGGTTAACGGTTAGAGTCACAAAGATTTGGAATGAACTTCCAATTGAAACAGTGACCAGTAAAACCATCGACTAATTCAAGAACAAGTTAGACAGATACTTGATGGACAACAAAATCCTGAGGTATTAACATATATGCGAGTATATGGAGCTTTGATCTAATAAATTGTTCTGATACACCTATGATACCAAGAGTGGATGATTCAGATTGTCTGAACGCTGATCCCACTGGACTCAAAGTCCACTGGGTGACTCTCACATGTAACCTGGCCAACAGGACTGTGGAAATGGTCGCTGCCATTAAACCCAGAAGGTGTAAGAATGCCCTGGCTGGAACATGTCTGGAGGAGATTAACAGACTGACTTGCTCCCTCAGAGCATCCACTCTGTCTAATGGCAAGAAGGCTTTGCTCAGGACCATGTCCAGTACCATCCCAATGAATTGGCGGCATTGGGAGGGAACCAGGGCCGACTTGGGGGACACTTTTTCAGACTGTAAATGTTTTCATTCAGGTATAATTTTATATATACGTATATGATAATTATATGTATGTTTGTGCTATTGTAAAGTTTTGTAATTAATAATACGTCCTTTCTTAATGTAAAGCTTGTCGCATGTGAAAACTGGCAGTTTGCTCATCTTGCTTACAAGTAAAAAAAAATTTAAAATGAAATGGGGCAGTTGACAGTAATCCCCAGTCAAGCAAAGAGATCCAAAGTGAAGGACACAGATTCTTCTAGACTGTTCCTGGACGGGGCTGCAAAGAGCCAGTTGTCCAAGTATGGGAACACTGCAAAGATGCAACAGCAGAGAGCCACTGCCACCACCGCTAGGCACTTGGTGAAGACCCTGGGTGTCGAGGAAAGGCCAAAGGGGAAGGCTCTGAATTGGAAGTGCTCCCCTTGGAAAAGGAAATGCAGGAAACGGAGGTGGCCGGGTAACATTGGGATATGCAGATAGGCATCCTGCATGTCCAGTGCACAGAGCCAATGACCCGTCTGTAGCAGGGGCAGAAGACTGTACTGTCAGCAGGCAGAACCTTTTGTATTCCACGAAAAGGTTCAGTTGGCCGAGTTCCAGGATGGGTCTGAGGTTGCCCGTCTTTTCGGGGGCGAGGGAAGAAATGGGAGTAAAACCATTTCTCTCTTTGTGCCCAAAGTACCGGCTCTATGGCCAACTTTTGCAGTAGGGTCAGTATCTCTTCCTCGACCAGAAAGACCTGGTTTGGAAATAGTGGGATCGACCTGGAGGAAATTCCAGAAACTTGATGGTATGGCGTCTTGACACTAGCTGCAAGACCCAAGAATCTGGCGTGATGCTCTGCCATTCCACTAGGTGAAGAGCAAACCTTCCTCCCACCTGCTCCACATTGCTGGAGGTGGCGGTTCGAACAAGTCAGGAAGCGGAGGGAGGGGAGGGCTCCCCCAGCTGTCCTCTGGTTTTTGGGGACAGGAGGTGACGTGAGGGCTGACCCCGGTAACTCTCCTTTTGTTCTGACAGCTGGTGAAGGGTTGTTTACCTTGCCTCTTCTGCTGGCGTCGAAAGGGCTGTTTTGGTTCGAAGCCTGCTTTGTACAGAGATTTGACAGACCATAGGGCTTGTCCACTATCCTGAAGGCCCGTGATTATGTGTTTGGTGTCTCCACCGAAGGGAACTGATCCTCGAAAAGGGGCACCCTGGATGGCTGCCTGCACATCAGGGGAAAGCCCAGAGATATGCAGCCAAGTGCGATGCCAAAGGCACATGGCCGAGGAACCAATCACTGCATATACTGTGTCGTAAGTGGCTCTAAGTGCATGCCTGCAAGACATCTTGGATAGACGTAGGTCCTTAGTAAGTTCCGCCTTGAAGCCAGAGTCCTCAACATTCTGGAGACGAGCTTCCAGTTTGAGCATAGTGGCCTTCTGGAAGGAGACCATGTGTTCTATGTAGTTGAGTGAATGAAGAACACAGTTAGAAGAGGAATAGATTTTTCGCCCAAACTGGTCAAGCTGCCTAGAGTCTTTATCGGGAGGGGGCAGGGAAAGTACTCATGTGCTTTGGCTTGGCAGTACGATTGTGAGCAGCCGCTATTATGATGGAATATGCCTAGGGTTGAGAATCCAAGAGGCAACACCCTTTGGTGAGTGGTAAATCCAGTCTGCCTTTTTCAGGACTGCCAGAATAGACTGGGGTAACTGTTAAATCGTGGTAGTGAGGTCCTCATGGAGAGCGTTCCATGGAGGAATAGGAATTGGGGATACCTCCTCTAAGTCTAGGTGTTCGGCTAGACGCTTACGTTTGGGGTCTTGTTCTTCCACGTTCCATCATTAGCCTGCTGGATTATGCGGAGAAGTTCTGTGAAGGAGGGGTCTTCTGGAGGCGATTTTGGAGACTCCTTGCCCCTGGCTCCTGTGGTTCCTGACTGCCCTCCGGAAGAAGAATCCGAGGAATCCTCCTCTGAATCTGAAGACTCGCCTCTATCGAAGATCTGACATCTGGTAGGGTGACCTCCTGCATGGCCCCTCCAGAAAAGTGTACCGAGGTAGTCTGGAAAGAACCCAAGGGAGATAAGGAGCTGGGGGTAAGGGTAGCCACCGGTGCCAGCATCCTCTTATCCAGGTCAGAAACCAGCTGGAATTTGACTTCCTGCCACCAGGGCTAAATCATGGACTGAAAGTCCTGTTGTGGAGGAGGAGGTTGATAATAACGGGTGCCCATCCCTGGGTATTGCAGGGAGGGTATCCGGGTGGATGGTAATAGGATGGAGTATAACCCCGATACCCAGGATAATACCCCTGTGAAAAAGGAGTCGTAGTCAGGTCAGACGGTGTGTAACCAGAAGTTGGAAAACCTGGATAAGGGTGGTAGCCTGATGGATGGCCCCGATCCAAAGGAGGCCTGGAAGGGCCTGGGCGATTATCTGGCAGAGGGAAAGTTGATGTCAGAGGGTCTGGCGTCAGGTTCACTGGCGTCAGGGGCAGATGTAAGGGCCCTGATGGTGGGTCTATCGGACAATGGGTGAAAGGATCTGGCGGCACATCAGCCATTAGATGCCGGTGCCCAACGGAGGAAACTCTGGCAGGGCTAATGTAAGGCCCGTCAGAAGTGAGAGGTTTATTGGAGCCAGTGTTAGGACTGGTTCGGATGTCAGAGTCCCAGGGAAAGTATCCAAGGGAGTGACGAGGAGTACCTCCACTGGAGTGGGAGAAGGTACAGCCACATGCAAGGGACTCTCTTCCCCATCCGTCCCAGTTGTAATGTCTGGGGCTGTACGTTCCACCAGTAGGGGTGGAGGGGAATGCTCCTCTCCCAGAGGGGGACCTGGGAGGAGGGCTGGCCAGTAGAGGTTAGCGAGCTCAACCGGACGTCGGGTGTGTCAGCATCAGTCCTTGACGGGTGAGTATCAATCGGGCGGTCACCAGAGGTCTCGGCGGTTGACTTATCAATCGAAAGAGTGGCCAGGCAGAAGGGGGGGGAACCCCGACTGGCTTATTGTCCAGTATCATGCGGATTTCCTCTTGGTGGGAATCCATCTTAATCGACTACCAGGTGGGTTCCGGGAGATCCAGAATCTAACTTACCGGTAATTATCGGGCACTCGCTGGAGGAGCCGGCAGGTGACTTATCCGTAAAAGTGCCAGGTTTGAGGCTCATTTTAATAGGCCTAAAAGAAGAAGACGTACCTGGAGTCTTGGAAGCAGCCTGGACAGTCACCAGAGAAGGCAGCGAGGAAACGGCCTTGCTTGTTGCGGGGGGCTCAGCGATCTTACGGGAGACCCGCTCTCGGTCCTCCAAACGTTCCCGCTCCCTATGCTTCTTTCTTTTTCTTCTTTTGTTCCGAAGAAGGACAAGAAGCGAATTTCCTCAGTTTTTGCATTTCTTTTTCCAAGGAGGCCATTCTGGATTTAAGATGATGGGCTTCTAGGGCCTGCTGCCTGTGTCTGTGTGTGGCCTGGTTAAAGGGTTTACAATCTGGCCAGGCCTCGGTATCGTAACCCGGGCCTAGGCAGAAGAGGCAGCACTGGTGGTCATCCACGTGAGGGATCTGTGCACTGATTTTTTTGAACTTCTTCTTGGATTTTGAAGTCAGAGGTGAAGACGACATGAAATTTAATGGAAAAGACATACTTTCAGAAATAAGAATACTTAGACAATATGGTGATCGACTGGAGCAACCTTCACTGCAAGGTTCTTTGCACAGGTCGACAGCAGGAAAGAACTGGAAGGCGGACGTAGGGACCGCCCACTATATAGGTTCACACTGACGTCATCACGCGACGTCGGGTGGGTGGTCCCCCACCAGATACTGCTAGCAAAAGTTTGCTGTGCGGTCCCAATGCCGGGGCGAAGTCCTATACATTATGACTTACTGCAGGAACCCTCTCAAAGTTAGATCCCCTTGTTTCTCTGGTGCCTGGGGACTAGCTCAATGGCCCGCTTGCACAGAAGGGACAGTACCTCCTCCAAAAACACAGAAAAGTGAGCCGAGGGGGTAGTTGGAGGGCAGGGGATGGGGTCTCTGGGGGGGGGGGTTGCTCTGTGAGCTATGATCTGCAGAATCCAAACATCCACAATTATGGTTCTCCATTGATTTAGACGGAGGGAGAACCGGCCTCTGACCACCATCTCTTGGTCGTGGACCAGAAGAGGGGGTTCTGGCAAGGAGTCAAGCAGAGGTGAATCCACTTGTGGGAGTTGGTCCCTCACTTCTAGGACACTCAGCCACAGCTCCAGCATTGGAGGGGACGGGCAAGCCAGTGGAGGCTCTGTGTTTCCTTTGGGGATGAGAGGCTGCACCGGGTCTTCTGGATGCCTTGCAAAAAGGAGGGTGCTGTCTACCTCTCGGCTGAGTATGGTAGCGAGAGTGGACAGACTTAATAACACTGCCTGAGGCCTGAAGATTGCTGCTAATATCCTGGACATCAGGACCAAAGAGCTTAGTGCCATTGAAAGGGGCATTAAGCACCTTTTGCTGAACATCAGCAGCAAAACCAGAAACCCTGAACCAGAAGTGTCTGTTGGCATATGCCCATGGCAGCAGCCCTGGCAATATATCAGCCATGTCATAGAGGGCCCTGAGGAGGTGCTTGCTAACATCCTCAGCCGTCTGCAGGCACTTAAGAAGCTCCTGCTTCTGTGTGCCATCTGGGAGGGCCTGGGTGGCAGCCTTGCCCTTCTTCCGGTTGGAATTCTGGTACTTCACCATATAAGATGGGTATTTTGCAATCCTCAGCCCAAGGGTGGAGGAGGCATAAACCCTCTTACCCCAGAGATCAATTCTACGGGACTCCTTGTCCGGGGGTAACTAAGGTGCTTAGGTGCCTTAGACCTGTCATGAGCTGCCTTAATGACCACCAAGTCGGTTTAGGGCTGGGCAGCATAACAGGGGAACACCTTGGGGGCATGGTAAAGTTTATCCACCTTGTGGGGCTTAGCTGGCACCATTTCTGGCCTATGCCAGGCTGCAGTAGCCGCATTCCTTAAGGCAGGCAAGACTGGAGGAATGATTTTGGGAGAGACTGATCTCCAGGAAGTCCGCCAGCACTTTCCTGGTAATATCCTCCTCCTCCTCAGTGTGGAAGCCCATAGCTGAGGATAACTGCTTTATCACACTGAAAAATGTGGGGTCCTCGGGAGGAGACCTAGGGGTATGCTTAATAGAGTCCTTGCTGACTGAGGAAGCTGTGAACGTGTCAGATACCAGGACCGCTTCCTACTATTCATCCAGAAAAATGAGATCAGGGTGATAACTCCTCAACATCTACCTCTTCTAAATCCAGGTCAGACATCGGCTGTGCCTACGACAGCCTGTGGGGAGCCTCCCGCGGCTGATAAGTAGGAGTCGACGAAGCCGCCATCAACAGCACTGGTGATGGGCCTGTATGCGCCCAACTATTGGACAATCACTGAAGTGAATTTAGCCAAGATCTCGCTCAGGTTGATGACCACTGAAAACTGCAGTGACTGGGGGAGGGAGCGACCTGCCTAAAGGACCCTGAGCACAAGAAGGCATATACCCTTATTAGAAGGAAAGTGATCAGGCCTCGACAGGACGGCCATCATCAACAAAGAAGGGGCCAACTACCTAGAGGTCGACAGCTGGTGGCCCTGGCAATCGGGCAGGTGCACTGTCGGTGTGGGTCTGGAGGGCACAGAGACCGGGACAGCGACTTTGTGAGTCAGTGCAGCCACAGCCGATGAGGATCCCTGGATGAAGAAAAAGCAATCGGGGAGCGAGATCACCACAGGGCAGAGTGGTCTCAGTCTTGGTTTTTTTTATGACTTTTCCTCAAGGATATGTCTCAGTCCTTGGAGCCCTGGGATCTTGACGACCCTGCCAATGACAGAGACAGACTCCGGAGGACCCCTGCTCAGAATTGGCTACCTGTTGATCCATCAGAAAATTCTTAAGTGCCTTTCTGCATCGCCTGAGGGTTGTTTGGTTAAAATACTGGCAGAGCTCACAGTCAGAAACTTCGTGGTCAGGCCCAAGATAGACAGAGAGAGAGTGCTCATCTGTGGAGGCAATCTCCTTTCTGCAGCAGCAGTGGCGGAAGAGAGAAGTTGAAGGATTAACTCTTGACAAACAAAACAAAGGAATCTCTTTAATAAAAGAGATTCTAAAGTACTGCAGAAAAAAAAGCCATAGGCAAAAAAATTGCACAAAACTGCATCGGAGCTTCCGCAGAGAACCATGCGATTGAGTCAACGGCAGGAAAGAACTGATGAAGCAGTGGGGCTGCTCACGCCTTAATAGGGTTGGTGACATCGATAGATGTCAACGGCATGGGTGGCCCCAGCTGTACTGCTGAAATCTTCCACGTGGATCCTGCTTCACCCTCGTTAAGTTCCCACAGTGTGACCTGATGACCAACGTACACCCCGAAGAAGATCAGAAGTACTGGACTCAATCCAATTCTAGTTAAAAATATTATAGAATGTGGGAGCATTCCCGACCAATCATAGCCAACCTTCAGTTGAGCATGAGGTACTCTTATTACTGTAAGAGTGTCTCTCATGCTGAGCCACTGTAACGGGCTTCTCACTGACCACTCCTGCCGTTAGCATTTTAAATAAAGGATTTTTTTTTTTATTTGATACAGTAAGCAAGCTATAATAATCTTATGGGTCCATTTGGAGGGCCTGTTATGGATCCAAGAGTGTTGCCTCTTGCTTCCTTAGGACCACAGAACTGCTCACCTTCAGTTTGCAGTATTCTGGTCCTAAAAGCACACAAGGCGACACCAACATCCATGAGAGGCCCTCCAAACAAACAGACCCATAAACTTATAAAAAAGAACAAGAACAAAATTCAATTAAATTCATTTTTATTTTGAAAAAGCGCTATTCACACTGACCATAGCGCTTGTACAATAAAATTCCATAAACATACTTAAAACATCAAACCACTCACAAAATCCATCATCATGTCAGTAAATCAATAAGTAGGAAATGAAAGTTCAAACAAGTACATTTTAGGGCTGTTTTGAAGCTGTCCAGCATCAGGCAGTCTCGTATCCGACGAGGTAGAGAGTTCCACAGGGTGGGGGCCACAGCTGCAAAAACCTGGGCCCCAGATGTCTTCAACCAAACCGAGGGAACCTCTAGCAATCCTTTGTGGGGGAGTGGAGTGGTCAGAGGGGGCAGTAGGGATGCAAGAGCTCTTGCAGATAACTCTGACCCTGTCTATGTAGGGCTTTGAAAGTCAGCAAGCAGACATTAAAGGTGATCCGACACCGTACTGGCAGCCAGTGCAGTCCATGTAGCACAGGCGTGACATGACTAGATCGAGACTGCCCCATCAACAGCCTGGCTGCAGCGTTCTGCATCAGCTGCAAGCAGTGGATATCAACCCCAAGAAGCCCTAGGTACAGGGAGTTACAGTAGTCGAGGCGGGAGGTCACAAAGGCGTGGACCAGAGTAGGTAGGTCGCCAGGCGGAACAAGGTGCTTAATCCAGGCAATATTCCTCAGGTGGTAAAAAGAGGACTGAATGATGGCCGAAACCTGAGAACGCAGCGTCAGCCCATCATCAATAACAACGCCCAGATTCCGTACCCGTTCAGAGGTCAACAGCTGACTACCCCCAAGCCAAAGCCAAGAGGCTAGGCCCACCGCCAACTCCTCTACCCGATGGCCCGGATCCACCACCAGAACCTCGGTCTTATCCGGAATCAACCTCAACCAGCTGGCATTCATCCAGTCTTGGATCTCGGCGTGGCAGGTGTTAAACACAGAGACCGCACTATCCTGCTCAGGCACAAAGGACAGGTATAGCTGGGTATCATCTGCATAACAGTGAAAACCCAACCCATACCACCTTACTATGTCTCACAACAGCAGCATGTACACCGGAAACAACGTAGGTGACAGCACAGAGCCCTGTGGGACCCCACATGGCAGAGAGAGCAAGTCGGAGGGAATAAATACCCAACACCACCCTCTGAGATCTGCAAGTGAGGAAAGAGTGGAACCATCTGAGGACTGTACCTGACAGGCCACAGATCAACCACAGGTGCTCTAGCAACACTACATGGGTCTACAGTGTCAAATGCTGCAGAGAGATCAAGAACCAAGATGGAACAGCTCTTCCGATCCCTCGCTATAAGGGGACCATTGAGCACGCAAACAAGAACAGTCTCTGTGCTATGCCTCTTCTGAAATCCCAACTGGAGAGGATCATAGATATCATGAATGGTAAGATGATTATCCAGCTGCCGCGCAACCACCTCCTCAATAACCTTCCCCACAACCTTCCCCACAAAAGAGAGGTTAGAGACCGGCCTGTAGTTAGCAGGACAGTCTGGGTCGAGAGAAGATTTCTTAAGGAGGGGTGTCACCACCGCCTCCTTCAGGGAGTCTGAAAACTCCCCTGTCTCTAACAAAACACCAGACAATCTCCACTAGGACCGAGTCAATGACTTCAACATACCCCACAAGGAGGCGAGTTGGGCCTGGGTCCAAACCACAGCTGGTTGGCCACATACTCTGAACAATCTGCATAATATCAACAATCTCCAACCGGTGGAAGTGGCCCAGTCAAACCAATGAACTGTAACCTCCCACCAACCACAACCACCTCCACTGGAGCTTGCCAGCCAGATCTTGGACCGGATGTCGGCAAACTTATCACTAAAGAATCGAGCAAATTCATCACACTTTTCCTGTGAAAATGCTCTCTGAATCTGCAGACAGGCTGGATTGCACAGTCTGTCCACGGTTCGAAAGAGCTGAGCTGGTTGATTCTGTGCTGCGGCTACCGTGGACAGTTCAAAAGAGCTGAGCTGGTTAATTCTGTGCTGCGGCTATCTCCCCAGAAAGGAACTCTGCCATCTTATGAGAGCGAGCCGATTGATATTCCCTATAATGGTCCATCAATCTGAGTTTATCGGTATCCAGGCCTGATTTCTGCCAGCAACGCTCCAACCTTTGTCCCATTCTCCACAACTTCCTCAAAGTCTCGTCAAACCAAGGGGACGGAGGGCGAAGGGTGAGGGGAAGAACCCAGACAGGAGTGATGATATGCAGAGTCACCATCACAGCCCTATTATAGGCTAGCAACAGATTGTCTGGACCCACACTTGCATTCAGTAATCCCCGAGAGATCCAGTACCACCATCAGACCATCAGGGGTCACACCCCTCAAAGGGCAGTACCGGACCATCTCCACAGGGGCAGGTCTATTTGGGGAGCTTGGAAGTTGAATCTTATAGTGTGGTAGTCAGACCACCCGACTGACTACCGCCTTATCGGAGGTCGCCATACCAGTAGAAAGACCAGGTCCAATGAGTGACCACAACTCTGTGTCGCAGAGGCAACCACCTGTGTAAGGCCCAATGAATTCATAAGTCGGAGGAAGTCCTGATCAAACTGCGAGAGTTCGTCGTCGACCCAGGCACTGAAATCGTCCAGAATCATCAACCTGGGGGATTCCAACACCATGTCGACAACGAAGTCCGCGACTTCCTGCAGAAATTGCTTCTCACCCCCAGGTGGACGGTAGACAAGAATTCTGCACCCCACACCTGCGACCACAGTACGCTCAAAAGATCTGGTCTCCCCAACTGGCACAGCTACAAGAGCCAATTCCACTCTAAAACAGACTGCTACTCCCCCGCCCCTGTGATCCAACCTCAGGTGGTGCATCACCGAGAATCCGTCCAGAATGGCAGACTCCAAAATGGGGCCAGAATTCCCATCCAGCCAGGTCTCGGTGATGCAAGCCAGGTCCACTAACCCAACAAGATCAGCAATGATAGCTGTCTTGTTCTAACAGACCTGGCATTGCATAACACCAACAGAGTAAGATGAGAAACTGAAACCGGCCAAGCTACTGGCCCATTAACAGTGGAGCCCTTGGGTATCGGTACCAGGCACAGCGGACCATGCTCTGGGACCCATTTCGCTCCATGACATCTCCTGGTCTCCACTACCCCAATCCAGCCACTCTGCTCCCCACCCCCGCATTTCCTACACACTATCCTCAGAGCCCAGCAGCATTCACAGACCTCACCAGGCAGTGGCGGACAGCTAAAGGGGCAGAGGGCTCAGAGGCGGAGTAGTGCTTGACTGGGGGAGCCACTTGCCAACACATTCCAACACAAAAAAGTAAAATAAAATGGAATATAATAACCAAAAAACAAATAAAAATAAACCCCCCAATTCCTCAAAATCCCAATTAATAAACACAAATCCCACCAAAACTACCCCAATAATCAACAATAAAACCAGCCTCCTAGTTCAGTTAAAAAATGATGGCTAAAACAGTATTCCACGGACAGTTAATATAAGCTAGAGGCTAGCCAGGGCTTTCACCCCCTGCAGCCAATGATTTCTAGTGTCCAATGATGCAGAGCTCTCACTCCAGCAATCCATCAGATTTACAAAGAAAACCGACAGTATTAGAGATCCTCTCACCGCCTCCACTTAGCATAAAAAATCAGCTTCTCTACTAGACTGCAGTGTCAGTCAGAGCAACCAGATCTTTCTCACAACTTGGGCAAGACAGCACAAGTTCTCAATTCAAGCGGATGTTGAGCCATAACAATCATCATCAATCTTCAGCCCACCAATAAGCCCTCTGGCGACAGCAGCACAAAGCAGGGAGCCTCCCGAAACTAGGGGACCGGGAGAGAAGAAAAAATGACTCACCGTAGTAATCTTGTTTCTTCAAAGGGATCAGTCATTATGATTAAACTTAATGCAGTCAGCCTCCTGTGTTGAACTGCCCGGAGAGATGGAATTTTATGCAAATTATGGAAATCTCAGTTTGCTGATGCCACTTGCAAACTGCTGCACTCTGAGTGCTTCAGATTCTTACGAAGCCTAACTGGGTAAAAGACCCATTAGCTAAAATTAACAACCTTAAAAAATAATATTTTTTGCCCTTTCAGGTCAAAACATCCTTAACCAACAAACCTAAGAAACTTGAGACCACCTGGACATCAACTGGTTAAACAAAGTGAGTCTCTATCTTAACCAATATAGGAGAAAAGAAAAAACCCTAATGCAGGGATGTAGAGCAACTTCTATAGGTTCTAGTAGGGGAGGTAGGGAGGGTCTTTAATCATAATGAGTGATCCCTTTGAAGAAACAGGATTACTATGGTGAGTAATTATTTCTTCTAACCCCAGGAATCACTCATTATGATTAAACTTAATGCAGACTACCAAGCAGTACCTTTGGAGGTTGGGCAGAGAACCTATTTCGGAAATAGTCTCTGCAGTACTGCTGTACCAAACCTAGCATCACCTCTGGATTGCAAGTCCAGGCTGTAATGCTTTGTGAAGGTGTGTACTGTTTTCCATGTAGCTGCTTTACAGATGTCCAGTAGCGGAATTTCTCTTGAAGCTGCCATTGAAGCAGCTGTACCCCTGGTGGAGTGTGCTCTCAGGCCCAGAGGTACCCGTTTACCCACCTTACTATAACAAAACTGTATACATGCCACTATCCAGTGAGCAACTGTACGTTTTGTTGCATCTCTGCCCTTACTAACTTCACCATATGTGGGAAAGAGCTGTCATTGACTTGTCCTGTAAGACTTGGTTCTGTCAATGTAGTGGATAAGTGCCCTTTTGACATCAAGGGAATGAAGTTTCCTTTCTGGAGAACTGGAGTTGTCTGTAAAGAAGACAGGCAGAGTGATAGACTGATTCAAGTGAAAATCAGATACCACCTTGGGAAGGAATTTTCTATTAGTCCTAAGGACCACCTTGTCCCTGTGGAATGAGATATAGTCCACATCTGTGCACAGGGCTTGTAATTCACTGATCCTTCTGGCTGAAGTAATGGCAACCAGGAAAACAGTTTTCCAAGTGACATACTTCAAATCTGCGGTTGCTATATGTTCGAATGGTGCATCTATGAGTTTAGCAATATAAATATTTAGATTCCAGGCCGGAACCGGTTCCCTCAGGGGAGGGTGCAGAAGATTAAGGCCTTTAAAATATTTTCTAAATACTGGATGAGAAGCCATAGACCTCTCCTTACCAAGTGACAGGTAAGCAGAGACTGAAGCTAAGTGGACCTTGAGGGTGGAAGGCTTCAGACCCAAGGAATGTAAATGTGTAAGGTAATCTAGAAGATTAGCCAAATCAGCCCTGAAAGGGCTCAAACCTTTACCTGTACACCATATTGTAAATATTTTCCACTTTGATGAATATGTCTTCTTAGTAGAAGGCTTCCTGGAACCCCTAAGCACTGTCAGAATCTGTTCTGATAGGTTAAGATAAGCAAATTCTAAGTCCTCAAGAGCCACGCCTTGATCCTCAGTGATTTGAGATTGGGGTAGAGGGTCCTGCCTTGAGAGGAGGTTAACAGGTTGTGCCTCCTGGGCAGATGGATTAGGGGAACCACTGACAGAGACAGCAGAAGAGAGTACCAGTGCTGTCTCGCCCAGTCCGGAGCCACCAGTATAATTTTTGCTGGTTGGGACTTCAATTTCAGTAGGGTCCTGAATATCATAGGAAAAGGAGGGAATGCATACAGAAACTTCCCTGCCCAATCCAGGGCCAAGGCAACCAGGGGGATTGTGCCCCTTAGATGAGGCCTGCAACAGTACATTGGAAGCTGGTGGTTTTCTGGGGAGGCGAAGAGATCCACCTCTGCAGTGCCCCATTTTCTGAAAATTGTACTAAGTACCTGAGTATTCAGGCACCACTCTGGTCCTGACTGACCCTGCTTAGAGAGTCTGCCAGCACATTGTCCTTCCCTGGAAGGTGTATGGCTGACAGGGATACTCCCATGGAGTATACCAGGGACCACAGTCTCATTGCTTCTGTGCACAGTAGATGTGATCTGGTACCTCATTGCTTGTTGATGTAATACATGGTTGTGGTGTTGTCTGTTCTGACTTGCACCACCTTGTTTTTCAGGTAAGGAGCGAATGTTTTCAAAGTCAGGTAAACAGCACTGAGCTCCAAGAGATTTATGTGCAACAGAGACTCTTGGGGGGACCATGTGCCACTTGCTGTGTGCTCCAACATGTGTGCCCCCCAGCCTAAAAGAGAGGCATCTGTTGCGAGGATTACTGAGGGTTGTTCCCTTATAAAAGGTACATCCAACCTGAGGTTGTGCTCATCCAGCCACCATTGTAAGGCCTGGGCTAAACTTTCTGTGACTGGAACCAGTTTGGACATAGGATCCATCCTTTGAGACCAATACTGTCTGAGATGGAACTAAATATCTCTCATTTGAAACCTGGAGCCCATTACCACTGCCGTGGCAGATGCCATGTGGCCTAGTAGCCTGAGAAATTCTCTGGCTGTTCTGGGTCTCCCAGACACAAAGGATTTTGCAATCTGCAGAATGCTTGTCGCCCTGTCCTGTGGCAGGAAGGCTCTGCCCTGTCTGGTGTTTAGTTCTGCTACAATAAACTCCAGCACCTGGAGTGGTACCTGTTGAGAATTTTCTTCATTTATCAGGAATCCCAGGGACTCTAGTGTGGATTTTGTGAGCGCCAGTGAGTGTGCTGCATGCTGCAGAGACTGTCCTACTACTAACCAGTCGTCCAGGTAGGGGAAGACTGTTATACCTTGTTTTCTCAAAAACTCTACCACCACCGATAGGCACTTTATAAAAACCCTTGGTGCTGAAGTTAGCCCGGAAGGGAGAGCTGCAAACTGATAATGGCCTGAAGCCAGCCTGAATCTCAAGAATTTTCTATGAGATGGTCTGATGGGAATAGGAAAATAAGCATCCCTTAAATCTAGTGGGGGGGGGGGGGCTAGCCAGTGTCCCTTTTGCAATGAAGGAATGATTATGGCAAGAGTGACCATTTTGAACTTTGGTTTCAAAATGTGCTTGTTCAGAAGTCTTGGATCCAAAATAGGCCACCAATCCGTTTTTCTTCCTTATGATGAAGTACCTGGAATAAAAACCTTTTCCCCTGCTTATTAGAGGCACTACCTCTACTGCTTTGATTGCTAGCAGATGTTTTACCTCTGTTTCCAACAGAATCCCTGTGTGCAGCTGTTACTGGAGCAAAGGTTCTTGTTCTCAGCTTTGGGAATGATTTGAAACTGGCTCACTACTTCCAACGCCCCACTTGTCTGTGGTGATGGAATGCCAAGCATGAAGGTAATGAGTTAGTCTGCCACCTACTGGTGGACCTGTAATAGGGGATGCGACCTGCACTAGCCCGTCAAGGACTCTATGCGGGCTGTGCCTGAACCTGAGGTGCAGGAGCCGCTCTTCGCATGGCTCTCCTGCCCCTTCCTCTAAAATAACCTCTGGCTTGCTGCTGAGGCTGGGAGGCTTGCGCCTGAAAGAAAGGTCTGGGGTAAAAAAGCCTACCCCTACTTCCCCCTACTCTGGGATCTATAAGAGGTGAAGTGCCTATCCTTGGAATTGCTCCAATAGGTGGATTTATATTCCTCCATCTGCTTCATGTATGCCTCTGTCTTATCCCCAAACAAGGAGTTGTTCTCCAAGGGGAAATCGATTGCTTTGGCCTGGGTGTCTAAAGTTAGATTGGTGGCTCTAAGCCTTGCAAACCTCCTGAGTGAAACTGACAAAGCCATTAACCTGGATGCAGTATCATTGGCATCCACTGCCATATGAAATTGGTACCTGGTAGCATCAAGTGCAGCCCATGCTGTATCTTGCAAGTCTACAACAACTTCACCTGGGACCTTATCAGCCAAAGCTAGAACAGCGTTCCATAGAGCCTTTTGGTACTGCACTGAATATGCCATGTAATTGGCCTGCCTAACGAATAAAGAGGCAGCCATGTACCCTTTCTTTCCCATAGCATCTATTTTTTCTTGAATCTTTGTCTGGTGGATGGGTAGCCAATGGGATCCTGGCCTTGTCACAGGCAGCAGCTTGGACTACTCTCTCAGGATCAGGATGCGTAAATAGAAAATCAGCTGTAGTTCTGTCCGGCTGGTATTTCTTGTCAGCTTTCTTATCCACACCAGGGATAGAGGTTGGAGTTTTAAAAATCTGCACTGCAACCTTCTTTAAAGATTTATGCATGGGCAGAAGTAGACGTTTCGTGGGGGTTAACCCCAACATTTCTAGAAAGTCTGCCTCCTCCATATCCTCCTCTGTTTCCTGAAGAGGAAGGTTCAGGGTTTCCACCATGTTCTTGACAAAAGCATAGTGGGAGGAGTATTCCTCAGGACCCCTAGGAGGAGATCCAAACTCTTGCTCAGAAGAGACCTCTGGATCTATAGGCTCCCCTTCAAAATCATCCTCCTCACCAAACATTTCCAGCACTTCTTGCCTTGCTGAGGCTATAGGAGGAACCGGGGCAGTCAGTATAGGAACCGGGATTGCACCCTGTAGGGCCTGTAACACCTGTAGTGCCTTAGCAATGTCCTCAGCCGAGGGCATAATAAGCTTGTCTGCTGGGAGCTCCTTAGCCTTCTCGGCCGGAGGCACAGCAACATGTTTTTCTTTATACTTTTTCTTTAGTGGAACAGGTTCAGTGCCCGTTTCCACAGCCCTTTTTATTTTACCTTGTTTAGATTCATCTGAACTCCTGTCAGGATCCTTGGCTTTACCTCCATCCTTTTTGTGGGAAGAGGAAGAAGCAGAATTATCCCCACTGGAAGCAGAAGCAGAAACCATCTCTTCTAAAATTTTAGACCTTTTCTTTAATGTTTTTGGGCAAAAGGTCTTACAAATATCACAACTGGCAAATACAGTATATGACTTGTACCCAAACAAGAAATACAGAGAGAATGTCTATCTGCTTTTGCTATAACTTACCCACAAGACTCGCAACATTTAAAACCTGTGGGTCCTGTGCGTTTTTTAGGTTTATCCAAATGGACCTCTGACATTTAAGCTAGGCAAAAAAGATTACTTCAAAAAAACGTTATTTAAAGCAACTCGGAACCAGAGATTACTTTAAAACAAGTACCGCTAGCAGTTCCTGGAACCGAGCGCTATTTGGTTCCTGAAGAAAAAGGAACCGAGACTAAAGTACTAAATTTAGACCAAACTAAAGCGGTTCAAGGAACCGACTGCTAAATATCTCTAAATAATAATAAATTGAGATAAAACCTTTAAAAATAGACGCAGAACCCTCGGTTCCAAGGAACCGTGAGGGAACCGTGAATATAAAAACACAAAAAAAAACAACTACTAAACCAGTAATTTACTATACTAAACAACGTTTCTAAGGCAGCAATTTAAAATTAAACTGAAAATGAGTACTTTTCTACAGATAAACTTTAGTCTGAGACAGTTCAAGGAGAGCTCTCCGGGACGTCCTTACTAGATAGGCGGAGTAAAGAATCCGAAGTACTCAGAGTGCAGCAGTTGCTATGGCAGCAGTTTGAAAGTGGCATGAGCCAACTGAGAGTTCCATAATTTGCATAAAATTCCATCTCTCCGAGCAGTTCAACACAGTAGGCTAACTGCATTAAGTTTAATCATAATGAGTGATTCCTGGGGCTAGAAGACCCTACAGCCTCCGCTCCAGGAACACCCAAAGGCAAACTGGGATCCTGCTTCCCTCTAGTCGCAAGTCCCCAGTACCCCTCCAGGGAGTCAACCCCACCTGCAGTTCCGCGGGTCACGAAGCCGGCAGTCACAGTTCAACGATCCATTAGTTTCTATGCAGCCAGGCAACAGAGCCCTCAGCTAAAATATGAAGGTAGTACTCAGCCCTCCCAAGGCTCAGAAACTCGGGCCCCTGCAACCGCAGCCGTCCTCTGGCAGCTCAATTACACTGGAGCCCTTCAGCCTAATAAACCCACTCCCTTCGGAAGGTAGCTCCGACAGCCGTTCCCCCGAACCCAGTTGGGCAAATAACCACCCCACCTAAAATCCAAGGCCTCACTGCAGCATCAGAAGCCTCCAAAGTTAATCCATAAAGAATTTCATCGGTAGCACACCGCTACCACTCATGGGTCATCAAAACTCCAATGCACCTGGCTCCTCCACAATCAGCTCCTCCACCGCTCCAATGGGCTCCTGTTCCATAGACTTACAATTCTCCTGCCCGAAAAAAGGTACCAGATGGAAAGATGCCTGTTGCCCCAGAGTCCCACTATCCTTGTTACTGTCTAAAGTTTATAAGATAAATGCCTATAACTAGGCGCTTGCATTTCATGTAGCTCGGTGTGATTCACTTTCAGCATACAGATTTAGAAAGACGTAAGCAGGTCTCTACATACAACTGGCTTCAAAATCCATTTTTCTAAAATTCAGTCAAAACATGATGTTGCTCATAGGAAATAAGAGTCAAAATAAGGGATGAGATGATGGAGAAAAATTACCCTTCACTTCATTTCCTACCAGAGCTTCCAAAAAGTATTTCCTTACATCTTTTTCATCAACATATTGAACTTAGGAACTGTATATGTAGAATGCTCAAGACATAAGAATAAACTATTAGGTTTCTGTAATCAAGCAAGGATGCCAACTTCAAAATTAATGGCATTCCCGGAGACGGAGGTGGGGGAAGAGGAACTTGGACCACAGACTAACTAAGGACCCATGATGGTGGATCTCAATACTTGGAACTCTGGGTGGGAGGGGCGAGGGTGGGCATGGTCGAATGTACTTGCTATATACCTTTGTATATACCTTATAAGTGGAAATGTTACTGTGCGTCCACACACACATACACACACGTTATGTTTGTTCTTCCTGTTTATTATTTCTTTTTCTGGAACTTAATGCCATTTCCAGTTTTGACTAAACCTTAGGGACAATTTGGTGTCCCTCTCCCAGAGAACAATCTTTCAGTACAAGACTGGGACGGACTGAGGTTACACTGCTAAGAACTGTATCCACCACCTGGAAGCCTAGGGCTTCAAGCAGTGCATATCCTTGTTTTACTCCTTTATTGTGTCTCAGATCAATCTTAAATTATGGAAGGCATTATTTGTGTCAAGTTAAAGTTTGTAGTAAGAATGCACATTGTGGTATTAGAGAATGTCAGATTTGTATTTGTAGAATACCTTTAATTTTTTGAAGATGAGCAGCTGTATTGTACTTTTAAGATACCAATAAACTTGAAGTTAAAAAAAAAATTAATGGCATTCCAAAAAAATGAGGTACTGTACGTGCAAGGCAGTATCCCTAAAGCACCGGTGGTTCAATTATAGATTACTAATAGCAGAGCTAAGTGGTATAAACACTTTCAGATGTACAGAGGCAATAATGCTTGGTATTGTAATAAAACATTTCCTACAGGACATGGAAATGGCACACAAAAAAAAGAAGAAAAATCAATTAATTTAATTAGTGTTACCTGCTAAGCTGTTCCAGGTTTGTCCTCAACAAACCATCAAGTAAAACTTCTGGCTCATACAGCTTAATGTAGAACATAAACTACACTAAGTCTGAAACTTCCAAGATAGATATTTGTGGGAGGCCTTTTGTATCTTCAGTATGAAGACACGGTCTTTGTTTTCTTAAAGGAAAACACTTGTTTCTCCTCTAAAACAGAACTCTTAAATTTGTATAGCGACTTTCATACATGCCATGTCTCAAAATGCCTCAAGGCTGATGTAAATTCTTTATAATCTATACTTTACACCAGTTCAGCTATTTAAAATGGGCCATCTTGGCACGACACACTGTACTAGGTGTGCAGGACAAGATGGAAACCTATTCCACAGCATATAGGAATGTGCTAAAGCTACATCTCTCTGGGAGGGGATCAAAGACAGGTTAGATCCACTCCTAGGCCTCTACGAAGCACTCACCCCGGAAATGTGTGTGCTGGGTGACCATGGGGAAAAATTATTAGGGGCACAAAACAACCACATGGCCATCATATCCCTTACTGCAAAAAACAGTCATTATGAGACACTGGATGGATCTGGTGGTATACAGACAGCATTAAAGCTAGAAAAAATAATAGCAAATGTGAACGACAGATAACACACAAACCAGAGGAGACGGAGAAAATGTTTTAACCTGCTGAACATAGACTGTAATGAATAAAAAGTAATGAAATACAATATCCTATTATTGAAACAGAAAGATTAATGTGTCTACCTATGCCTGCTGCTGAAATACTGCTGTACAACAAGGAGCACTGTTTGTCGTTTGTAGTTGATGGAAGTAATGTAGTACTATCCAGTGATAAGTTGTTCAGTATGTAAAAATTGGAAATTCTTTAATAAAGCATATTAATTAAAAAAAAATGTCAGGCTGTTTGGATTATGCAGAAAAAGACCAGTGAGCACCAGTGCATAAAGTATATGGGGGGCAAGGGCAATATGGCAGCCAAGAGATGCTTTGATCTGTAAGAGTATGAAGTACCTCAACAAACACAGGAGTGCTGGACAATATCAGATTTTAGAATGATGAGCAGCCAGACAGGTTTGTTCAGGTGGCACCAGAAGTAAAGGGTGCATTGCCAGCTCACCTGCCTCATCAGTGGTAGAGGTACCACCCGCAATGCTGACCATCGAGTTCAGGAACAAATCTGGGCTGTCAGAGGTCCAGCTGGCGGGGAGAGATTGAATGTCCCAGATGACTTTCTCAGCTGGGAAAGGAGGGCTGTCATTGTTGCTGTAACACTACCACCTGGGTGACTGCACATAGCAGTGCAGTCAGGCAGCTAAAGACAGACAGATGTCGAATGGAGTTCGCAGAATAGCATGCTTGCATGCATCTGCTAGAGCTCGCTTCCATATCAACATCCCTTGGGTGGGGTATGAAGGTGGGGGAAAAAAACTGTCTCAAGCACCTAGATCCCCTGGTCTACTTGAGCCCAACCCCAGCCACTGTCTGCTGGAAGGACACTCAGGAAAGCTCCACCTCTGTGGAAAGTGGAGGAGGCTGAGGGTTGATTCCAACCTGGCTGGACCCCACCATGAGTGGGTAATCTTGTAGGGTTGGAAGTCCCCACAGGTAAGCAGCAGGGATGGGGCCAGGGCTGACCAGTTAGGCCAGAAGCAAAGCATCACCAAAGACTCAAGCCCAATGGCAGGTACTCAAGTTGCACTGACAAAAACGAAAGGGTAAAGGCCTGACAATCCTGGTCCCCAAAAAGATGTAGGAGCCAGAGCTGGAGTTTGGGGCTTTTGCCAACGGACACCAGGTTTATCCTCACCAACCATGCTGCTACCACTGAAAGAATGGCAACACCCAACAGGCAGATTGAGGGGACAGGGTATTGGCAAAATCATGGGATGCCTCACCCTGAGAGATCAGAGTGGCATCAGAGAACTGTGGCACTCTGTGGACTGAGGGGCACGCTCTCCTGCATTATACTATACTGTCTTGTAACCCTGTAAAGAGGGAAATGTTTTGAACTGCAGGGTTAGTCCTTGACCCACCACCTCCAGTACCCATTTGTCTATGGTAATGAGGTGCCAGTGGTAGAAGTAGTGGGTCAGCCTTCCTCCTACTGTGGGAGGGGAGGCGACCTGGACTTTGTAGTCAGGAGATTTGTTTGGACTGAGCTTTTGAGGAAGGTGAGAAGTCAGTTCGTCTCTAAGACCTCCTTTCTCTTCCTCTGAAAAAGCCTCTCATCTTGGAGTAGTCCAGGGGCATTGGGAAATCCATAGCCTTAGTTTGAGTGCCCTGGGAGAGGCGGATTGTCCTCAGCCAGGCAGAGTACCTAAGGGAAATTACCTGGGCCATAGCTCTGGAGGCAGTGTCATTAACATAACAGTATCAGTAAGAACTGCATATATAAATGGGACGATTTTTAGAACAAAGTTTTGGGGGAATAGAATAAGTTAAGTAGACAAACAGCATAACAAGAATTCTGTTAGATAAGAAGTGCTACACAAAACTGCTGTTAAATATATTTGGGGAACGAGTTTACCAAGCATTAGAGAGTGGGTAGTTGTAGATTTTTAATACTATTTACAATTATGTTCCTTTTTTTCAAATATAGTACATATAATTTTATATTTTATTTTATTTATTTAGTTTAGGATTAATACCTTTGCATCAATGACTCGTTTTCAAAGGTTCTAAGTCAGAAAACGGACAAAATTGCATACAGAATACATACATCATTACACAATAACTAGGGTACATCATTGCACATTAGATAGGGTACATGAAGGTTACATAAAAGTTGCTCTCACTTTAATATTCACTAATACAGAGGAGTCTAATATAGCAACTATCATCACATACTGCGAACAGTGTAGAGCTACAAATAAGTATAAAGGAGAAGGTTCAGGACAGTATCCCTGGGGCGTTCAAGCAGAGAGGATGGGGGGAGCGGACAAAGGCAGGCATTGTCGACCATGTATAGGAGGTGGCTGGGGCAGCTTACTGTAGGCGTTGTTTATGTTTGCAACTGAAGTAGACGGGTGGTAGAGGGGAGGAGGAGGGAAGAGGCCAGTGCATTGTGAGGATAGGGAGGGGGAAATCTGTGCAAGCAGGTGTTTAGGGGTTGGAGGGTTCATTGGGGGAAGCGGGAGGAGGGGAGAACAGGGGCAGCAGGGGGGTCGTAGGCACAAAGGGGTAGTGATTGGAGTTGACGTGCCCTTAGCAGGGGTTACATATGGCAGCCACAGACTTTTTGAGGTCCAGCAGGAAATGAAGCCCGGTTTTAAACTATCTGAGCTTGGGACAATCTAAGAGTGCAGCAGATAACTCATTGAACCATATAGGGCCCTGGAAGGAAAGGGATCTCTGTGCCAATTTAGTGCGCTTGAAAGGCACCTGGAGTCCCCCTTTTACGACACCCCTTGTCTTCGTGGGTAACACCTTTGTGAAGAGTCTGTTTGTGGATTCAGGCATAAGCCCTAGCGTGGCTTTCTTCTTTAGTATGCAGGTTTGGAATTGAGCTCGGAGATGGAGTGGGAGCCACCCTGTCTCACTATAGAGGGTACAGGTGTGGGCACAGAGATTAGCCCCTAGGGTTAGGAGACAGGCCTTGTTCAGGAGAGTGTTAACTCTTTTGAGGGCGGTGTCAGAGTCGGCTCCATAGATTGATATCCCATAGTCTATGGAGGCTAGTACCGAGCTACTTATGGCAAGTTTCAGAGCTGCAGGTGGTAGGGAGTGAGTGTGGCAGTAAAGGACACCCAATTTCATGTTAGAGGTCTTGACGATGTGATCAATGTGGCTGGATGAACAGAGTGCCGGCAAGGTATACACCGAGGTATTTAAATACGAAGACTTGTTCTAGGGGATCTCCCTTAAGGCTCTGAATTTGCATGGGGCTGAAATTCTTTTTATTCTGGGGTACTGTGAACAGCATGCACGTGTTTTTTTGTGGTTGAGCAGGAGTTTGTTCTGGAAGAACCAGGATTCGAGCTTATGGAAGCTGTCCTGTAACTCAGAAGTGATGTTGTATTGGTCTCTGCCAGAGACGGATATGCCAGCATTGTCTGCATAGAGTACAATATGTGCAGGGCAGGCAGAAGGAAGGATGTTCATGATTTATGTTGTAGTTCATCATGAAGATGTGGAAAGTAACACAGGGGATGCCTGGACTGTTATGCTTTCTATTATTCTTTCGTTCAATTCTACCGTGCAATTTGCGTTTTCTTTAAAATTTGGCTGTATGGCCAATATCTTCCGGGACAACTCTTGCCCAGTACATTTGCTCTGGGGTACTTTTGTTGTTCTCCTCTCTCTCTACTTTGGGCTGCCCATGACCCAAACCAATAAGATCCCCTATAGGGTGTCTGGCTATCTCACCCTGGGCTGAGGTACAGTTATGGCACACTGATGAGTCCAAATGAGGATGAAACACATGTCTGTCTCTGCTGTTCTCAGCCTTTGCTGATTGTATTGTGAGGCTTTCTGGCACTATGCAATTCTGCTTAAAGTTGAGCCAGTCCAAATTAATTCATGGACATTTGCATATGCTGCCCATGATACTTTGCATTGTTGGGGTATGTGCAATTGTGCTTTCTATTCTGCCAATGAAGTGGAAGGGAGAAACAAATTGAGCAGGATAATCTGGATATTCCTTTTATTCAGGGACAGTATTGGAAATGTAGCCCTTATACAGTCATATATTATTACAGGAAGGTTTAAAAAGGGTATGTAAACAAACTAAGTTGGGAAGATTGTATACAAAAAAAGCTGGTTGTGAAATTAAAGGCTCAGATCAGATATCCTCCTGTATATGTGAGGGGGAGGGGGGAAGTAAGGGTGTGTTGCTTTTTAAGGAATTTTTGAAAGTACTATTAAAATTGCTTTCTAAAACTAAACACTATGCCAACATGTTGTATGGGGATTAGGGATGCCACAATAACACGATATGACGATACATCATGATAATTACCCTGACGATAACTTATTGTTGTAAAAAAAAAAAAAAACATTATCGCGGTTATCATGCAGAATTATATACCGCGATATACAGTGGTAAAGCACCTCAGCTTGCTTTACCAGCAGCGCATCCCTTTCCAGGTGCAACCATGATTCCTGATTCACCACCATCCTCCTATCAGATTTTTAGTGTTTTTCCTTAAAATAAGAAATGCAGTGCTGGCCATGTGGTGTGGAGTTTTGAGGACCTGAGCACCGCACCTATTGCCATGCTGGTAAACCAGGTTCAGGAATAGACCTGGGTCGTCTGTGGGCTGACTGCATGAAAGAGGACTGTGCATCCATTGAGGGCTCTCCTTTTTCATTCAGATTTTTTTTATCCCTCCGAGGAGTCCCTGGCAGGACCTGCAGCCTCCTCTCATGAGGAGATTCACCACTCCGGTTCCTAATGTCCCTGTATCGCCAGCCCCAGCCAGTCCCTCGCGGAATGCCCCAGCAGTGGGGCAAAGAGAGAGAGAGAGAGAGGGGACCAGCACTCCCGCTCCCCCAGAGACCCAATCCAGATCACCAGGACCAACCCCTGTGGACACCGGGAGCCATCATTGAGGTTGCCAGGGTTCAGGTTTTCCTGTTTTCTCCCATCCCCTCTCCCACCAACGTCATGACATTGGCGTGTGCCTCCCGACCCGTACTGCCCTCCAGCCATTGCCAGAGGGCAGTCAACGAGCGGGACGACATGTCCTCCCTCCCCTGAGAGGACAGCAGTCCTCTGGATGCTCAATCCTCTCTCGCCCCTGCTGACCCCTGGCGACCCAAGCTCCTTAATGAACCCGGGTCGCCGGTGCGGTGCGAGGTGTGGCATCCAGTGCCTCAACCCTCAGTGCCACCAGGCTGGCAACGGCTCTCTTGAGGACAGGGGACAGAGCAAGTCACTGCTTGATCACAGTCTAGGGGAGGCTGGATGATGCAGCAGTAACAGCCTTCTGACTGGGCTCAGGGGCCCGAGTACATACGACACATACTCACACCATCACACATGTGCCAGCCAAAGGGATGGGGAAAAAAATGGAGGGGGGGGAATATGTGCACCAGTCGACTTACTTACATAAAACCAGCAGATAAGGACATACGAACATACAAAGAAGCCAGCAGAAGAAGGCCATTTGGTCTATCAAGTCTGCTCGTATTGCAGGATCCACAGCTTGAGCTAATGTCCCTGCTCTCCCTCCCCACCCATGATTCTTATCTTCCCCCATGTCTATCCCAGCCTCTCTTAAAGCTACTCACTGTCTTTAACGTGATGACCTCTTCCAGCAGCGCATTCCAAGTGCCCACCACCCTTTCTGTGAAGAAGTGCTTTCTGACATCCCTCCTAAACCTCTTACCCTCCAGCTTAAGACTGTGTCACCTCATGATATGATTGCCACTCAACTTAAATAGACTTTCCTTATTAACATTATTTATCCCTTTCAAGTACTTGAAAGTCCCAATCATGTCCCCTCTCTCTCCCCTGTCTTCCAGGGAGTACATGTTCAGTGCCCTCAACCTCTCCTCATATGCCTTAGCTTACTAACTTACTTACTTACGGCTTAGCCCATCTAGTCTGCCCATTTTCCCTACCTAATGTGATATCGCAGACCCTATTTGATCTCTGGCTTTACCCTCCCTTTCCTAACCAATAAGGTTCCCTTATGCCTGTCCTATGCGTTCTTGAATCCCGCTAGTTTTCACCCCCACCACCTCCACTGGGAGGCTTTTCCAGGTATTCACCACTCTTTCTGTGAAGTACTTCCTCACGTTTCCCCTGAATCCAACCCCCCTCCAGCATCAGAGCATGACTCCTTTTTCTTGAGTACCTTTTTTCCGAAAAATGCTTCCCTCGTGTACCTTATTTATATCCATGAAGAATTTGAAAGTATCTATCATACACCACCTCCCTTTTCTCCAGGTTTTACATATTGAGGTCCTTTAGCCTCCCCTCATACGGCTTTTGATGCAGGCCCTGCAACATTTTATTTGCCCTCCTCTTGACTGCTTCTACTCTATGTCCTTCTGGAGATGGGGTCTCCAGAACTGGACACAGTACTCTAGGTGAGGTCTCACCAATGATTTATACTGCGGTAACACCACCTCCCTCTTTCTGCTAATACCTCTTCCTGTGCACCACTAGTTCTCCCCACTGCCTTGTCACACTGTTTGGCCACCTTTGGGTTTTAATATATGATTACCCCAAGTCTCTTTCCTGCTAGGTGGTCATCAGTACCACTACCCTCCCCCCTATCTTGTATGCCACCCTAGGTTTCTTTGCCCCAAGTGCATGATTTTGCACTTCTTAGCGTAGAATCTAGTTGCCACACTTTTGACCACTCCTCAAGCTTTCTTTGATCTCTATTCATTTTTCGCATGCACACACACACACACACACACTCCTCCCCCAGAGTGTCTACCCTACTGCAGATCTTTGTGTCATCTGCAAAAAGGCATACCTTCCCTTCTAGCCCCTCTGCAATGTTGCTAATAAAAAACATTAAAAAGAGGACCAGTCCTAGTACTGATCCTTGTTGCACCCTGCTGGTCACCCTCTCTTCCTCAGAGTGAGCTCAGTTTACCACCACTCTCTGTTGTCTATCCCCAACTGATTTTTTACCCAGTTTACTACCTTTGGACCCACTCCCAGGCTGCCCAGCTTATTTATGAGTCTCCTATGTGGAATGGTGCTAGAGGCCTTACTGAAATCTAGGCAGAGTACATCCAAGGCTCCACCCTGATCTAACAAAAGTAACAAGGCTCGTGTTACTTGAATACTGACTCCAATTTGTACTACACGTCAGGTTAAAATCATAAAAAGTTTTAAAATGCTACCCCGTAGACTTGCATGGAGCATGTGCATCCCCGCACTGGGCATATAATGACATCACAAAACAAAGAAGCATGGGTATGGCACTGGCGATCAGGAAGTGGAAGGAAATAAGTAGCTTAACCCCCTTAGGGGGCAAATATGATCCCTTCCCTTCCTTAGGGGCTAAGGAGAACATTTTTCAATTACTATGGAGGAACTCCCGGTCAAGTAAGGGAGTCTCCTGATGATTTGCAGACAAGGAGAAAACTCCAGGAAAGGCACTCTTTAAACAAACAAGTAAAAATATTTGCTCATTCACATTTTAAAAGGTATCGTACTCTGTGTGTATAACACATGTATCGATTGTGTATTTAAATTTTTATGTAAAAAATACAAGCAATTTTATAGAAACATAGACTGACGGCAGATAAGGACCGCTTGGGCCCACCCAGTCTGCTCATTTCCCTACCTATTGGATATGCTGCAGATCCTAATTAACCAACAGCATACTTCCTCCTACCACCCCACCAGAATTGTTTTAGGTCTGTCCCATGCATTCTTGAATGCTGCCACTGTTTTTGTCCCCACAACCTCCTCAGGAAGGCCATTCCACGCGTTCACCATCCTCTCCATATAAATTTCAGAGATTTTATAGTGAAAAACTAAAATTGTTTTTAAATATTTTACTCTGCATTATTTTACAGCAGACTTCAAAATAATGTGCATAAATGCATAGCACTGCTTGAAAAGTGTCACATATGTAAATTATGTAAAAAACAGAATTTAAATAGTTCTGCTAACATTGCTACACTAGTGGCAAAATTATCACGATAACAAGGTTACCGTAATAATTTCATCACTGTTATCATATTGTCAAAATGTTATTATTGCAACACCTCTAATGGGGATAGTAACCCAAACCCTGGTCCTTTAGATACTGTAAAAGATGTTATTGGGAAAAATGGTGTACCCTTTTTTCAATGCAAATGTTAGAAGCCTTATGTCTAAAATGTGTCTGGTTAGGAGTTTCGTTTTGGAAAATCTTCATAGTCTTATGGTAATAACTGAATCACGGCTGAGTAAAAGGGTTGGCGATGACTGTTTACAGACAGAGAGACATGGTTTACATAGACAGAATAGAAATAAAAGAGGTGGAAGTATCATCATCTATTATCAAAATAAGTTTATTGTTAGGAGATTAAATATAGATATTTCTAGTGCTGTCTGTGAGGGGTTGGGTTTGGAATTAAATATGTATGGAGGGAAACCAATGATATTATTGTAATGTTACAGACTTCCAAAATTGTCAGCATTAAAAATGGAAGAGTTAACTAATATTTTGCTACTGTATAGTAAATAAACACAGGTTACTCACCTGTAAAAGTAGTTCTAGGAGTAGTACATGATGTTCATCCACACTTGTTGGCAGTTGCCTTTCCCTTTAAGGATCACCAGAACGTCTTCAAGCTGACTCCTTCCACCCACCCCGGTGGTAACTCCCATGGCTTCGCCCCATGATGCCAGATCTGGCCCGCTGGTAGCAGAATTTGTGCACCAAAGCTGGGAAGGTCGGGTGGGTCCGTGTGGATGAACATCATATACCACTCCTAGAAAGTACAGTTATATAGAAATTTACTGTAACAGTAGATCTTTGAGGAGTGTCTCTTGCAGCAGGTAATACACTTGGGTCAGTGCCAGAGGTTGCTGTGGTGTACAGCAGCTCTTCTAGTAGTCTTTTTCAGGGGCCACCCACATGACATCTCCTTCCTGTTTCCTATGTAAGTGTAGGTGGTCCCTGGTATCCTTGGTTCCCCCCGCCGGATTCAGCTCGCTAAGCGAGGACTGAGGGGAAGCCGAGGTACCATAGGTATCCCAACGCATAAGTCACTGGACCAGAATCTGTTCTAGAAAAGGAGGGGAACAGAGGGTGGGATTCAACCCAAGTGTATTACCTGCTGTAAGAGACGCTCCTCAAAGATCTACTGTTACGGTAAGTTTTTACATAGCTGTACTATCTTCCACGGAGTGGTCTCTTGCATCCCAAGCAGTAAACCCAAGAAGGGCTGTCAATATGAAAGAAAGCCTTGTAGAACAGCTTGGCCAAAGGCCGTCCTACGGCGTGAAGCAAAGTCTAAGTTATAGTGCTTCGTGAAAGTATGAATTGTGGACCAAGTAGCTGCATGGCAGATATCTGTGATAGAGGCCCCTTTAAAGCAGGCCACAGTGGTGGCCATAGCTCTGGTAGAATGGGCTTGGACAGGTCCTGGTAATGGCTTGTTGTATTTTGTGTAACAAAATGTAATACAGTGTGCTAGCCAACTGGAGAGGGTCCATTTAGTGACCAGGAGACCTTCCCTGTTTGAGGCAAAGGTAATAAAAAGTTGAGAGGTCTTCCTAATCGATTTAGTTCGATTAGTATAGTATCGTAATATACAATGGACATCTGGAGTATGTAGGAGGTATTCACCTCGACTGGAGTGTTCAGGGTAATATACTGGTAATTCCAAGGATTGATTTAAGGTGTGTTCAGACACTACCTTAGGTAAGAAGGAAGGTTGGTACAGACTGCCACTCTGTGAAAAATTAAGTAAGGTTTTTTTTTTTTTTTTACACGAGGGCATGAAACTCGGAAATACACCGAGCCGAAGTGACAGCCACTAAGAATAGTGTTTTCCAAGAAAGAAAACAGAGGTCACAAGTGGCCACCGGTTCAAAGGGTTCAAGAGTTAACCTCTCTATTAGAAAATTGAGAGCCCACAGAGGAGTGGGTCATCTGATAAGTGGCTTAACATGTGATTTTCCTCTTAAAAACATTTTGACTAGATGATGTTGATACAGTAATCTGCCATCAAGAGGTTAATGGAAGGCCAAAATGGAGACCAGATGGACTTTGGCAGAGGAATAGCTTAATCCTCTCTCAGCAATCGAGGCCAGGTAATCCAATATTTTTGTCAGTGGGCAAGAATAAGGATCCAAGGACCGGGAGGCAGCCCAAATGGAAAAGTGTTACCATGGTCTATAGTTTACATGAGGCCTGTAGAATACTGAAAACAGGGGAGGACACTTGTAGACATGCTATGAAAGCGTCCTCAGGAGCCAAGCGTGACTGTGTAGTGCCTTCAGGGTGGGATGCAGAAGAGTCCCTTGATTCTTAGTCAAGAGATCTGGTCTCACTAGTAAGAAGATGGGTTCCTCCACTGAGAACTGCTGAAGCACGGGGAACCACACCTGCCGAGGCCACAGAGGGGCTATGAGAATCATGGTGGCAGGTTAGAGTTGTAATTTCAGTAGAGTCCGTTGCAGGAGAGGGACGGGGGGAAGCATATAAGAAGAGAACTGTCCATGACTGGGACAGGGCATCTACAGACCGTCCCTTTTTTCTTCAGGATAATGGAATAGTATCTGGGGAGACGGTGATTGACTGGGGAGGCAAACCATTCCAGTTGCCGGGTCCCGCACAAATGAAAGATTTTCTGAATCACTTTGTGATAAAGTGTCCATTCGTGCGTGGACGACTGGCAACTGAGAAGACTGGCCAGGAGATTGTGGCATCCTGGTAGATGGATGGCTGTCAGTATAAGGTGTTGCCGTATGGCCTCCTGCCAGACCACAATCATCTCTCTGCATAGAGAATGGGACTTCGTACCTCATTGTTTGCTGAGGTAGAACACTACTAAGGTATAAAATCAGACATGCCCCCACAATGCAAATCACCACAGAATATTATGCTGGTTCAACTTTAAGCAGAAATGCATGGTGCCGAAAGGCCTCTCACACAGTTTGCAAAGGGTGCCAACAGAAGACAGACACGCATTTCGTCCTACCAGGACTCATCAGTATGCCTCGTCTGTTTGACACCCCAGTGGAATGAACCAGCTACCCTAAGATGGTCTATCTGGGTTATGTTGTGGTGAACCCAATTAAAACAAAAAAACAAACTAAAAGACAAGGAACCTCTGTGTGCAAGCACTGAAGCAATGGTTATCCCAAAGGGCATTTGGTTGGGAAGCCAAGTTTCAAAGAAATACAAAATCACACATGCCCCCACAATGGTCTATCTGGGTTATGTTGTGGTGAGGTGTTGTCTGATTGAATCAGCAACAGTCCCGGGGACAAGTGAGGTTGAAAAGCCTGGAGGGCTAAGTGGACTGCCCTCAGCTCCAGGAGACTGATGTGGAGAGGAGGGGTAGAACTGGTTCACTTGCCTTGTGTCCTGTAAGGACCCAGGTGCGCACACCACCCTTCTAGGGATGCATCCATGGTCAACATCTGCTGGGGTTGGGGGGATTGGAAGGGCATGCTTTGACATATATTGGCGTGGAGGGTCCACCATATTAGGGCAGACCTCAACATGGGAGTGATCGATTTTGTCTTCAAAATTTCCTGTAGTTTGAGACCACTAGTTCTGAAGAATCCATTGGACTGGTTTAATGTGAAGATGGGAAAATGCTACCATACGGATGGTAGTGGCCATGTGTCCTAGGAGACGTAACATACGTCTGGCTGTGACTACTTTCTGGGCTTGTATCTGAGAAGCCAGGGATAGTAGTCTGTCTTGTCTGTTGGCTGGGAGATAAGCCCTGGCGGAGACTGTGTCTAGGACCACTCCTATATATTGGAGCGACTGTGCAGGGGTCGGGCTGGACTTTGGCCAAATGACTGTAATCCTTAGAGAGTGGAACATAGTTAGGATTGCACGTAGAGAGGAAAGCAGAGAGGTTTTGGACCCCGCCTTGTTGAGCCAGTCGTCCAGATATGGGAAGACAACATGCCCGTCCTGTCGTAGTGCAGCTGCCACTACCGCTAGGCACTTGGTAAACACTCCTAGGCCGACGAGAGGCAGAACGGAAGTGTCCAAAATTGGTAGTGTTGTCCCAGCAGGTGGAAATTAAGAAGCCTGTGGTGGGCAGGATGGATGGGGATATGTAGGCAGGCATCCTTCATATGTAGAACACCCAGCCAGTCCCCTTGTTTCAACACTGGCATGATGGCATTTAGGGTGAGCACGTGGAACCTTTTGTACTGGACGTGTAGGTTCAATTGTTTGAGGTCTAGTATTGGCCTGAGATCTCCAGTTCATTTGGGCACTAGGAAGAAATGGGAATAAAATCCATTTTGGTGTTCTGCCGAGGGTACTGGATAAACGGCTTCCCTGGTAAGAAGAGCCAGTAGTTCCTCCTGGAAAAAGAATAGGAATGTGGGTAGTGGACAGAGCGGGGGGGGGGGTGAATGGGAGGAATGGAAATAAGTTCCACAGTGTGACCCCTCTGAATGATCTGAAGTACCCACTCGTCTAAGGTAATCATTCGCCAGGCCCCCAAATGGAGGGCAAAATGACTGCCCACGGTTTTGAGGCCTCGTCGAGGAAGCGTGGACAGAGCCCCAGTTGGTCACTGGGAAGTGGGCTGATCAGCCCCACCAGGAAGGTGGGAGTGGGAGCCCTTGGCAGCAGAGGTGTTGGTTCTGGAAGGCTGGGATTGACCTCAGAAGCCACCTTTATGTGAGCCTCTGTATTTTCCACCTCTTAGAATAAAAGGAGGACTGAGGATGATACGATGGCTGGGATGTATGGTACATGCCATGAACCGTACATAGTGTCCGTCCTGAAGACTGGAGATCATCTATCAGTGTTTGGGTACCTGGCCCAAAAAGTTTAGACCCATTTAAGGGGGTATTGACCACTCCATGCTGTACATCTGGTGTAAAACCTGAGACGCAAAGCCAAGCATGGCGACGCAAGGTAATGCGGTTGCTGACATGCAGGCCGAAGTATCGACCGCATCATAACCCGAGCGAAGTAGGCATCAGGAGCTGGAACTGCCAGTAGATACTGTAGCCAGTAATTGTTCCCTTTCCTGCGAAGAAGGGAGTTTATTGACCAATTCTTTTGCCGATGACCAGAAGGTATGCTGGTATTTGATATGTTCCATATAATTTAGGATTCTGAGATTCATGGTACCTGCCTGGAACACCTTTTTTCCCCCCAGATAGTCTATCCTACGGGAATCTTTATCAGGAGATGAGGAGCTCATGTTTTTCGGTTGTTTAGTATGATCATGAACGGCAGTAATCACTACTGAATCTGCTTCAGGAGTAGTAGATAAAAAAAAGAGTGATCCAGAGGAGCCTGGTAGAGGCGATCCACCTTGCGGGAAATAGCCATACCAGTGGAAGGCTGATTCCAGGCTGCAAGCATGGCATTTTGGTAGGCCTGCGTAAGTGGGGGTACCACTAAGACTGGTTCCTCTGGTAGTTCTAAATAGTCTGCCACATCCTTACGTTGTTTGTCATGTTCAGTAGTGAAGAATCCCATGACTTTTTGAATTTGGACCGTCATCTCATGGAAGGATGGGTCATCGGGAGGAGAGGCAGCCACTTGGCAAGGTAAGTTCTCATTCAAGGAAGAAATATCTGAAAGAGGGAACTGGGGTTGGAAATCCAGGTCCTGAAATTCCTCATCCTCCAAATCTCTGGTGAAATCTGCAGGAAATTCAGCCTCGTCTGACAGGTAGTCATTCATGTATGAGGGAGGTGACCAGGGTGGTGAAGGGTCTCTGTCACCCTGGAAACGTTTAGGTAGAGGAGTAGGGGAATGGGATGGGTGACTCAGCTCCCCTGGATCAGAGGGCTGAATATGCTAGTATGTTTACTAGCACGAACAGTAAAAGAAGGTGACAAGACTTTCTATAGATACATTAGTGAAAGAAGCAAATCCAGAGGGGGTATTGCTAAGCTTAATGGAGAAAAGGGAGCATGTGAGGAGGAGGACCATGTAAAAGCATCTATTCTAAATAGATACTTTTGCTCAGTATTTACTGAAGAGAAGGTAGGCAGGGCCCACAGCTCAGCACCATGGACACGGGTGGGGGGAGGGGGTGAGCACTACTCCCTTCACAAAAGAAAGGGTCCTACAAGAGCTTGCTAAGCTCAGGGTGGACAAGACAATGGGACCTGATGGCATACATCCCAGGGTAATTAAGGAGCTAAAGGTGGAACCAGCAGAGCCAGTAGCAGAACTGTTTAGTGAGTCTCTGAGCACAGGAGAGGTCCCAGAAGACTGGAGAAGGCTCATGTGATCCCACACACAAGAGTGGTAGCAGGGAGGAGGCAGGGAACTACAGACCAGTCAGTCTTACCTCAGTAGTGGGCAAGATTATGGAGGCACTCCTTAAGGAAAGGATAAGTGCAACACCTGGAATCCATAGGGGCACAGGATCCAAGACAGCATGGGTTTACAAAAGGAAGGTCCTGTCAAACTAATCTCACAGATTTCTTTGACTGGGTAACCAGAGTGGTGGACCAAGGGGGAGCAGTTGATGTTGCCTACCTTGACTTCAGCAAAGCTTTTGACACTGTTCCACATAGAAGACTGATAAATAAGAAAAAAATACTTACCTTAGTAATGTTTCTTCTAATGGAGTCTTGCTATATTATGACATATGCAGTATAACCCCAGGTTAGAACTGCTCCGGAGGTGAAAGAGCCAACTTCCATGCAGGGCATGGAATCTTGAGCGTGAGCTCGGTTAAACACTCTGTCTGTTGAAGCTCAAACTTAAACTGTCAGATCTTTACGAGCAAAAACTCAGTAAGGTTCTGTGTGGAAACCGTAAACCTACACTAGCCACTGGCTACTAACTACAAAAACACCTTTTTGATCTTGATCCCAAAACAAAGACTCAAGTCGGGGGATTCAAGAAGAACTTAAGCAAAACACCTAAGCACCCTAGAAGGGTGAAAAGAAGTGGGCACCAAAAGTGCAACATTGCATGCCCACCACATCCCAAAAACAGAGGTTCTGAGAGGGCAGGCTGGGGGGGGGGGGAGGTCATAATATAGCAAGACTCCATTAGAAGAAACAACATTACTAAGGTAAGTAATTTTTTCTTCAAACAACATGAAGTCTTGCTATATTATGACATATACAGACTACACAGCAGTACCTCCATGGAGAAGGGACAGAACCTACTTGGGAAATGAGCTCTGAAGCACGGCTGTCCCAAATCGAGCATCACTCCTAGCCTGGATATCCAAGGAGTAATGCTTAGTATAAGTGTGAACTGTTTTCCAGGTAGCTACTTGACATATCTCTAGGAAAGGAATGTCCCTGGCAGCAGCCAGAGATGCAGCTGTACCCCTGGTAGAGTGAGCCGTCAGGCTTGAGGGAAGAACCTTACCCAGTTTTTCATAACAGAATTGGATACAAGAGACAATCCACCTGGCAATGGATCTTTTAGTGGCGGGTTTCCTTACCAACCTCACCATAGGGTGAGGAACAATTGGAGGAGATTCGAACCTATGACCCTTAGTCGCTCGTTATAGTAACTAAGGGCTCTTTTGACATCTAAACTGTGCAATCTCCTCTCACCAGAGGAGGAATGGTCAGTGAAGTACACAGGGAGAGACATGGATTAAGGTGAAAGTCTGAAACCACCTTGAGGCAAAACTTCCTGTTAGTCCTGAGACTACCTTATCTCTATGAAAGGAGATGAATCCGGCTCCACTGACAGAACATAGCTCACTTATGCACCTGGCAGAGGTGATGGCTACCAGAAACACAGTTTCAAGTCGGGCACTTCAGCTCTACTGAGACAATGGCTCAAACGGGGTTGCATAAGCTGAGCCATGCAAATATTAAGATCCCAAGCCAGGGGCAGGATCCTGAACGGGGATTGGTGTGAAGCAACCCTTAAAAAACTTGGAGAACACAGGGTGAGCTGATAAAAGAAGAGGGCTTACCTGCTGGACAAGAAGACAGAAACAGCTGCTCAGGTGCACTTTTAGGTAGCTGGTCTCAGCCAAGGAATTCAAATGCACAAATAATCCAGGATCGTGGGCACCAGCGAATTCTGGGAATATATTTACCAGCACACCATATGGAAAATCTTTCATTTGAATTATAGGTAGCCCTGGTGGAAGGCTTCCTAGAGGCCTTCAAGATATCCAATATACCTTGAGAAAGGTGTAGGTCAGCAAACTCTAACTCTTCAAGAGCCAAGCCTTGAGATTCGGATACCAAACTCTCCCCTGGGCACAGGTTAACAGGTTGTGATTCCTGGGAAGGCATAGGGGAGGGTGGACTGCTAAGGACATGAGGAGTGGAGTGGGTACCAGGGCTGCCTGGCCCAATCTGGAGCAATCAGGATCATCTTGCAGGATTGAGATCTGATTCTGTTCACCACTTTGAAAAGAAGAGGGAAGGGGAAAAGCATAGAAACTTCCTTCCCAACTGAGGAGGAAGGCATCGGAGGGACTGAGCCCAACACTGGGGGCCTGCAGCAAAAGAGGAAGTTGGTGATTGTCTGGGGCTGCAAAGAGATCAATTTGGAGTGCCCCATCTGGCAAATATTATCTCTCAGTACCAGGATCCAGTGCCCATTCATGATGGCCCTGGGAAATCCTGCTGAGAGCATCCGCTAGACAGTTGTCCTTGCTTGGGAGATGAACTGCAGTAAGGGAGGCGTTCAGAAGAGTAACCAGAGAACACAACTTCATTGCTTCCATGCACAAGGCCGTGGTGCAGTGCCCCTTGCTGATGTACCACATTGTAGTGGTATTGTCTGTCCTGACACTGAACTACCTTGTTCTGGACAGATGTGGAAAAACCTAGTGCTAGAAAAACTGCTCTGGGCTCCAGCAAATTGATGTGGAGCAGGGATTCCTGGGGACCACAGCCCTTGGGTGGAAAATTAGCCCGTGAGCTCCACCCCAGGAGGATGCATCTATAGTAAGGGTCAGGAATGAGACTGGGGATGAAGGGACCCCCTGTCTCAGACTGTTCTGATCCTGCCACCACTGAGGGCCTGGATCAGGGTTAGTCACTGGAATCAATTTGGTTGGGGATCCGTCGCTTTGAGACAAAAGGCTCTCAAATGGAACTGAATGTCCCTCATCTGAAATCTCGCTCCCTGCACTACTGCTGTAGAAGCAGCCATATTCCCAAGGAGCTGTGAAATGCTTGCTGGTCGAGAGACCTGCAGGGTGAAAGAGGAGGCCAGAGACACCAGGGTCTTCTCTCCAGAGGAAGGATCTGGCTTCTTTGTGTTCAGTTCTCTCGCCTATGAAGGTGAAGGCTGGACAGGCTCAGGAACACTGACTTTGGAAGATTGAGAAGGAAACCTAGAGATGTAAGCAGCTGCGGTTACTTGCAAATGAAGTTTGACCTGTTCTGGAACTGGCCTACAATGAGCCAGTCGTCCAGATAAGAGAAAGATGGTCTTTGCCTTCTTAAATGAGCAACTGCTACTGCCCAGGCATTTTGTGAGCACCCTTGGAGCCGAGGAGGCCGAAGGGCATTGCTCTGAACTGGCAATGGCCTGAGGCAGTTCCGAATCTGAGTACTTTCGATGGGAGCTTCTGGTGAGAACATGGAAATAGGCATCCTTGAGGTCCAGGGAGGCTAGCCAGTCCTAGCCTTAGAAATAAAATAATCTGAGGTCACCATTTGAGCTTTGGTTTTAAAGGTGCTTGTTTAGATACCGAGATCCAGAATGGTGCCACTCTCCTGTCTTTTGGTGTAAGGAAGTACCTGGAGTACAACCCTTTGCCCTGGTGTATGGGTAGAACCCTTTTCCACGGCTCTGAGCCAGGAGGTAGAAACTTCTGCTTCCAGGGCAAGTGCCTCTGATGGGTTTGCAGGTGGAAAAGATCTGGCTCTCATCTTGGAAATTTTTGAAGCAGAACCAGTCCTAGACTACTACCTCCAAGACCCACTTGTCTGATGTTAAGACTTCCAGTCCTGGACAAAATAGCCAGCCTGCCCCCTACTGGTAGTGGAGAATCGCCCTAGCTACCCCATCAGGAGCCTGCTTGCAGGGCTTTGGGTTGAGGGGTAAAAGCAGGCTTACTAGACCCCTTCTGCCCTTCCTTAAAGGACCCCCTCTGGGCATAAGCAGAGAGGACTGGGCTTAGTAAAATGGCCTATGAAAAAGGCCTGCCCTGCCATGCTGCCTGAGGTGACTTGCCTTTCTTTGGCCAGTGCACTCCTATAGGTGATCCTATACTCATCCATTTCTTCATATAATTCTCTGTCTGCTCCCCAAACAGAGAATTTCCCACAACAAGGAAAATCCATAGCCTTAGACACAGGTATCCTGTGACAGGGCAGTACATCTGAGCCAGGCCATTCTGCGAAGAGACACAGATATAACCATAACTCTAGATGAAACATCATTAGAAGTCTACAGCAACATGAAATTGCACCTTGGATGCCTCAATACCATCGCAACCACCTGCTCCAGCTCCTGGCAAGCTGTTCAGGGGCCTGTTTTTGCTAGACCAGGACAGTATCCCACCTGGATTTCTGGTACCTGGCTGCGTAAGCCATATAATTAGCCTGTCTGAGTCCCAAATGATGCCATGTACTGCTTTTTTGCCATGGCATCCATCCTCCTGGAATCCTTTCAGGAGGTGAGAAGGCTAGAGAATATTAGCCTTGTCACAGGCTGCAGCCTGCACTACCCCACATGGCTGCACTGCTGAGATAGAAACTCCGTATCAGAGCCTGATAAAGCATACCCTCTTGTCCATCCTTTTATCCACAGGAGGGGAGAATGAGGAGTTTTCAGAATTTTAACTGTCTGTTCCTAAAAGATTTATGCAAGGGCAGACGATCTCCTAGACTCTGGAATATCCATCATTTCCACAAAATCAGGCTCTTCTTGATCATCGCAGCTTCCTCAACAGGGGAGCTGCAGGTATCACAACTTTCTTGTAAAACAAAAAATGAGAAGGACTCAGATAGCCTGGGAGGGGATACTCCTGAAGGTCTGTCTGGAGAGATGTCCGGTTCAATGGGCACATCCAGACTGTCAAAATCACCTCACTCTCTCGCACCCCTCCTCCCCTTCCCTGGTTCATAAAATTCTTCAAAATCATAATCTTGAACCGAGGAACCGACCAGACGGGCACTGACCTAATGGTGCCAGTTGAGTGGAACTGAGGAAAAGACTGGACAATCTGAATAGCTTTGGCTATTTCCTCAGCAGTTGGAGAAAAAACTTTTGGCTCAAACTAGCTGACCTTCTAGCCCTTTTAGTTGGAACCGGCTCCTCAGAGCTGGCTCTTCGTTGCCGAGGAAGCATAGCCCTGGTCAGGGCACTCCCTCAAGGTTCGGTTGGAACCAAACCGGCCTGGCCATCCAGGTCAGCGGACTCACTGGCCTCCCTTCCTGAGCTACCAACTCTTTTTTTCCCACAGTGGCAGCAGAAAAATTTTACAAATCTGGCAGTCTGCATTGGGTGGGTCAAACCCAGACAATATACACATATGGTGTGTGGGTCAGCCTGGCAAAACTTCCCACAGAGCCACATGCTGAAACCCAGTGAGTCCGGTTTTTCTTTTGGGTTTCTCAGACATAGTGCCAGCCTAACCAAAACTTGCCCGTTAATGGCAATCCACCGCAAGACTCTCTTATCGGTTCCCAACCCGTGTCACGGTCGTGGAAAAACCATAATAAAATCCGTTTTTAGAACCCGATAAGAACCGGGAACTGCACTCTAAAGGGCTAGAAAGTAATTTTAAACCCCTGAGTCGGTTCAAACCGAACGAAAAGACTGAGTTACTCACCTGTAACAGAGTTCAAGGAATAGTATATATTGTTCATCCACACTATTGGCGAGCTCCTTGCAGCTTCATCATTGCGGAAGGTCTTCAAGCTGGCTCTCCCACCCACCGGGTGGTAAACTCGGCTCCTTCCATGGCCCAGATCTGGCCGCTGGAAGCTCAGGTTGACTATCCTGAGCAGGGAGGTCGGGTGGAGTCGTGTGGATGAAACATATACCATTCCACCATCCTGACCCTGAGTAATTTCTATTCTGGAGACATGGATATGTTGTTCATCCACTTGTTGGCAGACTCTAGCAGTTCTCCGGGAGGGAGGGAGGCAAGCACACCCATAATGCCTTGGGAAATAAGGACTGGAGAAGACGCCCCAAAAGCAGCATCCGGCGTGACTCAAGGTCGTGTGGTAATGGGTAATAAGGGTGTGTGCCGACTGGGTAGCAGCCCCTGCAGATTTCCTGGATAAGGGACGTCCTGGAAGCAGCCACCCGATGCAGCAGTGGCCGGAGTGGGAATGAGCTCTTATCCTCTGGGAGGCTCCATGCCCGCCAACTCATAGCGATCTATGCGGAGGTGACCCACCTGCCTATCGTCCGCTTGGCTGCAGGTCTATAGATGTGTGGCTTCCAGCGGGGTGACAAACAGCTGGCGAACCTCTCAATTTCAGTAGCTCCTTATAATAAAAGCGGCCCTTCTAAGTCACAAGTATGGAGCCTATATTGACCTCCCGAGTGTGATTAGGGTAGAACACGGCGGAGAGTCAGCACCTGGTTGAAATTGACTCGACACCACCTTTGAAGGAATTTCGGTGCAGAGGCGCAGGTTGTTCTGTCCCTGTGGAGACCAGGTAAGGAGCTAGAGTGGAAGCGCCTGGAGCTCTCCCATCCTTCTGGCGGCTTGATAGCCACCAGAAAGCGGTCTTCCAGCACGGTGAGAGGATTCACACCTGTGCATTGGTTGAATGGCTTGCCAAGAGCTTTGCCAGTATAGCGGTAGATCACCGGTGGAGGTCTACTACGCGAGGACAAATGTGATCAAGGCCTTGAGAAAAGCGCCCGACCACCTTTCCCATGCCACGACTGCTCCCGGCCCGCGCCCGTGGCAGATGGCTGCCAGGTGCACCTTTGGGGGTCGTGACCTAAGCCCTTGACTAGAAGGGACCATAAATAGTCCAAAATGCTTGCCACAGAACAGGAGAAGGGTCCAAGCCCTTGCCCTGACCACCAAATGGAGATCTCTTCCATTTGAAGGCGTAACATTTCTGATGAAACTCCTTCAGGACACCTCAACTTCGTGAGGACCTCTGGAAAGACCCAAGGCTGGAGACTCTGGCCACTCAGGAACAGCCGTCAGGTGCAGGTTGAAAGACCGGATGGAACACCTTCCCAGATTGACTGAGAGCAGGTCCGGGTGACGGAAGCTGCATGTCGGAGCCTGGAGCCAGGCTGAGGAGACTCAGGTACCAGAACTGGCGGGGCCAGTCTGGGGCTATCAGAGTCACCTCCTTGTCCTCCTTGCCTTGAGAAGCACCTTGTGAATCAGGAAATGGAAAGAAAACTGCAGGGTCACAGCCTCGAGAAGGCATCCCCTGCAGCGAGCCCTGCTGAGGCCAGGCGAACATGAAAACAGCCTCAGCCCGATTCTCCTTGGAGGCAAACAGGTCCACCTGAGGTGTGCCCCAGTGGGAGAACAGATCTTGTACTACTCCGCGGGAGGGCCACTCGTGAGATGCAGCCCTATCCGGCTCAAGGGCATCCGGCCAGGGTGGTACAGAGCTCCTGCCACATGAATAGCTAGGAGATCCGCCTCCAGGGCTGCCGCCTGATGACCAAATGTGGAGAGCTTCCTTGCATAGAAGCATGGCGCGTCCCGCCCTGGCCCGGTTCAGGTAGTACATGGTGGTGGTATTGTCCCGTCTGGACTGGGACCCTTGACCCCGGAGAAAGCAGACAAAGGGGTGAGAGCTAAGGCGGACGCTCAGAGCTCCAACAGGTTGATGTAGCATCGGGACTCCTTGGGGGACCAGAAGCTGTGCACTCGGTGTTCCCCAAGATGGGCACCCAAACCCATCAGAGGCATCAGTCGATAGAGACAGAAATCATTTCGCGGACAAGCAGGATGCCACTCAGCAGATGAGATGAGCGGTCCACCACTGGAGGCGTTCCAATCTCCTAGGTCACTATCACTAGCTGGTCAATGGATGTGGCGTTGTGATACTGGCTATCCAGTCCCCACTGAAGGAGCGCATGTTGTAAGCGTGCCCAGCGGACACGCTGGTACAGGCCACCATGAGACAGGGCGCAGAAGTCCCGGGCAGGAGTACGATTGCCCAACCGAAATGATTGGGCAAAGAAGTGAAACCTCGGCCCTGTCCGCTGAGGAGCCAGTGCTCTGGCTCGAGGAGGTCGGAGGCTCTGCCCTGATGAACAGGATCACCTGCCGGCTCGAGTTCGACTTGGCCTCGTTGATGAGAAGGCCGACTCAGAGAGCAAACCTGGAGGGCCGAATCTCTGGACGCTCCACCTCACTGTCTGGAGGGGGCTGCTATAATGTCGTCCAGGTAAGGGACACGGGACCCCTAGGCGCCACAGAATGCTGTCACCACTGCCATGCATTTGGTGAAGACCCTGGGAGCTGGAGATAAGCAGAAGGGCATGGCTTGGAACTGAATAGGGATCCCTCCGCTGAGCGAAGGTCTCAATGTGACCCAGACCCGGATAGAGGACGTGAAAAAGCGTCCTGTGAGTCCAGAGCAGAACCACATGCCGTGTTCCAGAGATGGTATTATCTGTGCCAGAGTGACCATTCTGAAGGGTTCGAGACCTTAGGAACTTGTTCGGAGTCATGCAGATCGAGAAAGGCGCCAGCCCCAGAATGGTTCGGGAACCAGGAAATACCTGGACGAACCCCCAGGTCTGGTCCTCAACTCCCTTATCACACTCCTTTTGGAGGAGGAAGGCGATGTCGGCTCGACGGAGCCGCCAGTGAGCCTGGACCCGGGCCCCAGTGCGATGGCTCTGAGGCGGGCCTGCTTTCGAATTCTAAGGCAGACACCCACCACCTCAGTACCCACCTGTCCCGTGGTAACAGCGGACAAAGCGGAAAGGAAGTGTGAACCCGTCCCCTAGGGGGAACCAGGGAGTAAGGTGACGGGATGGGGAGACACCTCAGCCCGTCACTGGGCAGGCTTGGAGGAGGGACCGGCCGAGGAACCTCCTGGACCTTTCCTCCTTGCTTCCTGTTGGAGGAAGCCGACGGCTTGGGTTTGGGATGCCAAGGTCGAGCCTGCTGGCCCTAGCGTTGCTGGGCGGGCGGCGCCAGGCGCATGAAGAGACGAAAGGGCTTAGGCTGTGGCTGCGGCCTTTGTCCTTCTGAGCGGAAGAGCCGAGTCCAAGGTAGCATTGGACTCTCGATCCTCTGCAGGTGACCTTCCACCCCAGGGTCAAGAGGTCAGTCCCAAAAGGAACATCCGCCAACTTGTGCTGGGTATCTGAGGTAAGGTGGATATCCTCAGCCAAGCCAGGCTGACCTATGGCCACTGCAGCCGCCACTGACCTGGCACATGAGTCACGATGTCTAAAGCAGTCTGGAGCTGCTGTTTGGCCACGCTCCTGCCTGGTCCCCACCTGCCTGACCGTAGTCTGCAGATCCGCGGGAAGATGAGAGACGACCTCATCCAGGAGCCCAACGGGGCATGAAAAATGTGCCATGAGGGCCGGTCCGAACTGGCCTGGCCAGGCGGAGAGAGAGGACGAGCATAGACTTTTCGCCCGGCATAATCCAATTTCTTGGATTCCTTGTCGGGAGGTTTGTCCACATCCCTGGCGTTCCCGACACGCCGGAAAACGCTGTCGGTAACCAACCCCTCAGCAGAGGGGTGTTCCGAAAAACCGGACAGGGAACCGGTAGGGACCGCATACTTCCTGGCCATTCTGGCCGAAGGCGCAGGGCAGGAAGCAGGGCGCTGCCAAAGCTCCAAGGCCGGACCCACTATGGCCTCGGCCACCGGAAAGGCCTCCGTAGGAGAATCCCCTCGGTCCAGAATCTCCGTGAGGGGATACCTGGCCCATGAAACGGGTTCGAAGCTTCATCCCGTGGACTCGAGATGAGCCAAGCATCCTAATATGACCAAGGCCTATCGTCCACTGACTGTCCTCCCGAGGACTCCAAGTCCATGCGCTTGGAGAAAGGGAGGAATCATCCTCGGACCCAGAAGAGTCCTCAAAGAGCTGCCTCGAGCCTGAGCCACCCTCCACCTGCCGAGGTTTATCGGATGTGAGGGTGACAGACAGCCTATGGGGCAAACCCACTAGTGACCGAGAATTTTTGGTCGAGCCCCAACTAACGGCTGTGGAGGCGGAGGTTCCACCAGAATCGGTGGGCAGCTGGAATTGGCCGAACAACCGCCTGGGAACGAACTCCTCGGCTACAACGAGGGGTTGTTTGCGGCCTCCGGTGTTACAACCGCCTAATGGCGGGGAAGGCATTTGGTGGAAACGCCCGGTCAAAAGAACTGTTGCCACATGAGCTCCTCATACCTCCGATGCAAAATCTTGATCAAGCCTCCCTCGCCTGAGGAGGAGGAAGAGAAGAGCGCGCTGCGCTTGCCGGGCAGTTTGCACTTATGACGGGCGGGATCGGCTGGACCGCGAGATGTCCGGACTGAGACCGAGGTCTCACCAGGCCGAGGAAGGCGAGGAGAAGTGTCGGAAATCGGCCTCCCTCGGCTCGGACGATCCACGAAGGCTCCGAACCGGAGGCACAGTCGAGCCGACGGGATCCTCAACTCCCACCGGGGAACGGCGAGGGATTCTCAGCTTCTCCACGACAACCCGTCCCCAACGGATCGAGAAAAATCTCGACAGCGTCGGAGTCTCTGTCAACTGGCCTGACGGGGACACCGTGAGACCAGTGGCCGAAGCTGAGGGGTCGACCGAAGTCAACTGTCGACAAGAAGGGGAAGGAGATCTTTCCCGCTCCCAAGAGCGTCGACGTTGAGACTTACTCTTGCTCTTTTTGGACCTGAAAAAGGGTCCAGAAGAAGTTGGACCCTCACCTTTTGTCTAGAGGGTCAGACAAAGCTCCTTGAAAGAAGCAGAGTACGAGGCACCGAGAGAGAGCGGGACAAATGCCGCAGCCAAGGTAGAAGCAGCCCGCGCCGCCTCCTCTTCGAGGGCGATCATCTGCTCGAGCTGATCCGCCGAAAGCCCGCCATCATGACACCGCCAACCGGCCTCTTTAGATTTCACCGATGGAATTCTCTTCGGGCGCCCCAATTGTAATAGGGCAACGCCGCACGGTCCTCAAGGACGAACAGCGATGCGAGCACAAGTCGCAGGCTCGCGGGTCGTGCTCAAGGCCACAAGCAGTAGACGCATCGGTGGAGCGGATCCGTCCTAGACATCTTTCTGCCCACAAGGGCACCTCTCGAAACCGGGAGTCGACGGTCCATCGCAGCCGCTGTAGGAAAAGAAGACCCAAGTCTTTTAGCAAAAACTTTTGATTTCGAACTTCCGAAGAATTAGGAACCAGTCTTATATGCAGAGCATTAAGGAGGGAACCTGAGCTTCCAAGCGGTAAGGAAGATCTGGCGTCATGGGGTGCAGCCGAGAGTTTTACCACCCGGGTGGGTGGGAGGAGCCAGCTTGAAGACCTTCCGGCAAGATTTAAAGCGGCAAGGAGCTTGCCAATAAGTGTGGATGAACAACATATCCATGTCCCTAGAAAAGACGTTTACAAGTTCCACACAGAAGAAAAATAAAAAAGTAAGCCTATCTATTACTTACAATACCACAGACAGAGCTTGAACCGACGATTGCGGTTAAATTTCGGTAAAATAAACCGAGAATTACACTTTAAAACCGACAAACAAACCGAGCAGCAGGAGGAATCTCCGGCGCTACTGTTCAGTGAGGCGGAGTAAAGAATCTGACAGTTTAAGTTTGAGCTTCAACAGACAGAGTGTTTAACCGAGCTCGTGCTCAAGATTCCATGCCCTGCATGGAAGTTGGCTCTTTCACCTCCGGAGCAGTTCTAACCTGGGGTTATACTGCATGTGTCATAATATAGCAAGACTTCATGTTGTTTGAAGCTGGGTAGGCTTGGGGTGGGTCAGAAGTTGGTCAACTGGGTGGCAAACTGGTTGACGGGCAGAAAACGGAGTGGTGGTAAATGGTATACAGTCAGAAGAGATGCAAGTCACAAGTGGGGTACCTCAGGGATCAGTCCTGGGGCCAGTCTTCTTCAACATCTTCATTAGTGACCTTGCAGATGGACTAGAGGAAGAGGCTTGTCTGTTTGCAGATGACACCAAGATCTGCAACAGAGTAGATGATCCAGATGGGGTGGGCAGAATGAGAAGAGATCTGGATAAACTAGCAAATGGTCAGAAGAGTGGCAACTGGGATTTAATGCAAAGAAGTGCAAAATCATGCACATAGGAAAGAAACCCAGAAGCCACCTATAGGCTGGGAGGGGAGTTGCTAGCAGTCACAAAGGAAGAAAGAGACTTGGGCATCATCACTGATGACCTGAAATCATCCAAGCAGATCTCTAAAGCAGTAGGTAAGGCTAGGGGGTGTTAGGGTGTATTAGTAGGGGTATCACAAGTCGTAAGAGGGAGGTAATAATCCCTCTTTACAAGACACTGGTTAGACCCCATCTGAAGTACTGCATGCAGTATTGGAGGCCACACCTTCACAAGGACATTAACCAAATTGAGGCAGTCCAGAGAAGGGCAACCAAAATGGTGCAGGGACTGCATCAGAAGACATATGAGGACAGATTAACAGAGCTCAATATGTATACCCTTGAGCAAAGGAGGGAGAGAGGTGATATGATCGAGGCATTCAAACACCTTAAGGGCATTAACAAGGTGAAAGAGTCTAACATGTTTAAATATAAGAAAAATAGCAGGACAAGAGGACACAGCATGAGATTAGAGGGGCCGATTAAGGGGGAATGTGAGGAAATTCTTTTTCACAGAAAGGGTGGTGGATGCATGGAACGGCCTACCTCAAGAAGTGGTGGCTATGAATACAGTGCAGGGCTTCAAACAGGCATGGGATAGGCATAAGGGAGCAATACAAATGAGTATGAATAGATAGGCCACTAACAGAGCAAAGGCCAATGGCACATTTATAAGGTAGAAAAAGAAATGGGCAGACTGGATGGGCCTTAGGGCCTTATTTGCAAGTCAACTTCTATGTTTCTATATGCTGGATGGCATGCAAAACCTGCTGAACTACTGAGGCAACGTCGGCGGGGGGTCTGGGAAACCAAGAGTATTAGATGTGCAGTGTGAGCAGGTCTTGCTCCTGGGTGGTAGAGCCCAGGGTCCCAATCCCTGTCCCCCCTGGCCCCTATGAAAATACACCTGTGAGGGAGGAGGTGCGGAATGCATGTGAAATGCAGTAAGTGTCCCCACTGAAATGCAACCCCTCGTCGACAATGCCACTGAGAAAACATAATTAGAATGTTGAAATGAAGTCACTGTCGATAGGAGAGAAGCCCCCATTGATGGGACATCCACGAAACCCACAAAGTGTTCAGCACAGATCACCGTGAAAGCGCAGTCGACGAGAGAGCAGTGTGTGAACGCACTGTCGACGGTGGGGCACCTACGATGGTGGCTGTCAACGAGCATTAAGACACAGAGGATGAGGAGGGCATCTCCTTCTCTTGTTTGTGCCATCTGTGAGAATCAGTGGATGGGAAGCTTTTGGGATGAACCACCCCGATTCTCCAGTAGAAAGAAAGTACAGTTTACGTAAGAACTTACCGTAACAGTAGATCTTCAAGACAGGCTCTTGCAGTAGGTAATTACATATAGGACTGATGCCTGCCGGCATCAGGACCCGGCCGAAACATTTCTAGCTAGCAGTCTCTGGTGGGGGACCGCCCCCATGTCAGGTGACCGACATCATGCAGCGCAGTATAAAGGGCGTCCCCATGCCAGCCTTCCAGTTCTTTTCCGCCAAAGGCCAAAAGGCAAGACGAGGAGAAGTGGATATTTCCCCTCCTGGAAAAGGACCTGAAAAAGCTTAGGGGATGGAGGGCGGGAAGGTATTACCTACTGCAAGAGCCTCTTTTGAAGATCTATTGTTACGGTAAGTTCTTACGTAACTGTACTATCTTACTTCGCGAGGGCTCTTGCAGTAGGTAATTACATATAGGACTGAGTCCCAAGCAGTCTGGAATAAGGAGAAGCAAGCAGGAGGAGGAAAGCTACTCAGAAGTAGACCCTCTGGTTGTGAAGACCTTAGGAAAGGAGGCCTTGCAAAACAGCCAGCCCGAAGCCTGCTCTAGGGCGAGAGGCAATGTCCAAACTGTAATGTTTCGTAAAGGTATGGACAGAAGTCCAAGTGGTGGGGCCACTGACACATTCTTGAAACAAGCCGCAGAGGCAGCGACCCCTCTGGTGGAGTGGCCTCTAACTTGACCCGGCAGGGTCTTGTACTTGTCTTAACAGAAAGTGATACAATGAGCCAACCATTTCGATAGGCATTGCTTAGAAGCAGCATTGTTTTCTCTTTTATGAGCAAGAGAGACAAACAGTTGATCAGTCTTTCTGAGATTCTTCGTCCTGTTGGTGTAGTATCTCAGAATTTGGTGAACATCCAAAGCATGCAGGAGGTACTCTCCATGATTAGAATGCTGCGTAAAAAAGGCAGGCAACTCTATGGATTGATTCAGCGTCGATTCTGCTACCACCTTACTGAGAAACTTAGGGTTGGTACGAAGAGCCACACGTTCCTTGTGAAAATCAAATATGGGATTTTACACATCAGGGCCTACAGCTCGGAAATCAGTCGAGCAGAAGTAATGGCCACTAGGAAGAGAGTCTTCCAAGAAAGGAACTTTAGGTCCGCTGAGGCTGCCGGCTTGAAAGGAGACAGAGTAAGCTTCTCTAAAATGAAATTCAGATCCCAAGGAGAGGCAGAAACCCGGACAGAGGGTCATAAGTGAAGGACCCCTCTCAAAAAGGTCTTGGAGACCTCCAACTGAGCAAACGTTCCGTCTGCAAAGGGGACATGATAGGACGAAATGGCCGCCATGTGAACCTTTAAGGATGAATGGCTGAGACCCAGATCGAAGAGGTGTCACAGTTAATCCAGAAGTCGTCCAACAGAGCACGAGAGGCCCGACATCATTGGAGGCAGCCCAAATATAGAACCACTTCCATTTCATGGCATAAGTAGATCTAGTTGAGGGTTTCTTGGCCTCCACCAGAATCTCAGCTACTCGGCGGTGGGGGGACCCCAGTCCAGACTTGAGCTCGTCTGCAGGAGCCATCGTGCAACTGAAGGGACTCGAGGCCTGGATGGACCAGGGTCCCCTGATCCTAGGTCAGCAAAAATAGCGACAGAGGAAGAGGAGGTTCCTCTGAGTACTTTTGCAGAAGACAGAACCAAATTTGCCTGAGCCAGAAAGGAGCGATCAGAATCATTCGAGCTCCTTCTGAACAGAGTTTCTGCAAGACCCTCGTAATCAGTCGAATCGGGGGGAAGGCATAGACGAATCTGCCATTCCAGTCTAGAGACAGAGCATCTCTCCAAAAAATATCGCGCCCTGGAGCAAGTGAGCAGAAGACGGGAAGATTTGCATTTTGAGGGGATGCAAACAGGTCTAACTGTGGAGTTCCCCAGCACAGGAAGATGTCATCTATGACCCCCGATCCAGTTCCCATTCGTGAGCTAGAGCAGATGACTGGATGAGCCTGTCTGCCAGCGTGTTCTTGATCCCCGGGACATGAGATGCCATGAGGTGAAGCTTGTGCTGCACTGCCCAATCCCAGACTTGCATCGCCTCTCTGCAAAGGGGGTAGGAATGAGTTCCTCCCTGTTTGTTGATGTACCAGACCACACACATATTGTCAGTCTGTACAGCTAGGTGATTGGGAGACAGATACAGATGCAGAGCCTGAAGAACATACAGCACTGCCCTTAGTTCAAGCCCACTGATGTAAAGGGACTTCTTGAGCTTGGACCAGGAGCCCTGGGTCCTGTGAGAACTGAGATGGGCTCCCCAATCCTCACCAGAGGCGTCCGTAGTCGACGTCTGCGAGGGGGGAGAATGACCGAAGGGAACTCCCTGGCAGAGGTTCTCCTGAACCATCCACCACTGCAAGTCCCGAGCCAAAGGAGTGGAGACCAGGACAAGTTGATCTAGGTCATCCACTAGCTGATCCCAATGAGACCGAAGCGTCCACTGAGAGATTCTCATGTGGAGCCGAGCACGAGGGACTGTCTGAATCGCAGCTGCCATTAGCCTGAGGAGGCAAAGGACTGACCTGGCGCTGACCCACCTGCGGCTGGACAACAGGCTGACCTGGGCCTGGAGAGTGACCGCCCTGTCCAATGGCAGGAAGGCCATGCCAGAGGTCGTGTCCAGGATCACCCCGATAAACTGAAGCCTCTGGGACGGGATCAGATGGGACTTGGCCTGGTTGATGGTAATACCCAGGCAGGCAAAGACCTGGTGGGTAAGGGAAAGGAAGTGCAGGAGTTCCTCCCTGGATGGGGCCGCCAGGAGCCAATCATCCAGGTATGGGGAAACCTGCACCCCCCGGGGTCTGCAGGTAGGCTGCTAACACCGAAAGGCATTTGGTGAACACCTGGGGCGCCGAGGAAAAACCAAAGGGGAGGGCCTTGAACTGGTAGTGGTCTCTCTGGAACACAAAACACAGGTATTTGCGGTGGGAAGGGCAGATAGGGATATGCAGGTAAGCATCCTGCATATCCAAAGCACACAGCCACTGTCCCGGCCAGAGAAGGGGCAGGAGGCTCTGCAGCAAGAGCATCCTGAACCTCTTGTACTCCACGAACAAGTTTAGGGAGCTGAGGTCGAGAATCGGCCTCACATCCCATTTTCTTCGGGACCAGGAAGAAATGGGAATAGTACCCCATTCCCTGAAGAGAAATGGGGACGGGTTCTAGCACCTCCTTTAAGAGAAGGGAGGACATTTCTTCCTGGACCAGAAGAAGATGCTCCTTCGAGTACGATGACCATGGGGGAGGGTGTCGAGTGGGTTTCTGAAGAAACTCCAAGTGTTCTTCTTCAATGAGTTGGAGCACTCAGGAATCTGACGTTATCCTCTCCCAAACCAGGAGGTGGAGGGAAAACCTCCCTCCTACCGGTTCCTCTGGAAACGCCAGAGGCTGTGGGAGAAGAAAGGAGTCGGGTGGTGTGGGGCAGCATCACAGCTGAAGCTCCCGCTGCTTTTCTGAGTGGTGGGGGCTTTGCAGCCAGAGGGGCCCCCGACGTTTATTGGCCCACTTTCCCTGTGGTTACGCCCTTTGCCGATTCCGCCTGCGAAAGGGATGACGCTGCACTGGAGGGGATTCTACATAGAGTTCACAGACTTCAGTGCAGTCCCCTTCTCCTGCAGATCGGTGATAATGTCCTTGACATCACCACCGAACAGCACCGAAACCCAGAAGGGCACTTCCTGAATAGCCGACTGCACTTGCAGGACCAAACCTGACAAATGGAGCCAGGCATGACGCTGTAAGCCTACGGCGAAAGCCAAGCTCCTACCAGCAGTGTCCACTGCATCGTACGTGGCATGAAGCATGTGCCAACTGGCCGAACTAACAGAACGGACAACGTCAGCAACTTCCTGTTTAACCTGAGAGTCAGGAAGAGAGTCCAACTTGGATTCCACCTCACTAAGAATCGCCTTCAGGTAATCCCCCATGTGACCGACATAGTTCAGGGCCCTAATACCCAGAGTGGAAAAAGCATAGATCTTCTTGCCGTACTGGACCAGAAGATGGGATTCTTTGTCAGGTGGAGACAAGCTCAAATGCTTCGGATTAGCTGCCCGGCCGTGAGCGGCGCTAATCAAAATCGAGTCAGTTGGAGGGTGAGAATCAAGGAAGTCAACACCCTCGGCAGCCTGGTATAGCCCATTAGACTTCCGAGGAAGATGGGCTAATGCCGACGGGTGTTTCCAAATGGTAGAAACAAGGTCGGCATGAGGCTCAATCCAGGGTGGCACCAAGGTCGGAGCGGTCTCGAGAAGATCCAGGTGCTCAGCGAATTTCTTACGCTGTGGGTCCTTCTCCAAAGAGTGCCACTTATGAACTTCCTGGATTTTGCGCAGCAACTCCGAGAAAGAAGGACCCTCCGGAGGAGGCTTCGGAGGAGTCCTAGGCCTGGGTTTGGTCAGAGGGCGTGGCTCGTCGTCTGGGTCAGAACAACCATCGGAGTCATCCGAGGTCTCCAAGAAGGAAGAGGAAGAAGAAGACGACTCCCTCTCCCGGCGTGGGGGAGGAACAGACCCCTTAGGAAGCCCTTGGGGAAGCGTGTCCTGCCCCACCCTGGAACCAGAAAGCTCTCCCCTGGTATACAGAGGTGGGGAGGGAGTCTGTCGTCTGGGGCGCACAGGAGACGGAACCAGCACAGTCACCGGGACATGACTCTCCACCTCTCTCGTGAGCTGAGCCTTGGCCTCAGCCCACCAGAAGGCCAGAGTCTACTTCAAGTCCACCGGTAGCTGAGGGGGCGGTGGAGGAGGATATGGATACTGAGTGTACCCGTAGGGTGCATATCCGTAACCCGACGGCAGGTAACCCGGCGTCGGGTAGTGAGGCACCGAATACTGCGGCGTCGTGTACTGGCGCATCGGATACTGCGGAGCCGGGTAAGACGGAGTCTGATACCCAGGAACTGGGGGGTTTGACAGAGCAGACAGCCCGGCCAGAAGCCCAGCAGGTGGACCTGAAGCAGAAGGCCCGGCAGGCAGAGGGCCCAGCACTGGAGCGGCTTCGGGAGGGGGATGTCGCCCGGTGTTGGAGCCGGCATCAAGGGAACCAACGTCACGTCGTCCAGCCCAGCGGGAGGGAGGCCTGATGAGGGCACAGCAGGAACCTCGGCATCACCCGGGGATGGGGGGGGGAATCCCGGGGGGTCAGGCTGAGGAGACCCAGGGTCCCCGGATGGCAGAGAAGCCTGCGGGAAGCCAGGAACGTCGGACATAAGAGGGTCCGTCATCGGCTCAGCCGCCGCACGGACGTCAGGTTGCCTGACATCCGACTTATCAGTGGAGTACAGGCGGATGTCAGAGGAGCCGGCGTCCGACTTAGCTGACCCATCACCCGAGGTAGGTCGCGAAGGAGGGGTGGCCTGGTCGGGCGGGAAGAAAAACTTACTCACACCTTAGTAACTGTGTTTCTTCTAATGGAGTCTTGCTGTATTCTGACATATTGCAGTGATCCCCAACCTTTAAACTGCCCCGGAGAACAAAGAGTTAACTTTCTATGCAGGGCATAGAATGCTGAGCTCGATTGAAGTCTCTGTCTGGAGTGTTTCAAACTCAAACCATCAGATTCTTACGAGCCCAACTAACTAAAAATTCTATGTGGTAATAGTAAAAATTCCTACTAGCCAACTGGCAGAAAAAAGTTTTGGATTCCCAAGGAAGACTCAAGTCAGGAAACCCAAAAACCAAAAACCAATCTAATGCAAATAACAGTAATAAATCAGCACCCAAACAAAAAGGAAGAGGGTGTAAACAAAAAAACACCCTTGGGGTGCAACACTGCACATGTCCATTTACTTCCCAAAAACAGGTTCTGAGAGGGGAGGCAGGGAGGGAGGTCAGAAGAAAAAATTACTCACCTTAGTAATGTTGTTTCTTCTAATGGAGTCTTGCTGTATTCTGACTATTGCAGTGATATCCAACCTTTCAACTGCCCCGGAGAGGAAAGAGTTAACTTTCCATGCAAGGCATGGAACGCTGAGCTCGAGCTCGGTTGAGACTCTGTCTGTTGTTGTTTGAACCCAAACCACCAGATCTTTACAAGCTATACTCACTGGGTGTCCTGTGTGGAAACTGTAAACTCACACTAGCCAACTGGCAACTAAATTTAATAAAAAGATTTTTTGGTTCCAAGGCAAAGACTCAAGTCAGGAAACCCAAAAAACAAAACACAAAACACACCCAAAAATAAGAGGGTGAGAAAAAAGGGGGCACATCTAGGGTGCCAACACTGTTCCTGCCCACCCACATCCCAAAACCCAGGTTCTGAGAGGGGAGGCGGAGGGGGGGGGAGAGATCAGAATACAGCAAGAATCCATTAGAAGAAACAACATTACTAAGGTGAGTAATTTTTTCTTCAAACAACATGAAGTCATGCTGTATTCTGACTATTGCAGACTACCAAGCAGTACCTCCACGGAGGAGGGACAGAACCTACTTTGGGAACAGGCTCTGAAGCACTGCTGTGCCAAACCGAGCATCACTCCTAGCCTGGATATCCAGAGAGTAATGCTTGGTGAAAGTATGTACTGTTTTCCAGGTGGCTGCTTGACAAATCTCTAAGACAGGAACATCCCTGGCAGCAGCCAGGGAAGCAGCTGTACCTCTAGTAGAGTGAGCCCTCAGGCCTGAGGGTGGAAGTCTACCTAATTTTTCATAGCAGAATTGTATACAAGAGACAATCCACCTGGCAATAGATCTCTTAGTGGCAGATTTTCCCTTACCAACCTCACCGTAAGTGAGGAACAATTGGAGGGAGTCAAACCTGTGACCCTTGGTGCGTTCTATGTAGTAGCTAAGGGCCTTTTTCACATCAAGGCTATGTAGCCTCCTCTCCCCAGAGGAGAAATGGTCAGTGAAGAAAACAGGAAGAGACACAGACTGATTAAGGTGGAAATCTGAAACCACCTTAGGCAAAAACCTTCCTATTAGTCCTGAGGACCACCTTATCTCTATGGAAAGAGATAAAATCAGGCTCCATTGACAGGGCCTGTAACTCACTTATGCGTCTGGCAGAAGTAATGGCTACCAAGAACACAGTTTTCCAAGTCAAGTACATAAGCTCTGCTGAGGACAAAGGCTCAAAAGGGGGTTGCATAAGCTGAGTAATGCAAACATTAAGGTCCCAAGCAGGGGCAGGGTCCCTGAAGGGGGATTGGTATGCAGCAATCCCTTGAAGAATTTACAGAATACAGGATGAGCTGAAAGGGAAGAGGGCTTGCCTACTGACAAGAAGGCAGAGACAGCTGCCAGATGCACTCTAAGTGTAGCTGGTCTAAGTCCCAAGCTATAGAGATGAACCATATAGTCCAGGACTGTAGGCAACCCAGCAGACTCTGGAGAAATATGCTTACCAGAGCACCAAATAGTAAACCTTTTCCATTTGGAGTTGTAAGTCTTTCTGGTGGAAGGCTTTCGAGAAGCATTTAGAATATCCAGAACACCCTGAGAGAGATGCAAATCAGCAAACTCTAACTCCTCAAGAGCCAGGCTTTGAGATTGAGAGATTCGAGATTCGGATACCAAACCCTCCCCTGAGAACATGTTAACAGGTTGTAATTCCTGGGAAGAGACAGGGGAAGGTGGACTGCTAAGGACAGCAACAGCGGGTACTAGGGCTGTCTGGCGCAGTCTGGAGCAATCAGAATCACTTTGCAGGGTGAGACCTGATTTTGACTAGTACCTTGAACAGGAGAGGGAAGGGGGGAAAAGCATACAGGAATTTCCCTTCCCAATCGAGAACTAGAGCATCCAGGGGGACTGAGCCCAACACCGGGGGTCTGCAGCAAAAATGAGGAAGTTGGTGATTGTCTGGGGCTGCAAAAAGATCCATCTGTGGAGTACCCCATCTGGAGAAGATCACCTTCAGAATTAGGGGATCCAGGGACCATTCGTGATGGCCCTGAGATATCCTGCTGAGAGCATCTGCCAGGACATTGTCCTTCCAAGGGAGGTGCACTGCTATCAGAGAGGTATTCAGGGAATAGGCCAGCGACCACAACTTCATTGCTTCTGTGCACAAGGCCGTAGACCAAGTGCCCCCTTGCTTGTTGATGTACCACATTGCGATGGTATTGTCTGTCCTGATCTGAACTAGTTTGTTCTGAACAGACTTGGAAAAAACTTGAAGTGCTAGAAACACTGCTCTGAGTTCTAAGAGACTGATGTGAAGCAGAGATTCTTGAGGTGACCACAACCCTTGGGTGGTCAGATCCCCCAAGTGGGCTCCCCAGCCCAAGAGGGAGGCATCTGTGGTAAGGATTAGAGAATGAGATTGAGTAACAAAGGGAACTCCTTGCCTTAGGTTGTCCTGATCCTGCCACCATTGCAAAGCCTGGATCAGGGTTCGAGTCACTGGGGTAAGCTTGGTCAGAGGATCCTTTCTCTGGGACCAGAAGGCTCTTAAGTGGAACTGAATGTCCCTCATCTGAAATCTTGCTCCTTGGACCACTGCCGTAGAGGCAGCCATGTGGCCCAGGAGCTGCAGAAAATGCCTTGCTGGTCGAGACACCTGCAGGGCGAATGAAGAGGCCAGTGTCACAAGGGTCCTTGCCCTGTCCAGGGGAAGGAAGGCTCTTGCCCTTATTGTATCCAGCTCCACCCCTATGAAGGTGAGGAGCTGCACTGGCTCTATTACTGACTTGGAAAGATTTAGGAGGAATCCTAGAGAAGTGAGCAGTTGCTGAGTTATCTGTAGGTGTGACTTGACTTGGTGTGGAGACTGACCCACTATGAGCCAGTCATCCAGGTATGGAAAGATAGAGATCTTTTTTCTCCTTAGGAAGGCAACCACTACTGTCAGGCATTTTGTGAACACCCTTGGAGCTGATGTTAGGCCAAAGGGCATTGCTCTGAATTGATAGCGGCCTGAAGGCAACTCGAACCTGAGGTACTTTCTGTGGGAGCATCTGATGAGAATGTGGAAATAGGCATCCTTGAGGCCCAGGGAGACTAGCCAGTCCCCTGGCCTTCGACAGGGTAGAATTATTCCCAGAGTCACCATTTTGAACTTTGGCTTTAAAAGGTGCTTATTTAAATATCTGAGATCCAGGATGGGCCACCATTCTCCTGTCTTTTTGGGGGTTCGGAAGTAACTGGAGTACAATTCTTTTTCCCTGTGTAGGGGTGGAACCCTTTCTACGGCTCTGAGAGCCAAGAGGGAAGAGACCTCTGCCTCTAGGGCAAGGGCCTCTGAAGGATTTGCAGGTGGAAAGGATCTGGTTTTCATCTTGGGAAATTGTTTGAAGCAGAGAACCAGTCCCTGGCTTACTACTTCCAGGACCCATTTGTCTGATGTTAAAGACATCCAGTCCTGGACAAAGTAAGCCAGCCTGCCCCCTACGGGTAGTGGACAATCGGCCCGGGCAAACCCATCAGGGTGCCTGTTTGGCAAGGGCTTCAGGCTGAGGGGTGGTAGCAGGCCTGCTTACACCCCGTCTGCCTCTCCCTCTGAAGAACCCCCTCTGAGCAAAGGCAGAAGAGGAGGCCTGGGCTTGGTAGAAAGGCCTATGAAAAGGCCTGCCCCTGGAATGCTGCCTCTGAGGAGTGGCTTGCCATTCCTTGGCCTGAGCACTCCTATAGGTGGTCCTGTACTCATCCATTTTCTTCATGTAGTTCTCAGTCAGCTCTCTAAACAGAGAATTACCAATAACAGAAAAATCCATGGCCTTAGTCTGGGTACCCTGTGACAGGCTAGTACATCTGAGCCAAGCCATCCTACGAAGGGCCACAGATATAGCCATGACTCTAGATGAAACATCATTGGAGTCCACTGTAGCACGAAATTGCACCTTGGATGCCTCAATACCATCTGCAGCCACCTGCTCCAGCTAGAGTGTGGTAACCGGTCCTTATCGGTTCTAAAAAAAAAAAACGGATTTCATTACTTTTTTTCCACGACCCGTAACACGGTCAGGAACCAATAGGGATGTCTTGCCTGGCAGATTGCCGAAAAAAGGGTAAGTTTGGTTAGGACTGGCCATGACTGAGAAACCCAAGCGAAAAATCGGGCCCACTGGGAAAACAGAAAAAATTACTCACCTTAGTAATGTTGTTTCTTCTAATGGAGTCTTGCTATATTATGACATATGCAGTGAGTCCCAACCGTCGAACTCCTCCGGAGGTGAAAGAGTTAACTTTCCATGCCAGGCGTGGAATGCTGTGCTCGAGCTCGGTTGAAACTCTGTCTGTTGTTCCTCAAACTCAAACCGTCAGATCTTTACGAGCTAAACTCACTGAGGTGCTGTGTGGAAGCTGTAAACCTACACTAGCCAACTGGCTACTAAATATAAGAACACATTTTTTAGTCCCAAAACAAAGACTCAAGTCAGGAGACCCAAAAAATGAAAAACACAACACCAAGTCACCCCAAAAAGGAGGGTGAAAACAACAAGGTGGGCATCTACTAAGTGCTAACACTGCACTGCCCACATCCCAAAAACAGAGGTTCTGAGAGGGGCAGGCGGGGAGGAGGTCATAATATAGCAAGACTCCATTAGAAGAAACAACATTACTAAGGTGAGTAATTTTTTTTTCAAACAACATGAAGTCTTGCTATATTATGACATGTGCAGACTACACAGCAGTACCTCCATAGAGGAGGGTCAGAACCTACTTAGGAAATGGGCTCTGAACCACAGCTGTGCCAAACCAAGCATCACTCCTAGCCTGGATGTCCAGGGAGTAATGCTTGGTAAAAGTGTGAACTGTTTTCCAGGTAGCTGCTTGACATATCTCTAGAATAGGGATGTCCCTGGCAGCAGCCAGGGAAGCAGCTGTACCTCTGGTAGAGTGAGCCCTCAGGCCTGAGGGAGGAACCTTACCCAGCTTTTCATAACAGAATTGGATACAAGAGACAATCCACCTGGCAATGGATCTTTTAGTGGCAGGTTTCCTTTCAACCTCACCATAAGTGAGGAACAGTTGGAGAGAGTCAAACCTGTGACCCTTGGCACGCCCTATGTAGTAACTAAGGGCTCTTCACATCTGTTGTGCAGCCTCCTCTCGCCAGAGGAGGAAATGGTCAGTGAAGTACACTGGAAGAGATATAGATTGATTAAGGTGGAAATCTGAAACTACCTTAGGCAAGAACTTCCTGTTAGTCCCGAGGACCACCTTATCTCTATGAAAGGAGATAAAATCAGGCTCCATTGACAAGGCTTGTAATTCACTTATGCGTCTGGCAGAAGTGATGGCTACCAGAAACACTGTCTTCCAAGTCAAGTACTTAAGCTCTGCTGAAGACAAAGGCTCAAAGGGGGGTTGCATAAGCTGAGCAATGCAAACATTAAGATCCCAGGCAGGGGCAGGGTCCCTGAATGGAGGGTTGGTGTGAAGCAATTCCTTAAAAAACTTGGAGAATACAGGATAAGCTGAAAGAGAAGAGGGTTTACCTGCTGAAATAAAGGCAGACACAGCTGCCAAATGTACTATTAGGGTTGCTGGTCTCAGCCCCAAGTTATTTAAATGGCCCATATAATCCAGGACTGTGGGTAAATCAGCAGATTCTGGGGAAATATGCTTCCCAGAATACCATATGGGAAACTCTTCCATTTGGAATTACAGGTAGCCCTGGTGGAAGGTTTCCTAGAAGCCTTCAGAATATCCATTACACCTTGGGAGAGGTGTAGATCAGCAGACTCTAACTCTTCAAGAGCCAGGCCTTGAGATTGAGAGATTTGAGGTTCGGGTACCAAACCCTCCCATGAGCACAGGTTAACAGGTTGTGATTCCTGGGAAGATGGACTGCTAAGGACAGTAGGAGTGGATACCAGGGTTGTCTGGCCCAATCTGGAGCAATCAGGATCATCTTGCAGGATTGAGATCTGATTTTGACTAGCACTTTGAACGGGGGGGAAGCATAAAGGAACTTCCCTTCCCAATTGAGAACTAAGGCATCCAGAGGGACTGAGCCCAACACTGGGGGCCTGCAGCAAAAAAGGGGAAGTTGGTGATTGTCTGGGGCTGCAAAAAGATCTATCTGCGGGTGCCCCATCTGGCAAATATCACCTCCAAGACCAGGGGTCCAGTGACTATCGTGATGGCCCTGGGAATCCTGCTGAGAGCATCTGCCAGGACATTGTCCTTGCCTGGGAGGTGAACTCCGTAAGGGAGGTGTTCAGGAGTAAGCCAGAGACCACAACTTCATTGCTGTTGCAGAAGGTCATAGACCGAGTGCCCCCTTGCTTGTTGGATGTACATTGTAGTGGTGTTGTTTGTTCTGACCTGTACGTAAAAATTACTCACCTTAGTAATGTTGTTTCTTCTAATGGAGTCTTGCTATAATATAGACATTAGCAGTTTGATCCAGCTCTAGAACTGCCCCGGAGTGAAATGGTTAAAACCATTCAAAATAGAATTTTTGGCCGCGAGCAGCTCTATCTGTGTCATTTCAAACTTGAACTGTCAGATCTTTGAGCCAAACTCACTAAGGTCTGTGTGGAAGCTGTAACCTACACTAGCCAAATGGCTACCTAAATAATAACAACTTGATGGTCCCAACACCCAAGACTCAAGTCAGGGACCAGAAATACTAACACCATTCTAATAATATGAAAATAGAACATAAGTATAATAAAACACACACGCTGCACACACACACACGCCCAAAGTCCCAAAAGGGACAAAATGCTAAAAGAACATAAGTAGTGCCCACACTAAGTTGCCCAGCACCCCACCAAGTAGAGGTTCTGAGAGGGGCAGGTTGGGGAGGTCATAATATAGCAAGACTCCATTAGAAGAAACAACATTACTAAGGTGAGTAATTTTTCTTCAAACAACATAAAGTCTTGCTATATTATAGACATTAACAGAATATCACAGCAGTACCTCCATGGAGGAGGGCAGAACCTACTTAGGAATAGGCTCTGAAGAACAGCTGTGCCAAACCGAGCATCTCTCCTGGCCTGGACATCCAGGAGTAATGCTTGGTAAAAGTGTGTACCGTTTTCAAGTAGCAGCCTGGCAAATCTCTAATAAAGGGATATCTCTGGCAGCAGCTAGAGATCTAGCTGTACCCCCTGGTAGAATGAGCCCTCAAACCGGGGGCTCTGCCCCACTTTCTGATAATAAATTGGATACAGAGACAATCCACCTGGCTATTGATCTCTTAGTGGCAGGTTTGCCTTTCCCAACTTCACCATAGGTAAGGAAAAGTTGGAGGGATTCAACCTGTGACCTTTGGCACGCCTATATAATAACTAAGAGCTCTCTTAACATCCAGGTTGTGCAACCTCCTCTCACCAAGAGGAGTGATCAGTGAAAATACTGGAAGGGAGACGATTGATTAAGATGGAAATCTGAAACCACCTTAGGCAAAAACTTCCTATTAGTCCTAAGGACTACCTTATCCCTGTGGAAAGAAATAAAGTCAGTCTCCACTGACAAGGCTTGCAATTCACTTATGAGTCTGGCAGAAGTGATAGCCACTAGAAAAACAGTTTTCCAAGTTAGGTACTTAAGCTCTGCAGAAGACAGAGGTTCAAAGGGCTTCCATTAACTCTCGCAATGCAAACATTAAGGTCCCAAGCAGGGCGGTTCCGAAAGACGGATTAGTATGGAGTAATCCCTAAAAACTTGGAAAACACAGGATGAGAGGAAAGAGGGGATGACTTTCCTGCTGACACAAAAGCAGACACAGCTGCCAAATGAACTCTAGGGTAGCTGGTCTGAGACCCAAGGAATTAAGATGTACCATGTAATCTAACAAAATGGGCAATTCAGTAGATTCTGGGGAAATATTTTTCCAGCACACCAAATGGAAAACCTTTTCCATTTGGAACTATAAGTAGCCCTAGTGGAAGGCTTTCTGGAAGCCTTTAGGATCTCAAGAACACCCTGAGAAAGGTGTAAATCAGCAAACTCTAACCTCCTCAGAGCCAGGCCTTGAGGTTGAGGGATCTGAGGTCGGATACCAAACCCTTCCCTGGGCACAAGTCAACAGATTGTGATTCCTGGGGAGGCACTGGGGAAGATGGACTGTCAGTGACAGAAGGAGTGGGTACCAGAGCTGCCTGGCCCAATCCGGGGCAATCAGAATCACCCTGCAAGGCTGAGATCTGATTTTAACAAGTACTTTGAATAGGAGAGGAAAGGGGGGGAAAGCATAGAGGAACTTCCTCCCAATCCAGAAAGAAGGGCATCCAGGGGAACTGATCCCAGCACTGGAGGCCTGCAACAGAACAGAGGAAGTTTGCATTGTCTGGGCTGCAAAAGATCTATCTGAGGGATGCCCCACCTGGCAAAAACTATCCCCAGCACTTGAGGATCCAGGGACCATTCGCGATGGCCCTGGGAAATCCTGCTGAGGGCATCCGCTAGGATATTGTCCTTCCTGGAAGATGAACTGCTATGAGGGAAGTGTTCAGGAATAGGCCAGAGACCACAACTTCATTGTCTCTGCACAAGGTCAAGACCGAAAGTGCCCCCTGTTTGTTGATGTACCACATTGTTGTGGTGTTGTCTGTTCTGACTTGTATCACCTTGTCGTGGACAGATGCAGAAAAAGCTTGAAGAGCTAAAAGACAGCTCTCAGTTCCAGCAAATTGATGTGGGCAGAGATTCCTGGGGACCAAACTCCCTGAGTGGAAAGGTGCCCATGTAGGCTCCCAACCCAGAAGGGAAGCATCTGTAATGAGAGTCAAGTCGGAGAAGGGAAATGAAGGGGACCCCGCTCTTCAACTGCTCTGATCCTGCCACCACTGGAGGCTAGGATCAAGGTTCAAGTCACTGGGACCAACTTGGAAAGGGGGTCTCTCTGAGACCAAAGGTTCTCAAGTGAAACTGAATGTCTCATCTGAAATCTGGCTCCCTGCACAACAGCTGTGGATGCAGCCATGTGCCCCAGGAGCTGCAGAAAGTGTCTTGCTGGTGAGAGACCTGCAGAGTGAAGGAAGAGGCCAGAGCCACTAAATTCCTTACCCTTTCTGGGGAAGAAAGGCTCTGGCTAGCTTGGTGTCTAATTCTGCCCCATAAAGGTGAGTACCTGGACTGGTTCCAGAACCGACTTTGGTAGGTTGTAGAAAACCCAGGAAGGTGAAAGCTGCTGGTGACCTGCAGGTGAGATTTTACCTGTTCTGGGGACTGGCCTACAATGAGCCAGTCATCTAGATAGGAAAAACAGCAATCCTCTGCCTCCTTAAGTGGGCCACTGCTAGACACTTTGTGAATACCCTTGGAGCAGAGGTAAGGCCGAAGGGCATTGCTCTGAACTGGTAATGACCTGAGGGCAGTTCGAATCTCAGGTACCTACGATGGGATCTTCTGATTAGGACATGGAAATAGGCATCCTTGAGGTCCAGGGAGGCTAGCCAGTCCCTGGCCTTAGGGAAGGTAAAATCATTGCCAGAGTTACCATTTTGAACTCGGTTTCAAAGATGCTTGTTCAGATATCTGAGATCTAAGATGGGCGCCATTCTCCTGTCTTTTTGGGTTAAGGAAATATCTGGAATACAGACCCCTGCCCTGATGCAGGAGGAACCCTTTACTGCTCTGGAGCTCAAGAGGATGAGCCCTCTGTTTCCAGAGCGAGGGTCTCTGAAGCACTTGGTAGAAAAACTAAGCCGTCTCAGGAAACATTTTGAAGCTGAGAACCAGACCCCTATTTTTACTACTTCAGAACCCACTTGTCTGAGGTTAAAGCTCAATTTGGATTGAAGTAAGCCAGCCTGCACCTCACTGGGTACAGGAGATCGGCCCTGGGCATCCATCGGTGCCTGTTTCGCAGGAGCTTTAGGCTGGGGGTGGGGGCAGATCTGTCCACCTCGCGTCCTGCCCCTGCCTCTGAAGAAGCCCCTCTGAGCATAGGCAGAGGAGGCCTGAGTCTGGTAGAGAGGCCTGTCAGAAAGGCCTCACCCACCCTGGGGCATGCCTTTGAGGAGTGGCTTGGCAGCCTTAGCCTGGGCACTCTTGTAAGTAGTCCCATATTCATCCATCTTCTTCATGTAATTCTCTGTCTGCTCTCCAAGCAGAGAATTTCCCACAGGAAAATCCATAGCCTTAGTCTGGGTATCCTGTGACAAACTAGTACACCTGAGCCAGGCGCCAGCCTACGGCTACAGATGTGGCCATGACCTAGAGAAACATCATTAACATCCACAGCAGCATGAAACTGAACCTTAGAGCTTCAATGCCATCAGCAGCCACCTGTTCTAGTTCACTAGCCAGCTGGCCATGGGCCTGCTTGCAGTGCATAACAGTATCCCATCTAGATTTCTGATGCCTAGCTACATAAGCCATATAATTTGCTTGCCTGAGTCCCAGAGGGCTGCCATATACTGTTTTTAGCCATGGCATCAATCTTCCTGGAATCCTTGTCAGGAGGATGTGAGCCAAGGGAATATTAGCTTTATCACAGGCAGCAGCCTGAACTACTAACATGACTGCATTGCTGAGAAAGGAATTCTGTATCAGGGCCTGACAATGTATACCTTCTGTCCATCTTTTATCTACAGGAGGCACAGAATTAAGAGCTTTTAAAATTTTAATTGTTTGTTTCCTAAAAGACTTATGTAAAGGAATAGACAATCTCCTAGACTCTGAATATCCATCATTTCTACAAAATCAGGCTCCTCTTGCTCATCCACAGCCTCTTCTAAAGAAGCTGGAGGGTTTCAGCAACTTTTTTATAAAACACAAATGAGATGGGGACTCAGACAACATAGGGGAGATTCTAAAGGTCTGTCTGGGAGATGTCCGTTCAATGGGCACACCAGACCTTCCCAGCCACATTCACACTGTTCATAATCCTCCTCTCCCTCCTCTGGTTCATAAAATTCTCAATATCATAATCCTGAACCACTAGGACCGGACGAACGACCTTTTACCAGATAGTGGTGGTTCGGACGGACCCTGAGACAGTGACTGGACAATTTGTATGGCTTTGCTATCTCTGCAGCAGTTGGAGAAGAATTTTGGACTCCAGACCTGCTGATTTTCTTGATTTCTTTACTGGAATTGGTTCCTCAGAACAGTTTTTCTTTGCCAGGAAGTCTGGCCCTGGTCAGAGGTACTCCCTCTGGTTCGGTTGGCACCGAACCAGGCTGGCCATCCAGGTCAGCGGACTTTTTGGCCTCTCGTTCCCTGAGCCTGCCCAATCTTTTTTCCAGGGTGGCTGCAAGGAAATTCTTACATACCTGGCAGTCTGACTGGAGGTGGTCAAACCCCAGACAATAAACACATGTGGTGTGTGGGTCAGCCTTGGCAAAGACTTCCCCACAAACATCACAGTGTTGAAACCCAGTGGGCCCGGTTTTTCTTTTGGGTTTCTCAGACATAATACCAGCCTAACCAAAAACTTGCCTTTTACTTGGCAGTGCCAAGATACCCTTATCGGGTTCCCTAACCGTGTTTCACGGTATTGGAAAAACCCAATAAACTGCTTTTTAGAACCGATAAGAACCGGAACCGGACTCTAAAATAGTAACTTTTAGTTTTAAATGAGTTTTAACCCACTGATCGGTTCAAACCGAACCGATAACTTACAAGTTCCACACAGACAAAACCTTCATTTACTTACAGTTACCACGGATAGAGCTTGAACCCGAACAGTTTTGGTTAAAATAAAACTATTCTCGGTTAAATCCACTTAGAAAACACTTTTAAACCGAGAAATGAACCGAGCAGAAGGAGAAATCTCCGGAGCGACTGTTCACTGAGGCGGAGTAAAGAATCTGACAGTTCAAGTTTGAAATGACACAGATAGAGCTGCTCTCGTGACAAAATTCTATTTTGGAATGGTTTTAACCATTTCAGTCCGGGGCAGTTCTAGAGCTGGATCAAACTGCTAATGTCTATAACATAGCAAGACTTCATGTTGTTTGAAAACTTTGTTCTGAACAGATTTGGAAAAAACCTGAAGTGCTAGAAAAACTGTTCTGAATTCCAACAGGTTGATGTGGAGCAGAGATTCCTGAGGGGACCACAATCCCTGGGTAGTGAGGTCGCCCATGTGAGCTCCCCACCCCAAGAGGGATGCATCTGTAGTAAGGATTAAGGAGTGAGACTGAGTGACAAAGGGAACCCCTTGTCTCAGATTGCTCTGATCCTGCCACCACTGTAGGGTCTGGATCAGGGTTCGAGTTACTGGGATCAATTTGGTTAGAGGGTCTTTCCTTTGAGACCAAAAGGCTCTCAAATGGAACTGGATGTCCCTCATCTGAAATCTTGCTCCCTGCACTACTGCTGTAGAAGCAGCCATGTGCCCCAGGAGCTGTAGAAAATGTCTTGCTGGTCAAGAGACCTGCAGGGTGAATGAGGAGGCCAGAGAGACCAGGGTCCTTGCCCTGTCCAAAGGAAGGAAGGCTCTGGCTTTCTCTGTGTTCAGTTCTGCACCTATGAAGGCGAGGAGCTGGACAGGCTCTAGAACTGACTTTGAAAGATTCAGAAGGAAACCTAGAGAGGTGAGCAGTTGCTGAGTTATCTGTAGATGTAACTTGACTTGGTCTGGAGACTGGCCTACTATGAGCCAGTCGTCCAGGTAAGGGAAGATGGCAATTTTTTGCCTTCTTAGGGAAGCAACTGCTACCGCCAGGCATTTTGTGAATACCCTTGGAGCAGAGGTGAGGCCAAAGGGCACTGCTCTGAACTGGTAGTGGCCTGAGGGCAGCTCGAACCTGAGGTACTTTCGATGGGAGCTTCTGATGAGAATATGGAAGTAGGCATCCTTGAGGTCAAGGGGCTAGCCAGTGCCCTGGCCTTAGAGGAGGAGAATAATTCTCAGAGTCACCATTTTGAATTTTGGTTTTAAAGGTGCTTGTTTAAATATCTGAGATCCAGGATGGACGCCATTCTCCCATCTTTTTGGGGTAAGGAAGTACCTGGAGTACAACCCTTTGCCCTGGTGTGAGGTGGAACCCTTTCACAGCTCTGAGAGCCAGGAGGAAGAGACCTCTGCCTCTAGGGCAAGTGTCTCTGGTGGATTTGCAGGTGGAAAGGATCTGGTTCTCATCTTGGAAACTTTTGAAGCGGAGAACCAGTCCCTGGCTTACTACTTCCAGGACCCACTTGTCTGATGTCAGAGACTTCCAGTCCTGGACAAAGTAAGCCAGCCTGCCCCTACAGGTAGCTGAGAATCGGCCCTGGCAACCCCATCAGGGTGCCTGCTTGGCAGGGGCTTTGGGTTGAGGGGTGGAAGCAGGCCTGCTTGTACCCCATCTGCCTCTCCCTCTAAAGAACCTCCTCTAGGCATAAGCAGAAGAGGAGGCCTGGGCTTGGTAAAAAGGCCTATGAAAAGGCCTGCCCCTGCCCCTGGAAAGCTGCCTTTGAGAAGTGGCCTGCCTTTCCTTGGCCTGTGCACTCCTATAGGTGGTCCTATACTCATCCATTTTCTTCATGTAATTCCCTGTCTGCTCCCCAAACAGAGAATTACCCACAACAGGAAAATCCATGGCCTTAGCCTGGGTGTCCTGCGAGAGGCTAGTACATCTGAGCCAAGCCATCCTCTGAAGAGCCACAGATGTAGCAATGACTCTTGATGACACATCATTAGAGTCCACAGCAGAATGAAACTGAACTTTAGATGCCTCAATCCCATCTGCAGCCACCGCCTGCAGCTCCTTGGCTAGCTGGGGGAGGCCTGTTTAGCCACTGCCAGTACAGTGTTCCACCTGGACTTCTGGTACCTGGCTGTATAAGCCATGTAAATCGCCTGCCTGAGTCCCAAGGAAGATGCCATGTACTGTTTCTTTGCCATAGCATCAATCTTCCTGGAGTCCTTGTCTGGGGGGTGTGAAGTCAAGGAAATATTTGCCTTGTCGCAGGCAGCAGCCTGCACTACCCCAACATGACTGCACTGCTGGTATAAGAACTCTGTGCCTGAGCCTGAAAGTGTATACCTCTTGTCCATTCTTCTATCCACAGGAGGTATAGTGTTAGGAGACTTTAGGATTTTTTGTGTCTGTTTCCCAAAGGATTTGTGGAGAGGAATAGACAGTCTCCTGGACTCTGGGATGTCCATCATTTCTACATAATCAGGCTCCTCTTGATCTTCCACAGCCTCCTCCATAGGAAGCTGGAGGGTTTCAGCCACCTTTCTGTGGAACATAAAGTGAGAAGGGGACTCAGAAAGCCTAGGAGGGGAAACACCTGAAGGTCTGTCTGGGGAGAAGTCCGGTTCCACAGGCACATCCAGACCCTCATTTTCACCATCATCATCCTCAAATTCCCCTTCTTCTTCAAATTCCGGTTCATAAAAATCTTCAACGCTATAATCTTGAACCAGGGGAACCAACCGAACCAAACCGAACCCCTGCCAGAAGGAGCCTGATTGGTAGGAACCGGGTGGAGCGAGTCCACAATCTGAATCGCTCCGACTATCTCTTCGGCGGTCGGAACATGAACCTCTGGATCCAAACCGGATGATTTGTCTTTGCGTTTTCTTTTTGTCGGAACCGATCCCTCGGAATCGGCTCTCCTTTTGCCCGAAGAAGTATCGCCCTGGACAGAAGGCACACCTTCTGGTTCGGTCGGAACCGAACCGGGCTGGCCATACGGGTCAGCGGACTTCTCGGCCTCCTTTTCCCTCAGTCTACCTAATCTCTTCTCAAGGGTAGATTTGGGAAAGTTTTTACACATTTGGCAGTCTCAAGCGAGGTGGTCAAACCCCAGACAATAAACACAGGTGGTGTGGGGATCGGCCTTAGCAAAGACCTCCCCACACTCACTGCAGTGTTGAAACCCAGTGGGCCCAGTTTTTTTCTTGGGTTTCTCAGACATGGCCAACCTAACCAACTTACCCTTTTTATGGCAACTGCCAGCCAAGACTCCCTTATCGGTTCCTAACTGTGTCACGGGTATTGGAAAAAAACATACTAAAATCAAATGGCCAGTTTAGCCAAACCGAGCCGCACTTTTACAAGTTCCACACAGAAAAACAGAAATACTCATGGCATCACAGACAGAGACTGAACCGACTAGGCAGATAACTTTTTCGGTTTAAAAAACTGATGAAAACTGAAACTTTAACAGACTTTTGAAGCGAGCTGAAGGAGAAATCTCCAGAGCGACCGTTCAGTGAGACGGAGTAAAGAATCTGATGGTTTGAGTATGAAACACTCCAGACAGAGACTTCAACCGAGCTCGAGCTCAGCATTCTATGCCCTGCATAGAAAGTTAACTCTTTGTTCTCCGGGGCAGTTTAAAGGTTGGGGATCACTGCAATATGTCAGAATACAGCATGTTATAGGGTCGATCGACTGTCTCCGTGCGGGCGTCAGAGGAGCTGACGTCAGTCTTACTGGAGCCGCTCGAACCAGTAGGCCACACAATGATGGCTTTACCAGGAGCGGAGGCCTCCAACAGCCCGGAGGCGCCTGATGGGCCAGAGCGCGAGCCAGACGGGTGGGCCGACGGAGGGGACGTTACCTGGGCCAGCTGGAGTCACAGTGGAAGAGGAGCCCCTGTCCCGATGCTTCTCCTAGTCCTTCATCTTACGATGGCCTTCGGGGGAAGTGGACGCCTGCCAGAGCTCTCGAACTCCTTCTCCATGGAGGACATCTTCTTCTTGAGGATATGGGCCTCCAGGGACAGCTGCCTCTGTCTGTGGGTGGCGGCGTTAAATTTAAGGTAGTGCTGACACTTCACCTGATGGTCCAGGCCCAGACAGAAGAGGCACTGGGAATGGAATGGCCGTCCTTGTGCGGGAGTTGGGTGCCGCACGAGTCGCACCTATTTTTGTGCTCGGAGGGTGTAGGGGATGACATACACCAACAAAAGGCTGACTATTAAGTCGAATAATATCGAAATAACGACAGTAAATACTACCGGCAACAGAGCTGGCGGCGTTGAACTTTTACCACGTTATCACAAGCTACTTGGAGGAAAGAACTGGAAGGTGGCGTGGGGGACCGCCTTTATACTGACGCCAAGGTGACATCGGTCACCTGGATCGGGGCGGTCCTCGCCAGAGACCGTTAGCTAGAAATTTTACCGTCAGGTCCTGACAATGGCCGGCATCAGTCCTATATGTAATTACCCACTGCAAGAGCCCTCTCCAAGTAAGATTTTCTAATCCATTAGATAGTTTTCAATTTTTCTGCAACTGCCATCGAATGGTTGCATGGTTAAAATCCTACCAATGTATGCAGGAGGAGGTGTCGTGTGTGGGTCCCAGACGACTTACAAGTGGTGTGGTTGTCAAAATGGTCGATTTTCCTACCGCAACGACAGGAACAAAATAGCACTGTCTTGCTTGCAGATTCTGACATTTGCTGATGTAAAAAGTGAAACAGAAGAAATCCACTTCTAAGCTCAAATTCTCATCGATGACTGCTACTCAGTTGCACTAGCTGCTGTGTGCGAGCTGAAGATGGCGGGAAAATGAACAGAGGATACCAGGGACTGCCCGCGCTTATATAGGAAACAGGAAGGTGATGTCATGTGTGAGTAGCCCCTGTAAAAGACTGCTAGAAGAGCTGCCATGCACCACAGTGACCTCTGGCGATAACCCAAGTGTATTACCTGCTGCAAGAGACCACTCTGTGGAAGATCTACTGTTACAAGTGAGTAAACTGTGTTTCTAGGGATGTGGATATGATGTTCTATCCACACTTGTTGGCAGACTCCTAGCAGTTCTCCAGGAGGAGGAAGGCAAGGCGCACAAACCCCTACTTAGGTAACAGAGACTGGAGAACCGAGGCCCCAAAACCAGCATCCTGGCATGACTTGAGGTCAGTGTGGTAATGGGAAATGAAGGTGTGTGCTGACTTCCAGGTAGCTGCCTTGCACATTTCCTGAATAGGGACTCCCTAGAAGCTGCCACCGTCGCAGCAGTATGGCGGGTGGAAGGAGCCCTTAGCCCTCCAGGAGGCTCCCTACCCACAAACCTATAGCAGAGATCAATGCAGGATGTAATCCAGAATCATCTGCTTGGCTGCATGTCTGCCAGGAGCAGATTCAGCGTAGGTGACAAACAGCTGGCGAACTTCTTCCTGAACTCTAGCTGTGCGCTCTTTGTAATAAGTGAGTGCTTGCCTCAGGTCCAGGGTATGGAGTCTGTGCTCGGCCTCCAAGGTGTGATTCAGGAAGAACAACGGTAAGTCATCACCTGGTTCAGGTGAATCTCCGACACAACCTTCGGCAAGAACTTCGGGTTGGGGCACAGGACAACCTTGTCCCTGAGGAAGACCAGGTAAGGAGACTCCACCGAAAGTGCCTGGAGCTCACTGATCTTTCTGGTTGACGTGACAGACACCAGGAAGGCCGTCTTCCATGAAAGGTGGGACATATCACACCTGTGCATCGTTTCGAACGGCTTGCTCATGAGCTTTGCCAAAATCAGCAACAAGTCCCATGGTGGTGGTGGTTCACGCAGCAGAGGGGATATGTGGTCAAGGCCTTTGAAAAAGCACCAGACAACCTTCTCCTGTGCCACCGACTGCTGACCAGCCCGTGCCCGGTAAGGAGAGATGGCTGCCAGGTGCACCTTAAGGGTTGTCGACCAAAGTGCCCCTTGGGAGAGAGACCACAGATAGCCCAAAATGCTAGCCACTGGCTAGGATGAAAGGTCCAACCCCTTGCCCTGACACCAAATGGAGAATCTCTTCCATTTCAAGGCACAGCATTTTCTGGTCGATTCCTTTCTAGATGCCTCCACGACAGTGAAGACATCTTCAGACAGACCCAAAGCCTGGAACTCTAGCCACTCAGGAGCCATGCTGTCAGGTGCAGGGATTGAAGGTCCGGGTGGAGTACCGTCCCCTGACTGATGGAAAGCAAGTCTGGGTGTGCTGAAAGACACCTCGGGAGCCTGTTGCTGGGGCTGAGGAAATCGGGGTACCAAAACTGGCAGGGCCAGTCCGGAGCCATCAGGATCACCTGTGCCTTGTCCCTCCTGACTTTGCGGATTGAGGGAAGGCATAGAAGAGGCCTGGTGTCTACGGCCTTGAGAAGGCATCCCCCTGCAGCCAGCCCTGCAAAGGGGGAAGGCACAACACAGCCACAGCTTTGCATTCTCCCTGGAGGCGAACAGGTCCACCTGAGGGGTGCCCCACTGGGAGAACAGACTGTGAACTACCTCCGGGTGGAGGGACCACTTGTGAGATGCCTCGACTACCCGGCTGAGGGCATCCGCCAGCTGATTGGAGGTTCCTGTCACATCAATGGCCAGGAGATCTGCCTCCAGGCTGTGCACGAGGGCCCAAATGTGTAAAGCTTCCTTGCAAAGAGGCAAGGAGTGCGTCCCACCCTGCTTGTTGAGGCAGTACATGGTCATGGTGTTGTCCGTCTGGACCTGGACCACTTAACCCTGGATAAATGGAGCGAATGCGGTCAGGGCTAGCCGAACCACTCTGAGCTCTAGCAGGTCAATATGGCATCGGGACTCCTGGGAGTTCCAGAACCCATGGACTCTGTGTTCCCCCAGGTGGGCACCCCAGCCTATTAGAGAGGTGTTGGTCGTTAGGATAGACATCGACTCAGGGTGGACAAACGGGATCCATTCCTGCAGATGCTCTGGGACAAGCCACCACTGGAGGGCGTCCCACATCCTCTGAGTCACAGTGACCAGCTGGTGGAAGAGACCTTGGCACTGAGACCACTGGCTGGCCAGCTTCCACTGCAGGGAGCGCATATGCCAACGGGCCCATCAGACCATGCTGGCACAGGCCACTATGTAACTCAGAAGGCGCAGGAAGACTCAGGCAGGGCGCAAGTGCCCAACTAGAAATGACTGGGCAAAGGAGGAGAGAACCTCCACCCTGTCCGCCGGAGCAGAGCTCTGGCTCAGCACGAGTCTAGCTCTGCCCCGATGAAGCTGATCACCTGCGAGGGCACAGATTCTGACTTGGTCTCGCTAACTAGGAGGCCAAGGTCGATGCAGGTCTGGAGGGCCAGGTCCCTGGACCGCTCCACCTCCTGCCTGGAGAGACCTGCTATCAGCCAGTTGTCCAGGCAGGGGTACACCCAGACCCCTCGGTGCCTCAGGTAAGCTGCCACCACTGCTATGCATTTGGTGAAGACCCTGGGGGCCGAGGAGAGGCCAAAAGGCATGGCTTGGAACTCGTAAAGAGTTCCCTCTGCTCAGAAGTGGAGGAACCTTCGGTGAGATGGATGGATTGGGACATGAAAGAACACGTCCTGAAGATCCAGAGAGCAAAACCACATGTGTTGTTCCAGAGATGGTATGATCTGGGACAGAGTTACCATTTTGAAGGTGCGGGACCTGAAGAATTTGTTCAGGTTGTGCAGATCTAGAATGGGGTGCCAGCCCCCCAATCCGCTTTGGCACCAGGAAGTACCTGGAGAAAAACCTTGGGTGTTCCAGAGGATCCACAGTTCTGACCATGACCTCCTTGCAGAGGAGCTGGGCTATGTCATCTCGAAGAGCCAACCGAGTGTCTGTAGATACAAAGTCCTCCCGTTGGGCACAGGCTCGGCTTGGAGGGTACTGCTTGAATTCCAGAGGCAGACCCTGACCGACCACTTCCAGAACCCACCTGTCCATGGTAACAGCAGACCAGGTGGAAAGAAAGTGGCAGAGTCGGACGCCCACAAGAGGACCCAGGGGAGGCATGGCAGGCATGAGGCTGGCAACCCCCATCCCGTCACTGAGCAGGCTTGGAGGAGGAGGATCCAGCTGAGGAGCCACCGGGTCCCTTCCCTCCAGGCTTTTGGACCACCGACATCACAGACTTGGCCCGAGGTCACCAGGACTGAGCCTGCTGGCCAGGCTGATATTGGGCTGGTTTTGCTGCAGGGGTGGAGGACCGAAAGAGCTTGCGCTTCTGCTGCTTGGAGCCCTTGGAGTCCTTCTGGGCGCATGTCACAGAGCCCAGGGTGGCACTGGACTTTTCAGTGCGCTGGCAGCTGACCCTCCGCATCAGGCCCAAATAGGTCGGTGCATAAAAAGGGGACATCCTCCAGCTTGTCCTAGGTATCTGTCGTGAAGGTTGAGATCCGCAGCCAAGACCTATGGTGCATGGCAACCACGGCCGCCACCGAGCAGGCACAAGTATCACCAATATCCAGAGCTGACTGAAGTTGCTGTTACACCACTGCCCTACCCTGATCTCGGACCCGTTTGACCGTGATCTGAAGGTCCACAGGAAGCCGAGGAATCACCTCACCCAGGGAGCCTAACAGGGCATGAGAGAAGTGTACCATCAAGATGGCAGAGCTCGCATGGCAGAGGCCTACTGAGGAGGCAGCACAGACTTTTTTGGCGAATGGTCCAATTTTTTGGACTCCTTGTCCGGCGGTCTATCGACAGCCAAGGTATTGCCAGAGCACTGAAACATGGGGTCAGCCACCAATCCCTCAGCCGAGGGATGCTCCATGAACCCTGAAAGGGTACCAGTGGGCACCGCATATCTGTGCACCATCCAGGCTGAGGGCGCAGGGCAAGAGGCAGGGCGCTGCCAAAGCTCCAGGACAGGGCCAACAATGGCCTCGGCCACCAGGAAGGCCTCAGTCAGAGAATCCCCCTTGTCCAGAATTTCTGTAAGGAGATATCGAGCGCTCTTTTGGATGGGCTCCAGCTTCATCCCCACAAACCCGGCGATGAGGCGGAAAATGCCCATGAACGACATAGGGCCTTCGTCCGTGGAGAGATCACCGATCGACTCCATGTCCAGTGGACGGGAGTGCAAGGAGGAATCCTTGGACTCTGAGGAGTCCACATAAAGCAGGCAACCACCTATGTCGCCCTCGACCCACTGCGGATGGTTAGGCGTGAGGGTAACCATCAGCTGATGGCAAAGTTCCTTGGCTGGCCGAGACTCTTTGGTCAGAGCCCCGGTCGTCGGCTGCTTAGGTGGCAGCTCCACCACGATCGTCTGAGAAGCCTGCTTCAGTTGAGCTGACATGGTCTGAACCGGCTCCGCAGGGGGAGGAATGGTGCCAACCAGCCCCAGCGGGAGAGTTGGCGGCCTTTTGGGCAACAGCCAGGTAATGGCTGTGGTGGTAGCCAGTGTCGGCTTCGACCCAGAGAGAACCAAGCGCTGCCACATGAGGTCTTCATAGCATCGATGCAATCTGTGCTGAAGCCTCTCCTCACCAGAGGAGGATGAAGATGAATAGCAGTGGTGCCGCTTGCCATGGTGCCGAGAGGGAGACTGCAGATGTCGGCGGGACCTGCTTGACCACGAATGTGAGGATGACCGAGACCTCTGCCATCAATGGTGCCAATGGGGGGCCTCCACGGTAGCCGGGGAGGTTCGCGGCTCGTCCTGGTCTGGGTTGGTGACCAGTGGATCCAACTCGGCAGGCTGGGCCAACCTATCAGTGGTCATCAGCAAGACCGGAGTTCTGCACAGAGAGTTGTCTGCCTCTTCGGATGACAACCGGTCAACAGGGTTGAGAAAAATCTCAGCCGAATCATCGGCCGGCGTATCAGCCCACTGGTCCGATGGGGTTACTGTGAAGCTAGCAGCCAAAACTGCGGTTTCAGGCCAACCTGGTGACGCTGAGGGTTGAGGCACTGGAAACCACATCACGCTCCACACCAGTGACCCATGTTTGGGAACGATCCCAGGTCATCGGGGGTCGGTAGGGGAGAACTGGGATCGAGCATCCGTTTACTGCTCTCCCAGTCCTGGGAAGGGTTGAGAATCCACATCCCACTATGGCGGTCCCTGGGGATGCCCAGAGGCACTGCAAGGTGCAATGGTGTGTGTGTGTGCAAGGGGAGGGGGTGGCGGAAGTCTGCACGTTGTGCATGCATGTCACTAAACGCCCGTGCTCCCATTGGGAGAAAAATGGAAAAAGGGCTGGGTGCGACCGAGCAGCTTGATGGCCGTGCCCTGCCTTGCTGGGAGGACTGTCGTGGAATCACGCTGAGGGGGTTCGGAGCCAGTGCAGCTGGAAGGGTACAGGGAGGCCCTCCAGCAGGTCGGCAACGGCTGTGCTGGACCCCCATCATGCGAGTGAGCCTGCTGCTCTCCCAGCAAGCAGGGCCAGCAGGTGGATTCCCCTGCCAGTAAGGCGCTGCAGCAGAGCACAAAATAACAGTCGTGATAAAAAAAAAAATGAATAAATAAAAAGGCTGCAGTTTCAACAGTAGTCAAAACTGAAGACTCCTGAGAGCAGAAACATACTCGGTCCCAGAAGCGTTAACTGCGAGTCTTTTCTTTATCCTTCTTGGATGACTCCTTGCCTGAGCAGAAACTCTTGCGATTTGGAAGGGCCCTCTCTCTTGGTCGAGATGGACTGGCACAGCTCCCTGAAGGAGGCCGAATAGGTGGAGCCCAAATGGAGCACAACAAAGACAGAGGCAGAAGAGGATTGAGCAACAGCCTGGGCCGCCTCCTCCTTGAAGACCTTAAGTTGTTCTAACTGCTCGGCGGACCCCACAGCTGCAGAGAACACCCAACGGGCATCCTCTGATTTGACTAGTGGAGAACATTTTTTTGGATGGCCCAACTTTAGGCAGGCAGCACGGTCCTCCAGGATCATCAGGTGAAACGACAGATACAAGTCGCAGGCCTGTGAATCGTGATCGTGGCCCAGATAGTAGACGACAATGGTGTGGCTGCACACTACATCTTCTGACCAGACAAGCACCCTGTGAACTGGCAGGATTTGTCCTCCATTGTGGTCGCTCTCGAAGATCAAGACAAAGACAAAACTCCAATGAGTATTAGTTTAAGTGTTGGAAGTAAATCGGTAAATTTAAAGAGACTCACCAAGGTAACTGAGGCGGCCCCTGCACCATACCCATCAGTGCCTTACTGGCAGAGGACCCCAAGGAAGTTAATATGTCCCACAATTTTTAATCCGTTATAAAGTTCTGTCCCTCATAAAACTATACAAACTGGGTCCCAAGGACTTCCCGGTAGCTTGCTGCCGCCCAAGCTCCGCCCCGCTCACTAGCATGATGACGAGATGCCAGTGAGAGCGCGAGAGCGTGCGCTCCATTATATATAATAGGCGGCAGCTTTTCTATTGATTTTAAACAATATAGTGGCGACCTGGCAATGAAAGGTGGGCACTGGTCAAGTAACAAGGCCCTTGTTAGTTGAACGGTGCCCACGTTTCATTGCCAGATAGCCACTATATCATTTAAAATCAATAGAAAAGCTGCTGCCCATTACAAATATTGAGGCACTCCACGCCTCTCACTGGCATCTCGCCATCATGCTAGTGAGCGTGGGGCGGAGCTGGTGCAGCAGGACAAAAAAACAAAACAAAAAAAAACAGGAAGTCCTTGGGACCCCATTTGTACATTTGTACGAGGGACATAACTTTTTAACGGCTTAAAAATCTGGGGACATATTAACTTCCTTGGGGTCTTCTGGCAGCAAGGCACCGATGGGCATGGTGCAGGGCAGTATCTTGGTGAGTCTCTTTAAGCACCAGGGCCTACTAAAAGCAGGAGCGGTAAGGAGGGAACCGGCTTCTTCCAGTGGAAAGGAAGATTTGACGTCATGGGGCGGAGCCATGGAGTTACCACCCGGCTGGGTGGGAGGAGCCAGCTTGAAGACATTCCGGCGATACTTAAAGGGAAAGGCAACTGCCAGCAAGGGTGGACAGAACATCATATCCACATCTGTTGAAAGTGGCCAGTGGCCAAAGTTTAGTGACCAGTGACCAAACTTTTATCAAGAATATGTAACTGGCTAACCAAAAGGTTGAGGAGCTAGAAAGGTGTGAAATGGCTAATGTAGAGGCTGCAAAGGGCTAGTAAAAGGCAAAAGTGGCTAGTAGATGACTACATGATACCAACATGTAGATTGATGTGTCTTGTAAGTGCAGAGGTGTTTGGAGAGTAATTGTTGAAATCATGCAAATAATGATACCACTGTGCAAACTGATGTCTGAGTAGATGCCCAGGTTCAAAAGGTGTTGGGGCCCTTTAAATAACTGTAGAAAATAAGTGAATAGCATAAACCGTGGTTGAAAAAATAAATGTTTTAAAGAAAATTAGCTTTGCTTTGCTCAGCAGTGATATTTTGTACAAAACCTTCTTTCAACACAAGGTCATAGCCAAATATAAGGTTCAGCTGCTTCAAACCACTGCAGCTTAGATACAGTTCCTCATTTTATGATTTCTTGTGTTTGAAAAGAATGGTAACAGAGAGCTGATAGGAAACGGTTATGTCCTTGTTTTGGCCACTGTCTAGTCAGCAAATTATTTAAAGTGAATGTGAAGTCCCCTCATATGTTTTCTGCATGCTAAAGAGAGTTATTTTTTGATGAATGTAGAATCCCCCAATCACTTGTTTTTCCATCTAAGAATGGCCACATGTCTCGGCAAAGTGTCAAATGTGTCTTGTGACCGAGGTATCTCAAAGCCACTCTGTTTTTCGAACCCAGACCTCAGGATGTATCAGATGACCTAGTGTCTAGGCTGAAATGTGCTGTGGTAGGCTTTGGGAATTTCCACCATGCATTTTTGGGGTATAAATACAGGACTTAAATGTCATGGTCAGTGTGTTTTTTAGAGGAATAGCTACGGCTGCTATAGATGCTATAACACCCAGAAAAAGGAGTGGTTCACTCCACTTTTCTGTACCTGTAGCCCTGGTGGTAAAAAGCCATCAGCTGTTTGGATGTGATCATGTTAGAGGTAAAACTGTTAGGGCTTATTTGGTATTAATAAATTGCAACTGATTTAAAACAACATTTGGTGTCAGGTGGCTTTACTGGATTACCAGGGACCACTAGCCAAGAATCTTGTGCTTTTTACACATCCCTAGAACAAGAACTTCTTCTCACAGGTGATTTTAACTCAGATTGGGCAAATCTAGCTAAAGCATCACATTTGCAAAATGTTGCATTGCAACTGGAGTTAGAACAATTAATACTGGAGCCAACACACCTAAATATAAAAGTGCCCTCTTCGCAATGAATGTTGGATTTAATTTTCACCAGTTCACCACATCTTTTTTGTTAAGGTAGGAACAATGGCTGATGAAGCTAGTGACCATCATGTAATTCTCTGTATGAGAGATAGGATGACGGTACAGGCTCCCCTCCCCCCCCCAAAAAAAAATGGTACAATTTAGATCTAGAAGAAAATGTGACTATTTTAAGTTGATGGAAGATCTGGACAGTTTAAATTGGGATAGAGTTTATCTCCCCCGGGTCGTGCCTGAAAATAGGCAGGATCTGTCTAGTGCACTTACCCAGTCAACAAAAACTAAACAAATAAATAAAAATAAATAATACAAGACTTGAATCTTGCTTGGGACTATAAAAACAGTTGGCGCTATAAGTGGTGGGGATTGTGGCTCTCAGCCAGGCAAACTTTCTTAGTTCTACTCTGAGAACCATCCACCTGGCTGCAGTGTCATAAGCATCTGTTGTCATTTGGAACTGGTGCTTAGAAGCCTCTAAACCACACCTGGCTGTCTCAAGTCAGATCGGCTGGCAGGCCAGCTGGGCCTTGTCTGCCATGGCTATGACAGAGTACCAAAGGGACTTCTGATACTGGCACGAATAGGCCAGATACTTTACTTGCCTGATGGACAAACAGGCTGACAGGTAGCCTTTTTTGGCCATACTGTCTATTTTTCGAGAATTTTTATCAGGGAGATGGGAAGTCAGAGGAACTTTAGCCCTATCACAGGCTGCGGTCTGTACCACCCCTTCATGGTCTGGGTGCAAGAATAATAATTCTGCCCCTAACCTTTCTAGATGATTCATCAGCTCTCTTGTCCAACGATGGGACAGAAGAAAAAATTACTCACCTTAGTAATGTTGTTTCTTCTAATGGAGTCTTGCTGTATTCTGACTATTGCAGTGATCACCAACCTTTGAACTGCCCCGGAGAACAAAGAGTTAACTTTCCATGCAGGGCATGGAATGCTAAGTTCGAGCTCAGTTGAAGCCTCAGTCTGCTGCTGTTTAAACTCCAACCGACAGATCTTTACGAGCTATACTCACTAGGTGTTGTGTGTGGAAACTGTAAAACTCACACTAGCCAACTGGCAACTAAATTTGTTAAAAAAGGGTTTTTTGGTTTCAAAGCAAAGACTCAAGTCAGGAAACCCAAAAAACAAAACAACACACATCCAAAATAAAGAAGGGTGAGAAAGAGGCACCTCTAGGTGCCAACACTGCTCCTGCCCACCCACATCCCAAAAACCAGGTTCTGAGAGGGAAGGTGGGGGGAGGTCAGAGTACAGCAAGACGCCATTAGAAGAAACAACATTACTAAGGTGAGTAATTTTTTCTTCAAACAACATGAAGTCTTGCTGTATTCTGACTATTGCAGACTACCAAGCAGTACCTCCATGGAGGAGGGACAGAACCTACTTTGGGAATAGGCTCTGAAGTACTGCTGTGCCAAACCGAGCATCACTCATAGCCTGGATATCCAGAGAGTAATGCTTGGTGAAAGTATGGACTGTTTTCCAGGTGGCTGCTTGACAGATTTCTAAGATGGGAATATCCCTGGCAGCAGCCAGGGAAGCAGCTGTACCTCTAGTAGAGTGAGCCCTCAGGCCTGATCGTGGGGTTCTACACAATTTTTCATAGCAGAATTGTATACAAGAGACAATCCACCTGGCAATAGATCTTTTAGTGGCAGGTTTGCCTTTACCGACCTCTCCATAAGTGAGGAACAACTGGAGGGACTCAAACCTGTGACCCTTGGTGCACTCTATGTAGTAGCTAAGGGCCCTTTACGTCTAGGTTGTGCAACCTCCTCTCCAGAGGAGGAATGGTCAGTGAAGAAAACAGGAGAGACATAGACTGATTAAGGTGGAAATCTGAAACCACCTTAGGCAAAACTTCCTGTTAGTTCTTAGGACCACTTTATCTCTATGGAAAGAGATGAAATCAGGCTTCACTGACAGAGCTTGCAATTCACTGATGCGCCTGGCAGAGGTAATGGCTACCAAAAACACAGTTTTCCAAGTCAAGTACTTAAGCTCTGCAGAGGACAAAGGCTCAAAGGGGGGCTGCATAAGCTGAGCAATGCAAACATTAAGGTCCCAAGCAGGAGCAGGGTCCCTGAAGGGAGGACTGGTGTGCAGCAATCCCTTGAAGAATTTACAAAATACAGGATGGGCGGATAGAGGGGAGGGCTTGCCTACTGGCAAGAAGGCAGAAACAGCTGCCAGACGCACTCTAAGTGTAGCTGGCCTAAGCCCCAAGCCATTCAGATGAACCATATAGTCCAGGACTGTAGGCAACCCAGCAGATTCTGGAGAAATATGCTTATTAGAACACCAAATAGTGAACCTTTTCCATTTGGAGTTGTAAGTCTTTCTGATGGAAGGCTTTCGAGAAGCCTTAAGAATATCCAGAACACCTTGAGAGAGGTGCAGATCAGCGAACTCTAACTCTTCAAGAGCCAGGCCTTGAGATTGAGAGATTTGAGATTCTGATACCAAATCCTTCCCTGAGAGGATGTCAACAGGTTGTTAATTCCTGGGAAGAGACAGGGGAAGGTGGACTGCTAAGGACAGCAACAGTGGATACCAGGGCTGTCTGGCTCAGTCTGAAGCAATCAGAATCATTTTGCATGGTTGAGACTTGATCTTGACTAGCACCTTGAACAGGAGAGGGAAGGGGGGAAAAGCATACAGGAACTTCCCTTCCCAATTCAGAACCAGAGCATCCATGGGGACTGAGCCCAAGACTGGGGGTCTGCAACAGAAGAGAGGAAGTTGGTGATTGTCTGGGGCTGCAAAAAGATCCATCTGTGGAGTGCCCCATCTGGAGAAAATCACTTTCAAAATTAGGGGATCTAGGGACCATTCGTGGTGGCCCTGAGATATCCTGCTGAGAGCATCTGCTAGGACATTGTCCTTCCCTGGGAGGTGAACTGCTATCAGAGAGGTTTGCAGGAATAGGCCAGAGACCACAACTTCATTGCTTCTGTGCACAAGGCTCAGACCGAAAGTGCCTCCTTGCTTGTTGATGTACCACATTGTGGTGGTATTGTCTGTTCTGATCTGGACCACCTTTGTTCTGTACAGATTTGGAAAAAGCTTGCAGTGCCAGAATCACTGCTCTGAGTTCCAAGAGACTGATGTGAAGCAGAGATTCTTGAGGTGACCACAACCCTTGGGTGGTAAGACCCCCAAGTGGGCTCCCCAGCCCAAGAGGGAGGCATCTGTGGTGAGGATTAGTGAATGAGACCGAGTGACAAAAGGAACTCCCCGTCTTAAATTGTCCTGATCCTGCCAACATTGCAAAGCCTGGATCAGGGTTCGAGTTACTGGGACTAGTTTGGTAAGGGAATCCTTTCTTTGAGACCAGAAGGCTCTTAAGTGGAACTGAATGTCCCTCATCTGGAATCCTGCCCCCTGGACCACTGCTGCAGAGGCTGCCATGTGGCCCAAGAGCTGCAAGAAGTGCCTTGCTGGTCAAGACACCTGAAGGGTGAAAGAAGAGGCCAGTTCCACAAGGGTCCTTGCCCTGTCCAGGGGAAGGAAGGCTTTTGCTCTTATTGTATCCAGCTCTGCCACTATAAAGGTGAGGAGCTGCACTGGCTCGAGAACTGACTTTGGAAGGTTTAGGAGGAATCCTAAGGAAGTGAGCAGTTCCTGAGTTATCTGAAGATGTGACTTGACTTGGTCTGGAGACTGACCCACTATGAGCCAGTCGTCCAAGTATGGAAAGATGGAGATCTTTCTTCTCCTTAGGAAAGCAACCACTACTGCCAGGCACTATGTGAACACCATTGGGGCTGATGTTAGGCCAAAGGGCATTGCTCTGAATTGATAGTGGCCTGAGGGCAACTCGAACCTGAGGTACTTTCTGTGGGAGCACCTGATGGGAATGTGAAAATAGGCATCTTTGAGGTCCAGGGAGGCTAGCTAGTCCCCTGGCCTTAGAGAGGGCAGAATTATTCCCAGAGTCACCATTTTGAATTTTGGCTTTAAAAGGTGCTTGTTTAGATATCTCAGATCCAGGATGGGATGCCATTCACCTGTCTTTTTGGGGGTTACGAAGTACCTGGAGTACAATCCTTTGCCCCTGTGTAGGGAAGGAACCCTTTCTATGGCTCTGAGAGCCAAGATGGAAGAAACCTCTGCCTCTAGGGCAAGGGTCTCTGATGGATTTGCAGGTGGAAAGGATCTGGTTCTCCTCTTGGGAAATTTTTTGAAGCTGAGAACCAGTCTCTGGCTTACTACTCTAGGACCCAATTGTCTGATGTTAAAGACTTCAGTCCTGACAAAGTAAGCCAGCCTGCCCCTACAGGTATTGGAGAATCGGCCGGCAGACCCATCAGGGTGTCTGCTTGGCAGGGGTTTAGGCTGAGGGTGGAAGCAGCCTGCTCATACCCAGTCTGCCCTCCTCTAAAGAACCCCTCTGAGCATAAGCAGAAGAGGAGGCCTGGGCTTGGTAAAAAGGCCTTTGAAAGGGCCTGCCCCTGGAATGCTGCCTCTGAGGAGTGGCTTGCCTTTCTTTGGCCTGAGCACTCCTGTAGGTGGTCCTGTACTCGTCCATCTTCTTCATGTAGTTCTCTGTCTGCTCCCCAAACAGAGAATTACCAATGACAGGAAAATCCATGGCCCTAGCCTGGGTGTCCTGTGATAGGCTAGTACATCTGAGCCAAGCCATCCTCCGAAGGGCCACAGATGTAGCCATGACTCTAGATGAAACATCATTGGAGTCCACAGCTCATGAAATTGCACCTTGGATGCCTCAATCCCATCCGCGGCCACCTGCTTCAGCTTCTTGGCAAGCTGGTCAGGGGCATCTTTAGCTGTGAGCCAGCACAGTGTCCCACCTGGACTTCTGGTATCTAGCTGTGTAGGCCATATAATTAGCCTGCCTGAGTCCCAAAGATGTTGCCATGTACTGTTTCTTTGCCATGGCATCAATCCTCCTGAGTCCTTATCTGGGGGTGTGAAGCCAAGGGAATATTTGCTTTATCACAGGCAGCAGCCTGCACTACCCCAACATGGCTGCATTGCTGGGAAAGGAACTCCGTGTCCGAGCCTGAAAGGGTATACCTCTTGTCCATTCTTCTGTCCACAGGAGGTATGGAATTAGGAGTTTTTAGAATTTTAAATGTCTGTTTCCCAAAAGATTTATGGAGGTGAATAGACAACAAAATCAGGCTCCTCCTGATCCTCTACTACTTCTTCCATAGGAAGCTGGAGGGTTTCAGCCACTTTCTTGTAAAACATAAAGTGGGAAGGGGACTCAGAAAGCCTAGGAGGGGAAACACCTGAAGGTCTGTCTGGGGAGATGTCCGGGTCAACAGGCACATCCAGACTTTCATAATCACCATCATCATCCTCATACTCTCCCTCCTCCTCCTCCAGTTCATAAAATTCTTCTGAAGTGTAATCCGAATCGGAACCGACCGAACCGAGCCCTGACAGATGGTGCCGGTTCGGTCGGAACCGTTAGCGATTGAACTATCCTTATCGCTTGACTATTTCATCAGCGGTCGGAGAAAGAACCTGTGGATCTGAACCGATGATTTGTCCCTTTTCTTTCTTAACCGAACCGACTTCAGAATCGGTTCCTCCTTTGCCCAAAGAAGTTTCGCCTGGTCAGAGGGCACTCTTCTGGTTAGGTCGGAACAACCGGCTGACCATCCAGGTCAGCGGACTTCTCGCCTCCTTTCCCGCAGTCTACCTACTCTCTTATCCAGGTAGCTTTGGGGAAAACTTTTACAAATTTGGCAGTCTGAATTGAGGTGGTCAAACCCCAGACAATAAACAGGTGGTGGGGATCAGCCTAGCTAAGGCTTCCCACGCACACTACAGTGTTGAAACCCAGTGGCCTGGTTTTTTCTTGGCTTCTAGACATGGCCAATCCTAAACACAACTTACCCTTTTTCGCAATCCGCCAGGCAAGACACCCCTATCAGTTCCTGACCGTGTTACGGTCTTGGGAAAAACTAATCAAATCTGTTTTTTAGAACTGAAAACGGACCGTTAACACATCTTAATAAAGACAGAAGTTTTTAATGATAAACCTGATCGGTTCAAACCGAACTCGATCCAATGTTTACAAGTTCCACACAGAAAACTAATAAAACCTATCTAGTACTCACGGTACCACAGACAGAGACTTAAACCGACAGGTTCAATAGCAGAAATTCGGAGAAACTAACAAAAATCGACACTTTAACCGATTTTTGAACCGAGCTAAGGAGAAATCTCCGGAGCGACTGTTCAGTGAGGCGGAGTAAAGAATCTGATGGTTGGAGTTTAAACAACAGCAGACAGAGGCTTCAACCGAGCTCGAGCTCAGTGTTCCATGCCCTGCATGGAAAGTTAACTCTTTGTTCTCCGGGGTAGTTCAAAGGTTGGTGATCACTGCAATAGTCAGAATACAGCAAGACTTAATGTTGTTTGAATTTGGAGTTTCCAACATCTTGAGGCTGTGTTTTTTCATGAATTTGTTGCTAGCTAATAGTTTCTTGGTGGAAGTAAGTCCCATTAGTTCCAGATACTCCACCTCCTCATCATCCTCTACCGACTCAGTGGTAGTCAAATCCAGACCATCTTATTTATTTGTGTACCGGTTAAGTGCGCCAATCACAGGGACCGGTTTCAGGCACAATCCGGGCCATTAAGATGGCACAGAAAGAAGAAACACATACAGTTCAAAATACATGGAATACATCGAGTAAGGATGATATTGGCAATATTACAAAGTACAGTAGGACACAACCAGGATTACAAATAAAAACAAATAGATACAGAATTACATATCATGGGTACAACTAAGTAGACATACATTTAGACAATCAGTTAAGTGCACTACACAGGGGAATAAGCAAGCCTTCATAAATGCCCAGGATATGGAGGACGGGTGGCAGAGGCAGGGAGAGAGGGTAGCTTCATGGGTCACCCCATGGCAGAGTAGCACTGAGCCTCTTCAAGGAACCATGCTTTAAACTGGTCTTAAAGGAGGAGTGAGTGTTAAGGGAGTGGAGGGAGGCCAGGAGTTTGTTCCACAGCTTGGGAGCAGTAATAGACAGGGCAATGCTGCCCAGGCAGGTGGAAGCCCCAGGGACATTGAGCTTCGATATAGTGACTTGCTGGTGGCAGCGGTACCCGAGTCTTCAGCTGGATCAGGGATGAGTAGGGGGACAGAACACTGCACCTTAGGGTATTGTCAGTGAGGCACCCTAGTGCGTATTTATGCCTGGCTTGTAGAGGGAGACAGCCAAGAGACTGGTATAGTGTGCAGTGGTGCGTGGAGGGAGACGTCAACAGCGCAAACCTACACATATTGTTTAGGTAGTGTTGAGCCTTGTGAATAGGAGTGAGGAGGTATGGGAGTAAATCGGGGTGCAGTAATCCAGCAGAGAGAGCAGGGTCCCCTGTGCAATGGCCGGTCGTGCCTCAGGGGTCAGGCAGTGCTTGAGATGGAAGCCGGCCCCCAGCTTCTGGTTAATGCATCCAACAGTCAAGTTAATGTGTGCATCAAAGGTAAGGTAGGGGTCCAGGGTGACACCCAAGAATTTGAAACATGGTACATCCTGCAGAGGGGAGCTGTCTGGTGCAAGGACAGTTAGTGTGCAGCTGGCTCTGGATAGTTTCAGGAGGTTGGGTTTGGAGCCAAGGAGCATGGACTTGGTTTTGCTGGCATTAACTAGGAGTCAGTTTGCAAGAAACCAGTTGTGTGCAGCCATGTAGTTCTGGGTGAGGATGGCAGAAAGTCTGGTAACAGATTTGTCACTATGGTATAGAACTGAATCGTCAGCATAAAGTAAGGCTTCACAGGTGAGGCTGTCTTTAGGAAAGGAGTTGATGAAGAGGGGAGAATAACAAGGGACCCAAATGGAGCCCTGGGGAACTCCTGTGGATACAGTTATGCCTGCAGAGGTGGCCGATCTGATAGTGACGGTTTGGGACCTCTTCAAGAGGTAGCTTAGGAACCAGGATGATGCATCTACTGAGCAGCCAAGGTTGATTAGTTTGGAGTGGAGTAATCTGTGGTCTACCAAATTGAAGGCCTCTGTCAGGTCTACGAAAATGGCACCAGTAGCGTTTCCCATGTCCATGTTTCTATAGACATGATTGGTGAATATGGCCAGGGTAAAAATAGTGCTATGATGTTTTCTGAACCCATGTTGCTAGGGGCAGAACACATCGTATTTGCTTATATGGTCAGTGAGTTGGAGGTGGACTACTTTCTCTAATAGTTTGCTTAACTGAGGGAGTAAGGAGATGGAGCTGTAGTTATTGACGGACGGGGGGGGTCACATGACATAAAAATGGGGATGGCTTTGGCAATCTTCCAAATGGCAGGCATGTGGGATGAGGTTAGTGCGAGATTAAAGATATAGGTCAGTAGTCTGGTGATGCATGGGGCAATAAGTTTGAGAAAGGTAGGGTGGAGTCGATCACTACCTGTACTGCCCTTATTCGAGAGGCTCATTAGGAATTTGTAAGTCTCTGCGAAATTACTCTGAATTAGAAAGGAGGTTTTTTTATTTCCTCCCTGGGAAGATGGTTGGCCTGGTTGCTAGGGCAAGGTGGGATGGAGGTATCCAGCTTACTTAGGTGAGCTGAGAGGTCTGTGAATTTGGTGTTGAGAGCATTGGTGACATTAGTGGAGTCTTTGATGATGCCTGTTGGGGAGTTTAAGTGGATATCTTGGCGGTGAGCCTTGGGATTTATCCTTGAGCCCATGGTGGACCAGAAATGACAAGGATTTTTCAGGTTTCCCCATGTAGATTGTGAAGGTAGTTTGTTTTTAGAGATTTGGTCAATGGCTTGCATTTGTTATACAGTTTTTTGTAGGAATACCATAGGGCAGGGGAAGGGGAGACTTTGAAAGCGGACCATTTTTTATCATGCTCCTTCATAAGGGAGAGCAGGTCTTTAGACAGCCATTGGGTGTTTCAGCCTCTTACACAATGGGTGGTTAGGGGAAAGTGCCTGTTCTGTATATGAAGGAGGGCATCCGCAAGGAATCCCACTGCAGAGTTAACATCTGTGAGGGAATGTAAGGTCTGTCAGTTGACTGCTCTGATGTCAGAGAATAGGCTGGTGGTGCCATGGTAGGTAAATTTCCTAAATGTCAGGTATTTCAGAGAGGGGCGTTTAGTTTTAGTTGACCAAATAATGCAGGTGGGAGAGTGGTCACTTATTGAGCCTGACAGGATTCCAGCTTGGAGGACCCTGTTTTCTCTATTCGTCACCACCCAGTCCAACCGGGAATGATTCTGAGTGCGGGGGTTAGTTCTAGCGGGTAGGGTAATAGACTGGGAGAGGCTGTGCTGCTTGAGCAGACTGCTGTAATCAGGTTCCTTGGGGCTCAGCCAGTTAAGGTTAAAATCCCTAAGTAGGATAGTTTCCCTGGGAGGGGAAGAGTTGTCCCAGTCCAGTAAGTAGGTTTGTCAGACCAGGGATACCCCTTTTTGGGGGTTTATAACCACATCCTACGTGGATTATTCTGTTTGAGATGAGTGTGAATTCAGTGAGGAGCCACTCACTAAGGGAAACATAGACTTTGACGGCAGATAAGGACCGCTTGACCCACCAACTCTGCCCATTTCCCTACCTAGAGGATAAGTTGCAGATCCTATTTAACCAACAGCCTATTTCTTCCTACCGCCTACAAAAATTGCCTTATGTCTGTCCCATGCATTCTTGAATTCTCCCACAGTTTTAGACCCCACAACTTCCTCAGGAAGGTTGTTCCATGCGTCCACCACCCTCTCTGTGAAAAATACTTCCTCACGCTGCCCCTGAGCCGCCCCTCTTGCCTTCAGATTGTGTCCCTTGTTCTTGCACATCTCTTTTCTGAAAGATTACCCTCTTGACTTTGTTGATTCCACTGAGGTACTTAAATGTTTCTATCATGTCCCCTCTCCTCCTTTCCTCAAGTGTATACATATTAAGCTCCTTTAGTCACCCTCATATGGCTTCTCTTGCAGACCCTGCACCATTTTAGTTGCCCTCTGAACTGCCTCCATCCTGTCTATGTCCTTGCTGGAGATGGGGTCTCCAGAACTGTATGCAGTACTCCAGATGGGGTCTCACCAACTGTCTGTACAGGGGATAACAACTACTGTTTTCTGCTGGTGATACCTCCCTATACATCCCAGTATCCCCCAGCCTTCCCTACCACCTTCTCACATTGCTTGCCAACCTTAAGGTCATCTGTTATGATTATCCCCAGGTCCCTTCCATTTTTGTTGTTGTTACTACCTCCCCATTCAGTAATCTTCCCTGGGTTTTGTTTCCCAGGTACATTATCTGCACTTCTTTGCATTGAATCAAGCTGCCATACTTCTGGCCATTCCTCCAACCTTGCCAAGTCCCTTCTCATCCTTTCCACGCCCTGTCTATCAACCCTGTTGCAGATCTTTGTGTCATCTGCAAAGAGGCATACTTTTCCTTCCAGTCCCTCTGCAATGTCACTTATAAAGACATTAAAAAGGACAGGACCCAGTACTGAACCCTGCGGTACCCCACTAGTAACCCCCCTTTCTTCAGAGTGGACTCCATTTACAATTACCTTCTGTGTCCTGTTGTTCAGCCAATGTTTTACTCAGGCCACCACCCTGGGACCCACTCCCAGGCTGGATAATTTGACTACTAATCTTTGTGTGGGACTGTTTCAAATGCCTTGCTAAAGTCTAGGTAGGCCATGTCCACAGCCCTCCCTGGTCTACTATCATTTGTCACCCAGTCAAAGAAATCTATTAGATCTGCCTGACATGACCTTCCCTGGCCAGAACCCATGCTGCCTTGGGTTCTGTGCCCCACTGGCCTCTAGGTACTCAACAATTCTTTCCTTCAGAAGTGATTCCATCACTTTCCCTATCACAGATGTCAAACTGACAGGTCTGTAGTTTCCTGCCTCTGTCTTGGTCCCACTTTTGTGAAGGGGAATCACATCCGCCTTCTTCCAGTCCTCGGGTACCACACCATCCTCCCATGATTTGTTAAAAAGGGTAGTCAGTGGTGTCACTAGTTCTCTGCTTAATTTTTAGAATTCTGGGTGAATTCCATCTGGCCTCATTGCTCTGTCCACCTTCAGTTTTATGGAGTTCTTTCAGAACCTTTCTTCTGTGAAAGGACTGGAATCGACTTCTCCAGAGTGCTTCTGTTTATTGGATTTGGCACCTCCCCCACTTCCTCTTTTGCGAATACTGAACAGAAGTATTCATTCAGTATCCCTGCTTTTTCACTGTCACTCTGCCCAACCACCATCCATTCTATTCAGCCTCACTATCCTTCCCTTTATCTTTCTACGCTCCCTGATATACCTATAAAAGGTTTTATCCCCCTTCTTAACTGAGTTAGCCATCTTTTCCTCAGTTTGTCCCTTTGCTATTCTGACTACCCTCCCTGCTTCCTTCTGCCTTAATTGGTACAGTTCTCTGTCCTGCTCCTTCTGTGTTTTCTATACTTCCTAAATGCCATCTTTTTCTCCCTAACCTTCACCGCCACCTCTTTGAGGACCGTGAGTGGTTTTTCTTTTGTTTTATTTGTTTGCTTCACAAAGGCTTGTTGCCTCTGTGATGGCAGTTTTGATATTTGCCCATTGTTGCTCCACCCCTCCTTCTAGCCTGTTTGCTAGTGATTTTCTAAGGCACTTTCCCATCTTGCCAAAGTCAGCCCTCCTGAAGTCCAGAACCCTCACTTTTGTATGGCTTGACTCTGTAGCTGAGGTTATCGTGAACCACACTGTTTGGTGGTCACTTGTTCCCAAATGGCTACCCATCTCTAGATCCGAGATCCTCTCACTGTCCCCATTTGAGAGTACAAGGTCTATGTTTGCTCCCTCATGAGTAGGTTCCAAAACTAAGTGTCTGAGGCATGCCACCTGAAGGGCATCAAGAATGGCCCTGCTTTTGGATGTGGCTGCCGCAAAGGTGCTCCAGTTAATATCTGGCATATTAAGATCCCCCATCATCAGTATCTCCCCTTTCTCTGCCATCCTAAGTATGCCTTCTATCGTATCTTTGTCCATTCCCTCCCCCGACATGGGGGTCTATATACAACCCCTGTGTGGATTGTGGTGCCATTTCCAGTCTCTAAGGGGACCCACAGTGCCTCCTCTCCTCCCTGTTTACTCTTTTGTTCGGTTGCTTTTATCCCATCCCTTACATAGAGAGCTACTCCACCCCCACTTTTGCCCTCCCTGTCTCTCCTGTAGGTTGTGTACCCTGGTATGTTAACATCCCAGACATGGTTCTCTATGTACCATGTTTCTGTGACTGCTACAATATCCAGGCATCCCTCTTCCATCAAGGCCACCAGTTCAGGGAGCTTGTTGCCCAGACTACGGGAAGAGGGATCAGAGTGGAGAACAGGGATGGCTGTAAGGGGTTCAAGGAGGCATAGGCATACCCCCACCCTTCTGTTTACCAGGCCTGTTGTGCCGTAACATAGTAGCCTGGAAGTAGATTAGTAGCATCAGGGATGCTTGGATTTAGCCAGGTCTCAGTGATAGTAAGAACACTATGCTTGTAAAGGGACACCCATGTCTCCAGCTCATTGAATTTTGCTGGAAAGCTGCATATCCAAAAACAATTCTGCTAAATTCTGGAATATTATTAGGGAAATCGAAGGGCATAGTTCACCTTCATCCCCTCCCAACTAAAACAGTCTCTGGGGACATTACCTATACAAACAGTGATGATATTCTGGACCAGTTAAATAATAATTTTGCCATAGCCGGCCTAGCTTTTGACTCTTCTCCTGTCAGCAAGCCATCATCCAAGCCACTTGCTTGTACCTTTTACCACCTTCCCCCAAAACTAGACCTGGCTCTTCACAATTTAGTTTCAGCCCTATCTCACTCAAGCAAACTGAGGATCTCTTGCTCACTCTTGATCCTAAAAAAAGTGCAGGAGCTGATCTGCTTGAACCTTGCTTTCTAAAAATAGGATACTACACCCTAGCCTCGCCTATCACCCACTTGTTCAATCTGTCACTTTCCCAAGGTATTACCCCTTCCATTTGGAAAACTGCTCATGTCATCCCTTTGTTTAAATCTGGTGACCAATGTGCCCTCAATAATTACTGACCTATTTTGCTTCTGCCCATTCTATCTAAGCTTCTTGAAAAGCTGGTCAACACCCAACTCAGAGACTACCTAGAAGCAGAAAACCTACTGAACCCCCGTAATGTGGGTTTCACCCCAAATATAGTAAGGTATCTGCTCTAGCAAAAGTTGCAGATGACTGGTTAACCTCCCTTGAAGCTAAGCACCATGTTTATGCCCTTTTTTTTTTAGATTTAAGCAAGGCGTTCAACACCGTTGACCACCAATTACTACTGGACACAAATAACTTCAGTCTAGATGACACCTCGCTAAATTGGTTCTCCTGTTATCTTACCAACAGGTGGCAACAGGTTAAAGCCAATGGTTCCCCCCAAGGAGTGGGTCAGTCTCATATACTGTGGTCCTGCCCCCTTTTGTTGGGGTACTGGCAGGAGGTCATAGCAGAACTCAAGAAGATTTATGACCTACCAGAGTTTGATACCCCAACATGTCTTTCGACTTTTATTTTACTACAGGAAGTAAGACTAGAACCCACGGTTTATAAACAACTGACCCTCCTGGTGGCATGGGTGTAGGCAGGCATACTCCAAGCACTCCACGGTGTGCAATTTTATTTAAGGGGGGTAGCAAATAGGCTCTGAACTGCTTCCTTTTTCCATGAAAGCTAAACAAAGAAAATCCTGAACCTTTCTCTAATTTTATTCATAGGAGTTGAAACTAGAAGGACTGGTCACTAATACTGTCTTTGCGTCCCAAGGACAATACAATTTTACAGGCTCTGGGCTGGTATGGGTGTCTTAGGGAGCAATGCATGGCATTTGTGTTTACCCATGCATGGCAACAACCATTGTCATGAGATACAAAAGTTGTATTTTTTGTGCCAAATGAGGCAACAAACACGATCCTGGTGTACATTTGTATATTGTCTGGCTACACCCCTGGTGAGGTGGGGGTAGCTCACCCTAACAAGGGGGGGAGGGGTAGCAGTGAGTCTACTTGGTGTGCAGATCTGAAATCCCAGGCTACACCCCTGCCTGGTGGTGGCTGCACACAAGACAATTACACGTCTGTGGCTGACCCAGAATATTCCTTCTAGGATGGCCTAGGTGAAAACAGTATGAGAAACCTATTTACTAGAAGAAAAAATTACTCACCTTAGTAATTGTGTTTCTTCTAATGGAGTCTTGCTGTATTCTGACATATGCAGTTAGCCCCAGCACTTGAACTGCTCCGGAGAAGAAAGAGTTAACTCTATGCAGGAAGCATAGAATGTTGAGCTCGAGCTCGGTTTAAAACCTCTGTCTGCAGCACTTCAGTGTAACCATCAGATTCTTACGAGCTATTACTAACTATACTGCTACGGTGGAAATTGTAAAGGAACATAAGCCAACAGGCAACAAACTGGGTTCCCCGAAGACTCAAGTCGAGAACCCAAAATAATAACCAGGCAGTGAACCAACAAAATAACTACAAAAACAACATAACAATAATCCACTCCCCCCTTCTAGAAAGGAGGAGTGCCAAGTACACCCTTGAGGTGCAACACTGTACCTGCCAACCCACTTCCCAAAAACAGGTTCAGAGAGGGGAAGCAGGTCAGAATACAGCAAGACTCCATTAGAAGAAACACAATTTCTAAGGTGAGTAATTTTTTCTTCAAACAACATGAAGTCTTGCTGTATTCTGACATATGCAGACTACCAAGCAGTACTGCCATGGAGGGGGGTACCAAACCTATTTTGGGAATAGGCTCTGCAGCACTGTTGTTCCAAACCGAGCATCACCCCTAGCCTGGATATCCAGAGAGTAATGCTTGGTGAAAGTATGGACAGTTTTCCAGGTGACTGCTTTGCATACCTCTAGTAAAGGTATATCCCTGGCAGCAGCTGTACCCCTAGTCGAATGAGCCCACAGGCCTGAGGGGGGTATTTTGTCTAGTTTTTCACAGCAGAATTGTATACAAAAGACAATCCACCCCCAACCAAGGAAAGCAGCCACAAGCCAAACCCAGGATCTCCACTTCGGCCGAGTGGCCCTGGCACTGCTACTTGCTGGCGGCCGGACCTCTGCATCCAGCTTGCCACCTCCTGACCAAGGAAAGCAGGTACGTTTGGTCAGCTCCTAGCTCGGAGCTGTCAGGCTTCAGTCCCCGTAACTGGACTGGCTCCTGGGGACTGGCTGCTTCCCAATTGGATGCTGCAGATCCCCATTGAGAAAGAAAGCACACAAGGCACCTTTTTCAAAACACAGCTCGACCACTGCCTTGCTGTACTGCTCTCTGGACAGTCTTTTCGCCCACCCCCTCCTCACTCCTTTATTAAGTACACTTCCCCAGTGATCCCCCGCCCCCTGAGACCTCACACTAGTCAATTACAGCAACTCCTTAAAGGGGCTGTCCTTTCTGTAACTTCTTAAAGGGGTGATCCTCTCTCGTGCTCAAATAACTTATCGTCCTCAATGCATCTGGGATCAAGTGCAGTGACACTGACTATGGTTCTCCTCCTACTTCCTACACCAGCCCCACCTCGCCTAGGACTGTCATCCTTTACGCATAGTACCCCCCTCTTATCTACAACACCTCTACCAGACCCCATCACTCGACCACCTCCCCCTCCTCGGTACCCCCCCACACTTCCACCCCTGCTACCTCTTACTTCCCACTAATACCTTGGTCTCTTCTCCTCAATGCCTTTCCCACCCTTCGTACTCTACCCACCCCTTGCACCCCAGCACCTGGCCCTGTGTCCAGTTGCAAGGGGAGATGCCACAATCACTACCACGCTTTGGTGCGCCTAATCACCCTCCTGTTGCTTCTATCAGGTAACATTCATCCAAACCCTGGCCCTGTGCCCAACCTTATGAACAAGCCTGCCCAGGCTCAAGGACTCCGCACATCTTCTATGAATATTTGCAGCCTCCTTAAAAAGGCTGCTGCATTCCAATGCTGGGTTACTCAGCAGCAAACTGACATTGTCGCACTCGTTGAAACCTGGTTATCCAAATCCACCACTGACTCCTTTGTCTCCCTCCCTGGTTACACCCTTTTCAGGGAAGATCGGGTAGAAATGCGGAGGTGGTTGTGCTGTCTACATACGTGACTCCCTCCTTGGACATGCACTTCCACCACCTAAGCCTGATAACGGGGCACAAGCCCTCATGCTAAAAATCTCCCCCAACCCTGGTAAGGGCCCACTCCTTCTCACCGTTGCATATATTCCCCCCAGAAAACAAGACCTCGCCATTCAGGCACTTGCTGACTACCTCTCTGGCCTACCGCCCAAAATGGCCCAAATAATTGTTGATGACCTGAATATCAACTGGCTGTCTGCCACAGTCTCCCAAACCAGATATCTTTGCTGCCCTTGACATGTCTCAGCCTGTCACCACTCCAACTAGATTCAGCCACTCTACTGGCTCCAGCACCCTCCTGGATATCATCATTGCCAACCGCCCCAGAGGGTGCTTGATATCAGTGTACTTCCCAGCTCACTTAGCGACCACTCCCCAGTCATATTCTCTTGGTCCGCTGTCAACAGCAAACCTGCACCACAAACCACCCAGCGACGTCACCTTAAACTGAACCTCTCACAACTGGACTGGTCCCCAATCAGGCCTGCACCGCCCATAGATGAGGCATTGGATTTTTTCACTTGCACTTTTAACACTGCCTGTGACCTCTATGTTCCCTTCACTAGAAATCGCACCAAAAAGCAAAGCACGCCCTGGGTTACCCCTTCCCTCCTTCACAAACTTAAAATGAGAGACAACCTATGGCACATTGCCGTGGAATCTGGCAAGCCAGCTGATATTGCACGTACTTGGGCCATTCGACAGGCCAAAGCCCAGTACTATGAATCTGCTCTTGTCTCGTCCTGGGGGTCAGCTAGAAACTTTTGGGATAATGTAAAGGAGCTGAATGGGAAATCCCAATCCCCTCCCAACTCTCCTTTAATGGAACTGTCTGCTCGGACCCCCTTGGCATTGCAGGCTGCCTAAACTACACTTTCTCAGACCCGAGTTCAGTCCTGCCCAGTAACTTCTCTGACCCCATCCCAGTAGCACCCCTGCCCACTCTCCAGAGACCTCCTTTCTACCTACATACCATCTCCCCATTGGAGGCTAGACCCCTTCTGCAAAAAGCCGTTAGTAGTAACAACCCCAGCACTGACCTACTGGACACTAGGCTACTTCGTCTGACGTTGGATGCTATCCTGGTCCCACTTACCGAGCTGCTCAACCACTCTGTGCCTGGGACAGTTCCCCAGCACATGGAAAACCACCATCATCACTCCCATCCTAAAGAGCGGCGATCAAGCGACCCTGGGTAACTATCAACCTATCTCCACCCTCCCCCCACTCTCCAAGGCCCTTGAAAAAGTAGCTGCCAACCAGCGTGCCGAATACCTGACCAAGCAAAATATCCTATGCCCTGAACAGCATGGCTTTTGTGCAGGTCACACCACCACAACCGCGCCACTTGAATTCTCCAACTTCCTGCACTCTGCTCTTGATGCCAGAAGTCCTGCCGGTGCCATGTTCATTGACCTCTCCAAGGCCTTTGACATGGTTTGCCATCCCCTCCTACTTGACTCCCTCAGATGCCTTGGTTTCTCCCCTGGCCCCCTTGCATGGTTCACCAGCTACCTCTCTGCCAGAACTCAGTGTGTAAAAATCAATAGCACCCTATCTGACACATGACCTGTCTGCTCTGGGGTTCCCCAAGGCTCCATTTTAGGCCCTCTCCTCTTCAGTCTCTACCTCAACTCCCTCTCCTTGGCCTGCCCAAGTAAGATCCTCCTCTACGCGGATGACGCTGTGCTCTTCGCCTCCGACCCCAACCCCAACACACTCCAGGCCACCCTCCATCAAGCTTTTGATAGAGCTGAGCATTGGTTCACATCACGAAGGCTAGTCCTGAACCTAAAAAGGGGCAAAGCTATGCTCTTCTCGAATGGCCAAATCAAAGCCAGTGGTGCCCCTCTCGTGATACTGCCTAGCACACTAAACTCCATTGAGCAGGTTTCCTCCTACAAGTATCTGGGCATTACCTTTGAGGCGGCACTCTCCTTCCATTCCCATATCAATGCCCTTTCTGCTGCTACCAATGTCAGGATTCAACTGTTATAATGCCATAGGGACTGCCTACCACAAGAGGCCCTTAGATTGGCAATCACCTTCTCTGTCCTGTCGCTAATCGACTATGGGCTGCCCATCTATGCTGCAGCCGACAACCATACACTTGCAAGAATCCAGCTCTCTATAAACAAGGCCTGCAGGCTAATGCTGGGAGCCGTTAGGTGCATCCATATGTGCCTGCTGTACTCCACCACCAACCTGTTCAACCTTGAAGAAAGACTCCACTTCCAAACCTGCCTTCTTGTAAAAAAAAAAAAAAAAAAAAAAAAGACCCCGCTAGGGCTCTCCCCCCCCACCGGGGTCACCACCTCCCTGCAGCGTGCCTCCCCTCAGTCTCTTTCCCTGCAGTACTGTCAAAACCTCCCTTATTGTCCCCAGGGTAAGGACCTCTATGGCCCAGAGATCCTTTTGCTGTCGGGCTCCCTCCTGGTTCAATTCCCTCCCAGCCAACATAGCTGACTCCACTAAGCTTGGTCCTTTCAATGTCTCCCTCAGAAGCCATCTGACAAGCACTCGTTGCTGCAACTGCACATAATCCCCCACCTGCCCCTTACCCTCACCCCTAGGCTGGGTCTGCCCTGTCTACTTTTGCTGTATATATCTGGTGTCTCAGGCAACATCTGCTAACTAATGTAATAAAATATCCCTGGTTCCTGCCTGACGTGGTACTCGTGTACCTATAGTATGACTACTGTGATCTACCCATTACCAAGCGTGTACCACCAGTGAATGCCTGTAACAGTGGTTGCTTTTTTGATCTAAGCGTTATGTACTGTACTGTTTTGTTTGCTGTGATGTATTGCTGTCTTAACGAGGTGTCTTTGTAAATGAGTCTTTGACTCAAAGGTCTGTAAACCGATGCTCTAATAAATAAAATAAATAAATGGCTTCCGTGCACAAGGCCATAGACAGAGTGCCTCCCTGCTTGTTGATGTACCACATGGTGGTGGTGTTGTCTGTCCTGACCTGAACCACTGTGTTCCTCACAGAGTCCAAGAAAGCTTGGAGAGCCAGGAATACTGCCCCAAGTTCCAGAAGATTGATATGAAGTACATACTCCTGAGGAGACCAGACACCTTGTGCTGTAACGGCTCCCAGGTGGGCTCCCCAGCCCAGGAGAGAGGCATCTGTGGTTAGTACCACTGAATGTGTCTGACTGATGGAATGGGACTCCTTGTCTGACATTGTCCTGATCCAACCACCACTGGAGAGCTTGGACTAGAGTCTGAGTCACTGGAATCAATTTGGTTAAAGGATCTTTTTTCTGAGACCAAATGGACCTCAGGTGGAACTGAATGTCCCTCATTTGAAATCTGTCTCCCTGTACCACCGTACCACCGCAGTAGAAGCTGCCACATGGCCCAGGAGCTGAAGAAAATGTCTTGCTTTTCGAGACACCAGAAGGTGGAAAGAGGAAACAAGATCTGTAAGCGTCTACTCTTGCCAAGGGGAGAAAAGCCTTTGCCTGCACAGTATCCAACTCTACCCCTATGAAGGTGAGGAGCTATACCGGTTCGAGAACTGACTTTGACAGATTGAGAAGAAAACATAGAGAAGTGAGCAGCTGTTGTGTAACTTGTAGGCCTGACTTGACTTGGTCTGGAGACTGCCCCACGATGAGCCAGTCGTCCAGGTATGGGAATATGGAGGTCCCCTGTCTCCTAAGGAAGGCCACTACTACTGTTAGGCACTTTGTGAACACCCTTGGAGCTGATGTTAGGCCGAAGGGCATTGCTCTGAACTGATAATGGCATGAAGGCAATTTGATTCTGAGGTACTTTCTGTGGGAGCACGTGATTGGGATAGGAAAGTAGGCATCCTTGAGGTCCAGGGAAGCTAGCCAATACCCTGGCCTTAGAGAGGGAAGAATTACTCCCAGAGTCACCATTCTGAATTTTGGTTTTACGATGTGCTTGTTTAGATATCTTAGGTCTAGGATGGGCCGCCACTCCCCTGTGTTTTTTGGGGTAAGGAAATATCTGGAATACAGACCCTTGCCCCTGTGAGGAGTAGGAACTTTCTCTACAGCCCTGATGGTTAGCAGAGAGAAAACCTCTGCTTCTAATGCAGAGGTCTGAGAAAGGTTTGCAGGTGGAAAGGACTTGGCCCTCAATTTTGGGAACCTTGCAAAACTGAGGGCCAATCCCTGACTTACTACCTCCAGGACCCACCTGTCTGAGGTAACAGACTTCCAGGGCTGGAAGTAGTAATCCAGCCTACCGCCTACTGGGGTTGGGGAGTCGACCCGGCCTGACACATCAGGGTGTCTGCCTGGCAGGAGCCTTTGACTGAGAGGAGAATTCAGCCCTGTTCATCCCCCTTCTACCCCTCCCTCTGAAGAACCCCCTCTGTGGAAAGGGAGAGGAGGCCTGCACTTGGTAGAAAGGCCTGTGAAAAGGCCTGGCCCTGCCCCTAGACTGCTGCCTCTGAGGAGTTGCCTGCCTTTCCTTGGTGGTGATTAAACCGACGGATTCTTAGCAAAACTGACTGTAGCGAAAGAGTAGTCTCCGGAGCGACTGAACAGTTAGGCGGAGTAAAGAATCTGATGGTTACACCTTGAAGTGCTGCAGACAGAGGTTTGAAACCGAGCTCGAGCCCAACGTTCTATGCTTCCTGCATAGAGTTAACTCTTTTCTGTCCGGAGCAGTTCAAGTGCTGGGGCTAACTGCATATGTCAGAATACAGCAAGACTTCATGTTGTCTGAATGAGTCTCGGCTCATCTGTTGGATAGAATAGAAACTTTTGAACTTAGATGGAGAAAGTGAGTAATGCATCAGCTAGATAAATACCCGGAGTTTGTCCCTTAGCCTGAACTCACTATACTTGAACATTCTATCCGATTATATTGATTCAACTGGGGTTGGGACACAGGGTAGGTTAGGGGTGGAGTCAGGGGAGGTACTGGAGACAGAAACTCCCCTGTAGAGTCAGGTGCAATAAATGTCCACCACCCTGATACTGGATGTCTATTTCTATTAGTGATTTAACATGACTTATTCCTTTAGATATAATACTGGTCTATTACCCTTTGTTTTCCTTGTCACACTGTAGATATGTCCATTTGAACCAAATATGTTATGTCATGTAACCCAATAAGCTGATGCTGTATACGCTGTCATGTCTAAATAAAGACTAAAATTTGAAGAAAAAAAAAAAAAAGCCAATGGTTCCCTCTCCCCTTTAAAACCTATCCTGAAAGGAGTTCCGCAGGGCTCCATCTTACGTCCATTATTATCTGCCGTTTATATTAATATTAACAACAATGTCAGCACAGCAACCATACACCCATTTGCGGATGATACTGTGTTATATGTTGCCATTCCTAGTCTCCAACTCGCCCACCTCGAGTTACAACGTGACTGACCTACTTTAACACAACTTAATAAATCTCAAACTATTACTCAATGCTAAAAAGACAAAAATTATGCACCTGTCCCCTAATACCAAAGCTGTTCCCACCGACTCCTTGAACACAAATTTTCAGATTAAGACCATCCTGGGAGAAGTACTGGAAGCAGTTGAGAAATTTAAATATCTCAGCTTCTGCCTGGATCAAAAACTATCTTTTGTAACACATATAGAGGAAACAACCAAAAACTTCACCAAAGGCTTGGTCTCTTCTATCACATAAAGCACTTGCTTACCTAGGATGCCAAAAGTACTGTTACGTAAGAACTTACCGTAACAGTAGATCTTTGAAAGGAGCTCTTGCAGCAGGCTATGACATTCAGGACTATGCTGCAGGCACTAGGACCATCCAGAAAACTTTTCAGCTAGCAGTATACAGCAGGGACCGTGCCCCCAACGATGGCCCCACCCCGACGTCGGCCCTGGTACAAAAGGAGGTGGACCCAGCTCCACCTCAGTTATCCCGCCAAGGCCCACAACAAGCCTTGACAAGAGAAGGAGACAAAGCAAATATAGGAAATGTAAATGAAGATGGATCTGCACACCTCGAGGGAGAAGGCGGGTGGGAAAGTAACGCCTGCTGCAAGAGCTCTTCTCAAAGATCTACTGTTATGGTAAGTTCTGATGTAACTGTACTATTTTACTTTGAGTAGGAGCTCTTGCAGCAGGCTATGACATTCAGGACTGAATACCAAGCAGTCCACACCAAAGAAATAGACAACCCCGGGATGTGGAATATGCTGACTCCAGAGACCTCAGGACAGAAGTCCTTACAGAACAGCCAGGCCGAAGCTAGCTCAGCGTCTGGAGACGATATCCAAGCTGTAATGCTTTACAAAGGTATGCACCGAGTTGCAGGTAGCGGCTGCACATATGTTCCTGACTGAGACATTTCTCAAGGTGGTGAATGAAGCAGACACTTCTCTGGTGGAGTGACCCCTAACCGGGCCCAGTAGGGGCTTATTGTGTTTCTCATAGCAGAAGGAAATGCAGTGGACTGTCCACTTCGATATCGTCTGCTTGGTCACCAGTTTACCCAAGCATTGTGGCATAAAGGCCACAAAATGTTGCTCCGATTGATGGTGCACAGCCATCCATTTGAGGTAATACCTCAAAGTCCTGTGGACATTCAGTGTGTGAAGGAGAGCCTCCCCTCTATTGGATGGGGACGGAAAATAAACTGGAAGGCCAACCGACTGGTTGAGGGTCAACTCTAGACCACTTTCGGAAGAAACTTAGGATTTGTTCTAAGGGAAACCCTTTCCCTGTGGAAAATCAAATACGGCTCTTTACACATCAGAGCCTGAAGCTCAGAAACTGTTTGAGAGGAGGTAATAGCAACCAAAAAACAAACATTCCAAGAAAGATAACACAGCTCACAATCTGCTGCCGGTTCAAAGGGAGGGAGGGTGAGCTTCTCCAACACATAAAGGAGATCCCAGGGTGGGATAGGGTCCCGAATGGGAGGTCTCATATGCAAAATTCCTCTTAAAAAGGTGCGGGCGGCATCCAATTGTGCCAGCGTCTTATCTCCAATGACAGCATGATAGGCGGAGACAACCCACATGTGCACCTCGACAGAGGAGTAACTCAGGCCATTTTGATATAAGGAGAGGAGATACTGCAACGCTGAGTTCACTGGACAAGTGATGAGGTTCAAATGCTGTGACGAGGCCCACAGACAAAAACGCTTCTACTTCATAGCATAAGCGGAGCGGGTGGAGGGCTTTCTCGCTGAAACTAGGACTGCCGCCACTTCCGGGGAAACCCCGTATCTGTGTTGAGCTACGTCTGAAGGAGCCAAGCATGTAGGTGTAAGAACCGAAGGTCCGGATGGACCAGCGACCCCTGTTCCTGGGACAGCAACTGCAAGCATATGGGCAGCAGAATTGAAGGCTCCGTGAATAACCGCTGCAGGAGTGGGAACCAAATCTGCCGAGGCCATCTGGGGACTATGAGAATCATTCGGGCCCCTTCTGCCTGTAACTTTAGTAGGACTCTGAATGAGAGGGAAGGGCAGGAAGGCATAGAGAAACCTCCATGCCCAGCAAAGGGATAACGTGTCTGGCCAGAAAACTCCAGGCGCATGCTCTCGCGAGTAAAACATTGGCAGTTTGGCGTTGCGTGGTGACACAAAGAGGTCCAGCTCTGGATGACCCCACTTGTCGAAGAGCTGATGTGCCACGGACTGTAGCAGCTCCCACTCGTGTGCTCTGGATCGCGACCTGCTTAGGCTGTCGGCCAGATCGTTGAGGACGCCTGGAACGTGCACTGCAGACAGCAGAATGCGCCGCTCCAGCGCCCAGTACCAGACTCTCATCGCCTCCCTAAAAAGGGGGTACGAATGAGTGCCCCCTTTCGTGTTGATGTAGAAGACGACCACCATATTGTCTGTTTTAACCAGAAAAAAAGCCTGGCACCAGGTCCTCTTGAAAGGCCTGTAAGGCATACAGAACCGCATCTCCAGTACATTGATATGAAGGGACCGCTCCTTGGGTGACCAAACCCCTTGCGTTTGATGAGCACCCAGGTGCGCCCCCACCCCAGGTCTGATGCATCTGTTGTAAGAGTCTGACCTGGTGGCTCCAGATGAAAGCTGACCCCTTTCTCCAAGTTCCAGGGGTCCATCCACCAACGCAAAGTTCTCCTGACTGGCTCGGTGATCCTGACAACGAAGTCTAGATTGTCATAGCCTTGGTCCTACTGTACCCTGAGCATCCACTGTGGGGTCCACATGTGGAGGCGGGAAAAGGGAGTGACAGGAATGGCCGCCGCCATGTGCCCCAGTAGCCTGAGGAAGTTCTGTGCTGGAACCTGAGGAGTTATTGAGATCCCTTCGGCAATCTCTCACAGGCAATCGCCCCTGTCCTGGGGGAGGAAGGCCATGCCCCGGGTAGAATCCAGTACCGCTCCAATGAAAACAAGCTTTTGACTGAGCTCTGGGGACGATTTTTGTAGACTCAGGGTGAGCCCCAGCTCTCGGAATAGAGTAAAGGTGACTCCGAGGGCGTGAAGTAGGCCTGCCCTTGACAGGGCTGTAAGTAGCCAATCGTCTAGGTATGGGAAAACGTAGCGTCCCATCCGCCTTAGAGCCGCAGCCACTACTGCCAAGCATTTTGTAAAGACTCGCGGAGCAGAAGAGAGGCCGAATGGAAGAACTCAAAACAGGTAGTGCTCCCCTTGGAAGTAGAACCTCAGAAACTTCCTGTAGGGAGGGAAGAACCCGATATGCATATATGCATCTTGCATATCTAGGGAGCAGAGCCAGTCCCCTTGGTGCAACAGAGGAAGTAGACCCGGGAGGGTCACCATCCTGAACCTTTTGTACTCTAAAGAGATTTAGAGAGCCGAGGTCCAGAATGGGACAAAGATCCTGTGTCTTTTTTGGGACCAGGAAGAAATAGGAGTAAAACCCCTTTCCCCACTCATGCAAGGGGACTACATCTATTGCCCTTTTCTGCAAGAGGGTCTGAATCTCTCCTTCTATTAGTGGGATGTGAGAAGGAGGATAACGGGGGTACTTTGGCGGAGTATTTGGGGGAAACTCCATGAACTCCAGCGTGTGTCCTCTGCTGATGATATCTAGGACCCACTGGTCCGCAGTAATCGACTTCCACCCTTCGAGATGAAGGGAAACGCGGCCCCCGACCGTCCCTCCTGGGTTTTCCTGTGGAAGGGGGGGCAGAAGGGAGTCATTGGGCTGAGTCGGGTGTAGGCAGAGAGGCCTGGGAGGACTTGGGCCCACAGGTAGGAGCACCTCCAGGCTGCTGGTTACCGGATCTCCTACGGAAGCCGCCTCTCTGCCCCTGCTGGTTACCACAGGCATGATCTTGGCCACCTGAGGGCTTACGAAATGGCCGTTTGCATCGTCTTCGCTGGTCGCCGCAGTACATCTGGCGGACCGACCAGACAGACTTGCCCAACTCTTGGAGACAAGAAATCAAAGCTTCCGTCTCCTGCCCAAATAGCACGGTACCCTGAAAGGGTAAATCCTTGATACCGGCCTGCAGATCCTGGTGAAAGCCCGAGACTCTCAACCAGGCGTGGCACCGTAGGCACACCCCGGAAGTGGCAGCCCTGGCTGTCGTATCTGCTGTGTCATACGAGGCTCTCAGGACACGGGAGCCTACGTCTTAGCCCGATTTCATGATGTCCAGAAGCTCTATCTTCTGATCAGAATATGGTATGGCCTTCAAAAGCTCTCGTCACCGCTCCCATAGCGCATTCTGGTACTGGACCATATGCGTCAAGAAATTGAGGGGCAGTATGGAACAGCTGGAGGCAGAATAAACCTTCTTGCCCACCTGGTCCAAATAGCGAGACTCCAGGTCGGGAGGCTGTGGGCTGAGGTGCTTCGGCTGCCTGGATTTATCATGGGCAGCCGTGATCACAGAAGAGTCCGCCTGAGGGTGTTCAGCTAGGAAAGCTTCTGCCCTCGGGGCCTTGTACAGCCTATCCGACTTCTTAGGAACAGCTGGGATGGAAGCTGGATGTTTCCAGGTAGTCCATGTGAGGTCCTGGAAAGTATCCACCAAAGAAGAGACCACCAGTGGTTTCAGCTCCTTCTGCCTCAGGTACTTTGCCAGTCTCCGGCATTCCAGGTCCTCCATCTCCCACTCGTTGGAGGCCTGGATATGCCTCATGACGTCCATGAAGGTTGGATCGTCTGGAAGCAAGCGAGGCTGGTCCTTCTCTCCCGGGGACTACTGCAAGCTGAGAGAAGAAGATGACGAGGAAGATCGACTATAAGATCTACAATAGTCTGACCTCTCCTTATGACCAGACTCCCACTGTAGTTGGTAACTGGAGGACCGACGTCGGTCCGAAGACCAACTCCGGTCCCGAGACCAGCGATGGAGCAGAGACCGATGTCAGTCAGAGGACTGACGTCAGGAGCGTTCTCGTCTAAAAGATCGAGAAGGACTCCGAGAACATGACCTAGGCCAACGACAGTCTCCAGAGTCCCTGGAGCATCGTCAGTGGTCTCCAGACTGGGTGCGGGAATGAGCCCTAGAAGGAGGTGTAGGCAGTCGCTCCAGGGACTTCCGCGGGGAAGGCTTACCTCCCGGCTGTGGTTTACCCGCTGGGTCCGGTACCAGTGTCTGGTCCAGCGATTGGGGGTCCGCCTGACCTGCCCCACCAAAAGGAAAACCACTCCTGCAGCTCTGCCCTTCAGGAAAGTTCTGCCGCCGACCCGAAAGGGAGTATCTGGGACGCCGGCCCGTGAAGGAGAACTCCGGGGCCCAGGGGGAGAAGGACTTGGGTGACAGGGACGTCTGCTCTTCCACGGCCGATCTCACCCTTTGCCCTCAACAGCGTGCCGGTGGTGTACCGACAACGGGTGCCGCTGGGGCGCCGGAGTCTCCTCGTTCGAGGCGCACCTTTAGCAGGCGGCGGCCTGGTGCCTGGGAGGTGGGGCCACAGCCACCTCCGAGGGCTTGGTGGTAACCCTTAGCGGGGTTACCTTTGGCTTGGCCGGCTTCTCACCCGAAGGGCCGGTCTTGGCCTGAGACCATTTCGGACGCTCTCCTGATCCCGAAGGGCGGGCCTTCTTTGGAGAAGGCTGCGAATGAGACCAGGACTGACTACGGTCTTTACGGTAATGCTTCTTCTCTTTGTGTTTCCCCTCGAAGGGGTGCAGATCCATCTTCTTCTCCAGAAGAAAAGCCTTCTTCAGGGCCTTCAGACAACGGATGTGAGTCCAGCTAGTAAATGCCTGGCAGGCGGAGCAGGCCGCGGTGTCATGGTCCGGCCCAAGGCAGAAAATGAGGTGTTGATGGCCGTCCTTGGCTGGGATCTGCCACCCAAACTCACACTTGTTTTGATGGTGTTCAGGCGAGGCCAACGACGGTGAAGACATCTGTCGGAAAACTTCAAAAACCATCGGAAACAGTCTGACATCGGTTAAACTAGAAAAAAACATTGAAAAACGATAAGAAAAGCGGGTTTTGTAGAAAATCTTGCTATTCCTGGCAAGCTGAATGTAGATCTTCTCTCTTCACATGCGGGACGCGGCGGGAAAAGAACTGAGGTGGAGCTAGGTCCTCCCCCCTTTTGTACAAGGGCCGGCATCGGGGGCAGTTCCTGCTGTATACTGCTAGCTGAGAAGTTTTCCGGATGGTCCTAGTGCCTGTGGCATAGTCTTGAATGTCATAGCCTGCTGCAAGAGCTCCCACTCAAAGTAAGATCTAAGGTTGGTCCAAACAACTTTTCTACCGTTAACTGACTGCAGACTTTCTCTACAGCCATAGTCCGAAGTTAGCCCTAATTACCCTTGACACACTATCACAGGGCCTTAAGATTCATTACAAATGCTCCTTTCAACACCCACCATTGCTCCCTTTATCTGCAGGTTTGTTGGCCATCCCTTAGTGTCAGAAGGTGCCGCAATACATCCCTCCGGGTTTACAGAGCTCTAACCCTGAAACTCCCTCCCTACATCTGCTCCTTGTTTAAACACGCCTCCAGTATGTACACTCTCAGGAAGTTCTCATATATAACATTTGATACTCCATGGATTAGAACTGGTTTGGTTCTTCACCCCTAAGTTATGCCCTGCTGACCTTATGGAACACTATACAAAACATCCTTAAACTTAACCTTACCGTTGGCTTGTATACATTCAAGTCCTTGACTGGGCATATGTTGAAGGATGAATGTAACAGTATGCTTGAACCCACTTACTGTAATCATGTATATTCTCTCCGACTCCTGGCATGTAATCCAACCCTTTATTCCCCTCATTCAGCACTAGTACTAAGCACTTGTATATCGTCCACCCCCTTGTCTCCCCCCCTTCGATGCGTCTTAGTTTTCTGCATTCTTCATCCCCTCCCTTCCCCCACACCTGCTCTCCTCTCCCCCTCCTGTTATATTTCTGTAACCTGCATTACTTTTTTCCGCCTTTGACCATCCTCATTGCTATAAAATCCCTTGACCTTACACTCTATGTCCTCTTCTATTGTTCCAATTTATTTTTTTGCAACTATCATTTTTCATAATTGTTGTACTCAACAGCTTTACCTGTATAGGTACCTGTGTTAGACTTAGACTTGGAAACATTCTGTTGTTCAGTATTGTACCTAGACAACTTCCTTTTGTCTGCTTTTCTTGTATATGGTATCTCAGCTGTATTTGTATTGTACCACTGTAACTGTTCTGTATTTTGCATTGTACTTATGTCCCCCCAGGATCTTCTCGCCGCAAATTAGTTTTCTCAATAGTGTTATCCTGGTAAAATAAACTTTGAATTGAACTGAATATTAAGGTGGGCAACCCTTAGTCCTGTAGAGCTGTGATGTTCAAAGGTCCGGGTTTACCTTCCACATCCCCAGCCAATAGGAGGAGAGAGACAAGAGGGAGATAGATGAGTAGGAAAGAGGGGAGACATTAGTATAAGGGAACAGAGAAAAAATCCGAAGAGTATGCGCTCAGGGTTTGTAAGGAGTGAATAGTATGGAACCTATAGGGTAAGCTCCCTCGACCCCTGTTAACCAGAGGGGCATCTGGCTAGTGGCGGTGTGAGAAGCTGCACACCTCCTCCTGATCCATTGCAAGTATAGCAGCACAGAAGTCAGTGCCCAGTAGCAATCCAGTGATGAATGTTACCAGCAGAGGGAGTAAGAGCAGCTTCATTTGGAAGGAGTAATATTAGCTACCAGCAACACTTTCTGGCAGTATAGCCAAGAGGTTAGTGCTGCGGATCTCAATGAAAACAGACAGGTGCTGTTGATGGTTCAAAACCCACACCCTCTGCATGAAGTGGGAGACTAAAAAGGGCAATACTGGAGGGAGAAGGAATCAGAGGGTGTAATTATTTAGGGTCGGGCTATATCAGAAGGGATAGGAGAGTTCCTATATGTTACTGCAGGAAAGGGAAGGACAAAACCAAAGTATAGCTAATCGGGGTGGGGGGTGAAAGTGGGCTGATAAGCTCAGGAGTGTTTAAAAGCAGGACCACCTCCGGGTGGGGGATGTGGTTGAGGAGAGTTGGGTAGGAAGAATTAAACAGAGCAGACCACTGTGAGAGCACATTGTTCCGTGGAGAGGGGGAGAGCTAGAGAGATCGCAGGCTGCCCCCAGCTGCCTCTAAGGCGGAACGGAGCTGTCCTGTGGTCCTGGGGCTGGTGGTGGGGAACTGGGGATGAGAGAGAGGGAAGGTTAAATACAGAAGTGAAGGGGGGTGGGTGTAGAAAACCTGAGCTTGGGAGGAGAGGGAGTGAGGAAGGAGAGCCTCAGGGGGACCAGCCCTGCTAAGCCCGCCCCCAGCACAAACTACTGGCCAGAAATCAGTTAAACAACTCACAGTACAGCGCTGGGTTTAGGAAAACCCTGCTAATAGCACCCTGCGCACTGCGTGGAAAGTTAATCAATAGTAGTGCTGCCGCCAGCTGTGCTTCACTACTAGCTAGTTAGTAAGCTGCCCAGTAATTGTTTAACAACTGCACAACACTGCCGGCAAGGTTCAGAAGTAGCAGAACGGAATTGTGAGAGCTAAACTAAAGGGAACAAGCTGCATTCAATGAGTTGTAAATCAGTTACACATTAAAAACAGTATCAGTTCACAGTTTATAAAATCGGCTGCACTCCACTTGGCATGCAAAGAACAGTTGATTCAGACTGCGGCTGCACTTGGCTAATACGACTGGGCTACTGGCTAAGACGGTAGGGGGTGGTTTCAACACACAGTAAAAAGCAGTAAAATAAACTAGTAGCCAGCTAGTACTCTTAAAGTCCTTTCAGGCAAATTCTATCAGAACTAGTCTGCTGACATGAAATGCAGGGACCACATGGTGTGAAGCAGCTGCTAAACGCTGAGGCAAGATGGTGCCTCACTCCAGCGAGAGACAGCGAGTTTCTTTTACCCGTGGGTGATGACTGGAGAGCAGGTTGTTTCATGGGGGAAGGGGAGAGTTCGAGATTGCAGACTGCCCCCAGATGCCTCTAAGGTGGAGCAGCACTGTCATGCGGTCCTGGATGCTGGTGGCAGGGAGCTGTTTTACATTTGTGTAGTGTTACAAAACATCTTCAGGTAGTCTGGGAAGAGAATCGAATTCCTGTTCAGGGGAGATGTCCAGTTCAATAGACTCCCCTTCCTCAACCTCGTCGTACTTCTCATATTCTTCATATTGACCCTGTGAGGCAGGATCATGGACCGGAACCAATGCTATCAGTTGCAGAACAGAGACTGGAACAAAGGGACTGCTGAACCAGTACCAGTACCAATCCCTGGTTAGTTGCTGCCCGCAAAGCCTGGAGAACCTGTAAGGCTTGTGAAATAGCCTAAACTGTAGGTATGACTGGTTTCTCTACAGAAGTCCCTTTTGCATTTCCAGCAGAGGGTTTTGTATGCTTAGTTTTCTGCTTCCTTTTTTGCCGGTTCCGGTTTGTCAGCAGGTTAGCCAGTTCTTTTCAGTTTAGATGGCTCTCCTTTGTTTGGAGTAGACAGTTCCTTTCCCTTTCCGTATTTTTATCAGTGTTTTTGGAGGAAGTAGGCTGGTCAGAGTCCCTGTCCTCCAGAACTGTATTAGATGCCATTTTCCCCCAGTTTTAGGTGGAAAGGTCTTGCAAATTTCACACTCTGCAGAAAAATGTTGTTCTCCAAGACAGACCAAACACTGTTTTATGTGATAAGGGCGAGTCCTTTATCGAGACACACATTAGAATGAAAAAAGAATCGCCCACATCAAAAGGGAGATTTCCCATTAGAGACTGCCACAAACAGCGACGGTCCTCTAAAAATATGCACTAGTTCTTGTTTTTAATGCAGGGAGCTTCGCCCCCTGCACCCTTTTTGTTGGGGGGAAGCTCCCAGCACCCCAAAATAAGGATTCTCAACTCCAGGGGGCGCGGACTTAGAAAGTATGGAAACTCCCCCCGGAAGCAAAAAAACATTGCCTGCACCAGGATCCGAACCCGGCACCACAGGCTCCAGGAGCAGTGGCTCAAGCCACTACACCACACGGCCCGCTCGGCCAAGTTATTTCCTTTAACCTCTATCTCATGAGTGTAGCGCGTATCCCTCAGCGCTACACTCGCTATAGGTATTCAGAGCTCTTTTTCTCTACTCGCTCTACATATGAGCAGTATTACTGAGTCGCTCATATTGAAGCGCACAATAATACACACTCGTATGTGATGCTACCACCAAACACAAACTGTGTTTATTTGCCTTGGCGAATAATTCACCACACTGTGTGCAGTTCTTGAAACCTGTAGGGCCAGTTTTCTTTTTGTTTTTTTCTGACATGGTAGACCCACTAAAAATAAAGCCCAAAATTAACCGCTGTAGAGTTTTTTGGTTTTGGTTTTGTCTTTTATAGTAGAAAAGCAGTTGTAACCCTCTGTTTCTAGTGGTTGATTTTCCTGAGGAAAAACAGAACCACGATAAATAAGGAACCGTGAAATAACTGTTCAGACAACAAAAAAACAGTAGAATATATATTATATATAAAAAGGACTAAAAATAAACAAAACTCAAAGGAACATCAGTTCCTCAATGGTTTCCTACAACCGAGGAAGAACAGAGAAACTAACACTAAAACTACAAAATAACCTAGAGTTAATAATAAGAGAGAAAGTAAAGGCAGCAGATAAATAAAATAAAAACGTAACTTTTGTTTCACGAAAAGCAATAAATTTCACGACTTGTGAGGAGAGATCTCCGAGGCGTCTTGACTAGGCAGGCAGAAAATGAAATCTGAGCGTTATGGGACACAGCAGTCGGTAAGAGCAGCAGTTTCAATGGTGGCACGAGCCAATGAGTGTTCCATCATTTGCATATGTTCCATTCTTTGGGCAGTTCAACACTGGAAGCTGACTGTAAGAGTTAAGAATACTGAAGAATTCCTGGGGTTATAACCACTCCTTCATGGTCTGGGTGCATATAAAGAAATTCAGCACTGGTTCTTTCCAGTTGATTTTTTTTTTTCAATTTTTCTATCCACTCCAGGAATAGTAGTGGGATTCTGGAGCAATTTAAAAGTTGCCCTGCAAAGGGACTTGTGTATTGGCAGGAGCAGTTTTTTTTGAGGGAGGGAGACCCAGCATGTCTAAAAAGTCTTCCTCCTCCTACTCCTCCTCCTCCTGGTCAGTGGTCTCTTGTATAGTGAGATCAGAGTGTCCACCATGTGCTGAACAAAAGTAAAATGAGAGGAAAAATTCTCCTGGCCACTATAGGGACAGCCAAACTTTTGGTCAGGGATATGTCAGGTTCCAAAGGTTCACCCTCTTCCTCTTCATGAATGAATGAATGAATGCATACTTTATTTTTAAGAAGCGCCTTTCCAAAACCAAGACGCTTTTACAACAGATCAATCCATAAAATGAAAACAAATATCTAAAAATCAATCCATAAATATATTTTAAAAATCTGGATATGCCAGATTAAACAAATATGTCTTCAGGGCAGACTTGAAACTTTGGACAGTCAGGCAATCTCTCACCCGATGAGGTAGAGAATTCCACAGGGTCGGGGCCATAAAACTAAATGATCTTGCCCCAGATGTCTTTAAACGAACCCTGGGAATCTCTAGCAATCCCTCATCGGTGGATTGGAGCCAATGGGAAGGACAGTAGGGATGAAGAAGATCTTGCAGGTAACTAGGTCCCTGATCGTGTAGGGCCTTATAGGTCAGAAGATCGACCTTGAAGGTAATCCGCCATTGAATTGGCAGCCAGTGCAGTCCACAGAGAACAGGCGTTATATGACTGGTCCTTGACGTACCAGTCAAAAGCCTGGCCGCCGCGTTCTGCACTAGCTGCAAGCGGCGGATATCTACCCCCGGTAGCCCTAGGTACAGGGCACTGCAGTAATCCAAGCAGAGGTAACGAAGGCGTGGACCAATGTTGGAAGGTCATCAGCAGGAAAGTACAGTTACGTAAGAATTTACCGTAACAGTAGATCTTCGAGAACAGCTCTTGCAGCAGGTTACACCATTAGGACTGAAGCCAGCAGGCGCCAGGACCCCACAGAAATTTTCTAGCTAGCAGTATTCAGCGGGGACCGCCTCCGACGTCAGTCCCGCCCCCCGACGCCAGGCGTAGTACATATGGAGGCAGTCCCCCATAATCCTCAGTTCTCCCGCTGGAGACTCCCGGCCGCTGGATGACATCAGAAGAGGAGACAGAGGATCCGCCATCAAATGGCAAACAAAGAGGCTGTAAATGCCTTATCCTAGGAGAAGGATGTTGTGACTGCAACCTACCTCCAGCGGGGATGATGGGAGGGAAAGTACCTGCTGCAAGAGCTGTTCTCGAAGATCTACTGTTATGGTAAGTTCTTACGTAACTGTACTATCTTACTTCGAGAAACAGCTATTGCAGCAGGTTACACCATTAGGACTGATTCCCAAGCAATACTGGAAATCACACACCATCGGGAAGAGGAAAGGTAAAAATCCTCGAATTACATCGAGCCTAGGACAGAAGTCCCTGAAGGACTGCTAGACCAAATCTTGCTCTTCGCCTGGATGCAATGTCCAGGCTGTAATGCCTGATGAAAGTGTGTACGGAGCTCCACGTAGCTGCAGCACAAATAGCTGAGGTGGATATGTTCTTTAAAGCCGCAAAACAGGTAGCCACCCCTCTGGTGGAATGACCCTTAACCGCGTCCGGCAAGGGTTTGTTGCGCTTCTGGTAACAGAACGTAATGCACGGAATGAGCCACCTGGACAGCGACTGTTTTGAGACAGGAGCTCCCATCATCCTGTGGGCAAAGGAGACGAAAAGTTGGTCCGATTTTCAGTGTTTGGTTCTGGTCAGGTAGTATCTGAGACACCTATGCACATCTAGAGTGTGCAAAAGGGCTTCTCTATTAGAGTATTTTGGAAAATACACTGGTAGATCAATGTCCTGATTAAGGGTGAGAGCTGAGACCACCTTAGGCAGAAATTTAGGATTAGTCCTTAGGGATACCCTGTATTGGTGAAAACCAAATAAGGTTCTTTGCACATAAGTGCATGCATTTCAGAAATCCTTCTGGCCGAAGTAACGGCAACTAAACATAACGTTTTCCAAAAGAGAAAACGTAGCTCGCAATCTGCGGCTGGTTCAAAAGGTAGCAGCGTGAGCTGCTCCAAGACGAAGGGTAGATCCCATGGTGGGATCGGATCCTTAATCGGGGGCCTAAGGTGGAGGACACCCCTCAGGAAGGCACGTGTCGTGTCCAGTTGAGCTACAGTGCGTTGGCCTATAGGGATGTGATAGGCTGAAATGGCACAGAGGTGTACCTTAATCGAGGAGTAAGCCAAAACGGAATGGAAAAGGGACAGCACGTAATCCAATACCAGCTTCTCTGGGCAGTCCAAAGGCGATAAGCCGCGCGCTTGAACCTATAAGCAAAACCTGTGCCACTTCACGGCGTAGGTCGCATGGGTAGCCGGTTTCCTGGCAGCAGTGAGAACGTCTGCCACCTCTTGTGAGACCCCGTGTCGCATCTAGGCTATGTCTCTAGGAGACAAGCATGCAGGTTCAGGGAACATAGGTCCGGATGGACTAAAGAACCTGCCTACTGAGACAGCAAATGGGAGCTGATTGGTAAAGGCACTGGAGGTTCCCGGGATAGCTGATGCAAGAGAGGGAACCAGATCTGTCTGGGCCAAAAGGGCGCAATCAGTATAAGCATCGCTTGCTCCCTCCGAAGTTTTAGAAGAACTCTCTGGATCAACGGAAAAGGGGCGATGGCGTAGAGGAAATCTGCCTGCCCAGGAGAGGGACAATGCATCTCACCAGAAAACACCAGGCCCTGGATCTGGCAAGCAAAAATTGGGCAGTTTTGCGTTGGATGGGGACGCAAAAAGGTCTAGCTCTGGAGTACCCCATCTGTGAAACTGATCCTCTGCCACCTCCTGCAGTAGTTCCCATTCGTGGACTCTGGCCTGAGAGCGGCTCAGGCTGTCTGCGATGACATTGTCCATTCCTGGAACATGAACGGCAATAAGATTTGCGCCGTGTTGTAAGACCCAATCCCACACTCTCATGGCCTCCCTGCAAAGTGGGTAGGAATGGGTGCCTCCATGTTTGTTGAGGTAATACATCACCGCGGAATTGTCTGTTTGTAACAGAAGTGTACCCGGTGGAATCTCCGAATGGAAAGCCTGCAGGGCGTAAAGAACTGCCCTCATTTCCAGGATGTTTATGTGGAGATGAGACTCTTGGTCTGTCCACAGGCCCTGAGACCGGACACCGTTGAGGTGTGCTCCCCAACCGAGCCCTGAGGCGTCTGTGGAGAGTGTCACAGTCGGGGACGGTGCTATGAAGGGGACTCCCGCCGAGAGATTTCTCGAATCTAGCCACCATTGCCAATCTCGAATTACGGCCTTCATGATCCGGATTGGATGCTGCAAATGGTCTTGCCTTTGGTCCCATTGTACCCATAACATCCACTGGGTTACCCGCATGTGGAGACGGGCTAGCAGGACTGCTGCAATGGCCGCAGCCATGTGTCTGAGCAGGCAAAGGACCAGTCTGGCAGGAACGATCTTCTTTGCCGAAAAGTCCCTGGTGAGGGATCCGATTCTGTCCGGGGGGAGGAAAACTTTCCCTTGGATGGTGTCCAGAACTGCGCCTACGAATTGCAGAGTCTGGGACAGAACCAGGCTTGACTTCTCGTAATTGATGATAATGCCCAACGTCTCGAACAGAGACTGAATGCAGTGAATGGCAGACATCAGGGCCTCCCGGGAGGGCGCCATGAGAAGCCAATCGTCCAGGTAGGGGAACACGTAGTGGCCCTGTCTCCTCAGAGATGCAGCTACGACTGCCATGCACTTCGAGAACACCCAAGATGCTGATGACAGCCCGAAGGGAAGAGTTCGGAACGGATAATGGTGACCCTGAAACTCGAAGCGCAGGAACCTCCTGTGCGCCTGAGCAATAGGAATATGCAGGTAAGCATCCTGCATGTCCAGGGACGCTAGAAAAGCGCCCTTCTTCAGCATGGGAATCAGACCAGGAAGGGTCACCATGCGGAAGCACTAGTACAAGACCGAGACGTTGAGGTCGCTGAGGTCCAGTATTGGGCGGAGGTCCCCTGTCTTCTTTGGAACCAGAAAGAAGCGAGAATAATATCCTAGTCCCCTCTGGCTCCTTGGTACATACTATATGGCCTCTTTTCCCAGAAGCGCGAGCACCTCTTGCTGTATGAGCAGGGCATGCTGACCCGAGTAACAGGAGAGCAGGGGAGGTCTTGCAGGTGGGTCATCTAGAAACTCTATACAATGGCCTTTCTTGACCAACTGGAGAACCCACCTGTCGGTGGTGATCGACTGCCACCCTAAAAAGTGGCGAGCGATGCGACCCCCAACTTTCCTTGCCCGTTGATCCACAGGAGGGGTGGGGACCGGGAAGGAGTCATGCTGTGGCAGCATTAGTCCCTGCGGGCTGGGCCGACTTTGTGTAACGTTGGCCTCTGCCTGGGGATGACTTGGCCTGGGCCTTGCGCAAAAAAGTACCCCTTTGCTGCTGGCCGGAACGTTCCTGCTGCCTTTGTTGCTGGCCGCGAAAACGGCTCTGGTTCCTACGAAAGGAACTAGGCCTGGATCTGTACATGGCCTGTACAGATCAGACTGCCTTCCCTGTGTCCTGGAGCTTGATGATGACCTTCTCAAAGGATTCACCAAAGAGTACCTCGCCATTGTACGGGACATCTAGAATATTCTTCTGTACGTCCAGGGTGAAGCTGGAGACACGGAGCCAGGAGTGTCGCCGCAGACAAACGCCTGACGCTGCAGCTCTGGCAGAAGAGTCCGTGGAATCGTATGCTGCTCTAAGCACTTGGGTCCCCACATCTGACCCGGTGCAGAGTAGGTTGAGGAGCTCTTCTCATCCGGTCACTTCTCTTGAGCAAGCAATCTTGCTCATTAATCAGTTTGGGCATTTTTCCCAGTATAGATTGAATATATCTAAATCTGTGATCTTTCCCTTAAATGTTTACACATATAAGCGGGACTTTACTAAGTTTGGAATGCACTGGTCCTCCAAGTCAATTAAATATTTAGGTATCCACTTCTCCTCTGACTTAACCTTACTCAAAAAGCTTAATTTAGATGTTATTAAATCTCAAGTTCAGCAGGATCTACTAAGGTGGTCCAATCTTCCCATCTCTCTTGGGGTAGGATCAATATCGTTAAGATGAATGTCCTTCCCGTATCTTCTATCCGCCAATTTACTGGGTCTGTGGCTACCGCTCTCGCACTTGCAGCAGTTTCATGCGGTCTTTCGAATTCCTCTGGCATGGGAAAGGGCCAGACGCTCCTTCCTCAGTTCTTTCTCCCTAAGGATAAGGGGGCTTCGCCTCCCAATCTTCTACTATACTACTGGTCCTCTCACTTATCCAAGAGTGGGAGATGGATCTCGCCTAATCCTGATCCTCTCCCCAATTTGGCTCCAAATTGAGAAACTGATCCTTTCGAGACCAAGGTGGACCCCATGGCCATTTATTATATTCCATCTCTCTCCTTTCACAGGAGATAACGGACCAAACAATTCTCACGCCTCTTAAACCCTTTCTCAGTGTTTGCATTTTTTAAGGATCCCACCTAAATTGGATCTTGGGCAGTCCATCGCTCTTAATCCTAACATTGTTGGGCAACTCGGTAATTATCCCTGATTGGCTTCCTCAGGTTAACAATACCAGTCTGGACCAATATTATGATCAGGGTTCCCTTCTCTCGTCTTCTGAGATTCTTACCAAATTTGGTATCCCCATGGGCAGAGTTTTCAAGGTATATCAATTAAGGCACCTCATTGCTAGGAAATTTAGTACTCAATTCAGAGAAACCATGGTTCAGCCCTTCCTATCTCATATTTCTACCCTTGCTTCTAAACCACATTCTATCTCGACAGTATACTCTTTTTTACTGGACTATAAGTTTCCGAGCCTGTTATGGGATCTGGTATCTGGCCTTCTTTACTTCCCGGGTTACTTTGAATTGGTCCCAGGTTTGGAAGGACCTGCACAGATACCATACTCAGGACAGACTCAAACTTACCCAATATTATATTTTAAATAATATGTATTATAGCCTAAGAAACTTTTCCGCTTAATAGGCTAGCTCTCTCCCAGTGTACCAGGTGTTTGCAAGAGGAAGGTAATCCCCTTCACATTTTCTGGCATTGTACCAAGGTTGCTCCGCTCTGGTCAGCTATTCGTGACAATTTGGACCCCTATTGGGCCTTACTCCCTTTTTCACTCCTGAAATTTGTATTCTTGGGGACTATAGTAATATCGATTGTGTTGAGCGTCGATATCATATTGCCCTTGTGTCTGGTGCTGTTAAGAAGAGAGTCCTTAGACACTGGACTGACCAACTATCTCGGACTTATTCGGAATGGTTGACTGAGCTTTCTGCGTGTCTAAATGTTGAAAGACTTTCCGCCAGTATGCGGTACCGTATGGATCTATTTCAGAAAAGGTGGGGTAAATTATATGCTCTGTATGTACACAAATGACCTCTTGGCTTCCCTTTTGCTGCCCAGGGTAGTTTCCTCCTTATTCCCTTTTGTATACATACCCTTTGACCTTTTGGTTGCTTTCCGGTGTATCACTTGATACAGTAATTGTTACTCGGCACACTTGAGTTCAGGGAGGTGGGGTGGTAGGGGAGGAGTGTGGGTGGAAGGGAGGTGTTTGGCAGGGGGGGGTTTATTTTGTACCATGTATGGATAATTGGGTCATTGTATCCCATGTAAATGTTGTTTCTCTTTTTGGAAAATTAATAAACTTGAATTTCAAAAAAAAAAGGTTGAGGAGCTCTGCTTTCTGCTCGCCATCGGGAAGCTTTTCAACCAGGTCCTGGCCCTGTTCCCACAGGGCGGTCTGGAACTGTACCATATGGGTAAGGTAGTTCAGAGACCTGATGGCGCATCTAGCAGCTGCGTATGTGCGCCTCCCCAGGGCATCCAATTGCTTGGATTCCTGGTCCGGTGGCTGAGTGCTCATATACTGTGGCCTTTGAGACTGGTCATGTGAGGCCATGATGACCAGGGAATCTGCCAGAGGTTGCTTCGCCAAGTACTGGTCTTCTCTCGGAGCCTTGTACTGGCGGTCAGCCTTCTTCGGCACCGCGGGAGTGGAGTGCGGATGCTTCCATGCAGCCTTGGTGACGTCCGCAAAGGCGTCCATCAAGGGTGGCACTACCACAGGCTTTGGGTCTTTCTGCCGAAGGTAGCGGGCAAGGCATTGCCGTTCAGGGTCAAGGTCTTCAGCATCCCACCCCATGTTGTCCTGGACGAGCCTCATGATCTCAACAAAAGAGGGATCATCCGCTGGAGACCTGGGGAGGTCATGTGGGTCAGGAGAGGAGATGCTGAGCGGAGAAGGAGATCTGGAGTATTCCGAAGTGTCCAATCTTGAATCCTCCCCCGGAGTATACCGGCATCGTCTGGGTCATTTGGGGCTGGGTGACCCTGACGGAGATCTGGCAGGAGGCCTTCTCCTGTCTGTAGATCTGCCCCTATAGGAGGTGGAGTCTGTTCCTTGGGGGTTGGTGGTCGTCCTACTGGCCCCTTAGGTGGAGGAGGGGTGGAGGTGGTGAAGGGGTAGGAGGAGGAGGAGTAGGAGGAGTAGGAGGACGACGACGGACGGAGACCACATCCTTCCTGATGGTGTCCCACCAAAAAATAAAGAGTTCCTTTACTTCTGCGATATTTATGCCCAACGAAGGGCCTGGCGCCGGTGGTCTGTCGCCGGGGTCGGACTTCAAGTCCCCGGGTGTCTCCCGGTCTGGAGAGGGTTCCCGTGGAAGCCCAGCATCCTCAGTGTCGCTCGCCTGGTCTTCGGGCAGTGGGTTGTCCTCCTCCGTCGATTCCCTATGACCGGCGTCCGCCGGTGACGGGGGTGCGGTCTTCCGCTTGGAGATGCCGACGCCGGCCCCTGGCCAACGCCTCAGACTCCTGGCGCGCAACGCCTGGCCGGCAACTGGTGTCTAGCAGGTGTCACTGCCTAAGTGAGCCAAGCCGATTTGAAATATTTGGAAGAACGCTGGGGGTGAGCCGACGTGAGGGTCCGATGCCCTTTTCAGGGACGCCAGGTCCTTGGTCTTTCTTGGTGCAGGATCAGGACCTCTGGGAGGTTGGGAGACTGACCTGGCGTCGGTGTCCTGACGTCGGGTGAAAGAAGATGACTTATGGCGTTCATAAGACTTCGAAGAGGCCTTGGATGGGGTTGAGGAAGCCGAGGGCCTCGATGTCTTAATCGGCTGGAGCGAGGAACAGCCGCCTTAAGTCCGGACCTTAACCGGGGCGCGATCAGCCCTGAGGGAGAGAGGTCCGATCTGGAGCCAGAGCTGCAGGAGTCCGAGGCCCGAGCTGGGGACCTAGACCTCACCTTCTCCCAGTGCTTGTGGGATTTTTGAAGAAGATTCTCCCCTGGAGGAAGGTTCTTGGTCCATCCTTTATAGTTTCTCTTCGAGGAGATATGCCTGAAGTGCCTTCTGACGGCGGATCCTGGTACGGCTATTGAAACCCTGGCAAAAGGTGCAGGCCTTGGTGTCGTGGTCTGGGCCTAGGCAACGCACATAGGAAAAGTGAGGATCCTTGAAAGGGATCTGTTTTTCCGCAGGCACACTTTGAAAGGTGACCCTCAAGTGATGGAGTTGGAGAGGACATCAGTTGTGCGAAGAAAATATTCGACGAAATTTCTGCAGTCGTCATGCGCTAGAAAGAGACCGAGAGGCTGATGCTGGCGAGTCGACGGCGGGAAAAGAACTGAGGATTATGGGGGACCGCCTCCATATGTACTACACCTGGCATCACCACTGAATTCTGCTAGCTAGAAAATTTCCGTGGGGTCCTGCTGCCTGCAGGCTTCAGTCCTAATGGTGTAACCTGCTGCAAGAGCTGTTTCTCGAAGTAAGATCCAGATGCTTCACTCTGGCTATATTCCTCAGATGGTAAAAGGAAGTTTTGACAGCGGCTGACACCTGATGTTTAAGGGTCAGAGAGTCATCAAATATAACACCCAAGTTCCGCACCCGGTCTGAGGTCGCTGACTGGGTCCCCCCATGCCAAAGACCCGAAGGTGACCCAGTCTGCAAACCCGCCCCTCAATGGCCTGGATCCACAACCAACACCTCAGTTTTTTCAGGGTTTAACCGCAACCAGCTCACAGTCACCCAGTCCTGAATCTCGGTGAGACAGATATTAAAGACTGAGACAGCATCACCCTGGTCGGGCATGAAGGACATGTACAGCTGAGTATCATCTGCATAGCATCACCCCCATAATAAAAGCCCTGTCCCAATCCAGGGTCTGAGGGATGAGGGGTGTTAGGATCAGGAGGAACATTAAAGATACTGCCCATAGCCTGAATAGTTTGGTATAACTGTCAAGCCTTAGCAGAGGGTGTATCTGTTTGTGTCACTGGTGTCTCCCATGCTTTTCAGCAGGAGGGGCAGTGATATGCTTTTCTTTTTGCTTCTTTTAAGCAGGCACCGAGTCAGAAACCTGCTCATTTGGCTTGGTCAGAATTATTTTTATCAGACTTATTTTCAAAGTGGTTCTTGCAGGACCTGTCTTTAGAGTTTTGGTGAGATGAAGACCCCTCTTCAGGGTTCTTGCTAGAGGGACAGGCAAACAGAGGCCATAATTTCCAATCTTTTAGCCCTTTTCTTTACGGTTTTGGAGCAGAATTTAGAGCAAACCTCAGAGTTATGAGCTGGACCTAAACAACTTAAATAGACATCGTGGCCATCTGTATTGGCCACCATTTTGGAGCACTTAATGCAACTTTTAAAACCTGTAGGTCCAGCTTTTTTAGGTCTATCTAACATGCCAGTTCATCAGAAGACCTCTAAAACACTGTTCCCAAATGGGAAATGAAAGAATTCGGATGGTTCCCAAGCGCTTTGGAACTGCGAAGAAACAGTTCCCAAAAAGCTGAAAATACTAAAACAAAATTAAGAAAACACTGTTCCTGCGAAAAATAGGGAACAATTAACTGATTAAAGTATAAAGAATAAAAAGAGCGTTTTTTTTTTTTTTTTATTAACACCAGAATCACTTTATTTTTATTTACTAGTAGTTTCTACCCCTCCACGGAGCAGACAGATGGCTCTGGCTCCTCCTCGGAGGGGCTCTTTCCTCGGTCCCAGTCACACCTGCTCTTCCCCACACCCCCGCACCCCTAAGGATTAACCCCCAGTGGGGCTCGCTCACCCCCCCCCCGGAGCAAAATCCAGAATTGGGGGCGACATCACGGGGAACGACCAGGCCATCACGGGTCTTGTCGGCTCCCAACATTTTTCTTCCATTTTTCTCCAGAGCCCACATCCATTCAGTGGGCAGGGCAACTGTCCCACCTCTGCAGAGGTAGCCTATCACCCTGGATGTTGGCCCACCCCGTGCGTGGCTGTGCGCCTGTGCCAACACCCAGCCACCGCTGGGTGTCAGTCTACAGCGCACAGCGCTAGTTCCCCTTTCCTGAGGGAGGAGAGCTATCTACTGATGCTCAAATCCTTCCTCCCATGTTGGCCCGGTGGCACTGAGGGCTGAGGCCCTGTATGCCACACCTCGTCCACACCGGCAACCCAGGTTCAGGAACGAGCCCGAGTCACTGGGGGTTGGCAGGGGAGGACTAGGATTGAGTGTCCGATGACAGCTCTCCTAGTCCTGGGGAAAGGGGTGGGTGCACGCCACGCTCTGGCAGTCCCTGGGGATGCCCGGAGGAACTGCAGTGGCGCGGGTGCTCAGCAGGGGGGAGCACGGCAGACGTTTGCACGTTCATGCGCGGACGTCATTGCACATCTGTGCTCCCATTGGGGAGAAAAGGGTAAAAGCATGGTCCGCGGCAGCCTGATGGCCGCTCACTTCACCGGCCAATGATGCCTGAAATTGGCATGTGGGGGTAGTCGATCCTTGCCGGGTGCGGGGGCTGAAGGGGGAGCCCCTCTCGATGGTCGTAGCTGCATATGCCAGCTGGGCACACCGGCTTGGGGGTCGGAGGTAAAGGTAGAAGCAGTGGCTGGATGTACAGCAGGACTGTGGCTGCAAGGAGAGAAAAATAGAGTAGTGATAAAAATCCTTCCTCCCCCCCACCTGACCCCCAAGCATCCAGAGTCCGTTCCCAAGCCTGGGTCCCCGGCGTGGCGTGAGGTGTGGCATCCAGCGCCTCAACCCTTAGCGCCACTAGGCCGGCGCAAGCGCTTGAGTTTTCTACCTCAGAAAAAGAGCAGGAACCATGATAGGAACTACTGAAGAGAATGAAGTCGCAGTTCCAGAGAATTGATAGGAATCACTAAAAACTCTCAAAACTATAAAAAGTCCTTCAAAAAACTCTAAAGGCAGCAAAAATAACTAAATACTACTGACTTAGAAAGAAAAGAACTTCTTCAAGCGAAGTCTGAAGAGAGCTCCTGGGCAGGGTTGATCCAGTCAGTGGAGAAATGAATCTCATGCACCTCCAGCACAACCTACAGGCAGCAAACCTCTCTCCGTTCTGATTGGCTAATTCTATACTATTATTAGCATCGACTCCACCTCCGGGGCAGTGCAAATTGCATTAGTCAAGCATACTGAAGGATTCCTGGGATGAGAAACTTGGTTTCTCATGCCAAGCCCAAAGCACTCCCGTAGGTCACTGTCAGTTAATGCCCTGTATAGAAGGCATACGTTCCCAATTAGTCTTCGATATTCCAGAGAAAACATTCCCAAATCGCTCATTCTTTGTTCATAATCTAGTCCCTTAGATAGCTTATCATTCTGGTGGCTCTCTTTTGCACCCTCTCCAGGGATTTAATCTCGGTTTTAGATCCTCGTGACCAAAACTACATGCAACGGTGATCTTGTCGCCTCTTTTACTACCTTAATGGATAGTTTGCCGACTCTCTTGTCAGAGAACGCAGGGTGAAGCTGCTGCTCTCTGTCGAGGTCTGTAACGGAGTTCCAAAGTCCTCTACTGACACTGCAGCATGCTGGAGCGGCAGCTTGTCTCCCCCCTTTTTTTTTTTAATATGTAAATTTGGATAGGCTGGCATTTCAGTTAGATCTGAGAGAGTTAGTGGGGAATTTATCTTCTCCCCCCTCCCCCCTTTTGATGGGAGTTCATTAATCTCTGGTCCCGAAGGAGGGAAATGGCTGACATGATTTGGCGCCAAAGGAGGGTAATGGTGGTCCTTGCAGCGGATGGCAGAAACTCCTCTCTCCTCATGTAGGGATGATCTCCGAGGTGATGAGACAAATTTACCTCTGAAGAAAAATAGGAGATGCGTGTTTTATGTTTGATGGCCCTTAACATAAAAGGAAAAGTTAAGTAACTGTCGCCCTGATTTTAGCACAATTAAGTTAATTGATTAGGGCAAGATGGGTCCCAAGGATCACTTGGGGTTCAACATGGGGTTAACGCTGATGGCATCAGTATGGGGGTATACTGACAGTATGACGGGGAGTTGGGGCACAACTGTGTATCAAGGTACAGCAGCAAAGAGCAGGCTACACATCAGTCGAGGCTGCAATAATGGCTGATATCGATGCGTGTTGCCCTCTCCCCCGTGCCTCTCTTGACACAGTAGTTCCCAAAAAACAAAACAAAGGCAAGAAAAACACTGACCTTTTCTCAAATATTCCTTCCCTCATAGGATAAGCCATGTAACTAATCAAATGGCTCCATGCCACTGGAGGGCTAGTTAAAATAGGTGGCTACCTTACTTTAACAAATAAGTAAAACACAGAGTCCGACGCATGCAAATGAAGGAAGACTCATAAGACAGGCTTTAACTCAGGGAGCTGGTGAGGTTTAGGGCATATGGAGGTGAGGGGGGATTCTCACAATTTATGCAAGGGTCAAATGGTAATGTCTTGAATTTCAGGTTTGCTCATCCCTTGTGGAGACCACAGTGGTCTTGTACTACTGACTTTGACAGGAAAAAATGGCAAGTGAATTCCCCCACTGTGTGGAGGGGTAAGTGCTTTCAAGTGATCAAGACTTTGGCATGTGAGGAATAGACTATGGTCACTGAGGGATGTACAGCAGGTACCTAGGCCTCTCACATAATTAGCTGTATCAGAAGTAGGAGAACACAGAATGGGGGTGGATTGCCCAAGGGGGACAGAGTAGCTACAGAATCTCAAATTTTAGCACCAAGTACCCTGCTGCTAAATACCTTCCACAAAAGGGCAAGTAATAAGAATAGGTCAATTAGAAAGTTAATGGGCCACTTAATGAGTAAGTGTGTAACTAAATGGGGAAATACTGTTCAAGTATAGGTATCCAGATAATTATGATCCAGCAGTAGCATCAGGGTTTCTATGCAAACAGTTCAAATCAAGTTCAGCGAAGTTCTTGGTCTTTTTATTGTTTTTTCTTGTTTCACTGTGTTTGTCAGGAGGCAGTATACTGCAGTGGGTTAAGGCTCTGAACTGTAGATCTGGAGACCTGGGTTTGAATCCCCCAGTCGCTTAGGTGCATACTGTGTGATCCTGAGCAAGTCATTTAACTTCCTCGTGCTCCCAGGTCACATCTGGAAACAAGCTGTGGCTTAGTGCTGTTACTCCTGGTTAAACAATGTTCCTTTTCCCTACTATGTTTTGTCTCAGTGTATCTTATCCTCGTTTTTTTATGTAACATGATATTGGATACGGATAGACTGAAGAGGAAGCACTCTCTGTGGTCAAGTTAAAGTTCTAAGATTCAAGTGCTGGGGGGGGGGGGGCGCGCGCAGAAGGGAAAACTAGGAGAATGAATAATTCCTTGTCCAAGTGGGGATGTCTCTGTCACACCTCTTAAACAGTCGTGATGTTTATATATTAAAATCAGTTATAGGTTTCACCAGTTATGAGACATGTTATCCCCTAGAGGGCAGCAAAAGATTAGATAGCAACTCTACCTATATACACAATGTGATTGCGGAACCAATGTATTAAGACAGTTTTCAGACACTACACATATGGGTGTTCTGCGTTTTCTTTTCTTCCTCTGTCTGCTGCTTGCTTTGTGGGGGTGCTCCTTGGGGTTAGAAAGCTCAAACGGTGGAGCAAGGGACAGATGGAGCACACTTGGTTCTCAGGTAGGACGCAGCCAGGAAGTGGGGATAGGGTAAATTAAAATAGCTATAGCATCAATTAAATACATTTCTTGGAATATGAAAGGGGTTAACCACCAAATAAAGAGAACTATCTTCTTATTGTACCTTATATCACAAAAATGTAATTTTGCTCTCCTACAGGAGCCGCATTTACTCAAAATAGAAGTGTCCAATTTTTTCTTATTTACAATTTTTCGCCAGGAAAGACATTATGCCAAGCCTCATTTCCAGGTATGTCCTGGGATCACAAGGAATTTAACTGACTTGCTCATGGTCACACAGTACACAAATGGTGTCTGTGGGATTCAAGTTCGGTGTTCTTAAACACTATGCTATACTGCCTCCCTATACTGATAAAGGATTGGGTGGGGTCTGAATTTTCCAGCAGTTTTTCCAACTAAAAAAGTGGGCTCTCAATTCTTATTAGCAACCCCTCAACTTCAAGCAGAAAAACACTTAGTGGTTAAAAGGGAATAGGTAATGGTCAAAGTCACTGGTTTTTACGGGAAAATCTGGAAAAATTCCAGAATGTGGACTGACTGCACACAAGTAAAACAAAGAATTTCACAGAATTGTGTTATTTATTAAATTTTGATGATCGGGTAGGCCCGCTGAGCCATTTAGACCAGATCAGAAAATCTGCAGAAAGAACAGTAAGTAGATCTTGGAGAGAATTTCTTTCACCAGGTCACAGCAATGGAACTACAGCCATCAAGTACTAGGACCACACAGAAACTTTTTGCAAGCAGTCCACTAGGGGCCACCTATGACAATGTCCTGCATCGGCTCTCCTTATACAAATGTGGGAGGCCCCTTCCCTCCTCAGTTCCCTGCTGGAGATCATGCTCAGAGGACCTCCCTACAGGGAACCAGGAGGGGAGCTATGGCTCTACAGACAAGGTGAGGCAGAAAACCGCTGGCAAAGCCCTATGGAGAAGAAGCTCTCAGGATGGAGGGTGGGACAACAAGGCCTGATGAAAGAAATTTTCTTGAACATCTACTGTTATGGTAAATACGTAACTGTTCTCTTCAAGGATATCTCTTTCATCAGGCCTCACCTACGGAACAAGTACCAAGCAGTACTCGCAGAAAAACAGTTTGAGTGGCTGGAACCTACAGGCCTAAGAAAGTAGGCCTTGAAGTACAGCAAGGCCAAAGCCTGCCCCTTTTCTTGAGGCAATGTCCAGACTGTAATGCTTTGTGAAGGTGTAGACAATACTCCAGGTGGCAACTGCACAAATCTCAGCTGCAGATACATTCTTGAAACAAGCACAGAAGTGGCCATGCATCTAGTATCCACGAACAACCCCAGGAAGCTCCTTACCATACTTACTGAAACAGAAAGTAATACAGTTGCCAACCATTTGGACAAACACTGTTTAGAGACGGACGAATGAAACAAAAAAAACTGTGAGGACTCCCTGCAGTCCTCTGTACGGTGTATACAGTACCTGAGCATTCTATGTACATCTAAACTGTGCAGCAATGCTTCCCATGAATTGGCATGCTCAGGAAAATAAACTGGCAGGTAGATGCTCTGATTCAGAGTAAACTTAGACACCACCTTTGGTAAGAACTTAAGATTGGTACGCGAAAGCAGCTTGTTTTTGTGAAAAAATCAAATAAGGAGGCTCTCACATTAGAGCCTGAAGCTATGAAATTCTTCGAGCAGAAATAACAGCAACCAAAAATAACACTTTCCATGACAGAAAGCATAGGCCTCAAGTCGCAGCTGGCTCACACGGAGCCAAAGTAAGCTTCTCTGAAACAAAATCCAGGTTCCAAGCTGGAACAGAACTGCGGATAGGAGACTTCAACTGCAGAATGCAGCTGAGCAACCATCAGTAAGCATGTGAAAGGCTGAAATGACAGCCCAGTGCACCTTAATAGAAGAGTACTGCAGGCCTGCATCTGATAAGGACAGCAAATACTCTAGAACCTGGTTTACTGGACAGGTAAAAGGATCCAGTTGATGAGAAGCGGCCCACAAAGAAAACTGCTTCCAGTTCACAGAGTAAGTGGCTCTGGAAGAAAGCTTTCTGGCAGCCACCAAAACATCAGCAGTCTTTTGGGACACTCCAAATCTGGCAATGGCTATGTCTTCTGGAGCCATGCATGAAGGTGGAGCGAGGTCTGGATGGAGCCAGTGTTCCCTGCTCTTGTGTCAGAAGACCCTGGCATTATGGCAGGGGTACTGGAGGTTCCACCACCAGCTGTTGAAATAAGAGGAACCAAATCTGATGAAGCCACAGTGGGGCAATGAGTGTCAGAGCTGCCCCCTCCATCAGAACACTGCCCAGCTGAGGAGCTTGTAACAGGGGACTGCAGAGAGCCTTAAGAGGTAAAGCTTCCTTCCTTCCAGCCTGCTTGTGGAGAGGTCTTACCCCACCCACCCAGGGCCAGCACTCCATTTATTACTGCTTACATGTCACGTGACATATCACGTGACCTACCCAATTTTTTTACTAAGTGCCCACTTTCCCATTTACAGCTTATACACTCCAACCACAATGGGTTACTGCACTATCATCTCTGACACCGCTCCAACCATTTCCCCATCTCCACTCCACTACTAATTCAACCCCTGACCACTAGAAGTCACTAGAGCTCTCTTCTAACCCTTTCTGCTGCCTTTCTCTTCTTCTCTAATCTCTACTCCCTCCTTTCCATCTCCCCACCCATTGTCCCACCACAGTCCCCTTGCAAGGCTCAAACCCTGTACCCCCCAACTCCAACGTCTGTAGCCCATCCACTAAGCCAACAAACCAGGCCAATATCTACCTCTAGTTCAAAGCCTTTAACACTTCCTTTCTCCCTACTTAGAAAAAATACTTATCTTCTGTCCCACTGCAGGTCTCAAACCCTGTACCCTTGCTGTCAGAGTCAGCAGCTCTACCACCTAACCATCATATCTGGCTATCTCATCCTTACTTTCTAAAGCTCTCATAGTTTCTGACCCCCATAGTCTGCTAAAATAATATTCTTGGTACCACTGCAGGCTTCAAACCCTGCACCCTAGCAGCCAGAGTCAGCAACCCTGCCACACAACTATCTTATGTGGCTATTTTTTACCCCAGTTTCAAGGCTCTCAAAGCCTCTGCCTCACCCTCCCCCACCCACCCCCAATAGTCTGCTAAAAATTTTTTCCAGCTTTCACTGCAGGTTACGAACCCTGTACTCTCCCACTAGTATCCTCAGCACTACCGCTGAGACAACCAAAGCAAGCTAACTCATGCTTAGTATCTAAAGCTCTCAAAGCCCCCATCATTATAGCCTGCCTAAAATAAATCTCTCCTCTGCCCCACCGCAGGTCTCAAACCCTGTGCCTTTGCCACCATAGTCAGCAGCACTGCCACTGAGCCTACAAGTCAAGCTACTGTATTGTGGCATATCTCAAAGCTCTTACAGCTTTTCTGGCTCCCCCCACAACCTCTTTGTTCTACCCCCAAAGCTATCTAGGCACCATGTCTGGTCACTTCCACCTTATGTGCCTCATCCTCATAACCACCCTGGGGTTCACCTCCCACCAGCCAGACCTCACCCGATGCCCTTGGTGGACTGCACCTTTGCATCTCTCCAGAACTGGCCATCCCCCCCCCACCTTGTCATCACACACTGGAACCCTGCATCCACCTCCCACCGACAGCCCCAACCCCAGCACCCACCCGGGCCCCCCCTGGCTCCACCCCTACTATGTCTGCCCATCCCTCCAAACCCTACCCATCCCCTGCTCCACTACATCCACCCCCAAATGTACTCCCAAAATATAACAACCTGCCACCCTATGGTTAGAGCCTTAGTCATCCTACTACTCCTCTCCGGTAATATCCACCCTAATCCAGGCCCTGCCCCCACAACTACAACTACCAGACCCTCTTGACTCCGCAATGCCTCCCTGAATATACGCAGCCTGCCAAAGAAATCTGCAGCGCTTCAATGCAGGGCCACCTTTCACCAACCAGACATCACCCTAGTGGAGACCTAGTTCTCCAAATCTACTCCCGATGCCTTTGTCTCACTCCCCGGATACATCCTATCTCGGGAAGACAGGGTAGGAAAGCGTGGGGGCGGCTGTGCATGCTACATCAATAACAACATTATTGGTCACATGCTCCCATCCCCAAAAATCACAAAACGGAGCACAAGCCCTCACCCTAAAAATCACTCCCGACCCCTCCAGGGGCCCACTATACCTCACAGTCGCCTACATACCCCCTAAGAACCAAAAGCCTGCCATCTCATCCCTCACCGAATACCTCTCTAACCTACCACACAATGCAGAGCAGACACTAGTAGGGGACCTCAATATCAATTGGCTTAGCCCCTCAGCCACGTCAACAAAGGACTCTTCTCAGCCCTTGACATGGTCCAATTAATTACCCAACCCACTAGACTTCACCCATCTACTGGTACCCACACCCTCCTAGATATAAAAGTACTTCCCGACTCCCTAAGTGACCACTCGCCCATCCTATTCCAATGGACCTCTTCCACACCCAAACCCATAACCCAAACAACCTTCCGAAGGTGTCTCCGCCCAGGAGGATTAATAAAACTTAAACTGCTGCTCACCCAAATAGATTGGTCCCCCATTAATATAGCCCCCAGCGTTGACATTGCACTCAACCTGTTTACACAGGCCCTCACCAAGGCCTGCGACCTCTATGCTCCACTCACCAAACTCCGCACCAAAAGGTAACATGCTCCTTGGATAACCCCCTCACTGCTCCAAATGTTGAGAGACAGGGATAATCTCTGGAACAAAGTCACAGAATCTGGCAGGATGGCAGACAGACAATCCTATAATGCCGCTCGCAATAGGTGCACTCGAGCCATCTGTAAGGCCAAAGCAGACCACTACCAATCCACTCTCACAACCACGTGGGGGTCTGCGAAAACCTTCTGGAGAAATATCAAAGAACTCAATGGGAAATCACACTCCCCACCTCCCTCCCAGCTCACCATAAATGGCACTACCGCCACAGACACACTCACCATAGCAAACTGTCTAAACACCACCTTCTCTGATCTCAGCAGTGTTCTCCCTAGTTGTTTCTTTGACCCTGTGCCCCAATCCCAACCCCCAACCCTGCAGCATCCTTGTTTCCTCCTGCGCAAAATATCCACCCATGAAGCTCGTCCTTACCTACAAAAAGCACTAAGCAGCAATAACCCTATAAAATTACCCCCTAGATGCCAGGCTCCTTCGATCAGTCCTCGACGAGGTCCTAGCCCCCCTAACGGATCTGCTCAACAAATCCCTATGCCTAGAGCAATTCCCTAGTGCCCGGAAAACAGCTGTTATTACCCCCATTCATAAAAGTGGTGACAAAGCCTCCCCAAATAACTATCGGCCCATCTCCATTCTTCCCGCCCTCTCTAAAGCATTAGAAAAAGTGGTTGCCACCCAACTTACGAAATACCTAGCCAAGTATGACATTATATGCCCAGAGCAGCATGGCTTCTGTTCAGCCCACAGTACCACCACCACAGCCCTCCTAGAATTCACCAACTTCCTGCACTCCTCCCTAGACGCCGGTAACACTGCAGGAGCTGTGTTCATAGACCTATCCAAGGCCTTCGACATGGTCTGCCACCCTCTCCTTCTCGACTCTCCACCAACTTGGTTTCTCCACTTGCCCCCTAGCCTGGTGTTCCAGTTACCTTTCCGCCCGGTCCCAATGCATCAAAATTAACGGAACCCTATCCGGCACACTACCCGTCCACTCCGGGGTGCCCCAGGGCTCTATCCTGAGGCCACTTCTTTTCTCCCTCTACCTAAACTCCTTACCAAAGGCCTGCTCCACAAAAATCTTACCATATGCAGATGATGCAGTGCTCTTTGCTTCGCATCATAAACCCACGCCTCTTCAGGACTCCCTCCAACACGCCTTCTCCCAGGCCGAAACATGGTTTAAGGACCGTAGACTGGTCATAAACCTAAAAAAGACTAAATCAGTGATCTCTCTCACCGCGAAACAAAGCAAAAGTGCACCTCTCCGCATCCTCCTAGCACCCAGCACCCCTTGAACAGGTATCCAACTACAAATATCTTGGACTTACTCTTGACTCGCTCTCTACTTTCCATGACCACATAAACACCCTTGCTGCCACAACAAACACCCGGATTGACTCCTTTACCGACACAGGACTGCCCCCACACACCCTTAGGCTGGCCATCACCTCATCAATACCGTCCCTAGTGGACCATGGGCTCCCTGTACATGGGGCAGCAGATAACTCCGCACTCCAGTAAATCTAGGTCTCCCTAAATAAGGCCTGCAGGCTCCTAACTGGCGCACCGAGGCTCCCTCACACCTGCTCCCTCTAAACCTCTGCCAATCTTCTCAACCTTGACGAAAGGCTCCGCTACCAGACCTGCATACTGTCCAAGAAAATACTGCTTGGACTCTCTCCCCCTGGGGTCTCTGCCTCTCTTCATCCGGCCACCCCCACTATCTCCACCCGCAACTCAGAGAAAGCACCTCTGGTTGTGACCAGAGTAAAAACCTCCCTTGCCCAGAGATCTTTCCACTCCAGGGCCCCTACATGGTTTAATGCACTCCCAAACACCATCACTAGTGCACCCAAGATCACCCACTTCAAAACCACTCTTCGCAACCACCTCTTCAATATCCGTTCCTGTAACTGCAACTAACATTTCGCTCTCTCACCCTCTCTGATCCCAATTCTCTGACAAAGTCCATTATGGATTGCAACCTACGTCAATAATACCAAACCCAGGAATAGGACTGACCACTCTGTTTAGATGCTTTCTCAAGCTAATAATGTCTCTCTGCTGTGACGATGTAAATATCTTCTGCCAAATATTGTAAATAGTCTGTACTTACTGTAAATACTGTAAATGTCAGTGACAAATGTCTGTCCACATGCTCTATATAAAGTACAGTTACGTAAGAACTTACCGTAACAGTAGATCTTCGAGAGAGGCTCTTGCAGTAGGTAATTACATATAGGACTGACGCCGGCCAGCGGCAGGACCCCATGGAAAAATTTCTAGCTAGCAGTCCCTGGCGAGGGACCACCCACACGTCAGGTGATCGGCGTCATACGACATCGGTATAAAGGGGCGATCCCGGACGCCCGCCTTCCAGTTCTTTCCCGCCACAGGCTCGGAAGGCCCGGACGAGAGAGAAGCAGATGTTTCCATTCCTGGAAAAAGAGCTGAAAAAGCCTAGAGGGATGGAGGGCGGGATAGGATCCTACTGTAGAGCTCTCTGAAGATCTACTGTTACGGTAAGTTCTTACGTAACTGTACTATCTTACTGAGAGGGCTCTTGCAGTAGGTACTATATATAGGACTGAATCCCAAGCAGTCTGGAACAAATAAAAGGCACCGGGAGGAGGAAACTACTCCAGAAAGTAGCAGTAGCCTTGCAATCCTCAAGACAGGAGGCCTTGCAAAACAGCTAGCCCAAACCCTGCTCTACGGCGAGAGGCAATGTCCAAACTGTAGTGTTTCGAAAAGGTATGGACGGAAGTCCAGGTGGTGGCAGCACAGATGTCTGCCACAGACACATTCTTGAAACAAGCCGCAGAGGCCGCTACTCCACGAGTGGAGTGATCTCTGACTTGACCCGGAAGGGTCTTGTTGTACTTGTCATAACAAAAAGTGATGCAGTGAGCCAACCACTTCGACAGGCATTGCTTGGAAACAGCATTGCCTTCCCTTTTGTGAGCAAAAGAGATGAACAACTGATCAGTCTTTCTGAGATCCTTTGTCCTGGTGGTGTAGTATCTCAGAATCCGGTGAATATCCATGGTATGGAGTAAATATTCCCCTTGGTTGGAGTACTGCGTGAAAAAGGCAGGTAACTCTATGGACTGATTTAAGGTAGACTCTGCTACCACTTTAGGTAGAAACTTAGGGTTCGTGCTAAGAGCCACTCGTTCTCTGTGAAAAATCAAATGGGGGATTTTACACATAAGGGCCTGGAGCTCGGAAATCCGTCGAGTAAAGTAATGGCCACCAAGAAGAGAGTCTTCCATGAAAGAAACTTCAGATCTGCGGTAGCCGCAGGTTCAAAGGGAGGAAGGGTAAGTTTCTCGAGAACAAAGTTCAAGTCCCAAGGGGGAGCAGGAGTTCAGATGGGGGGGCGTCAGATGAAGGACCCCTCGAAGAAAGTTCTTAGAGACTTCTAATTGGCCAAATGCTTTATCTGCGAAAGGAACATGGTAGGCTGAAATAGCAGCCATGTGCACCTTTAAAGGAGGAATGACTGAGACCCAGGTCGAAGAGATGACGTAAATATTCCAGCAGAACAGCCACTGAACTGGAGAAGGGTTCCACGTTCCTAGAGGTGGCCCAAATAGAAAATCTCTTCCATTTCATGGCATAAGTGGACCTAGTGGAGGGTTTTCTAGCCTCCACCAGAATCTCCGCCACTTTTGGAGAGACACCAAAACGAGATTGAGCTAGGTCTGCAGGAGCCATGCATGAAGTTGTAGGGACTTGAGGCCCAGATGGACCAGGGTCCCCTGATCCTGGGTCAGCAAACCGAGATAAAGGAAGAGGAGGAACCTCTGAGTATTGTTGTAAAAGAGAGAAACAGATTTGCCTGGGCCAGAAAGGAGCGATCAGAATCATTCTCGCTCCTTCTGTGGAAAGTTTCTGCAATATACACGAGGGACCAGAGGAATTGGGGGAAAAGCATAGATGAATCTGCCCTTCCAGTCTAGAGACAGAGCGTCGTTCCAGAAAGCGCCTCGCTCTGGAACAAGCGAGCAAAAGATGGGAAGTTCTGCGTTTTGGGAAGAGGCGAACAGGTCTACCTGCGGAGTCCCCCAAAGCTGAAAGATATCGTCTAGCACCTTTTGGGCCAATTCCCACTCGTGTGGCAGGGCAGAGGAGCGGCTTAGCTTGTCTGCCAGGGTGTTGTCGACTCCTGGAACATGAATCGCAGTAAGGTGAAGGTTGTGTTGAGCTGCCCAGTCCCAAACCCTCATTGCTTCCCTGCATAGAGGGTAGGATTGAGTCCCTCCCTGCTTGTTGATGTACCACACCACGCACATGTTGTCCGTCTGGATGGCTAGGTGACCGGGAAGAATGTATTGGTGAAGGGCTTGGAGAGCATAAAAAGTACTGCTCGAAGCTCGAGCACATTGATGTGGAGAGCCAGTTCCAGTCTGGACCATAATCCCTGGGTTCGGTGAGGACCCAGATGGGCTCCCCAACCTTCGCCTGATGCGTCTGTGGTCAGAGTCTGGGAGGGGGGAGGATGACAGAAGGGGACCCTCCGAAACAGGTTCTCTCGAACCAGCCACCATTGCAAGTCTCGTGCCATTGGCGAGGAGATCAGAACTAGATGATCTAGGTCGTCTACAAGTTGATCCCACTGGGAACGAAGAGTCCACTGAGAGACCCTCATGTGGAGTCGAGCTCGGGGAACCGTCGGAATAGCGGCCGCCATGAGCCCCAGGAGACGAAGAACCAACCTCGCCGGAACCCTCCTGCATTCTGATAGCAGGGAAATCTGTGACTGAAGAGAGGCCGCCCTGTCCGGAGGCAGGAAGGCCTTGCTCACCGTCGTATCGAGGATAGCCCCGATGAACTGTAGCCTCTGGGAGGGATCCAGATGAGACTTGGAATGGTTGATGGTAATACCAGGCAAGTAAAAACCTGCTGGGTGAGGGAGAGAAAATGCAGGAGCTCCTCCCTGGACGAGGCCACCAGGAGACAGTCGTCCAGGTAAGGGAACACCTGAACTCCCATCGTACGCAGGTGGGCAGCTACCACAGCCAGGCATTTGGTAAAAACTCGGGGTGCCGAGGAAAGACCAAACGGGAGCGCCCGGAATTGGTAATGGTCCCCCTGAAATGCAAACCAAAGATACTTGCGGTGAAAAGGGCGAATGGGGATGTGCAGATATGCATCCTGCATATCCAGCGTACAAAGCCATTGACCCGGCCGAAGGAGGGGCAGAAGGGTCTGTAGGGAGAGCATCCTGAATCTTTTGTATTCCATGTAAAGGTTCAAGGAGCTGAGATCGAGAATGGGTCTGAGATCTCCCATCTTCTTTGGAACCAGGAAGAAATGAGAATGGTAACCGTCCCTTGAAGATGAAGGGAACGGTTCTATGGCCTCTTCGAGGAGGGCAGAGATTTCTTCCCGGACCAAAGGAAGATGGTCCCTTGCGTAGGACAACTTCAGAGGTGGGTGGTGGAGTGGTTTCTGTAGAAACTCTATAGAGTGCCCTTCCGCTATAATCTGGGCGCCAAGAATCTGTTATCCTCTCCCAACCCGGAAGGTGGAGGGAGAACCTCCCTCCCACCGTTCCTCCGTGTGTCCGGAGGCGGGAGAGGAGGAGTCAGGTGGTGTGGGGCAGCGCCGCAGCTGGGGCACCCACTGCTTTTGGGTGGGAGGCCTGGCAGCCGGGGGCCCTGTTTAGGTGGGCCCGCCTTGGGGTTTCGCTTGTGGCACGACTGCTTCTGCGAAGGACGGTGCTGCAGGTGATGGGAAGGTACATGGAATCCACGGATTTCAGAGCCATCCCCTTCTCCTGCAAGTTGGTGATGATGTCCTTGACATCACCACCGAAAAGCACCGTCCCCCTGAAAGGTGCTTCCTGGATCGCGGATTGCACCTCCGGGACCAAACCTGACACGCGAAGCCAGACATGACGCCGTAGACTAACGGCGAAAGCGGAGCTCCACCCGGCAGTGTCCACTGCATCGTATGTCGTCCGCAGAATGTTGTGACTGGCCGAACGAGCAGAACAGACTAGATCAGCTAACTCCTGCTTGACTTGAGAGTCAGGTAAGGAGTCTATCTTAGATACCGCCTGGGTAAGGATGGCCTTCTGGTAATTGCCCATATGGGCGACGTAATTCAGGGCCCAAATTCCCAGTGTGGAAGAGGTGTAAATCTTTCTTCCATACTGGTCCGGAGGCGAGATTCCTTATCCGGAGGAGACGAGCTTAGATGTTTGGGGTGCGCTGACCGGCTGTGAGCGGCGCTAATCACGACCGAATCTGCACGAGGGTGGGAGTCCAGATAGTCTACACCCTCTGGAGCCTGGTATAGCCTGTTAGACTTCTTAGGAAGTGGGGCCAATCATGGCGGTTGTTTCCAATTTAGGAAAACAAGGTGGGCGTGAGGCTTGATCCAGGGTGGCACTAAAGTTGGAGCTGTCAGGGGCAGGTCCAGATGTTCGGCGAGTTTAAGTCGCTGAGGATCTGGTTCCAAGGAGCGCCACTAATGAACTTCCTGGATTTTTCTGAGCAACTCCGTGAAGGAAGGATCCTCCGGAGGAGACTTCGGAGGAGTCCTCGGCCGGGGCTTAGACAGAGAGCGAGGCTCGTCATCTCTCTCTCTCGGAGCATCCTTCAGAAGAATCCGAGAGGGAAGAAGAATCGGAAGCAGAATAAGACTCCCTAACACGGCTTGGGGCAGGAATGGGTTCCTTTGGGGGTACCCCTGGATGCGTGTCCTGCCCCTCTTAAGATCCAGAGGAAGGGCTCTGGAGTCTTGAGGAGGGAGTGTGCCTCGGGCGTCACGGGAGCCGGGGCGGCACACTGCCGGTGAAGGCTGCCTCTACCTCCTGGTGAGCTGAGCCTTGGCCTCAGCCCACCAGGAAGCCAGAGTCTCCTGCAGATCCACCGGCGGCCGTAGGGGCGGTGGTGGAGAAGGAGGAGGGGGAAAGGCGTACGGGTTGTACCCGTAAGGCGAGTATCCGAAACCCGGCTGCGGAAAAACCGGCGCCGGGTATTGTGGCGTCGGGTACTGCGGTGTCGGAGGGACCGGAGTCGGGTACTGCGGTCCCGGGTACAACGGCATCGGATAAGACGGTGGGTACCTGGGTGCCGGAGGAGCTGCCGGAGCAGACGGCTCGGATGGTGGCCCCACGGGCGGATCAACATTGAGAGGCCCGGAGGGTGCAGGGCCAGACAGAAGGGGAAAATCCCCCGACGGCGGCGTCCGGGGGACTGGCGTCAGATCCGGTTCCTTCGGAGGGTCTGACGGAGGTGGAAGATCCCCGATCGCCTGGGATGTGGGGAGAAATCCCGGTCAAGCTGGGTGACTGGCTTCCCAGATGGCAGCCAAGGCTGCGGGAACCGGGTACGACAGGCGGTGTGGGTCCATTGTAGGTTCCGTCACCCGCGCGCATCGGAGAGCCGACATGCGGCTTAGGGCTAAGCTTCGGTGGCCAGGAGCCGCGGCGCCTGTCTTACGGGTCCATCATCGAGGCAGGCCGAGGTGGAGGAGCGCCCGTCCGGCGGGGACGGGTCGGGCGCCGCTCGGGCGGGTCGGGTGGCCTCGACCATCTCCCTGCAGACGCCGGAGGAGCCGACGTCCGACTTATGGGAGTCGCCCACGCCAGTAGGCTGCAAGCCTGCGGCCGAACCGGGGATGGAGGCCTCCTTTTGCCCGGAGGCACCCGCAAGGCCCGAGCGCGAGCCAGACGGGCGGGCAGACGCCTATTCCAAACCCTTGGAGGCTGCCGTCAGATGGTCCCCCGGAGGGGATGATACCTGGGCCGTGGCTCCGTCCGGAGTCGCGGAAGAGGAGGCCTTCTCCCAGTGCCTCTCCTTGTCCCGCTTTTTGCGATGTCCTTCCGGAGAAGAAGACACCTGTCTCACCTTCTTCAACTCTTTCTCCATCGAAGACATCTTTTTCTTGAGAAGATGGGCTTCCAGGGACTGTTGGCGCTGTTTGCGGGTAGCCAAGTTGAAGTTGAGGCAATACTGGCACTTGTCGACCGGGTGGTCGGGGCCTAGGCAGAAAAGGCAGAGAGAATGGCCGTCCTTGTGTGGCAGTTGGACGCCGCACGAGTCGCACTTGTTTTTGTGCTCGGAGGGTGTAGGGAACGACATACACCGACGATGACCTGACGATAGAAGAAAAGAATAATTTTAATTTTCTGTAAACCGGTTTTAAAGGGTAGGGCTGACGGCGCACAAACTTTACCAGGCTTGCACGAGCTAATGGCGGAAAGAACTGGAAGGCGGCATCCGGGACCGCCTTTATACCAACGCTTCGATGATGCCGCCGGTCACCTGATCGCGGGGCGGTCCCTCGCCAGGACTGCTAATAGAAATTTTCCGTGAGGTCCTGCACGCGGCTGGTGGCAGTCCTATATGTAATTACCTACTACAAGAGCCCTCTCGAAGTAAAATCTGTTGTTATACCCTGTCTGTATAAGCTTCCGTCTTACATGTGACGCGGTACCTTTGGAAATGAGCCTCTGGCCCAAAGGTTGTAAATAGATATATCAAATAAATAAAAAATAAATCTGAAGCTTGAATAGCTCTCTCTGGATTAGCGGTAAGAGTGGAAAAGCATACCGGAACCTCCTTTCCAAGAGAGGGACAACACGTCTCACCAAAAAACTCCAGGCTCTGGAGTGACCGAGCAGAAAAGCGGTAGTCTTGTGTTGTGTGGGGATGCAAAAAGCTTCAACCCTGGATAACACCATCAGTCGAACAGGTATTGTATGACCAAGGTCCACATCTCCCACTCACTTATCGTGGACTGTGACCTGCTCAGTCTGTCTGCCAATACATTTTGGGTCCCTAGAACATGTACTGCTGATTGTTCTAGACCGTGTTTTAGGGCCCAGTACCAAACTTTCACTGCCTCTCTGCACAGGGGGTAGGAATGAGTCCCTCCTTGCTTGCATATGTAGTGCATCACACTTGTGTTGTCCATCTGAATTAACAGAGGACCTGGGAAGTGGTGGTACTAGAAGGCCTGTAGGCTGTACAGAATAGTTCTTTTTTCTAGGACATTTATGTGGAGGGTGCTCTCCACTTTCGTCCACGCTCCCGGTGTCTGAGGAGATCCTACATGTGTCCCCCAGCCCATCCCCAAGGCAACTGTGGTGAGAATGCGATGAGGGGAGGGAATCAGGAAAAGAAGCCCCTTTCAGCAAGTGGGTGGGCTCCATCCACCACTGTAGAATTTTTCTGACAGGGGATGTTACTAGAACTTTTTCTAGGTTGTCTGTGTATTGGTCCCTCTTAACTCTTAATTTCCACTGTGGGATCCTTGTGTGTAGCCTGGTCAACAGTAGTATGGTAATGGCCGCTGCCATCAGGCCTAAAAGCCTCAGGAATGTCCTGGCTGTGATGTACCTGTTGTAGACCATCTGGGCCCATGCTATCAGACACTTGGCCCTGTCCTGTGTCCAGGACTGCCCCTATGTACTGCAGTCATTGGCAAGGAGTCAGGACTGACTTTTGTACATGGACAGTAATCCCCAGAGCATTGAAGAGATACAGGTTACTCACCTGTTACAGGAGTTCTAGGAATGGTATATGTTGTTCATCCACACTTATTGGCAGGTTCCTTGCCACTTTAAATCTTGCTGGAAGGTCTTCAAGCTGGCTCCTCCCACCCACCCAGGTGGTAAAACTCTCGGCTCCGCCCCATGACACCAGATCTAGCCCGCTGGAAGCCAGGTTGCGCGTCGAAGCCGGGGAGGTCGGCTGGGTTGTGTGGATGAACAACATATACCATTCCTATAACTCCTGCTACAGGTGAGTAACCTGTATTTCTAGGGACATGGATATGTTGTTCAATCCACATTTACTGGCAGACTCCTAGCAGTTCTCCCGGAGGAGGGAGGCAAGGCGCGAAACCCTTACTTAGGGAATAAGGACTGGAGAACAGAGGTCCCAAAACCAGCATCCTGGCATAACTCAAGGTTGATGTGGTAGTGGGTAATGAAGGTGTGTGCTGACTTCCAGGTAGCAGCCCTGCAGATCTCCTGGATAGGGAAATCCCTGGAAGCAGCCACCGAAGCAGCGGTATGGCAGGTAGAATGAGCTCTTATCCCTTTGAGAGGCTCCATGCCCGCCAACCTATAGCAGAGATCTATGCAGGAGGTGACCCACCTGCAGGTCTGCCAGGTGCGGCTTCAGTGTAGGTGACAAACAGCTGGCGAACCTCTCCCCGAACTTCAGCCGTCCACTCCTTGTAATAAGAGAGCACTCTTCTAAGGTCCAAAGTATGGAGCCTATATTCGGCCTCTGAGGTGTGATTGGGGTAGAACACCGGCAGAGTCAACACCTGGTTAAGGTGAAACTCTGACACCACCTTCGGAAGGAATTTCGGGTGGGGACACAGGACAACCTTGTCCCTGTGGAAGACCAGATAAGGAGACTCTATGGAAAGCACCTGGAGCTCTCCCATCCTTCTGGCTGACGTGATGGCCACCAAGAAGGTGGTCTTCCACGACAGGTGAGAGATATCACACCTGTGCATCGGTTCGAATGGCTTGCCCATGAGCTTAGCCAGTACCAGCAGTGGATCCCACGGAGGTGGAGGTTCTCGCACTGGATATGTGATCAAGGCCTTTGAAAAAGCACCCGACCACCTTCTCCTGCGCCACCGACTGTTTCCCGGCCCATGCCCGGTAAGCAGAGATGGCTGCCAGGTGCACCTTAAGAGTCGTCGACCAAAGCCCTAGTTGAGAAAGGGACCATAGGTAGTCCAAAATGCTGGCCAAGGAACAAGAGGAAGGGTCCAACCCCTTAACCCGACACCAAATGGGCAGACTAGATGGGCCAAGCGGTTCTTATCTGCCGTTAAAGTCTATGTTTCTATGTTATCTCTTCCATTTGAAGGCATAGCATTTTCTGGTAGACTCCTTACGGGATGCCTCAACAACGTTGAGGACCTTGTCGGAAAGACCCAAGGCCTGGAACTCTAGCCGCTCAGGAACCAGGCCGTCAGGTGCAGGGATTGAAGGTCTGGGTGGAGAACCTTCCCCTGGTTGACCGAGATCAGGTCCGGGCGGGCTGGAAGCCACCTCGGGAGCCTGGAGCTGAGGCTGAGGAGATCTGGATACCAGAACTGATGGGGCCAGTCTAGGGCTACCAGAATCACCTGCGCCTTGTCCCTCCTCGCCTTGAGAAGCACCTTGTGGATCAAGGGAAATGGGGGAAAGGCGTAGAAGAGGCCCGGGGTCCACGGCCTCGAGAAGGCATCCCCCTGCAGCGAGCCCTGCTGAGGGGGGCATGCATGAAACAGCCTCAGCTTTGCATTCTCCCTTGAGGCAAACAGGTCCACCTGAGGTGTGCCACAGTGGGAGAACAGATCGTGTACTACCTCCGGCAGGAGAGACTACTCGTGAGATGCAGCACCCCTCTGGCTTAGGGCATCGGCCTGAGTGTTGGAGGGTCCCACCACATGGATGGCTAGGAGATCCGCCTCCAGTCTGCTCACGAGGGACCAAGTGCGGAGAGCTTCCTTGCACAGGGGCAAGGAGCGTGTCCTGCCCTGGTGGTTTAGGTAGTACATGGTCATGGTATTGTCCGTCTGGACCTGGACCACTTGACCCCGTACAAACTGAGCGAAGGCGGTGAGGGCTAGTCGGACCACTCAAAGCTCCAGCAGGTTGATGTGGCATCGAGACTCCTAAGGGGACCAGAGGCCATGCGCTCTGTGCTTCCCCAGATGGGCACCCCAACCCATTAGAGAGGCGTCGGTCGTTAGAGTGACCATCGGCTCATGGCAGACAAACGGGATGCCCTCCTGCAGATGAGCTGGAACGATCCACCACTGGAGAGCATTCCACATCTTCTGGGTCACCACCACTGGCTGGTCCAGAGGACCAGAGCGCTGCGACCATTGGCAGGCCAGTCCCCATTGTAGGGGACGCATGTGCCAAGGGGCCCAACAGACCACACTGGTGCAGGCTGCCATGAGGCCCAGTAGGCGCCGGAATTCCCAGGCAGGGCGCAGTGCCCAACCAGAAATGATTGGGCAAAGAGGAAAAAACCTTGGCTTCTGTCACTGCTGAGCCTGATTTCTAGCTCAAGAGAGTACAGCTCTGCCCCGATGAATTGAATCACCTGCGCTGGCACGAAGTTCCGATTTGGCCTCATTGATGAGGAGGCCAATCTGAGAGCAGACCTGGAGGGCCAGATCCTGGACTGCTCCACCTCCAGCCTGGAGGGGGCTGCAATCAACCAGTCGTCCAGGTAAGGGTACACCCGGACCCTTCGGCGCTGCAGGAATGCTGTCACCACTGCCATGCATTTGGTGAAGACCCTGGGAGCTGGAGAGAGGCTGAAGGGCATGGCCCAGAACTCGTAAAAGGATCCCTCTGCTCTGAAGCAGAGGAATTGCTGATGGGACGGATGGATTGGGACGTGAAAGAACACGTCCTGGAGGTCCAGAGAACAGAACCACATGCCTCATTCCAAGGATGGAATGATCTGTGCCAGAGTGACCATCCTGAAGGTTTGAGACTTTAGGAACTTGTTCAGGTCGTGTAGGTCTAGAATGGGGTGCCAGCCCCCCATCCGTTTCGGGACCAGGAAATACCTGGACACAAACCCTGGGTCTGGTGGAGGATCCGCCACATCCCCGATCACCTCCTTTTGGAGGAGCAGGGCAATGTCGGCTCGACGAGCAGACACAGACTGCGGACCCCATAGCCCACCGTGGGGAGACAGCCCGATAGGGTGGGGCCTGCTCGAATTCCAGAGGCAGACCTTTCCCTACCACTTCCAACACCCAGCAGTCCGCGGTGATAGTGGACCAGGTGGAAAGGAAGTGGAGGAGCCATCCCCCCATGGGGGGAACCCGGGGGGGGGAGCGACGAGGCTGGGGCAACACCCCTCAGCCCATCACTGGGCAGGGTTGGAGGAAGGACCAGCCAAGGGACCTCCTGGGCCTCTTCCTCCCGGCTTCCTGCTGGAGGAAGCTGCAGGCTTGGCTTTGGGGTGCCAAGTGCGAGCTTGCTAGCCTTGATGCTGGTGTTGCTGGGCCGGGCGTGCCGCAGGGGCAGAAGGCCGAAAGGGCTTACGCTGCTGCTGGCGGCCTTTGTCCTTCTGGGCAGATGTGACTGAGTCCAAGGTGGCATTGGACTTCTCGATCCTCTGCAAATGACCCTCCACCCCGGGACCAAACAAGTCGGTACCCAGGAAGGGAACATCTGCCAGCTTGTGCTGGGTATCCACCGTGAAGGCGGAGATCCGCAGCCAAGCTCTGCGGCGCATGTCCACTGTGGCCGCTACTGACCGGGCACAAGAGTCTCCAATGTCGAGAGCAGTTTGGAGCAGTTGCTTTGCCACCGCCCTTCCCTGATCCCACACCTGCTTGACCGTGGTCTGGAGGTCAGCCAGGAGATGAGGAATCATCTCATCCAGGGAGCCCAAAAGAGCATGGGAAAAGTGTGCCATCAGTACAGCCGAACTGGCCTGACGCAGGCCTAAGGAGGACGTAGCGTAAACTTTACACCCAGGATAGTCCAGTTTCTTGGACTTTATATCTGGTGGCTTGTCCACGTCCCGAGCGTTTCCGGAACACCGGAAAACATTGTCGGTCACCAACCCCTCCGCAATGGTGTGCTCCGAGAAACCGGAGTGAGCCGGTGGGAACGGCATACTTCCTGGCCATCCTTGCCGAGGGAGCCGGACAAGAAGCCGGCCGCTGCCAAAGCTCCAGAGCCGGGCCAACAATGGCTTCGGCCACAGGAAAGACCTCCGTAGGAGAATCCCCTCAGTCCAGTATCTCCGTGAGGGGATACTTGGCCCGCTTTGACACGGGTTCGAGCTTCATCCCAGTAGATTCTGAGATGAGCCGAGGTAATCCCACGAACGAGGATGGGCTCTCGTCCACTGACTGTCCCCCAGAGGACTCCAGGTCAAGAGGCCTGGAGAACAGGGAAGAGTCATCAACAGACTCCGAGAAGTCTGCGAACAGCTGCCAAGGGCCTGAGCCACCCTCCACCTGCCGAGGGCGAGTTGGAGTGAGGGTGACCGACAACCGATGGAGCAACCCATGACCCGACCGAGAATCCTTGATCGGAGCCCCAGATTTTGTTGTGGAGGCGGGGGTTCCACCAAGATGGGTGGCACAGCTGGTTTCGACCGAACAACCGGCGCCGGCTTCGGCTCCTCGATGATCACGAGGAGTTGTTTCGACCGCTCAGGTGACAGCCACTTAATGGCCGGGAAGGCGACGGGGTCGGCTTGTTCCCGGTCAGAAGTCGCTGCTGCCACATCAAGTCCTTGTAGCGTCGACGCAGTTTGCGCCAAAGCCTTTCCGAGGAGGAGGAGGAAGAAGAAGAGGACGACAAGCGGCGCCACCACCTTCCTCGGTGCCGAGACCGCCGGTGTCGGCAGGATCGGCTGGACTGAGAAGAGGTCCGAGACCGAGACCTTCGGTACTTCCGAGAGTGGGTCTGGGTGGGAGCGGGGGAAACCCGTTCCTCCCTCAGCTCGAGAACCTTAACCAGGGACTCCGGCACAGGAGGCACAGACAAGTCCTCTGTTTCCACCGGGGGAACCGGTGAAGAAGGGTTGTCTGCTTCTCCAGCTGACAGCCCGTCCGACGGGTCGAGAAAAATCTCAACCGCGTTGATGGGTGTCTCAGCCGGCTGACTTGACGGGGACACCGTGAAGCCAGCGGCCTTAGCCACAACCTCAACCGAAGTCAAGTGTCGACTGTCCGGGGAAGGGGACCTCTCCCGCTCCCACGAACGCCGATGGTGGGATGGACCCTCACTTTTGTAGAGAGGGACTGACAAAGCTCCTTAAAAGAAGCCGTGTAGGAGGAGCCCAAGGAGAGCGGAATAAATGCCACGACTGAGGAAGACAAAGTTGTGGCCTGGGCCGCCTCCTCCTCAAGGGCGATCATCTGCTCAAGTTGCTCAGCCGAGCCCGCCGCCGCAAACACCGCCCAACAGGCCTCCTCCGACTTCACTGGAGGAACACTTCTCTCGGGGCGCCCAAGTTGGAGTCTGGCAGCACGGTCTTCCAGGACATTGGCTGAGAAGGACTTGCACAATTCGCAGGCCTGTGGATCGTGAACGAGTCCAAGGCAATAAACGCACATGGAGTGCGGATCGGTCAGAGACATTTTCTGCCCGCATGGCACCGTAGAAATCCGGGAGTCGACTTATCCATCGCAGCCGCAAAGGAAGAAACAGACCAAAGTCCAGAAAATTTAAGAATAAGTTTCAGTTTAACAGACGAGTTTGGATCCAGGCCTAAAACGCAGAGCGCTAAGGAGGGAACCTGAGCTTCCAAGCGGTAAGGAAAATCTGGCATCATGGGGTGGAGCCGAGAGTTTTACCACCCGGGTGGGAGGAGCCAGCTTGAAGACCTTCTGGTAAGATTTAAAGCGGCAAGGAACCTGCCAGTAAGTGTGGATAGAACAACATATCCATGTTCCTAGAACTGACCAATTTTTTACTTAAACCAAAGCAAAGGAGAGAAACTCCGGAGCGACTTCACAGTTAGGCGGAGTAAAGAATCTGATGATTACACTGAGGATTACCAGGGACAGAAGTCTGAAAACCAAGCTTGAGCTCAATGTTCTATGCGTTGGCATAGAGTTAACCCTTTACTCTCCGGAGCAGTTCAAGTGCTGGGGCTAACTGCATGTAGTCAGAGTACAGGAAGACTTCACGTTGTTCAAAATCACTGCTGCTGGCACACTCCCAGACAATTTCAGTGACCATTACATGACTTACAGCATGCGCAAGCTACATGTGCCTTGTTCCCCCCACAACCTACCACTGGGTTAAATCACTACGATCCCTCAACACTGTGGCCCTCCTCAACAATCTCGCCTCCTCAGACTGGCCCTCGTCTACTCGCCCCCAGACATCGACTCTGCCCTCTCCCTCTTTTGCCACATTGTGAACAAAGAATGGAATGCATACCCTCCTCTCCACGTTGCAGACATTTCCATCACCCCTGAATATCAGTTTATGTCATCAAACTCTGCCATGTTTACACCAAAGCCATCAGAGCTGCCAAAAGCACTGTACTGCAGGATCACCCTGCAGCAAAATCTGGACTCCCCATACAAATTCTGGCAGACCCTTTTCTCCCTCTTTAACCCCCTCCAAGTCCTCCCCCCTTCCTGCTCCTCGACAAGCTTATCTCTGCTCCCCCATTGCTACGATCCTAAACTCCTTCACCACCTGTGCCCTCTCCTCCAGCTCGGCAAACCCCCCACATCCTCCCTCCACCCTCTCCCCCCAATGGCTTTCAGTTCACCTACATCTCTGCCCAGGTTTTCCGTGCCCTCCAGTCCCTGAACCCGTGTAAATCGAACCCAGATGGCCCTGACCCTCTTCTCCAAATCTCTGCCCCTGTCATAGTCTTTCCCCCTATCCCACTTGCTAAATCTCTCCTTCACCCTCAGCACAGTCCTCCAGGCCTGGAAAGCTGCCAAGGTGATTCCCCTACAGAAAGGAGGTGATCACTCCTCACCTGAAAACTACTGCCCTATTTCCCTCTATCCCTGGTCAAGCTTCAGGAAGCCCTCATCCTTACAAGACTTCTGAACTTCCTTTCTTCCTCAAACTTCCTCTTTCCCTAGGAATCTGGGTTCCGAAAACAAAACAAAAAACAAAACAAAAAAAAAAACACACTCTACGATGCCTTCCCTGCTCAGAGTCACTGATACCATCCTAACAGGTATGGACAGCAGGCACCTCACCACTGCCATTTTAATCGGCCTTGCAAAGGCCTTTGACTGTTTCCCATCCCCTCCAACTCTCCAAATTCTGTTCTGCTGGCCTCTCTTCCCCCATGGTTCACTAGTTCAGGTCAACGCACCCAGCGTGTCCTAGCTGGGGGACACCCTCTCCCTCCCTCCCTCCCCATCCTAGCGGCATTCCCAAGGCTCTATTCTAGGCCCAGTCCTCTTCTCCATCTTCCTCAATGACCTCCTCTGTCTGTTCCTCCTCTCGGATTCACCTCTATGGCAACGATACCATCCTCTATGCCTCGAGTCCATCAGCTTCCATAGTGCAGGCACAGCTGCAAAGTGACTTCATATGGGTTCTACTCTGGTTCCAAGACAACCAACTTAGGGTCAATGTAAAGAAAACTGTATCCATAACCATTGGCACCTCACAGAAACTCTTCAAACATGCCCCACCCTTGGCAGTACTTTTCTTGATTCAGTCACTGTCTAGAAGTGCCTGGGCGTCAGGCCTGACAGCCGACCCAACCATTCGACCCACATAGATTATAACCGTTCCAAACTCCATCCCAAGCTCAGTGCTATATACAGAAACAAAGATGCCCTTTCACTTCCAGTCTGCCGCGAACTGCTCTCCAAAATTATACTCCCTGTTATAGACTATGCTGACATCTTATACGGATCCATTCCTTTACCTCCCCTTTCAGGTTGGACTCTTTTCAATGCCTTCTGCCGCTTTGCTACAAACGCTCCCTTGTACTCATCACTGTACCCTTTATTCCTTCTCCTTTCCCTCTCTTTACGTCGCCAGCTCCTTGCCACCACACTTGTCTCCAAATAGTTTTATTTATTTATTTTTTTTTAATTTAGTTGTTTAACCAGGAATAGCACACTAAGCTGAAAGCTTTTTACAGGAGCGACCTGGGAGCACAAGAAGGTTAAGTGACTTTCTCAGGGTCACATAGTATGAAAGTGGAAAGCTGTGGGATTCAAACCCAGGTCTGGTCTGCTGGATGTCACCAGATTTGCAGCTCAAAGCCTTAGACCACTGCGCTAAAATGGTTTGGGACTCTCAACCCCTACCTCTCCTCCCTCCTCTTCTTATTCCTCCTCACACCAGCTTCGCTCCAGAGACCTTCTCACTTCCCCATCCCCACTCCAACTCAGGGCAGGCAGCCTTCTCTTACTGCCTCCTCCACATTTGGAACTCTCCCCAGCTCCCTCAGTCCATCTCCCTCTCTATTTACCCTAAAACAATCTCTTCCTACTTCCTGCACATGTTCCCTCCCATCCTGATCTCTCCTATTCTTGCACACTTCCCGTTCACCTCCCCCTTCTCTCTCCCCATACTCCTATATTCCTGCCTAACCCTACCCTCTCCATCCCTCTCCCTTGCTTCTGCTTACCCAATCACCTTTTTCTCCTCCACCCTCCCTCCTCCTGGGAATGTGCATCGCATATCTGCATTGCTCTTACTACTTGTAGCTATTTCAGTATGCCTATTTGGCTCTTTGTATTGTCAACAGCAACTGCTGCCATGTTAATGCTGTTAACTTGTGCACTTTGTTTACTATGTTTTTTTTGCTTTTATCAGATGCACCTTGCATACCATGTTCTCCTTCCCCTCTCCCCGGGTCACATTTGGAAACGAACCCTGGCTCAGTGTGCCTCTCCTGGTTACCAAACTTTAAATAAATAAATATTCCACATGAGGGTGGGCTGAATGCACAGAGTTATGCATTTAGACAATCTACCAGGTACCCCGATGAACTGAATAAATTACTGCTGAAGTTTACTGAAAAGGTATTGACGTAACATCTTCTCTTTAAGGGAAGAATACTTCCTCTAAATAAAAGAAACTGCCATGGGGTGACCCTGGCACCAAACTAGGCCAATCTGTACCTGGACAACAGGAAGGGGGTAGGTAGTGTTAAACCCTGCACATAGTCCTCTTTGAAAAAGTGATAACCTGGAAAACACTTTAATGGCGATACTGATTCTTTACCTTTTCCATCTAAGTTTTTATCTTCTAGAGCCCAACCAGATGGCTACCAGCCATGTCCCTGTACACCTTCAGATCATCCCCTACCTCCCTCAAGACTGGAGGGCAAGTTCCCCTGAGGGTTCCCCCCTGCAGTAGGGCCCCAGAGCACTAAGTCCAGAATTGCTCCCCAGTCCAAGTGGAAAGGTGGGTCCAGGTCCCCAGGTGCAGCCTCACCGAGCCCGGCCTGCCCCGTCTCCTTCCTCCTCTCTCCCCACCACTCCCAGAGCCAGTGGGGACACCCAGAGCACGCATGTATTCTGGAACCACTGCTCCTTCCAGCCTCTCCTGACCTATGGTTGCCCTCCTTGAGTAGGTGCTGCTGCCAAACCTCCACCTGGTGATAATGAAGAGCCTGAAAGGCCCATCACCCCAATCTCAGAGAGAACAGCCACCAGATGGCTGCTCCATCCTCTCTCAGCCCCCCTCCCCCACTGACCCCAAGAACCCGAAAGCTTGTTTCTGAATTAAAGGTCACCAGCGTAGTGAAAGGTAAGGTGCTGAAGAGCGCCTCAGCCTTCTATACCACCGGGCCGGCTTTAATGACACTACTTTTATGGTGTGGCAGGGCACAATGGAGTGCACTGAAAGGAAATCTAAAAATTAAAAAAAAAATATATATATTCTCCTAGTAAAGTGCTACAGTTAAAACACCATGTTTATGAGAGTACACGTAGTAAGTTTAGAGTTGCTCTTTAAGTGTCAATATACTAATATTTATATTAACATATTGTCTTTATATTGTTAACGACAATTCACATTTAAAAAATATGTTATGAACTTCGAATGCTAGAACCTTATGCAATACACCACTGGAAAGGCCTGACCTTCATATTTCCCCTGGGCTATATCATTAGCTTCTAGTATGCACATTCATGGAATTATTAGGCCTTAAAGTTACAATGGGGCAAAAACAATACATCGATGTATGCATTATATCAATTTACTCAGTACATCAATGAAACAAGTTAACAGAGAAAATAAAAAATTTCAGCACTTTCAGATTTTTTGTTCACACAGTATCCACAGAGAATAAATAGTGATGGCATAAATTTGGGCATGATAAGTATTTCCAATGTGGTCTAATTGCATTACATATAATCTTAATTTTTCATGAGTAATCCCTAGTCTTTTTATGCTTTTGCAGCATCAGAAGATAATCTATGCACAAAGGCATACCTCTCAACTGTCCCTGATTTTGCCTCAGAATTTTCCTCTGTCCCTTGTAAAAGTTGTATTTTTGTGACAGAACAGTGGGTACTGTAAGCACAAAATAATGTCAAACATTAGAATTACAGGCTTGTTCTTCAGGAAATGCATCATCCCCTTATTCTGTCAGCTTTCTGAATGAATAGTACCAACTTTTAAGATGTGTCCCTGATTTTGGGTCATTATCCCTGATTTTTATAAGCTTTGTCCCTGATTTTTGAGAAAAGAGGTTGAGAGGTATGCACAAAGGTCACACCTCTAGTGGCCCAAACTGAAATGCTCTACATTTTAAAAGGATGGCAAGAGACATAACTGGTGACCGAAAATAGACATTAATAGGCATCCCCTGGGCCCTGACCTCAACAAGCACATTTTTATGTTGGCTTACCGCGCTTGCGCGGCAGTCAAGATATTGGGAGAGTGGAGCTTTGGAGGCGTGGCTGCTGCTGGGCGAATGCAGGGCACGTGTCAGTAGGTGCGTCCCTCATTCCCCAATAAGCTAGCATGCTAGCGCTGACAGCAACAGTGTGCAAAGTGGACAAAACTTCTAAACAAAGTGCAGCTGCAATCAAGGCAAGCTCGTCCATAGCGGCACAAGATAGCCCTTTCTCCATGCGTGCCCGTCCCCGGTACAGGGTGCCACGCTAGAGCCCACCCCAGCGTGGCAACTGATGCCATGGCCGACGGGGTGCCCAATCCCGTCGACTCCACGCCCCACCAGCGTTCTTCTGCCACGCTGGAGTCCACCCCAGCATGGCAAACGTCCCACAATGTCAATTTAAAAAAACCTTTAATTGAAAACGGTCCACACAGTCTCCCTGCCCCCCACAACCCGACCCACCCACTGCGCACCCTGCCTCCCACACCCCCACCCCATACTTCACCTCCGGAGTCCGCGCGACGATCTGCGTGGACCATGAACACGCCTGCACTTCTTCAAAGCCGAATCATGGACTGAGGAAATGCGGTAAGCTATATAATGGAATAGATAGGTTTTTTCAACTTTGTTGCATATCTCAGGCATTTTTTGGAATTTTTGCACCAAATTTTCAACATGGGGTTTTTGGGACCCCTTCTCATGAATGCTGTCACTGTCATGGCGTTATTCGGGCCCGAAGGGTGATTTCGCAGTCACTGCAAGAAATCACCTTTCGGGACCGATTGACGAAACGACACTGCCAGTGTTCATAAGGTGGGCTCTCAAGAAGACTATTTTGAAAATTTGGTGGAAACATTCCAAAAAATGACTTTTACGAGCGTGCGTTGCGCAGTTCCTACGCACGCTCGTAAGTTCGTCAATTTTCAATATTTTCACTCCAGAATTTCTACATTACCATTTTATTACACTTTGTTATGAACAGTACAGCTGCCATTTTTCATGTGTCACCCAAAATGTGTTTTCGAACATGTAGCGCACAATGGTGCTGTTGGTGCGCGAAAGCAATGTTTGGGACAGATTACGAAAATCACAGTTACACTGTTCATGAGCAGAGGTCTTAAAATGGCTATGTTGAAAATTTGGTGACAAAAGTCCATAAATGACTGTTACGAGAGCATTGCGCAGTTTCCACGCACTGTAAGTTCATGACTTTGTAATATTTTCAGTCCAGATTTTCACCAGTGGCATTTTTCCACACTTCCTTATGAACAGTACAGCTGTCATTTTTCACAACATGGCCGAAGTGTGTTTTCACACTTTCAGTGCAGAGATGCGTGGTCGCTGGGGAAATCATTGTTCGGGACAGATAAAGAAAATCACAGTGACACTGTTTATGATTGGAGGCACCAAATGCCTGACTTGACAATCTGCTGTAAAAAATCCCCAACCTAATTATATTACGGGTGTGCGTTGCACAGTTTCTATGTACGCTCGTGACTTCGCCAGTTTTTTTTATATTTTTACTGCAGATTTGCAACACTGCCATTTTTTTACACCTCCCCATGAACAGTATAGCTGTCATTTTTTACATCCTGTTCGGAATGTTTACCTGTGGTGCTAAATGCCATAGTCGCTGTGCATAAGCAACTTTCGGCTAACAAACTGATATTGCCACTGTTCATGAGGTGGGGGTCACAAAAAAAACCATGTTGAAAATTTGGAGTGAAAATACCAACGAATGCCTGAGGTATTAGGGTTTCCAACCATAACGCCCAACCCTGTAGAGAATGACAGGAATCAGGGGTGTGACTTGGGATTCTTGCCGTAATGCTCATACCATTCCACACCCTGCAGCCAGTGAGAGGCATCTTTGGACTCTTCGTCCCCAAAGTTCACCCCATTCTCCTATATCGCACCCATCTCACCATATTTCCTAATGGAATGGGGTGCGTATAAGGGCCAAAGACCCCAAGGAACACCGTGACACTTGTCAGTGTCTGCAGGGTGGGGTGTGGTGAAATGGCGTGGCCGTTATACCAGACGACCCAAAGGCACACCCCAATGCCTGTCGCTCTCTGCAGGGTGGTGGTGGGGTGGGCTTCAGTTCAGTACTTCACTGCCATTCCTATTACGCTGCTCTGTAACTTCTACACTACCACTGCCAATGCCAGCAAGCCAACATTCGGCATTGACAAATGCTTGTTAAAACAGAGGAAGCAGAGTGCTACTATGTATTTTTATTTTGTGCAAGACAATTTGTACTGTCTTTTGACAAAATATTAGTATTTACAGTATTCACAATGCAGAACTGCATGACTACCATTTTCTAACTTACATAAAAAGATACAACTTCCTGGGTTAACACAGGAAAGTCATTGCTGCATGTGGAATTTGGAATGGTATGTCAATATAAATGTCCCCATCTGATGTGTCGGCAATCTAAATACAGTGGCTTGCAACTACAACTCCTGATGGTTCTATGTGGTAACAGCGACTACAAAGGAGTATCAACAACATGAGCGAACAAAAAAGTAGTATGGAGCAATACAGCAAAGAGCATTATAGCATGCCCCAAACTCAGCGAACATCTATACTTCCTTTTTTGCAGAGGGCATAATTTAATTAACTACCTCCAAGGGGATGAAATTCAGGAGAGGGAGAAACTCGGGGGGAGATACCATACAGGGTACACAAGTTGTGGAGGGGAGAAGGTTGAGGTGCAATTAAATCATCCACCACTGGGGGCAAAGGGGAACAAAGCTGGGGGCAGGGGGCACGGGGGCAGAAGAAAAAATTACTTACCATAGTAATGGTGTTACTTCTAATGGAGTCTTGCTGTATTCTGACAATATGCAGTTAGGTCGACCGGTTCAACTGCCCCAGAGAACAAAGAGTCAACTCTGTGCAAATGCATAGAACGTTGAGCTTGAGCTCAGTTTTCAAACCACTGTACTCGGTACGTTCTAGTAACTGATCAGATTCTATGAAGTGAACTAGATAAATATAGGCAAAAAACTAAGCCTTAACAAGGGGTCCCAACAGGGGCAACATAAGCAAAAGACAAAAAGGCATGTAGAAGACTTAAGTCACAGATGCCCAAAGAAAACCAATACCCACTAATGGGTTAAGTCGTAAAGGTGCTGCAGAACAACCACCCTTCACAAGGTTCTGAAGGGAGGTAGGGTGGGAGGTCAGAAAACAGCAAGACTCCATTAGAAGAAACAACATTACTATGGTAAGTATTTTTTTCTTCAAACAACATGAAGTCTTGCTGTATTCTGACAATATGCAGACTACAAAGCAGTGCCCTATGGAGGTGGGCACAGATCCTAGTTGGGGAATAGGCTCTGCAGTACTGCTGTGTTTAAACCTGGCATCACTCCTAGCCTGACTATCCAGGCTGTAGTGCTTAGTGAATGTATGGACAGATTTCTAGGTGGCAGCCTTATATATCTCAAGCAAGGGGACTTCTCTGGCAGCCAGCAGGGAGACAGCAGTCCCTCTAGTAGAATGGGCCATAAGGCCTGCTGGTGGGTCCTTACCCAGCTTACTGTAGCAAAATTGGATACAGGCCACAATCCATCTAGCTATAGTTCTCTTTGCAGCTGGCCTGCCGAGACCAGCTTCACCACAGGTAAGAAAAAGTTGGGAACAATCCTTCCTTAGCTCCTTTGTCCTGTCCATATAATAGCTAATAGCTCTTTTTACATCCAGATTATGGAGCCTGCGTTCACCTGAACTGGAGTGTTCCGAGAAAAAATACAGGCAAGGTAATGATTAAGATGGAAATTAGAAACCACCTCAGGGAAGAACTTCCTATGAGTTTGGAGCACTATTTTATCCCTGTGGGGTGTAATATAGTTGGGCTCCACAGGCAAGGCCTGCAGTGCACTGATTCTTCTAGCAGAAGTGATGGCCACTAGAAGAACAGTTTTCCAAGTGAGAAACTTGAGCTCTGAAGAAAACATAGGTTTGAAAGGAGGCTGCATAAGCTGGCCTATGCATATGTTGAGGTCCCATGCAGGGGTAGGTTCCCTATGTGGAGGATGAAGATGCAGCAACCCTTTGAAAAACTTTTTGAAAATTGGGAGTGCAGCCAGAGAAGAGCCGTTCCCTGCTGAAAGGGAAGCAGAGACAGCAGAGAGGTGTACCTTCAGGGTAGATTGCTGTCAATGCAGAGACTGATGGTGGACCAGATAGTCCAGAAGCTCTGGTAACCCGGCCTGCTGTAGGTCCTGATCTTTCCGGAAGCACCAAAGAGAGAATCTTTTGCACTTAGAGGAATAGGTTTTCCTAGTGGCAGGTTTTCTGGAACCCTTCAGAATATCCAAGACAGATTGAGACAGTTGTAAATCTGCATATTCTAAGTCTTCAAGAGCCAAGCCCTGAGGCAAAGAGACTGAAGACTGGGGGAAATTATTTTGCCCTGAGAGAATGTCAGCAGGTTGTACCTCCTGGGTAGAGAAATTGACTTGGTCATTGACAGTGACAGCAGCATCGAGTACTACGGCTGTCTGGCCCAGTCTGGGGCTATGAGAATCATGGTGGCAGATTGAGACCTCAGCTTGACCAAGACTCTGGCTATCACAGAAAAAGGGGGAAAAGCATAAAGGAACCTGTTTGACCAATCCAGAAGAAGGACAGCATCCAGTGGCACTGGACCCCGGAGTGGAGGCCTACAATACAGTGGTAACTGGTGATTGTCTGGAGCTGCAGAGAGATCTCTCTCTGGCACTCCCCACCTCCTGAATACTGACAGAAGGACCTGCCTGTTCAAGGTCTATTCGTGATGACCCTGGCTGACCCTACTAAGAGCGTCTGCCAGTACACTGTCCTTGCCTGGCAAGTGAACTGCCAACAGTAACATGTTGAGAGAATATGCCAGTTTCCAAATCTTCATAGATTCAGTGCACAGCGGGGAGAATCTTGTTCCCCCCTGCTTGTTGATGTAGTACCTGGTGGTAGTGGTATTGTCTGTCCTGATTTGAACCACCTTGCCCTGTGAGAGACTGGCAAACTCCTGAATAGCCAGGAACACTGACCTGCGTTCCAGAAGATTGATGTGCAGGAGGGACTCCTGAGGGAGCCAAGTATCGTGTGCTATGTGAGCCCCTAGGTGGGCACCCCAGCCTGGCACAGAAGCATCTGTTGTCAGCACCAGAGATGGTACCTGAAGGAGAAAGGGAACACCCACTCTGAGGTTGTCCATCTCCTGCCACCACTGAAGAGCTAACAGAAGGGTGGGAGATACTGAAATCACTTTGGACAGAGGATCCCTTTTTTGAGACCAAAATGATCTCAGATGGAACTGAATGTCCCTCATCTGAAAACTGGCCCTCAGGACCACAGCTGTGGCGGAGGCCACGTGTCCTAGGAGCTGTAGGAAGTACCTTGCTGACCAAGGAACCTGAATGTGGAAATATTTTACTAAATCTGTAAGAGCCTGTGCCCTTGCAGAAGGTAAGAAGGCCCTTGCCTGAATGGTATTCAGCTCTGCCCCTATGAAGTCTAGTACTTGTACTGGGGTCAAGACAGACTTTTTGTGGTTCACCAGGAACCCTAGAGACTGAAGAGTATCCTGAGTGAGTTTTAAGGCTTCTGTGACCTGCTGAAGGGATTGACCCACCAGCAGCCAGTCGTCCAGATAGGGGTAAACCAAAACCCCTTGTCTTCTGAGGAATGCCACCACTACTGCCAGACATTTTGTAAACACTCTTGGTGCAGATGTCAGCCCGAAGGGCATAGCCCTGAACTGGTAGTGGCCTGAAGGCAGTCAAAATCTGAGATATTTTCAGTGAGACTGTCTGATGGGGATGTGGAATTAAGCATCCTTTAGGTCCAGGAATGCCAGCCAGTCCCCTTGCTTGAGAGTAGGTAGGATGGTAGCCAGGGTTGTCATTTTGAACTTTGGCTTTGTAAGATGCTAGTTTAAGAATCTGAGATCCAGGATGGGCTGCCACTCCCCATTTTATTTTGGTGTCAGGCAGTACCTTGAATACAACCCTTTGCCTTCTCGCTGATAAGGCACAGGTTCCACTGCTTTATGTGTAGAAGAGTGGAAACCTCTGCCTCCAGCAGGGCTATTTCTGTAGGGCTCAAAGGTCTGGAAGCTCTTGCTGACAGTTTTGGGAGCATCTTGAAGGTGAGAGCAAGACCCTATCTCCAGGACCCATTTGTCTGAAGTGATGGCTTGTCAAGCCTGGAGATAGTAGGTCAGCCTGTCCCCTACAGGGGAAGGGGAGGCAGCCCAGACAGACCTCTAATGGTGTCTGTTTAGCTGGGGTAGCAGACTGGGGGGTGGAAGCGGCCCTGCCAGCACCCCTCCTGCCTCTCCCTCTAAAGAACCCCCTGGGTTGCTGGTAAGGGGGAAAAGCTTGAGCCTGATGGAAAGGCCTGGGGTAAGGTCCACCCCGACCTGCTGCTTTTAAGGAGTGGCAGCTTTCTCTTTTGCTGAAGCACTCCTGTATGCCACTCTGTACTCGTTCATCTTCTTCATGTATGCCTCAGTCTATTCCCCAAACAGAGAATTCTGGACAAGGGGAAAATCCATGGCATTATTTTGAGTGTCCTGGGTCCGGGTAGTGCACCTGACCTAGGAGAAACACCTGAGGGACACAGCAGAAGCCATAGCCCTGGAAGCTGCATCACTGGAGTCCACAGCCATGTGGAACTGGAACTTTGATGCTTGTACCCCCTTCTTGACCAACTCCTGGATATCAGCAGAAAGCTCAGGAGGGGCCTTTTTAGCAAGTTGTTCCACAACTTTCCAAAGGGACTTTTGGTACCTGGAGGCATAAGCCATATAGGAGGCTTGCCTAATACCTAAAGAAGATGCCAGGTATACTTTCTTGGCAAGAGAATCCACTTTTCTGGAATTCTTGTCAGGGGGATGAGAGGCCAGGGGTATGCCAGCCTTCTCACAGGCTGCAGATTGAACCACCCCTACATGACTACAATGGCTGGATAAAAAGTCAGTGCCATTGCCAGCCAGAATATACTTTGTCCATTTTCTTATCTAAAGGAGGGACAGAACTAGGGGTTTGGAAGATCTTTAAAGTCTGCTTTTTAAGGGACTTATGAATGGGAATCAAAAGTCCCTGGGACACAGGAAGATCCATCATCTCCCTGTAATCCTCTTCCTCATCATCATCCTCCTGCCTGGCCTCTTGTACAGAGAGCTGCAGGGCCTCAGCCACCTGCCTCATAAAAGCAAAATGGGAGGTAGCCTCACAGACAGGCCTGGGCCGGGATTCATACTGGGGATGGTCAGAGGAGACCTCTAGGTCAATGGGTTCCCCATCATCCTGCTCCTTATTATCAAAGTCAGAAAAGTAATACTCCTCAGGATCAATATGTCCTGAAGGAGTTAAACCAGTATCCGGAAACATTGGCTGCCTAGATGGTACCTGCGACAGTTCGCCAAACCCAGATTACAATGACTGCACCATCCAAATGGCTTTTGCAATTTCCTCTGTGGTTGGAACCGAGTGTTTGTGCGGTTCCAAACCAGAGCTTTTGGCTTTCTTTGACGGTGTGGATTCAGAAGCCAACTCTGAACGTCATTTACCCGTCAACAGTTCACTCTGGCTTGAGTGGTCGGTTGTCAGATCCAAAGGTTCGGTTAAACCGGAACCACCCTCAGCAGTCTTTTCCATCCTTTCCTTCAGTTTACTGCGATGACTGTCTAAAGTAGACTGAGGGAAATTCTTACAATATCGCAGTCTGTTTGTAAGTGGTCGAAACCCAAACAGTACAGACAGACCAAGTGTGGATCAGCTTTTGCAAACTGCTCCCCACACTCGGTATAACGTGAAATCCAGTGGGACCGGTTTTTCTCTTGGGTTTCTGTGACATAATCCTAAAATTTGGAGCTTAACCCAGTGGCTTAGTTAGGCCAGTTAAGCAAAAAAAAAAATCAATTATCTATTTTATCCAAATTGGCTTAGTTAGGCCCGGATAAAGAAAATAACCCCTAAAGGCTTAGTTAGGCTGGGTAATACAGAATGAAGTCCAAACCGGCCAACAGTTTAGCATCAGCCAAAAAGGAACAGAGAGCCCCCAGTTCTGGTCAGGATTTTGCACCGGATCCCAATACAAGTGAAAATTTACACAGAAGAGGGAAAAAAAGAGAAGTTTGGTCCCCTCATGGTCGAGGAACTGATCGGAAACCAAACAATTACCCAACCTAGGAACATACACAATACCGAAGACAGCGGTTTAAGAACATTTTTAAAATAAAATAATAAAGCGGTTGAAAATGAACCGACGAACTCAGCTAGACCGAAGGCAGCGAGGAGAAATCTCCAAGGCGTCTTCACTGGTAAGTGGAGAAAAGAATCTGATCAGTTATTAGAATGTACCGAGGACAGTGGTTTGAAAACCAAGCTCAAGCTCAACGTTCTATTTATTTGCATAGAGTTAACTCTTTGTTCTCCGGGGTAGTTGAACCAGTCGGTCTAACTGCATATTGTCAGAATACAGCAAGACTTCATGTTGTTTGAATGGCAATAAAAAAAAAATTCCACAACCCATATCAAACCTGGGTCTGCCAACCAGAGGCGTTGACTGTAACCTCTACGCCACGCGGCCAGCTCGGAACTGGCCTGAAAAGCATCTACTTACTTAATGCAGAAACTATCTGTATGTCTCCCTGCTGAAAGGAGATCGCTGACCGTAATATGGGCTGTTAAAATACTATAGCCCATTTGACACTCGCTGTTTTAACGTCGCCCAAATTGACTCACTCTATTTCACGCACTCAAATCACGGGATACCCTCCTGATAATGCTGTACTAACCAGGAATCTAAATAATGACCTTTTGTTAACCTGGACATAAGTATTGCTTTTTAGATTGAAGAAGGGTCTGGTTGTGATTTTTGACTGTTTGAGCACATAGCTTAAATGCCTATATTGTCATATCTATGGCATAGGGTAGCTCATAACAGTCACAGCTCTCCTGGTACCAGCAGGTGTTATGACTATAGCAGTAGAAGCAGGCTGTATTTTTGGTTACAAGACAGATTAAAAAAAAAAAAAAAGTAAAAAATGTCCAGTACCTTTAAGTGACTCCATAATTGGCTGGATGGTCTCCGACCACTGCTGGGCACTAATTGCTGTGTAAATCCTAGGGAAATCTCTCTGCCAAATCCTCTGTCCAGCTGACCAGATTCCTCCCAGTTCAGAATTTGCCTGCAAAGCCAGACACACATAAGACAACAATACACAAGACTGTGCATGCACACACAAGAAACAAACTATAAACTCACTCTTATGGATCCAAAATTACATAAGAAATTATGCAGTACTGATACATGGATTAAAATAATTTAAAATTACTCAGAAATAATGTTTTTGTTTTTTTTTGGTGCTGAGGGTTCTGCACATAGGTTATTCACCTGTAACCATAGTTCTAGGAGTGGCACATGGTTCACATCCACACACTGGCAATTCTCTTTTATTTACTATGCTTTTTGCTTACTGTGCCACTGGTCCCCATCTGTCTGGCCCCCCACCCAGCCTCATCGCCCGCTGTCCCCGAGACTTAACTGTGCCTCACATGTTCCCCCACAGATAATCCCCGTGTGGGAAGGGCCTCCAGAAGCCAGGCCATGTAAACCTCTGGTAGAGTTGAAGTTTCGACTGGCAAGGCAGAGAGCACAGCTGGTGATGCAGAGCCTGTGATGAATAGCGGATGGCATCCTGCAGCAGTGGAGGGTTTTTCTCATTTTTCTGTCCCACCTCTGATGCCTGGAGACTTTGCCAATGCCTAAGTGTCATGCTGTCAATGTCCTCCTCCCAGATCAATGACTTCAGCTGCACTTCCATTTGTGGTCACCCAGGTAGCAATGCTGCACTGGAAGCCATCCACCCTCCCCACCAGAGGAGGTAAGCGCCCTTTGGACGCTCAGCCATCCTCTCCCTGGCTGGCCCTCCGACAACACAGGCTCACTCCCGCACCTAGGTCATCGGTATTACAAGCGGTAGTACTACTACCGCTGCACTGGTGGGCCAGCTTACTCAATGGGAAGCAACAGCTGATTCACCAGAACGTCTTTAAGCAAAGCTCTTCCCATCACCTAGGGGGTCTATCCTTCAGCTCCACCCCATGATGTTAGACCTTGCACGCTGGAAGCAGGGATCCATGTGGCACTTGCCAGGTGAGGATGGATGGGTTGTGTGGATGTGAACCATATAGCACTCCCAGAACTAGGATTACAGGAGAGTAACCTATTTTTTTTTAAGGGATGTGGATATGGTTCCCTTAGCCACACACTGACAGGCTTCCAGCCATTCTCTGGTAGGAGGGGGCAAGGCCACACCCCCTATTCAGCAAACGGTGAAGAGAGGTCCCAAAAGCAGAATCCCAGCCTGACTCAAGGTCGATGCTGTAATGGAAAATTAAGGTGTTTGCTGACTTACAGGTGGTAGCCCAGCAGATCTCCTGGATAGGAATGTCCCTGAAAGCAGCCACCAAGGCAGTGGTCTTCCTGGTGGAATGAGCCCCAAGCCATACTTGAGGGCTCCTTACCAGCCAACCTATAGCGCAGGCTGATGCAGGACGTAATCCACCTGCTAACTGTCCTCTTAGCTGCCAGTCTGCCAGGTGCAGTTTCAGCATATGTTACAAAAAGCTGTCGAGCCTCACCCCAAACTCCAGTCATGCACTCAATGTAACAGGAGAGAACCTGCCACAGGTCTGAAATGTGGAGTCTGCATTCAGCCTCTGAAGAAGGATTTGTGAAGAAGACCAAAAGGTTCATCACCTGGTTAAGGTGAAACTGAGACAACCTATGGGAGGAACTTTGCGTGGAGGCGAAGGATGACTTTGTCCTTGTGGAAGACCAGGTACAGAGGCTCCATTGAGAGTGCCTGGAGCTCACCAATCCTGGCTGACATGACAACCACCAAGAAGGCCTTCTTCTACAACAGGTGTTACACATCAGACCAGTGCATAGGCTCAAAAGGCTTGCCCGCGAACACAGCCAGGACCATCAGCAAGTCGCAAGGTGGTGGTGGTTCATGCACCGGTGGGGAGAAGTGGTCAAGGCCTTTAAAGAAAAAAAAAACCCAACCACCTTCTCTTGTGGCACCATTGGCATACTGGTCCATGTCTGGTATGAAGAGATGGCTTCCTGATGCACCTAAAGGGTCGACTGCAGTCCCACCTGAGACTGGGACCAGGGGTACTCTAACATACTAGCCACAGGGCAGGCAAGGGGATGAAGCTCCTTGCCCTGACACGAAATGGAGAGGCATAGCATTAGCAAGTTGCCTCTTTTCAAGGGGTCTCCACAACATGGAGCACATTCTCCAAAAGACCCAGAGCCTGGAACTGTAGCTGCTTAGGAACTAGGCTGTGAGGTGCAGGAACTGAAGGTGGAGGGTGCAGGACCCTCCCCTGTTTTCAGGTCAGCAGATCCAGATGAAGAGACAACGGCCACCGCGGGTCTCCTGCTGAGGCTGAAGAGAGCCAGGTACCAGAAATGGAGAGGCCAGTCTGCAGCCATCAAGATCATTCACGCCTTGTCCCCGACCTTGTGGACCGAGGGAAAGGTGTACAGGAGAACTTGAGTCCAGGGCCTCATACAAAGGCATCCCTCATCAGTGTCCTGGACTGTGGGGCAGGCACAGAACAACCTCAGCCTGTTCTCCCTAGAGGCAAACAGGTCCTACAGAGGTGTGCCCCACAGGGACGTTGTCGAGGCACAGGTCAGGAAGCATAGGAAAAACCAGGAGCAGTTGTAGAATTCGCAAAAGTGTTTATTAGTACTAGCAGTGACATAAAAAAAAACCAAAAAACTTGTTCAGAATAACGATTTACAAAGGCAGAACAAACAAAGAAAATCCATCTGAGTTTTTCTTCAATCTGTGTCCCTCAAAACATTGCAGCGCTCAGTCTTTGCAACCCCCCCCCCCTTAACAAGCATCCTGTTTTTTTTTTGTTTTTATAAAATGTTCTTGTCAATTTCATGCGGGTGCAGTAAGAACACAATGTCCCAGAACTGAGGACCCTTCTCCACAGCTTCTGATAAAGGGCTTAAAAAACTGCTCTCAGGTTAACCCCTTGAGTTCCCAATAGCTTTTTGCAATCATCTCAAACTATAATTGTATACATTTTAACAGTAACACTACATAATTTCTAAACAAATGGATCCCAAAATCGGTTACATTTCCACAGAATGATTTGCATATATTTTATACCGGCAGGTAGCAAGGAAGGAAAAGACAGAAACAGCAAGGGAAGACAGAGACAGTGAGAGGCAAAGAACTGCGAGACTGCCGGGGTGATCAAGTCCTAGGTCTCATGAGAAAATCTGGTTGCACAACCAGACACACAAGAGACAGAAAAGGAAAGAACAGAACATATCCATGCATTCAAACTCTCCACAATAACTGAGACAGGGTCCTATTCAACCCTGTCACAAGGGAGAACAGGTGACTTGCCACCTCCTGATGCAGGGACAACTCGTGCAATGTTTTGCCTACCTGGCTGAGAGTGTCCACTGGCTGATGGTCTGATCTGGTGACATGTAACACCAGGAGAGCTGCACCCAGGCTTGCGCACAAGGGTTCAGGTGTGAAGGGGCTCCCAACACAAGGGAAGGGAGTGCATGCCTCCCTGCCTGTTCAGGTAAAACATGATTGTGCTGTTGTCCAACTGGACTTGCATGACCTGAACCCTGACTAGTGGAACAAACTCCATCAGAGCTAACCACACTGCATGGACCTCCAGCAGGCTGATGTGGTGACAGGACTCCTTGGGAGACCAGAACCTGTGGGTCCTGTGGTCTCCCAGGACTGCTCCCCACCTCATCAGAGACAAGTGTGTCATGAGTGTGATGATCGGTTCTGGGTAGACAAACAGGACTCCTACCTCCAGATGTTCAGAGATAAGCCACCACTAGATGGCATCCCATATCAGCCGGGTCATTGTGACCGGCTGGTCCAAGTGTCCTAGGTGTTGGGACCACAGATGGTCCAACTCTCACTGCAGGTGCCACATCCACCAGTGGGCCCATCAGACCTCGGTAATGCAGGACACCACATTTCCCAGTAGTTGTAGGAAGTCCCAGGCAGGGCACAAGTGTCCAACCTGAAATGATCGGGAATAGGAGGAAAGATTCAATACCCAGTCTGCAGGGAGGCTGGCCTATGCAAGTAAGGAGTCTAGCTCTGCCCTGATGAGTTGAATCACCTGCAAAGGGAATCTGTTTGGACTTGGCTGGGTAGACCAATAGGCCCAAGTCTGAGCAGGTCTGGAGGGCCAGATCCCTGAACCCCTCCATGGCTTCTGTGGACGACCCAACTAGCAGACAGTCGTCCAGCTAGGGATACACCCTGATGCCCTGGCACTGCTAGAATGCTGCCATCACTGTCATGAACTTGTCAAAGACCCTGGGCACCGAGGAGAGTCTGAAAGGCACAACCTGGAATTGACAGAGCACCCCTTCTGTGCAGAATCAAAGGTACCGCAAGTGGTACAGACAGAATGGGATGCGGAAGAACACATCCTTGAGGTCTAGGAAGCACAACCACATGTCCTGCTCCAGGGGTGGAATGACCTGGTTCAGCATGATCATCCTGAACTTACACTTCCTTAGAAGAAGAAGAAGAATCAGCATTTATATAGCGCTTTTCATATACAGTATCCCAAAGTGCTTTACAAGCAATGCTAGACTGGTAGTGAAGTGACTGAATGTGTGGTGGCTGCCATATCGCACATCACCCCCAACACACAGCCTGGGTAATTGCATGAACCGGTTTACGGGAAGGGGAATGTTGGCCAGGACACTGGGAATGTTCCCTGCTCTTTGCGAAGAGTGCCCAGAGTTCTTTTACTTCCACCTGGACACCCACCAGGATGGGCAGAAGGGACTTCGGTTTAACGTCTCATCCAAAGGACGGCACACCCCAGCAGTACAGCACCTCCCAATACTGCACTCGAATGACAGCGATTTTTAGGGCAAGTCCAATCCTGGTGTGGGATGAGAACCCACGACCTTCTGGTCCAGAGGCGGATGTGCTACCAACTGAGCCACGCTGACACCTGACACTAGAAACTGATTTAGATCATGAAAATCCAGTATGGAGTGCTATCCCCCCCCCCCCAAAATCCATTTTGGGACCAGGAGCTAGGCAACATCCTCCTTGAGGGCAAACTGAGGACTCCCTTGGAGTGTAGGATCCGTAACGTGGGAGAGCCTCAAAATCGAGAGGCAACCTTCTGCCGACCACCTCGAGAACCCACTTGTCTGTGGTAATGATGGATCTGTGAGACCAGAAGTGGTAAAGCCGACCCCCCCACAGGGAGATGGGGTCAGGGACTGGCCAGGCAGGCAGTGGACACCCCCACTGACCGGTCACTGGGCACCAGTCGCTGCAGCTGCAGGGGCACCACTTCCCATCGCCTCTTTTTTTAGGCCACTTGCCAGAGAAACTGGCCTTGGGCGGCCATGCTGGAAACTACCTCTGTGGGAGCAGCTGTTGCCGAGACTGCTGTGGCTGAAAGGGCCAAACCTTAAAGGTCTTATATTTCTGACCTTTCCAGTCCTTCTGGGACGAAGTCACAGAGTCAAGGGTGACGATGGACTGCTCAGTCCTTATGAGGTGCCCATCTACCCCTGTGCTGAAGAGGTCAACACCCATGAAAGAGACACTGACCAGCTTATGCCGAGTATCTGCCGTGAAGGTGGAGATTCTCAGCCAGGCCCTGCGATGCAGCACAACGCGCTGACATGGCATGGGCACAAGAATCACCAATGTCTAAGGCAGTTTTGAGCTGGTGTTCAGCCAGCACTTGACCGTGGTCTCTGCTGACCTTTACAGGAAGGACCTTATTCGCAGGCAGGTAAGGGAGGACATTATCGAGCACTCACAGCAGTGAGTGACCAAAGTGAGCCATCATCAGGGTATAACTCGCCAGACAGAGACCAAGAGTCAATGCAGCATAGACCTTCTTAGCCACAGGGTCAAGCTTTTTTGATCCTTTGTTTGGGGGGGGGGGGCTGTCCATGTCCCCAGTATTATACAATTTCCAGAAGATTGAGTCAGCGACCAGATACTCAGCTGAGGGGTGGCCAGAGAAGCCAGACAGAGAAACGGTAGAGACTGTATATTTGCAGATCATATGGGCTGAGGGTGCCTGAATGCCAGAGCTGGTCACAAAATGACTTCAGCCATTAGAAAGGTGACCCCAGGGATTTGTAGCCCTTTTTTAAGCTGGCTCCAAAGGGGGGCCTCCACGGACTCTGACTTAAGTCAGAGGAGAGCCCCAAAAGGCCCCAGCCCATGGTCGGCAGTCAGTTCTTCAACCAACTCCTGGTTGAACATATGTGTCCTCTAGAACTGCACTGGGTACCCATCTGAGTCATCAGACTCGCTGAAGACAGCCATCTACCTTTGCCTGCCATGAACCACTCTGGAGTAATCCAAGTGGGTAATTTCCACAGAAAACTAGCCCGACAAGCTGGTGCCCAGATGAAGTCCATGGAAGGAGCTCCCCACACAGGCTTCCCATGCCGGTGGTTCCACCTGCAAGGATGGAAAGACATATGTTGGTGACAGTTGTTTCTGATGAAATGCCATGGACTTGACCGGCACTACAGCCAGTCGACCACAGGGATTGAGGCAGAGCCCTACATGAGCCCGCCAAGGCCCATTGCTGCCAGAGGAGCTCGTCGTAGCCCCGTTGCATACACCAGGAGAATCAACAGCAATGCCTCAGAGTGGAGCGGCACCAAGAACTCGAGAAACACCTTAACCTCAACCTGAATGTCCACCATGTCCATTGAGCTGGGAGTCAATGTTGAGGAGATGAAGCCGGCAGTGTGGTATACACCACCTGCACCGGTTTCAACTGCACAACTCCCAGTGGAGGCTGATCTTGAGCAGAAATGGCCAAGGATCCCAACTGCTCCACATCCTTCTGGGTGAGGAACAAGATAACCGAGGTTTTGGAGACTGACTCTTCATCAGCTCCCTCCAACAACAGGTTGGCAGGGTTGAGAAAAATCTCAGCCATCTGTTCGACCAGTGTTGAGGTTGTCAAGCACGACAGGGGTACCCTGGAGCTAGCGACCACTCTCTCAACCAAAGCAAACTTTGCCAAAGCCAAGCACACAATAGCCTTTGAGCAGTGAGGGGACTCAAGGGAGTGGGAGGAGCATGATCTCTCCAGTCCCATGACCAAAAGCAGTGCTTCTTGGCCTTATGCTTCTTACCATGGTGGGCAGGGCTCTCCCCGAAGAACTGGAGGGCCTGACATATCTCAGAAACTCTCATGAAGGACATTCCAGTGCTGGCCCCAACCAGGAACAGCGATAAGGCTGCCAAGATACCCACTGTGGTATACGCCTCTGCCTTTTCCATAGCTACAAGTGGGGTCACTGACCCTGCCACAGCGGCAGCTGTCTTGCGACCACCTTTAGTCCGCAATTTAGGGTCTCTGTCAGCAGGCCAGTTGAGAAGAAGAGCTTGACAGACTTCAAGGGATGAAGGAAGCATCATTTGACAAAGGCCACAACCCGTGTTGACACTTTGTGCTGTTCCAAGGCAGTACAGGCATGAGACATGCAGGTCTGTCTGCGGCATTTTCTGCCTGTACGTGGTGCAATGCTTGAAGCCAGGAACAGGCTTCCCATTCTTGTGGTCCATTGTTGTATCGTTCAATGAAGCAGTACTGAGGACTATACTGAAAGTCAAGAAAATTAAGAAAAAAATCTCAGCAAGGCCATTGATTTTCTGTGACCATGGAAAAATGGCCAGAATCCCAGAAAATAGAGCACTGAACAGAGGGTCAATGGCTGCACGAACAGGCTGCAGAAACAGAGCAGCCTGAGCAAGCCCTTAATCACAGCACATGGCGTCAGTGGGAAAACCTCTCTGAGGCAGGGCAGCAACATGGAATTCCATCCCAGGTCAGCTAAGTGAAAAGACAGTGAGCCCAGCTGAATCTCTCCAGCCCAGCTAATTGGGTCAGGTATCAGAGGGGTGAGAGGAAGGGGGCTCTTGGTAACAGCTGAGAGAGTTCTCTCTATCTGCTAATGTACTGGAGGAGGTGGGGGGGGAGGGGGCTCTTGGTCACAGCAGCAAAGTGAATTCCCTCAAGCTGAGCCCTTTAGGAAGCAGCAGTCTTTTTTAAGTGGAATCGAAGGGAGAGGGGGAGACGGCTCCAGAGAAAGCGGAGGGGGGGGGGAAGGAGATGGCTCAACTGAAAGTCATGTAGGTAAAAATGGAAGGCTCTTCATCACAGCCCATGGCAGCAATAGGAATTCCTTCACTCTAGCTCAGTTCTTAGCAGCACCTAAGTGCTACAGCTGATCTTGCTAAAATGTTGGGGGAAGGGGCTCTTGGTCATGCAGCACATGGCAACAACAGGGAATTCTCTCACATAACTCAGCTCTTAGCAGCATATAAGCACTATAGCTGATCTCACTCCAGTGAAAGCTGGATGGGGTGATGAATGAAAGGCTGTGATACTGTACTCCTGAATGGAAGTCAAAGACCTTATTGGCTGTAGTTGTTGGCCCAAGAAGATGATGCCTGAAAAGTTGCTGCTGAGTTCTGTGGAAGACAGAATTTCAGAGAATCAAGATCAGCCTGACTCCAGTTTACTTTGCCTTTGCTACTGCTTCTTCAACTCCTGCTGCATCCAGAATTGCATCAGCTGCACTTCTTTATATTTTTGTACTGCAAGCTGAAATTATGGTATATTTTCCTATTGTGCTATGGCCATGTAGAGAGATGTTTGTGTGGGTATTGTGCTGGCAAGCAAACACCAGCTGGTCCATGCAGATTGTAGATGCTTTAAAACAATACAAACAAAACAAAAAAACTTTTGCAGTCTGCTTTGACACATACTGGTTTCTTTAGTTGTTCCAAACCGTTGTGAGCCACGAGAGTTTATTAGTGTCATGCAGCCATTACAGTGGCAAAATAACCTTTGCTGACCCACCACAGCTAGGACCAACTACATAAAGAATTTAAATGCATGCCCGGGTACCACAGATGTTCTTATGTGCACATTTCAGATTATTTGTGGCTTTTTGAGTATGTTTTTTGTTTTTAACTGTTCTAAATTGCGAGGGGGCCACAAGGGCTTTGTTTGTTAGCGCCATGCAGCCATTACACTGGCAACAAACCTTTGCTGGCCCACCACAGCTGGGAACAACTAAAAATATTTAAATGCATGGCTGGGTACCAATCATGTCCTCATATTCTTATTTCAGATTGTTTGTGGCTTTTGAGTATGTTATCGTTTTGATTTAGCTGTTCCAAATTGCAGTGATTATGGCTTTTTGGGTATGCTTTTTGATTTAGCAGTTCCAAACTGCAGTGTGCCACAAGGGCTTTTTGTTAGTGCCACACGGCCATTACTTGGCAAACAAACCTTTGCTGGCCCACCACAGCTGGGAACAGCTAAATAATGAATTAAGTCAGATATCTCAAATTATTTTTCTAGATTAATCAGATTTTGTACTGTACTGTCCAATTAGAATTTAAATTAATCCAAACCAAGATTCTGCACCCACTGCCTCATCACATCCTGCATCAAAACCTGCCATCCAGTGACACCTGCTTCCCTTACTCCATCACACATAATGCCTACGGTATCCATTCAAAACCAGGGGCACACCCTACCCCAACCCCCAATGGCAACTAGACAGCACTCCTAATCCCCTCGTCAACCACCATCCAACCCTAATGCATTAGTATTATCACAGATTCATGCCACATTGCTCACACATTCATTCACTCCATTCCAATTTTCCAAATAATGAATGAGTGAGCACTGCAGCAAGAATTTAATGCGGTTTGTGATAGGAATAGATGTTGGCCAGCCGAACAGGAGAGTGCAGTGCCATGTCCATGCCAGCCACAAGGGGTGGGGGGGTGAATGTGTTGCCACTGTTCTTAAATAGATGCCAGGGACAGTATCTGGGATGCAGTGAGGAACAGTGGTGCCACTGTGTGCCACAGAACCTTAGAAGAGTGTGTGCTGCTGTACACCCCATGACACTATTAACATGTTTAAATATTTCATCTACGCTGTGTAAGAACTCTACAGGCTAATTTATCTGCTGTCACTGTCCTCTGTATGTTTTGGAATAACTATGTCCACATTTTTATTTGAATAGTTCACCAATACTGTGTGTTAGCTCTACTGGGCAATTCATCCGTTGTCGTTTTCTGCATGTCTCAGAATAACTGTGTGCACGTGTTCAACTGAATATTTCATCTATGTTGTGTGTCAGCTCTACTGGGCAATTTCTCGGTCGCCGTCCTTTGTATGTTTCAGAATAACTGCATCCACATTTTTAATTTATTTCTTCCATACTGTGTGTCAGCTCTACTAGGCAATTCATCTTTCAATGTCCACTGTATGTTTCAGAATAACTGCATCCACGTGTTTAGTTCAACATTTCAATATATGCTGTGTGTCAGCAATACTAGGCAATTTCTCTGTTATCATCCTCTGCATGTTTGGGATCAACAGCATCCACATGTTTGCTTGAATATTTCATCTATACTGTGTCAGCTATAACTGGGCAATTTCTCCATCTTCATCCTCTGTATGTTTCGGATGAACAGCATCCAGGTGTTTGATCGAATATTTAATTTATGCTGTGTGTCAGCTATACTGGGTAATTTCTGTGCCATCGTCGTCATCTGTGTATTTCGGATCAACAACATCCAGTTGTGCATTTGAATATTTCATCTGTTCTGTGTGTCGGCTATATTGGCCTATTTCTCTATCATTTTCATCCTCTTATCTGTTTTGGCTCAACAGCATCTTATCTGTTTCAGAGTAACTCATGTGGGGGTGTCCATGTGCTGTCCATTCCACCACCAGCCCGTTCTGCAGTTTTCTGAATGCTCCTGTCAGGGGTGAGGGTGGGGCAGAGGGACCAGAACCCAAAAAACAGTCCACAGTTTTTTTTGTTCAGATTTTTAAGTGTACTTTTTGTTGCTGACCTTCCGCCGGTACCTCTGCCAGGACAGGGACCCCTTCCGCTTCCACTCCCAACTTCCAGCCATGACTCCCCAAAACCCACTGGCTTGCCCCCAGGGCAGGGTTGCGGCACCGGCCCTAAGTGCCGCAGTCGACAGGATAGGTCGGGGAACCGACCGGCTTCACTGAGGCGGCAGGCAGCAGAGTTTTTTCCCTGCACGCGGACGGGACGGTAATGTCCAGTGCAGCTGCTCTCCCTCCCCGAAGCTTGATGTCGGCACTTTACAGCACACCCAGCCTATGCTAGGTGTCCGTAGTGCACAGATCACTCTACTCCCCTGTAGGAGAGTAGTCACTAGATTCAGTCCTTCTCCCCAGTTATCTCGCACTCCGGATCCGCTCCCAACCCGGGTCACCGCATCGCAGGTCGGCACCCTTACCCTGCACCAGTGGGCTGGTTTTTTTTTGTTCAGTTTGTCATTTCGTGTGTTCCTGTAGTTACAGGATTTTGTGATTTTGGTTTTAGTACTTTCTTCTTTGACGCATCCACTTCCCGTAAGTCTTCATCATGTCAGCTGCACTTAGCAAGAGGTTTAAGACCTGCCACACAACTGCTAAGGAGCATGTATCATTTCAAATTGTATGGCCTATATGAAGATGGAGGGAAACATTTCTGCCCTGTATGCAACTGAAGTCAGGACCACACCAGGAAAGATACTATTAAGCACCACTTATCAAGCAAAAAACACCAAGAGAAAGTCAGGAATAAGTATAGGCCTACCAGACAGATAACACTGCACAGTGGATTTAAAGTAGCTACAGAAGCAACAAATGAAAATTACATACCTACCATAATTCTTGATCTTCCTGAATATCTTCACCATTCATCACTGGTGGGGTACAAGCCGGAGGCACGAAGACCCCGTGGGAGGCTTCCTCTCTGGAAGAGGGGCCGATGTCAGGGATGGCACCGGCCTCGAAGCCAACGTATAGTGAAGCCCACCAGGATGAAGCCCAACTCTGCAGAATTCTACAGTAGAGTTACTGCAGCAAAGAATGCAATTTCACTGGGAGTTGATCCCTTTTGTCATGCAAGAAACCTATGACACTGTGCTTCATGCTGGCAGGCCTCACAGCACTACGTGGCACTTGCGGGTTGTCCAGTAATGGACACTGACCCTTCCACCAGCTCAGTTCTGCTCGTCAGAGAGGAAAACAAAGATAGAGAAAAAAAAAGGAGAGAGGGTGTGGCAAGGGAGCCAAAGGGACAGAAAAAGGAAAGGATATAAACTGAAAAAGGAATAAACCAGCCACAGGAGATGGGGCAGAGCTCCAAGAGGTCTGGATGGGGGATCCCAACCACTGAGCAGGCCAAGGAGGGGGTAAGAGGGTGGAGGTGGAGTAGGAGAAAGGAAGCAAAAGAATAGAGAAAATGAAAGAGGAGGGGTGGGGAGAAAGAAAGAGAGAGAGAGAAGGATGTGGACCCCAGCATGGAGGACCCCTAAAAAGGACTGTTCTCCTCTGTGGACAAAGAGAGGTAACCAACGTTTGTGGGGTTTTTTTTTTACAGGAGGATGCAATAGAGAACAAGAGGCCTCACACACTCCAAGACACCTTAAGAAGCATCACAGGATGTCAGGCAAGATATAGGTGATCCTTGCCACTGCCATTCAAGGTTATAGCCTGGTCCACTTGAGGAAAAGAGAGGGGTGGGGCCACCAGAATATATATATATATATATATCTCCCTCTCATAGCATAGTGGTGGGGAAAGGACACACCATGGGCCAAGATCCCTCCTGATAGAGAGTCAACTAACTACAAGAGCCCCTGGTCCCTGAGTGGAAAGCTGAACTTCTTGTGTCCATTGCCACTGGGAAAGTGGAGGAAGGAGGAGGACTCAAGTCTCTGAGAAGAAAACAAGGGGATTGGAGGAGGGGGACCATGACCCACGGGCAACCCAGGAGTGGGTTGTCAGGGAAGAGAAATGTAGAAGAGGGTTCCCGGAGCTCCTGTGACCAAGGTGGGGACTCGAGAGATAGGGCGATTCGCAGGCTCCAGGCGAAAGGAGGCCCGGGAGACAAGTCGTCCTAGAGATATCAGGGGACTCCTGGCCCTGCTGCCGGCCCCAAGAAGTCCCAGTCAAATGGGACCCCTGGAAGCCCCTGGCAAAAGGGGGCAAGAGCCCCTGCTTGCCCTCTCCCCAGATTTGTCTCCCTGGTACTTCCAGAGGAAGATACAGGAAACCTAGAGGTGCCAGCATGATTGTACCCTCAACTGGCCTCAATTAGGGAGAAGGCAAGCAGGGAGGAGACACTAGCCAAGAGACTGGGGCTCAAGAGGGGATGGTGAGTAGGAAGTAGTGATGAATGGTGAAGATATCCAGAAGATCAAGAATTATGGAAGGCACATAACTTTCATATCTTACCTACATGAATCTTTACCATTCATCACTGGTGAGTGAGCCTCCTGTGGGGGATACACAAGAGGAAGGGGCTCTCACGGGCCAGGTTAGCCCATGACTGGTCAGGTCGAGGCTTCTGATACGCAGGAGAAGGAGGGTACCCCCGACAGCTCTCACCTGGCCCTACGGGGAGAAGAATCGGTCCCCAGGAAGGGTGAGACTATCACCCTATGCTGGGCCAAGGGTGACAACCAGGATAGGCGGAGCCATGCCATCCGCCTAATGCAGACTGCTGTTCCTACTAGCCTGAAGACTACTGCACTGGCGTCCTAAGATGCCCTCGCTTGGTGTCTCGCCAGCTCCAAGCCACGGGCAGAAATGGTGATGGCCCGCCTGGTTCCCTCGCCATCAGGCACAGCTGCCAGGATCTGACCCAGCAAAGCCCGCAGGCACCTTGCATAGACTACCTGGTGTGCAGAGGAAGACAACAAGAGACTCATGGAAGAGAAAACCGTTCTGCCCCAGTGACCAAACGCCATGGAGTCAACCTCTGGGGGCGGACTCTTGAAGGGCTAAGACACCCCAGAGGGGTATTCAGCCACTCTAGTCCAGATGTAGGATAGGGTACAGCTACTGGAGACCCGGGGGGAGCGCAATACCTGTGCTGACAGTCCCAAGGCAGAAAGGAAGTGGCGGTCCCAGGCCTCTGCTGGAAGGCTGTTCTAGGAATCCATCACTCCTTCTGTGAAAAAAATACTTCCTCGCATCTCTCCTGAATCTACCCCTCCAGCTTCATAGCATGACTCCTTGTTCTTGAGCACCTTTTCATTTTTATTTATTTAGCTTTTGTTGACCAGGTAACCACATTAGACAAAAAGAAAAAATTACTCACCTTAGTAATGTTGTTTCTTCTAATGGAGTCTTGCTATATTATGACAATAGCAGTTTGTCCCACCATTAGAACTGCTCCGGAGGTGAAAGAGTCAACTCCCATTCAAAGAATGGAACTTGGAGCACGAGCTCGGTTAGAGAAGCTCTGTCTGGGTTATTTCAAACCTAAACTGTCAGATCTTTACCAGCAAAACTCACTAAGGTCTGTGTGGAAGCTGTAACCTACACTAGCCAACTGGCTACCTGACTATTAAGACATACTCCTGGTCCCAACACAAAGACTCAAGTCAGGGGACCAGAAATAATAATATAATATAAGTAATAATATGACATAAAACAAAAACATCACACCCCAAAACCCCAAGAAGGGGTGGAAAACATATAATGGGCATAACTAGTGCCCACACTAGGCTGCCCACCCCATACCCAAGTAGAAGTTCTGAGAGGGGCAGGCTGGGGGTCATAATATAGCAAGACTCCATTGGAAGAAACAACATTACTAAGGTGAGTAATTTTTTCTTCAAACAACATGAAGTCTTGCTATATTATGACAATGCAGAATACACAGCAGTACCTCCATGGAGGAGGGACAGAACCTACTTAGGAATAGGCTCTGAAGCACAGCTGTGCTAAACCGAGCATCCTCCTGGCCTGGACATCCAGGGAGTAATGCTTGGTGAAAGTATGTACTGCTTTCCAGGTAGCTGCTTGACATATCTCTAAGATAGAATGTCTCGGCAGCAGCTAGAGACGAGCTGTACCTCTGGTAGAATGAGCCCTCAGGCCTGAAGGGGAACTTTCCCAGTTTTTGATAACAAAATTGATACAAGAGACAATCCACCTGGCAATGGATCTCTTAGTGGCAGGTTTCCTTCCGACCTCACCATAAGTGAGAAAAGTTGAGGGATTCAACCTGTGACCCTTGGTACGCCTATATAGTAACTTAGGGCCTCTTAACATCTAAACTGTGCAATCTCCTCTCACCAGAGGAAGAATGGTCAGTGAAAAACACTGGAAGGGAGATAGATTGATTAAGATGGAAATCTGAAACCACCTTAGGCAAAAACTTCCTGTTAATCCTGAGGACTACCTTATCCTTGTGGAAAGAAATAAAGTCAATTTCTACTGACAGGGCTTGCAGTTCACTTATGCGCCTGGCAGAACTGATAGCCACTAGGAAAACAGTTTTCCAAGTTAAGTACTTAAGCTCTGCAGAAGACAGAGGTTCAAAAGGAGGTTGCATTAACTGGGCAATGCAAACATTAAGGTCCCATGCAGGGGCGGATCCCTAAAAGGTGGATTAGAATGAAGTAATCCTTTAAAAACTTGGAAAATACAGGGTGAGCGGAAAGAGAGGAGGGCTTTCCTGTTGAAACAAAAGCAGAGACAGCTGCCAAATGTACTTTCAGGGTAGCTAGCCTCAGTCCTAAGGAATTAAGGTGACCATATAGTCCAAAACAATGGGCAAATCAGCAGATTACGGGAAATATGTTTCCAGAACACCAAATGGAAAACCTTTCCACTTAGAATTGTAAGTAGTTCTAGTGGAAGGCTTCCTAGAAGCCTTTAGGATTTCAAGAACACCCTGAGAAAGGTGCAGGTCAGCAATTCTAACCCTCAAGAGCCAGGCCTTGAGGTTGAGGGATTTGAGGTTCGGATACTAAACTCCCTGTGCACAGGTTAACAGGTTGTGATTCCTGGGAGGCACAGGGAAGATGGACTGCTAGTGACAGAAGGAGTGGGTACCAGGGCTGCCTGGCCCAATCTGGGGCAATCAGAATCACCCTGCAAGGCTGGGATCTGATTTTGACTAGCACCTTGAATAGGAGAGGGAAGGGGGAAAGGCATAAAGAAACTTCCCTTCCCAATCTAGGAGAAAGGCATCCAGGGGGACTGAGCCCAACACTGGGGGCCTGCAACAGAACAGTGGAAGTTGGTGATTGTCTGGGGCTGCAAAAAGATCTATCCGAGGGGTGCCCCATCTGGCAAAAACTATCCCCAGTACTTGAGGATCCAGAGACCATTCGTGATGGCCCTGGGAAATCCTGCTGAGAGCATCTGCTAAGACACTGTCCTTTCCTGGAAGGTGAACTGCTATGAGGGAAGTGTTCAGGGAATAGGCCAGAGACCACAACTTCATTGCCTCGGTGCACAAGGTCGAAGACTGAGTGCCCCCTGCTTGTTGATGTACCACATTGTTGTGGTGCTGTCTGTTCTGACTTGCACCACTTTGTTCTGAACAGACACAGATAACACTTGAAATGCTAAAAAGACAGCTCTGAGTTCCAGCAAATTGATGTGGAGCAGAGATTCCTGAGGGGACCACACTCCCTGAGTGGAGAGGTCGCCCATGTGGGCTCCCCACCCCAGGAGGGAAGCATCTGTAGTGAGGGTCAAGGAGTGAGACAGAGGAATGAAGGGGACCCCCAGTCTTAAATTGCTCTGATCCTGCCACCACTGGAAGGCCTGGATCAGGGTTCGGGTCACTGGGACCAACTTGGAAGGGGGTCTCTTCTGAGACCAAAACGCCTCAAGTGAAACTGAATGTCCCTCATCTGAAATCTTGCTCCTTGCACTATGGCTGTGGACGCAGCCATGTGCCCCAGGAGCTGCAAAAGTGTCTTGCTGGTCGAGAGACCTGCAGAGTGAAGGAGGAGGCCAGAGCCACCAAGTTCCTTACCCTCTCTAGGGTAGGAAGGCTCTGGCCTGCTTTGTGTCCACCTTGCACCTATGAAGGTGAGTACCTGAACTGGTTCCAGAACTGATTTTGGAAGATTGAGCAAGAAGCCCAGGAGGAGAGCAGCTGCTGGGTAACTTGCAGGTGAGATCTTACCTGTTCTGGGACTGGCCTACAATGAGCCAGTCGTCTAGATAGGGAAAGACAGCAATCCTTTGCCTTCTTAAATGAGCCACTGCTACTGCCAGACATTTGTGAATACCCTTGGGGCAGAGGTGAGGCCGAAGGGCATTGCTCTGAACTGGTAGTGACCTGAGGGCAGTTCGAATCTGAGGTACTTTCGGTGGGAGCTTCTGATTAGGACGTGAAAATAGGCATCCTTGAGGTCCAGGGAGGCTAGCCAGTCCCCTGGCCTTAGAGAGGGTAAAATCATTGCCAGAGTTACCATTTTGAACTTTGGTTTCAAAAGGTGTTTGTTCAGATATCTCAGGTCTAAAATGGGCCGCCATTCTCCTGTCTTTTTTGGGGTAAGGAAATATCTGGAGTACAGACCCTTGCCCTGGTGTAGGGGAGAAACCCTTTCTACAGCTCTGAGAGCCAGGAGGGTTGAGACCTCTGTTTCTAAAGTAAAGGTCTCTAAAGAGTTTGCAGGTGGGAAAGACCCGATTCTCATCTTTGGGAACTTTTTGAAGCTGAGAACCAGACCCTGGCTTACTACTTCCAGGACCCACTTGTCTGAAGTTAGAGACACCCAGTTCTGAACGAAGTAAGCCAACCTGCCCCCTACAGGTAAAGGAGAATCGGCCCTGGGCACCCCATCAGGGTGTCTGTTTGGCAGGTGCTTTAGGCTGAGGGGTGGGAGCAGGCCTGCCCACACCCGCCTGCCTCTCCTCTGAAGAACCCCTCTGAGCATAAGCAGAGGAGGCCTGGGTTTGGTAAAAGGCCTGTGAAAAGGCCTACTCTACCCCTGGGGCCTGCCTCGAGGAGTGGCTTGTCAGCCTAGCCTGAGCACTCTTATAGGTAGTCCCATATTCATCCATTTTTCATATAATCTCTCTGTCTGCTCCCCAAACAGAGAATTTCCAACCACAGGAAAATCCATAGCCTTAGTCTGGGTATCCTGTGACAAGCTAGTACACCTGAGCCAGGCCAACCTAAGTAAAAGCTACAGACGAGCCATGACTCTAGAGGATACATCATTAAAATCCACAGCAGCATGAAACTGCACCTTAGATGCCTCAATGCCATCAGCAGCCACCTGTTCCAGCTCACTAGCAAGCTGGCCAGAGGCCTGTTTGGCCAAGGCCATGACAGTGTCCCATCTAGATTTCTGATACCTTGCTACATAAGCCATGTAATTTGCTTGCCCGAGTCCCAAGGACGCTGCCATGTATTGTTTTTTAGCCATGGCATCAATCTTCCTGGAATCCTTGTCAAGAGGATGTGAAGCCAAAGGAATATTAGCTTTATCACAGGCTGCAGCCTGAACCACACCAACGTGGCTGCATTGCTGTGAAAGGAATTCTGTATCAGGACTCTGACAGAGTGTACCTCCTGTCCATCTTTTGTCCACAGGAGGCACAGAATTAGAGTTTTAAAATCTTTATTGTCTGTTTCCTAAATGATTTATGCAAGTGAATAGACAATCTCCTAGACTCTGAATATCCATCATTTCTACAAAATCAGGTTCCTCTTTGTTCATCCACAGCTTCCTCCAATGGAAGCTGGAGGGTTTCAGCAACTTTTGTAAAACATAAAGTGAGAGGGGACTCAGAAAGCAAAGGGGAGATTCTAAAGGTCTATCTGGGGAGATGTCCGTTCAATGGGCACACCCAGACCCTCAAAGTCACATTCATACTGTTCATAATCATCCTCCCTCCTCTGGTTCATAAAATTCTTCAACAACATATTCCTGAACCGTGGAACCGACCGAACCGACCTTTGTCAGACAGTGGCGGTTCGGACGGAACCGAGAAAGTGACTGGACAATCTGAATAGCTCTTGTTATCTCTGCAGCAGTTGGAGAAGGAATTTTGGGCTCCACACCTGCTGATTTTCTTGTTTTCTTTACTGGAACTGGCTCCTCGAGCCAGCTTTACGTTGCCAGTCTGGCCCTGGTCAGAGGCACTCCCTCTGGTTCGGTTGGCACCGAACCGGGCTGGCCATCGGGTCAGCGGACTTTTTGGCCTCTCGCTCCTGAGCCTGCCAACTCTCTTATCCAGGGTGGCTGCAGGAAATTTTACAAATCTGGCAGTCTGAATTGGGGTGGTCAAACCCCAGACAATATACACATGGTGTGTGGGTCAGCCTTGGCAAAGACTTCCCCAGGCATCACAGTGTTGAAACCAGTGGGCCCGGTTTTTCTTTTGGGTTTTTCAGACATAATGCCAGCCTAACCAAAAACTTGCTCTTTTAAACGGCAGTGCCAGGCAAGACACCCTTATCGGTTCCTAACCGTGTCACGGGTCTTGGAAAAAACCGTAATGAAATCCGTTTTTTTTAGAACCGATAAGAACCGGGAACCGCACTCTAAAACCTTCAATTCAAGTTTTAAAACAAGCTGATCGGTTCAAAACCGAACCGATAACATTTACAAGTTCCACACAGAAAATAAACTTAAATTACTTACGATACCACAGACAGAGCTTGAACCGAACGGTTTTGCGGTTAAAATAATAATATTCTCGGTTGATTTGAACCGAGAAAACACTGTTTAAACCGAGAAATGAACCGAGCAGTAGGAGAAATCTCCGGAGCGACTGTTTAGTGAGGCGGAGTAAAGAATCTGACAGTTTAGGTTTGAAATAACCCAGACAGAGCTTCTCTAACCGAGCTCGCGCTCCAAGTTCCATTCTTTGAATGGGAGTTAACTCTTTCACCTCCGGAGCAGTTCTAATGGTGGGACAAACTGCTATTGTCATAATATAGCAAGACTTCATGTTGTTTGAAATGCCTATTTTCAGGTACGACCCAAGAAGTTACAAAGGAAAAAATATACAGAATAATATAACAAAAATACTTCCCTCCTGTACCTGCAGATTTTGGTGTCATCTACAAAGAGGAAGACCATCCCTTCCAGCTCCTCTGCAATTTCACTTTTAAAGACATTAAAGTGGACCAGTAACAGCAGTGATCTCTGAGGTACCCCACTGGTCACTCTGCCTTCCTTGGAGTGAATTCCATTTAACACCACCCTCTTTTGCCTACCCCCCAAATCATTTCTTATCCAGTTTACCACTTTTGGATCCACTCCTAAGCTACCCAGCTTGCTTACTAGTCTTCTATGTGGAATGGTCTTGAAAGTATTACCGAAGTCTAGGTAGACCACATCCACTGCTCCTCCCTGATCTAAATTTTGTGTCACCCACCCAGTGATCTATCAGATTCATTTGACAAGATTTCCCCCTGTGAAACCATGCTGCCTCGGGTCTTGTAACCCACTGGACTCAAGATATTCCACAATCCTTTACCTTCAGCAGTGATACAATTAACTTTCCCATCAACAACGTCAGGCTGACTAGCCTATAATTGTCAGCATCCTCCCTACCACTTTTGTGTAGTGGGACTAGATTAACCCTCCTCAAGTCCTCCAGAACCACTCCTGTTTCCAGTGAGCTGTTAAATAGGGTTGTCAGAGGTACGGCCAGTAGTTCCCCGAGCTCTCTCAATACGCCTGGACGCACCCCATCTGGCCCCATTGCTCTGTTCACCTTCAGAGTAGCAAGTCCCTTCAGTACTATCTCCTCCAATAACGGACTGGTGTCCACCTCCCTCCCTCCAAAGCTTCTGTTACTATTTTGTGGCCCCTCCCCTTTGCCTTCCTCTGTGAACAAAGTACTTGTTCAGGATGTCTGCCTTTTTCTGGTCCCCTCTCTGCACAGTCCCCTTCCCTTTTTAATATTACAATCCCACCACACTTTATTTTTGAACTTACATACTGAAAAAATGTTCTGTCCCAGTTTGTTACCTCATGGGCTATTCTCGCTTCAGACTGCACTTTTGTGCTCCTTGCTGCTTTAACTGCTCCCCCCCCCCCATTTCCCCTTGTACACGTACCTGCCTTCCTCCCTCTGCATCTCCTTACACCTTCTGAATTCTACACTTTTAGCCTTTACCTTTTTAATCACCTCTTTCAAGAGCCACAGCAGTTTCTTTTTTTCCTCTTGCTTTTGCTCACTTGTTTGACACAGAGGTTTATTGCCTTTACTATGTTCACTTTTGTCTTCGCCCACTGTTCCTCCACCCCACCCAGGCCATCCCTCCTGCCAGGTTATCCCTGAGGCATTCACCCCTATTTATAAAATCTGCCTTTTTGAAGTCCAGGACCCCTCGCCCTTGTGTTGCTCAATTTTGGAGCTGTCCTTACACTGAACCATACCATATGGGGATCACTGGTCCCCAAGTGGCCTCCCACCTTGAGGTCTGCAACACTGCCCCTGTTAGTGAGTACTCAGTCCAGTATTTCTCCATCAGGAGTGGGCTCACTGACTAGTTGCCTGAGGAATGTCCCCTGCAAAGAGTCCAGGACGTCCCTGATTCTGGCTAAAGCTGCTTCTGGGAGGCTGTAACCTACATCTGGCAGACTGAAGTCTCCTATCAGCAGCACCTCCCCCTCTTCTGCCATCTTGCCAATGGCTTCCACTAGTACCCTGTCTAAATCCCCCCCCCCCCCGTGCTGGAGGTCTGTGGATCACTCCAGTGAGAATAGTGGCTCCATTTCGCATCTCCAGGGTGACTCACAGTACCTCTGCCTCCTCCTGTATTCCCTGTATCTCAATTGCTTTTATACTTTTCCCATAAAGCACCACACCCCCTCCTTTCTTTTCCACCCAACCCTTCCTCAACAGAGTGTAGCCTGGTATAGCCACGTCCCAGTCATGGTCTTCAGGGCACCACGACTTGGCAATGGCCACATTATCCAGGTCGGCCTCTGCCGTGATGACCTCTAGGTCCAGAAACTAATTTCCTGGACTTCAAGCATTCAAACACATGGCCTTCCAGATTTCGTTTCCACTTTGCTGGCTGACCCCTTTTTTCCTTCTCTCCTTACCCCTTTTCTTTTTAATGCTCCCGTTCCTTTCACCCTTTATCTTTGCCACCCTACTTTCTTTATTAATTTGCACCCTGGGGGATTCTTCTCTCCTCGAGTTCTCCTTACTCTCTACTTCAGCCTGGGGGGGGGGGCAGGTTTTGACTCCCCGATTCCTTCCACCACCCCCCCTTGGAGGGATGTAAAGGCTTGTTGCACCCCATTATTTTGAATGTACAGCATGGTCGGGTAGTGCATGCTGTACTGATAACCATGCTGCGCTAATTTTCTCTGGGTGGGTGTGAATGCTCGGCATTTGTAAAACAACTCTGCCAAGAAATCCTGAAAGCGTCTAACAGTATGGCCCTACCATATCAACGGGCCCCGCTCTCAGGCCAGAAGGAGATTATTCTCCTTAATGGGAAAACAGAGTAGTCTGGCAATTATAGGCTGGGGAGGCTGTCCAAGTTTGGATTTTGGGGTCAGGCTCTGGTGAGCTCACTCAAACTCAATGGGCGGATACTCCAGGGCATTGAGAAGCTGGAGTGTGGTGTAAAAAACTGATCATGTCAGGAGCCTCTGCCCCCTCCGGAAACCCAATAATCTGCATGTTACTGCTTGTTGCTCGGTTCTCTAAATCATCAACTTTCTCGAGCAAGTAGTGGATTATGTAGGCTTGTTCCCAGAGATAGGCATGCATGTAGTCTACAATCTCTTCCAGGCTAATAAACATTTTTTAAGAATGACTTCTCCAAGGACAACGATGTCCTGGAATTTGATTGGCCAGTTTTCCTGTAGTTTTAAAGTAAATTACCACCAACAAGTAAGAGTGTGTGTGTACAATACTGACTGCCTGGTGGTTTGATGGAATTTTTTTTTTCCCCCACTGGCCCCATTTAAGCAGAGTTCTTAGAGAACTTTTATGAATTTAATTCAATTAGTTCAGTTGACACAGAAGACAGAAACTGACCCGTCTGCCCTTATCTCCTTCCTCACTTTGCCTGTAAATCTATTCCCACATCAGTAGCTTTTAAATAAATCTGTGAACTGGCTGTTAGTGGATGGTGTATTTTTTTCAACCCAGCCCGACTTTATATTGGCTGTTTCTGAGGTAAATTAATAGCTTTTTTGGTCAAATCCTGTAACAGATTGATTTTCCCTTCCTAATTCCCACTATTTATTTATTTTATTTATTTATTAGAGCATCGGTTTACAGACCTTTGAGTCATAGACTCATTTACAAAGGCACCTTGTCAAGAGAGCAATACATCACATCAATCAAAACAGCACAGTACATAACGCTTAGATTAAAAAAGCAACCAGTATTACAGGCATTTAAAGGTGGTACACGCTTGGTAATAGGTGGATAGTAGTCATAACATAGGTACACAAGTATGGACTGTCTGCTCTCCTCGCTCTCTCAGGCAGGCACCAGGTTCCCTTTTAAAAAAAAAAAAAAAAAAAAAGAGGCTCAGTTCTTAAAACAGCTTTCGATTTTGTAGATTTTCATTCGCTCTCTCCCTTTTTGATAAAGCCTTTGAGACAACGTGCATACATTCTCGCTTGCATTTGCTTTATCGGGTAGCAAGGCAGGTCTTTTATTGGTTTTCAAACAAGAAGATCAACTCTTAAAAGTGATTTGGTTTTAAATATGATGTTTCCAGAGCACTCTTCCAACATCTGGTCAAACTGAACCTAGCTCTGCAGTCAGCATGCCACATCCTGTCTCCTCTGCAATGAATGGGCAATGTGGCATGCTGAACAGGAAGAGCTCATCAATGACAATGAGGGAGCAGACAGAAAAGTAAAAGGACACTTACCATAAGAGTCTGACTTTCTGCCACTGTCTCTCCCCTTCCATCTGTTCCATCAATAATGGAACATGGGAGGAGGTGGATTGTTGCTTGCATGTGTGCATCAGTCGCTTAGGTCTACCCTACATCTGCTAGGGTTAAAGTGTTCCATTCCCAGCACAGCTGCGCATCTCAGGCCCCCCCTCAAAGAACACACATGCCTGCAGGGATAGAGGATGGACTGATGTAGCCCAGGAGTCACAGACAAGGCAAGCTGCAGAGTGCTGAAAAAGTTTGTTTCGGCAGTCGCGCAAGCCCCAGTCTATCAAAGTATGCATCACTAACGCATACGCAGACTGCCAAAATCAGTATTAGATTTTGGTTGCCAGGCAGGCAGGACGAACAGGGATTTAGTTTGTCTTGATGGGCATTCCTATTGTACTGGGCTGCCAGGCAACAAAATTTTTACTAGCCTCTCTCTTCCACAGTTACCAGACACTGTTGGAGATTCGGTCCCCAGGCTATTTTAATTCTCTACTGGTATCAGCTGCTGAAATTCTTAGCTCAGCCGTGTCTTGTAGGGCTTGTGTTAACATTTTTGTTATCAGCTGCAGGTCTGCCGGGGCTGGAGATTAGGAGCCCATGGTTACTGTTTAAAGAATTTGCTGCGTAGGAGCCAGTGAGATGTGCTGGGACCCACTCTATGTTGTCATGCCTCGTAACAGTTCAGTATGTTTTATCAGACGTGGTATTAATCTGCTGCAAATCGGCTGCTCTTGTAAACCTTAGTGTTTTTAGTTAGGATGCGCCCTGCTGCTGGATGTTGGAGGATTTTGTTGATTTATGGTAGTTTCAATCTATGCTGCCAGCTTGCTTAGTGGCTAGCCATGCCCCCCACCAGTTTTGTGTCCTTTTGACTTTTACTGTCACTTTCTCTTGTTTGAGTTTGTTCTTGAACTACCAGCTCCCTCCAAATTTTAGTGACATTTAACATACCCAAAATTTGATCCCCCATGAATCTTGCTTTGGGCTTCTTGAGGGATTTTGCTATATAAAACCTTATCCCTAATTCAGATATCAACTTGACCCAAACCAGCAAATTCTACTTGTCCCTCTGCCCATTCCATACCCCAATAATGACCCTTACCCCTCCCCTATCTCCGCCTTCTGTTCCTTATACTCTTTTACTGCCAGCTCATTAACTGGTCCTTCCCTCCTCCCCACCCCCGTACACATAATTTTTCTTTTGACTTCTTAGTTCTGTAACTTTTAGTTTCTATTGTATATGCATTGTAAATGTGTATTTATTGAAAAGGGTGCATGTCATGCTGTGCCATATTGTTGTATATATTCTTATGCTGTATGTTCTATGGTTTGCCTTCTTGTATTTGCTCTCCTGTATTATTTGCACCGTCTCTATACAACATATTTTGACCCCGGGTCACCCCTGAAAAAGGGACTGCTGTTGTCTCACTGGACTTACCTGGTCACCAAAACTCACCAATAAATAAATAAATAACCTGAACGGATTTCCAAGATATTCAAGAATAAAAATCATACATTTCTTATAAGGTTAATTGCTTGATTCTTGGATAACCCATGGATACTCGAGACTAATTCTCCAACCTCCTTATTGAAAACCTCATTATGCCCCTAGTCTGTTCTGTCTTTATAAGCTTTGATGATATTAATTATATCTCTAAGAGCCATATCTGGGATTTATTTTGCCAATTCTTTGCCAACTAGGTAAGGCCCACAAGAAAAAATTACTTACCATAGTAATATTGTTTCTTCCAAGGGATCCCCTAGTAGAATTAGACATATCAATCAATCAAGTCTTTATTTAACCAGGCGTTCATCGTTGAGCAGAAGCTCATTTGCAAGATGGACCTGGGTGAAGCATGAACAACTGTATATACAGGTCAACACAGATATTTACAAGGCAATACAGATGATACTGTTTACAGAGAGGAAGAAAAAGAAGTTCATATGTACATAGACTTATACAGATATTGTACAGATTACAGGCTATTTACATACATAGAAGCGTCTGTAGGAAGATAAAGCAGGTTATCTAAGGTTGCAGGAGGAAGTAACAGAAGAAAAAAAATAAAAATATACACCAGGTAGAGGAGAAGGTGGAGGGGGGGAGGTAGGGGAAGAAAGGCTAGGAGGGCACGGTGCACAGAGAGGAGTTGGTAAAACGGGATGTAAAGAAGGTGGATGGAGAAAAGGAGTATGTGTGAGCCCCGGGATTGAATGCTATAAAGCACGGGGCATGGTAGGATGTCACAACCTAGGGGTAGTGAGCTCCTATCCAAGGTTGGGAAAGGAAGGATAAGGGGATGGACGGGCCTAGTGTTGATAAGACAGGGGGATAAGAGAGAGAATAATTAGGCTTGTGAGGAGCAAGCTGGGGGGTCAGTACTTAAAATTGGGTCTAGGCATGGCTATATACCAGTGCAGACACCGGTACTGGGTCTGAGTGGGTGAAGCAGTTACATACTTCTCTGATTGTACGGGAATAAAATGTCTTGAAGGCATTTATACTGATTAGAGTGCTTAATTTGAGGTTTTTTTGTAGATCATTCCATAAGGTAGGTAGCATGAAGCTTATGGCTGCCCTGCCGAAGCGGGATTTTGCTTTGGGTACTTTAAGTGTAATAGCTGAGTAACTTCTTAATGCGTATTTCCCAATTATACTCAGGGGAAGACAGCAGGAGATATAGTAAGGCAGCTTATTAGAGATGGTTCTATAGTTCCACAGAGCGTCGTTTCTGTGGCGCCTGAACTTTAGTGATGTCCACCCCATTACCGCATATAGGGTGCAGTGATGCATGTCGAAGGGAAGTCCCATTGCTCTACAGATTTTCAGCAAGGGAAATGTCCCTTGCAGCTGCCATAGAGGAAGCAGTTCCATGAGTGGAATGTGCCCTGAGGCCCTGTGGTGGCTGTTTGTGCAGTCAGCGCAGAATCTCTGACTCTTTCCGGAGCTCTGATGTAATGTGGAATGCATGCAAATCATGGAACTTAGAATGATACATTCAAACTGCTGCCTCCAGGTAGACTGTGTTCCATCTAACTGCCAGATTCATTTGTGGAGATGGGAAAAAAAAACAAAACACTAGACTATCTGAATTAAATAATTGAAACTTAATAATCATAACAATAATACCCTCCCCCGGTAAAGAGGATGAGTTTCAAACAGGAAAAGCAGAAACAACAAAAGGAGAACTAGGTGCCCTTGTCATACCTGTGTGCATTAAACCATTAAGTTAAGCCAAAGATTAATAGCAACATCAAACCCCCCATAAAAGTACTGCCGAACCGATTCAGATTCTGTAAGGAGGTAGGAATGGGAATTCTAATCCTACTAGGAGATCCCTTGGAAGAAACAATATTACTATGGCAAGTAATTTTTTCTTCAAACCCAAGGAATCTCTTAGTAGTATTAGACATATGCAGACTACCAAGCAGTGCCTTGGGAGGTAGGTACAGAACCTATGTAGGGAAATGGTTCTGCAATATTGCAGTGCCAAACCTAGCATCACTCCTGGACTGGACATCCAGGCAATAGTGCTTTGTGAAGGTATGGACTGTATTACAGGTAGCTGCTCTACAGATTTTCAGCAAGGGAAATGTCCCTTGCAGCTGCTACAGAGGCAGCAGTTCCATGAGTGGAATGTGCCCTGAAGCCCTGTGGTGGCTGTTTGTCAGCCTCACTGTGGCAGAATTGGATGCAGGATACTATCCAACATGCAACTGATCTCTTTGAGGTAGGCCTGCCCTTTCCCATGTCACCACAGGTAATGAACAGCTGTGAGTGGGAATCTCTGAGGTCCTTAGTACAAGTAACGTAATAGCAGAGGGACCTTTTTTACGTCCAAGCTATGAAGCTTCAATTCACCTGAATTGGATTTGGCTGTGAAAAACACAAGAAGGGTGATGGACTGATTCATGTGAAACTCAGATACCACCTTTGGAAGGAAAGTACAGTTACGTAAGAACTTACCGTAACAGTAGATCTTCGATAACAGCTCTTGCAGCAGGTTACACCATTAGGACTGAAGCCGGCAGGCGTCAGGACCCCACGGAAAAATTCTAGCTAGCTATCTTCAGCGGGGACCGCCCCCGACGTCGGTCCCGCCTCCGACGTCAGGCGTGGTACAAAAGGGGGCGGTCCCGCCAGATTCCCCAGTTCTCCCGCCGGAGACTTCCGGCTGCAGGCTGACATCGAATGGGAGACCGAGGATCTGCCAGAAGACAGAAAGACATAAACCTGCTCAGAAAGACTGAGCCATGCCTCCTCCAAGGGGAAGGTGTGGAGGTATTTTGCTGCAAGAGCTGTTCTCGAAGATCTACTGTTACGTAAGTTCTTACGTAACTGTACTATCTTACTGAGACACAGCTCTGGCAGGTTACACCATTAGACTGGATTCCCAAGCAGTAACGCTGCCAGAAATTCCGGGAGAAGGAAAAAGGGAAATAAATTCCAGGTCCTGAACCTAGGACAGGAGACCCTGTAGCACCGCCAGGCCGAACCTAGCCCTTCGCCGAGAGGCGTATGTCCAGGCTATAATGCCTGATAAAGGTATGCACAGAACTCCAAGTGGCTGCAGCACATATAGCAGAGGTGGAGACGCTTTGAGTGCTGCAAAGGAGGTGGCGTACCTTAGTAGAATGACCCCGGACTGTGCCCAGGAGGGATTTTGTTTTATATCATAACAGTAAGAAATACACTGGACAAGCCAGCAGACAGAGACTGTTTGATACTGACTGGCCCATCATTCTCTCAGAGAAGGAAACAAAAGCTGTTCAGAACTACGAGAGGGTTTAGTTCTGTTGAGGTAATACCTCAGGCTGCGGTGAACATCCAGGGTGTGGAGCAAAGCCTCTCCTCTATTTGAATAACTCGAAGTAGACCGGAAGGTCAATATCCTGGTTTAGAGAGAGGAAGAGACCACCTTAGGTAAAAACTTAGGATTCGTCCTCAGGGATACTCTGTCCCGGTGGAAAACTAAATAAGGCTCTTTGCACATAAGAGCGTGAAGCTCAGAAATTCTTCTCGCTGAAATAACAGCAACTAAAAATAATGTTTTCCATGACAGAAAACGTAGCTCGCAATCCGCGGCAGGTTCAAAAGGAGGGAGCGTGAGCTGTTCCAGGACAAACAGCAGATCCCATGGAGGCACAGGGTCCCTAATGGGAGGCCTAAGGTGTAACACTCCCCTAAGAAATTCCCGAGAGGCGTCCAATTGAGCTACTGTACGATGTCCCACCGGAAGGTGATAGGCAGAAATGGCACAGAGGTGCACCTTAATAGAGGAGTAGGCTAGGCCTGAATGAAAAAGGGAGAGGAGGTAATCCAACACTACTCCCACAGGACAACCTAAAGGGGAAAGATCACGAGCTCATGACCATAAACAAAAACGGCGCCATTTCATGGCGTACGTCGCATGCGTTGCCGGCTTTCTGGCTGCAGAAAGAACCTCTGCAACCTCTTGCGAGACCCTGTGACGCAAGATGTCTATGTCTCTAGGAGCCAAGCATGCAAGTTCAGAGAGCGTAGGTCCGGATGGACTAATGAACCTTTCTCCTGAGACAGGAGGTGGGAGCTGAGCGGCAACGGGAGCGGGTGTTCCCGAGATAGTTGCACCAACAAAGGGAACCAGATCTGTCTGGGCCAGAACGGGGCCACCAGGATCATGAGTGCATGCTCCCTGCGCAGTTTGAGAAGAATTCTCTGGATCAACGGGAAGGGAGGGAAAGCGTAGATGAATCTGTTCGCCCAGGAGAGGGATAACGCGTCTCGCCAGAAAACACCAGGCCCTGGATCTAGCGAGCAAAAATTGGGCAGTATTGCGTTGGCTGGGGATGCGAACAAGTCTAGTTCTGGAATTCCCCAACAAAGAAACAGATCCTCTGCTACCTCTTGAAGAAGTTCCCACTGTGGACTCTGGCCTGGGATCGACTCAGGCCGCCTGCAATTGTGTTGTCCACCCCGGAACATGCACAGTGATCAGATTTGCGCTGTCCGATTATCCAATCCCACACCCTCATGGCCTCCTGCAAAGGGGGTAAGAGGTGCGCCCTTGTTTGCTGAGGTACTACATCACCGCCGTGTTGTCTGTCTGAAGCAGGAGAGTACACGGTGGGATTACTGACTGAAAGGCCTGCAGGGCATAGAGAACCTCCCTCATCTCTAGGACATTGATATGGAGATGAGCTTCCAACGGGGTCCACGTACCCTGGGACTTTACCCCATCCAGGTGTGCCCCCCACCCAAGACCTGAGGCGTCTGTGGTGAGGGTTACCTCCGGGATGGCGGCCTACAAACGGGACGCCCTTGGAGAGCGACCCAGGGACTAGCCACCACTGCCAGTCTCGGATGACTGAGTTCGTGATCCTGACCGGATGCTGCAAGTGGTCTTGCCTTTGGTCCCATTGTACCTTGAGCATCCACTGGGTTACCCGCATGTGGAGCCTTGCGAAAGGGACAGTAGGAATGGCCGCAGCCATGTGACCGAGCAAGCGAAGGACCGACCTGGCAGGTATGATCTTGTTCGACAACAAATCCCTTATGAGGGATCTGATGCGCTCCGCTCTGTCGTCCAGAAGAAAAGCTCTTCCCTGAACAGTGTCCAGGACTGCGCCTATAAACTGCAGTTTCTGCGACGGTACCAGGAGAGACTTCTAGAATTATGAGAATGCCCAGAGATTGGAACAAGTCCTGGGTGCTCTGGACCATGAGTAACAACGCCTCTGGAGGCGGCCATGAGAAGCCAGTCGCCGAGGTACGGGAACACATAGTGGCCCTGTCTCCTCAGAGATGCTGCCACGACTGCCATGCACTTGGTAAAGACCTTGGTGCAGATAACAGTCCGAACGGAAGAGCTCGGAACTGAAAGTGGTGGTCGAGAAACTCGAAGCGCAGGAACCTCTGGTGCGCGTGAGCTATGGGATATGCAGGTATGCGCCCTGCATGTCTAGAGACGCTAAAAGGCATCTTGTTTCAGCATGGGAATAAGGCCCGGAAGAGTCACCATGGAATTTTTGTAGGCGATCGGACATTGAGGTCGCTGAGGTCCAGAATCGGACGGAGGTCCCCTGATTTCTGGGAACCAGGAAGAAGTGGAATAATATCCTCATCCTTCTGGTTCTGACGACGTCTCTATCGCCTCTTTTCTTAGGAGCGCAGTACCTCTTGCCAGATCAAATTTTTGTGCTGACCCGGATACCGGGAGAGCAAAGGAGGCCTCAAGGGTGGCTTTTTGCGAATTCTATAAAGTGGCCTAGACTGACCAACTGCAGAACCCAACTGTCGGTGGTAATGGCCTGCCATCCCGGCAGGAAGTTCGCAATGTGACCCCCGACCATGATTTCCCGCTGATCCTGAGGGGCGGGGGCCGGAAAGGAGTCAGGCTGTGGCGGCAGATGGGCCCGCTGGCTGGGTCGGCCTAGGGGAACGCTGACCTCGGCTAGCGGGCTGTTTTCCCTGGGTTCTACGGAAACCGGAGCCCCTCTGATGTGTAGCGGAGCGGGGCTGCTGCCTCTGTGTCCGCCTCACAAACGGCTTTGGTTCCTATGAAAGGAACCAAGCTTGGGTCGGTACATGGCTTGAACCGACCTTACCGCCTTCCTGGCCTCTTGAAGTTTGGTAATGATCTTCTCGGAAGGATTACCAAATAAAACTTCTCCCTCGAACAGAGCGTCCATAATGTTTTTCTGGACATCCGGGGTAAAGCCGGAGACACGTAACCAGGAGTGTCTCCGGAGGCATACGCCAGAAGCTGCTGCTCAGGCCGATGAGTCCGTGGAGTCGTACGCAGCTCGAAGCACTTGGGTCCCCACGTCTGAACCCGTACGGAGGAGCTGGAGCATCTCCTCCTTCTGCTCACCTTCAGGCAGTTTTTCAGCCGCCTCCAGACCCTGTTCCCACAAAGCGTTCTGGAATTGAACCATGTGGGTCAGGTAGTTCAAGGATCTGACGGCGCAGGTAGCGGAAGCGTACGTGCGCCTGCCCAGTGCGTCCAACTGTTTGGACTCTGGGTCCGGTGGCAGGGTGCTCAAATGTTGCGGCCTCTGTGACCGGTCATGTGAGGCTGTGATGACCAGAGAGTCGGCCTGAGGCTGCTGTGTCAGGTACTGGTTGTCCTTAGGAGCCTTGTACAGACGATCAGCATTCTTCGGCACCGCCGGGAGCAAATGTGGACGCTTCTACGCTGCCTTGGTGACGTCCATGAAAGTGTCCACCAAGGGTGGTACCACCATAGGCTTGGGGTCCTTCTGCCGAAGATATTTGGCAAGGCGTAACCTTTCCGGGTCTAGTTCTTCTGCATCCCATCCCATGTTCTCCTGGATATGTCACATAATATCCATGAACGAAGGGTCATCCGGAGGATATCTCTGTGTCTCACGTGGGTCCGGAGAAGGGATGGAGAGAGGAGATGGGGATCTAGAGGAAGAGTAGACTGATCCCGTGTCCTCCGTCGACGGCGAACGTCGGTGTCTCCTGGATCTTGGGGCTGGGTGATCCAGAAGAGGATTTGGACGGAGGTCTCCGTTTTTCTGATTTTCCCCTGGGAGAGGACCCAGGCTCCCGTGGGGAGGTGCTGACCGCCGGGCCGGTACCGGAGGGGGAGGAGGAGAAGCGTGGGGCCATGTCCCTTTTAATGGTGTCCCACCAGTAAGTGAAGAGATCCTTCACTTCCGCTATAGAAAGTCCCGACGACGGCCCAGGCGCTCGTGGGCGGTCGCTGGTCCCGCGCCGGCTCCACAGGGGCCCTACGGCGAGGGGCCCTGGGAGTTTCGGGCGAGGCCGGGTCGCCTGTCTGGTCCTCGGGCCGCGTAAGTCCTCCTCAGTCAACGTCTCCTGACCGACGTCGGTCGGAGGCGTGGGAGCCCTCTTCTCAGGCGGAACGGACGCCGGTCCCCCAACCGGTGTCCGCTGGGATGGTTTGGCTGACGACGGCCGTCCGGCCGACGACAGCTCCAGGGAGGAATGACGTATGGCCGACGACGGTCGAGCCGGCGTCGGGTCCACAGGTCTCTTCAATGGTGTGAGCTCCAAAGTTTTGCGAGGAGGCAAAGAAGACGACCGGACGTCGGGAGCCGAAGGGTGGGAACCCGACTTATGATGATGATGGTGGCGCTCCCCGGACTTCGCCAAGGCCTTGGAAGAGGAAGACGACGACCGCCTGGCGGACTTGGCCTGAGAAGAAGAAGGCTTTCTTACCGCAGCCGGGAGGCTGAGAGCTGGCCCTGAAGGAGAGCAGTCGGACGAGAACCGAGCTGCGGACTCAAGCCCTGGACGGGACCTGAAGGGGCCTTCCTTCTTTTTCTCCGCGTGCTTGTGGGATTTGGACGAAGATTCTCTTGGAGGACATGGTCTTCAGTTTTTCCTCCAACAAAAAGCCTGAGGCCTTCTGACGCCGGATCCTGGTTCGGCTGTTGAAGCCCTGGCAAAACAAACATGCCCGGGTATCGTGGTCTGGGCCCAGGCACCTAACACAGGCCGTGGTGGGTCCTTAAGGGATCCGCTTCCGCAAGCACATTTGGAGGGATGACCGAGGTCGGAGAGGACATCAGCAACAATCTTGCTTGAAGAAAAGAATTTCCTGAGGAAAGTTCTGAACCACGCGTCGCCGCTAGACTGAAACCGAAGGGTCGAGACATGCAAGTCGACGGCGGGAAAGAACTGGGGAATCTGAGGACCGCCTTTTGTACCACGCCTGACGTCGGAGGCGGGACTGACGTCGGGGGTGGTCCCCGCTGAAGATAGCTAGCTAGAATTTTTCCGTCGGGTCCTGACGCCTGCCGGCTTCAGTCCTAATGGTGTAACCTGCTGCAAGAGCTGTGTCTCGAAGTAAGATCTTCCTGTTAGTCCTAAGGACCACCTTGTCATTATGGAAGATAAACGTAACTGGGATCAGTGCAAAGAGCTTGGAGCTCACACACACACTTCTTGCTGAAGTGACTATCACCAGGAAAACAGTTTTCCATGTGACATTTTTCAGGTCAGCTGTAGTCATTGGCTCAAAGGGAGGTTCCATGAGTTTGGCAATGCACAAATTCAGATCCCAAGGAAGGACTGGTTCCCTAATAGGAGTATACATGTGTGCCAATCCTTTGAAACAATTTCCTAAAAATAGGGTGTGAAGCCATTGTTATCGGAGCACCTGCAGAGAAATAAGCAGACACTGCTGTTAAGTGAACCCTAAGGGTTGCTGGCCTGAGGCCTAGAGCCTGCAAGTGCACCAGATAATCAAGCAATATAGACAAGTGTGCCTTAAGGGCACTGATTTTCTTAGGCATGTACCAGATGGAAAATCTTTTCCATTTTGGAAGCATGAGTCTTTCATATGGAAGTTTTTCTCGAAACTTTCAGTACTTAAAGTACCTCTTCTAACAGGTTAAACTCAGAAAATTCTAACTCCTCGAGAACCAAGTCTTCAGGTGGATGCTCTCGAAGTTCGGAAAAACTATCTGCCCCTGAATAGCTGTTAGAAAATTGTATCTCTGGGGCAGACAAATGTGTTGCTTGGTGGACAGGGTGAGCAACAAAGGGTACCATGGCTGCTTGGCCTAGTCTGGGGCAACCAATATCATGGTTGCAGACGGACTATTCAACTTTAGAAGGAATCTTGACACCAGTGGAACTGGAGGGAAGGCATAAAGAAATTTTTCTGTTCAATCCCAGGCTAGTGCCTCCATGAGCACTGTGCCCAAGGAGGGTAGGCTGCAGCAATAAAGTGGAAGCTGGTGATTTTTTTTTTTTTTTTTTGAGGCAAACAGATCTATTTCTGGGGTGCCCCAATGTCTGAAAATTGTGTCCAACACTTACCTGTTCAAAGCCCATTCATGATGATCCTGGCTGATTCTTCTGAGTGAATCTGCCAGTGTATTGTCCTTCCCTGTAAGATGAAATTGCAGACAGATGTACCTCCAGGAAATATGCCAGGGACTAAACTTTCATGGCCTTTGTGCACAGCCTTGAGGATCTTTTAACCTCTTGCATGTTGATATACCACATGGTGGTTGTGTTGTCTGTCCTGACCTGGACTGACTGACCCCTCAACTGAGGGGCAAAGGTCTTTAGTGCAAGGAGGACTGCGCTCAACTCTAAAAGGTTGATGTGCAGCTTGGATTCCTGAAGTGACCAAATTCCACTGATTTCGAAGTTGCCTGTGTGTGCCCCCCACCCTAGGAGGGAGGCATACGTTGTTAGGACCACAGTGGGGTACTGTTGCTGAAAAAGGATGCCCTGTCAGAGGTTGTCATTTTCTTTCCACCATTGCAGAGCCAGTAACAGAGTTCTTGTAACTGGAACAAGCTTTGGAATGGGATCCCTTCTTGGTACCACTGAGATCTGAGGGGATACAAAATATCCCTCATCTGAAACCTGGAGCCCAACACTACTGCAGTAGTTTAGACCATGTGTCCTAGTAATGCTAGAAACAGTCTTGCAGTTCTGGGCTGACCCAAGGTAAAGGAATTTGCTAGAGTCAGTAGATCTGACATGCTCTCCTGTGCGAGAAAAGCTTTTCCCTGAACAGTATCCAGTTCTGTGCCAATGAACTCCAGTGACTGAACTGGCTCCATCTGAGACTTTTGAACATTGATAAGGAAACCCAGAGACTCCAAGGTACTTTGTCATGCTGATGGAATTCTTTGCCTGCTGGTATGAATTCCATACAACTAGCCAGTCGTCCAGGTAAGGGAATACAATGATTTCCTGCCTTCTGAGATAAGCTGCCACCACTGACACTCTGTGAATACCCGTGGGGCAGAAGTGAGCCCGAATGGGAGTGCTGAGAACTGGAAGTGAGTGACCTGAGGGCAGAGAGAATCTTAGGTATTTTCTGTGGCAAGGTCTGATTGGAATATGAAAGTAAGCATCTTTCAGATCCAGGGAAGCCATCCAGTTTCCTTTCTTTAGTGAAGGAATAATGGCCAGCGTTACCATTTTGAACCTGGGCTTTGCCAGGTATTTGTTTAGGTATCCGAGATCCAGAATAGGCCATCAATCCCCATTTTTCTTTTTGGTTAAAAAGTATGTTGAGCACATGCTCTTTCCCATTTGGGCAAGAGTGACTGGGCTCTATTGCCCTGGTTGGCAGGAGCTTTTATTTTACCTCTAGCTCCAGCAGAATAGTCTCTGCAGGCATTGAAGGCTGGAAAACCCTGCAGCCCTGGAGTTTTGGAAACTGTTTAAACTACAGTAGGCAGAGACCCTGACTCACCACCTCCAGAACACAACTATCTGTTGTAATGTTCTCCCAATACTGGAAGTAGTGAACCAGCCTGTCCCCTACTGGAAGAAGGGTGGCAGCCTTTATTGTGCAGTCAGGGGTTCTGGCCAGACTATGGTCTGGGAGCTGGAACTGGACTGGCTTGCCTAGAAGACCTCCGGCCCCTGTAATAACCTCTGACCTGTGTATACTCTACAGGCAAAGAGTATGGGGCATAAGACCTGTGCTAGTAATCCCTACCACTACCTCCCCCTTCCTGTGGATCTAAAAGAAGTGGAAGCTCTCTACTGGAGTTATTCCAGTAAATGGTCTTATACTCTTCCACCTTTTTCACGTACACTTCAGTTTTGTCACCAAAAAGGGAAATGTTGTTGCACAGAAAATCCATAGCCTTTAACTGAGTGTCAGGGGTAAGATTGTTTGCTCTGAGCCAGGCAAACCTTAATGCTACTGACAGGGCCAGTAATCTGGATGCTTATCATTTGCATCCACAGCCATGTGAAATTGGTACTTTGTGGCAACCAAAGCTGTCCTGGCAATATCTGCCATATCATGTGCCACATCACCTGGAATTGTATCAGTTAAAGCTAACACAGAATTCCACAGAGCCTTCTGGTACTGTGCGGCATATGCCATGTAGACTGCCTGTCTGAGGAGACGGGAAGAGGCTAAGTAACCCTTCTTCCTCAAAAAGTCAATTTTTCTGGAGTCTTTATTTGGAGGGTGAGATGCCAGGGAAACCCTAGCCTTATCACAGGCCGCAGCCTGTATCACACCCTCGTGATCTGGATGGTATACAAATAATCAACAGAAGCCCTATTCAACTGATACTTTTTCTCCTGCCTGGGGACAGAGGAAGGTGTTTGTAGGATTTTAAGTGAACTGTGGCCAGGAAGGACTACTACCTTTTTTTGGGGAGATAACCCATCATGTCCAAAACTCTGCCTCCTTATCATTCACAGATTCCTGTGAGGAGGCTCAAGGTGTCAGCCATCTGCCTGACAAATAAGTGGGATGAAAAATCATCATGCCCATGGGAAAGGGTACCAAACTCCTAATCTGGAGATACCTCTGGCTTAATAAGTTCCCCTAGACCCGGTTCCCCCTCTTCCTCTATTATGTAAACTTCAAGGCCCTGGCCCAAGGGAATCAGTGGTGGAACTTATTTATTGAATTCACAGATTAATACCTTTGAGCTACAAGCTCGTTTACCAAGGTTCCACGTCGGAAGGTTTACAAACATACAAACAGTTAAATAACATTTGAAAGTAATAATTGATACAGGTTCTTGTACAATGGTGTAAATAAAAAACATCAACATTGGGTTACATGCCTAGTAAGAGAGACATGGTATAACAACTGAGAAAGATATAAAATGGTACGCAAAAAGGTAGTAGTAACAGTATTGTACTGGGGTTAAGCATAAGGCTGATCAGAACTGGAGAGCACGGTTCTAAGAGTTAATGAAGGGGAAAAATACTGGTGTTCGATAGAGAGGGAGGAACTACAGGTGGGGGTAGGAGCAGCAAAGAATCCACCCATGACTTGAACCGGTGAACCCAGTATGGAACCTGCATTCTGTAAAGCATGAATGACTTGCAGGACTTTGGAAATGTCCTCCGCAGAGGGTATTTTATCTTTGTCAGCAGGCAGCTCCTTTGCTTTTTCAGTAGGAGGCACAGCGATGTGTTTTTCTTTATATTTCTTTTTAGCAGGCATAAATTCAGAAGCCTGCCCAGTGACTCTTGTGTTTAATATGTTCAGACCCCTTTTCAAAAATTTTGGAGTTTGAAGTGTCTTTAGATGGTCTCTTCTTTGATTTGGAATGGGAGGAAAAAGAGCTCTCTTCAAGATGCTTTGGTGACACTGAGGTGGGAGCAGAAGCCACTTGCTCTAATCTTTTGGCTCTTTTCTCAATAGTTTTAGAACAAAAAGTACTGCACACTTCACAACCAGAGGAAATATGACTGGGACCCAGACATTCCAAACACAAATTGTGGCGATCAGCCTTAGCAAATATTTGAAAACACTTAATACAATTTTTAAAACCTGTAGGTCCTGTCCTCTTTTTAGGGTGTTCCTGACATGCCAAATGTCAGTAGACTAACACAAACTTCCCCCAAATGGGTTTAAAACAGAGACTACAGTCGGTTCCTTGGTTAAAAAGGGAACCACGATTTAACAACATTCTATCAGTTTAAACAAAACGCAGTTGGTTCCTTGACTAAAAACGGGAGCTTATCACAAATAATAACCAAAGCCTTTCAAATATGCAAACAAGTAGCAAAATTTAAACAGTTAAACTAGCAATAGGAACTGTAAAAACCAGTAGTGCAAAACTGAAATCTCGGTTTGGGGGAACTGCTAAGATCGGGATAAATATCTCAAATAAACTAAACTTTTATAAAACGGTACTAAAGGCAGAGTATGAACAAAAAAAATACAAAATACCACTTTTTTAAAGAAATAAACGATCTTGCAGCAGAGTTGCTGAGCAGCTCTTAGGGGCAAGTCTAGCTGTCTGAACAGAAAAAATGAATCTGGCAGTTAGATGGAGCACAGTCCAACTAAAGGCAGCAGTTTGAACGTATCATTCTAAGTTCCATGGTTTGCTTACATCCCACATTACATCAGCGCTTCGGGGGCAGTCAAGAGATTCTAAGCTGATTGCAAATGTCTAATGAGATCCCTGGGGCTTGCCCAGGGTCACACAGTATGCAAGTGGAGGTTGTGGGAATCAAACTCCGGTCTGCTGGATGTACCAAGCTCATTTACAGCTCTTTAACCTGTAGGCTGTACTGCAAGTTCAGGACTGCTGTTTTAGGGGGACTAGCTTGTGCCAGGTTTAACTGCACAAGATCATAAAAAGGTATTGGCTCTTCAACAAGTATACTCACTCAGGTTTTCCAGTTCACTTCTAAGCTTTCATAGTGCCCCTGTTTTGACCCATATTATTGTATGCCACATGTCCATATATAAACCTTGCATAATTATCTAGTTTCCAGTTAATACTTGTATTTTCAAAAAGGACTTCTGTTTAGATTACCAGATCACTGGATGAGTCTCCTTATCTCTTCAGTTAGCCACGTATCTGTGAAACAACTTTACTACCATTAAAGCTGATACATAAATAATGGCTTAAAAACTCCCTTCCCTAGACTTATGAGGAGGGCATTCCTCTACAGGCAAATCCTTATTTAAAGGTGTGTTTTCCAATGTCATATTTCCTAAAGCTATGATATTTTCTCCGATTTTTAACTGATCTTCTAGTCCGATCTGTCAATGAAGAAGCATCAGCATGTATATTGGGACTTGGCTCTGACTGAGGCAGCTCTGAATTTTTTTTCTTCTATTTGTTTTTTTTTTTAAACTCATTACTGATTTTTCAGATCTCCGTGTATTTCCTATTGTACTTTTGTTTTCCTCTCTTCACATTAAATGTGGCATCATCTTAAACCTCGATCTTCAGAATCAGTGTAGAACTGTTTTTAAAAAATGTATTCAAGTCCATACCTCTCTACTTTTTCCCCCCAAAAAATTCTTAGGACATTATCTAGCCTAGCTTCCTGAGGTACTACAGCCACTCAAACCTATCATCTCATTTTTATCACACCCAGCTAATTGTTAGACATGCCATATGTTGATTTTTCAACAGTTCCACTCACAGTTGCTGTAGAAAGGATGGCAGGATAGTTATTTAATGCCTCAGAATTCCATTTCTGTTGTAGAATAGTTTCAAGACTATTATGGATGGATACCTATAAGAGTCATCTAGAAGGGCTAATCACATGCTGCCAGATATCACAGTGAGTTCACAATGCTGATGAGGTATGAAGGGGAAAAGAACTAGACAGGTCAGCTACCAGATCAAACACTGCTCTTTACGTCACACCTAATATGGTGAGGTAGAAAAAATACAGGTTACTCACCTGCAACAGGAGTTCTGGGAGTGGTGTATGTTGTTCATCTACACTTATTGGCAGGTTCCTTGCCGCTTTAAATGTTGCCGGAAGGTCTTCAAGCTGGCTCCTCCCACCCACCCGGGTGGTAAAACTCTCGGCTCCACCCCATGACACCAGATCTAGCCCGCTGGAAGCTAGGTTGCGCGTTGAAGCTGGGGAGGTCGGGTAGGTTGTGTGGATGAACAACATATACCACTCCTAGAACTCCTGTTACAGGTGAGTAACCTGTATTTCTAGGGACGTGGATATGTTGTTCAATCCACACTTATTGGCAAACTCCTAGTAGTTCTTCGGGAGGAGGGAGACAAGGCGTGCACCCCCTACTTAGGGAATAAGGACTGGAGAACAGAGGTCTCAAAACCAGCATCTCAGCATGACTCAAGGTTGATGTGGTAGTGGGTAATGAAGGTGTGTGCCGACTTCCAGGTAGCAGCCCTGCAGATTTCCTGGATAGGGACGTCCCTGGAAGCAGCCACCGAAGCAGCGGTATGGCAGGTAGAATAAGCTCTTATCCCTTTGGGAGGCTCCATGCACGCTAACCTATAGCAGAGATCTATACAGGAGGTGACCCACCTGCCTATCGTCCGCTTGGCTGCAGATCTGCCAGGTGCGGCTTCAGTGTAGGTGACAAACAGCTGGTGAACCTCTCCTCGAACTTCAGCCGTCCATTCCTTATAATAAGAGAGCACTCTTCTAGGGTCCAAAGTATGGAGCCTATATTTGGCCTCCGAGGTGTGATTGAGGTAGAACACCAGCAGAGTCAACACCTGGTTAAGGTGAAACTCCGACACCACCTTTGGAAGGAATTTCGGGTGGGGGCGCAGGACGACCTTGTCCCTGTGGAAGACCAGACAACGAGACTAGATGAAAAATGCCTGGAGCTCTCCCATCCTTGCTGACGTGATAGCCACCAAGAAGGCAGTCTTCCACGACAGGTGAGAGATGTCACACCTGTGCATTGGTTGGAATGGCTTGCCCATGAGCTAAGCCAATACCAGCAGTAGATCCCACAGAGGTGGAGGTTCTCAAACCGGAAGGGATATGTGATCAAGGCCTTTGAAAAAGCGCCCAACCACCTTCTCCTGCGCCACTGACTGCTTTCCAGCTCATGCTCGGTAAGCAGAGATGGCTGCCAGGTGCACCTTAAGGGTCGTCGACTGAAGCCCTAGCTGAGAAAGGGACCATAGGTAGTCCAGAATGCCGGCCAAGGAACAGGAGGATGGGTCCAACCCCTTATCCTGACACCAAATGGAGAATTAAAGGCATAGCATTTTCTGGTTGACTCCTTATGGGATGCCTCAACAATGTTGAGGACCTTGTCGGAAAGACCCAAGGCCTGGAACTCTAGCCACTCAGGAACCAGGCCATCAGGTGCAGGGACTGAAGGTCCGGGAGGAATACCTTCCCCTGGTTGACTGAGATCAGGTCCAGGCGGGCTGGAAGCAGTCTTGGGAGCCTGGAGCTGAGGCTGAGGAGATCTGGATACCAGAACTGATGGGGCCAGTCTAGGGCTACCAGAGTCACCTGCGCCTTGTCCCTCCTCGCCTTGAGAAGCACCTTGTGGATCAAGGGAAATGGGGGAAAGGTGTAGAAGAGGCCCGGGGTCCACGGCCTCGAAAAGGCATCCCCCTGCAGCAAGCCCTGCTGAGGGGGGCAGGCATGAAACAGCCTCAGCTTCACATTCTCCCTTGAGGCAAACAGGTCCACCTGAGGTGTGCCCCAGTGGGAGAACAGATCGTGTACTACCTCCGGCAGGAGAGACCACTCATGAGATGCAGCACCTATCCGGCTTAGGGCATCGGCCAGAGTGTTGGAGGCTCCCGCCACATGACTGGCTAGGAGATCTGCCTCCAGTCTGCCCACGAGAGACCAAGTGCAGAGAGCTTCCTTGCACAGAGGGAAGGAGCGCATCCCGCCCTGGCGGTTTAGGTAGTACGTGGTCGTGGTGTTGTCCATCTGGACCTGGACAACTTGACCCCGTACAAACGGAGTGAAGGCGGTACGGGTTAGCTGGACCGCTTGAAGCTCCAGCAGGTTAATGTGGCATCGAGACTCCTGGGGGGACCAGAGGCCATGCGCGCTGAGCTCCCCCAGATGGGCACCCCAACCCATTAGATGCGCGTCGGTCGTTAGAGGGACCGTCGGCTCTGGGTGGACAAACGGGATACCCTTCTGCAGATGAGCAGGAACGATCCACCACTGGAGGGCGTTCCCCATCTCCTGGGTCACCGTCACTGGCTGGTCCAGAGGACTGGAGCGCTGTGACCATTGGCGGGCCAGACTCCATTGCAGGGGACGCATGTGCTAGTGGGCCCAATGGACCACGCTGGTGCAGGCTGCCATGAGGCCCAGGAGGTGGAGGAAGTCCCGGGCAGGGTGCAACTGCCCAACCAGAAATGATTGGGCAAAGGAGGAAAGAACCTCGACCCTGTCCACCGGGAGCCGTGCTCTGGCTTGAAGAGAGTCGAGCTCTGCCCTAATGAATTGAATCACCTGCGTTGGGCACGAGTTCCGATTTGGCCTCGTTGATGAGGAGGCCAATCTGAGAGCTGACCTGGAGGGCCAGATCCCTGGACCGCTCCACCTCTGACTTGGAGGAGGCTGCAATCAGCCAGTTGTCCAGGTAAGGGTACACCCGGACCCTTCGGCATCGCAGGAATGCTGTCACCACTGCCATGCATTTGGTGAAGACCCTGGGAGCTGGAGAGAGGCCGAAGGGCATGGCCCGGAACTCGTAAAGGGATCCCTCCGCTCTGAAGCGGAGGAATTGCTGGTGGGACGGATGGATTGGGACGTGAAAGAACGTGTCCTGAAGGTCCAGAGAACAGAACCACACGCCTCCGTTCCAAGGATGGGATGATCTGAGCCAGAGTGACCATCCTGAAGGTTTGAGACCTTAGAAACTTGTTCAGGTCGTGTAGGTCTAGAATGGGGCACCAGACCCCCATCCGTTTTGGGACCAGGAAGCACCTGGACACAAACCCTGGGTCTGATGGAGGATCCGCCACCTCCCTGGTCACCTCCTTCTGGAGGAGCAGGGTAATGTCGGCTCGACAGGCCGACAGAGAGGCTGCAGACCCCGTAACCCACCGTGGGGCGATGGCTCGATAGGGTGGCGACTGCTCGAATTCCAGCGGCAGACCCTTTCCTACCACTTCCAACACCCAGTGGTCCATGGTGATATCGGACCAGGTGGAAATGAAGTGGCGGAGCCGTCCCCTCACGAGGGAAAACCGGGGAGGAGTGACGAGGCTTGGAGGAAGGACCAGCCGAGGAGCCTCCTGGACCTTTCCCTCCTGGCTTCCTGTTGGAGGAAGCAGCAGGCTTGGCTTTGGGGTGCCAAGTGCAAGCCTGCTGGTCCCGATGCTGGTGTTGCTGGGCCGGACGTGACGCAGGGGCTGAAGGATGAAAGGGCTTACGCTGCTGCTGGCAGCCTTTATCCTTCTGGGCAGATGTGACAGAGTCCAAGGTGGCATTGGACTTCTCGATCTGCTGAAGATGCCCCTCCACCCTGGGACCAAACAAGTCGGTGCCCAGGAAGGGAACGTCTGCCAGCTTGTACTGGGTATCTCCCGTGAAAGTGGAGATCCGCAGCTAAGCTCTGCTGTGCATGGTCACTGCAGCTGCTACTGACCGATCACACGAATTGGTGATGTCCAGGGATGTCTGGAGCTGCTGTTTGGCCACTGCCCTTCCCTGATCCCACACCTGCTTGACCGTAGTTTGGAGGACAGCCGGGAGATGAGGAATCACCTGATCCAGGGAGCCCAAAAGGGCATGTGAAAAGTGTGCCATCAGGATGGCCGAGCTGGCCTGACGAAGGCCTAGGGAGGAAGCAGCATAAACTTTCCACCCGGAGTTGTCCATCTTCTTGGACTCCTTGTCGGGAGGCTTGTCCACGTCCCAAGCATTCCCGGAACGCCGGAAAACTCTATCAGTCACGAGCCCCTCCGCAGAGGGGTGCTCCGAGAAACCGGAGAGTGAACCGGTGAGGACAGCATACTTCTGAGCCAACCTGGCTGAAGGTGCTGGACAAGAAGCTGGCCGCTGCCATAGCTCCACGGCCGGGCCAACAATGGCTTCGGCCACTAGGAAGGCCTCCGTGGGGGAATTCCCTTGGTCCAGTATCTCCATTAGGGGATATCTGGCCCATTCTGAAACGGGTTCGAGCTTCATCCCAGTGGACTCTGAGATGAGCCAAAGCATTCCCAGAAATGAGGATGGGCTCTCTTCCACTGACGGACCCCCAGCGGACTCCAAGTCAAGTGGCCTGCAGAACAAGGAGTCGTCATCATCGGACTCCGATGAGTCTGTGAACAGCTGCCGAGTGCCTGAGTTACCCTCCACCTGCAGAGGTTGACTGGGAGTGAGGGTGACCGACAACAGGTGGGGCAAGCCCTGACCCGACCGAGAATCGTTGGTTGGGGCCCCAAATTTAGGCTGTGGATGCGGGGGGTTCCACCATAATGGGTGGCGCAGCCAGTTTCGGCCAAACAACCGATGCTGGCTTCAGCTCCTCGACCACTATGAGGGGTTGTTTCGGCCGCTCTGGTGACAGCCACTTAATGGCCAGGGAAGATGACGAAGTTGGCCTATTCCCAGTCAAAAGGAGCTGCTGCCACATTAGCTCCTCGTAGCACTGACGCAATTTGTGCCGGAGCCTATCCTCCAAAGAGGACGAAGACGAGGATGAGCAGCGCCGCCACTTTCCACGGTGCCGAGACCGCCAATGTTGGTGGGATCGGCTAGACCGAGAAGAGGTCTGAGACCGAGACTTTCGGTGTTTCTGAGGGTGGGTCTGAGAGGGGGCGGGGGAAAACCCACTCCTCCCTCGGTTCAGGAACCTTAACCGAGGCAAGTCCTCTGTTTCCACCGGGGGAACCGGTGAAGAAGGGTTGTCAGCTTCTCCGGTCGACAGCCCGTCCGACAGGTCGAGAAAAATCTCGACTACGTCAACGGGTGCCTCGGCCGGCTGACCTGACGGGGACACCGTGAAGCCAGCGGCCTTAGCCGCAACCTCGATCGAAGTCGAGTGTCTACTATCCAGGGAAGGGGACCTCCCCGCTCCCACGAACGTCGACAGTAGGACTTACCCTTGGGGTCCCTCTTTTTGGACCGAGAGGAATGTTCCGAAGTGCCTTCTCCCTTGGTGGAGAGGGACTGGCAAAAACTCCTTGAAAGAAGCTGTGTAGGAGAATTCCAAAGAGAGCAGGATAAATGCCATGACCGAGGAGGATGGTGATGCGGTCTGGGCCGCCTCCTCTTCGAGGGCGATCATCTGCTCCAGCTGTTCCGCCGAGCCCGCAGCCGCGGACACACGCCCAATGGGCCTCCTTAGACTTAACCGGAGGATGACGTTTTTCAGGTCGCCCCAACAGTAACTGGGCAGTGCGGTCCTCCAAGACCAAAGTCAAAAAGGATTTTGCACAACTCAAGACTGTGAGTCATGGCCGAGCCCAAGGCAATAAATGCATGTGACGTGTGGATCGGTCCGGGACATCTTCTGCCCACAGGGGCACCTACAAAATCCGGGAGTCGATTTGTCCATCGCAGCCGCGAGGGAAGATACAGACCGAAGTCTTGTAAATCTTAAAATGAGTTTCGGATTAACCCAACAGTTTGGATCCAGGCCTAAAACACAGAGCGCAAAGGAGGAAACCTGAGCTTCCAAGCGGTAAGGAAGATCTGGCGTCATGGGACGGAGCCGAGAGTTTTACCACCCAGGTGGGTGGGAGGAGCCAGCTTGAAGACCTTCCGGCAACATTTAAAGCAGCAAGGAACCTGCCAATAAGTGTGGATTGAACAACATATCCATGTCCCTAGAACCTTCTAATAAGCAAACTGAAAAATAAAAATATTTGAGAAATAAGTTGCAACTATATTTATTTAGTTATTGAAATGTTGTTCAGTATGCCTTCCTGGTGAAACAAGTTGCTCGTCTCACGGTGCAACCGGGGGACATGAGGATTGAATAATGTCCTTCTAAACAAATTAACAACAATACATTTCTGCTAATGTTGCCCCTCCTAGCTCTTTAAAAGCAATAGCACACGAAGTTACACATCAACTGCTATAGATTTTCCCCACCTGATGACATAATAAATACGCTTCTTGGGACATCGCTGCTATTCCCATGGTCGTAAACTTTGACTTCACAATACAGAATTATGACTTCAAGAGGGGTACAAGGTGTGAGGGTAGAACAACTCAGAAGGGAAAAAGACTGCATTTTCTGTGCAAATCTGTGCAGTGATTAATAAGTGAGAGGAACTAAGATGTTACACATAAGCTGAATTAGGTTTAAAGATTATGTTTTCCAATGTCTCCCAGAGGCATCAGCAGTTCTTTAATTTCTCAAGAGATTTAATGTTCCAAACTCGAATAGGAGGACATTTAGCTCCCTGTTCCTTCAATAAGTGTCATCTCTCCCCAGGTGGAAAGATGACACTCATTGATGGAAGAATGGAAATTAAATGACCTTATGCAAATTGAGCTGTTACATACCACACAGCATCACGTTTAAAGAAATGCATACTTACAGATTTTATAGCAGGAGGAATTCTCTTCCATAGATATCTAGCATTATTCCTGTAACATACAGCAGATAAAAGGTAAAAAAATAGTGTGTGTTGACGAAAGCTTTACAGTAATAAAACAAACAGAAAAAAAAAAAAAAAAAAACACAAATCATGGAGTACTTACATGTCATTGTGTAACAGGTACAAAGCCAGGAGCTGTGCGTAAACCTGAGGGGTTGCAATTCCCCCTGGGGCCTAAAATGACGACAAAAAGGGGGGGCATTAATTTGTTTCTTTGCATTTCCTCATGTAGGACTTTTCAAAACATAACCAAGTTTCTCATGACAATTGTTTAATGGTATGTATGCATGTACTGTATATAGGAGCTATTCCACAGTACATCTAAGGATACACTTTTTAATCATGCTGAGGTGCTGTCAATAATGCTGCCTAGTAACTAGTGGCACAGTCATGAGTGCTAAGCAGCATTACTGGCGCCATTCCAGATTGAGTAAAACGCTCATCTGTGAATGTCCTAGCAGATGGTCTTTTTATACCATAGGACTGAGAAGAGTTGCAACATCATTATGATGTCACTAAGGCTGGGAGAGTAACTAATGCTACAAGGACAATAACTTGTTTTACACCCTGGAGGTGAATTAACAAGGCTAGATAAAGGTTACCACTTTTATAAAAAGAGTCTGCTTAGTTCTGGTTCATTGGTTAGGACCCTGTCACATGCCAGTACATTAACCTAGCACATACCCCTGTTCTTATGATGTGACAGGGGTGCATTAATCAAAAGTGCTACCTGTCAGGGTCAAAAAGTTCAATATTCTAATTACGTAACCCCAGGGCCAAAATGTTCTCAATGCAATGTACCAAACATAGGAACATCGAAAAGAAATCATGCAAATAAAAAAAATAAATAAAAAAAAACACAATGCCCCATCTAGCCGCAACACTGCTCAAGAACCATGAACTGCAAAGGAAAGTCATCCAACAACTTTGACAAAAACATACTTCCTACTCAAAAAAAACAATCCCCAAAAGCCTCTGAGCTGTTAACACAACAAGAAAATCTTAAACTACATATAAAACTCAAAATATATTCCAAAACTATGATTCTACACAACAGCAGAAACATACATATACACACACACACACACACACATACATACACACACACACACACACACACACACACACACACACACTCCACCACACCATCAGCAAAACTTCTACAAACACTACTCTAAAAGCTGCTAAAACATCCACTTACATATCTGAAACGCAGAAACAAACACAGGACAGACACAAACTGTGACTGGACTTCAACTACACTTCAGGGCACCTGGGTTAGATCTCAGGGCATTTAATCAACAAGCTAGGCTTCCAGGTCTGACTCATATCACATGCAAAGTACTGGAAGCATAGCCCAACGGACCACTGGGAATGTGCAGGAGGTTACAACTTAGAAATACCTACTCAAATCAACAAGACAAATTAGAAAACTGGAACCATAACTCACTCCTTGCAGTGCAGCTGCTTCCAACCACTGAAGCAGTACAGCTGTCGCCTAATCCCTGCTGCATGTCTTATTTATGCTAATATCCTAAAGCCAAACATTTAAAAACATAGTACCATATTACAAAACTACTACATTGCTTAAAAAATATACTAAATATTTTATAAGTGGAATAAGGCAACAGTTCAGTGTACCTCCTGGTGGATGATATCCTGAGCTTAAACCAACCCACCAGCATAATCTCAGCCACAGGGCAGTAAGACGGACTAAAGAGCATGTCTGCAAGCTAGACAGCCACAGCAGATGCATTTCTCTCCTCCTCCTCGTGAAAGCAGCTTAGAATGGCGTTTTGCGCGGTTTTTGTGATGAAATAAAGCAGGACTAAGAGAACATCTGTTGCACACAATGCAGTGTATGAAGTAAGGTGGCCCCTACCATAAATTTCTGTTTATTAGCCTTCTAGGCATGGTATAGTCCTGCTATGCCCCAGAGCTGCCAGTGGTCAAATAAGAGCAACCAGAACACTTACCGTAAACTGGCAAGCAGCTATACAGCTGGGAACGCTGGTGACCATCACTTCTGAAGCTAGACAAGAACTTTCCTAGGATATCTGTACCGAGCTACTGAGACATGACATAAGCGGATTATCTAAACATTCTCTTAGAAAATGTCAGCTCAGCCTGGTAAGCGAACGTCAACTTTTTTCTTCTGTAACAAAGGGCAGCCTGGCACAAATAATTAGGGCAAAGAAAAAAAAAAAGAATAGTTGTCAAGAGACCGGTAGGAGTTGGTTAAAAAAAAAAAAGGGGGACAATCTGTTGAGAGGCTAGACTACCTGGTCTGCTTTCAAAAGGACTGCCCAAACATTAAAAGGCAAAGGAATTTAACTTATGCATACACAAGCTGCTAAATAAAAACTGCTGTGCACAAATGAACTACCCAGTATAAATTGCCTTTACAGGACTTCTTGCACGTTAAGGGGAATGGCACTGATTTAAAGCCTCCTTCCCCACTGTGCCTTATTGGAAGTGCAGTGGGCAAACAGTTATATAGCTAAAGTTGTCAAGGCAGAATTGTATGCAAAACCAAAGTTAAGAGAACAGTATTGAATAAAAGTTTGTTTTTATTGTCCCTTTTTGACTGTATATTAAAGGCTAAACAGTCAAACCTGGCTTGGTGGCATGGAGGGGGGAGTCGAAATGAGAACCTGAGAAGCTGAAAAGCCAAGTAAGCAATAAGACATGGCAGGGTGTGTGTTAAGACACTTTAACACACAACTAGGAGGTGTAGTGAGGCACGAGGCCACCTGCCGAATGCGTCCAGCCTCCTAGCCATGTGTTAAAGTGTCTAACAAACAGACCCTGGAGTGGCTTATTGCACTTATGAAATGGCTATCAAAATTCAGATGTATGTGATAGCTAAAATGTATAGTATTTAATAGTGAAAAAGTTAAAAGTTTGTTTAAATTTTTAATAAAATAGTTCCTCCACCTACTGTTTTTTTTTTTGTTTTTTTCTTAGTTGAGGACTTTTGACCTGTTTAGGCTTCTGTTGTGCATTTTTTTCCCCCGTACAGTTGTCATGGCAACAAACTTACATCTTCCCCTTCCCCTACTATCCAACTGGCAGCATTCCTAATTTTGTTTTGTTTTTTTAAGGATCTGGTTGATCCTACCTTTATTTAACACAAAAAAGTATCTGATTGATCCTGCTCTTTGCCACCGTCAGGCGATACTGGGAACGGCAAGTCCATGGCAGACTGGCACGAGTTATGAATTGAGCGCTTCCTCTATGGCTCCAGCAGAAGGGAGGGGGTCTAAGGAAAAAAATACTCATCTTAGTAATGTTGTTTCTTCTAATGGAGTCTTGCTGTATTCTGACTATTACAGTTAGGTTCTGCCTTTCAACTGCCCCGGAGAACAAAGAGTTAACTTTCCATGGCCAGCATGGAACGTTCAGCGCAAGCTCCGTTGAAGCCCCTGTCTGCTGTTGTTTAAACTGCAACAGTCAGATCTTTACGAGCAATACTCACTAGAAGTTCTGTGTGGAAACTTTAAAACTCACACTAGCCAACTGGCAACTAAATTTATTAAAAAGGGTTTTTGGTTTCAAAGCAAAGATTCAAGTCAGGAAACCCAAAAAACAAAACAACACACACCCAAAGTAAAGGAGGGTAAAAGAGGGGCACCCCTAGGGTGCCAACACTGCTCCTGCCCATCCACATCCCAAAAACCAGGTTCTGAGAGGGGAAGCAGGGAGAGGTCAGAATACAGCAAGACTCCATTAGAAGAAACAACATTACTAAGGTGAGTAATTTTTTCTTCAAACAACATGAAGTCTTGCTGTATTCTGACATATTGCAGAATACCAAGCAGTACCTCCATGGGGGAAGGACAGAACCTACTTTGGGAATAGGCTCTGAAGTACTGCTGTGCTAAACCGAGCATCACTCCTAGCCTGGATATCCAGAGAGTAATGCTTGGTGAATGTATGGACTGTTTTCCAGGTGGATGCTTGACAAATTTCTAGGATAGGAATATCCCTGGCAGCAGCCAGGGAAGCAGCTGTACCTCTAATAGAGTGAGCCCTCAGGCCTCAGGGTGGGGTTCTACCCAGTTTTTCATTGCAGAATTGTATACAAGAGAAAATCCACATGGCAATAGATCTCTTAGTGGCAGGTTTGCCCTTACCGACCTCTCCATATGTGAGGAACAAATGGAGGGACTCAAACCTGTGACCCTTGGTGCGCTCTATGTAGTGGCTAAGGGCCCTTTTAACATCCAAGCTGTGCAGCCTCCTCTCTCCAGAGGAGGAATGGTCAGTGAGGAAAACCGGGAGAAACACAGACTGATTAAGGTGGAAATCTGAAACCACCTTAGGCAAAAACTTCCTGTTAGTTCTTAGGACCACTTTATCTCTGTGGAAAGAGATGAAATCAGGCTCCACTGACAGGGCTTGCAATTCATTGATACGCCTGGCAGAGGTAATGGCTACCAAAAACACAGTTTTCCAAGTCAAGTACTTGAGCTCTGCAGAGGACAAAGGCTCAAAGGGAGGTTGCATAAGCTGAGCAATGCAAACATTAAGGTCCCAAGCTGGAGCAGGGTCCCTAAAGGGGGGAATGATGTGCAGCAATCCCTTAAAGAACTTACAAAACACAGGATGAGCTGACAGAGGAGAGGGCTTGCCTACTGACAGGAAGGCAGAAACATCTGCCAAATGCACTTTAAATGTAGCTGGCCGATGGCCTAGGCCATTGAGATGGACCATATAGTCCAGAACCGTAGGCAACCCAGCAGATTCTGGAGAAATATTCTTACTTGAACACCAAATAGTGAACCTTTTCCATTTGAAATTGTAAGTTTTTCTGGTGGAAAGCTTTCGAGAAGCCTTAAGGATATCCAGAACCCCTTGGGAAAGATGCAGGTCAGCAAACTCTAACTCTTCAAGAGCCATGCCTTGAGATTGAGAGACCGAAGGTTCGGGTACCAAATCCTCCCCTGAGAGGATGTCAATAGGTTGTAATTCCTGGGAAGAGACAGGGGAAGGTGGACTGCTATGGACAGCAACAGGGGATACCAGGGCTGTCTGGCCCAGTCTGGAGCAATCAGAATCACTCTGCATGGTTTTGACCTTATCTTGACTAACACTTTGAACAGGAGAGGGAAGGGGGGAAAAGCATACAGAAATTTCCCTTCCCAATCCAGAATCAGAGCATCCAGGGGGACTGAGCCCAAGACTGGGGGTCTGCAACAAAAGAGACGAAGTTGGTGATTGTCTGGGGCTGCAAAAAGATCTATCTGTGGAGTGTCCCATCTCGAGAAAATCACTTTCAAAACCAGGGGATCTAGGGTCCATTCGTGATGGCCCTGGGATATCCTGCTGAGAGCATCTGCTAGGACATTGTCCTTCCCTGGGAGGTTTGCAGGGAATAGGCCAGGGACCACAACATCATTGCCTCTGTGCACAAGGCTGTAGACAGAGTGCCTCCTTGCCTGTTGATGTACCACATGGTGGTGGTGGTGTCTGTTCTGATCTGGACCACCTTGTTCTGTACAGATTTGGAAAAGGCTTGCAGTGCCAGAAACACTGCTCTGAGTTCCAAGAAACTGATGTGAAGCAGAGATTCTTGAGGTGACCACAGCCCTTGGGTGGTAAGATCCCCCAGGTGGGCTCCCCAGCCCAGCAGGGAGGCATCTGTGGTGAGTATCACTGAATGAGACTGAGTGACAAAAGGAACTCCTTGTCTCAAATTGTCCTGATCCTGCCACCATTGCAAAGCCTGGATCAGGGTTCGAGTCACTGGCACTAGTTTGGTAAGGGAATCCTTTCTTTGGGACCAGAAGGCTCTTAAGTGGAACTGAATGTCGCTCATCTGAAATCTTGCTCCCTGGACCACTGCTGTGGAAGCTGCCATGTGGCCCAGAAGCTGAAGGAAATGCCTTGTTGGTCGAGACACCTGTAGGGTGAATGAAGAGGCCAGTTCCATAAGAGTCCTTGCCCTGTCCAGGGGAAGGAAGGCTTTTGCCCTTACTGTATCCAGCTCCGCTCTATGAAGGTGAGGAGCTGTACTGGCTCAAGAACTGACTTTGGAAGGTTGAGGGGGAATCCTAAGAAAGTGAGCACTTGCTGAGTTATTTGCAGATGTGACTTGACTTGGTTTGGAGACTGACCCACTATGAGCCAGTTGTCCAAATATGGAAAGATGGAAATCTTCTTTCTCCTTAGGAAAGCAACCACTACTGCCAGGCACTTTGCGAACACCCCTGGGGCTGATGTTAGGCCAAATAGGCATTGCTCTGAATTGATAGTGGCCTGAGGGCAACTCGAACCTGAGGTACTTTCTGTGGGAGCACCTGACGGGAATGTGAAAGGAGGCATCTTTCAGGGAGGCTAGCCAGTCCCCTGGCCTTAGAGAGGGCAGAATTATTCCCAGAGTCACCATTTTGAACTTTGGTTTTAAAAAGGTGCTTGTTCGGATATCTTAGGTCCAGGATGGGCCGCCATTCTCCTGTCTTTTTGGGGGTTAGGAAGCACCTGGAGTACAATCCTTTGCCCTTGTGTAGGGTAGGAACCCTTTCTATGGCTCCGAGAGCCAGGAGGGAAGAAATACAGGTTACTCACCTGTAACAGGAGTTCTAGGAATGGTATATGTTGTTCATCCACACTTATTGGCAGGTATCCTTGCCGCTTTAAATCTTGCCGGAAGGTCTTCAAGCTGGCTCCTCCCACTCACCCGGGTGGTAAAACTCTCGGCTCCGCCTCATGACGCCAGATCTGGCCCGCTGGAAGCTCAGGTTGTGCGTCGAAGCCGGGGAGGTCGGGTGGGTCGTGTGGATGAACAACATATACCATTCCTAGAACTCCTGTTACAGGTGAGTAACCTGTATTTCTAGGGACATGGATATGTTGTTCATCCACACTTATTGGCAGACTCCTAGCAGTTCTCCGGGAGGAGGGAGGCAAGGCGCACACCCCCAATACTTACTTGGGAAATAAGGACTGGAGAACCAAGGCCCCAAAACCAGCATCCGGCGTGACTCAAGGTCGATGTGGTAATGGGTAATAAAGGTGTGTGCTGACTTCCAGGTAGCAGCCTCTGCAGATTTCCTGGATAGGACGCCCCTGGAAGCAGCCACCGATGCAGCAGTATGACGGTAGAATGAGCTCTTATCCTCTGGGAGGCTCCATGCCCGCCAACTTATAGCAGCGATCTATGCAGGAGGTGACCCACCTGCCTATCGTCCGCTTGGCTGCAGGTCTGCCAGATGTGGTTCAGCATAGGTGACAAACAGCTGGCGAACCTCTTCCCGACTCTCAGCCAGGCGCTTCCTTATAAGCTTTGTGCCGCCCTTCTAGGGTCCAGAGTATGGAGCCTATATCGGCCTCCGAGGTATGATTGGGTAGAACACTTGGCAGAGTCAACACCTGGTTAAGGTGAACTCAACACCACCTTCGAAAGGAATTTCGGTGGGCAGCGAGGACAATCTTGTCCCTGTGGAAGACCAGGTAAGGAGACTCAATGCAGAGCGCCTGGAGTTCTCCCATCCTTCTGGCTGACGGATAGCCACCAAGAAGGCGTGTTCTCCACGACAGGTGAGAGATATCACACCTGTGCATTGGTCTGAATGGCTTGCCCATGAGCTTTGCCAGTACCAGCAGTAAATCCCACGGAGGTGGAGGTTCTCGCACCAGAGGGGAAATGTGATCAAGGCCTTTGACAAAGCACCAGACCACCTTCTCCTGCGCCACCGACTGTTCCCCAGCCCGCGCCCGGTAAGCAGAGATGGCTGCCAGGTGCACCTTTAGGGTCGTCGACCTAAGCCCTTGACTAGAAAGGGACCATAAATAGTCCAAAATGCTCGCCACAGAACAGGAGGAAGGGTCCAAGCCCTTGTCTCTGACACCAAATGGAAAATCTCTTCCATTTGAAGGCGAGCATTTCTGGTCGACTCCTTACGGGACGCTCAACAACATTGAGGACCTCGCCGAAAGACCCAAGGCCTGGAACTCTAGCCGTCAGGAACCAGGCTGTCAGGTGCAGGGATTGAAGGTCCGATGGAACACCTTCCCTGATTGATGGAGAGCAGGTCCGGGCGAGCTGGAAGCTGCCTCGGGAGCCTGGAGCTGAGGCTGAGGAGATCTGGGTACCAGAACTGCAAGGGCCAGTCTGGGGCTATCAGAATACCTGCGCCTTGTCCCTCCTTGCCTTGAGAAGCACTCAGAATCAAGGAAATGGGGAAAGGCGTAAAGAGGCCCGGGGTCCAGAGCCTCGAGAAGGCATCCCCTGCAGCGAGCCCTGCTGAGGGGGTATGAAACAGCCTCAGCTTCGTATTCTCCCTGAGGCAAACAGGTCCACCTGAGGTGTGCCCCAGTGGGAGAACAGGTCTTGTACCACCTCCGCAGGAGAGACCACTCGTGAGATGCAGCCCCTATCCGGCTCCAGGGCATCGGCCAGGGTGTTGGAGGCTCCTGCCACATGAATGGCTAGGAGATCCGCCTCCAGACTGCGCACGAGTGACCAAATGCGGAGAGTTTCCTTGCATAGAAGCATGGAGCGCGTCCCGCCCTGGCGGTTCAGGTAGTACATGGTGGTATTGTCCGTCTGAACTCGGACCACTTGACCCCGGAGAAACGGAGCAAAGGCGGTGAGAGCTAGGCGGACCGCTCGGAGCTCCAGCAGGTTGATGTGGCATCGGGACTCCCGCGGGGACCAGAGGCCGTGCACTCTGTGTTCCCCCAGATGGGCACCCCAACCCATCAGAGAGGCATCGGTCGATAGAGAGACCGTCGGCTCGGGCAGACAAACGGATGCCCTCCTGCAGATGAGATGGAACGGTCCACCACTGGAGATGCCCACATCCCTGGGTCACTATCACTAGCTGGTCCAATGGATCACAGCGTCAGACCACTGGCCTGGCCAGTCCCCACTGAAGGGGCACATGTGCAGCGGGCCCAACGGGCCACGCTGGTACAGGCCGCCATGAGACCCAGGAGGTGCAGGAAGTCCCGGCAGGGCGCGATTGCCCAACCAGAAATGATTGGGCAAAGGAGATAAGAACCTCGGCCCTGTCCGCCGGGAGCCATGCTCTGGCTCGAAGAGAGTCGAGCTCTGCCCCGATGAACAAGATCACCTGCTTCGGCTCGAGTTCCGACTTGGCCTCGTTGATGAGAAGGCCGACTTGAGAGCAAACCTGGAGGGCCAGATCTCTGGACCGCTCCACCTCCTCTCTGGAGGGGGCTGCTATCAGCCAATCGTCCAGGTAAGGATACACCCGGACCCCTCGGCGCCGCAGGAATGCTGTCACCACTGCCATGCATTTGGTGAAGACCCTGGGAGCTGGAGATAAGCCGAAGGGCATGGCTTGGAACTCGAAGAGGGATCCCTCCGCTCGAAAGCGGAGGAATCTCCGATGTGACGGACAGATAGGGACGTGAAAGAACGCGTCCTGTAGGTCCAGAGAGCAGAACCACACGCCGTGTTCCAGAGATGGTATTATCTGTGCCAGAGTGACCATTCTGAAGGTTCGAGACCTTAGGAACTTGTTCAGGTCGTGCAGGTCGAGAATGGGGGCGCCAGCCCCCCGTCCGTTTCGGAACCAGGAAATACCTGGACACGAACCCCAGGTCTGAGGGGGGTCCTCTACCTCCCTGATCACCTCCTTTTGGAGGAGGAGAGCGATGTCGGCTCGACGAGCCGCCAGTGAGGCTGCGGACCCCGAGGCCCCCCGAGGTGCGACGGCTCTGAAGGGCGGGGCCTGCTCGAATTCTAAAGGCAGGCCTTTTCCCACCACTTCCAGTACCCACCTGTCCGTGGTAACAGCAGACCAGGCGGAAAGGAAATGTCGGAGCCGTCCCCCCACAGGGGGAACCAGGGGGTAAGGTGACGGGGATGGGGGCGACACCCCTCAGCCCGTCACTGGGCAGGCTTGGAGGAGAGACCGGCCAAGGGACCTCCTGGGCCTTTACCTCCCTGCTTCCTGTTGGAGGAAGCCAACGGCTTGGGCTTGGGATACCAAGGTCGAGCCTGCTGGCCCTGACGTTGCTGGGCCGGGCGCGGCGCGGGCGCAGAAGGACGAAAGGGCTTAGGCTGTGGCTTGGGCCTTGTCCTTCTGAGCGGAAGAGACCGAGTCCAAGGTAGCATTGGACTTCTCGATCCTCTGCAGGTGACCTTCCACCCCAGGGCCGAAGAGGTCAGTCCCCAAAAAGGGAACATCCGCCAACTTGTGCTGGTATCCGGAAAGGTGGATATCCTCAGCCAAGCCCGACGACGCATGGCCACTGCAGCAGCCACAGACCTGGCACATGAGTCCCCGATGTCTAACGCAGTCTGGAGCTGCTGTTTAGCCACTGCCCTGCCCTGGTCCCGCACCTGCCTGACGGTAGTCTGCAGATCTGCGGGAAGATGAGGGACAACCTCATCCAGGGAGCCCAACAGGGCGCGAGAAAAATGTGCCATGAGGACAGCCGAACTGGCCTGACGAAGGCCGAGAAAGGACGCAGCGTAGACTTTTCGCCCGGCATAATCCAATTTCTTGGATTCCTTGTCGGGAGGTTTGTCTACATCCCTGGCGTTCTCGGCACGCTGGAAAACGCTGTCGGTAACCAACCCCTCGGCCGAGGAGTGTTCCGAAAAACCGGACAGGGAACCAGTAGAGACCGCATACTTCCTGGCCATCCTGGCCGAAGGCGCAGGGCACGAAGCAGGACGCTGCCAAAGTTCCAAGGCCGGACCCACTATGGCTTCGGCCACCGGAAAGGCCTCCGTAGCAGAATCCCCTCGGTCCAGAATCTCCGTGAGGGGATACCTGGCCCGTTTAGAAACGGGTTCGAGCTTCATCCCGGTGGACTCCGAGATGAGTCGAAGCAACCCTAAGAAGGACGAAGGGCTATCGTCCACTGACTGCCCTCCCGAGGACTCCAAGTCCATGCGCTTGGAGAAGAGGGAACCATCATCGGACTCTGAAGAGTCCTCAAAGAGCTGCCTCTGGCCTGAGCCACCCTCCACCTGCCGAGGTTTATCGGGAGTGAGGGTGACAGACAGCCTATGGGGCAAACCCAAGGCCAACCGAGAATTTTTGGTCGGAGCCCCAACTAATGGCTGTGGAGGCGGAGGTTCCACCAGAATCGGTGGGGCAGCTGGAATTGGCCGAACAACCGGCCTGGGAACAGGCTCCTCGGCTACAACGAGGGGTTGTTTCGGCCGCTCCAGTGACAAGCACTTAATGGCCGGGAAGACGACTGAGTCAGCTTATTCCCGGTCAAAGGAGCTGTTGCCACATGAGTTCCTCGTCACTCCGGCGCAGACTTGCGCCAAGCCTCCCTCATCCGAGGAAGAGGAAGAGCGGCGCCGGCTTGCCGCGGTGCCGAGACGGAGACCGCCGATGGCGCGGGATCGCTCGACTGCGAGGATGTCCGAGACGAGAGTCTCGACTAGGGCCGGGAAGGCGAGGAGAAGTGTCGAGCGCACTCCTCGGCTCGGACGATCCCACGAAGTCCGGAACGAGGCACAGGCGAGCCGACGGGATCCTCAACTCTCACCGGGGAACGGGGAGGGATTCTCAGCTTCTCCAGCCGACAACCTGCCTAACGGGTCGAGAAAATCTCAACCAAGGTTGCCGAGTCTCGTCAACTGACCTGGACGGGGACACCGTGAAGCCAGTGGCGGCTGAGGGTCGATCAAGTCAACTGTCGACAAAGGGAGGGGATCTTTCCCGCTCCCAAGAGCGTCGACGGAGAGACTTACTTTTGCTCTTTTTGGACCTGGAAAAAGGTCCCGAAGAAGTTAGACCCTCACCTTTCATCGAGAGGGTCAGACAAAGCTCCTTAAAAGAAGCAGAGTACGAGGCACCGAGAGAGAGCGGGACAAATGCCGCAGCCGAGGTAGAAGCGGCCCACGCCGCCTCCTCTTCGAGGGCGATCATCTGCTCGAGCTGATCCACCGAGCCCGCCGCCCACGGACACCGCCAACTGGGCCTCTTTAGATTTCACCGGTGGAATTCTCTTCTCGGGGCGCCCCAGTTGTAATCAGGCAGCACGGTCTTCAAGGACGAGGCCAAAAAGAAGAGCACAAGTCCGGAGCCTGCGGGTGGTGCTCAAGGCCCAGGCAGATGAGCCGCGTGGAGTGCGGATCCGTCCTAGACATCTTCTGCCCACAAGGGCACCTCCGAAACCGGGAGTCGATTTGTCCATCACAGCCGCGAGGAGAAGAAGACCGAAGTCTTTTTAGCAAAAACTTTTGATTTCGAACTTTCGAAGAATTAGGAACCAGTCTTAATCGCAGAGCGTTAAGGAGGGAACCTGAGCTTCCAAGCGGTAAGGAAGATCTGGCGTCATGGGGCGGAGCCGAGAGTTTTACCACCCGGGTGGGTGGGAGGAGCCAGCTTGAAGACCTTCCGGCAAGATTTAAAGTGGCAAGGATACCTGCCAATAAGTGTGGATGAACAACATATCCATGTCCCTAGAAACCTCTGCCTCTACGGCAAGGGTCTCTGATGGATTTGCAAGTGGAAAGGATCTGGTTCTCATCTTGGGAAATTTTTTGAAGCTGAGAACCAGTCCCTGGCTTACTACTTCCAGGACCCACTTGTCTGATGTCAGAGACTTCCAGTCCTGGACAAAGTAAGCCAGCCTGCCCCCTACATGTATTGGAGAATCGATCCCGGGCAGACTAATCAGGGTGTCTGCTTGGCAGGGGCTTTAGGCTGAGAGGTGTAAGCAGGCCTGCTCATTCCCAGTCTGCCTCTCCCTCTGAAGAACCCCCTCTGAGCATAGGAAGAAGAGGAGGCCTGGGCTTGGTAAAAAGGCCTTTGAAAGGGCCCGCCCCTGCCCCTGGACTGCTGCCTTTGAGGAGTGGCTTGCCTTTCTTTGGTCTAAGCACTCCTGTAGGTGGTCCTGTACTCATCCATCTTTTTCATGTAGTTCTCTGTCTGCTCCCCAAACAGAGAATTACCAATGACAGGGAAATCCATGGCCTTAGCCTGGGTATCCTGTGGTAGGCTAGTACATCTGAGCCAAGCCGTCCTCCGAAGGGCCACAGATGTAGCCATGACTCTAGATGAAACCTCACTGGAGTGCACAGCAGCATGAAATTGCACCATGAATGCCTCAGTCCCATCCGCAGCCACCTGCTCCAGCTCATTGGCAAGCTGGTCAAGGGCCTGTTTAGACAAAGCCAGAACAGTGTCCCATCTGGACTTCTGCTATCTAGCTGTATAGGCCATATAGTTAGCCTGCCTGAGTCCCAAAGATGCTGCCATGTACTGCTTCTTTGCCATGACATCAATCCTCCTGGAGTCCTTATCTGGGGGGTGTGATGCCAAGGGAATATTTGTCTTATCACAGGCAGCAGCCTGCACTACCCAAACATGGCTGCATTGCTGAGAAAGGAGCTCCGTGTCCGAGCTTGAAAAGGTGTACCTCTTGTCCATTCGTGTGTCCACAGGAGGTATGGAGTTAGGAGTCTTTAGAATTTTAATTGTCTGTTTCCCAAAAGAATTATGGAGGGGAACAGACAGTCTCCTGGACTCTGGGATGTCCATCATTTCAACAAAATCAGGCTCCTCCTGATCCTCTAGTGCTTCTTCCATTGGAAGCTGGAGGGTTTTAGCCACTTTTTTGTAAAATAAAGTGGGAAGGGGAATCAGAAAGCCTAGGAGAAGAAACACCTGAAGGTCTGTCTGGGGAGATGTCCGGGTCAACAGGCACATCCAGACTTTCATAATCACCATTATCATCCTCATACTCTCCCTCTTCCTCCTCCTCTTCATAAAATTCTTCTGACGTGTAATCCGGAACCAGGGGAACCGACCGAACCAAGCCCCTGCCAGATGGTGCCAGTTCGGCCGGAACCGAAGTTAGCAACTGCACTATTCTTATCACTTTGGCTAGCTCATCAGTGGTCAGAGAATGAATTTGTGGATCCAAACCGGATGATTTTTCTCTTCTTTTCCTTTTAACCAGAACCGACTCCTCAGAATCGGCTCTCCTTTTGCCCAAAGAAGTTTCGCCCTGGTCAGAGGGCTCTCCTTCTGGTTCGGTCGGAACTGAACCGGGCTGGCCATCCGGGTCAGCGGACTTCTCGGCCTCCCTTTCCCTCAGTCTACCTACTCTCTTATCCAGGGTAGCTTTGGGAAAACTCTTTCAAATTTGGCAGTCTGAATCGAGGTGGTCAAACCCCAGACAATAAACACAGGTGGTGTGGGGATCAGCCTTAGCAAAGGCTTCCCCACACACACTACAGTGTTGAAACCCAGTGGGCCCGTTTTTTTTCTTGGGTTTCTCAGACATGGCCAATCCTATCCAAAACTTACCCTTTTTCAGCAATCCGCCAGGCAACACTCCCCTATCGGTTCCTGACCATGTTATGGGTCTTGGAAAAAAACGTAATTAAATCAGTTTTTTTTAGAACTGATATGGACCGGTTACCACACTCTAAATAAATCACAAACTTTTTAAGACTAAACTGATCGGTTCAAACCGAACCGAAATTTACAAGTTCCACACAGAAACTAATGTAAAACCTATCTAGTACTCACGGTACCACAGACAGAGACTTAAACCGACAGATTCGGTAGCAGAAATATGGTAGAAACAGAGCGAAAAATTACACTTTAACCAACTTTTTTGAACCGAGCAAAGAAGAAATCTCCGGAGCCACTGTTCAGTGAGGCGGAGTAAAGAATCTGACGGTTGGAGTTTAAACAACAGCAGACAGGGGCTTCAACCGAGCTTGCGCTGAACGTTCCATGCCGGCCATGGAAAGTTAACTCTTTGTTCTCCAGGGCAGTTGAAAGGCAGGACCTAACTGCAATAGTCAGAATACAGCAAGACTTCATGTTGTTTGAACCACTGGTTTCTCACCACTGCGCTGGCTCCTGCTTGGCATCGGTCAGCCAGGAACTAGGGGAGGGCTCAAGCACCATCTGTGTCGCGCAGTAATTACACTGCAGTGTTGTGTTGAGCGGGTGGGGTATGAGACGATTGTGATCATGGCAGTTGCTTTTTTTTTTTTTTTTTTTTTTAAAACATTCTTTGTGGGCAGCATCACCCATATCAATCAATTCCCAGTGGGTATTGCCTGCCTTTATTCCTGTGTTAGACACTTTAGCACACAGTCAGTGGCCAATGAGAATGCTTGAATTTTAATGCCCATTTCATAAACTGCAGATAACCCCCTGGGACTGTGGGGGGGGGGGGCAGTATGGTGTGGTGGTTTAGGGCTCAGGGCTGCAGGCCTGGCAACCTTGGTTTGAATCCCACAGTCCCCACCTGCATGCTGTGTGACCCTGAGCAAGTTACTTAACTTCCCTGTTCTCCCAGGTCGCACCTGGAAAACAAGCTTTATCTTAGTGTGCCTTTCCTAGTTAAATAATTTCTCCTTGCCCTTTCCCTACACTTACAGACTCTATACTTGACATTGATTTTTTTTGTCCACAAAAGTTTACAGATTTAGCTTTGCTCTCTTCCTGAAAATAACTAAATAAATGTACACTTTGGCTTACTATCAAGACTGACTCCAACCCAAATTATGTACTGTTAACTTTCTTTAGTCTGAATTTTGGGCCTCATACTGTACTTTCACAAGTTCCAAGTAAGAGGGGTGACCTATCAAGTATCAGACAGACTATCTGCTAATAAAGTGGATATCATCTCTCTTCCCAAGTGCACCTATTTAGAATACCAGGGCCATTCAAATACAAGGGAGCATTTTTCTACTTAAATTTTGTGAAGGCCATGTACAATAATTTCATCGCTATCACTTTGAGTTTTGCTCTGAGGACTTAAAAATAATTTCAATCACCTGTCTGTTAAAGACATTTATAACATGGTGTTTTAAAGCAAGCAGTTTAGTTGTGTTATAGCCATCACTTGACAATACATTCATCTCTGTTACATGCACTGTAAGGGGAGTAGTCTGAAGTTCAGATTATTACCCGTGCATGTAACAGAGTCGGCACTTTTTCACACTGACGCATTCTGTATTAAAAGGAACAGCCATTCCTCAGACATCCCCCCAACCCACCTCCCAGAGTCCGTCCTCCATTTCTGGACTCGCACCCCCGTCGGTTGGCAGACATCCACAGACACGGAAGTGTGGAGACACAGTAGAACGGGAGCCCTTAGCAGTATTGAAAGAACCCACCCACCCAGAAGGATCATGGAGGACGGAGTGATCAGTGTTCTCCAAACCGGGCCCAACAAAACGGGAGCAGTTCCCACCCACTCAGATGGATCGTGGAGCAGGGAGCGGACACAGAGTGCCACAGATGCTACAGAGAGACATCCCCCCCCCCGGCCTCCTGCAGCCAAACGGATTACCAGTGTTACCATGCTGAAGGTCAGTTCATTAATTCTACTGTCAGTTCTCACTTCAGGGTTTGCTGTGAATAACTGCTACTGTTATCAAAGTACTTCTAGTAACTAATTCTACAAACGTCATGTAATATGGAACTCGCCGCACAATAACATTTCCCGTAGTTCCCATATTACATTAGCACATTGCTCCATGAGAAAATGTGTCCATGCAGTAGCAAATAACGCCTTGTAACAATTAAAAAGTGACCTGAGAGATTCCAAGATGGCCACTGACTAAACAGCAGCCAACAGCTGGAGTTCCGTGTATGCTAAACAAATCAGCCACTTTAAAAGGGACAATACAGTCATACAAACTGGCTACTAAGAAGAAAAAAGCGTCAGCAATCCGAAAACAAGAGAAAGATGGCACTAAAGAAATAATAGAACACTGGGGAAAAACTTTAAATATGCCTCCAAAGACCCAGCAACTGCAAGTGGACAAGGCAATGGATGCAAACCACAACACGTCTCATGGAGACCGGGAGGTTGGAAGGGCTTCTCCTGCCAGAACAAAATCATGCTAGCTGAAATGAGACAGGGCTTCTCAACGATAAATGATAAATTAAGCAGCATACAGAATAACATACAGCAGATCAATTTAAAGCTTACCAAAATGGACAGAAGGGTTGAACAAGTAGAACAAATGGTTGGCTCCACAGAAGACTCGCTAGCCTCAATCCAGTATATGGTGGCCAAGCAGGAAAAAACATTTCAGTTACTCCAACAGAAGATCGACCAAATGGAGAACTACAGCCACCAGGAAATTATAGAAGTGGTTGGCCTCCCAGAAAATGCTGAAGGAAGCCAACCGGAGAAAGTTTTTAGTAAACTGTTCCAGGATTTTCTTGCTCCAGACGGCTACCGAAGGGAATTAAAGGTTGAGCACGCTCAAAGGGCACCTAGAAGTAAGTCTGCACCAGAAGAGCCCCAGAGGTTTGTCCTGGTTAAATTGCACAACTACAGGACAAAAGAGATGGTCAAGCAAAAAGCCAGGAAAGAATGGGGCCTCAAGTACCACCAGCATACTCTCCAACTGTACCCACACATCAGCACCGACCTCTTTGCTCGACAGAAAGAATTCAGGGCAGCAAAAGACACACCGAAGAAGAAACATGCTCAATTTGCTTTGCTAATGCCAGCGAAGCTGCGGATCACTATGGTGGGCAAAACAGTCTTTTACAGACCCAGAGAAGGCTAGGGAATACGTGGAACAGATCTAGCGGCAAGAAAAAAATAAAGAAAAAAGGGACTGGCACAGGAGGCGAAGGAACAGTGAGCCACCGTGGATGGGAAGCAGCGCAAGTCAACAAAGGACTTAGTAAGGAACTTAAGAAAAGGGAAGGGACAAACCAGAAGGGAGGACTGTAAATAAAATAGCTGTACCTACGAACTAGCCCTACATTGACTGCTCTACCCTAATTGTGCAAGGACATCAGCTAGGATACAGACAGACACATTACTTCAACTCAGGGAAGAAAAAAAAAAAACTTGGAGGGGATGGGGAAGGGGAGAACTAGGGAAATAAGTGCTGCAGGGCAGGGGGCAAGACCTGGAGCTTTAATGCTGCACCGCACATGCTACACATGAGGCAAGTGAAAAATAGCTACAACCCGAGACAGGAGCAGGGTTATGGAGGGGAACAGACACCAGGAAGTACAAGGGGGATAATGCAGGAGAGGCAGTATGGGGGAGGAGGATGAAGGGAACAAAGAGAATCTAACAAGGAGAGGTGCGAGAGAGGAAGATGGTCTTACCGCCCAGCTCCCCGTTCCCTGTCTCAATCTCTCCCTTCTTTACCGCAGCTAAATGTAAATCAGATAGGGAAGTGCAGAAGTGTAAAAGACCTAATGGATGGAGGGGGTATAGGCAACACAGGCTTCAACAGCTTGGAGAGTAGAATACAGGGATAGGAAGGGATCAGAAAGAGAACCTGGAGAGGAAGGAGACATGTGAGGGGGACTGGGAAGGTTACTGGCTCTTTACTCCCATCTTTTCTCTTTTTCTTTATTTTTATCCTCCTCCACCCGGAAACAACACCATGGTCAGGCAGATTAAATCTCGGGATGGGGTCATGTGCATGAAAAGGACAGGCGATTCAATGATTTCAGGTTTTTGCTAAAATGGACATGCTCTCGAAAAGGTGAGGGAAGACTGCATGTTAAATAACAGCTGCGCTGCTGCATTTCAACATGGAGACCCAGTCGGTAACATGAAGGGGAACGAGTGGGGGGGGGGATGGATAAGCAAACGGACAACTGCTTGGAAGACATCTGGTTTTCATTATATTGCAAGGCATTCTTGATCACTGACTGAAATCACACCCCATGGATGCCACTGATTTAGAGGGGCGTTGCATCTGGTGCCTCCGAGTTTAGCACTGCCGCTCTCAGAATGTGACAGTATGCAACCGACATGGTAGAGAAGAAAAAATTGCTCACCTTAATAATGCTGTTTCTTCTAATGGAGTATTGCTGTATTCTGACCATATGCAGTTAGCCCCAGCACTTGAACTGCTCCAGAGAGTAAAGGGTTAACTCTATGCACAAGCATAGAACGTTGAGCTTGAGCTCAGTTTTCAAACCTCTGTCTGTGGTACTCTTAAGTCTAACAGTCAGGTTCTTACAAGCACTAAACTAACTCTATAGTTAGAAATTGTTTCCAAAACTTTTTGCCAAAGGGCATAACACAGATTTTTAGGGTCAAAAGACACAAATCGAGAACCCCAAAAAAGAAAAATAAGTAGGTAATGAACAACCAAAATATTAAAGATAAACCTTTAAAAGATAAGGCATGCCAAGTACACCTCTGGGGTGCAGCACTGTGCCTGCCATGCCACATCCTAAAACACTAGGTTCCAGGAGTGGAGGCAGGGAGGAAGGTCAGAATACAGCAAGACTCAATTAGAAGAAACAACATTACTAAGGGGAGTAATTTTTTCTTCAAACAACATTAAGTTTTGCTGTATTCTGACTATATGCAGACTACCAAGCAGTACCCCCTTGGAGGAGGGAGTCACAAAACCTATTTTGGGAAAAGGATCTGCAGCACAGCTATGCCAAACCTAACATCACTTCTTGACTGTATGTCAAGAGAGTAATGCTTAGTAAACGTGTGAACAGTTTTCCAGGTGGCTGCCTTACAGATTTCCACTAATGGTATGTCTCTAGCTGCTGTGACCGAAGCAGCTATGCCTCTGGTGGAGTGAGCCCTCAGGCCTGAAGGAGGCTCTTTCCCCAACTTTGAATAGCAGAACTGGATACAGGAGACAATCCACCTGGTAATAGTTCTCTTAGTGGCAGGTTTGCCCTTTCCCACTTCTCCACAGGTGGGAAATAACTGAGAACAGCCATTCCTATGGGCCTTAGTATGCTCTACATAGTAACCAAGAGCCCTTTTTACATCAAGACTGTGTAATCTTCTCTCCCCAGAGGAAGAACGGTCAGTGAAAAATACAGGGAATGACAAGCTGATTCGAGTGAAAGTCTGATACCACTTTGGAAAGAAACTTTCTGTTGGTTCCAAGGACCACCTTATCCCTGTGAAATTAAATAAAGTCAGGTACCACTGATACGGTTTGTAATTCACAGAGTCTATTGGCAGAGGTAATGGCTACTAGGAATACAGTTTTCTAAGTGAAGTACTTCAATTCAGCTGAGGATAGGGGTTCAACAGGGGGCTGCATAAGCTGTGCAATACAGATATTCAGGTCCCAGGAAGGGGTAGGCTCCCAAAAGGGAGGGTTACATGTATTAGGCCCTTGAAAAGATTTTTGAAGACTGGATTAAATGCTAGGGAAGAGCCCTTGCCAGCAGAAAGAAAAGCAGACACAGCTGCCAAATGTACCTTGAGAGTGGTAGGCCGGAGGTCTAAACTGTTAAAATGTACTAAATAGTCCAATACAGTGGCAATGACAGCCAGCTCTGGCTTGACATGCTTTTGGGAACACCAAAACCCAAATCTTTTCCATTTGGAGTTGTAAGTCTTTCTACCAGCAAATTTCCTGCTAACCTATAAAATACCAAGACTGATGGAGAAAGATGTAAGCTTGCATATTCTAGTTCTTCAAGAGCCAGGCTTTGAGCCTGAGAGTCTGAAGGTTGGGATTCAGAATCCTCCCATGAGGAAGTGAGGAGATTGTACTGTCTGGGAAGACACAAGGGCATTGTTACCGACAGTGACAACAGTAGAGGATACCAAGGCTGTCTGGCCCAATCTACAGCCACCAGAATCACCTTGCAAGGTTGCGACCTGATCTTGATCAGAACCCTGAATTTCAGAGGAAAGGGAGGAATTGCATACAAAAACTTGTTTGTCCAGTTCAGTAAAAGAGCATCCTGAGGTACAAAATGAGTACTTCGCCTCAGTTTTCACCAAGGAAAATGGGGGGACTGCATCATACATGGGAGGAGATGGTGAAACTGGGGGACCCTTGCCGATCATCAGGTCTGGGAGAGATGGGCCATCACTGCAGGAAGGGAAGGCAAGGCAGTGGGACGATGCAGCGGAGGTGGAAATCATGGCAGAGAAAGTGAGGAAGCCCCAGGTCCCTTAAGACGGAGAAAGCACCGGGGCCAGATTAATTACATCCCAGAGTGATGAAGGAACTGGCGGATGTCCTGGCGAAAACCCTGGCGGAGCTTTTCAGCATCTCTCCAAGGACAGGGTGGGTGCCCCAGGACTGGAAGGTGGCACATATAGTGCCTATCCACAACGGGGGATCAAGGGAGGTGGAGGGGAACTATAGGTCTGTCAGCCTGACATCGGTGGTGGGCAAGGTGATGGAGGACACTGTCTAGGAGAGGCTAGGGGGGACCTAGAAAAGTCAGAGTGCCTGGATGATAGACAACATGGATTCGTCCCAGGGAAATCGTGTCAGACAAACCTTGTGGAGTTCTAAGACTGGGTGATGAGAGCCTTGGACCTGGGTAGACCAATGGACATCCTCTATTTTGACTTCAGCAGGGCATTTGACTCTGTTCCTCACGGGGGCCTGTTGAATAAGCTGGGAGAAATGGGGGTGGGGAACCAGATGATCAGATAGACAGGCAATTGGCTCCAGGACCAGACCCAGAGGGTCGTGGCTGGCGGGATAGTCTCATCCCCAAGGAGGGTCATTAGTGGGGTCCCACAGGGATCAGTCATTGGGCCCCTCCTGTTCAATGCGTATGTCTCTGACATAAGGAAGGGTATCAGGGAGTGAGAGAAGTCTCCTATGGATGACTCAAAACTGGGGGCGGTGGTGGATGGGGAGGAGGGGAGGGTGGCCCCACAGGAGGACCTGGAGGCTCTGGAAAGGTGGTCTAGAAAGTGGAATCTGACGTTTAATGTAGGAAATGCAAGGTACTGCATCTGGGAGCCAGAAACCTGGGCCAAGAGTACACCCTGGGGGGGGAATGCTACAAGTCTCAATGGCTGAGAGGGACCTGGGGTGGTGGTGGATGTCAAGATGAACAACTCTGAGACTTGTAGGAGGGCAGCGGCCAAGGCCAACAGAATGCCGGGATGCATCGCTAGGGGGATCACCTCCAGAAGGAGGGAAGTGATACTCCCCCTGTATAACTGCTTGGTGAGGCCGCACCTTAAGTACCGCGTGCAGTTTTGGAGGCCACATTTAAAGAGGGACATTGAACTCCTGGAGAGGGTCCAGAGGAGGGGAACCAAAATGATCTGGGGCTTGGGGGACAGGACCTATGGGGAAGAGGCTCAAAGAGCTAAATATGTACACATTGGAAGAGAGAAGGGACCGGAGGGGGCATGATATTGGTCTTCAAGTACATGAAAGGGTTAAATAGGGGAGAAGCAGTCAAGATGCTCGGAAGGAAGGGGGGGCAACTAGAAGGCATGGGTGGAAGCTGGGGGGGGGGAATTCAGGAGAGAAAGGAGGAGGTGCTACTTCACTGAGAGGGTGGTGGAGCCATGGAATGCGCTGCCCAGGAGGCTGGTGGAGGCAGAGACGGTGGAAGGGTTCAAGAGTGGGTGGGACAGGTACAGAGGAAGGGTTCTGGATGCAAAGTCCTGTGCAGTGGGAATATCCGGGACTGGGAAGGGAGAAGCCGGAGAGGATGAGGGGGGGTGGCAAGGTCAGCTCCCAGGGTGGGAGCTGACTAAACGAGCAGACACGAAAGACCATTAGGCCTATTCTGCTGGCATTTTAGTACGTTAGTATCAGTTACTGTACCAGGACAGAGGTAAGAATACCGAATAATGAACGAACTACGGTTGAAACAACCGACCGATACGAACTTTAACGAACCGAAGTGCAGGAGGGATCTCCGGACCGACTTCACAGTTAGGCGGAGTAAGAAATCTGACAGTTAGACTTCAGAGTACCAGGAACAGAGGTTTGAAAACCGAGCTCGAGCTCCATGTTCAATGCTTGTACATAGAGTTAACCTTTTACTCTCTGAAGCAGTTCAAGTGCTGGGGCCAACTGCACATAGTCAGAATACAGAAACAGAACATTGTCAAACTGAGGCTGCAGTCTTGTTTGTCATAAGCCCTCCCGAAGAACAGAGAACCCTTTACTCACTATATGCAGTAGTTCAGGAACATACACTACAGCTGGGGGGACCACAGCCACTAATACAGTGGGGGGAAAAAAACAACAGAATAAAGAAACAATTAGCCTACATTACAGCAATATAGGCTAACTGAAGAAGGGGGTATGGTGGAGAGCAGCGGGATTCCCACTGGGACCTGTACCAGAGCTCATGCCCCCCCCCACCACACACACACACACACACACCACACACACACACACACACACACACACACACTTACAAGATTATGGAAAATCAGTCTAAATTAAGATGACTGTACTCTGTTTTTATAACCTTTTTTTTTAATCTTTGTCTAAATGTAAATATTTACTATTACTCTTTACTATCTCGACAAGATTTACCTTTAACAATGAGAGACACCAAGCCTACAGAGAACTTGAAACCAATGTGAACAATGTGATGGTTAACTTGATTGTACAGCAATGCATATGTCTGTGTGTGGAATGCCAGGCTGAGGGGCCAGGGATGCAGGGCACAGATGCCACTCTCTTCCTGCCAGGGAGACCAAACACAAGACAGCCACTAATAGCATCACTGAACCCAAATAGAGCCCATGCTTAAACCAGTAAATATTACTACATGGAATATAAAAGGGTTTAACCACCCTATTAAGAGGAATAAAGTCCTGGGCTATCTAAAAAAGCATCAGGTCACCATAGCATACCTGCAAGAAACACATCTTACTGATGCAGAACACACAAAGCTAAGAAGGGACTGGGTGGGGCAAGTATTTTATTCATCCTACACCACGCACACCAGAGGAGGAGCTATTCTTATACGTAAACAGCTGCCATTTAAGCACATCTTCACCCAGACAGACATGTAAGGCAGATGAGTACTAGTGCAGGGGGAACTGTACAGAAAAAAGCTAATATTATTGAATGTCTGTGGCCCAAACTTTGATGACCAACACCTCATGCAGGTTCTAACGCTCACACTCTCAGCCCTACAGGGGAACATCCGTGGGGACGGGGGACTTCAACTTTGTGTTGGACCCCTGTTTAGACAGATCATCCACATGTCCATCCCAGATCACAAAGTCAGCTAACCTGCTACTCAACCAAATGGACACACTGGGCCTGGTGAACACGTGGAGGGCACTACACACCACCACCACGCGGGATCACTCCTACTTCTCACAGGTACACCAGTCACATAGCCGTATACATAGGCTACTGCTATCAGAGGGGATCATGCACATGGTGGTGTCGGTGGACTACCTACCGATACTGATCTCAGATCATGCCCCGCTTAAAGTAAACTGGGTTCTGGACTAGGTGGACACCAGCAGGACCTGTGTCTGGAGAATGGACCCTACCATCCTTAATGGCAAGGAATTTTTGACAAAACTGGGGGATGAGATTACAGAATTCTGGACATTCAACATGGGTTCAATAGAAAACATGGGGCTGTCTGAGACTCCCTATAAGCGTTTATTAGAGGATGTGAAATGGCATGTGCTAGCTACTCTTAAAAAAAAAAAAAAAAAAAAAAGGGGAAAAGCAAATGAAGACCTGCATACACAAATTGCAGTCCTAGAGTATAAGCAAAGGGCCACCAGGGACCTGGAAACCTACAGAGCCCTGACTAACCTACAGGAGCAATATAATGAACTTTATACTAAAGCAATAAAAAGGGCACTAACCTATCAGAAAGCCAGAATATACGAGCATAGTGACAAATATGGTAAACTCCTGGCATATCAGCTAAAACAAGAACAGGCCCAACGCCACATAAGTAAAATAATTTCAGCCACAGGGAAGCATATCAGCTCTCAAAAAGGAATCAACCACCAAGTTGTAGAATATTACGCAGGTATATACACTTGGGGGGGGCAACCCAACTGGTCTGGCTTTGATGCAGACAAGTTTTACGGAGGCCTGACACAAATAGAAGAGGGGGACAGTGCCTCACTGGAAGCAGACATCAGCAAAGCTGAGACCGTCCAGGCGGTGGGCCAATTGCCACCCAGAAGACTCCTGGGCCGGATGGCGTACCAGTGGAGCTGTATAACAGGCTCTGTGCCACCATAGCAGGCCCTCTATATGACTCCTTAAAGTACTCAATAGAGAAACATCAGTCACCACCATCCTTCAGTCAGGGACGAATAACAGTCCTTCCAAAACCGGGCAACCCCCCGGCTGAGACAGCATCCTATAGGCTGATATCCCTCCTAAACTTAGACTATAAGATATAGATATATATAAATATATATACACCAAACTGCTGGCAAACAGGTTGGAGGGGATCCTGCCCTTCAGGATCCTGCAACACTTCAGGAACTACTACTACTACGCTGCACAACTGGCAGTGGTTGGGGATTGGTTTAAGCCAAACAACCAACATGCGGGTGTGGGACTCGAAAGAGAGTGGACGGGAACCACTTACCCAGCATGCCTAATATACAGCTCTAATAGTAGAAACCCGACTGTCGCTGGGCACAACCCCATAGTACAGCACCTACTACAGGTGTGGCATAAAATCCACCGCCAATTAGAAGCCCAGACTGAGATCATTCACTTGACCCCATGTGGAACAATCCTACACTACCTAAATTTTTGTCAGACCCAGGTTTCTCGGTCTGGGAGTCCTGTCATATCGGACTATTGGGGCACCTATATGAGGGGAACACTCTGAGGTCCTTCGAGGAACTGTCCCAGACATATGGTCTCCCATGCAATCAATTCTTCAGATACCTCCAACTATGACACTACTTAACAGGAGTACTGGGACTCAGTTTCAGTCTCCATGCACCATCAGAAATAGCACAGACACTAAAAGGGAGGGAGGACACAAAGGGTTTGATCACTCAACTATATAAAATATTAATGCAGCAGGTGTTAAACAAAACAGACCATCACAGACGCAAGTGGGAGAATACCCTAGCAGAACCAGTAACGGAAGAGGAGTGAAGGGGCATACTGGAGGAGGGGTGGACACTTTCAAATCAAAGAGAGTACAAGTACGTACATTATATGACCACCCAAAGGGCATATTATATTCCAGCTAGACTCACTAAATTTAATCCCGAATCAAATGGAAAATGCCCCAGGTGCACCACTCCAGCAGCGGATCTGGTCCACATGATGCATAACTGCCCAGAACTGGGCCCGCTGTGGGGACAAATTAACCAAACCCTGACAGCTAGCATGGGGAAACTAACAGTCCTTTCAGTCAAACAGGTCCTGCTGGGTGTCCTTGGGGAGGAAGAATGGGAGAATAAAAAACTCCTACTAAACGCGATAAACGCAGTAAAGGTGGGAATCCTAAGGGAGTGGAAGCAGTCAGCTCCTCCATCCTTTGGTAGCTGGATTAACACAATGGAAAGTTGCTGAATGCTGAAGAAGCTCATATACCAATCTAGACAGCAAGACCACATATATACCAGAGTGTGGGACAAATTCACCCCCGGCTGGGGAGGGACCACACCGGGGGGCACACTGGAGGAGTGAGATAAGAACAGGGGTTGGAATCTTAACCTCGCCACAGGGGACTACACAAGCTAGGGATAGAAAACACCCAGCAGGGAGGACCTGCCCGGGGAGGGGGGAGCCAACAGCCCGACACAGGCAATGTCAAATGCAGGAAACTGTGCATAGGGCAAACAACAGAAAGTGTAAAAACTCTGCTGTTATGTATATTTAATTGATGGAACCATACTGAATAAAGTTCTGTTAACAGGTTGGAACTGTATAAAACATAAAGTGTCTCTTGACACTCTCAATAAAACATAAAAAAAAGTGACTTGATAACATATTTCAGCATTCAGCATTCATTACTATAAGAACAGTGTATTAATAAAGCAAAATGTTGAAAAGAAAACACAAAACATGGCATTTCTTACACAGGGACTACTTTAGTGTCAGGATACCCAACTCACACGCTACATTTTCCTATTTTTCAAACAAAACAACATGCTATTTTCAAACTTTTTACAGCACATGTTATAAGCGTAATAACTCACTCCAGGGTGTGTGGTTACTGGAGATTAATCAACACCATGGGTGCTGTGAGGACACTCAGGCTGCACCCTCGTGCCTCACAACGCACCCAGGGTGTTGATTAATCCCCAGTAACCACACCCCCTGGAGTGGGTTATTGCTTACTTACAAGTTTGTCTCAAGGCTGCATTAAGTACATCTGTGGCGGTGATACACATGCAGAGAGATGCTCCAAATGAAAGCTCCACATCGGCAAAGAAAATCAAAGTACTGATGATATTAAAAGGCATCAATCCATGCATTTTGAGCAGTATCGAAGCTTTAATGAATTAGTGAAGTCAACAACCGGAGACTGTTAACAGGACTGTTGCATGCAGAAATTGCAAATATACCACCAAATAAAGCTATCTTGGTGCTCTCTTTTATGACAATGGAAATAAAAAGGATTGTGTGTTCTAGTCCTACAACGTACTGGAGTCCCACCATTTTCATGCATCCAGGACCTCCAATGTGTTTAATTTATGGCTGTGCCCCACTCAAGCCTTTGCAAGCTGTCTCACCCAAAGTAAACAACTAGAGGGTCACACATTGTCCTCTGGCTTCTCTGTGCTCCCAGAATCATGGTGCTCCACTAACATTTCCAGCTTGTCCACAATGTCTCATGATTTCCTGACTGCTGTTAGACAAGAAAACTCCTGGAATCTCAGTAGCACACCAAACCCTGGTGGCTTAAAGGTAACCCCACCCTGGAGAGCCAACTCCTATTAGTAAAAAGGTCTTCCTAGCTGCTCAGCTGTGCCCTGAGCCACCACCCTCCCTCAGCAACTGAATGCTTTTGGTAGAAAAGACTCCCAGCAGCACAGTGAACCACATACACCTCCCCCACTAAAACCCAGAACAGCTGACTGCTGCTTTAAATAAACAAAAATACTTGTTTGTTATTATGTTTCAGTACGGTATAATACAGTAACTATTTTCTCACAAAGGGTACCATACACTTCAGCTTCCCTTTTATAAAATATAAATCCTGAGTTGTGTCTTGTAGAAAAACATCTTCTGTCACTACTGTTTTATAGTTTCATACATTCTACCTTTGATGGATCTTGCCCCTTTATCTAGCTGTTTGATATGGAGATCTCATGCCCCCCACAAAAAAAAAAATTCATGCAGACATTTAATAAGCACCCCTCATACCTCTTTAGTAGTTACTCTTTAACAAATTAAAACTTGGAACTCGAACAGTGAGGGATTAAGTATCATTCTCCCTGAACCATATGGTATAAAGTACATGCGTCTGTCCTCATAATAATGTGCCATTTACTTGCATGTACTGTGAGTGGGAGAGCATGTGGGGAAGGAAATTAGGTGAGGAAGACACCCCTAGATTCAGACAGGCAACCTGTAAAGATTAGGGAACCAAGTCAGACTGTAGTTCCATTATAAGGCCCAGACTGCCCAAATATTCAATATATCCAGTTTCCTCTGTTGGTGTTGAAGCATTATCTCTTGCAGTCTATACAGCTGATTAACTAAACTGTGCCAATCATCTATGGCAGGATGAGCAGATTTTAACCAATTCCTAGTAACTGTCTTTTTGTCCACCACTAAAAGTATTACCAACAGTTTTCTTGTCCTTTGTCGTTAGTGCTCAACTGACACCCCCAGAATGGTGCATCTCAGATCCGCTCGACATTTGTCTCACATGACTCTCTCAATCTTCTGAAGACATTCCTGCCAAGAGGTTTTATTTCCAGAACACCTCCATATGGGCTCCCTAACATACACTTCCTCTAGCATTCCCCCATATTTGTGTTGAAGTATTTGTCTTGATTTTTGGGAGTATTAAAAAAGTGGATGGAGCGTTTCCCCTTTGTTGGAGAGCTAGTATTCTGGTGATGAGCAATGCAGACTGTCTTCCATATTGCCACACATAATGGGCAGTTGTGCCTCTACTTACCATTTCCTCCTAACATGGCCTGTACTGAATGTCTACAACTTAAAGAACATCCTGGATACAATATATACTACATGACTGAGGGTTGCTAAGGTACAGAGTGTACTATTCCCATTACCTGACTTTAGGATGGCCATCTTAGCAACCTTATATAAGCAAGATTTATCTCAGATGAGAGTGTTTGTTCTACATTATGACAGGGTAGAGGTCATTTTGCCTTCAGCACCCTATTTGCTAACTTGCACCATTTTTGACATTAGGAGAGTAAAATATAATGTTATGAGTTAAAGTCTACTGCAGTTTGGTAAGCAGACTAAGGAGAAGCTTCCCAATGCTCACCCTCCAAGCAGTGCTGACTTTTCCATTAGCAGATTATATCTTTTATCCACTAGAGGGCCCAGTTATAAGCACACTTACCCAATTCAACACAATACAGTTCCTGTCTCATTTCACTTATTGTGTGGTCAGTCTATCACTATTCATCAGTCTTTGCCCCCTCCCTCTTCTACAGATCGATACTAATTTTTCCCATTTGGAGCTTATACTCTTCACCCACTAGAGGGGTTTTCCCCCCAACCGTGCCAAAGCTGCTCTACATCTTCTTACTCTCTACTACTCCTGGACATTCTTCCTTTACTGCTCAGCTGCTATGGGTACCTACACTCCATTACTAAGTCTGCTCTTCTTCACCCTCTTGGTACAGACCTCACACTGACCGGACGGAGCACCTTTCCTTCACACTAGGCACCTCATCCCCAGTCTACCCCACAGTATCTCGGCCCTCCCCCACCCTCGAGACACCCACGACCCCCCCAACACCCTCACCCTGCCAACACCCCCACTCCCCCGCTCTCCAAGGCCAGACCTGGACCCAGCTCTCCCCTGCGATTCCCACCCTTCACACTTTATCTATCCCATGCACCGATTGTAAAGTCCTCAGCTGGGTGTCAACCCAAGGGTCTCCATCGCCACCGGCCACTAACCAGAATAAATTACACTGCTATTATTATTATCTGGTAATGTACACCCAAACCTAGGACCTATGGCTTCCAGCCCTTCTAAACCCTGTACTGCAACTGGCCTCCGCTTTGCATCCTTAAACATTTGCAGTCTCCTAAAGAAATCTGCTGCCCGCCAGTGCTGGGTCGTTCAACATCAACCTGACATAACTGCACTGGTAGACTTGGCTCTCCAAATCCACCCCTGACTCTATCATCACCCTCCCTGGATATATCATCTACAAGGAAGACCGAGTAGGCAAACGCAGTGATGGTTCAGCACTACTCGTACGGGACTCCCTTATAGGTCAGGCACTCCCAGCTCCTAAAATTGATTATGGAGCCCAAGCCCTCACCTTAAAAATCACACCTGACCCCGCCCAAGGCCCTCTCTTCCTCACAGTCTCCTATTTACCCCCGAGGAATCAAAACCAAGCGGTCCAGTCCCTCATTGACTACCTCACATCTCTCCCTCACAAAGTGGAGCAAGTCATCCTAAGTAATCTCAATGTTAACTGGCTTGCCTCCACTGCTTCCCATATAAGAGACTCCTTTGCAACCCTGGATATGTCCCAGTTAGTCACCCAGCCCACCAGATTCAACCACTCTACTGGCACCAGCACTCTCCTAGATGTTGTTATATCTAACTGCCCCTACAAAATCCGGGATGTCACTGTCCTCCCCGACTCTCTTAGTGATCACTCCCCAGTCCTCTGTCTCTGATCATTCTCCACTCTGAAGCCAGTGTCCCAGGCCACTCTACACCACCGTTTACACCTCAGCAGCCTCAGAATATTAAAGCAATACCTAGCCCAGCTAGACTGGTCCCTTATCCAGCATGCCCCCGACACTGACTCAGCTCTTGACCACTTCACAAATGCCTTCTGTAAGGCTTGTGACCTTTTCGCCCCCCTCACCAGGATTAGCTCCAAAAAATGCAATGCCCCACGGATCACCCCACCCCTCCTCCAGAGACTCAAAAACAGAGATAATCTCTGGCAAACTGCTGTAGAATCTGGAAAGGCATCTGATAGACAGGCCTACAACGCAGAACGCAATAAGTGCACTTGGGCCATTAGGCAGGCCAAGGCAGAGCACTACCAGACCATCCTCGCTTCCACTTGGGGTTCAGCCTGGACCTTCTGGGATAATATGAAAGAGCTAAATAGGAAGTCCCGCTCCCCCCTCCCACCATCTCAGCTCTCTATCAATGGCAACCCCACCACAGATCCACTCCTTATAGCCGATTGCCTTAACACTGCCTTCTCTGACCTAAGCTCTGTCCTACCCAGCAGCTTCTTTGACCCAATCTCCACCTCTCTCCCTCCGGTCCTGCATCGCCCACCATTCTACCTGCGCACCCTATCCCCCCCCCAAAGAAGCCAGGCCAAAAGTGCTAAAAGTCTTAGGCAGCAATAACCCCAGCAGTGACCCCCTCGACTCCAGAATCCTCCGTATGGTCTTGGACAAAGTCCTAGTCCCCCTGACTGACCTTCTAAACCAGTCTCTATGCCTGGGTCAGTTCCCAAGTGCTTGGAAAACTGCTGAAATCACACCCATACATGAGAGTGGGGGCCGGTCCACCCCCAACAATTACTGGCCAATCTCCATCCTCCCCCCACTCTTTAAAGCCCTTGAAAAAGTGGTGTTGATCCAGCTCTCTGAATACCTAACCAAGTACGACATTATGTGCCCAGAGCAGCACGGTTTCCACCCAGGACACAGAATTCTCCCAACACTTGCATGCTGCTCTCGACTGGCAGCCTTGCAGGAGCAGTGTTCATTGACCTCAAGGCCTTTGACACTGTCTGTTATTCCCTTCTACTGGACTCTCTCTACCAACTTGGCTTCTCTGTCAATCCCATTTCCTGGTTCTCTAGCTACCTCCCTGCTAGATCCCAGCACGTCAAGATCAGCGGCTCCCTCTCCAGCACTCTTTCCATTCACTCTGTGGTCCCTCAAGGCTCCATCCCGGGTCCAATACTTTTTAGTCTCTACCTCAACACCCTCCCCAGCTCATGTACCGGTAAAATGCTCCTCTACACCAATGATGCAGTCCTCGTTGCCTCACATCCCAATCCCACCTCCCTCCAATTATCCCTCCAGCACGCTTACAACCAAGCCAAAAGGTGGTTCGGTGACCACAGACTGGTCATTAACCTAAAGAAAACTAAATCAGTGCTCTTCTCCTACCACCAAAATAAAGCTAAAAGTCCCCCCCCCTCCTGATTATCCCCAGCACTCTGCACCCGTTAGAACAAGTGACCACATACAAGTATCTAGGCATCATGTTTGATACTGCCCTCTCCTTCCACACCCACATTAATGCCCTGTCAGTCGCCATTAACTCTCGGATTGGCCTGCTATACCGGCACAGGGACTGCCTGCCTCAGGTTGCCCTCAAGCTGGCCATCACCTCCTCAGTCTTGTCCCTCGTGGACTATGGCTTGCCCATCTGCACCACAGCTGACAACACTGCCCTCTCCAAAATCCAACTCTCCATCAATAAGGCTTGCAGGCTCCTGACCGGTGCCCCCAGCCGAACTCACACCTACCTTCTCTATACTACCACCAATCTGCTCAACTTTGAGGAGCGACTGCTCTACCAGACCTGCCTTCTTGCTAAGAAATCACTGCTAGGACTCTTCCACCCCCCCCCCCGGGGTCTCTACCTCCCTACAGCAGCCACCATTGTCCATCACCACCCGTAGCTCCGTTAATGCCACTTTGAAGGTGCCCAGAACCAAGACCTCTCTTGCCCAGAGAGCCTTCCTCTACAGAGCCCCCACCTGGTTCAACTCCCTCCCTAGCTGCATCTCCAACTTGCCAAAAATTGGCTCCTTCAAAACAGCCCTTTGGAACCATATCTTTAATACCCAATGTAGTAGGTGCAACTAACCCCCAGTTATAACTTGTGATACCAGCCCGCATTGCCCCCTGGCTCGACAACATCCACTGGACATCCTCTCCCTCCCCCAGACCCATTCCTTCCCTACTAGGTCCAAACAGGGATGTAACCCACTGTCTTCTCTGAGGACCTACTATATCCATGAGTGTAACTCATAATTTTGTAACTTTATGTAACCTAAGTAACATACAAACTACTACATTATGTAACCCAAGTGTATCTATGTTAAATGTTCCTTTTACTGCATCTGTAATGTTATATCCTCTGTTTTAATCTGCACTGTAATAACTAACTGTCTTGATGTCTCCCCCCGCGACAAGGTGCCTTTGTAAATGAGTCTCTGACTCAAAGGTTGTAAACCCGATTTGTAATGAATAAATAAACTTGCAAAACTAACTCTGCAGTATTTATGGAGCATTTTCAAGGGTTGGTATGAGCACTGTGACTCATCAAAATATTTTCTGAATTATATTTTTCAAAAATTGGTGAGTAAAACAGGCCAGTATAACCTTATCTGGTGCACTGGCAAAAAGCGGGCTGCCTTTCAAACATTTCCCAAAAACCCCTACATAAAGCTTACCTTACCTCTTTAGGAGGTAAACATTCCAGTTCCTATAATTTCTCTATTTTGCAACTTTGAAGCATACCTCTCAACTGTCACACATTACGAGGTACGTCACTCATTTTATCCCTCAGAAACCCTCTGTCCCACATTGAGAAGGTGACATTCTGCACTGACCACTGAGACTTTTAAGCAGAAATATATAATAATATAAGATGCTAGGTTATCAGTAAACATTATTAACATTAGTGCACTTATTTCCACAGTATTCTGAGCTTGTAAGGTCATGTTTGATGATGTGTCACACATTTTGTCCTCTTGTCCCACATCTTGTCACACATTTGGGTGATAAAAGGTTGAGAAGTATGCTTTGAAGGGAAAGGGATCATAACTTTGCTCCTGGGAGCTAGACTTTCATTTCATTTGCTTCATTTTATTTGTTAACTGGGTTAGGACTCTGGGCCGAAGCCCTTTTTCAGGACCGACCCGGACAGAAAACACAAACATTACATAATAAATATACAACATACAAAATTTACAAATAACATGAACTATCAGACTGTGCTAACACATATTGTTTAAACTTAACTTTAAAACATGAATAGGACTTAATTAACCTTAATGGAACTGGTAACCTATTCCATAAAGAAGCCTGGTGGTCAAATATTCGCTGGCCATAATTATTTTTAGCACCTTGTACTACCAACGCTACCCCCTGTAATATTCTCAAATCCACCTGACCTTCACAAACCCGAACCAAATCAGATAATGGAAATAAGTCATTCGGATAGATGAAGTTGAACCAGCATAATATTCTGTGGTGATTTGCATATGCAGCCCATGATGCTTTGCATTATGAGGGCATGTGTGATTTTGTATTTATTCAGATAGATGGCCCGATGAACCAATTTACCTAGAGCAAATTCGTATTTAAACTGGGGCAACAGCCATCTCAATGAAGAATATAAAAGGCAATAGTGGGTCAAAAAAGGGGCATCCAAGACAAACCTACAAATGCTGTTATAAACACTTAGGATTTGTTTCTCTTTGGATCTCTACTTAGCATACAACGAGGAAACAGTCAAAGTGTGGCATTAAGACTCCCAATAGCCAATTTCAAATGAAAATCATAAGATAAATAAGATTTAAATTTATATAATTGGCCCAAACTACAGTGAATTTTCTTTTTCACGGACTTTACCTGGGGAAGATAAGTCAATGAGAGGTCTAAGAGAACCCCCAAGTACCTAAATTCTAACACCTGATCAAGTAAAGTCCCCTGAATGTCATGTATAGTCAGGGAAAGATGTTTGATCCCTTCCCCTTTCTGGTGTGCTAAACCGCCCCACGCTCAGATGTTTATTACATTTTTTGAGTTGGACGAATGTGGGCACGCTCCACTGAAATCAATGGAAGCCGTTTTTTCACAGCTGTGTAGTACATTTTCCAGGTCCACTTCATTTGAATCAAAACCACTGCTCAACCAACAAGAGTTGTAAGCCCCATGTTACGTTAAACACTGCAACCAGACAGAAAACAACACAGTAACTTTATAGTAAATGACATGCCACAAAACACTGTATGCAAAAAGGCTGAATTGACATTGAATTACACTGTTCTCTGCAGCATTGTACAATATTTTTCAGTAATATTACAAGATACTGCATTGCATCTCGGCTGGTGCCACTGTATGCAGCTCTGTAAATGCACTATATGCCTGAGCTGTTCTACTTTGGAATATCTTCTGCTGTTGTACATGCACTATGTGATACAGTATAGTCTGTTAAAAAATTATCTTCACCAATGCAGCCATTTTGTATCAAGGTTAAGCGCTGCATGGTTTGGACTTTAAACAGAGCTACTGGAAGTAGTGAGTTATTTCCATCTTTGTCCAGGATGTCCGTGAAAGTGGCCTTGGTTCCCAGTGGGCTTACCCAGTTACCAAAAATCAAATTAATACATACATATTCTTCAGATTGAGATCAAATGGGTACCTGCACTAATAAAAGTTGCTTCAAGAAAAATTACTCTTGAATGCTATTGTTATCTGGAGCACTGGTACTGAAAATCATAATACCACAAGGGTTCCCCCTTCCCGATCCCCGACAGCTGCTCAAAGTTCATTCCTTGGTGTCCAATGATGATTCATTCTCTCCCCCCCTCCTCTCTTCTGTCATTAACTTCCCTGGTGTCCAGTGGTCTATCCTCCCTTATATGAGCCCCAATGGGCAAGGTCATATGTTTCCCTGGTATTAAGTGGTCCCTCCACCCCTCCTCGTTCTCCGATGGAGAAAGTCATTAGATTCCCTGGTGTCCAGTGATCACTGCTCCCTCACACAATCGCTGCCGGCAAATGTCATCAGCTCCCTTGGTGTCCAGTGGTCCCCTTCCCTAACCTGATCCCTAACCATGAATGCAATAGCTGACCTGGTGTTCTGTTACACCTCCCTCGCCCGATCAAAGGTAAATATCATTACCTTATGTCCAGTGTCTTTCCTTACCTGATCCCTGACAACAGATGTTATAAACTTCCCTGCTGTCCAGTGCTCCCCCTCACTTACTTGATCCCCAATGATGAATGTCAATAGCCTCCCTGGTGTCCAGTATGGCTCAATGACCACCCTCCACGCCCCTATAGCGGCCAGCACTTATCCTCTGCCACCTCACTGGTTGGTCATTGCCTGTCCTGCATACATCCAGCTATCACTACACGTTGCTGTATAGCAAAATAGGATCTGTGATCTGACAAATAGCAAAGTCTGCATAGTGAACTTCTGCATATGCCTGCAGACTTTGTCAGATTTCAGCAATATATTATCACATGCAGTACCCCTCACTCTGGTGCAGTACAAACTTCTTCACATTACAAAATGTTTCACCCAAACGTGGCTGAAACTTTCAGACCACCAACCCTCACAACTACATTAGTGATTACCCTTACCCTCCACCAAAATGGGTGTTTGGCACCTGTAGGTCAATGTCCATTCCCTGGATGTTTTCCCTCCAGCTGCTCTGCTCTTGTACACCTTTCCTCCTCTGATCTGTCTCTGTTAAATAACTTCTAAATGGCATCTTCTGCCCAGCTTGTACCTGCCCCTAGAAACATAGAAGTTGATGGCAGATAAGGACCGCTAGGCCCATCCAGTCTGCCCGTATACCCTACCTGTATCCGTGGCCACTGACCCTACTTAGTCATCGGTTTTAGCTTCTCCTTCCCACCTCTAGGGTTACTTTATGCCTATTCCATGCATATTTGAATCCCGCCACTGTGCTCGCTCCTACCACCTCCTGGGGCAGGCTATTCCATGCATCCACAACTCTTTCTATGAAAAAGAACTTCCTCACATTACCTCTTATTTTGCACCCCTCCAAACTCATATTGTGCCCCCTTGTTCTTGCACCTCTCCTTTACCAAAAGACATCTTCCACTTGCACCTTGTTTATGCCCTTAAGATACTTGAAGGTTTCTATTACAGCTCCCCGTTCCCTCCTCTCTTCCAGTGTATACATACTGAGATCTTCTAATCTCTCATCATGAGTCTTCTGTTGCAAGTCCTGCACCACCTCCACCCTTCCTATGTCCTTATGAAGATGAGGCCTCCAGAACTGCACACAGTACTCTAGATGAGGCCTTATCAGTGTTTTGTACAGTACTATCACCACCTCCCTCCTCCTGCTGGTCATACTCCTTCCTGTGCACCCCAACATGCCACTGGCCCCTCCACAGACTTTTTACTCTGCCTGGCCACCTTTAGGCCAATGAGATGTTGTTGAAAAGTTGCTTCAAGAAAAATATCTGTTGTTTCTTTGTGTCATGTACTTTATTTTTTCGAGTCTGCCAAGTGTTGCAAATAATGCCATCCCTGTGATACCTGTAAAAATCTGCTTTCTCTAGATATAACTCCCATTGAAGTATATCAAATGCATTAATTACTCCTTCCTGGAGCATTTGTTGTGGAACATGCAGGCCATTTCACTGCCACTGAATTAACCTGGTCTCGCAGTAAGAAACTGAGGATTCAATTAAAATCTGAGAAGCAGACTCTGCTGTTACAGCTCATAATGCAGGGTAAATTTATTCCATAAATCCAAGATGCATCTCCATGGTTTCAAGGCAGTTATTCTGCCAATGTCTACAGAGGGGCTGAATAGCAAGTCTACAAGTTCTCCACTATGTATATATCCAGCTCCATTTCTTTGCATTTTGGCACATCTAAGATGGTGGCCACGCTGGGCTAGCCGTTTGTTTGTACTAATGTTTGCTGCTTTGTTATCCGTTTTAGCAGGGCTTGACAAATCCCATAGCCCGGCGTCCTGGACAACTATTTTTTAACCAGGGACAAGCAGTCTGCTGTGCACTGCTTGTCCCACGGACTACCAAATCTTTATTTTATTTTATTTTTTTTGATTTGTTTCATTTTTCCCAGCCACTAGGTGGCAGCAGCGACATTCTCAGCAGCACAACAAACCCCACCTCAGAGGCTCAGTCACCTGATAGCCACAACTGTAGTCATGTGGCACTGGTCTGGAATGCGCGCCCCTGTTACAGGCGCTAGCGAGCACACTATCTCGGGGGCCGGGAGCAGTGGAGCACTGGTGGAGCATGAAGACAGGTTGGGTGGGACTACAGGAGCGGCAGAGCTTGCCATGATGTGACTGTCCCTTGCTATTGGAGGAGACGCATCTTGAGGAGGAGCTGGGAGTGTCGGTAGCTGGCACGGGATGGAAAATGCACCATTTCGCTACCGACACTTGCAGAGAGCAGAGGCATTTTTGTTGCTAGCTTGTGGTGGGGAGTGGGGACAGAGAGAAACAACTGCCTGAGGGGCCGCATACTAAATACTACACTACAACTAAATGAATAAAAAAATACGAGAGGGCACTGAGGGTGTAGCGGATCAGTTGAGAGATCATGGGGAGGGGTAGACTCCGTGGAGGGAGACTCAGGGAGTGCTGAGAAAATTAAGAAACTTTAACTTGGAGAGGAGAAGATAAATAAAAAATAAACGGGCAGGCAGCAGCAGGCAGCAGCACTGCAGTAGTGAATCAGAGGTCTGTATGTGTATGTGTGTGTCTGAGAGTCAACTAAACTTAACTTACTCTGCTGATTGGGGGGTGCGACTAATCACTAGAACACTTAAGAACCTAAATCTAGCTAGTGTTTGTGTGTAGCTGGGGCTGTGAAACCTAATAACCTGCCCTCAGGCTGAGAGATAGAGGAACTTGGGAACTTTTTTTGCTAGCTACAGAAAACCAACCCAACTGCCTGCTACTGCTGCTAGTCTGGCATCTGCTACCTATACCTCTTAACCCCTACCTCCTACTTACTTTGGTGAAGGTGTAACCTGCTGCCCTGAGAGCCAGGGTAGAGGAGGGACTTGGGGATTAACAGAAAATAAACTATAGGAAGGAGAAAATCTGTTGTGCTACACAAAAAAAATAAACCCAGTGTAGTTATCTACCTATATTATTATTATTATTACTTTGGTGAAGGTGTGCGAGACACTATGTGGCTGTGAGACCCAATACCCTGTGCTGGTGCGCCCCAGGCTGAGAGGTAGAGGAACTTGGGGATTGGGGAACAACTGTGCCTGCCATACTGAAGGGGAAAACATTTTTTGTGATACACAGAAAACCTAAATAAACCACCTACTCCTATATATATTACTATTACTTTGGTGAAGGTGTGCGAGACACTGTGGCTGTGAGACCTAATACCCTGCCCCCCGCCAGGCTGAGAGGTAGAGGAACTTGGGGAACTGCACCCGCCTGCGGACTTATTAGATATAAACTATACTGAAGGGGAAAACATTTTTTGTGATACACACAAAACCTAAATAAACCTAGCCTTAGCCTAGCTACCTATATATTACCTACTTTGCTGAAGGACGGTGTGTGAGACATTGTGTGGCTGTGTGTGTGAGACCTAACCAACCTGAGTGCTGCTGCCCTGGGAGGGTAAGCCTCGAGGGACTTCAACAACTAACTGCGGACTTTTGGTCCATTTTGTGCTACACAAAAAAAACAAATAAACCACTTAGTGTAGCTACTTACCTGTCCTATATATATTATTATTACTTTGGTGAAGGTGTGCGAGACACTGTGGCTGTGAGACCTAATACCCTGCGCCACCCTCCCAGGCTGAGAGGTAGAGGAACTTGGGGAACTGCACCCGCCTGCGGACTTATTAGATATAAACTATACTGAAGGGTAAAACATTTTTTGTGATATACACAAAACCTAAATAAACCTAGCCTTAGCCTAGCTACCTATATATTACCTACTTTGCTTAAGGACGGTGTGTGAGACATTGTGTGGCTGTGTGTTTGAGACCTAACCTCCCTGGAGTGGAAGGGTAGAGCCTTGAGGAACTTCAACAACTAACTGCAGACTTTTGGTCCATTTTGTGCTACACAGAAAAAACAAATAAACCACCTAGTGTAGCTACTTGCACATTACTTACTTTGGCGAAGGTGTGTGAGACAAATAAAACCTGCTGCACTAGAGGGTAGAGGAAGGAACTTGGGGAACAACTGCAGACTTCATAGAAATAAGCAATTAATACAAACTAAGGGGAAAACATTTGTTGGTAAACAAAAATAAACTCTTCTTTGGTGGAGGTGTGTAAGTGGCTGTGAGAGACCTAACCTGCCCTGAAGGGCAGTGTAGGAACTTGAGGCGAACAACTCGGAAGAGTAGTACTTGGTGACCACCACCACCACTCTACCTCCCTCTCACTCCTACTCCCACCTACTCTGTTGTCCTGCCCACTCGCCCTTTTGTACTAGTGTTCTAAGCATACGACTAACTTCTAAGCACAATAGCCTAGGTAAATATTACACAACACACACAAATATAAAATACAATTTTATTGTGTACAACAATATTTCAATATTTTTTACAATTGTATTAGAAGGTAAAAAAAATAAGCCAAAGCAAACTACTTTATTTTCCCTTTGGACTGGAAAACAATCTTCCATCTCATCCTCTTCAGGAACAAAAAGTAAAGATGCAGACTCGGAGACTTCTTCACAGTCAAGCCAGTCCCAACCAGCCTCCCCCTCCGAGTCCTTACCACCCTAGTCAGGAAAACAACCAAAACAATGATTCTCAGTCTGGGTCTGTAGTATTTGTAGACATAACAGGTGATCAATCTGACTTCCTCATACCAATTTCTGAAATGAGTGAGAAAAATTATAGCAGTAGCAGAAAGCGACCTTTGATTTTAGATGAGGAAAATGAAACAACAAACAAAGTCTGATGAGAAAATAAGTAAAGATAAAAAATATGATGTTGAAAAAAGGGCTCGAACATTTCAGCATCACTGGCTAAATCAGTTTATCTGGTTAAGGTATGATGACCAAAATACGTCATGTACTGCTCTGTCTGTGAGAAATATCCCACTCTTGCGACTCCTGCTTATTCAAAAAAACCTAACGTGTTTGCCACTGGTTCAAATAATTTCAGAATTGAGTCCGTGAGAGCCCATGAGAAATCAAATCCACATATAATTTGTGCAAACCAGCACAGTCACGAAACTAGTGAACATGCAGTCAATTTTAACATATCTGAAACTGCAATATATCACGCATTTTCTCAGATGGAGGAAGTCACCAAAAATAAAATGAGGCGTTTATTTAACACCGCATATTCCTTGGCTAAAAATTTACGTCCTCTCTCAGATATGGAGTGGCTTTGCACATTGCAAGAAAAAAATGGGGTTAAACTCGGCAGCAATTACGCAAATGGTAAACAGGCCAGAGATTTCTGTAACACAATATCAGCTGTCATGTCTAAAACACAGATCCAGACTGTCAAAAATACAAAATTCGTTACCGTTCTTGCAGATGGCAGTACAGATGCAAGCATTGTAGAGTGGGAAAATGTCTTCCTTCGTTTTGTTGATGGTGCAGAAAAAAAAAGTTACAACTTACATAGAAACATAGAATTTGACAGCAAATAAGGACCACTTGGCCCACCTAGTCTGCCCATTTTCCTACCTAACAGATAAGCTGCAGATCCTAGTTAACCAACAGCTTACTTCCTCTTACCCGCCACTAGGACTGCCTTATGCCTGTCCCATGCATTCTTGAAGTCCCCCACTGTTCTTGACTCCATGACCTCCTCAGGGAGGCTGTTCCATGCATCCACAACCCTCTCAGTGAAACTGTGTTAGCTGTGTTAATTAAAGCTGTACCTCAAACATTCTCACGCAGATGGAGTTTTTAAAGCAATAACCTCCACACTTGAGTCTGTTGATCTTTCTTTTGCGGGCCTTAACGATGTGAGCAGACCTGGACCAGTTCTCGTATGTGCCAACTTTGATGGTGCCAGTGTGATGATGGGCCATACAGGTGGCACCATAGCAAAAATCCGAGAACATGTCCCCACTGTAATACCCACGTAGCATTAGTGAGCCCACAAACTGAGTAAGCAGTTCTCGACATCATGAAAAAATCCCTTTGTTCAAAAGTAGAAAACACCTTGAAAGGAATTTTTAAATTTTACACTACAGCCCCAAGACTTAGGGAACTGCAGGAAATAGCAGATGTCATACACACGAGTTGGCTCATTTCAGTGCAATAAAGCAAGTGTGTTGGCTTGCAAGTAAGATGCGTTCAGTTCATGCTGTTCAAGTCAACCTGCCTACAGTAATTCAACATCTTGAACATGTCTCAAACTCTGCTGGTGGTGATGGGGCCAAAGCAAAGGCACTTCTAAGAGATGCGCACACAGTACAGTTTGTAAAATCACTGTTTATTCTTCAAGATTTTCTGCCAATATTGAAAAATTTATCACTTGAATTTCAGAAGGATTACCTACTAATATTAGAAGTCCCCCAACTTGTTGATACATGCTTACTCCAGTTGACTGAGCTAAAAACAAGACCAGGAAAGTTTATGACATCATTTCTAAACCAATATAATCCTGCAGAGAAATGCATGAACTATCTCATTTCAAAACGTGGCAGTGAGGACAAGATTGTTCCTTTCACTTTCAGAGGGAACTGTCCAGAAGTAAATTTTACGACTGATACACAGCTACACAGTTTAATAGATGCAGCAGTATCTTACATTGATCAGCGTTTTCAGAATTTCTTGGAAGAACCTCTAAAATGGTTCAGTTGCTTAGATTTCAAAAATTTCGATCTGTCACGAGAAGAACTTGCACAATTTGGCACAACTGATTTAAGTCATTTATTAGACTACTTTCACTTTTTTTCTGAAGATCACATAACCAGTATAAAAAGGGAGTATTGTGCATTAAAAGCAATGCTTAAGTCTGCAGTTGATAAGCCATATCTGCAAGTGTATTCACGACTACTATGAGAGAAACCGCCCAGCTTGCTCACATCTCTTACCTAATAGAAATGTTACTGGCTATGAGTGTGTCTACAGCTAAATGTGAGAGAGTATTCTCCACTCAGAATCTTATAAAAACAAAAATAAGAACAAGGTTGGCTGATGACACACTCCAGTCACTTCTGCATATAGCAGTTGAAGGCCCTGCATTAGGCAGCTTTGATCTGGATCAAGCTATCAACCACTGGCTACTATCTGGTCCTGGCACACGCCACATTCATGGTCATGCTAGTTCAACTACTAGTTCTGCTGATTCACACGAAAATGTCCCTGAGGCTGTCACTAGTCTTGATGATGACATGACTGAATATGATGCTCTGGCTGGAGCAAGCTCAGGCTTCCTGTAACTTTTCCCGATGCTGATGCTGTGTCTGCTACTCTGCTGTAATGATGTTCTCACTGTGCTGCTGCTGCTGCTGCTGCAACCACACTTGGCTGTCAGTCCCTCGCTGCTGATGCTAATTCTGTCTGTACTCACCATGCTGCTGACAAAAATAAAATCATATTATTTATTCTCCTTATTGTCTATTTCAACACTAAATAACATACTACAATAAATCCATTGAGTTTTCTGTAGTTTGATACTTTCCATTAAAAAATATGCCATTTTATACCAGGACTACCAACTCAAGCACTGGGACAACTACTTTTGGACAAGCCACTTGTTCGTGGACAAGTACCTAATTTTAAAATTTGTCAAGCCCTGCGTTTTAGTGCTGTTTTATTTGTTTCATTACCATTTTACTGTGTCCCATTTGCTGCCTCGACTATATTTATTTCAGCTTTAAAGAAAACGTGTCTCTGTTTTTTGCGGTTCTGCTTCGAGTGTGCTTGAGCGTGCTCGTGTGCTGGAATTAAGTGTGCGGGCAGGGAGAGTTGTAGAGGATGTAAATGAAACTCTGGTAACATCTAAAACTCTAAACCCCTGAGTTCTCACTGTCCATTTTATTTTTTTGCTGCATTTGGACTGCGATTTGGGAGTTCTTAACTTGGACTTTTCACCCCTGGTGATGCCTTGTCAGGCACCGAGTGGACTGGTCTGGGATTGCTACGGAGATAGAGTGGCCCAGGGCCCCGTGGCTGCTGCTTAGTGCGAGGTTCTGGCCGCTGTGTGTGTCCTCCGGAGTGTTACTTGTAGGACTCCAGGAGGATTATCTTGGGCTGTGATCTTGTGAACCTAATCGGAAGATCTATTAGGACAAAGGATACGAAGTTCCTTTTTGGAGTGTTTGATGACATTCTGCACATTTGCGACTGGGTGAACTTGGGCTTGGACCTCAAAATTGGGTTTACTGTGTTGCTGAGGTGCCTCAGGGTTAGTGTCCCACACAGGGGTGGGGCAAGTTGGAGGGCCGGTCCGTTATTCCTTTTCCCCTAGACTCCTGGGGTAGCTGGCTGGGGGGCAGACTTAACTTGGCGTCGAGGTAGTAGGCCACTGATTAGCTGGGGTAATTACCTCTTGAAACCCTGGAAGGAACCTGCGGCCTGTTGATGGCCCTTTCTTGATTTGGAGTTGGAAGCCTGAGATTGGAAGACTGGGAATTACATTGTTTTTTTTTATTTTTTTTTGTTTGTTTTTTTATGACATTGGGGCTGGTATCCTGAACCTGTATAAGGCTGTGTGTTCAACGTATTTACAGCCAGATTGGGCCTCTTTTTGACTGCAAGTACTCTGTGATTTATGTGTACTTTTGTGGAAACTGTCTGGGCAGTGAGAGTGCTTGGTAACAGCTGTGAATCCACCTATTTTCCAGATATATGTGAGAGATATTGTCTGTTGGGTGGTTTCTATAATATTTCCTCAAACCTTTTTTTTTTTGTTTATTTTTTTATTATTTTAATGTTTATTTATTTGTTTTGTAATAAGCAGTGAAACTGCTTAGTTTAAATAGGGCACCAGGTAGTGAGAGGACCTGTGTGCTAAATAATTGTTTTTTGGTTAGTTTAAATTTGGTTGGCCCCCAGGTAGTGAGAAGACCTGTGGGCTAAATAAATGTTTTAGGGATGCTTATGTATTTAGATGGTTTAATTAATTTTTAATTTAGTTATTTGTTATCTTACTTTTGAGTGGGAACAGATTACTTATTTGTGAGAAGTTCAGGATAGAGTGAGATTTTGGGGGTTTTATACATTATTTACGGTTGTTGTAAATTGAGCAGCTAGACTTGTATTGTATTGCTATGTTTTGGGCCTGGGACACATGTCAGCATGTTACCCCCCCTGGTCATGCGCTATTCAGCCTCCGCTCTTCATGCCCTCGGCCCTTTTTACCCTCCTCCGTTGTCTTTTTCCACCTATCAACATTGTCAGGCCTTGGGTTTTGCTCGCCGGGGTGGGGGATGTGAATAGCGGAGGCTGGAAGAGCAGGGTGCTCCCATCGGGGTTGTTAAGCCCAGAAGACGCCCTGGGGCGAAGTGGAGTCTAGAACGTGGGCCATCTTGTCTAGTCTCCATACCCAAGGGCACCATCATTGGAGATGGGCAGGAGGTCAGGGCAGCCCAGGAGCTCTGTCTAACTCTGGCGGTGTTGTGCAACGCCAGATCTGATAAAAACAGTTATTGCTGATCTTGTTGGGTCGGCAGATCTGGCATGCATCACCGAAACCTGGCTGGATGATAATGCGGGCCTCATATTAGAGGCTGCAATTCCGGCTGGGTATTCAGTGATATACCACACGAGATTGGACTGCGGGGGGGTGGGGGGGGGGTTGTGGTCTGTTTTAAAACCAAATTGGATTTCACTAGTGTTCCAGCTGAGGAGGCCAGATCATTTGAATGTGCTGTGGTAGCAGGTGTGGGCTATAGGATAGCTCTCATCTACCGTCCACCCGGAGATGGGAAACAATTCCTTAAGGAAGTGGTGGACTTCGTGGTCAACCTGGCATTTGAGTCGCCCAGGCTGATGGTCCTGGGCGACTTCAATGCCTGGATCAACGACAAACTCTCGCAATCCAAACTGGGTGTTGCATATAAGACTAGTTATATGCTCATGCCATCGGCTAAAATGGCCATTGTGAGGGGGATTCTACTCCCCACCCTAACCTATGGGGCTTCCTTATTTGGGACTGCTCATAAAACTGACCTACTCAGATGGGATATTACATATAACAACATATGTCGCTATGCCTCTTCTGCTCCTCGGCTTAAACATCACTGTCAGCTTTATAATGATCTTGGTTGTCTGTCTCCGTTAGCTAGTAGGAAATATTACTTTGGCTCTCTTATTGATTCGATAATTCGAAATCAAAGCCCTAGGTGTCTTGCAGCTATGCTTGTTCCTCAGCACACACTCCATGGTCTACAATCAGCTGACAAATCCTTTCTGAATTTGCCGAGGTGCCGCACGAGGAAAGGAACTGTTGCATTTGAACATGTGGCTCCACAGCTGTGGAATTCCCTTCCCCTCGACATTAGACTTTCTAGCTCCCACACATGCTTTAAGAGAAAACTGCGCTTGAATCTGCTGATTGCTGATACCTGTTACTGCTTTCACCCTACCTAATGACAGATTGTCTCTGGCCATACAATAGTATTTCCTCACCTCTATATAACCCTCTTACTGCCTCAGCCTGTCCCGGCTCCCTTTCCCTGCCCATATGCAATCTTGCACTGCAGGCATCTCCCCTACACTTACATACACTCATATAATCTAATTTCATGGCTTGCTCCCCTCTTCCTCACTTACCAACCTTTTCCTTAATGACACCCCCTGCTCTCAATGGTTATTTCTTCCTTTTGTATTACCTGTTTTTGTTTTTGTGTACCTTGTTTCTGTTCATATGATGTGCCACCTGAAAATTTAGTGTCCAAGGTCCTCTCTATTCATTGCATAGATAGGCACCTATGAACTTATGAATGGTCTATTCTGTATGTCTCTGAGATATTGTATCCACTTTAACTCATTGTATGTAAAGCGCTTTACTTTGTATGTTCAAATATATTGTATCCTCTCTAACTCATTGTATGTAAAGCACTTATAATTTGTTATCCTGTTAAGTTTCTGCATGTCTGTACTCTCCCGGGTCGTGCCTGAAAATAGTCATTTTATGGCTAGTGCACTTACCCGGTTAACAAAAGCTAAATAAATAAATAAAAATAAAAAATTTGGACAACACTTCCTCCAGTTGATGAATTCACTGGGCCTCACACAGGTGGTTACCACTGCTACCTATAAATGTGGCCATTCTCTTGACCTGGTTTTCCGCCTGGGGATCGAGGCCTCCGACGTGGGAGTGGAACCAGTTGGATGGTCTGATCACTACACTGTGCAATTCAATTTTTGCACCCCCCCCGTAGGCCAACCCCTGTGGAGATGGTCAAGTACCATCCTTTACGGGATGTTACTCCCGATGACCTAGCAGCGGTGCTTGATCTATCAGAATTTCCTGTGGCTAACAGTGATCCGGAGGTTTTGATTCTGGCCTATAATAAGGCCATTACCTCAGTGCTGGATTCTACTGATCCAGTCCGTGTGTGTCCTCTCTCCCTTCGCCCTCGGTCTCCGTGGTTTGATGGAGCCTTGAGGGAGTTGCAGCGACTAGGACGAAGGTCAGAACGATGCTGGCAGAAATCCAGCTTAGATGCAGACCATCTTAGACTGCTAGAGCATTATCAGCTCTATCAGTCAGCAATTTCCTGTAAGAAGGCAGAGTTCCTGTCCAGGGAAATTGCTGCTGCTCAGAACCAACCAGCCCAACTCTTCAGAACTGTGGACAGGCTGTGCAACCCACCCTGTCTGCAGGTCCGAAGGGCTTTTTCACAACTGCAGTGTGAAGAGCTTGCTCGTTTTTTTGCTGATAAGGTGGCAGACATCAGGTTGGAGATTCGTGCGATACATTCTATGTGAATTGTTGACGATCGAGGTTTGGCCACTATCCCCCCGTTTTCCTGGAGTACCTTCGACCTGCCAGAAATCGTGGATGTTATGCAGATTGTCCAGGGGATGTGCCCTACATGCTGTAGTTTAGATCCGGGCCCTACATCCCTGATAATGGGTTGTGGTGATTCTATTGGCCCGGTTCTGGCACAGATAGTCTGGTGCTCCCTTGACTCTGGTGAGTACCCCTGCTCTTTGAAAGACGCAGTGGTGACACCTTTGTTGAAGAAGGCTTCATTGGACCCAGACTCTCTTGCAAACTATAGGCCTATCTTTAACCTTCCCTTTGTGAGGAAGGTGATCGAGAAAGTAGTGGCTGCTCAGCTGGAGAACCATTTGACCATCCATAGTATCTACGAACCTCTCCAATCCAGTTTCTGAAAGAGGCATAGTACCGAGACTGCGCTGGTTCGGGTGCTCAATGATCTCCTGATGGTAAGAGACCAGAGAAAATGGTCCATATTGGTACTTTTAGATCTGTCATCAGCTTTTGACACCGTTGACCATGGGGTTCTGCTTGAGCACCTGAGATTTATCTGTGGGCTCTCTGGTTTGGTCCACAGATGGTTTACATCCTACCTCACTGGAAGAACTCAGAGGGTGGTGTCGGGGGTCTTTTCCTCCGACCCTATCTCTGTCTTGTGGGGTTCCCCAGGGCTCAGCGCTGTCCCCCATGTTGTTTGCGGTGTACATGCTTCCTCTGAGAGACATTGTACGACCGTACGGGCTGAGGTTTCATTGTTATGCCGATGATACCCAGCTTTACCTGTCTTTCATGCCCGACCAGGAAGGAGCCCTCTCAGTATTTAACGACTGCCTCGTTGAAATACAGGACTGGATGAAGTCCAGCTGGCTGAAGTTGAACCCTGGGAAGACAGGGATGATGGTTGTGGATCCAGGTCACCAGATAGGAGGGCTGGGGGCAGGTCGACCCTTAGGATTATTTCTTGGGGACTCAGAACTCCCTTCCTCTGAACAGGTGCGAGACCTAGGGGTGATACTTGATGAGGGGTTGACACTTCGAGCACAGGTGTCGGCTATTGTTAAGTCATCCTTCTACAATCTGAGAAACAATCGCTAGGAACAAGCACCTTGTTCCATCCGGTGACCTTCCTACACTGATCCACGCCTTTGTGACCTCGCGTCTGGATTATTGCAACTCGCTCTACTTTGGGCTACTGGGGGTTCATATCCGCCACTTGCAGCTAGTGCAGAATTCCGCAGCCCAATTATTGATGGGGATTCCTAGATCTTCCCATATCACACCGGTGTTGCGGGAACTGCAATGGCTGCCTGTTCAGTGGCAGATCACCTTTAAAGTCGGTTTACAGACATATAAAGCCCTACACGGACTGGGCCCTGACTACGTAAAAGAGCTTCTGGTTTCTTATCGCCCTGAGCGACCGCTCGGCTCGGCTAACGAGGGGTTGCTGGAGATTCTGAGGGTGTCTTTAAATTCTGCTGGGGCCCGGGCATTTATGTTCGTGGCCCCTACCTTCTGGAATTCTCCACCCCGTCGGATTAGGGAGTGCACGACCGTGGGGGGAATTAAACAGGCCTTAAAAACCTTCCTTTGGAAAAAGGCATAAAGTGATGAAGACTGCAGACTTTGATTGTACTGTATATTTTAATGGGATTATTGTATTGTTTTTATTTGTTTTAACTGTTTTAATTGTACTGCACCTTGACACCTGAAAGGCACATTAAAAATAAAGTATATTATTATTATTATTATATGAAAGGGCACATCAATATATTAGGGTTCACAGCAAAGCTGCCCAATAATGTTTTTCTAAGTTAGAGAGAGCAAACACTCCCTTTTCCTTTGACAGTTTTAGAGTTCTGTATTTCACACTTAAATGTTTTCATCCCCATTTAAATTGTGAAATCATAGTGTTTCAGTTTGGAGTGTGTGGGTTGGGACTTTTGTAAGAAGGGTCTGAAATGGGTAGAGCAGGCGGGACAGTAGATTCACTTATACTGTTTACATTTGGTTGAAGAACCCCAGAAGTAGTACTGTACCAAGTGCTCACTGTTTAAGTTGGCTTTCATCTTATTGGTAAGGGTCTCAAGGTTGTAAGCTTCAACAAGGCATATCTATATGTGACCTATGTATGACTCTATATCCTTTAAAAATAGGTATATACCTCAAAATCATTTATGCAATAAAAACTAAACAGGTTTCTGGATAAAGCCTAGGTAGATTTCTGAAGAGTCATGTGCCTGTTACATAGAAACACAGACCACGTAGGCAAAAAATTACTTGGCCCACCCAGTCTGCCCAGATGGTTACTGCAGACCCCAACTGGTCTCTGACGACCCTCTCTCCTCCCTTCCTATTTACTAATATCTCCCTATGTCTATTCCATGCATGCTTGAAGCCCCCTACTGTTTTCACTCCCACTATTTCCACTGGCAGTCTGTTCCAGGTGTCTACAACTCTTTCAGTGAAGCAGTACTTCCACACATCTCTCAAACTCTCTCCTCCCCCCCAACCCCAGCTTCATCACATGCCCTCTGGTCCTGCTGCTCTTTCTCAGTTGGAAGAGACTCCAATCCTATACCCCGTTTACCCACGGGAGGTACCCAAAAGGTCTCCATCATGTCCCCTTTTGCTCTCCTCTCTTTCAGAGTGTACATGCTCAGATCCCTCAGGCACTCCTTGTAGGGCTTTTGGTGCAACATCTGCACCATTTTAGTTGCCCTCCTCTGGACAGTGTCCACCCTATCCATGTCCTTTCTGAGGTTCGGCCTCCAGAACTAGACACAATACTCCAGGTGAGGGTCTCACCAGCGAGCAATATAGTGGCAATACCACCTCCCTCCTCCTGCTGGAAACACCTCTCCCTATACACCCCAGTATCCCACTGACCCTACCCTCTTCCACTTTTCTGCCACTTTGAGGTCATCAGATATGATAACCCAAGGTCCCTTTCCTGTTTATTGACTGTCAGTACCTCCCCACAGTCTGTGTTCATCCTATGGGTTTCTATGCCCTATGTGCAGGACTTTGCACTTTTTCACATTCTATCCCAACTGACATGCACCTGACCACTCCTTGAATTTTCCCAAGATTCCTACAGATTTTCTCCACTTCCTCCCGAGTATCCACCATATTACAGATTTTGGTGTCATCTACAAAAAGGTATACCTTTCCCTCCAGTTCTTCTGCAATGTTGCTTGCATTGAAGACCAGTCCAGATACTGGGCCCTGCAGCACACCACTGGTCACTCACCCACTTTTAAAGTGAGTGCCATTAAACTTAACTCTCCATCTCCTGTTCTTTAACCAGTTTCTAACCAATTCATCACTTTGGATCCCACTCCTAGGCTGCTCAATTTCTTTATCAGTCTTCTGTGAGGCACAGTGTCAAAGGCCTTGCTAAAGTCCAGACAGGCCATGTCCACTGTCTACCACTGATCTATTTCCCGGGCGAACCAGTCAAATAAATCAAATTCGAATGTATAACTTCCCACCCTGTCTTACTTGGTACACCTCCCAGTCTTCCCCTCTCTGTGTTTCCTTATACCTCCTGAATGACACCCTTTTTTTCTTCATCATACTGGCCACTTCCCTACAGAACCATAAAGGTCTCTTTTTCCTTCTGCATTTACTCGCTTCCTTCATGCAGCGGCTGGTTTCCTTAATTATGCCCTCCCTTATTTTTCCCTACTGTACCTCTGCCCTTCCCTGGCAATCCTCTTACACACACACACACACACACACACACACACACACACACACACACTGCATTTTCTGAGGCTGGGTCCCATTTCTTCAAAATCTGTCCTCCTAAAGTCCAGGACCCTCATCCTCATGTGGTTTGCCTCTGTTCCAGTCATAACGTTAAACCACACTGCAATGTGATCACTGGTACCTAAGGGAGCCCACTGTGATGTCATCAATGCCGTTCCTGTTTGTAAGTATAAACCCTGGGTTGAAAACATCACCTCTCATTACTGTTCTATAGCTTCCATCACCTTTGGTGGATAGTACCCCTTTATCCATCTGTGCCGTCCTCTTATCCCAACCCTGAACAGATGACCACTGTTCCTAAAATTATACTGGCTGCTCAGCAGTTTTGCATTAAAACGCTGTTGTACTTTTGTATATGTAGAGATCCTTTACAATCTCTATTACAAGACAACACAACAGCAGGCAGAACAAACTACCAGGTTTTGGTTTCTTTTGGCCAGCAAGTAAGTTTCAGACATTCACACATACCGAATGTGACGCTTGCACAGCTGGTTCTGATTAATCTATGCTTTCTGTAATATGAAAATGTGTTATTGAATGTCTCATGAGACATGCTGTTTCAGCTAAAAGATAAAAGCCAGGAGATAATTACAGTGCCTTCAGAAAGTATTCACCCCTCCTTGGATTTTGTCACATTTTTTGATGTTACAAACTCAAATCAAAATACATTTATATGGGATTTTTATGTCACGTATCTACACAAATTACTCTATAATGTCAAAGTGGAATGAAACTTCTGGAATTTTTTGTACATGTAATTTAAAATAAAAACCTGAAATATGTCTTGAGTTGATAAGTATTCACGCCCTTTGCTATGACACCCCAAACTGAGTTCAGGTGCATCCAATTTCCTTGTGAGATCACTCTAAAACTTGAATGGAGTCCACCTATGGTCAGTTCAATGGTTGACATGATTTCAGAGGAAATATACCTGTCTATGTAAGGTCCCACTGTTGACAGTGCATGTCAGAGCAGAAACTCTACCATGAAGACCAAGGAGCTGTCCGTAGAACTCCGTGATAGAATTGTGAGGAGGCACAGATCTGGGGAGGGGTATAAAAACATTTCTAGGGTGTTGAAAGTTCCCAGGAGCACATTCAAGTCCATCATTAGGAAATGGAAAGATTACAGAACCACCCAGACTCTTCCTAGAGCAGGCCGTCCTCCCAAACTGAGCAACCGGGCAAGAAGGACCTTGGTCAGGAAAGTGACCAAGAACCCAATGACTACCCTGACAGAACTACAGAGTTCCATGGCTGAGATGGGAGAACCTGTCCAGAGGAGAACAATCTGCAGCACTTCACAGATGTAGCCTCTATGGGAGAGTGGCTAGATGGAAGCCACTCCTGAGAAAAGACCACATAATAGCACACCTGGAGTTTGCAAGAAGGCATGTGGCAGACTCTGAGACCATGTGGCAAAAGATTCTCTGGTCTGATGAAACAAAAATTGAACTTTTTGGCCTGAATGCAAAGTGCTATGCCTGGCGCAAACCGAACACAGCTCATCACACGTCTAACACCATCCCTACCATGAAGCATGGTGGTGGCAGCATCATGTTATGGGGATGCTTTTCAGCGGCAGGGACTGGGGCACTTGTCAGAATAGAGGGAACAATGAATGGAGCCAAATACAGGCGCATCCTTGAGGAGAACCTGCATCAGTCTGTAACAGACCTTGGACTGGGGCGAAGATATACGTTCCAACAGGACAACGACCCCAAGCATACAGTCAAAGCAACACTGGAGTGGCTTCAGAACAAGAAGGTGAATGTCCTTGAGTGGCCCAGCCAAAGCCTAGACTTGAATACCACTGAGAATCTGTGGAAAGACTTAAAGATTGCGGTTCACCGACGCTCCCCATCCAACTTGACAGAGCTTGAGCAAATCTGCAAGGAAGAATGGGCGAAAATCCCCAAATCCAGATCTGCAAAGCTGATACAAACATACCCAAGAAGACTCAAAGCTGTAACTGTTGCCAAAGGCGCTTCTACAAAGCATTGACTGGGGTAATACTTAAGTAAACAAGATATTTCAGTTTTTAATGTTTCATATATTTTTGTTACACAATACAAATATTTTTGCCCCTTTAAATTGTTGAGTATGCTGTGTGAATCAAGGGGGGAAAAATCTTTTCAATGCATCAAAAATTCTGGTAGTAACACAAGAAAATGTGACAAAATCCAAGGGGGGTGAATACTTTCTGAAGGCACTGTACAGGCTAGAAGAGACCTAAACTAAGGATCTCCTGTTTATCTAGCTTAATTGTAGCTGCCAGCTGCTAGGCTGGAAAATCATAAACATTTATGACATTTAGAAAAAGAATACAGGTTGTGTCACTGTGGTGCAATGTCATAAAAGGTCCTTTGATGTCCTTGAGAGAGGATGCTGCTCATGGATAAAAGAAAGGACCTGGAAAATTACAGACTTAATTGGGAAGTCATATGGGGAAACAATTTTTTTTTCTGCTGATGTCGTCTATTAATTTACCTCCTGACACAAGACATCCTGATTGTAGAATTTTTAATAAACAGAGGAGGAGCTGGGTGACATCATGGAGCAGGCAGGGTCAAGACAGTGTTTTAATTATGTTGGAACAGACCTTCACACACTCACACACGTTTGGACTCAGAAAAAAGAAATATCTACAGCACTATAAGAAGACAAGAATACATTAGGTAGACAGGTATAAGTGTATTATTGGTAGGAATGTGCACTTTTTAAACCTTATTGTTTTAAAAGATTGTATGTTTTGTGATATATGGTTCTGCGTTTTACATTTTACATTATCTATTTTAAGTAAACCTCTGTTTTTAGAGACTACCTGGTGTGTATTTGAAATTCTTACTTTGACAAGGGAAGCATATATGGATAAAGCTGACACTGTACAAAGCTTACTGGTTTTACCAAACGGGGAGAAGGTAAGAGTTTATTCTGAGGTGTTTCATAGAGTTTTTTAAGGGTTCATTTTGTATACCTGGTTAGGTGCCCCTAAGCAAAAGATATCTGCCCCCCCCGAAGAGCAGAATTATCTGAGCCTGTGCATTGAGTATGCTAGCAAGAGGTTCGCAGTTTGAATCCCTCCAGAACTTGAGCCCAAAGTTTGATTCGAACCCACAAAACAGACAGGAGGGTTACCCTGCTCTGTTAACTGTTCACAATACTGCGCTCGGAGGTTGGCACTGTGGGAGCAGAGGGCCCGACCTCCTGAGTGGGGCTGTGACACCGAACAACAAAATTTATTCTGTGAATGACAACAACCTACTCCAACCTACTGACAGCTATAGAAGCACTTAAACAAGTAGTGTTACTTGTACTGCTTGAAGTCACTATCTTTAGAAGCTAGCAGCCAGAGCAGCATCCCTAAACTACACTGGGAGCCTAAACAAACAAAAGCAATAGTTGAGTAGAGTCAACAATGACTGCCCGGGCATTAGCAGGTCATCTATTTTTATATTTGTAGTACTATCCTGATACGTGTACGTTTAGTTGTAGAGAAATGCGAGGCAGTATGCGGGTTATAATTCATACCCATACTGCCTCTCAGTTTTCTACAGTACCCCACACTTACATCACACTAATTTATTTACTTCGTTTTTGTTTACCAAGTAGGTGCACTAGACAAATACGATGCCTATTTTCAGACACAACCCGAGAGAAGTACAAACATTAAATGAACACTGGTACAAGGCATACAAAAGGCACAATGTAACTGGCAGTACAAGGTATTTGTTACAGGAGCACCTATCCAGTGTCAGAAGAAACTTATGAAGCTCATTCTTGAAAACTAGGCGAGTCAGAGAGTTTCTGAGATTAGGCAAAAATGAGTGCCACAGTTTATGGGCAAAAACTGAAAAGACTGCTCTCCCATTTTGCATTTAGGTACTGCCAGAAATGACAAATCATTGGAATGTAGGGGATAGGCCTGATCAAATTTTTTGAACATACTGGCAAGGGCAACAGGTGTACTTAATCTGACAATTTTTTTCAATGCTGTAGCCAAGGGTAAATAGGTGACCTGAAACTGGAAAGAGCCAGCCACAATCCAAGTAGATAGTGCAGTGATGAGTCAGCCTAGGCACTGAGATAGCAAAGTGGCAGATACTGTTGTAGCATGTATTATTTATGTTACATTTGGTTACCGAAGAGTAAGGTACCAGACCATATGTGAGGCTTTGCAACAAAACACCCTGAGCAACAGCCAGCGTAGCCACAGGGATCAACAAATTTCAAATGTACTTGCCAGTCCAAGGACAAGTGGCCGAACCAAAATAGGTAGTCCCAGTGTTGTGAGTAGTAGTCCATAGTCGGAAGGCTATATTTTAAGGAAAATTTGAAAAAATGATGTAGCAACAAAGTACATGGTGTGGTGGGATTGTGTTATTAATACTATGTAGCTGTAGTCACTGGAAAACAGGAAACATGTTGTATTTTTCTATAAAATTAATACAGGTGAAGTCTGAGACAAGTGCCAGTCCCAGGACAAAGTATGCAGAAGGCCAAGAACTCAGAAGAACTGTCAGCAGTAGGACTAGGACAGGATGATGATGGTGCGGCAGCAGGAGATGTGGAAGAAGCAGCAGACTTAGCAGCAGCAGCATAACCATGTCGAGTGCCCGGACCGGACAGCAGACGGTGGCTGACTGCTGGATCAGGGTCAAAGTCATGTAGTTCGGGACCCTCTACTGCTATTTGCAGGAGAGCCTGGAGGGTAACACTGAAATGCAGAAATTGACGGTAGATAAGGACTGCTAAACCTGCCCAGTCTGCCCATTTTATTTTCTACCTGATGCTGAAATCACAGACCCTACTTGGATCTCTGGCTTTGCTCCCTTTCCTATCAGCAGGGTTCCCCTATGTCTATCCCATGAAGTTTTCAATTCCCCTACCAAATTTGCCCCCACCACTTCCGCTGGGAGGCTGTTCCATGTATCCACAACCCTTTCTGTGAAGAAATACTTTCTTACGTTACCCCTTAGTCTACCCCCTTCCAGCCTCATGTCATGACCCCTTGTTCTAGAACATCAAACAGGTGTGTCTGTATTTTCGTTTTTATAAGGTTTTGAATTGAGAGGACACGTTCGCACTTTGCAGTCAATATACTCACAGTAGTATTTCTACTAACTCTAGAATGTGAACAATCTGGGGCAGTTTTTCTTTTAGCAGTCTTGTATAGACCTGCAGATAGGGTTTTTCAATAGCAGATTACAGCAGTGCCTTAAATGCAGCATATTCTAACGTAATACTTTCCTGTTGCTCCCCAGTGGAAAAAAAAAAAATAAATGAAAATATGAAACCAAATTAGCCAGTTAAGTGGTCCCAAACTCAGAAGGTTTTTCTCTTGGGAGATCAAATTGCTTAAAATCCAAACAGGCGAACCATTTCAGAGGCATCTCTGAGAAATTTTGAAATCTTTCATCGATGTAAGCAACTGCTGCATCTACTAAAGTCTGCAGTTGTGCATCTGTTCCAAAATTTATTTCAGAGCGGTTGCCTCTGAATGTGAAAGGAACTGTCTTCTCCTTAGCTCCCCTCTTTGAAATTTCGTAGTCCATACATTTGTCTTGCAGTCTATAATGACCTAGGAAAGCCATCCTGCATTTCCCTGGCTTTGATTTCAATTCCATCAGCTGAAGCAGGCAGGTTTCGAAGAGTTGTGGTACTTCCAGAGTTATTAAGTCATCTCTTTGAAACTGCAGTGACAGTTTTTTCAGTATTGGTAAAACATCTTGCAGGATATAAAGAGATTTTACAAAGTGCACACTCTACCTCTCCTAAGAGCGCCTTTGATTTGAAACCGTCATCACCAGCTGAACTGGCTGCATGTTCCAAGTGCTGTGCTACTGTGGGTAGATTCACCTGAACTGCATGGACTGAACGGGATCTACTGGCAAGCCATCTCACCTGTTTAACTGCACTGAAGTGGGCCACATCAGTACCTATCACATTTGCAATTTCTTGAAGCTTTCTCATTTTGGGGGGGGGACTGTAATGACAGAATTTAAATAGTCCCTTGAGAGTGTTTCCAAGCTTTGATATAAAGGGATTTGTTTATCATCACATTGAGAACTGCCAACTCCAGCTTATGGGCAACACAGTGTATGGCCATTATGCGAGGACAGTGCTTCTGCAACACTAAAATGGTGCCACCTCTTTCACCCATCATTACACTTGCCTCACCAAAACTGGCAGAAATAAGAAGTGGCCCCGGATTGTTCACATTTTCTAGGTTAGTGAGAGGACGATGTACCGAATCTAATGCGGTTGTTATTGCTTTAAAGACATCTTCTGTATGTACATATTCCAAGGGCACAGCTTGGATCAAGTATGCACATACATCTTTTGTGTTAGGAGCTACAAAACGTAGGAAGACATTTTCCCATTCAATTATATTGGCATCAGTGCTGCCATCAGCAAGCACCATCACATATTTTGCATTCGTAACAGTCTGCATCTGGGGTGTGGATAGAAAGTGCAGTTATGTAAAAACTTACCGTAACAGTAGATCTTCGAGAGAGGCTCTTGCAGTAGGTAATTACATATAGGAGTGAAGCCGGTAGGCATCAGGACCCCACGGAAAAATTTCTAGCTAGCAGCCTGTAGCGGGGGACCACCCCCACATCAGGTGACCGGCGTCAGGCGACGTCAGTATAAAGGGGCGGTTCCCCACGCCCACCTTCCAGTTCTTTCCTGCCAAGGGCCAAAAAGGCAAGACGAGAAAGAAGCGGAGATTTCCCTTCCTAGAAAAGAAGTTGAAAAAGCTAAGGGGGATGGAGGGCGGGAAGGCATTACCTACTGCAAGAGCCTCTCTCGAAGATCTACTGTTACGGTAAGGTCTTGCGTAACTGTACTATCTTACTTCAAGAGGGCTCTTGCAGTAGGTAATTACATACAGGACTGAGTCCCAAGCAGTCTGGAAAAGGGAAAAGCACTCGGGAGGAGGAAAACTACCAACCAATAACCCTCCAGCTGTATGGGTCTTAGGAAAGAAGACCTTGCAAATCAGCCAACCCGAAGCCAGCTCTACAGCGAGAGGCAATGTCCAAACTGCAGCGTTTCATAACGGTGTGGATGGAAGTCCAAGTTGTGGCTGCGCAGATGTCTGCTGCTGACACATTCTTGAAACAAGCTGCAGAGGTGGCTACTCCTCTGGTGGAGTGACCTCTGACCTGACCCAGCAGGGTCTTGTTGTACTTGTCATAACAGAAAGTGACATAATGAGCCAACCATTTCGACAGGCATTGCTTAGAAACAGCACTGCCTTCCCTTTTGTAAGCAAGAGAGATAAAAAGCTGATCAGACTTCCTGAGATCCTTAGTCCAAGTGGTGCAGTATCTCAGTATTCTGTGAACATCCAAAGTATGCAAGAGGTACTCCCCTTGATTGGAGTGTTGCGTAAAGAAGGCAGGTAGCTCAGTGGATTGATTCAGCATAGATTCTGCCACTACCTTAGTGAGAAATTTAGGATTAGTGCGCAGAGCCACTCGTTCCTTGAGGAAAACCAAATACGGGATTTTACACATCAAGGCCTGAAGCTCAGAAATCCTTCGAGCTGAAGTAATGGCCACAAGGAAAAGAGTCTTCCACGAGAGGAACTTCAAGTCTGCTGAGGCTGCCGGCTCAAAGGGAGGCAGGGTAAGCTTCTCAAAAATAAAGTTCAGATCCCAAGGAGGGGCTCGAACATGGATAGGGGGTCGTAAATGGAAAACCCCCTTGAAGGAAAGTCTTAGAGACTTCCAAATGTGTGAAAGTTCTGTCGCCAAAAGGGACATAATAGGCAGAGATAGCCATCATATGAACCTTCAAGAAGAAATTGCTCAGACCCAGGTCAAAGAGATGATGCATGTAGTCCAGGATTCTCCCGACAGGGCAAGGGAACGGCTCAAAATCCTTGAAAGAGGCCCAAATCGAGAACCGCTTCCATTTCATGGCGTAGGCAGATCTAGTGGAAGGCTTTCTGGCCTCCACTAGAATATCGGCCACGAGCAGAGAAACTCCAGAATCAGGCCTGGGCTATGTCTGTGGGAGCCATTAATGCAACTGTAGGGATCTGAGACCTGATTGAATCAGGGTCCCCTGGTCCTGGGTCAGCATATGCTGTGAAAGGGGAAGCAGAGATTCCTCTGAAAATTGTTGCAGAAGAGAGAACCAAACTTGCCTGGGCCAGAATGGAGCGATGAGGATAATCTGAGCTCCTTCTAAGCCGAGTTTGTGCAAGACCCTCTGAATCAAGGGAATCGGCTAGAAGGCATAGATGAATCTGTCCTTCCAGTCGAGAGACAGAGCATCCTGCCAAAAAATGCCTCACCCTGGAGCAAGCCAGCAGAAGGTGGGATGCTTTGCATTTTGAGGGGACATGAGCAGGTCTACCTGGGGGGGTTCCCCAGCGCCGGAAGATGTCTGCCAACCTTGATCCAGTTCCCATTCGTGGGCCTTTGCTGAGGACCGGCTGAGGTGGTCCGCCAGCTTGTTTGGTTCCCGGAACATGAACTGCCATCAGGTGAAGGCTGTATTGAACAGTCCAGTTCCAAACTCTCATTGCTTCACTGCACAGAGGGTAGGAACGAGTTCCTCCCTGCTTGTTGATGTACCAGACTACGCACATGTTTGTCTAGATGGTCAGATGGCCGGGAAGGAAGAAAGAGTTCAGAGCCTCGAGAGCATACAGAACGGCTGAGCTCGAGCACATTTATATGAAGAGTCTGCTCGAGTCTGGGCCAGGAGCCCCGAGTTCTGCAAGACCCTAGATGGGCCCCCAGCCCTCTCCCGAAGCATCTGTTGTCAATGTTTGGGAGTGGGAGTTCAAGGCAAAAGGGAACCCCCCCCCGGCAAAGGTTCTCTCACACCATCCACCATTGCAAGTCCCGGACCATGGGATTGGAGACCAGAACTACCTGGTCTAGGTCATCTAGTGTCTGGGCCCACTGAGACCAAAGTGTCCACTGAGAGATCATATGGAGCAGAGTGCATGGGACTGTCGGAATAGCAGCCGCCATGAGCCCGAATAGGCAAAGGACTGACCGGGTGCTGATCCGTCTGCGACTGGACAGCAGGCTTGCATGAGCCTGGAGGGTATCCACCCTGTCCAGGGGCAGAAAGGCCATGCAGAGGGTCATGTCCAGGATTGACCCTATAAACTGGAGCCTTTGGCAAGGGACCAAATGGGACTTGTCCTGGTTGATGGTGATACCCAGGCAAGTGAAAACCTGCAGGGTAAGGGAGAGGGAGCACAGAAGTTCCTCCCTGGAGGGGGCCGCCAGGAGCCAATCGTCCAAGTATGGGAATACCTGCACCCCCTTGGTATGCAGGTGGGCCACCACCACAGACATTTGGTGAACACTTGGGGAGCTGAGGAAAGACCAAATGGGAGAGCCCTAAATCGGTAGTGGTCCCCCGGAATGAAAAAACGAAGGAATTTGTGGGGGAAGGGTGGATGAGGATATGCAGGTAGGCATCCTGCATATCCAGTGCGCACAGCCACTGTCCCTGCCGAAGGAGCGGCAGAAGGCTCTGCAGGGAGAGCATTCTGAAACGCTTGTACTCCACGAACATGTTCAGGGAGCTGAGGTCTAAAATAGTTGTCACATCTCCCATTTTCTTTGGAACTAGGAAGAAATGGGAATAGTAACCTGTTCCCCAAAGGTGGGTCGGGACAGGCTCTATCGCCACCTTCGAGTGAAGGGAGGAAATTTCTTCTAGAACCAGAGGAAGATGTTCCGGGGAGTAAGACAACCTGGGGGTGGTTTTCTGGGTGGTTTCTGAAGAAACTCGATTGAGTGTCCTGCTGCTATGAGTTGGAGCACCCAAGCATCTGATGTAATCCTCTCCCAACCCAGCAGATGGAAGGAGAACCTCCCTCCTACTGGTTCCTCTGTGAGGTCCAGAGGCTGTGGGAGAGGAAAGGAGTCAGGAGGTGTGAGGCAACATCGTGGCTGAAGCTCCTGCCACTTTTTGAGCGGGGGGGGGGCTTGGCAGCCGGAGGGGCCAGACGTTTGTTGGCCCGCTTGCCCTGAGGTTTCACTTTAGGCCGAGAACATCCGTGAAAAGGGCAACGCTGTCCCTGAGGGGGGCCTGTACAAAGAGTCAACAGACTTAAGTGCAGTGCCCTTCTCTTGCAGGTCGGTGATGATGTCCTCGACATCTCCACCGAACAGCACAGAACCCCTGAAGGGCGCATCTTGGATAGCGGATTGCACCTCCGGGACCAATCCTGACACCCGGAGCCAGGCATGACGCAGAAGACCTACGGCGAAAGCCGAACTCCGACCAGTTGTGTCCACTGCACTGTACATGGCAAGAAGCATGTGCCAACTGGCCAAACGAGCAGAACGGACAAGATCAGCCACTTCCTGCTAGGTCCGAGACTCAGGAAGGGAGTCCAATTTGTATTCCACCTGACTCAGGATAGTCTCCCATATGTGCAACATAGTTCAGGGCCCCGATCCCCAGAGTGGAAGAAGTGTACACCTTCTTCCCATACTGGTCCAGAAGACGGGATTCCTTGTCAGGCAGAGACGAGCTGAGATGTTTTGTGTTTGCCGACTGGCCATGAGTGGCGCTAATCACGACCAACTCAGCCTTCAGGTGTGTGTTCAAGGAATCCACACCCTCAGGAGCCTGGTATAGCCTATCCGCCTTCCTCAGAAGGGGGGCTAACGTGGACGGTTGTTTCCAAATGGTGGAGACAAGATCAGCATGAGGCTTGATCCAGGGTGGAATCAATGTTGGAGCAGTTTCGGGCAGATCCAAATGGGCAACAAGCTTCTTCTACTGTGGATCTGGCTCCAGAGATTGCCACTGGTGGACTTCCTAGATTTTTCTCAGCAACTCCGGAAAAGAAGGCTCCTCCAGAGGAGACTTCAGAGGAGTCCTGGGCCTGGGACAGTCTGGAGCGCATGGCTCATCATCAGGGTCGGAGCACCCCCCGGTATCAGAGTCAGAGGTCTCCGAAGAGGATGAAGACCCCTCCAGCACAGGGAGGAACGGACCCCTTGGGCAACCCTCGGGGAAGCGCGTGTCCGGGCCCCAGACTCCAAGGGCTCACCTCTGGTGTCGCTGTAGAGGGGGAATCTCGCTCTGGCGACGGGATCCGTAGGTCCGCATCAGCAGATGGCACACACCTTCCTGGTGAGCTGAGCCTGGCCTCAGCCCACCAGGCAGTCAGAGTCTCCTTCAAGTCCACCGGCGGCTGGGGAGGCAGTGGAGGAGAAGGGGGATACGGATACTGAGGGTATCCGTAGGGCGATTATCCATAGCCCAGCGTTGGGTACTGCGGCGCAGGATACTGCGGTCCTGGGTTGGACGGTGTCTGATAGGATGGAGTCAGATACCTGGGAACCAGGGGCTCTGCCAGGGTAGAAGGCCCTGGAAGAGGCCCAGCGGGTGGGCCAGGAACAGGTGGCTCCACGGGCGTCAGGTCCGGCATTGGGACAATGTCCGGTAATGGGATGTCGCCCGGTGTCGGGTAGGCCAGGGTCAGAGCCGGCGTCCAAGGGACTGGCGTCAGGGGATCCGGCCCTACGGGAAGGAGACCTGATGGAAGCGTACCGGCGTCCTCTGTGTTGCCCGGGGAAGAAGGACTGAAATACCCGGGGTCCAACAGGGGAGATGCTGGAGCCTCAGTTGTCAGCGGCGAGCCAGGGATGGCAGACCGGTCGACAGGGTCCGGCATCGTCTCCAACGCCGTGCAAGTGGAGGAGCCGACGTTCGCCTTATCAGCGGGATCCGGGTGGACGTCAGAGGAGCCAGCATCCGACTTGTCAGATCAGACGTCTGATGAAGGCCACGTAGAAGGAGCGGCTTTGGCGGGCATCTTTGGGACCGCGCGCTCCCCTGAAGGGTTGGGCGTCTTACCGGCCATGTCCGGGCGGATGTCGGTGGCACCGGCGTCTGGCTTACCGGACCCACTCGACCCAGAGGGCTGCATGGTTGCGGCCTTCCCAGGAGTGGCAGCCGTAGCCTCCTTTGTCCCGGAGGCTCTCAAGGGGCCCAAGTGCAAGCCTGATGGGAGGGACGACACCTCCAAGACGGACGTCAACGTTACCCGGAGCACGGCGACTCCAGCTGGAGTTGCGGTGGCCTTGGAAGTGGAGTCCCGGTCCTTCTCCTTCTTCTTACGGTGACCCTCAGGGGAAGTTGAGGCTTCTTCAGCTCCTTTTCCATGGAGGACATCTTTTTTTAAATGTGGGCATCCAGGGACCGCTGCCTTCATTTGCGGGTGGCGGCATTAAATTGCTGGCAGTGCTGGCACTTCTCCACAGGGTGATCTGGGCCTAGACAGAAGAGGCACAGGCAATGACCGTCCTTATGCGGGAGCAGGGCACCGCATGAGCCGCACTTGTTTTTATGCGAATCGGAGGGAGTAGGGGACGACATACATGGCAATCTGGAAAAAATATAACAAGAGACGTGAAAAATTCAGTAAGAACAACAGACGACAGACTGACGAAGCAGTAAGAACTTAACCGCGAGGCGCTTTCACAAGCTAACGGTGGGAAAGAACTGGAAGGTGGGCGTGGGGGACCGCCCCTTTATAGTGACGTCACAACGCTGGTCACCTGATGTGGGGGCGATCCCCACCAGAGAGTGCTAGTTAGAAATTTTTCCGTGAGGTCCTGACGCCTGCCGGCTTCAGTCCTATATGTAATTACCTACTGTAAGAGCCCTCTCAAAGTAAGATCAGCAGATATAGTTTAATGTTCTGCACAGCCAGTATAGAGCTATGCTTGTGCAACTGTGTTAGTTTGGTTTTGGCTATTCGCACTCTCCATTTCAGAGGAATTACCACCCTGTAAGAGTACCAAAGGCAAAGGAACCCTCGGAGAGGTTCCACTGCCCACGGGGATGATTCCGTGGCTAAAGTGCCAATGAATCCCCAAAAAGTAATGTAGTATAAGCATATCTCAAAGAAATGAGGTGACATGAAGCATATAAGGAAGCAGTAACTGACGTAGTAGCAGTAACTGGAATGTAGCAGTAGAGAAGCATAGACAGTCTGATAACATAATGAGATGCTCAGTTTGATAATGTAATGAAATGCCCCGTTCGCGAAGCATGATACTGATGGTTAACATTAAGAATTAGGGGGATCCTGTAAGGAGAGAGGAAACGGCAGGGGGGACACCATCTACCTCCATTCAACAGCGGAACCAACCTAAAGAAACTAGGGACACTACTATGCTAACTAACAGTGATAACCTGAGGCAACAGAGGAGAGAAAAAAAAAAAAACCCTTTGAAGAGGAAATCTCTGGGGATCCAAGGCCTAGCTCTCCTTCCCTCCAGGCTTGGGACATTTTATTTAGTGAGGGCTCTGCAACTGCAATTTGAAAAACCCAATTACAGGGAGGTGGAAAATATTCCAATTTGGGGGAAGGCTCTCACTCAAACCCTCTAGCGAGAATGCCATGGAAGGTTGCGAGAAAACTCTGCAACAATATGTGCAACCAAAGTGGGAGGAGGAGGACAGCAGTGACTGCTGAGGCACTCACCGGGCCTACCCGTCCTAAACTCAAACCAGGTGAACCAAAGGCAGTCGTAGGGAGAATGCGGTGAAGGTTCCTTGCTAGGGAAACCATTAAAGCCAATGGATAACTGTTATAGTGGAACACTACAGTCAAAGGAGGTAACTTTTTCCACCCTTCACCACTAGTCAAATTCTACACCAGGAGCTGCTGTCACATAGCAGGCAGCTAAAGTCAAGCCCGAGGCGAGAACTGTCCCAGCTATGGGCTAGGTGAGAAGGATCCCACCCCAAGTTGGACACACGAGAGATGCGGACTAAATGCAGAGCGAGACCATCGGCTGCAGGAACCATGCACCAGAATAGAATGGTTGGCATGCCCCAGAATAGACAGAGCTGAAAAGCTGTCAAGCTGATTGAGCACTGTGTGCCGAGATCGTAATGAGCATTCAGTGTTGAGACCTTACAAGGTTGAATGCAGAACTGAGTGCAGTAGAATCCCAGAGGCTGAAGTCGAGGGGATGGCAGTAGGCATGAAGCAATAAGCAACGGTTGCGTAAGCAAGCGTGGACCTGCATGTAGGTCTGCATGTAGTTCAGTAAACAGAGTAGTAATAAGTGGACCTGCACATAGGTCTACATAACATAGTAGCAATGAAACAGCACTGAATAGTGGGGCAAGACAGCCAGGCATTTAAAAGCCAAATCAAGGTAACAAATTCTCTGAGGATTTTCGGCAGCGAAGGCAGGATGTAAAACAAAAAAATTAGCCACATGGGGCCACGACTCCCCAAACACTTCCCAGTCCCAGCCATAGGACAAACAAGAAAGTAATGGAAGGGCAGAGAACCACATGCAGATATTAAAGCTAGTTTAACAGCCTCAGCAGGAACTTTTGCCGATCTCAGAGTGAAACAGCAATGACAAACAGGGAATAGCATGATTGAACTGCATAGCAAGGGTCAGAGCTTGAATCAGGTGAAAACAATCAGACTTGATAGTATGGGGAGCAAGTAATTCTGTAGCAGGGGAAGCAGTACTACTGGGAAGCACAGTGAAAAAATTGAGTATGCAACATGGAGCAGCTATGGTTGAGCTGAAACACACAGATTGCAATTGCATTTGCATTGCAGTAGGTTGAGAGTTGTCAGCAACAGTGCAATAGAAGTAGCTCAGGAGCGATACGCTAGGAGCTTGGAAACAAAAGTCTCCCAGAAAAAACAAACCAAACACACACACACACACACACACACACACAGATAACACAGGGAACAAAGACAGCAGAAGCACACACAGCCGAAGGCAAAATACAAACCAAAAGCAGGAAGAAACACAGAATCCAACAGACAAGCAGGAGCAGCCAGGCGGGGGAGGTAGGCCCCAACCAGCTCAGAGGACAGACGGACAGAGCCTCCAGCTGCAAAGAAAAGGTGCTTCACAATGAGGCCGAGAGGAACTGCTTACATAGCTCAGGAAGTGGGAGTGGCTGGCTGCTTGGCCATCGAACTCCAGGCAAAGCCTTTCCAATTCTGCAAAAGTCCCTGGCTCGCTTATTACTGGTATAATTAGTACCAAGCTTAATCCTGTTTTTCTCTTATAATTCACATAGCCAATCCATGTCAAAGAAACAGCACAGATTTTTGATAGTGGAGTATGCAGTGTTAGACATCTCGTCTTCATCTCTGTGGCCTCCCCCAACTATGCCAAGGCTTGATAAAGTGGTGACTCACTGATCTCACAGTGTACTGCACATTGGTCATTTATAGAATATGTTGGTTCTGGCATAGCACATGTGGATTAGAAACTCAGTCCTAAAATTGTTAGAGCCTGTGGCAAAGACATTTGTTTTTTTAAAGACTGGTTTTGCAATAGTGGGATACCTTTTTTTTTTTTATATATAAACACACACACACACACACACACACACACAATACAATACATCAGTTCCTTTTTTAATCGTATTTCAACCATTTATAAGTGGTCAACCAATGAGAAAACAGTCTGGCCTTTTTTTTGGTCTTATTTCTTGTCTTTACTTGTTTTCTCTTCCACCCCATCATCAGCTTCAGCCAATGCTTCACTGTTTAAATCAAGTGCTTGATCAGCAGTTATATCCAGTGCCACAGATGCAGATTCATTTTCATGACTTATCTGTGGAAGTACTAGTAGAATGTGTTTGTGTCTTACAAGAAAAGAATGCTACTTCTGCTGACCAGAGAAATGAGAGTGTGTGTGTGTGTTGTTTACTCTTCCACATATTGTTGTCCGTCTGGTCACTTTTTTATGCTAATAAAATGTATTTCATTATATATAGTCACTGTGTGGTGAGTCACTGCAATGGGAGGGGACAGACACTATTAAAAAGTAATGCTTAATTTATATAGACTGCGTAAATTAAGCAAGGCAGGCAGTCAGGGAAGAACAGGAAGGCAGTGGAATGGGACTGGGATGAATGGGAAGAAATAGCAACAGCAAGTATACATAGAAGGTGTTGCTTGATGTTTTTATTTGCATATTTTTTTTTACTCTTATTTTTTTGTACACAATACTGCACTTTGCTTCATGCCAGCCTCATCCTCAGACACACCCAAATAGACAGTTCCCGTCCTACTACACCCTTTTGTTTAATTGTATTTTAATTTCCTTGTAGGCAGCCTTTCCCTTATTTTGGTCACTTCTGGTTTTCACACCGTCTTGCTTTACTCAATTACTTTTCCGCAGGACAACACAAAACCCGACCCTCGCTCTCTCTTCCTCCTTTACTGCTGGCCCACCCTTTTCTTTCCTTAACATTTTATTTTAATTTCCTTAGGCAGCTTTTGCCTTTTTATTTTGGTCACTTCTCGTTTTTACCAGGGCAACACAAAGCCTAACCCTCACTATTCTCTGTTCCTCCTTAACTGCTGGTTCACCCTTTGCTGTCCTCATTTTAATTTCTGTGGGCTGCTTTTGCCTTTCACTTCTGGTTTTCCCCTTTAATCTCCATAGGCTGCTTTTGCCATTTTATTTTGGTCACTTATGGTTTTTACTGTTTTTACACTGTCTTGCCTTTACTGCAGGGCAACAAAACCCAATCCTCGCTCCCTTCCTCTTTTACTACTGGTCCACCCTTTCCTTTGGTTTAATGTTTTATTTTAATTTGCCTAGGCAGCCATTGCCAGTTTATTTTGTTCAGTTCTGGTGTGGTGAACTAACATTGCTGACCACGAAAATCGCCTAATCTCAGCTGCACCACCAGCGCCCCCTCAAGCAGGTGGGATGGTGAGACAACGCTGTGGTTCGAATGGGGTGGGTGAATGGAGGCACCCGGTAAGGAGAGGCAGGAGACAATCTATAAGTTTGATGTCAGACGGGCTTTATTCATACCATAGGGAAAGACAGACACGGTCACAAGGGAAGAGGTGAAGCAAAAATCAAACAAACAGTACGTAAACGTTCTATAATGTCCCTAAGAGGTGCACCTCGGTCTAAGGCCACTATCTGTCGAGCTCTATACTATACACACATTAAACAATTTGGTACAGGGTTTTAAATAATTGATTAGCAGTTTTTTTTATGGGACAATACTAACTGTACAGAAAGTATTTATATAAGTTTTCTAGAAGTGTTATGTTTGTTAAACACAGTGAGGCAAGTGCTTTGCATTTTTACAATGTTTTAGTACATTTATGAGCAAAACGCTAATCAATTTTTAGAGTTAAATAAAACCCTGAGGTAAACAATTCCAGAACAGCTATTACTCTAGAATAATATTAAACAATCACTACATAAGATGACTATTACTCTATTAGAAGAATGAAACAGCTGCAGACTCCGAGAGGCTGAATGGAATAACCACCTCTAAAAGTCTATTGGTGCTAAAGGAAGTCCAACTTTTTCCCCGACGTCTTCGTATGCACAGCTGATGAACGAAGAAAGCAATGGGGCAAAAGTGAAAATGGGTTCCTACTTGGTACCAAGCTAACACTTTAGTGAGAACCTAGGAGAGATTGGAGGGGATGTGACAGATTTTTAAACAGACCCCAATTCTTCGGCCAATCCATTTTCTAAGGTTGCCGGAATAATTTAGCACAAGAGAACTGAAATCTGCTAAACTCTTCCCCGGCAAAAACCCTCGACAAGGGCTGCCATGGATGAAGGAACAAGAACTTGGCATTGAATCCACTTGAAAGGATTGCCAAGGATGAAGATCCGCTGCAATTTCCCCAGCACTAACCCTCGACCAGGGCTGTCAAGGTTGAAGACCTGTTGAAGCTTCTTTGGTGAAGTATCCACAAGAGGACCACCAAGAACAAGCTGGATCCCAGAAGACAGGACAGGACAGGACAGTGCAAGCCGGATGAGACAAGCAGGAAAGGTAGGACGCAGGACGGAAATCAGAACCCTGAAATATCCAGAACCAGAAAACAAACCAGCAGACTCAGATACACACTGGTCACGTCGGACTCTACCATCAGCAAACAACTGGGAGTGACAGACAAGGCTTCTTCCAGGACGTTCCACTTCCAGGCTGACCAAACCACAAAAAGACCAGGAGCCGGCAGTCGCAAGTCACACAGGGTTATGCTGGTTTTGACCAGCGACGAACGACAGGGAGGAGTGTTGCTGTGAGGTTCTTCGCTGGCTGGAGATTGCTTTGGTGAAGAACTGGCTGGGAACAATCCCACCAGAGGTGCTGCGGCAGAAGATCGAGTCCATACACATAAGTCGGCAATAATAAAGCTGGTAAATACACTTTTTACTGCACCAAGGTATTTGTTTGTTGCTGGGGCAATTTGCCAGGAACAGCGGCAAATTACCAGATTTCCGGAGCAATTGTTCATTGCAGGGGCAATTTGCCAGGATCAGGGGAAAATTACCAGACTTCCGGGGCAATTGTTCGTTGCGGGGCAAATAACCAGAATCCCAGTAACAATACAGTTATGGTACTTTGCAATCAACACAATAGTTTAGATACTAGTAAATACACATTTTCATCAACTGACAGTCACTAGATGGCAGTTATGTGCTAAGCACCCTTCTTTCACTGATCCTTAAAGTACTGCACTTGAGGGTCCCTTCTGGTACCAGGACCTGGCTACCCCTGAAAAACACTGGGCTTGATGCCCTCTTCCTCCTGGGCATTCCTTACCATTATTACAGCTGGGCCTCTTTATATGGAGGGCCTTAAATGTTGCCCCCTTTACGGTTAACTGGCCTATGCTGCAGGACCCTCCCTGTGGGGCTTTGCCTGCTAGACCCCTATAAGCTGTGGGCCTGTCTTGCTGGCCCCCTTCAAACCTTTCATGGGCCTGTGATACTGGGCCCCTTCAAACCTTTCGTGGGTCTGTGATGTCCCTTTAATCTCTCTGAGGCTTCTTTTACCCCCTTAAATTCTTTGGGCTGGACGGTACCCCATTAATTCTAGAGGCCTGCTCATGGCCTTGCTGCCAGTCACCCAAGGCTTGCCCCGCCTTTAATCTGCCCCCCCTTATGAATATTAATTTCCCCCTATGGGCCTTAAGGCAGGGCCCTCCCTGTGGGTGTCGCCACACCCCGAATATCTGTTTATTTAAATTACAGGCTGGCCCTCCCGCCCGGTCCTCTGATAGCGCTTCCAGCACTCAAGAACCAAAACTTTTATTTTTAATTATTTCTGGTGGTCAGCACTCTTCTTCGTGCTGCTGCCAACTCATCACCCTGGCACGGGGTGAAGCTGATGCTGGGAAGAGGGAGGTCTTGTTGACAGAGGGAGGGACCGCAGCAGGAGCAAAAGGTGAGTGGTGGACAGCAGGGGCCTCTCGAGGGCCACACGCAGCTCTTCTATGCCGCCGATGAGGGACCAGAACACTTGGGGCTATAAAAAAATAAATAAATAAATGGGGTAACAACAGCCCACACCGGTGCGCAGGTAACAGGAGGAGTCTTTTTTTTCCTTCCGCGGTATGACCACCAGACTGACGCCATCACACAGAACAGGAGAACCAGAGCACTGAAGACCTCTTCGCTGGTCGGAGGAGAGACATCGGAGGAGTCAACGGTACTGCTACAACAACTAAAGGTAAGCAGAGTCCCTGTTGCACTCTCGTGTCCTCTCTTCTCCATGACCAGCCCAAACTGCTACAAAAACGGTTCAATATTTTGAAAAAGGTGCTCGGGGTTCTGATTCTTGAACCCCGAGCCTGTGCCCAAGCCAACAGCCCGAATTTTCAAAATGGGCACCACGTGCCGGCCAGGGACAGCAGTCAGCATGGGTGCAGACTCTCGTGGGGGTAGGACTGGAATGAGCAAAGCAGGCAGCAGAGACAGAATAATTTACTTTTTTTTTTTTCCTGTGCCCTGCCTGGCTATAGTTTTGGGGAGGGGGGGGACCATTGCAAGGGGCCCTATCAACTGCCCTCTGAGACCACGTCAATGGGGACCCAGAGGCACACTATACAGTTAATAAATAACAAAAAAAAAACATTTCTGTAGGGCCCCCATACTTTGGGGCATTACATTAGTTTTTACACTTTCTTGGAATTCTTGCCTTTAATTTTTCCAAGGCAACAAAAGCCCAACCCTTGCTCTCTTCCTCCTTTAATGTTCACTTGGTCTGGTTACCACCTTGCTCTATCCTTTAATGTCCATCTTAGTACTTAGTTCCTTAAGCTAGGCAGCATTTTGTTTTTATGCCTTCATTTTGCTCCGTTTTGTTCAGGACAAAAACAAACTCCTCCTCCTCTCAGTGGTCTGTGTCTGGTGGTTTCCATTTCCTTTCATAATTATTTTACTTTCTGAGGCAGATTCAGCCTTTCACTTCTACTTTACTCAACTGCCAGTTGTGCAATGCATGCAACTAGTAGCAGAGAACTAGTCTTGTGGCCCAAGACCCAGCTACTGCTAAGTGAACATTACAGTACAAATTCTCCTTTCCCCACTCTTTCTCACACAGCGATCCCCCGATCCTACAGGCTCATGCCCAATATAATTTTCTGTTTTTTTTTTTCCCAGTTGTTATTCTTTGCTTTTGTTGCTTTTTAGTGGGTAGAGTAAGTCAGATTTGGAAAGGCAGTTGGCAGGTCTTTTTGTTCGACCTTGCGCTGATGAGTGAACTGAGCGCCCCACGTGGCTTGCTCCCGCCATTGCCCTCCCCGCCCATCCACCAGCCAGTCACCCTCCCTTTGGTTTCTATTTCTTTTTTTTCTTATATATCTCAATAGTTTCTGGCACCTCTAAATGCAGAGCTCATCCCCACAATTCGTGAGACACAGAAGCTGAACAAAAAATACAGGAAACAAGTGATGCACAGTTCCCATGGTCAGACATGACAAGTAGCCACACACGTCTTCTCTCCTCACTAGTCGGAGTAGAAGTGCGCCTTCTCAGGTTACTGTTAACCCCCACCCCCCATCACTGCCGTGGCCAACAGATTCACTTCCTCTGCAGTGTCAGATCATACCATTGGTGGTATGACCTGCAATCACGTTTCTGTTGCTCCTCCCTGCCGCTCCGATGTCTGTCTGGCTCTGCCACTCCAGCTTCTCCCTCTCTCTTCCATGCTCGCTCTTGTGCACACCCCGGCGACACGCATTCTGCATTCCTGGGCCCTTCATCTGATTCAACTCCAACATGTCACATGACAACAGGACAGTCAGTATCTGTGAGCACCCCACTGGCAAAACCTGGTAATGCAGACAGAAACCTTTTTTTTTTTTTTTTGGTGTGTGTGTGTGTGTGTGTTTGTTTGTTTGTTTGAAGCATTGCTCGTCCACCGACTACTAGCTCTTCACGCAACTGCTTGTCCCCGACTCTGCAATGACAGCCCAGGACATCAGGCTATCAGATTTTCATGACAATTCTAGCCAGACGGCTGGAACATCTTCTCCCACACCTAACTGATCCTGATTATTTGACAAATGCAGGCCCATGGCAGTGTAAGAAGAAACTTGCATCTAACTGACCATATCACTGCTAGACAGATTCCCTAAGCACTAATGAGTCCGGATGCAGAAAAAGCCTTCATTCAGGTGGCCTGGCCTTTCCTCTGGGTCACTCTATCTCAATTTGGCTTACCATCTGCTCTCTTTCAGACCCTTCAGGATACCTATAGCCCTGCTCAAGCACACCTAAAGCTAGATGGCTCACTCGCCACTCCATTCCCCCTCTCTAGGAGCACTCGCCAGGGATACCCACTATTTCCATTGCTGTTTGCCCTCTATTTAGAGCCCTTGGCGACTGCCATTAGAAAGAATCAAAAGACAGAGGGAGTGCCTCTGGGGGGTAGACAATATAAGATCTCCCTATTTGCCGATGATAGTATGTTAGTCACCTCACCAGACAAGTCCATAAATATGCAATTCTTCCAGTTAAGAAAATACATAAATTAAAACAAATACATAATAAAAGGCAGAGCCCTTCCCGAGCTGCTTGACCATGAAGTTAATAAATTTTACAACAATTATTTCACATAGCAGCTTGTCCGTGTTGAGGCGAATACACTGCATTCTGTGTTGTGCAGCTGTAGTGCTGACCATTGTTCCAGATAGAGTAAGTACTAGCTTATTTTAATTGCCAATTTTTAAGACAGATTCTTTAAAAATGGTTTTGATAAGTACCAGTACTCCTACCAGCCCTTGGAAATGCTCCACAGATACTCCAAAAGGAGCTGTTTTCCACATTTGAAGCACTTTTACTCAAACTTATACTTCACTCTCCTAATATCAAAAACCTTGACCTTGTTACAAATCTTTATAATATCGTTGCTTCCTACTACAGTATGGACAGTGGATGTTCTTTCCCTGAATTAGGGGGATACATGATGGGCATGAGTGTGGTATGGAAAATATTTTCATTCCTTTAGAGTGATCTCTAGATATTTACGAGTGGCGAAGCCATGAGTGAGTATCCAGAAGTCACTGTGCTAGAGTGAAAATATTTTCCATATTACATAAGTGCATATCACGTTTCTGTTTTATACAATAGGGGCATGATAACTGGAGAAAACTCCAGTTATCACACTCTGGTGATGTCAGCAGAGTGATATCTCATGGTGGTGGTTTTATGCTGAAATAAAGAACGGCATGTCATCTCACCCCTATTAAATAATAAAATATATCTTTACTGGTTAACTGATTATCTCATTCAGGCCTAGATACGCCTGTAGGTGGTGTCTGAAAGCATAGCCACTCAGGACAATAACGCCTGCAGACGTACTCAAATGACTTTTACTCAGGCCTAGAAACGTCTGAGGAAGTCAGCAGTTTTTACCTAACTAGTAAACAAACCAAATTGCTTAGAATTGATTGCATAGCACTGTTAGGTGATTTTGCACCGAACAATTTTGCTGCTAATACTTTGTGTCTATCATGTATACTTTAGGAGTTATTCATATTTGTTTAAGATATAGTCTGCATGGCTAACATTTGTCTCTCAAGCCTCACCTAAGCACCTTGACTAAATCTGAAAAAAAAAAAAGTTGTTTGTATTTTATAGTAGCTGAAACACCAAACTAAATGGATTACAACTGATTGCATAGCACCATTAGAAAGGTAATTTTGTGCTCAACAATTTTGCCACTGATACCTTGTGTCTACCACATATACTTTAGGAGTTATTTGCATTTGTTTAAGGTATGGTGTGCATGGCTGACATTTGTCTCTTATGCGTCACCCAAGTACCTTGGGAAAAAAAAAACGAGCATTTGTCAATGCCGAATATTTGCTTGCTGGCATTGGCACTGGTAGTGTAAAAGTTACAAATTGTAAAAAACAAAAACAAGGCGCTGCATCAGCATGTGGTCTAAAAGCAAAACAAAATGGTTATATTAAATGCATGCTGAAAATAGAAAATAGAGTTAAAACTACGTTTTCAGCCTTAGGTCTTCTAGGAAATACTAAGAGAGAAACAAGTTAGTGTAGAGGAGAGGTAAAATGAGAGAGATATATGTGGAGAAAGAAGAAAGGAGGCTCAGGAGAAGAAGTGAAAATGCAAAGATTAAGAGAGAATCTTGTGAAGCGAACGGTGCAGATGATAAGATAAAGCTTAATGTGAGTGAAACAGTAGTTGAGGTTCTCAGGTGGGAGCCTGTCAGGTTTTAAGAAGGAAAGCTGACAATGTGAGAAGGAGAACAGAGTTGTTATATGAATGAAAATAAATGAATGAGTATTAAATAAATAGACTTTAGGGAAAAAACTTTTTCCCAAAGTCTATTTGTTTTTGTGCTTATTTCATTTATTTTCCATTTTCACTATATGTCTCTATTTCTGTCTCCTTCTCACACATTTGTCAGCTTTCAGCTTTCTTACTAGGCCCTGTTAATTAGTCTCCACCTGGGAACCTCCCCAGCTCTTTCACTCCCATTATGCTTTATCTTTCCCATCATCACCTTTTCGTTTCACAGATTCTCTATTAATCTTACAATTTATACTTCTTCTCCCTGAGCCTCCCCTTTCTTTTTTCTCCACGTATATCTCTCTCTCATTTTACCTCTCCTCTACACTAACTTGTTTTTTTTTCTCCTTTAGATATTTCCTGAAGAAGACCTAAGGTCGAAACGTAGATTTTTAACTCTATTTTCTATTTTCAGCGTGCATTTAATATAACCATTTTGTTTTGCTAAAAGTTACAAAGCTGCATAATAGGAATGGCAGGAAGTATTGAACTGAAGCCAACCCCACCACTACCTCTGCAGAGGTGACAGGCATTGGGGTGTGCCTTTGGGTCATCAGGCATAATAGCTACATGCCATTTCACCACACCCTACCCTGCAGACACTAATAAGTGTCATGTGTGCCTTGGGGGGTCTTTGGCCCTTATGCACACCCCATTCCATCAGGAAATACAGTGAGATGGGTGTGGTATAGGAGAATGGGGTGAACTTTGGGGCCGAAGAGTCCAAGGCATACCTTGATGCCTCTCACTGGCTGCAGGGTGTGGAATGGTATAAGCATTACAGGCAAGAATCCCAAGTCACACCCCTGATGCCTGTCATTCTCTACAGGGTGAGGCGTTATGGTTGGAAACCCTGACACCTCAGGCATTCGTTGGTATTTTCACTCCAAATTTTCAACATGGTTTTTTTGTGACCCCCACCTCAGGAACAGTGGCAATATCAGTTTGTTAGCCGAAAGCTGCTTATGCACAGCGACTACAGCATTTAGCACCACAGGTGCAAAAACATTCTGAACAGGATGTGAAAATGACAGCTGTACTGTTCATGGGGAGGTGTAAAAAATGGCAATGTTGCAAATCTGCAGTAAAAATATTAAAAAAACTGGTGAAGTCACGAGCGTGCATAGAAACTGTGCAACGCACACCCATGATGTAATTAGTTTGGGGATTTTTTTTTTTTTACAGCAGATTGTCAACACAGGCATTCTGGGACCTCCGCTCATGAACAGTGTCAATGTGATTTTCTTTATCTGTCCCGAACAATGATGTCCCACTGCGACCACGCATCTCTTCGCTGAAAGTGTGAAAACACATTTCAGCCATGTTGTGAAAAATAGCAGCTGTACTGTTCATAAGGAAGTGTGGAAAAATGCCACTGGTGAAAATCTGGACTGAAAATATTACAAAGTCATGAACTTACGAGGGTGCGGGGAAATTGAGCAATGTTCACTCGTAACACAGTCATTTTATGGACTTTTGTCACCAAATTTTCAACATAGCCATTTTAAGACCTCTGCTCATGAACAGTGTAAATGTAATTTTCTTAATCTGTCCCAAACATTGCTTTCGCACACCGACTGCACCATTGTGCTCTACATGTGCGGAAACACATTTTGGGTGACATGTGAAAAATGGCAGCTGTACTGTTCATAAGGAAGTGCAATAAAATGGCAATGTTGAAAATGGAGTGAAAATATTGAAAATTAAGAACTTACGAGTGCTGTATGAACCGCGTAACGCTTCGTAAAAAGTCATTTTTTAGGAATTTTGTCACCAATTTACCATAGCCATTTTAAGACTCTGCTCATGAACAGTGTCACTGATTTTCTTAATGTGTCCCATACATTGATTTCGCACACCGACTGCACCATTGTGCGCTACATGGGCGGAAACACGCTTTGGACAAGATGTCAAAATGACAGCTGTACTGCTCATAAGGAAGTGTAATAAAATGGCAATGTTGAAAATCTGGAGTCAAAATATTTAAAATTTGCTAACTTATGAGCGGCGTATGAACTGCGCAATGAATACACTCGTAAAACAGTCATTTTAAGATTTTTCCACCAAATTTTCAACATAGGCTTTTTGAGAGCCCACCTTATGAACAGTGGCAGTGTCGTTAAGTTATTTGGTTCTGAAAGGTGATTTCCGTGCAGTGAATGCTAAATCACCCTTCTGGCCCAATTAACGCCATGACAGTGAGAGCATTCATGAGAAGGGGTCCCAAAACCCATGTTGAAAATTTGGTGAAAAATAAAAAAAATGCCTGAGATATGCAGCAAAGTTGAAAAACCTATCTATCCCATTATACAGCTTACTGGCATTTCCTCAGTTCGCGGTTGGCTTTGAAGAGTGCAGGCGTGTTCCCGGTCCACCGAAGATAAGTCGCCAGAGTCGGAGGTAAGTATGAGTATGGGGGTGTTAGTAGGGAGGCAAGGTCGCGTAGTGGGTGAAGCGCGGGTGGGGGCAGAAGGCAGCGAGGGACCGTTTCTGTGTTTCAGAATTTATTTTGTTTTTAAAAAGGACGGCGGCATGGGGCGTTTGCCACGCTGGGGTGGGCTCCCAGCATGGCACAAGGATGGCTGTTTGGGGGCGTGGAGCTGATGGGGATTGGGCACCCCGTCAGTGATAGCATCTGTTGCCACACTGGGGTGGGCTCCCAGCGTGGAACCCTGTACTCGGGGGAGAGACAGTGGGCCGGCCAGGGGATTGTTTGATACGGCCTACCGCTTGGGAGTGGGCACCCAGCGTGGCATGTGAACTCTGTTTGGGGGGAGCGAGCACAGCCGACGGGACTGGGCACCCCTCGGCCATACAGTGTGTGCGTAGCGGCACGCAGTATGCGTGTGTGTGTGTGTGTGTGTGTGTGTGTGTGAGGGAGCGTGCATGAGCAGGCAATATCTTATTGCTGCTCACTGAAGCGTAGCTCCCCCTTTCAACTGTACTCCACTGCATTTTCGACTGCTGTCATAGACAGCTCCAGCAGCCATTGGAGAACTGCGGCCGTGCCTGAAAACACATTGACTGAACTGGAAGAGGCTGCCACACCTCCGAAAACTCAGATGATGGCACTATGTTTGCTTGCACGAAATCAGCTGTTTGGAATTTCAGCCAGTATAAAATAAAAACTAAATTGATTACAACTGATTGCATAGCACCATTGGAAAGGCAACGTTGTGCTGAACAACTCTGCCACTCATACTTTGCGTGTAGCACTTACGGTTCAAGAGATATTCACATTTGTTTGTGGCATGCTGATTATGGCTTGATTTTGCTTAGAAAGGCCCAGGATGCAGTGCTAAGAGAATACAGGGCACAAGTGGTGGAAGTCTCAAAGAGCTCTTGTGGTATGAATGAGTTATTGCAGTTTTAAGGGCTAACCTCAACAGCGTTTTGTATAAGTGGGATGTTTTTTGGTTGGGACAAAATAGCCAGCATTATACTACATGAGCACTTACTCTTTTTTGGGGTTGCTATACGTTTTAGATTTTGAGCAAGACTTACAGTATAAGAAGCAGCTGTCTGAAAGAGACAGTATGTGTTTTTGTACTTCTAGGTAGACGGTATGACGCCATTAGCCCTCTGGTTGGGCGTGTATCACTGGGACTTGGAAAAGGACTTTAGATACCTCAACTTAGTCATATTGCTTATGGGCTTACGCAGCTAAAAATGTTTGTATTAATAGCTTTACAGTAAGAAAAAATTACTCAACGTAGTAATCTTTCCTCCAAGGAGTCCTTTAGCATCAGTAATTTTTTTGCACTTAGCTGGCTAGGTGCAACTGCCCCGGAGGTGTGCCTTTAAAGAGATATTTAAATGAGCATTGGGCCAAGCCAAATCAAAAACAGGAGGGGGTGTGAGCTGAGTGGGAGCAGTTAAATGCTTCAGATTTTTTTCAAGGAAAAACATGGGCAAATGCCCTGAAAAAGAATCAACAGGATTCAAAAAACATGCAAATGTCAACAAAAGTGGAAACAGAAGCAACACAAGATAAAACCTCATCAATAAGAAAGCCAAATTTGGTAAAAGGTGACATAAGAGCCCTTCTCCAACAGGTGAACCGGGGAGGAAGGGTGGGAGCTTAATGATGCTAAAGGACCCCTTGAAAGAAAGATTACTGCAGTGAGTAATTTTTTCTTCTTACCCCAGGAGTCCTTTAGCATCAGTAACTTTTTTGCAGACTACCCAGCAGTACCAAGTGGGAGGTGGGCAGAGAACCTACTTATGAAAGAGGCTCTGCAGAACCGCCCTGCCAAATCTGGCATCAGATCTGGTCTGCACATCCACACTGTAGTGTTTCACAAAGGTGTACACAGATTTCCAGGTAGCTGCTTTGCAGACATTCAGTAAGGGAATGTCCCTTGCTGCTGCAAGCGAAGCTGCAGTGCCCCTGGTGGAGTGGGCCCGGAGCCCCACTGGAGGTTGCTTACCAGCTTTCTCATAGCAGAATATACTACAAGAGACCAACCAACCAACGAGAAATAGTTCTTTTGGTAGATGGTTTTCCTCTGCCTACATACCCATAGATGAGGAACAACTGAGTGGAAGAGCCTCTGGACTGCCTAGTATGCACTAGGTAGTGAGAGATGGCTCTTTTGACATCCAAGTTGTGGAGCTTTTGCTCGCCAGGAGTGGATGGCTCAGTAAAGAAGACAGGCAGAGTAATGGACTGGTTCAAGTGAAACTCAAACCACCTTTGGCAGAAATTTCCCATTTGTCCTGAGCTCAACTTTATCGTCGTGAGGGATGATGTAATTCGGCTCAGTGCACAGGGCCTGTAGCTCTGAAATCCAACACGCGGATGTCATGGCTACCAGGAAGACAGTCTTCCAAATTACAAACTTGATGAGGGCGATGGATATAGGCTTGATAGGTGGATTCATGAGCCCATCTATGCAAAAGTTCAGGCTCCAAGGAGGAACAGGTTTCCTGGCTGGAGGCTGGAGGTGCAATTGGCCTTTGAAAAACTGTTTAAAAATGTCACGGGGAAAAAAATGTTTTCTTCTTTCCCACCAAAAGGTAGGCTGAAATTGCCACCAGGTGTAGCTTGAGTGAAGATGGTTTCAAGCCCGACGCCTGTAGGTGTACCAGGTAGTCTAGCAGCTGAGGATCTGAAGCTGATAGGGGTTCGACCTTTTCACTCTTGCACCAGAGGGAAAACCTTTTCCATTTGGCTGCATAAGTCTTCTTCGTGTTCGTTTTTTTTAGCCATCCTCAGTATCTTAAGGACCTGTCCAGAGTACTGTGACGATGGAAACTCTTAACTCCTCAAGAACCAGTCCCTGAGGTGAAGAAAGTGTGTGTGTCTGGGTACTGCACTCCCATCTGAAGAAGGGTCAGCAGGGAGAGAGAGTCAGAAGCAGGCGAAAGGGCCTGTTGCAGGACACTGAGAGGAGAGGGTAGCAGGCTTGCCTGGGCCAGTCCTGATCCACTAGGATCATCGATGCAGGCTGCTGAGTTTCAGCAAAACCTTGAATATCAGGGGAGAGGGAGGAAATGTGTATAAGGAACCTCCCTGACCAGTCCAGGATCAGGGCATCCAGAGGAAGTGTTCCCAGAACTGCGGGCCTGCAACAATACTGAAGAAGCTGAAAATTGAGAGGAGAGGCAAAACAGATCCACGTCTGGCGTGCTCCACCACCTGAACACTGTGGCTAGTACTTGCTTGTTCAGTGTCCATTTGCTCTGACCTTGACTGAGCATCCGCCAGAGTACTGAGTTTGCCTGGGAGGTGAATAGCTGAGAGGCTAACTCCCAGGGAGAATACTACAGACCAGAGCTTCAGAGCTTCCAAACAGAGTATTCCTGATCTGGTACCACCCTGCTTTTTTATGTAGAACATTGCAGTGGTGTTGTCCATTCGAATTTGAACCGCCTGCCCTTCTATGCTGGGAACGAAAGCTTTGAAAACTAGTAAGACTGCTCCGAGTTCCAAAAGATTTATGTGCAACTGTGACTCTTCGGGAGTCCAGTTGCCGCTTACTGAAGCGCTGTCTAAATGAGCTCCCAGCCCAAAAGGGAGGCATCTGTGGTGATCACCTTTGTGGGAAGAGGAGCTTGAAAGGGAACCCCTGCCTACAAATTTGCAGGGTTCTTCCACCACAGCAAGTTTTGGAGGAACTGCTCCAACACAGGTATCAACTTTGAAAATCTGTTGCTTCTCTGAGACCAGTGAGCTCTGAGGTAGGCTTGCAGGAGTCTCATCCTGTACCTGACCCCTGGAACTACTGCAGTCCTAGAGGCCATATGTCCCAGAAGTTTGAGGAAAAGTCTGGCTGGTCTTGGCTGTCCCTGGGTGAAAGAAATAATCTGCCACTGAAAGGAAACTCTGAATTCTTTCTTGCTGGAGGAAAGCATATCCCTTCTGAGCGTCCAGCTGGGGCCTTATGAAGGTGAGCAGCTGGGTGGGTTCCAGGTGAGATTTCTAGGAAACCCAGAGACTCCAGAGTGCTTTCTGTGAGGCAAGAGAGATTCCTTGACCTGGCAAGGAGACTTTGCTACTATGAGTCAGTCGTCCAGATAGGGGTAGAGATAGAGACAGACACAGTCTCCTGAGATGTGCTGCTACCACTGCGAGACACTTGGTAAAGACTCTTGGGGCAGAGGACAGTCTGAAGGGCATTGCAGTGAACTGATAGTGACCCGAAGGAAGTTTGAACCCGAGAAACTTCCTGTGAGATCTCCTTATGGGTATGTGGAAGTAGGCATCCTTTAAGTCGAGGGAGGTTAGCCAGTCTCCCTGCTGTAATGACTGTATGACCAGTGACAGAGTGGCCATTCTGAATTTGGGTTTTTTCAGATGTTTGTTTAAATATCTGAGATCTAAGATAGGTCATCACGCCCCCGTTTTTCTTTTGTGTCAGAAAATACTTGGAGTAGAGGCCCTTGCCCTTCTCGTGGGTGGGGACACACTCCACTGCTCGAAAAGCCAAAAGGTGTTATACCTCCATTTCCAACAGCGGTATCTGTGTTGGGGACAGAGGTCTTGACACCTAGGTATATTTGAGGTCTGACAGCTGCTTGAACTGTAATGACAGACCCTTCTCCACTATCTCCAGCACCCACTTGTCTGATGTGATGAGGGACCAGTGCTGAAGATAGTGAGAGAGTCTGCCTTCAACTGGAAACGGGGAGGCAACCTGGACACTCACATCAGGACTTAGACTGAGAGGCAGATGGCTGGGTAGAGGTGGCTCTTCTTTGGCCCCTTCTGCCCCTGAAATACCTCCTGTACTGGCTAAAGTCAGACTGGGGATAGGGATTGTAAGGCCTGGGAACAAAACTTCTGCCCCTACCGCCCCTGGGACAGAATCTCTGAGGGGTGGCGGGTTAAGGCTTGAATGAGTGGCTCTGCCAGGAGGCCTTGTACTCATTGACTTTTTTTTTTTTTTTAATGTAAGCAGTGGTCCTGCAATCAAACAACATATTTTGATCACAGGGAAAATCCCTGGCCTTGTTCTGAGTGTCTGTGGTCAGACTGGTTGTTCTAAGCCAGGCGAAGTGTCAGAGAGATAGAAAGGGCCATCACCCTAGAGGCTGCATCACTGTTGTCTTCTGCCATGTGGAACTGGTACACAGTAGCTTTGAGGGCAATTTTTGATGTATCCACCAGCTCCTGCACCACAGAATCTGATCCATTGAGGGCGATAGCCAGGACAGATTTCCAAAGGACATTCTGATATTTGGCTGTGAATGCCATGTAAGAAGAAAGCCTGAGAAGCAGGGAAGCTGTGGCATACATTTTCTTTGCTATAAAGTCAATTTTCTTGGAATCCTTGTCAGGGGGAGAGGGCGACAAGGAGACTCCAGATTTCTCACAAGCTGCCTGCTGCACTATACTTTCGTGGCTAGGGTGTGCAGACAGGAACTCGGTACCATTTTGAGAGAATTATTATTTTCTCTCAAACCGCTTATCAACCCGATACTAAAGTGGGGTGTTGAAGCACCTTCATGGTATTTTTATGATGACTGCGGGCATGCACAAGAAACATATTGCGGCAGGTTGCCAGAAGCAGGTTGTGGAGGCACGGCACTGTTGTGGCCAATGCCCACACAGCCTTTAAAGGCTTGGCCCGCTTTCCCCAGTGCTGTGGCACGCTGCTGCCGACACTAGTTCAGCCAGCGTCCCACAACCTTGTAAGGTTTCAGCCACTGCAATCAGGGGCCATCTCATCACTGCAGCATAAGCCATTTGCTGCAATGAGGGTGCGACCTGTCATTGCTGGGCGGAACCTTGGCACTCTGATATTGTTTGTGAACATGGCGGCGGCTTGCCACTGTGATCGCAAACAATATGAGTGAGACCCCCCCGTGCCAATGTGGTGCCCAATCCCCCTCGGCAGCATGTGCCCCACCACAGTGTCCGTGTGCCGACAGGGGCCCCAATCCCGTGTCAGTGCCCGTAAGCATGCGTTCTTTTGCCCGGCCGGAGGGCCACTCTCCCCATTGCCATTATGTCCCCCATGTTTCATTCTGTCGGCCAGGGAGCCCACTCACGCATACAATCCCCCCAAAAAAAAACACACCTAGTGCAGTTGTGCTGAGGGGGTGCCCAAACTCCCTCGGCTCTTGTGCCCCTCCTTTTGTGCCGATGGGGGTGCCCAATCCCCCGTCTGCTAGAGCTGCCCCCACCAAAAGGAACACTGTGTTGGCATGCTGGGAGCCCACCCCAACATGCCAAATAGCCCTGTAAAAAAAAGGAAATCATCCCATGATGTTTTTTTCACCCTGTTTAACCTCGCCAGCTCCCTGCCCCCTCACAACCCGCGCCCACCCTCTGTGCACCCTGCCTCCCCACACCCCCCCTCACCCCATACTTACCTGCGGACTGTGCAACGATCTTCGGTGGACCAGGAACACATCTGCACTCTACAAAGCCGACCGCATACTGAGGAAATGCCGGTAAGCTGTATAATGACATAGATAAGGTTTTTCCACTTTGATGCATATCTCAGGCATTTTTTGGAATTTTGGCAGCAAATTTTCAACATGGGGTTTTGGTATCCCTCCTCATGAATTCTGCCACTGTCATTGGCGTTATTCGACCTCAAAAGGTGATTTTGCGGTCACTGCGTGGAATCACCTTTGGGACCCGATTAACAAAACGACAGTGCCAGTGTTCACGAGGTGGGCTCTCAAAAGCCTATGTTGCAAATTTGGTGAAAAATCCAAAATTATTATTTGACGAGCATTGCACAGTTGCTATGCACGTCAGAATTCAGGAATCTGCAATATTTTCACGCCTAGATTTTCAATGTTGCATTTTTCCTCACCTCCTTATGAACAGTACAGCTGTCATTTTTCACATCCTGGCCGAAATGTGTTTTCGCACTTCCGGCGCAGAATAGGGTGGTCGCTGTGGGAAATCCTGTTCAGGACACATTAAGGAAATCACAGTGACACTGTTCATGAACAGAGATCCTAAAATGCCTAAGTTAAAAATATTGTGATGAAACTCCATAAAATGACTGTGCTACGAGCATGCGTTGTGCTGTTTCCATGCACGCCTGTAACTTGGCAAATTAGTAATATTTTCACGCCACATTTTCATCACTGGCATTTTTCCACACCTCCTTATGAACAGTACAGCTGTCATTTTGCACATCCTGGCCGAAATGCGTTTTCACGCTTCCGGCGCAGAACGAGCTAATCAAAAAGTAAAACTTTCACTCAGCACACTAAAGAAAATAATTTGGGGAAAACTTTACCCAGATAAGCACTAGGAGGCTGTCAACAAGGAAAGTTGGGAAACACCTCAGAGGCAATATTGCTCAGTCCAGCAGAGAAAAAAAATTCTGTCGAAAAATCAGTGTTTGTGACACATAAGGATCGAGCGAGTAAGAGAGGGGGGAGTGACCAAGCTCAACTGAGCTCTGTCGGGACTGCTGCAGATTTCTTTGTGGGCAGAAAAAGGCGCCAACGCTGGCAGGAGCCCAGTACAAAAGGGCAGCCTGCAGCGCCAGCAGAAACGGAACGAGCAAGTGAGAGAGGGGGAGGGAGGGAGCTCAATGGAGCTCTGGAGGGACTGCTGCCGATTTCTTTGTGGGCAGAAACAGGCACCAAAAGAGGCAGGAGCCCAGTACAAAAGGGCAGCCTGCGGCACCAGAAAAAATGGAACGAGCAAGTGATAGAGGGGGAGTGAGCAAGCTCAACAGACCTGTGCCGGGACTGCCACAGATTTCTTTGTGGGCAGAAAAAGCTGCCAACGCAGGCAGGAGCCCAGTACGAAAGGGCAGCCTGTAGCGCCAGGAGAAACAGAATGAATGAGTGAGGGGGGGGGGGAGTGAGCCACCTCTATGGAATTCTGTCGGGATAGCTCCGGATTTCATTGTGGACAGAAAAGGGTGCCAACACAGGCAGGAGCCCAGTACAAAACAGCAGCCTGCAGCACCGGGAGAAACAGAACGAGCGAATGACAGAGGGGTAGTGATTGAGCTCAACAGACCAATGCAATCAACATTTGGCATTGACAAATGCTTGTTTCTAAATGCATTATAGATAGGGACCAGGGTCTTTGAAGATGAAAGACCCTTCATCACCCTATAATCTTCATCGACATCCTGGTTGGGCTCCTGTGTAGGGAGGTCCAGGGTATCCAGCATATTTTATATAAATGTAAACATAGGAGGAAGGATCCTCGTGGTCACCCGGGGGATCCCCAAGGAGAGGGTCCGGGGACTCCTGGGGCTCAATGCCCTCAAAATCCATGTCAGGGACATCATAAAATTGATCACCATCTGCGTCACCCTCATAGTCTACAGAAGAGAGAACTGTGGAAGAGTGCTCCCCAGCCCCAGTAAATCGAGGACCCATCATTTGAAGGGTCTGAAACAGTTGCCATGCTTTTTCCATATCTTGCACTGACGGAAGAACCTGCGCAGTTCGTAAGTGTTTTGTTTTTTCTGTATGCTTTAAGCTGCCTGTTGTCTTGCTATTGGCTTTCCCAGGAGCAGCGGGAGCATATCTGTCTTGACAGAGTTTCTTTTTAGCCATTTCATCAGGGGCTTGATCAAGCTTCTTTTTTTCCAGTCACTCTTATTTTTCAATTTGTGAGGCACTTCATCTTTGGAAGCTTTTTTTTTTTTTTTTGGCTGGGATCTGGAGGGTTCCTCGATACTTCTGCTTTTGGTATTAGTACTTCTGAATGGCCCCTCGTCAGAGGCTTTGATTTATCCTTAGCCATAATAATCAATGGTATATCTGCTATATTTGCCAATTTAAGCAAAGCAAACCAGTTCTGGACCTACAAACTGAGTGCAGGTTTCTATGACAATGCCACTGGCCAGTCCTGCCCCAGTTAATAAACTCTATTACTAGTGCCTTTTTTTTTTTCCTTTTTTGGTTGTAAAACTGGGATCTATACCAGTGCCAATCTTAATAGAAACCCAGTAATACTCAACTGCGCACAGGTGGCTGCTGGACCCTTATGGACAGTCCTGACACAGATGATACCAAGGTCCAGTAATATAACAAAAAGTTTCCTTGTAATTGTCAATCTAGAGAACCTCCACCCCGGCACTGTTTAAATCTGAGGAAATCTACTACAGGTGCCTCGCGGTAAACCGCACGAGATCTGAGGTAAAAGACAAGGCAACTGTCCTAATTCGACAGTTCCCACAAGAATGTGCCCCAAAAATGAGGGAAACAGTTGAAAATAAGCACCCGCAATAAAATAAGGCTTTAAACCAAATAGTCACAGTAAAAATAAAGTCAAAATAGCACCGCCACACTAAAAATAAAAAATTTGTGCAGCGCTAATCAAAAAGTAAAACTTTCACTCAGCACACTAAAGAAAATAATTTGAGGAAAACTTTATCCAGATAAGCACTAGGAGGCTGTCAACAAGGAAAGTTGGGAAACACCTCAGAGGCAATATTGCTCAGTCCAGCAGAGAAAACACTTCTGAAGCATTCAACAGCTCTCACTCGGCTCACACCCCCTCCTGTCTTTTGATTGGATTGGCCCTACGTTCATTTAAATATCTCTCAAAGGCACATCTCCGGGGCAGTTGTACCTAGCCAACTAAGTGCAAAAATGTTACTGATGCTAAAGGACTCCTGGGGTAAGAATTGCTAGTTTACCCCTTCTTGGGGTATCACAATATCAAGGATGCATGTATATCCTCAGATTAAGAAGTGTGTGTGCTCTCCAAATGGATGTATCCAATTGTATATGGTTTGTCCTAGATATGGAAATGTAATATGTATGTTAACATATGAAAATAAGAAAAATAAAGAACAAAAAAAAAAAAAACAACCCCGAATAAATTACTCTCGAATGCCATCGTTGTCTGGAGCACTGGTACTGAAAATCATAATACCACAAGGATGCCCCCTTCCCGATCCCAAACAGCTGCTCAAAGTTCATTCCTTGGTGTCCAATGGTTGTTCGCTCTCTCACACTGTCTCTCAATCCCCAATGGTAAATGTCATTAACTTCCCTGGTGTCCAGTGGTCTATCGTCTCACATATGATCCCCAATGGGCAATGTCACTAGGTTCCCTGGTGTCCAGTGGTCCCTCTGCCCCTACTTGTTCTCGGATGGTGAATATCATTAGATTCCCTGGTGTCCAGTGATCACTGCTCCCTCAAACAATCACAGCCGGCGAATGTCATTAGCTTCCTTGGTGTCCAGTGGTCCCCTTCCCTAACCTGATCCCTAACCATGAATGTCAACAGCTGATCTGGTACAGTATCCAGTTGTTACTCCTCCCCTCACCCAATCAAAGGTAAATATCATTACCTTACCTTATGTCCAGTGTCTTCCCTTACCCGATCCCCGACAGCAGATGTTATAAACTTCCCTGCTGTCCAGTGCTCCCCCTCACTTACTTGATCCCCAATGATGAATGTCAATAGCCTCCCTGGTGTCCAATATGGTTCAATGACCACCCTCCATGCCCCTACAACAGCCAGCACTTATCCTCTGTCACCTCACTGGTTGGTCACTGTCTGTCCTGCACAGGTCCCGCTATCGCTACACGCTGCTGTATAGCAACATAGGACTTGTGGTCTGACAAGTGGCAAAGTATGTATAATGCACTTCTGCATATGCCCGCAGACTGTCAGATTTCAGCAATGATTTATCACATGCAATACCCCTCACCCTGGTGTACTACAGACTTTTTCACCCATACCTGGCTGAAACTTTCAGACCACCACCCTTCACAACTACATTAGTGATGACCCTTACCTTCCACCAGAAGGGGTGTTTGGTACCTGTAGGTCAATGTCCATTCCCTGGATGTCTTCCCTCCGGCTGCTCTGCTCTCGTATACCTTTCCTCCTCTGACCTCTGTCTACGTAATATCTTCTAAATGGCATCTTCAGTCCATCTTGTACCTGCCCCTAGAAGCACAGAAGCTGGCAGCAGATAAGGACCGCTAGGCCCATCCAGTCTGCCTGTATAGCCTACCTGTATACTTGGTCATTGGTTTTAGTTTCTCCTTTGTACCTCTAGGGTTCCCTTATGCCAATCCCATGCATGTTTAAATCCCGCCACTGTGCTCGCTCCTACCACCTCCTTGGGCAGGCTATTCTGTGCATACACCACCCTTTCTGTGAAAAAGAACTTCCTCACTTTACACGTTATCCTGCTCCCCTCTAAACTCGTATCATGCCCCTTTGTTCCTTTCCTGTACTGAAGGATGTTTTCCACTTGCACCTTGTTTATGCTCTTAAGATACTTGAAAGTTTCTATCTTATCTTCCCGTTCTCTCCTCTCTTCCAGTGTATACGTATTGAGGTAGTTTAATCTCTCCTCATAAGTCTTCTGTTGCAAGCCCTGCACCATCTTAGTCACCCTTCTCTGAATCACCTCCACCCTGTCTACGTCCTTACAAAGATGCAGCCTCCAGAACTGCACACAGTACTCTATGAGGCCTTACCAGTGTTTTGTATAGTGGTATCACCACCTCCCTCCTTCTGCTGGTGATATCCCTTCCTATGCACCCCAACATGCCAATGGCCCTTCCTACAGACTTTGTACTCTACTTAGCTACCTTTAGGTCATCTGAGATGGGATAATCCCAAATCCCTTTCCTAGCTGGTGACTATCAGCAACTCCCCACCAATCCTGTAGCTCTCTGCAGGGTTTCTGCACCCCAGGTGCATGATTTTACATTTCTTCACATTGAACTTCAGTTGCCATACTTTGGACCATTTTTTCCAGCTTTCCTAGGTCCCTCATTTTTTCCACCATGTTGCAGATCTTGGCATCATCTGAAAAACAGGCAAACCTCCCCTTCCAGTCCTTCTGCAATGTCACTAATAAAGACTTTAAAAAGGACTAGCCCCATGACTGACCCTTGAGGTACTCCACTGGTTACCCCTATCCTCAGATTGGATCCCATTTACCACCACCCTCTGCTTCCTGTCCTCCAACCAGTTTCTAACCCAGTTCACCATCTTGCAGCCCATACCCAGGCATCCAAATTTATTTACCAGTCTTATGTGGAACAGTGTCAAAGGCCTTGCTGAAATCGAACTAAGCGACATCTACTGCTCCCCCCGATCCACCCCCTTCTTTACCCAGTCAAAAAATCTATCAGATTTGTTTGACATGACCTTCCTACTGTGAATCCATGCTGCCTTGGATCTTGTGCTCTGTTGGATTCTAGGTGTTCAACAATCCTTTCCTTAAGCAGTGCCTCCATAATCTTACCCACTACTGAGGTGAGGCTGACCAGACTATAGTTTCCTGCCTTCTCCCGGTTTCCATTTTTGTGAACAGAGACTACATGTGCCCTCCTCCAGTCCTCCAGAACTACTCCTGTATTGAGTGGCTCACTGAACATGGCTGCCAGTGGTACTGCTAGCTCCATCTGTAGTTCCTTTAGTATTTTGGGATGTATGCCATCTAGTCCCATTGCCTTGTCCACCCTCAGTTTTGTGAGCTCCTCAAGGACTCTCTCTTCTGTAAATGTACTGTTCACCTCCTCCCCCACATGTATCTGATGCCTAGCTGTGGTCCCTGTCCCTCTCCTTCTTCAGTGACAACTAAGCAGAAGTATTTATTCAGTATGGGCACCTTTTCCAGGTCTCCTGCCACACACTTCCCCCTTCCTCCCCTCTGAGCCTTACAATCCCACCCCTAGCTTTCCTTCTCTCACTGATGTGCCTATACAATGTCTTGTCGCCTTTCTTCACCCGTTGTTCTAATCTTTCCTATGCCTGTGCCTTTGTGCTCCTAACAGCTTTCCTTGCTTCCTTCATACAATTTTGGTATACCACCCTATCCTCTTCCTTCTGCTACCAAAAGGATCCCCTCTGCAAGGATCACTCTGCAAATCCACTGCTTTGCAGACCATCTGTATTTTATATTTTCCTGCACTTTTATTACGTACTGTATTTCTGGTCAAGATTTTCACTCTGTCTCTCTCTCTTGGCGTTGTCCCAGGTCTCTAGAAGATTGCCAGAGTTACGCCTATACTTAAAAAAGGAGACGCAAAGGATATCAACAACTACAGGCCCATAGCCATCCTCTCTGTGCTAAGCAAGCTACTGGAGAAGCTTGTTGCAACCCAACCATTGACTATCTTACAAAGAACAACCTTCTCTCAGACACTCAGCATGGTTTCAGAAAAGGACACAGTACTTCAACCGCTCTTCTCAAAATTCTCCACCGATGTACTCTGCAACATGGACAAATGCCTACTCACTAGAGCAGTATTTATCGATCTTACCAAAGCTTTTGAGCTTGTTGATCATCCCCTGCTTCTCTCAACCCTGCATAGACTTAACTTCTCATCCTCAGTAGCTGACTGGTTTAACAACTACCTATCAAACAGATTACAACTTGTTAAATTCAACTCCGCTCTCTCAGATGTGACCAGCACTGACATCAGAGTACCCCAGGGCTCCATCCTGGGACCTCTTCTTTTCTCACTATATATTAACAACATAGATTATGCCATACTCTCCTGCTCAGCTATCCTATATGCTGATGACCTCATTCTCTACTCCAGCGCTGACAAAGTTAACATCATTGACGAAAACCTCTCCTTGGATTTCAGGAATGTGCAAACATGGCTAAATGCTAATAAGCTCATCCCTCAACACAAAAAAGACCCAAGCCATGCTATTTGGCACTATCCCCAAACTCAGGGCCTGTAAGGACCCCCTTCTAGTCCATGACTCTGGGGGAAGGGTCTCTCATCGACTGTGTCACATCCTTCAAATACCTGGGAGTCCTCCATGATAAATCCCTTGATTTCAGTCTGCACATCCAGTCAACCTGTAAAGCAACAAATGCCAAACTTGGAATCACCTATAAGACTTGTCACCTGCTAACACCATCCGCCAAATTGGCAACTGCCAAGGGTATTCTGCTTCCAGCGTTGACATATTGTGTCTCCACTTTTGTTAATGCCCATAAGACTGCTCTCCATAAATGGGATGCCGCGTATAACAACATATGTCGGTATGCCTCCTCTTCCCATCGCATCAAGCACCACTGCACACTATATAGCGACCTAGGCTGGCTCTCCCCAACTGCCTACCGACTATACTCCCTAGGGACCCTCACAGACTCTGTAATCCATAACCAAACCCCCTCCTCCCGTGCAGCTCTACTTGTACCACGGACTACGTTCGGCAAACAAATTTCTACTTACCGTACCCAGGTGTCTTACTTCAAAAGGCTCTGGAGCATTTCACTGCACCGCCCCGGCCACCTGGAACTCCTCCCTCCTGCCCTGAGGCAGGCTAACTCCCACCCAATCTTCAAAAAAACTATAGCGCCACCTATCCCGGGACCCCTGCACATGCTTTGATCCCTTAATGCCTCACAGCTAACCACCCTATTTCGCCCAAGACACTGCTGCACTTCTAAACAAGCTTTGCTATAAAATGTCTTTATAGCTGCCACTTAGCCCAGTTTCAGTTGTTATTTGCATGTACGAATGTCACTTCTGTCATCTCTGCATAGCTATAAGTATTATCTAGAGTACTGTCTGACTTGATCTGTATTCTAACCTACCTGCAGGGCATGAAATTCGTAAAAAAAGTACATGCCCACAGGGGCATGTAAGCAGTAAACGTACATGCCCAGCAGAATTTTTACATGCCGCCTTTTTTTTTTTTTTTTTAAAACACACACAGTTTCATTTTGTGATTATCAATAATAAACACAAGAAAAACTGACCGTGTGTTGTCTGAATTATTTAAGTGCCTTTCTCAGATCCTTGTATTTAGAATTAACAGCCACAGATCTTTTTTTTCCAAGCAGAGCCTTCTATTTAGATAGTCCTAGTATCACACTCCCACAACAACAGAGTACTGTACTAAACTAAACATTTTTACCTTTAATTAATAACACAACACATTATTTTTATTTGGAATTAAGTAGCCCACATGTACCTTAACTAAAGAGTAGTTGTAAAAGAAACATTCAGCATCAAGAGATTTTGTTGAAGAGAAAGATATCTTTTTTATTTAGATTACAGATACTCCTCCACACTAGTAGCTTGTTGTTAAAAAGCTTTTAGAAAACTATATTTAATAGAGTGAAAGATGGATCCTTCCTTGTATTTAGATTTTCAGTAGGCAACTCAAGCAAGTCACAAGTTGAAACTTGCAGTGTTATGTCATGTAACTTTTAAATGAACTTTTTGCAATCTTTACTGAGGCACGCATAGAGTAGAACTTTATATAATTATATTCTAGGTAGTTTACACAGTCAATAACTGTAGCTCCCTCCTTTCCCAAACATTCAGCTACCTTCCTCAGCTCCAAGTAGTAGTTAATGAGCTTTTTTTAGATGTTTGGAATTAAATTATTTGACTTGGCTTCTGATAGGTCACGAGCTCAATTTTGTAATGACTGTGTCTCTGACTGAGAAGGGGTTTCTTTTTAACAGATTAGACTCCCCAGCAACAGGGAATAATTAGTGATCAACTACTTAAAAAATGATGCTGCTTTCAAAACACTGCAAATTGCTCCCTCACTATAGACCTGCCCTTTTTAATGTAAAAGGTAATGGATTAGAAATTAGAAAACACACACAATCAGACTGAGACTAAATAATTACTAAGTAGTTGTAGTGTAGTTGCATAGCTCCCCAATCTTTTTTCATATAGCTACATCCTTGGTTCAAAGAAGTTATACAGAAACACAGAGCTTTTCTATTTGGTGGCTCGGTGTTCTATTATGTGGTAAACACTAGGTGAGAGGTAGTGTGTAGTCCAGATTTTTATTGACAAACAGAATAGCAGATTTTCCCTGCAAATTCAGCTACTAGGCTGAGACTGTGTGACTGACTAGATAGAATGAAGAAAACAAAAGACTACAGCAGAGTGCAAAAAGACTGGCCACACACTCCCCCCTCACTCTGCTGCAGTTTAGTTGTACAGTTGCTTTAGTACTGCCTGTCTGCCTCATATATTGAAGTTGCTAGGATCCCCAAAATGCAGTGCCACTGGTATCTGAGTGAAGACTGAGAGGTTAGTTCAGCTTTCAGTGCTTGGAAATCATTCAGTCTCTGTTATCTTCCCCACCCCCTTCTTGTCACTCAGACTACTTAATTTTTTTTTCATTCAATAAAAAAACGAGTACCTGTAGCTGCAAGAGGTTGATGGTGTTCCCCTCCCTTTTTCACACTAATGCCGATCCTCCTGAATCATAATACCTTATTTGTGTTCTGTTCTTGCTGCCACTTTCATCCATTCAATGAGAGATCTTGCGTCCCCTCCAGATACAGACCTTCACAGTCTCGCCCACCTCTCCACCCAAGAAGACCCCCATTCCCCTCCAACACCCCAAAGCAGTGTAAGAGCTCTTTAAAGAGCTGTTAGGTTCTTTTTCTTTTTTTTTTTTGTTATTGACTGAATGCGATTGTTGATCCGATTCCAAGCGCTGCACAGTACGAGTCACGACCTAGCTCTAGCTAGAGATCAGTAGATTGGCACGCTTTGCAGCAGTCTTCCTTCACACAGACTAAAAGGGGCGGGTATACTATCTCACTGCAGTCAGCAATTGGTGTCCGACTACTTCTGCGCACCTCCAGTGTGACGGACAGACCTGTTACACATTCTGAATGGATGTAGCGGGTGCCACTCTAAGAAGGGGGACTTCAGACTGCTTATTATTTCTCCCAAAAGAACCTCTCAGTTAACACCACTTCGGGACATCTCATGACTAAGTCAGAGTGTCAGCACTGCATCTGCGCTCGCTCCTACAGCGCCCCCACCCCCCTGAATTGACATCGCATTGGTTGGGGGGGGGGGGGAGACGACCAGAAGCGTAACTTAACATTGGGCAGATATTAAAAATGTAGCTCCACATAATTACCTTAGGAGCCCAACTGGGCAGGCACCAAACAGTACTAGGTGTCCTTACCTAATAGTGCCTGCCCTGGGGCACCTAAGGTATAGGAATTTCGCACCCTGCCTACCTGTACTATATATACTATGTACCTGTACTATATACTATGTATTGAACAATCTCATCTCATTTTATGTATGTATTCTCCCAGGTCATGCCTGAAAATAGTCAACTTTGGCTAGCGCACCTAATCCAGTTAACAAAAACTAAATAAATTTATGTACCACTTTATCAATATTTCTGCTTTCGTACTTTAACCTTTACTGTTTATACAAAATGTATGCTCTATTTGTAAATATATTTACTTTCATATCATTGTACTACCTTTAATTAACTCTACAAGATATTTATTCTTGCTCTCCCTACAATAACCCCTCACCAGGGACACACCTGGAAATAAGCATAGTCTCACTATGCCTTTCCTGGTCACCAATTTAAAAATAAACATCCTTTCACTCACACTGCGTCTTGCTGGTTCGTCACTGTCATATATCCCAGGTCACACAATGTGTCCCTAGCTAGTGCAGTAGTGTACTTTAGCCATCACAGTATTCATGACTCCTTTCACACACAGTGCGAGTCCCTGACTTGTTTGTCAGTGCCCAATTACCACTTCCCAATATGGAATCTCTAACTGATTGGCCAGTATCCATTTCATTCACTGGGTCTCCAACTGGTTCATCAGAGACCATTTTCCTTTTCATACACGTCTCTGACTACTCAGTGGACTACAGCAGTGTCATTTATCCCTGCCTCACAATGTGTCCATGAGTGGTTCATCAGTGACCAGTATTGTTTCGCTGTGTCCATAACTGGTTTGGCAGTGTCCTTTACTTTTGTCGCTCTCGCATACGCACACACATATTACCTATCTGGGTTACCCTTTCTAATGAGCAGTGGGCCACCGCCCTATATTTGTGTGCCACAATACACTGATATTTTGTTTAATCATCCAAAACTATATTTTATCACCACCCTTCTATTCCAGTTTTAAAGGCAACTCTCTATTACTTACTTCACACCCAGTCAGCACGAGACAGATATGTACTGCATGTGGATGTAGGGGTTCCAATGAGGCCCCCTTGAACCCCTATTGCAACTACAATTACTACAACCAATGCACTACGGACCAGCTTTTCAAAGCACTCGAGAATGCCACAAGCACCTGGTGCACCAATCATAGGCTACATGGGGCTTGAGGAATTCTCTTGGCCAGCGGTAAGGATTTTCACTCTCTTGCGCCAAGTGCCACAAGTTAGACCAGCTACCCTGGTCCAGCTTGCGGAATTCAGGGGGCCCTTTTTACAGCACCTGCACCAAATATCTGGTGCAAGCTGTCATACAATGAGGAAACTGTCGAAACTGCACACGAGAATAGAAAGTCAGGTGCAGCTGCAGCAATGGCGTTTGGTACAGCTACACCAAAAATGGGTTTGACCACCCTTTGAAAATCCAGCCCTATATGTTTAAGTAATGGGAAATCCTAAACAGTGACCCCTAGCTGGTTCCATAGTGTTAACTAATGCGTCTCGGACTGGTCTGTCAGTGTCCTTATGATCCTTGTCACACACCAAGCATCCCAGAGTGAATAATCTGTGACTATTATAACCGGTCACACACTAGGCCCGATTTTGGAAGCCACCTGCGTCGGACGCAACTTGCAACAGAAAAGTCTGATGCAGCTGTGGCAAATGCAAAAGTTGCTATTCCAGAAGGTTGGCAACTTGCATCAAACCTTCTGGAACAGCCGCAAAATTCGGTCTGTGGCCAAAAGATGGGCACAGTTGGGGGTTCTGGCACAAGTCCACGGATGCATCTGTGCACACGTGCGCAGGGGCCAGCCTAGGTGCCCCAAAGAGCAGCAAGCCTGGAACCCAGGCACAGAAGAGGCAGCCAATGGCAGGCTGTGGCATGGGGTGTTTTGTCCCCCAGGGCTCTGTCCCACTACTCTCAGGGCACTTGTGTCAGTAATGTGGAACGCCTGCTGTGGCAGGATAGTGCTAACCCCTGCAACCCCAGATTAATGTGTTGGTGCTATAGCGGCCCCAACAGACAAGTAGCCCAGATTCTTGTTCCTGATTGTACAAAAAGCATGGTCTCAGTCCATGCCCCCCACACTCCCGCCATGCCCACAAAGAACTGCCAACTCATTACCTGGTGGTCTAGTGGCCCTCCACCTTCCTCACCCCGATAGACAGTGGCGAACCACCCAGCATCTCCCCCCATCCCCAACTTGTTACTAGCACTTCCCTCCTCACACCACCATGGCCAGCTGCACAATGTGATCGCACAGACCACATACGCGTACTGTTCACTTACACAGTCTGTGCGAGCGCATTCTGCAGCTGGCTGTGGTGGTGTGAGGAGGGAAGTGCCCATTGCAGAAGCAGGTCGAGGACGGGGGACCGGGGCGGTTGACTACTGTGTCGGAGTGAGGAGGGTGGAGGGACACTAGACCACCAATGACCCGAGAATCCAAAGGGGATTGGGGGGTGGAATGACAGCTACAGCACTGTACTGTCTGGGCACAAGGGTGCTCACTGGGTAGTATACCAGTCCAAGCTAGCACCATCACACTCAGTGCCACATTCTGGGGGCGGGTTGCCACTCCCATCCATACACCCACTACGACATATCCTGCCCCTGGTGCACCCCTACAGGACCCTGTCTCACCTCACCCTATTGGCACATTCCAGTTAGACCACCTCCAAGCTGGTCTAACTGGCAGCCCCTCCCATGTCCATGGTGGGGCTTGTAAAATCCAAAAAAGAGGATGCAGCAGCCCCACCACAGAGCAAGCCCACTTGCGACCTGCTGCACTGGGTTGTCCGACGCCACCCTGGCACAAGTGGGCATTGATGCAACTGTGTCTGGAACAGATGCAGCCTGCGTTATAAAATCACGTTTGATGCAACTGTGATGCAAATCACAACTTGTGTCAAACACCTTTGAAGCAAGTCCCTTACGTATCTTTAAGCCCTTTGAAAATCATGCCTATTGTTTCACTATCTGCTCGCTGTATCTCGTAACTACTTCACATACTGCTTTGCCAGTTTCCCATAGATACCAGGATATAACACACTGTAATCCTGTTTTTCTGGTGTTTTCTAAATCTTGTTCTTCACACTTCGGAAAATAAAACCTGTTGTTCTTAAAGAGCTGCCGATACCTCAAAGAAAACTTTGAAAAACATAATAGTTAGGTAGAATTCAGCGTGTATTCCATATATATGGTATAGATTTCTCCTCCCCATTATTTATTTCTGAGGAAATGTGCATGAATACATGATCGTTATACCTCAGATTTCATCTACCTCTATAGCTTATTCCCTATTTCACGTCAGTCATCTGTTGTGACAAAATATGTTGCCATGGGAGTAACTAATGTCACAAGCAGTGCATTATGACTTTAAGTAACGAGAAAGCAACAGGAATAGATGAACTCTTCAGGAGCAAAGATCCTGTTTTCATGCAAATTACATCAGTAATAAATAATGAGAAGGAGGAATACAGAATGAATGTGAAATATAAGCTGAACTGTGTCTAAATATTATGTTTTGTTAAAGCTCTCCTGATGGCATCAGCTGCTCTTTAACACTTCAGAATGTGAAGAACAAGGCTGTCTCCTAAACCAGTTACAGCATTGATCACAAGTTTTATTTGGAAGCACAACTGAGCTGTCACAGACAGCCGACAGCCTCATGTGACAATTCAAAATCAGCAGCTTGAACTTCACTGAAATGTTCCAGTTACAGCCACCGCTCTTAAGCACTTTGTAAGAATGTAATTATCAACTGTTTAAATGCCAGGGGTAGAAAAACAGGCTGACATTGCATTATAAAAAAATAAAAATTCCACTTCATTGAGAACTTGCTACACTCTCAGTGCCTCATTACTACGGTGACATCAGGAAGGTACTCGAGGTTCGCTCTCCTGCCCCTGATGTCACTGAACTCGGCATTGAGAATCTGCTCATTCTCACTGAAAAGGGCACTGACTAGGGGAGTGCAAGAGATGCAGCTGCAGTATGGTCCACACTATCAGGGGGCCAACAATCTCAGAGGTCAGCATTAAAAGAAAACACTGCTTACATGCCAGCACTCTCCTGCTAATGCACATGCCTTCAGTTAGAGGTTCTATATAGAAAATAATTTTTTTTACCTTATTTTAGGTAGTTACATGCAAATTTAAAACAGTCCTGGCAAGCTTCCATTTTCAAAGGTTGCGGGTGCCATCTCAGGGGAGTCACTTGCTCACGTGACCGGGATATACTAATATGCTCCTGCCAATTCAGCACATTGGTCTGCAGGGGCATATTAGCATATCCCAGGCAGCGGTAAAACTTAAGAAAATAATCTGGTGTGGGAGGCAGAATACCAAAAACCTAAATTTGATATTCCGTCTCAAAGTCTTGCATTCCACCTATTCAAAAGAGCACACTATAGATTAAACTGCAGAGTGACTGCATGGAGCAGTGGCATTCCATCTGGAATACCAGCATGATGAAAATGGTATTCCACCTTGAAAACTGGTATGCAAAACAGGGCGGAATACCATTAAATTCAAGCCCTGCCGGCAATGGAGCGAGTGGCTCCCCTGAGATGGCAGCCTGCAGCCTTTGAAACAAGTTTGCCAGCACTGTTTTAAACTTAAATGTTAAGTTAGGAAAACAAAACATTTTTGTAAATACAACTGCTAACTGGAGGTATATGCACTAGCAGGAGAGCGCTGGCAGGTAAGCTGTGATTTCCTTTAAGGAAATCTGTTATTTTCAGGCCAGCTTGCAACTTCCTATTTGTACATTGCTGGGGCAGTCAGCAGTGGCAGCATCGGAGACTCTGCAGCAGATTCCAACTCAAGTTTCACAGCGTGTAGAGCCCCATTACTGAAAAAAATCAGATCTTGATCTGGTGTCCCCAGGAGTAGCAGTGAAAACTTACATTGTTCAGTTCACTGATCCTGGTGCCATCAAGGCAAAAGGATGACAGCATGGGCAAAACATGGATACTTAGTGGGCCCCATACAAAACAACCTACACTTTAATACTTTACATTCGCTAATGGTTTATTTTACGCTTACTGATGAGGAGTTGGGGTCCTACACAACTCTCAACCTTTTGCCACCGAAATTAGGGACTTGGACATTCAAAATGAGGGATTATGTGGGACACTAGCCCGCCAAATGAAGAACACATCTTCAAACATTGAGCTTCAAGCTTAAAACGCTGTGGAAACGGTTGCCTTAAGGTTCATTCTTGATTTAACAAGTTAGAAGATAATGACCGTTTTCTTTAAAGTCTATACAGCAACTTCTCCGTGTGGTCAGCCCCTACATTCGAGAGATATGCCTACAAAATATTATTTGGGGGGGGGGGGTGCTGAAGTGGTTGGCACAACCCTGTCAATAAAGGGCCGTTTAGTCGTACGCTACTTTATATACGTCTACGAGTGTCTTGATACGCAGCAGCCTACACGAGAAAGTGAAATTCGAAATCAGCGGGCATGCACGTGAGCCATAGTCCTGCCACCACCAGCGGCTTATCAACACTTCCCCTTCCCCGTCCCTGTTCGCGACCCTCGGTATTCTCAGCTCGAAATACCTCCAATTCCTGGTTCTCCAACTGCTCCAACAGCTTCTTGTAATTGACAGGGCTCTCAGCCATAGCAACCGCAGCTGGCATTTTCAGTCCCGGCAACTGACCCAAATCACCAAGAACATAGCCAGCTGATTTTTCTTTATCCGGTTCAAGGAACCTACAGTATCCTGGTCACGACGACGTATTGTCAGGTACCGGAAATTGTCTATTTTGTGTCTTTTATGCACTCTGCTACCCCCTACTGCCTGGGCGGGCTGCAGAAGAATAATACTTCGGAGTTGGAAAATTGGTGCAATAGCGCTTGATCTCATCGGCTAAGCAAACGTGTGCTGATCACCGAATAATTTACTCCTGAATAAATCGCCACGGTTTTACGGTCGGATAGTCTAACACACTAATAACTGTGCTTATTGAAGCATGGTTAATAAAAAATGGCATGAGTGAAAAATCGTGGGCTCTGACGGGGATATTTTCAAGAATTTACACGTGCATAGTTTTATTTTGGTCAGACAAATCATGCCAAGAGTAACATTTAGGGGTGCTTACGATTCTTACTTCGCAGCCATCTCTAATTACATGGGACAGCACTCATTTTACTCCCCAAATCGTTCTGTCCCCATCCGTCAAATGGCGCTGCCACCACACACAGAATGGTCTGTAAATACAATGGTTTAAAGTGTTCTGAGCTTGTTTCTCCACGTATGAAGATAACTTGTGAGGGTCTTTGTCCTTTATTTTTATTTTGAGTGTCCATGCCCTTGTATGTTAAGTGATAAAGGGTAGAGAGCAGGAATGCCAACTTTTAGGAATCTTTGAGGGTGCTCATTGCCAGTAGGTAGTATTTTTGCTGTGACCTAAAAATCCTTTGTTGCAGGCTGCGCTCGAAATATTGAGGGTGCTTATGTCAACTTTGTGGGTGCTACAGCACCCAAGCATCCATGGAGTCGGCTCCTATGGTAGAGAGGTATGACAACAATTAAAAAAATGTGGCATTGGTGAAGGACTAAGGGCCAGCACCGTTCGTGCCATATGGCGTTGGAACGATCCATTGCTTAACCTGACCCAAACTGGTGTCACCAGATAGAATGAGGAGAATTGCAGACGGTAGTGTAGCACTCCGGACCTCATTAATGCAACTTTTCTGTTACTATAAAAGACACAGAAAGCTACGGTATGATGAGCGATCCTGTGCTCCATAGTTTTTCTAATCTGTTTATTTGTGTTGGGGGGGGGGGAGCTTGGCCACCACATGTCATGTTACACAAACATTTGTCAATGCCAAATGTTGTCTTGCTGGTGTTGGCATTGGTTGTGCAGGAGTTAGAGAGATGTATAATAGGAATGGTAGTGAAGTGTGGAACCAACGTCATCTGCCTGTTTTGGTGGTAGTTCAGGTGGATGTTAAAGATCCCATGGCATTTCTCAAAAAGAGTAGGGGAATTTTATTAAACAAAGAAATCATAACAACATATAGAAGTAAACCAGGAAAGGAAAAAGCATATATCACGTAGTAATAAAAATACATAATAGGCATATATCCATGTCACAAAAACCAAAAACATGTACAGTACAACCGAACAGAAAAGAGTAGCAACTAAAACAAAAAGGTAATGTGTTTCCATAAAGATTGATAACGATGTAAAGAAAGTTGCTTACGTTCTAGTACCAAAACATGTAACAGAGCGTGTTCAATATGTTGTACAATAACAAGTGGAACAGTTGTAATTTGTTGCAATATTGACAGCGAGCTTGCTACATATAATATTTGCACATAGCAAAAATTATCCTAAGAGTACTAGGATGAAATCTAACCCAAGTACCAGAAAAATCCCCCAATATCAAAACTGGATATGTGATCCTGCTAAGAAATGGCCACTTCCACTTATTAGCTAGAGTTTTCCAAAACAATATAGCATCCTGACAATCAAAAAAGAAATGTGACATGGTTTCCTCAATATGAGGACAGGAAGGTTTAGGGCAGTATCTTTCCTGAGAAGACTTGTGTTTTAAATTACCTTGAACCTGTAATTTGCCATGGCAACAAAGCCAGGATACATCCCACATATGTAGTGGGATTCTCTTATCTCAAAGAATAGATAAAACACAGTCAGTTTGGGAAGAAGGACAATTAGGAAAGTGTAAAACAGGTTTCTTAATGTTAACAAATGTGTCATATAATTGCTTTCTGGATAATGTCAAGACAGAAGATTTTTGAAGTTTCCAAGACCTGATCTTGCGGAAACTGTCCACAGCATAGGATGGATAGCAAAACGTCCGAGACCGTACAGGTGGGAGAGTGTCCCATTTATCGATAATGGAACCTAAAGCTTAACTAATCCACATATCACTAATGTGAGATGTGTATCTGATGCTGTGAAAAATGTGGAAAAGAAAAAAAGCTATGGGGTGAATCATACCAAGTCCACCCTGAGTAATAGGCAAGTATGTAACATCCCTCTTAATTGGATTAAGCCTATTACCCCAAATCATCTGAAAACATACACTGAAGATGCGTGTTTCCAGGTGTCTGGGAGGAGCATATACAGGGCTAAGAAATAAAAAAATAGGAAGTATGAATGTTTTAACCACCAGAACTCTTCCTTTTCCCTAACTTCCAAGATTTCCATAAACCAACCTTATATTCTCCAAGCTGAAGACGTTTTTCCCAATTATAGGTTGCTGCATCCTCAATATTAAACCAAACTCCCAAAATTCTCGGGGGGGAGGTAGAAGTCTCAATGCCACCAACCGATGAAACAGTGTTGGACATAGGGTCCAAGGGAATAGATACGCTCTTTTGAAGGTTCAGCATACCACCAGAGATGACAGAAAATGTTTGAAATGCTTGAACCGCTCTATCACCTGATGATTTATTATGCATAAATAAAACAACATCATCTGCATACGCAGTGATCTTCACAGTGGGTAGGGAAGAATGGGGTGCTAGACCTATAATTTGGGAGTCCCACCTAATTTGCCTAATAATTGGATCCAGGGCAAAAACATATAACAATGGGCAACCTTGACGAACCCCAACAGTCTGGAGCAAAGTGTCACCCACAAACCCATTAATCACCGGGGTAAAATAAGTGAAAGAAAAAACAGGAGTAAGCCAATGAAGGAAGGTATCCGGGATACTATATAGGTGCAAAACTTGAAATAAATGTGAGCGGTGAACTGAATCAAATGCTTTGGCCTGGTCCAGTGAAAGAACAAAACCTGAAACGCTATTGTGATTTTTAGCTTCAAAAATTTCACGGAGGAGAAATAAATTCGCATTGATCGAGCGCCATGGAATAGCACAAAACTGGGCTGAGTCAATAAGATCCGGTGCTACCCTTTGTAGGCGTGTACTAAGTATTCGAGTCAAGATCTTGAAATCCGTGTTTAAAAGATGTAGAGGTCTCCAATTCAATAAAGAAGGGATATCACCTTTTTTAATAAATAAATTTGAGAAAGGATATGCCAAAGTTAGCAAGTTGAGAAGGGTTTTGTTAAACGTAATTGTAAACTTGGGTTAGTACTTCTAATAGGTCATCTTTAAATGTGGTGTAAAATTCATGTGTGAGGCCATCAGGACCTGGGGCTACCTGTAATTTAAGGTGGGAAATGGCACAGGCTACTTCCTCTTGAGAAATGGGGGCAATAAGGTCCTCAACATGGTGTGTAGCAAGCTGTCGAGCCGGAGCCGAAAAAATCATGGACAATTCAGGGGAGTTAGAGGGCAAAGTACAGAACTGTCTACGTAAATTAGAATTGACAAGTAAGAGCACACCAGAAATATCAGAAACAGTCTCTCCCGTTGCATCATAAAGTCCATGCATGACTGTAGCCTGAAGCCAATCTGCATAAGCTGCAAATGGATTTGCCAAGGGAGAGACTGATGTACCCACTCTCAAAAAAAAATCCAAATTGCGAGCACTGTTATACTGATGTGTAAACATTGCTGTTTGATAGTATTGATGTGTGAGGAATAGTCAACAAGGGAAGATACAGAAAGAGACATTAATTTATAGAACTGATTACTTAAGGTCAAATAAGTAAGATAGGAATCACGAACTAGGCGTTTTCCTATATTCTGAAAAAGTAGACGTAGGTTTAGTTTTGTATCAGACCACCATTCCCACATAGAATCATAGCAGCAGAGAACTGATATCCGTGCTTGAAATAGAGATCTAACTTGTGACAGGACAACTGCACGGTACAAGATAGTATTATTTAACTTCCATTGAAGTGGAGGGGTAAGAAAGGGCATAGTGTTCACATCAAATGAAAACATGCAAGTCAGTAAAAAATGGTCCGAAAGTTCCATGGGGCAAAGTGAAACGTGTTGTGGTGCGCAATACTGAGAAGAAAAAAAATAATCAATGCGGGTATGATATATAGACCTGTGATATGTATACCCAGCATCTGTTTTCAGGGAGCGGTAAGCATCAATTAACCTAGCAGTCTTTACCAAAGTAGATAAAGCAAGGGAATCACAATAAATCTTCTTCCCTGCTGCTGTTCTACAGGAAACATCAATAGAACAGTTAAAATCACCACCCCAAATAATAGGTCGCCTAGTACATAAATAAGGTTTAATGAGATCTAGTAAATGTATGCGAGCAGTTTTGGTCTGGGGGCCATAGATATTAATAAGACGAAAGGGTTGTCCCTGGAAAGTACAATCAAAAATCAGGGCTGTACCAGAATATCTATAATATGGGAAATGGAAAAAGCCATAGAAAAAAATAGGACGGCTCCCCGTCCGCCAAATCTTCCCCAAAAGTCCAATAGGAAGGTCTCTTAGTCCATCCCTGTTTAAGGTGCTGGACCTCAAAAAGCGAGGTGAGACGTGTTTCCTGTAGTAGGATAATATCTAAGGGAAGAGAGGTAGCAAGATGAAAAAAAAACATCCTCCTCTTGTAGCTTTTCAGGCTACAAACATTGAATGATGCTACTCTAATAAAGGCCAGAGTAATGAATCAGTCAGCCACTCCCATCAATAACAGTCATGTTCTTTTGCTTTTTACTCCCCTTTTTAGTTTTAGTAAGTTTATTGCAAGATACATCTGGAGGTTTAGGAGCAGTGAGATCTATGTCAGAAGGCAGTACAGAGGCTTCTGAATCACCATCAGAGTCATCTCTCCCACCCTTTAGACATTCAAAAGGGTTTGAGAGAGAAACTTCAGGAGCTCGGACAATTTTACGAGTGGTCGCCCTGGTGACTCTTCTACTAACCTGAAAACCTTCTGGGTCTACAAGGGGAGTGTCAGTAGTCTGAGCAGGAGGAGAGAGTGGGGCATGTTCTGCAGATTCCTTAGCAAGAGGAGTAACCTCCATATCAGTAGGGGGTTCCATTGTGGGTTGTGGTACTACTGGTGCAACCAGTGTAGTGGGGACGGGGGAGGAGGAGACAGCAGTGGTCCCGGATATCGAAATCTGAGTAGTAGATCGATCTTGGGCCTTCTTCTGTGCTTTCTGTATGAAGACATTCGGGTCCCACCCCTCATTACGGTTTTTGCTGGCCCAGGGACATTGATGATATGCATGTTCTTTATCACCACATAGATTGCACTGAAACACATTAGTACAGGAAACACTAGGGTGACCAAACCCCCCACATAAACTGCATTTCATCGGGTCACAAGTACTACTGAGGTGCGTATGGGATCCACATTTATAGCAGGCCCTAGGTTGGCCTCCGTAAAAGCAAACACCCCTGTCTTTACCTAAAAAAAAGCTGTTAGGGAGATGAATGACTTCCGAATTGACCTGAAACAGTTTCACTCAAAATTTCCAACCACCCGTCCAGAGGCCCTCATCATCTATAATGGCTTCGGGGGGGATAAGACAGTACATTCGTTCTGTAACCAATGATATATGTCACTGACACTAACACCGTCATTCCGAAACATGATAGTGACAGTACGAACTGCTGGTTTAGTGAGAGGGATAACAGAAAAAGGGACCCAAAGAGGAGTATTCTTTACTGAGGCATATTTATGCCAAAACCTATCTAAACCACTAGTACATTTGAAACTAATATCAAAGGTTTCTTCTCCAGAAATATGTATCAGTGCGTAAATATCAGAGGCCTGAAAATGCATGTCACCTTTTAAAAGGGTTCTAGCCACATAATAACGGTCAGGAAATACAGATAGACCACCCTTATAACGTAGGCGTACTGCATTACGCCGTGGAGCTTGTTGCAACTTATTTTTAAATAAATCCGAACGTACAGGACCCCTGTTTGGAGCTGAGGCAGGATCCAAGGGAGGGGGTTCCAGAGCCGGGAGGACAGTGGAAGGGCCCTCCCCCGGGTCCTCCACATCAAGTACACATGATGGAACAGCATTCAACAGGGAGGGGGGTGTACTGGGACCAGAACTAGGAAGCAATGCAAGGCCAGGTTCAGGTGCAGCAGTGTGTGCCAAAGAACGTGAATCAGACAAGGAGAGAGCATTACTGGGGAGAACAGGACCTGACATATGGGCAATCTGAGGGGAGAGAACAGCAGGTTGTGCAGAAATGGGGGGGTCTGGGCCTCAAAAGAAAGGAGAACCAGAAGTGTCCCCACCCAGCGGTAATGTCTCAGAGCCGTGAGAAACAGAGACTAGAGTAGGGATGTCAGAATTATTAATAACTGTAGCGGCAGTGATAGCAGTATTGTCAGCCTTGGCAGAAATATCCTTATTGGCATTAGCAACAGTAGTATTGGCAGTGACAACAGTATTAGTACCAGTAGCATTAGTAATAAAAACAGCAGGATTTGTAGTAGGAACACTAGCAGCAGTATCAGCATTATCCATAATATCCCCCCAAGTATTCCCAAATACAACAGATTTGGATGATAAAGTATAGTCTGAAACATTAGAGGTATCAAGAAGACATGCAGCTGCAGATGTAGGTATCTCGGTGGAGCACTCAGGTGGAGGTGCAGGCCTGTGAGGAGAGAACAGAACGCCGTGTGTATCCGCGTCCCACGTCGGGTCAGGAGTCCAGGAGCCTGAGTCCATTAATTTCCAGCCAGCTTGAGTCAAGGCATCAGAAGCAGTCCAAGCAGGGGTGACAACAGTCTGAGCAGGGAGTAGTCCAAAACGCGCACGGATGAGAGAATCAGTCGTGGAGGATGCCATTGGAGCAGGAGAAGCAGAGGCAACCGTCGTCGGGTGGAAGGGATCCAGCGTTAACAGGTCAGAGTCTCCCAAATGCGACTCTGCAGTTGCGCCAACTCCCCGAAGCACAGAACTGGAAACCACCAGGGGAGCCATCCGTGTAACACCACAAGACTTCGAAACAGTAGGTTCCGGGTTAGCAGATCGCAAAGGAAGAGCAGGACTAGGAGAAATCATCGGCAACCTCGTAGGATCAGGTATACAAGTAGGAGACAGCGTCATTATGCATAGAGAAGCATCCTGTAAGGCAAAATGTTGAGAAGGTATCTCCTGGTGCTGAAAACGAGCAGGGGTTGTCTCAATAGTTCTTGCAGGAGCTGTGTACTAGAGGTAGGAACCTCACTGGAGCAGGGCTGAGCAGCAACTGAGCCCTCCATGTCTGCGAGCAGAGATCCCCCTACTGGTAAGAGTAGAGGAATTTTATTGGTAATAAAGTGGGCTTCATTACAAAAAAACAAAACAACTCAATAAACAGAAACAATCCAAACAAGGCAAAAATCAGTTAACAGAAGAAAGTATCACAATGTTTCCAAAACAATACAGCTTGCAAAGTAGAAAAAAGTAAGAAGTCAGACTTTTTTACAGAACACAAAGCAGCCCGAATATTACAAAATACTTCATGAATGGAAATAGTTTTTGTGTAACACTAGCAAACATCTGGCTTGCCATAAATAATAACGAATAATAGCAAAAATTATATATAAACTGTCAACATGATACTTTCTATTAAGCAGGTCATTCGGTAAAACATAACATGTTCATAAGAAAGAGAGGCCAGCAAGGGTTCTGCCCAGTTAGCAGATAGGGTAGACCAGACTTCAAAGAGAAGGGGATTCACAAAATAAATGTTGCTGAGTTTCACAAACATTGAGGCAAGAGGATCTAGGACAATATCTCAAAGACAAGGCTTTATGCTTATGATTGTTATTAACTCCTAGTCTATCATAGTTGCATAACCATACCATATCCCATAAATACGATGGCAGCCGTTGATTTAGCAGTTGGTGGAGTACCCAGGGGAGACGTCCAGAGGGGCAGAACGGAAAAACAATCTCCTCCTGAGCCTCCAACCTCCAAAGTCGCTCATATAGTTGGGGTCTAGATAAGATACAAAAGTCCTGAGGATGAAGACACCAGGTCAAGGCCATCTTAAAACTCTCTTTCCCATAAGAGGGATCAGTTGGGATTTGAAATAACCCTTTATAACGGGCTTGCCAGTTATCAAGGCAGAGGAGAACCATGCTAAAAATAGGGCTTCAAAAACAGTCCCTGGTTTCAGCACTTTCCCATAATTATAATGAAGAAAAAGGCTGTAAAAACAACGGGTGGATCATACCAAGTCCACCTTCCTTGAGCGTCTGTAAATAATATGTCTTTTAATGGGGTTTAGCCTGGATCCCCACAATCCCTTGAAAAAATCCCGTTAATCTGGAAAATAGGGAAATGGGCGGGAACACATAACAAAGATGCAGGAAAATCGGTATAACCAGAGTTTTAAGGAGCACAACCCGTTTCTTCTTCCCAATTAAATGCTTTTATCACCCATTAATCACATTATCTGCCTTTTGTAGGCAAGATTCCATATATATATATGGATCATCACAACCAAAAAAATACCTAAATCTGAAAAACATTAGTGGATACAGAAACACCAGCATAAAGGCCCGTACTAGGGAGGAAGTATGCCCTAGTGGTACACAAATACTTTTGTAAAATTTATCTTAGAACCTGAAACAGAAGAGAATGCCTGTAAAACCTGAACAATATCCTCTTGTTTCGTGGAAGAATCCACAGCCAAAATTAAATCGTCCGATAAGCTAATATTTTAAGTGGTAAAGAGGAGGGAGTACAGAAGCAACCCAATAATCTGTGGGCAAAGAAAAAGGCTCTCAAAGGTATCAATAAAAGGTATATAATAAGGGACTTAAGGCACCTGGCGTACTTACAGATAGAATAGTAGGACCTATCCAGCCGTTCACATTAGGGACGTAGACATAACATTCCTATATAAAACCTAAGCCAGGAAAGGAAGCATACTGGGAACCCAAAGCCTTCAGGGCTAGAAATAAGAACTCATGAGAGACTGTATCAAATGCTTTTCCTGGTCTAAACTTATAATCCATCCTGTTACAGCATTTTGTTGTCCCAGAGTAAACAATTCTCTCAATAAAATCAAATTGTCAGAAGATGCCTACCTGGGATACCACAGGTTTGAGTTGGGCTAATCATGTGTGATGCCAAAGTAATCATTCTAGATAAAAGAATTTTGGCAAGGATCTTATAATCCACATTAAGCAGACTGATTGGTCTCCAATTTGTAATGTCAAAGGATCCCTTTTTCTTAAACAGTAAAATCAGTAAAGCGTCTTTCATAGAAGTAGCCAAGGCATCAGAATGTAACATCTCATTATAGAGAATAGTTAGAACGGAACAAGATCAGCAGAGAAAGTCTTGAAAAATGTGGGGTTAGGCCATCAGACCCCGGAACAGAATGCGATTTTAAACTAGTAATGGCATAATACCTCTGGTTCAGTAATGACCAAGAAAGCTTGTTTCGATCAGAGTCCAGCTGAGGTAAGGACAGTGGCAAGAAAATGATCCGCATTGTCAAGGTCAGCTTTAGTGCCAAACATGTTGAAAACATAATTTTCAACACAGTGAAGCAAATCCTCAGGTTTCTTAAGTAACTCCCGATGGAGACAATAGAGAGGTAATTAATTAGCTTCAACTCTATCTTTACAGGCCTTAAACGGGTCTAAACAACCTTTAGTAAGATGAGTGCCAAACGCACCTCCTGACCCAAAGAGTCAGCACGATTATACTGGGATAACCTCATTTTAGCGCTGACCTCACTAATCTGAGAGCTAAAATCATGAGTAGTAGAGCTAGCTAAAGAGAATAGGTGCTGTAGCTGATGCCGTAGTGACAGATAAGACAAATATTTAGTATTCTGTTTTTTGCCGCTACCTTCTGAAAAACTGTTTCAGCTTAGCTTAGATTCCTCCCACCAATCCATCCCAGTATTATAAAATCAACTACTGACAACCGAGCTGTAAACTCTTTGTGCCAAAGTTTAAGAAAAGAGGGTCATTAAGTAGAGAATCATTAAGACGCCAACTGGCTTTCTTACATCTAGAGCAGACTCCCAGGAAAAAGTGGCACATAAGGGCAGCGTGATCCGAAAATCTCGTAGCCACAGTTGTACAGGAAAGTAAAATCAAAATCTTAGATAAAAAGAAAATCTAACCTAGTATGTAAGGACCCTTTAAAAAAGTGGACCCACCAGTTTTATGGAAATGTCTATAAACATCCACAAGCTTGGCCATAGAGACCACACTATTTAAAGCCACAGAGTCACAAAATAACTTGGAAGTCTTTAGGCCTCGATCTGTTTGATGTGTCGCAATTGAAATCTCCGACCCATAGGGTAATGTGGAGGAAAAAGGTAGGGCTTAATTTGGTGAAAAGGGAAGCCCTCTGAGCCTTGGTTTGGTAGCGTAGGTCCCAATCATCAAAATCTCAGATTTATATGAGAAATCTAATAACAAAGCTCTACCAGGGAAATATCTACAAGTCTAGAGACTGTAAAATTAGAGCTGGAGAACAATATCCCGACCCCATCACAAGTATCAGGTCCAACAGACCAAAAGAAGAGGCCTGCAGTCCATGCCTTAGAGGCCTGGAATAATTCCCCATGGGTCTTTAATCTAGTGTCAACAAGGCAGATAATGTCACTCTGTAAATCAGAAAGGGTTAAAAAATCCCCTAATTTCTCTTCCCTTTAATGCTGTTCACATTTAAAGAGCAGATCTTTAAGGAAGACAGGATTTAAGTAATAGGTGGTGACTTACCCCTTCATCGCTGCCTAGTACGTTTTGCAATGGGATCCGTATCAGCCCCATCATCCCCATCCGGGAAAGAAAGAAGAGAGGAGGAATCAGTATCCTCACCCCCCGAGTCTTTGAAAAATCTGTGGCTAAAACCGCAAATTTGTTAGAGGTTTGCCAGTTCCGTGCAGGGGGTTCCTTACTACGAGTAGCAACAGCTAAACCCTTCCTAGTCCGTTTATGGGTAACAGTGGTAAAACTAAAATTATCTCCCCCTTGACCCGAGGGGGGGCGGCATATCCATATCTGGAATAATGGGTGTAGTATCAGGGAAACCACAATGGCAGTAGGGAGTATGTATAACAGGAAAAGAGGGTTGGAAAACTGGAACAGAAGACATCTCCAACTACCAGAGGAGGGGTAACCTCTGAATTAGAGGAAGCTAGACTATGGGCAAGTGACTGTTGAGCAATAGTAATAATGCCATCATGAGAGGGACAATCTTCTCTGTTATGAGAGGCCCAGGGGCACCTGCCATTGCTGGCCAGTCCCATCACATAAGTTACACTTAAATGAATTAGTACATTTAGCTGCAATATGACTGTATTCAAAGCAGTGGCTACATTTAAAGGGTATCACAAGCGAACTTAAATGGTGCATGTGACCCACATTTAAAACAGGACTTGGGTTGTCCGGCGTAAAAAATGAAGCCCTTGTCTTTACCTAGAAAGAAAAAATTAGGCAAATGTCGTGGGCCAGTGTTAGTGGAAAAAAGCTTAACACGGACCTTCCAACTGCCATCCCAAATCTGTTCAGAGTCTAGATTAGGGGTAGGCCTATTCAAGACTTCACAGCGTTTGTTTAACCAAAATAAAATGTCTTCAATGTGAACTCCCTCATTTTTAAAAACAACAGTAATGTTACGAATGGCAGGTTTGGTGAGAGGGATGGCCTGGAAGGGGACCAAATGGGTGTAGTCTGAAGTTTGTCATATGGGCCCAGAATCTATCAAGCCCAGACATTTGTTTAAAACTAACATCAAAATTGGAATTACCTATATTAATCAGGGCAAAATCTCAGAAGAAAAACTTCATGGAACCCTTAAGGAGGGTTTTAGCTATATACAACGATCTGGTGGGAGTTCTAATCCACCCTTATAAAGCAACGTGCTGCATTCCTCCTAGGTGCAGGTTCGCCTTTGGAGGAAAATAAATCAGTAAGTTTAAATGTTGAACTTTTAGGTGCAGCAACAGTAGGTAACAAAGTAGGTCCTGAGAAAACAGTAGTGGGTTCAGGTACAGTAGAAATAGACTTAGAAACAACAATAGTGTCACTAGTAACAGTAGAAGAAGAAAGAGTCACACCCGGGTTCGTTGGAGCTCAGGTCATTATTCTTAGCAGAGTTTTGAAGCATATTAATGTAGACAGGGTCCTGAGAATCAGGAGTCCAAGTCCTTCAATATCTCTTTCCCAGCCAGCATGTAATAAAGCTGACTCTGGTGACCAGTCTAAATCAGTATTTTGGCCAGATTTAATTTTTTGGGGAATAAGGAACCCCTCGTTTGGACCAGCCAGGTTCCTGTGTAGCTGAGAAAAAAATACTGTGGGTTTCTCCGAAACGAACGGAAGCAGTTGTAGTGCTAAAGTCACTTACAGAGCAGGGAATAGCTGCAGGGATTTCAGAATCTGGCTTTTCCGATGTCGGTAGTCAGTGGGTCATTTGAAGTAGTCCGAGAAACAGCAGTAGCAGGGGGTTGAAGAGAATTCTCTACAGCAGGAACAGAAGCCGAATCCATCGGTAGGCCGTTGACTGGGGGCTTTCCAATGCCGACATCGCGAGGAGGAGAACAAGGAAGTGGCGTCCGAGGCGATGCCTGCGCAGAAACTCGCAATGCCGAATCTAAAAGCTGCAATTGCAGGACTAACGCCTCGCGCTGCTCCTGAAGACTGGAACTGAACGCGGAGCCACTTTGCACATCAGGTAGACTGGAAACAACTTCTTTAGGGTCGTTTTGAAGAACGGAGTCAAATTCAAAAATAGTCGGATTACTAACATCAGCTACAGCAAGACATGCATCTGGGGCCTCTTGAGAAGGTAGCACAGAGGAGGAGGCCGACTCCCCTGAGCTAACAGCGTCCATCTCCTCCAGGGGATCATGCGAACTGGCCATCTTGCAGCCAGCAGCAAAGGCTCCACCTACTCAGAGTAGGGGAATTTCCCCGGTGCCCTGGCAAAATTTCCTCTCATTCACTAAAAATACCACCAACAGCTTACTCTGGTTCAATGTCAGTTGGCATTTCATCTGTATCCCCCCAACCCCTCCCCTGGGTCATGCCTGAAAATAGGCAGAATCTGCCTAGTGTACTTACCCGATCAACAAAAACTAAATAAATAAACCCCATCCCACCTTGCAGAGACTGACATACATTGAGGTGTGCCTTTGGGCCGTCGGCCATAAAGCTCATGTCATTTTATCTCACCCTACCTTGCAGACTCTGTCAAGTGTCGCATTGTGCCTTGGGGTCGTTGGGCCTTACGCTCACCCCATTCCATAAGGAAGTACGTTGAGATGGGCGCAGTATAGGAGAATGGAGTGAACTTTGGGGCCGAAGAGTCCAAGGCACACCTTGATGCCCGTCAGTGGCTGCAGGGTGAGGGTGGGGTGGGGGTGGAATGGCGTGAGCATTACAGACGATAATCCAAAGGCACAACCCTGATGCCTGTCAGTCTGTACAAGGTGGGACGTTCTGGTTAGAAACCCTAACACCACGGGCATTTGTTGGTATTTGCACTCCAAATTTTCAACATGGCCTTTTTATGACTCCACCTCATGAAAGCATTTGGGACCTCTGCTCATGAACAGTGGCACTGTGATTTTGTTAATCTGTCCTGAACGTTGATGTCCCACAGTGACTGCGCCATTCTGCATCAGATGTGCGAAAACACAGTTTGGGCAGGATGTGAAAAATGACAGCTGTACCATTCATAAGGAGGTGTGAAGAGATGGCAATGTTGAAAATCTGGAGTGAACATATTAAAAATTCTTGAAGTTACAAGCATGCTTGGAAACTGCGCAATGCGCGCTTATAACAGTCATTTTGTGAAATTCTTTCACCAGATTTTCAACATACGCATTTTGGGACCTCTGCTCATGAACAGTGTCACTAGTTTCTTAATCTGTCCCGAACGTTGATTTCCCACAGTGATCGCACCATTGTGTGCCATATGTGCGAAACCACATTTTGGGCAGGAAGTGAAAAATGACAGCTGTACTCTTCATAAGGAGGTGTGCAAAAATGGCAATGTTGAAAATTTGGAGTAAACATAAAAACTTCTCGAACTTACAAGTGTGCGTGGAAACTGCGCATTGCACACTCGTAACACAATCATGTTTTGGAATGTTTTCACCAAATTTGCAACATAGGCTTTTTGGGAGCCCACCTCACGAACAGTGACACTGTCGTTTCATTAGTCAGTCCAGAAAGGTGATTCCACGCAGTGACTACGAAATCACTTTTCAGAACTGAATAACGACATGACAGTCACTGAATTCATGAGGTGGGGTCCCAAGAACCCCATGTTGAAAATTTGGTGCCAAAAATTGCAAAAATGAATGAGATAAGTTGCCCCCCCCCAATTGATGCCATTATACAGCTTACAGGCATTTCCTCAGTTCGCAGTCGATTTTGAAGAGTGCAGATGTGTTCCTACTCCACCAAAGATCATGGTGCCGGGCTCCGGAGGTAAGTATGGGGTGAGGGGGATGTGGGGTGCGCAGAGGGTGGGTGCAGGTTGGGGGAAGGGGCACCGGACACAGTGAGGGACCGTTTTCTCTTTTACAGCTTAAAACAAACAAAAAGACTTCGCGGGAAGGTTTTTTTTTTTTTTCCCCACAGGTTTGTTTTGGTACACTGGGGTGGGCTCCCACTGTGCCACGTGTTTTTTTGGGAGGGGGGACTGAAGCCAACAGGGATTGGGCCACCCGTTGGTGCAGAAAATGGGTCTGTGTTTGGGGGGGCACATGATGCTGAGGGGGACTGGGCACCCCCTCGGCAGTCAAATTAAAAGAGGGGGACATTATGCAGGCGAGTTGGGCTCCCCATTGGCAAATGAACAGGGAGGGCTGCCAACAGGGATTGGGCACCCCTGATGTTGGCTTTCAGTCAGCACTGTGAGAGGTGGACGGCGACAGCAGCCACCATATTTATTGAAATGTTACATCAGGCAAGGCACGCCCTGCAATGACGGGTCGCTCCCTCATTGCAGCGGCGAAATTGTTTCAAGTTGGTGGCACGCTTTTCAACTGCTGTCATAAACAGCATGCGATTTCATTCGTGCCATAGAGCCCAGCCCGAAAAAGCAGAGGTGCCATTGGCCACAACACAACCGCACCTCCAAAACCTGCTATTCCAAGCTACCACAATATGTTGCTTGCGTGTGCTCAAGACAATATAAATAGGGTGCCCCCCTAACTCAAACTGACATCTACTATCTACTGGGCCACTTCGCTACCAGTTATGGCTATGACTGCAAACAGCTCAATAACCAAAAACTAAAAAAGTAATAAAAATTGACATTTTGTAGTTTTTTCTATTAGTTTATTTGAGTTGGGGGGCTTTGCCCCCACGCCCCCGTGTGTTAAAAAAAGGGGGAGTGTGGAAGCAGAGCCCTCCCTGACTCAAACAAATTGGCAAAAAAAAAACAAACAGCCATCGGTCATGCCAATGTTCAGTTAAGTTACAGAGTAATGTGTTTAACATAGCGGAATTATAGCATAATGCACGCTATTTCTGTGACGCACCACTATGCTACCTGCGGGAATCCAGAGTGCTACAATATTGTCAAAATGCTCTGACCCTGAAGGTAATTTTTCCTGATCGAAGCAGGTTTTTTTTTTTTTTTTAAAAACTGGTTCAAATGCTGTTATTCAATTTATATTTGCCTATAGTGACCTTGGTGGTTGTTTCTGATCAACAGTCTGGTGTTGAGTGCCATTTTAGAATTGTATGATGTAGTTTATGTCCCTGTCCAACCCTAGAGTTCTGTAGTAGAACAAGGATGCATTGTTTCAACAATGGAAGAGCTGAGCAAGGGACATAAACTACACCATACAGTTCTAAAATGGCTCTTACTATCTGTGTGTAAATCGGAAAAACCAAATAGGATAAATAAAAACCTGTAGAGAAGGAACAATGGCAACATTTGAACTAGTGCTTGAAAATCTAACTCTGCAGGGAAAAATGATTACAGATTCAGCACAATTCTTCTTTTATAGTGTAACATAGAGCCATATGCTAAGCTATTTGCACAAGTTTCAGTTAGAGGCACACTCCCAGGCATACCACTCAGCATTAAAATTAAAAGCACTGGGCTTCAAAATTCAAAGCAAATGGCCCTTTCTTATTATAAATAATATGTGTACAAATAATGGGCTTCATTTATTTAGTGTTAAGGAATGTTATTATCAAGATTGTTCAACGATTTTATGGTTTATGTGTCCAGAACCAACTATAACATTATTAAGAACATCAGTAAACCTTTGTGGAGCAAGGGTAAATTTGAGTGCAAAAATCATAGCACTATGCAAAATTCATAGCAGTTCAGAGGTATGCTGCCAGGTTAAGGCAATATGTTGCCTTTTCAAAAATATGTTCAAGTGGTTGGTGCTGCCCCCATCCCCTGTTTAAAATTAAAAAAAAATGCAGGGGTGTGAGTGGCGCCCCCCCACACTTCTTAAAGAGAACTCCAGAATTAGAATAAGCATACCCCCAATAAATCTCATGCCAAATATTAGGTTTCTACATTACTTCATTTTAAAGTTATGAGCTATTTTGTAACCCTGATTTCGCTACCTCTTCAAAAAAGCCAGTTTCAGTGAAGAGTCACTGATGATGTCATAACCTGAACTCACAGTCTAGTCCTCCCTGTCAGCATAGAAACATAGAAGTTGACAGCAGATACCCATCCAGTCTGCCCATTTCTTTTTCTACCTTATGAATGTGCCATAGGCCTTTGCTCTGTCAATGGCCTATCTATTCATACTCATCTGTATTGCTGCCTTATGCCTTTCCCATGCCTGTTTGAAGCCCTGCACTGTATTCATATCCATCACTTCCTGAGGTAGGCCATTCCATGCATGCACCACCCTTTCTGTGAAAAAGAACTTCCTCACATTACCCCTTAATCAGCCTCCCTCTAATCTCATGCTATGTCCTCTTGTCCTGCTATTTTTGTTATATTGAAACATGTCAGACTCTTTCATCTTGTTAATGCTGTTAAGGTGTTTGAATGTTGCAAACATATCACCTCTCTCCCTCCTTTGCTGTAGAGTATACATATTGAATTCAGTTACTCTGTCCTCATATGTTTTCTGATACAGTCCCTGCACCATTTTGGTTGCCCTTCTCTGGACTGCCTCAATTTGGTTAATGTCCTTGTGAAGGTGTGGCCTCCAGTACTACATGCAGTACTCCAGATGGGGCCTAATCAGTGCCTTGTAAAGAGGGATTATTACCTCCCTCTTACGACTTGTGATACCCCTACTAATACACCCCAACATCCATCTAGCCTTACCTACTGCTTTAGAGGTCTGCTTGGATGATTTCAGGTCATCAGTGATGATGACGCCCAAGTCTCTTTCTTCCCTTGTGACTGCCAGCATCTCCTCTCCCAGCCTATAAGTGGCTTCAGGGTTTCCTTTCCCTATGTGCATGATCTTGCACTTCTTTGCATTAAACCCTAGTTCCACTCTTCCAACCATTTTGCTAGTTTATCCAGATCTCTTCTCATTCTGCCCACACTATCTGGATCATCTACTCTGTTGCAGATCTTGGTGTCATCTGCAAACAGACAAACCTTACCCTCCAGTCCACTTGCAGTGTCACTGATGAAGATACTGAAGAGGACTGGCCCCATGACTGATCCCTGGGGTACCCCACTTGTGACTTGCATTTCTTCTGACTGTATACCATTTGCCACCACTTTCTGTTTTCTGCTCATCAACCAGTTTGCCACCCAGCTGACCAACATCTGACCCGCCCCGAGCCTACCCAGCTTATTAATCAATCTATGTGAAACAGTATTGAAAGCTTTGCTGAAGTCAAGGTAGGCAACATCAACTGCTCCCCCTTGGTCCACCACTCTGGTTACCCAATCAAAGAAATCTATGAGATTAGTTTGACATGACCTTCCTTTTGTAAACCCATGCTGTGTTGGATCCTGTGCTCCTATGGATTCCAGGTGTTGCACTATCCTTTCCTTAAGGAGTGTCTCCATAATCTTGCCCACTACTGAGGTAAAACTGACTGGTCTGTAGTTCCCTGCCTCCTCCCTGCTACCACTCTTGTGAAGTGGGATCACATGAGCCCTTCTCCAGTCTTCTGGGACCTCTCCTGTGCTCAGAGACTCACTAAACAGTTCTGATAATGGCTCTGCTAGTTCCACCATTAGCTTCTTTAGTACCCTGGGATGTATGCCATCAGGTCCCATTGCCTTGTCCACCCTGAGCTTATTGAGCTCTTGTAGGACCCTTTCTTTTGTGAAGGGACTAGTGTACACCTCCCTCCCCCCCTGTGTCCATGGTGCAGAGCTGTGGGCCCTGTCCTACCTTCTCTTCAATAAATACTGAGCAGAAGTATCTATTTAGGATAGATACTTTTATATGGTCCTCCTCCTCACATGCTTCCTTATCCCCTTTGATCTTAGCAATATCCTCTCTGGACTTTCTTCTTTCACTAATGTATCTATAGAAAGTCTTGTCACCCTCTTTTACTGTTTGTGCTAGTGTTTCCTCGGTTTGGGCCTTTGCCTGTGTAACCCCCATATCCAGGTATGCCATTTCTATCTTGACAGCTCTACCTGGTGGGCTGGGTTCGGGGAGGAATATGTCACTCGGCACATTGGCTATGTTTGGCTACTCTGCAACAGGGGCACCCAAGTAACTCTGGACAAAGGAAGCAATAACTGTAATGCCCAATACCAGAAGTGGGATTCTAAAGTGTGGCTTTTATTCACATCCAACAGAATAAGCAAAACATAGATGGACCCCCACAGGGCTACTCTCCTGATAATGCAGATTTAAGGAGACCAGAACACATCCTCATCACTTTAGCTCTCAAGCTCTGAAACACACTGGACACACAGCCCGAACTTGTATGCTGCTCTGGGTTTTCCGTAGCTCGGCTCCCTTGCCAGCCACTTGGACACTTTCCATATAGCATGGGGACATTTACTGGTGGCTCCCTAAACCACCTATGAGCACATCTGCTGCATAAGGGAATCTTCCTCATCAATCCCACATCTGGGTAATTTCCTCAGGCACTGGCCAAGTACCTGAGAGAAAGCAACAGGTGTCCCAGAGCAAATCCGTAGAGATGAATTTGTTTACTACTGATGGGGGGGTCTCCCACCTCTCGCTCCCATAATTCATACCCGGCAATTTCTCTGGTCTGTAACACCTCATCCTTTAAAACACTTTGCTGTGTAGATTCTTTTTAAATGTATTCACATTCAATCTACTGTCTTTCCATCCCATTTGTGCTGAACTTGAACATATTTAATAAGTGGTTGTGTCCATTACTCTAGACCCACCACAGAGTTAAGCAGTCCAATCCCCACTTCTTCCAAACTGTACTTGGCTGCCTTTTCCTGACCCCACAGTAACAGTCCCTTTAGTTTCATCTTGATTCATGTGAAAACACATGGCCCTTTAGCAGAGCGAACTCAACCCCTTGGTTGCAGGTGCCCCACAGGTGTTTTCTCCTCAAAGAAAATCTCATGCAGAACTTCTGGTGCCTCAGCACGAACTTAAATTAGGCAGCTTCTTTTCTCCCTAGCCGGACCAGGGGGGTTGCCCCTGGAAGCAGGCTGATTCCTTCCCCCCATCCCCGCAGGGATGGGGCCCTGAACCACTGAAAGCGGTCTCTACCACTTCAATGTGTTCTAAATGTGTTCCTCTTCAGGTGAGAACACACACCTATACCAAAAATAGCTCTTTGACAGAGCTTAGAGCTCTGAGGGCCTGCCTATAGCAGAGCGCCTCTACTACAGACTGCCACAGACTCTACTGAACTCACTTCAAATCCCCAACGTTCTACTCTAATCTCCAACTGCAACATTCCAGTGTGGCTTATGCAGCTGTGACAGTTCTAAAATGATGTCATCCCTCAGTCTCAGCTGAGACTGAGAACAGAGTGAGACAGTGTGATATCCATTTAACTGGAGTTTCACAAGCTGCCTTCCCTGACTACCACTAGGTCTTACTGGGATTCTAGTAACCCCGGATAACAGGGGGGTTACACTCACCCTGGACCAGGAAAATGACTGTCCGCAGTCATTGGTTACCCGACCTAGGCCATCCAACCCTATGTGCTACCTATGGAGAGGGGTGATCAGGCCCCCTCCTACCATGTGCTAGGCAGAGACGGGCAACACTAAGGGCGCAGAGGCCATTGGCTGACGCATCAGCCTCTACTCTACCCGCTAACTATGGATACCCAGTGGCTCTGGAAGAACTGTCCAGAGCATAGCCCTATTAGATCAGTACTGCGGCCCCTACTGCCGTTCAGGACCACAGCCTGTCTATCCCCCTAGCCCTCTAGGGAAAACCTGTCTGCCTCTAACTTAAAAATTCCCAAAACAAAACAAACAGGGGACCTCCCCGACCCTGGACACCATGTAACCACACACTAGGATCTAATAACATACACCATGCATTACTCCCACACTCCCCCACAACCATACCTGTGGAAGAAAAAGTTACACACAGTAACAACAACAACAGTACTTTAAACACTACACTCTAAAGTACTACTGAGGAACTCCGATGAGTCCCTCCTCCTCTTCTTGTCTTCTCTTCTATCTTCTTCAGCAACACCTGCAAGAAAAAGAAAGACAACACACACTCCTATTCTGCATACACAGTCTATCTAAACCCCTACCATCAAAACACTGGAGAATCCCAAAAAGAAAAGTTTTAGAAAAGTAGGAGAAAACAGTATAAACATTAGAAAACAGTAGAAAACAATGACATTATTTACAATACACATTATTTGGGGGATGAAGTGCCCTAAAGGTCCCATCTAGTGACCACAGTGCCCGAAGGCAAGTCCATTAAAGAGTCTGTCCTGGGCCTGAGCCCAGTGAAGCACAGTTCTAGCAGGCCAAAGTCCCAAAGGGGAGAGTCTTTGAGGACAGTTCAAATAACTGGAGTCTGCTAGTGTAGGGTGTGTACTGCAATGTCATAAGAATAGAAAAGTCTGGACTTACCAGTCCCTTGTAGAACGAAAATGGTACCACACCTGGTCCTCAGCCGAAGACTTTCCCTGGCAGCATTCTTCCGATACAGCTGGGCGGACATCTTCTGGGAGATGACAGGAGGGAACATCTGGAAACTGCTGGACTGATGTCATCTCTGGAGATGGAACCTGGGAACAGGAACAAAAAGGAAAACAGCTGGTCTGAAGTCATCTGATACCCAGGTGATGAATCAGGATACAGCTGGGCTGGTGTTCTCTCTGGATCTAAAGTCATCTGGTGGGCCAGCCGAGGGATTCTGGAAAGTCAGTACAGTGTAGAACTGATGAATGTGGGGCACCTGGGTCCTTGACGTCCAGACTGGCGGATCGACATTGGTACGGCAACAGCTGGGGTGGCAGCATTGGCTGCCGCTGCTCTACTTTCCATTTGGTAGGCATGGGCACATTCGCAGGAAGGTCTTTGCATTGTGGCCAATAGCACAACGGGTCAGGTGCTGGAATTATTACCCCATCTGGGTGCTCATAATTCACACTGTGAAAGGTTTCATGTCCCTCTCCATCCACAATTGGAACAGTGTCCATAAACAGTGTCCTGCCTCTTTTCCACTGGCTGTATTTTCCTTGAAACATTCTGTTCTTGACATGCTTGTTTGCACCAGGATGCACACATTTCATTGCTTCTTCCCAAATCCAGGATTTCCTGCTTTTTTCAATCTCCTCCCAGACTCTGCAAGGAAAGGTAGGAAAGGACATCTCATAGATTTCATTCGCTTTCCTATGAACCAGTCTTTCCTCTTTACTAGCTTTGGTCAACCTGAGACCTCTGGCCTGGCTTGGGGGTGGCAAGTCCTGGTTCTGCCAGCTACGCATTCTTAATGACACAAAAAATGGATCCCTGGCTTCTTCTTGCACAGCCAGGGCAGTGGAATCACCACTCTCTTCCATGCGTTCCTCTGAGGCAAGAGCCTGAGGCTGTGTACCAGTTCCTTTTTCATAGGTTCCCCCCTTCTTCTTCCTCACTGAGAATCTGTGCCCAGGAGTGAGCAGTCGTCCTCACTCCTGAGACTGTCCACTCTTCGCTGGGCACAGAGGTCAAAAACTCCCATTCAAAGGCCTCCCTCATCTCGTCTTCACCTATGAGACTTGGGCTAGGCCCCTATCTCCAAGGGTCTACTGATGCTCTTCCTGAAATGTCTCTCTGTGACTCAGACTCTGAAACATCAGCACATTGTTCTGTCTGTAAATCTGTACCCTCTTGCTTTGTGCCACACTCTGAGGGGCCCTCTCCAACAGGCTCCACCTGGTGCTGTGTGCTGCCAACTGCAGATTCTTGAACTTTTGTCCATGTGGGAGCCAAATGAATCTTGGGCACTTTAAACAAACTATATTTCTCTAAGCCCCCAGAACAGTGAGGTACCATGAAGACATCCCTTCCAGTATTTAAGCACATCAAACATACTTGCACTGGATATCCAGGAATCGCCACATGAGGAGACAGTCATCCCCTGTAGTAACATCTCTCAATGTCCCTTAACTTGTTAACTTCTACTGCTATCACAGCCCGGGCATGATCCGGGTAGTGGGCTGGTCCTGAGGCCATGACTGCAGAGAAAAAACAAACAATGCTTACTGTTATTTCAAGTCCCACATCACTGAAAATGTTCTTTCTCTTTCTAAATGGCTCCTCTGCTGCTGTGTTTACATTACTACCCCACTCTGTAATGGCGGCGGCAGCACTCCTTCGCATCAACATTCTGTAATTGGGTCAAGCCACTGCGCATCCAATTTACACACTCTACTGATAACTTTGCTCAAACTGCAAAAACTTGCACTGTTCTTTTTCCTAGCACATTTATATGATTTACCACAGACCTTTTACTCGCTGAAGACATTGCTCTAGCTTACAGTCCCTTAAAGCCTCAGTATGTCATAGCACAGGATTGCCTGTATTTCTTGCTGCATATCTGATACAACTCACAGACTCACAGTCTCTCTCATGGCTTTGAAAATTTTACTGATGCTAAACCTATAATTATGCTCACAGTCGATTGCTTAGAATTCTTGCTTTTGCTGGTGAAACTTAACATGGTCCTTCTTTGCAAAGTGATTACACTGCTACACACAGATTCAGCTGGCTTTTGGTGAAATCACACAGTTTGAGCAATGATTTCTGTTGGTACTCAATGTTATCAGTAGCAGTTTGCTGCGAAGGAAAATGGCCTGCAGCCAGTCTTGGACGCCTCTGGAAAGAAGCGTGTTGGCAGTCCTGCCGATTGTCCCTCTGAACACCACACTCACAGTCCAGTAGATCGAGATGCGGGTTAAACCAGACTTTAAACAGAAAAGTCAGTTTTTTACACTTTTACAGCGCTTTCAGTCACCGCTACACTCCTCCTGACAAGCCAGTTCGCACACTCCACTCACTCTCCCTCTCAAATGCTGTGCGGTCACTCTAGACTCTAGAGCTGGCTTGGGGGCAGAACTGATTGCAGTCTCACCAATCACTCGATGCCATGCAAATGAGCCTCTTTCCTCTCGAATGCTCTTCTCCTCACGGCAGTCGTTGAGCAGGCAAATTTGAACTGCAAACCACACTTTTTTTTTTCAACTGACTCCACGGCGGGAGTACCATTTCAACCATTTTTCATGGCCATTAAGCACAACAAGTCTCTCAGTCCACACAGAAAGCATTTCCAATGTCTAGAGCACAATTTTCCTTTTGTTGCCCGCAGTTTTCAGCACTTGTCTTTGTCACAAACACTTTTAAAAGCTGGCAAATGCTGTAAATTTGATGCAGGACAAGGGCATACACTCTCAGGCTTTACTGCTCCTTGGTAAACAGTTGGTATTTTAATAGCAGCACATGGATAACAGCACACAGCGGCACATTAGTTAAACATTGCTTCAGTTATTTTGGGCTACCCACTGCCAGATAGCCAAAACGCTAGCCATTGTCCGAGCGACCTTTCTTACATTCCTCCCTAAATTCCAAACCCAAATCCTCAGCGGTGCTTCCATTTTTGTAACCCCCACCCAGGTATGCCATTTCTATCTTGACAGCTCTACCTGGTGGTCTGGGTTCGGGGAGGAATATATCACTCGGCACATTGGCTAGGTTTGGCTACTCTGCAACAGGGACACCCAAGTAACTCTGGACAAAGGAAGCAATAACTGTAACGTCCAATACCAGAAGTGGGATTCTAAAGTGTGGCTTTTATTCACATCCAACAGAATAAACAAAGCATAGATGGACCCCCAGGGCTACACTCCTGGTAATGCAGATTTAAGGAGACCAGAACACATCCTCATCACTTTAGCCCTCAGGCTCTGAAACACACTGGGCACACAGCCCGAACTTGTATGCTGCTCTGGGTTTTCCCTGGCTCGGCTCCCTTGCCAGCCACTTGGACACTTTCCATATAGCCTGGAAACATTTACTGGTGGCTTCCTAAACCACCTATGAGCACTTCTGTTCCATAAGGGAATATTCCTCATCAATCCCACATCTGGGTGCTTTCCTCAGGCACTGGCCAAGTACCTGAGAGAAAGCAACAGGTGTCTCAGAGCAAATCCGTCGAGGTGAATTTGGTTACTACTGATGGGGGGTCTCTCACCTCTTGCTCCCATAATTCATACCCGGCCATTTCTCTGGACTGTAACACCTCATCCTTTAAAACACTTTGCTGTGTAGAGTCTTTTTAAATGTATTCACATTCAATCTACTGTCTTTACATCCCATTTGTGCTGAACTTGAACATACTTAATAAGTGGCTGTGTCCATTACTCTAGACCCCCACAGAGTTAAGCAGTCCAATCCCCACATCTTCCAAACTGTACTTGGCTGTCTTTTCCTGACCCCACAGTAACAGTCCCTTTAGTTTCATCTTGATTCAGGCGAAAACGCATGGCCCTTTAGCAGAGCGAACTCACCCCTTGGTTGCAGGTGCCCCACAGGCGTTTTCTCCTCAAGGGAAATCTCGTCCAGAACTTCTGATGCCTCAGCATGAACTTAAATCAGGCAGCTTCTTTTCTCCCTAGCCGGACCAGGGTGGTTGCCACTGGAAACAGGCTGATTCCTTCCCCCCATCCCCGCAGGGATGGGGCCCTGAACCACTGAAAGCAGTTTCTACCACTTCAGTGTGTTCTTATTGTGTTCCTCTTCAGGTGACAACACACACCTACACCAAAAATAGCTCTTTGACAGAGCTTAGAGCTCTGAGGGCCTGCCTGCAGCATAGCACCTCTACCACAGACTGCCACAGACTCTACTGAACTCACTTCAAATCCCCAATGTTCTACTCTAACCTCCAACTGCAACATTCCAGTGTGGCTTATGCAGCTGCAACAGTTATAAAATGATGTCATCCCTCAGTCTCAGCTGAGACTGAGAACTGAGCGAGACAGTGTGAAATCCATGTAACTGGAGTTTCACAAGCTGCCTTCCCTGCCTACCACTAGGTCTTACTGGGATTCTAGTAACCCCGGATAACAGGAGGGTTACACCTGCCTTACTGCCTTCCCTGTTTCCCTTAGGGAAGTTTAGTATGCCTCCCTATCTGCATCCTGTTGCGTTCCCTTATATTTCCTGAAGGCCAGCCTTTTGGCTCTGACCTTTTCTGCTACTGTGTTTGAGAACCAAAGTGGTTTCCTTCTTCTTTTGTATTTCCTTTTCCCACTAACACAATGGGATGTTGCTTCAAGTATTGCATCTTTAATGTTTGCCCACTTTGCCTGTACCCACTCACCTGTATTTGTTTTTGCCAGGGCTAGCTTAACTCAGTTGGCCATCTTATCAAAGTCAGCTCCTCTGAAGTCCCATATTGTTTGCCTTGGAATGGGAGGAGTTTGTTCTAGTGGCCAAATTGAACCATACCATGTGATGGTCACTGGCCCCCAGGTGACCTTCTACCTGGAGATCTGTGATCCTTTCCCTGTTAGTCAGTACTAGATCTAGGATAGCCCTGTGTCTTGTGGGTTGTTGTACCAGTTGTTTGAGGCCCTCCCCCTGCAGGGAATCCACCATGTGTCTAGTTCTGGCAGATGTCCCTGCTGGTATTGACCAATCTGTATCTGTCATGTTGAAGTCTCCCATGAGCAGAACCTCCCTTTCAGCTGTCATGTTTTGTATATCTTCTAACAGCAATGTGTCTATGCCCTCCCTCTGGTCTGGAGGCCTGTAGACAACCCCAGTTAGTATGGCTGTCCCATTTCCTGTTTCCAGGGTGACCCACAGTTCTTCTGGCTCCTTATGTGTATTCTGAATTTCTGTAGCTTTGATATTTTCATTGACATAAAGGGCCACTACACCCCCCCTTTTTGCACCTCGGTCTCTTCTGAACAGTACATAGCCAGGTACTGAAGTCTCCCAAGTATGGTTACTGGTAAACCATGTCTCACTAATGGCTACTATGTCCAGTTTAGCCTCTGTCAATATTGCCTGCAGGTCTGGGATCTTGCTTCCCAAACTGCAAGCATTTGTGTACATGATTTTCCATTGGTCAGATTTCGGTGTGTTAGTTGTAGGGTGAGGTCTGGCATTTCCCCTGTGCATCGTATGGGGAGCCGGACCTTTTTCTTTACCTGGTGATGCAAATGAACTACAAACATGCTGAACTCCTGTTGAACCACTAGCTGAGGGGGAGGGGTGTTCTTCCCATGCGATGTTTCGGGTGCTGCATCCCTCTCCCCATTTGCTAGTTTAAATATTCTGCAAAGACATCAAACCTCTGCTCCAATGCACTGACTCCCTCCTTAGTCAGATGCAGTCCATCAGATTTAAAGAACTTTCGCTCCCAAAACTGTTGCCAGTTCCCCTACAAATGTGTGTCCTTTTTCCTGGTACCAGCCCTTGAGCCACATGCTTAGCTCCCCTATCTTCCCTTCTCTGACCTTCCATCAATCTGTCCCCCTCTCCTAGACTGGCAGGATCTCAGAGAAGGAGATGCCAGATGAAATGGATGATAGTTTCTCACCCAGCCTGTTTAGGTGTTCCTTGGTCTCCACAGCTGACTGGGTGGCGAGATCATTAGTCCCTATGTATACCAGGATATCAGTGTTTTCTCCTGCTTCCTGAACAATTTTAGCAATGCAGTCAGTGTCTCTCCATGCTGATGTACCTGGGAGACATCGGACCATTACCCCTGGCTGGAGATACGAATCAACTCCTCAAATCATGGAGTCTCCTATGATCAGAAGTTTTTTGGATTTCCTTTTTGCTTTTTTTGTTTTGGTTCCTGTTTTGTGCGTGTTTTGTTGTGCTAGCTCCTGTGCTGCAGTGTCCTGCTCTGCAGTGTCCTCTGCCCCTTTGTTTGATTTTGGAGATAGAGGCAGATACCTGTTTGTAGTTTTTATATGGTTTGCGGAGGTGATATGTTGGAGAGCACCGAGTGATGGTGCACCCGAATTGCCCCGCCTAACCACCTGCCAACCTCCCGGACCACCTACCCTCTGTGGTCGAGGTGCTTCTGTTGGATGTTGGTGAAATGGCGAGTAGTTTTTATAATATATTTCCTCTTGAATATGCAATTTGAGGTGCGCAATCTCTGCCCATGCTGCCTGGAGCTGAGCCCTTAGATCTCCAGTGGCCCAACATGTAGGACAGTGTCCTAAATCCTGTAAAACTGCCCTTCTGAAAAGTGTTCCACAGTACCTGCAGTTAATGATATCCATTCCGGGTAAGTTGCTGGGTTTATAACCTGGTCAGAGTAATAAGAAGCAAGAAAATAGAAGCAAAAGTTTGATTTTGTGTTTTGTTTGTTTTTGTATAACTTGTTATAATAAGTTAAATTACTAGTGCCCCTGTAAATGAGGTCACTGTGTGGATTCCCCTCTGATCCGCCCCTTCCTGCTTTTCCACAGGAATTGTCACAACTGTGCTACCCAATAAAAGGAGAGTAGTGTGGGGTGGTTGGGGATCGGGGTGGGTAGTGGGCCCTTCCCCTGCTGAAGAAGAACAACCACGGACAAAAGAAACAAGGAGGTAAGAGCAGAAACAGTCATCCAGCAACAAATGGAGTAGCCCTGAAAGCTTATCCTAATGACAGATAAAACTGTGAAACCTGTAAAGCACCACTTGTAATAATTTCACTAAAGACATACCCTGCAAGAAACTCTTTGCTACAGAGAAAAATAAAGCAGTAACAGAAGATATACTTTGCAAAACACAATTTGAATCAGAAGATTACAGCAGTAATCTGTAAGCACACACCTTGTAATAATGCAGCAGAATGTATAGCCAGCAACAACAATCTGAATCAGAGAAAATAAAGTAATAAAATGTTAGCAACAAACAGTAACAATCCCTGTGAGTACAAAATAAAAATAACAACACACAGTAAACCTGCCTAGCCAAAAGAAACCTTAATCCTTATTGTTGCTCTGGTAAGGTTATTTGCTCTGTCCTTTCAAGCAACCTAGAAGAAAAGCTCAGGTGAAGCTAGGTGCCTTGGCCAGCAAACCTTATAGGACCAGTTTTTCCAAAGTTTAAGAAACTATAGCTATAGTAATCATTAAAAAACCTGACATAGGGTTGGCCGCATTGTTTGCATTTCCAGAATGTTCAAGTTGCATGGTACTGTACTTTAAAATACATCTGGAGGTGGTTTGGGAATGCAGCACTGAACCAACGTATAAAATGAGATTAGAGGGAGGCTGATTAAGGGGTAATGTGAGGAAGTTCTTTTTCACAGAAAGGGTGGTGGATGAATGGAATGGCCTACCTCAGGAAGTGGTGGCTATGAATACAGTGCAGGGCTTTAAACTGGCATGGGATAGGCATAAGGGACAATACAGATGAGTATGAATAGATAGGCCATTGACAGAGCAAAGGCCAATGGCACATTCATAAGGTAGAAAAAGAAATGGGCAAACTGGATGGGCCTAGCAGTCCTTATCTGCCGTCAACTTTTATGTTTCTAAAATGTCAAGGTGGTACACAATTTTAAAATGTTGGGGGGACATGCAATCTCAGAATGTGGCGGGACACCCAGTTTCAGTCATGTGACATGGACACACATGGAGGAATTTGGTGAGGACCATCAATTTCAGAATATAGTGGGAATGCATGCTGTTGGAATGTGACAAAACACACCATATTAGCCGACTCGTTGGCACAGCGGTTGGATTTCTGCTCATGACGCCGGTGACCCGGGTTCGGGAACGGACCAGGGTCACTGGAGGGCAGCCAGGGGAAAAGGATAGTGCATCCTACAGACTGCTCTCCTCCAGGGGGAGGGTGGGGAAGTGCCCGGTGCATGAGAACACCTGGCGGAGGCTGGGAGTCTCACAGCTACCAGCACTGAAGTGTGTATAGGAGGCGGGGTGGATGCCGGTAGTCATTGCACGGCCCTGCCTCCCCAGAAAAGTGGAAAAACAGGACAGCTGACAGCCGCCTTCCATGAAGCCCGCTGTGGCTTCGATTAGCCTCTCAGGCCAGGGCCCTCCGACCTATCTGAAAGTCTGCAGCATGTAGGGAAAGTGCCTCAGCCCCGCCATGGGGCTTTGGAGGGTGCCTTGTGGCCAATATGTGGGGTGGAAGCCCATAGCTCCGTGACCGGGCTGAAAGCACCAGGCACCTAGCGGCTTGGGGAGAAAAACAATATAGAACAAAAAAAAAAAAAAAAACTGTATTATTGTAAAATTGCTTGTCCCTGCACATTCCAGAATTGTACTCACCCACATATTTCAAAATTGTGCATCACATCCCCACCACATTTCAACATTGTGCATCCCTCCCAGTCACATTCTAAAATTATGCATCTCTGCCACATTCCCAAATTGTGCATCCCTGGCAAATTCTGAAATGGCGCATCCCCTCCAAATTCCAAAATTGCACATCCCCACCACATTTCAAAGTTGTGTTTCAATGCCACATTCCAAAATGTTCACTGCCACATTCCCAAATTGTGCGTCACTGCCACATTCCAAAATTGTGGATCACCGCCTTATTCTGAAATTGAGTGTCACCACCACATTCCAAAAACTGTGCGCCACCGCCACATTCCGAAAGTGTACGTCACCACTGCATTCCGAACCTGTGTACCACCACCCCTATATTCCGAAATGGTGTGTCACCCACCATTCAGAAACTTGCATCACATTCCAAGCTGTACGCCAATGCCACATTCTGAAATGATGCACCAACTCCACATCCCAGAGCTCTGCGTCACCACCACATTCTGAAACTGTGTGCCACCACCATATTCCAAAACTATGCGCCACCACCACATTCCAAAACTGTGCACCACCACCACATTCCAAAACTGTGCATCACCAGCACATTCTGAAACTGTGCGTCACCACCACATTCTGAAACCCTGCATCACCACCACCACATTCCAAAACTGTGCATCACCGCCACATTCTGAACTGTGCACCACTGCCACATTCTGAAACTGCATGAATGCCACATTTTGAACCTGTGCGACACTGCCACGCTCTGAAACTGTGCGTCACTGCCACATTCCGAAACTGTGCACCACTGCCACATTCCAAAACTATGCCCCACTGCCACATTCTGAAACTACGTCACTACCACATTCCAAAACTGCATCACCGCCACACTCTGAAATTGTGTCACTGCCACATTCTGAAATTGTGCGTCACTACCACATTCTGAAATTGTGCATCACTGCCACATTCCAAAATTGTGCATCACTGCCACATTCTAAAATTGTGCGTCACTGCCACATTCCGAATTTGTGTGTCACTGCCACATTCCAAGATTATATGTCCCAGGTACTTTCTGAGATTGTGTCATTGCTGCATCCCACAGTTGCAACCTGGTGACATTTCAAAATCTCATACCTGCAGTATTCTAAAAATTGCACACAATTATGTCACTCCAAAGTCATGTTTGTCGCTACATTCCAATCCCGTTACATTCTAAAGTACTGTACCTTGCATCTGCACATTATGGGAGTGCATGTGCTGACCCATCCAGTGTCAGTTTTCCTTTTTCAGATGTTTACTGCAATTGCAGTTTTAAGTAACATGGGAAAATTAAGTCATATAAAGTAGCTTGCAGGGAGGACTAGGTTGTGAGTTTGGGTTATGACATCATCAGTACCTATTCTCTGAAACTGGCGTTTTTGAGCAGGTGGTGAATTAAGGGTTGCAAAATGACTTGTAACTTTTAAAGTAACTTGGAGGTCTGATTTTCAGCATGAGGCTGATTGAGGATATGCTGATCCAAATTCTGAATTTATTGATGCCAGAAATTTTGGCTTGAGTCCGTCTTTAAACATAAAAAAACCCACAAAAACATACAGTTATAATGCTAAACTTACATGTGTCCATAATGCTAACCTAACTAACCTAGTGTAAATAGAGTAGACTACCACACTGCACTGTTGACTTTGGTTCTTTAGTCCTCCACTAATAACAAAAACTCATCCAAGAGAATAAACAAAATGATACTATTACAGCCTTTCACAGCCCCTAAAACTAAAAAGCACTGTTTGGTAGAACTGTACAAGTAGCGAACATCCAGTAAATACCTTATAGGTCTGTGTGCATACCTTTCTCGCAAATACGCAGTACTGTTCATTGTCGTGTCCCCCACTTACAGACACTTGGTATTCATCCATTAAAAGGAGCTTTTTTTATTATTTACAAATAATTGTGCAAAATCAGTTTAAATACTCCCCTTCCTACCATTTGAACCCAATGTGATTGCACCCCTCTTCCAATTCTATCACTAACTGAACAGTATGATGGATCCACTGTGGACCTTAACTGTAATGAATGCATCACCTGTCATTCATGAATCCATACTGGCCATCAGACATCTTCTGAATCAGCTGCCTAATGTCTTGAATGTTGGGCATGCATAGAAACAGACTTTGACAGCAGGTAAGGACCGCATGGCCCACCCAGTCTGCCCATTTTTCCCTACCTACACAGGCACTGCAGACCTTTAAAGGACTCCGGCTCTTTCTCACACCCCCCTTCCTTTCAACTAAGATACCCTTATGCATATGCCATGCATTTTTGAACTTCACCACTGTCCCTCACATCTCTCTTGAACTTACCCTCCTTCCAGCTTCATAGCATACCCACTTGTTCTTGAGCTCCTTTTTTTCAGAGAAATACTTCCCTTCTGCACTTTATTTACACCATGAAGTATTTAAAGGTCTCTGTCATATCCCCCATCCCTCTTTTCATCTAGGCCATGTTGAGTCCTTTATTCTCTCCTCGGAGGGTTTTTGGTGCAGACCCTTCATCATTTTAGTTGCCTTCAGCTGGACTGCCTCCACTCTGTGTCGTTCCAGAGATGTGGCCTCCAGAACTGGATGCAGAACTCAAGGTGGGATCTTACCAGCTATCTGTACAAGGGCAACAACACCTCATTCTTTCTGCTGGTGATACCCCTTCCTATACACCCCAGCATACCACTAGCCCTACCAGCTGCCTTGCCATACTGCCTGGCCACCTTTAGGTCATCCAGTATGATTACCCCCAGGTCTCTTTACCACTTGGTGGTCATCATCCCATTTTGTACTCTGCCCCTGGGTTTCTGTGCCCCAAGTGTATTATTTTGCACTTTTTTGCATTGAAACCCAGCTGCCATACCCTTGACCACTCCTTGAGTTTTGTCAGGTCTCTGCTTATCCTTTCAACCCCCTGAAGTGCCCACCCTATTGCAGATTTTGCTGTCATCAGCAAAGAGGCAGACCTTCCCTTCCAGCTCCTATGCAATGTCACTTATGTAACCCCTAGGTGGTGCAACCCTATGGGCTACTGCCCCTGCCTGCGTGACTGTGCACAGGTTGAGAGGCCTGAGTTCGGTGAACAGGTGCCTCCACCCAGAGGACTGGTATTGGGGTAGTGCAGCTGCTTTTGGTATAGCCCTCCGGGATGCTATGACCACCCATCAACCCTTCCAGTGGCCTAAACAGTAGAACAATAGAACATTCACATGCACCAAATAGCAGTAATAATATGCTCACACTCCTTGCACTTGCCACCAGGGCTGAATCTTCTGCAACTGCCCTGGAGACCCCCTGGAAAATAAGACCAGTACTGCAAAAGGCAATAATAATGCTCTAACCCCACCAATGAGGTACACCACAGCCAGGTTAAACGTGAAAACCTACAATCTGGTTTATTCAGGGGGAAGTGAACGGGGGGGCGTAAATCTAGCAAACGACTGATACCTCTGATTTGACTCAGATTGATTCAGCATGCACTATAAGTCCCTTTGACACAGTTCCACACGCTGGGTACCCAGTATGTTAAGCAGGCTAGCCCGAAGCGTTGCCTGGGGTAGGCCGGCATTGCAGCTGTTGTTGGGGCCCTTAGGAAACAATAACAGTTAACATGCACACAGCCCAAGTATTTGTAATCCAGGGCCGGATGGCTCAGTCCATTGCAATAAACCCAAAACAAGAAAATCAGATGGCACACAATGATTACAGCTGTTGTTGCAGGGAGCTACCCTGTTTGTACTCACGCTACCCAGACCAGGATACAGGACAGGTGAGATGGTGTTGTGCTGGAATGCCAGGGGAAGCAGAACCTACATGACTCACATCCTGGTGGTCACTGCCTGTTCAGTGGTGTTGAGCAGGGGACTGAATCCCTGAGTGAGTCTTTTGCCGAGAATGTCACTGAATCAGGAGCAGCGGCCTAAGCGAGATGGCAGGACCCAGGCAGAAAGAAGAGTTTGGACAGTGTCCGTGGTGGAGCTCTGGAAAAGCCTTCAGCTGGCATAAGAGAACTTGCCGTGGGGTACCAAATCGCAACCCTCAAAATACATTCAGCACATCTACAACACTTAGCTTTCTTAGCCACAGTTCTGATAAAGTCCATTTGCCAATCACAGATTCACTGCGCAACCTTCAATCTGAGGCTCACTTCTGACATCAGGCAGGTCAATCGGTTCTGGAGCAAGCCTTCGGTCCACTCGCAAGTAGCAATGGCACACTTTTCTCTCTCTTCAGACTCAGGTTTCAACCTGATAATTGGAAAAGTCTGACTTTCACATACAGGGCAATACTTTAGACTGGAAAACATGACAGGCCAGCCAATTCTCCCATGCTCCTACAGGAGCAGATGCTCAATGGCAGTTCTGGGTATATCCTCTTGGATCCAAAAGGTCCGGTTGGCTAAGGGAACTGTCTGTCACAGAAGGGGCTCCCCCTCCAGGTCCATTTGGGTGCCAAACCCTTAAAACTACAACTCCCACAGAATTGCAGTCCCACTAGACCTTTGGGGACAGTCTCCATTTTAGGTCCCCCGAGGTTTGATTGGCAGTCCAGAACCAAAATGGTGGCTCCTATTCAAAGCTCAAGCTGCAATTTAAAGCAGGTTAAACAAACTCCTCTATCATTATCATTATAGCAGATAAACAGTAAATAATCACTTTCCCTAACAGAGCTCCCTCTGTGCAAGTAGCGACTGCAGAATGGAGCAGAAATATGGACTGGTTGGCTGGTCATGAGCCTTAAATCACTCGGACCCAGCCCAGACTAATTTTCTAACACAGGCTCAATATTCTCTTAAAGAGATAGGCACAGAGGCTTACTAAAGCACTGTCATGCAGACAATTATAATTACTACAGACAGGACACCATCCCGACAGTGGGCATTATGGTACCCAGGAAGACTCTTTAGTAACCTCTATTTGTAGTGGGGGTTACACTGTTCCCTGCCTGGAAAAACTTGGCATCCGTGTCAAGTCTATACTTACTATAACATTTTATATAAAACATTATGTGAGAACACATGCATGTTTCATTTGGTATACCTCAAAGAAAAATACTGATGCATCAGTAAAAATAAACTGGTTCTATGCATTGCTATACTTTTTCCGTGATGATAACACTTTCTGTTAAGATACAGTTTTCATACTTTTCCAGACTCAAATCAGCATATTCAAACAATTTCAGACAGATAACCACGTTACTCTGACCATTTGAGTCTGTACTGCTTCCTGTACTTTAACCCACATGGCTGGGGGCCTATCTCTATCAGCTGCATCAGGGCTGCATGGGGCAGGGGCACCACGGTTTGAGGGCTTGATTGTTAACTTGGAAGTAGCAGAATAGCTCAGTTTGGGGAGAGAGCTTTCAGAGATATACACTTCTTTATGAACAACATGTAAGGGAAGATCCACAGGCCTCCCTTGGGAGTTTTAACTGAGGCGTATCACTGGTTGGTGGTTCTTCCATACTTTCTGGGAGCAACAGGCACAGGCTCAGTTTTTTCAACAATTGCATTGGGGTCTGTTCCTGTAGAGAGGGGTACCTCTACACTGGTTGTTGGCTTTATATTAGAAGCACTTTCAGCTCCTTGTTCTGTTAACTCTGGTTCAGCAACATTGTTCTCAGTACTGGGGTCTGAAGGAAGCCTAGATTTATCATCTAGGGGGAATTCCATAGAATGTAATTCTTTCAGCACTTGACTAATGCGCTCAACATAATTCATTTCATCATTTCCATCTGTCATGGCATCTTCAGGATCATTATTTTCACACAGTTCTGTGTTTACTGGTATGTCACCAGGAATGCTTTCTGTTGCGGGCTCGCCTTGTTTCAACTCAAATAGCTCTACCAGATACAAAGAGCTACCTCAGAAGTCACACTTTGCACCTCACTTTCGGGGGGCACAGGGTCTGTGGAGAAGGCTGAGGGGTTAGGCAATCCTGAAGGTCCAACTTCATCTCCAAAACTGTACATGGGGTTACCTTGGAATAACTGTCTCAGTTCATAAGATGGGCAACAGGATGCTTTGCACTCACTATCATCAGATTCAGACTGGCAATCAGTGTCATTTTGGGCCTGCTTGGGGGACGGCCTTGAATCTCTGATGACTGAAGAAGGGATCATCTGTTTCTTTTTAGCTGAAGCTCTAGTTATAGGCCTGGGAGGGACAATGTCTTAAAGTGCAGAGTCTATGATTATTTGACCAATGGGCAGCAAATGATTCCAGTGCATTGTCTTGGTAGCTCGTGGGTCATTTTCAGGGCACATTTTATAGACTGGCAGATCTTCCAGCTTACTGACAATAACATAGGGGAGGTGGTGTCACCTATCAGCAATTTTATGCTTTCCATGCAGTCCCAAATTTTGCAACAGGACACGATCTCCAGGTAGCAGTTCCTGATCTTTGACACACTTGTCATGCCTTTCTTTATTTGCCAAGTTTCTCTTCACTGCCATGGTTTGTGCTAGTTGGTGAGCATGGTTTAACTGCGCCTTTAACTTTTCAACATATTGTAGGTGGTTTTCAGCTTTGACTCCTTCTGGGGACACTCCAAAGCAAGTGTCTACGGGCAACCGGGCTTCCCAACCAAACATCAGGCGGTAGGGGGAAAATCCAGTGGCATCACTTTTGGTGCAATTATAGGCATGTACCAAAGTGCTTATCTGTTGGTTTCATCTTTTTTTTTTTCAACTTCTTTTTATTTTAAGAGACAGAGTACAGGGGACAATAAATACAGTACATACCATCAAATTATTGCAAAAAACAAGTGTCTTCTGTAAGTAAATATTGCCCCATATGATTGTATTATTGTAAAATATTTATTGCACAGCATTAGAGAGTTGACAATTTTACAGTTGATTCAGACTAGTGTAACCCCTCACCCCTGCCTTTTTAGCAAAACGACAGGTGGCATGCTGTTGAAGCTGACAGCAGTACCTGGTGGGGACCTGGGTTCAGGGAGGATGAGGTTACTTGGCACAGGGGGACCTAGGTTTGGCTACTCTGCACAGGGGCACCCAAGTAAATCCGAACACAGGAAGCAATAACTGTAATATCCAGAACCAGGAATGGGATTCTTCAGTGTGGCTTTTATTCACTTCCAAGCTGAACAAACAAAGCATAGACGGACCCCCATGGTGCTACATTTCCTGGTAATGCAGATTAGAGACAACAGACCACTTTATCACTATTTCCAGCCTCAGGCTCTAAACCCACCAGGCACACAGCCCAGACTTGCACGCAGCTTTGGGTACACAGCCCGACTTGTACACACTTGGGTTTTCCCCATTGGCCCGGCTCCCCCGCCGGCCACTTGATCCACAGTCCATTTGAGGAATGAACCAAGTATCCTATTGTGGCTCCCCAAACCACACTAGAGTCTTCAACTCCTAGAGAGAATTTTCCTTACAATCCCACTTCTGGGTACTTCCCCCATCACTGGCCAAGTGCCTGAGGCAAAGTAGAAATCCACAGAAGAAATCCATAGAGGTGGACCTGGTCACTAAAGATGGGGGGGCCACCCACCTCCAGCTCCCACAGCCCATACCCGGCCATTTCTCTGGACACTGAACAATTCCTTTTCTGAACTTTCAAATGTAGATTAAGGGTAGACGTCTGTCACATCACCTCTACATATTATTTGCATCCCAACAAACTCTGGAACTTGAAACTACTTTTACTTTGCTTAGCCCATTACTCTAGGCTTCCCAATATTTAGTAGTTCAGTCCCCACACTGTCACACAAGTCCCAGGGTGAAAAACATAGGCCCTTTTAGCCAGAGCAGACACTCACTCTTACGTTGCAGGCGACTCACAAATCTTCTTTTCTCCCAAATAAATACTGGAACATACAGGCAGCTTTTCCTCCACAAGCAGAACTAGGGGATTGCCCCAGGAATCTGCAGGGAAACCTTTTCATCCCCCCCCCGGAGGGAGGGGGCACTGAGACCTGAAAACAATGGTCTCCACCACTTCAGTAATCTTCTGTGTCTCTCTTTAAGGTGGAGACACACACCCTATTTACTTAAAAGTAGCCCCTCTGTCAGGGCTGAGGCTCCTAGAGCCTTTACTTAGCTGCTTTACCAGCAAGCTCCCTACTTCTCACTCACTCACTCACTGAAGACTGACTGAAGACACTGACTTCAAAACTCCCAACGTTCTATCTAACTCCCTTTGCTGCAGATTCCAATGTGGCTCATGCAGCTGCAATAGTTCTATTGGTGATGTCATCCCTCAGTCTCAGCTGAGACTGAGAACAGAGTGAGACAGTGTGAAACCCATTTAACTGGAGTTTCACAAGCTGCCTTCCCTGCCTTCCACTAGGTCATACTGGGATTCTAGTAACCCCGGGTAACAAGGGGGTTACACTAGTCTTTGTCAACTCTAGGCAGGCGGCTGAGTAACTCCTCGGTTATTTCCATCAAACTACCCCCTCCCTGTCCCCTCACGGGACAAACTCTGGGTCTCAAGAGGACATATGCAGCACCCATCTGTGCCATTTTAATTCAAAGGGGGGCATTTGATTCTGGAATTTTGTAATTAAATATTCTGATCTATAAATCTCCTGAATAATACATTGCCAATCCCCTACCGAAGGAGTCAAGGGCATAATCTGTCTGCGAGTTATCGCTTTTCTGGCTGCAAGCACATAGACTGGGAGTAAAGTGCAGTCCCATCGTGGTCTGTGGGGGGGGGGTAAATTGAGAGAACCACTATTTCTGCTGTCAATTCAATGTTTTCTCCCAAACAGTCACCCCACTCAAGCTGTAGTGAACACCAAAATGGGGTAAATCTGGGACAAAACCAAAAAACATGGCCCAGGTCAGCTAACATACAATTATAACTCCTCCAGCAGGCGCCATAAGACGCAAGGAGATATATTGTTAATATTGCTTGGGATCGGAAGTATCGCGACTGGGATTTCCACATAAACTCCCTCCAAATGTTGGAAGAAGTTATCTTAATAGCTTTCAATGTCGCTTGCTGCCAGACTGAGAAAGGAACCTGCAAGTCCAGGTCCTTATTGCAGGCCTCCAGGACCGATAATGAAGAATCCCCCCATGAAGCCCTTAGCATTTTGTGTAGGTGGCCAATTAGTTTCTCCCATAAGTTGCCCTCCAAGGTATCTTTTAATAGAATCCACAGAGATAGGGAGGCGAAAGTGGAGGAGAGCATACCGAAATGTCCCTCTGCCGTAAAATATAATTTCTCACCTGAGTGTATCGAAATAGGTCTCTATCAGGGGGAGAGAAAAAGCGTTTTGAAGATCTAGGTTATTAATCATGAATTCAATGTCCTTCCAGATATAAGAAGTCATAGGTGAAAGCCAGATTATTATAATTTTAAGGAAGGCTGCTGTTGCATATGAACATAAGTTTGGGAGGTTTACTCCTGCCTGGTCCACTGAGGAGCAAAGCAGTGAAAATCGTACCCTCGGTCTCTGTTCCTCCCAAACAAAGGCAGAGATAATGGGAGGGCTTTAAGCCAGAGGTTTGATGGGCGGAGCAACAACGTCACTCCCCCATCGGGCTTAAAAGGTCACGCATCCTGGAGCCCATCCAGGATTCATTTTTCGTTCTGATCCGAGACTTCACTTGGTGTTCCCTCTGGAATCCTGCGTCACGTTTCCTGCTTCCGGTTTTTCTGTTCTGGCATCTTATCTGTGTCTCACTCCTTGTGCTTGCAGCTTGGATTTTATCGTGTGCCTGGTTTACGCACTGGAGTTTCGTTTGCATCTACGAGCTGGGCTGCTGTTTGCCTCCCCCCCTTCTGGCTTCTCCTGTTTGCTTTTCCTCCCGCCTGCTTTCTTATTTTTGTTTTTTCCCTTCTCCTCCTCCTGCGGTCCATTTTCTTTTGTTTTCCACTTTGTCCTCCCAGGCTGTGCCTGCTGCATTCATTTCTGGTTCGGGTGCCCCTTCCCCTCCCCCGGGCTCCCCCGCCCCATGTTCTTCACTGTATGGCGTCACCACATTTGCTCCGTTGCTCTGGTCCTGTTATGTCATGCCCTTCTTCACGTTCAGGAGCTCAGCGAGCCTTCGCCTGCTCCGCCTGCCTGCTCATTTGCCTTCCCAGGCCTTCTGTGGGTGCCTCCTCTCTCAGTTCTTCCATTGCCTTCCTCCGGTGCTCATGCCCCCCATTTCGTCTTCTGCCCCTTCCATCTTGCCTGCAGCGTTGCTCGCCCTTTAGATGGCATTTTGCTTTCTATCACTCACAGCATTCCTGTCTCCCTCCCATAGCTGTCGGTGTGTCCTGGCTGACCTTTTAGTGCATTTCTGCCGCTGCTTCTGAAGAGTTCTGCAGCACACCGGGAGCCATACCTTGAGCTTGCTTCCTTCCTCATGTCCTTCATTTGCTGAGGACTGAGATTGTGTGAGTGCCTATTTCTTGTTCATGGATCCTTGCCATAGGTTTCCTGCTCATTCGTTTGTTTCTTCCCCTAATTTTCACTCCTGTGATCTTGTTTATGAGGTCTTCATGCTATTGCTGAGCATGTACATTGTACTCGGTCATTTACGTCTCCTATTCTGCATTTGCACTTCGCAGCTTCAATGCATGTTGTTTGCATTCTCATTCTGTTGTTTCAGTGAGTGTATTACCATATGATTTGCATTATTCGTTTTTTCTCCTTTGCTGTCTGCCTTTTCTCTTTTGTTATGCATAAATGCTCGGGGTCACTCTGTGTGCAGGTGGGAGCTGTGGGATTTGGGCCCCGGACTCTGGATTTGCAGCTCAGAGCCTTGGTCCGCTGCGCTATACTGCCCCCATCTGACAATCAGACGATGTCCAAACCTATATTTTGCCTTAACTCAGCTGCCTCTTCTTCTGGGGTTCTTCCACCCAGCTGCTGGGGTTCCACTGCCCTGCTGCCTCCTTTCCTCTTTTTGTTTCCTATTGCTATTGAAGCACATCCCATAACCTTTGTCAGGAGTGAACTGGCTTTGAGCTCCCTATTCATACCCCTTTGCTGTGCTTTGTTTGGACCCTGATTATGCTGTGCTCCCTCTTTTCACTGTTAGATTGTGCTACAACTCTGTTATCCCAGTCTGGCCTCCTACCTACATTGCATTTATTACATGTCTCTGCAACCTCTTCCATCTTTCTCCTGCCGGTTTGTCTATGTCAGGCTATGGTTTTTGGCTCTGAGCTTTGTCCTTTCCTATCTCAATTTCCTGTGCCAGCCTCCTTGGTTTCCTTCCTTCCATCATTGTACTTCATCTGTTCCTCTGTTACCTTCCTCAGCCTAGCACCTAATCCCATCCCCGACGTTATGGATTCTTTCCACTCATCCCTCGTCCTTCCCTCATGGTGCATCTCTTTCCAGCCATCTTGGATTCCCTCCCTTCCTGGCCTGCATTTGATACTACTTTGGGCATTCCTATCATGACTCCTATACCACTTCATCGAACCGCGGCCCTCCTGCCTCATGCATTCAGATTTATGACTTCGGTCAGTATTCCCTCATCCCACTATCCCTGCTACCTTCAGTTGACTCCATCTCCTCCCCAGGCCATGCCTTCCTGTCTATTGTCTGCTAAATGGCCTTGGTGTCTACCTCCTTTTGAGAAGCTTCCTTATTACTACTGCCTTCGTCTGAGTTCCTTTTCGGGTTCATTCCTGTCTCCTCTTCATGTTCCGTACCAACCATCAAGCATGCACTCCAATCGAAGCCTGCAATCGATGTTTCTTTTTGGGCATATCATGACTCCTATGCCACCTCATTGACCTGTGGCCATTCTGCCGCATATGTCAGGTTCATAACTGCAGTCATCATTCGCTCATCCTTCCCTCAAGATTTATCTATTTACTTACCCCATTGGGTCGCTGTTACCTCATGTTCCTTCTTTAATCTGTGCTTTCTTTTGGGGTTTTTACCTATCCTGCCATCTTCCCTACTCATATCCTTATTTAACATCATACACCCTTAAATCACAACATCTGGATGCCCCTTGCTCCTCTGACTTCTACATGGAATGGATCCACTACTTCCCATCGAATACTCGAGCATACCCTTCTTGGGTCCCTGCTGCCTCATGTTCATCTGTCATCATCCTCCCTACTTATATCTCTCATTAATGAACCATTCTCTTGACCGACATACGTCCTCAAATAAAACGTCATCAGCCTGGAGGGAAGGTGACCTAGGCCTTGGATCCCCAGAGGATTCCTCCTTAAAGGGGGTTTTTCCTCTCCTCCATGCCAGTGGCCATAATATTAGTTAGTACTTTCTTCGGGTTAGTTAGTTAGGTTCCGCTGTTGGAGGAGGTGGATGGTGGCCACAGTTTTCCCCTCTCTCCTTAGGAAGTCTGCCATTTTAGAATTCATTCATCATCCTCGTCTCTTCGACGCTAGACATCTTTGGGTATTCTTTTTGGGCTTCTTCCTAACCTACCTTTAGCTGATGCAATCATTCCCGTGGCACCTGTAGGGGGGAATACTCCTCTAGGATTCCTTGTGTCATACCCCTACAGGGTGGTATATCAAACGGATAGAGAGGCGGAAAGCCACAAAGTAAATCAAGTTACACAAGCATCTCATATCTCATCCGGTTGTGTAAGCACATCGAATGGAAGGGCTTTAAGCCTGAGGTTTGATGGGTAGAGCAACAACGTCACTCCCCCATGGGGCTTAAAAGGTCATGCATCCTGGAGACCATCCAGGATTCGTTTTTCATTGCACACCATCCACCCCTCCTCCTCCAGTTGCTTGTCTCTCTTACCCGTGGGCTTCTTCCTAACTTACCTTTAGTCAACGCAATCATTCCCGCGGCACCTGTAGGGGGGAACCCTCCTCTAGGGTTCCTTGCATCATACCCCTACAGGGTGGTATATCCCATGGATAGAGAGGCAGAAAGCCACAAAGTAAATCAAGTTACACAAGCATCTCATATCTCATCCAGTTGCATAAGCACATCGAATTTTGTTCCAAGACTTAAAGTAGTAATTAGTTGGGAAGAGTGGAACATTCTGAAAAAGGTACAGTAACCTGGGGAGGATATTTAAGCGGATCATCTCTATACACTGGAAGAAGGTTAGTCTAAGCCTTCCCCATTTTTTAGGTCCTCTTGAATCTGAACTGAAATCGACTCATAGTTCACCAATTCCATATGGAACATGTTAATTGGGATATGTATTCCAAGATATTTTATTTTAGTGAAATCTCCATTTCAAGGGGAGAGCATTTCTCAAAGTACTACAGGGTTGGAAATAAAACATTAAAGCTTCAGTTTTGGAAATATTTAATTTACAATTGGCTAGTCTTTCATATTCCTGAAGAAGGTCCCATGCCACTGGTATAGAGGATTCTGGGGAGAGAAGAGCGAGAAGAACGTCATCGGCAAACAGCGCTACCTTATAGCTTTTTTTGGCTGAGGGGGATTCCCTCAATTTGAGGGTCATACCATAAGGCTATTGCTAGGGGCTCAATATAGAGAGCAAATAGGGCCGGAGAGAGAGGACATCCCTGTCTGGTACCCTGGTGCAAAAGAATGGGGGGGAGGGTCCCATTAATCCTAATATAAGCTCTTGAGTGGCTGTAGAGATGCTGAAGCATGAGGAGAAAGGAAAGGGGAAATGACAGGGCCTCGAGAGTGTCCCAAAGGAAACTCCACGAGACACTGTCAAAAGCTTTTTCAGCATCTAGACTTAATAAAGCCATAGGTATTTGTCTATTGTGGGTGTGTTCGAGTAATAGCATAGCACGCCTAATATTGTCTGATGTGTTTCTAGCTTTCATGAAACCGGATCTGGTCAGGATGAATATCATAGGTATCACAGGTATCATAGGTCATACAGAGCTAGAAGACCGTAGTCCATAATGCTCGCCTGATATTAATTATATCCTACTATATGATTTTGTTTTAAATGTCCAAATGTCTTTTAAAGGTATCAACACTTATGCATGACACTATATCCCAAGGTAATCTATTCCAGATCTTACATACTCTTATTGTAAACCAATTACTTCTTTTGGTTGATTTACACTGTTCTATTTTTAGTTGTAATGGGTGTGCCCTGGTGGAATATATTTTGCTCCTTAATTCCAATCCTAATAATTTACCCAGGTCATTATCATGCATAGCTTTGAAAACCAGACCCAAATCACCCCTTAATCTATGGTATTCCAAGGTAAACAAACCCAATTGGTCTAATCTTGCATAGTAGTCAAGATTTCTAACTTTGTGGATATTTTTTGTTGCTCTATGTTGGATTTTTTCCCATGGATTTTATGGTACCCTTATCCCCTGGTGCCCAAAACTGGGCACAATACTCTGAATGAGGCCTCACCAAAGATGAGTACAATGGAAGTATAACATCACAACTCCTGCTGGTAATATGTTTGTTAATACAATGTAGCACTCCGGCTGCCTTTCTAATGACAGCCTGGCAATGGAGTTTGGGGCTAAGGTCATTAGAAATTCTAATACCCAAATCGTGCTCATTACTAACAGTTTTAAGGGTCAATCCACCCAGGTGATATTTAGATTGTATATTTTTAGTTCCAAAATGCATTACCATGCATTTGTCTAAGTTGAAGGGTCATTTTTTCAGAATAGCCCACTCATACAACTCATTAAGGGCCAACTGAAGGGTATTACTATCCTCAGTGTTAGTAATTGGGTAGCCTATACGCGTGTCATCTGCAAATTTTGTTATCCAAATATCTGTATTAGTTTTTAGTGAGGCTATGTATAGGTTGAACAAACACGGCCCCAGAACCGAACCCTGGGGCACACCACTAGTCACATCATCCCAGTCTGAAAAAGAACCCTTGATGCACACTCTCTGAGAGTGTCCTTTTAACCATGATTCCACCCTTCTTGTTAAATTCCCTCCTATACCAAGGTTTATCATAGCCTCAATAATATAACCGTGAGGGACCTTATCGAAAGCCTTGAAAAAATCCAGAAACACAACATCCACTGCTTCGCCCCTATCCAATGCCATGCTCGCACCATTATAAAAATTTAACAAATTTGTCTGGCATGATCTAGCCTTAACAAACCCATGCTGGGTAGGATCAGGTTCTATCAGGGTGTATAGATGTTCCTTTATGAGTCCTTCCAATAGTTTTCCCAAAATGAATGTCAAACTAACAGGTCTATAATTAGACACCTCCTGTCTAGAACCTTTTTTATAGATTGGGACCATAGTTGCCAGTCTCCAGGCATTAATAACTTGCCCTTCCTGTATGGATTTATTAAATAGAGCAGTTATAGGTCCTGCTAAGGGAAGTGCTAACTCTTTAAGGATCCGGGGGGTGAAGACCGTCTGGCCCTGGAGACTTAAAAGGGTCCAAATTTTGAAGTAATTTATATACGGTATTAGTATTTATTGTGAAAAACCCATTGGTGATGTGATCATTATGCTTCCTAGTAGATTCAGTTTTTGGATTGAATACTGATGAAAATTGGTTGTTACACATAATAGCCATACATGTCGTATCTATTACTAATTCACCAGTATTATTTTTTAACGGGCCAATAGTCGGAGTACCACTCCTTTTATTGTTAATATATTTAAACATAGAAACATAGACTTTGACGGCAGATAAGGACCGCTAGGCCCATCTAGTCTGCCCATTTCCCTACCTACAGGATAGGCCGCAGATCCTAGCTAACCAACAGCCTATATCTTCCTGCCCCCACAAGAATTGCCTTATGTCTGTCCATGCATTCTTGAATTCTCCCACAGTTTTAGACCCCAAACTTCCGGAGGAAGGCTGTTCCATGCATCCACTACCCTCTGTGAAATAATACTTCCTCACATTGCCCCTGAACCGCCCTCCTTCTATCTTTAAATTGTGTCCCCTTGTTCTTGCAAGTCTCTTTTTTTGAAAGATGCTACCCTCTTGGACTTTGTTGATTCCCTTGAGGTACTTGAAAGTTTCTATCATGTCCCCCCTCTCCCTTCTTTCCTCAAGGGTATACATATTAAGCTCCTTTAGTCTCTCCTCATACGGCTTCTCTTGCAGACCCTGCACCATTTTAGTTGCCCTCCTCTGGACTGCCTCTATCCTGTCTATGTCCTTGCGGAGATGGGGTCTCCAGAACTGGACAGTATTCCAGATGGGGTCTCACCAACTGTCTGTACAGAGGGATAACAACTTCCTGTTTTCTGCTGCTGATGCCTCTCCTATACATCCCAGTATACCCCGCCCTCCCTGCTGCCTTCTCACATTGCTTGCTAACCTAAGGTCATCTGAAATGATTACCCCAGGTCCCTTTCCTGTTTTGTTGTTGTTACTACCTCCCCACCCATTGTGTATTCTTCCCTGGGTTCTTGTTTCCCAGGTGCATTATTTTGCACTTTTTGCATTGAATCCTAGCTGCCATACGTCTGACCATTCCTCCAACCTTGCCAATTCCCTTTTCATCCTTTCCACGCCTCCTTGTGTATCAACCTTGTTGCAGATCTTTGTGTCATCTGCAAAAAGGCATACTTTTCCTTCCAGTCCCTCTGCAATGCCTTTACAAAAGGATTTATGATTATCTCCCACATTTCTGGCCAGTCGCTCTTCAAAATCCTTTTTAGCCCTTTTAATACTATGTTTAGTCACCCTTAACTGGGATTTATAAATATCCCAACTCATCTTAGACCCACAGGACTTAGCTCTTTTATAGGCCCTATTTTTATGTTTAATATGTTTTTTGACTGATTTATCCATGGTCTTTTCAAATTAATTTGATCCTTTTTATTGATAACCGGAATGTATTTATTAGTCAAGGAAGTTAGTTTACTGATCAGCATTTGCCACATATCAGAAAGTGAATGATCTAAAAAGGAGTGTTGCCAATCCCAAGATGCACTTTCGGATAACATTCCTAAAAAATCAGCTTTTTTAAAATTGTAAAGTATAGTGTTGCCTGGGTCCTGCCCTAAATTGCCCTTTAGCATAAAATGTACAATAGAATGGTCACTGGAACCCAAGGGATGGAGGACTGAACAATTAGAAATTTGATTTGACATATTATGCAATACTAAGTCCAAAATATTATTTCCCCTTGTACTGGTATTAACTATTTGTTCTAAGTTTGATAACAAAAATAACTGCAAATTTTTTTTTCAGCAGAGGATGAAGTAACCAAATTCTTCTATCCAATACCAGGGAGATTGAAGTCTCCTACCAATAGAGTATTTTTTGTGGAAGATATATTCTTCAAAAAATCAAGTAACTGAATATCATCTTCTAGTGAAATTGCTGGAGGTCTATAAACTATCCCCATATTAATACATGGAGCCATTTTGGGAAATATTTTGACCCATACAACCTCAATGGTTGGCCACTGTGTAAGTTCAACATTCTCTACATTTATAATGCTAGACACATACAATGCCACCCCTCCTCCCTTAATATTACTTCGATCCTTATGATACAATGTATAACCTGGAATATGCTTGTCCCATGTATCATTTTCACACCACCATGTTTCTGTAACAGCACAGATATGGATATTTAACTGCTCTAGTAATAGGACAAGTTCATCAAACTTATTCCCAAGGCTTTGAGCATTAATTACTACACAATTCCAATCAGGAGGGGGAAAAGAAATTGTCCTATTACAATTAATATCCTGTTGCATAGTATTATCCCCCCCATCTAATAGTTTAAACAGAAATCAATCTGGTGTCATAATCTAGTGGCAAAGATGCGTTTGCCCTGTCTGTTTAAATGTACACCGTATAAGGCCTGGAAGAATGGTCTCTAGTCTTGTGGCCTGTATGGCCATAAAGATTTTATAGTCTACGTTCAGGAGGGAGACCTGGTGGTAAGAAGATATATTAGTAGGCTCTTTCTCTGGTTTAAGGATTAAGGTGATAATAGCATATTCCCAAGAAGGGGGAGGAGGTTCCCCTTTCTTAATGGCCCTATAGGTCAGAAGGAGAGGGGGTAAGAGAAGCCCCGAAAATCTCCAGTACCATTCTGTGGAAAATCCATCCACCCCTGGGCACTTATTAGGCTGAAGGGCCTTTATATGGGCAAGGACCTCATCAGAGCCTACTGGGGCTTCCAAAGAGGACCTTTGGGATTCTGAAGGGGTGGGTAGAGAAAGACCTGAGAGGAAAACTTTCGTGTCCTCCAGAGATGGGGGGTCCGGGGGAGGAGTATAGAGAGATTGGTAACAGGAAAAGAAGGAAGAATGAATATGGTTGTCTGAATGCGATATTCTCTTAGTTACCGGGTGTTTACTTTTAGAATAGTTGCCGCTCATCTCTGAGCATGAAGTTTGCACGCCAACATACGGGAACCCCGGTTCCTCCCTCATAATTGGATTCTTTTAAGTAGGTTAGGGCTTGCAGCACTTGTACATCCATTATTTTTTGAATCTCCTGTTTAGTTTGTCTAATCTGTCTCTGAAGGACCCTGTCCCCCTCGCTCCCTCCCTATACAAGAGCTGATGGGACTGTAGTTGTTCTACCAGATAATTATAGGAAGTCTCAAGTTCCCCTCCTCTTCCTGGAGGAATATTCTGTGGTCTCCCCCCTAATTACTGCTTTGAGAGTATCCCATATAATCTGGTCCGAGGTGTCGCCTGTATCATTTTCCCTTAATATCTGAGGTATTCTATTGTTTAAATATTCTACGTATTCTGGGTCTCTTAGCAGGGACGTATTCAAGCTCCACACTTTTGAGCATGGGGCCTGTCCCAGTAGAATTTTAAGGGTTAATGGGTGATGATCCGAAAGAATTTGGGGCCCTAGTGTTAAGTCCTGGATGAGAGAAAAGTGTTCGCAGATAGTAAACAGTCCAGGCGGGAGTATGTTTGAAAGCGGGGAGAGAAGAAAGTATAGCCCGGGTTAGTAGAGAAGAGTTTCCTCCAGACATCCTCCACCCCCTAAGTGGGAAAGTGTCCCCCTAAAACACTTAAGTGCACTACAAAATCTATAAGCTCTTGGGGAAGAGGAATCGACCTGCGGAGATAATGCCACATTAAAATCTCCTTCCATAATTAAAATACCCTGGAGAGCATCTAGAACCTTAGTTATGAAGCACCGAATTACAGGGAGAGCGGCCTGGGGAGATAAATATACATTCACCAAAGTAACCCTCTGAGAAAAAAAAGTCCCCATGAGAATAACCGGGAGTCAATGATTTTGTCCTGAACCTCAAAGGGGGTAGAGACAGGGATCAAGGTTGCCACTCCCTGTCTGCGGTCACTCGAGTGGGATGAGGCATAAACCTCATAGCGGTTTCCCCATTTAAGCTTCTGGTGTTCCAGATCTGATAGGTGTATTTCCTGGAGGAAATATATGTCAGCCACCTGCCTTCTCAGGTTTTGCATCACTCGTGATCATTTAATAGGACTTTGTAGTCCATTTATATTTACTGAAAAGATCTTAACTGGATTTACTGCTACTTATGAGGACAAAAAAAGAAAAAAATGAAAAAGGGGAGGGGTCACAGAGGAAAATGGCCACCCTACAGTGCTACTAAGCGGGCAGATCGTGCTCCTCAGCCCCTTGCCAAACTGTATGTCACAAAAGCAAAAGAACAACTCAATGTGTGCGTTTCATCTGTGTCTCTTACTTTTTACCTAAAAGTTAAAAATAAATAACCAGTTAGGCCCAACCAGGGCCATCATTTCAAAATCAGCTGTATTGCGAAGAACCCCAACTGTAAAGTCTCCCATCCCCTCCCCCCCTCAATAGAATGGGTTGTTTAAACTTAAGAAAATCACAACTCAAATAAGATAGAAAAAAAACAACCTAGGCTTAGAATGGCCCAGTACCCCCCTCTCTAACCCCAATAAATCTCCCTCCAGCTGGGGAGTCAGAACTAGTTTCAACTAACTGGGCTTCTACCTTAGGGAAGGAATCACTTGACCCTCTTTGAGTGCTACCCTGGGATCCGAAGATAATGGTTCAGGAGGAGCAGGGGCCTACCTCCCCATCATCAATGAGGACGGAGTCCCCCAGAAGACCAAAGTCCCTTAGTAGCGTGGCCTTCATTCCAAGGAGCAGTGTACCAATTAAGTAAGCGTAGCCACTACTTGGTGTTGTTCCCTTAAGTAGAAGACCCCCCCCATGAAACATATCATCTTATCATGCTAAATCGCCTCTCTCGTATGTTATTCCACCTTCTTATAGCTAGTGTACCAGCACCTTTGTAGGGTTACCCTACTAACATTCCCCATTATCTACCTCCACCGCCTCAGCCTGTAGAAACTTAATAAAAATAAGGCTAAGACCTAGAACTCCCAACAGTCCGCTAGCACTACGGCATTGATTCATTGAGCTTTCCTACAAACTGCCCTTGTCAAAGACAGGGGAGAAAGATCTTTACTATGAACCCCAGTATACATAGAACTCTTAGGGGGCTCTCGAATCCAATCCTTGAATCACTCAGCCAGAGCAAACGTAATAGTCCAACCACTATAAGTTAGGTGACCTGCCAGTCCTACCATCGCAGTATAATAATATAATATATAGTGCTGGGAAAGAGAGGAGAGGGAACTTGGGTCTGACACACATCGGGAGCACCGGAGGAGGAATTAAGAGGGGGGCCCCACAGGGTTGGGGCCAGAGCCACCTGGACACCACCACACTGCTCCCCAAAGCTTAACTTTTGACTTTTAATCGAGGCTCTCAGCCTGGCCAGAGTAGGCCCACCACTGAGAGTCCTCAGAGAATCCAGTTCTGAAAGGAGAGGCAATTATCTTACGGACAGGAAACTACTGTATTTTGATCAAGCCCTCTTCTATTCTAAAATGTTGCTATATTGGGGGCATGTATAATAGGTCCCATGGCCCCAATAAGCCCCCCCCCATGGAGTCCTCTCTCCCTCCGTAGTCACTCATCATGTGGTAGCCCGAGAAGCAGCCTCACCAATCTCCACACTGGCTTACAGTCATTACATTCACTTCGGCCCAGCATTAGAATGAAACTGCTGGATCTCCTTCAGGATCTCCTTGAGGGATGGAGTGGCAGAGGGTGTTACCAAGTTCTCTGGGGCTGTAGGTGCTCTAAAGTTCCTCCAAGGGGTTTACTCTTTCCTGGTGCCTGCTGTGTGTCGCAATCATTCAGTAGGCCCCTCAATTGCAACTCCTGTCTTGTTTCCTCCGCCGACATGAACGTGCGGGCGTCTGATGGAGAAGCCACCACCAGCTTTGCCAGATAGGGAGTTTTAAATTTCAATTTGTTAGAAAGCAGGCATGGAAACAAAGGAATGTACTGTCTCCTCAACCTCTGAGTATTAGGAGCGTAGTCGTTGTCCATAAAGATCCGCTTGGTATTAAACATTAGTGTCTTATGGGCCCAGGCCTTCTGCAGCAAAGTCTCTTTAACTGAATAATTCAGAAACCGGGCTATAATTGATCTGGGACGGGACCCAGGATGGGGTTTGGGTCCGAGGGCTCAATGGGCCCTCTCAATATCTATTGGGAAGTTGGGACCTAAATCCAAAGTTGTGCGGAAGAAGTGATCCAAGAAGGCCTGCATGTCAGGGCCCTCCTTGTCTTCTGGGATCCCATATATACATAAATATTTTCTTCTGACCCTATTTTCCATGTCTTCTTGCCGCTTAGTTATGGCCAGTTGGTTCTGTGCAATTTCTTGCAAGGTCGCCTCTAGAACCTCAAGGCGATTGGTGTTGGCTGAAATTTGAACGTCTGCTGCATTGAGACAGGTCTGCAGGGCTCCCAAACAAGAGCGGAGGTTGAGTATTGCCTCCTTCATCTCAGTCCGAAACTCCTGGATTGCCTGCAGAATGGGTGCGTTAGAGTTTTTGCTGCTGGCATTTTTTTGCTGCTGTTGTTGCCGGGATCATTTGGTATCTTCCCCAGAGGCCATCTGTACTGCTTCCCCTGGCTGATCTCTGTCCTCAGGGCCGTAGGTGGGCGTGAGAATTGCAAAGCGATTAAACGTTTTGAGGGAGATACAAATAATTATAATTGTTTGGTGAGGAGTTCTGATTCTGTTAGCTGTCCAATTGGTGGGTATAAATCCAAAATACTAGGTGATTTAGCTAGTAAAAAGTGTAAATCAGGGGAGAGCTCTTTTATCACGCTGCTCAGAGTTCTGTAGCACCACTGGAAGTCCCTGTTGATTCCATCTTGATTTGTCCTGGGGATGAAGTGTGCCCAGCATGTCAAGTAGTGTTCGGTTAAACTTTTCAGGTTGTGGATCCCCCTTGGGGTGATGGGGGTAGTTTGGGATTTTCGCACTCCCAGAGCGAGAGCATTTTCTTGTTCAGACGGCTTTCAGAGTCTCTCCCCTGATCAGAGTGAATTATCTGAGGTGCGTCATAATGGACAAAGAACTTTTCAATTAAGACCTTGGTCACTGTGTATGCTTTCTGGTCCTTAGTTGGGTAAGCTTGGGCATAACGTGTGAAATGATCAGTCACCACTAGCACATTGCCAGTATTCTTCTGATCGGGTTTAAGACACAAGAAATCAATACACACCAGCTCCATGGGCATGCTGGTAGAAATATTGACCAAGGGTGCAGCTCTCTGGGGTGGAGCTTTTCTTTGGAGACAATGGCTGCAAGTCCTGAGATAAGCCTCAATGTCAGCCCCCATCTTTGGCCAACAGAATCGAACACGGGCCAAGTCTGTAGTTCGGTCACAACCCAAGTGTCCCATCTGGTCATGGAGAGCCTGTAGAACTACACGTTTGAAGCTGTAGGTAACACTAACTGCTGTTTGTCAAGTTGACCTTCTCGGTTTATGGTTTCTCTATAAAGTAGCTGGTTACACAATTTAAGTCTGAGCCTCTCTCTAAATAGAGCAATTCGTGGCTCTGAGGAGCAAAGCTTGGATACATATTTCCCAGCACACATAGCATTGAGCATGGGCTTAATCATGGGGTCTTGAGCCTGGGCCCACTGTATGTTATCTGGAGTAAGTTGAGGCAAGGCACTGAGGTCTATCACTGCAAGGTGGCAGTAGGCGGTGGGAACGCAAGTGTCAGGAGGACCTAAACAGTCTACTAGGCTGTCAACTGTTTCAGGAGAGGGATGCTCATTTTTGACAGAGGGCTTTGACAGGCTGCTCAGACATTTTCACCCAATTGGTATTGGAGTTAGGCCGTCTGGAAAAGGCATCAGCATCAGTGTGGTTCAAGCCCAGTCAATACTTCACTGAATAATCGTAAGTGGAAGTGCAGATAACCAGCGATGCCCTTTGGCATCCAGTTTAGCTGAGGTCTGGACATAAGTGAGGGGATTATTGTCAGTTTTGACCAGAATCTTGGCACCATAAAGTTATTCTTGGAATTGGTCCACCACAGCCCATTTTAGTGCAAGAAATTCAAGCTTGTGTACTGGATAATTTATTTCTGACAGAGTTAGGCTCCAACTGGCAAATGCCACTGGGCGTAAACCTTCCTCATACTCTTAATACAGAACGGCACCAAGTCCCTTCAAGCTGGCGTCAGTGTGTAGCACATAGGATCTGGTAGGGTCGGTATATGCAAGCATAGGGGCATTGGTGAGTTGATGATTGATATCATAGAAAGCAGCTTCACATTCAGAAGTCCACCTAGCTGCAAACTGTTCATGTATCCGAAAGGAAACCTTGTCTTCCTCCTTAATTGCACTTTATTGTACTTTTTGTTTGTAGGGGGGATAGCCTTGAGTTAAGTTGAGCAAAGAGCGGATGACTTTGGAATAATCTTTTATGAACTGGTGGTAGTGACCACAGAACCCCAAGAATCTCTGCACTTCCTTTTGGTTGTAAGGCTGAGGCCAGGTGGTCAAGGACTCCACTTTGCTTGGGTTTGTCTGAATCCCATCAGCTGACACTATATGACAAACATATTTCTCAGAGGTTTGAAAGAACTGATACTTGTCTATTGATAACTTTAGTCCAAAGTCCCCTAATCTGTCAAGAACCTTGTACAGGTGAGCTTCATGTTCCTCAAGAGTCCGACCGAACACAATGAAGTCATCAAGATACACAAGACATTCTAATAAGTTCATGTCTCCCACTGCTTGTTCCATCAGCCACTGGAAAGTAGCATGTGCACCCAAAATACCTTGAGGCATACGGAGAAACTCATAGAAACCCAGGGGACAAATGAGGTCTGTTTTTTCTTGGTCTTCCTGGGCCATCGGGATTTGATAATGCCCTCTCCGAAGGTCGACTACTGAGAACCACTGGTCCCCGTTGAGGCAGTCGAGGGAGTCCTGGATACGAGGCATGGTATAGTGGTCCGGGACAGTTCTCCGATTCAGCATCCAGTAGTCCACACACATCCTCACCGATCCATTCTTCTTCCGGAGTACCACAATCGGGGAGGCATATGGGCTTAAAGACTCTTGGATAATTCCTGTGGCAAGCATTTCCTGAAGGTGACATCTAACATCATCTATGTCAGCAGCTGCAGGGCGATGGGACCTCTCTGAACAGCCTCTCATCATGAAGTTGGATGTTGTGTTCAGCACCTTTGACATCCTATGTCCCAATCCTTCAAGGAGAATACTTGGCTTCTCTGAGCCAGCTTCTGGCTGATCCTAGCTTTCCATTCGGCAGGTAGAGGGGACTCCCTGAAGTCAAACAGGTCAGGGGTCCCCCTCATCACCCTCTCCAGGGCACTTCTTGCTGGGAAGCACAGCAGTGTCCGCACAATACACAGTGGGTAGGGTGCACCCTCGATTCACCCAAACCTCTCGATTTGACATATTCTGAACTTGCACTACTACCCACAGAGCGTAGGCATAGGCCCGAGCAGGCAGAATGCTAGGCTTGACCAATAGTCCCTCTGGCAGTTTCCCCTCTTCTCGGGTGTCCAGCATAATGATTTTATTTTTAACATCCGTCTTTAGACACACTTCATCACTGATGGTGCACTAAGCATTGTGAGGTAGCACCAGTGAGTCAGGATCCTTTTTCAGACTACCCCCACAGGTTTATCTTTATCAATCTCTTGTGTCCGCATCTGCAAATCGTAGGCTGGCCGTACTAGGGCCAGAATGCATAGGGCCCTTCCAGTTCACTTGGCTTCCTTTTCCTGGCAGAGCTGGGCTTACTGGCTGAACATATGTGCATTGGTACCAGTTAGTAAAGGGACACCGTCATACAGTCCAGTCAGCGGGCACACGAAGGCCAAGGTCTCCACTTGTTCATCCATGCTCACTACAGCAGTAGGAAAGGACAAACAAATTTGTACATACCCCAGGTAAGGACAGGATTTCTCACTCAACCCCCATACATGCAGTCCTTTGAGGGGTTGGAGTGGGAGGTCAAATAAGTGCTGATCATATCAATCTTGAAATAGAATGCTGACTTGTGAGCTACTGTCTAGCACAACACTTGTGGAAATACTGTTTACTGTTACTGTAGTTTTCATGGAGGGGCCCACCATCTTAGACCAGTCCGGAGAGGTCAGTTTGGAAAACTGTCCCACAGCAATTTTGGAGGAGTAAGATTTTCTTGGTGGGCCCAGCTGGGGCTTTATATTGCTCTGATGAACCAAGTTTAACAGTCTGGCTGTGACCTTCTACAGGTTTTCCGGAAAGTTACGGCCCCGTCGGGTATGCCCATCTTCTCCACACTGGTAGCAGAACACCTGTTCCCTGGAATCATTGGAGTGGCTAGGTTCTTCCTCAACTTTATGTTGGTTGGCAGAGGGAGGCCCACTGTCTTTCTTTGACTTTGGCTCCAGTTCACGGTCCCCGCCACTCCCCCAGTGGGCAGAAGTACAGGTGGCATGTATGAGGTCCCCCACTAATGCTCTCAGCACTCTCATTTCTTCCTTCAATTCAGACTCCACCCGGGGTTCAGGAGCGATGGCATGGGCCCCCACAACCCCGGGTGGAACCTCATTTCTAGTCTCAGTCGGCAGCGGGCAAGGGTGGGAGCTTCTGGCCGCTTCAGCCGCAGCTTGTTGATTGGCTTGCATCTCCTTTATCTCTTTGAGCAGCTCCCTAACTTGCTGGGTCTCAACAGATTCCTCTCTTTCTTCAGATCGGTCTGGGACTTGGCTGGTGTGAGCAACCCCCGCATAGGGTTCCCATCCATTCTCATCGTTCTTAGCCTCTCAAATCTCTTTCAACAGCCAACAGTATTCGGAAGGGTTAGGTTTCCTGTCTTGAAACTTCAACTTTAGCATGGGCACACTGGAGAAACAGGCTGGTTTGAGAATGTGCTCCAGCCTGACCCGGTTCAGTTCACTAGTTGGGACACCCCCTTTTCTATGGACTCTCTGTAAGACCTTTCAATCTGAGTGACAAAAGCAGACAACTTTTTATTTTTCCATTGTTTAGCAGACTTGAACTTCCACATTAAGACTTCCCCAGATTCCGTGCTGTCAAACACCCCTTCTACTGCAGAGAGGTACTCAGCCACAGTGGCCTTAGGGTTGGTGGATTGAAGAAATCAGATAGCTTCCAGTGAAGGGCCCCATAAGCTTTCCATAAGTCTCTTTCTCTTCTCCCCCCTCTGAACATTGCCACTCTTGGACTAGTGGAGTAGCATAGTCCATCCATGGCTCAAGGTCATCCTCCCCTACTGGGACAGGGACTGCCCCAGAGAACAGTCTGAGCCTGCAGTAAGAGTCCAGGTATACAGAAGGTATCACAATGGGGGAGGTCACAACAGGGGATGCCATAGGAGTAGATGGAGAGGCTGGAGGAGATCGTATTGGAGTGGTCTCCTCTGAAACCCACCCCAAGATCTTTAACAGTCCCTTAGCTGTCCGGCCTTCAGCAGCTAGCAGCCTTAACAGTTTGTCTTTGAACCCCTCCACCCTCAGGGATCCCCCAAGGGGAAGATGGGTCACTACGCAAATTAAAAACTCACCACCCTTTCTGGGACCCTTCAGGCATGATAACAGGGGGTACCTGTGGAAGGGTGCCTGGTATTCCTGTTCATATGCTTAGTGTTTTCTAAAAAGTCTACTGCAGTAGCATATCTGTCTTTTCTCTGCTTTTTCTCTTTCTGTAGTGCCCCATTTTCAGGTTGGCCACCTGAGCACAAAATGGGTGCTTCTTTACTGTATTCTTTTTCTAGTGGTCTAGTGCTTTTATTTTTTCCTTTCTGCTCTGCATAGGAACAAATACCAGCCTTCCCTTGTCTCATTCATTGAGGTACAGTGTGTTTCAAAATCATAGCTTAAGCACGGGAACTTGGACTGGAGTTACTCGAACCTGCACAGGAGACCATGGGTGTAGCTGCTGGTCTTAATGTGTTTTGTGTTTGTTTAGAAAGCCCTGCTCCCAGACTATTAATTAAAGCACACTGGGCAGTTAGAATTCAGAAGTTGTGTGCTCCATGCTGTGAGACTGCTAAATATTACACACTCTGAGACACTGTGTGTGGCAGTCTGCCATATTATCCCCAAAGTTCATGCTATCTGTGGTTTTGGTTAAGTTAGCATAAGATAGTTTAGCCCTTTTTATGTTTGCTTGTGCGCATGCACAAAAAACATCTTGGGAGAATATGACTTGCTGGAGGTGTGTGCCTGTCCCTGCCAGTGAAGTGCTCAATCTGTGGGGTGCATCCAATATGCACCAATGGAGCAGCGAGATGTGTATGCCAGCAGATTGACAGCAGTGGCCTTGGCTTCAAAGAAAAAAGTCCACTTCAATCACAGCATGAAACGTGTCTTCAGGGTACATGCACGCTATGCCTGCCTGTCCATCTCACTCGCTAGCTCTGCACTGCCATTAGCAACAGACTACTGAGCAGCATTTGTAAGATAAAGAAAGGGAAAACCCTATTTGTGTACAGACAGCCACTGCAGTACACATCATTCTCGTAATCAATCTATTCCATGCAACATGTCTCTGGTTTACATGCATGCTGTGCTAGTTCTTACGTTTCTTGGTTTTTGGATGACCTTAGAAATGCATTGGATCCATCCTTGAGTTTCACTAGTGAGTTGTTTGAAAATATCCCCTCTAATCAGAAACCTCTGTGCAGATGTATTTTTACTTTATCTGACATTTTTCTAGGATCCTTTCCATTAGAGTTCTACACAAGTTTTTTTTTTTCCTTTGAAAGTGGTGGTTGTGGTGTGTGTGTGTGCGTGCATGCGTGAGTGTGTGTGGTGGACGGACTTTGCACTCCTTCCTGCATGTTTCAGTGTTGCATGTTTAGTTTTTTTCCAATCAGTATTACTGTTGTATGTATTTAAGAATTGGTAGCCATATTGACATGCTGTGTCCCTACCTGCAGCCTTTGTTGGCTCCAACTGTCTCTGTCTGTCTATCCAGCTAGCTACATTCCCTATTTGTCAGCTTTTGCGGTAGGAGCCCCTGCAGTAATAAACTCCTTCCTGCAGCTCTGTCATTCCTTCCGCCAGATTAAAGATTCTGTGTTCTGTTATTCCTTCCTTCTCTCCATAAATGGCACCCCCTCCATTTGTTTTTTTTTCCCTCTGCCCTCTCCACCTCTATCCATGTGTATTGGATCTAGGATGATTCCTCTGTCAAACCACATAATCCCATAAAACATTCATCACCTCTCAATCCCAGATCCAGACCCCATAAAACATTCATCTCTGCTTTTGCTGTCACAGCTTCCCCCAGTCAATCCCAGCAACTACAAAAAAAAAAAAAGACATCCCAAAAAAAAAAATCACAGTCTGCCCGTAATTCATTCTTTCTTTCTTTCTTTTTAAATGGATCTTTATATTTTAACCATTAGGACTGTTGGATCTACACTTGTCCACTCTGGATCCATTGAGTGCAACCCTTTAAATGCTAAATTCCAGGCTGGATCATTCCTTTTAGCACTTTTTCTTGTCAAAGGATACTTTGGATGCTGCACGCAGAGCTGGGACTGATCACCTGCCCCAATGACTGAGCAGGGTGTAAGAGGGAACGATATCTCTCCACATCATCCCTGTCTGGTAACCTCGGGTTAAAGTTTCTATCCAGAGGACACCGAAGGGTTTGGGGGATATTATTACTGATTTAACCCTGACAATGATGGTTATTTAAAAACACACCTTTACTGAAACAAAAAAATTCTAAAATGAAGAGAGCAATTAGTGGAGGTAGGTGGTATGTTTGTGGTCTGTACTGCGCTCCTCGTTAGGGGGAGTACCCGAGATATTGGTCTTTTTTTACAAAGTTTTATACCCGAATAAATAACTTTTATGCATTGCTTACAGCAGGTAGGTATAGTGGCTATGCAGGCTGAGGGTTTGGATGTCCTTACCTGAGAGAGCAACAGTGACATCAAGTTCTGAATTACTTAAAAATTTTCCCCTGAAATACTTTATAACTCCAATGGGTCACACGGTGATTACTAATGGCTCACATGTTCTTTTTCACTTTTGCCATTTACATTTTGTAAATTTGTATTGGTCGACTAAAAAAATGTAATGCTTAATGAGGGTCCACCTGCAGGATCTTTCCTCCGGTATCCTGGACCATGTTCTTGATACCTTAATTTGTAGAACTACTCATATAATGCAGGAGTTTATTTGGGTTATACACTGCATTGCCAGAGTTCATTGTTTTCTAATATGCCATGTTGACTTCCCTTTGTTCTTTGAAAGTACAAAACGTCACCCTTTGGAAGTTGTATTTGAAGATACTGTATGAGGCTTTAGTTTTAATTCTTGAGATTAAAAAAAAAAATTCAAATAAATTGTCTACTTCAGCGTCAAACATAATTTGCCATCAAGTCAGATTATCATTTAGGGCTGTTTTGGAGAGCACTACTGGCTGAAAAATTTGAGAAACAGTAGTCTGGCTTTGAATTACTATTCCCAGTTGTCTGTACTGTATCTGGGTAGACTTGAGTCTCAATTTAAGTTTAGAACAGATCAGGTCATTAAGATGGTGGAAGAGATCTGCATGATGTGGTCCTACTGGAAGCCTAGATAAACTGGCCAAGCCAGATTAAATAATGCACTCCGAACATTTAAAAGAGCATACAGGCTTAAAAATCTGGAAAGAAATGAGGAGAGAAGAGCTGCAGCACCAGAAATTTTATAGTACCCACCAACTCTCTTCACTGTCTGATGAAAAGAAGTTCAGAGATTCAGGGAGACACTGGAGTGATAGCTTCTGAATTTTAGAAACCAGCCAGTCTGAACTAATGAAAAATATATATGACCCTGGCAAAGACAATGAATTGTAAAAGTAAAAGGGGCATAAAGCAAGAACGTGGCACTGTGTATAAAGGGTTAAATCAAAATAGGTAATATGATATTGCAATGCTGTTAATTGTTTTGGGGGAAAAAAGAACAGTGCTTAGTTGCAACTCTCCTGGCAGTGTCCTGCAGGGATTAGAATCTTGCTGATAAATGTGTTACATCTGATCTGAATTTAGTTTTAATTAAAGCTGTTAAACTGAGATGCCAGGTTTTAATAGAAATAAAAAGGCATGCATTAGAGGCTTCTTCACAGCTCCAACAATGGGACCCCCCACCAGTTTCCCAAAGGAAAGGTACAATATTGTATGGATGAAATGTGTTCTTCTTGAGTTTGCCATTAGGCTTGATTGATTATTATTGTCTTGGAACAGCAGGCCCCTGTTCCAGACTCGGGGGTTTTAAATAAGAATATACTCTTCAGAGGCACAGTACTTAAGCCCTGCAGAAGAGCAGGCTTATGTGCAACTTAACTGCAGCAACAATATGTAGTAACACATTCATAAGGGTTAATGAGGAAAGAAGGGCAATACGTTTTTAAAGGGTGATTGGTACTCTCAATCTAAGACCTTGTTTATTAAGTTTAGTGTAAGCCAAATAGGATGAGCCTAAAAAGGTGTGGCAAAGTGCAGGAAATAAAAAGGATGGGGGAAATACAAAAATAGGAAGCTAGAGAAAACTCAAGATAGATGAACATAACTAGAGCACATCATTCATTCCAACCATAGGTTAGAATAAAGTAGTAAGCTTCTTAACTAAGCAAGGAGTAAAGCAGAACTAGTGAATGTTACAATGCAAATGTTGAACCTGCATCTTTTTATTCAATTCTGCCTATTTTGCACCTGTCTTGCAAGATGCTCTTTTCTCCCCATTTTGAGAACATGTTAGTAATTGTTTTTATATTATAAATAATTAATGGAGATCCTATGGTTATCTTCAGTTTTTCATCAGTATATGAGCTGTTTTTAAATGGTTATTATCCCATAAGGTCAATGAATAGTGTCCCTTATATGGTATGCTAGCTCACCTTATTTACAAGAAAAGTAATGTTAAACAAATGATGTTTAAAAACTGCTGAGAATGCTAATGAAAATCTGGAGTAGCCATATTACAAGGAGTACCCTGTGTATCCCGTGTAACTATTTCAAATGTCAACGCAGACACAAAATGGGGTAAAATACATTTTAGGCAAGAGATAAAAGGTGATTTAAAACAGAATTATTTTGTAAAGGTATAACATTCTTACCTTAACATGCCATGCTGCTAGGGAACAAGAAGATGTTCAAAAGAATTATACAGTTTATAAAGCATTTCATGGGTTTAGAAATCCCCACCTATTAGTTGCTGCAATGAACAAAGTCTATTTTGATCTGTATTAGCAGCATCCATAAATCAGTATCTACTGTAATCATGTCTGTTTCCTATTTTCTGCCATATAGTACTCGTTGTAAGACTGAGGGGATGTTGACAGTAGCATGTTCACTGACTGGTGTGTCAGTTTGTAATTCTTTAGGAAATACAGTCACAGCATGGCATGCAATGTAATGTAATGACGTCACTCAGTATAGCCCCATAGCACATTACAATGGTAATGACAAAAGCAAAAGTCATTAAAAAGGAGAATTATTATTTCCAGTATTGATGCAGGTTAATAATTGTAAGGAGAACTAATGACCCTTTGCTTCACCTTGAGCAAGTACCAACTCCTCTCAGTTAGTCATTAATCCCAGGCAGTACCCCAATCTTCAATTATTAAGTAGTAAGCAGAGTTAACCAAGTTAAAACCAACAGAGTGTAAACTAACTGCATCCAATTTTTCTTCTTGTACACTTTTTTGTAGAAAACAGACACTGATTCACATGATAACTATGCACAATGCTTTCTTTAAACTTACTAACCAATACAATCAGTGATTGACATGCTCACACCTGTGCTACCACCTATCATACCTCAATAGAAATGCTGAAATGCATACAATCTGTTTAAATGTTACAGTGCACAATATTATGTGTTCAGTGTCAATGCATAGGTTGCTACTGTACATTGAATTTCACTAATACAGTGTCATTGTTTTCTGATGTACAGTAAGTATTTACTTTTAGTGGAACAAATCAAATGGTGGCACTTTACAAGCGTTCTTGTTTTGGTTCATTCCAAATGACAGTTATTAAGCCAAAATTAGCTTTGCTTTTGGTATATAACTAAATGCCTATTTGGAGCCCTACTCCAAAGACAACTGGCATTTCTTTTTTTTAATCAAAATTTGTTAAGGTTTGAGTAAAAACAACATAACTGCTCACAGTATATTGCCTACTTCTGTCATAAAAATACAGACAGATAGTGCAATAGCTTATTAGGCTCAGTGCTGTTGGGAGAGATACATTCCAGTACAGTACAGTACTTAGCAAGAGGATTTTAGAAATATGGATACTGATTGATTGTCTATTTGTTGGAACTGTAATAAGTCCTTTTTTCTTGAAATATCCCAGAAATCTTTTCATAAGGGTCCAGACTAGAAATTATTAACTATCATTTTTTATATTATATATACCTCCAATTTGACCCATCTTGTTAAGACATTTAAGTTCACCCTATTATAGTTCAAATGAATTCTGGCATACATCTCCTCCATCACCTTGATTTCTTTTACCAGTCATAGCCATTCATCCTTAGAGAAAATCAGAGAAAACAATCATTGAATCATAACTGATTTTAATGTTGCTACCAGGAGTATTCCGAAAATATATTTATTTTGTAGGAAGTGTGTTCCGTGAGGTAAAATTCCCAGGATGAGGTTTTTCAAAGACCTCAGAATATTGTGCTCCAAAATTCCTGAACATGTTTTAGCCACCTCCTCCCGGTAGGGCTGCAGTAGCAGGTAGTCCCAGAGGATCCTCTTTCCTTCCACAGGCTCACACCAACATCTATCCAAGCCTCCGTCTCAGGGCAAAATTGGTTATGATTGCTAGGACTTGGAAACATTAGAAATATTTCCACATGTACTCTCTCCTCTGGGTGGAATAGATAGTTTTATAAACTTCTTTTCAGACTATTGTCTGAATTTCTAAGGAGTCAGCCGGTGGCCAGACTTCTTTCTCATTCTTGCTAGGCTGCTAAGGAATAAATTTAATTTGGAAGTCTGCAATAGGGCTATACAAGTTAACAATTTGGTGCAAGTCTGCTGCCCACACTCATTCAGTATAAATATATCTCTCTAATGAGGTAGTTCCTCTGAAGTACTCCATGATTACCTCTGGTTTCGTATGTGGCTCCTCATTTGCAAGAATCAAAATAATTCCCCTCTTTCTAAGCTGTATTTTTCTCTAAGTTGTGGAAATGAGGGGATTTGTCACTGACCAAGAAAATCTGTAATGCAATGTATCCCCCCCCACCCCCATTTTTGGAACCTATGATCTATAAGGCCAGGGACAAAGCCTTGATTACCTCTGATAGGGATAAGTGCTCCCATAGTTTTTCAGATCCTGTTTATTTATATAGGTGATCCACATGTATAGGGTTTGTGTAATCCATTGATTCCCCTTTCTGACTCCCCTCAGCTAGGTATTAGGAGGAGGGTCTCCACCCCCAAATTATATTTTGGCATCTGTGATTGCTCACCTTCAACCATCCTCTGTCACCCCATCCTTCAAGCATGGCCAACACTGAGGTACCACCTGTATCGCTATGCAGTATTCCCTTGTGTTCGAAAGGGCAAGCCATCCTGTGTCCTTTGTTGCATGTAAGATGTTAAGTTTCTTTCTCAGGTGCTTACTATCTGAAATTAAGCACATGATAATCTGGTATGCTTTCTTTAGGAAGCCATTTGAGACCTTAACCAAGATCATCTGGAAGATATAGTTAGTTTTTTTTTTTTTTGATGACCGGGAAAGGAGGACTAGGCAAGTCTGTCTATTTTCAACCTCATCCCGGGGAAGGGAGATACAGATGGTAACCAACTGAAATTGAACCAGATTAAACTGTTGATGGTATTTTTAGTGAATGAGAGAAATATGGCCAGGACAATCGGGGAAGAAGTGCCGTGGGATCTTTAACATCCAGGTGAACAACCACCAGAACAGACAGACAGGACCTCGGTTTCACATCTCATCCAAAAGACGCCACCTCAGAAGTGCAGCATCCCCCTCATGATGCGCTACAGTGTCAGTACTGGGATTTTACTCCAAGTCCCTGGTGTGGGTATTGAACTCACTGCCTTCTGATCTTCCAGCCTCAGAGGCAAATGTACAACCTTCTGAGCCACTGACACTGACATATACAGGAAATTCTGGACTGATTCCTTATGAGCTCCAAAAGATAGGAGCAATACCCTCCAGTGTTCCAACTCTTTCTGAGTTTCATCAATTATGAGTCACTGGTTTCGGTCATATAACTGGGACAGTTTTTTGATGATATCAAGCCCTAAGTATCGAAACCCTCATTTTGTCAGTCTGAACAGAAACTGGTTATACCCTCAAAGGGAGTTTTTCCACTAAGAAATAGGGCTTCTTTCTTGCAATGGTTAATGTTGAAACCTGAAATGTCACTCAATTTACTGAGCAATTGCAATAAGGGGGCAGAGATGTTCTGCGTTCATGGAGAGAAAGGAGTGTGTCATCCACATATATCTGGTTTTATGTTCTACTGGCCCAAATGTTATCCATTTAATATTGGGCGATTGCCTTACACTTGCTGCCAGTGGCTCTGTTCCAAGGACAAAAAGGAAAGGGGACATTGGACAGCCCTTCTGAGTGCCTCGCTTAAGATCAAACTGTGGGGTATGAACTCTATTAAGCTCTACTCTTACTGTAGATCCCTTGTATAGTGCCATAAGCTTCTGCATAAAAATCTGACTAAAGCCAAAGGTCAAAAGGTCCTCTGACAGATATTGCCAGTGGAGTCTATCAAAGGCTTTTTTGGTGTCAATCATGAGTGCTATAGTGGGGGCATTCAAGTGGGCTTAGGCCAAGATTATGTTAAAGAGTCTATGAACATTGTTATATGAGCTGCGATTAGGGACAAAAGTGGTCTGATAATGGTGGAACAAATTGCCCACTATTCCCTGGAGCCTTTTGACCGTTACTTTAGCAATGATTTTTGTGTCAACATCTATAAGAACAAGCATTTGTCAATACCGAATGTTTGCTTGTGGTGTAACACTGCTTTAAAGTCAAAGAGCCCTTGGTGTTGTCAGAACAACTCTGGAAAACATAATACTAAGACACAATTTAGCTTATGGTTCATGCTTTTTTTGAAATTGTCACCTTATTTGTTCATTACTAAGGACATTTCATGGAAACATGGTGTCTGCCCTATTTGCTCTGGCTGCTTGGCTACTTCAGCAGTCACAATTCTGTTAATGACATCCTAGTCTGTTGCTTTTGGGATAATTATGATGTCATAATCAGGGCCCTATGATATCATGAGTAGACATGCAGCCAAAGCTAATAAAGGGACAGTAATCTTGTTTTTGTCTCACTTCCCTCAGTCATTAAAAAAAAGGGGTAAGGAATTTCATAAAATATAATTCTGTCTTAAAGGTACAGAGGATAAAAGTACAGGGCTGTAAAACAGTTGATTGCAGGTTCATCCCCAACCCTGAGCCACAAACAGCATTGTCCAAGGAAGTTTGCACTACAATAAACTTGTAGCTGGGCCAGAAACATGGAGGCTGAGGTGCTGGATGCCTCACCTCCTGCCACACTGGTGACCTAGGTTCAGGAATGAACCAAGGTTGCTCAGGGCTTATGAGGAGGAAGGATGATTTAACATTCATCAATGGCTCTCCTTCTTCAAGGTGGGACGACAGTGTGTACTGATGCTTGGCTGACACATAGTGGAGGGTAGGCGGCACAGCAGTGGTCACCAGAATTGAAAGTTAGAGGTGGGCATTGAAAGAGTGTTCCATCTTCACAGTATATGTATGCACCATTACGCACCACTGTCTCTGACTCAAGGAAAGTACCAGCTGGAAAAGAACTCTTGTTTTCGGGATGATGCTGTGACTCTAAAGGCACTACACCACCATCATCCATGGCACACACTCACACACCAAGGTAAGAAATAGATGGGGTAAGTCCTGGAGGTGGGGTTCCACAGCAGAAGGGGGTCAGTAGGGAGAGGCAGGAGGATAAAGTGATGCAAGGTGCCTGCATCAAACAACAATGATGCAAGTGGCACCTTGCATCATACCTTGCAGTATACCCTATTCTGAAGCATAGTCTGCACCAGAATGGGGAGCTGCTGCACTGAAGGGGCTGTGTGCCACCGTTGTGATCAGCATTTCGCTGCACCAGGTCACAAGGGGGCATACGCTAGGTTGGGGCAGCCAGATCCCCTTTTTTTGGAATTTAAAAGCCCCACTGAGGCTGCAGAATAAGACACCACTTAGACCAGCCAGGACGTGGTCTAAGTGGCTTGCGCCACTGGGACAGGGAGGGAATGGGGTTGTCAGGGGCATATCAGACAGGGAAGGGTTGCAGAGGAAGAGTTGGGGTGAAAAGCTATGACTGACAAAAAGTGAATTGGCACCCAGCGAGGTGCATGTACAGCGTAATACCTCTTGTAAATGCCACTATGTCCATGTAGGGTACTGTAATGTACAGGGCCTACTACCCATCCAGAACTGACAGTTGTAGCCCTAATGTAACACAATAAAGGTGGGAAAAATGATAACTAAGTACAATGCAGCAGCATGTGGTACTGTCATATAACAGACTGCATGACAGTTACAGTGATATCTGTATTACTGTACAGTCATGCGGTCTGCTGTGTTACGGTGCCATATGCTGCCACATCATGCATATTCATCACCTTTCGTACCTTTATTGTATTGCATTAAAGCTCCAAATGTCATTTCTGGATGGGTAGTAGGGACTTTAGATTGGAAGAGCAAGAAAGGCCAGCACTCCTCGGCTTGGTATCGCAAACAGGCATATACTTTATTGAAAAACAAATTTAAAAACAGCCACCTATGTTAACCAACATCAGGATGTTGGCTAACATGGGGCTGTTTTTAAATTTGTTTTTCAATAAAGTATACCTGTTTGTGATACCGAGCTGAGGGTGCTGGCCTGTGTTGCACTTGCATTTCAGCAGTTTTTCTGAGCACCCTCACTTAGCAGTGGAGCTGCTTTTGTACTTTTGCTCACTGTAAATTAGAGTATAGTACGTGGGCATAGTGGCATTTACAAGAGGTATTATGTTGTAGACAAACCCCACTGGGTGCCAATTCACTTGTTGTCAGTCAAAGCTTTCCCCCACAACTCTTCCTCTGTCATCCCCCACCTGATATGACCCCTTTCCCCTCCTGGTGAGCTTCCCCCCAACCATCTCGATTCTGCTACAGTTGCGCCAAGTGGGGTTGGGGGTGGCCTGGATCCCTGTGGCCATTCCTGCCTGTGGGCCAATGGTTTGGCACATGAGCCAATGCAGGGCAAACTCAGGGACTTTGGCGCCGGCACCCTGTTTTTTTTAGAATTGGACGCAGGGTCCCTGGTGCACCCAGTGTCTGCCACATCCATACTGTAATGGACTTTCAAAAATCGGGCCCCATATGAAAAAACAGTATAGCAAAATATTTGAATGATAAACTGAATTGTGTCTAACTGTCACATTTTTCAAAGTTATCCAGCTGGTCTCAGGGGCTCTTTAAAGGGAATATAAACAATATGTAATTTAAATCAACTATTGCAGGTATTTTCTGTTAATTATTGACATGCTGTTAACATAATTGAAGCTATTATATTTGCATTCTGCAAGTTGTTTTTCCCAGCTCTGTTTAGGAGGAAATACAAACACACACATGGACACACACACACAGAAAAACCTAAATACACACAGTGTGAGTCTTGATATTTCTCTTCAAAGCCTGATGACATCTGCTAGCTGGATAATGGGCAGAAAACCAATGTCACTGGTGGGGCTTTCTCCTTTGAACTACAAGATGTTTACAACCATCAGTCAGCTAAACACTGTCATCATCAGCCTTCTCAAATCTGGCTTTTTTGAGGCAAGCCTCCTGCATTTCTACATCCATTGGCTTGTATAGTATACACCTATACAGCTCCCTACAATACAGTAACAATACGTTCACTTTGCACATGTGCACAAGCAAACATAAAAATGGGATGGTAGGATGTGCACTCTTCTGAATTCTTACCTGGTTTAGGAATTACTTTAATAAGAGCAAATTGCCATTCCCTGATGAATGTGTGAGATTCCAGAGATTAATGGTATCTGCAAGAGGATATTCTAAGATTTCCCTAAATTTTTTATTGAACCCCCCAAGGAATTCATCTTCCCCCAGAGACTTTGTATTCAGTGATTTAATCACCAGTCAAATTTCTTCAAGAGACACTGGTTTATCGAGCATTTCTCTGTCTTCCTCCCCTAGTGTGGGAAAATTCAGCAAAATGAGGAACTTGGAGATCTTAGAGACCTCTTTAGTGGACTGCTCAGTTATATAAAGGGTGGAATAAAATGTGCCATATTGTTTAGGAATCTCTTTAGGTAATAGATAGTGTGTTTTTACTTGCTGTATTACGTTATAGCGTTGCACAAGGGGTTCCCATGATACTGCCGTGTTCTAGAAGGCTAACGTGGGCTACGGTTTGAAAAACTAAATCATTCTTGATTTATGTGTTGCCGTTAGCTGATTAGCAAGCAAACCTCATAATCCCGTCTTCCCTGTGCCAACGCTTTTCTGCTGCCTTGCTCTGCTCCCTCTGACTGCTTCAGAATACAGTTGCTGGGTGCTTTGGGGGACAGTACTGTACATCACTGGTTGAACAAGGAGGGCACAAACTGATGTTTTACATAGCCAATTAATTCAACGAACTGTAGATACAGGAGCAAACCCGAGATGGCTTCCCTTCATACCTGTAAACTGCCCTGATTTTACATCAAAAATTTACTCTGCCCCTCCTAAAATTGCTGTTTCCGTGACTAAACTGTGGGGATTGTAAGCACAAATCAATATCAAACATTAATGTTGCAGACTTGCTCTAATTTAGAAATTGCGTTTTACACTAAACCTTTTATTCTACCAGCTTCCTAAGTGGATATCATTAATTCTGAAAAATGTGTCCCTGATTTTGTCCCTTTGTACCTGATTTTTTCAAACCCTGTCCCTGATTTATGAAGGGGGAGATTGAGAGGTATGCTTAGCTTGGGGCCGAATTTAACCCTAAAAAAGAGTGTCACTAGAAATGCTGCAGTAGAGAGGAAGAACCTGATCACTGTCTGCAGGTAAACCGGATTTTTTAAAAAGAGGATTTGTAGTATTGTCAGCTTTAGAATATATTGTGCTTAAGTGTCCTGTTTGCATTTGGCAAGGAAACGGGTATAAGATATTCAGCTCGTTTTTGTTATATGGACTATACAGACAGTATATTTCCCTTGTACAAGGTTTGTCTTACAGCAAGAGGGAAAGTATCGGTGCTCTGGTTTCATGCACACTGCACTGTAGTTCAGCGTTCAGTTTTGTCTGCATATGATGTTCTTTATTACACATTAGCAGGTGTACAGTTTAACTGGCAACAAACAAAATTGCCAGGTCAAGCAAGGATTTTCCCGTGAAAGGATACCTTTCTACACAAATTCTATTCTTTGCCTGCTAACTTGAATTTTTAACCAGTGAAAGTGGCTCGTAAAATTTTGCCCCATAGTGATAAAAATATTTGTCTTTTTAACGGTTGTACACATTAACAATTACCACATTCACGCTGTTGTCAGTAAAAATAATGTGAAATAAGATTCGGAAAAATTAGTGTGGAATAAGAGGAGTACAGTACAATAAAAGCAGGAATGGGATTTACAATCTTAATTCCTCTGCTGTAATTCTGACCACATTAAAATTCTGTTAAATGCATGCGTGTCATTTCAAAACATGTTATTTTAATTATTGAAAAGACTCTGTAGGAAAATAAGACATTTTGTAATGACTAATACACAAGAGTGTGGCACATTGTATTATTATGAACTGCCATGCCTCAGGTGCATTGTAAGGCAGGAGACAAAACTGACTATCTTTAACCACTGGTAGTGATGATATGCAAGGGTGTAAGCAGACATACTCACTGTACACATTTGAGTACAGTTTTGTTGAGTGCCTGTCACAAACAATGTGCCTTTCTGTTAACATTTTCATTTTAAGCTGTAGTATGTAGGTTAGTTTAGGTCTCTGTTCAAACTTCTGTTGTTTAGGAGACAGATACATGTATAACCTCTTTAGAGATTAGAAGAATCATCTGACAACAATCTGACTTGTTTGGAAGGGAGTGCCATTTGGAGAGGATGTGTACATTTTTTAATTGGGGGGTGCAACTGTTGGACACTGTGTATAAAACATAAATTTCTGGTTACACCCCTGAGGATATGCCATAATATATATCACACCGTGCAGTCTATTATTGCATTTATAAAATGATGCACAGTTGATGGAGACATAGCTGGGCTTGGTGATTAGTTCAGACCCATGGTGATACGCTGAAACACCATCTAGATCACTCATTGCTTCAGCCTATCGGTTTTATGGGTTTATCCTGTCCATAGTATAATTAGTGTACCAGCACACTTTTGGTGGTTGCAAAAGCATGAGGCAAAGAAAAACTTACCTCCCATCCACATAAGAAGTGCTGATACTGCATCTTAAAATCCTGGCATGTGATACTACTTGAAGCAGCAGTGCATATAGCGGTGAGATTTTGGCCTAAACTTTTTCTATTGTATATTAGATCCCCCCTTACCTACTGATGTGTATTACATAGAGAATAATATATGCAGTAGTGTGTGTGTAATGAGATTTTACACACACTCGAGCTGTGGGATGCTACTTAAACCCCAGGGTATAAAATGCATCCATATATCGAGTGTGTGTGTAAACCTAGCTTACACACACATTCATCCTTTATTTATTTTAATAATTGCTGCATGTGCTTTCTGCCTCAGCAATTATAGAAAATAAACAGATCAGTGTTCAGGCAGCCACGGACCAGTCAGAAGTCTGAGCAGTCTGTGGTCTGCCAAGCTACAGTGCTCCACTCGTTTCCTGGTTTCCTTTTTTTTTCCTTTTGGTAAGGGTTCATCAGTGGAGAAAAATGACTGTTCAAGTAAAGAAAGCAACTTACTGCCGGCTGTGAGTGGCGGTGAAGTCTGTGGCTGAAGGAATCACTCAAGGGGACACTGAGGAGTGAAGGAAGACTGCTACTGGCACATGCGTGGTTCAAGGGAGACCTGGCATGTGTTTGCTATTATAGCCAGCTGGTTATAACAACAGATTATAACCGTGTTTCTCTGTGGGAAAAAGTGAATACCAGTAAATATAAAATTTTATCAATTCTGAGTCTGCTTTATTACTAGTTTTTGCAGCTGAAATAATGAAAGGAGGCCCCTTTAATTATGGCTTGGACCATGTTTTCATCAGCATTCTCTGCTGTTTGTACACACCTCTTGTTAGAGTTAAATAAAACCCTGATATTTACTGAGACAGGTGTTCTACAACTATGTTGACTTTCAGTAGAATCCTTGTACTATGACATGGAGGCAGTATAGCACCGTGATTTAAGGCTCTGAGCTGCAGACCAGGTTGAATCCCACAGCTCCCACTTGCATACTGTGTGACCCTGAGCAAGTCACTTAACTTCCTTGTGCTCCCAGGTCGCACCTGTAAACAAGCTTTCAGCTAAGCGAGTCTCTCCTGGTAAAAAAAAAAAAACATTATATATATATATATATATATATATATATATATTTATGTATAATAGATAAACCACTCTGAGGTGTGCGATGGCGGCTCTGATATATGCATGCCTTGGTGTGCGTTGTACGCATGAGGCCGCAGGCCAAGTGCATCAACTGCCCAAGGCGTGCGTATATCAGAGCACGACCGCACACCTCAGAGTGGTTTATCTATCTTATAAAATGTCAAAATTGCTTTTTATGGGGGGTAAAAGTGCAGGTGTGAGGTCGTGCTCTGATATACACACGGTCATGTGATGTGTTTTATACAATCAGAAGTCTGCATTTGGATATGGCTATGGATGACATTTTATAAATATATATATATAATATATATATTCCACATTTATACAATAATATGAACTTATCTTGTAATATCCAGAGACTCTCCCTGTATTTAATTCCTTTCATGCTAGATTTCTTCTCAGACCATTTGTATGTGAACAGGAGCTTTGTGTTTTATACTTTTATCTCATCCTTCCATGTTTTATCTGAAAAAGTCATATCTCTTCCATTCTGAGATTTTAGCCATTTTCACTGTAGCAGCCTAATCTTGAGAGAGGCCTATACAGTAGGTATTACAATCCACTAAGTCTTTGCCTCTCTTTGGCATGGGAGTGACATAAACTTCAGATATTGATTGAGGCAGGCTTTGCAGGATCCAGGCTTCTTGAATAAACTAACAGAAAATGGTTGTTATTTGTGGCGCCAGCAGTCTGTATAGTTCCTCAGAAATGCCCCTTCAGAAATGCCATCTGGCTCTGGAGCTTTACCTTGGAAAGTTTTTGATTATTATGGTGATTACGCTAAACTGCATTGGAGTATCCATGTCAAGAACATCTTGCTCAGTAATGCCAGGCAGGCTAATGCTGCATAAGAAGCTGTCTAATTCCAGTGGAAAGTTAACTGTTTTGCTTTGGTAAATATCACAACTGAATTTTTGTGTGAATATTTCATTATTCACCTCCTTATGAACAGTACAGCTGTCATATTTCACATACTGGCCAATATGCGTTTTCGCACTTCCGGTGCACAATGGCGCCATCACTGTGGGAAATCACTGTTTGGGAAAAATTACAAAAATTACAGTGACACTGTTCATTAGCAGAGGTCCTAAAATGCCTATGGTGAAAATTTGGTGATGGAACTCCATTAAACGACTGTGTTACCAGCGTGCATTGCACAGGTTGCACGCATGCTCATAACTTCACACATTTGTAATATTTTCACTCCAGATTTTCAACATTGCAATTTTTCCACACGTCCTTATGAATAGTACAGCTGTCATTTATCACATCCTGGCCGAAATGTGTTTCTGCACTTCCGGCACAGAATACCATGGTTGCTGTGGAAAATCAGTGCTCAGGACATATTAACAAAATTACAGTGACACTGTTCATGAGCACAGGTCGTAAAATGCGTATATTGATAATCTGGTGACAACAGTCCATAAAATGACTGTGTTACGTGCATGCGTTGCGCACTTTCCACATATGCTTGGAAGTGCGTGCATTTTTAATATTCCCACTATAGATTTTCAACATTGACATTCCTTCACACCTCCCAATGGATGGCACAGCTGCCATTCTTCACATTCTGCCCAATCTGTCTTTTTGTACATGTAGCACAGAATGGCACTGTCGCTGTTGGAAGTCAATGTTTGGGACACATTGACAAAATCACACTGCCACTCTTCATGAGAAGAGGTCCCAAATGCTTTCATCAGGTGGGGTCACAAAAAGGCCATGTTGAACATTTGTGCTGTAAATAACAACAAACACCCGAGGCGTTAGGGTTTCTAACCATCACACCCTACCCTCTATAGATGGACAGGCATCAGGCTGTGCCTTTGGATTGCCGATTCTACTATGTATGCCATCCCACCCCCACTCCAGCCACTGACAGCCATCGAGGTGTACCTTGGACTCTTCGGCCCCACACTTCACCCCATTCTCCTATGCTGTGCCCATTTCAGTATATGTCCATGTGGAATGGGGTCACTGTACAGCCAAACACCCTAAGGCACACCTCAACACATGTCACTGTCTGCAGAATAAGATAAGGTGACATGGCATGACCATCATGGGCGATGACCCACACACTTACCCCAATGCCTCTCCATCTCTACAAGATGGAGGTGGGGTTGGCGTGAACTTCCATACTTCGCTGCCATTCCTATTCTGCATCGGTCTAACTCTTGCATTTCAAATGCTAATACCAGCAAGCAAACATTTGCCATTGACAAATGCTGTTTTTGTACTACTATGGAAATCTTTCTCTCTTCCTCTGTCTCTGTCTCTGTCTCTCTCCCCCCCAATCATGTTGTAAGGGGGCTGAGAGAGAGGAAAAGAGAGAAGTTCAATGCATTCCTTTCTGAATGGACCTGAAGTTTACAATAGAGATTATCTTAGTGTTCCCTTCTCTATTAGGTCAGTGATGCAGACTTAACAAATGAATAGCAGTTGAGGATTTCACACTTTATGGTAACAAATGTTGTTTTTTCTCCCATGTGTGTTTTTTTACAATGACATGACAGACGGCTGCAAATAACAGCTTTGTTACATCACAGTTACCTGACTCAATTACAGTAAATGACCAGACCACCATAACAGTCTAGGTATTCCTCTACTTGCAGACTTCTACGCTTAGTGCTCCACGTTAGGGTACATGCTAAATAATGACCTAGAACCAAACTGGGATTCACTTGATAAATTTATTTATTTATTTAAATCTAGGACTACAATTACCTTTGAGCCAAGGCTCTTTTACAAAGGTTCCACATCAGGAGAGTGCATACATGTTAAACAAGGGCATACAACATTATAGAGAGCATACAACCATATTCATCAGTTCAGATATGGCATCACGGTAAATAGGATACATGAATAACACATACAAAGAATCATTTCAGAAACCTAGAAGAAATCAGGGAGGAAGGGTGAGAGGATAGGGGGTGGCAGCCGGAAAAGACTAAAAGAGACTAAAAGACAAAAAATAGATAGACTTGATATTAAACAACCAGGGCCCTGCCATTCTTAAAGTTTATTTTTGGGGAAATTGTTTAACCAGAAAAGGCACACCAAACCAGAACTTGCTTCCAGATGCAACCTGACACCACAAGAAAGTTAAGTGACTTGCTCAGGGTCACACAGTATGCAAGAAGGAGCTAATGGGATTCAGACCAACCTCTCCAGGTTTGCAGCTCACTGCCCTTAACCACTATGCTATACTGCCTCCTATTTCATTTGGACCTTCAGGTGGCCATTGTGAGAACTCTGCAAGCAACCCATATTAGGCATGTTTTATATTGTTTAATTTTCTTTCTACTACCATGCCATGGTTTTCTCATTTTGTTAGACAAAAAAGAGTCAAGACATGAAAACAGCAATGATGACATTTTTTGCATTACTGTAAAATGCAGTAGGATACCTGCAGTTTACCAGTGGCAGAAACAGTCCGTTAGCTTTAGCAGCTCTTTGTATGTTCATGCATACACACATTGTGTATTCACAATAATGAGTCTGAGAAACATGTAAGCCACAATGTAGTCTGATAATGACATGTTGCTAATTGTCTTTCTTACCTTTACTGTCACTGTGTCCTGTGCGAAGACATGTCTGTCCTACTAATGTTGCACCACTCCACACTGTCATTGTAGACCTCCTTCAATACATTGTTCAATAGATATAAAATACATTAATCAAAACCATTACAGTACATGGCAGCACTTCTGTGATTGTCGTGTCTTCCTGACTTACTAATTCTATTCATGTTTTGCACTAGGCTAAGACAGAGAGACCCCCTGCTGTGTTTCAAATGCAGACCTCAAGAGATCCAACAGGAGATAGAAACACTGTAGCTATAGACTGTCTGTCTGATAGCATGTCGTAAAACATACAAAGTATCACTTTCTGCTGCTTTTCAATGCTGCAAAGTGCTCTATAGCAATAACAAGTCTACAGGTAAGACACATCAAAGTACAGCACTGGTCTCAAACCATATTTACAAACTTAAAAATCCAAAAAGAGAAAAGGAAATCTGCTACCCCAAATTGCAGGGCTGCTCAGCCACAAAAAAGAGCTTCAGCTTCAGTGCTTTTTATTAATAAATACTACTGCCAACTGTGTTAATGGTGAGCAAATCATGGGTGGTCAAATGGTATGGGGGAAACCCTGAAAAACATTTCCCATAGCACTTTAAATAATGCAGATATGATTTATTTTCTACAACTTAGCTACAAATTGCAATAAAGTGCTTATACCAATTCAATCTAATACAAAAGTGTGGTCTCCTACCATACGTATGCCCTGCCTCAGTCCAGGGCATCTAGTCACTAGCCGCACTACTATCCCCTGCGCTTCGCCACTGCGGCTTCCTGAGGGGATGCCATTCCATATCCCTTCATTCTTCAATACTCAAAGGGCATGTGCAACATAATTAGAAAATCCTAAAATTTAGCAACTACCTTAATCACTTACGTGCCACTAAATTTATCAATAAAGTGGCCATTACAGCTTATGTTCCATTTATATGTAAAACATTTCTATTTCAAATAAATTTAAACATTGGTCAAAGTTCTAAAATAATTGACTGTTCACATTAAATGTATTCACAGCACATGCAATTCAAGAACCTATGCCCTGCTATATATATGACAGCATTGTTATACACTTAGGTTCGCATATGTATATAAAATATATATGTGTGACAAGATGTCCCATTCAATATAGCCTCTTACAAACATGCAGTACCATGCCTTATCAATCCATTTAAATAAGCAGCTATGTTAATTCTATTGCTCCTAATTCTACAACAAATCCTTAACTCCAAATTCACAGTATCATTGTATAACTACCACTCAATTCCATTTAATTTACTAATGTCCACCATTGAATGGGCTTGCCCATAACAGAGTCAGACTGCACTCATTATTGATGCTGTTTACTCACTAAAATGAGTCACATGCAAATCTTATCCAATTCATATGTAGCCCATAATTAATGCTTCAAATTCATATTTATTGATCTTGACAGCAAAAGAAAAAAAAACTCAGAACAAGGACAGCCAGAAGTAATACAGGATAAGAATAAAGCGATTTGATCCAATGTTTAGTATTTCTTGCATTTTAGATGTTATGCTTCAGTTCTACATTAAATTGTATGTGATTGATTGAAAAGGAAAAAACAAAATGCTTTTTTCCCCAATTGTTTAACCAGGAGAGACACACTAAGCTGAAAGCTTGTTTACAGGTGTGACCTAGTAGCATAGGGAAGTTAAGTGAATTGCTTAGGGTCACACAGTATGCAAGTGGGGATGTGAGATTCAAACCCAGGTCTCCATATTTGCAGCTCAGAGCCTTAAACCACTGTGCTATATTGCCTCCAATGTAAACTATTTATTTGTATATTTGGCAATTTAGTTAATTGTCCAGCAATTTTAGCATAATCGACCACTATGCATTGAATAGTGACAGAGCCACACCACACCCTAGCAACTTTGTGCTTTTATGACAGATCGATAAATATAAATTTGAAGCCTTAATTATGGGCTGAAAATGACTTGGATAAAATTTGCATGTGATTCATTTCAGTGAGTAAATACTGTCGATAATGAGTGCAGTCTGACTGTGTCATGGGCGAGCCCATTCACTGACACACATTAGTAAATTAAATTAAGTGGCACTTATACTACTACACTTTGCACTTGGAGTTCAGTATTTCTTTTAGAAATAGAAACAACACAATTAACATAACTGCTTATTTAAATAAATTGATATGGCATGATACTGCATTTTTCCTAAGAGTGCTATATTGCATGGGACATCTTCTAACAGATATATATTTTATATACACATTTTGCACCTAAAGTGTATAACAATGTAATCATACATATAGCATAGCATAGGTTCTTGAACTGCATATGCTGTGAGAACATTTAATGTGAACAGTCTATTCTTTTAGAACTTGGAGCAATGTTTAATTTAATTTAATTTACAATATAAATGTTTAACATGGTTTTACCAAGTAAATACCACCAATAATGACTGCAGTCTGACTCCATTATTCACACTTCACATGCAGACATTGGAGGGAATGGGTTGACAGCTGATCTCTTACTATACCTGCACACTGAAGCAGACTTAGATAGGCCAGGTGATCTGTTTCTGCTGACACTTTCATAGGTTTGTATGTTCACCATATACTGCAATAAATATGTCTATATGGTAAAACTACATTTTTAACATTACTATCTTTATCATACTTCTGCATCCATATGCTTTCTATGGCAAGCCCTACTCTGCACACCCTTCCCTTTTTCCCCTCATAAGTACCCTTCCCACTATCCACCCCTCAGTTGTTACTATCTCCCAGCACCTATGAACACCTGAAACTGTCTGCCATGACTGTTACAGCCCATGACACAAAGCACACACCCCAACACCTCTCACTCTTTGCAAGGTCGAGGTGGCAGTTGGCATTACTGCAATACCTCACTACCATTCCTATTATGCATCTTTCACTCCTGCACTACCAATTCCAATATCAGCAAGCGAACGTTCGGCATTGACAAATGCTTGTTATTTTTGGGTTGCTCTATTATAAAACAAACAGCCTTTCACACTATCAGAACCTGAAGTTCACTCCTACCTGAAAACACAGGGACTGGTGTGGTGCTCACGCTGAGGCTGTTGTTTCTGCTGTCTCCTTAGGAGGCAGCCGGCCCTTTCCTTCACTTAGTTATAGTTGGGGGAAGGGGAGGAGCCACCTGTTCCTGCAGCAAAGCTGTTTTTCTGTTATATTGTTTTGTTTTATGAACTTTAACATTAGCAAACATGTATGAAGGTGATTCATTCAGTTGAGCTCATGGTATAAAAATAATAAAATGACTGTGGGCATTTTGCTGTAATAGTTGGTTTGAAGGAGGAGACAGCAATAGTCACATGTTTATGCTTTACTATAAATGAGGTATCCTTTCTGGGAGACCTCAGATTCGTCTTGGGATCAGCTGGTTACTGACCCCTCTGTTTAGGTCTGCTCCTTTCCAGACCTGTAACCAACTCCATGTGCTGGTGAGGTGACTATTGCTGCCTATACCTCAAGAAAGCAGGAGCTGAATACTATTTGATGTTGTTTTTGTTCATTTTGTATTTTATTTGCCAAAATGCAGTTGATTTTGACGGCTTTTTAAGTTTCTTTTTTGTCTACAATAAATTTCTGGTCTGGCAATTGCTGTTCCAACACCTTACATCTCTGTGTCAGTGTCCACCAGTACACCCACAAACCACGACACTGGTTTCAGAAGTGGGATATACTGGTGAAACTGGTGCCTGCCAGGAGGTGGTTACTGTATGCAGAGTTCTGTGGATGACCAGAAATTGAGTACTCCAGGAGGTGTTTTGACCCAGAGGATGGCTCAGAAGCTTGGTGAAGTCCCATTGCCTGGTTTGGGACCTGATGTTAAACGGAGGACTGCAAAAGAGGAGAAGCAAGAGGGTCCAGAGGAAGAAAATGGTGAGGAGTTTGCTACTACTACTGCTGCTGCTGACCTGGTGTCTGCTGAACAACCAGAGGACATACATGACTTATTGCGCTGGCTGTGTGTGAAGCAGTTGGCGAAGGACAAGCAAAGAGAACAAGATTTGCAGAGGGTAGAGGCTCGTTGGGGGGATACTTTGCAAGCCATGCGAGACATTGGGGCCCGCAATCCACCTCCCACTAATGGCCCAAAAGACATTAAGCTCACTAAGTTGGGTCCCAATGATGACATAGAGGCCTACATGACAACTTTCGAATGGATTGCGCAAGCCTGTGAGTGGCCCAGAACTCAATGGGTCATACGCCTCATACCATACCTGTCGGGGAAGGTGCAGTTGGCCTACAGCCACATGGACAGTGCACAAGCAGAAGACTACGATGCAGTGAAACAGGCTATTTTGCAAAGGTATGACATCAGTCCAGAGACCTATCGCCAGAGATTCAGAACTTTTAGATTTACTACAGTGGACACACCCAGAGAAGCAAATGCTCGACTGAAAGATCTGTGCCACAAATGGCTTCAACCAGGGGTTGAGACAGCGGAGCAAATGTTAGAAATGGTGATCTTAGAACAGTTCGTCAGAGTCTTACCAGGAGACGTCCAAGTGTGGGTGAAGGAGCACCGGGCCAGAAACATCTGAGAAGGCAATCTCACTGGCTGAGGACTACCTGTCAGCATGACCCAACTGCCAGAGAGGACATAATGGTGCCACCCCACCCATGGTAAGACCTACTTCTGTTGCTATTACTACTGCTACCACCACTGAAACCCATGGGAACATTAGGGCAAGTACACCTTGACCCTATAACCCCAATATTATTTGTAGAGAGTGCCAAAGGAGGGGGCACATTACTACGAGATTTTGCCCCAAAAGAAAGAATGCCCCAGTGCAGTTAGCCTTGGCCAATATGGGATGTTTTACTACTCCAGTGACATTTGGAGATATCACCATTACTGGGCTGTTGGACTCTGGCAGTAGACAGACCCTGGTGCATGGTGACTTGATACAGCAACAAAAGAAACAGGGGCCCAACACCTCTGTTGTGTGTATTCATGGGGACGTTCATCAGTATCCAGTCACTACCCTAGAGATGCAAATTCAAGGAAGGACACATGCCCTTACTGTGGGTATAGTTCCTCACCTACCCTTACCCGCCATTATAGGGCAAGACTACCCAGATTTTCACAGTCTGATAACTGCTAGTAACCCCTTGTGTGCTATGACAACTCGAGCCCATACTAAATCAGATGAGCAATGGTCCCAGTTGTTTCCATTCGAGAAGGACATTTTTGGGGCACCTGGAAAGAGCCCAAAAATCGAAAAGGGAAAAACGAGAAGAAAAGAAACGATGGACTAGAAAACAAAATAGTGATGTTTCTGATGTCCATAATACTGCTATTACTGATGTTAATATTGCAAAACCTGATGTGCATGACCTAAATATACAAGATGGAAAAAGTTTTTGTTTAGAACAACAAAAGGATGAAACACTAACCTCTTTTTTTCAGGTTGTGGGGCAACAAGATGGGGAAGGGCCAGACACCATTATAAGGGATGGGTTACTGTATAGATGTTGTAAGCATCCATCCACTGGGGAACAAATAGATCAGCTACTAGTGCCTACTCAGTACAGGGAAAAGTTGATCTCCCTGGCCCATGATATACCTTTGGCTGGGCATCTAGGATGAGACAAGACGGTGCAACGTCTCCTCCTATGTTTCTATTGACCAGGTATACATACCCAAGTGGCAGAGTTTTGTCATAGTTGCCCAGAGTGCCAGAAGGTAGCTGCCATTACAAAAAAAGATACAGTCCCCTTACATCCCTTACCCCTCATCACTACCCCTTTCAGTAGAGTAGCTATGGATGTGGGACCTCTCCCGAAGAGTGCAAAGGGGAATCGTTTTATTCTGGTTCTCTGTGATTATTGTACTAAATACCCAGAAGCCATACCTCTTAGAACTGTTACAGCTGAGAAGGTGACAGATGAGCTTTTCAAAGTCTTTAGTAGAGTGGGGATACCCAGAGAAATACTTACTGATAGGGGGAGTAATTTTTGTTCCAAACTGTTGGCACGCCTCTATATGACACTAGGGGTGGAAACTATACGTACTACCCCCATCACCCTCAAACAGATGGGCTGGTTGAACGATTCAACCAGACCCTGAAGAGGATGTTGCGAAAGTATGTAGAGGATGAAGGCAAGACCTGGGATGTATACCTCTCACTCTTACTGTTCGCTTATTGTGAGGTAACCCAGGCCTCTACTGGCTTCACACCCTTTGAGTTACTGTATCGGCGACATCCTAGGGGACCACTCGATATGGTGAGAGAAGACTGGGAAGACAAGAAAGAGGTATCCACTAGCACCACCCTTGACTACATGATTGCCTTAGGGAACAGACTGATGAAATACGTACAACAGGCTCACCAACAAAACATAACTAAACAAGCTGTCCAAAAGGCATGTTATGATCAAGGTGTGGGGGACAAATCCTTTGAAACAGGTGACAAAATTATGTTGTTACTTCCCTCTAGCACTGATAAACTGGTCATGAAATGGCAGGGCCCTTATGAGATTTTGAGACGGGTTGGCCCAGTGACATATGAGGTAGGAACTCCTGATAGGCAACAGAAAAAGAAAATATATCATGTGAACTTGTTAAAACACTGGGTTGAAAGGCCTGTGGTTGGATGTTATGTGTATCCTGAAATGGAAGGTGGTGAGCTTGAGGTGGCCTATGATAGGTTGGAACACCGAGGGAAGTTACAGGAACTCACTATCAATCCGACCCCAGATACTCAACAAAGGGAGGAGTTAGATCACTTGTTAGATGAATTTAAACATACCTTTACTTCAATCCCAGGCAAAGTTACTGGTATACACCATCACATAGAAGTCACCTGCCCCAGCCCTGTCAGACAGAAGCCATATCGGCTACCAGAGAAGGTTAGAGCAGAGGCTGTAAAAGGAAGTGCATAAAATGTGTGAGCTAGGAGTAATAGAACCATCCACCAGTGAGTGGGCATTTCCCATAGTGGTAGTTGACAAGAAAGAAGGTGGTATTCGACTCTGCCTAGACTTCAGGAGGTTAAATGCTGTGTCAAAGTTCGACGCCTATCCGATGCCTAGGATTGATGACATCATAGATCAATTAGGGAACACCAGATACATATCTACCTTTGATTTAACAAGGGATACTGGCAGATCCCATTGGATGATGTCTCTAAAGAGAAAACAGCATTTAGCACTCCTGTTGGTCTATATTAGTTCACTACCATGCCATTCGGTCTGCATGGGGCCCCTGCAACCTTCTAGCGGTTTATGGACAGAACCTTACAAAAACATTCTCCATACTGTGCTGCATATTTGGACGATGTAATCGTGTTCAGTCCTACATGGGAAACCCACTTAGAGCACTTGCCGGCAGTATTACATATTATAACCCAAGCAGGGCTGACCATCAACCCCACCAAATGCTTTATAGCAATGAGTGAGACTAAGTATTTGGGGTTTATTATTGGAAATGGGCAAGTGAAACCTGAAATCAATAAAATAGATGTGGTGGCTAACTGCCCCATGCCTGAAACGAAAAAAGAAGTACGGTCATTTCTAGGCCTAGCCGAGTACTACCGCCGTTTTGTTCCCAATTTCTCCACTCTGGCAGCTCCTTTAACAGAGTTGACTAAGAAACACAGGTCCAACAAAGTTCAATAGTCACAGTAATGTGAAAAAGCCTTTTGTGAGATCAAAGCACACCTTTGTGCAGCACCCGTATTGAGAAGTCCAGACTTTGCCCTCCCATTTACTGTGCAAACAGATGCCTCAGATTGTGGTTTAGGAGCAGTACTCTCTTAGACGATAGAGGGGGAAGAACACTGCATCATCTATCTAAGTAGAAAACTACATGAGAGGGAGACTCTCTACTCAGCCATCGAGAAGGAATGTCTAACAGTTAAATGAGCCATTGAAACTCTCAAATTTTATTTTTGGGGCACGACGTTTGAGGTCCTTACTGACCATAACCCCTTATGTTGGTTAAACGTCATGAAAGATAAAAACCCTAGAATTATGAGAAGGTACCTCTCCCTACAACCTTATAGGTTTACTGTACACCATCATCCAGGTTCAGTTGATAGGAATGCTGACTTTATGTCCCGTTATGGGGCGGATCGAGTCATGCATACACAGTCAGACCTCAAGGAAAATGTACTTGTACGGAAGGAAGGAGATAACAACCTTTCTTTGTATTTGGAATGACAAAAGGGTCCCCGAGGTGGAGCTTTGGGAGTGGGTGGGCTAAAGCTCCATCTCTCTCCCAGATACGAGAGAGAGATCTGACATGTTTATGTATGCTGTTAGGAATCTAACCTTCTATTATTAGGAAAACTTAGGGATTGTTAAGAAAACCCCTCTAGTTTTCACTTGAGTGGGGAGGAGATGTGGAAGGGTGCCTGGTATTTGTGTTCATATGCTCAGTGTTTTCTAAAAAGTCTACTGCAGTAGCATATCTGTCTTTTCTCTGTTTTTTCTCTTTCTGTAGTGCCCCATTTTCAGGTTGGCCACCTGAGCACAAAATGGGTGCTTCTTTACTGTATTCTTTTTCTAATGGTCTAGTGCTTTTATTTTTTCCTTTCTGCTCTGCATAGGAACAAATACTAGCCTTCCCTTGTCTCATTCACTGAGGTACAGTGTGTTTCAAAATCATAGCTTAAGCACAGGAACTTGGGCTGGAGTTACTCGAACCTGCACATGAGACCGTGGGTGTAGCTGCTGATCTTAATGTGTTTTGTGCTTGTTTAGAAAGCCCTGCTCCCAGACTATTACTTAAAGCACACTGGGCAGTTAGAATTCAGAAGTTGTGTGCTCCATGCTGTGAGACTGCTAAATATTACACACTCTGAGACACTGTGTGTGGCAGTCTGCAATATTATCCCCAAAGTTCATGCTGTCTGTGGTTTTGGTTAAGTTAGCATAAGATAGTTTAGCCCTTTTTACGTTCACTTGCGCGCGTGCGCAAGGAATGTCTTGGGAGAATAGCACACTTTGGAGGTGTGACTCTCCTGTGCAATGCACTGCTCCATTGAGCAGGCGTGGCGGTTCTGCACCAATGGATGCGGGTGCTGTGTATGACAGCTGTGGTCTTCACTTCAAAGAAAACCACCGCTGTCTGCTTGCAGCGCCTCACGCCCCCCCGAAGCTTTGGTGCCATGCTGGGAGCCCACCCCAGCGTGGCAAATCTTGTTTTGGCCGATGGGGTGCCCAATCCCCCGTCGGCTCCATGTCCCCCAAACTGCTTTCCCTGCTGCCGCTGAGAGCCCACCCAGCGTGGCAAGCATCGTCCGCGTTGCACCGCCTCACTTAAAGTGGCGCCATTGGGAGCCCACCCCAGCGCGATAAATCCATGTTTTGGCTGACGGGGTGTCCAATCCCCCGTCAGCTCCACGCCCCCAGCCATCCTTCTGCCACGCTGAGAGCCCACCCAGCGTGGCAAATGTCCCTGTGGTCTTTTTCTTTTTTACAACCTGTAAATTAAAATGGTCCCATGGCGCTTCCCTGGCCCCCTCCCACAACCCGCACTCCACTCACTAAGCACCCAGCCTCCCACACCCCCACACTTACCTCTGGACCTCGGCGCAACGATCTTCGTGGACCGGAACACGCTCTGCACTCTTCAAAGCCAACCGCTAACTGAGGAAATGCCGGTAAGCTGTATAATGGGCTAGATAGGGGGTTTTCAACTTTATTGCATATCTCAGGCATTTTTTGGAATTGCACCAAATTTTCAACATGGGGTTTTTGGGATCCCTTCTCATGAATGATGTCACTGTCATGGCGTTATTCGGGCCCAAAGGGTGATTTCACAGTCACTGCGTGAAATCACCTTTTGGGCCTGAATAATGAAACAACATTGCCAGCGTTTATAAGATGGGCTCTCAAAAAGCCTATTTTGAAAATTTGGTGGAAAAATTCATAAAAATGACCGTTTTACAAGCGCGCATTGCGCAGTTCCTACGCAGGCTCGTAAGTTCGCGAATTTTCAATATTTTCACTCCAGATTTTCAACATTGCCATTTTACCATACCTTCTTATGGGTAGTACAGCTGTCATTTTTCACATCTCAGCTAAAATGTGTTTCCGCCCATGTAGTGCACACTGGCGCAGTCGGTGTGCGAAATCAATGTATGGGACACATTAAGAAAATCACAGTGATACTGTTCATTAGCAGAGGTCTTAAAATGGCTATGTTGAAAATTTGGTGAAAAAATTCCTTAAAATGACTGTTTTACGAGCGTACGCTGTGCAGTTCCTACACACGCTCGTAAGTTCACAAATTTTCAATATTTTCACTCCAGATTTTCAACATTGCCATTTCACCACACCTCCTTATGAGCAGTACAGCTGTCATTTTTCACATCCTGCCCAAAACGTGTTTCCGCCCATGTAGCGCATAATGGCGCAGTTCTGCGCCGAAATCAATGTATGGACATATTAAGAAAATCACAGTGACACTGTTCATTAGCAGAGTTCTTAAATGGCTATGTTGAAAATTTGCTGAAAAATTCCTAAAATGACTGTTTTATGTAGGTGGTTACAGTTCCTACGCACTGTAGGTTTGCTAATTTTCAATATTTTCACTCCAGATTTTCAACATTGCCATTTTACCACACCTCCTTATGAGCAGCACAGCTGTCATTTTTCACATCCTGCCCAAAACATGTTTCTCGCCTCATGCCATAATGGCGCAGTCGGTGTGCAAACTCAATGTATGGGACACATTAAGAAAATCACAGTGACACTGTTCATGAGCAGAGGTCTTAAAATGGCTATGTTGAAAATTTGGTGAAAAAATTCCTAAAAATGACTGTTTTACTAGCGTGCGTTGCACAGTTCCTACGCAGGCTCGTAAGTTCACGAATTTTCAATATTTGCACTCCGATGACTTCCAAATACCTGAACAGCACAAAGAAGCAAGCAACATTCGGCATTGACAAATGCTTGTACTTCTTTGTCACTGATTTTTTTAAGCCATGTCCAAGTGCCAAATACCACTGCAAATACCTGCAAGCGAACATTCGGCATTGACAAATGCTTGTTATTTTAGGGTTGCTCTATTATAAAACAAACAGCCTTTCGCACTATTACAACCTGAAGTTCACTCCTACCTGAAAACACAGGGACTGGTGTGGTGCTCACACTGAGGCTGTTGTTTCTGCTGTTTCCTTCACTTTGTTATAGTTGGGGGAAGGGGAGGAGCCACCTGTTCCTGCAGCAAAGCTGTTTTTCTGTTATATTGTTTTGTTTCATGAACTTTAACATTAGCAAACATGTATGAAGGTAATTCATTCAGTTGAGCTCATGGTATAAAAATAATAAAATGACTGTGGGCGTTTTGCTGTAATAGTTGGTTTGAGGGAGGAGACAGCAATAGTCACATGTTTATACTTTACTATAAATGAGGTATCCTTTCTGGGAGACCTCAGATTTGTCTTGGGATCAGCCGTTTACTGACCCCTCTGTTTAGGTCTGCTCCTTTCCAGACCTGTAGCCAACTCTATGTGCTGGTGAGGTGACTATTGCTGCTTAGAAAATGGCTTATTAATTCTTGGGTTCTGATTGGCTGGTAGCCCTGCCAAGGTGGGCATCTATCAGACAACAGAGCCCGGGTCTGAAAAAGTGCCATTCCCAACTGACCCGATCTCTAAAATCAAAGGGTCAGAACGTTCAGTTTTGACCTGCCACCATTTTTCTTTCCGCTTGCTTGGCAGGCGAGTTTGAGGCTGCTTCCCCCCCTTCCCCCGTATTATTTTTAGTAAAATAAATTTAAAAAAAAAGTAGGAACACATTAAAAGAATCAACGAAAACAACAGTCACTACTAATCAGCTAAAAGAGAGAGAGACAGAGCGCTACACGTGAGAGCAGCGGTATTTTCCTCATTTTCCATACCGCAGATGGACATCCATCTGCGGTAATGGACATCCATCTGCGGTACGGAAAATGAAGAAATGACCGCTCCTCTCACACATACTAGCGCGGCCAGAACTAGCAATCTCTCTCTTCCTTGCCCACCCACTCCTCAGTTTGACTCCCAGCGTCAATACTCCATACCTCATACTGCCAACACTTTTGTTCTGTTTCATTTTAAAAATGGAGTTAAACATCCACGAGAAGTTTGCACTGTCTGCCACGTTAATAAAGGTTTTCTGTTAACGCTCAAGAAACCAGTAAGTTATAGACCGCGAGTCTGCTTCCTGAGTCTGAATCCCGAGTCACCAACAGTGCTCAACAAAGCAGTTAAAGTGTTAGAATAACAGTAAGAATAATTCATTTTCTTTTGAAGCTGCACTTATGGCACAAGGAACCACGAAGGAGAGAAAAAAGTCAATGTTTTAATGAAATCCTGCAGCCTTCTCAACTGCTGCATGCATTGCTGTCAGTTTGAACTGAATTGCACCAGGTAGCAGAACATACGTCTCAGTGTAAAAAAAAAAAAAATATATATATATAGCTCTCTCCCAGGAAGCATGTAGACAGATGCATTAAAAAATATGTAAGCAAATAAATAAAGTAGGTTAAACACAGCAGCATCCTTTACTTGCAACAGCACCAGTTGAGGAACTACTTTACAGCACAATGCATTTGTATGTATTTTTTATTAATTTTGAAGGACTCTTTTTACATTGTGAAAATATTTTATAAAATATTGCAAATACCCCATTTTTCTATGCAATATTATTCAGTATAGGTTATTATATCGACCCAGGGCGAATGAGGCTCGCGCATCGGGCCTCATTACGCCCCTGGGCGGTCCGGTATAGCCCAATACCGCCCACCCTGTTGGGTATTATTGCTTACCTGTACCTCAAGAAAGCAGGAGTTGAATACTATTTGATATTTTTGTTCATTTTGTATTTTATTTGCCGAAATGCAGTTGATTTTGACGGCTTTTTAAGTTTCTTTTTTGTCTGAAATAAATTTCTGGTCTGGCAATTGCCATTCCAACACTTTACATCTCTGTGTCAGTGTCCATCAGTACACCCACAAACCACGACAGTACCTTTTCAAGGTCTATTGGGGGCTACAAGAAAGGAGTGCCACCAAGGTCTGGTCAAACAGATCTGAGTCCCACCCCCACACATCAACCTTTCCCTGACACTTAACCTACCCCATAATTTCTTCAATAGTTTCGTAGAAGGTCCCCAGTGGGACATCAAGTAACAGTATGGCCTAACTGGGATCAATCCCTTCGGCCTCACTCCACCCCACCATGAGGTGCATGACCAGCTTGTGGGTAGGAATTTTCCATTTGGGCATAGTATGCGCCTCCATTTCAAGTTCTTTCTTTGTTTTGCACTTGACTGAAATTTTACCTTTTGGCTACTAGAGAGCGCAAATCTCTGCGGTGCCTCCAAGATTTAACCCCTAGTTGGCACTCCCCTATGGGCTGCTACCCCTGCCTGCGTGACTGTGCACAGGTTGAGGGGCCCAAGTTTGGTGAACAGGTGCCTCCACCCAGAAGAATGGTATTGGGGTAGCATAGCTGCTTTTAGTATAGCCCTCCAGGATGCTGTAACCACCCACAAACCATTCTAGTGGTCTAAACAGTAGAACAGTAGAACATTCACATACACCAAATAGCAGTAATAATATGTTCACACTCCTTGCACTTACCACCAGGACTGAATCCTTTGCAACTGCCCTTGAGATCCCATGGAAAATAAGACCAGTACCACAAAAAGGCAATAATAATGCTGTAACCCCACCAATAAGGTACACCACAGCCAGGTTAAACATGAAAACCTACAATCTGGTTTATTCAAGGGAAGTGAACAAGGGTGGGGCGTAAATCTAGCAAATGACTGATACCTCTGATTTGACTCAGATTGATTCAGCATGTACTGTAAGTCCCTTTGACACAGTCCCACAACCCTGGGTACCCAGTATGTTAAGCAGGCTAGTCTGAAGCGTTGCCTGGGGTAGGCATGCATTGCAGCTGTTATTGGGGCCCTTAGGAAAGAATAACAGTTAACATGCACACAACCCAAGTATTTGTAATCCGGGGCCGGATGGCTCAGTTCATTGCAATAAACCCAAAACAAGAAAATCAGATGACACACAATGATTACAGCTGTTGTTGCAGGGAGCTACCTTGTTTGTACTCGCGCTACCCAGACCAAGATACAGGACAGGCTTGAGGAAGGCCTCATGGTGTTGCGCTGGAATGCCAGGGGAAGCAGGGCCTACACGACTCACCTCTTGGTGGTCGCTACCTGTTCAGTGGTGTTGAGCAGGGGGCGAAATCCCCAAGCTGGTCTTCCTCCGAGAATGTCTCTGAATTGGGAGCAGCGGCCTAGGCTGAGATGGCAGGGCCCAGGCAGAAAGAACAGTTTGGATAATGTCCGTGGTGGAGCACTGGAAAAGCCTCCAGCTGGCGTAACAGAACTTGCTGTGGGGAACCAGAGTGTGACCCACGAAACACATTCAGCACATCTACAGCACTTAGCCACAGTTCGGATAAAAAGTCCACTTGCCAATCACAGATTCACTGCGCAAACCTTCGATCTGAGGCTCACTTCTGACATCAGGTAGGACGATCGCTTCTGGAGCAAGTCTTTGGTCCACTTGCAAGTAGCAATAACACACTTTTCTCTTTTTCAGACACAGGTCTCAACCTGGTAATTGGAAAAGTCTGACTTTCACTCACAAGGCAGTACTTTAGACTGGAAAATGTGACGGGCAGGCCAGCAGAGCCTTTCTGACGGTTTTCCCGTGCTCCTACAGGGGCAGCTGCTCAATGGCTCAAGCTGTTCACTCCTTAACCTCCAACTTTTGACTCACTCTGCTTCAGGCAGTTCTGGGTATATCCTCTTGGATCCAAAAGGTTCGGTTAGCTAAGGGAACTGTCTGTCACAGAAAGGGCTACCCCTCTAGGTCTATTTGAACAACAAACCCTTAAAACTACAACTCCTACAGAATTTCAGTTCCACAAGACCTCTGGGGATAGTCTCCATTTTGGTTCCCTGAGGTTCGGTTGGTCCAGCACTGCCCAGAACCAAAATGGTGGCTTCTATTCAAAGCTCAAGCTGCAGTTTAAAGCAGGTTAGACAAACTCCTCTATCATTATTATTATAGCAGATAAACAGAAAATAATCAGTTTTCCTAACAGAGCTCCCTCTGCGCAAGTAGTGACTGCAGAATGGAGCACAAATACGGACTGTCTGGTTGGTCGCGAGCCTTAAATCACTCGAACCCAGCCCAGACTAATTTTGTAACACAGATTGGACATTCTCTTAAAGAGACAGGCATGGAGACTTACTAAAGCACTCTCCTGCAGACAATTAGAATTACTGCAGGCAGGACACCATCCTGACAATGGGCATTAGGGAGCTCAGGAAGACACTTTAGTAACCCCTATTTGTAGGGGGGTTACACTTATAAAGACTTTTAAGAGTACCAGCCCCAACACTGATTTCTGGGTCACTCTGCCTGTCACCCTTCCTTCCTCAGAGTGAACTCCATTTACCTCCACCCTCTGTCGCCTGTCCCTAACCGATTTCTGACCCAGTTTATCATCTTTGGACCCACTCTCTCCTATGTGGAACGGTGTCAAAAGCCTTAACAAATCTAAGTAGGCCACATCCACCGCTCCACCGTGATCTGATTTCTGTAGCACTCCACATTGTCAATGGGTAATCAGTACAACTGGGTACAGTGCATCCCTAACAGGGTAATGGTATAGCCCAAGCTTTAGATTGTTGGGCATATGAGGATTCCATGCTGCAGCAAATCCCCAGTTAAGGTGTGCCATTTAAATGGGACATAGCTACTTTTCTCTTCTCTCAAGAATGTCAAGTTTCAAGATTTCAAGACTCCAGTTGGGGCTGCAGTTCTGCTCTGCAGGTTGGGGCTACCTGTTTCAGGGAGTACCCCTAAATTTAAGTCGTGCCTGTTAAGCTACGGCTTTCAAGTTGAATAACCTGCCTTTTTTCTCATTCCTTGTGTGAACTGGGAGCCACTTCTGCTTGCTAGGGTGTGGTTTTTTGTTTTTTTTTACAGTTAATCTATTTTTCCACCTTGTTCTGGGCAGTGTTCCTTCTAGCTGGTCCCCCAGCCCCATCTCCCACTCGCAACTTACCTCTGGCTTACCCCCATGGCTTACCCTCCATGGTGGGGTGGCGGGGAACCCTCAACCCATTGATATGGATCCAGTGCCAGGGTTACTGCCTATTCATGGAACAGCACCTGTAGGAACCAGCTGCCATCCAGCCATGCCCAGAACACTTTTCTTCCTCCGTTTTACTCCCTCTGAAGATGAGGCGTGCAGTGATGCCCATGGAGGGTATGCGCACGCGTCCACACGCACTCCCTTCAGGCATCTGCCCCCTCTCCTCCGTATCTGTAGAGCGTCAGTGTGCTGCCTCCCAGCCGATGCTAGGGGCCAGTCAAGCACCAACTGCTAGTGCCCCCCCCGGAGAAGGAGAGCAGTCTATCGGACCCTCAATGCTTCTCCTCCCCTGCCTACCCCCAGTGACCTGTCCTCATTTCCGAACATGGGTCGCCCATGTGGCATGAGGTAAGGCGTCCAGCGCCTCAGCCCTCAGTGCACCAGGTGGGCCATGCTATGGTGTTTTTTTGATAGTCTCCTGTAAAAACTAAACAGGAAGAAAAAAGGTGCCACAGGTAGGTTCAAATTTATTTATTGGGAGTGTAGAGTCCTGGGGGGGTCATTCAACTTTGGCATTGGTTTCCTTGCCTCTCCCCCCCACCACCAGCTTGAGGTTTTGTGTTTCTCAGTGTTTTACAGCTATTTTCTGAATTTGGTCAACTTCTGAGGTGTTTTGGTGATTTTCCACCTTAACCTTTGTTTTTAACATTTGCGTGGCTGTCATTAGGGCTGGGAGTGCTCTCCTTCATCAGTTGGGCTTCCCTCCCGTGTCCAGAGTGCATGCCCATGGTGCGCGCTCGTGCGCAGCGCAAATGGCTTTGAGCAGTGCTAATTCCTATTGAAACCTATTGAGCAAGTGCATGCACGTGTGCTAATGCTCCCACGTGCACGCTCAGTTTAGCATTGTGAAGTGCACTGAATCACTGTGGCAGTTGGTTTGGCAGTTTTTTGAATTAACAAACACCAATACAGTTTAAAATCTTATTTTTTTTTTTTTTCCTGTCACACTTTTCTGTTATTGGCACCATGGCTTACAGGAGACCATCAATTATGAAATGATGTAAGACCTGCAGAAGGGTGATGAGACCCTCCCCCATGGGTACATATTGTCCTCATTGTATTGTCTAGCATAATATTTCTCTCACAGTACCCCTCCATCTGGTCCTCCGAGCCGGGGGGGGGGGCACCTGGTTTGTGTCTTGGCAGTGGCAAAGCAGAATTGTGAAAATCTCTCTTACTGCTCCTCGGTGAGTTTCTGAGCCCCGATGTCCCGCAGGACATCCCAGCAGATACAGCTAACCCCAGACTGGGCCCCTCTGGTCGAGGGGGGCCCACACAGGTACATCAAGGTTCAACGCAGCAAGAGCAGGCTGTGGAATCAGATGTTCAGGCAGACCCCCAACCCTGACTTCTTAGAAGGCCAGGATGAGGATCTTGGGGAGATTCCTGACCTAAAATAATTACTCTCAGATAAGGACGAGGTAGAGAAAGGGGAGTGGATGGAGCCCAAGACCAGGATTCCGATTCTACCCCATCTGATAATAAGTCTTTGTTCTTTTTGATATCTGAGGCTTGTAGATTTTTACAGCTTAAGGAAGAGCAGTCCATGGAGATGGTGGATGTTAATCCAATTCTGTCTGTGTCCTCCTCTGCTCCAAAATGTTTCCCAGGTTTTATTCATTGTGACCAGATTATTGAGCAGGAATGGGCAGGTGTGGATCAGGGAAAAAAAATCTTCCCAAACCAAAAACTAGGAATGATCCTTTTTTTATGGGAAAGGTCTCACAAGTGGGAATCTCCGCCTCTGGCAGACAAGGCAGTTTTTAATTCTATAAAACACACCACCATTCTAATTTAAGGCATTCTAGCACTAGTGGATTCACATGACAAACGGGTGGATACCACATGTAGGAGGGTTTTCGTCTCTACCAGCACAAACATTCGTACCTCCTATGCTTCATTTATTGTTGCCAGGGCCTTAAACCTTTGGGTCACTACACTGACCAACTTTGTTCCACCAGATTTGGAACGTGCAAGCATTTTGCAATTGGTTGCTATGGCATTCACTTTTCTTGGTGATTCTACATTGGACAATTTACACATGTCAGCCCACTCAGCCTACCACATTGCATTGGCCATGAGGACTGTGTGGCTCAGACATTGGTCTGCTGATCAGACTTCAAAAGTGAAGTTGTTTAGCCTTCCATTTGAAGGAGGCTTATTGTTTGGTTCTGGTCTGGTCTGTGTGCAGATAACCGCTAGACCCATCCAGTTTGTCCGTTTACGCTAGCTCACAAAGCGACCAGTGACCCTTATTGGTCATTGGCTTAGCTTTTTCTTCCTATCTCTAGTATTCCTTTGTTTCTGTCCCATGCATGTTTAAAACCCGCCACAGTACAGGCTGCCACCACTTCCTGGGGCAGGCCATTCCATGCATCCACCACCCTTTCTGTAAAGAAGAACTTCCTAATATTTCCCCTTATGTGGCCACCCTTCAATCTCATGTCATGCCCTCTTGACCTGGCATTACTGTTGAGCTGAAATATGCTGTCCCCTTCCACCTTGTTTATGCCAATGAGTCTCAAACTGAAATGGTTCTTTTCATTTGTTTCAAGGGCTTGTCCGGGATTTAAACCTGGGACCTCTTGCACCCAAAGCGAGACTCATACCCCTAGACCAATGAGCCACTTACAGAGCAACTTGAGAGGGCACCCGGATTTGAGCCTAGGACCTCTTGATCTACAGTCAAATGCTCTACCACTGAGCTATAAATATTGCAGGATGTGCAGAGTAAGAAGGGCCACCTCCTAGTGTCTAAACAGCAACACAAGGCCACAGCACCCAAATGGAGTCAAGATGATGGCCGGCGCAGGCAGTCCCGAGGGGTGGTTTCGTCCCTTTCAGAACTTTGGTGGAAAACTAGGTTTCCTGGCCAAGGCTCCTACCTTCACCTGAGCTCTTTCCTTCTAGGTTGCTTGAAAGGACAGAGCAAAGAACCTTACCAGAGCAAGGGAAAGGATTAAGACTTCTTTTGGCTAGGCAGATTTACTATGTGTTGTTATTTTTATTTTGTACTCACAGGGATTGTTACTATTTGTTGCTAACATTTTATTGCTTAATTTTTCTCTGATTCAAATTGTTGTTGCTGGGTATACCTTCTGCTGCATTATTACAAGGTGTGCCTACAGGTGTGTGCTAACAGATTGCTGCTGTAATCTTCTGATTCAAATTGTCTTTTGCAAGGTATATCTTCTGTTACTGCTTTATTTTTCTCTGTAGCAAAGTGTTTCTTACAGGGTATATCTTCTGTGAAATTATTACAGGTGGTGCTTTACAAGTTTTACAGTTTTATCTATCATTAGGATAAGCTTTCAGAGTTGCTGCATTTGTTGCTGACTGATTGTTTCTGCTCTTACCTCCTTGTTTCTTTCATCCTTGGTTCTTCTTTTTCAGCAGAGGAAGGGCCCAGCCACCCACCCCCATCCACAACCACCCCACACTACACTTCTTTTATAGAGTAGCACTGTCATGACATTTCCTGTGGCAAAGCAGGAAGGGGCGGATCAGTGGGGTATTCACACGGTGACCTCATTTACAGGGGCACTAGTAATTTAACTTGTTTTAACAAGTTATACAAAAATAAACAAACAAAACACAAAATCAAACTTTCGCTTTCATTTTCTTCCTTCTAATTACTCTGACCAGGTTATAAACCCAGCAACTTATCTGGAATGGATATCATTAACTGCAGGTACTGCGGAACACTTTTCAGAAGGGCAGTTTTACAGGATTTAGGACACTGTCCTACATGCTGGGCCACTGGAGATCTTAGGGCTCAGCTCCAGGCAGCATGGGCAGAGATTACGCACCTCAAATTTCATATTCAAGAGGAAATATATTATAATAACCACCCACCATTTCCGCAACATCCAACAGAAGCACCTCGACCGCAGAGGGTAGTTGGTCCGGGAGGTTGGCAGGTGGTTAGGAGGGGCAAATCGGGTGCCCCATCACTCAGTGCTTGCCAACATATTACCTCCACAAACTATCTAAAAACTACAAACAGGTATCTGCCTCTATCTCCGAAATCAAACGAAGGGGCAGAGGACACTTCAGAACAGGACACTGCAGCACAGGAGCTAGCACAACAAAACCCACCCAAAACAGGAACCAAAACAAAAAAAGCAAAAAGGAAATCCAAAAAACTTCTGATCATAAGCAACTTCATGATTCGGAGAGTTGATACCTATCTCCAGCCAGGGGTAATGGTCAGCTGTCTCCCAGGTACATCAGCGTGGACAGACACTGACCGCATTGCTAAAATTGTTCACGAAGCAGGAGAAAACATTGATGTCCTGGTACACATAAGGACTAATGATCTCGCCAGCCGGTCAGTTGTGGAGACCAATGAACACCTGACCAGGCTGGGTGACAAACTATCATCCATTTCATCCAGCATCTCTTTCTGTGAGATTCTGCCAGTCTGGGAGAGGGGGCAGATGGACAGAAGGTCTGAGAAGAGGAGATAGGGGAGCTAAACATGTGGCTCAAGGGCTGGTGCCAAGAAAAAGGACACAAATTTGTAGGGAACTGGCAACAGTTTTGGGAGTGAACGTTTTTTAAATTTGATAGACTGCATCTGACTAAGGAGAGAGTCAGTGCATTGGGGCAGAAGTTTGACATCTTTGCAGAATATTTAAACTAGCAAAAGGGGAGAGGGGTGCAGCACCCCATTTGTCGATGGGAAGAACACCCCTTCCCCTCAGCTAGTGGTCAAGCAGGAGTTCAGCATGTTTGCAGTTCATTTGCATCACCAGGTAATAAAAAAGGTCCAGCTCCCCATACAATGCACAGGGGAAATGCCAGACCTCACCCAACAACTAACACACCAAAATCTGTCCAATGGAAAATCATGTACACAAATGCTCGCAGTCTGGGAAACAAGATCCCAGACCTGCAGGCAATAATGACAGAGGCTAAACTGGACATAGTACCAATTAGCGAGATGTGGTTTACCAGTAACCACACTTCGGAGACTTCAGTACCTGGCTGTGTACTGTTCAGAAGAGACTGAGGTGCAAAAAAAGGGGGGTGGAGTGGCCTTGTATGTCAATGAAAATATCAAAGCTACCGAAATTCAGAATACACATAAGGAGCCAGAAGAACTGTGGGTCACCCTGGAAAAAGAAAATGGGACAGCCATAAGAACTGAGGTTGTCTGCAGGCCCCCAGACCAGAGGGAGGACATAGACACATTACTGTTGGAAGATATACAAAACATAACAGCTAAAGGGGAGGTTCTGATAATGGGAGACTTCAACATGCCAGATACAGATTGGTCAATACCAGCAGGAACATCTGCCAGAACTAGACACATGGTGGATTCCCTGGCACAACAACCCACAAGACACAGGGCTATCCTAGATCTAGTACTGTGTAACAGGGGAAGGATCACAGATCTCCAGGTAGGTCACCTGGGGGGCAGTGACCATCACATGGTATGGTTCAGTTTGGCCACTAGAACTAAATCATCCCAATCCAAGGCAAAAATATGGGACTTCAGAGGAGCTGACTTTGATAAGATGGCCAACAGAGTTAAGCTAGCCCTGGCAAAAAGAAATACAGGTGAGGGGGTACAGGCAAAGTGGGCAAGCATTAAGGATGCAATACTTGAAGCAACATCCCATTGTGCTAGAGAGAAAAGGAAGTGAAAAAGAAGAAGGAAACCACTTTGGTTCTCAAAAATAGCAGCAGAAAATGTCAGAGCCAAAAGGCTGGCTTTCAGGAAATATAAGGGAACACAGCGGGACGAAGACAGGGAGCCATACCAAACTTCCCTAAGGGAAGCAGGGAAGGCAGTAAGGCAGACAAAGTTCCAAACCAAGGAAGCACTAGCACAAACAGTAAAAGAAGGTGACAAGACTTTCTATAGATACATTAGTGAAAGGAGAAAGTCCAGAGGGGGTATTGCTAAGATCAAAGGAGATAAGGGGGCATGTGAGGAGGTGGACCATGTAAAAGCATCTATCCTAAATAGATACTTCTGCTCAGTACTTACTGAAGAGAAGGTAGGGCAGGGCCCACAGCTCAGCCCCATGGACACAGGGGGGAGGGAGGTGAGCACTAGTCCCTTCACAAAAGAAAGGGTCCTACAAGAGCTCAATGAGCTCAGGGTGGACAAGGCAATGGGACCTGATGGCATACATCCCAGGGTACTAAAGGAGCTAAGGGTGGAACTAGCAAAGCCATTATCAGAACTGTTTAGTGAGTCTCTGAGCACAGGAGAAATCCCAGAAGACTGGAGAAGGGCTCATGTGATCCCGCTCCACAAGAGTGGTAGCAGGGAGGAGACAGGGAACTACAGACCAGTCAGTCTTACCTCAGTAATGGGCAAGATTATGGAGGCACTCCTTAAGGATAGTGCAACACCTGGAATCCATAGGAGCACAGGATCCAAGACAGCATGGGTTTACAAAAGGAAGGTCTCGTTAAACAAATCTCATAGATTTCTTTGACTGGGTAACCAGAGTGGTGGACTAAGGGGGAGCTGTTGATGTTACCTACCTTGACTTCGGCAAAGCTTTCAATACTGTTCCACATAGAAGATTGATTAATAAGCTGGGTAGGCTCAGGGTGGGTCAGAAGTTGGTCAACTGGGTGGCAAACTGGTTGAAGGATAGAAAACAGAGAGTGGTGGTAAACGCTATACAGTCAGAAGAGATGCAAGTCACAAGTGGGGTACCTCAGGGATCAGCTCTGGGGCCAGTCCTCTTCAATATCTTCATCAGTGACATTGCAGATGGACTGGAAGGTAAGGTTTGTCTGTTTGCAGATGACACCAAGATCTGCAACAGAGTAGATGATCCAGATGGTGTGGGCAGAATGAGAAGAGATCTGGATAAACCAGCAAAATGGTCTGAAGAGTGGCGACTGTTTTTTTTTTTATTTATTTGTTCTAGGATTACATATACCTTTGAGCCGAGGCCGTTTGACAAAGGTTCCACATCATTGGTACAATTCAGACAAACATAAGCAAAGATAACAGTTTATAAAATGAAAAAAAAACATAGTCTTGTAGAGGAAAAAAGAACAATAAAGTGAAACTTTAGGGAGGGGAAAGGGAAAGGAGGATGGTGAAATCAGGGAGACTAAGTGGATGGGAGTAAAGGGGAGGTAGGTGCGGGAGGAAAAGAGAGGAGAGAGGAGAGGTGGAAGGCAGGTAACAATAGAGGTAGTGCAGTCGGGTGGCATTTGTCATGGGCCAGCAGGGGAGGTGAAGACGGGGGGGGGGGTTACTGGCAAAGAGCAGGAGTAGATGTGGATCCAAAAGGGCATATTCATCTATGGAACCAAAAGACATGTTTAGCCACAACAGTCACAGAGGTTGGAGGCAGTGAGTGTTAGGCGGAGCCGAGTCTTAAAAGTGCTGAGTGATAGTGAGGATGAGATGTCCTGGGAAGACCACTGTACCAATTTAGCGTCTGCAAGCAAAGGATCTTGGCCTTGTTTTGATTTGTAGCTGAGGTTTCGACTCCTGGTATATGGGTGTGGATTCTGGTTGTATAAGGGCACAGACTGGGGGCAAGGCTCAACAAGATTTTCTTAGTAGTAATACAAGTTTGGTGTTTTATTCAATTGGCAAGATTCAACCATCCAGTTTGAGAATAGAGGTCACAGGTGTGAGTTCAGCGTTGGAAGCCAGTGACAAGTCGACAGGCCTTGTTGAGGGCGGTGGATATATGTTTGAGTGCGGTGGTTGTAGCAGAGCCATAAATGATAATGCCATAATCAATGATGGATATGATGGAGCTCTGGACAGTGACAGCGAGGGCTTTGGGTGTCAGGTGTTTCCTATGACAGAATAGCAGTCCCAGCCAGGAGTTAGCATCTTTGGCGACATGGTCGATGTGGGCACTGTAGGAGAGGTGAGGGTCAAGGGTGATCCCGAGGTATTTAAAGTTTTTGACCTGTTCCAGTGCGGCACCTTGTCTGGTGATAACGAAGAGTTGGAAGTGCTTATGTTTATTATGGGAGCTGCTGAAGATCATGGCCCTTGTTTTTTTTTGATTAAGGATCAGTTTGTGCTTTGGGAACCAATTCTCAACCGTAGGAGAAGCCGAGTTGGAGATTTTCTTGCAATTTCTTTGGGTCCTGGTGTTTGGCAAGGATTACTACATCATGGACATACAGGGTGATATGTTCAGTGCAGGAGTCTGGTAGGGTGTCAAGGAACAGGCTGAAGAGTAGGGGGCCCAGTACTGAACCCTGGGGGACTCCAGAGAAGATATATTTGGAATCAGAGTGCACATCCCTGATTTTTACATGCTGGGAGCGGTTTTCAAGATAGCTTTTGAACCAAGAGATTGAATCATTGGAGAGACCAGCATTTTTTAGTTGGCTCAGCAGGAGGTGGTGGTGGACAGTATCGAAGGCTTTGGTCAGGTCGCTGAAAATAGCACCAGTTAGTTATCCATTGTCGAGGGAGCTGTGAATGGAGCCGGTGAATTCGAGTAAGGCAGAGGATGTACTATGACTTTTTCTAAAGCCATTTTGCTGTTTACAGAGAATATTATAGTTGTCCAGATGCTCGGTAAGTTGGTCCGCTACTATGCATTCCAGTGCCTTCGATAGGGGAGGCAGAATGGAGATAGGGTGGAAGTTCGCATGGCAGTCTTAGCACCACTTTTGTGAATCAGGGTAACAGTGGCCATTTTCCATTTGTCCGGGAATTGGCTAAGGGAAAGAGAAAGATAAAAGATGTTGGTGAGGGGCCCAAGTACCTTGTCAAGCATTAGGGCCAGTAGCTTGAGGTCAAGTGTGTCATTGCTTGTTCTAGATTTGCTGATGGCTTTGGCAACATAGTTTCGGACTTGATGTTTCCTTAGTGCTTTAAAGTAGAAAGGTGGGACTTCTGGTGACATCACGGCAGCAGCAACAGTCCGAGAGCTGAGCTCCTCTCCCGAGAAGAGTTGCAAAAGCCTCCTAATTTTTGAATTATTAATAAAATAACAGGAAAAATGCCGCCAGGAGGTGTAAAACAAGATAAAGGGGACAAGGGATGTCAAAAAGCAGCAACAAGGAAACCGGATTGCAGTGGATTGCAAGAGAACTGACAGGCCCGTAGTCGGAGCGCTTCCCTTACAAGCCATCATGGTTTGGGGTATGATACAGACGGAGAGGCCGAAACTTTGTCCAGACCACGCTTTGAACAGCTATTAAAGGAAATTCAAGACTCTCGCAATGAAAACAAAAGAGAGTTTCAGAATTTAAAGAACAAACTTAACAAAATGGAGCAACGCATAGAGGGAGTAGAACAAAGAATCGCACAAACAATATAATGGCAACATCTTAACCCAGGCAGTGGGCTCACTTTTCCAACATACTTTGGCTTTGCAAGCAAAATGCACAGATCTAGAGGCCAGGTTTAGAAGAGATAACCTTCGGCTATATGGTCTGGCAGAAGGCGTTGAGATACAACCAATGTCTCTATTCATAGAAGATCTTCTAAAGGATGTACTGGGGCTACCGCAGGACTACCAGATAAGAGTGGAGCGCGTGCATAGATTGCTGATACCTAAACCCATAGACCCCACTGCTAGGCCACGTTCCATCATAATAAAATTCTCAAGTTGTCGTATCAAAGAGGATATCTTAAAGCGTGCATGACAAAAAAAAGAGCTCAAATATTTGGATTCCCGACTGACCTTAGACCAAGATTTTCTGCCAGAAATTCAACAGGCCAGACAGCGCTGGGTTCCCTATTTCAAAATATGCAGGGAGCTCCAACTTCATTTGCAAACCCCCTACCCTGCCAAGTTTTGGGTGTACTGGGCAGAGGGCCTGAAAGTTTACAATAACATCAAAGAGTTGAATAAAGTGCTGATTGAGAAAGGTATTCAGATGCCTCACTTAGACCAGGAATGCCCGAAATGGAAGCTTATGGAACAGACGGACTGGTACTTGGTTGCAGGAAAGAAGAAAGCTGGAACACTGCTGGAGGCAGCGCGGGTGGTTCTGGAAAAAATGGCGGGGGAAAAGATGCAGAACAGAAAGACCCTGGATTCTAATTAGACGGCACCAGGTTCCTTGGGCTGAAAAGGTATTGTTGGACCATATTTGCCTGGTTTTCAGCCCTGAGAGCAAAGTGAGTAACCGATCGCTTAGAAAGAAAGGGGAGGGAGGGATGAGGGGAGTTGACTGCTCGAACAGGAAAACAGTAAGTGTTTTCAGGAACATGGTAACAGACTAGAGACTGAACTGGTTCTAAAACAGTGCCATATTTGATGTTTGTTTGGGCATTGTTACAGCGTTGACTCTCAGGCCTCATTTAGCTACTCGCCTTTGGTAGTGGGTGCACAACAACTCGGTGGTTCTTCAGTCCTTAAGGGCTATTTGGGAGACTTACATAAATGAAAAATCAATATTTGAGCTGCCAGAAAGAGGCTATACAATTTAGTAATTGGTCCTTTCTATTCTTTAAAAAATCAAATGAAGGAAATGAAAATGCAGTTCCGTTGGGGGAGTTCTCAGTATACTGGAGGTGGAATTGAAATACATAGATTGCCATGACGTATAAATCTGATGTAAGCAGGGGCCTTGACATTTCCTCAAGACCCCAGGGGAAGGCCCCATCCAACTGGGGTAATTTGGTTCCTTCTCATCTCCATTCCCCACCAGATGGTCAGGGGATAGGAGAAAAGAAATCTGAAGTTTCAGATTTCCAACCTAGGAAGTTCAATGATTGTTTTTACGAGGTTACTTCTACTTCCCAGTTGGCAGATGTTTATTTAATTATTAATGGTCTCACATGGGGGAGGAATGATATATGCTGGTTGTCATTTGTTTAGGAAGGGGGGGGGACTGAAGGGAGGAGAGATGAAGAAATTAGTTATGAAGGTGGCTTTAAAGTTTTACTATGGATAGAGACAGGAAATTCTGCTCCTATAATGTTCATGGGTTTTCCAGCCCAGTTAAAAGTGCCAAAATATTAAGTTACATGAGGAAGATGGCAGTAGATTTCATTTTTTTGCAAGAGACGCATTTGTCTCCACAGGAGCACTCTTAAGTTGGGATTCATGGGTTTTGGGAGTAGTGCCACTGCCTCATACAAAAAAGGGCGTGGGAGGTGGCAATTCTTTTTCTCAAGCACACCCCTTTCATAAAAACAGATGAATTGGCAGATAAGGAGGGAAGGTATGTGCTGATGCGGGAAACTTCAAGGCCACTGACCCCTGGCCTCGTGTATTCCCCCTGCTGAATTCAGCATTATATCTGAACTTCCTGACCACATTACAGGAATGGGTCTAGGGGAAGTGATTTGGGGTGGAGCTCTAAACCTAATTTTTAATCCCACTCTGGACTCTACTACTCAGTCCCCAAAAAAAGATCAAGGTGTAGCTAAAAAAGTGAAAAGGATGTTGAATGAGATGGGGTATGTTGATATCTGGCGCCACCTTGAGGGAAATAAAAGGGAGTACACTTTTTACTCAGTAGTACATCAAGTGTATACCAGACTAGATTACTTTATGGTTCCCAGGGAATTGGTCGGTCAGGTCCAAAAGGTTTATTTTGGGGAGTTTTTGCTCCCCGATCATGCTCTGATTTTTTTGATTTTCCAATTTGGAGAGACGAGAAGGACCAGACCACCTTTTGGAGACTGAATTTATCATTGCTCCAGGATAAGGAGGTGGTGGAGTCAGTCACCGAAACATTGGAACAAACGCTGAGGGAAAATGATCTACCAGGGACCTCGCCTGCAATTTTATGAGATACCATAAGGGCTGTTATCAGGGGGAATTTTATTAAATGGTCTAGTAGAAGAAAAAAGGAAAGAGAGGCCAAACCAAATGAATTATTAACTCAGATAGCACAATGTGAAGCTCTGCAAAAATAAAAATAGATAAGGAAAGGGCTAAGATATTAAAACAACTTAAAGCTAAACTAATGAATATTCTTGACTATGGTGGAACAAAACTTCTTTCTAAGACAGAATACTATGAAGGTGGACCTAGGTCCTCAAGATTGTTGGCGGAGAGATTGAGGGTTCAGAGGAGCAAGGCAACAATACAGGCAGTTCAACATCCATTCGCTAATACAATAGAAAAAGAAACAAATGGTATAGCAGATTCCTTTCGAGACTATTATACTACATTATATAAACAAGATACCCAACCATCTAACACCCATATAAGGGAATTTTTGGAGGGATTAGACCTCCCAGCGGTTTCCCGGGAGCAGGCTGATTACCTGAACCAGCCGGTTGAGGACGCAGAGGCAGGAGCTGTAATTAGCAATTTAAAATCTTTCAAATGCCCAGGGACTGATGGACTACTGGGGGAATTTTACAAGCAGTTTAGGGGTAAATTAATCCCTATGTTAAGTAAACTTTTTTGTTATATACAGGGTGAGGAAGGTGAGATACCCCCCCCCCGGTCACAAGCAGTAATATCGGTGATCTCCAAACCAGGCAAAGACCCGTTATCATGCTCTTCATACTGCCCCATCTCAATTTTAAATATTGGTTACAAAATTTTGGCATCAATCATGACCAAGAAACTTCAACAGTTAATAGACCTTGATCAGACAGGCTTTATTCCAGGTTGGCAGGCCCAGGACAATCTTAGGAAGACCTCCCTGTTAATTGATCATATAATTAGTTACAAGAATACTGCCCTTTTGGTCAGCATTGATGCAGAAAAAGCATTCAATAAGGTTTCATGGAGGTTCCTGCAGGAGACCTTGACCTGCTTTGTACTGGAGACTGTTTTCCAAACCCTGATTTCTAAAATGTATAAATCCCCAACAGCCTATATTAGAGTGAACGGTCATCATGCTCGGAGGTTTCAGTTGGAGAGAGGGACAAGGCAGGGATGTCCTCTGTCCCCCACTCCTTTTTGTTCTCTACATTGAGCCATTGGTTCAGAGCATAAAAAGGGATGAGGAGATTAGGGGAGTAGTTATGTCGGGGTGTCAGCATAAAATATCACTATACTCTAACAACGTGCTTCTGTATCTGGAAAATCCAGATTGTTCACTGAATAAGGTGATGGACAGATTGTCCCAGTTCTCTGAAATGGCAGGTTACTCTCTGAACACTTCTAAAACGGAGGTTTTAAAATTTCAATATGACCCCTTCCCAGAAATTAGAAAGATCTACCCTATGAGGTGGGACCTAACACAAATGAGATATTTAGGGATTAATATAAGCACCTCTCCAGCACAACTATATAAGTTGAATTTCTTACCTATGTTGCACCAACTAAAGAGAGACTTTAATAGATGGAACATGCTGCCACTCTCATTACATAGTCGAGTACTAGCAGTAAAGAGGAACGTCTTACCAAGGTATTTATATTTGTTTCAAGGTACCCCCTGTGCAGTAGCCAGGAAAGACTTGGAAACATGGCAGAGAATGCTTATGAACTTTATTTGGGCAAATAAAAACGAAGAATGAGACAGCAAACCCTATTTTTACCTAAAGAATTTGGAGGACTCTGGGTCCCATGGCTAGAGGGATACTGGGAGGCCGTTCAGTTAAGAATAGCTTTACTTTGGGGGCAATCGACATACAGAGCTACCTGGAAGGAGATTGAGTTAGGAGCACACTCGGCCCCTCCCTTACCCGCAATATTGTTCCAGACAACAGACCTTTCAAGAATAAAGGGTGGGATGACTTCTGCTACCCGAACTACACTGGAGGGTTGGAAAAGGGGTAACTTGAAGGAGAGGAGGCATGGAGGATACTGGAGATATGGATGGTGGGCAGTAGACTCCACCTTTGGCCCCACTGTAATAGATCCCTGGTTCTTGGATACTGCAAATAAAGGATTACAAGCTCCATGGCAGCTGTTAGAAGGTGGTGGGCTGTTATCGTTTGAGGGGGCACAGAGATCTTTTAACCTCTCTCCAGCTGGTAAAATGCATTACTTACAAATTAGTAGCTTTATTAACAAAAAACTCCAGATGGAATATTGTACAGGTTTTCGGGGGGTTAAGGAACAGGGTTTTGAACAGATATGGAAATCTGAACAGGCTTCAGGTGCCATCTCACATTTGTATAAGAGAGGTGTCAAACGAATTAAAGCAAATACGAAGTATATTAAAATAGCTTGGGAGCAAGAATTGAACACATCTATCCCAGATGTGACATGGGAAAAGTGGGGTAATATGTGAAGGGTTTCCTCTTCCCCTTCGTGGAGGGAGTTTCCGTGGAAAATGAGAATTAGATATTTTAGGGTACCTTTGGTGGTCTCCAAACAACAAACAGGAACAACCTCAGAATGTTGGAGAAAATGTGGAGAAAGCAGAGCCACTCATGTTCATATATTCTGGTCATGTCCTATCATTTGTCAATTCTGGCTAACAATAATTACTTCTTTGAAACAGATTTTTCAGATTCAGAACCAATTGGAGCCAGAATGTCTGATTTTGGGGGGACAGCCAGGAGAGATCAAGGGGAAGGAAGCTACTTATTTGTGGCAGATCTTAATAGTGGCAGCCTTAAAAACAATAACAAGGCTCTGGTTACAGTCTCATTACCCAAAAAAGGAGGACTGGATAGAAGCAGTGGGGCAAATTCAACAGTTAGAGGAACTGACATTCAGGATACAGCAGAGAACTACTGCTCACCTGAATCATTGGACTCGTTGGACGCTTTGGTTGGGGAAAGATAGTCATTAGGGATCCTGGGTGAAAATCTGGTCTCCCTGATCACTGGACCCCTAGGTTCCCAAACTTAAGGAAAGTTGGGGAGTGCCTGACTCTACGGTCTGGCAAAGCTGGGCGCCAGACCCAAAGGGATAACTTGGTGCACCCGACAATGAAATCAAAGTGAATGTAATAATTTTAGCCGGTGTATATTCATTATTCCCTAATCCCAAATAAAGTAAAGAGCTAATAATTAATTTGGTATAAGTGAGGGGGAAATGTAACAGGACTATGAGACCCTTTGTTCAGATTTTTATTATAATTTATGGTTAACTCTTGAGTTACTATTTCATGTTTTTCAATCTGTGTGCATACATCTATTGTAAACACTGTATGGATGTAATTGAAATGTTCTGGTGGAATGGCACTAACAGTAATATCCTGTTTGGCAGTTAACAGCATAAGGATATTTGATTGTAAACTGGATGTATTGAGTCAAATATGGAAATAGAACAATAAAGAAGTATAAAAAAAATAAAGTAGAAAGGTGGGTGACAAGCATGGGTGGAGGAGTTGGGGGGTGGGAGTTGATGCATCTTGGAAGAAGTCAGAGGGGAGAACACTGCTAAGATCAGTGAAAGTGATGTTAAAAGTGTTCACAGTAGTTTTAGGGTCGAGTGTAGTGTGCCCATTTATGTTGAGTATGTTCAGCGAAGATTTTGACTGCTTCCCAGTGACATCTTTAATGTTTTTCCAGAAATCCCCCCCATTTCCTCAGGAGCTGGTGAGGGCATTTTTATAATAGTCAGATTTCTGTTGCTGAATGGATTTGGTGCAGTTGTTACATGCCCATTTATAATTCTGGATGTCGAGTTGCTTACCAGAGTTTCTAGCCAGTTCCCAGAGGTGGTCCCTGGATTTAAGTTTTTTTAGGAGGTCTCCTGACAGCCAAGGGTTACTGAGTGATTTAACTTTACACTTTTTGAGGGGGCAAATTTATTACAGGCTTCATTGAAAATGTGAATAAATTGCTCCAGTGCAGTATTAGTATCTGTTGCCTTGAAGATGGGGACCAGTCCTGCAGATGGATGGATGGAGGTGGGGTAGCTGACCACGGGTAGGACTCTGCTGGTGATGATTTTTGGAGGGACTTATAGAATTTGTTTGACCAGGTACAGCTGATGGGAGAGTGGTCACTGAGTGAGTCAGGGAGGATTGAGGTTTTGTGATCCGAGAGGGTGGTTGGTTAGATCCAGTCAGTAGGCTGAGGTCCCAGTTCTGTAGTTCTTTCTGGTTATGTAGTCAACCATTTGAGTCAGGTTAGCTGATATAACAGAGTCCTTAAATGACCCACCTTCAGCTGAGAGCCAATTAATGTTAAAGTCACCAAGAAGGATGATTTTTGGGATCTGATGGGTGGCATTTGACAAAGTCAAGGACAGCGGTTAGACCAGATCCCTGTTCCTTAGGAGCTATGTAAACAGTGACAACTGTGAGGGCCTTATTGTGGGTGCCTAATAGGAGTCTGATGGGAAGAATCTGAGCAGGAGTTGCTGGAAGATTGGGATCTATGGTGTGTCCTCGGAGAGTGTCTTTCACATATAAGGCACACCCTCCACCTCTTTTGGACTTACGATTAACCCGGAAGACATTGTAGCCAGGAAGGGTGATTGCCTGGTCAGGAATCTTTTGGGTGAGTCAAGTTTCAACTACTGACAGAATATCCGGGTTGTGGTAGGTAAAGGCTTGTACAATGCCAGCTTAGGAAGTAAACTGCAGATGTTCAGTACATGATTGAGAGTGCCTGTTGGTTTGTTTTGTTGGAGGTGTTTGGTCCGGGGTTAGGGTGAATAGTCCCTGATAGCAGCAGCAGGAGGAGGAGGAGCACAAGTTTCAGGGTGCATAGGCGGAGTTCAGTCAGAGAGAGGTTGTGTTTCTTTTTTGAACAGTAGCATGCCAGGTGGTAATGTCAAAAATGTAACATTGGAATAGTTGTATACGATGTGGCTAGATGAGCCCAAGGCTCACACATGAGCAGGGACAGATCAATTTTGGTGGTGTGCCTCCAGGGAGGAGGATTTTCCCCATTGCCAAATGATGTATAATAATCAAATCCACAGGAAAAGGACCAGTAAACTGTTTGATCTACAGTAACAAGACAAAGGATGTAAAATTCCTGGAACACTGGCCTGGGGCATATGCAGGAAGTTAAAACCCTTTGTCAGTGTCTTCCCTTTGTTTAAATAGTTGTGAATGGTTCTCAAAGACATGTAGATCCCTTTAGCAACAAGGTAGACAGAAATGTGGATTCAGTTTGCACTCCCCAGGTCAGAGCTTGTAGAATTTCTTAGCTGTACTTACTTTGATTGTGATGGCTTCCAAAAAAGTTGATTTATAATGAGAATCCCAATATCTGTTGGTGTTGTTTTCCAGTTTATTAGTCCAGGAAACTTTCATAGATCTCAAATCCAAGAATGGTCTAGTTCCTCCAAGCCGAAACACATGAAAATCCACAAAACTAAACTACTGACAGAGACAAACACAAACACCCAGCCACACGGCCCAAGTAGGCGGAGCAATTACGGTTTACTGCAAAGAAGTGCAAGATCATGCACATAGGGAAGAGAAACCCTGCAGCCACCTATAGGCTGGGAGGGGAGTTGCTGGCAGTCACAAGGGAAGAAAGAGACATGGGCATCATTATCACCAATGACCTAAAATCATCCAAGCAGACCACTAAGGCAGTAGGTAAGGCTAGGGAGATGTTAGGGTGTATTAGTAGGGATATCACAAGTCAGAAGAGAGAGGTAATAAACCCTCTTTACAAGACACTGGTTAGGGCCCATTTGGAGTACTGCATACAGTACTGGAGGCCACACCTTCACAAGGACATTAACCAATTATTTATTTATTTATTTATTGAAAATGTTTCACCAGGAGAGGCACACTGAGCAACAAGATGCTCATCTCATGGTGCGGCCTGGGGGAGGGGGGTGCAAGGGAGGAGGATATACATAAAACAATCAGTAGGTTGTACATAGGAGACAAGTAATTCAAAACAAGTGTTACATAGTTAAGGGTGGCTTTACAAACTTTCTACATGAGGAGACACTACATACATGTGCCACAATGAGGGTGACATTACATACTTGATTACACAACTAGAACCATTCGTACTTTCATAGGTGCCTACTACCTAGAGATTTATTTTGGAATATTTTACTCTGAGTTGGCTGATAGAATGGGAAACCTGGGCTAGGGGCCAGGCAGAGATGATAAGTCTGGGTAGTAAACAACAGGGAAAGATGAGTGGGTAGTCTTAGGGAGGATGTTGAGGGGGTAATAAGAAGGGGGATAGAAGAAGTGCCATGAGAGGGCGAGTGCATGGGTTGCTTAGGGCAGTTTATAAGCCAGTTATTGGGCGAAGGCCAAGCCACTGGTCAGGCCGCGTAAAGTGAGGAGGGAGATCGAAGGGGGGAGAGAATCAGGCAAGGGGGGGAGGGGAAGGAGGTCATGGGCATGTACAATTAGGCACGTAGAAGTTAGTGAGGGCAGAGGATAGAGAGAGTTTGGAGGAGGAATGGCGGATTTGGGCCAGCAGGTCGTTCCAGAGCTTAGAGAGGAGGTAAGAGAAAACCGATTGGCCTGCAGAGGTCTTTCGGTGGGGAATTACTAATAGTCTGGAGTCATTGGATCTGAGGTCGTGAGTTGGGGTTGGTGGGGAAGATAGGGAGGAGACAAGATAGGGCAGAAGGGAACCAAGCCAGAAATTAGAAACAAATTTAGCACTGTGAAGTAGGCGCCGGTTGCTCAGGGATGGAAGGGCCAGTGAATGGAAGAGCTTGCAGTGATGGGTATGGGGGGGCATTGAGGGCGACATGACAGAAAGCATTGAAGAGGGGGTCCAGTCTGGATAGGGTGGACTTGGGAGCAGAGCTGTAGACAACATCGCAGTAGTTGAAGGAAGGTAGAATCATTTTTAAGACTATTTCACGTCTCACAGCAAGCGGGAGACTAGTGCGGTTTCTATAGAGGGCACCGAGCTTAGGCGCAGTTTTGACAGGATGGCATCCACGTGTGTAGAAAAGGTGAGGTGGCGGTCAAGCCAAACCCCCAGGTACCTAAAGAAGGGCATGTCTTCAAGGACAGTGCTATCCAGGGTACAGAAGATCAGCGGGGATGTAAGTCTAGATAGCCTCTGTATAGTGCCAAAAGTCATAGAGACTGTTTTCTTGGCATTTAGGGAGAGTTGGTTGGAGTTAAACCAGTGTTGCACTTTGTTGAAATCGGTCTGGAGATTAGAGGTGACTTCTTCATAGGTCTGGCCGGATGTAAAGAGGACCATGTCACCACCGTACATGTGAATTGAGGTAGTAGAGCAGGCCTTTGGCAGATCATTTAGTAGGATGGAGAAGAGAATGGGACCAAGGACTGAGCCCTGGGGAACGCCGGTGGTAATAGGGAGCAGAGGGGAGGTGTAGTCAGCTATTTTTACAGATTGGGTTCTATTTGGTAGATAGGCTCTGAACCAATTTGTGGCCATCACAGATAACCCAGCACCTGATAGGCAGGATAATAGGAGGGGGTGGGATACTGTATCAAAAACATTGGCTGGGTCGATGAATATTGCGGATGTAATTTGTCCTTTGTCCATCCCAGAGAGGATGGCATCCATGAGTCTTAGTAGGGAGGTGGTGGTGGAGTGGCTTTTTCTAAAACTGGACTGGAATGGAGTGAAGAAGTTAGTTTCAGAGAGAAAGTGGGACAGTTGAGATAGTACAAGGTGTTCTAATTGAGGCAGTCCAGAGAAGGGCAACCAAAATGGCGCAGAGACTGCATCAGAAAATATATGAGAACAGATTAACAGAGCTCAATATGTATACCCTAGAGCAAAGGAGGGAGAGAGGTGATATGATCGAAACATTCAAACACCCTAAGGGCATTAACAAGGTGAAAAAGTCTAACATGTTTCAATATGAGAAAAATAGCAGGACAAGAGGACAAGCATGAGATTAGAGGGAGGCCAATTAGAGGGTAATGTGAGGAAGTTCTTTTTCACAGAAAAGGTGGTGGGTGCATGGAATGGCCTACCTCATGAAGTGGTGGGTATGAATACAGTTCAGGGCTTTAAACAGGCATGGGATAGGCATAAGGGGGCAATATAGATGAGTATGAATAGATAGGCCATTGACAGAGCAAAGGCCGATGGCACATTTATAAGGTAGAAAAAGAAATGGGCAGACTGGATGGGCCTTGTGGTCCTTATATGCCGTCAACTTCTATGTTTCTATGTTTCAAAGAAACAGAGGTGCCTACTCAGGAAATAGGGGTTACGGCAATAGAGGGTCCTTTCCTAGGCGCCGCGGAGGAGGACCAGCACAAAAAGCCTGGTACCTCACAATGAAGGTACACAAGCCCATCACTGCCCCACTTCCGATGGTGGAAGACTCCAGGAGTTTCTGGCAAGATGGGTCCAAACAATGTCAGATGCCTGGACTCTGGAAATCCTTCAGCTGGGCCATGCCATAGAATTTTTAACAGTTCCCTCAAGGGGACATTTTCTGCCATCTCCGTTTCAGAGCAAGTGGAAAAACACCAGGCCGTGTCGGACACTCCGGCACACCTCATTTAGATTGGGGTCATTGTGCCGGTTCCTCCAAATGAGCAGGGTCAAGGGTTCTATTCTATTTATTTCATAGTTCCCAAGAAGTCTGGGAGTTTCAGGCCCATTCTGGATCTGAAGTATCTGAACAAGTTGGTTCACCACTAGACGTTCAAGATGGAGCCTCTGAGGTCTTGTTCAACCTGGAGACTCCTTAGCCTCAATAGACCTGATGTATGCTTATCTTCACATCCTCATCCATCAGTCCTACCAGAAGTACCTCAGATTTATGATATTGGGACAACATTTCTAGCACAAGGCACTTCCATTTGATCTTGCAACAGACCCTCGAGTTTTCTCGATGGTGTTGATAGTTCTGGTGGCTTAGCTATGGCAGGAGGGACATCATGTCTACCCTTGTCTTGATGATCTTCTCATTCAGGCACCGACCATGCATATAGCAAGGAGGTCAGTACTCAGGACTCTAGAGATCCTGGAATCACATGGCTGGATAGTGAACAGGGAAAAGGGTTTCCTTGAACCATGTCAGTCCTTGGAGCACCTGGGGGCAGTCTTCGACACGAAATTAGGGAGGGCGTTTCTGTCACCCTCCTGGGAGGAGACTTTGTTGTCAGAGATATGGTGGCTCAGGAATCAGTCCTCAGTGTTGGCCCACAGTAGCTGCAGATTCTCGGCCTCATGGCAGCAGCAATAGACTTAGTTCCGTGGGCCCGCTTCCACATGCAGCTGGCCCCTTCAATTGGGGCTGCTGACAGCCTGGGACCTGTCATCAGAGGACTGTCAAGCCAGGATCCTCCTCACCCCTCAGCTTCATCACTTCCTGAGTTGGTGGCTGAATGTGCAGAATCTCAACAAGGGGGTTCCATTGGAACTACCACAAGAGGTGATCCTCGCAACAGATGCAAGTCTGCACGGGTGGGGGGCAGTCCTGGACCAACTCGGGATCTGGTCAGTACAGGAGCAGCATCTCCACATAAATGTCCTGGAGATATGGGCTGTTCACTTTGCTCTGCTTTGGTTTCAGTCCATACTGAATAACACCGCAGTAAAAGTGCGCTCAGACAATGCCGTCACAGTGGCATACATAAATAACCAAGGTGGCACAAAAAGCAGGAAAATGCTTCAGGAGGCTTCCAAACTCCTGAGCTGGGCAGAGGAGAATCTTCTCTATCAGCAGTGCATCCTGTGGGGGAATTGAACATTCATCCGGACTAGCTAAGTTGACAAAATGTTCACCCTGGAGAATGGCAATTGAACCTGGATGTGCTCACACTCCTAAGCAATTGCTTCAGGTAAGCGCAGATAGATCTGCTTGCTTCAAGCCACAATGCTCAGACCCACAGGTTCTTCAGTTGGTATCGGTGTCCACAGGCAGAGGCACTGAACGCTCTAATCCATGTGTGGTCCTTCCGCAGAGTGTATGCATTTCCTCCACTGTCTTTCCTTCAGAAGGTCTTAAGAAAAATGAGACACTCAAGCAGAAACTTTCTTCTGATAGTGCCGGAGTGGCCAAGAAGACTGTGATTCTCCAATGTAGCCCAGCAAGTACCCTTCCACCTTCCAGTACAAAGGGACCTCCTGCTCCAAGGCCCCATTCTCCACCCAAACCCAGGTATATTGCAACTTGCAGCCTGGCTCCTGAAAGGAGGAAGCTCCTAAAATTAGGTTTTTCCCTGAAAGTAGTTGAAACCTTGATTGCGGCCAGGAAAACCTCCACTTCGACAGCTTACACGTGAGTCTGGACAACATTGTCTTGGTCCAGAGGGAAGGAGTCTAAACCTTCAAAAGCCTCCATTCCTCAAATCCTGGACTTCCTTCAGGAGGGCATGCAAAAGGGGCTGGCATTGAGCATGCTGAGAGGTCAGGTTTCTGCTCTTGGAGCTTCCTTGGGTTTCTGCCTAGGTATGAATAGAGAGGTTATTCATTTTGAGCGTGTAGTTGGCAGGAGCCAACTGCTGTTTCAATCCCCTGTACCCCCATGGGATCTTAACTTAGTTCTAAATGCTTTCTGTATTTAATGTTTTTGTCAGTGACCTAGTGATAGGGAGTGGGAACAAATGAACCAAATTGGCAGACAATATGAAGATAGTTGTTAACACACTGAGGGCCAACTATCACTAGGACAAGACTTAACTATAGGGGAATGGGCAGCGTAAAGCAAAATGAAATTAAGCCTACATAAACGTACAGTATTGCATATGGAGAAAAACAATATACATCAAGATTATTATTTGTGGGGTGTGAGGCTAAGGGAATCAGTCTGTGAAAAGGACTTAGGGGTGTATATTGGAAACACATTGAAACCTGGGGTGCATAGTAGTATTGTTTCCAACAAAGCAATGTATCTGGTGAATTGCATATGTAGAACCTTCTTTTCCAGGAATGAGTTAATATTGTTGTCATTATATAAACTTTATATAAGACCCCTTCTTTATTTCTGTTCAGCTCTGTGTAGCCTGTACTTATAGAAAGACATAAATAGGGTTGAGAGGCCTCAGAGTGCACTTACTAGACTAATAGCGAGATTGTAGGACTTACCATATGAAGCAAGATTAAATAAATTAGGATTTGATGTGCTTACACAACCAGATGAGATATGAGATGCTTGTGTAACTTAATTTACTTTGTGGTTTTCCGCCTCTCTATCCATGGAATATACCACCCTGTAGGGGTACGATGCAAGGAAACCTAGAGTAGGGTTCCCCCCTACAGGTGCCACAGGAATGATTGCGTTGGCTAAAGGTAGGTTAGGAAGAAGCCCAAAAAGAATACCCAAAGATGTCGAGCGTCGAAGAGGCGAGGATGATGAATGAATTCTGAGAAGATGATAAGGGCTGACTTCCTAAGGAGAGCGGGGAAAGCCGGGGCCACCCCCCACCTCCATCCAACAGTGGAACCTAAGTAACTAACCTGAAGAAAGCACTAACTAACTAATATTATGACCATTGGCATGGAGAAGAGGAAAAGCCCCCTTTAAGGAGGAAACCTCTGGGGATCCAAGGCCTAGGTCACCTTCCATCCAGACTGATGATGTTTGATTTGAGGATGTATATCAGTCAAGAGAATGGTTCATTAATGAGGGATATAAGTAGGGAGGATGATGACAGAGGAACATGAGGCAGCAGGGACCCAAGAAGGGTATCCTCGATTATTTGATGGGAAGGAGTAGATCCATGTAGAAGTCAGAGGAGCAAGGGGTATCTAGATGTTTTGATTAAAGGACATATGATGCTAAAGAAGGATATGAGTAAGGAAGATGATGGCACAGATCAAAGAAGGAACATGAGGTAGCATTGACCCAATAGGGGTATACTCAAGTAGTCAAGAGGATGGAGGAGACCCATGTGGGGGTCGGATGAGTGAGGGTTATCCAGATGCAGTAAGAATACGGAGAATGATGAAGACCGATAATGATGATCACATCAGGAGTGAACCAGAGGGTACGCTCAGGATGACCGATAGGGAGGAGCAAAATCAGACGATGTACGATGAGGAATGAAATCATGAGAGGAGAGAATCCATGATGGCTGGGATGACAATAGGCACTAGGCTGAGGAAGGTAAAATAGGAACAGATGAGGTACAATGATGGATTGAAGCCATGGAGGCTGGTACGGGGAAGCGAGGTATGAAAGGACAAAGGACAGTAGGGAGGTCAATGGGGTAGCGTAGGACCCAGATGGTACGGAATAAGAACTGCAGTAGAGCGAGTTGGATGAGGCCAGATGGAGTCCACCTGAGCACATGAGTAAGGATAGGTAGGGGCAGGGATAGGGAGGAAAACCCCAAAAGAAAGCACAGCGGAGGCATGCAAGGAGCAGAACTGAGGGAAAAAAACAGAGGAAGCCAAAGCTGCAGAACAAAAAATAGAGACATGGCTGGGGGCAAAGAGCACGGATAGTGGAATGAGTAATCCACAAGACCCAGCCGTGCACAGCAGCCAGAGCAGGAAACCAGAGACACAAACACCAGAGAGCTTTAGGTGCACCCCGCCCAATCCTTAGCACACACAATGACTACCATCAGAGACCCAGATCATGCAGTTATGTCCCGAGACAGGAGGAGATTACATCTGAACCAGCCTCCACAGTATAGAACTGAGAGCAGCCCTCCATAGAAAGGAGCATTAACTGCAACGTCCAAAAGCTGCAACAGTTAGGCAGAAAGTAGGCCCTATGCAAACAAAGCAAGAAGGGTTAAAACATGGGAGAGAGAGAGAACAGCAACGTCCTCGATGCGAACCCTAAATAGGTACATAAAGCAATGGTGCCCGAGCACAACGAAAAATGCACATCAGGTAGCATAACTGGCAGGATAGGCTACAGGCCAGAGCAACAAATCAGGAATGAACCAGCACAGACAGCAGATACAGATTAGATGCCCGCAACCCCATGTCAATTGTGTGGGAGAGATAGCAGAACTGTTGGACACACCCAGAACCAGAGCAGCCAGATGACTCCCAGAGAGAACATGAGATAGGCAACGAGTGGGAGGAGTCAGATGAATGAAGCACCCACAGCATACAGCACAGTGCAGAAGGGAGCACAGGGCACCAGGCAACAAGAAAAGTGGCCACGAGCATCAGGAGTGGTGGCTCCAACAACAGGAGCATCACATGAGGTACAGGAAGGGGGACTGGAGAGAAAATGGGAGGGGTCAAGAGAAGGGGAAGTTGCAGGCATGGCTAGGTGGAAATCCAGGAGAAAGATGCGTGCAAACTGAATGAAGCAGAGGTCTTGAGGCTTCTATGTGCTGACTGCATGAGTGGGGAAGCGGCAGAGAAACACAGCCGTGGGGAGGTAAGCCCAGAAGGCGAAGGGCACCGAGAAGACAAGCGAGTGAGGCTAGGAAGTGAAATGCAGGCAGAGCAGAGGAGCACCCGAAAGCACCAATGGCAAAGGGGGTAGATGTGAGTTGAGCCAGGTTGGAGAAAGGAAGCAAAGTCCTGCTGTGCAGCAGAGGATAAAACAGGAAACAAATGGAAACCAAAGAAGGCAAAGACGAACAATGGGAATCCGGAGGCAGCTGCGAGACAGGGGAAAACAGAAAGAATGCCAGATAGATGTAGTATAGCAGCACCTTCGGCTGCAATGAAAAATGAATTCTGGAGGGGCCCAGGATGAGTGACCTTTTAAGCCTGATGGGGGAGTGATGTTATTGCTCTGCTCATCGAACCTCGGGCTTAAAGGGGACAGGAATTGTGTTCATGAGCAAATGGAAGGCATTGGGAGATGCAATGATGTCACATTGCACCAGACAAGATTATGCTGTACAGCAAACATATGTGCAGTACAACACGTAGTGCCCCAAGGTATCTACCTGTGTGGTCCAATTCCGTGTGCTGTTGTCTGTTGTGCAGCACATGAAGCAGGAAGCATAGCATCATGGTTCAGTGCAATGACGCCCATTCTGGTGCAGTGTGAAGCAGCAGTGTGGCACCACAGAAACGAATGGTGGGTGTTTGGCAAGTGTGACATTCTGTACAGTATGTTGTCCTATGCCTGCCGTTGGTGTGTTTAGCACTGATGAACGGACTGTGTTGCCCCATTGAACACTGAGCACTGCCATGTGCAATTGTCCCCGAGTCCCATGGGCTCAATAGTAACATTACGCCATGTAACAAATTGGAGCCATGCCTCAGCAGTACGCGGAACAGCACAAAGCAATGCCCTGTATCAGTAGGACACTATCTCGGACAGCTGCTTGCCCACTTTGTCCTGCTGAACTGTGTACTACATGCCGTCCAGCAGATGGGTAGTTCGAGCAGTCCAAGCCCATACATACGGAACAGCACTGTACAGGAGGCAGACGGCTATGGAATTATGCCACCAAACAAGGGATCAAACGTAGCGGAGACCCTGCATCCCGCAATAGTCAGTCGTAACGTAGCAGACATCAGATATATGAGATATGTTGTATGGGTGTACATACCCCTGTTGAGTATTACTGGAACCCATATGTGGTTCATCCCATGTACGTCTACAGGCAGCAGCCACAGTAATGGAACTGATCGATGGTCATAAAATGTAATACCACATCATAACTGAGTAGCCAACTATGGCTACATATGTTACCAAAAATACCTGTCAGATTGCAACCTACTGGAACCATGTGTCCGACAACAGACATGAATCCACAACCCTAATGACCAAAGTCCACCGCCTACACCGCTACACTACCATCAGCTTACACTGCAATGCATGCACATCCACCCCTTTGTACGAACCGAACAGAGACTATGTGTGCATGTCGGGTCTACTGAGCATGTATTGCACAAATGTACCTGTCGGATACAATTCATATGTGTGTCTATATCACTGGATGTCGTTACTATAGGCAACATCCAGTGTTCGCTGAATGTGTTTGTTGTCCTAATGTAGCCACGTACAGTCGCAACAAGAGCCGAATAGCACTTACACATATCAAGGGAATGACTGGCTCACTGACTGAGGCAGTGGGCCCTGCTGCTACAGGTTAGGGTTTCTAATCCAGGGAATGGTTGCTGTCATCTGCATTCTGTTAGCCTTTTACTGTACAGTAGTCAATGTACATTATGAAGTATGCAGTTTGGACGACACCACTTCCTCAGCTGACCATATGGGTGTTTACCGGGGCCACCGAGCATTCCATGTGGAACACATGGAACGAGGGATTGCTGCTGCAGTGTGCTTTCCAGACAACGATAGCCCACATACCTATCGCATGTACTGTGTCTACTATCTGGCAATGTGTCATATTGCCATTCCACAGGAGTGGCATCACACCTCTCCCCCTCACACCATTGGTGTCTGGCTAACACAAAGCCTGACATGACAGAGGGGGATGTGCCACTAGGGGTATGTTTACCAGTGTCCGTGCAGGGCAGCCACTCAGCTGCATCCCGTGGCATGTACTTGAATGTGTTCGGTGGGGTGGGTTGGGTGATGGTGCACATTGCTCACAGGGGCCACCAACATTATCTGTGCACTACATTAGGTTGTGGTGTGGCACATGCGATATTTCACACGCCCGGTTGTCAGCTGGGACTCTCATACACGAACCATGATGTGACATCAGACACTGCACATACATAACAGGATGCTCACCTTACAGCAGCACAGCATCTGCCATGACTGCTGATCACACTGTTCTCCAAAACAGCACTACTGCAGTGTGTACTTACCTTGTGTCAGTGTCTGACAGTTACATGGCAGTCACAGCCGATCATGACTGTTTCACTTAGCTATGGTATGGACCACACGGCCTTCCTGTCCCATTTAAAGCCCTCCAATTATGGCCCTTGGAGTTTCGGAGATCAGGAGGGGACTTATTACTGTTATATAGGATTCTTACACAGGGTGATTTGCAAAGGGAAATGGGTTTGAGATATAAAGAACCTACTTATTTCTTGAGGGGCAATGCCCGGCAGCTAGTTGATGTACATTGTAAAACTAAGTTATGGAAACATAGTTATAAGCTAAAAGCTGTTAGAATGTGGAACAGACTCCTGGAGGAAGTGGTCCACGCACCCAGCATGGGGTCTTTTAAGACAAAATTGGACTCTCATGTGTTGGTTGGCCACTCTGGTGGCCTCCAGGGGACAACTTATATGGGCTAATGCCTTCTGTTGTCTTGTGCTCCTAGTATGAACCCTCCGAGCTGCTTTCATCTGTATTTCTGGATGTGTTGTCCTGTAATGTTTGTTTCTTAGTGGCCGTGTGTTCAGCCAGGAGAGTGGGCGATCTCCAGGCCTTGTCTCACAAGGCACCATACCTCATTATGCATAAGGACAAAGTTGTACTTAGGATGGTTCCATCTTTCATCCCTAAAGTGCCCATGGCCTTTAATGTGAACAAGGAAATTTGCCGTCCATCCTTTTGCCTGCATCCTTCTCACTCCAAGGAGAAGGAATTATATAAACTGGACCTGCGGCAGGCAGTTAGGATGTACCTTAAACAGACAGAAGGCCTCCAAACCCACCCTAGCTAGGTGGGTATGGGCCTGTGTTGCTAAGGCCTATGTTGCAAAAAAGAAGAGGCCTCCGGCTCTCATCAAGGCTCACTCCACCAGGGTGATGGCAACTTCCTGGGCGGAGAGAGACGAAGCCACAGTTTTAGAATTATGCAAGGCAGCTACGTGGTCTTCAGCCCACACTTTAACAAAACGTTACAAAATTGGATGTTCAGCATTCTTCTGACGCAGCTTTTGGTCACAGAGTGTTGCAAGCAGCAGTTCGCAAGTAATTCGGATGCATTTGGAGTATGGGATAATATTCTTCACCCACATGGTTGTTTGTCTGGGTAATGCTTCTTAGAATCCAGTTGTATTGATTACCCATTGATGATGTGGAACACTACAGAAAGAAGAAATTAATTTCATACTTACTGTAATTTCATTTTCTGTTAGCTCCAACATTGTCATTGGAACCTGCCCAAGAGCTTGGCTCCTGAGTGAGAATCTTATCCGGTATATTAGGAGAGGTCTCTTTTCATAAAAAAATCCGCTACTTGGATCTCTCTCTCTTTCTATTCTGCTGCACTGTACTCTGATATGTATATTTACAGACATCTATCAATTATCTGCAACCGCAGGTTAACAGGTTTCGTTAGTTTATTAAGGTGCGTTTTCCTGTTGCAAGTTAGTTCTCTGCACTCTTTAAAAGAAAAAACAAACAAACACAGGATATGTCTCATTGTGTGTTAGCTTCAGTTTCACAGATTGGTGACTCTTATGAAGCCTGTTTGCTGTTACTTGGTTTCTAACAGAAGAACTGAATACTCCAGGCCTCTTTGGATCCATGAAATACAATCCCTTCCCCAAATGTTGGATAGGAAGGTAAGACAGTTTTATTATTACAAGTACGTGATTGCTTATATTATGTATGATGTGTAGCTCTCATGGCACTGCAAGGTAAATAGTAACTGGGAAGTTGCTGCTGCATGGAATCCTCATAATGCCCAATATTCTAAAGTTTGGGCTATGCCATTCCCCTGGTAGGGGTGCACTATACCCAGTCATATTGATTACCCATGGACTATGTTGGAGGTAACAGAAAAGGAAATTATGGTAAGTATGAAGTTAATTCCTTCTTCCTTGGTCACCCCATCAAAGAAATCTGTCAAATTCGTTTGACATGACCTCCCCCTCAGTGAATCTATGCTACTTCGAGTCGTGTAATCCACTGGATTCAAGATATTCCACAATTCTTTCCATCATCAGTGTTTCCATTAATTTCCCCTCCACTGATGTCAGGCTGACTGGCCTGTAATTGCCAGCCTCCTCTCTGCTACCACTTTTGTGAAGTGGGACTAATCTGCCCTCCTCTAATCCTCCAGAATCACCCTTGTTTTCAGCAAGTTGTTAGATAGGATTGTCAGAGATGTAGCCAGTACCTCCCTGTGCTCTCCAGTACCCTGGGATGCATTCTGTCTGGCCCAATTGCCTTGCCCACTTTCAAATTATTGAGTCCCTTCAGGACTCTCTCCTCTGAAAAAGGGATAATGTCCCCCCCCCCCATAGTCCTGTAACTTTTTTGTAACCCCTGTCCTTCTCCTTCCTCTGTGAACGCTGAGCAGAAGTATTTGTGCAGGATGCCTGCCTTCTCCTGGTCCCCCTAAGCATATTACCCACTTCCCTTTTTAACTTTACAATTTTTCTTTGGTCTTCCACTTTTCGCTTACATACAGTACCTAAAAAATGTCTTGTCCCCGTTTGTTACCTCCTGGGTAATTCTCTCTTCAGTTTGCACCTTCACGCTCCTTGTTGCTTTCCTTGCTTCCCTGTGTTTCCCTGATGCATCTCTCTATCCTCCTCCCTGTGCATCTCCTTATACCTTCTGAATGCAGCCGTTTTAGCTTTTACGTTTTCTGCTACCCCTTTCTAGAACCATAGCTGTCTGTTTTTCCTCTTGCTTTTGTTCACTTGCTTGACGCAGAGTTTTGTCACCTTAACTATGCCCCTTCTTGCTTTGTCCATTGTTCCTCCACCCCACCCCAGGTCATCCCCCTTCCCCGATCATCCCTTGTCGCGTTTACATGGTAGGTCCTACCTGTGATCAGCGATCGGCGAATGTGGACCTGACTGCAGCTCTCTTCAGTTTACATGCGTGCTGAGCCAGGTCCGGGAGCTCTGCTTCAGTTTACATGCGCTTCAGACTTTCAATCGGAAGTTGGAGAGGGAGCTTATTGTGCATGCACTGGATCACTGTTTTCAGTTGCTAGGAGTCTGTAGTGTTACGGCGAGAGATGTCCCCACCGGTATTGATATAGGGTTACCACCTGTCCCTATTTTCGTAAGACAGTCCTGATTTGGGCAGCAGTGTCCTGCAAAAAAACATGAAAAATACTACATGTCCTGACATTATAGCAGAACAAATATTTTCTGACTTGCCTCTAAATGCTGCAAAATAACATAATACCTTGACTAAAACACCTTAAAATTATATAAAACACTAAAAACTGCTAAAAAACTACAACACCTAGTCTTAATTCTGATTATTTAGAGAAAACAAGTCTGTTGCATTGGTCGAGATACATAATGTCCTGCAAAAAATTATGTTTCAGTAAAAAATGTCCCACTTTGGGCTTTATAAAAGGTGGTAACCCTATATTGATATCAAACATTTGGTCGTGCTGCTGGCTGCAGTCCTGTGTGATATAAATGAAATGGAACTGCAGCTAGTGATACATCTTCTGCAGAATCAAAGGGAGACATTTGAGAGGCAGCTAGTGGATGCCAGTCATGCAGAAATACAGGCTTATTTCGAGAGCCAGTTGTGGCAATTGTATTTTACTAACTCTGTCAGACAAGTTAATCACTCTTGCTAGGTTAAACAAAGATGCGGAGATTGGTGGAATACTACTGTTCAGAATCACTTTAATGGCAGTGACTGACTTGAGAATTTTAGGATGTCACGCCAGTCTTTTGAAGACCTGTGTGCTGACGTCAGTGGTGTTTATGAGTCCTGATACTATGTATGCAAGGGAACTGGTGCCTCTGTGGAATTGCATAGCAGTGGTATTTTATAAACTGGCTTGATGTGCCAAATACAGGGTTGTCGCTAATTAGTTCACCGTGCACAAAAGTACAGCGTGCAAGTTTATGCGCTTGTTCTGCTATGGCTTCATTAAGTTTATTGTGCTGCATCTAATTCAGATACCTACTGAGGAAGAGGCAGCAAATATTGCAGATAGGTTCCGGGATTATTGCGGAATTCCACAGGTCATGGGATGTATTGATGGTACTCATATCCCAGTTGTGGCTCCCACGAATGGATATCGGGACTTCATCAGTAGGAAGGGGTGGGCATCATATGTGCTCCAAGCTGTTGTTGATGATCAGTACTGGTAAGCATAAGTTTTTAGAAAAATGAAACAAAAAATTAGGCCAACCCGGTGGCGTTGAGTGCTGAGGTGTTGTATGCCTTACCTTAAGCCACACCGATGACCCGGGTTCAGAAACGAGCCATGGTAGTCGGGGAACTGGCAAGGGGGGTTGGGGTGGAGTGGGGGAGGGAGTAAGAGAGAGCAACCATAATTGCAGCTCTCCTTTTCCGTGGTGGGCTCTCCATTGTTCCAGCCCCCTGTGGTTCAGCTGGTCCCGGGTTGAGGTCCCACCGACAGTGTAGGTGGCTGTGGGTGGCAAACAGCAGGAGGTGTCTTGGAGCCATGGAGTGTATGTGCCTCAACATGTGTGCTCGTCTATCCGATGATGGGTGGTGAAAACTGAGCAAAAAACTGACGGAAAGAATTTAAAAAAATCAAAAAAATAAAGGTGAGTGAGAAAATTGTCTACATTGCACATATGTATGTATTACTAAAGATGAAGTCAGAAAAAATTAAAAGGATTGGGGATTGTATGAGGTCATTGCCATCAACATTTCCCATTAAACCATGACCTTAGACACAACGCTCCAGACAATGCTTGTGATGCTGCCGACATGTGCACGAGAACAAGCACGGTTGGTAGTCTGAGTAGATGCAGTTTACCTTTTCCATTATGTAAGAAACACTTGGAAACATAGACAATAAAGGCAGAACAAGGCCGATGGTCTATCCAGTATGACTGTGGTTCCTTACCTTACCATTGGATCTACTGTACACCCATGGTCCTACAATTCCCAGTTGCTATCCCAGTTTCTGACATTCCAAAACAGCCACTACACCTGTCTGTCTGTTCCAGCCATGCTTGAGAATGTTAATGGTTTTAGGACCTTCTAACTCGGTTGTGGATTTTTACCATGATTCCACCACCATTTATGTAAAATAATGCTTCCTCATGTCCCTCTTGGACTTTCTTCATGTCAGTTTCCACGCACGCCATCATAACCTTGTAATGTTACTCTTGTTTAATAATCCATTGTAGATCACTTTGTTTTACCTGTTATGAATTTGAAGCTCTCTGTCATGCCCCCCAACCCCTGACCCTCCTCCTATCATTTTAAGTCTCATGTGAGTACATGTTCAGTGCCTAGAGGCACTCCTTGTAAGACCTGCCTTGTTGGCCATGAATAATCTTTCTCATGCATTGATGCAAACACTTCCAGCCTGTCATTAGCTGTCATGAGTTGAAAATTCCAGTACTGGGTACAGTCCTACATGTGAGGCCTCACCAATGTTATATGAAGGCGTAGAATTGCCTCTTTCTATTTGTCATCAGTGCCCCTGCTGATACATTCCAGCATTCTGTTTGCCTTATTATAGACCCTATCGTACTGGTTTGAATGTTTGAGGGTATCACCAATGATAACTCATTGGTCTCATTCTTCAGCCATAGTGACAAGTCGTACCCAACCAATCCAGTGCTTAGTCCTGTTGTTCTTGTTCCCTGGATACATCACCTTGTATATTTTTTTAATTGGTATTAAATCACAGTTGCCAAAGCTTAGACCATATCTTAAGCCTTTGTAGTTAACTCGACATTTCCCTGATTACTTCTTTGCTATACAACTCTACACAGAGCTCTGTGTCATCTACGAAGAGTAATGTACTAGCCCAGGTTCCCAGTCTATTGTCACTGATAAACACATTGACAACCACTTGGGCACCGGACATTTCCTCGTGGTACCCAACTCGTGAACTATTTTCCAACCTGACCCCATTTATCACAAACCCTTTATTGTTCTCTCTTGCCCATGGGTCTACCCATCTTGCCATGACCCTAGATGTATCTCTATCTTCCTTCTTCTTCAGTGAACTTCTGAGAATTAATGAACTAAAAGTCTTTATGAATTTGAAGTATATTACATCCGCGGAAATGGGACCTGACCAATGTCCTCATCACCTATTCAAGAAAGACTGTTAGGATTTATTAACAAGACCTCCCAAACACAAACTCACATTCTTTACTATTCTGGAAACCATTGCTTTCTGGGTATTCAACTAGGATCTATTTGACCATTGATTCACTCAGATTCTCTACCACTGAGGCAAGTCTATCAGGCATGTAGTCCCATGGCTTTTCCTTGTTCCCTCCATTATGGTGTGGATTAAATCCACCACCCTCCCGTCCTTCAGTAGTTCCACCCATTTGTAAGGAGTTACTGAATAGGGGTTCATATAGTTCTAATGACAGTTAAATGTGCACTGCTATGTTCATCCAGTCCAGTCACAGGACTTTGTCTTTGTGGTAGTTAGTCCTTTTCGGACAATTACGATGATAAATAATAACCGCCTCATATCCAGGACCCCATTTGGTGCTGCTCTGAAGCCATTATCTGGCAATTCCCCCCTCCCTTCCATCCCATCCTCCCTTATGAAGACATTGCAAAGTTAATCATTTATGGCAGCTTCCTTTTTTTATCCGTCATTATGAGTATTGTCACATGAGTATTATCTAACATTTGACTCCTTATGCTCCTCTTATAAAGGGAACTCCTAATGCAGAAAGTGAGGTAAAACCTGAGGATGTGTTCAAACTCAAGAGACAATGTTTTGTGAATGGTAAAGTGACATAAAATACTTAACGTCCTGGAAAGTTGCCTCATTATTAGATAACTTACAACAAACAGGCTAGAAATAGAACAACATTTGAGATATAGTGTATATGACAGTAAACATTACACATTGATGTGCAGTACCGCTAAAGAATATCATAGGTGTATCTAGGACAGCTCCTGACTAAGGGTTAGTTCCTGAAGCACTGGGGCAATTGGTAATGTGGCCGATCTGGGCACAATGCTGTAATCTAATAAGCATTAAATGTTTTTTTAACTGTGTTCGGTATTGTTTGCCTTGATTTAATGTTCATGGAGTGCAGTTGGCATTTTGTGTTTGAGTATCTAGGACAGCAACTTCTCTGACTAGGGGGTGGTTTGGGGGGGCAGGGCATGATAGGTAAATTGATATTTGCCTCTCAACTCTCCTACAGTAAGGCAATGGGATATACCTGTTACTGCAAAAAAAATAGTGTAGAACACAAGTTTCTCACATATATTCATTCTAATTCTGTCACTATCTAAATATTTTGAATCTGTATTCTGTTTTTGTCCCTTGGCCCAAATTGCTTCTCTCCTGTGCTGGATTCTACTGCCCACTCTACTCACGTTACTGACAGACTGTGCCATCAGACCCCCAAACCTCACATAATGCTCCCCCATGATTCAGGGATAACCTTGCTGGGGCTATTCCTGCATGGAGAATCAGGGTGAAAAAATTGTCTGCATGGTGGTGTTACCATGGCTTATTGGTAGTGGTGGGAGGAATTGGTGCATTTGCGGGTTAGTGTTTGAGAAGATCATCAAAGGCTAACATCTGGTGTGAATCATTCACATATCTGGAATGTGTAATCTGATAGGGGCTGCACGCTTGACAGCTCACGCTGTGAACCAATGGGCGGCAACCCTACCGAGGTGTCAGTCGGCGTGGTGGTGTGGCAGGCGGTGGGTGCTGTTGCCCGCTGGTTGACGGGGAGTGGGCGTGAGGCTCAGTGGGCGGGTGGGGGGTACCACTTGACCACCAGGGATATTGGAATATTTTGCTTTACAAATGCCCACAATCAGGCACATAACGGTCCACTGGATCACCAGGGATATAGGAAGGTTTTCTCTTTTTGGACAGATGCCCGCGATCAGGCACATAACGGTCCACTGGACCACCAGGGATATAGGAAGGTTTTCTCTTTTTGGACAGATGTCCGCGATCAGGCACATAGCGGTCCACTGGACCATCAGGGACATAGGAAGGTTTTCTTGTTTTGGACAGATGCCAGCGATCGGGCACATAGCGGTCCACTGGACCACCAGGGATATAGGAACGTATTCTATTTTTACACAGTTGCCTGCGATCGGGCATGGGGGAGCGCTGCCAGGTGCAGCCGGAGCTCTGTTGGCCACCCACAGGTGACAGCTGCCGTGTTGTGCCCTGCAATGTGGCAGCTCACCTGTGGGTGGTCATCAGTTGTTCCTTTTTTTTTTGGCGTAACTGTGCTGGCGCAGGTAGGGGTTGCGCATGCATGGCTCTGCACATCCCGGGCTGAATATCGGGCTGCAGGTTATGCATGGGCACGCACCTCTACCTGTGCTCAGACATACTATTACTGATGCGCTCCGGTGCATTGGGATTTGTGCCGTGCACTTTTCCCTTTGAATATCACGCCGATCAAGATTAGTGGCTGGGCGTGACAGTAACACTGTTGCGCCATTGCAACCTTTGAATATCTGGGACTATATATACAATATGAATATAATCAATGTGAATTAACATTTTATTTAGATACACTACTGTAGTTGTCTTTATTTTTATTACGAATGCAGACAAATAATTTATGATTACCTAGTTTGCAAACTCCATTCTACGTAAGAAATCTGACCAATATTACAGGAAGTTCTCCCACTCCTTCTCCAGTCGTTCTGTGGCGTGTCAAAATGATACTGAACCAGATGCATCATTGCATAACTTTTTGGGATACTAGCTAGTGGTGGCTGATACTGAGTGTTTTGGTTATTTGTGCTGCTTGCACTCGTTACTAAACTAGATAAGTCCTTAATGGGCAGACTAATATTTTTCCCCACTCTTCTTGATGAAGAATGTTAACAATTTCTCCTCCCATTGCTGCCTGGATTTACACTCCTCCTCCTCCTCCTCCATCCATTTCTGTCCCCTTTCTTCAAGCTGTAGAAAAAAAATTATGATGTTCTTTACACCATTCTGTGAGTGCTGTGATGACATTCTATTGGTGATCAATCCCACATGGTCTTTTGGGCCTTTGTTGTTCTGAGGAGCAACCTGTTCAAAGTAAACAAAATCATCTTAAGCTACTTACTTAAAGGTGACATGTAATGTCACAGATTGGCTTAATATAAATATGTATGCTCCCCTAGGTGTTACTGAGCCCAATCACACCATTTTTTGCAAAACAAATCATACCTGGTGTTTTATTTCGATATGTTTATTTCAGCCCTGTTCTCCTTCTTGCATGTGTTTACATCAGTGGCGCCGCTTGGGTGTTTCCGGTTCTGTCTGCTTGCAGTGTCATCACAAACATCATTCTGGATATTCCCGAGTGCTGCCTTCGGCTCTGTGAATGTGAGCCTATGTAAATCAATGGAGCTCTCTGTCCAGGGCCTTTCACTTGTGCCTAAATCATATTTGTTTATGCAGTTTTGGCGGGGATTATGTCACGATAGCACTTAACAGCCAGTAGCAGTGAACTTTAGGCAAATGTCATGCCAATAAAGAAAAAAAAAATAAACTTTTGTCGCCGTTTTTTTCTCTCCCTGTGTGCCTGCAGTAGCGTGACACCTTAGGTAGTAACACAATGTTCAGAACTCCCTGTCAGAACTTCAGCTATATGCCAGTACTGTTGTGACAGCTTACGAGAAGTAGTGCTAAGGTTATTTTTTTTTTATAGTGAATACTTCGCAACATCATTTGTTGACTGACAGTGGTGAATTCTAGGGGTTTGCAGCACAGCTGCCAGACACTTTATTAACTGTATACAGGTGTATATATAGTGACAGTGTCACGATGGTGTACTGTGTTGTCCCCAACTGCAAGAATGGTGATAACAGTGGCAAGTCCTTCTTCACCTTTCCCAAATGCAAAAATTTGCGACAAGCCTGGATTATGGTGTGTCGTCCGGAACTGAGCTGGAAGCCTGGGGACCAAAGTGTGTTGTGTGAGGACCACTTTGATCCTGGTGATTTCACTATGTTGACAGACCTGGCAAGACAGTGTGGGTACAAAAGGTTGGATCTACAAAAAGGCACAGTACCTCAAAGAACTGATGACCCCTCAAAGTGCACTCCACAACCCAGCAAGAGAGACAGTGCCTACATGTGAATGCGTAAAGTTGATGAGGTATGTACCAGTAGCAGCAGTGAATGTTGCCCACCTGTCTAACAAGTGCTTGCTGTGCTTTGCCCCCACCCTTGGATACCGGTCCCTGCATGCCCTACATCTGCGTGTTGACACTCGGACCATTCCAGTGTGTGTCACAGTATGGGGGGTACTGGTGATTACATCTACAGGTGAATTGGTGACTTGGCTATGCCATTTTTCAATGGCATGCACGTGGCGTCATGAATGCTCTCCTAACAGGACATTACATTTTCAGTTTCAGCAGTGCTTTGGTGTGTTTTTTGGGGGGGTTGCAGTGACGGAATGGTAATGACTCCCAGACTTGCGTAGCAAGGGATGCACAGTCTCAGTCACCTGCTGCGGTTTCTTATGCTGTATGTATGTCTGTCGTTATTTGGACGACAAGTGCTATATGGTGGGTGGGGGGTGATGGTTTCCACAGTTTTACTATGCCATTGACATGTCCAGTTACATGCCATGTGCCTGGGGACGTCCATCACACAACAGTAGCAGCTGTATCCACTGGTGGTTACCAGAAGACATCTGGGGCATAGCTTGTGTGAGTTGTCGGTGTTATTTCCATTTACTCTGGGGGGTGGGTCATCAACAAACGGGCCAGCATCCTAGCTACAGTATTTGATGATCATGGCATACGACCTGTTGTGTTGTGGTGCACAGCCAGCACTGTTTTACTCATGGGTTCCCTGGAACATTGTTACAGTGGAGTTAATTATGCTTCTTTGCCTACTGTGAGCACCAAACTAGCAGTGCACCTTTCATTCTTAGTTATGTGACAGCTATTGCTGTTTGGTTGTTATTTTTTACCTGTCAGGTGCACAGCACAACTGCAGTGCCATGCCCATGCTGCCAATGCATTGCTTACCACTCATGATTTATGAAGAGACAACAGGCTACTGCACCCTTTGGATAAGGTGATGTCTAGGGACATGCCAGTATTACAGGTGTAATTGCTTTCCTGGTACTTTCTAGGATGTGTACTTCTGTCCTCAGCAGGTGATGTCTGCCACTAAGCTTACTACGTAACTTAAATTATGCATTGAATGCAGGCTTTCTGTGTCTACATTTAGGAGCTGGTCAAGCAGTTCAGTGGGTGGGTGCACAGGTCAGGTTACGGTATCTTTTGCCTTTCGCTTACTTCAGCAAGGTGTGTGTGCATGTCATGCAGTGTTTTCTCACTGTGCCTCAAGGAATGTGTGCGGGCGTCCATTGATGTTGGGATGGCATTGTGATGTCTTTTTGGTGTGTGCTGTGATGTCCACAACTAGGCAGCAGTTACCTTTTAGTGTGCTTACCTGAGTGATTGTTGTTCTTCAATGGATACTGAACACGGTTCAGCAATTGTACACATACAGGTCTGTGTGATTTGATTATATTTTGTCACGTGACACATGCTGTGGGCCCATAAAGTGGGACAGTCATGACATTTTCCTGATGGTGATTGTCAAAGTCTGGTATTTGAACACTGACAATTTCTTCTTCTTTTTCTTTCAGCTTATTGCTAATGTATCATTTTCAGAGGAGGACGAATCAGCAGAAGTACGGTGTGAACTAATTCACACAGCTGACACTTAAGAGGAATTGTCACAGTCCACTGATTCTGGAGTATTAGATCTTTGCAATACTTCTACTTGTAGCACTGGGACCCAGGTTTCCCCTCTGGTGAATATTTCCTCAGTACTTTTTATGACTTTTCTGTCCTCGTGTTGACTTTTTCTGTCTGTCACGACTTGCTAGTACTGGGTGACCACATACTCTCCTTTCTTGATAGTGTTGTTTGCAATAATAATGTACCGGTAGTGATGTGGTTTAGTGCATCACACTGCTCATGGTGTTGTAGACAGAGCACTTGTATCATAGCACTTTGTTGTTTGTTGTCCCACTGCAGCACTACAACTTGATACAAATGCTATGGTTACTCCATCAGTTCTTGATAACAGCTGACAAGTGTGGGTGATATTAATAATAATAATTATTTATAATGCGCCTTTCCAAACCAAGGCGCATAACAATCAGAACAGTTGAAATATATAAAACAGCATCACATTCAATAAATACAAACATGTCAGCCAACGTCTTCACTATAAACCTTATTCCAAAGGAAAGTTTTTAAAGCCTGTTTGAATCCCCCCACAATCGTACATTCCCTGATCCGATGGGATAGATTATTCCAGAGGGTCAGGGCCATGAACATAAATGCCCAAGCTCCCGCTGATTTTAAAATAACCCTCGGTATCTCTAGCAACCCCTCGTTGGCCGAGCGAAGTAATCACTCAGGGTGATATGGAACCAGGAGCTCTTTCAGGTAGTCAGGGCCCAGTCTGTATAGGGCTTTATATGTCAGTAACCCGACTTTGAAGGAGATCCGCCACTGAACCAGCAGCCAGTGCAGTTCCCGCAGCACCAGTAAAATATGGGCAGATCTTGAAATCCCCATCAACAACCAGGCTGCTGAGTTCTGCACCAGCTGCAAGTGACGTATATCAACCCCTGGTAGCCCAAAGTAAAGCAAGTTGCAATAGTCTAAGCATGAGGTCACAAAGGCATGGATCAATACAGGCAGATCTACGGATGGAACAAGGTGCTTGATCCTGGAGATGTTTCTTAGATGGTAGAAAGATGACTTTACGATGGCCGACACCTGTGCTCGAAGTGTCAATCCTGCGTCCAACAACACCACCATGTCTTGCACCTGTTCAGAGGCCTGGAGCTCAGCCTCTCCCAGGAACAATCCTAGGGAGGAGCCTGCCCCCAGCCCCCCTATCCGTCAGCCTGGATCCAAGACCATCACCTCCATCTTCCCAGGGTTCAACTTCAGCCAACTGGACTTCATCCAGTCTTGGATTTCATCGAGGCAGCTATTAAATACCAAGACTGCTCCTTCCTGGTCGGGAGCAAAAGACAGGTAGAGCTGCGTATCATCAGTGTAAAAATGAAACCTCAGTCCATACCATCTTACAGTGTCTCCGAGGGGAAGCATATACACAGCAAACAACATGGGGGGCAACACTGAACCCTGAGGAACCCACATGACAGCAGGATTGGATCAGAGGAAAAAAACCCGACACAACCCTCTGAGTTCTTCCAGTGAAGTATGATGTAAACCACCTGTAGACCAACCCAGAAAGTCCACAGATAGATCTCAGGTGCTCAAGCAGCACCCCATGGTCAATGGTGTCAAAAGCTGATGACAGATCTAAAAGTACCAAAATGGACTGTTTTCTCTGGTCTCTCACCATCAGGAGATCATTGAGCACCCGAACCAGCGCAGTCTCAGTACTATGCCTCTTCCAGAAACCAGATTGGAGAGGTTCGTAGATGCTATGGATGCTAAATGGTTCTCCAGTTGTGCAGCCACTACTTTCTCGATTACCTTCCCCAAAAAGGGAAGGTTTGAGATAGGCCTGTAGTTAGCAAGGGAATCTGGGTCCAAAGAAGCTTTCTTCAACAATGGTGTCACCACTGCCTCTTTCAAGGAACAGGGATAAACACTGGATTCAAGGGAGCACCAGATTATCTGTGCCAGAACCGGGACAATAAGATCACCACAACCCGTAATCAGTGATGTTGGGCCCAGGTCTAAACTACAACATGTAGGATGCATCCCCTGGGCAATCCGCATAACATCCACGACTTCCAGATGGTCGAATGTACTCCAGGAGAATGGAGGGACTGTGACCAAAACCTGATCCTCAGCAACTCGCATAGAATGTGTCGTAAGGATTTCCGACCTGATGTCAGCCACTTTATCAGCAAAGAACTGAGAAAGCTCATCACACTACAGTTGTGAAAAAGCTCTTCGGAGCTGCATTCAGGTTGGGTTGCACAACCTGTCCACAGTTCTGAAGAGCTGAGCTGGTCGATTTTGAGCGGCAGAAATTTCCCTGGACAGGAACTCTGCCTTCTTACGGGAAATTTCTGACTGGTAGAACTGGTAATGTTTTAGCAGTCTAAGATGGTCGGCATCCAGGCTGGATTTCTGCCAACAGTGTTCTAACCTGTGACCTAGTCGCCGCAACTCCCTCAAGGCTCCATCAAACCAAGGAGCCCGAGGGCGGAGGGAGAGAGGATGCACACGCACTGGTGCAATGGTATCTAAAGCCGAGGTGATGGCAGTATTATATGCCAAGACCAAGACTTCAGGATCCTTGCAATCCACAGAAGGTTCTGATAGGTCAAGTACCACTGCTAGGCCATCAAATGTAACATTCTGTAAAGGTCGGAACTGGACCATCTCCAAAGGGGTTGGCGTACCAAGGGGGATATCAAAATTGAACCTCACCGTGTAGTGATCAAACCAACTGACTGGCTCCACCACCACATCTGAGGCCTCGATCCCCTGGAGGAAAACCAGATCAAGGGAATGGGGGAGCATATCAATTCGCTCCCGACATTACATGCCGCAACAACTCGCTCCCGTCAACTCACTCCCGATGTCAACTCACTCCCGATGTTATATTCTGAGTTTAAAGTTAATGCAGCTCAATAAAAGAAGCAAATACAAAACTTAAACTCAAAAGTACAAATGAACGAAAAACAGAGCATACAGAATGAAAAAGCTTGCCAGGATCTTAAATATACACTCAGAGATCAACCACATACCATACACACCCTACAAACCAAATCAGACGATCTTGAAAACCGGGCTGACGGAATAATCTCTGTTTCATCGGGCTGCCTGAAAAAGCTAAAATGGGAGACTGCATATCATTTTTACAGAAAATAAAGTATACTGCAATGAGTCAGGGATCTGGGCACACTAGAATGGCAAGGATACAGAATCATAATCATTAATGCTGGCACTCACAGTTCTTTAAACACTTCTGATGCTTTAATAAACTACATGTACCTGTTGAACAGGAGATCAGACAATATGGAAAGACTGGGATTTCAATATGCGCACCCAACACATTTAACGTCATTTTGTAATTCTGCCACCTTAAAATACAGTTTTTACACATGCATGGTACTGCTAAAGTATTCTTTAGCTAAACAATATTTAGTCTGCTTTTTTAAAAAAAAAAAATCAGTCACATTATCGCATACTGATGTGGCATGGACCTGTTTTCTCCTGAAACAACAGCATATTACGCAGTTCCACTTTAAATAAAATATTGCTTGCATGTAGTCGTGTGCTACTACTTGAAGAAATTGTACGATAACATTTTGCAAGGCTGGATTGTTAACACTCTCATAACCTCTTTCCCAATTTTGACAATAACAGGTACTTACTACTCTGCAAGTGCTCACTTCAAGGCAGTACCCACTCGGTTGTAAATGTAGGACAGCTGAGCACATCGCAGCTTACTTTTGGAAACTGTTCATTACTATTAAAATACTATTTTTACAAGAAGCCAAAAACACCATCACTGCCCCCCCAGTTCTTTGTTTCTGATATTTTGATATATAAATTTGATACCTGTAGCAGAAGAAGAGTCGTTGCATCAGCGATCTCTCGGTCCACCACCTAGCCTAAAATAGTACACGGTCTCCCCCTACTGCAAGAGTAGGGGAATTTTTTATGATAAAAAACAAAACATAAAGTTGAAAACATAAATTAAGTACATACGAAGAAGTCATACAAAAGAAAACAAAAAATCTATACATAAGTTTCTAAATATATGTAATACTGGGAGTGAAAATACGCGGAGCGTAAAGTACGGGAGTTAATTGACGTGGATATGAATTGTCGGGAGCAAATTGTCGCGGCGCGTATTGTCGGGAGCGAGTTGACATTGACCCAGGGAATGGCCACCTTTATGAGTAGCAGTGGTAACCACCTGTGTCAGGCCCAGTGAATTCATCAACTGGAGGAAGTGTTGTCCAAATTGCAAGAGTTTGTCGTCGATCCAGGCATTGAAGTTGCCCAGGACCATCAACCTGGGTGACTCAAATGCCATATCAACGACGAAGTCTGCCACTTCCTTAAGGAATTGCTTCCCATCTCCGGATGGATGATAGATGAGAGCTATTCTATAGCCTGCACCTGCCACTATGGCACATTCAAATGAGCTGGTCACCTCAACTGGAAGACTGGTAAGCTCCAATTTGGTCTTAAAACAGACCACAACCCCCACCCCCCCATGATCCGATCTCGGGCAGTGTATCACCGCATACCCAGCTGGAACTGTGGCCTCAAATATGGGACTCGCATTGTCATCCAGCCAGGTTTTGGTGATGCATGCCAGATCTGCTGACCCAACAAGATCCGCAATCACTGCGGTCTTGTTCTTGGCAGATCTAGCATTGCACAACACCGCCCGAGTCAGACTGAACTCCTGGGATGCCCTGACCACTAGCCCATCCCCAACGATGGTGCCCTTGAGTATGGAGACCAGGCATGGAAACCCATGCTCTAGACTCCATTTCACCCCAGGGCGTCTCCTGAACTTAACAACCCCGATAGGAGCACTCCGCTCTTCCAACCTCCGCTGTTCACAACCCCACCCCACCCCCCTCCTACGGGCAATACCTAAAGCCTGGCAATATTGGTAGATAGAAAAAGCCAATGTGGGGGGGGGTGGAAAGGGAAGAGGGTGTGGAGAGCAGAGGCTGAATAGCGCACGACCAGGGGGAACCCAAGTTGACAATTATCCCAGGACCCCCACATAGCCAAACAACACCAGTCTAACTGGTTAATTATAACAATTAAACAAAATATATAAAACCCCAAAATCACAGCTAAACCTTTTCTCACTCCCCCAACTAAATAATTAAACCAACTCTAAATAAAACAAATAACTAACTAAACAATTTAAACAATATAATCTAACCTCCATAATACACACGTTAAATTAAATTGGCCCACCGGTCCTCTCACTACCTGGGCCACCTAATAAAACAAAATTATAGCACCTGGGACTTTCACTCCCCGGTGCTCTAACACTCAAACCAAAATAGTAAAATAATGAAAATAAACTAAAACGTAAACAGATAAACCAAAAAATGTTATGGAAGTTATTCAAAGACACCCTTCAGAAAAGTCTGTCACAAATCTCTGTATCAGTGAATTCACAAATGTCAACTGAGCCCTGTCACTGCTCATAACTTCCCAAAATATATAACATAAAAATAAATACGGTTGGGGAAGGATCGAACTGGCTGTAATCCAACCAACCCACAGTTTAAAACAAAGATAATGATTCGCTTGTGCCAGGGCCAATGTCATCCGAAATTCTGAATTCACATAAATCCTCAGTCTTCCTGCTTATAAATGTTAAAACACACAATGGACCACAGGGATTCTTCACTGTCATGAGGGAATTACGCCATCAAAAAAGGTCAATGGCCCACCACTATGGCTCTGGGACAAGTCCACCCCCTAATAGACTACCCCAGGAGTCTAGGAGGGGGGAATAACAGGCCAGGTCCTCTAACCAACCCCACTCCGCACCTCTGCGTGGGACACTAACCCCCCCGAAGCCCCTCATATCCCAAGTCAAGCCTCCAAGACAGACTCCCTAATTACCCTTACTTGGGTCAAAACAAAGAGACTCCAGAAAGAAGCTTCAAGGCTAAAATAACCATTTAATATTTAAAAGAAAAATAGTACCACTGGAAGCTGTTAATAGGCCCGATACAGTCATCTTCCCACCAGGATCTCAAATCAACTCCTCAGTTTCTAAGCAAGCCAGTAATAGAATGGTAATACCCAAAAAGGATCCGGAGAACAGTTGAAACAAGCAAAGCACGCTCAGATGGTTTCTGAAGCCACCAGGATCTCAAATCAACTCCTCCGTTGCCAAGCAAGCCAGCAACAAAGTAATAATTCCCCAAAAGGATCCGGAGAATGATTGAAACAAACAAAACACTCTCAGATAGTGTCCGAGACAATCGGATACACAATCCTCAGTTCTCCTCACTCCAATCTGGGAAAGGGCATTAGAGCTCAGCTCCTTCACTTCAACGTGTTTCAGGACGAAATTACCATTCGCTCTAGGCCCTCAGATACGAACCACAAATCGGTAGATCTGGCGAGGGGAGCGGACAAAGTATAAAAACAAGGTAAAAATAAAAACAACACAGCAGCAAATAAAACGATGTGGGAAAAAATAAGCAGCAGTCAGCTGAAACAAAACAGACGGATGAACAAGCGACTAGCCCAGCGAGGCTGCACCCACAGAAGACATACAGCAGAACTGGGAGTTACATCTGGTACATGACACGTGTGAACAGCTCACTCCTGTCTACCTTGTTGATGGTCCCCTATTAGGCAGGCCATGAAGTTATATTGTTGAACTACTTCACTCCGCATTCAGTCATGGACACAGAATGAGGACATGTCCTATGGCAGTTGCTCATGAAGGAACAGGGGCATTTCTGGGTAGTGGATGAAAGACTGGTGACAGTCTTCTTGGGTGCCCTGTCTGTCTGATAGTTGCCATCACCATTTTGGTTCCGCCTATGAAGGATGTCTACAAACCTAATTCCCACATATGCATGCTGAACTTTTATTTTGTGCATTGATACCCATGTTAGATTCTGCATAGAATGAAAAAAGTGACCTTTAATTGTACAAAACAAGAATCTATCCCTTTCATTCTTCATGGGTTCTGTTTATGGAACATTGTGATGGTGAGGTGTGCCACTGTCATACAAAGTACCATCCCTTTGTTCCTTTTATTTGGTGATCTTTTGGTGCACCGTGTTATGCAGTTCATTGTGACAGTGTGATGTACAATGAAGACACAGTATGTACTGTCTGTTTCAAAAATCTTGTATTGTTGTAAAAAGGCACTGCAGTTGTTATATTATATAATGTGTATGTGGAGTACTTGTTGCCAATACTCTTCAGTGATAATGTCAAGCTGATCCCGGATGTTTCACAGCCTTGGGAACTCATGTACCATTGAACTGGGGTTGCCAACATTGTACTTCACAACTAAGGGACAAAGAACCATCGAGCCAGCCCATTTCCAGAACATCCTTTCACTTGGCCCAGCCACTTCCCAGGACATTACCCCCCCAAAAACAAAAATTGTTCACTTCAGAAATAGGCCCCCCCCATGCACCCCTCTGTCCCATGCAGAGTCACCCCAATCTGGAACGGACATTTCCCAGGACATAATCTCCCACCAAGCCATTTTTATAACAGCCCCCAGACACCTACAAAATCAGACTATCAGCCACGATCACCCCGCCCAAGGATGAACCCCCCAGCACCTTGTCTGTGACACTTCCCAGGACATAATTCCACCACAGGTGCAATTCACCGACCAGACCACTCCCTCCCCTTCCATCAGGCCACTACGCAGGATGGGCCTTCCCCACCCACACTGCAAGGACACTTCTGAAATCAGCCCACCCCATATGCCCGCTACTTTATTTATTTTATTTATTTAGCTTTTGATGACCTGGTAAGTACACTAGACAAAAATATGCCTATTTTCAGGAACGACCCGGGAGATTACAACAATGAGGTACAGGGAGATTCAGGAAAACGCGGTTACAACATTACAGCACAGCATCATATGAAAGTACAGTGGGAAGAGAGAAACAGGTCTTATACAAGTAAAACAGAAATACATCTTAGTACAGAATGCATTTTGGCAACACCCAGGATGGATGGTCATGGACAGTATTAAATAAAACTCGGTCAGGTGCACCGTGTACACAAATTGGTCAGGGGGACAGGCTAGGATTGGCAGGTGGTAACTACGCGAGCAGGTTAGGGCCCAGTAGTCGGGAGCCAATGCTCTAGGGGGGCTTTGTGCAGTCACACACTGAGGCAAGTTTCAGGACTCCCCACAAGGAATTTCAGAAACACTGATTTGAGGGAGCCAGGCGGACATACTCAGGAAGGGAGTTCCAGAGTCTGAGAGCATACGCGGTGAAGTCCCTGTCACCCATGAGGATCCGGGTGGGGGGAACTTTTAACACCCCCAGGGCCTGGGACCTGAGGTGGTAAGGGGAGAGGTCGGCAGGAGATAGGAACTGGGCCAGCCCCGAAGGGGTCCCGGATCTCAGCACTTTGCCCACAAGGCTCCCTAGCCCGAAGTCCAGGTATTTGGCAGGGGAGAGCCAGCGGAGCTTGTCGTATAACTCATAGTGGTGAGTGAGACGAGGGGCGGCTAGGACAAAGTGGTAGATGTTGTTGTACGTTGTGTGCCACCTCAAGAGGTGGGCTTTGGGAGAGCAGACAAATAGGTGCATTCCGTAGCTGAGGGAGAGAAGGAGGATTCCTCTCACCAGGGCCAGTCGGGCTGCTGGGGTGAGGTTGTATTTGGTCCTGTAGGCCAGTCCCAGTTTGTTATTCGTTGCTCTGCAGACGTTGAGAATGTGACTCCCCATGTCAAGTTGTGGATCTAGTGTCACACCAAGGTACTTGACTGAGAGCACAGTTGGAAGGAAGGTTCCGTCTGGACTGGGGATATTAAGCGGGGTAGTTAGGGCTTTGATTTTGGCAGCAGAGCCAAAGAGCATGGCCTGAGTCTTTTTCAGGTTCAGGACTAGTTTGTGTTTGTTGACCCAGGCCAGGACATTGTTGAAGTCCTCAGTCAGGAGCTTGTTGAGTGAGGCGATGTCCCTGGAGTGAAATATTATAACTAGGTCATCCGCATAGAGTATGGCATTGCAGTTCGTTGCGGCCACCGGGAGTTGATTAATAAAGAGGGAGAAAAGGAGGGGGCCCAGTACTGAGCCTTGGGGGACACCAGAGGTGACTGGTAGAGGCTCGGATAGGACTTTATTGAAACAGGTTCTCTGCATTCTACCATGCAGGTAATCCGATAGCCAAGTCATCACAGTGGGGGAAGGGCCAAGCGTCTTCAACTGGGTACAAAGCAGCTTGTGATCGACAAGGTCAAATGCCTTGGACAGGTCAATAAATAAGGCTCCCAAGAGTTTGCCCTGGTCCATGGCAGTCCTGATGCTGGCGGCGACAGTGACCAGGGCTGTGGTGGTACTATGCCCTTTACGGTATCTGTGCTGGGCCGGGGACAGGATTTCATGCACCTGCACGTACTCCGAGAGCTGCTCAGCCACTATCTTCTCGAGGAGCTTACTGAGGGATGATAGGATCGCAATCGGACGATAGTTGTTTGGAATTTTGGGGTTTCCCTGCTTCAGGACAGGGACTACCCTAGCCTCCTTCCAGATTTCTGGGATGACTCCCTTAGTTAGTGATAGATTAAAGATGTGGGCCACTGAGGGAGCAATGTGCGAGGCACCTAGTTTTAGTAGCTTTGGTTCCAGGTTGTCAAGGCCAGGGCTTGAGTACTGTGAGAAGCCAGAGAGAAGCCTCGTCACTTCCTTGACTGACACAGCTCTGAGGTAGAACTTATGTTGAGTGGGGTGATCCACCTGCCCAGTGGGGAGAGGAGTGGAGGAAGTTCCCCTGTCAGGTGGGAATAGTGCTGAGAAAGCAGATAGGTCAGAAAAATGGGAGTTTAGGGAGTTAGCGATGGTGTGAGGATTGTTGCAGGATACCCCTCCGATAGTCATGTCAGATACCCTCGGATGAGAGGTCCCAGAGACTAGAGATTTTATGTTACTCCAGAACCGCCTGGGGTCCATGGCTGAACTGAGTAGGGCAGACTTGCAGAAGTCACTTTTAGCAGTTCTGATGGCCTTTTTGCACTTGTTTCCAAGGAGCCTGTATTGATGGTACAGTGTGGGATCAAAGGAACCTTTGAAATGGGACCAACACTTGTCTCTGGCTCTCATTAGGGCTAGGAGACTGCCATGCAACCAGGGGGTGGCAGACCCCCTCACCCTACGGGTGACCTTCAGTGCATGCTTGTCTTGTAGGGCACCGAAGGTGGCAAGAAAGTGGGTAGCTGCCACTGATGGGTCGGAGGCTCCAAACACCCCGGACCAGTCGGTAAGGTTGAGATCCACGAGAAACGCCACAGGATCAAACCTGGAGAACTTTCTGATCTGTAGGATTTTGTGGGGAATTTTGGGGGAAGGAATTTTCCAAACACAGTAAACCGGGGAACGATCAGAGATGGAATCAGATAGTATTCCTGCTGAGGCGATCCTATCGGGACGGTTTCAGAGGATCCAGTCCAGCAGGGAGTTGGTGGATCCATTTTTCGACCGTCTGGTTGGCTCCTGAACAAGTTGAGTTAGGGCCAGTTTGGCAAGCAGAGGCTCATACTGTTTCACATTTCCACTGGTCCAATTAAGGTTGACATCACCAAGGATAATGAGCTCATTGTCCCCAGTGCGGGGGCCAACGGAGTCCAAGAGGTGAGTCAGTCCTTGGAGCCCACCCTTTGGGGGATTGTATGTGCATACTACATGTAGTTTCTTGACGTTCCCTAGTAATAGCAGAACATGCAGTTGCAGCAGGGGGAAGAGAGGGATGGCTGATGAGCTACTGGGGAGACCTTAAGGTGGTCCCTGAAATAGATCATGATGCCACCCCCCCTCTTTTTTCCTGGTCTGTCCTGGTGAATGAACTTGTACCCTGGGAGTACACAGGCCGAGTCAGGGATTGCTGGTTTGAGCCAGGTCTCGGTCACACCAAGGACATCTGGTTTGTATAGGGTGACCCATGACACTAGCTCATCACGATTTGGAAGTAAACTCCTGATGTTAATGTGTGTGACTTTGAGACCCTTGCCCAGTCCCCATACCGAAGGAATGGGGGCGGCCGGGGTCATTGGGCCCGGGTTCCTTTCAATGTCTCCTGCCAGGAGCATTAAGAGGAGGAGCCAGGAGAGATATCGTCTAAGAGCAGTCAGGCCTGTGGAGAGTATGCGGGCTCGGTATCTCTTAACTCTGGAACTTTGAAAGAATGGCACCCCCATCCAGGAATGGACACTTCCCAGGATGGAAACCCTCTTACCCAGCTACTTAGCAGAACATCCCCTCCCCATGTGACTTCCAACATCAGACCCACACACACCCAGATGCACACCCACTTCCAAGGATGCCACTCCCAACCCAGACCTGGACACTTCCCAGGACATAATTCCCCCACACAGACACATTACTGGACAGATCATCACCTCCCCACTGCCAGGTCACTTCCCAGGCCTGCCCCAACCCCAACCCCTACTGCAAGGACACTTTAGAAGTCATAACCTCCCACCCACCCACCATGAGTCACCTCTCCACCCCACACTTCCAAGGACTGGATCCGGTCACCCTGGCCCACACACTTCCCAGGACAGAATCAGCCTACAGGGCAAGCAGTGCAAGAAGGAAACAGATACTGGATTTTAAATCATGGTTAGGGGAATGGTGCAGCTAACATGGTTATGGGGTGGTAAGAGGATGGGGATACATGGATCAACAGCGATCTGTATGCTGTGGATACATTACACTTGAGTGGTGCAGGAAATGGGGTGTTGAAGGGAAAGTGAGAAGAATATATACTTACAAGGGGGGTTTTACACTAGGTGAGGGGGGCAAGTGGGCAGTTAGTATGCAGGGTCACCAGAAAGGTGAGCAAAATGAGCTGTTCCCCATGACAGTAATGAATGCAAGGGAGGTGGGGCGCAGAGGGAAAGGGGAAGATGAAAGAACCATGGTATGGGGAATGGATGTGAATGGGTGGAGGGTGGTCTCCCTGAATGAGAGAAGCTGGGGTAACAAAACAGCTGAGCTTCAGGCATTATTAGCTGAGGGGATGGTGGGCATCACAGCTGTCACTGAGACTGGGCTATTCAATGTCAGGATTGGGTTCTGACAGTCCTGGGGTACCAAATTAACAGAAACCATAGAGAGGTCGGTAGAGGGGAGGTGTGGCAGTCTATGTAAGGGAGGGGATCAGATGCACAAGGGACGAGGGGGAGGAATGGAATACAGAGATGCTATGAATGCAGCTCCTGGACTGGAAGGGTGGAAATCTGAGACTGGGAGTGGTGTACAGACCACCTGCTCAGTCAGAGGAGCTGGATAAGGAGTTAACGGAACTTATTAGATGGGTATCTAGAAAGGGGAGTGTGGCAACTGTGGTGGATTGCACCACCCCTGTCACCTGCAGTACCAGGGAGCAGATACTCATGGACACATTCTATGATAGTCTCCTGTCACAGCTGGTCAGCTTGCCAAGTATGCTAGGTACGATGCTAGACCTGGTTCTGTCAAATGTGGAAGCGGTGAGAGAACTAAGGGTGGGATACCCATTAACTGGGAGGGACCACCTATCAGTGTGGTTCGCGGTACCATTGAGTAGGGAGACAGGAGGCTCAGAAACAAGGGTGGTGGACTTCAGGAGGGCAGACTTCGGGAGGATGTGGGAAATACTGCAGTGGCAACTAGAGAGGATTAGGCTGGAGATGGATGCACAGCAACAGTGGGATATCATTAACTTTGGTATAGCAGGATCCAGACCAAGAAGAGCAAAGCCAAGAAAACATGCTGGCTCAATACTAAAGTGCTGGATGGGATGAGGGCAAAGACAGCTGCATTTCGGAGATTCAAGAGGAGGACAATGAGGTATATGCAAGCTGGACAAAGAAGGTAACCAAGCTGGTTAGGGAAGCCAAGGACTCCAGGGAGCTAAGGTTATCACAGATCAGTAAGGAAAGAGAAGGAACCTTTTTTTCAATATGTGAGGGAAAAGAGGAAGTTGGGGACAAAACAGTGCAGCTCAAGGTGGGGAAGGGGTCAGTGGAAACTGGGGCAGAACAAGTGAAAGCACTGAATAACTACTTCTGCTCTGTGTTTACGCAGTAGATGGGAGGTCAACTACCTCTATGGACTGGAAAGTTGGGGTTAGGGAAGGGTAGGGAAGACTGACACAATGATTGAGGAGAGTACAGTACTAGAGAATCTGAAGACACTTAGAGTGGACAAGGCACCAGGCCCTGATGGCATTCACCAGAGTGTTGAAGGAGATGGTGGAGGTGTTGGCCAGATCATTGGTAGACCTGTTTAGCACCTCCCTGGACTTGGGATGAGTGCCGTAGGACTGGAGGATGGCCCATGTGTGTGGCCTATTCATAACAGTGGCCCACAGGATGAAGGGGGCAAGTACCGACCTGTTAGTCTCACTTACATAGGTGGGCAAACTTATGGAGGTGATACTGAAAGAAAGACTGGTGGCATTCCTCAAGTGGAATGACATCAAGGATGGGTGGCAGAATGGGTTCATCTCGGGACGGTCGTGTCAGACCAATATAATAGAATATTATGAATGTGTAAAAAGAGAGCTCAGTGGGTGCCATGCTGTGGATGTCCTATATTTGGACTTCAGCAAATCCTTCCATTATGTGCCTCTTGGTAAAGTAGGGGAGAAACTGGATTCCGTGTAGGTGGGGGCGAAGCTGATAAACTGGATCAGGAACTGGCTGAGGGGGAGGCTGCAGCGGGTGGTGGTGGTGGAATTTCTGCACCCAGGCTGGTAACGAGTGGCGTGCTGCAAGGCTTTGTGCTGGGACCAGTGTTGTTTGGCCTACTCATTTCGGATATCTCACACAGAGTTTGGAGCAGGATCAGTCTTTTGCAGATGACACTTAAGATGGGGGCGATAGTGGATGAAGAGGATGGGTGGAAATAACTACGAGGGGAGCCTGGCCACACTAGAGGAGTGGTCAGTGAAGTGGCATCTGGGCTTCAATGCAAAGAAGTGCAAGGTTATGCACTTCAGGGCCAGGAAACAGATGAGAAAATATTGGCTGGGGGTGGAGTCTGCGGGTCACAGTGGAAGATAAGGCCTTAGCGACAATGGTAACAGGGAGCATGAACAACTATACTCAATGCAGGAAAGTGGCAGACAAGGCAAACAAGATGCTGGGGTGTATCACATGTGGATTCTTGTCCAGAAATAGGGATGGGATCCTGCCCCTCTACAGGACCTTGGCCAGGACACACTTGGAGTACAGCATGCAGCACTGGCGTCCAGATCTGAAGAAGGCTATTAGGCTGCTAGAGGGGGTGCAGCATAGGTCAACAAAGATGTTACGAGGGATTGAACGCATGACCTACAAGGACAAGTTAAGTGAGCTGCGTATGTACACCCTGGAGGAGAGGAGGGCTAGGGGAGATATGACTGAAACATGATAATACTTGAGGGGGATCAATAAAGCGGGCGTTAATGGGGTGTTTAACCTGAGAAAGGTTAGGGACGTAAGAGAGCACAGGTTGAAATTGGAAGGGGAATAATGTAGGAGGGAGATGAGGAGACAGTACTTCACAGAAAGGGTGCTGTCGAGGAGGAACGCACTACCAGAGGGAGTTATTTCATGTAAAAGGGTGGGTAGTTTTAAAAGAGCATGGGATAGGGCAAGGGGGGGTGCAGGGGGTTCATAGGTTCATAGGATTTGTATGAGTTCAGCTGGTAAGATTACCCTTAATGGACTCACCATTAACACTACTGGTGGAATTCAAACTTGATGTCACCCATATACAAATCCAAATTTGTCTTAAAAGAGTCTAAGGTGGAACTCAGTACTATATTAGCAGGTAATTTATTTCAAGTGCTTACCACTCTTTGTGTGAACCACGTTTTTTCTTAGAGTATTATGTTGGGTACCTTTTAGTTTCAATGAATGTGATCTAGTATTAACCATTGAGTGATTCCTAACTAGGCCTGTTGTTTCTAAAATTGCATCATTCTGAAATGCTTTATATGTCAGACATAAATCTCCACGTAATCTTCTGTATTCCATGGAAAAAAGACCTGACCTTTTTAATTTAGCTTTGTAGTCAGTTTCTTTTAATGCAGATACTTTGTTTTGTGGCTTTACGTTGTATCCTTTCTACAAGTTTTTTATTTCTTATCAAGTATGGTGCAACTACAGAGGAACAATATTCTAAGAGTGATCTAATGAGACCAACACACAAGGGAATGATAAGATCTTTGTCCCTGCTTTTAATGTTGCTTGAAATACAACTTAATATTTTATTCCCTTTCTTTGCAGCATTAGTTATGTGTTCATCAAAGGAAAAGTCTTTAGAGAGAGTAACACCTAGATCTTTCTCGCGGTTTGTTGTCTGAACATCTATATTATTCATTGTGTATGTATAGCAAGGGTTATTCTTACCTAAGTGCATTACCTTGCTTTTTAATTAATTGAACAATAGATCATTTATTTTAGACCATTCAACAAGATGTGTTAAATTATTTTGTAAATTAAGTGCTGAGTTTGCATCGGATATTATACTTCCTAGTTTGCAATCATCAGCAAATTTGGCAAGCCAGCATTTGTTAGTTAGTAGACTCATAGAGGATATCAATATATTAAAGAGAGTTGGTTCCAGCACTTAGCCCTGGGAGACCCCGCTAGTAACTTGACCCCATATTGACAGATAACCTTTTTCCGAAACTTGTTGTGTGCAATCTGATAGCCAAGCATTTATCCAGTTTATGATTACTGGATGTATTTTTAAAGACTCAAGTTGTTTAATAAGCACTTGATGGGACACAGAGTCAAATGCCTTAGAGAAATCAAGAAATATTTTATCTTCTGAAAAAACGTTATCCAGTGCTTCGCTGACTGGCTCAAGAAAATGTAAAAGGTTAGTCTGACACGATCTTCCTCTAACGAAACCATGCTGGTAAATATTCACGTAGTCTGTTTCTTCCAAGTGTTTGGTTATTCTGTTTTTTAGTATCCTTTCTAACAATTTACAAAATACAGCAATAAGGCTTATAGGTCTGTAATTTTGTAGGAGGCTTTTGCTGCCACCTTTGTGTAAGTGGATAACTGGCTTTATTCCATATGGGCACAATAGTACTAGCGTTCAAAGATCGATTGAACAGTATTGTCAAAGGTCCAATCAGTAATTCAGTTAAATTTTTTATAAATGTTGGTGGAATACCATCAGGACCTAGTGACCCACTAGTCTTTAATAAGCTGATACCATCTATAACTTCCTGTTCTGATATTGGGATAAAAGGAATATCAGTTGATTTATTTGGTGAATAGGCTATGTATTTAGGTTTAAAAATATTTATAAAGTAGTTATTTAACTGGGCTGCAATTTCTGCTTCATCAGTTAGGATACCTTCTGGAGTATGTAGGGGCCTATAGTAGAACTGTTTTGTTTTAATGAACCAATGTAATTGAAAAATTATTTTTTATTGTCTTCAACAGTTTTAGCCAATTTCTCTTCAAGTGTTTGTTTTTGCTTTCTTTTCATGTTCTTGCTTTTATTGGCTGTTATTTTATATAAATCCCAGTTAGATGCAGAAGGATTTTTTTATATTTCCTGTACCGTTTCTGTTTTTTTACTAGGATTTTTTTAGTATTTATGTTCCACCATAATGGAACTCTTCTGTTTTTATTATATTTTTTCCTAATAGGAATCCAAGAATTGATGCAAAATTGAAATTTCTCGACAGTTATACTCTTAAGTTTTTTCAAGGTTGCAGCCTGTAAGATCAATAACCCAATTCCAGTTTTTAAGATGTTCTTTAATACTAGTATAGCTAGCTTTATTAAAGTTTGTTATTATTGTTCAACCAATTAGTTCCAGGGAATATGTAAGATTCATCGATGTAAGGATCATATTGTGGTCACTATTTGACAGGGGGTGTGTAATTTTAATTTGTGTACTAGCATTTTCGATGTTGGCAAAAACTTAAGTCCAATATGTTTCTATTTCTTGTAGGTAGTGTAACAAATTGCTCCATATTATTTATTATCATAAGGTCTAGGAAGGATATTTCAAGAGCAGAACTTCCCTTACAGGTTTCTCAGTTTATATTTGGGAGGTTAACATCCCCCATAAGTACACAATCTTTATCAACTAGGTTGTCTTCGATGTTAGTCATGAATATATCGTTATCTTCTTTGTTTAAATTTGGTGCTCTATAACCTAAACCTACTGTAATTGTATGATTTATTGTAAGCATTATTTTAATCCATATTAATTCACTGATGATGAAAACTTCCTGGAAGAGAGAGGGTGGAGGGGCGGGCAGCTGCATTCTATGGGTGCTAGCTGTGCTGTCTACCACAGTTGAAAGATCAAGAGGCCTGTTTCTGCTGGCTAATTCATATGTTCATATGTACAAGGCCACTTCCCAGAACACACTCCCCTTACCTGGCCTATTCCCTGTGCAGTGCCCCACCTCCATTCATTTTCCAGGCCGCACTCAGAACTGCCATGCCACTGTTACCACAGTCGTATGCCACCTGCATGCTCAGCAGTGCTGGTGGTTGAGCAGTGTGGTACAGAACGTGCCGGCAACTACTTGTTTGACTTCTGTTTTATTACACTGACATGTGATGCTACACAAACTGTATGTAGACAAGCTGTCACATCCCAGCAACACTTGTATGATGGCATGTGGTGTCTGTGCCCATGGCTTCCTGAGTTTTCAAGCATGCTTTATTACTTGTGCTGGTGCATGCGGGACTCATACAGTGCTCCTTTGATGGAAACATTTTTACAGTTTTTTCCCACTCCGTACAAATGGTTGACTTCACTCACTTCATTTCTTCATATTTCGGGTCCTTGTGCATGTAACTCAGACAAGCATACAAAGACTTAGTAAATCAACACAATGTGGACCAGCAACTAGAGACATTTTTATTTAGTGTGTCCCAGCCATGACAGATGCATCCACCCAGACTTTAGAAACACAATTAGAGGACAGCACAGATCATGAAGACAGTGACATGTTTGAGGTGAGTTTGAAGAACCTATTGAACAAGCCAATCCAGACTGGCATCTATCAGATGCAGACACCGACAGTGATGTATCACGTATGAGTGACTCTCTGTAAGTGTTTCTGTTTCACCTGTGCTTCAGTCATGTTATCAGACAACGTGTCAGGTCATATGACAGCACTGCTACAGAATTATAACCTACATTCAAAGGTCACAAAGTAATGCAGGGTCATAGGGTAGACTACATGGGCCTTGCGTTATTAACCTGCTGAGAATTTCTGTGTTTACATGCTTCGATGAAATTCGCTGCTATGCTTGATGCAGATTTTAACACTTGTCTGGTAAATCTTAGGTCTGTCAGATGCAATGACACCATGTTTTCTTTCTTTCTTTACTTTATCCCCGGTCGTCTGTCTCCCATCCACCCTGCAGCACCATCACCCTGCCACCGTCTGCTGGGACTCTCTCTCTCTCTTCTCCCTCTGAGGTGTACAGATAGCTGGGTGTAGATCATGTGGTTGCTTTGTAACCTTCTGCCAGTCAGCCACCATTTAGACTCCTTTTCTGTTCCTGACTGCAGCAGGTGACCGAGTCATGACACCAGTGGCCAAGCAGTACGCGGTTCCACGTGCTGTATGCCATGCGTCTGCTCTGCGTCCATCCCACCCTCTCTGAAGGTCCAGTGTGTCAGCACCCTGCTGCTGTCAGGGGAAAGGCAGGCTGCTGACTCCACCCCCCCAAATGAGAGGAGAGGAGATTTGTCATCTGGATGCTCGGTCCACTTCCCTCCTGGCCACCCACAGGCAACCCTTTTGCACAGCGAACAATGGTTGTTGGTGTGGCAGTGGGTAATGCAGCTATGCCTCAGACCTCCATGTCACTGTGGTGACCGAAATGACACCATGATGATGGTCATGGGGGCCACTGTGTATGATGCCAGCTGCACCTGTTCTGTCAAAAATGTTGTACTGATCAAAGTGGAGGTCATCAGGCACTCAGACATGCACTAAGTACAACGATGACCCCAGCAACTTGCATGAAAGAATTTAGCACACTTGGTAATGCCTGTGGTCATGCAAGTACTTGGGTTGGGTTTTATAGCACAATGCAGTTATCGTGCATGAACAGAAGTAATGAAGGAACATGCATCCATTCAGGCAATGAACGGTGTATTAACACATCACTTTGGTTGTGCCTGATTGTTGCAATGACAACACGCATTTTGTATTGCACTTCCAAGATGTAACTTGGGTGCAGTGCTACTGGTGATGCTAATTGTGCATGCATAACCTCTGTTTACACAAATGGCACTGGGTCGGAACATCGAGGACAATACTGACATCGTTAAGCAGCATGCAGCAAAAATTGCTTTTTTTCCAGTCTGTACACCTCCCCCCAAACCACCCAATGGTGGGGGCTCTGCCACCCGCAACTCCCGGAATAAAGGATTCTCCCTCGGGGGGGGGGTGCAGATCACAGGCAAGGTTAAAATTTGTGTGTCCATGGAATATTGTTTCCACGTCCCCTTGTAAAAAAACAAATCTGATTTGAAAAATTGTGGGTAGACAAGTTACAACCATGGTCTCCACTGCTACCCGCCAAGCTGATCCATGCCCCAGCCCTCCACACCACAGGAACAGCTCAGCCAGCCTCAAGTCCTCTGCTGCATTTGTCATGTACTCAGCACCATGGAGAGCAAACTGGGGAGGGCTTACTGCTAGCACCGTACATCCCCTTTCGCTGTCCATGGTAGTGGTATTCAGAGTAGCGCTCAGTTAACTGGTGCTATTCTGGTACCGTTATTCTGACAGGGTACCCAAGCAAATATTCACTTACAGATATAACCATGATGACATCTGTGATATGGTTACGTCTACTGGGAAATAGATGCTATGTCATGTTTGTAATTAGAGATATACGTTTCTGTGTCTACATATGGATATACATATGGAAGTGTTGGGGAATCACTTGTGGTGGCTGGTGTATGACGTATGTTTTTCTTTTTTCCTATTGCAGGACTGAAGATGTGCTAAGTGTCACAGCCAAAACTGGCAAATGGAAATTTTTGGTTTAGGAGTCTAGCTTAGCATCCGCTCTGTTAAAATGCCCCATTTGCATGACTGACTGCAAAGTACTGTGGAACGACTGCTGGGTTCTTTTCTTGCAGTTAGACGCCAGTGCTGGTCTGGTCATAACACCTCATGGGAGAGCCAGCCACGCTTGGGATGTATAGCTGCGGGCAACTTGGAATTTGTTGCCTCAATATTCCTGTCTGGTGCCTTACCAAAACAAGCACTGTGTGTTTTTGGAAACTGCAACATTCCTGTCATCTCCATTAGAACATTTTTGTTAATACAAAGATCCTACATAATCCCAGTGGTTAACACTGTGTGGGCCACGGAGCAAGCCAAGCTGTTCTCAACCATATCAGCAAGTCAGCATTGGTGGAGATGTCCGCTGTTGTTCACCGGGCCACAGTGCCAAGTATGGCACTTATACTTTTATGGATCTTGATATCAAAAAGGTTCTACACCTCGAAAATATTCAGGTAAGACATTCTTACCATTACCATTCACAATGCTGTTCACCTGTAAGAATGGTATTGGCATTACCATGTAATTCATCACATTAATTTGGTAATACTGCAGCATGCTAACATATAGTAACACTGATTTACATTTTTATGTTTGCTTGCACACATGTGCAAGAAACATAGTGCCTTCATTGGAGATTTCGGAGGTGTGTCACCTCCTCCTCCAATTCAGTCAGTGGGCTGGCAGGCGCGGCCCCTGTAAGCCAATGAATTTTGGAGCTGTCTATGACATGCTCCAAAATGCAGTGGCATACAGTTGAAAGGGGGAGCTACGCTTGAGTGAGCACCGATAAGATATCGGCTGCTCACGCGCCCTGAACAGGCGTCGCACCCATTGCTGTATAGCTGGCGGGTGCCCAATCCTGTCGGGCTGAGCTGCGCCCCCACCCCCCAGTTTAGAGTGCACGCTGGAGCCCACCCCAGCGTGGCAAGCACTGTAGTCTTTACCGGCGGGGTGCCCAATCCCTGTCAGCTGAATGCCCCCGTCCTGGCCACGCTGGGAGCCCACCCCAGCATGGCAAACATCCCACACGCTTTTTTGTTTTTAAACCTGTAAAATAAAACTGTCCCGTGGCTGCCTCCCAACCCTCCCACAACCCGCACCCACCCACTGCGCACTCCAGCCTCTCCCACACCCCTCACCCCATACTTACCTCGACCGCGCGACGATCTTCGTGGACCGGAACACGCCTGCACTCTTCAAAGCCGACCGCGAACTGAGGAAATGCCGTAAGCTGTATAATGGGTTACATAGGGGTTTCAACTTATTGCATATCTCGGGCATTTTGGGATTTTGCGCAAATTTTCAACCTGGGGTTTTGGACCTTCTCATGAATTATGTAACTGTCATGGCGTTATTGGGGCCCGAAGGGTGATTTCGCGCAGTGACTGCGCAGTGACTGTGAAATCACCCTTTGGGCCTGAGTACCACCATGACAGTGACATCATTCATGAGAAGGGGTCCAAAACCCATGTTGAAAATTTGGTGCCAAAATTCCAAAAAATGACTGTTTTATACGAGGTGCTATGCAGTTCCTACGCAGGCTCGGAAGTTCATGAATTTCAATATTTCACCCAGATTTTCAACATTGCCATTTTACCACACCTTCTTATGAGTAGTACAGCTGTCATTTTCACATCTCACCCAAAATGTGTTTCCACCCATGTAGCGCAGAATGGCACAGTCGGTGTAGAAATCAATGTACGGACAAATTAAGAAAATCACAGTGACACTGTTCATGAGCTCAGGTGTTAAAATGGCTATGTTGAAATTTGGTGAAAAATTCCTAAATGACTGTTTTACGAAAGCGCCGTGCACAGCTCCTATGCACGCTCGTAAGTTCACGAATTTTCAATATTTTCACTCCAGATTTCCAACATTGCCATTTTACCACACCTTCTTATGAGTAGTATAGCTGTCATTTTTCACATCTCACCCAAAACGTGTTTCCGCCCATGTAGCGCACAATGGCACAGTCGGTGTGAACGAAATCAATGTATGGGACAAATTAAGAAAGTCACAGTGACACTGTTCATGAGCAAAGGTCTTAAAATGGCTATGTTGAAAATTTGGTGGAAAATTCCTAAAAATGACTGTTTTACGAGGATGCATTGAGCAGTTCCTACGCACACTCGTAAGTTCGCGAATTTTCAATATTTTCACTCCAGATTTTCAACATTGCCATTTTACCACACCTGCTTATGAGCAGTATAGCTGTCATTTTTCACATCTTGCCCAAAATGTGTTTCCACCCATGTAGTGCACAATGGCGCAGTCGATGTGCAAAATCAATGTATGGGACACATTAAGAAAATCACAGTGACACTGTTCATGAGCAGAGGTCTTAAAATGGCTATGTTGAAAATTTGGTGAAAAAATTCCTAAAAATGACTGTTTTACGAGCATGCGTTGCGCAGTTCCTATGCATGCTTGTAAGTTTGCAAATTTAATATTTTCACTCCAGATTTTCAACATTGCCATTTTATTACACTTCCTCATGAACAGTACAGCTGCCATTTTTCATATGTCGCCCAAAATGTGTTTTTGCACATGTAGCACACAATGGTGCTGTTGGTGTGCGAAAGCAATGTTTAGGACAGATTAAGAAAATCACAGTTACACTGTTCATGAGCAGAGGTCTTAAATGGCTATGTTGAAAATTTGGTGACAAAAGTCCGAAATGACTGTGTTACGAGTGAGCATTGCACAGTTTCCACGCACTGTAAGTTCATGACTTTGTAATATTTTCAGTCCAGATTTTCACCAGTGGCATTTTTCACACTTCCTTATGAACAGTATAGCTATCATTTTTCACAACATGGCTGAAGTGTGTTTTCACACTTTCAGCGCTGAGATGCATGGTCGCTGTGGGAAATCATTGTTCGCACAGATAAAGAAAATTACAGTGACACTGTTCATGATTGAGGCACCAAAATGCCTGAGTTGACAATCTGCTGTAAAATATCCCCAACCTAATTATATTATGGGTGCGCTGCACAGTTTCCATGTACGCCATGACTTCACCATTTTTTAAATATTTTTACTGCAGATTTGCAACATTGCCATTTTTTACACCTCCCCATGAACAGTACAAGCTGTCATTTTTACATCCTGTTCGAATGTTTTGCACCTGTGGTGCTAAATGCCGACTCATGCAGCATAAGCAGCTTTTGGCTAACAAACTGATATTCCCCCTGTTCATGAGGTGGGGTCACAAAAAACATGTTGAAAATTTGGAGTGAAAATACCAATGAATGCCTGAGGTATTAGGGTTTCCAACCATAACGCCCAACCCTGTAGAGAATGACAGGCATCAGGGGTGTGACTCGGGATTCTTGCCTGTAATGCTCATACCATTCCACACCCTGCAGCCAGTGAGAGGCATCGAGGTATGCCTTGGACTCTTCAGCCCCAAAGTTCACCCCATTCTCCTATATCGCACCCATCTCACCGCATTTCCTAATGAAATGGGGTGCGCATAAGGGCCAAAGACCCCAAGGAACACCGTGACACTTGTCAGTGTCTGCAGGGTGGGGTGGGTGAAATGGCGAGGCTGTTATGCCTGATGACCCAAATGCACACCCCAATGCCTGTCACTCTCTGCAGGGTGGTGGTGGGGTTGGCTTCAGTTCAGTACTTCACTGCCATTCCTATTACGTAGCTCTGTAACTTCTACACTACCACTGCCAATGCCAGCAAGCAAACATTCGGCATTGACAAATGCTTGTTTGTAGAGCAATGAAGTCTCTAGCTCTAATGCCATGGAGCTAGAGGATCTGAAGTTGGGGTTAACATAACCTAGAACAGAAAGGCAAAACCTTGAAAAGCATTACCACAGATCGACACATGCAGGTACAAATGTACCTGAGGGAAAATAAGCCCTACATTCAACACTGGTACAACGTGTGGCACGTCGCAAAGGGTAAGAGTGAGTTTGTCTTTCACTTGTGGCTGTATATGCATTGTGGAATGTATCTTACCAACACTACCCCATCTCACTTTGATTACCCACCCTGAGGAATGTTTGTAGGACATAAAGATGTATAACTTTATATGTCTACCACACTGTGGACTTGTACGCGGTTACCTGCAAATCATGTCTTTCTGATTATCTGCTACGAACATGCATTTTTGCATACTCATGTGGGTTCAGAAACATAATCCTCATGTGTGATGTTCTTTTACAACTATACTGATGTCAGTGTTGCAGGGTGGCTCACCAGCATGTACTCCAAGTGGTACTGCAGTCCTGATACTTGTGCCATACAACCTAACCACACCTTTTTAGTTGAGTCAAATGCAGTCATCCATAACCCTCACATTGACAAAACACAGCAGTGGTGCGCTGTGGAGGTTTACACCCACGTGTTCCCTTGACCACTGATCCTGATAGTACATGTCTTGCTGTTGCCTTTTTTTTTCAGGCAAGTGCAAGGACACAGTCTGGGTCACTGAGAGTATGTGCCTATGTTTGCTAAGGGTTCCAAATGCATTGCACAATAATGGCTGAACACAGCAGTAATGTTCACAACTGCATGATCATGCTGTATTTGTGGTACATGCTGGCTGTGCTGGATGGTATTATTTTCCACAGTTCTGAAGTGCACCACTTTGGTGGAATCATGGATAGCGTGAGGGGCTGCTTGTCACATGTGTGCTTCATATTCCTTCATTGACAGTGCGTCAATGCACAGAACTTTAAGTGGGTGGTTTTATCCATTGCAGGCGTGTCAAAAAAAATTGAAGCAATGGGAAAATGGAAGAACTGTGAATATTTAATGCACTGGTGTCAGGCCATCTGGAACCACCTTTACTGATATGCTGCCACCAGTTCTGGGAATGGAACACTAGTCCTTGATAAATGGGAGAGTGTTCTCAGTCACACCATTAACATCCATGAGAATCACGGCGGCAGTTTTCCCAGGTATGAACATGGACCGCTGGAGGAACAGAAATGGCTTCGCGACGGTATAAAATACGTGTATCTGCGATGCCTGCCTTGCATTAAATAAGTGATGGTAGTAAAACTGTAGTGCTCTTCATTTTCTTTACTAGTTTCCAAGGTTCACAAGGAGCTATTTCTTATTGTCAAGAACAAGCACCTCTTGAAGGATATGTCCAGGGGAGCAGACGTCTGCAGAGGAATCATTTCACAAAATTGTGACCTACTTTGCACCAAAGTCTGTGCATTACTTTCATCATATGATGGCTGCACGGCGAGTAAATTAGGACTGCAGTGCTTCACTAGTCTTTGTTTGTTGTCATTATGGGAAGAATTCTGCTCCAATACTGCTGTGTGTGTTAAGACATTTCACACAAAGTCAGCATGACACGTGACAATCCAGTGCACTGGCAGAATGAGGTGGCCCATATTGACATGCTTTCCTTGTTCTACATTGCACATGTGTTCAGGTTGTTTCGCTGAGTATGTGCAACATCCAAGGTGAACGATTGCATGTTCACACTGGATGTGGTATCGTCCACATTTGGGATAGCAGTGCAACTACATATTATGGAACTGTGTGGTCACTCAACTCAGTATTGCCCAACCCCAAGAGGCATATATTATTGTATGCGGTGGTGCTGTACTGGGCCAACTTCACAGTGTGAGAGGCAAAATCATGCACCCAATGCCCATTGGTGTAGGGGTTTCCAACTGCCTTGAAGCAGCAACTCATTTCAGATTTTACTTCTGTACTCAGGTCCAGTACAACTAACACCAGTGGTGATACTTCCGATGTATTTGTACTGGTGCAGCACTGCTCCACGCATGCCACCAATGCATGTTGCAAGAAGTGAGCAACTGTGGGACCAGGGGGGACAATGACAGCCAATGACATTTTTGCGGCTGGTTACTACATTTGCAACTGAAAGACATCCCTGTCACACTCCAGTAGCAGTGAGTTACAGAAAGACATTCCCACTTGTGTCCTGGAGAAGGCAGGTATAGGCAAGGTAGCCGCAATCTTCACCGCTAACCCCTTACTGTCAGTGAATGTTACAGTTCAGTCACCCATGAATCAAGGTGCAATACACTCTTCCTTGCACATGTAACATATATCACTACAGTGGAGCTAGTCGATTTCATATGGTCATGCACATCAGCATTACCTTAAATAACGCACGTGCTCCCTTACAGACAGTTACGATGAGCAGAAAAGATGCTGTGACTTACACTCTGCTCATCACTGTCAATGGAGGTTGTGGAAATCACATATATAGAAGAAAGCCTCTGTAAATGCATGATGATGTTTTGGCGGTGGGGAATGGGCCACAAACGGGGTATTGTGTACAGGGCACGTTTCTCGATGGTGCCTTCTGGATTTCTGTAAGGACTTCAACACTAATGACATGTCAGTGAGAGTGTGTTAGTGTGGGTGGGACAGTTGACAAACCTGGTGGTCAGTCACAGGACATACATTGCATTTGTAGAGGGACCACCATGCAACTGTGAAATCATATGCATTGCAATAACTTAAACAACCAAAAGTGCATACCAGAAATAACAAAAGAGGACATCTTAAAACAACTGAGTGAACTAAATGTGAACAAATCACCAGGACCAGACAAATTGCATCCGAAATTACTAAAAAAACTAGCCTCTTTGCTTTGGACCCATTGCATAGGATCTATAATCTATCCCTTATGACATGAAAAATACCAAATGATTGGAAAACAGCAATGGTCACCCCCATCTTTAAAAAGGGAAACAGGGGAGACATGAAAAACTATAGACCAATCAGTCTTATCAGTATTTTGGGCAAAATATTTGAATCATTTATCAAGGAAAGACTTGAATCAGACACGCAATCAAAAATGGATAACACACAACATGGATTCAAGAGTGAAAGATCTTGCCTTACAAACAACACGGTCTTTTATGAAAGGGTCTGTAATTATTTAGATGGAGAAATCCAGTGGACTTTGTATACTTGGACTTTTGCAAAGCCTTTGATAAAGTCCCCCACTCAGTGCTTATAACAAAAATGTGCAAATTGGGGATTAATCGTTTTCTCGTGCAATGGGTTGAAGAATGGTTAATCAACTGTACTCAAACTGTATGTATGAGGGGTTTCAAACAACATGAAGTCTTGCTGTATTCTGACATATGCAGTTACCTCAGCACTTGAACTGCTCTGGACAGGAAAGCGTTAACTCTATGCAGAGAGCATAGAATGTTGGACTTGAGCTCGGTTTCAAACCTCTGTCTGCAGCACTTCAAAGTGTAACCATCAGATTCTTTACTCCGCCTAACTGAACAGTCGCTCAGGAGTTTTCTCCTTCGCTCAGTCAGTTCGGCCCAAAGAATTCATCGGTTTTTCAACCGGTTCTGTCTTTTCGGTTTCAGATCCCTGTCTGCGGTACAGTAAGTGTTGTAGGTAGTGGACCTTAGTTTTGTTTGATTTGAGTTACTGTGTGGAAATTGTAAAAACCAGCGGATCGGTCCGGTTTGGATCCGATCAGTTAGGGTTTTGTTTTGTTTTCTGTAGAGTGAGGTTCCGGTTCCCACTGGTTTAAGAAAAAAATTATTTTAAACGTTTTTTTTCCATGAGCCATAACACGGTCAGTAACCGATGGGAAGGTCTTACCTGTATTAATAAAAAGCTGTAAAGGGTAAGTTTTGTAGTCTGGCCATATCTGAGAAACCCAAGGAAAAAAAGGCCCACTGGGTTTCAACACTGTGGTGAGTGTGGGGATGCCTTTGCTAAGGCAGACCCTCACACCACTTGTGTTTATTGTCTGGGGTTTGACTGCCTCTATTCAGACTACCAAATATGTAAGAATTTCCCTAAAGCCACCCTGGAAAAAAGGTTGGGTAGGCTCAGGGAAAGGGAGGCCGAGAAGTCTGTTAATCCGGATGGCCAGCCCGGTTCGGTTCCTGCCGAACCTGAGGGGGTGCCCGCTGACCCGGGCGATACACCCTCTAGCAAGAGGAGCTCCGACTCCAAGGGGTCAGTTCCATCAGAACGGAAAAGAAAGTCGGCAGGTTCAGATCCAGAACTGCATACTCTAACCACCGATGAGATTGCTAAGGTGATTAGTATAGTGGAATCGCTCCGTCTGCTTCCGGCTGATCCGGCGCCTCTCGGTAGGCACTCGGTTCGGTCGGATCCTCCGGTTCCAGAATATGTCCCGGATGAGTATTGTGAACCAGAATGGGAAGGGGGGGAAGAAGAAGAAGAAGATGATGATGAATTTGGCGACGAAGGTCTGGATGAGCCCATCGAACCGGACATCTCCCCAGACAGGCCTTCTAATGTTTCCCCTCCCAGGCTCTCTGAGTCCCCTTCCCACTACTTGTTCTACAAGAAGGTGGATGATACTCTTCATCTTCCATTGGTGGAGGCTGTCAAGGAACAAGAAGAGCCTGACTTTGTGGAAATGATGGACATCCCAGAGTCCAAGAAGTTGTCTATTCCCATCCATAAATCCTTAGGGAAACAGACACTAAAAATATTGCAAACTCCAAATTCATTACCTCCTGTTGATAAAAAGATGGATAGGAGGTATATGCTTTCAGGCTCTGGCACAGAGTTTTTGTACCACCAATGCAGCCATGTTGGGGTAGTGCAGGCTGCATCCTGTGATAAGGCTAACATACCCTTGGCTTCACACCCCCAGATAAAGACTCTATGAAGTTTGATGCCATGGCCAAGAAACAATACTTGGCATCATCCTTGGGACTCAGGCAGGCTAATTATTTGGCCTAAACAGCCAGATACAAGAAGTCTAGATAGGACACTGTTCTGGAGTTGGCTAAACAGGCCTTCCCCCAGCTAGCCAATGAGCTGGAGGACGTGGCTGCTGATGGGATTGAGGTGTCCAAAATGCAATTCCATGCTGCTGTGGACTCAAATGATGTGGCATCAAGAGTCATGGCTACATCTGAGTCTCTTTGGAGACTGGTTTGGCTCAGATGTACTAGCTTTTCTTAGGACACCCAGGCTAAGACTATGGATTTCCCTGTGGTGGGTAATTCTGTGTTTGGGGAGCAGACAGAGAATTATATGAAAAAGATGGCTGAGTACCAGACCACATACAGGAGTGCACAGGCTAAAGAAAAGCAGGCAACTCCTCGGAAGCAGCAGGCTAGGGGCAGGTCCTTTCACAGGCCTTTCTTCCAAGCACAGGTCTCCTCTTCCTTTTCACAGAGGGGGTTCTTCAGAGGGAAAGACAGGAGGGGGATGAGCAGGGCTGCATCCTCTTCCCAGCCTAAGGCTTCTGCCAAGCAGACACCCTGAGGTGTCAGTCTGGGTCGACTCCCCATTGCCAGTAGGAGGCAGGCTGGCTTACTTCATCCAGGCCTAGAAGTCTGTTACCTCAGACAGGTGGGTCCTGGAGGTGGTAAGCCAGGGGCTGGTTCTCAGCTTTACAAAATTCCCAAAGCTGAGGGTCAAATCCTTTCCACTTGCAAATACATCTGAGACCACTGCTTTGGAAGAAGAGGTTTCTTCTCTTATAGCCCTCAGGGCTGTAGAGAGAGTTCCTACTCAACACATGGGCAAAGGTCTGTATTCCAGATACTTCCTTACCCCAAAAAAGACAGGGGAGTGGTGTCCCATCCTAGACCTCAGATACCTAAACAAGCACATCCTCAAACCAAAGTTCAAGATGGTGACTTGGAGTATATCTTCCATCTTTAAGGTCAGGAGATTGGTTAGCTTCCCTGGACCTCAAGGACGCTTACTTTCACATCACTATCAGGAGAAAGTACCTCAGGTTCGAATTGCCTTCAGGCTATTATCGGTTCAGGGCAATGCCCTGTGGCTTAACATCAGCTCCAAGGGTATTCACAAAGTGCCTAGCAGTAGTAGTTACTTTCCTCAGGAGACAAGGGGTCTCCATTTTTCCATACCTGGATGACTGGCTCATTGTGGGTCAGTCTTCAGAACAGGTCAACTCACATCTACAGGTTACCCAACAGTTGCTCACTTCTCTGGGTTTCCTTTTCAACCTACCAAAGTCTGTTCTCAAACCAGTACAGCTTCTCACCTTCATAGGAGTGGAGTTGGATACTGTGCAAGCAAAGGCCTTTCTTCCCTTAGTAAGGGTAAAGGCCTTACAGATCTTGCCTCCTCCTTCCACCTTCTTGTCTCTCATCCAGCAAGACATTTTCTTCAGCTCCTGGGCCACATGGCAGCTTCCACTGTGGTGGTACAGGGAGCCAGATTTCAAATGAGGGACATCCGGTTCCACCTGAGGTCCTTTTGGTCTCAGAAAAAAGATCCTGTAACCAAATTGATTCCAGTGACTCAGACTCTGATCCATGCTCTCCAATGGTGGTTGGATCAGGACAATCTCAGACAAGGAGTCACATTCATCAGTCAGACTCATTCAGTGGTATTAACCACAGATGCCTCTCTCCTGGGCTGGGGAGCCCACCTAGGAGCCCTTACGGCACAAGGTGTCTGGTCCCCTCAGGAGTCTCTACTTCATATCAATCTTCTGGAACTCCAGGGCAGTATTCCTGGCTATCCAAGCTTTCTTGGACTCAGTGAGGAACAAAGTGGTTCAGGTGAGGACAGACAACACCACCACCATGTGGTACATCAACAAGCAGGGAGGCACCCAGTCTATGGCCTTGTGCACGGAAGCCATGAAAATATGGTCTCTGGCTTATGCCCTGCAAGCATCCCTAGCAGCAGTCCATCTACCAGGGAAGGACAATGTGCTAGCAGATGCCCTGAGCAGAATATCTCAGGGCCACCACAAATGGGCCCTGGATCTCTTCATACTGAAGTAGTCTTCTCCAGGTGGGGCACTCCAGAGATAGATCTCTTTGCAGCCCCAGACAATCATCAACTTTCTTTTTTCTGCTGCAGGGCTCCAGTCATGGGCACAGTTCCCCTGGATGCTCTGGTTCTGGATTGGGGGGGGATTCCTTTATGCCATTCCTCCCTTTCCCCTGTTATTCAAGGTCCTGATCAAGATCAGGTCACAACCATGCAGGGTGATCCTGACTGCACCAGACTGGGCCAGACAGCCTTGATATCCTCTGTTGTTGTCCCTAGCAGTCCATCTTCCCCTATCTCTCTACAAGAGGCACAATCTGCTAACTTTCTCTCATGGGAGAATCTGGTACCCCAACCTTCAGTCTCTCAACCTCAAGGCTTGGCTCTTGAAGAGTTAGAGTATGCAGGTCTGCTCCTGTCTCAGGGGGTGCTGGATATTCTCAAATCTTCTTGAAAGCCTGCCACCAGAAAAACTTATAATTCCAAATGGAAGAGATTCAGTATTTGGTGTTCCAGTAAGAATGTCTTATGGATACTGCTGATCTGGCTGTAGTTTTGGATTATATGGTTCATCTTAATGGCCTAGGTCTTAGGCCAGCCACTTTAAAAGTTAATTTAGCAGCTGTATCTGCATTCCTGTCAGCAGGGAAGGCTCCCTCTCTGGCATCTCATCCTGTCTTCTGTAAATTCTTTAAAGGTTTGGTTCATACCAACCCTCCCTTTAGGGACCCTACCCCTGCTTGGGATCTTAATGTTTGCATTGCTCAGCTCATGCAATCCCCTTTTGAGCCGTTGGCTTCAGCCAAACTCAAGTTTCTGACTTGGAAAACTGTGTTCCTGGTAGCTATCACTTATGCCAGGTGTATTAGTGAATTACAAGCTCTGTCAGTAGAGCCAGATTTTATCTCATTTGATTGAGATAAGGTGGTCCTTAGAACCAGTAGGAGGTTCTTACCCAAAGTGGTCTCAGATTTTCATCTGAACCAGTCCATGTCTCTTCCTGTGTTTTTCACTGATCATTCTTCTTCAGGAGAAAGAAGAGTACATAGTTTGGATGTTAAGAGGGCACTTAGCTACTACATTGAGCATACTAAGGCACTCAGGTATGAATGCCCCATTAGTTTCTCACTTATGGTAAAGTGGGGAAAGGTAAGCCTGCTACCAAGAGAACTATTGCCAGGCGGATTGTCTCTTGTATACAATTCTCCTATGAAAAGCTAAGCAAAATACCCCCCTCAGGCCTGAGGGCTCATTCGACTAGAGGTACAGCTGCTTCCCTGGCTGCTGCCAAGAATATATCTTTACTGGAAATATGCAAAGCAGCCACCTGGAAAACTGTCCATACTTTCACCAAGCATTACTCTCTGGATATCCAGGCTGGGAGTGATGCTCAGTTTGGAACAGCAGTACTGCAGAGCCTATTCCCAAAATAGGTTCGGTACCTCCCTCCATGGCGGTACTGCTTGGTAGTCTGCATATGTCAGAATACAGCAAGACTTCATGTTATTTGAAGAAAGAATTACTCACCTTAGTAATTGTGTTTCTTCAAATGTTGTCTTGCTGTATTCTGACCTCCCTTCCTGCCTCCCCTCTCAGAACCTCTGCTTTACTTTTGTTACAATTGTTAAGATTTTACTGTTTTCTGTGTTTCTGCCCTTCTGCACAGCTGACTTGATTGGAGTTAGTGATTGACTGTTTGCATTGCAATATTTGTAATACTGTGAGTATTCACTGGCCTAAGAATTTGTCATAAGCCCTGAAATGAGAGCAGGTTACAGGCTGTGTATTGGACCTAGACAGTGCCTAGGGGGTGGAACTGGTTTTTCTTTTGTTTATCTCTGTGTGCCTTAAAAGGCCAGGCCAGACTGTGGCAGGAAGTGCTTACATCATAGCTACTTAACAGCCAATAGCTCTGGAAGAATCTTACAGACCTTGATAAAAGTACTAATTTTAGCAGGCTTATCAGATAACCTAATAGTCTTCAGGTGAAGCTACCTCTGGCTGGAAGCTGGAAGACTTAAGATTTGCAAGAAAGCGAGTTGTGCTTGCAACAGAGGGAGGTGAACCTTACAATTTACAATTGTCTTTGGTTTGAAGCAGATTCCTTAGGAAAGTTAATATTCTTCAGGTGGAGGATACTTCTAACTGAAGGGTGAAATAAGGAACTTAGAATTATCAGAAAAGGCAGTCTCTTAATCAACAGAGGGAGGTGGAGCTTGCTTTACTTTTGTTACAATTGTTAAGATTTTCAGTGCAGGAAGAGTTTAAACCCACAGAGGCTGAATACTGTTTTCAGTGTCTGCCCTTCTGCACAGCTGATGTGTTTTGGGGCTGACTGTTTTCAGAGCACTAGTCACCAGGCTGTTTTGGGGCTGGGGAGGTTTACCTGTGTCTGACTTGGATGTTTGGATTTTTCTCTGTTTGATTAGCAGGGTATTTTCTCTGTCAAATTGTCATGTAAGCATCTTGCTGACAGGAAGGCACTCATTGCAGCGGTAGGTCAGAGCTTTTAGCTGATTGTTTCGTGAGGGCACAGTTTAGGCTCCAAACCCTTCCCACCCCTCACCCCACCCACCCCGGAAATAGTTCATTTATACCTGGGGTTCTGACATTATTTCCTCAAGAGGGCAAGGTGCATGTCACTGTCATATCCTCTCCAGCACACTGCACTGACAATATAAGCATACACATTATATAAATACTTATATTTCTGTATAACACACCAATCACACACACACAAAAAAAAAACTAAACAAGGTAGACAGTTATGTGGGGAGTAGTACAATGTAATGACTGTGGGGCAGCAGTCTTCCGGGAGTCTTTCTGGAGGCTGAGATGCTGCCCTGTTTGCAGACAACTATCTGCCCTGAGGGAGGAAGTTGCCCGTCTTCAGGCCGCACTGGACAGTAGCAAGGGAACCTCCCCCATCCAGGGAGCACCAGAGCCACCACCACTACCTCAGAGGTTGTGAAGAAAGCATAGCAGTTGGACCACAGTGGGCTCAGGGAGGGTAAGGGTGGTGGAACAGAGGCACACCCAGTCAGTTGTTCCACTCCACAATCCATACACCATTCTGGGGGAGCATAGTTCCCTATGGATGCACCGCAGAGGAGACTAAGGAGGGTGCAGACAACTGTCACAAGGGAGGCCCTCAGGAAGGAGGCAGAGGGCACCACAGGGAAAGGAAGCAGCTCCTGGTGGGGGACTCAGTTATTAGGGGGATAGAACTGGGGGGAGCAGGGAAAACTGAAGTAAGGTGCCTGCCTGGTGCCATGGCTTGGAGGGACAGGAAGTGCATCCTTAGGATCACGAGAACAGTTGCACGGGAGTCTGAGCTGGACGTCATTGTCCACCTAGGGACAAATGACTTGGCTCATCATGAGATTAGAGCAGTGCAGAAGGACTTTGTAGAGTTGGGGAGGGGCTTAAGACAAGTAGCACACACAGTATCCTTCTCAGAGGTGCTGCCTGTCAGTGGCATGGGTGAGGTGAGGATACTTTGCACCATGCAGTTTAATGAATGGTTGAAAAAAATGGTGTGGAGCACAAGGGTTTGGCTTAATTGAGGACTGGGGTTCCACCTGGAGGGACACCAGCCTATACTGGCAGGATGGTCTGCATCTGTCCAGGAAGGGAACAAGTCTTTTGGGCAATCGGTTGAAATGCTTCATTGGCAAGCTTTTAAACTAGTCAAGGGCGGAGGCACTGATAAGCAGCAGGAAAATCCCAGCCTCCCCCTACAAAACAGGGTGCTAAATGAGAAAAAGACCAAGGTAGAAAGGTCAGTGGGGGATGCTGCTACAGAAGGTAAAGCCATCAAAAAATGGAGAGCAATGAGTACCAATGCCCGTAGTCTGGGTAACAAGCTTCCTGAATTAGTGGCCTTGATGGAGGAGGAACATCTGGATATCGTGGCAGTCACAGAAACATGGTACACACAGAATCATGACTGGGATGTAAACATACCAGGATACACTATCTAGAGGAGGGACAGGAAGGGTAAAAGATGAGGAGGAGTAGCTCTCTACATAAGAGAAAGAATCAAAGCAACAGAACAAAAGGGTAAACAGGGAGGAGAAGAAGCACTGTGGGTCAATTTGGAGGCAGACAATGGCACCACAATCCACACACGGGTTGTATACAGACCCCCCTCTCAGGGGGAGGAAATGGACAAGGATATGATAGAAAGTATACTTAGAATGGCAGATAAAGGGGAGATATTGCTGATGGGTGATCTGAATATGCCAGATGTTAACTGGAGTGCAGTTGCAGCAGCCACTTCTAAGAGTGGGGTTAATCTAGATGCCCTACAGGGAGCATGCCATAGACAACTAGTATTGGAACCCACTCAAGAGGGAGCAATCTTAGACCTGGTCCTCTGAAATGGAGATGGAGAGAAGATCACAGATATAGAAGTGGGTAGCCATCTGGGAACTAGCGACCATCGAACAGTATGGTTCACAATAAACACAGCAATAGAGTCAAGCCATACAAAGGCAAAAGTACTGGACTTCAGGAGGGCTGACTCTGCCAAAATGGGTGAATGCCTAAGGAATGCACTAGCAAATGGGCAGGAAGGAGGGGTGGAAGAACAATGGGGAATAATAAAAACTGCCATCACAGAGGTAACAAGCCTTTGTGTGAAGCAAATAAAACAAAATGATGTAAGAAACCACTATGGTTCTCAAAGGAGGTGGCAGTGAAGGTTCAAGAGGAAAAGAAAGCATTTAGAAAGTACAAGGAATCACAGAAGGAGCAGGACGGAGGAGTGTATCAGTTAAAGCAAAAGGAAGCTGGGAAGGCAGTCAGAACAGCAAAGGCCCAAACTGAGGAAAAGGTAGCTAACTCAGTTAAGAAGGGGGATAAAACCTTTTTTAGGTACATCATGGAGCGAAGGAAGACTAAGGGAGGGATAGTGAGGCTTAATAAAGGGAGGGGTGGGCAGAGGGTGACTGTGAAAAGGCAGAGATACTAAACAAATATTTTTGCTCAGTATTTACAAATGAAGAGAGGAAGGTACCTAAAACAAACAATAGAAACACTCTGGATACAAAAGTTGATACCAGCCCATTTACAGAAGAAAGGGTTCTGAAAGAACTCTTAAAACTGAAGGTGGACAAAGCAATGGGGTCTGATGGGATTCATCCCAGAATTCTAAAAGAACTAAGGGTAGAACTAGTGACACCACTGACTACCCTCTTTAACAAATCATGGGAGGATGGGGTGGTACCTGAGGACTGGAGGAGGGCCGATGTGATTCCCCTTCACAAAAGTGGGAGCAGGGCAGAAGTGGGAAACTACAGACCAGTTAGTTTAACCTCAGTGATAGGGAAAATGATGGAATCACTTCTGAAGGAAAGAATTGTCGAGTACCTAGAGGCCAGAGGGGCAGAGGACCCAAGGCAGCATGGATTCACAGCGGGAAGGTCATGCCAGATGAATCTAATAGATTTCTTTGACTGGGTGACCAAAGTAGTAGATCAGGGAGGGGCTGTGGACATGGCCTACCTAGACTTTAGCAAGGCATTTGACTCAGTCCCATACAAAAGATTAATATACAAGTTAGCCAGCCTGGGAGTGGTTCCCAAGATGATAGCCTATGTACAGAATTGGCTGGAGAATAGGACACAGAGGGTAATAGTAAATGGAGTCCACTCTGAAGAAAGGGGGGTTACTAGTGGGGTGCCACAGGGTTCAGTATTAGGACCGGTCCTCTTCAATGTCTTTGTAAGCGACATTGCAGAGGGACTGGAAGGAAAAGTATGTCTCTTTGCAGATGACACAAAGATCTGCAACAGAGTTGATGCACAAGGTGGGGTGGAAAGGGTGAGAAGGGACTGGGCAAGGTTAGAGGAATGGTCAAATGTATGGCAGCTTAGATTTAATGCTAAGAAGTGCAAGGTAATGCACCTGGGAAACAAAAACCCAGGGGAAGAGTACACAGTGGGGGTTGAGACACTAACAACAACAAAAATGGAAAGGGACCTGGGGGTAGTCATATCAGATGACTTAAAGGTGGGCAAGCAATGTGAGAGGGCAGTAAGGAGGACTGGGGGGATACTGGGATGCATAGGGAGAGGCATCACCAGTAGAAAACAGGAAGTTATTATCCCTCTGTACAGACAGCTGGAGAGACCCCATCTGGAGTACTGTGTGCAGTTCTGGAGACCAAATCTCAGCAAGGACATAGACAAGATGGAAGCTGTCCAGAGGAGGGCAACTAAAATGGTGCAGGGTCTGCACCAGAAGACATATGAAGAGAGACTAAAGGAGCTTAATATGTATAGCCTCGAGGAAAGGAGGGAGAGGGGGGACATGATAGAAATGTTCAAGTACCTCAAGGGAATCAACAAAGTCCAAGAGGGTAGCATCTTTCAAAAAAAGAGGTGTGCAAGAACAAGGAGGCACAATTTGAAGATGGGGGGGTGGCTCAGAGGTAATGTAAGGAAGTATTTTTTCACAGAGAGGGTTGTGGATGCATGGAACGGTCTTTTGGAGGAGGTTGTGGAATCAAAAACAGTGATTGAATTCAAGCATGCATGGGACAACCATAAGGCAATTCTAGGGGGTGGGGGTAGAAAGAAGTAGGCTGCTGGTTAACTAGGATCTGCAGCTTATCCATTAGGTAGGGAAATGGGCAGACTGGGTGGGCCAAGTGGTCCTTATCTGCCATCAAATTCTATGTTTCTATGTTTCTATTTGGGAAATGGGCTGGCAGGTACAGTGTTGCACCTCAGGGGTGTACTTGTCACTCCTCCTTTTTAGAGAGGGGGAGTAGGTTATCATTATGTTGTTTTCTGGTAGCTTTATGTTGGTTCACTACCTGGTTTTTATTTTTGGTTTCTTGACTTGAGTCTTTGGGGGAGCCAAATCAGTTGTTGCCTGCTGGCCTATTCTTTTACAATTTCCACTTTGAATAAGTGTAGTTAGTAATAGCTCATAAGAATCTAATGGTTACACTTTGAAGTGCTGCAGACAGAGGTCTGAAACCAATCTTGAGCCCAGCGTTCTATGCTCTCTGCATAGAGTTAACTCTTTCCTCTCCAGAGCAGTTCAAGTGCTGGGGCTAATCATGTATGTCAGAATACAGCAAGACTCCACTAGAAGAAACACAATTACTAAGGTGAGTAATTTTTCTTTCACTCCAACATAGGATTAGTTACTAGTGGTGTCGCTCAAGGGATCTGTGTTGGGGCGCCCTCGCTTTTTCCCTATTCATCTTGGATATGACAAACTTGTAGCAATTTCTCTATAAAATTTGCCAATGACACCAAAGTGGCAGCAAAAGTTACCACCGACCATGACATATGTACACTAGAGAAAGATTTAGTCATACTAGAAGAATGGGCACTCGATAATAATATGACTTTAACACTGAGAAGTATGTAATCATGCACTTAGGAGATACAAATGCTAGACATCAGTATTGGGTAAACGGTGTTGCCCTAAAAAATGTCTCCACTGAACGGGATCTTGGGATTATTATTTTATCTAATTTGTCCTTTACTGAACATTGTAATGATATAGTTAAAAAATGTAATAAAGTAATTTGGTGTATAAAAAGAGCTTTTACCTCTAGTGACAGAAGCTGCATACTGCCAATCTACAGAGCTTATATGCGTCCACACTTGGACTACTGCTCAGCTCTTTGCAGCCACTTCTATGGGCGATGTGATAAAACTAGAAAGGGTACAGCGATGTACAACAAAAATAATAAATAATATGCAAACAAAAAGCTTTGAGAAGAGACTAACGGAGTTACAACTGTATCCCCTGGAACTTCGGAGAACATGAGAGGACATACTATTAATGTTTAAAATATCTAGGGGACCCTGCATTAATGAAAGAATTAGGGATGATTTTAATACAAAAGTGTGTAATTTAGGAAGTCACAAATATCAGTTAACATTAACATATCCAAAGAAAAACAAAAGACGCTTCTTTTTTACACAAAGGATTATACCAATTTGGAATGCACTCCCTGATTATATAGTAGCTGTAAAAAGCATAGAAATAAAAACAAAAGAAATAGACAAGTGTTTATTAAATCTATGAGTAAACATTGCCCAGCTTTGCTGGAGGTGTGCTTACATGGGCTTTGGCCTGCTGTACACCTAACTCTCCTAGTATGAATCCTAGTATGAATGAGTACTGCATGGGTTGTTGTGGTGTGGCTGCCATGCAGCAAGTCACTCTGAAGCATGACTGTGTTCAGCAGCAAGTGGGTAATACTGTGGAGTCGACACTCATTTTTCAGTACTGCCTGTGTCATTGCACTGTGGCATCACCCATGCATGGCATATGTTTATATGAGCTAGGATTGAGGTTGACAGTAAATAACAACAGGGATACCCAAATGCCGTGTTCCTGTGGGTGTGGTCAATCACCCTCAAATGTATCCTCATTGAAAATGGGTTATGTGTATACTGGAACATGTATGGCCATTGCAACTCAAAAAACATGCTTTCATGGAGACATGCCTTGCAAGTATAAATATTAATGTTGCAATTATGTTTAACTACCAATATCAGGAACCAAAATGTCCAGTTTCTTATTAGGGGTAACATGGTGGTTAGGTGCTGTGCAAACCCTACATAGATGTGGCTGTGTACTTAAGCAGCAGTTGTAACATTCTGAATGACTGCAATGTGCACTACTGTGCAGTTTGCCACTGCCCATGAGGTATATGTACACAGAAGTTTGGCTGCTGAACTCTTCTTTGTCTTCGGACATAACTCCTTCTGGAGTGTCCTAAGGTGCTGATTGCAGATGCCCCACCATCTTTTGAAATTTAACCAATGATGACATGAAAGGAGCAATACTCACCAACCTTGGTATGATACTGCTGTGGAACCTTCTCAAGAGTAAACGTAAAGACAAGGACTGAATAGTTCTCATACCTCTTTCTCTATGTTGCAGCATTATGTTATCAGCTCTGGAATTTAATGAAAACAGTGACCGGCCTGAGTTGGTTGACAGCAAGGGTGAAGCAAAGTGAAGGGTGTTGTACCCAAATACAGAAAGGGAGATGGCATAATGAAGGAGGTGAAGGTGCCATGTACGTACAGTAAGTATTACCGTTTATTAACAGTCACTGTTATGAAGCCCCCTTACCATGTCATTGCCTTTCTCAATGTACCACAATGGGGTGCATATATTTGGCAGTCATTGCTCTGTCATGTGCTGCTGCTTGAAATTCAGGTATGCATACTGGGCCCACAGTCATCACGTGATGATGGGTAAGTATGAGGGCACCGTGTGGCCAGTGTACCAGGTAGTGCCAACAGAGAGCAACAAAACACAGTGGGAAAGTCTTTGTACCTTTCTATGTTATGTATATATTTGTGGAGTACACAGTCTGGAACCTAAGTTCCTGCTTCTGTGGCCTGCATGCGGAACATGCACTCGTTTTGTTTGATGTCCACATGGTGATGACTGTCTAGCAATGGAACAGCAGCAGTCATCTTGTTGTACAGTGTTCTAGCCAAGTACTGCTGGTCACACACAGAGCACAAGGAGTGTGTTATCATGCCACTGGAAGTACCATATCAGCATGGGTCTGAACTCATACTGTCTGACTTTGTACACAACCACTTGTTAAATAGCCATGTGTAACTTGTCACACACATCTGTGTCCACGACAGGTGCAGACAGATTAATGCAACGTGCTTTGGAAATGTGGTTGGTTATCTTTGGAGCTATGAATTGTACTGGACATCAACGCGGTTCACGTCCAAGGACATGTACCGCTGCATGTCATAGTGTTCTGGACAGTATATTGATGCCATGATTGAAGAGCAAACAAAATGGCAGCAGAACTGCTCAGAGATTTGTGTGTAACTTGGCCGCTGTTCAACAAATGATGTAATGCAAGCCGTGACAGTGAATGTGTCCTGACGCCGCCTGTTGGGGAGCCAACAATGACCTTACAATTACTTTGTGCCAGCAACCTCAACCCACTCCACCAAATGAGTAACGAGATTGAGGACATGTAGTAGTTTACAATGGACAAGCCTATTTAAAGCAGTGCCACATATCTTGACCGGACAGGTATGTAGATGAGTTCATCACACATCCAGGTAGTGTATGCCAAAAGTTTTACAAGTCAGAGTTACACTTCCATGACACCATGACTGCACACCACAATCTCATTTGCTCATTTTGTCAATGCCATCATTGCTGAGCACCACTGATGAGGAATGAGATTGTACATCACTGAGCCAGTCATTGTGGAGAAATGATGGCCCAAAAGGTGGCGAAGCCACACTTCAGTGTACAGTTACTTCTAGGACTGGACTGTGACACACACACACACACACACCATTGTGTCTCCCACTGCATGGCTACGAGACATACTCATGCCAGTGAGTCTCACAACAGCAGTGTGTGATGACATTGCAGAATAAGGTGAAAGAGGTACTCTCCCACTACCTGTAATATTCACTACAGTGAAGAGGAACCTGTTGCTTACATTACAGAAATGTGTGTAGTGATAGCGTAATGACAGTCCGTGTATATTATCTCTTTACACAGATTACGTGTCCCCAGTCATGGAAGAGGTAATCTCACTCTGCAACAAGTACCCAAGCTGCGGTCAAGCCATTGATGTTGTGCAGCAAACAGAACAGAAAGCACCTAAACCCCTTTCAGAAATGTTTCCAAGGGCACCCAAAGCAGACATAGTTCAACGTCACAGAAGCCGGTTTAACAGGTCTGTCATGGTCAGGTACCGCCTACTTTGTTATAATGAATGTGTCCATGATGTAGTAACATTCAGCAGTGTGGGGAGACAAAAACAATGGCAATATCTGTTGTAACTTCAGAGTTTATTTTTCATGTTTATGTAGCACAGAAACTGTTCAGTGGCCTATGGATGGCCATTATCACAGAGCTCAGAAAGAGATAGTTTGTAGGCAAATACTGCTTTTCAAACCAGGATATCAGTGCAATGATCTGGACAACTTCACTTTCAGTCATTAATGATTTCTCCAGAGGACACAAAAACAATGGCCACAGTGATGAACTCTGCCATCACACCTTTCCTTGCCTGGCAGTTTTGAACAGCAACGCTTGGACAGTGACAGTGATATTTCCTCCTGTTGTCTAGCTTACAACTAACGAAGGCAATAGGTCAGGGGTTGAAATTAACATACACAGCCTATTCCATTTGCAAGTAGGAATAGGATAGTGCATGTAATTTTCTCTCCTGCATGCACAGTAGTGTATGTAGTTTGGTACTTGGTTTTCTGGCCGCAGTAATAACAGGCGCCACAAGGGGTACAGGAGAAACTGGAGGAAAGCAGGCTTAAGCTTTTTTTTTGTTCCCCCACTGGACATCAGCGCCATGTGGTCGTGCCTTTTTTTCCAGATGTCAGCACCGTGCAGCCACACATGAACTGCCGAGGATAGCCAACGAAGTCTGACTCAAGAGAAGACAACTGGAAGTGGCCAGGGCCAGATTAAGGCATAGGCACTAGCCTAGGGCCCCCACATGCCATAAGGCATTAACAATCCCTAAAGTATATTTACTACATACAAATTTCTTTCTTTTTTTTTGTTATGGACTTGACTGCTGAATAAGATGAACAATGCAGGAGCTGAACTGTGCTGGGAATCTCACCTCCTGATAGGTGTTAAGTACAGGTGATAGCCTCAGAGTTACTGCAGCCAGATTAACCTTGAATGTGTAAACAGGCCCTTTCCTTTGCTTTGTCTGCTTGAATGTGAAGCTCACCTCCCTGATTAGGTGTTAAGTACAGGTGAGAGCTTTGTGGGGCTCCAGACAGACTGACCTTTAAGGTGAAAATAGGCTTTTTTCCTTTGCTTTGACTCCCACCTGCCTGGTATCCCAGGTGGGAAGAAGTAGCTAGAAAGATCTCTGCCCCCCCAATAGGGAGAGTGACTGGTGCAAATCTTAAATGAGGGCCCCCTGCAGTATTTTGTCCACTGCTTGCCTCATCTTGTTTTTTTTTGTCAATATCTTTTTGATTTTTCTTTCAAAACAAAAATTACAAACAATACTTTCATTAAATAAGATAGTAACAGTTATCATGTTACAGCACATATAACTAATAATGAAGAATAAAAAAACCTCATAAGGTGCTAAATTATATAATAAGCTGTACTGAAGGATTGCCACTTCCTATACATTTAAACGCCAACCACTCTATTGATATTGTAACTAAAAAAGAGGGTATGAAATTCTGCATTTTATACAATCAGGAGATGTAGTCTTGCACATACTACCTAGAAGTTGTATAATAATTCTCGGTGTCTAATTCAATATTATGTGGTTTACATTCCCCTATTGTTCTTTTTGGAATTAGTATCCATTCCTTATTAGGGAAAAAAGGAAGATTTAAGGAAAGAAGGAAGATATGGAAATAAGTAAGAGAGAAAGAGAATACAGAGAGCTATTCTGAAATCTAATATTTCTCTGAAACAGTAACAAACATAGAACATGAGGAATCAATTTTATTTTTGTTTAAAAGTAATCTATTGTTTATAAAAGTGCTACGTAAATAAACCTATTTAATAGTAAGAAATGTATATATTGTTCCCCATTTACATTCAAAAACTTGTTTCTGCCCTATTATGGAGTGTGCTGTCTTCTGTAGACATAAGATTTCTAGGCATTCACTCCTCCACTCCGACATTGAAGGTGCTTCATCATCTATCCAATTCCTAAGAATGACATTTTTAACTGAAGCTGATATGACTTGAACAGTATATTTGTGTCCTTTAGTCCATAAAGCAGCATTTTCAAAGTGTCCTATAAAACATGTTTCAAGATTTAGTTTGTTCTGGAACCCTGGCATATCGTCAGAAAGTCTAATAATGCTGAGCCATAAGCTTTGAATTTTGTCACATTGCCAAAACATATGAATTAAGTTAGCATTTTCTGCTCCACATTTATTACAGGTGGAAGAGTTACAGATGCCCATCTTAAATAAATGATATGGTGTGTAAAATAAGTTATGTAAGGATTTAAATTGCACTAGTTTCATATTGACTGTCTTAAAACATTTTAAGAACGGTTCCAAATAGTTTCCCAATCCAAATTTTCTACATTTTTCCTAAAACGTTTGACCACCATCTAATATTTTCTTGATCTATACCCTTATACATTCTATCATTAATTTATAACTAAATAGATGAGTGTGTCTGCACACATGCAAGAAAAGCTATGGTGTTCTCATTAGTCTTAGTTTTGCTCAGATCGTTGTGATAATGGCTTAGTAAACTTGTTACATAGAAACATAGAAACATAGAAGTTGACAGGATAAGGACCCAAGGCCCATCCAGTCTGCCCATTTCTTTTCTACCTTATAAATGTGCCATCGGCCTTTGCTCTATCAGTGGCCTATCTATTCATAGTCATTTGTATTGCCCCTTATGCCTATCCCATGCCTGTTTGAAGCCCGCACTGTATTCATAGCCACCACTTCTTGTGGTAAGCCATCCATGCATCCACCACCCTTTCTGTGAAAAAGAATTTCCTCACATTCCCCTTAATCGGCCCCTCTAATCTCATGCTGTGTCCTCTTGTCCTGCTATTTTTCTTATATTTAAACATGTTAGACTCTTTCACCTTGTTAATGCCCTTAAGGTGTTTGAATGCCTCGATCATATCACCTCTCCCTCCTTTGCTCAAGGGTATACATATTGAGCTCTGTTAATCTGTCCTCATATGTCTTCTGATGCAGTCCCTGCACCATTTTGGTTGCCCTTCTCTGGACTGCCTCAATTTGGTTAATGTCCTTGTGAAGGTGTGGCCTCCAATACTGCACGCAGTACTCCAGATGGGGCCTAACCAGTGTCTTGTAAAGAGGGATTATTACCTCCCTCTTACGGCTTGTGATACCCCTACTAATACACCCTAACACCCCCTAGCCTTACCTACTGCTTTAGAGGTCTGCTTGGATGATTTCAGGTCATCAGTGATGATGATGCCCAAGTCTCTTTCTTCCTTTGTGACTGTTAGCAACTCCTCTCCCAGCCTATAGGTGGCTTCAGGGTTTCTCTTCCCTATGTGCATGATTTTGCACTTCTTTGCATTAAATCCCAGTTGCCACTCTTCTGACCATTTTCTAGTTTATCCAGATCTCTTCTCATTCTGCCCACCCCATCTGGATCATCTGCTCTGTTGCAGATCTTGGTGTCATCTGCAAACAGACAAGCCTTACCCTCTAGTCCATCTGCAAGGTCACTAATGAAGATGTTGAAGAGGACTGGCCCCAGGACTGATCCCGAGGTACCCCACTTGTGACTTGCATCTCTTCTGACTGTATACCATTTACCACCACTCTCTGTTTTCTGCCCGTCAACCAGTTTGCCACCCAGTTGACCAGCTTCTGACCCACCCGAGCCTACCCAGCTTATTTATCAATCTTCTATGTGGAACAGTGTCAAAAGCTTTGCTGAAGTCAAGGTAGGCGACATCAACTGCTCCCCTTGGTCCACCACTCTGGTTATCCAGTCAAAGAAATCTATGAGATTAGTTTGACAGGACCTTCCTTTTGTAAACCCATGCTGTCTTGGATCCTGTGCCCCTATGGATTCCAGGTGTTGCACTATCCTTTCCTTAATGAGTGCCTCCATAATCTTGCTCACTACTGAGGTAAGCCTGACTGGTCTGTAGTTCCCTGCCCCCTCCCTGCTACCACTCTTGTGGAGCGGGATCACATGAGCCCTTCTCCAGTCTTCTGGGACCTCTCCTGTGCTCAGAGACTCACTAAACAGTTCTGCTAATGGCTCTGCTAGTTCCACCTTTAGCTCCTTAAGTACCCTGGGATGTATGCCATCAGGTCCCATTGCCTTATCCACCTGAGCTTAGCAAGCTCTTGTGGACCCTTTCTTTTGTGAAGGGGGTAGTGCTCACCTCCCTCCCCCCTGTGTCCATGATGCTGAGCTGTGGGCCCTGCCCTACCTTCTCTTCAGTAAATACTGAGCAAAAGTATCTATTTAGGATAGATGCCTTTACAGGGTCCTCCTCCTCACATGCTCCCTTTTCTCCATTAAGCTTTGCAATACCCCCTCTGGACTTTCTCCTTTCACTAATGTATCTATAGAAAGTCTTGTCACCTTCTTTTACTGTTCGTGCTAGTGTTTCCTCAGTTTGGGACTTTGTCTGCCTTACTGCCTTCCCTGCTTCCCTTAGGGAAGTTTGGTATGCCTCCCTATCTTCATCCCTCTGTGTTCCCTTATATTTCCTGAAGGCCAGCCTTTTGGCTCTGTCCTTTTCTGCTACTGTATTTGAGAACCAAAGTGGTTTCCTTCTTCTTTTGCACTTCCTTTTCTGTCTAACACAATGGGATGTTGCTTCAAGTACTGCATCCTTAATGCTTGCCCAACGTGCCTGTACCCCCTCACCTGTGTTTCTTTTTGCCAGGGCTAGCTTAACTCTGTTGGCCATCTTATCAAAGTCAGCTCCTCTGAAGTCCCATATTTTTGCCTTGGAATGGGATGATTTAGATGTAGTAGCCACATTGAACCATACCATGTGATGGTCACTGGCCCCAGGTGACCTTCTACCTGGAGATCTGTGATCCCTTCCTTGTTAGTCAGTACTAGATCTAGGATAGCCCTGTCTCTTGTGGGTCGCTGTACCAGTTGTTTGAGGCCCTCCCCCTGCAGGGAATCCACTATGTGTCTAGTTCTGGTAGATGTTCCTGCTGGTATTGACCAATCTGTATCCGGCATGTTGAAGTCTCCCATTATCAGAACCTCCCTTTAGCTGTCATGTTTTGTATATCTTCTAACAGTAATGTGTCTATGTCCTCCCCTGGTCTGGGGGCCTGTAGACAACCCCAGTTCTTATGGCTGTCCCATTTCCTGTTTCAGGGTGACCCACAGTTCTTCTGGCTCCTTATGTGTATTCTGAATTTCTGTAGCTTTGATATTTTCATTGACATACAGGGCCACTCTCCCCCTTTTGCACCTGGTCTCTTCTGAACAATACATAGCCAGGTAGTGAAGTTTCCCAAGCGTGGTTACTGGTAAACCACATCTCACTAATTGCTACTATGTCCAATTTAGCCTCTGACATTATTGCCTGCAGGTCTGGGATCTTATTTCCCAGGCTGTGAGCATTTGTGTACATGATTTTCCATTGGCCAGATTTTGGTGTGTTAGTTGTTGGGTGAGGTTTGGCATTACCCCTGTGCGTCGTATGGGGAGACAAACCTTTTTTCTTACCTGGTGATGCAAATGAACTGCAAACATGCTGAATCCCTGTTTGACCACTAGCTGAGGGGGGAGGGGTGTTCTTCCCATTCGACGTATGGGGTGCTACACCCCTCTCCCCATTTGCTAGTTTAAATATTCTGCAAAGACGTCAAACTTCTGCCCCAATGCACTGACTCCCTCCTTAGTCAGATGCAGTCCATCAAATTTAAAGAACTTTCGTTCCCAGAACTGTTGCCAGTTCCCTACAAATCTGTGTCCTTTTTCCTGGCACCAGCCCTTGAGCCACGTGTTTAGCTCCCCTATCTCCCCTTCTCTGACCTTCTGTCCATCTGCTCCCCTCCCCAGACTGGCAGGATCTCAGAGAAGGAGATGCTGGACGAAATAGATGATAGTTTGTCACCCAGCCTGGTCAGGTGTTCCTTGGTCTCCACAACTGACCGGCTGGTGAGATCATTAGTCCCTATGTATACTAGGACATCAATGTTTTCTCCTGCTTTGTGAACAATTTTAGCAATGTGGTCAGTGTCTCTCCATGCTGATGTACCTGGGAGACATCTGACCATTACCCCTGGCTGGAGATGGGTATCAACTCCCCGAATCATGGAGTCTCCTATGATCAGAAGTTTTTTGAATTTCCTTTTTGCTTTTTTTGTTTTGGTTCCTGATTTGGGTGAGTTTTGTTGTGCTAGCTCCTGTGCTGCAGTGTCCTGCTCTGCAGTGTCTTCTGCCTCTTTGTTTGATTTCAGAGCTAGGGCAGATACCTGTTTATAGTGTTTATATGTTTCTTGGAGGTAATATGTTGGAGAGCAGAAGTGATGGGGCACCGATTTGCCCCTCTAACCATCTGCCAACCTCCTGGACCAACTACCCTCTGCGTCGAGGTTTTCTGTTGGATGCTGGGGAAATGGCGGGTGGTTCTTATAATGTATTTCCCCTGAATATGAAATTTGAGGCGTGCAATCTCTGCCCATGCTGCCCGGAGCTGAGCCCTAAGATCTCAAAGGCCCAGCATGTAGGACAGTGTCCTAAATCCTGTAAGACTGTCCTTCTGAAAATTGTTCCACAGTACCTGCAGTTAATGATATCCATTCCAGATAAGTTGCTGGGTTTATAACCTAGCCAGAGTAATTAGAAGGAAAAAGGAAAAAAATGCAAGTAATGGTTTGATTGTGTTTTGTTTAACTTGTTATAACAAGTTAAATTACTAGTGCCCTGTAAATGAGCTCACCATGTGGAGGCCCACTGATCCACCCTTCCTGCTCTGCCACAAGAAATGTCACAACTGTGGTACCCTATAAAAGGGGTGTAGTGTGGGGTGGTTGGGGATGAGGGTGGGTGGCTGGGCCCTTCCCCTGCCGAAAAAGAAGAACCACAGATGAAAGAACAAGGAGGTAAGAGCAGAAACAATTAGTCAACAGCAAATGCAGCAACCCTGAAAGCTTATCCAAATGTTAGATAAAACTGTAAAACCTGTAAAGCACCACCTGTAATAATTTCAGAGAAGATATACACTGTAAGAAACACTTTGCTACAGAGAAAAATAAAGCAATGAAATGTTAGCAACAAACAGTAGCAATCCCTGTGAGTAAAAATAAAAACAACACCACACAGTAAATCTGCTTAGCCAAAATAAGTCTTAATCCTTTTCCCTTGCTCTGGTAAGTTTCTCTACTCTGCCTTTCAAGCAGTCTTAGAAGGAAAGAGCTCAGGTGAAGCTAGGTGCCTTGGCCAGCAAACCAAGTCTTCTACCTCCAAGATATCAACTAACCTGACTTTTTAACCCTTCTTTCTGTTGGAAATTACTGACAGTTTGTCACCTCCACCCCCCACATACACACCTAATTCTTTGGAAGAGCTGTGGGAGGAAAGCAATTAGCTCCTTCAGTGTGAGAAGGAGACTGAAACACCTCTGAGACAACAAACCTTTTCAAAAAAAAAAAAAAAAAAGAATAAAATAAAACACAGTGTCAAACAGTAATTTTGCTTAGCCCAATGATAAAAGAGTCACAAAAATGTAAACTCCACCTGTAATACAGTAATTTCAGAGAAGATATACCCTGTAAGAAACACTTTGCTACAGAGAAAAATAAAGCAGTAACAGAAGATATACCTTGCAAAAGACAATTTGAATCAGAAGATTACTACAGTAATCTGTTAGCGCACACCTGTAGGCACACCTTGTAATAATGCAGAAGAAGGTATACAAGCAACAACAATTTGAATCAGAGAAAAATAAAGCAATGAAATGTTAGCAACAAACAGTAGCAATCACTGTGAGTAAAAAATAAAAACAACACCTCACAGTAAATCTGCTTAGCCAAAATAAGTCTTAATCCTTTTCCCTTGCTCTGGTAAGTTTCTCTACTCTGCCTTTCAAGCAGTCTTAGAAGGAAAGAGCTCAGGTGAAGCTAGGTGCCTTGGCCAGCAAACCAAGTCTTCTACTTGTGAGAGAGACATATTTATAATAATCTTGAGGGTAATTCATATTTTTGTACCATGGATTTAAATGGGGTCACTGCATCACAAACAATAATGTCTCTAATGTTGGATATACCTTCTCATACCAGTCTCTAAAATGCACTAAGCACCATCCATCAAAATATTAGAATTACCCCATAGATTTTGCATAGTAGAGTAATGTCCATTTTTAAAATATTTTTCCACACAGATATTTTATTTTTAATATTTTTAAAAGGTTTAGCAAAAATCAAAGTTGAAAAATTAATATTTTGTGTATTTAGTATATCTCTTTCCATAGATAACCATTCTGGTATCTCTTGCCCATTATTCGAATTATAAAGCCATTTCACAGTCTGGGACATCCTACAGGCTAAATAATATAAGGAGAAATCAGGGAACTTCAACCCTCCATTTCTTTTAAGTCTAGACAATTTATTATGAGCCATCCTGCATCTCTTATTATCCCACAAGAATCTATTCACACAACCTTGTAACTCCGAGAACCATCTTTTGGGTATAAAGAAAGGAAGCATTTGAAATATGAATAATACTTTGGGTAGAACATTCATCTTAACTGCCTCCGCTTGCCTCATCTTGTGCATTTGGGGGGGCCCTGTCATTCATACTGGAAGGATCAGAGCGCCAGCAGAGCCAGTTCCACGTTCCAGATGCCTCTCATTAGCACATGGATGTTCTTTGACATGCCGTGGTCCTGGATCACGTAGTAAGCAAACAGAAGTTGTGGTTCACAAATCCAGGTATTATGAGTCTACATGTTTTCCAGGTTCTTGGCTTGGGGCTGTAATCACTAGGCTTCACTGCCTAATGTTTTAATTATTTTTTACACTCTTTGACTGGAATTGGATTATCATTTTTAAATGCAAGTCTCCTCTCAGGCAAAATTAGTGGAGGGTTCATGATTGAGTTTGGGTTGGGTTGTCATGAAAATGATCATCAAAGTTATGAAAAAAAGAAAAACTAAGGCTGAATTTTCTAAGTCCTTTAACAGTACTATATTGCAATTCACAAACAGTGTGGCTAAGCCTGACCTTTAACACCACCTACAAAACCACATTTTAATGATGCAAAGTAGCAAAGAGGCTACAGTGCTATTGATAGGCTTACAATGCCATCAGGGGCAGCAGTGGCCTTTAGATCATATCTGTTTAGTTTGCAGGCAACTACAGTATATATGTTATGGAGCTATATACATACAATACTATCCCCATTATGTTAAACAGCCTGCAAAGTAAACAACCCTTTCCCTCTGTGGTTTTGTTGGTGGGGTTATATCAGGAAGTAAGACTGAACTTGCAGTAAGTTAAGTAGCGTAAGAAAGGCGGCAATCAGCCGATGACCCAGGTTTGGGAACAGACCCAGGTCACCAGGGGTCAGCTGGGGGAGGAAGGATTGAGCATCCCAATGGATGCTCTCTTCCTCCAGAGAAGGGGGTTACCAGCCAGCGATACCCATAGCGTTGCTGCCTGTGAAAACATGGGTGGCAAGGCACAACGGCTCCTGAAGGGAGTTGCGTGGGGAAGGCGCTGTGGAAGCTTGATGGTGGCATGTGCAAGCACACCGTATGTCTTGACGCAAGTCCTTTGTGTCAGCACCATCAGGGGTAGGGACGAACCAGGAGAAAAACCAAAGGCAAAAAATGTCCTGGTAGGGAGCATCATGATGCTGGGTTGCCAGTACATTGGGGCCCAGCCGACAAGACCAGAGGAAAGGTTCCTCCAGGCTGAGACCAGGGGAAAGTAAAAAAAAAAAAGATGGCAATCATGTATGCTGAGAGTAGTCTTGCGCGTACAGTGATCCCTCAATTATACACCAAATGTTTATACAAAACAATAGTTATTCCTTTGCCACTTATTATCTCGCACCCCTTATTATCCACCCAATTTTGCTTGAATGAAAACAGGTGGATAGTCAAGGATGCACTATAGATTATCAATCAGACTGATACCAAACAGTATGTGACACACACTTGGGGAAAAGGGAGACTAGAGAATGGTGTGCACTGTCACTAATATGATGCTACTGTAAAAGTGAATAAAGCAATGGGTCCTGACAGAGTATACCCCAGTGTGCTGAGGGAACTCAAGAAATAGCTCACTGCACCTCTGACAGCCCTTTTCAATCTGCCTCTGAAAACAGGTGTGGTTTCAGGAGACTGGAGGAAGGTTGATGTCCCACTGCACAAAAGTGAAAGCAGAGAGGAGGCAGGGAATTATGGACCTGTCAGCCTGACTTCAGTAGTGGACAAGGTTATGGAGACACTGCTGAAAGAGGTTGGTGGAGTATCTGGAAGCCAGTGGGCTGCAGGATCTAAGGCAACATGGGTTCAGGGGAGATCCTGCCAGACTAACCTGATCGAGTTCTTTGATTGGGTGACCAGGGTAGTGGATCGGGGGAGGGGGTAGACACGGCATACCTGGACTTCAGCAAAGCTTTCAATCCCATCCCCAACAGAAGGCTAATAAACTAAATAGTCCTGGAGTAGGACCCAGGGTAGTTAGATGGGCAAGAAACTGGCTGGAAGGTAGAAGTCAGGGGTTGTGGCAAATGGTGTGCATGCAGGGAAAGGCAAATTGACTAGTGGGGTGCCAGTTGGGTCAGTGCTAGGTCCAGTACTCTTCAATATATATATATATATATATATATATATATATATATATCTGTGATATTGCTAAAGGGCTGGTAGGAAAGTTGTGTCGTTTTGTGGATGATACCAACATTTGCAACAGGGTGGACACTCTATGGGTGGTGGAGCAAATGAGGGAGGATCTTATCAAACTGGAAGAGTGGTCAGGGGTCTGGCAACTGAGCTTTAACACAAAGACCTGAAGGTGGCTAAGCAGTGTGACTAGGTGGTGAGGAAAGCCAGCAAGATGCTGGGGTGCATAGGCAGAGGGATCACCAGCAGAAGAAAAGTCATGAAGTTGGTGAGACTTCATCTAGAGTACTGTGTACAGTTCTGGAGGCCCTAACTCTGAAAGGACATAGACAGGCTTGAAGGGGTTCAAAGGAAGGCAACCAAGATGATGCATGGCCTGCACCTAAAGCTCTGCGAGGACAGACTCAGAGAATTAAACATGTACTCTCTGGAAGAGAGGAGAGAGAAGGGAGACATGCTAGAGACATATAAATATCCCATGGGTGTGAACAAGGTATGGGAAGGGAGTATTTGTCAGAGGAGGACTTACACAAAAACTAAGGGTCACACAATGAAGCTGGGGTGCTGAGGGAGACTGTCAGGAAGTTTTTCTTTATGGACAGGGCAGTGGGAGCTTAGAACAGCTTCCCAGCAGAAGTGGTGGAAGCTAACACGATCACAGGCTTCAAGAACACATGGGATAGGCATAAAGGAATCCTATCACCAAGGCAAACGTGGGGAAAATCTGAGGGCTTACAGGGGTCTATAGACAATGTTAACAGGAGTAGGCCAGGTGGGCCTTATCTGCCCACAAGTTCTATGAGAAAGGGGAGCAAAAGGATAGGAATTTTGATTTATGTTCTGTTGCCTGTATCTCTTTACATACAAACTGTATCCTAACATGAAATACAGTTTGTATGTAAATGGATTCCCAAGGTGCCTTACAGTCTCTGACAGGTAGTCCCTTTGTGGTACAGGGGCATGGTCATGGTGAGAGGGGGCCCAAGATTTCTATTAGGCCTAGGGCCCCTTATCTTAATCTAGCCCTGGCGGCAATGTGAAGAGAATGAAAGATGGGACAAGAAGGCATTCAGGAAGGCAGGACAGAAGGCGTTCAGTAAGATAGGCTCGATTTCTCCAGGTTGCGGACCGCAGTGGTGACTGGTGCTGAAGGTACTGGGGGTGGAGTTCTTTCAGTGATTGCCAGCTGGACACCTAGTGGCAGTGCCAGTCATGTGGTGGTTTATGGGGTGAGGGGGCAGGGGTTATAAGTTCACAAAGGGGGGCAATGACAAACAGACAGACTGATATCTTCTCCAGTGCTATCTCAACATTACTGTACCACCATGTGTGTCATCTTGAGGCACAGTAATGTTGAGATAGGCATGTGCCTGTTTGAGAACTACGCAGTTGTTGAAGTGGCAGAAGTGATCAGAAGTGTAATTGGAAGCTCCTTGATTGATTTTATAGAGCCTGCACTCCATCTTCTTACTGAAAATAGTTTCTTTAGGCAGGCAGGGACAGTGTTGTTCATGCAATTCAAGCCTGCATTTAAACAATAAAATTAAGGTTGTTGTGGTTGTGGTGGCTGTGGCTATGGTTCTGGTGGTTGTTGTGGTGGTGGTGGTGGTGGTCCTTGTTAGTTGAGCGGTGACCATCGTTTGTCAAAATCAGCACTCAAAACTATAAAAAAAACTCCTGTAAAAAGTGCCCTCATTGTAGTGTATGGAGCGCGCCCCCCCATGCTCTTCATTTACCGTCATGAAACGTAAAAGTATGGGGGCATGTCTCCGACTACGGAAGTCAAAGCGTTTTGGGAGCAGGTCCTAAACAGACAAGAGTGATTTTTCTGCAAACAGAGGCAGCAACAAATTCAGCTTTACGGAACAGTGGATTTGGGGACTCGTAAGCTGCCTCATGTGTGTGAGGGGGCAGAAACACAGAACTAAGAACCTGCTCTTCAAAGCAGCAGACCCAGCAGCAAGCAAATTGAGTTGGGGGTTTCAATTCACCGCTCCCCAAGAGGATTTTGAGAGAGACTTTGTGACAGAGAATTATAAACAAAAAAGAAAGATAAATTACATAATAACAGTTGCTAGGTACTTTAATTTTATCATTTTTATGTTGATTGCACACATGCGCAAGAAACATATTGTGGCAGCTTGCCAGAAGCAGGTTGTGGAGGCGCGGCACTGTTGTGGCCAATGCCCCCACAGCCTTTGAAGGCTTGGCTCGCTTCCCCAATGCCATGGCACACTGCTGCTGACACTAGTTCAGCCAGCCCACCACCACCTTGAAACATTTCAGCCGCTGCAATCAGGGGCCGCCTCGTCATTGCAGCGTCAGCAGTCCGCTGCAATGAGAGAGTGATCAGTCATTGCTGGGCGGAACGTTCCCAAGTGTAATATTGCTTGTGAACATGGCAGCGGCTTGCCGCCATGTTCACAAACAATATTAATTAACCCCCACTGCTAAGGGGGTGCCCAATCCCCCTCGGCAACAAGTGCCCCCCCAAGAACAGTTTTTGTATGCTGACAGGGGCCCCAATCCCCATCAGCTTCAGTGGCCGTGTATGTTCATGTTGCCTACGGGGAGCCCACTCCCATCGGCATTATGTACCCTTTCCCAGTTTCATTTGCTGACGGGGAGTCCACTCCCCCGTCGGCATAATGCCCCCTAAAAGCAGTACAGTTGTGCTGAGGGGGTGCCCAATCCCCCTTGACTCTTGCGCCCCCCCTTTTGTGCCGACGGGAGTGCCTAAGCCCCAGTTGGCTAGAGCTGCCCCCCAAAAAGAAACACTCTGTTGGCACGCTGGGAGACCACCCCAGCATGCCAAATGGGCCTGTAAAAAAAAAATGTTCCACGGTGTTTTTTTTTTTGATTAACCTGTAAAAAAAGAAAACAGTCCCTTGCCAGCCCCTGCCCCTCCCACAACTCACGCCCACCTTATGCGCATCCCACCTCCCACACACCTCACCTCTATATCTTACCTGCGCGGAGTCCAGCGCCGACGATCTTCAGGACCAGGAAGACACTTGCACTCTTTCAAAGCCGGGCCGCGAACTGAGGAAATGCCGGTAAGCTGTATAATGGCATAAATAGGTCTTTTTCAACTTATTTGCATATCTCAGGCATTTTTGAATGTTGGCACCAAATTTTCAACATGGGGTTATTGGGCCCCCCTCATGAATTCAGGTACTGTCATGGTGTTAATCAGGTCCCGAAAGGTGATTTTGCAGTCAGTGAGCGGAATCACCTTTTGGGACCAATTACTGAAACAACAGTGCCAATGTTCATGAGGTGGGCTCTCAAAAAAGTCTATAATGCAAATTTGGTGGGAAAAATCCAAAAAATTACTGTTTTATGAGCGTGCATTGCGCAGTTGCTATGCACACTCGTAACTTCGCCTCTTTGCAATATTTTCACTCCAGATTTTCAACATTGCCATTTTTCTGCACCTCCTTATGAACAGTGCAGCTGTCATTTTCACATCCTGGCGAAATGTGCTTTTCGCGACTTCAGCACAGAATAGCACGGTCTGTGGGAAATCAGTGTTCAGGACACATTAAGAAATGACAGTGACACTGTTCATGGGCAGAGGTCCTAAAATGCCTATGTTGAAAATTTTGGTGATGGAAGTCCAGAAATGAATGTGTTACGAGTGTATGCGAGGGGTTCTACGCATCACTATAACTTTCGCAACTTTGCAATATTTTCACACCAGATTTTCAACATTGCCATTTTTCTGCACCTCCTTATGAACAGTGCAGCTGTCATTTTTCACATCCTGGCTGAAATGTGCTTTTCGCACTTCCGGCACAGAATAACGCGGGTGCTGTGGGAAAGCAGTGTTTGGGACGCATTAAGAAAATCACAGTGACGCTGTTCAGGAGCAGAGGTCCTAAAAGGCCTATGTTGAAAATTTTGTGATGAAACTCCATAACATGACTGTGTTACAAGTGTGCATTGTGCAGTTTCCACGCACCCTTGTAACTTCGCAAATTAGTAATATTTTCACGCCAGATTTTCAACACTGGAATTTTTTCACAACTCCTTATGAACAGTACAGCTGTTATTTTTCACATCCTGGCCGAAATGTGTTTTCGCACTTCCGACACAGAATACTGCAGTTGCTGTCTGAAATCAGTGTTTGGGACAGATTAGGATCGAGCGAATGAGAGAGGGGGAGTGACCGAGCTCAACTGAGCTCTTCGGGACTGCTGCAGATTTCTGTGGCAGAAAAGACACCAACGCAGGCAGGAGCCCAGTACAAAAGGGCAGCCTGCAGCACTGGGAGACACAGAATGAACGAGTGAGGGAGGAGGAGTGAATGAGCTCAATGGAGTTCTTCAAACAATATGAAGTCTTGCTGTATTCTGACAATTGCAGTTAGCCCCAGCACTTGAACTGCCCCGGAGAGTATAGGGTTAAATTTCTATGCAGGGCATAGAACATTGAGCTCGAGCTCAGTTGAAGACTCTGTCTGCAGTACTTTGAATCCAAACCGTCAGATTCTTTACTCTGCTTCACTGAACAGTCGCTCCAGAGATTTCTCCTGTTGCTCGGTTCAAAGACTTGGTTAAAGTGTCGGTTAAAGTCTTGGTTTTCCGAATTATTTTACCGTGATTCGGTTCACTCTGTGTGCGGTACAGTAAGTACTTAGATAGTGTTTTTAGATTGCGGAAATTGTGAAAGTCCAGATCGGTTTGGCTGAACCATCCTTTAGGTCTTTTGATTTAGTTATTTTAGAGTGTGGTTACCGGTTCTTATCGGTTTTAAAAAAATTTGTTTTTAGCATTTTTTTCAAACACCTGTAACACGGTTATAAACCAATAAGAGATTCTTGCCTGGCGGTTGCCGAAAAAAAGGGTAAGTTTGGTTAGGTTGGCCATGTCTGAGAAACCCAAGAAAAAAAACGTGCTCACTGGGTTTCAACACTGCAGTGAGCGTGGGGAGGTCTTTGCTAAGGCCGATCCCCACACCACCTGTGTTTACTGTCTGGGGTTTGACCACCTCGATTCAGACTGCCAAATATGTAAGAATTTTCCCAAATATACCCTGGATAAGAGATTAGGTAGACTTAGGGAGAAGGAGGCCGAGAAATCCATTAACCCGGAAGGCCAGCCCGGTTCGCTTACCACCGAACCAGAAGGAGTGCCCTCTGACCAGGGCGATACTTCTTCGGGCAAGAGGAGAGCTGATCCTGAGGGGTCAGTTCCTGCAAAAAGGAAAAGAAAGGAAAAATCTGCCAGTTCAGATCCATATTTCCATGTTCTGACCGCGGAAGAAATTGCCTGAGCGATTCGGATTGTGGAATCGCTTTGTTCGGTTTCAACTGATCCAGTCCTGGTTGGTAGGGGTTCGGTTCGGTTGGTTCCTCCCATTCAGGATTTTGCCCCTGAAGATATTTATGAACCGGATTTTGAGGAGGGGGACTGTGAACAATGTGATTATTATGATGATGAGTGCATAGAAAGCCTGAATGTGCCTATAGAACTGGACATCTCCCCAGACAGACCTTCTGGTGTTTCCCCTCCTAGGCTCTCTGAGTCCCCTCCTCACTTTCTGTTTTACAGGAAAGTGGCAGAAACCCTTCAGCTTCCTATAGAGGAGGCTGTGTAAGACCAAGAAGAGCCTGACTTCATTGAAATGATGGATATCCCAGAGTCTAAGAGACTGTCTATTCCCCTTCATAAGTCTTTTGGGAAGCAGACTCGAAACATTCTAAAGTCTCCTAACTCTATACCTCCTGTGGACAGAAAGATGGACTAGAGGTATACTCTGTTGGGCTCGGATATAGAGCTTCTTTACCAGCAATGCAGCCATGTTGGAGTAGTGCAGGCTGCAGCCTGTGACAGGGCATGCGTTCCCTTGGCTTCACACCCCCCAGATAAAGACTCCAGGAAGTTGGATGCCATGGCAAAGAAACAGTACATGGCATCCTCTTTGGGACTCAGGCAGGCTAATTATATGGCCTATACAGCCAGGTACCAGAAGTTCTGATGGGACACTGTACTGGCACTGGCTAAGCAGGCTTCCCACTAGTTAGGCAAGGAGCTGGAGGGGGTGGCTGCTGATGGGATCGAAGCATTCAAGGTTCAGTTTCATGCTGCTGTGGACTCCAGTGATGCGTCATCAAGAGTCATGGCTACATCTGTGGCTCTTCGGAGAATGGCTTGGCTCAGATGTACTAGCCTTTCACAGGACACCTAGGCTAAGGCCATGGATTTCCCTGTGGTAGGTAATTCTTTGTTTGGAGAACAGACAGAGAATTACATGAAGAAAATGGACAAATACAGGACCACTTACAGGAGTGCACAGGCCAAGGAGAGGCAGGCTACTCCTCAAAGGCAGCAAGTCTGGGGCAGGCATTTTCACAGGCCTTTCTACCAAGTGCAGGCCTCTTCTCCCTTTTCCCAGAGGGGGTTCTTTAGAGGGAGAGGCAGAAGGGGGATGGGCAGGGCTGCATCCACCCCTCAGCCTAAGGCTTCTGCCAAGCAGACACCCTGAGGTGTCAGCCCAGGTCGACTCCCCCATACCAGTAGGAGGCAGGCTGGCTTACTGGTCCAGGACTGAAGTCTGTTACTCAGACAAATGGGTCCTGAAGTGGTAGTTAGGAACTGGTCCTCAGCTTCAAAAGATTTCCAAAGCTGAGGCCCAGATCTTTTCCACCTGCAAGCACCTCCGAATCCTTTGCCTTGCAAGCAGAGGTTTCATCTCTGTTGGCTCTAAGGGCCATAGAGAGGGTGCCTTACCTACACAGGGGCAAAGGTCTGTACTCCAGGTACTTCCTTACCCCAAAAAAGACAGGGGAGTGGCAACCTATCCTGGATTTAAGATATCTGAACAAGTATTTGTTAAAGCCAAAGTTCAAAATGGTGACTCTGGGAATAATTCTTCCCTCTCTAAGGCCAGGGGACTGGCTAGCCTCCCTGGACCTCAAGGATGCCCATTTTGACATTCCCATCAGGTGCTCCCACAGAAAGTACCTCAGGTTCAAATTGCCGTCAGGCCATTATCAGTTCAGAGCTATGCCCTTTGGCCTAACATCAGCTCCAAGGGTGTTCACAAAGTGCCTGGCAGTAGTGGTAGCCTTTTTAAGAAGGAAGAAGATTTCAGTGTTTCCATATCTGGATGACTGGCTCATTGTGGGACAGTTCCCAGACCAAGTCAAGTCAGACCTCCAAGTGACTCAGCAAGTGCTCACTTCCTTGGGGTTTCTTCTCAACCTTTCCAAGTCAGTTCTCGAACCTGTACAGCTTCTCACTTTTATAGGAGCAGAGCTGGATACAGTCAAGGCAAGAGTTTTTCTTTCCATGCAGAAGGTTACAGCCATTTCAGAGCTGGCCTCCTCTTTCCACCTTCTGGTTTCAAACAACATGAAGTCTTGCTGTATTCTGACATATTACAGTGATTCCCAACCTTTGAACTGCCCCGGAGAACAAAGAGTTAACTTTCTATGCAGGGCATAGAATGCTGAGCTTGAGCTCGGTTGAAGTCTCTGTCTGGAGTGTTTCAAACTCAAACCGTTAGATTCTTTACTCCACCTCACTGAACGTTTGCTCCGGAGATTTCTCCTTCAGCTCGGTTCGAAAGTCGATTAAAGTTTCAGTTTTTGTCAAGTTTTCCGCATAGTCGGTTCAGTCTCTGTCTGTGGTGCCGTGGGTACTAGATAGGAATTATTCTGTTTTTCTGTATGGAACTTGTAAAAGTGCGATTCAGTTCGGCTGAACCGGCCACTTGATAATGAAATCTTGTGTTTTGTGTTTTTACTTAGTGTGTGGTTACCGGTTCTTATCGGTTCTAAAAAAAACGTGTTTTATTATGTTTTTTTCCAATACCCGTGACACGGTTAGGAACCGATAAGGGAGTCTTGCTTGGCGGTTGCCATAAAAAGGTAAGTTGTTAGGTTGGCCATGTCTGAGAAACGCAAGAAAAAAACCGGGCCCACTGGGTTTCAACATTGCAGTGAGTGTGGGGAGGTCTTTGCTAAGTCTGATCCCCACACCACCTGTGTTTATTGTCTGGGGTTTGACCACCTTGATTCAGACTGCCAAATATGTAAAAACTTTCCCAAATCTACCTTTAGAAGAGATTAGGTAGGCTGAGGGAAAAGGAGGCCGAGAAGTCCGCTGACCCGGATGGCCAGCCCGGTTCGGTTCCGACTGAACCAGAAGGAGTGCCCTCTGACCAGGGCGATACTTCTTCGGGCAAAAGGAGAGCTGATTCCGAGGGATTGGTTCCAATAAAAAGAAAACGCAAAGACAAATCGACCAGTTCGGATCCAGAGGTTCATGTTACGACCGCTGAAGAGATAGCCAGAGCGATTCAGATTGTGGAGTCGCTCCGCCCGGTTCCTACCGATCCGGCTCCTTCTTGCAGGGGTTCGGTTCAGTTAGTTCCCCCGGTTCAAGGGTATACCCTTGAAGATTTTTATGAACCGGAATTTGAAGAAGAAGGGGAATTTGAGGATGATGATGTAAGTGAAGGTCTGGATGTGTCTGAGGAACCAGACATCTCCCCAGACAGACCTTCAGGGGTTTTCCCCTGGTTCAAGATGAGGAGGCTGTGGAAGATCAAGAGGAGCCTGATTATGTAGAAATGATGGACATCCCAGAGTCCAGGATACTTTCTATTCCCCTCCACAAATCCTTTGGGAAACAGACACAAAAAATCCTAAAGTCTCCTAACACTATATCTCCTGTGGATAGAAGAATGGACAAGAAGTATACACTTTCAGGCTCAGACACGGAGTTCTTATACCAGCAATGCAGCCATGTTGGGGTAGTGCAGGCTGCTGCCTGTGACAAGGCAAATATTCCCTTGGCTTCACACCCCCAGACAAGGACTCCAGGAAGATTGATGCCATGGCAAAGAAGCAGTACATGGCATCTTCTTTGGGACTCAGGCAGGCGAATTACATGGCCTATACAGCCAGGTACCAGAAGTCCAGGTGGGACACTGTACTGGCACTGGCTAAACAGGCCTCCCCCCCAGCTAGCCAAGGAGCTGGAGGCGGTGGCTGCAGATGGGATTGAGGCATCTAAGGTTCAGTTTCATGCTGCTGTGGACTCTAATGATGTGTCATCAAGAGTCATGGCTACATCTGTGGCTGTTTGGAGGATTGCTTGGCTCAGATGTACTAGCCTCTTGCAGGACACCCAGGCTAAGGCCAAGGATTTTCCTGTAGTGGGTAATTCTCTATTTGGGGAGCAGACAGAGAATTACATGAAGAAAATGGATGAGTACAGGACCACTTACAGGAGTGCTCAGGCCAAGGAGAGGCAGGCAACTCCTCAAAGGCTGCAGTCTAGGGGCAGGGGCAGGCCTTTTCAAAGGTCTTTTTACCAAGCACAGGCCTCTTCTTCCTTTTCTCAGAGGGGGTTCTTCAGAGGGAGAGGGAGAGGCAGAAGGGGGATGAACAGGGCTGCATCCACTCCTCAGCCTAAAGCCCCTGCCAAGCAGACACCCTGATGGGCCTGCCCGGTTGACTCTACTATTCCAGTAGGGGGCAGGCTGGCTTACTTTGTCCAGAACTGGATGTCTATTCATCAGACAAGTGGGTCCTGGAAGTAGTAAGCCAGGGACTGGTTCTCAGCTTCAAAAAATTTCCAAAGATGAGAGCCAGATCTTTTCCACCTGCAAATCTCTCGGAAACCCTTGCCCTAGAGGCAGAGGTTTCTTCTCTTCTAGCCTTAAGAGCAACAGAGAGAGAGAGAGAGAGAGTACTTACCCTACACTGGGGCAAAGGACTGTACTCCAGGTACTTCCTGACCCCCCAAAAAACAGGAGAGTGGCGACCCATCCTAGACCTAAGATATCTAAACAAACATCTTTTAAAACCAAAGTTCAAGATGGTAGCTCTGGGAATAATCCTTCCCTCTCTAAGGCCAGGGGACTGGCTAGCCTCCCTGGACCTCAAAGATGCCTACTTTCACATTCCCATCAGGTGCTTCCACAGAAAAAGTACCTCAGGTTCGAGTTGCTCTCAGGCCACTATCAGTTCAGAGCAATGCCCTTTGGCCTAACCTCAGCCCCAAGGGTTTTCACAAAGTGCCTGGCAGTAGTAGTTGCCTTTCTAAGAAGGCAAAAGATTTCAATTTTTCCATATCTGGATGATTATTAATAGTGGGTCAGTCTGCAGACCAAGTCAAGTCTCACCTGCAAGTGACCCAGCAAGTGCTCACTTCTTTAGGATTTCTTTCAACCTTCCCAAGTCAGTTCTCAAACCAGTCCAGCTTCTTATCTTTATGGGGCAGAACTGGACACACTCAGAGCAAGAGCCTTTCTTCCTTTAGAAAGGGCAAGGGTTCTTATGGAACTAGCCTGTTCCTTCAGCCATCGGGTATCTCGGCCAGCAAGGCATTTCCTCCAGCTCTTGGGCCACACGGCAGCTTCAACAGCAGTGTCCCAAGGGGCAAGATTCCAGATGAGAGATATTCAGTTCCAGCTGAGAGCTTTTTGGTCTCAGAGGAAGGATTCCCTTACCAAACTGATCCCAGTGACTCTGATCTTGATCCAAGCCCTCCAATGGTGGCAGGATTAGGGCAATTTAAGACAAGGTGTTCCATTTGTTGCTCAGCCTTGTTCAGTGGTCCTTACCACGGATGGTTCTCTCCTGGGCTGGGGAGCCCATCTGGGGTCCCTTACTGCCCAGGGGCTGTGGTCCCCCCAAGAATCCCTTCTCCACATCAGTCTTCTAGACCTCAGAGCAGTTTTTGTGGCTCTAAAAGTGTTCTCACAGTCAGTACAGAACAAGGTTGTTCAAGTCAGAACAGAAACCACCACCACCATGTGGTACATCAACAAGCAGGGAGGCACTCAGTCCACAGCCTTGTGCACAGAAGCCATGAAATTGTGGTCCCTGGCTTATTCCCTGCAAACCTCTCTTGTAGCAGTTCACCTTCCAGGCAAGGACAATGTGCTAGCAGATGTACTGAGCAGGATTTCTCAGGGCCGTCACAAATGGTCCCTGGACCCTCAGGTGTTGAAAGTGATTTTTTCAAGGTGGGGCATTCCAGAGATAGATCTTTTGCAGCCCCAGACAATCAGCAACTCCTCTCTCTTTGTTGCAGACCTCCAGTCTTGGCTCAGTCCCTCTGGATGCCCTGATCCTGAATTGGGAAGGAAGTTTCTGTATGCCTTTCCTTTCCACTCCTGTTCAAAGTTTTGGTAAAATAAGGTCTCAACTCTGCAAGGTGATTCTGATTGCTCCAGATTGGGCCAGACAGCCCTGGTACCCCCTGTTGCTGTCCCTAGCGTCCATCTTCCCCTTAGGGAAGGATTTGGTACCCCAAACTTCAGTCTCTCAATCTCAAAGCATGGCTGTTGAAGAGTTATAGTTTGCAGATCTGCATCTTTCCCAAGGGGCTCTGGATATCCTCAAGGCTTCTCGAAAGCCCTCCACCAGAATGACTTACAACTCCAAATGGAAAAGATTCAGCATTTGGTGTTCTAAGAAGCATGTTTCTCCAGACACTGCTGGATTGCCTACGATTCTGGATTATATGGTCCCTCTTAATGGCCTAGACCTCAGACCAGCTACTCTCAAAGTACACCTGTCAGCTGTTTCTGCATTTTTGTCAGTGGGGAAGTCTTCCTCACTATCTTCCCATCCTGTGTTCTGTAAATTTCTTGAAGGATTGCTTCATTCCAATCCTCCTTTTAGAGACTCTACCCCTGCCTGGGATCTGAATGTTTGCATTGCTCAACTTATGCAACCCACTTTTGAGCCTATGTCTTCAGCAGAGCTTAAGTACTTGACTTGGAAAACTGTGTTTCTGGTACCCATTACCTCTGCCAGGCGTATCAGTGAATTGCAAACTCTGTCAGTGGAACCTGATTTTATCTCATTTCAAGGGATAAAGTGGTCCTTAGAACCAGTAGAAGGTTCTTGCCCAAAGTGGTTTCAGACTTCCATTTAAACCAGTCTGTCTCTCTCCCTGTTTTCTTCACTGATCATTCTTCCTTAGGAGAGAGGAGGCTACACAGTTTAGATGTCAAAAGAGCCCTTAGTTACTACATAGAGTGTACCAAGGGTCACAGGTTTGACTCCGTCAAGTTGTTCCTCACTTATGGAGAAGTCTGAAAGGGCAAACCTGCCACCAAAAGATCTATTGCCAGGTGGATTATGTCTTGTATACAATTCTGCTATGAAAAACTGGGTAAAACTCCACCCTCAGGCCTGAGGGCTCATTCCACAAGAGGTACAGCTGCTTCCCTGGCTGCTGCCAGGGATATCCCTCTGTTAGAAATTTGTTTAGCAGCCACCTGGAAAACGGTCCATACCTTTACCAAGCATTACTCTCTGGATATCCAGGCTAGGAATAATGCTCGGTTTGGCACAGCAGTACTTCAGAGCCTATTCCCAAAGTAGGTTCTGTACCTCCTCCTTGGAGGTACTGCTTGGTAGTCCGCAATTGTCAGAATACAGCAAGACTTCAAGTTGTTTGAAGAAAAAATTACTCACCTTAGTAATTATGTTTCTTCTAATGGAGTCTTGCTGTATTCTGACCTCCCCTCATAGAACCTGTTTTGGGGAAGTGGGTGGGCAGGTGCAGTGTTGCACCCCAGGGGTGTTATTTGTTTACACCCTCCTCCTTTTTTGTTTGGGTGCTCATTTATTACTGTTATTTGTATTAGATTGGTTTTTGGGTTTTGGGTTTCCTGACTTGAGTCTTCCTTGGGAATCCAAAACTTTTTTCTGCCAGTTTTTACAATTTCCACATAGAATTTTTAGTTAGTTGGGCTCCTAATAATCTGACGGTTTGAGTTTGAAACACTCCAGACAGAGACTCCAACCGAGCTCGAGCTCAGCATTCTATGCCCTGCATAGAAAGTTAACTTTTTGTTCTCCGGGGCAGTTCAAAGGTTGGGAATCACTGCAATATGTCAGAATACAGCAAGACTCCATTAGAAGAAACATAATTACTAAGGTGAGTAATTTTTTCTTCTCGACCAGCAAGGCATTTCCTTCTGCTTCTGGGTCACATGGCAGCTTCTACAGCAGTGGTCCAAGGAGCCAGGGTTCAAATGAGGGACATTCAGTTCCACCTACGGTCTTTTTTGGTCCCAAAAGAAGGATCCTCTGACCAAACTAGTTCCAGTGACTCAGACTCTGATCCAGGCACTTCAGTGGTGGCAGGATCAGGACAGTCTCAGGCAAGGGATTCCTTTCATCAATCCGCCCCACTCTGTGGTTCTTACCACAGATGCTTCTCTGTTGGGGTGGGGAGCCCATCTTAGGGCTCTCACAGCCCAGGGACAGTGGTCCCATCAAGAGTCCCTCCTGCATATCAATCTTTTGGAGCTCAGGGCAGTGTTCCTGGCTCTGCAAGCTTTCTCTCAGTCAGTGCAGAACAACGTGGTACAGGTCAGGACAGACAACACCACCACCATGTGCTACATCAACAAGCAGGGAGACACTCGGTCCACGGCCTTGTGCATGGAAGCCATGAAACTATGGTCCCTGGCTTACTCTCTGCAGACATCTTTAGTTGCAGTCCACCAAAGAACAATGTGCTAGCAGATGCACTGAGCAGAATCTCCCAGGGCCATCACGAATGGTCTCTGGATCCCCTGGCGCTAGTAGTGATTTTTTTCCAGGTGGGGCACTCCAAAGATAGATCTCTTTGCAGCCCCGGACAATCAGCAACCTCCTCTGTTTTGTTGCAGACCTCCAGTACTGGGCTCAGTCCCCCTGGATGCTCTGGTTCTGAACTGGGAAGGGAAATTCCTCTATGCCTTCCCTCCTTTTCCTCTGTTGTTCAAAGTTCTGGTCAAAATGAGGTCACAATCCTGCAAACTAATTCTGATTGATCTAGACTGGGCCAGGCAGCCATGGTATCCCCTGCTGCTGTCCCTAGCAGTCCATCTTCCCCTGTCTCTTCCCAGGAAGTGCAATCTGTTAACCTCATCTCAGAGGAGAATTTGGTACCCTAATCTTCGGTCCCTCAATCTCAAGGCATAGCTCTTGAAGAATTAGAATATGCAGATTTGCATCTGTCCCAAGGGGTTCTGGACATTCTCAAAGTCTCTCGAAAGCCTGCCACCAGAAAAAGTACAACTCCAAATGGAAAAGATTCAGCATTTGGTGTTTCAAGAAGCATATATCCCCACACACTGCTGAATTGTCTACAGTTCTGGATTATATGGTTCATCTTAATGGTCTAGGCCTCAGACCAGCTACTTTCAAGGTACATTTGTCAGCTGTTTCTGCTTTTCTGTCAGTGGGAAAGCCTTCCTCTCTGTCATCTCATCCTCTATTCTGTATATTTTTCAAAGGATTGCTTCATACCAATCCTCCTTTTAGGGATCCTGCTCCTGCCTGGGATCTGAATGTCTGCATTACTCAGCTTATGCAACCCCCTTTTGAGCCTATGTCCTCAGCAGAGCTCAAGTACTTGACTTGAAAAACTGTGTTTTTAGTTGCTGTTACCTCTGCCAGACGTATTAGTGAATTGCATGCTCTGTCAGTTGAACTTGACTTGACTTCATCTCATTCCATAGGGACAAGGTGGTCCTCAGAACCAATAGGAAGTTCCTACGCAAAGTGGTTTCTGATTTCCACTTAAACCAATCCATGTCTCTTCCTGTGTTCTTCACTGATCATGCTTCCTCAGGATAGTGAAGGTTACACAGTTTAGATGTTAAAAGAGCCCTTAATTACTACATAGAACGTACCAAGGGTCACAGGTTTGACTCCCTCCAGTTGTTCCTCACCTATGGGGAAATAGGTAAGGGCAAATCTTCCACCAAGAGAACTACAGTATTGCCAGGTGGATTGTGTCCTGTATCCAATTCTGTTATGAGAAACTGGGAAAAATTCCTCCCTCAGGCCTGAGGGCTCATTCCACTAGAGGTACAACTGCATCTCTGGCTGCGGCCAGGGATACTTCTTTGTCAGAAATTTGCCAAGCAGCCACCTGGAAAACAGTTCATACCTTCACCAAGCATTACTCCCTGAATATCCAGGCTCGGAGTGATGCTAGATTTGGCACAGCAGTGCTTCAGAGCCTATTCCCAAAGTAGGTTCTGTCCCTCCTCCTTGGAGGTACTGCTTGGTAGTCTGCAATTGTCAGAATACAGCAAGACTTCATAATGCTTGAAGAAAAAAATACTCACCTTAGTAACTGTGTTTCTTCTAATGGAGTCTTGCTGTATTTTGACCTCCCTCCCTGCCTCCCCTCTCAGAACCTGTTTTTGGGAAGTGGGCAGGTGCAGTGTTGCACCCCAGGGGTGTCTTCAGCACACTTCCTGTTGGGTACTTTAGTTTGCTTATTAAGAATTTGTTATGCTTTATTACCTGGTTTTTGTTTGGTTTTTGGGTTTCCTGACTTGAGTCTTCCTTTGGGAACCTAGACTGTTAGTTGCCAGTTGGCTAGTAGAAATTTTACTATTTCCACATTCTGATAGGTCAGTGAGTTTTTAGCTCGTAAGAATCTGACAGTTTGGATTCAAAGTACTGCAGACAGAGTCTTCAACCAAGCTGGAGCTCAACGTTCTATGCCCTGCATAGAAAGTTAACCCTATACTCTCTGGGGCAGTTCAAGTGCTGGGGCTAACTGCAATTGTCAGAATACAGCAAGACTCCATTTGAAGAAACACAATTACTAAGGTGAGTAATTTTCTTTTGGGATTAAGCGCGGAATTCCTTTGTGGGCTGAAAAGGCAGCAATACACGCAGAGTGGCCCAGCATTAAAGCGGGCAGCCTGCAGCAGGAGAAACAGAACGAGCAAATGGAGAGGGGGAGTGAGGAGCTCAACGAGCTCTATCATGACTTCATGGATTCTTTGTGGGCAGAAGGACGGCAAATGCAGGCAGGAGCCCAGTACAAAAGGGCAGCCTGCAGCACTGGCAGAAACAGAACGAGTGAGTGAGAGAGGGGGAGTGAGCGATGTCAACAGAGCTCTGTTGGGACTGCTGCAGATTTCTTTGTGGGCAGAAAATGGTGCTAACAGAGGCAAGAGCCCAGTACAAAAGGGCAGCCTGCAGTGCCAGGAGAAATAGAATGAGCGAGTGAGACAGGGGGAGTGAGCGACCTCAACAGATCTCTGTCGGGACAGCTGCGGATTTCTTTGTGGGCAGAAAAAGGTGCCAACGCAGGCAGGAGCCCAGTACAAAAGGGCAACCTGCAGTGCCAGGAGAAACACAATGAGCGAGTGAGAGAGGGGGAGTGAGTGAGCTCAACGGAGCTCTATCATGACTGCTTCTGATTTCTTTGTGGGCAGAAAAAGGCGGCAATGCAGGCAGGAGCCCAGTACAAAAGGACAGCTGCAGCGATGGCAAAAACAGAACGAGCGAGCTGGCCCAGTGGCGCTGAGGGTTGAGGCACTGGACACCACACCTCGCGCCACGCCGGTGACCCAGGTTCGGCAGGGGGGGAAGAGATTGAGCATCTGAAGGACTGTTCTGTCTTCCCAGGGGAAGGGATGGGATACGCTCGCTCATGGAGTTACCTCTGGCGGTGGCTGGAGTTTGCCGACTGAGCAGCTGCAGTGCATGCCAGGGGAGGGTAGAGCCACGGGCGCCACGCTGCTATGCTAGCTGAGCTCCGAGGGGCTGGGAACAAAAACAAGTGACAAAATGCCTCCTATGCGCTGGTGAGATGACAGTGGCCCCGGTGGACCCTCCCACATCCCAGATACCGACCCAGATGCACCCATGAACTCCCTCCGGAGGACCCGATGACATACAGGTAGGCCCCTCATACTTAGGAGTTGCCACCGAGGGAGGAGCGGAATCAGCCCCAGAGATGGTACTGGGGGTCGGGTCTGCCTGTGGTTGATCGGGGGAGGGAGTCGAGGAGATGCGGAGGTTCAGGTTGGGAGTAGAGGTGGTGATCCATGTGGGCACTCCTGAAGGATACCCGGGGTATAGGAAGAATAAATAAAGTAAAAAAAAAAAAAAAAAAGGAATGAGCGAGTGAGAGAGGGGGATTGAGCGAGCTCAATGGAGCTGTGTCGGGACTGCTGCAGATTTCTTTGTGGGCAGAAAAAGCCACCAATGCAGGCAGGAGCCCAGTACAAAAGGGCTGCCTACAGTGCTGGGAGAAACATAATGGGTGAGTGAGGGAGGGGGAGTGAGTGAGCTCTATGGAGCTCTTTTGGGACTGCTGCAGATTTCTTTGTGGGCAAAAAAAGGCTGCAATGCATTCAGGGGTCCAATACAAAAGGGCAGCCTGCAGCAGCAGGAAAAACAGAACAAGTGAGTGAGAGAGGGGGGGGAGTGAGTGAGCTCAGTGGAGCTCTATCGTGACTGCTGCAGATTTCTTTGTGGGCAGAAAAAGGTGGCAATGCAGGCAGGAGCCCAGTACAAAAGGGCAGCCTGCAACACCAGCAAAAATGGAACGAGTGAGTGAGAGAGGGGGAGTGAGTGAGCTCAATGGAGCTCTGTTAGGACTGCTGCAGATTTCTTTGTGGACAGAAAAAGGCACCAACAAAGGCAGGAGCCCAGTACAAAAGGGTAGCCTGCAGCGCCAGGAGAAACAAAATGAGCGAGTGAGACTGGAGAATGAGCAATCTCAACAGATCTCTGTTGGGACAGCTGCAGATTTCTTTGTGGGCAGAAAAAGGTGATAATGCAGGCAGGAGCCCAATACAAAAGGGCAGCCTGCAGCACTGGGAGAAACACAATGAGCAAGTTAGAGAGGGGGAGTGAGTGAGCTCAATGGACCTGTGTCGGGACTGCTGCAGATTTCTTTGTGGGCAGAAAAAGCCGCCAACAGAGGCAGGCGCCCAGTACGAAAGGGCAGCCTGCAGCACCAGGAGAAACAGAATGAGCGAGTGAGAGAGGGGGAGTGAGCCACCTCAACAGAGCTCTGTCAGGACAGCTGCAGATTTCTTTGTGGGCAGAAAAAGGTGCCAATGCAGGCAGGAGTCCAGTACAAAAGAGCAGCCTGCAGCACCGAGAGAAACAGAATGAACGAGTGTCAGAGGGGCAGTGAGCGAGCTCAACGGACCAACGCAATCAACATTCAGCATTGACAGATGCTTGTTTTGTGTGCCGGTGCAGGTAACCTGACTCTGGTGCATGCAACTTTTGTCACCAGATGCACCTTGGTGCAGGTACCGCAAAAAGTTAATTTCTACCCCTGGTCTTATCCCTTTGGCAAGGGGTGTGTGTATGTTAGGGGGCTGTACCTCCTGGGGGCTGGGATGGAAAGATTGAGAGATTTCAGCTACAGTTATGGGGCACAGGGCAATGGTCACAGCACAAGAGACAATCCACTAGGGCCCTGCAATGTCATTGACAGTGGAATAAACCTAGTACAATCAACACTCTGAGGCTGCCAACAATAAACAAAAGTATAATCTCCCATGCCCCCCTCCCGGATTGCTGAAGTCACCTGCTATTTACACATGTAAAGATTTCCATTTCCTGGTTGACTATCACCGATGTAGCCAGCTGCAAACTTACTACAATATGTCCATTCCCTGGTTGACTTTTGACGCCTTTACCGCACCGATCACCAATGTTCCCACTGTATAATTATTACAATACATCCATTTTAGTGGACGAGTGCCCCTCCCCCCCTCAATCGCTAATGTCACCCACTGTATAATTACTTCAATAACTTCATTCCTAGTAGACTGGTACCCCCCATATGACATCACCAATGTTTTAAATACTTCATCTCTGGGACCAGTGGCCCCTCACCTGAATGTGTTGCCTCTTCCTAAACACACAACCGCCTCCTGCCACAGTCTACTTTTTCACCTTCATGACTCGGTGCCGAATGTACTGTCACAGAGAGTGTACAGTATAGTGGATGCGCTCATTGAATAACAGTCATTGAGCACGTATGCTATACAGTGCCGTTCTGTGACAGTTCTGTCTGCGCCCGACCATGGAGGTGAGAGCTGTACTGTGCTGGGCACCAGCTGTGTTTCGAGTGAGTTAGCAATACTGGGGCAACTAGTCCACCACGGAACGGACGTATTGAAAAAATTATACATCGGATGACATCGGCGATGGTGGATTGGGGGGGGCTAAATAGTCCACAAGGGAATGGACTTATTGAAATCGTTATGTAGCGGGTGACAGTGGGGAAGGGGGCACTAATCCACCATGAAATGGATGTATTGTATAATTATACAGCAGAGACATCAGCGAATTGGGGGGTGGGTGGGCCATTAGTTCACCAGGGAATTGACGTAATTATACAGCTGGAGGCATCAGCGATGGGGGGTGATGGCCAGAGGAAAAGCATCATTTTAATGTACATAAAAAGCCATCTGGGATAAGGGGGGGTGGATAAGAGACAGTTATGATTTTTACATATATAATGGAGCAATCTTGGATTGGGGAGGAGGGCCAGTGGACAGTCACCAATTTGTTTTACATCATGGAGCCTTTGGGGATCAAGGAGTGAGGGCCCCATCAACAATCAGGGCAGGGAACAATATATATTTCTGCTTTATAGCGGGTGACCTCAGGGATCGGGGTGGGGGGAATGTAGCACATTGCTGCAAACAGGCAACTCTCCCAGAGAAGGATTTCTAAGCAAGCAATAATGCCCGACAGGGTGGGCGGTATTGGGCAATACCAGACCACTCAGGGGTGTAATGAGGCCCGGCGCCGCAGGCGGAGGGCCTTATAACCCTTGGGCGGTCCGGTATTGCCCATACCGCTCACCCTGGAGGGCATTATTGCTCTTAGAAAATGGGGTTGTTTAGAAAATAAATTGACAGAGTCAGGGTTTGCAATGTGAACAATAAATACTTTTTATTTTTTTAACTTAATGACTTGAGCTGTGTCAAACAAAAAAAATAGTCCCTTTTTGGGATACTTGAAATAAACATAAACGGTGCTGAACCACGTTTTTTTAAACTTTTAACGTTAGGGTGTGGAGAAAACAAGAAATTGGTGAGGCTTTAATTCATTTCTGGTAGGTGATGAACTGGATTGGGCTGTTAAAAGGCAGTTGGAGGGCTGAAAAACGTTGTGTGTTGCTAGCGCTGAACCGTCTGTAGGTGGCAGGCTGCTGCAACTGGTCTGGTTTGGCTGCTGATTTCTTTCCTCTTCTGGTGCTTCAGTTGAGGAGTCTTCTTTACGATTTCCATTTGCTGCGGTTAGGATGGAGCTCCAGGCTTTCCGATCAGACATGGATGGTGCCCAGTACGTTGAGAGACTTTGCTCCGATCGATGGCCGGTAACTGCAGCAATTTTCTTAGTGCTGAGTCCTGCTTGTGAGAGGAGCTGCACTGCCATGGCGCATATACTATGGTTAGTATACTGCTGAGATAGGTCTGCTTCCTCGGTTAATTTAGGCATCAAGGAGCCCAAGTAATTTTTTCCCATTGCTTCTTTGCTGTACCAATAGAGCAGATGGTTCAGCTTTTCTTGTGGTAGCCGTTTCAGGTGGAGGTAGAAACTTTTTGCATCAGGTGGACACTTTTTCAGGTATTTGAGGAACAAGGTGACAGGGCAGAGTGGGTTGTTTTTCTGCTCGAAGATGAAACCTCTTGTGTTTTCTTTATTTATTTCTTGAGGGTTTTTATGATTTTTGCTTTCCTGGTTGTGGCTTAAAGTGATGCTGCAATTGCCTGCTTCGTCGTGTTTTACTACAATACTGTCCCTTGTTAGCTCTCTCAGTCCTTCCCTGCCGCGCCTGACCATGTGTAGTTGTGCATCAAACCACACTTTTTTTACAAGGCCAGGCGCGGTTTCGGGTTCTAGTGCAGGGCTGCTACGTAACTTTTGGAGGTCGGCTTCTGTTATTGCAGGGTAGTGTGTGGAGGTATCTTTATGTTGTTTACATAAACGTTTCAATACAGTTTGGAGGACGTTGTTGGAGGATTTAAAAACTGGGTCTCCAATGATGCTTATGGGCCTCCTGACCTCCGTGGTGCCTAAGTGGTGGTTTATCCCTGCTCGGAGAGCACAGTAGCCAGCCACAGAATACTCAGAGCCGCTTGTGGTATGAACCTCGGCGTAGAAGCACCTGAGGTATTCGTTTAGCCAGTTGATTTGTATTTTGTTATGTTTTGCCCACTCCTCAAAAACGGATATGGCCCACTTTGTGTTTTTTAGAGTATTTTACTCTTGTCGTTCGTTTTCTATACTGTCTAACTGTTGCTCACTTAGCGCTAGGAAACGGTCACTTACTTTCAGTTTTTTTTTTTTTTTCACAGGTTGGCTTATTTTGGGTTCTGTTTCAGATTCCTCATCCTCGGTAAGTACCCTGTGTCTTTTTAAGATGTTTACGAGGTCAAAATCGACTGGGTACTGATCTGACATTTTGCCGTGACAAATGATTTTCCCTCACCTCACCAGGTTTGAACAAAGTGATGTTGCGGCACTTTGATATGACATCTGGTGTTTTGGTCAGGTGGCCGTGAGTTTTTCCTTGCTGGTCATCTATTGAAAGTTAATGTACCCCTTTGTCAGGGGTGTTGGCCAATCAGATGACAGCAAGGAAAAACCCAATTTTCTAAGTGCCCTTAGACCAGCCCTGGCTGTTCTAAGGTACTTAGAATTCATCCCTCTGAGAGATTTTTGTGACTCCCACATTAGAGGATGTGGCAGCTTGCATCTGCCACATGCCCAGTAATGCCACGTCACAGTCCGAGTTTGGGCACATGGGTGGCGCAAGCCCCGTTTGGGGCAGTAAACCTGCAGGTAACCCAGGCTGTTTTTGTGAATAGCTCAGGGGGCTGCATGTGACACAAGATGCCACTTGCGCCATTTATATGTGGTGCAGGCTTCATGCATTACTGCCTGGTTTTTGTGAATTGCACCCAAGTCTCTGTCCATGAGACATTGTCAAACAGATACAAATTCATCAAAAGGATGAGTTCCGGTCTGGTAGCTTATTTATGCGATTATGCTTTGCTGTGTTTCCTCTGTATTAAACTGTTTGATTCACGGGATCCCTGACTAATGAGTTTGTACAGCAGATCATGGAGGTATTTGTTGTTTGGGGGGATGGCAGCATGGAAGGGCATATTATATCTTTTTACAAAAAGTTGTAAGGGAATGAGTGTGTACTAGCTAGTGACTGTTTAAGTTATAAAAAGATAAAATTATTATTAGTTGTTTGTTTTTTTTAAACAAAGATTACTCAGTAATAAAAGTAGAGTGGTCTGAATGCATGTGTTAACAGGAACTTTCAAGGATAGTTTTGTTTGTAAATCCCGCTGCAACATCGCCACAAAGTGGGAGAGATCACGGATCGAATTTTCCTTAGAATAATGCAAGTCATCTGATTCAAAGATTAAAGACGCAAGATGAATCTTTCATTAAACAACATGACCCATGTTATTCTCAAAAGAGGCAAGGGGGCTCAGCAACATCCTTGCCACATAAGATGGCCTGCAGCATGGTGCTAGGGGATTTGAGGCAGAAGCACGATAACACATCCTAAAAGAAAAAAAAAAAATAAATTTCTTGAAACCACCCGCAGAGGACGACTGACAGAGTACATCTATACCAGTCAGGGAATTGTATAAGCATAAGCAAGCTTCCTCTGGGGATTTCGCTTACGCAACGCCATTGTGTCCAGATCCCATGTTCATTCCATCCTGGTAGTCTAAAGACCCCCCCATCAGTCCCAATCCACAACCCCATTGAAATCATACTGAAAGTAACTTATTAGTCAAGTTGTTCCCCGATCTCCAATAGTATTAATGTAAACATCATGGTGGACATTCCCCCCCCCAAAACTACTCCCACTGCAAATTAAAAAAAAGAAAGCTCCTGGTGGCTAGCAGATGTCCCCAATCCACTGGAAAATGATTATCCCTACATTCTGGTATAGTATTTGCCTACCACCCCCATGCCCAAACCATGCAGTGTACTTCCCACCCCCTTCCCTCACTCCAACCTGTAACCTGGCTGGTGACTGACACGGACCACCACTTATCACCATGGCCATCCGCCGACTCACATATGTCCGAGCACGCACTGTGATATAATAACCGATCAGTGCCTGACATCAGCTTTCAGTCATTGAGCATGTAGCCCAGATATTCAAAGGGTTGCGCCATGCGCACGTGAGGATGTAGCGCAGAGTCCAATCGCCATTCTGCGATATTCAGTGGGAATGATCGCCCCAAATCACATTAGCAAGCGCAATGATAATGAATGCATGCGCAACTGGAGAGGGAGGAACCATGCATAAATGGCGCAGTGCGATATTCAACAACATGCGCCATGCGCAATGGGGGAGCAAACGGAAGTTGCGCGATAGCAAAAATTATCCAAAATAAAAAGGAACAAGAGAGAGGCACAAGAACGCTACAGGGAAGCCACATGTTGGTGAACTGCAGGCAGCCACACAAGCACACAGAAACTGGGAGCAGGACAGGGCAGGAGTAGGACAGAGCACCTGGAACCACCAGGAGCAGGGAAGGTGTGGGGAGTCTGTGCCACAGTGCAGAACAAAAGGGGAAAGTGCCACACAGCACTGAGGGCACAGATAGTGGGCAGTACGGCCACTACAGGGATGTGTTCCCAGTGCAGGGGGAGTAGCAGCAAGGACAGCAGGGGGAAAAGAGAAACAGCTGCCAGGGGGTAACACAAGCCAGGGACATGGCCAGTGCCACCATCAAGATGGAGGCAGTTATGAGGAGGGTGAGAAGGCAGGCAGCAGGGGGGCGCGGCCATAGAAGGGCCCGTCAGCGGTATGCCCCCAACAGGCAGTACTGAGCCAGCATCAGCTTCGAGCTGTACACTGATACTGAGATTGTGGGCCAGTACTGCCTGAACCGGGATCCTGAGGCGGCTCTGTGAGCTGTGCAGGGATGTGATGCAGGCACCCACACAACGGAGCCATACTCTGTCAGTGGAGACCAAAGTGACAGCTGTCATGTGCCTGCTCGCCACGGGTACCTTCCAGAGACCAACAGGGGACACGACAGGCATAACCCAGTCGGCCGCCTCACGCCTCCTCACCCAATTCCTCAGCGCACTGCTGCCACATGCTGCGGAGTACATCCGCTTCCCAGCACACTGGCAGAGCGCACAGCAAACATACAGGAGTTCCACAGTAGGTGTACATATGCCTGGCGTGCTTGGAGCAATGGACTGCACCCATGTGGCCATTCTGACGCTACCTGGCCCCAGGCGCGCACATGAATCAGAAGGTGCAAGCATCACCTGCCAGGTGGTGTGCGATGCCAGGGGCGATAATCACTGTCTGTGCCACGCACCCTGGGGGAGCACATGATGCCTTCATCTGGCACCAGTCCACACTGTGCCACAGGTTTGAGAGTGGGGACATCCTCACTGGCCACCTAGTGGGTGAGTATGCAAATCATGCAGAAAGACATGGAGCTTGGGAGGGGCATAGTCAGAGGTGACATGGGTATTGGCCTAGATGGCCCAAGGCAGGGCGACGCTGATCTTCAGACTAATGTCCACCCTCTACACAGGTGACAGTGGATACCCACTCCGTCCCTGGCTGCACACACCATACCAGCGTCCTGCGACCCCATTGCAACAACACTACAATGAGGCACATGCCACCACATGTAATGTCATCGAGTGGGTGTTCAGGATGCTGAAGGCATGTTTCTGTTGCCTGGACACGTCTGGTGGTGCCCTACAGTACAGCTCCTCAAAGGCCTGTGGGCTATTCCTGGCCTGTTGCATCCTGCACAACATGGCCAGTGACTGTGGGATAGCTGTACAGGTCGAAGAGGGGGACAGCGATGGGGGCGATGAGGACACTGGTGAAGATGGTGATGGACAGCCCCCCCTTGGTCGAAGGGACCCCCGACTGATCCGATGGCACAGCTGCACCGGGACACCATCACAGAGGAGCACTTCAACCAACCCAGGTAAGTCATGGGGCCATGTGCAACCACCAGTGGCAAGGGCACAACCCACAAACACGCATGGACAAACCCCAGGGGTGCATGTCATTAAGGGAATTGGCCGAGCATGGAACCGCACATGCCGTCAGGGATGGGCAAGGTCTAACATGGCACACAGTCACACACACACACACACACACCCCACAAGACATGCACAAAGAGTAGGAGGCACGCCGACCCCAACTGCCACCCCTAGCCACACACACGTCCACAGACCACCACGCCCAGTACCTGTCATTGTGCGTGTGTCAGATGCTGAGCACCATTGCACAGTGGCGGACAGCGCAACACAGGCATCATCATGCACACGCCACAGCGGACAGCAGCCGGGAGGGTGTGCAGATGGAACATGTGTGTGTGTGCAGGGCCGGGTACTCCACCCGTGCAATGCATGTTGAACAACACAATGTACACAGGGCAGCATCAGACAGTAGCCGTGGTGGGAGATGGGTCAGTCACGCGCTACAGTGCCACAGCTGCCATGGATACGTGGATGGCCCCATCGAGACCTGCCAGCAGTGACAGGCTGACCAATGGCCTCATGGGGTGGCACCGACAGTCCCCCAAGGGTTTCACTGCGTGAACGTGACTGTGCTCGCACAGGGGTCTGCAGCACCGAACATGCCTGCGCCAGGTGTGCTCGGGATGCCCACAGCTGAACCCGGTGTCGACAAGGAGGGTGTTGCACGACGCCGGGAATGGGGGGGTGAACATTTCACTGCTCGGTGTCTGCGACGCATGGGCAAATAACTGTGTGCCCACTGTGGCCATGGCAGCTGTGATTGTCTGTGTCAGCCTGTCAGTGGCAGCGGTCGCATCCTCCCACATCTGGTCCATCCCTGCCAGGAGTAGAGCGGTGTCTCTGCTGCGCCGCTCCTCTGCCTGGCGCAGAGCCGCACTGAGTGCATCCACCGCCGTCACAAGCCGCAACTGCTGATCGACTGATTCTTGGAGTATGTGGGTGTGCACTTCTAAGAGGTCATCTGCCTGATCGGCATGCTGTCCCTCATGGTGTTCATGGCCCTGGTGGGCAGCACCCCTTGAGGGTGAGCGCTGCACACCAGGGCCAGGCCTGGGCATGTCCACAGGTGGTGCACTGACACCGCCCCCTGACACTGTACCCCCATGGCCATTGGCCGACTGCTGACACTGCCCCTCCGGCTGCCGCTCTCCAGGGCTCAACGGTGCCGTTGCAGTGGCCGCAACAACCCCACTGTCCTGGACACACACTAGTGCTTCCCCACTGGTGCAGACAGGCACAGGCTGGGACTGTAATGTCATGCAGGCCTCCACGGTGGCGCCACCCATGGCCATGCCCGTGATGTCACCTGCTGTGTGGCCATCCTGCGGCCCACATGTATCACTGTCCATGAAGTGAGCTCCATCATCATCAGTGATGGATCCGGCACCAGCCCGAGTCTCAGCATGCTGGCATCCATGGACGCTGGCATGCTGGGACATGGGCAGGGCCTCCTCTGCACCTGCTACACCAACATCAGTCCGGAAAGCCAGGCAGGCCCACTGTCACCCTGACCCTCGGATGCCTGTGGTGGTGGATGGGCCCTCTTCTATGTCCATGGTATCGCTCTCAGTGGATAAGCCCACCACCGCTGACCCATGTAGATGCTCAGGAGCTATAAGGGAACACAGTAGCATTAATGTATCTGCTCTACCCTGTCCCCCCTCCATTGACTTTGCTACCGGATTGTACTGATGTTCCTCTCTCCATGTTTGCACCCTAGGCCCAGAGGAGCGCCGGCGGGCGAGGGAGAGTAGGTGGCGGCCAGATGACCAGCAGGCCGGGAGGGATGCTGGATCAGACAGGCGCAGGAGCCAACCTGATGATGGTGAGTGCCTTACATCCATGCTTACAATTGCATGCTGTGTAACAGGGTGGGCAGCGGGGCATGGCCACCATCCATTGACACCACTGCCATGCACGCAACTTGTTACAGTCAGCACTGTCCAGTGGCACTGCATGTCTGGGAGTGCGGCAATGGTGGTCCATGCGTGCACCGGGTACATGGCTGTGCCACTGCCTTCGCACCGCATAGCCATGTCACTGTACGGCCACGGTGGTGCCATGCAGAACATGGGTGGTGGGTGTGTGCAGCGGTCCGCATGGCTGTGGGTGCCTAGGTAGGCAGGTCTTGTGGACGCGGTCACTGTGGGTGGTCGCACACCATCACAGGGGTGTGGAACACGGCTGTATGCCATGCACAATGGGTGGGCTGCAGGGGGCTAGACAGTCACACATATTGACTCTGCTCCCTTGTTCTAGGTGGACAACGCTGGATGGCCATCGAGTGAGGAGTGCAGGAGCTGCTGCAGCTTGCAAGAGCATCTCTTGCAATACTGGAGAGGATGGAGTGGGACGGGGTCCGGCGCCGCAGTAGATGGCGGAGGCACAGGAGTGGAGAGCGGGCAGGCATTAGGCCCTCCATGCCCCCTATTTGACTTACCCCCGAACCCACCCTCACACCCCTTCTTCCTCTCCCATTTGTACACTCTGACCCATGCCCGCCTCACCTGGTTTGTGGCCCTTTCCACCCTTGTATATATTTGTAAATATGTTTGATTGTTTATATTGTTTAATACATACATTTTGTTGTGACAACTGTGGTGGTCTCTGATTTGCAGCGGGCTACAGGTGCTTGGCTGCAGTGGTGTGCATGGCGTTGGGGGTGGTGCAGGCATGGGCATGTGTGTGTGTGTGTGTCGCAGGGACCCGCCTATGGTGTGGGTGGGGGAATCAGTCACTGTCTGTGGTTTGTATGTTATTCTCTGTGTACTGGTTGCCTGTGCAGTGGTCCACGGAGCATGCTCTGTGTCCATGGCGCCCCTGTCAGACCGTCCATGGGCTGTGCAGCTGACACCCTTGCATGTCTGTGATATGCACCATCTGCTGGCATGTCAGTTGTGGCTGTCCATGCTGGACAACCACTGTACCCAGCACAATGCCAGGTTGCCTCCTGTCACCGGTGTGGTGCCCGTCTCCCTCAGGTGGCACTGTGGCCTCCGCTGTTGTTGTCCCCCCTCCATGCTGTCACTTGTATCTGTTGCAGGGGATGTGCTCCGCTGTCTGTCACTTGTGCTCCGGCCGCATGCTGGTGGCATACAGCTTCATGGTGCCTGCGCAGGGTGGCTGGCACACCTGTGCCATGTAGGGGTACTGGCCGTGTGTACACGGCTGCCGTGGCCCCACGCCAGTGGCTTGGTTGACCCGCTACTGTGTCCCTGTGTTAGTGTGCCCTTGGGTATGGGTGGGTGTTTGTCCATGCACTGTGTTGCATCCTGTGTGGCGCATGCTTCCATGCAACACTGTGTGTGTCTGTGCTGGCTGTTGTGGCCAGTGCTGGGATGAGATGTGTTCTTGGGAGGGTGTGCAGGGTGCTGTACTGCTGGTGGTGGGGTCCGGGGCATGCCCTGTCGCATGTAGGATACCTCGTGTGCTGACGCATGGTCGGTCTCTCAGCTGTACCTCGGGAGGGACGTGCAGGGTGGCACTGTGTATGCAGTTGTTGCATTGCTGTCTGCTTCTGCCCGCTGCAGGGTGCTCATGGTGGGGCTGCCTTGCATGGCTCCGTGGTGCACAGGGTTGCATTGTCACAGTGGGGGTGGTGGCATGCATGGGGTGTCCTGCACTGTTGGGCGCTACTCCTGGGCAGGGTGTATGGGGATCATAGTGCAGGGTGTGCTCTGCATTGGAGGGATGGTGTGGCACAGGGTGGTCGGCCCTCCTTGTGTGCCAGTCACAGCTTGCCAGGGGGTGTGCTGGGGCACCATGCCCTGGCTGTGGGTTGGTTGCTGGCATCCATGAGCTGGTAGTTATTCTGGCTCTCCACCGATTGTGCAGTGCATGGGGTGTGGGGGGTGATGTCTCTTCTGCTGTGTGCTCCTCTGCCCATCTGTGGCATGGATGGTGGGCCCCTGCATCCTGTCCCTGTGCATCCCTGGTTGTGCTGTTGCACTGCTGCCCTGCTCCACGGGGCATCCCTGGTTTCACTATGGCGCATCTGGACCGCTCCACTGAGCATCCCTGGTTGCGCTATGGTGCATCTGAACTGTGCAACTGCACATCCCTGGTTGGCGCTTATGGTGCGGGTGGCACGATATTCAGTCGTGTGCTACAGGCGCATCTTGACCTGGGCAGTTTTGAATATCGCACTTCTACTGGCATGGGCACAGTGAACTTGGCGCTTGTTCTGCTGTTGTGCGCACTTTTGAGCGCAGTTTGATATCTGGGCTGTAGTAGTATAATTTACGTGCTCATTCATAAATCAGTTGGCAATTAACTCCTGTGGTAAGCAGGGCTGTGTCAACCGCTGTCTGAGTTACGATTGAGGAGGAGCTGTGGTAGGACACTGCATGGTTTTGGGTGTTGTGGGGTGGGGAGCCCAATAGACAACCAGGATGTTGAAATTATCATTTTTCCAGGGATCAGGGCCATTTCTAACCCAGCAGGGGACCTTCATTTATTATTTTGGGCAATTGGGGCTTGGAGGAGGGAGGGAGGGCTCCACTATTCCACCAGAACAATTAATTAATGTTATCGGAGATCGAGACAAATGTGGTTTGGGAGAGGATCTAGTCACCAGGGCTTTAAATTAGTATTATTGAGATCGTTTAGTGAATGTGGGTGGGGGTGGGGGGCTGTTAACCAATAATGGTAATAAACATAAAATTATGGACGATCGAGACTGCAGAGTGGGGTGGTGGTAAGACAGCTGACCATGATACTTGTAGACCGTTGATAACTTTTTTTTAGCCAGATTGATTCTTCATTTCCCAATGCCACTTGTCATGAAAACGTTTTCACTGATGCAACTCTGTCTGTTCCCCGACCCTTTTGGCAGCATGCGGTTCAGAGGAATTGATGACTGCTAACCCAAATGCGAGCCACTTGTAAACATCAATATAGAACACTTAAGCAAAAGGCACGACAGGACGTTGATTGTACTAGGTTTACCCCATGGGCAGGGGTGTTATAAGGCATGAGGCGAAGCTAAGTGCCTTCAGTCCTTGACCATGGTGTAAACCTAGTACAACCAACATCCCTGAAGTGTCTTATTACTTATATAAAATGGGCCCCTGAGGCAACTTTTAAAATACAAACACTCTAAAAGTTTTCAAACACACAAAATTATAATAAAATGTTGCCAAATAATGTAGACTAGTCCTCCACAGAAGCTTTTCATCTGTCAGTTATCTGTCTTTCTTCATATTCATCACACGTGTGATTGTATACTATTGAATAGAGGATTTCAAGCTCTGTATTATTCCAATAGTAGAATGATACACACAGACCTCAAGTGGAGCCAGAACTCAATTTTATTTGTTGCCAGTTAAGGAGCAGGGAGTTATTTGGCAAACTAATGGAGATAGGAGGAGGAGGATTTTTCATGGTCAACAAAGAAGCACCAGCAATGGAAACTTTGAATAGTGCTTGATTTTCTACATTTGTGTATGTGTGAAAGGAGGGGCTCTTGAGATAAAATAACATTAAATTATTTACTTACTTTCTTTAATTTAATAGACTTACATTTTTAGGGCCTAGTTGAAAGTTTCTATATATGAGTAAAGGATATGAGTAAAGATTGCAGCCATGTCTGTGATGGAGATTAGGAAGCAAGTGGTTTATGAATTCTGTGAGTTGCCCCAGATAGCAGGGACTTGTTTTAGCCATTGGTAGTGCTCTTTTGCTGCAATGGCTAGCACCAAGTCACAGCCAATGAGACACAGGGATTTCTTTGCCCATTATATATAAGAAGAACACACAGGCTAGTCTTGAGTAGGGATGACCATACATTACCTGTCATAGTGCATGGGCATCCATTCCTGCCTATTTGAGACTACTTGGTTACTTCCAGTGAATTGGGTTTGGAGATGAGGCACTTGAGGGTTGGGGTCTGACTAAGATTTCTGTTTCAAGGTACTAGATCTTTTTCTGTATGTCTGAGCAAATAAAAAAGGAAAAAAATGGAGCTTCCAGCTCGATTAGATATAGGAAAACAGCTAAGTGGCAGCATTCTAATTTGTTGAGCTGCAGAGTTGACATCACTACCACAGCACAACAACATAATAACACCAGTAATACAGTACAACAAGAAATATGCCACGCATGAAATTTCATGATTAACAGGTTTCCACCATACACTATTGAGCTATTGTCGCACAGTCCACACACGCCTTGTGGAAAGGCTTCCTGATGAACCTTCTGTTTGGTGAAGTAACATATTTGCTGCAGCTACGAGATCTAACCACTTTGACACAGCCTGATAGAGAATCAGGTTCAGGGTACAGGTGCATCAGCGATCAGGGCAAGTACTTGGAACCCAAACACCATTTGTAAAAATCATAAAATAAAGGAATAGAATTGGGGAGTGGGGGCGAACTAAAGCCCCTTTACGCAAATAAATTATTGTATATGAACAGAATAGGCAGATTGACCAATAAACTGTGAGTGCTGTTATTCCTTTTTCTTGCTTTGATTAAATGATTTAACATTCTGTTTGAACTCTTTGGGGGTTGAAGGGGTTGCGAAGGTTTCACCCACAACACCACCCTATCATTTTTAACATTGGACTTTGATGGGGAGGAGGGTGTGGGTGGAGGGAGGGGTGGCCATATTCCAAATAAACTATTATATTGCCCAGTTCACACTAAGTTTATAACTCGGTTGTAGCTTGTATCAAGTGCAGATAGATACAGCGATCCTCAATACCACAAAAAACCAAATATGAATACAATCTGTATATAGCTGTGCATGAGCGCTAATATAAAAAGGGTAAGGAAATCCCTGAGTCTTGATTGGCTGAGACTTGGTTCTAGCCATGGCAGTGAGAGAGTACCACCAATGGCTAAAACAAGTCCCTGCCAAACAGGCAACTCACAGAATTCATAAGCCGCTTACTTCCTAATTCCCATCACAAACGTGGCTACAGCCTTTACTCCTATATAAAAAAACCTCAACTAGGCCATACAAATAAAAATCCATTAAATTAAGTAAAGCAAGTAAATAACTTTATGTTATTTACACTCATGAACCCCCCCTCACACACATACACAAATTTTTAAAATCAGGTACTATTCAGAGTTTCAGTTGCTGGTGTTTCTTTGATGACCATGAAAATCCCTCCTATCCCTACCACTTTGCCAGAGAGCTCCCTTACTCCTTACCTGCAGCACATAAACTTGAGGTTCTGGCTCTACTTAAGGCCTGTGTGTGTGCCTGTGTGTGTGCCTGTGTTGGTGTGTGCCAGTGGAACTCTGAAGAATTTTAAATTGTGTATTCCATGTTGCCATTCTGTGTGGGTGGGAGGAGCATTCTACTACTGGAATAATGCAGAGCATTGAATTCTTCAATTCCATGGTAAACAATCACCCATGTATTGAGTGTGAAGAAAGACAGATGACTGACGGGTGAAAAGCTTGTCTGTGGACGGACTATGTAAGCAATACGATATGGCTGGGTGTTGGTAATACTGAGATACTAGGACACCCAAAGGCATAGTGAGACATGAGGCCACAGGCTGAGTGCCTTCAGCCTCTGGGTGTTCAGGAATCTCAGTACTACCAACACACAGCCATATCTTCAAACAACATGAAGTCTTGCTGTATTCTGACTATATGCAGTTAGCCCCAGCACTTGAACTGCTCCGGAGAGTAAAGGGTTGACTCTGTGCCAGGGCATAGAACGTTGAGCTCGAGCTTGGTTTTCAAACCTCTGTCCCTGGTACTTTCAGTGTAATGTGTCAGATTCTTACTCCGCTTAATCAGGGAGGTCGCTCCGGAGATTCCCTCCTTCTCTTCGGTTCAGTTAAGTTAAATTGGTCATTTTTCAACTGCTTTTTCTTGTTTTACTCGATATTCAGATCTCTGTCTACGGTACAGTAAGTGTAGCTTGTAGGTAGTTAGAGTTTATTTGGCAGAAATTGTTTTTTGTTTGGTTTTCTCCTGGTCGGTCTGGTTGGAAACCGAAACAAATACTTTAACTGTTACTTTTTGTGTTCTGTTTATGTTACTTATCTGTTCCTAAAAATAAAAAGTTTTCTTCATTTTTTTTAACCAACCTGTGACACAGTTGGAACCGATAGGTGTGTAGTTGCCTGGCTTGAATGCTGTTAAGGGTAACTTTATTTGATTCAGCTTGTCTGAGAAACCCAAAAGAAAACTGGTCCCACTGGGTTTCAGCACTGCACCGAGTGTGGGAGGCCTTTGCTAAGGCTGATTCCCACCTCGCCTATGTTTATTGTCTGGGGTTTGACCACCTCAAAGAAGACTGCCAAACATGTAAAACTTTCCAAGGCCACTTTGGAAAAATGTTTAAGTAGGCTGAAGGAAGGGAGGCCGAGAAGTCCGCTGATCCAGATGGCCAGCCCGGTTTGGTCCCGGACCAACCTGAGGGGTGCCTACTGACCTGGGTGAGACCCCTCGGTAAAAGGAGAGCCGATTCATGGAGTCAGTTCCATCTAAGAGAAATGCAAGTCAGCCAGTTCAGATCCCAGTTCCATGTTCCAACTGCTGAAGAAATTAAGCAAAGCGACTACTGTTGTTCAGTCATTTGCCCGGTTCCAACCGACACTGACTCAAAGACGATCAGTTCGATCGGAAATACTTGCTTCTGAAATTGAACCTGAAGCATTCTATGAGAGAGATTGGGAAGGAAAAGAAGAATATGAAGAAGAGGAAGATGAAGGCCTAGATGAGTCAGTAAAGCCTGAGATCTCCCAGACAGGCCCTCCAATGTGTCTCCTCCCAGACTTCTGAGTCCTCTCCCATTTCTTGTTCTACAAGAAAGTGGCTGATACTCTTCAGCTTCCAGTGGAAGAGGCTGAACAGGATCAGGAGGAACCTGACTTTGTTGAAATGATGGATGTCCCAGAGTCAAAGAGAGTGTCTATCCCTTCACATAAATCCCTTGGGAAACAGACACAGAAAATTCTGCAGTTTCCAACATCTATACCTCCTGTGGATAAAAGCATGGACAGGAGGTATACTTTGTCAGGTTCTGGGATGGAATTCCTCATAAATCATTTCAGCCATGTTGGGGTAGTGCAAGCTGCAGCCTGTGACAAGGCTAACATTCCCCTGGCATCTCACCCCCCAGATAAGGATTCCAGGAAAGTGGATGCCATGGCTAAAAAAACAATACTGGGCATCCTCTTTGGGACTCAGGCAAGCTAATTATATGGCACATACAGCCAGATATCAGAAATCTATGTGGGATATGGTTCTGGAGCTGGCTAAGAATGCCCCTCCCCAGCTGGCCAAGGAGTTGGAGCAGGTGGCTGTGGATGGTATTGAGGCATCCAAAGTCCAATTCCATGCTGCTGTGGCTTGAATGATGTGCATTCGAGGGTCATGGCTACATCTGTCTCCATGAGGAGATTTGCTTGGCTCAGATGTACCAATTTGTCACAGGATACCCAGACTAAGGCCATGGATTTTCCTGTTGCTGGTAACTCTCTGTTTGGGGAGCAAACAGAGGCTTTACATGAAGAAGATGGATGAGTACAGGACCACCTACAGGAGTGCTGCAGCAAAAGAGAAGCAGGCCACTACTCAGAAGCAGCAATTTAGAGCTGGCAGGGGCAGGCCTTTTCACTGGCCTTTTTACCAAGCCCAGGCCTCCTCTTCTTTCCAGCAGAGGGAGTTCTTTAGGGCAAGAGGCAGACAAGGGATGACAAGAACCCCATCATCCATTCAGTACAAGCCCCCTGCCAAACAGACACCCTGAGGTGTCAGTCAGGGTTGCCTCCCAGTTCCAGTAGGAGGCAGACTGGCTCACTATTTACAGGCTTGAAGTCTATTACTTCAGACAAATGGGTCCTGGAAGTAGTGAACCAGGGGCTTGTCTCAGTTTCAAAAGGTTCCCAAAAATGAGAGAAAAGTCTTTCAGTCCTCCCTCCTCTCCCTTGGAGACAAAGGCCTTAGAGGCAAAAGTCTCTTCCCTACTGCTTCTGCAAGCAGTAGAAAAGGTACCTCATTGTCACAGGGGAAAAGGACCGTATTTCAGATACTGCCTTACCCTAAAAAGGCAGGGCAGTGGCAACCCATCCTAGATCTAAGATACCTGAACAAACATTTACTAAAGCCAAAGTTCAAAATGGTTACTCAGGGAATAATCCTTCCTCTCTGAGACCAGGAGACTGGCTTGCCTCCCTGGATCTCAGAGATGCCTATTTCACATACCTATCAGACATTCCCACAGAAAGTACCTCAGGTTTAAGTTGACCTCAGGTCATTACCAGTTCAGAGCAATGCCTTTCGGCCTAACATCTGCTGCTGGGGTGTTCACCAAGTGCCTAGCAGTAGTGGTGGCCTTCTTAGGAGACAGGGCATCTCGCTGTTCCCATACCTGGATGACTGACTCATAATGGGTCAGTCCTCAGACCAAGTCCAAATCAGCTCTAGAGCTCACTCAAAAGCTTCTGGACTCCTTAGGATTCATTTTGAACCTAGAAAAGTCTGTTCTGGAACCATCCCAGCTTCTCACATTTATAGGGGTGGAACTGGACACTGTCCAGGCAAGGGAATTTCTTCCTCTGTCAAGAGTACAATCCCTCATCACTTTGACTTTCTTCTTTCATCCACTAGTGTCTCGACCAGCCAGACACTTCCTTCAGTTGCTAGGCCACATGGCAGCTTCCACTGCAGTGGTGCAAGGGGCAAGATTTTAAATGAGAGATATTCAGTTTCATCTAAGTTCTTACTGGTCTCAGAGAAAAGACCCTCTCTCTCTCCAAATTAGTTCCAGTGTCTCAAACTCTGGTTCAGGCTCTCCAGTGGTGGCTGGAGAAGGAGGACAATCTAAGACAAGGTGTCTCCTTCCTTAGCCAGGCTCCTACAGTGATTCTCACCACAGATGCCTCTCTACTGGGATGGGGCGTTCATATGGACCACCTCACTGCTCAGGGAACATGGTCTCATCAGGAGCCTCTGCTGCACATAAATCTTCTCGAACTCAGAGCTGTCTGTCTAGTACTTCAGACATTCTCAAACACAATTCAGGGGAAAGTGGTGCAGATCAGGGCAGACAACACCACAAACATGTGGTACATCAACAAGCAGGGAGGCACTCGGTCCTCAGCCTTGTGCACAGAGGCCATGAAAATATGGTCACTGGCTTATTCCCTTCAGGTTTCCCTGATAGCCGTGCATCTACCAGGGAAGGACAATGTACTAGCAGATGCTGTCAGCAGGATTTTTCAAGGCCATAACGAATGGGCTCTGAATCCTCTGATTCTTCAGGTAATTTTCAAGAGGTGGGGCACTCCAGAGGTAGACCTCTTTGCAGCCCCAGACAATCACCAACTTCATCTGTTCTGCTGCAGACCTCCTCTTCTGGGGTCTATTCCTCAAGATGCTCTCCTATTAGATTAGACAAGCAAGTTTCTGTATGCATTTCCTCCTTTTCCTCTGATATTCAGAGTTCTGGTCAAGATCAGCTCTCAGCCCTGCAAGGTGAGTCTAGTGGCTCCAGACTGGGCCAGACAGCCTTGGTACCCCCTACTATTGTCAGTGTCAGTGACAATACCACTTTGTCTTCCCAGACAGTACACCTCTCACCTCCTTGCAGGGAGGATTCTGAATCCCAACCTTCAGACTCTCAGATTCAAAGCCTGGCACTTTAGGAGCTAGAGTATGCAAGCCTGCATCTTTCCCAGTCAGTCTTGGACATTCTTAGGGTGAGTAGAAAACCATCTACTAGAAAACGCATAATTCCGAAAGGAAGAGATTTGGTTTCTGGTGTTCTCAGAGGAATAATCAGTCAGATTCAGCTGATATTGCAACTGCTTTGACTATTTTTGATGCATCTTAACAGTTTGAGCCTCAGGCCTACCACTCTCAAGTACATCTGGCAGCTATATCTGCCTTCCTTTCAACTGAGAAGGGCTCTTCTTTAGACTCTTATTAAGTTTTTAAGAAATGTTTCAAAGGTCTGGTTCATATTAATCCTCCTTTTAGAGAGCCTACTCCTGTTTGGGATCTGAATATCTTTACTGCACAGCTCATGCAGCCCTCCTTTGAACCATTATCTTCAGCTGAGCTAAAGTACTTGACTTGGAAAACGGTGTTCCTCATAGCCATTACTTCTGCCAGGAGAATCAGTGAATTACATGCCTTATCAGTGGAACCTGATTTCATTTCATTTCACAGGGATAAGGTGGTCATTCGAATCAACAGAAAGTTCCTTACTAAGGTGGTATCAGACTTTCATTTGAATCAATCTATGTCATTGCCTGTATTTTTCACTGACCATTCTTCCTCTGGGGAGAGAAGACTGCACAGTCTGGATGTGAAGAGGGCCCTTCGTTATTACATAGAATGCACTAAGGCCTACAGAAATGACTGCTTACAGCTGTTTCTCACTTATGGAAAAGTGGGAAAAGGTAAACCTGCTTCTGAAAGAACTGTTGCCAGGTGGATTGTCTCCTGTATCCAGTTCTGCTATTCAAAGTTGGGGAAAGAGCCTCCCTCAGGCCTGAGGGCTCTCTCCACCAGAAGTACAGCTGCTTCGGTCACAGCAGCTAGAGATATACCATTAGTAGAAATCTGTAAAGCAGCCACCTGGAAAACTGATCACACATTTGCCAAGCATTACTCTCTCAACATTCAGTCCAGAAGTGATGCTAGGTTTGGCACACAGTGCTGCAGAGCTTGTTCCCAAAATAGGTTCTGTAACTTGCTCCTCCGGGGGGGGTACTGCTTGGTAGTCTGCATATAGTCAGAATACAGCAAGACTTCATGTTGTTTGAAGACAAAATTACTCACCATAGTAATGTTGTTTCTTCTAATGGAGTCTTGCTGTATTCTGACCTCCCACCCTGCCTCCCCTCCTGGAACCTAATGATTTTGGGATGTGGTCTGGCAGGCACAGTGCTGCACTCCAGAAGTGTACTTAGGATACCTCATCTTGGTTTGAGGTTTTTATGGTTTTATTTAAGTATATATTGTTGTTTTCACTAACTACTTGGATTCTTTTTAGGGTTTCTCGACATGAGTTTTTAGACCTACAAATATATGTTGATTGCCCTTTGCACAAAATTTAAAAAACAATTTCTGGATTGTTAGTTAGCATAGTGCTTGTAGAATCTGACGGTTACACTAAGGAGTACCAGGGACAGAGGTTTGAAAACCGAGCTTGAGCTCAACATTCTATGCCCTGGCATAGAGTTAACCCTTTACTCCCCAGAGCAGTTCAAGTGCTGGGGCTAACTGCACATAGTCAGAATACAGCAAGACTCCGTTAGAAGAAACAACATTACTATGGTGAGAAATTTTTTCTTATTGCTTATATACACAACAGGTCCAGTCTTATCTTTCGTATTTTTTATGACATCTGAGGGACCTTTAATATTGTGGTCTCTCGTAGACATGGCAACTACACAGTGGGAAAAATAATATTGTAGACTGCAGTGTTTGGAGCACAAGCATGATGCAACAAGAAGTAATAAGGCGGACTGGAGTACCATAGCTCACGAGAACACCATCAGTGACAAGTCACAAAATGGAAAACTTAACAGTTCAACAAGGCATAGTTAAACTACGCATGCATAACCCTTCAAATGATTGGTTTAGGAGGGGGGCATAGCTCCCCCTTCCCCACACACCCCATGTGGTGGGGTGGGGGGGAACCCCACACCCAGACACACTTAAAGATATGTATAATCACCTCCAGTTTTTGCATATTTCTACAGTATGCAAGCCGAGGTTGCTGGATTGAATCCGGATCACAAGCGGAGGTAGTGGGACTAAAGCCCAGGTTAAGTGGGTGATGCGTGTGTCAGAGGAGGTTGTGAAAATCTGACACAGGGTGGTTGATGTAACACCATCACTGACTACTCATTGATCTAACCGTAAAACATCGTGGCAGGTCCATTGTGTCACTCTCCTCCGTCCATCAGCCCTACAGTGACATACAGTAGACGGAATGCCACATTAGCCAGGCTTTGACAGCATTACCACCAGTCATGGTATTTCTCGTCTACCATACTACATCCTTTCTGTTATGCTTATACACCAAACACTACAGGAGAGCTTGGACATATTGTGTATGGGTTATAATACTCTTTCTTTCATGGACTTGTGCATAACCTCGTAGTCTCACTTGGTGTACAATTCAAAAAAATAAGAAAATAGAGAAATAACTGTCCTTGTCTCCTGTACTTGTACATAGCCTGCTCCAGATTGGAATCACATTTTAATCAGGGCCAAAGTCTAAATTCTATTCATTAAAGTCTAACAATAAACTGAACTAAGTGAGACAGACCTCCAATGGAGTGTAATTAAGTCCTTGTGTGCTCAATCTGAGTCAACTTACATTTACCTCACTTCACATGATAATTTACAAGCACTGTTCCTTAGGATTGTATATAAGTGCCATACCTCTTCTCTCTCCACAGATGTGAGGATCTGCCAAGGGTCCAAGCTCCGGAGGTCGTGAGGGCAGTGTTGGAGCAGCCCTCCCCAACCCCCCGAAACTATGTCAGGTACGGTGAACTGTGCACCATGCTGGAAGGGTGGTAGACCCAGCATCAGTACCCCCGCAGTTGCTCGCGACTGCCCCTCGCCCGCCTAATACCCTCCCACCCTTAGCAGGTGTTACTTCTATATAGGAGCCTCTCGCAAGACATTTTCATTTTTTCTCTATCTCCCTGGTTTCTCATTTGCACATCATATCCTATGACCACCAGAAGTCGCATCCATCAACGGAAACTTGCTTATCCTTCTCTGCTTTCAGTTCTTACTGAGACACTCTTCTTTCCTTTACTCTTCACTCCTATTTATCTACATGTCAACTGCCTCCTCCCAATCTACCCCTTGCTCATACAATTATCTAATCATGCATTCTAAGGCTTTATACACCTCACTGTTTTTCACTTTTATGCTGTGTTTCTTAACAGTTCTCACTGGTCTTACTGAGATTACTCCATCTACCTAAATTTACTCAATGGACAATTTCTGCTTCTCCAACCTTCTATCTGACCCCACCCTAAATCCACCTCCTCCATCTAGGCTCTACTACAAGCACCTGGGGTTATTAATTAGATATATCCAGCTGAGGTTCTCTATCTCCTCAGCTGTGCCACTAGGGCATATGTCATTGCTTCAATATGGATAATCACCCTATCCCTTACCCTGGCCGGGGATGTCGAGACCAATCCAGGTCCTATTATTCCCACAAATTCCATCCAGTCTCACCCTTCGCACTGCTTGCCACAATCATCAGGCATCACCTTTGCACACCTTAATATCAGGAGTCTCTCGGCTAACCTCCCTGAACTCGAGATGTGGGTGTGCGTTATGAACCCTGATATCCTAGCCATGTCTAAAACATAGCTGAAGCCTTCCATTACTGACTCCCTGTGCTCTCTCCAGGGATATAATTTTCTTTGGGTGGATCACTCTAGTGCTAAAGAAGGTGGAGGCCTGGCACTTTACTACAAGGCTCACCTGAGTGTAACCATAATACATGATCCTCCTCTCACCAACTGTGAGGTTCTCCATTCCCTTCTACTGCTCGGAGGTGTCAAAAACTCCATATTTTCTGCATATATATACCTCATAGACACTCGAGGTTAGGGCTTGATGAGTTCATGGATCACTTTCTATCCATGACAGGGAAATATGGCATACTCTGCCTAGGGGATTTTAACCTAAACTGGGCAGGGCCTAGCTTCTCCCTCATTGTCCTTGATAAGCAAGGCCAATCTCACTCAGCTTATTCAGGATCCCACTAGGATCTCCTGCCGTGGTGCCTGCAGCACTCTCTTGGACTGGATCCTGACAAACAGGAAGGAGTTCTTCCCCTCTGCAGGGGTACTCCCGGACACCATAAGTGATCCTTGCCCGGTTTACTGCATATGGGACTCTACCGCCCCCCCTCCTTCCCCTCGAAAGTCTTAACTTTCTCCAACCTCTCTAACCTCAACACGGAAGTGATCCTTCATGATCTAAACCTAGTTGACTGGTCTCCCCTCTACTGTACAGATGATATTAACTATGCAATGGGCTATTTCAACTCTACCCTAATCTCACTGCAAAACAAATGCATCCAGTCTCCACGAGAAGGGTAAAAGGGAAAGTCACCAAATGACTCAAGCATCCACTGCTCCATCTTCTGAAGCATAGGGATAAACTTTGGTCTATCTAGAAGTACTCCTCCCTGCTAACTGACTTTGAAGGCTACAGAGCCCTACGGAACACCTGCAACAAGGAGATTCACCTGGCAAAAAGCAGATACTGCAGGAATCTCCTTAGCTCCTCCGCCTCCCACCCCAAATGGTACTGGTCTCAAATCAAGGAATTTCTGGGAAATAATAAGCCTCTGACCCTGAAAGATATGTGTATAAATTATACCCACTGTAACCACCCACTCACCATTGCTAATGCTTTCAACCCTCTTTTCCGCTCTTTCAATCCCTACCCCTCCTTGCTTCCTACTGCTCAGGCTGCCACATCTCAGTGTGCTCCCGCCCCTAATCTTGACCTGGCAACTGTCACACACCATGAAGTCCTGAAGTTACTCAAAACTATTCCTGCTAGTGGTAGCACAGGCCCTGATGGTATCCATCCTAGGATTCTTAGGCAGTTTGTTGCTTGGCTTGCTGAGCCCATAACCAGACTCTTCAACCTCTCTGTGTGTTCTGCCTCAGTCCCCTCAGCCTGGAAAATGGCTAGAACCTTACCTCTATGTAGAAAGGGGATGCAAAACTCATGTCCAACTACGCCCCATCTCACTTCTCCCACGCCAGCAAGCTGCTCAAGAAACTTGTCCATCGTCAGGTTTCTGACTACCTTCTCAATTTCAATCTTCAATCCCTTATTCAACATGCTTTAGGGCTGGGCACAGCACTACCTGCTCTGACCCAGTTTACAAGTGATGTCAAGGTAACATGGATAAAGGGTTACTCACAGGAGCTGTGTTCATTGACCTCTCAAAGTGTTTGACGTGGTTCATCACCCACTTCTACTAACTAAGCTGCAAGCCTTGGGAACCTCTGACTGTACTCTATCCTGGTTTGGTAGCTACCTGGATAATCGCTCTCAGGCTGTCTCCTTCCATAAGGTTCTCTCCTCCCCTGTCCCTATCACCTTTGGCATTCCGCAGGGTTCAATTCTTGGTCCCCTACTTTATTCTCTCTTCCTAAATGACATCCCTATTCCATCTCCTCACAGCAGCATGGTCACGTGCTCTGATGACCTAGTGCTTTACTATGCCTCTAAGTCTATCGTGGATATCAATCAAAATCTTTCTCATGACTTTCAGTCCCTTCAATCCTGGTTTTCAGCTAACCATCATACGAACATACGAAATTTGCCAGCAGACAGGCCTGAGGTCTATCAGGTCTGCTCGAATGTGCAACTAGCACCTTATCCTGCAGCTGCCCTCCCTTCCACCCTTCCCCTTCATTAAACCTCCCCTTGTCCTGTCCCATCCTTGTTTGAAGCAGTCCACTGTTCTACTGCATACCACTTCAGCAGGTAACGATTCCACCCAGCCACCACCATCTCTGTAAAAGTGTCTCTCATCCCCTCCGGAACCTTCCTCGCTCCAGTCTCATATCATGGCCCTGGTGGCCCTCCCTCCCTTACTTTGAACAGCCCCTCTGTACCCGTCTTGTTTATTCCTTTCATGTATTTAAAGGTTTCAATCATGTCACCCTGTCTCTCCTCTCCTGCAGTGAGTACATGTTCAACTCCTTCAACCTCCTCATGTGATAAGTCCCCCAGCCCCTTGATCATCTTTGTCACTCTGCGCTGCACCCCCTCCAGTAACTTAATGTCCCTTTTCAGATACAGATGCCAGTACTGTACACAGTACTCCAGGTGTGGTCTAACTAATGACCTATACAGTGGCAGAATCACCTCCTCCCTCCTCGAGGATATACCCCTTGCAATACAACCCAGCATTTTGTTGGCCTTTGCAGCTGCCTTCCTACATTGTGCTGAGTTGTTCATTGACCCTGTAATGAGCACACCCAGATCCTTCTCCTCCTCTGTCTGGGCTAGCTGCACTCCCCCAGCTGGTAACTCCTCCTTGGGTTCTTCATCCCAAAATGCAGCACCTTGCACTTTTTGGCATTAAGGCTGATTGCCAGGTGTCTGACCAGGTTTCAAGCTTTGCCAGATCATCCTGCAACCCTGCCATCCCCTAGGTCATCCACCACCGCGCCTACCTTGGTATCATCAGCAAACAGACTGATCTTGCTCTTGATGTCCCATGATATGTCTGCAATGAATATCCCAAACAACACTGGTCCCAACACGAGCCCTGTGGAACACCGCTTGTCACTGCCCTTGGGTGTGAGAGCTCCCACCCACCACCACCCTCTGTTGCCTTCCCTGCAGCCAGTTTCCTACCCATCTCACCAGCTTTGCACCAGCCTCTGTGCCTACTAACTTCCTTCCCAGCCTTCCATGTGGCACCGGTCTGAATGCCTTATTAGAGTCCAGATACAGGACATCCACTGCATGGCTCTGTCCAGTTGCCTCAGAGTTACCCAGTCTACATAGAAACATAGAAGTTGACGGCAGATAAGGACCTAAGGCCCATCCAGTCTGCCCATTTCTTTTCTACCTTATAAATGTGCCATCGGCCTTTGCTCTGTCAGTGACCTATCTATTCATAGTCATTTGTATTGCTCCCTTATGCCTATCCCATGCCTGTTTGAAGCCCTGCACTGTATTCATAGCCACCACTTCTTGTGGTAGCTATTCCATGCATCTACCACCCTTTCTGTGAAAAAGAATTTCCTCATTCCCCTTAATCGACCTCCCTCTAATCTCATGCTGTGTCCTCTTGTCCTGCAATTTTTCTTATATTTAAACATGTTAGACTCTTTCACCTTGTTTATGCCTTAAGGTGTTTAAATGTCTCGATCATATCTCTCTCTCCTCCTTTGCTCAAGGGTATACATATTGAGCTCCGTTAATCTGTCCTCATATGTCTTCTGATGCAGTCCTGCACCATTTTGTTGCCCTTCTCTGGACTGCCTCAATTTGGTTAATGTCCTTGTGAAGGTGTGGCCTCCAATACTGCGCAGTACTCCAGATGGGGCCTAACCAATGTCTTGTACAGAGGATTATTACCTCCCTCTTACGACTGTGATAATACCCTACTAATACCTAACACCCCCTAGCCTTACCTACTGCTTTAGAGGTCTGCTTGGATGATTTTAGGTCATCAGTGATGATGATGCCCAAGTCTCTTTCTTCCTTTGTGACTGCTAGCAACTCCCTCCCAGCCTATAAGTGGCTTCAGGGTTTCTCTTCCCTATGTGCATGATTTTGCACTTCTTTGCATTAAATCCCAGTTGCCACTCTTCTGACCATTTTGCTAGTTTATCAGATCTCTTCTCATTCTGCCCACCCCATCTGGATCATCTACTTGTTGCAGATCTTGGTGTCATCTGCAAACAGACAAGCCTTACCCTCTAGTCCATCTGCGAGGTCACTAATGAAGATGTTGAATAGGACTGGCCCCAGGACTGATCCCTGAGGTACCCCACTTGTGACTTGCATCTCTTCTGACTGTATACCATTTACCACCACTCTCTGTTTTCTGCCAGTCAACCAGTTTGCCACCCAGTTGACCAACTTCTGACCCACCCGAGCCTACCTAGCTTTATTTATCAATCTTCTATGTGGAACAGTGTCAAAAGCTTTGCTGAAGTCAAGGTAGGCGACATCAACTGCTCCCCTTGGTCCACCACTCTGGTTACCCAGTCAAAGAAATCTATGAGATTAGTTTGACAGGACCTTCCTTTGTAAACCCATGCTGTCTTGGATCCTGTGCCCTATGGTTCCAGGTGTTGCACTATCCTTTCCTTAGGGTGCCTCCATAATCTTGCCACTACTGAGGTAAGACTGACTGGTCTGTAGTTCCCCTCTCCTCCTGCTACCACTCTTGTGGAGCGGGATCACATGAGCCCTTCTCCAGTCTTCTGGGACCTGTCCTGTGCTCAGAGACTCACTAAACAATTCTGCTAATGGCTCTGCTAGTTCCTCCTTTAGCTCCTTAAGTACCCTGGGATGTATGCCATCAGGTCCCATTGCCTTATCCACCCTGAGCTTAGCAAGCTCTTGTAGGACCCTTTCTTTGTGAAGGGAGTAGTGCTCACCTCCCTCCCCCTGTGTCCATGATGCTGAGCTGTGGGCCCTGCCCTACCTTCTCTTCAGTAAATACTGAGCAAAGTATCTATTTAGGATAGATGCCTTTACAGGTCCTCCTCCTCACATGCTCCCTTTTCTCCATTAAGCTTAGCAATACCCCTCTGGACTTTCTCTTTTCACTAATGTATCTATAGAAAGTCTTGTCACCTTCTTTTACTGTTCGTGCTAGTGTTTCCTCAGTTTGGGACTTTGCCTGCCTTACTGCCTTACCTGCTTCCCTTAGGGCAGTTTGGTATGCCTCCTATCTTCATCCCGCTGTGTCCCTTATATTTTCTGAAGGCCAGCCTTTGGCTCTGACCTTTTCTGCTACTGTATTTGAGAACCAAAGTGGTTTCCTTCTTCTTTTGCACTTCCTTTTCTGTCTAACACAATGGGATGTTGCTTCAAGTATTGTATCCTTAATGCTTGCCCACTTTGCCTGTACCTCCTCACCTGTGTTTCTTTTTGCCAGGGCTAGCTTAACTCTGTTGGCCATCTTATCAAAGTCAGCTCCTCTGAAGTCCCATATTTTTGCCTTGGAATGGGATGATTTAGATGTAGTAGCCAAATTGAACCATACCATGTGATGGTCACTGGACCCCAGGTGACCTTCTACCTGGAGATCTGTGATCCCTTCTTTGTTAGTCAGTACTAGATCTAGGATAGCCCTGTCTCTTGTGGGTTGCTGTACCAGTTGTTTGAGGCCTCCCCTGCAGGGAATCCACTATGAGTCTAGTTCTGGCAGATGTTCCTGCTGGTATTGACCAATCTATATCTGGCATGTTGAAGTCTCCCATTATCAGAACCTCCCTTTAGCTGTCATGTTTTGTATATCTTCTAACAGTAATGTGTCTATGTCCTCCCTCTGGTCTGGGGGCCTGTAGACAACCCCAGTTCTTATGGCTGTCCCATTTCCTGTTTCAGGGTGACCCACAGTTCTTCTGGCTCCTTATGTATTCTGAATTTCTGTAGCTTTGATATTTTCATTAACATACAGGGCCCCTCCTCCCTTTTGCACCTCGGTCTCTTCTGAACAATACATAGCCAGGTACTGTAGTCCCAAGTGTGGTTACTGGTAAACCACGTCTCACTAATTGCTACTATGTCCAGTTTAGCCTCTGACATTATTGCCTGCAGGTCTGGGATCTTATTTCCCAGGCTGTGAGCATTTGTGTACATGATTTTCCATTGGCCAGATTTTGGTGTGTTAGTTGTTGGGTGAAGTTTGGCATTACCCTGTGCATCGTATGGGAGACAAACCTTTTTCTTACCTGGTGATGCAAATGAATGGCAAACACGCTGAATTCCTGTTTGACCACTAGCTGAGGGAGGGTGTTCTTCCCATTCGGCGTATGAGTGCTGCACCCCTCTCCCATTTGCTAGTTTAAATATTCTGCAAAGACGCCAAACTTCTGCCCCAATGCACTGACTCCCTCTTTAGTCAGATGCAGTCCATCAAATTTAAAGAACTTTCGCTCCCAGAACTGTTGCCAGTTCCTACAAATCTGTGTCCTTTTCCTGGCACCAGTCCTTGAGCCACGTGTTTAGCTCCCTATCTCTCCTTCTCTGACCTTCCGTCCATCTGTTCCCTTCTCCCAGACTGGCAGGATCTCAGAGAAGGAGATGCCTGACCAAATAGATGATAGTTTGTCACCCAGCTTTGGGCAGGTGTTCCTTGGTCTCCACAACTGACCGGTTGGCGAGATCATTAGTCCCTATGTGTACTAGGACATCAATGTTTTCTCCTGCTTTGTGAACAATTTTAGCAATGCGGTCAGTGTCTCTCCATGCTGATGTACCTGGGAGACATCTGACCATCACCCCTGGCTGGAGATGGGTATCAACTCCCCGAATCATGGAGTCTCCTATGATCAGAAGTTTTTTGGATTTCCTTTGTGCTTGTTTAGTTTTGGTTCCTGATTTGGGTGAGTATTGTTGTGCTAGCTCCTGCTCTGCAGTGTCCTGCTCTGCAGTGTCTTCTGCCTCTTTATTTGATTTCAGAGATAGAGGCAGATACCTGTTTGTAGCGTTTATATGGTTTTGGAGGTAATGTGTTGGAGAGCAGAGAGTGATGGGGCACCTGATTTGCTCCTCCTAACCACCTGCCAACCTCCTGGACCAACTACCCTCTGCGGTCGAGGTTTTCTGTTGGATGCTGGGGAAATGGCGGGTGGTTCTTATAATTGTATTTCCTTCCAATATGAAATTTGAGGCGTGCAATCTCTGCCCATGCTGCCCGGAGCTGAGACCAAGATCTCCAAAGGCTCCAGCATGTGGACAGTGTCCTAAATCCTGTAAGACTGTCCTTCTGAAAATTGTTCCACAGTACCTGCAGTTAATGGAATCCATTCCAAATAAGTTGCTGGGTTTGTAACCTAGTCAGAGTAATTAGAAGGAAAAAAAAGGAAAAAAAATGCAAGTAATGGTTTAATTGTGCTTTGTTTAACTTGTTATAACAAGTTAAATTACTAGTGCCCTGTAAATGAGATCACCTTGTGGAGGCCCCACTGATCCGCCCCTTCCTGCTCTGCCACAGGAAATGTCACAACTGTGGTAAATTCTATAAAAGGATATGGGTGGGGTGGTTGGGGATGGGGTGTGGCTGGGTCTTCCCTGCCTAAAAGAAGAACCACGGACGAAAGAACAAGGAGGTAAGAGCAGAAACAATCAGTCAACAACAAATGGAGTAACCCTGAAAGCTTATCCTAATGTTAGATAAAACTGTAAAACCTGTAAGCACCACCTGTAATAATTTCAGAAGATATACTCTGTAAGAAACACTTTGCTCCAGAGAAAAATAAAGCAGTAACAGAAGATATAATTTTGCAAAAGACAATTTGAATCAGAAGATTACAGCAGTAATCTGTTAGCACACACCTGTAGGCACACCTTGTAATAATGCAGAAGAAGGTATACCAGCAACAACAATTTGAATCAGAGAAAAATAAAGCAATGAAATGTTAGCCACAAACAGTAGCAATCCCTGTGAGTAAAAATCAAAACACCACCACAGTAAATCTGCTTAGCCAACTAAGTCTTAATCCTTCCCTTGCTCTGGTAAGTTTCTCTACTCTGCCTTTCAAGCAGTCTTAGAAGGAAAGAGCTCAGGTGAAGCTAGGTGCCTTGGCCAGCAAACCAAGTCTTCTACCTCCAAGATATCAACTAACCTGACTTTTTAACCTTTCTTTCTGTTGGAAATTACTGACAGTTTGCCAGCTCCACCCCACATACACACCTAATCCTTTGGAAGAGCTGTGGGAGGAAAGCAATTAGCTCCTTCAATGTGAGAAGGAGACTGAAACACCTCTGAGACAACAAACCTTTTCAACAAACAAGAATAAAATAAAACACAGTGTCAAACAGTAATTTTGCTTAGCCCAATGATAAAAAGTCACAAAATGTAAGCTCCACCTGTAATACAGTAATTTCAGAGAAGATATACCCTAAGAAACACTTTGCTCCAGAAAAATAAAGCAGTAACAGAAGATATACCTTGCAAAAGACAATTTGAATCAGAAGATTACAGCAGTAATCTGTTAGCACACACCTGTAGGCACACCTTGTAATAATGCAGAAGAAGGTATACCAGCAACAACAATTTGAATCAGAGAAAAATAAAGCAATGAAATGTTAGCCACAAACAGTAGCAATCCCTGTGAGTAAAAAATCAAAACACCACCACACAGTAAATCTGCTTAGCCAAACTAAGTCTTAATCCTTCTCCCTTGCTCTGGTAAGTTTCTCTACTCTGCCTTTCAAGCAGTCTTAGAAGGAAAGAGCTCAGGTGAAGCTAGGTGCCTTGGCCAGCAAACCAAGTCTAGAACTCTAAACTCCTAAACTAAGATCCTAAACATAGCAAAGACTCAGGCCATGCTTTCTAAAAAAGTTTCCACTGAGTCCCGTAAGCTCCTGGTCCACTGCTGGGATGGCATGGCAATCACGAACTTCTTAACTTTCAAATACCTTGGGGTTACGCATGACCCAGCTCTGGATTTTTGTGGCACATGTCAATGAAGTATGTCATTCAGTCAATGCTACAATTAGTGTGGCCTATTAGTACGCCCTCCACACACACCCTGGGAGCCAGGATCTCAGTAGCAAAAGAGGCGTTCTTCTCTCTCAACTCCTTTATGCCTCCCAGTTCTCTCTCATGCCAATGCCAGTGTTCTCCACATGTGGGACACCTCTTTCAACAATATCTGTGGATTCACCTTATCTGCTCCTTGCCTACTCATCACTGCCTACTCTATGCTGCCTTAAACTGGTTGTCTCCCATAGCCCTCCGGTCATATGCTCTAGGGTGTTTTGTTGACTCTCTTACCAGAAGACCTCGTCCGGCCTCTCTGGGTGTTATGCTTACCCCATTATCTCTCTCCTGCTCCCTTAGGTCCTCCTCCATCCCAATGCTCTCCCTCCACAACTAAAATGGGTGAACACGCTTTTTCCTATTTTGCTTCTAGGTTCTGGAACTCACTCCCCCCCTCATGTTAAAAACTCCTCTTCCCACCATTTTTTTAAGCATTCACTGTTCTTACACCTCTGTGCTCTCGGCAACTGTGACTGCATGTAATCTATTGAGTAATCACAAATGGTTATCATGTCATTAGCTGTAATTGTCTAACGTATATTACTTTGTCTATTTGTGTGTTTTCCTTTCCCCCAGCTTGGCTTGATGACTTGTACGACCATGTTTACGCCACAGGTCTATCCTACTCTGAATTGGTGCTATTGTTACTATTATCTGCACTTTTGTATTAATGTCTGTAATTTCTGCTTCTGATTTATTGTTATCCTGAATGTAATCATTGTTCCTAATGGCTGATGTTTTTGCACCGTACTGTTGTCATTACTGTATTCTCAAGTTTGTACTCTCCTGGATCGTGCCTGAAAATAGGCAGGTTTGTTGCCTAGTGCACTTATCCAGTTACAAAAAGCAAATAAATAAAATACACTGTATGTATTAATAACTACTGTATTCATTGGCAGATTGTGCTTTGTGAATCCAGTAGACTTGCCACATCTGGGCATGCTGCTGGCACCAGCGACTGCATCCCTACATTGAGCCCATTGGCCAGCAAGTCTGCAAGGGGTTCATTTCTTAAAATCTTATTTAATATATTGTAGTATGGAAATGAACTACCACCACCTGCTCCACTTTTATTCATTGCCCCTTTAGCTTTATAAAATGAACCCCGTAGAGCCTTCCACTTCCATCTAAGTTGCACCTCGGTCCTCACAAACCCTGCCTCACCAAGTCTGTCAACAGCTGTTCTATAAAGATCTGAATGTCTTCTTTTTCAACTGTCTAGTTCAGTCATGACATTCAGATCTTTTAGGATATTAATAAATCATATAGTCTCCTGCTCATGCCATGGTCTGCCATCATTTTCAGATGTGTTAAATATTGGGCTGACTAAACTCCCTGTCCAAAACTACAGAAAAACAAAATCCCTGTCAGGGTACAGTTCCAGTATGAGCAGCTTCAAGGGGATCACTGACATGTACACTTCAACTGCTCATAACAGCGCATGCGCATGGAACCTATAACACTGGAAATTCAGTTTACATGTGGCTTCGCAATCAGGTTAGCAGTCATCAATTCTTGTGAACCGTATGCTACTAAAAGGGTCAGGAACAGACCAAGTTGCATCACAGAAAGTGTTTACATGATATGTGGCATCGGAGAATAAAATATCGATCCGGCGTGGAAAGGTGTTGTGACGGATTACAAGCTTCATGTAAATGAGGTACCTGAGGCCTTCAGACCCATTTCTTGTAGGAACTTGGTCCTGAAGGCTCCAGGATTGTGGGCTTGAACCAGAGTACCCTAAATTCAATGTTAAGGCTGTTTCAGTCAAAGACATCTTGAAATCCATCAGTAGGATATTTGGCAAAACTAGTTGTGGAGTGATACAGTGGACATGAAACTTCTTGCCCTGGCAGTAGAGAACGTTCCATCTGTCTCTAGAATTTTTAATTTTTCCTTGTGCTACCGCAGTTTCTCGAGAAGTGAAATCTGTATTGTTGACAATGGCGACCTTGTCAAAGCTATATGTGTGTGTGTGTGTGTGTGTGTGTGTGTGTATATACAATTTTATACACACACGTGTGTGTGTGTGTGTGTATATATATATATATATATATATATATAATAGATATACCACTCAGGGTGTGGTCGGCGCTCTGATATCATGCGCCTTGGTGTGCGTTAATGCGCGAGGCCGCAGGCGAGTGTGTCAACACCGCACAAGGCGTCTGGATATCAGAGCACGACCGCACACCCCAGAGTGGTATATCATCTTATAAAATGGCTAGATTTTTTTGGGGGAGTAGTCCTTCTGTGTAGTTGGTAATTAAATGATATGTTGGCAGAGGTGACACTTTTGGTGTGAAAACTGTATTTGTAAATGAATTTAACTTTTAGTAGTCCTTTTTGGTGTGAAAAAGTATGTCTGTAAAGGACTGTCACTTTAATTTGCCCAAATGTGGCGTGACCTGCGGTGCTGAGATTTTAGAAAGTGAGAAGCTGTTACGTGGTGAAAGTAAGGCGTGCTGTGTTTAAAAATCAGAAAAGTGACTGCCTTTTATTAGTTTCTCTCGGTTTTCCTTAATAGTAGTTCCATATTGTATGCGGAAGCAGCTGAGGATAGAGTCGAGTGAGTCGGTAATTTTAGAAGCGTGGGCCAGGCGAGGAAAGCGACTCGCTCTGGCTTCGATCTACGTTTCTAAAATTACCCGACTCGCTCGTCTGCCGTCGTATTCTGCGCCGCATACCGGAGCTACTATTGCGATGAAGAGAGCTAATAAAAAACGTCACCTGATTTTAAACAAACAAATCTTACCTGACTTCTCGTAACAACTTCACTAAAATAACCGCTTCGATCATCTATTCAATAATGAAAGTGAAAGTACTGTCTAGCAGGATCGGCGGTATTGTCAGTGGAAAGGCATCTTTTTTAAAGAAATGAAGACTACAAAAGAATGTATGTTATAGTTTATATATACAGTTAGGTTTCTGTTAATCAGACTGGTCACAGTGGTTACAGTAATAAAAGTGGTTGTACACTGTGACACTGTGAACATGGCAGGCAGGATTTGATTTTTAAATTAAATTTTCAGTAAACATTAATGGTAGGATGAAGAGATCTGTTTCTACAGTGTGGGGCTACTACTGGTATATTTACTTATGGGTGTGGGTGTCAGTTGCACATGTGTGTTAGTGTGGGTGTCTAGCTGCACCAGGTGTGGAGTGGTCTTGCTGCTGGTGAAAAGGTTTTGAGGACTGGAAAGTAGTTCAGGCATGCGGTCGTAGTGGAAGGTGTGCGGTCGTTGGGAAATAATGCACGGTCATGTGACGTGTTTTGGCCAATTGTATCACTGGGATTTTTATGATTTTACCACACCATTTTATAAATATATATATATACACACACACACATATATATGTATGTTTATATCTTGACCTTACTAAGGCCTTCGACATGGTCAGCCATAAGCTCCTACTTAAACAAACTCCTTTGCCTGTGTTTGTCACAGAGCTCAGTTTACTGGTTTTAAAGCTGTCTCATCAACTGCTCCTGGCATGTGAAGATTGATAAATCTTTGTCCGACACTAGGGGAATATATGTTGGTGTCCCCCAGGCTTCACCATATTGGGCCCACTGATATTTGGCCTCTTCATAAATCAGCTGTCTTATGTCTGTCAGACAGCCAACATAGTCCTCTATGCTGAAAATGTTATCATCTGTTCAAAAATCCCTGATATTGACAGCCTCACCACTGCTTTCCAAAGTAACTTCAGGTCACTGGAAAGCTGGTTCTCCAATAACAAATCGGTCCTTAATCTCAGTAAAACAAAGATCATTTTCTTCTATAGCCTCTCACAGAAGAAAAATATTCCACCCTTTGTCATTCGAAACAGCCAGGGACAAAATCTTGAACAGGTGGAGACCTTCAGATACCTTGGAGTAACTCTGGATGACACCAGTCATTTGCCCCCCAGGTTGATAATCTGGTGGCCATAGTTAACAGAAGACTGGGTGCCCTGTACCATAACTAGAACAGTCTCACTGAGGATGCTAGATGCCTTGTTGTAGCCACCTCCATTTTATCACTTATAGATTATGGCATCTCTTTCTGTGCAGCTGCCTGTGACACTGTACTAAACGGAGTGAGGCTGATCTGTAATAAGGTGTGCCGCTTTGTCCTTGGTGCAGATAACCATACTCTTAGTTGTACCCTTTATGTACTCACTAACTGGCTACGTTTACCCTGCAGAATAAATTCATAGCAGTGTCAGTGGCTCAGTAAGTAGTATACTTGCCTCTGAGGCCAGGAGATCAGAGGGCAGTGGGTTCAATTCCCACATCTGGCACTTGGGTTAATATCCCAGTACTGACAAATAGTGCAGCATGAGAGGGGTGCTGCACTTCTGAGGTGCCGTCTTTCGGATGAGATGTTAAACCGAGGTCCCATCTGCCTGGATTGGTGGTAGTTGAGGTGGCTGTTAAAGATCCCATGGCACTTATCGAAAAGAGTAGGGGAATTTATTGAAAAAAGAAATCATACAACAAAAATACAATACAATGTGAATAAGTCAACAAGAAAAACAAAGCAAAAACAAATAAATAACTAAAGTTCATGTAACAGGTACATCACAGTCCGTTATCCATGGCAAATTTCTCCAGTGTGCTTCCAGAGAAGAAGATGAAAAGTCTTGATTCTTTAACATAAATTCATTTCAGTTCTGCTATGATATTTTGAATAATGACATCAATAAAGGTAATCTTTTGTTGTAACATAAAGCTACAATGAGCAGTCCAAATATACCATCTAATAACTAGACAAATAATATTCAAAGTACTAGGATGAAATGTATTCCAAGAGTCATCATAAATCCCACACATGAATACCTCTAATGACATTGAGGAAAATAATGGGGTGGACCAATGTTTTGCTAAAGATACCCAAAATATCCTAATAAACATACATGAAAAAATCAATGTTCCACAGTCTCTTCTTGTAACAGACATTGTTGTCTAATACAATATCTTTCTGATTGTTACTTATATTTCAAATTACCCTTAACATTCAATTTTCCATGACATTTTAACCAATGAAAAGCCCATAAATGAGCAGGAATTCTAGAATCTATCACTAAAAGCCAACTGTCCTGCTTGGAGATTTAAAGGTCTATGAGGGAAAGTAATTGTTTCATAAAACAATCTGTAATAATTTTACCATAAAGTTATTTTCTTAAGACCATTTACCATTTGACTAGTCTCCTGCCATGCATGCAATTTCTGAAATAGTTCTCTATATAAATTTGGAAATGCTGGATTACTCTTTAGAACTGTAGTCCTAGAATTCTCCCAAGCACGATACCAGGGGAGTACTATAGTATAGAAATGAGGAACCTAGACCTTTTCTTGATTTACCAACAAGGGTCTAAGGTTAGCATAAAAATATAAACAATAAAAACACACCAAGGGATTTATCATGTTATTGCCTTCCAATTTTCGAGGTAAGTACAACACATTTATTTTTATAGAATTAAGTCTCGATCCCCAAACTGCTTTAAAAAATAAACTATACAATGAAGTTTCCAATTCTTTAGGAGGTGGATAAACTTTACTGACATATAGAAATTAAGGCAATAATTGAGTTTTAATCAAAAACACACATTTCAATTTACTCATTCTCCAACCAGCCCATTTGGATACCAATGTTTGTCCAAATTCGATTTTCAGCTGCCAATTCAGAACATCCAGATTTCCCAGTCCCCAAAATAACCCTGACATTTTAATAGGTTGAGACGATATTGGAATACCCAATATTTCAGTTCTACCATGCTGTAAATTTCCCAATACAGGAACACAACTTTTCATTTTATTTAAACTAGCTCCCGATACATCAGAGTACTGTATAATAACCTCAAAGGCATTTGTCAAGGAAACAACATCTGGCATCAACAAACAAAGATCATCCACATAGGCTAAACATTTGTATGGACATTGTAATGCACTAAGTTGTAAAGATCTGATGTTTTGATGAGCAGTAAACTTCCTCAACTGGGGATCAATACAAAATACATAAAGAAGTGAGCTGAGAGGACAACCCTGATACACACCTCATTTTACCAGAATAAAGGGACCTAAAAAAAACATTAACTATTGGAATTACTGTGGCATTTTTATATAACAACTGCACCTATTTAATAAAAGTCAAAGGTATACCATAACACCTAAGCACCTCCCACAAATGATCATGGTTTACAGAATCAAAGGCTTTATGCTGGTCTAAGGAACACAAAAAAATGGGAACCGGAATAGTACAGAAAATTTCTCTAAGAAATAATAGATGATCCAGAATATTTGCATTTGTTACAGAACAAACTTGGGCTGGACTAATCACCCAAGACACAATACACAATAATCTAGCATTCAATATCTTTGCCAAAAGTTTAAAATCAGTGTTTAATAAACAAATAGGTCCAAAAGAGAATGATCACCTGATTTAAATATATATACCAAAGAGCCTTGTGCCATCTCAAAAGGTAAGGCAGTCCATAAAACATGAGAAAGACCTGTGCCAATTCAACTGATAATGTTTTAATAAGAATTTATAGATCTCAGCAGTAAGGCTGACAGGACCAGGGACTTATTTCATGATAGGGATTGTACTGCCCGAATTAATTCTGCAGAATCAATGTCCAATAATACTTCATTTTGAAGAGACTCAGGATAGGATGGGATATTTAATTTGTGGAAAAATCCTTAAAATGGTCAGTATCTATAGGATGCTGTGAAAAAAGAAATAGCATAATCAGTAATTAATTTAGTAATCTGAACTGGCTCTGATGTAAATTACCAAGAGGATCCTGGAAATTTAACATTTGTCATGACTGAATCCTTGTTTTACTAGAGTCAAAGGGACAAATGTGAACCATACCACCTCATACCTTAAATTGTTGCTGAAAATTTAGAACAGCCATTCGTTTTGAATGAAAGGAACAAAGGGTATTTTTTAAACATGTGATTTGCTCCTGATAGTCATGGATTGAGTTATGGGATAAGGAAATTAATAACTGTAATTGTTTCCTGGCATGTAAATATTGGAAATATTGATCATCTCTTTCTTTTTTACCCAAACTCTTTAAAACCAATACAAGCTCCCATTTAACATCCTCCCAGCATTGTACCAGAGAATCATATAAAAGAATATACAGTCTTTTTGGCAGAAAGAAAATATTGAACCTGCATAGAGCAGTGTTCTTTATGTAATAAAGAAGAGTTGCATTTCCATAAATGTCTTCCAATTCTAATTTCAGTTCAAATTTCCAATAATAACATGGAATGATCAGATAATTCCACCGTTAAAACTGCTGCATGCACAATTTGGGAAAGTTTAGATTTAAAAAAATAAATCAATCCTGGTCAGTTGTGGGCCTTTTTGAAATGTAGGTATGATTTTTTGAAAATGTGTAAAAAAAACTATCAATGAGGTCTGCTCTATGTAAAATGTTATTCAAACAGTTAGAATCACAAAATAGTTTGAAGTTTTAATATTTTTCCTTTATCCCTTTCCTAAACCCCAGTTAAAATCACCTCCCCAGATAACTGTCTGAGCTGTATGCAAAAAGGTTGAATTAGTTGAAAAAGGTCACTTTTCAGCTTTGGATTGCATAAGCATATACATTAATGAGGCAGAATAATTTCCCTTGAAAACAAATATCAAGTAGTAAGACCCTACCAGGCATCAGATCTAACAGCTTAATACATTTAAAGGAAATACCAGAAAACAAGATAGCTACACCTGAACATTGGTCCATCCCCATAGACCAATATGATGGTCCTACATACCAAGCAGAGGAGGCAACCTGAACCTCAGATAAGCTATGAAGTCTAGAATCTTGTAAAAAATAAACCCCAGGTTGTTGTAAAAGCAAAGCAAAAAAAAATATATTCCTTTTCTGCAAACTCTTAATGCTATTTACATTAATTGAGTGGATACGAAATGTCATGATAAATTAAGAAATTCAAAAAGATCATCATGATTTTTTTTTCACACCACTTCTAGTACCTAATCTTGTTTTATATTTAATATTCTACCATTGTGGGCGGCCAGAAGACACAAAAGTCTTGTGAACAGAGGAGTCTTCCTCATGGCCTGAAATCACCTTCCCTACTGAGACCAAAGAGGAAGACTCAGAAGCTGCATCAGAATCACTCTCCTCATGAAGGAGACTGAAACATATTCTACAAATGAACCACCTGAGTTTTAGCTAAGTTTGATGCTGGAATTGCTTTCCTGACCTCTTTCTTGCTAAAGTTCCTTTTCGGAGGTTTTGACAAAGGTGGGGCCATCAGTATTAGATCCACTACTTGTGGTACAGACACAGGGTCTACTTCAGGAATATCAGGCTGAGGGTTCAGGAGGTCCTTGGGAGAGAATCTACATTAAGAGAGAGCCTTCTAGGTTTCAGGAATAGGATCAACAACTGAGTCCTGGAAAGGAGCGGGGGCTTTAGTTTGCTGTCTCTGAGCAACAGCATTTAAGAGCCTTTGTTCCTCCCCATCAGCTCCAGGGTTTGTATTATGAGCTGCCCAGGACCAACTCTAGTAAGAATGTCCTGTTTCCTCACAGAGACTACAAACCAACTCATTTAAACATTGGGAACTGACCTGTCCTAGTTCATTACACAAAGAACAACAAACTTTATCACAAATGCTAATATGGCCCTCATACCCACATTTGTATCATGCCTTTGGCTGCCCTGCATAAAATAAAAAAACCATCTCGTCCTAAGAAACAGGAGTTTGGTAAATGTTGAAGGCCTTCTCCCATCCATTTCAACATGACCTTAAAACTCCAGCCACCAGTCCAATATTGTTCACTATCAAATATTGCAAAAGGCCCTTCTAAAACAGTGCAGCGTTGATTAATCCAGTATGTTAAATCCTTCACAATCACACCTTCATTTCGAAAAAGCACAGTACTGTTCTTTATTGCAGGCTTTGTAAGGGGGATAATCTCAAAAGGGGCCCATAAAGGGGTATGCTTCATTATATTTGTTTCAAAATCTGACCAGATTACTGGTGGTTTTAAAGCTCACATCATAGGTATGTTCTCCTGAAGCATGGATCAAGGCATAAATTTCAGCAGTGAAAATCAGAGGAATCTTTTAAAGAGTTTTCCCAATGTAAACCATGTCAGGAACTGTATCCAAGCCTCCTTTATGTAAAATTCGAACTGCATTGTGCCATTTTGCTGAAGCTACAGGCAAGTGAAAAAGAGAAGCAAACGTTTTACGTGTAGTATTTGGTTTCAAAGAGTTCAAAGTTTAGGATCTGTAGGGAAAGGTTGGGCCATAGGATTCAAAGCAGTAGGTTCCTTTTGAGGAGTCTGATGCAGCTGAATCTAAGTTCAAAAACAGGTGAACCATCAGGCATAGGCATTTGTATGGGAGACATACCTGAAACCTATGTAGTTCCATCGGGAGATTTTTCCCTACCCGTGGCCAAAAGTGCAGCTGAAACAGACCAGTCAGAGGAAACCTCTGAAACTTGTAAAACTTTCTAGCCATCAGATGTAAGCTGAGCAGCTACTGTATTACCTGGGGCGTTGTCTGCAGATGCCGAAACCTTTGATGCTACTGCGTCAGCAGCTGAAATCAGCTGAGCGTCTGAAACTGACAGCATCAAGGACTCATGAGAAGCAACCGCCAAAGCTACCAGCAATGGGCTCATAAAAGGAAGTGCAGGAGAAACAGAAGCAGCAGGAGTATCAGTAGAAAGAACTTCATCATCTGAGCAGTTTTCCTCCACCCAATTAGGTTTGTGCTTTACCTTTTCCTCAGAAGGCACCGGTTCAGATGCAGACCGTCCTACCAACAAGGCCTCTTGTTGTGCTATAATGTCCAAAAGCTGTTGTTTTTGACATTCTACTTTTAGGTATTCATCATATTTTTTGTCTTGCTCCATCTTCATGGTAGAATTACTAAATGTAGAATTCACTAAAGGCTGGTCTTCTGCCAGCTTCGTTCCAGGAAATTTGGAAACAGGAGGTGAAATGATCCCTCTTGTCTCCTCCACCACCTTCTCCTCCATCAGGTCCACACCAACTGCCGCCATAATAGACAGCAACAGCGCCCCCTACCAACCAGTAGGGGAATTTCTCTGGTGTCCTGGCCAAATTTCCCTCATTCACTAAAAATACCACAAACAGCTTAACCTGGTTCAAGCTCAGTTCATTCATCTGTATTCCGCTCCCGGGTTGTGCCTGAAAATAGGCAGGATTTGTCTAGTGCACTTACCGGTCAACAAAACTAAATAAATAAATAAAAATAAAGCTGCACACCTGTTTGCTATTCAGAAAGGTACTCCTGGGCCTAACACCCCTGCTTTAACAAAATATTTATGTACGTCTCCAACCAATACAACACCAGAATATGGCCAGAAATGCCCTTAAGCCTCTTTTCCAGCATACTTGGATAGGCAAACAGTCATTTGCTGCCAGGGCTGCTAACTGGTTAAATGAACTGCCTGATATTCTGCTAAATCTCCCCAAGATTAATAAGTTTAAGAGAACATTGCAGTCCACTCTTGCAGACCAGTTTAATTGTAACCATTAAACTGTTTTACTTGGTTTCTCTCTATATGTATCCTATGACTTTTTATGCAACAATCTGTATGGATGTTTTCAAAACTATATGTAACTGATATGTATGTAAGTGCTTTAAGCATGAATCTACTGCATTTCTTCTCGAACTACTTATTGTACTTGTAATGTCTTTGGTGACTATGTATTTGATGTGGAACCTTTGTAAATGAGCACATATCTCAGAGGTAAAACATGTTTCACTCCTTGGATCCCTCTCAGCCTTTAAAAGCACTTCTTGAGTACTCTTATGGGCAAGGTGTTATGCAATTGCTAATGCCATTATCACAAAGGGTGTTATCAGTTTCTAGATGATTATTAGCTGGCTCCCTTGTTCTTTGACTGATAGCTGAACATTAACAAGAACACTTGTCTACCTATGATTAATTGTGAATTCTCCACATGTCTATCTGATTGTAAATTTGTATTGAATCTTAATGCTTATATTGTACATATCCTGTATTAATCTTGTTTTAATTATTCTTATTAGAAACATAGAAACATAGACTTTGATGGCAGATAAGGACCACTTGGCCCATCTAGTCTGCCCATTTCCCTACCTACAGGATAGGCCGCTGATCCTAGTTAACCAACAGCCTATTTCTTCCTACCCCCCACAAGAACTGCCTTATGTCTGTCCCATGCATTCTTGAATTCTCCCACAGTTTTAGACCCAACAACCTCATCAGGAAGGCTGTTCCATGCATCCACTACCCTCTCTGTGAAATAATACTTCCTCACATTGCCCCTGAACCACCCCCCATCTTTAAATTGTGTCCCCTTGTTCTTGCACGTCTCTTTTTCTGAAAGATGCTACCCTCTTGGACTTTGTTGATTCCACTGAGGTACTTAAAAGTTTCTATCATGTCCCCTCTCCCTTCCTTCTTCAAGGGTATACATATTAAGCTCCTTTAGTCTCTCCTCATAGGGCTTATCTGCAGACCCTGCACCATTTTAATTGCCCTCCTCTGACTGCCTCTATCCTGTCTATGTCCTTGCAGAGATGGGGTCTCCAGAACTGGACACAGTACTCCAGATGGGGTCTCACCAACTGTCTGTACAGAGGGATAACAACTTCCTGTTTTCTGCTGCTGATGCCTCTCCCTATGCATCCCAGTATACCCCCATGTTAAATGTTGTGTAATCTCTCTGATGTCCTTTGTGATTGATTTTTAAGCTATGTACCATCTAGATGGCCCGGGTTGTACCTGAAAACAGTCCCTGCGGACCAGTGTATTTACCTGGTTAACAAAGCATAAATAAAAATAAAAAATAAAATGTTAGGTGAACTGAGCACCTGTTCTTCTCATCTCTTTTCTTGAGATCAACGTACTTCAGATTGTTGCCTGTACAACGATTCAAGGCAAGTACCAGTGGATAACTGAGGCACCTCCCGGATGGCAAACGTTAAATAGGGCAGCAACAATTCAACCCAGTTTTTTTTTTTTATCACAGTTGACATGAGTTTAGATAACATACCTTTTAACAATTTATTAAAGCGTTCCACTAAGCTCTTGGTTTGTGGGTGATACACTGATGACCATATGGACTTAACCTTCAGTAAAGCACACACCTCCCTCAAAAGTTTTGACATAAAGTTGGTGCATTGATCAGTTAGGATCTCCTTCGGCAGCCCAACTTGAGAAATTTATCAACTCTTTTGCCATGGATTGGGCTATAGTGGAAGGTAGAGGAATAGCCTCGGGTAACAGGTGGCATAATCTAATATGACCAATATATATTGATACCCAGATGTAGTTATATAAAGGATCCCACCATATCAACTCCAATTCTTTCAAATGGGTTGTCTGTTATGGGCATGGGGGTCAAAGGGGCCCTTTTTATACATCTGGGTGCCACCAACTGATACTCAGGGCAGAAAGCACAAAGTATTCTCCTTCATTCCATGTAGCTGACCAGATGAACCAGGCAAGTATGCATGCCTCAGTTTTCTCCCCTGCCCAAATGACCTGCTGTAGGTATAGTATGGGCCAGCCTCAGTACCTCCCGTTTTGCAAACCTGGGAACCACTAACCAGTAACATAATGTCCCAGTTTGTTTCTCAGGTTCTACCTGGTACAGAATATCATCTTTCAGTTCAAACCTTGGAAAACATTATGCTTCGTGTTCATGTTGCACGTTACCATTTACCACAGCTAAGATCTGATAGGCATTCCTGAACATCTCATCGGCCCTTTGTTCAAGCATTATGTTGACCAGATTTTGAAAAATATCTGGTCTGACCCCTGGAAGGATCTTGTGACGTCCTGTAGATTTGGATTCCATGTCCACACCTGAGTCACCCGTTACCTTCCTTTAACCCGTGTCCTTGCCATTCCCAACCAGTACAACCTCAGATAGAGGGTCCTTTCCCTTTCCTCCCTCCTTTTCTGACCTTGGGGCTTTGTAGGCTTCCCTCCTTGGCCAAACAGTTCAGAGTCAGTGAAGAGAAATATATATTCTAGTCCCTGTATCTGTGTGATTTCAGGTGAGAATGAACTTTCAGTATTGATCTGCTGGAGGGTATGAAACCTTTCCAAGTCACAGCTCAGGACTACTGACCACAGTAAGGTTATGGAAATTCCTACCTTTATTATTCTTGCCCAGTTGCCTACTTTTAAGCATACAGGGACTGTAGGGTATTAGGGTATCCCCATGCATGCAGGCAGTATTTATGAAATCTCCCCACTGACCCAGATTGGGTCCAACCACAGGTTCTTTAACCAGTGTCTGCCCACAGCTTGAATCCACCAGTGTTTTTTTTAAACAATTTTTTTTATTAATTTTTACTTATGCAGGTAAAAACATATAGCATCACATATCAATATACGAATATGCTAAGATATCAACCCCCCGACCATAAATACAACAATTATGCAATAAATATATTCACATTAATGGGTTACATAATATATTCTAACTGTACCACAACCAGTATCTAATCATATTTTTTAATATACATAAATACTCTTATATTTCATGTAATGTTGATTTTACGGTTTACCAGGTTCAAAAACTTCCAGATTGAATAGCTTTCTGTATTGGCAACAATTTCTCCTTATAGCCACTAATTTCTTTTGTTGTATAAAAAAATCCTGTCTCTGAATTCATTGTCTCCAGAAACAAATTTCTCCATAACTGGATCAAGGGAATTTCTGAATCCTTCCACTTTCTAGTAATACACCTCTTTTCTGTCATAAATGCTAAATGTACTAAGGCTCTTCTGTAATCAGGTATAGCTTGGAATGCTATACTACTCAACAGACAACTTTCGGGCTTAAACTTTAGGTTAATACCCAATGCTCTATTAATGATCTTTACAATTTCTCTCCAAAATGGTTGTATCAGAGGACATAAGACAAGCACATGCATTGCATTAACTATTTCTCTGCATCCTCTTTTACAAAGAGGTGAAATAGTAGCCTAAAATTTGTTTAACAAATAAGGTGAATAATAGATCCTATGTAATATATAAAATTGAACCTGATTCAGTCTATTATTTATCAAACTGTTCCAGGTCCTACAAATTATTTTCCACTGTTGGTCAGAGATAAAAATGTTTAGCTCCTTCTCCCATTTATTTTTTAGAGAATGATCAGGATTCACTTGTTTGTTCTCAAAAACAGAATAGAGTTTTGAGAGGAGCTTTTTCCTTCTGTGTACCTCTATAAAAATGTCAATAATCTGGTTATCTAGCATTAATTTTTCTTTTCTTCCCATTTCAATGAAAACAGTTCTTATCTGTAATTATGAATAAAACATATTTTTAGCAATTCCATATTTTCCCTGAATTTGTTGAAAAGATTTTAGATCAGTATTAGTATACAGATCTCCATTATTAAATATCCCCTTATCCTCTCATTTTTTTAAGTATAGGAGTATCAAAATAAGAGTGAAATTTGTTCTGGAAAATTGGAGAAGTTCTAGACATTCCAGCTCTGGCTCCTAATATATACATCACTTTTTGCCAGATTTTAGTTGCATGTCTCATGAACAAATTGTTGTGTGCAACAATTTGTTTCTTCTCATTTAGTAGAAAGAAGATGACAAAGATCCCTTGGTGAAGGATTCATAAATTCAAAAAATACCCATGGAGGGAGTTCTTTTGCCCAATACTCTTTAAGTGGATCTATTATTGTTGCTCAACGATAATGTTGTAAATCTGGAAGTTTAAGATCGAGTTGTGAATAGTGTATCGTTAACTTTTGTTTTCTAAGCCTGGGTTTCCCCTGTTTCCAAATCCAGAAACAAATGATTTGATACCTTTTGTTGGACTAACATGGATGTTACAGAAAAGAACAAAGTGCTCTAGCTTTCGAACCAACCAGGTCCTTCTTCAGAAGCTTTATGGCAGTTATTTTGAAAATCTCATACTATTAACACCACATTATGTTGAAAAAACAGAAATAATTCTCATTGGTTTAACATATACTTTTAAAACATAACAGAAGATTATGTCAGAGAAGCTATTTAACACCCGTATGCTTTTAACTGAGAAGCCTCAGAAGGGCAAAGGTTATCAAGAATTCTTCTCACATACATTTTAAAATGTCTCAGTATGCTAAGAAAGCATTCCAGTGATAAAAAAAACCTTGGGACAACATTCTCTCTAATACATGTAAGATGAGCTTACAACTTACATTCCAAGGGTGGGGTATTCAGAAGGGTTGCACATGGCGCAACACAGTTGTGCCGTGCGCAACCCACTGATGCGCTCCAGCATGATATTCAAAAGGGGAAAGTGAGTGGCACAAATCTCGATGCACCGGGGTGCATCAGTAATGAATGCGGTGCAAGTGGGGGGGCGTGCCCATGCATACTCCCGTACATCCCGATATTCAGCCCAGGATGTGCGGAGCCCATGCAGGCGCAACCCCTACATGTGCTACATACAGTTGTTCCAAAAAATAAAGGAGCAACAGCCGGCCACCCACAGGTGAGCTGCTGTGTTGCAGGGCACAACATGGCAGCTGCCAGCTGTGGGTGGCCACCCGAGCTCCGGCAGGACACCCTCTGTCGGGTAGCACCCCCCCATGCCTGATCGTGGGCATATGTATAATAATTAAAACATCCCATATCCTTGGTGGTCAGTGGACGCTCGCCAGATTGTGGGCATATGTATAATAAATAGAATGTCCCATATCCTGGTGGTCCACTGGACTGCTGCAGCCCAATCATGGGCAGAAGTCAAAAGAAAGATTAAATCCATCCCTGGTGGTTGACGGTACCTCCTCACTGAGCCCCACCACCCCTCTCCCCCAGTCAGCGGTGGGTGGCAGCTCCCCACCCACAAGCCGTCTAGCCACTTGCTGACTGACTGCGTACAGTACAGCTGCTATCTCATTGGTCCAGCGTGGCCAGTGGGCATGCAGACCATACCATACTACACAGTCCAGATATGTGAATGAATCCATTCACATATCTGGACTGTGTAGTACAGTACAGTCTGCATGCCCATTGGCTCACGCTGTGGACCAATGGGTGTACAACTGTACTGTATGCAGTTGGTGGGCATCCAGACGGCTTGTGGGTGGGGAGCTGCCACCCGCCACTGACCGGGGGAGTGGGGTGGTGGGGCTCAGTGGGAGGGTGGTACCGCTGGACCACAAGGGATGGGATTTAATCTTTCTTTTGACTGCTGCCCACGACTGGCTGCAAGTGGTCCACTGGACTACCAGGGATATGGAACATTCTAATTGTTATACATATGCCCGCTGATCGACTGCCAGCGGTCCACTGGACCACCAGGGATATGGGACATTTAAAATTTTATACATATGCCCACGATCAGGCAGTGGGGCACTTTACCGCTTGTGTAGGGGGCATTGGTCCCCGGCGGCTGCAGCCTGGCAGGGCGCCTGGTGCAAGTCACTGGGGATGGGTGCACCTGCATGCAAATGGAGCCATAATGACATGCAAATGGACACATTTGTGCCTTGCATACATTATGGCTCCATTTGCATGTGCACATTTGAATATCACGGTTGATGCACTTAGCACAACGGCACTTGCGTTGGAACATCTCATTGCCCCTCTCTGGCCACTTGCACTGGTGCAGTGCCACTGAACCATGCACAGTGTAGGTGGCCACAGAGTGATATTCAACAGTGCTGAGCCATGGTGCAGCACCATTGAATATCACCCTGTCAACGCCCTGGCACATCCCAGTTGCGCTGCACCCAGGCTTGCGCCACAGCCTGGCGCAGTCTGAACATCCCATTCTTAATGTCCTGGTGTATTAAAGAACAGATCATGAGAGACAAAATCCTGAAATTAGGTATAACTGCAAGTTGAAAACAAGCCCCAAATTAAACATACACATATATACATGATGCATGATAGTATCGCTTGTAAGTATAAGTGCTTTTTCCAAAGAAACTTAGTAATTAGTTGATCAATTTTTTAAAAAAATATCCTCAGGAATCAATGGGATTAGCTGAAAAATATAAAGAAACCAAGATAATATATTCATTTTCACCAGTTGTATTCGTCCTAATAATGATAAGAAAAGACTTTCCCATTTTTGTAGCTCCCTCTGCACTTCCTCTATCAATGATCTCAAATTGATGTCTAGCAACTTATTCCACCTATTTGTAATTTGAATTCCCAGATATGTTAAGCTTTCCTTTTTAATTGTAGTAGGACATTTTATAATACCAATGTTTCTTTTTTCAGGATGAATGAATAATGCTTCTGATTTGTCTCAATTGACTGAGTAACAAAATGTTTACCATATTGCATTATTATTTGTATTATACTAACTCATTTTTGTTCTGGGTTTTAAGATAAAGTAAAATATCATCTGCAAGTAAAGATAACTTTAAAGATTTCTTTTCAGTATATTCAAATCCATCTATATCTTTATGTGCTCTGATGGCATTAGCCAGTGGTTCAATCACTAAAGTGAAGAAAAGTGGGGACAGAGGACATCCCTGTCTTGTACGCTAAATAAAAGAAATGCAGAGGATATAACTCCATTGGTCATACCTTTGGCTCTCGGTGTTGAGTATATAGCTTTAATCCAACCTAAATATCTAAGGCCTATTTTAATATGTTTAAGAACTTCAAAAAGGTAAGACCATTCAACCTTATCAAATGCCTTTTCTGCGTCCAGGGACACCACCACAGCATTGGGTTCTTTAGCATTATAGATAAAATTTAATACATTTCTTATATTATTATGACCCCTCCTCCCCTTGACAAAGTCTGCCTGATCGTTTTTAATTAACTCAGGTAATTTCTAGAATATTTCTTTCTATTTTTTCCTTCTGAGTCATATATGCCAATAATTTTCCTCCTCTCTTTCAACTTTTTCATTATAGATTTGGTTAAATTCAGCTTTGAGTTTCTCAGTTTCTTCAAATGTACTGTATATCTGAGCTAGTTTGTGAATGTAATTTCTGCAAATCAGATATTTCCTTTTCCAATTATTCCAATCTTAATTTTGCTGTTTTTTTTTTTTCTGCATAGGGATGCATATTGCCTTTAAATAGGCTTTATATGCATCCACACTATTCATTTGAAACCTCTCAGCCCTCATTATTAACATAGTAACTATGTCTCTTCTTTTATCTTAGTTACAAAAGACTCTTCTTTTAATAATATAGGATCTAATCTCAATGTTTTATAGTGGTGGTGTCCCTGGATGCCAGCCTAATACTCAGTGATGCATGATCTGAAATAGGTATCGGACTATACTCTGCTTCTATAATATCTCTAGTTAATAACTGAGAGCCTATAACCATATCCATTCTAGAGTATGTCTTATATCTTGGGGAGAAGCAAGAATATTCCATACTATTGGGATACAAATTTCTCTATAGATCAACCAGCTCCAGATGTTCCATCCTGTCTTTGCAAGATTTTAATCTTGCTGTTGTTATATTCTCTGTTCTTAGCCATGGTGTCCAATTGTTAAAGAAGAATCAAATTAAAGTCACCTCCTATTAAATAAAGTTGTGGGTATTCTGTAAGTTTTTTGGAAAAAACTCCCCTAAGGTAACCTTAACTTTATCATTAGGTAGATAACATGATGCTAAAGTAATATATCTACTTTTAATTTTGATTCTATCACACATCATCCTTCTCCATCAACAATGTGACCTTCAATATTTACATTTAGCCCATTCTTAATCAAAATAGAAGTCCCTCTTGATTTTGCTGTATATATAGGATGTACTGAGTGACCTCCCCATATCTTATTCACTTTTACCACTTTCTGTTCAATCAAATGTGTCTCCTGAAGACAAACAACATCTGTGTTGAGTTTCTTTATGTAACTAAATATATTTTTCCCTTTTGGTTGGATTTCTGAAACTGTTAATATTCAGGATAATACCTTTATTGTATCCGGCATCTCCTAGGCTTTTTGTTCTCTTCTTTTATTAGCTTAAATCTGATTGCGGTATATTGCACTTTTAAGGAAAGTGAAAAATCATTATAGTAATCTAAATTTAACCAGTATCAACATTTTCTTTATCAACATCATTTACTGAATGCACATCCATTATCACACTCATTCTTTGTGGTTGGTGAGTCCCCCAAATTATTGTATACAAGTTTTATCTCAAGATACACATTCACCCCTCATTCAAATCTGAATGCTCCATTGAAGTACCCAAGGTAATACTCCTCAATACCTCTACTACTAACTTGCTGGGCAAAAATAGACCCCATTAATTTGTTGTGGTAAAACAGAGCTAACCACTCCCCATAATTGCAGTTTAAGTTTAAAGCCCTAAATAGTATATCCACAGCATAAAAATGCAGCTATCAAATAGCTTAATAAATGTCATCATTTAGCCCCATTCCTTCGAAGTGCATTCTTCTTCTTCAGCATTCTCTTTCTCTGTTAGGCATTTCCGGTTTCATAGATCCTCTTGTGTTGCTTCTTCTTCCCTTGTTTGTTCAGGTGCACTGTTCTTATTTGTCCCTTTATTAAGATCTGTGTCTCTCTCAGATGTTTTGTCACGTGTTTATTTATCATTATTCGTAACTTTCTCCTCCATAAATTTCTTAGTTTCCTGTCGTTGACTTTTAACTATAATACCCAGTATTTCTTTAGCAAAGTTTTCGACTGCTTCAACTGTTCAAAAGCATTCATTTTCCATGGAATATTATCCTTAATGTATTAGGGTATGAGTGTTGAAACCTAATATGCTTTTCCCATAATGCCACCTTGAGTGGGTTGAATAGTTTTCTTTTTTTATAACTTAGGCCCAGATGGAGAATACCAAAATTTGCTTTCCATCTATTGTGAGGCCTGATCATCATGCAAAAGATATTATTTTCTTTTTATCTTGAAATCATAAAAAATGTGCCAATATTATTCTGGGAAACTTTTGTTGTCCGCTAGTATTGGGCCTAAACCCTGGTGTTCTATGCACTCTATTGAGTTCTATTCTATAATCTTCTCTTATTTCTTCTTGAAGTGCTCTATTTAGCCAGTCCTCAAATGTTTTGTGGATATTCTGACCTTTCCATCCTTCTGGATCATTCAGAAATTTGAGATTCTTTAGTCTTGACAAGCACTCTAAATCATCAACTCTCTGTCTAATTTCCTTAAGTTCTTTATTGTGCTCCAGTATTTTAGATTCTAGTTGAGGCATGAGGTCTTCTACATCTGAAATTCTATTTTCAAGCTCTGAAATTTTAGTATTGATCTCTTTAATTTCCCATTTCACTTCTACTATTTCATCTCTGACTTTGTCCATTTTGGAATATATATCAGCAAAACCATGTTTAATTTCTTCTAGTAGTTGTTTATAAGTTCCATCTTTATTAGACTTTTTCACTGTCTCAGCTTGAACAAGTATGTTACTAGCTTTTTTTTTCTTTTGGAATTGCTCCAGTATGATTTCCATGCACAAATGTGAACTCAAAATCAGTGGAATTTGAAAAGAATTGACAACAGGTTATTTTGAGTTGGAGAAACACATTATTATTTTTTTTTTTACATTAGATGAATTCTGTCCTCCTGCTTTTGATAAAATAATAGAAGAATCCAAATCTTCTTCGCTGCATTTGTATTTCCATGATTCAGTTGCACTGTAATGCTTGAAATTTCTTCGTTGATCTCGTCATCTTCCAAAATTGTTTTTGGTCCACATTTCCACTGGTTTATCTTCCTTGGTTTGCAGTGTCATCTTTCTTGATATGTTTTTTTTTTGTTTTACTATTGTCTGGTTCTGTTTCAGTTTTGTTTTGCTCTTCTCCATTGGTTTCTTGAAGAAGTCCTTCAAATCAGCAGTTTCTTTTTACTCATTCTGAACTTCCCTAAACTCTTATAGAGATGTAGCTGCAAAATTTGTATTCTTCCAGTTGCTGAGTATCTCTGCTTTTTTACTGCCTGATATTGAGTTCTTTACTTTTAGAGGCATAGATGTGCAATAGATGTTTCTCATGCAGTCCCCAGCAGTACCGTCGTACAGAGCTTTTGTATATATAACTTCAACTCCCAATTTTAATAAGGACCTTATTATCCTATGGTGTTCTTTTCAGAGTGTTTGCTGATTTGAAACATTTTTAAGAAACCTATAGAGGGGTAACAATGTACACTCTAGTGGGAACTCAAATCAGTTCTTTCAGATCTTCCTGTTATCCCCTCCTTATCTTTAGGAGATACTTTTCTGAGTATTTTTATTTATGTCTGCAGGATTTTTATTCTTAATTTAAAACTCAGACTTTAGTTTTACTGGCCTCTCAAAACGTAGTACTGTAGGTTCTTATCTGTACCGTTATTACTCTGTATAGGTTCTTAAATCAGCATCTCATTTCTTTGAGAGATTAAGTTTAACCTTTTTCTTTCTCTGCAGATGTAGCTGAAAACCGCAGAGGCTTGCCTCCCAGAGCCAGCAACTTTCTAATTCACAACCTGGCATGTACTTCATACAGTCCCTTTGCTATCATAGCGTTTTTCAAAACCTGAGTAAACAACAAAGTACAGATTTCTCTCATATTCAAAAAATGGCAGTAAACAGACCTGTTTAGTAGTGTGTTCACAATTCGATAAGAGTCTATTTAATCCAACTTCCCCAGGTCTTTATTGTTGCGATGCTGGAAGTAAATCTTTCGGGCAGTGTTCACCTGCGACTCAGTTGAAACCCATAGCACTCGCCGAACTACACTCAAATGCCCACATTCTGACTACCCGTCGCATCTTCAGGTATTCAAGAAATTATCCAGCTTGTTTTATTGCAGGTTAACAGTTCAAGAAGGAGGTATTTTCTATGTCTCTACAGGGTTCTGCATTCCAGCACTAGGGCTAAATCATTTGAGCTGCATTGTTATGTACTCGATTGGGACCCACAGTAATGGGTGAACTTCCCTCCAGAGCAGACGTTCCGACCGATCACTACATTAAATTAGTTTGTTTCTAACTTATTCGCAAAGACTAGGGCTAAAAGAAATTTATATGACGCTAAGGGAGCTAGAGCTCCGTCCCGCACAGCAAACTCTCCTTACTCTCCCCTAATGGGTGCCATCTTGCTGCGCCCCTCCTCCATCCTGTCTTTTTTGCATCGAAATCCACCATTGTTGTAACTGATTACCCCCCTTCCACTGGTATTGTATATGGGTTTTTGGCCTCAGACTAGTGCGCACACGTATGTGTGTGTGTGTATGTGGGTAGCTATCCATTTCACAGAATCACAGTCCATGCTGTCACAAAAGTTACTGATATGCCCCACTTTACCACAACAAAAACATACAGTGTTACTATCAGGTCTATAACCTGCCCCCCCCCCACCGCGAGAGTGGGGTCTTGGAACTGGGAGAATTACATTGATCCCTGGTGTTACACCTTTTTGAAGTGAAGGGTAAGTAATATTTCACCCCTTGACCTCTTACTCATACCATCACGTTTGTTCCCATCCCCCCAAAGCCCTTTCTCCCCTCTTCTGTGGGGATCTTCTCATTGCACTGTCCGAGGTTTGTTGTGGGTTCTGCTCTTCTTAGCAACCCCTGGTCTTTCAGCTTACAGGTAATGTTCCATGATTTTCATTGCTGCAGACCAGGTGCTCTATTAATGTGAGCATAACCAGCACAGACTCAGTCTAGTAAAATGTTCCCATACTGCTGTAGTGCAGTCAAATCCATAATCTTCTCTTTAGTGCATATTTCTGATTTTAACCACCAAGTAGCCAAATCTTGCAATATTTGTGCCAGCACAAATACCTTGAAACCAACTTTGAAACCTATGGTGCAAATGTTCCACCAGGTACTGTCTTCAGTTATTCTAGCCCAGTCTAGGATAGCTATCTTTTCCTGATCATAGTCACTGGCGGCAGTGCCAGTTAGGCTTCTGTATGCAACTTGAACATTTCCAGTCAGGTACGCTACAGGGGGTGAGTACCCCAACCTTCCAATCAGGCAGTTTTACTAGCAGCTGTATCAAAAATCATAAGGAAGGCCTTGGGGTTGTCCTCAGGACCCACTTTTGTTAACATGGGGCTGGCTTTTACAGCAGCTGGATTCCCTATGACCTGGAACTGGGGCACAGTTTCTTTCTGTACTTGCAGCACCTGCTTCAGAAACTCCTACTGTTGCTGATCTTGCTGCACCTGCTCTTTTGCTTCCTGGGCCATCCAGACCCCTTTGCATCAGAACCTGTTGCACCAGTTGTTGGTCCCTCTGCACCAGCTGAGCAGCCATGCTGAAGTAGAGAGTAGGGAGAACCCAAGATGAGTACAATCCAGTGGGTTGCAAATTAATACAGGAAGCAGGGTGGAAGAAATGAAAGGGGATGGGAGTGATTGCATTAAAAAGAGAGGGGGGAAGGAGGGGAGGCAAAAAGGAAAATGGGGGTTATCAAATGGAGTGTTAACTACATGGAAAGCCATGTGTGCAAATGCTAGGTGTCTAGTAGAGGTGTGCAAGTACCTTAATCTGAATATTAGATTGAAAAGTCATATTCGGGTAACTGACTATTCAGTATTCAGACCCTAAATAAGTTTTTTGTTAAATAAAGGTTGTAATACTGTTAAAGTCCAACATTTCCTTCCTTTTGAAGCACAACAGTTAATTCTGCCATAAACACCCCTAACAGCATTTCAGTAGCCCAAAAGGCAACAAACTTCTGTGCCGGTCAGTAGTCAGGTGACAAATGGTCATCATAGATTGACCAAAGGCTGTAGATGAGGTGACGTCTTGTGTCTTGAGGGAAACTAAAATAGCACTGGCATAAGTGCATTGTATGTACACCCTGGAAGAGAGAGAATGAGATGTGACATGATAGAAACCTACAAGTAAGTACCTCACAGGGGTGAAGAGGGCACATAAGGGAATCTCTTTCAAATAAGAAAGAGCACCAGTACCAGGGGGCAATGGGGGGCATGCGATGAAGCTGAAGGGGGGGTGTTCAAGAGAGATGTGAAGAAATATTCACTGAAATCATGGAGATGCCTGGAACAGACTGCCAGCATAAATGATAGTGGCAAAAACAGTGTGGGGCTTCAAGCTTGCATAGGATAAGCATAGGGATGTATTTCAAAACTGGCAGGGAGGCAGGAGGGTCGCTAGAGACCTGTTAGGGTCTGCAGAGACTGATAAGGCAGGGATGGACAATCTGGGCAGACCGTGTGGGCCAAACGGTCCTTTTTTGCCAACAAATTATGTTCTATGATTATTATTCTTTGGCTTCTGTCATCTATCCATTCTCATTACATAATCCTTTTGATATATGCATGTCATCACCAGCAGCAAGCATTTGTCATCCTGATCCAGGCTGGAATCACGTAGCAAAAGTACCCATCATCACCCATGTGATACATACCTACAAAACAAGAAAAGAAAAAACAATGTTCAAGAGGCTGTCTGGTTAAACATTTACCAGCCATAAGTAACCCAACCCCCAAAGAAAAAAATTTCCTTTCAGTGCTTACCTTTGCCAGTAGTACACAGCATGTTACTCGAAGACCATTGTCAGCCAGAGGGTGAAGAAGAAGAAGAAGAAGTTGTGACAGGTGGCTGAATACTTGGAGACTGAGCCTGGCTACAGGCATGGTGTGTCATGTTTCTTTCAAGAAAATGTACACTCAAAGGCTGCTGGAGGGCTGATAAGAAGAATGCCCAATGTATGGGATAATAAGACCAGTGTACCAAATGTTCAGTTTGAAAAGAAAAACGGTATGTCTTGCTTTGGTGTCATATGCACAGTTGTACAAGAGGAGCTTTGTGCTTGTGAAAACAATATGATTTGCTTATGCAAGCATAGGAGAGGAAAGAGAAGAGAACATTATGTACATTTATGCAAAGGTTGTAGGAAAATGTGTACTTCAGGACAAAAGGAAAGGTGAACTCATTCTCACTGTAAGTTCCTCTACAGAAATGATGGAGGACTCATGAGGTCCTAATCAAGCACAATTAAATATAATTGTTTAGTGCAATTATGTAGTTTTTCCCTAGTTGATCCTGTGCCCCACCACCCCTGCCATGTCTCTTAACTCAAGTTCCCAGTGTCCCCCATTGCCAGCACCCTGATGACGTGACCAGTGGGCTAAGCCACTGGGGATGTCTGTGCCTGCAATCCTGTTTTTGTTTAATATTTTAATAGAGCGCATGGCTGTGCTTATTATACCAGTATCAATTGCTCTGCCCCCAGACGTAATAAATATGGTTACAATCACGAAGCATGGTTATGTGCTGTATTAAACTGTTATACAGTAAACATGATTGCAGACACATATACATCCCCCAGACCCCCATGACTTTGCCCATCATTTGCATCATCCGAGGGCTTGCCGCATGGTGCACTGGGAACTTGAGTTTGTGGGAATGGTAGGGGGTCACAAGATCAGCCAGATAACTAATAAACTAAAGTACACAATATACAGTATTTAATTGTGTCCAGTTTAAGAGGGGCCTAATGGTCCTGCAGCATGTACAGTATGCAGGGGGTGGAGTGTTACCCTTTAAATTAAATATTTAATGTGATAGAAAAGAGAAGGGTGTACCCCCAAAAATAGCATTCATAACATTAGGGAGATCGACAGTAGTACTGTACCACCAGTTTTATGTGGGCAGATCATACTTCAAGCCAACTACTGGTAAGTTTAGCTTAATGAACACTAGCTATTCAATCTTTTGAGGGTCCAGCTTGGAACAATGTGGCTCAACAACATCACCCATAATGTTAAACATCCTCTCAGATGGCACACTTGTAGGGGGCAGCTTATGTATTTTAAAGCAAGTTGTGCCAAGTGATGGAGGAGTGCATTTTCCAAATTCAAGTAGCCCTAGTGAATCAACGTCAAGTGGCTCAACTGATTCTGCAAAGTAGCCATTAAGTAAATTTTCTGCAGAGAGAGGCTGAGACTGTGAGCATTTATGTTGCTCTTGATGCAATGATGTGCTGAATAATGCCCAGTCATTCTCCTCTGCATTGCCACCATTGTGTCTTTCCCCATCTCTACCAGTACCATCAAACTACCACATGGCTGTTCCTGTCACACAGGAACATGAACATCTTCTTCCCTTCTGAGTGTCCACTGCCTGCATGGCACTATTTAACTCTGCACATAGCTGTTGCCTAAAATGAGTCACCCTGTGGCAATCCATGGCTATATGAAGGATCTCGCATTTGAACCTAGGGTACATCATTGTAGCAAATACGTGGTTGTTATTATCCATGACTGTAGTGAACCTTGCATCAAGATGATTAACAAGCACAGCCAGCCCATTGGCGCAGTGGTTGGATTTCTGCTTACAATGCTGGTGACCCGGGTTCGGGAATGGACCCGGGTAGCTGTAGGGCCAGCCGAGGGAGGGGGAGAAGGATGGAGCATCCTGAGGACTGCTCTCTTTCTCTGGGGGGGAGTGTGTCCGGTGCTCGGTGGACCCCTGGTGGAGGCCGGGGGTTGCGCAGTGACCAGTGCCTAACACGTTCAGGGAGTGGGGTGGATGCAGGACATCATTGCATGTCCCCACCCCCCCAGAAAACCAGGGAAAAGAGCAGCTGCTAGCCGCCTTAGATGAAGCCCACCACAGCTTCAAATAGCCCCCCATGCCAGTCCTCTGACCTCTCCCGATGTCTGTGGCACTGGGGAAGTCTGGTGCCACAACCCCACCCTAGGGGGTAGTCAAGGAGGTATCGGAGGGTTGCGGCCATTGTGGGGATGGAAACCTGTGGTCCATGATCAGGCAGAGGTTCCAGGAGGCTGGTGGCAAGGGAGTAAAGAAAGAATAAAAAAAAAAGATTAACATCACAGTGACCTTTTGTGTAATCCTTGTATTGTCAGCCAAAAGCCGTTGTAATGATCTTTTGAGAATATGCACAGCCGGGATAACCTATGTAAGGACATGACTGTGGTAGTGCTTAGGTCACATGTATACTCTCTCCTCGGATGGTGCAAGAACCTTCACCATGCCTTCAAGAACTAATCAATCATGATGTCCTAGGACCCCTTCCAATGTCTGCTTCCATAGACATTTCATGTAGTCCCATTTTTGCTCCTGCAGTGTTGATAGCATCAGATAGGAAGAATTCCACGGAGTGCTAATATCTTGTATTACACAGTGTTGGGAAGACCAAGGCATTCTTGAACTTCTCTTAGTTGTTAGTGGCTTTTACAGAGTGGAAATGGCAGCAGATGGAACAGGCTGTGGATAATATGCTGCTGGTCCTAGCACTGTGACACAGTGCATGAGTCACCATTAAATTAAGTGTGTGCAAAGCAATGAATATTCACAAAATGTCTATCATTGACAACTTTCACCATGTTTGTGCTATTGTCGGTAACAAAAAAGACAACTTTTAAACTGGTGTTAACACTGGTCCAGGACGCAACATGTGTTGCAGGAATGCAAGAATATTATGCACTCTGTGAACTTCCTCCATCAGTCCAACGTTCAGCAAAGCGGATCTGATGTGACTGCTAGATTTTGAGGGGGCCAAGGGTGAGCCACAAGGTGTTGCACTGGCAACAGCAGCAGTAGGTTGTTGCACACATCAGTGTGTGGTTAAGGAGAGATAGGCAAGCAGGGAGTTATCACTGGTCCAGGTATCTGATGTGCAGTGAAAAACACCACAGACAGCCTCTGCAAGCAGAGCTGCAACAGCAGATTGCACACCATCATACATTCATGGCAATACACTCCTTGAAGATGTGGTATGAGATGGTATCTGCTACTTTGGGTACAAATAATGGAGAAGCCGTCAAAAGCCAGTATCTTCCACAACTGAGATAGGCTGGAGAGCCAACACCATCATCTTGGTGATCAGCTGTGTGATTTGCTCTGCTGTTGGATGTGAAGCATGACACTTGTGCTTGCAGAGCATCCATTATTGGGACTGCCATCGGTGACATTGATGTGAACCGTTTCACCCATGGTGTGTGAACTGCTGACTGTCTCTGCCTTATAGTATCACTGGAGTCACTAGATGTGACCAGAGTACGGGGACTCTGTGTTGGTGAGGGGGAAGGAATGCCATGACCACTAGGTTGCTTGAAATCAGATCTGTCGGTGCCGCCACCACTGCCAAGAGTACCTGCCTGTCCACTGAGGGGTTTTGTCTTGGTGAAACCAAGGGTGCAGACCCAGATGAGCTTAGTACAGTTGAGGGTGCTTAAGCTTCAAGTGATCCTGTAATGATGTTGTGGTTAAGTTAGAGAGTGTTTTCCCTCGGCTTATAGTATTGTTGCAAAAAGAACAGGCTGCCTTCCTTGTGTCCTCCTTTAACACAGTGAAATGCGGCCACACAGCACTTTTAACATTGCGGTTACCAGTGATTCTGGTAATACCACATCCCCCAGTTCTTTTTTCAACAGATGTGCCCGTCTTGTCCTGATATTGTTGCCCTGTGACCACTGGCCCTGAAAGTGCCACGCCAGTGCTGCCATCACTCAGTGGTTCTTCAGGCTGTGACAGAGCCCAGTGAACAAACTTCAGTGCTCCTTGTTTGGTTTTCTTAGGGGAGGGAACCCTTATGCTTACTGCTAATTGTACTACTCTGGCTACTAGTTCTACTGCTAGAGGTTCTTTTGCCAGCCACCTATTTTTTGTTTTCTGATGTCCAGGTACATGCCATACTCTTCCTCATCTCAAAGTCACTCACATTTGCCTCCGATGAAGATGATGTGTCACTGGGAAATTCATGTGGGGGGAAAAATACTTAGAGCCAGATGAGTGCTTCTCCTCTGCAATTTTTACGGGAGTAGTGAGAAGCTAAGAAGCAGGAGGCATAACTAAATCAACTGTAGTGGTCATACTGGTAATATTCAGTGTGGCAGGGATAACAGACTGTGGTAATAGTGTTACTATGGCAGTAGTGGAAGGGTTCATTGCATCAGTAGTTGCTGGAGTCATAGCTGCAGGACAGGCTGGAGTGGTCATGCTGCCAGTTGATATGGAAGACAGGGTCTCTCTGGTGGTGGAGGTGATGAGGACAGATGTGACTGTGGTACCGGTGAGAGATGGGGACACATTGGTGGTTGTGGGAGTCAAGAACAGCGTCCTTTTGTTTGTGCTTGTACTACTTTCACCTGTGCCAGCCACAGAACTACTATAACTGGAAGAAATAAGCTTCAAAGGGGAAACATAATTTTTTTTTTTATTTCTTTTTATTATAGATAGATGTGACCACATTTCAGTACAGTCAGTTACTCTGTTGGTTTATCATTTACAGTATTCTTATAGGGCTTATATGTGTTAACATTGTGTATGGGCAAAACCATTATATTATAAATAAAAATTCATCTATACAATATGACTGAGTGTATTATTTTACCGTCCTTCTTACCCTCTCTTGAAAGTGATATAAATTTATTATCCCCATTACATTCACTCTTGATGCCCTTATGGAGAATATCTCCATATTCTTATTTAAAACCTCATTCCCCTGGTAACCAAGTACCTCCACTGCTACTCATCTTAAGGTATAAAGTCAGGGTCTCTACTAAATATGTAAAATACCCATGGCCTCCATAATATCTCAGCCTGTGAAACTTTTTTTGTGTAATTTAGCTGTAAGAGACTCCAGATAATAAATGTTGGATACCACCCTGCACCAGTCCTCTATGGTCGGAATATCCATAGACATCCACCATCTTATTATTGCTTTTTTTGGAGCCACAATATATATAGGTAACAATGTTTTATACCAGGCCAGGTCTATGAGGGGGAAATATAGCCAGCAGAACCATTTCTGTAGTCAATTAAACCTCTTCTCCCAGACACTCACAAAGCCTGTTGGAGACTACACCAGTATGGCATCAGAAGTGGACACGTCCAAAAAATGTGGGCGAGGTCTGCTCTCTGGCATCCACACAACCTCCAGCATTTACCATAGGAGGAGGAGAGATATTTAAGTAGAATAGCAGGTGAACGGAAAAACTGAGCTCTGCATTTCCATGCACATTCCCTCCATATGTTTGAATGGGTAATCTTACAAGCCATAGGGGAAGCCCAGAGCCACACCTGTTCAGACATATCCATTTCTATATCCCTACACCAACTCTTCAAAATGAAAAGTGATGAATCGCCCATTCCCTCCCGTAATATTTGATATAAGTATCCCACCTGATGCTCCCATATTTGACCAGCTATAGCGTCTTATAGAAATTTCCATGACATTGGAGTTGGATTAGGTTGTATAGACATCACTTCTCTTTGACTTAGGAGATGGTTTTTAACCTGAGTATATCTGTATATACCCCATCCAGTAAACCATAGTCCTTCTGGAGTATTTCAAACTGGACAATGCCCTTGCTAGATATAAATTGTCTAAAAAATTGAAGTCCTACCCTCCTCCATCTAATAAAAGTATGATCGAGTGTTGCAGGAAAAAAGGATCCATCCTCTGAGATTGAAGTAAATAAAAAAAAACACTCTTTGAAACCCTTATGTTTCTTTAAGTGGTACCATTGTGTTAGAACTTGAGCAGTAAAGGGTGTGAAATCCCGTAAACATGGTGCTTTAGCTACTGAGGCCAAAATTGTTTTCAGGATATCATATAAATAATTTATAGCAAATTCCAGATACTTACAAGGTGCTTCAAAGGACGGTGAAAGCCACAAAATTAAAATCAGAAAAAGGCAGCTAAAGCATACAACTTTAAGTTGGGCAGGCCTGCTCCTCCCTCTGTAAGTGGAAGCTGTAGCAAAGACATCCTTATGCAAGGTTTCTGTCCATGCCAAATAAAATTAGAAATGACTTTCTCCCAGGATTTGAAGTAAAAATTAGAAGGGAAAGTTGGGATACTTTGAAATAGGTATAACAATTTTGGTAGGATCATCATTCGAATAGACTCTATCCTCTGAAAAAAACTCAATGGTAAAGTGGACCATGTTGGTAAGTCTGACTGAATTTGTATTGACAACGATTCATAATTTAATAACTCCACGTTATCTACATTTTTTGGTATTACTATACCCAGGTATTTAAATTGTGTCCTGTGCCATTTTATTGGATATCTATTTTTTAAAGATTGGGATGGATGAAAATTCAGAGTAAGCAAATCTGTTTTGGTAATATTTAATACGAACCCCCAGATTTCTGAAAAAAGTGTCAGAGAATCCCACAGGGCCGAGAGGGAAGTCTCAGACGAAAGTGCTGATATCAAAATATCATTGGCAAATAAAGCCACCTTGTACTCCCTCTGGCCCAAGAGAACCCCCTCCACTCCAGTGTTCATCTGAATTGCTTCTGCTAAAGGTTCGATATACAGTGCAAATAATAGAGGGGACAAGGGACAGCCCTGTCTCGTTCCCCATTGTATAGGCACTGGTTGAGATAAAGAACCATTGATTCGAATATATGCTGTAAGGGAAGAATATACATTTTTAAGGCAGGTTAAGAAGGAGTCTGGGAATGCAAATTTAGATAAAGTAGTCCACAAAAAGTCCCACCCCACCTTGTCAAATGCTTTATCCATGTCTAGGCTTATTATAATAGAGGGAATCTTTCTGGCTTGGAGGTGTTCCATAATTAAAAACAATCTATGGAGATTGTCTGAAGTACTTCTTGATTTTGCAAAGCCCGCCTGGTCCTTATGTATTAAGTCAAGTAAGATGGGTTCCAATCTTTTGGCCCATATGACCATAAATATTTTATAATCCACATTTAGAACAGAAATTGGTCAGTAAGACATAGGGAGGGTGGGGTCCTTTTCTGGTTTGAGCAAGGGTGCTAAAATGGCATAATTCCTGGAGGAGGGTGGGGTCTCTCCCTCAAATACTGCCATACAGGCTGGGAGAAAGCTAGATAATAGCTGGGGTATAAAAGTGTTATACCATTCTGGACTAAATCCATCCAGGCCTGGACATTTCACTGATTTAATTTGTTTTACTTGGTAAAGAATCTCCTCCAGTCTAATCGGACTTTGTAATTGGGTAATCTGTGCTTCAGATAGTTCGGGCAAAGGGAGCGGATTTAAAAACTCCTGTATTCGATTATGCTGATCCAGAGGGGGGGGGGTAAGGGGCTGTATATAAAGATTCGTAGAAATGTGTAAAAATCTGTTTAATTTGGCTTTCATTATAAGTTGTGGTGCCAGTTGTAGAAGATCTTATTTTTAAAATAGTAGAGGCCCTTTTGTTGGCCCATAACTTTCGCGCCAGTGCTCTTGCCCCTTTTGCCCCTCCTTTGTAATGATATTGTTTTAAATATGCCAATTGCTGAAAGGTTTTATAATCCAAACCTTTTTGTATCTCCTATTTTAACCCTCTAATCTGTCTCTGAAGGGTGACATCGCCTTTCTGCATAAAGCTGATAAGAGGGCAAGAGGTATTCTAAAAATGTCAACCTAGCATTTTGTTTTTCTGTTTTGAGAGGCATATTCCAAAATCTTGCCCCTCAGGGTAAACATTAATTTTGAATGTTGAATACAGCCTGAGGCTGGACCAAGCACATTTTCTTCTACCTTTATCTTCCATTGTATTACAAGATGGCAACAATTTCTAAGCATTCCAAACTACTGTAATACTTATTATTTACTGAATTACTGATTTATTTTACAACAAAAAAATTCTTGCAAGTGGCACGCAGGTAAGTGGCCTGTGTGCAACTGCACAGCATCACTACCTGGCCCTAAGCTGTGGGCGGTGGGAGTAGAGTCAGCCAACTGCCCTCCAAGGTTGCTGCTACTGGCTTTGGTGAAACCCAGGCCTGGATTACCACACCAGTATTAAAAACAGATTTTTGACTACAACAGTCAAGCCAGAACCACTGTAATATTATTTACTGAAGTACTGATTTATTTCAGCACAAAAAAAAAATCCCAGATACCACACAGGTTGGTGGTGCGTGGTGGTGGTGTGCTGCTGTGCACGGCAACACCTACCAGTAAACTGTGAGTCATGGATTTAGCCGAATCCCTTCCCCAGTGAAAGTGGAACCTGGGCCCGGATTGTTCCACAAAAAATAGTTTCACTTTCTTCTCACAGTCACTCCTTCACCTATCACCTCCACACAGTAAAATGCCTGTGTGAATGTAAAACTACTGCAGTACAGCAGCAGCTGCTAAATCAATAAATCAGATGATTTGAAAAAAACTTCCTAGTAGCAAGCACTAACACAGTACACAAGTTAACAACAAGAAAAGTTTTTTTTGCACAATAATGTGATAAATGTATGAAATCAAAATCTCTGTCAGAGTTCTCGCCACATCTGTTTTCTCTCTGCTGCAAGTATGGCAGTCACATGGTCTGGCTTCAGTGAGCTTTGGCAAATGCTCACTGATTGGCCAAACAAGTCATGCGAGATCTTAAAATCCTGTCAAATAAGCTGACCCGAATACTGACCAAATAGTGACAGTTCGTTATTTGGATCCCAAATAACAAATACCATATTATTCATGATGTTCAGAGTTTAATATTTGGTACTCACACGCCCTGAATGTCTAGGAAATAAGATTCTAGACCTAGAGGGCATCATGCCAGAGGCTGACCTGAATATTGGGGCCATTACCAAGTCATGGTACACTGAAAACCACAACTGGGATTTGGCCATACCAGGCTATACTCTGTTCAGGAAGAAAAGGGTGGGAAGGAAAGGAGGGTGTGTGGTACTTTATGCGAGGGAGGGCATTAAAGTGACTGACATACAAGAAATATGTGAGTTCATAGGTACTGTGGGTTACCCTAGGGATGGGAAATGGAGCATTTCTTCACACTGGTGTGATCTACAGACCTCCAGCACTTGAAAGCCATTGGTAAGGTAGCAGAAAAGTGGGAGGTGCTGCTGATGGGGACTTCTGTCTGCCAGCTGTAAATTGGAGCCTCCCAGCTGTGGCTTCAGCTGAAAATAGGGAAACCCTGGACTCTCTGCAGAAAACATTATTCAGGCAACTGGTTGGTGAAGACTTCTGAAATAAGAAACTTGGGTTACTATCTATGTTTTTTTCACAAAAACTCAAGGACCACTTCAAATGAGGACCATGTAGTTCATTTATTTTTGCATGCCCCAGTGTTTAACCTCTCATCAGGCTTTTTCAAGGGGACTCAATATTAATTTTCTGCAAAATTCGTTTAACAAAAATATTTAAATGACTACGACTCTTAAGCATCATTTTTCGCATCGGGTATTCATGAATTTAAATTCACCAAGTTCTTACCTTACAACAGCTTACCCCTTTTCAAATGATAAGATATATACATGCCTTTAAATGTTGCTGTACATTCTAAAAAAAAGATAATACAAAAAAAACAGTTTAATACAGTTTGTATTGTTTAGCTATTAAGTAGTTTTTTTTAATCAATTAAGACAGGATGTTATTCCCGATGTGCTTGTAATTAAAACAGCTTCACTGCTTTCTCATGCTTCCATAGGGACCACTGTATTTAACCCCTGGTATCTGTCGATAACTGTCTCATGTAAGCCTTGCATCTGTCCTACCCCCTTCCCTGACTAGTCCACCAGGACAGGCCCTTGGTCCCCCATTGGCTCATCCTACCTGCTGGCACTTACTTCTGTTTGCACTGACTGAACCTGTCCTAAAAAAAAAGTTTGTAAGATTTTTGTGCACTGTACCTATCTTATACTAAATTGTTACTGACTGAACCGTCTTAAAAAAAATTTTATGCACTGTACTTATCTTATGCTAAATCGTTTTTATTGCTGTAAGCTACCTACTTTAGCCCTGTTAAGCTTGTCATGTTTCTAGATGTCAACCTCGGACATTACCTGATTGTATGTAAACTCAACTTTCTCTGCCCTGTTAAGCTCGTCTTGTATCTTGATGTAAACTCGGATGTTACCTGATTGTATGTAAACTCAACTTTCTCACTGTTCTTCTGTAACCTAGCTTGTAACCCTCCGGGTCTTACCTGAAAATAGGCACTTGGCTGTCTAGTGTGACTTACCCAGTTAACAAAAGCAAATAAATAAATAAATATAACCCACTGCACAGATGTTTGCTTCTTACTTTGTTGCATTCTTATACAGACATATATACAATATCTTAGACATATATACAATATCTTTCATATTTTTTGCCCACATAGTTTGAATAAACTCTTAGTTTTCTGACTTATGCAGTAAATATAGTTCAAAGCACTGCTGCATTTAGTTGGAAAGCCATTGGAAGTGCTTACAGTGTTACTCTGTTGCCTTCTGTTTCGAAATATATATACATATATATATATACTACTAATTGTGGAAAAATCTGTTTAAGTTTTAATCATACCTCTTTCTCTGTAACTGAAGTTGCTTACTGTAACTGCTATTTGCCCTTTTAAGACATGTTACTGTACAGATGACTGTCTGGTACATGCATTCTCTGAAAATTAACAGAGCAAAACCAAGTTTTAGTATAACGTGAAAATTGTCTGTTTCTAATCTGCTTCTAAGTCTGTTAAAATAGTGCAGTGCTGCCTGTTGCAGCATTGTGCAGCATCTTGCTCAAAAGAGTTGGTTAAATGTATGGGTAAGGTGCTGGACATGAGAACTGATTGATGACACCAAATACAATACTGTTGCAGGAACTGACACATTTAGTACTTTATAAAATTATTTTGAATTTGAGGGGATTTTTTATGAATTGACATTTGGCACATGCTCTTTGGCTCCAAACCTTTCCTAGCCAAGGTCACCAAATCTGCCTCCTCCCTCCTGGTACTCACCCCATCGGGCCCATCCCTGGAAAATGTTCTTACCTTCAGATATCTAGGTGTCACTCTCGACCCCTCCCTTACTTTTGCTGAACATATAAATAACACTGTGTGGAAAATTTACCAAAAGTTAGGTGCTGCCTACCATATCAAACAACTCTTGTCCCCTTAAGCACGCCTTGCTATTGCGCAAGGGAACCTACTACCCCTACTCGATTACTGCTCCCCTGTCTACTCCTCTATGCCCGCTACCTTATGATCATGACTAAATACAACTTACAACTCTATCTGTCACTTTGTTCTTGTGGTCCCCCATTCCACCCACCACTGTGTACTCTACCAATTCCTATGGTGGCTCCCACTACACAGTCGTTTTGATTACATCTTTGGCTGCCTAGTGGACAGTGCACTCACGAGCAAACAGCTGTCACCCTACGCTTCACTGTTAACAGATAGGGTGATTTCTAGGTGCCTCAGGGACTCATCCATCCCTCCACTTATAGTCCCATGTACTACCACTGCTATTGGAAGTAAGGCCTTTTCTGTCTCCGCTCCATCCCTATGGAACAGGCTTCCATTGTCGTTCGCTTGTCCCCCTCCCACCTCTCCTTTAAATCTAACCTCAGATCCTGGCTCATGACCGAATCCACTTGCAACTGTTTGCCAGCACAGTCATAAGGTCAAAATCTGTCCTTGCCTTGCTTATCTCTGCTCTTCTATGTATCCTTGCTCCCTAGTACTGCTCTTCCCTTGTCCTGCCCTGCTCTTTCATCAGTCCCTGATCTGCTCTGTCTCTGACTCTGTCTCTCAACCTCTGTTAGGCGTGTTAGCTTGTGTGAGCTGTATTTTTTGCCACATTTACTATGTATCTATTGGCAGCTATTTGTGTAATGACCTTGAATTCTCCTGTTTAGCGCATGTGTTCACCTTGTACTGCTTGATAGTTGCTTCATATCTTTATTAACTTAACTACATTGCATCTGTGATGTGATCATATCTTTGTATTCTCTGTATTTTACTACTTCTGTAGAATGCTTGCTGCCATCTCTGTGGCTCGGGTCATGACTGAAATCAGTCCTTTGGATCAGCTCACTCATCCGGTTACCAAAGACATAAATAAAATAAATAAATAGATAAATTAATTGAATTACAGAGCTAACTGAAGCAGATTTATACTTGCTATATATATAGCAAAGGCTTGCCTGCTTCCATCACAAAATCCCACTGATGTGTCTCTGTGTAAAGACTAAAGATGCAGTACTAGAAGGAAACTGAGAAATGTTGTTCAGATGTTTTAGCTGTACATTTGGCAGTATCCATATTTCCCATGAAACCTGGGTACTTCCAACAGTGAAGCTTGCCTGCCTATGCATCTGCACATCAGGCCACCTGGGGATAGTGATTCCTGACCCTCATGATCCTTCTAATGCTAGTATGTGGTGTGCCATTGCATGGCTCAGTACATGTCATTTGTGTCAAATACCAAGCAAATCCTGCATAGGGCCCAGTGTGGTTGATGGAGATGCAAACAGAGACAGAAGTACAGAATAAGAATAAATTATCCATACTAGCAAATGTGTGTGCAGCAAGGAGTTGACATGGGGGGTTATTCTTTTATGTAACTGGGTAAGACCCATTAGGCACAAGTGCCCATTTTCAGGGATGGCCCGGGAGCACAGGGGTGGTTAAGTGACTTGCCCAGAGTCACACAGTATGCAAGTAGAGGCTATGGGAATCAAACTCAGGTCTGCAGGATGTACCAAGCTCATTACTCTAACCTGTAGGTTGTACTGACACACCCTTCTGACCTAACCTTGCTTTAGAAGCAGTGAACTTCACAGCATGTAGTGAATTTCATTCCTGTGTAACCCCCTACAAATGGGGTTCCTAAAAGCCTTCCCGGAGCTGCTCAAGAGCTCCTTGCCTAACTGGTGTTCGGCACAATGCCGCCAAAATGCGGCCGTTGTGAGTGCTTTTAAAGCCTCCAGTACTATCTCTTTAAGAGCTGCCTGCTTGCAGGCTTCAGTGGTTTGTACAGGGGGAACTGGGGTTTCCCTGCTCGAATCCCACCTAAGCTGCAGTTGAATCGCTCCGTTTCTGCAGTCGCTAAGCAAGCAGAGGGAGCTTGGTTAAAAGATGTAACTGTTTGCTGGGCAATATGTAGTGCAACAGTAAAAATGTAGTTTGTTTGACCTGCCTTGTCTGCAGCTGGGATGCTGTGTGTTCAGTCCCTCCATTTTGGACCCAAACTGTTGAGATGGGCCAATTGGGGAAAGGGGGCCTTAAAATGGAGACTGCTAGAGCTAATCAGAATTTGGACTCCCACTGGGAGCCTGCCTGAAGGGGAATATATAGCAGGTGCTCCTGGGAAGTATAGTTTGGACCCTGGCACCTTTTTGCACCAATAGAGGCGTGATGAGGTGACTGACAAAACAAAGCAGCCAACCAGAGCCCTGTGGAGCGAGAGGAAACTGCCATGCAATTGTCCTGGAGGGGCAGAGTCGTTGGTGATCTTGAAGGTGGAAGGAGCTCTGGCTCCTGCTCTGTGGAAGTCTTTGCATGGGAAGCGCATGTGGCAGGCCAAGAAGTCAGGCGATAGCATCGCCAGAAGGAGCAGACAAGATCTGAGGAGGAGTGCAGACAGAGGAGACTGTACGTTTACAGCTACCTACCAGGCTCACCCTGTAGAGGACTGGAGAATCTGCTTCAGTCGCGCTCGGTCTGTCAGGACATGTGAAGCTGCATCGTTTGGCCCGGTTATTGCAGTGAAAGTGATCAGGAGTATAAAGCAGCTGCCTGGTATGGTACCCCTCTGCTCTTCATATAAATGTGTGGAGAAGTATTTGGATCTCAGGCTAGGTCCTGCAAGTGGTGTGAGAGCGATCTTTCTGCTGGAGTCGTGAGTACTAAATCAGGGTAGCTCCCTGTCAGATGTTCATTGTGAGGGCAAGATTTGTCTGGCTGCTCTGTTGGCTGCATGAACTGAGCCTGCTGGCTCTGCTAATCCATTTAGGTATCAAATGCTTGTTTTCTGCATCAGGCCCCACCAGCTGCACCGAATAGGCTAGCCTTATGTGCCTGGGTACCCAGAGGACAGTGACTGATAAGGTTTGGCCTGTGCACAGTGCCCCAAGTGTGTGTGTGTGTATATATATATATATATATATATATATATATTATACAACTTATGTGCTGGGATACATTGCAGTATAAAATGTAATATCTGTAGAAGCCAGTGAAGATAACACTGTTATCTTCATGTTCCTATACGTCATCATGATATCTTTACACTCCTGTACGTCATCATGATATCTTTACACTCCTGTACGTAATCTGTAACAATTTCTATTGGCCCCTCAAGAAACACAGCTGTTATAAGGCTCTGCTCTTAATGACCTGACCCCCGTCCCCCTACCGACCCGACTCTTACATCTGGTTGACCCTGCCACCAGTTTAAAACCATATTTAATTAAAAACAATAAACTTATCTGGTTGATCCTGCCATTTCGCCCTAGTCTCACTAAAACAATTTAATTCCCGATGTCCTTCATTTGTAGTGTCACGGAGCAGCTCCAGTACGTTACTGCGGGTACCTGACATCCATCTAAAGCAAAGCACTGTCTCTTCAAAATCATACAAATGCATTCATTTTTTATTAATTTCCCCTGGACTTGCTAACTAAAAAAACAGGCTGCAGTTAAAACCGAATAGAGAGCGAGGAACTCGGCTTCTCGGCAACTTCAGAGAAGTGAAAGTAAGTAGCAACACTCGCTCGTGCTTACTTTCACTTCACTGAAGCTGCCGAGATGCCAAGTTCCTCGCTCTCTATTCAGTTTTAACTGCAGCCTGTTTTTTACTTAGCAAGTCCAGGGGAAATTAATAAAAAATGAATGCATTTGTATGATGTTGAAGAGACAGTGCTTTGTTTTAGATGGATGTCAGGTACCCGCAGTAACGTACTGAAGCTGCTCCGTGACACAATAAAGGACGTCAGGAATTAAACTGTTTTGGTGAGACAGGAGAAAAATGGCAGGATCAACCAGATAACGTTAACAACTTAATAAATGTCTAAAAGCCATAGAGCTTTTTCTTAATTTACAAAAGAGAGTGTTTTCTTTTAAATGTCTGCCTGCTACTCACTGAAAACCCTTTTGGTCAAGCTACACATGTACACTACAACTCCTCAGTGAGACCGGGGGGAAATAACAATCAACCAAATAATGGATTTTTAATAATCATATCTTTACCAATTATGACAGGACCAATGCAGGGGAAGGGGAGGCGCTCTTATTCCTGCCTTATAACTTATGTGCAGTATTGTTGTAAGTATTCGATGTGGTCAGTTCTGCAGGAGTGGGGGCAAAACATATCTGGGGGTCATGTTGGGGACCAGCACATAAGTTGTATAAACAGAACATGACATGGCCTGACTGAAGATATCATTTTATCTTCACCGAGGCCAATGACATCAAGATATCCCACCTGCTTCGCCACCGTGAGATATCATGATATCATTGGCCTCTCGTGAAGATAAATATGATATCTTCAGTCAGGCCTATCATATCATATATATATATATATATATATATATATATATATATATATAGATAGATATATATATATATATATATATAGATATATAATAGTAGAGTGTTAAGCTAATCAACCTGATCTCCCGTCCTTGTTACTTCCCTTAATAAATCAGATTTCTTGTTGCAAGGTATACTGTTTGAACTGTGTGTTTGTGCTACCCTTTTGTGTATGGGTTATTGTATAACTGCATCTTATTTTACAGGGGTCCTCAGCACCAAGTTGGCCATCCGACTTTGGGGTAAGTGTAAGTCATAATGATAGTGTGGAATTGCTGGTGAGCCACTAGTGGGAAGAAAGGGGTTGCAGTGACCCAGAGGGCTGTGGCCAGGTCATATTGACTGTTCCAACCCCGACCTCTGGGTGGAGGCACCCCATTGGACCTGGGCCCCTCAACCTGTCAGTAGTCAGTCAGGCAGGGGTAGTAGCCCTTGGGATAGCGCCACCTGGGAGGTTACATCTTGAGGCACCACTGGGATTAGTGTCCCCTAGTGGCCGAGTGGACGTAAGTACCCCAACATGGCCAAACTAAAGGAAAACTGAGGGGATGTCATGACCAAAATTAAGTTGGACCCTGTTAAGATGATGGGGCATAAACTGATGGGGTGGGGTGAAGCTGAAGGTTGGAGTCCCAGAAAATTGTGTTACTGCTGGATGTACCCTGGGGATGAAGAACGCTGACCTTGTTTCTGCAGTGGAACGTGTTAAATGTTTAGGAAAGGTAGAGGTGAAGGGGCGCATGGCTGATCTACTTGACCAGACCTTGCAGGCGCTACTTTTATGCAGTATAGTTATAGATCCTGAGAGGGTACCCCCAGTGATCTACCCGGAAGGTGCTCAAAAGGGGTGGAGGGTCATTCACGTCCAGAGTGGGTCAGTCACCCCGGGGGGAGGGGTCCCCCAAGACTAATAGCTTTAAAGATAAACTGCTTAAGCTGCTAGCTGTGGAAGGGAGGACTACTCAGGAGTTACTGCAGATATTAGATCTTTCTGGTGAACCCAACCCCCAAACCTCCCCAGGTACCTCTCTCGGGTCCTCCAATAGTTCTATTACGGCTTCACCTCATATAGTTGTTCCCCCCTTACAGCTAGACTCTTATCGCAGATTGAAACTTTTTATGGTACTGTGCCTGTGCCTTCGGGAGAAGATGATTTGGAGGCTTGGATGGACTATGCTAACCCTTTAGTCCAGAGTGGCAGTGCTCTGAGGGGAGAAGCGAAAGAGACTGATGGAGAGCGTAAGGTGCCCAGCTTTGGAAGCCATTCGTTTCTTGCAGGCTACTAGCCCGGAAGCCACTGCTGTAGAGTACCTTTCTGCTTTAGAGGGGGTGTTTGGGAGTACAGAAACTGGGGAAGACTTACTGTGGGAGTTCAAGTCAGCTAAACAATGGAGGAATGATAAATTGTCAGCCTTTGTCACCAGAGTGGAGAGAGCATTGCAAAAAGCTTATCAAAAAGGGGGAGTAACTGCCACAGCCTTGAATCAGGTCCGGCTGGATCATATATTGAAATCTGCTAGGTTTTCCAGTGTAATATTGTTAAATTTAAGCTACATGACCGACGGGCTGCCCCTCCCAAATACTGTCAATTGATGAGGGAGATTCGAGAAGTAGAGACTGATGAAGAGGGGGTGGGAACCCTATGTGGGGGTCGAAAATCTGTGCCAGACCCCTGAGCCCAGTGAATCAGATGAGACCCACCCCTCGAGAGGATTGAACAAGGGGCCTGATGCATTTTCTGTGTCCCCAGAGGCTCAAGGAGGAATGGGGGTGCATGCTGTTTCCTCTGATCCCTGGCTAGAAAGTGATTTGAGGGCCGAGATTAGAGATTTACAGGAAATGATGAGAGACTTGAAGCAAACTGCTGCCAACCCTGCGAAGTTTGGGGAACCTGAGTTATCTAAAAATAAATGACCTAGTCAAGGGGAGCCCTCCAGAACCCCTGATGCCTCCCAGCAGGTGAGATATCTCCCTCCCAACAAAGACTCCCGAGAAAACTAAGTTATGTTACCATTGTGGGGAGGATGGACACTTTCAGACTGAGTGCTGGTTACCGGAGAATTTAAGGAGGGTCAACAGCAGGCTAGTCGCCTGGCATCTAAGGCCTACACCAGACCACGGGGCCTCCTCGGAAGAGTTTTGTGACAAGGGCCAATGCCCAAGCAACCACCAAAGCCACACCTCATGAATGGTCTGATGTGGTGGGACCCTCAAAGCGACCACCGTGAGAGTGAATGGAGTACCCACTGGCTGTGTTGGACAGTGGTTCCCAAGTGACCATCATGTTCCAGGACTGATGTCGGAAGCACTTGCCTGAGGTGCCTCTGCAACCTTTGGATGGATTACATGTTTGGGGACTGAGTGATAAGGCATACCCTTATTCTGGGTATATCCGGATCTGGTTGTCTTTTCCTACTTCTGTGGCTGGAGTGGCTGAGCAAGTGGAAACCTTGGCCCTAATGTGTCCCCCCACTGGGGGGACACTGTATGATGGGGTGCCCTTGTTAATCGAACCAATACTACATGTTTGGTCGCTAGCACAGCTGTGCTCTGAACAACAGAGGTTCAGGACTGAGCGAGCTCTCAGAATACCCGCCTTGATTCAGAAGGCCTACGAGGCCCAGAGAAAGGCCAGTCAGGTGGAACCCGAAGTCCCAGTGGGTATTGTAATCCTTGCCGCTAGCCCCAAATGCCCAGTGTGTTCTACAGGGAGAGGTCCAGATTAAAAAGGATGTTAAGAACAAAATATTGATGCTGGACACACCAGGCGATGGAAAATTGCCAGAGGGGTTGCTGGTTAAACCCAGCATTTTGCCTGCTAGAGCCCATGCTTTTGCCAGAAGAGTAATGGTTCAAGTGCACAATGTATCTGATCGAGAGATCCACAGTCGAGGGGGGGTTGCAGTGACCCAGAGAGCTGTGACCAGGTCATATTTGACTGTTCCAACCCCGACCTCTGGGTGGAGGCACCCACCATTGGACCTAGGCCCCTCAACCTGTCAGTAGTCAGTCAGTCAGGCAGGGATAGTAGCCCTTGGGATAACGCCACCTTGGGGTTACACCTGGTTTTATCTCCTTGAAATCTGGGGGTTAAATAAAGGATAAATGGAAGCAAAATGAAAAAAAATCATATATGTTTCTCAGCTCAGTTTCTCACTGTCCTTGCAACCTGGACCTACTCAAAGGGCTGCACAGGAGATCACACAAGGAGCAATTAAAGGAACTAAATGTATACACACTGGAGATGAGGAGGGAAAGGGGGGATATGATAGAAACCTTCAAATATCTAAGTCACCCGGTGGTGCAGAGGGCTGAGGCGCTGGAGCCTTAGCTCCCACCACACCATCGATCCAGGATGGGGAGCGAGTTTGGGTCACTGGGGTTTGGCCGGGGGAGAGAGGATTGAGCATCCAATGTACAGCTGTCCTCCCTCGGGGAGTGGTGGGTCGTGGATCCTTGGCAGCAGCGACACCACGTGGAGGCATGCTGTACAGAGCCAGGGCCACGCAAGAAATTGGGGGGAGGCAACGGCGGACGCCCACGGGAGGAGTGTGGGTGCACGCTTGTATCCGTGCTGGATGTCATTGCACATCCACGCTTCTGGGGGTGGCGGTAACCACGGAAAACAGGAAAACCCCAAACGTTGGGAGGAAACACCTCACTAGTCCACCACATCCTCTGCTGGCTCCTGCTGTCTGGACCTGGGCGCCCCCATTTTCCACCTCCGCCTGTGCCTGATACTGCATGAAGAAGGGATATTCACAGTGAAGCAGATGACAGCCCATGCAGGGGGGTCATGACTGAGGGGCAGCTCACAGGTGAATTGCGGTTGGCATAGGGTAACAGGTCTCCAGCTAGAGAAGAGCACAGCAGGATGGGAACAGGACAGTGCTGGCCGATGGGGCCCCAACACATGGTTACTGGAGGAAAAAGGTAAAAAAAAAAAAAAGACTTCAAATATCTAAAGGGAATAAACAAGGTGAGGCAGGGTAGCATATTTAGGATGATGGAAAGAAATCAACAAGGGGAAACAAATTCAAGCTGGAGGCGGGGGAAAGTCTGGAGGAAATGTGAGGGGGAAGTTCTTCACTGAGAGAGTGGTGGGCCCTTGGAATAGGCTGCCAGAATGGATTGTGGGGTTAGATTCAGTGAGCAAATTCAAGAGGGCTTGGGACAACTACATGGGGCTAAATAGAAGCAAAAGGGGGCATGGAAGGGAAGGGGCAAGATAAGGGAACAAGGGGGGATATTGGGCAGATTGGATGGGCCAATTGGTCCTTTTCTGCTGGCAATTTTCTGTGTTTCTATGTTTTATGTTTAAAAATGTAATAATTGTTCAGTTGGCTCCAGTATTCATGTATTTTCTTCATACATTATATACATGATTTTCTTCACTTGTTTTAAGTTTACACCACACACGTGACAGGATGGCCCATGAGATACAATGCTCCATTTTGGTGGGGGTCCCTTGGTACAGGAGGGTACAAAAAGGATTTATTTTATAGCACCAGATTCACAAGTACCAGCTGTAAAAGCATGAAAAAATGGAAGTTACTTACGCTACAAGAAAATTCATGGCAACAGTGAAGGACTATACTTGTGTAACCTGGACTCAGGGGTTGGAGGAAATCCCCAAATATACAAGGATATAAGGATCAGAGTTCTTATGCTGATGCCCTCGATGGAACTACAAGGGGGAGGACTTGTATGTTGATGAACTTTGTGGTGCAAACCCTTATGACCCCTCCCAACTCATCTCAACCCTTCTATGCCTGAAATGCCCTTTTTATACCCTAGCAGGGAACACACCACATGTCCCACCACTCCCCCAGCTGGGGAAAGACCTGACCATGACCAACTGAGACTGCAAAATGGGGGCATGTGCTGAATTATATATAGAGTAGATGTGGGCAAAAGTTGTGAATTCCGCTTTCGTGGAACTTCTGCAAAATTTCAGAAATTTCACAGAAATTTTGGAACTGGGATTTTCCGCGGATTTTTGCCAGTTTCCACTGACTCTGTGAACTGCAGAAAATGCATATAAACTGCGGAATTTATTCTATCCACAGTTTAATAAACGACACCACCTTTCCATATTGACCAGCCAAGGCAACCTGCTAGAACAAGTCCAAGCTTTTAAATACCTTGGGATCATCCTTGACCCACACCCCTCCTACACTGACCACATCAGCAATGTTGCCAGAGCTGCAAACTCCAGATTAGGCCTGCTGATCCGCCTCAGGAGACACCTTCCCACTGCAGCCCTAGCTGCTGCTGTCCAAAGCACCATGTTGCCACCATTGACTATGGCCTCATCATCTACAGCTCAGCTACGGTTACTGCGCTCAAACGGGTAACAACCTCCCTCAACAAGGCCTGTCGGCTAATCACCGGCGCTCAACGTTATACTCACACCTGCGACCTCTACTCCCAAACCAACTGGCTTCAACTTGACAGACGTATTAAATATCAAACCTGCATCATGGCGATGAAATCACAGATGGGCCTCACCCCACCTGGTGTTGCCGCCCTCCTACATCCTAAGAAAAGCTGCTGGAGCACCCGAGGAACCAAACCGCAGCAGTTTCAAATACCCTACTGCTGCACAACCCAAGGCCAAAGAGCCTTTTCCTACCAGGCCACCTACTGGCTTAATGGACTCTCTAGTGACATCACTGCTGCCCCCTCACTTGGGGCCTTCAAAAACAGGCTCCGCCACTCTCTCATTGCCGCCAGCACCTGTGACTGTAATGTCTAGCCTTGAATGTATCACTGGGTGGCCTCACCAGACCTGTGAATCAGTCCACCACATCGTGGCTCCGCTGCTCTGCATATAACCGCTAAAGCCTCAGCCTCCTAGCACTTTGTTGACCCCAACATGCCCAGTATCTGCACTCTACTTTGTCTTCTCTGACAAAGCCCGCCGGGCTGCCTTCCCACCTCCCCCCCGCCCCCCTTGTCTAGAGATGCAGCGAATTTAAAATTTGATGGCGAAGTGCCCATGAAGTGGGCACTTCCAGTGGATGAGCAATGCAAAGTGCTCACTTCGCTTGTCATTACCATCGCTGGCATAATGAGAATCGGTAAAGCAAAGTCATTGTTTTAATGGACTTGCGTTCCTCATTATGATTCTATGTGATCCACTTGGTGTTTCAGACTTGGCAGCCCCCACAGATCACATGGCTACAGTACTGTAAGTCACATGCTCTCTAGCCATGCAGGAAGGAAGTGAGTCACACAGACAGTTTCACTTTCTCCTGTGCAGACGGAGAGAGGAATGTGTGAGTACTAGAGAGAGGAGTTGTTTTTTGATTGCAGAGAGTTAAACTTTAATACTTAAAACAACAGCTTTTTAAAAGCTACATTTTTTGTATTTTCTGTACTGTTTTTTACATAATTTGTTCTTTCTGTAAATTTTATTTTTTTTACCTACTTAGTTGTTTGTCTGTGTGTGTGTGACTGTGTGTGTGTTGTGCTTGTGTCGTGAGATGGAGCAGGGTGAGGGAATATCTGGGGCGGGGGCAGCTCTGGGAGAGCATGGTAGTATGCATTGTCGTACCATGCTCATGCGTGGGGGGCATGGGTGCCCATTTGTGTTGGACCACTCTAAACTTCTGATTGTCCAACCCCCAGAAGCAGGACCAGCACCGCCTCCTGACTCTGAGGCAGTTCAACCACCACCACCACCACCACCATCAAGTCCAGCACAAGGTCCTTTGGAGCAGGATGTGCCTGTTCCCCCAGGCCCAGGTGTGGATCCCACCATCAGAACTGTTGAGCAGTGTGAGCAGCCTACTGCCAGTTCATCTGGCCCTCCCCTGCCTGTGCCTGGTCCTCCCCGCACCTCCGTTGTTTGGCAGTTTTTGACTGTGTCGGGGGACAGCAGTGTGGTTAAGTGTCACCTATGTGCGGTGGAGGTGCGCCGTGGCCCCCGGGAGAGTCACCTGGGGACTGGGAGCCAGCGCACCCATATGCTTAATCACCACCAGTTGGAGTGGCAGGCTGCCACAGAACGGACCATGTCTGCACCTGCTGGCCATTCCGTGGCAGAGGGTGCCGCTGTGCATAGCGGGCGCAGCATCCCTAAGATGAGGAGGGCCACAGCAGCACCTGTTGCTCCAGCAGCACCCCCACCACCACCACTTCCACCACCAGCAGGTCAGCCTGTTGAAGGAGTGGACGCTAGAGAAGTGCGTATAACACTGTCTGACTTGGCAGTTCTCTGGAGTGCTGTTGAGGGAGAACAGCGAGAGGATGAGTGCTGTGGAGCAGCGGCTGATGACATAGGGACATCAGCTTCAAATTATGTCCATGCTGGAACTGCTGCTGGATCACCATAGGATCCCACATTAGTTTTGTTTCCTCACACCATGTTCCCCCCCACCTTCCTTGCTGTACCATAAAATGTATTCCTCCACCATCCCTGACCCTTGTATGTAATTATGCCCTTTTTTTGTTGTCTTCAGTATGCGTTACACTTTGTATTCTGGGGCCCCTTCCTTCTGTTAAGTGTCTGTGTGTTTTGCGTGTGTGCGCTGTTTTGGTGCCTCATTTTTCTGCAGTCCCAGAATGCATCCTCCATGTGTCCAGAAAATTGACAAGTGGTAACACAGTGAAATGAGACTGTTTCAGCACATACAAAGTCCCCCAGAATTTATGGCGCACTCAATGTCATGCAACAACAGTAGCACAGAGTTCCCAGATTTTTCTGCAGTCCCAGAATGCATCCTCCATGTGTCCAGACAATTGACAAGTGGTAACACAGTGAAATAGGACTGTTTCAGCACATACAAAGTCCCCCAGAATTTATGGCGCACTCAGTCATGCGCACAACAGTGGCACAGAGTCCCCAGATTTTTCTGCAGTCCCAGAATGCATCCTCCATGTGTCCAGAAAATTGATAAGTGGTAACACAGTGTAATTAGACTGTTTCAGCACAAAGTCCCCAGAATTTATGGCGCAGTCCAGTGTCATCTCTTCGCAAACATGGCACAGAGTCCCCAGATTTTTCTGCAGGCCCAGAATGCATCCTCCTTGTGTGCAGAAAAGTGAAAAGTGATCACCTCAACTGGATTGAAAGGTGCCCTTTGGATGTACAGTAATAGTAGCCTTGGTGAGTAGATATATATATCTATATAGAGATATATGGTTGTGTATTTTGTAGGTGATGATGAGGGGGGTTGAACTTGACATGGACATGTATTCGTGCTATTGTTCTGCATCACACACAGGTGACTCCGTCTCTGAACTGTTGCTGTGCACTGTCCAGTGCTCAATGAGAATTTTGTGCACTTAAATGGAACTGGATAACTCTCAAGCACATGAAGGTAAGTATTTCTTTTTTTTTGGGGGGGGGATCATATTTTCAGTTTTGTCTGTAATGGTTTGTTATTTTTTTATTTCTTCACAGATTTCATCAGCATTCTTCTGATGGTCATGGTCATGGAATGAAATGACTTCTGCGTGTTGCATGTGTGCCCAAGCTCGGGTCGGGGAAGGGTGTGCCTGATCATGTTGACAAACTTTTGGGATCAGTCCCAGTGGTGGTGGTCCAGGGTGGGCAGACAGACTGGTGGCAGCAGACTTGGATAACATCAGTCCCGGTGGTGGTGGTGGTGGTCCATGGGGGCAGACAGATTCATGGTGGCAGCAGACTTGGATAACATCAGTCCCGTGGTGGTGGTCCATGGGGGCAGACAGACTCATGGTGGCAGCAGACTTGGATAACATCAGTCCGGTGATGGTAGTGGTCCATGGGGGCAGACAGATTCATGGTGGCAGCAGACTTGGATAACATCAGTCCGGTGGTGGTGGTCCATGGGGGCAGACAGATTCATGGTGGCAGAGACTTGGATAACATCAGTCGGTGGTGGCGGTCCATGGGGGCAGACAGACTCATGGTGGCAGCAGACTTGGATAACATCAGTCCGGTGGTGGAGGTGGTCTATGGGGGCAGACAGACTCATGGTGGCAGCAGACTTGGATAACATCAGTTCGGTGGTGGAGGTGGTCCATGGGGGCAGACAGACTCATGGTGGCAGCAGACTTGGATAACATCAGTCCCGGTGGTGATGGTCTGGGGTGGGGGCACACCGCTTTTAAATACTGCAGTTAAAACCTGCCAACATTAACCACATCATCATCCTCATAAAGAAGACTGCCCTCACAGTCATTGATGTCTGAAGTCTGACCACTGGGAAATTCTTTCTCCATTGTCATCATCTATATCAGTGGTGGGCCATTTCAGGCAGCCACTGCCAGTGCCACCAGGATGCTCCATTTCCACATCAGCAAGACCACGACTAGGCCGGGTCACGAATACCGAGGTTGCAGTCTGTGCTGGTATGTGCCTCTCATTCATTTTAATAAATGTTAGCAAACTAACATTTGCAGGAGACAGGTTTGTCCGACAATCCTGACTATTGCACCTGCTGAGCTGAATACCCTCTCAACACTTACACTGGAGGGTGGGCATGTGAGGTATTTCAGTGCCACTGCAGTCAGCTCCTGCCATTCACCGACCTTTCCACTCCAGTACAAAAGAGGATCTTCACTTATTGTCAGATGCCTGTTTTCAGACAAATATGACTCAACCACTCTCTGTGCCGCACTAAGTCCGATTGTTGATGCATCAGCCTGTTCCCCGGAATCATTGATGTCACAAATACCCACTTGGGACAAAGCCTCCCAAAGCGGGCTGACGCCAACCACTTTGGATGACAGACCACCAGGAACTACAGTCCCTTACCCTTGCATGATATGCTTGCTGATCCTCCAGTTACACCTTCAGCTGGATTATGCTGCTGAGGTTTGCAAACCTGGCACGTGACTTCTGTGCCCCATGAACCAAGAGAACCACTTGAACACTGATATTTTTTACCTGTTCAGGCCCTCCCTCCAGTACTGATGCAATTCCACGTTTGTATCGTGGGTCCAGCATTGTTGCCATGGCAAAGTTGTCACTATGCTGAATGCTCACAATGTGACGATTCTGGTTGAATACTGTCAGCATGTGTTGCAGCAACATACTGCTACCACCGTCTCCGGCAACATCAAGGCTATGCTGTACATTCACCAATGTCTGCCTCAGCACCTGCAGCAGTGGAATTGATTGGCTAATGGAGGCAGACTCGCCACTCACTGCCTGTGTGGCATGTTCAGTGAGTGCCATTGTTCAGTCGTCATAGACATGGAGGCCCCAGAACTGTCATGGCTATGTGCATAACAAGATATTCTCTGATGGCTTTGTACTGTTCATACAACCTCTCTGCCATGTATAACGTGGAGTTCCATCGGGTGACAACTTCCAGGTTCAAGCGGTGCTGAGGCTGTTTTGTATCTGCAACTGCCGCAGTTGGTCACGGGCCTTTCCAGATCTTGAAAAGTGAGAGCAGATAATCGGTGCAATGGTCGTCATTTCCCTTTATGTCAGGGTGCTGCAGAAACTCGAACCACAAGATTTAAACAGTGGGCCATGCATGGAACATGAAAAAAAACACCATTCGTGATGCATTTTACCACATTTCACCCATTGTCACTTGCTATGATCCCAGCTCTCAGGGACAGAGGGTTTAGCCAGCTGTCAGTTTCAGTCAGTACCATGTCCAACATGTTCTCACCAGTGTGTGAACAGGTCACACTGTGCATAGCAATTGTTGCATGGCTGGCGAATTCCAGGAAGATTGCTACCATGACAATCCACCTTTCTGCACTGATTATTCACACTACCAGCATCACAAACAACCCCCGGCACCTGTGCCCAGTGTGCAGTTATACACAGATATGAACTTCCCGCTGTTTTGCCACATGTCCACAAATTCATGCTTAAATGGATGAATGGAGAGGAGGAATGTTGAATGGAATGTCTTACTGAGTCTGAGACAGTGCGGAACAACTCAGGAACAGCACGGGCAGAAAAGTGTGTCCTGGATGGGACTTTGCATTTTGGACAGGCACGGGCAGCAAACCACCGGAACCCAGAATTCTCCACAAAGGAGAAGGGCAAAAGATCGATTGCCAGCATTTCCGCTACAGCAGCATTAAGTTCATATGACACTGTATAATTGGGGTACTTCAGCTTATGCGCAAAAACACTCTGTAACGTGGGCTGACTTAAACGTTTTACAGGGTGTGTGTTGGTCACAAATCTTTGTGCTCTGTGATGAATGGCAACTGGCAGGGGGTGGAGTGTGGACATTTGATGAAGACGGTTGCACAGGTGATGATGACAAACCCAGAAATTATGTTATTTTTCCGGATTTGCCAACTGGGGTTGATGTACCACTTGCACTAGACATACTGCATTCACCACCACCACCACAAAAACTGCTACTCTCACCAGCACTGGACAACATTTCAAAGTCATTATGGTCCTCCACCTCATCATCATCATGCCTGTAGTAATCCTCTGCTCTTATTGCCGTACTACTACACACATTTAATTTCCTACTGGGCTTAACAGTCATGGAAGGGGATAACATGCTGGCTATGGTTGCTGCTGGTGATACGGGTGAACGCCCAAGTCTGGTATTCGCTGCCAGCTTGTGCTGGGTCCACAGAGCCAAGTGCCTATTCTTAAGATGCGTATGCTGTCCTGTCCCAAGATGGGTCCCATTTTACCTCGACTCACACGCACATGGAAAACCTGGTAGATTGCAACTGAATCATCATTTGCATCTTGAACAAAAAAATCCCAAACAAGGGACTGTGATGCTCTGCTTTTAACATGTCTATGATGTGGCTTATTTAAGTCTGAAGTGGGGGGCGGCGCGTGATGTTTCTGGCACTGCACACCTGGACTGTAACTGACCACCATGACTACCTATCATATTGAGTACCGGGTCGTCATCATCATCATCATCATCATCATCCATTAAAACCGGGACATCACAAGTTTTTACGGGGGGTTCCTGCAAATGGATTCAAAAATTTCAGACACAGCCACTTTTAATTTATTTTTCTCCAATTCCCAACTGGGGTCAATTAAATCATCATCATATTCATCAACGTCACTGTCACACACATCCGCATCTTCTGCTTGGATGCTAACATGTGGATTGCAAGTTACAACAACAGCAACATCAGCATCAGCATCATCACATTCATCATCTGCATCTACACCACCACCACCTGATATTTTTTCACCACACCGTGAATCACTGTTGCATGGAAAGTGCGTGACGTTAAGTGCCACGGTGGATGGAACATCACATTGTATGCTATCGTGGACATGATCATCAGAATCAGGTGCAGTTAATGGGATGTTACTGGGAAGTATGACATCATCTATGCTGTCACTCCACTTGCACTGCTTCACACTCAATATGTTTGGATATGGTACACTGGTCAGAATTAGAACTTGACGCAACAATGCTAATACTACCTCCACCACCACTAACACCAGTAACACTAACACCACCGGCTGGGAAAACATCATCTCCTCTGACTATTAGTGAAGCTACTGATTGGGCTGTAAAAAACATTGCAGGAGAAATACCTTTCCTCACATCACCAATGCACTTCTCCGTCCGCGTACTACTACCACGCCCACAGACCCTCTTACTGCTAACATTGCCATGGCCAGGAACAGCTTTACTTGCAAGTCTCTTTGCAGGAATTTTGGGGGATCAACCACAATATTATTACCAAATTCAGATTTTGATACATTCACTTTCTGACTGGAGGGTCACCACTCGCTACTATGGCTAGCTGGATGTAAAGCAAAATAAACTACTGTGGCTTCAGCAACAGATAAGGGGACTACTGTGTTGTGACACTGACGTGGAATTAAAACAACTTCAGTAACCAGTAGTGCTGATGGGGTCACAAAAACAATCCAGTCTGGTAAAAAATATCTTTTCAACGGGGGGAGAGGCACTGAATACAGACAGTGCTGATTTTTACAGTACTACAAGCAGCAGCACTAAGAACAGAGAACACGATCACAGTACAAAATCAGGCAGCTGCAGTGGATAGCAGGTTCACAGTGCTGCGCTTAGTTGCACTTACACTGATCTGTGTCACAAATTTTAAAAGGTGTATTATATTTGATGCACGCAACACTGCACACACAACACAGAACACTTTGTGTACAATGCTGAACGAGGAATGCGATGCAAATGCAAAAGTTCAGTGTACTCAGTGCCACGTAATGTAAATTTGTAATTTAAACAAACTGACCTTATGAAATGCTGCACCACATTCACACAACAAGCAGCAAGACAATTTGTACTATCACTGACAATTTTACTATGTGTACAGTAACACAGTCAGTTTTATAACAAAAATATTACCAAAACACAAATAAATCACTAGTTCTCCAACTTAAATCTACCTACACACAGATACGCCCCTCCCCACACAGCACACTTCACTGTCTTTCACCACACACACTCAATGTTGTAAATTTACATTCAAAATCCACACACAGACAAAACACTCGATGATGTGAGCACAGGAGGGTTTCCTACAATCGATGAACTACAGTTGGATCCCCCCAAAAAAGCAAAATTGCTTTTTGAACAGCTTTTAAAAGATTCCTACAGACAGCTATCAGAGCACACTGTCTCCTACTCCTTCTTACTCATACTACCTCTAACTGAGGCTGTGCAGATCAATATAGAGCCCATGTGACCTGAACTCCCATGAATCACTGCAAAATCCTCCTTCAGAGCTCAAAAACAAGGCGAAGTGAGGCGAAGTGAACTGCCACCAATGTACTTCGCCTTAAAAATTGAAGAGAAGTGACCAGTGGGCGGGTAACCGAAGTAGCTGTTTTCAATGCACTTCACTGCACCATTATAACGCTGGCACTACTGCATTGGGCGGAGCACTCACAATCCACCTGTTTGCGAATCACTTCATGGAGTGGATTGAGCCCACTTTGCCCACCACTACCCTTGTCCTCCTCTCTGCCTTGCCTATCTCACCTGCTTCCCACCTCTCGCCCCCACCTTTTTCTCCGGCTCACCTGTCTCTTCTTTTAACCTCATTTTCTCCTCCCTTCCGTGAATGTTTACCTCAATATATGTCCCCGTATTTAATATATGTTTGTTACTGCATCTAATTGTACTGCCAATAATGTTTTGTCTACTTTGTACCTTTTAATGCGGAACCTTTGTAAAAGAGCCCTGGCTCAAAGGTATTTGTAATCTTAGAACTCAGTATGTCAAGGATACATGTTTTACTTTTATTCAGGGCAGTGTGCTCCCCATAAACCCTAATCCACATTCTTGTAGATCCATGGGTGCTTGTGGGGAAGAACGAGAAGATTGCACAGTGCCACTCTGGATAAGCTGCATCCAACACTGTACACTCTCAGGTGGTCACCTGACCAATAGACACACACACATGCACACTATATACACAGTGCACTAAGGTAGCAATATTCAGCACAGGATGCATGTTTTATGGCACTCTGTTTTTCAGATAAATGGTATGAACACCATTGTGTGCTCTATAAAAATCTTCACTGGCTTACAAGGGGAGATAATGTCAAGCGTAAGCTAGGATTCTTAGTGTTAAAATACTTTTAACTAGAAAAATACCTCCACTGGTTAACTAAACATGGTTATATGAGACACTAAGGTTATTGGGGATCTCTGCTAAAAAATGTATTGACGATCTCATTCAGCTGTGCAATTCTAAGTCTAAAATATCATTTTTTTACCTTGGCAAGTAAGGTATGGAATGACATACAGTGCCTCAGGATATTAACTCTTCTCCTACCTTTATGACCTTCAAGAAGTATTCAAAAGAGCAGCTTTTATTGAATGTAACATGGGACAAGAAAAACATGTGCTCAGGGAGGGGTCGTGTATTGAGCAAGGACAATAGCAATACAGGAGGGAGCAACAGTAGCACTCAACAAGTATTGAATAGATGCCAAACTAAGTAGTTTATTGTACTTCCACTGAAAGCATGGCACTAAGCCCCAGTGCTTTGCATCATTCATGTAAAACGTCATCAGGGGATGTGGCTTCATCACAACCTGCTGCTTCCATATATAAGGCAGTAGCTTAATGGTACATCACACTAATGTTAAAGCTGACATGCAGTGCCAGGCAGAACAAACACATCTATATAGGTAATTAATGACAATTGATCCAGATAATAAAGTGCTATTAAACCCCAATATTATTTTGACCCACGAGTGAATATAGGAGCAATTAAAATAATTTATTTTATTAAAAAGTGGCAGCCAAATAAAATGAAAAGAAAGGGGAAAGAGAAAAGTGGGGTGGGTATTTCTTTGGTGTGGGGTAAGGGGGTTTGTATTAGAAAAAGTCATAGGGAGAAAAGAGATGCAGGTAGTACTAGGATACAACAGAATATAGTCCCAGAAAAACTGTGTGGTTACGAAAAAAATGGTACCAAAATACTCTTTAAAAAGATATCAGAATAAGCCTTTGGACAAAGTATAAAATAGTTTCATAGGCCACAAGCAACTTTGATAAATCCAAGAGACAAAATATATTTTCTTCATGATTCTGAAAGAAAAAGACAATATTGTATCAGACGTCCTGTTATGATCATCAATATGACTACCAATATCAATACCCAAGTATTACAGTCTGAGAACAGAGGGGAGGCCTGTCACAGTGAGACCCCATGGTGAGAGATCTTCAGTGTGTAAAATGAATCCATTTGGATTCATGCTGGAGGAGCACCTCAGTTGACTGCCTCCACAGGGGTTAAGGGGCAATGTGTTTAATGCCCATGAATTTAATGAAACTGGGCTCACTGTTGTTGAAATGCACACAATGTGTGGAAATGGAGTGTTGGACGGTGTTCACATTGGTGACAGAGTGGACATTCTCTTGCATTCTGTCTTTTGGTGCAGTGCATGTATAGTGCATCCCATCTATTTTGAGAGAGAGAGAGAACATTGTAGGATGTAAAATATTGAAGTATTGCAGTAAATAAATTAAATCATGGGGACAATGTATGAAGAAATATAGGGTGTAGTATAAATTGCTCCTGTTTGTCAGATGTTCTGAATACAAAAGCAGCACATATCCCTGATGTCCACCAGCTGACCGTTTAACCAAATGGACGGTACTGATGCCTGGGTAGACTGTAGTTGCCCATGCAGCCACCCACACAAACAAGCCACACACAACTGCTGGCGCTTACCTCAACCTAAAGAAAACAAACCAAGAAACACAAACCAATGCCACCAAATGCAATTTGTGGTCTGCCTGCACGTCCTGTCCACTTACTTGTCCAGACATTGATCAGTCGAGTCCACTGCCTCTGCTCTCTCTCTGCTGGAGACTTACTCGGCACTCTGGCAGGCACCAACTATGAGAAATGGTGCTTGGCACCGATCGAAACATTGGGCATGGCAGTTAGCAGCATGCACAGCTAGCCCCCTGACATTCTGCTGCTGATATTTTTGGCTGCAACTGCTTTGTGGCAGGCTGGGAATGAGGAACTAAAAGTATTAAGTAAGCAACACTATTGAGGTGTGGCAGTGCTGGCTATTGGTTGGCGGCTTGGTGCAGCGCGGCGGCGGCAGGTCTTTTGATCAAATAAAATTGATTTTGTGAGTCTCCTGATTTCTTTCAGCCCCAGACCATCTGGTGACAGACCCTACCCCCCACCAGAATAAAAATAAACTTGGTGACATGCTGGAAGATGAGGAAAAAACAAACAAAAAGTCAGGCAGCACAGGCCATATCCTGACAGGCCAGGATGCAATTAACATCCTAGGCACCCTTACCACTCGGCCCTGGGGCCAACTGATCTTGTCTTTGCTTGAAGCAGGAAGCCATTTGCCATCTTGAAGGTTGCCTGGTGGACTCCGTGGCTGTTGTCTGCAGTTCAGGACATTGCAGCCCACATTTGGTGAGCTCCTCTCTTGCTTCCGACACTGACTGCAATTCTTTCTTGCCTTCTGGAAGTACCACCACAAGACATACAGGGTAGTAGAAACACCATCCCACATCAGAGGGATAGCAACCAGTGAGCTATCACCAACTAGTGTTGTTGAAAGTTGATCAGTTGCTTGCCAGTCAGTGAAGCCCTCTCTGACTGGAGTGGCTAATTTCTCCTTAGCACAGCCCAGCAAGCTGGGAGTTGTGTCACGACCACAGTGTGTGGCGATTGCTGAAGACTGTCAAACCCCTTGCAGTTTCAACTGGAATGGGTTCAGCAGTGATGCCCCCCGAAATCCCCTTGTACTTTTTCCAAAATGTTTGATGCGCAAGTGCAGCAAATGTGAAAAGGGCAAACAGCAGCTGCAGTAAGCATCTTAAGTTACAGAAAAAGAAGTATGATTAAAATGTAATTATACAATGGCAAAAGAAATTCTAGGAACCTGTTTGAATGCTGACCCCTACACACAATGATGTTATCAGACAATAGCATCACTGTATCTAGGGCAGGCACAAAGGTGACCGCAGTACAGTAAAGAATATCCCTCCCTGCTGGGCTACCCTGAAGACAACATGGCTTCACATTCCCCCACTTGGTAGACAAATTCTGAAATGGCCATTTCCACTGTTTCAAAATGCACACCTATCAATCAGTCATCTTTATTTTTGAGTGCTGTTCCCAGGATCACAGCGCTGTACAAAACCGATAAAATCCAAACACAGTAATACATAAAATACAATAAAACAAATAAAACTTATAAAATAGGGCAAATTATCACAGAATTAAACTATTCAGAATTAAATGCAGACCACTAGTACATGTTTGAATCAGGAAAATTAGCTCAAATAAATGGATCTTCAGCACAGTTTTGAAGCTCTTGGTGGTCAGACACTCTCTGATCGAGTCAGAGAGTTCTACAGAGTAGGAGCCACAAAGAGTGGCCCCAGAGGTCATTAAGTGAACCCTGGGAACCTCTAGCAATCCCTTGTCAGAGGAGCGGAGGGAATGATAGGGACAAAGAAGGTCTTGCAAGTAGCCCAGACCCTGACTGTGTAGGGCTCTATAGGTAAGTAACCTGACCTTGAAGGTGATCCTCCACTGTACCAGCAGCCAGTGCAGGCTGCGGAGCATAGGAGTGACATCACAAGATCTTGAAAGGCCGGTCAACAACCTGGCTGCCGCATTCTGCACCAGCTGCAGTCGTCGGATATCAACCCCTAGAAGCCCTAGGTATAGGGCATTGCAGTAATCAAGGTGAGAGGTTACAAAGGCATGGACCAATGTTGGAAGATCACCGGGTGGGGCCAGATGCCTGATCTGTGTGATGTTTCCTAGATGGAAAAAAGAGTTATTAACGACAGCAGACACCTGAGATTTTAATGTCAGACTGCTGTCGAATACAACACCCAGATTTTGCACCCAGTCCAAGGTGAGCAGCTGGCCACCCTGACCCAGAGCCCTGAAGGTTGGCCAGCTGACAACCCCAACCCATGGTAACCTATGTCCACTACCAACACCTCTGTCTTATCTGAGATCAGCTTCAGCCAGTTGGCACTCATCCAGTCCTGGATCTCGGTGAGCAGCTATACTGACACAGCTCCACTCTGTTCAGGAGCAAAGGACATGTAGAGCTGAGTATCATCTACATAGCAATGAAAACTCAGCCCATACTGCCTTATAATGTCTCCCAATGGCATCATATACACTGTGAACAACATTCGGGACAGCACAGAGCCCTGTAGAACCGCACATGACGGGGAGGGGGGCTGAGGAATAAATCCCCGACACCACCCTCTGAGTCCTGTCAGTGAGGAAAGATCGAAACCAACTGAGAACTGTACCAGACAGTCCACAGAGACTTCACAGGCACTCTAGCAGCACCCATGGTCCACAGTGTCAAATGCTGCTGAGTGATCAAGGAGAACCAAGATTGTATGGCTCCCCGATCTCTCGCTATCAGGAGATCATTAAGCACCCAAACTGGGGCCTTCTTGGTACTATGCCTCTTCCTAAACCCAGACTGGAGAGGATCGTAGACATTATGAGATGTTTGATGGTCATCCAGCTGCACCACAACCACCTTCTCAATGACCTTACCCACAAAAGGCAGGTTAGAGATTGGTCTGTAGTTAGCTAAGCAGTCAGGGTTGAGGGAAGATTTCTTCAGGAGGGGTACTACTACCGCCTCCTTCAGGGGTTCAGGAAACAACCCTGTTTCCAATAAACAACAGACTATCTCAGTAAGGACTGGGCCGATAACCTCAATGCACCCCATGTGTGAGCATGTTGAGCGTGGATCCAAACTACAGCAGGTTGGGTGCATACCTGGACAACCTGCACAATGTCCTCGATCACCAATTGGCTGAAATCAAACCAGGTAGACTGGGTACTTGCCACCTCATGCCAACCGCTACAATGCCTATTAGAGGACACTGAGCAGATCTCTGACCTGATGGTGGCAATCATATCGGTGAAGAACTGAGCAAACTCATCACACTTAGCTTGTGAAAAAGCACCCCGTGGCTGGAGACAGTTTGGATTGCACAACTTGTCCACAATCCAGAAGAGTGGAGCAGATCAATTCCTCACCACAGCAATCTCCTTGGACAGGAATTCTGCCTTCTTACAGGAGATTGTTGATTGATAGGCTTTATAATGGTCTATCAACCTAAGTTTGTCAACCTCAGTCAGGTTTCTGCCAGCATCACTCCAACCGACTCCCCTCACCTCAACTCCTTCAAAGTCCCATCAAACCAAGGGGACCTTGGGTGAACAGTGAGGGTGAATCACGGACAGAAGCTGAGAGTAGAGGGCACCCATCACCGCCTTATAATAAGCATGTACTGTACCAGTTCCCTGGCTCTCTGCATACCCTCGACACATCCGATCGGTCCAGTATGTCCTTAAGACCATCAGGGTCAAACCCCTTAAAGTCGGTACCAGACCATTTCCATAGGGGCAGGTCTATTAGGGGTGCCTCGAATCTGAACCTTATGGTGTGATGTTCAGCCCATCTGACCACTCCACCACCAGATCAGTGATCTCCATCCCCAGTAGGAAGACCAGGTCCATCGAATAGCCGTGACTGTGGGTCACAGAGGTAACTACCTGTGTGAGGCCCAACAAACTCATCAGTTGGAGGAAGTCCTGTCCAAACTGTGAGAATTCATCATCAACCCAAACATTGAAATCCCCCAAAATCAACCATCTGGGGGATTCCAATGTTATGTCGATGATGAAATCCGTGACTTCCTGCAAGAATTTCTTCACAGCTCCGGGTGGATGGTAGATGAGAAGTATTCTGCAACCTACACCTGCTACCACAATACATTCAAAGGATCTGGTCACTCCCACTGGAACATCCACAAGGCCCAGAACCAATTTAAAACAAATGGTTACACCCCCGCTCCTACGATCCTCTCTCGGGCGATGTATCACGGAGTACCCAGCTGGAACTGTTGAATCCAAAACTGGGCCAGCAGTTTTGTCCAGCCATGCCTTGGTGATGCAAGCCAGGTCAGTTTTCCCTACAAGATTGGCAATAATGGCTGTCTTGTTTTTTATAGACCGGGCACTGCACAACACCGCCTGAGTAGGACAGGTAGCCGAGGTAGACCGAGCAGCTTGCCTACTCATGGTGGAACCCTTGGGTATGGGAACAAGGCAGGGAGGACCCTTTCCTGGACCCATTTTGCCCCAGGACACCTTCTTGTCCCCACCACTCCTATCTGCCCACCGTGCTCCACAACCCCACCTGACCAGGTTCCTCTCCATTTCTTACCCCTCCTAGCCATCCCCAATGCCCCACAACATTCATATACCTCAGCTGACAAAGGGGGACAGCTGAAGGGGCAGAGTTCCCTAAGCCTGGAGGGAGAGTAGTGCCTGACCACCGATGACCCAATCCAACACATAATCACCCACGACTAACTAGCGGCACTATAAAATCAACAACTAGGCTGACACCCCACCACAGCTGAAAAAACTTTAACAATCAAACAAAACACACACACACCTCACACACACAAACAGCCACACACACCAAACCCCACATAACAATTAAAGCAATCCCGCAGAAGACACCAGGAGAAAGGACTGCTGTGTGACTGGACTTCTCTACTGGGACTATATTGCCCTCCTTCCTCCCACCCAAAGCTAGTTCTACTTTTATAGGCACAGAATTTGACTGGCAACAGGAACTTCCTGTTTGGGAGCAGGAAGTGAGTGATCACAAAGCCACAAAGACCCACCATCCTAGAAGGGCAGAGTAGCTCCAGCCCCTCTAGCTGCTGGAGGTCTGCCTCTGAGCAAGTAAGGGGTCTACTGAGAAATATAGGATATTCTTGTTTCAGAACACGACAATCAGGAGCTTAAAGGGCACACAGGCAGAAAGTAAGGAGAGAGAGAGAAAAAAAAACAGAGGAAAGAGTAAGGATTGCAAACAGTTAAGGGGCCAAAAATAAGACATGATTGGAGTGGTGCAGTGCAGTGGCTGTGGAGCAGCAGTCTATGGAGGCACCAAGAGGGAGACCAAGGAGGATGCTGGGAACCTCCACAAAGGAGACCCACAGGAGGGTGGCAGGGGACCCTGCAGAGGAAGGAAACAACTCCTGGTGGGGGACTCCATTGTTAGGAAGGTAGAACTGGGGGAGGAAGGGGAGAGGGAGGTAAGGTTCCTGCCTGGAGCCATGGCTTGGAGGGACAGGGAGCGAATCCTCAGGATTGCTGGAGCAGCTGCACAAGGAAGGAGCTGGATGTCATTGTCCACCTAGGGACAAATGACCTGGCTAAGAAAGGGATTAGAGAAGTGCAGGAAGAGTTTGTGGAATTGGGGAGGGGACTTAGACAGGTAGCACGCATGGTAACCTTCTCAGAGGTGCTGCCCATCTATGGCATAGGAGAGGCTAGGGTGTTCTGCACCATGGGATTCAATCAGTGGTTGAAAAACTGGTGTGGAGCTCAGGTATTTGGCTTCATTGGGGACTGGGGGTCCACCTGGAGTGATGCAAGCCTATACTGGCATGATGGGCTGCATCTGTCCGGGAGGGGAACCAGGATCCTAGGTGATAGGTTTAAATGCTTCATTGGCAAGCATTTAAACTAGCCAAGGGGGGAGGCACTGGAAAGGAGCAGAGGAATCCTAGCCCCCCAAAAAATCATGGCAGTAAGTGCAGCAAACACCAAACATAGAGGTGTCAATAGGGAGAAAGGCAGGGTTAAATGGAGAAAGTGACAAAGGCAAGAAGGACAGGGATGGGGCAAAAATGAGTAAGGCCATCAGGAAATGGTGGCCTTGATGGAAGAGGGATGCCTGGATATCATAGCAGTCACAGAAACATGGTACACAGAGAACCATGACTGGGATGTTAACATACCAGGGTACATAACCTACAGGAGAGACAGGCAGGGAGAAGGGGGAGGAGTAGTTCTCTATGTAAAGGAAGGGATAAAAGCAACTGAACAAAAGAGTAAACAGGGAGGAGAGGAGGCACTGTGGGTCACCTTGGAGACTGGAAAGGGCACCACAATCCGCACAGGGGTTGTGTACAGACCCCCATGTCAGGGGGAGGGAATGGACAAGGATATGACAGAAGGCATTCTTAGAATGGCAGAGAAAGGGGAGATACTGTTGATGGGAGACCTGAATATGACAGATGTTAACTGGAGCACATTTACTGCAGCCACATCCAAGAGCAGGGCCATTCTTGATGCTGTACAGGTGACAGGCCTCAGACAGCTAGTTTCGGAACCCACTCATGAGGGAGCAATCTTAGACCTTGTACTCTCAAATGGGGGCAGTGAGAGGATCTCAGATCTAGAAGTGGGTTGCCATCTGGGAACAAGTGACCATCAAACAGTGTGGTTCACGTTAAACTCAGCTACAGAGTCAAGCCATACAAAAGTGAGGGTACTGGACTTTAGGAGGGCTGACTTTGGCAAGATGGGAGAGTGCCTCAGAAAAGCACTAGCAAACAGGCTAGAAGGAGGTGTGGAGCAACAATGGGGAATCATCAAACCTGCCATCACAGAGGCAACAAGCCTTTGTGTGAAGCAAATAAACAAATCAAAATGAAAGAAAAAGCCACTATGGTTCTCAAAAGAGGTGGCTGTGAAAGTCAGGAAGAAAAAGATAGCATTCCGGAAGTATAAGGAAACACAGAAGGAGCAGGGACAGAGAGCTGTACCAGTCAAGGCAGAAGGAAGCAGGAGGGAAGTCAGAATAGCAAAGGCCCAAACTGAGGAAAAGATAGCCAACTCAGTTAAGAAGGGGATAAAACCTTATGGTATGCACCTGGGAAACAAGAACCCAGGGAAGAATACACAATGGGTGGGAGGTAGTAACAACAACAAAAATGGAAAGGGACCTGGGGGTAATCATATCAGATGACCTTAAGGTTAGCAAGCAATGTGAGAAGGCAGTAGGGAGGGCTGGGGGTATACTGGGATGTATAGGGAGAGGCATCAGCAGCAGAAAACAGGAAGTTGTTATCCCTCTGTACAGACAGTTGGTGAGACCCCATCTGGAGTACTGCATCCAGTTCTGGAGACCCCATCTCCGCAAGGACATAGACAGGATAGAGGCAGTCCAGAGGAAGGCAACTAAAATGGTGCAGGGTCTGTAAGAGAAGCTGTATGAGGAGAGACTAAGGGAGCTTAATATGTATATACCCTTGAGGAAAGGAGGGAGAGGGGGGACATGACAGAAACATTTAAGTACCTCAGCGGAATCAACAAAGTCCAAGAGGGTAGCATCTTTCAGAAAAGAGTTGTGCAAGAACAAGGGATACAATTTAAAAGATAGAAGAGGTGGTTCAGGGTAATGTGAGGAAGTATTATTTCACAGAGAGGGTAGTGGATGCATGGAACAGCCTTCCTGAGGAGGTTGTGGGGTCTAAAACTGTGGGTGAATACAAGAATGCATGGGACAGAATGTGTGGGACTGTGTCAAATGCCTTGCTAAAGTCTAGGTAGGCCATGTCCACAGCCCCTCCCTGGTCTACTACTTTGGTCACCCAGTCAAAGAAATCTATTAGATCATCTGACATGACCTTCCCGCTGTGAACCCATGCTGCCTTGGGTCCTGTGCCCCACTGGCCTCTAGGTACTCAACTATTCTTTCCTTCAGAAGTGACTCCATCACTTTCCCTACCACAGAGGTCAGACTGACAGGTCTGTAGTTTCCTGCCTCTGTCTTGGTCACTTTTATGAAGGGGAATCACATCCGCCTTCCTCCAGTCCTCGGGTACCACACCATCCTCCCATGATTTATTAAAAGAGTAGCCAGTGGTTTCACTAGTTCCTCCTTAATTTTTAGAATTCTGGGGTGAATTCCATCAGGACCCATTGCTTTGTCCACCTTCAGTTTTAGGAGTTCTTGCAGAACCCTTTCTTCTGTGAAAGGACTGGGATTGACCCCCTATCAAGAGTGCTTCTGTTAATTGGATTAGGCACTTTCCTCCTCTTTGTGAATACTGAGCAGAAATATTCGTTCAGTATCCCTGCTTTTCACTGTCCCCTCTGCCCACCCACCATTCATTCTATTCAAGCCTCACTATCCCTCCCTTTGTCTTTTCGCGCTGATGTACCTATAAAGGTTTTATCCTTCTTAACTGAGTTGGCTGTCATTTCCTCAGTTTGGGCCTTTGCTATTCTGACTACCCTTCCTGCTTCCTTCTGCCTTAACTGGTATAGTTCTCTGTCCTGCTCTTTCTGTGTTTCCTTATACTTCCTAAATGCTATATTTTTCCCTAACCTTCACCACCACCTCTTTTGAGAACCATAGTGGCTTTTTCTTTCACTTTGATTTGTTTCGCTCACACAAAGGCTCGTTGCCTCTGTGATGGCAGTTTTGATATTTCCTATTGTTGCTCCACCTCTCATTCTAGCCTGTTTGATAGTGCTTTTATAAGGCACCTCCCATCTTGCCAAAGTCAGCCTCCTGAAGTCCAGAACCTCACTTTTGTATGGCTTGACTCTGTAGCTGAGTTTATCATGAACCACACTGTTTGGTGGTCACTTGTTCCCAGGTGGCTACCCACTTCTAGATCTGAGATCCTCTCACCATCCCCATTTGAGAGTATGAGGTCTAAGATTGCTCCCTCATGAGTGGGTTCCAGAACTAGTTGTCTGAGGCATGCCACCTGAAGGGCATCGAGGATGGCCGTGCTTTTGGGTGTGGCTGCAGCAAGGTGCTCCAGTTAACATCTGGCGTATTCAGGTTCCCCATCAAAAGTATCTCCCCTTTCTCTGACATCCTAAGGATGCCTTCTATCATATCCTTGTCCATTCCCTCCCCCTGACATGGGGGTTTGTATACAACCCCTGTGCAGATTGTGGTGCCATTTCCAGTCTCTAAGGTGACCCACAGTGCCTCCTCTCCTCTCTCTCCTCTCCTCTCCTCTCTCTCTCCTCTCCTCCCTGTTTACTCTTTTGTTCAGTTGCTTTTATCCCTTCCCTTACATAGAGAGCTACTCCTTTCCCTCTTCTCCCCTCCCTGTCTGTCCTGTAGGTTGTGTACCCTGGTATGTTAACATCCCAGTCATGGTTCTCTGTGTGCCATGTTTCTGTGACTGCTACAATATTCAGGCATCCCTCTTCCATAAAGGCCACCTGTTCAGGAAGCTTGTTGCCCAGACTATGGGCATTAGTACTCATTACCCTCAAATTCTTGATGGCCTTACCCCTTTTTTCTCCATCCTTGTCCTTATTGTGTTTGTCATTTTCTCCATTTACCCCAGCCCTTCTCCCTATTGACATCTCTATCTTGGTGTTTACCTCACTTACTGCCCTGATCTTTTTTTTTGGGGGGGGGCTAGGATTTCCTTCTCCATTCTAGTGCCTCCTCCCTTGGCTAGTTTAAATGCTTGCCAATGAAACATTCAAACCTATCACCTAGGATTCTGGTTCCCCTCCTAGACAGATGCAGACCATCATACCAGTATAGGCCTACATCCCTCCAGGTGGACCCCCAGTCCCCAATGAAGCCAAATCCCTGAGCTCTGCACCAGTTTTGCAACCACTGATTGAGTTCCATGGTGTGGAGCACCCTAGCCTCACCCATGCCACAGACAGGCAGCACCTCCGAGAAGGTTACCGTGCATGGTACTTGTCTGAGGCCCCTTCCCAACTCCACAAACTCTTCTTACACTGCTGTGGTTCCTTTCTTAGCCAGGTCATTTGTCCCTAGGTGGACAATGACATCCAGCTCCCTCCCCTGTGCAGCTGCTCCAGCAATCCTGAGGATGCGCTCCCTGTCCCTCCAAACCATGGCACCAGGCAAGCACCTTACCTCCCTCTCCCCTTCCTCCCCCAGTTCTACCTTCCTAACAATGGAGTCCCCCACCAGGAGTAGTTTCCTTCCCCCGTGGGGTCCCATGCCACCCTTCTGTGGGTCTCCTTTGTGGAGGTTTCCAGCATCCTCCTTGGTCTTCACTGTGGGTGCCTCCATAGAGGAACCACACTTTGCCAGAACAGCATATGAATTGTGGAGAGGTACAACTGGAGGGATGTGCCTCTGTTCCACCACCCTCACCCTCCCTGAGCCCACTGTGGTCCAACCGCTCCTCTTCCTTGGTAACCTCTGAGTGGCAGTGGCACTGGTGGCCCCTGTGTGGGAGAGGAGATCCCACAAATCCTGGCCAGCTCAGCCTGGAGATGAGCAACCTCCTCCCTCAGCCCAGAGAGGTGCCTACAGATGGGACAAAACTGCATCCTCCAGAACGTCTCCCGGAAGACTGCTGCTCCATAGCCACTGTATTGCACCACTCATATCATGTCTTATTTCTGGCCCCTTAACTGTTGTATGGAATACTTACTCTTTCCTCAGTTTTTTTTCTCCCTACTTACTTACTGCCTCTGTGCCCTTTAAGCTCCTGATCTTCCTGTTCTGAGACAAGAAGTTCCTCTATTTCTCAGTAGTCTCCTTCCTTGCTCCGAGTCGGGGAGGCGGAGAGCTACTCTTCCTTCTAGGATGGTGAGTCTTTGGTGGCTCTGTGATCAGTCACTTCCTGCTCCCAAACAGGAAGTTGCTGTTGTCAGTCAAATCCTGTGCCTATAAAACTAGAACTGGTTTAGGGTGGTGGGGTGGTGGGGAGAAAAGGAGGGCAATATAGTCCCAGTAGGAAAGTTTAGTTATAATAACAGCAGCTCTTTCCTCCTGGTGTCTCTGCCTGTTCTCTGGCAGAAACTATCTAGGGCAGTGTTTAAATCTGGCTTTAACCTGGCTTCCTTCTAGCTAAGCCACCCTCCCCACTTTACAAGCCATTCTATGCTTAGTTAATGACACAGATAAGAATTTCCTTCAGCTACCTGAGACAAACACCTAGATAACTGCACAGATAACACTTCACTTCAAAATTGGCTAGACAACAGATCACAAAAGGTAGTAGTAAAGGAGTCCACAGTGAAGAAAGGAGGGTTACTAGAGGGTACTGCAGGGTTCAGTACTGGGACTGGTCCTTTTTAATGTCTTTATAAGTGACATTGCATAGGAACTGGAAGGAAAAGTATGTCTCTTTGCAGACGACACAAAGATCTGCAATAGGGTTGATACACAAGATGGAGTGGAAAGGATGAGAAGGGACTTGGCAAGGTTGGAGGAATGGTCAAATGTATGGCAGCTGAGATTCAATGCAAAAAATTGCAAGGTAATGCGCCTTGGAAACAAAAACCTGAGGAAGAGTACACAATGGGGGGTGAGATACCGACAACTGTAAAATTGGAAAGGGACCTGGGGGTAATTATATCAGATGACCTAAAGGTGGGCAAGCAATGTAAGAAGGCAGTAAGGAAGGCTGGGGGGATACGTGGATGCATAGGGAGAGGCATCAATAGTAGAAAACAGGAAGTTGTTATCCCTCTGTACAGACAGTTGGTGAGACCCCATCTGGAGTACTGTGTGCAGTTCTGGAGACCCCATTTCCACAAAGACATAGACATAGACAGAGTGGAGGCTGTCCAGAGGAGGACAACCAAAATGGTGCATGGTCTGCACCAGAAGACATACGAAGAAAGAATAAAGAAGCTTAATATGTATACTCTTGAGGAAAGAAAGGGGAGAGAGAGGACATGATAGAAACTTTCAAGTACCTCAAGGGAATCAACAAAGTCCAAGAGGGTAGCATCTTTCAGAAAAAGAGATATGCAAGAACAAGGGGGCACAATTTGAAGATAGAGGAGACAGCTCAGAGGTAATGTGAGGAAGTATTTTTTCACAGAGAGGGTTATGGACGCATGGAACAGCCTCCCTGAGGAGGTCGTGGAGTCAAGTACAGTGGGGGAATTCAAGAATTCATAGGACAGACATAAGACAGTCCTAGTGGGGGGGTAGGAAGAAGTAAGCTGCTGGTTAACTAAGATCTGCAGCTTATCTGTTAGGTAGGAAAATGGGCAGACTAGGTGGGCCAAGTGGTCCTTATCTGCCGTCAAATTCTATGTTTCTGTGTTTCTAGCCAACTCAGACAAACACACTAACTTTGTTTTTGTTTGTTTGTTTGTTTTTAACCTAAATTGAAGGTCCCAGTAGTAGAGTTCTAGTTCTTTAGTCCCAGTAGAGAAGTTTAGTTATAATAACAGCAGCTCCTTCCTCCTGGTGTCTTTGCCTGTTCTCTGGCAGAAGCTATCTAGGGCAGTGTTTAAATCTGGCTTTAACCTGGCTTCCTTCTAGCTAAGCTACTCCCCCTACTTTACAAGTCTTTCTACACTTAGTTAATGACACAGATAACAAGTCCCTTCAGCTACCCGAGACAAACACCTAAATAACTGCACAGATAACACTTCACTTCAGCCAACTCAAACAAACACGCTAACTTTTGTTTGTTTGTTTTTACCCTAAATTGAAGGTTCCAGTAGTAGAGTTCTAGTTCTTTAGTCCCAGTAGAGAAGTTTAGTTATAATAATAAGCGGCCCTTCCTCCTGGTGTCTCTGCCTGTTCTCTGGCAGAAGCTATCTAGGGGTAGTGTTTAAATCTGACTTTATCGTGGCTTCCTTCTAGCTAAGCCACTCCCCTACTTACAAGTCTTTCTACACTTAGTTAATGACACTGATAACAATTCCCTTCAGCTACCTGAGACAAACACCTAGATAAACACCTAAATAACTGCACAGATAACACTTCACTTCAGCCAACTCAGACAAACACACTAACTTTGTTTTTGTTTGTTTGTTTTACCCTAAATTGAAGGTTCAGTAGTAGAGTTCTAGTTCTTTAGTCCCAGTAGAAGTTTAGTTACAATAACAGCAGCTCTTTCCTCCTGGTGTCTCTGCCTGTTCTCTGTCAGAAGCTATCAATGGGTGTATGAGTTCTGTATGAGATCCAAGTCTCTCTTTCTATAAAGTTCTGTTGAAAAGACTCGGTCCAAAATGTTTGTGTCTTAGTCACTGAAGCTCACACCTACAAAGACCAGATGAATGACCAAACCCAAATATAAAGCACTTGGTCCTAAGGAAAAGTTTCAGGACTCTCACTCCAGGGATTACCAAGAAACAGTACTTATAAACAGAATGTGAAAAAGTTAGGCACTCCACCCTCCTCAAAGTTGGGCAAGGCTTCAGGACTCACTCATTTGCCTCAACAAGATTAGCAGTGTCCCATATCAGTCAGTGAATAAATTGATTATAACTTGGTCCACAAGTCAGCTGTATAAGACACAAATCAATGAGATTACCCTGTTTCTTAATCTACTTTAAACTCTCTCCATTGTAATTCTCCTGCTGGTCAGATTCTCCTTCAGACTGTAAGCCAGTAGAGAAAATCCATAAAGATGATAAGGGCACCTCCATCTTTTGTGGAGAATACCCCCCGGTCTCTGGCCCTGACCATGGACCTGGCCACCATTGCAGCCGCCCTCCAGCCACAGCTAAGTGGAATGGAAGGTCCACGACTGCAGTCACCCTGTGGCAACAGCACCGCAAACCGCCACTGGGCAAAGGCCCTGACCTGGAGAAATCCCCAAACAGCACCTCTCATTGCCCAGGCCTGATCTCTCTCAGCCAGAACCACACAGTCTTTCCAACAATCCACATGCTTCCGTTTCAATAGTCAGAAAGATCACCGGACCCTTCTCACCTCCTTCCTGGCTCCTTCCTGGGATCTCCACAAATAAATAAGCAAACAAGGTTACTCTTCAACCTTCTACTTGTTGTAAATTCTGTAGCTGACGAGGGACCAGTAAGCAGCAAAATAAATTTAACTGAGACAGAGATAGAAGCCCAGCTCAAAATTATGGCTACGGTCTGGCCCCTGAGTACTTTCCAACCACCAATTTGTAAATGAGTAAATAAATTTAAAGAACAAATACAGTAAAATAAACTAAAATACACTAAAATAATAATAAGATGCTAACTCAGCTTGGTTCTGGCAGGCAGCCCAACACCAACCACCATCTTCTCCCCATGTAAGACCTGTAGCCCCATTGCTGTCACAGTCTGTTTTATTACCATTGCCGTTACAATGTGCAAGTACAATATTTACAATAAAGTAAACTAAAAGCTGTAACTGAAAATGGCTTTCTCACTTCTCGTCCTGCAGTCAAGCCAGCGCATTCATAGCACAGTGTTGTACTCCACCGCTAATCAGCTCAGTGGCCATTACAAATGGCTGTACTGCTTAGTGTGTTAGTTTAAAAATACAGCATGTCAAATTCTAGCAGCAGACTGGCAGGGGATACCCTTTTCTGGTCCCAAGGCATGTAATAATGTATTGCTTAAGGAGCAGGGAATTCCCAATCTCCCCCGGAAAAACAGGGTAATTAACTAGGTTAACACCAAGGTAGAGAGGTCAATGGGGGCATGGCAGGGGTAAATGGAAAAAAAGGCAAAGGCAATAAGTACAGAGACTGGGCTAAAAGGGGTAAGGCCATCAAAAAATGGAGGGTGATGAGTACCAATGCCCACAGTTTGGGTAACAAGCTTCCTGAACTAGTGGCCTTGATGGAAGAGGGATGCCTGGATGTCGTGGCAGTCACAGAAACCTGGTACACAGAGAACCTTGACTGGGATGTCAACATATCAGGCTACATAATCTACAGAAGGGACTGGGAGGGTAAGGAGGAGGAGGAGTAGCTCTCACATAAGGGAAGAGATCAAAGCAACTGAACTGAAGGGTAAATAGGGAGGAGAGGTGGCACTGTGAGTCACCTGGGAGACAGGAAATGACAGCACAGTCTGCATAGGGGTTGTATACAGCCCCCTGTCTCAGGGGGAGGAAATGGACAAGGAAATGAAAGGAGGCATCCTTAGAATGGCAGAAAAAGGGGAGATATTGTTGATGGGGGACCTGAATATACCAGATGTTAACTGGAGCACATTTGCTGCAGCCACATCCAAGAGCAGAGTCATTCTCAATGCCCTACAGGGGGCATGTGTCAGGCAGCTAGTGTTGTAACCCACTTGGGAGGGAGCAGTCTTAGACCTGGTACTCTCAAATGGGGATGGTGAGGAGATCTTGGATTTAGAAGTGGGTAGCCATCTGGGAACAAGCGACCACCAAACAGTGTGGTTAACAATAAACACAGCCATAGAGTCAAGCCATGCAAAAGCAAGGGTACTGGACTTTCAGAGGGCTGACTTTGGCAGAATAGGAGAGGGCCTAAGAAAAGCAGAAGCAAAAGGACAGGAAGGAGGGGTGGAGGAACAATGGGGACAAATCAAAACTGCCATCACAGAGGCAACAAGCCTTTGGGTGAAGCAAATAAACAAAAGAAAATGAAGGAAAAAACACTATGGTTCTCAAAAGAGGTGGGGGGAAGGTTAGTGAGAAAAAGATAGCATTCAGAAATTATAAGGAATCACTGCAGGAGCAGGACAGAGAACGCTTATCCATTAAAGCAGAAGGAAGCTGGGAAGGCAGTCAGAATAGCAAAGGCTCAAACCAGGGAAAAGATACCAAACTGTTAAGAAGGGTGATAAAACCTTTTATAGGTATATTAGTGAGCGAAGAAAGACCAAGGGAGGGATAGTGAGGCTTAATAAAGGGGGTGGGGTGGGTGGGCAGAGGGTGACATTGAAAAGGCAGAGATATTGAACGAATACTTTTGTTCAGTATTCACAAAAGAAGAGGAGGGGGATGTACCTAAACCAAACAATAGAAGCTCTCTTGATGGGGGGGGGGTCGATACCAGTCCATTCACAGAGGAAAGGGTGCTGAAAGAACTCCTAAAACTCAAGTTGGACAAGGCAGTGGGGCCTGACGGGATTCACCCCAGAATTCTAAAAGAATTAAGGGGAGAGCTAGTGACACCACTGACTACCCTTTTTAATGAATCATGGGAGGATGGTGTGGTACCTGAGGACTGGAGGAAGGTTGATGTGATTCCCTTTCACAAACGGGAGAGCAAGGCAGATGCAGGAAACTACAGACCTGTTAGTTTGACCTCAATGGTAGGGAAAATGATGGAATCACTTCTGAAAGAAAGTATTGTTGCGTACCTAGAGGCCAGCGGGGCACAGGACCCAAGGCAGCATGGATTCACAGTGGGAAGATCATGTCAGATGAACCTAATAGATTTTTTTGACTGGGTGACCAGAGTAGTAGACCAGGGAGAGGCTGTGGACATGGCCTTCCTAGACTTTAACAAGGCATTTGACACAGTCCCACACAAAAGATTAATAAACAAGTTAACCAGCATGGGAGTGGGTCCCAGGGTGGTAGCCTGGGTAAAAATTGGCTGGACAATAGGACGCAGAGGGTAATAGCAAATGGAGACCACTATGAAAAAAGGTGGGTTACTAGCGGGGTACCACATGGTTCAGTACTGGGGCTGGTCCTCTTTAATGTCTTTTTAAGTGAAATTGTGGAGGGACTGGAAGGAAAAGTATGGCTCTTTGTAGATGACAGAAAGATCTGCAACAGGGTTGATACTATAGGGGGGATGGAAAGGATGAGAATGGACTTGGCAGTGTTGGAGGGCTGGTCAAAAGTATGGAAGCTTAGATTTAATGTAAACAAGTGCAAAGTTGCACCCAGGAACAAAAACCCAGGGAAGAATACACAATGGAGAGAGTTACTAAAACAACAGAAATGGAAAAGGACCTGGGGTAGTCATATCAGATGACCTAAAGGTAGGCAAGCAATGTGAGAAGGCAGTAAGAAGGACTTGGGGATACTGGGATGCATAGGAAAGGCATCACCAGTAGAAACCAGGAAGTTGTCATCCTCTGTACAGACAGTTGGTGAGACCCCATCTGGATTACTGTGTGCAGTTCTGAAGACCCCATCTCGCAAGGATATAGACAGGATGGAGGCAGTCCAGAGGAGGGCAACTAAAATGGTGCAGGGTCTGCACTAGAAACCATATGAGGAGAGGCTAAAGAAGCTTAATATGTATACCCTCAATGAAAGGAGGTGAGGGGGGACATAATAGAAACTTTCAAGTACCTCAAGGGAATCAACAAAGGCGAAGAGGGTGGCATCTTTAAGAAAAAGGGATGTGCAAGAACAAGGGGGCACAGTTTGATGATAGAGGGAGGATGGCTCAGGGGCAACATGAGGAAATATTTTTTTCACAGAGAGGGTGGTGGATGCATGGAACGGCCTTCCTGTGGAGGTTGTGGGGTCAAAAACAGTGAAGAAACAGTTCAATAATGTGTGGGACAGACATAAGGCAATTACAGTGGGGGGTAGGAGGAAGTAGGCTGTTGGTTAACTAGGATCTGCAGCTTATCCATTAGGTAGGAAAATGGGCAGATTGGGTAGGTCAAGCACTCCTTATGTTGAACAACAAAGAATCCCTCAGGAAATCTGCTCACTGTTCTCAAGGAAGCTTCTATTGCGGAGACGGTGCTGCGTATGTAAAACCTCTCATACTCCAAAACGCACCAACCCTGGTAAAAAAACATACACAAATCAAATTCTTATCATTTTCATTTTTATTTATTTAGCATACCCCAATGTTTTGCCAGTATCTGGCTTCTTCTGGGGAACTGTTAAATCAAAAAAGAATAATTTTTACTGGTACAGTACATATATACATTCTTCTATCATTTTAAAAAAAAATTTGACATCACTATTTTTCAAAGTATATCAAATACATAATCATACACATTTCTTTTACTCAGTGTCACAAATATATTTCAATTTATAATAGGTGTATAACTTCTGTTATATCATTATCACTAAGTGATTTTACCGTATTTCATTGAACTGACCGCTTGCCAATCCTTGCTGTCCCAAATAGTGAAACATAAAATCAAACTCATTATCAAGTTTATAACCTCAACTCATGCTAACCATTTCTTGAAATAAATTTCAAAATATTCACCTATTCAAATCTTTTTTTAAAAGTTCTTCTTTGGCCAGGTATGCTAATCGCTTGCTTTTGTTTCCTATTCAAGAAAAAAGGACTAATTATTTCTGCTTACTCACAATGTATGCTACATTTCTTAGTGTAACCCCTTGTTACCCGGGGTTACTAGAATCCCAGTAAGACCTAGTGGTAGGCAGGGAAGGCAGCTTGTGAAACTCCAGTTAAATGGGTTTCACACTGTCTCACAATGTCTCAGTCACAGCTGAGACTGAGAGATGACATCACCACAGAACTGTCGCAGCTGCATAAGCCACATTGGAATCTGCAGCACAGGGAGTGAGTTAGAACTTTGGGAGTTTTCAAAGTCAGTCTTCTGTTTACCTACAAGCAGGAAGGAAGTGTTTTCTGTTTACCTCCTTGGGAGAAAGTTAGAGTCCAGTTTTAAGTGGTGGAGACCGCTGTCCAGGTCTCAGTGCCCCCCTCCCTGGGGGAGCAAAAATCCTCTGTGGATTCCAGGGGCAATCCCTTAATTTCCACTACAGAAGAAGCTGCCTTTTACAGTTTCTGTTCTGGTTTGATAACAGTGAAAGAAGTGATACTTCGCTTGAGGGGCACCTGCAACGAAAGGGTGAGTGTTTTGCTCTATTTGAGAGGGCAAACAATATGTTTCTTCAGTTTGGAAAATATGAAGAAAGCTGGGATGTGAACTACTATTTGGGAGGCCTATTGTACTAGGACAAACAAATGGAGTAGTTTAAAATTTAAAGTCTGAATGGATTTCAAGTAATGTAGAGGGGGTGCTACAGGTCATCCACTGTTTAATCTACATTTCAAAGTTTAGGTTTCTGTTTGTCCAGACAAATGGCGGGTATGGGCTGTGGGAGCTGGAGGTGGGAACACCCCCATCTTTAGTAACCAGGTCCACCTCTCACGGATTTCTACTGTGATTGCTACTTGCCTCATGCGCCTGGCCAATGATGAGGTAGGTACCCAGGCGTGGGTGGCAAATTAGAAAATCTCTCTAGGAGTCACAGACTCCTAAGTGGTGTAAGGAGCCACAGCTTGGGAAAATATACTCCTTGTTTGATGGGAGTCCGAAGGAAGTAAGAAAACAAATCTCTCTAAAGTCAGAGACTCTAGAGTGTGGGAGCCACAGTTTGGAAATCATTCTCCTTGTTTGATGGGAGTCTCAACAAGTAAATGGGTCTATTCTTTAAATGGACCATCAGTCAAGTGGCGGCAGGAGCTGGGCCAATCGGGCTGTGTATCCAAAGCGCATGCAAGTCCGGGCTGAGTGCCTGGTGGGTCCAGAGCCAGATAACAGTAGAAATGGGTTCATTCTTCAAGTGGACCGCCTTGTAGTCTATCTGCATTTACAGTAAACGTAGCCCCTTCGGGGTCCATCTATGCTTTGTTATGTTCAGCTAGTTTATGAATAAAAGCCACACTGAAAAATCCCAATCCTGGTTCTGGACATTACAGTTATTGCTTCCTGTAGTTGGATTTACTTGGGTGCCCCTGTGCAGAGTAGCCAAACCTAGGTCCTTTGTGCCAGGTAACCTCATCCTCCTCGAACCCAGGTCCCAACCAGGTATTACTGCCAATGCCAACAGCATGCCACCTGTCGTTTTAGTAAAAAGGCAGGGGTGAGGGGTTACATTAGAACAGGTTATGACTTAGGCTCTTTACCCACTGGTTACTGCTCAGTTCAGTCTGAAAATAGTTATTTCCTTCAGTAAGCACATTTCATGTGTAATGTCTCTTCTACCTCAATTAATAAAATACAAAAAACAAAGTTAACATCGTTTTAGTAACATTCTAAGCATTCTACTAGTGCAGGGAATAGTACTTACATAAAGCTGGCATTTGTTCTGTTTCAATTCTAAAATGAGGCAGCAAGAGATTGGCAGCAGCCTTTACCTTTTTATACTCATTCTCAATGGGCACTAATAATTCTATCTGCTTTTCAATGAGTTGTAACCAGGCAACTAACAGTTGCTTAGAAATGCCTTTGCTTTGGAAAATTACCGTGAACACTAACCACAATCTATCAATGAAATAAACATCTACTTCTATTCATTCTGCTTTTGTTTCTAGTTAAATATTTAAACAGTTTTCTGTCATATATCGCTATGTGTTCACTGATGACAAATCAATAATTGCCCTAAAGCTTTAATGCAGAAAAAATAAAGTGATAGTGAGCTATCTTAACTTCAGCACAACTTAGAAATGGGGGAGGTTATAGAAGAAAAGTCCAGTTGCAGTCACGAAGGAGATTTCACTACATTAAGTATACATCTTATTTTAGTTTACCAGCATGACTGCCAGTTAATTTCTTCGTTTAAACCCCAATATTTATCAAAGTTCCCAGTTCATAAATCCACTTTGTTTCTTTACACTCAGCATTTTCTGAAATTGCCTGCTCTTTCTGTTTCTTGAACCTTTTGTAACCCCAAAATCTTAGCTGCATCACCGTGTGACCTCTTTCATTAAAGTGCCAAGCTATCGAGGAGCTTGCATCATTCGATCTAATACGGCTTTTATGTTCCAAAATCAATTTCTTTAGTTCTCTGGCTGTTTGGCCAACATACAGTTTGTCGCGAGGACATTGTATTATGTAAATAACACCCATTGTGTTACAGTTAATGTGTTGTTTGATATCATAAATTTTATCTGTGTACGGATGTCTAAATGTTGTTTTTCTTGATGTATTTCCACAAGCTACACATATATTGCATGGAAACATACCATTTTGTAATGGACCAAGTAGTAGCTGTCCACTCTTTTGTTCCCCTGAATCATGTACTGTTTTAACTAATTTGTCTCTTAAAGTAGGGGCTTTTTCAGATATAACAAATGGTCTTTTATTGAATATGTGTTTTGTGCTGGGATTATTCTGCAGAATACTCCAATGTTTCAACATGATTTTTTTAGTTTTTGGCATTTCTTCACAGTGCATTGTGCTGAAAGTAAAAGTTCTAATTTTCTCCAATGAAGTTTGTTCTATTTTCTCCTGTATAAGGGTTTCTCTGGAAACTTCATTTACCTTCCCTTTGCCTTTTTTAATGTGTCTGCTGAATAACCCCTGGATTTAAATCTTTCAAGAGTTATTTTTTCTCGTAGTTTAAAATCTTGTGTTAAACTACAGTTTCATTTAGTTCTAAGTTGTGAGAGTAAGGAATGCTTTCTTTTAGACTTTTAGGGTGGAAGCTATTACTGTGAAGAACTGTATTCCTCTCTGTATATTTTCTAAAATGTTTGTTTCAAATTATTACCATTTTAAAGATCGTCACATCTAAAAAATGTACACTATCAAAACTGTAGTTCGATGTGAATTTTAAGTTAGGTCACAATTGTCCAGATAAATAAGAAACTCTTTAATTCATCAATGTCACCATTCCATAACATTATTACATCGTCAATAAATTTCTTCCAAAATATTGTATTTCCAAAATGAGGATGTTAAGGGTTCAACACATACAGTATTTATGCTCAAAGCTAGACATGTAAGAATTTTTATAGCTGGGAGGCATACTGCTCCCCATTGCTGTGCCTTTTTTTCTGACAAAAAAAATTGTTTCTCAAATTTAAAATAATTATTATTAAGAACAAATGATGTCAGCTCCATAATTAATCTAGACTTAAGTCTAATGTCACTTGGTCCTTTTTCAAGGAGTTGAATCAGTATGAGGGATCGAAGTGTATATGTCTTTGACATCAATTGTCACCAAAATCATTTTATCATTCACTAAGCCTTCTGAATTAACCCTTCTAACATTTGTAAATATGCGTTGTGTCCTTCACATAAGTATCTAAATTTTGAATAAGGTCTTGTACATGGAAATCAATATATTTAGAAACTGGTTCTAAAATTGACCCAATACCAGAAACAATGGGTCTAGCTGTGGACATTCAACATTTTATGTATTTTGGGAGAGAATAAAACACTGGAATCCTTGGATTGTCACACATTAGTAATTCTACTTCCAGGAAGTAACCACCTAACATTTGAAATTCCTTCAGAAGCTCTCTAAGCTTCTTGCTGATTTCTGTTGTTGGATCATAAGGTAAATTTACATAATTTTCACTCACATTTAGTAATTTGTCACACATTTCCCTATATTTTTCTAAGTCCATAATAACTATGGCTCCTCCTTTATGTGCTGGTTTAATAACTATTGAAGAATCATTTTCCAAGTCCAACAGTAATTATTTTTGTCTCTTAGTCAAATTATGATTTTTTAATTTACCAATACTAACTGAGTCACAAAATTCTTCTATTTCTTTAAGAACTATAGCAACGTAAGTCTCCACCGCATTATTTAAGCCTACTTGTGGCATGTATTGGGACCTAATTCCCATGGCTGCTTTTAGCTTAACTCTGTCTGGATTATTGACTTCTACATTATCAAACTGAGCTTGTAACCTGATGTTTCTAAAAAATCTATTTAAATCAACTAACAATTGAAAGTTATTCAGCTTTTTAGTGACTGAATAGGAAAGGCCAAGGCTCAGCGTATCATTCCCTTCTGGTGATAGAACCCTTTTACTCAAATTAAAAATAGCTATCTCCCTCTGTTCCCCCTGCAGTATGCTCTCTGTCCCTTCCTCCACTCCCTCCATTTCCTCCTTCTCCCTCCCTCCATTATGTGTTTTTCTCTTAAATCGTATTTTTTGTTTAGACCCTGTTGTATCGGTCTTTCCTGTTGCTGTGCATATAATATACTCGGTTCCTTGATCTCTTTTTCTTGTCTGTCTGTCTTTGTCTTCCTACCTAAAAAGGACCTTTAGTTCCTGTATGGAATGTACTTCTTCTATAACTATCTGAACTGTCTGAGCTGTTTCCTTTACCCCTATTGGTAGGAAATTTAAATATTTTATATGTGTATATTTTGTTATCTCGATAGTCAATAGTATCTCTATAAAAATGTTTTATTTAACTCTTTAATGCTTTTTCGTATTCCAAAGTTTTTCCTTAGTTTCTTCTAACCATTTGTTGAATTCCTTTAATTTAAATTGATATTTAAGCCTTTCTTCTTGTGTATTAATATCCTAAGATATTTTATCATGTGCTTTAATAATTGCTTCAATAAGAACATGCATAAAGTCTATGCTACAACCGGTTCGTATCCCATCCCACTTTTTGTCTAGTTCATCATCATATATGCTTAAATTGGGTTCTACTGGAACCCCTAGGCCTCTTGGAATTCTTTTATATTCTAAGGCCAGATATTCAAACTATAGCCATTTTTTGTGGCGCAAGCCCTGTGCCGCTCAAAATAGTTGTGCAGGGGTGTGGCCAGAACTTAATATTCAGTAGATTGCGCTATGGCGCATGCTGCGAATATCGCCCCTGGCCACCACTGTGCATGGTACAGTGGAACTGAGCCAGTGCAAGTGGTCAGAGTGGAGCATTGAGATGCGTTGGCGCAAGTTCCATTGCGCCATGCACAGCACCTGCGATATTCAAAGAGTGACATGCAAATGGTGCCATAATTTATGCAAGGCACATGGGGCCATTTGCATCTGATTACAGCCCCATTTGCATGCCATTAGCATGCAGGTGCACCGCATCTCGATAACTTGTGCTGGTGCCCTGCTATAGCAGGCCGGGGACGGACGCCTCTGCAGCCCGATCGCTGGCATAATAGTATTCTTCCCCCATGCAGCCTGATCACGGGCATAACAGTATTCTTCCTCCCCAGCAGCCTGATCGCGGGCAGAACAGTATTCTTCCTCCCCAAAGCAGCCCGATCGCGGGCATAACAGTACTCTCCCTCCATTGGCCCAATCGCGGGCATAGCAAATGTCCCCCCACCCCCGAGTAGTGTCGGGACCGTGGCATCAGACCTGCCCCCAAAGTCCAATATCCTGGTGGTCCAGTGGACCACGAGTAGCCCGATCACGGGCGGCATCCTCACCCCCCCATGTCTGAAATCCCTGGTGATCTAGTGGCCCTCCACCACACCCGCCCATGGAACCCCACCACCCCGCTCCCCCCTGTCAGCCGGTGGGCGGCAGCACCCCACCCACCTGCCACCCCGCTGCCCACTGACTGACAGCTCGGTAGGGCTGGTTTCTCAATCTCTTTTTCTTGTCTGTCTGTCTGTGTCTTCCTGCCTAAAAAAGGACCTTTAGTTCCTGCACGGAATGTACTTCTTCTATAACTATCTGAACTGTTTCCTTCACCCCTGTTGGTAGGAAATGTAAATCTTTTATATGTGTATGTTTTGTTATCTTGATAGTCAATAGTATCTCTATAAATTTTTTTAATTTGACTTCTTTAATGCTTGTTTCATATTCCAAAAGTTTTTCCTTAGTTTCTTCTAACCATTTGTTGAATTTCTCTAATTTCAATTGCTGTATAAGCCCTTCTTCCTGTGTATTAATATCCTAAGATAGTTTACTGCATGCTTTAATAATCGCCTCAATAAGAGCATGCATAAAGTCTACACTACAACGGGTTCGTATCCCATCCCACTTTTTGTCCAGTCCTTATGTGCCATCAAAGTCTATGTTTCTATGTTAATAAAACCGCCACTGTGAGCAGCATCAGCCACATAACATCCCCCACTCTCTCATCAGTGCTCTGCCAGATCAGCAGCCTAACAAACACCTTCCAACATGCTGACTTACTGATCTGTGCCTTCACAGTTGCAAAAGGTATACATGACCACGAATCGAGAAATGAATGGGTTAATGCACAAAAATATATATTATTAGGGCCTGGTCGCACCCCTATAGTTGGGATCAATGATTGCGTCTGGTTGAAACTAAAAATTTTGCACGTTAATAACTTTGCAACCATTCAACAACTTCACATGAAAATGTGATTGCTCCATCAGGGACCAAAGGTCTTTTGATGTGGCAAGTTTTGTTCTGGTTTGATGTGTGGTGCGAAGATATGGAGTATCAAAATGTAAAATGATCATGTTTTGTCAAATTCTTTTGTCATACCTTTGCACAGAAATGGTGCAGAATTGTGGTCTGAATTGTTCAGGTTAAACAGGACTTGGGTCATGGAAGTACCTATTGAAGATTTGGTGAAAAAATATTAACCTGTTCAAAAGTTATTACATTTTAAAGTTTCCAATTATTTTCAATAGGAGCAGTTAAATGTCCCGTACGAAAAAGAATCCTTTATCGCAAATGGATAATCCTTTGCCACAAATGGGTAAGCCTTTGTTGCAAATGGGAAGTCCTTTTTCGTAGAGCCACCATTTTGTATTACAGTTAGTGAGGGAAACAAAATGTAATAACTCAAGAAAATGATGCCTTAATTTCAAGCCGAGACTTGCTTATCGGGACTCCCTCAGTTGGATTCTGCAGTTAAGTGGTGGCAAATGGCTTTTGAAGTTATTTGTTTTTTCATGTAATCTTTTTTCGTGACTCATAATACGAGAAAATATTCTTTTTCATGTCACAAATCATGAAAAAGGATACTTTTTCATGGTCAAAAAATAGTTTCCCTGGTGTCTAGTGGCACCCCCAACCCTCCCCTTGTGGTCCTGTTCATCTGTACCCTGCTGAGCTGCATGGTATAGGAGGAATGTGCATATGGGTGTGATTGCCATTTGCTTGATGACATATTTTATTGAAGTCATCCTTTTGAACATTTTTCTGTACAGTGATGTAAAAACATTTAAAGTGGAAAACTTTACTTGGGGCCATGGGGTGGGATGCTGAGGAAGATCAAATGACCAAACCACCAGGGCAGTGAGCAGCAGGTAAGAGGTTCTGTGGACCTTTCCACTTTAAATGTTAGTACAACACTGCAGTATTTTTGTTTTATTTTGTTCTGAAATGCTAACCACTTGCCTTGGTCTGGGTCAGCAATGACAATACAATTTTCAAAACAACTTCTTAGTTTATGCGACACAAATTATCCAAAGCACTGAAATTCTTACCATCTATTTTAATTGTGTCATATTACACTTCAGACTTTCTAGATTAAATTATTACATCACTTGGTGGTCGAATGCATGTTGACTGTCCCTCATGTCCAACCCACCAGGAGGTGGTGACATGAAACTGGAAGGTGGCAGGTTAAGAGGGAATGTTTTTCTTCACAGAGAGGGTGGTGGACGCATGGAATGGTCTGCCACAAGAGGCGGTTGGAGAAAGCACTGTGGTTGGATTTAAACATGCATGGGACAGGCATAGGGGAACCATAGAGGTAAAGCAGAGGGAGGGTCAGAAGCTGCAATCAAGTACGGGGCTTATGGGCAGAATGGATGGGCCTAGCGGTCCTTATCGGCCAACAATTTCTATATTTCTATGAAGTGATTTAACATAAAATGTATCATTTTGTGTTAGGTGTTTTTCATTATGTATAACACATTTGTATGCCATCATACAATACAGTGGTGTGTATAACACACATGTATGCCACTGGACAAAACAGTATATTATTTGCATAGCTTGTATACCAAAACATTTATGTTTACCTGGTGGAATTTTCTTTCACTGGATCTGTATGATAATATCAGTGAATGCCTTTATAGATATGAAGGCCATTGCTTATGTCAAGTGGAAAATTTTGAAACTGCTCAAGATTAGCGAAAACACTTAAGTCCTTTGAAGCAAGCTTTGACTACATATGAGATAGGTATATACCTCTAATGCTAAAACTACTGAGATGGAGAGGGCATTCATGATGTGATACATGGCCTGCTTCTGATTATGATTCTTGTGTTCTTATAGTATGTTCAGAAGAAAACCTAGTGTTCTCAACAGCATACCTTTAGCATGGTGACTTAATTTTGGAGCCACATTTAGGGTGCCACAACAAGGGTGAGAGTGACAGGGTGATCTAGTTTTTAGATCGCCTCACCCGTCCTTTGCACCCACTATACTTTTCGCCCTCCAGGGCATGCTCACCCTGGAGGATGTTATATTTAGTTTTTTTTTGGGGAGGTGAATCCTTAGCAAAAGCCAACTGTTTCCCGGGCGGGTGGTTTGGCATTGTAACTCCCAGGAGGCGGAATTCCTGGCACTATAATGCCAGGCGGCATGTTGCCTGCACCATAATTGGTGTTAGCAACATGATTGTTCCACCGGCGTGGATGAACCATCCTCAACATATGATACTGCAGTATTATTCTGGATAAAGAAGTACGGTGGGGCACATCTACACTGTGTAATCCCTTTCAAATCAAACACAAGCTTGGTTGGAAAAGCTTACACTATATAGAGCTGACAGATAAAGTTAAGAACTACTGGAGAAAAAGAAGAGTCATATAGACTGGTACAGTACCTCCGACTTTAGCCTGGAAATTCTTTGCCGTTACGCTTTATCATCTGACTGCACAGTGAGAGGTGAAAAAGAACACCCAAACACATCAAACCAAGATTAAAGGACTCATCAATATCAAATTGATATATCGACTCTTACTGTCAGCTGAGCCTAAAGTTGAGCCCATCAAAACTGCTACAAACACCTATGGTGGTACTGAGTTCAGGAACTGAATTGCGTGTTTGCAATGCACATTGATAAAACCTTTTCCTTTCTCTCCCAGCTGTGAAAAAGTAGTCCAAGTAAGGGATGTGTTCTTAATAGAACTCCTGGAGCCATTTAGTTTGTAAATGACCCTACAGAGCTTTAAACTACAGACAAAAATTGCAGAAACAGTAGATTTTAAATGTTGCATAGAATCTGTGTTTTTATGAGTTTTAAGCTCCATAACTGTGACTAAGTAAATACATGTACCTGTTATCAAGATAATCAGGAATCTCCTCAGTGAACCTGCATGCTACAGTGCCGGTTTAAAATCATGACCTGTATTCAGGTACCTCGCTGCACTGCGCTGCATTTTAAACACTTTGTACCCTACTTATAACATGGGACTGACCATCCATAAAAGTGACATAGTTCAAGACTATAGTTCCCAAAGGGCAGTGACATTTCAGTTACTCTTGCCTGTAATGAAATATTATAGCTATGCGAGCAATAAGTCACATTACCGCCATCCAGGCTGTCAACTGGCCCATCCTGCATGCCATGCTCCTACATAGGGAGTGTGATGTGTATGCAGATGGGGTCAGTGGTCTCCCTTTTGTAGTGTGCTCACACCACCACACTGCATTGAAGCTGTATGCCATCAGTGGTAGAGTCGATACACAGGGTGCCAAAACAGTCCTGAATCAAGCAGGCTACTGATCGGCAGTGTGCAAACCCCCCTGTGATGCTGCTGGTGGTACATATCCTGCATCCAGCCCGACGTCCTGCTTATGAAATTGTAGCCCTTTCCACAGCAATACAATGTGATGAAAAAGCTGGGATTATGAATTCAGCTCTACAAAAGCCTCCGCTGTAAGTGAAATGTAAGGGAGAGCGATTCAGTTTCCATACAGATGTCCTACCCAGCAATGAACGCAACTTGGAATTCAGATGTTTCTGGACTGCTATGTAATTGACTTCTGCTAATACCATCCATGATTTCTTTTACTGCTGACTGAAGCTCATCCTATGCTTCGGTTTCTTCCTGTCCTTGAGACACTGGACTGCCTACTGTATGTGTCAATGTGCGAGACACACTCTTTCTTTCCCTGCTGTCCCTGTAACTATCTTGCTGTTGCAGTAGTTATGTACTGTATGAACTGAGAGGGTGATGTCTGGGATTTATTCCTCGGACCAAATCCTTCTGTCATGTGGAGTTCCTCAGGGATCGGTGTTGTCCCCCATGTTGTTCGCAGTGTATATGCTACCCCTTGGAGACATTGTAAGGAGGTATGGGCTGAGGTTTCACTGCTATGCTGATGATACCCAGCTCTACCTTTCTTTTGCACCCGACCAGACTGGAGCTCTCTCAGTCTTTAACAACTGCCTAGCGGAAATCCAGGAGTGAATGGATTCAAGCTGGTTGACGTTGAACTTGGGAAAGACTGAAATGCTGGTTGTGGACCCAGGGTGCTGGATAGGGGGGTCAGGGGTAGGTTCATCCTCAGGGCTCTTGCTTGGGAGTTTATCACTCCTGGCCTCTGAACAGGTGCGGAACCTGGGGTAATCTTTGATGAAGGGGCTGACTCTGCATCTCGCAGGTGTCAGCCATTGTCAAGACCTCTTTACCACCTGAGGAATATCTCCAGGATTAAGCACCTTGTTCCATCCAGTGATCTTCCCATGTTGGTTCATGCCTTTGTGTCTTCATGCTTGAACTATTGCAACTCCCTGTACCTAGAACTACCTGGGGTGGAAATCTGCCGTTTGCAGCTAGTGCAGAATGCAGCAGCCCGGCTTTTGACAGGAACCTCTCAGTCCTGACATATTTCTCCAGTGCTGCGTGGTCTGCACTGGTTGCCGGTACAATGGCGGATCTCCTTTAAAGTCGGTCTCCTGACTTAAAAGTTTCACATCGACAGGGCCCAGACTACCTGAAAGAATGTCTGGTACCTTACTGCCCTGGTGATCACTCCGCCCAGCTGGCGAGGGGTTGCTAGAGATTCCAAGAGTTTGCTTAAAATCTTCTGGGGCCCGGGCATTTATGCATGCGGTCCCCTCCCTTTGGAATTCTGTACCCCGCTAATTACATGAGTGCGTGGCCGTGGAGGGATTTAAACGAGCTTTGAAAACCCATCTTTGGCACTAAGCATTTGGTGACTGATTGGCGGTATTTATTTCAATTTTAGATGCTTGTTGTATTAACTAAACTGGTGCAATATGGGGTATGTTTTTAAATCTTGTTCGGCACCTTCGTTTTGGAAAGGTGCCATAAAAATCAAGTTTTATTATTATTATTTTATGACTACTTTTTAAATCATTGAGCTTCTGTGAAACATGAACAAATTATGTTTTTAATTTTTTAATTGGCAGTACTGCCTATCCCTGCTGGACGGGGAAAATGGGGACTAAAAGAATAGCCCTTGTCTAGTGGCACTCCACCCTCTGATTTATGCCCCCCCCACTCTTTTTATTGTCTTTTTTCCCTGGTGTCTAGTGGCACCCCCCCCCACTCACTGATGGGTTTCCCCACCTGTAAAAAAAGGTAATGGTCCTCAATTTTTTTTTTCACTAAAACAAGAAAACAGTCCCTCGCTGATCAGACACCTCCCACTCAGCACCCGCCACCCCACACCCCCAGTACACACCCACACACTTTCACTCACTTGAACAGATCCCAGGTTTGAGAGCCACTCTCTCGATTGAAGACACGTCTTGCTGCTGGAACTGGCGACTGTAGTATAAGAAACTAAGGTAAATATGGTTCAATGTATTTAAATGGGGGTTTCAACTTTGATGCATACCTTGGCCATTTTTACATATTTTGACACCAAATTTTTAACATGGCCTTTTGTGGACCCCACCTCCTGGTCAATTCAATGGAATTTCAGTAATCCTTACCGAAAAGTGATTTTGCAGTTACTTGGTGAAATCACCTTTTGGGCATGATTTCAACATTTTTATTGCCTTTGTTCATAAAGTGGGGTGATAAGAAGGCTATGTTGAAAATTTGAGGTCAAAATATGCAAAAATGGCGAAGTTATGCACATGCTTTTACATTTAACTACATTTGCTCATAGCTACGGTAATTTTCTATATTTTCATCCCAGATTTTCAACATAGTCATATTTTTTCCATCACCTCATAAATGCTGTCATTTTTTGAATCCTGGCCAAAATGTCTTTTCTCTCCTCTGGCGTGGAATGACGTTGTGGTGGTGAGGAATGATGTTTTGGTGCAGATTTGAAAATTCTCAGGCCAGCATTCATGAGGTAAGCTCATCAAGCCTCATGCTGACAATTTGTTGCTGTTTTGGCTGCAGTGCATCCATGACTACATGCGTGGTTCGCATCTATGGAGGCGTGACACACGCAAATAAGGATATGATTATGGATTGATGGGAGTGCAGGGCTACAAGGATATGATTACACTGTCTCACAAATTATGGATGGATGGGAACGCAGGGCCACAAGTAAGAATATGATTATACTATCTCAAACAGTAAGGACATTCTGGAAAAAACTTTGTTAATGCATCAGTTAGGGTTCCAGTGACAAAGTATAGAAATGTGCTATTAGGGTTTCCAAACCCAACACCCCACCCCACTGTGCAGGCAGCAAAAGATTATCATTATCTCTAGAGTCAGAACACATTTTGGTAGTTCCCCTATAAGTCATCCCCTTCCTGTCTTGTGGAACAGCCTCCAATACACCATGAAATTAGCCTTCCCTGTTAAATTGTCCACATTTAAAACTCTGTTTGCACACTTCTTTAATGAGACTTGTAATTGTTTCCCTTAACATCCAGCGGGCCTAGAACCCTGTATCCTGCTGCTGCTTCTTCTCCTTGTTCCTTCACCTTTATTTGACCTCTAATGCCTCAGATCCCAATGGGTAATATTATGACCTCCTTTTCTTAGATATAATATTCAGCTGTTATATAGTGTGCATCTTGTGTGTTGCAATATTTGATGACTTATTACTGCCTTGTTTTTTATCTGCTGATTTATGTGTTGTTTTTTATGCTCTGTAATGCTCTGTGATGTCTTATGCCTCCATACTGTTTTGTATTTGCTGATCTATGCTACCATACCCAGGTCCACCTTGTAAATGAGTCCTTCTCAATGGTGTTTTGCCTGGTAAAATAAAGATTGATTGTTTGAACAGGAGTGGGGGGTGCCTTGGGGTCACAACCCTAATGCTCACCCCATTCTCCTATACTGTAATCATCTCAGCTTATACATGGAATGGGTGAGTATTAGGGTTGAGAACCCCAAGGCACACCCCATGCCTCTTTCTGCCTGCAGGGTTGGGGTGGGGTGTTAGGGATGGAAGCCCTAACAACACATTTCCAAACTTTTGTCACTGGAACCCTAACTGATGCATTAACAATTTATTTGCCAAGAATATATATATATGTATCTGTATCTGTGCGTGTGTGTATTTATATGTATGTATGTGTGTGTGTGTGTGTGTGTATATGTGTGTGTTTGTGTATATGTGTGTGTGTGTGTATATATATTTTTTTATTTCTATCTATATATCGATATATATATATGTGTGTGTGTGTGTATGAGAAAGAGAAAGAGAAAGAGAGAGAGAGAGAGAGAGAGAGATAGATAGGGGGGTTTCCAGTCCTCTGCAGGAGGACACAAAAGATGGACAGAGAGAGGGAACAAGTGAACACAGAGAGAAACATGGAATGCCACCTACTGGCCAGCAGTAGTAACAAGGGACATATATATATATATATATATATATATATATATATATATATTAAAAAACTTTGTTAATGCATCAGTTAGAGTTGTAACTACAGTCACAAAAAGTAGGGAAATGTGGTGTTAGGGTTTTCCAGCCTAGCTCCCCCACCACCACCCACAACCTTCTTATACTAACAGGTGTTGGGGTCTGCATTGGGCCTGCTGTCCCCACGCCACCTGGCGACCATGGGCAGACACGACAGGCATCGGTGTCCCTTTGAGTCGTTGGCCCTAGTGCTCACCCCATTCCATAAGTAAATAAGCTGGAATAGGCACAGTATAGGAGAATGAGGTGAGCATTAGGGCCGATGACCCCAAGGGACACCCCAACACCTTTCAGTGTCTGCAGGATGGGGGTGGGGTGGGTGAGCGTTAGGGGTAATGAGCGCAAGGCAGACCCCTGACACCTGTTAGTATATGCAGGTTGTGGGTTGTGGTGGGGAGGTATGGTTGGAAACCCTAATGCCACATTTCCCTACTTTTGTGGCTGTAGTTACAACCCTAACTGATGCATTAATGAAGTTTTTTGCAATTAATTTCCTTACTTTTTGTGAAAGCATCACTGTATCTCAGGCAGCAGCACAATATCCCATGGCCCCTGTGCTACAGTGTCTTTACGGGTGGGAGCGCAGGGTTGTCAGGTAGCAGCACAGTGGCCTTGCACTACAAGGTCTTTAGGGGTGGGGACCCTGTGCTCCCACAACATCTCGAGCACCAGCACAGTGCCCCATAGAGCCTGTGTTGACAGGTTACGTTTAGAAAACATTGCCAGTGGCATATATCTCAGAGAATTTTTTTTCCCAAGAGGACTGAGCTAAGCATGTGGTGAGAATAAAGAACATTGAAAACACAATACAGTGAAGGGATTCTAAACACCTGACACACAAAAAGGATTGCATCTGAACCTTAATAATTGGAACAATTCAACAGATTTTCATTAAATTTGGCATGCATACTGTCAAGCAGTAGGTCTCTTGATATGCCAGACATTGTGTGAATCCATTTTGTGGTTTCTGAGATACATAGTGTTGAAAAACAGAAAATCAGAGTTTTTACCATTTTGTCAACCTGGATCTCAGAAATGGCTTTAGGTAGTTGTCTGGAATTTTCAGGGTAGAATGCCTTTGCCTCACAAATGTGCCTTCTGAAGGTTTGGTGAAAAATATTAATCCATTCAAAAGTTATTACACTTTTAACTGTCCCATTATTTCCTATGGGAAAATGTACATCAGGCACGAAAGTTTGTATTTTACATAAATTACATAATTTGTGCAAACTACAGCAGTATTTTGTGCAAATTATGTAATTTGTTCAAAATAAAAACTGTCATGCCTGACATATAAATTTTTCCATAGGAAATAATGGGAAATTAAAAGTCTAATAACTTTTGAACGGATAAATATTTTTTCACCAAACCTTCAAAAGGCACATCTGTGAGGCAAAGGCTTTCAACCCTAAATATTTCAGACCACTACCTAAAGTTGTTTCTGAGATCCTGGTTGACAAGCTGTTGAATGATTCCAAAGTTAATATTCAGAAATTCGAGTTTAACATAGAAGTCAGGTTTCACCCTAACTACCACACCAGCATAATATATATTATAGTGGCACGGCAGTGCCACTATAGTTAGGGCTGAGGAGCCACTTACATACAAAACCTCAAATTGTGCATGTTAATAACTTTGACACCCTAAGACAGATTTGCCTAGAATTCTGCATGCGTGGTCTGACACAATAGATCTCTTGATCTACCAAGTTGCATTATGGTTGGATGTACGGTTGCGGAGCTACAGAATGCAAAAAACTGCATAAAAATGACTTGTTGCACATTTCTTTGATCATGCCTACAGCCCACATGGTTGTGCGTTCAGTCCGAATCATCTTCAGGGAACATGCAGCCAGGGTCACTGATGTGCCTTTGAAGATTTCATGAAAAATATTAAATGGTTCAAAAGCTATTCAAAAACAAGTTCTCATTATACTTTATGGGAACGTTAACAACAGATGCGAAAGTTTTGCAAATGACCGCTTTACTGTCACAAATGGCCCTTTATGTTTGTGAGTCGGCCATTTTGTTTTCAGTTAGAGCTCAGAAAATGCCTGGTATTTAAATTGGGACCTCTAGGAACACAATTTTTTGTGTTCACCTAGTTGGGTCCTGAGGGTGCTAGGCATATTTTTTTGGGGGTTAAAGCCCCCAGAAATACATTTTTAAAATTTTTTGAAAAATATTCAAAATACATTCGCAAAATGCGAAAGTTTCGTGATTTTTTTGTGAAACTTTCACAAATCGCGAAAGTAATTTGCGAAAATATGAGCAAAATAACTGGAAATCTTTGCCACCTTCTGCAAGAAAACGCTTTGGTCTTTTTGTGAAATTTGCAGAATAGAAAGCCAAGATCCCACAGATGTGCCTTTTGGTGGTTTGGTGGCAAAATATTAGGGCTCCAAAGTTATGGCACACCAAAGTTGACTATTTTTCCCATAGGATAACAGTATGGTGTCCACTGTGCCTTTCAGGTCCCTGTATCGTAATGGTTCGAGATAATGGACTTTTCATCGCAAAATTTTGTCCCTCTCGGGGGGCTAAGTGCAAAACTAACCTGGAAAGCCCTGAATAATATGACATTTTATTTTTCTTTCTACCTCATACAGTTCCTGAGATATAAGCAATTTAGTACTCCAAGAGCTGATTTTCCTGTCTGAGTCCTACTATTATGCTCACATTCTTCGTATTCACTGTGCTTCTTGATGCACCTCTTTTGGACACAATGCACGTGCGTTAGCGTTACCGTTAGCATTTTGGTTTGTGTTTTCATCACCGTTAGCATTACAATTATAGTTTGCATTTGCATTACCATTTGCATTAGCATTTCCATTTGCATCACCATTAGTGTTTCCATTAGCCTTTGTGTTTACGTTACCATTACCTTTTGTGTTTGCGTCTCCGTTACCATAACCGTTTACGTTACTGTTTGCATTTCCATTTGCGTTACAATAACCATTAGCATTTCTGTTTGCATTGGCATTACTGTTACTATTAGCGTTTACGTTTCTTTCACCATTGGCATTAACGTTACGTTTGCGTTTGCGCTACCATTAGCGTTCAAGTTTGTGCTTGCATCACTGTTACTGTTAGTGTTACCATTAGTGTTTGCATTACCGTTAGCATTTGTGTTTGCGATTGCATTATCGTTTTTGTTACCATTTGCATTTGTGTTACCATTTCTGTTTGCGGTACCATTAGCGTTTGTGTTACTGTCACTGTTTGCGTTCCTGTTACCGATAGCGTTACCATTAGCATTAGTGTTACTGTTAGCATTACCATTACTGTTTGCATTTCTGGTACCGTTACTGCTACTGTTAGCATTACCGTTAGCGTTACTGTTTGCGTTTCCATTTGCGCTTGCATTACCATTTGTGTTTCAGTTTGTGTCACTGTTACCTTTTGTGTTTGCGTTACCATTACCATTACCGTTTGTGTCACTGTTACCGTAACCATTAGCGTTTGTGTTTGTATTTGTGTTTACATTTACGTTTCCATTTGTGTTATTGTTTTTGTTACCGTTTGTGTTACCGTTAATGTTAGCATTACCGTTACTGTTTGTGTTACTGTTTGCATTATCATTTGTGTTACTGTTTGGGTTTATGTTATTGATAGCATTACCATTGCCATTAGAGTTACTGTTACCGTTACCATTACTGTTTGCATATCTGGTACCGCTAGTGTTACCGCTAATCCAAACCGCTTATGCTAGCGCCTTGCACTTCACTGTCCGCGCCTGCACTTCACGCCACCACCAGCCGCCTGCATCGCTTCGCGCCATGCCACCGCGCAGTGCTCCTCCACCGCTTGCACTCTATTACAGCCTGTGCTTGTGCCACCATCAGCAGCCCGTGACTTGCCTGCACCTGCAATCACCACCACCACTATGCCAGCCGCCACTGTGCCACCACCGCCACGCTTGTGCCACCGCCACCACCTGCACTCTGTGCTTACACTCACACTCCACTCATGCCATTGCTTGCTCACCGCTTGCATCACTGCCAATGCTGCAAGCATCACCGCCACTGGCCTGTGCCACTGTCTGCTCACCGCCTGTGCCACCACCTGGGCTTCACGTTATTGATAGCCGCTACCATGCCGCTAGAGTTACTGTTACTGCTACCATTACTGTTTGCATATCTGGTACCATTACTCGCTACTATTAGTGTTAACATTAACAGTACCATTTTAGCTGCTTGCACCACTGTTCATGTTTGTACTTGTACCGTTAGTTGCATTGCCGCTTGCATTTGTGTTACCGTTACCGTTATCATTTCCATTACCGTTTGTGTTACTATTACAGTTAGCATTACCAGTGCCACTACCATTAGCGTAAGCATTATCGGTTGCGTTATCGTTAACTTTATCATTAGTATTAGCGTTACCATTACTGTTACTTTCACCCTTACCATGGCAAATCACTGTTACAAGGTTTTCTTACACTACAGGCTTGCACTATGACGTTCTGCTTCTGTGTACATGGCAGTGCAGGGCCTGGAGGGCCCACGCTCCCGCAAACACATGTGTGCCCCGTGCTTCCACCAGGACATACCTTTCAGTATTTATAGTTCACATTCTCAAAAAGAAGGAAAATTCAAGGCAAAAAACTCCGTTAATGCATCAGTTAGGGTTGTTATACAGCGACAAAAGCAGGGAAATTCAGTGTTAGGGTTCAAAACAGCTTAATCTGGTTCAAGGTCAGTTGGAATTCATCTGTATCCCCCTCCCCCGGGTCGTGCCTGAAAATAGGCAGGATTTGTCTAGTGCACTTACCCGATCAACAAAAACTAAATAAAATAAAAATAAATAAAACCCTAACTCCGCATTCCCACCCCACCACACACACATATACATGCAAGTAGGGGAAGGACCAAGGCAACACAACCAATCACACACCACTAGCAGCAGGTAACAGAAATAACATACAACTATTTAAACCACAAAACCACACCCCCATGCTCCCATCTTCCACACACCAACAGATGTTGGGGTGTGGCATGGGGTCATCACTGCTAACTTTCATCCTGGAAGTTCCACGCTCCACTAAACACATATCACTATGGACAACTGAGCATCTTGGGCCCCATGCTGCCACCAACACACAACATAGACTACTCATATGTTTCTTTGGGGTTTGCAAGCCCCAAAATGGGATTTTGGACATTTCCTGAAATTAGTTTCGCAAAACACTTCTGCAAATGTGAAAGTGTTGTGTTTTACATTTGCAACACTTTCATGTTTGCGAAAGTATTTTGTGAAACTATGCTCCTGATAACTACAGATCTTTGCTATCTTCCTGCAAGCAAATGGACGAGGCATACTGATGAGTCCAGGTAGGACGAAACACGTATCTGTCTTCTGTTGGCACCTTTTGCAAACTGTGTGAGAGGCCTTTCGGCACCATGCATTTCTGCTTAGAGTTGAACCAGCATAATATTCTGTGATGATTTGCATATGCAGCCCATGATGCTTTGCATTGTGGGGGCATGTGTGATTTTGTATTTCTTTGAAACTTGGCTTCCTGGCCAAATGCCCTTTGGGGTAACCATTGCCTCAGTGCTTGCACACAGAGGTTCTTTGTCTTTTAAATTGTTTTTTATTTTAATTGGGTTCACCACAACATAACCCAGATAGACCATCTCAGGGTAGCTGGTTCATTCCACTGGTGTGTCAAACGGATGAGGCATACTGATGAGTCCAGTTAGGATGAAACATGTGTCTATGTCTTCTGTTGGCATCCTTTGCAAACTGTGTGAGAGGCCTTTTGGCACCATGCATTTCTGCTTAAAGTTGAACCAGCATAATATTCTATGGTGATTTGCATATGCAGCCCATGATGCTTTGCATATGAACATACGAAATTTGCCAGCAGATAAAGGCCTAGAGGTCTATCAAGTCTGCTCGAATGTGCAGCTAGCACCCCTTATTCTGCAGCTGCCCCTCCCTTCCACCCTTCCCCTTCATTAACCCTCCCCCTTGTCCTGTCCCATCCTCATTTGAAACAGTCCACTGTTCTACTGCATACCACTTCAGCAGGTAACGCATTCCACCCAGCCACCACCCTCTCTGTAAAAAAGTGTCTCCTCATCTCCCTCCTGAACCTTCCTCGCTCCAGTCTCATATCATGGCCCCTGGTGGCCCTCCCCTTCCTTACTTTTAACAGTCCCTCTGTACCTGTCTTGTTTATTCCTTTCATGTATTTAAAGGTTTCAATCATGTCCCCGCTGTCTCTCCTCTCCTCCAGTGAGTACATGTTCAACTCCTTCAACCTCCTCTCGTATGATAAGTCCCCCAGCCCCTTGATCATCTTTGTCACTCTGCACTGCACCCCTTCCAGTAACTTAATGTCCCTCTTCAGATATGGACACCAGTACTGCATGCAGTACTCCAGGTGTGGTCTAACTAATGACCTATACAGTGGCAGAATCACCTCCTCCTCCCTCCTTGAGGATATACCCCTTGCAATACAACCTAGCATTTTGTTGGCCTTTGCAGCTGCCTTCCTACATTGTGCCGAGTTGTTCATTGACCCTGTAATGAGCACACCCAGATCCTTCTCCTCCTCTGTCTGGGCTAGCTGCACTCCCCTAGCTGGTAACTCCTCCTTGGGTTCTTAATCCCAAAATGCAGCACCTTGCACTTTTGGCATTAAAGCCCAGTTGCCAGGTGTCTGACCAGGTTTCAAGCTTGCCAGATCATCCTGCAATCCCTGCCATCCCCTAGGTCATCCACCACTGCGCCTACCTTGGTATCATCAGCAAACAGACTGATCTTTGCTCTTGATGTCCCATGATATGTCTGCAATGAATACCCCAAACAACACTGGTCCCAACACTGAGCCCTGTGGAACACTGCTCATCACTGCCCTTGGGTGTGAGAGCTCCCCACCCACCACCACCCTCTGTTGCCTTCCCTGAAGCCAGTTTCCTACCCATCTCACCAGCTTTGCACCCGCTCCTGTGCCTACTAACTTCCTTCCCAGCTTTCCATGTGGCACTGAGTCGAATGCCTTACTGAAGTCCAGATACAGGACATCCACTGCATGGGCCCTGTCCAGTTGCCTAGTTACCCAGTCATAGAACTCGACCAGGTTTGTTTGGCAGGATCTGCCACGTATGAAGCCATGCTGTCTGCTGTCCTGTAGTCCTTTGGCCTCTAGGAGTGCCACCAGCCTCTCCTTCAGGATAGTCTCCATTAGCTTACCCACGATGGATGTGAGGCTCACTAGTCTGTAGTTTCCTGGTTCATCCTTTTGGCTACTCTTGTGGAGGGGCACCACATGAGCCATTCTCCAGTCCCGAGGTACACACCCCGAATGTAGTGAGGCATTAAATAGGTCTGCCAAAGGTCCTGCAAGGATTGTGGGGCATGTGTGTGATTTTCTATTTCTTTGAAACTTGCTTCCCGGCCAAATGCCCTATGGGTAACTATTGCCTCAGTGCTTGCACACAGAGGTCTTTGTGTTATATATATATATATATATATGTGTGTGTGTGTATGGTGGTGTGGATAGTTAAGGTTGATTAGCAGTTTAATGTTAAACCACATATTTTGCACTTTAATAACTTTGCAACTGTTCAACAGATTTGTATGACATGAGGTATGCGCTGTCCTGTGGGGTAGATCACTGAACATGCCAAGTTCTGGTTTGATTTGATGTGTGGTTGTCGTGCAGCGCATAGTGAAAAACATTTTTTTTTGCTTTTTTCATCAGTTTTTGCTGATTCATGCCCATCGCGCAGTGGCCACACCATTTGGAATATTGGTATGAACTTTTTAGACTAGAAAGCAATTTCCTGAAAGAACAAGCCAGCATTGGTTTGGTGAAAAAATATTAATCTGTTCCAAAGTTATTAAATTTTGAAATTTGGGGTTCTTAGCATGCTCAGTTCTGTCTCTTGGATAGGTGTATCAAGTGCAAACAAGGATTTGCCTCACAAACAGGGATTTTGACAGCTTGCAAACAGGGATTTATAAAATCCCTGTTCGCGAGAAAAATTCCTTGTTTGCGAGCCGCCATCTTGTTTTCACTTTTCCTCATTAAACAAAATATTGTAAGTTGACCTAGGGAAGTGTTGTGAGGTAAACCAAGCATGGATTTTGTTCAGAGCGACATCCTCTACAAATCCATGCCTTTGGTTTACTTTAGTTTGGCCCCGAAATGTGGTTTTGAAATGTTTTAAATCCTTGTTCATGACTTGCTTCTGATCCTTGTTTGTGAGGTGTCAAAATCCTTGTTTGCGTGCTGATCCTTGTTTGTGAGCTGTCAAAAATCCTTGTTCGTGAGATGACAACCAGATGGCCCTATCTCAGGAATACAGATTTCTCACAAAAAAGGATTTTGACACCTCATGAACAGGATTTGCCTGACAAACAGGGATTTTGATAGCTTATGAACAGGTATTAGAGTAAACAGGGAGGAGAGGAGGCACTGTGGGTCACCTTGGAGACTGGAAAGGGCACCACAATCTGTACAGGGGTTGTGTACAGACCCCTATGTCAGGGGGAAGTAATGGACAAGGATATGATAGAAGGCATTCTTAGAATGGCAGAGAAAGGGAGATACTGTTGATGGGAGACCTGAATATGCCAGATGTTAACTGGAGCACATTTGCTGCAGCCACATCCAAGAGCAGGGCCATTCTTGATGCCCTACAGGTGGCAGGCATTAGACAGCTAGTTTCAGAACCCACTGTGAGGGAGCAATCTTAGACCCTCATACTCTCAAATGGGGCAGTGAGAGGATCTCAGATCTAGAAGTGGGTTGCCATCTGGGGACAAGTGACCATCAAACAGTGTGGTTCACGTTAACTCAGCTACAGAGTCAAGCTATACAAAAGTGAGGGTACTGGACTTTAGGAGGGCTGACTTTGGCAAGATGGAGAGTGCCTCAGAAAAGCACTCAGCAAACAGGCTAGAAGGAGGTGTGGAGCAACAATGGGAATTATCAAAACTGCCATCACAGAGGCAACAAGCCTTTGTGTGAAGCAAATAAATAAATCAAAATGAAAGAAAAAGGCACTATGGTTCTCAAAAGAGGTGGCTGTGAAAGTCAGGAAGAAAAAGATAGCATTCCGGAAGTATAAGGAAACACAGAAGGAGCAGGACAGAGAGCTGTACCAGTCAAGGCAGAAGGAAGCAGGGAGGGAAGTCAGAATAGCAAAGGCCCAAACTGAGGAAAAGATAGCCAACTCAGTTAAGAAGGGGGATAAAACCTTTTATAGGTACATCAGCGAGCGTAGAAAGACAAAGGGAGGGATAGTGAGGCTGAATAGAATGAACAGTGGGTGGGCAGAGGGGGACAGTGAAAAAGCAGGAATACTGAATGAATATTTCTGCTCAGTATTCACAAAAGAGGAGGGGGAAGTGCCTAATCCAATTAACAGAAGCACTCTTGATAGGGGGTCGATCCCAGTCCTTTCACAGAAGAAAGGGTTCTGCAAGAACTCCTAAAACTGAAGGTGGACAAAGCAATGGGTCCTGATGGATCATCCCAGAATTCTAAAAGAATTAAGGAAGGAACTAGTGAAACCACTGGCTACTCTTTTAATAAATCATGGAGGATGGTGTGGTACCTGGAGGACTGGAGGAAGGCGGATGTGATTCCCCTTCACAAAAGTAAGGCCCAAGACAGAGGCAGGAAACTACAGACCTGTCAGTCTGACCTCTGTGGTAGGGAAAGGATGGAGTCACTTGTGAAGGAAAGAATAGTCAGTACTTAGAGGCCAGTGGAGCACAGGACCCAAGGCAGCATGGGTTCACAGCGGAAGGTCATGTCAGACGAATCTAATAGATTTCTTTGACTGGGTGACCAAAGTAGTAGACCAGGGAGGGGCTGTGGACATGGCCTACCTAGACTTTAGCAAGGCATTTGACACAGTCCCACACAAAAGATTAATAGTCAAATTAACCAGCCTGGGAGTGGGACCCAGGGTGGTAGCCTGGGTAAAACATTGGTTGGACAACAGGACACAGAAGGTAATTGTAAATGGAGTCCATTCTGAAGAAAGGGGGGTTACTAGTGGGGTACCGCAGGGTTCAGTATTGGGTCCAGTCCTTTTTAATGTCTTCATCAGTGACATTGCAGAGGGACTGGAAGGAAAAGTATGCCTTTTGCAGATGACACAAAAATCTGCAACAGGGTTGATACACAAGGAGGCGGAAAGGATGAAAAGGGACTTGGCAAGGTTGGAGGAATGGTCAGAAGTATGGCAGCTGGATTCAATGCAAAGAAGTGCAAATAATGCACCTGGGAAACAAGAACCCAGGGAAGAATACACAATGGTGGGGAGGTAGTAACAACAACAAAAAGGAAAGGGACCTGGGGTAATAATATCAGATGACCTTAAGGTTAGTGATCAATGTGAGAAGGCAGTAGGAGGGCTGGGGTATACTGGGATGTATAGGGAGAGGCATCAGCAGCAGAAAACAGGAAGTTGTTATCCCTCTGTACAGACAGTTGGTGAGACCCCATCTGGAGTACTGTGTCCAGTTCTGGAGACCCCATCTCCACAAGGACATAGACAGGACAGAGGCAGTCCAGAGGAGGGCAACTAAAATGGTGCAGGGTCTGCAAGAGAAGCCATATGAGGAGAGACTAAAGGAGCTTAATATGTATACCCTTGAGGAAAGAAGGGAGAGGGGGGACATGATAGAAACTTTTAAGTACCTCAGTGGAATCAACAAAGTCCAAGAGGGTAGCATCTTTCAGAAAAAGAGACTTGCAAGAACAAGGGGACACAATTGAAAGATAGAAGGAGGGCGGTTCAGGGGCAATGTGAGGAAGTATTATTTCACAGAGAGGGTAGTGGATGCATGGAACAGCCTTCCTGAGGAGGTTGTGGGGTCTAAAACTGTGGGAGAATTCAAGAATGCATGGGACAGACATAAGGCAATTCTTGTGGGGGGTAGGAAGAAATAGGCTGTTGGTTAACTAGGATCTGTGGCCTATCCTGTAGGTAGGGAAATGGGCAGACTAGATGGGCCTAGCGGTCCTTATCTGCCATCAAAGTCTATGTTTCTATGTTTCTATGTATTCTAAAAAGGAATCCCTGTTCATGAGGTGTCAAAATTCCTGTTCGTGAGCTGTCAAAATCCCTGTTCATGAGATGACGACCAGATGGCCTTAAAATCCCAGTTTAGAGTTGTCGAAACTTGTTCACGAGCCAACTCTTGTTTGTGAGTTGTCAGAATCCTATTCATGAGATGACGACCAGATGGCCCTATCTCGCGAACAGGGATTTCTGATGAGCAGGGGTTTTGACACCTCATGAACAGGGATTCGGCTCATGAACAAGGATTTTGACAGCTCATGAACAGGGATTTTTAAAGGTTACTGTTTCTTTGCTACTTCACTGCAAAGAAACAAGACTTTTGGCTTGAAATTTGCAGGGTAGAAAGAGGGTGCCCCAGAGATGTGACTTATGCTGGTTTGGTGTAACAGTTTGCATCAGTTGCATAGTTATGACATTCCAGAGTTGAGTCATTTCTCATAGGATAGCATCGTGGTGAATGCGGCGCTTTTCAGTGCCTATATCTCAAACAGTTCAAGGTACAGATTTTTCACTAAATGCAGCTTAATACACCTTTAGGTTTACTAAGCATGCATGCAGGTTACCAGTCCATGATTATAACTGCAGTAGAACTTTTTCCAAGATTGCTATGGTTACTGAGATATTGCATCATTTGCAGCACAAGGGTTACTTGGAATGTGTCTAGACCTGTGCTGCATCTCTACAATTATAGATAGGTGGGGCCCTGCGCTCCCACATATAGATACCATTATGCAGTAATGGGACTGCTGGGCCATTTATTATGCAATACAGGGAGGGCCCTGTGCTCCCACAGGGAGATGACAGTTCATTACAGTGTCTGTACACTTATGGATAGATAGGAGCACAGGGCCCATAGGGTCCTGCATGCCAAAACCTGATACCAGGGCCTTGTGCTCCCAAAACTATATAAGGTTAAGATTACACTTTCTCAAAAAGTAAGGAAATTCATTGCAAAAAACTTTGTTAATGCATCAGTTAGGGTTGCAGTGACAAAAATAGGAAATGAGGCAGAGCGCTGAGACCCTAACACCCCCATCCTACCCACCCACCCAACCCCACCCTCCACAGATCAACAGGGTAATGGGGCGTGCCTTGGGGTCATCGGGCCCAACTCCCACTCTATTTTCCTATACTGTACCATGTCTGCTTTCTTACACATGGATCTCAGCCCAGGGAGAGGGAGCCAGTCACCCTACAGGGGACAAATAAGATCCTCTATAGTGTGCTGGCTCCTCTCCCATGGCTGAGATACAGATATGATACACTAATGGGTCCAAATGAGGACAAAACACGTATCTGCTGTTCTCAGCCTTTGCTGATTGTATTGTGAGGCCTTCTGACACCTTGCAATTCTGCTTAAAGTTGAACCAGTCCAAATTAATTCATGGGCATTTGCATATTCTTCCCATGATGCTTTGCATTATTGGGGTATGTGCAATTTGTGTTTTCTTTAAAATCTGACTGTATGGCCAATATCCTCTGGGATACCCTGCCCCAGTATATATGTGTATATGTGTGTGTGTTTATATATATATATATATATATATATATATATATATATGTGTACATATATATATATATATATATATATATATAATTCTATACAAAACTTCATTAATGTACCAGTTAGGGTTCTTCTACAGCAAAAAAAGTAGAAATTCAATTTTAGGGTTCTCACCCTTGCCCACCCCACCCTACCCCCACCAACAGGCATTGAGGGTGCGAATATCGGTCCCAACTCTCACCCCATCCCATGTAAACAAGCTGAGGTGGTGCAGTGTAGAGAATGGGGTGAGAGTTAGGCGATGGATCACAACACACACCGATGCCTGTTGGTGGGGTGGGTGCAAGGAGTGGGAACCCTAAAATTGAATTTCTACTTTTTCACTGTAGAAGAACTGTAACTGATGCATTAGCAAAGTTTTTCTGCATAGAATTTCCTTTCTTTTAAGAAAGAATAGAAAAGTAGAAAGTTGTGCAAGTTGGTGGGAGCGAGGGCCCCACATCTCTACTCAAGTTGTGTGTCAGCCACATTACACATCCAATAACTAAAAAGTACATTCACAACAGCAAAGCCAACCACCAAACAAATGTTAATCTAGTAGAATAATAGAAACGCTGTCCACAACGTAAACTGCGCCACACAATATCTCTGCAAAAATATATATTGTCTGACACGTGAACACCTCTATTAACATCTACAGGACATGCCATCAACACCCTCCAAATTTCGAGTAAAAAGACCAAACCATGTCCAAGATACGACATGTCAAAACTTGAAATTTTCATTCATCAGAGTGGCACAGTTCCACACCTGTTGACATTTAACACACACAATGACTGAAAACTACATCCATGACACTAAGGCTAGGTATCCTTTCAATTTCAAGCCACCACCACAAGCAAAACACTGTCCACAACACGTAAAGTGCGTATGCAATATCTCCAAAAAAACTTTCTCCAACATGTAAGCACCACAATTCACATCTACAGGACATGCCGTAAACACCCTCCAAATTTCAAGTATAAAGACCAAACCATTTTTGAGATATTCGTGTTAAAGATTGGTAAAATTTCCTATCTATTCCATTATAAAAATCCTGGCCATCTTGTCCTGCCTTCGATCAATGATGGCGATCAAAGAATCTCACGATCAAAGCATTTGCAGGCTCATGAACAAAGAATTAAAAATCTTATAAATCAAAAAATTTATGGAATTGTGGTATACCACTGCCATAGCTCAACAGAACGAAGCCCCCTGAGTAAAACCCACCCTCATTTGACTTCATAGGACACCCCTGGGCTGAAAAAATTGATTTTTTAAATTGGGCCATCTCATCCCTCGCTCACAATGCACGACTGTGACCAAAGAATCTCACAATCAAAGAATTTGCAGGCTCATGAACAAAGAATTAAAAATGGTGAAACGCAAATTTGTCACTGATTTGAACCAAACCAATGGCATGCCTTGATAGAACAGACCCTGCTGAGCAAAACCGACCCTCATTTGTGTCCCTAGCCCACCCTGAGCTGAGATATTAGTGTTTTTAGGTCGCGATGCAAGATTGCGATCAAAGAATCTCACGATCAAAGAATTTGCAGGCTCGCGATCAAAGATCAATAACGAGCCACAAATTAGATTTTAAAAGCTTATAACTCTATTTTTGGACTGATTTGGATGAAACCAAAGGCATGGCTCAATAGATCGGAGCCCCCTTGGTAAAACCCATCCAAGTTTTACTTCAGAATTGACCCCTGAGCCTAGATATTTGTGTTTTTCTGATCGGAAATTAAAAAACAAGATGGCGGACCTTGCGATCAAAGAATTTTGAAAATTCTTGGGGACAAAGATTCTTGAACTGGGAGGCTGCAAATTCTTTGATCACCAGGTGGGACAAGATGGCCAGAACCCCATTCTTTGTTTGCAAAACATACATATAAATTTTCCCATTTATTTATAATGGGAACTTAAAAGTGGCATAACTTTTGAATGTCTTAATATTTTTCACCAAATGAAAAGCAGCATGTCTGGCCACCAAAGCTCTTTCAAACGAGCTATCTTTTCCAGAGCAGCACACCACACGATCTGCTGTGCAGGGCCACATTCAAAACCCCAAAAGCTGCCTCCAAAAACGGATAATTTTGCATTTTTCAATGTTTTCGTACACAAAGACTGTAAGTCTGACTGAAACAGAATTTGGCAAATCAAGATATCTACCATGCCCCTACCACACATTCCAAATTTCAGGCAAATCCGTTGAATGGGTCCAAAGTTATTAACGCACAAACTTTTGACTCTAGTATGTAAGTGACCGCTGAACCCTAACTATAGTGGCGCGACTGTGCCACTGTAATATATATATATATATATATATATATATATATATATATATATATATTTATAAAATGGCAAGAAAAAATCTAGAAATCTCATTGATCAAGACAGATCAGCTGACTGCACATTAATTCTCTGTATACACACAGTCATCCTGGTCCTAAACCACATTAAACAATGAGCAGATCAGTCCTCCACAACCAGAACTATCTTCCATCAGTCTCCCTACAACCAGAACTGATCTTCCACCACAAACATGGCCACTACCTTTACACTGTAGAAACCTTCAACTGGGCCCTAAAATTTAAATTATCTTAAATGAACACTAAAACAAATTAATTAAATGTTGTTTACCAGATCGTTACACTCTCCTTGCACACATAAACAAATTAGAAACATTGGGCTGGATATTCAAACTGCGCCATTCTGAGGCGCAAGCCCTTGCGCTGCGCAAAATAGTTGCACAGGGGTGTGGCCGGGGTGATATTCAAAGGAGTTGCACTATTGAGCAACTCCTTTGAAAATCACCCCCCAGCCACAGCCACTGTGCATGGCGCAGTGGAACCTGGCCCCACCGCAAGTTGTCAGAGTGGAGATTCAACGGCGGTATGCTAGTACCATTAAGGCGCCGCGCGCGAAAATCACGATATTCAAAAGGTGACATGCAAATGGGGCCATAATTCATATAAGGCACAGGGGGCCATTTGCATCTGATTATGGCCCCATTTGCATGCCATTGGCATGTAGGTGCGCCCGATCCCGAGGACTTGCACCTGGCGCCCCTGCCAGGCAGGCAGCCGACGGGGGACCGACGCACCCTGTAGCTCCGACCACGCGGCAGCAGGTGGCTCCCCACCTCCCCTCCCGTACATATCCCTGCTGGTCCAGTGGACCGGAATGCCCGATCGCTGGCGGTATGTTCATAACTCCCCTCCCGTTCACATCCCTGGTGGTCCAGTGGACCAAATGCCCGATCACGGCAGAAAGTAAACTGAACCCCCGAACATCTCCCTTGTGCCCGATCATGGGCAGAAAGTAAACTGAACCCCCGAACATCTCCCTTGTGCCAATCGCGGGCAGAAAGTAAACTGAACCCCCGAACATCTCCCTTGTGCCCGATCGTGGGCAGAAAGGTAAACTGAACCCCCGAACATCTCCCTTGTGCCCAATCGTGGGCAGTAAGTAAATTGAACCCCCAAACATCTCCTGGTGGCTAGTGTCCCCCACCCACCACCCACAGCCCCACCACCCCCGCTTCGCCCGGCGGCGGTAAGATCCCATCGTCTGTCGCCGCCCCGCCGAGCTGATTGCCCGGGAGACGCCTTGCGAGTCAAGAGCCATCGGGCGCAGAGCTCATACCGCACATGACAGTCCAGATTTGTGACTGACTGTCATGTACGGTATGGCTGCATGCCCATTGGCTCTTGCTCTGCACCAACGGGCGTAGCAGTTCACCGGCAGTCAGTCGGCGGAGCAGCGGGCGGCAGGCGGTGGGATGCTGCCGCCGCCGCCGCCGGGGTTTAATTTACTTTCTGCCCGCGATCGGGCATTTCGGTCCACTGGACCACCAGGGATGTGGAACGGGAGGGGAGAGTTATTAAACATACCGCCCGCGATTGGGCATTTCGTCCACTGGACCACCAGGATGTGAACGGGAGGGGGAGTTATTAAACATACTTTCGTCCACTGGACCACCAGGGATGTGAATGGGAGGGGGCTACATTGATGCCCGCGATCGGGCTGGTGGGGAGTACACTATGCCCGCGATCGGGCCATGGGGGGCACAGGGACTGAGTTGGGGCCAGCCACAGGTGGCAGCTGCTGTGTTGCGCCCTCCATACAGCAGCTCACCTGTGGGTGGCCCTCGACTTAAGCCCTTTTTGGGCTCAAAGTCCTTCAGGGCGAGGTTGGGGTTGCACCTGCACAACTCTGCACAGCCCGGCTGAATATCGGGCTGTGCAGTTTATGCATGGTTCCTCCCCCTCCAGTTGAGCATGCATTCATTTGCATTGCGCTGTTGCTCAGCCTGTTTTCAGTGGCGCAACTGCCTCCTGCTGAATATCGCAGAATGGCGCAATTTAGGACTTGCGCATGCGCAACCCTGTTGCGCATGGCGCAACCCTTTTGAATATCTGGCCCATTAAGTATTGTTAATAGCTTTCATTACAACTGCTTGTTTGCTAACAGTGAAAAATTCCCCTTCTATCTTTACCTGCTCATCAGGGAAATCTCTTCTGCTTTCCCTGAGAAGTGAGATAACTGAGTCTCTGGCTCTAAAACAGGCTTTTGTTGTCTGTGTGTACAGTATGTTAGTAGAGGAACATTCTGCTAGTAGAACTGAGCAGAATTTTGAATCCCTGTATTCCATGGTAAACATTCCATGATAAACATTCCATTTCTTGAATGTGGGGAAACACAGAAGGAAAAAAAAAACAGAATGAAGAAAGTAAGCAATAATACTATATAAACAAAGAGAAAAGGTGGTAAATGACTCACCCTGCTGTTTATCTTTTAGGACAGAGTGAGCAGTTCATGATGCTGTCAGTGAGTGTGGACGTTTTGAACCATGCTCATGCTTGCAGCACTGGGGAACTGAGAAGTCTCTGTTATGGCTTCCTTTTAGTTTTGTCTACAGAGTGAGGAGAACGAAATAAAATAAGGGGGCTAGGTGTCATAATTAGAATGAGAAAAACAGCATTTGTGAATTGTTGTGGCTGGCAGGGGAATATGAAGCTTAAGTGGGCAGGGAGGCATACATTGTATAACACTACTTTAATATAGCACCAATAGGCGGAAGGACTATTTTATATTAAAAGCACAGATTCACTTACATTTTTACTCGTTTAAAAATGTGTTTAAAAATAAAAATACTGCTTCTAAAAATAAAGGGACATTTTATAAGCACAATAAGACACTCCAGGGTTGTGCATTATGGTGTGATAACTGCACTCCTAGGGATGACCGGCACTCGGCCTTCGGCCTCGTGCCTAACTACGCCCCTAGGAGTGCGGTTATCACACCATAATGCACACCCTCTCGTGTCTTATTGCTTACATATTTATTATATATTACCATGCAGATATAGTTAGGGTTGCATGGCCACTTCTATGTTAAACCCCAAATTTTGCACTTTAATAACTTTGCAACTCTTCATCTGATTTGCCTGACATTTTGCATGTGCCATCTGGTACCATAGATCTCTGGATCTGGCAAGTTTTGTTTAAGTCGGATGTGCAGTTGTGGAGCTGCAGAATGCCAAAAAATGTGAAAAAGACCATTTTTTTGGCAAATTCTTTGCTTGGGGCTACAGCCCAAATGGTTTGGAGGTTTGGTCTGAAATTGTCAGGGTATGTGGGGTCTGGGTCACTGATGTGTCTTTTAAAGGTTTGGTGAAAAAATATTAATCCGTTCAAAAGTTATTAAGTTTAAAGTTTCCATTATAGCCTGTTGGGGAACGGATCCGTATTACTTCCTGACATACATGATCCCGAAAATTATTTTACCGTATCGATTTCAAACACACATTTCCGTAATGTAAGACTCCGACATACCATTTCCGACTCTAAACCGAAATTGAACAACGGATGAAATCAGCAAATATTAGCTTTTTAAAATTAAAGACCCTATCACCAAACTGTCTTCATTTTAACATTCGTGCCTTGCCTTGCATTGAACAACAGGAAAGACATGACACCAAATATTCCTGGAATTAGCTTTTGAAATTAAAGACCCCTATCACCAAACTGTTCATGCTTTAATGATTTTAAAACATACTCACAAAGAAGCAGCATTGGGTGCTTAAGTTGGTTCTACATAATTAAAATCACTTTATTTCCAGTCCAAGTCGAGGTGTCTAGAGGGGTCGATTGTTCTCTTTATTAATAACAATTAAAACATTAAAAACAATATCAAACTATTTCCTTCAAATGAAGAGGTTGTGAGCAATTCCCCGAAGGAAGTCCACGCTTGCCATCTGTTCCCTCTTGCTCACCATAATCTTCAGCCTTTCCTCTCACAAGGCAAATTTCCGTTTCAGAGGAGATTTTGGCAATCCTCTGTTTACCTTTTCAATAATTGACTCTGTTGTCATTTGCTCTTTTCTTAGCTCGGACACAAACCGATTAAATCCTACGTGCGATGCACCTACAAGAGCTCCTTAGTCGCCTGTGCCACGCTTCTACCTTGTTTTAGCGGCATGGTATTTGACTAGGTAATTGATCATGAACGGACCAGAATTGGGAGGAAAAATAGGTGGCTTCGATGGAAGTGTTATTTCAGCATCTGTCTTCGCACACCCACCCAGGATGTAATTTTCCTCAACCATTCAGTGAGTTGTGCAGTGTTGTCTGGCATTATTTTTTCAGGTCAGTAAAACAATTTTAATGTCAGCAGGGGTAAGAATGCAAGAGCCACCAGATGCCGTAGTTTAAGTGCAAATTCAGGATCAGCGCCATACTGTGTGGCAAGTCCTAAATTTTGAATTTTAGCGCCACACTATCTGGCCAAGGTGAAACAAACATCCTTTATTAATGCTGTCTGGAAATTCTGACTTGCAAGCATTGACTGCCGTTTGCTCGAAGTCTGTGATTAAAAACTCTGGCGAAAGCACTAAACTTTCTTCATCAGACAGGTCTTGTAAGTCCTGAAAAAGCCTTTGGTAACACTGCTGTGATTTTGTAGACATTAATGCATAGACTAGTGGCACAATACGGCTGTTTTCTGCAGTGCCAACCGGGGCATGGACTGAATAGAGCTGCAGAAACATACTGGGCACAGTTCTGAAGGTACCGTCCATTAGCCAGTACTGTGCTTTGTGTAGGTGACTTATGTTTCTCTTGGTAGCAAAAATTATTATTTTGTCTTCACCACATGTTGACTCCCGGGCTAGCCATGGCTGCCCGCTCACTAGCCGGAGTTCATCAGGGACTCTAATTTTCTCCAATGTACGTGACTCTGCTGGAAGGTCGAGTCGTCTTGCCCTTTACTACCTGCTGCAGCGACTGCTGACAGGGCATGCTTTGCTCACTCTCAGGCAAACTTGTTGTTATAGCCTGAATAAGTTGGGCTGGGTGTCATGGGTGTCTAATGCTCTACGCTTCATAGATGCAATAGCACAAGCAATTGGTGCATCCGTTGCATCGGGAGCATGATTGTGCTCGGTGATTTCTAAGCTGATGCTGACCACCTACAAGAACGGTGGTTGCATGACCAAGACACTTCAAAGACTTACGACTTTGGCAGCACCAGTAATATTTATCCTCACGATTCCTTTCTTTAACAAGCAGGTAACCGGCAACACAGAGCTTATCATTACCGCGCTGGGACGGGACTATGCGGCAAACTTCGGGCCATGATTGCACAAGGAGGGGTGAGGCTAACAGACGAGGACTATAGATGAGTGACCAGTAATCAATTATGCAATTAAACAATGAAACCTTGTTTGCGATTTCTCAGCTGATGATGAGTGCGCTACTGATGCTGACACTTAATACATTGCTCAGGATTTGGAGCATTACGGAGCTGGAGCTTGCATTTGGAGTTTACCAGTGAGTAGTCCACCCACATTTATCAGGAATAAGCTTTTTAAAATTACATTCTCTGGTAAAATAAAAGTCTGCCATAAGCCGTTGCAAATCTCACGGCCCTCGCTGTCTCTGCTGTGTGCAAAGACCCCATCACCAAACTGTCTGCATTTTAACATTCGTGCCTTCATTTTTGGCAAATATGCTATTCGCTTTCACTCCACTGTTGTAAAATATAAAAATACAAAATGTGTCGGTGACTTAACAAACGGGAAACAGTACTGTCGATTAAAATCTCAGTCGAATCCGATCTGGACTTTTATTTTCGGAATTAGCGAGTCGGAATGCGACCTATTCCAAAAACATATGCCCGCCTGAAAGCCCTTTTGCTTTCACAATAGCACTTTGACTGCTGTAAATGGGTTGTGCACTTTTGTGTTTGCCGCCATCTTGTTTTCAGTTAGCAACGGCAATAAAACACTGTGATTTAAAAATGCTGCCCTTGGTAAACACCAACAGTTGTGTTTACCTAATCGGGGCCCGAGCAACACGATCCTGACATTATTTTTTCAAAATAGTGGGCGGAAATAGGTTTTTTATGTTTCAGCTGTCGGTACTGCTGCAATCTGCAGCACTTCTTTGTGAAACTACTGCAAATTGTGGCAATTTTTCGCAACTACCGGCACTGTTATAGAAAACTGCCACAAATTGCGCATTGTTTTGCAAAAATTGCCTCAGTTTGTGGCATTACCTCAATGGAAAAAAACATTGGCCCCTGTAAGAAGCTCAAAATCTTTTCTGGCCACTTTTGGGCCAAATTAAGGTCAGAATTGTGTTCTTGGTTTCGCTTAGGTAAACCACCTGTTGGTGTTTACCTATTAAAAGGAGTTTTTCTCATTTTACTACCTCTAAGGGGGCTGAGGCATCTGTTGTTTAATTAAAAGGTTTCTACCAACATTGGGGGTGTCCATTCCTCATGTCAGTGGTAGGAATACCCCCCCACTTGCCACTGTGGGACATTGAGTAGACCACTCCCAGGGTCCTGAAATTTTTATTTTTTTTAAATGCTTCTGCTGACATGGGGGTGCCCAGTCCCTGTGTCGGCAGTACAAATCTACCCCCGTCCGCCCCGCACCAGTGTTTTACACTGGGGAGCCTACTCCCAGTGTACTGAAATATTTATTTTTCTTTAAGAGTTTTTCTGCCAACATCAAGGTGCCCAAACACCATTTTGGCACTACCCGCCCGACAGTATGGGACACTGGGTAGCCCACTCCCAGTGTCCCCAGTTATGTGTTCCAGTTCCCACTACTGTGGGACACGGGGAGCCCACCTCCAATGTCCTGATATATATTTGTACCTGTAAAAAAAATATAAGAAAGTCCCTCAATGTCTTTTTTTTTTAAAACATGGAAAGAAGAAAATGGTCCCTCATCATCTAGTGCTAAATAGAAGTAGCTTGACTCAAGTAGATCTTTCTTTCTGTTGGTAACTTTCTGAAGGTTTTTGAGCTACCCTCAGTTAGGATCACATTCTAGGTACTTGTGTTACATTCTTGTGTGTTCTTTCTTCTGGCAGTAGTTCCTGAATTTGTTTAATGCAGTTGTTTTTGTTATTTTTATTGTGAGTTTGTGATTTATATTTCAACAGGCATTGCTAGGAACCTTCCGGAAGCTTCTGTTTCCCCCTTAGTTAGGATCAGTTTACAGCTAATTGTGTTTAAATACCTGTGTGTTCTCTCACATAGCAGCAGTGCTAAACAGAAGTAGCTTGGCTCAGGTAGATTTGTCTGTCTGTTGGTAGCTTTCTGGAGGTTTTTGAGCTACCCTCAGCTAGGATCACATTCCAGGTACCTGATCGTTACGGCTGCAGTAGGCGGAGCCTGCAGACGTTTTGCATGTACAAAAGGAGTGATGCCATGTTTTCTGTCCATGGAACTGACTGAAGGTGTAAATAGTCTCCTCCGACTTACCCTCCTCCAAGAAATGTTTTCCGCCGTAAAATAAATATGCTTCAAACAACATGAAATCTTGCTGTATTCTGACTATTGCAGTTAGGTCCTGCCTTTCAACTGCCCCGGAGAACAAAGAGTTAACTTTCCATGGCCAGCATGGAACGTTCAGCGCGAGCTTGGTTGAAGCCCCTGTCTGCTGTTGTTTAAACTCCAACCATTAGATTCTTTACTCCGCCTCACTGAACAGTCGCTCCGGAGATTTCTCCTTTGCTCGGTTCAAAAAAGTCGGTTAAAGTGTAATTTTTCGCTCGGTTTCAACGAATTTCTGCTACGAATCTGTCGGTTTAAGTCTCTGTCTGTGGTACCGTGAGTACTAGATAGGTTTTACATTTAGTTTCTGTGTGGAACTTGTAAATTTCGGATCGGTTCGGCTGAACCAATCAGTTTAGTTTAAAAAGTTTGTGAATTTACTTAGAGTGTGGTAACGGTTCGAATCGGTTCTAAAAACGGATTTCATTACGTTTTTTCCAAGACCCGTAACACAGTCAGGAGTCTTGCCTGGCAGATTGCCGAAAAAAGGGTAAGTTTTAGATAGGATTGGCCATGTCTGAGAAACCCAAGAAAAAAACCGGGCCCACTGGATTTCAACACTGCAGTGTATGTGGGGAAGCCTTTGCTAAGGCTGATCCCCACACCACCTGTGTTTTTTGTCTGGGGTTTGACCACCTTGATTCAGACTGCCAAATTTGTAAGAATTTTCCCAAAGCTACCCTGGTTAAGTTAGTAGGTAGACTGAGGGAAAGGGAGGCTGAGAAGTCCGCTGACCCAGATGACCAGCCCGGTTCGGTTCCGACCGAACCAGAAGGAGTGCCCTCTGACCAGGGTGAAACTTCTTCGGGCAAAAGGAGAGCCGATTCTGAGGAGTCGGTTCCGGTTAAAAGGAAGAGAAGAGATAAATCATCCAGTTCGGATCCAGAAATTCATAATCCGACCGCTGATGAGATAGCCAAAGTGATAAGAATCGTGCAATCGCTAACTTTGGTTCCGGCCAAACCGGCACCATCTGGCAGGGGATCGGTTCGGTCGGTTCCCCTGGTTCCGAATTACACTTCAGAAGAATTTTATGAACTGGAGGAGGAGGAGGAGGGAGAGTATGAGGATGATGATGGTGATTATGAAAGTCTGGATGTGCCTATTGATCTGGACATCTCCCCAGACAGACCTTCAGGTGTTTCTCCTCCTAGGCTTTCTGAGTCCCCTTCCCACTTTATGTTTTACAAAAAAGTGGCTGAAACCCTCCAGCTTCCAATGGAAGAAGCAGTAGAGGATCAGGAGGAGCCTGATTTTGTTGAAATAATGGACATCCCAGAGTCCAAGAGACTGTCTATTCCCCTCCATAATTCTTTTGGGAAACAGACAATTAAACTTCTAAAGACTCCTAACTCCATACCTCCTGTGGACAGACGAATGGACAAGAGGTACACCCTTTCAGGCACAGACACGGAGTTCCTTTCTCAGCAATGCAGCCATGTTGGGGGTAGTGCAGGCTTCTGCCTGTGATAAAGCAAATATTCCCTTGGCATCACACCCTCCAGATAAGGACTCCAGGAGGATTGATGCCATGGCAAAGAAGCAGTACATGGCAACATCTTTGGGACTCAGGCAGGCTAACTGTATGGCCTACACAGCTAGATACCAGAAGTCCAGAATGGACACTGTGCTGGCTCTGGCTAAACAGGCCCCTGACCAGCCTGCCAAGGAGCTGGAGCAGGTGGCTGCAGATGGGATTGAGGCATCCAAGGTGCAATTTCATGCTGCTGTGGACTTCAGTGATGTTTCATCTAGAGTCATGGCTACATCTGTGGCTCTTCGGAGGATGGCTTGGCTCAGATGTACTAGCCTATCACAGGATACCCAGGCTGAGGCCATGGATTTCCCAGTCATTGGTAATTCTCTGTTTGGGGAGCAGACAGAGAACTACATGAAAAAGATGGACGAGTACAGGACCACCTATAGGAGTGCTTAGGCCAAAGAAAGGCAAACCACTCCTCAAAGGCAGCAGTTCAGGGGCAGGGGCAGGCCTTTTCAAAGACCTTTTTACCAAGCCCAGGCCTCCTCTTCTTCCTATCCTCAGAAGGGGTTCTTCAGAGGGAGAGGCAGACGGGGAATGAGCAGGCCTGCTTCTACCCCTCAGCCTAAAGCCCCTGCCAAGCAGACACCCTGATGGGTCTGCCCGGGCCGATTCTCCAATACCTGTAGGGGGCAGACTGGCTTACTTTGTCCAGGACTGGAAGTCTCTGACATCAGACAAGTGGGTCCTGGAAGTAGTAAGCCAGGGACTGGTTCTCAGCTTCAAAAAATTTTCCAAGATGAGAACCAGATCCTTTCCACCTGCAAATCCATCAGAGATCCTTGCCCTAGAGGCAGAGGTTTCTTCCTCCTGGCTCTCAGAGCCATAGAAAGGGTTTCTACCCTACACAAGGGCAAATGATTGTACTCCAGGTACTTCCTAACCCCCTTAAAAACAGGAGAATGGCGGCCCATCCTGGATCTAAGATATCTGAACAAGCACCTTTTAAAACCAAAGTTCAAAATGGTGACTCTGGGAATAATTGTGCCCTCTCTAAGGCCAGGGGACTGGCTACCCTCCCTGGACCTCAAAGATGCCTATTTTCACATTCCCATCAGGTGCTTCCACAGAAAGTACCTCAGGTTCGAGTTGCCCTCAGGCCACTATCAGTTCAGAGCAATGCCCTTTGGCCTAACATCAGCCCCAAGGGTGTTCACAAAGTGCCTGGCAGTAGTGGTTGCTTTCCTAAGGAGAAAAAAGATCTCCATCTTTCCATACTTGGATGACTGGCTCATAGTGGGTCAGTCTCCAGACCAAGTCAAGTCACATCTGCAAATAACTCAGCAAGTGCTCACTTCCTTAGGATTCCTAAACCTTCCAAAGTCAGTTCTCAAGCCAGTACAGCTCCTCACCTTCATAGGGGTGGAGCTGGATACAATAAGGGCAAGAGCCTTCCTTCCCCTGGATAGGGTAAGGACCCTTATGGAACTGGCCTCTTCATTCCCCTTCCAGGTGTCTCGACCAGCAAGGCATTTCCTGCAGCTTCTGGGCCTACATGGCAGCCTCTACAGCAGTGGTCCAGGAGCAAGATTTCAGATGAGGACATTCAGTTCCACTTAAGAGCCTTCTGGTCCCAAAGAAAGGATTCCCTTACCAAACTAATCCCAGTGACTCAAACCCTGATCCAGGCTTTGCAATGGTGGCAGGATCAGGACAATTTGAGACAAGGAGTTCCTTTTGTCACTCAGTCTCATTCATTGATACTCACCACAGATGCCTCCCTGCTGGGCTGGGGAGCCCACCTGGGGGATCTTACCACCCAAGGGCTGTGTTCACCTCAAGAATCTTTGCTTCACATCAATCTCTTGGAACTCAGAGCAGTGTTTCTGGCACTGCAAGCCCTTTCCAAAGCTGTACAGAACAAGGTGGTCCAGATCAGAACAGACAATACCACCACAATGTGGTACATCAACAAGCAAGGAGGCACTCAATCTACGGCCTTGTGCACTGAAGCAATGAAGTTGTGGTCCCTGGCCTATTCCCTGCAAACCTCTCTGCTAGCAGTTCACCTCCCAGGGAAGGACAATGTCCTAGCAGATGCTGTCAGTAGGATATCCCAGGGCCATCACAAATGGACCCTAGATCCCCTAGTTTTGAAAGTGATTTTCTCGAGATGGGGCGCTCCACAGATAGATCTTTTTGCAGCCCCAGACAATCACCAACTTCTTCTCTTTTGTTGCAGACTGCCAGTCTTGGGCTCAGTCCCCCTGGATGCTCTGATTCTGAATTGGGAAGGGAAATTTCTGTATGCTTTTCCCCCTTCCTCTCCTGTTCAAAGTGTTAGTCAAGATCAGGTCACAACCATGCAAAGTGATTCTGATTGCTCCAGACTGGGCCAGACAGCCCTGGTACCCCCTGTTGCTGTCCTTAGCAGTCCACCTTCTCCTGTCTCTTCCCAGGAATTACAACCTATTGACATCCTTCCAAGGGAGGATTTGGTATCCGAACCTGAAGTCTCTCAATCTCAAGGCATGGCTCTTGAAGAGTTAGAGTTTGCTGATCTGCACCTTTCTCAAGGGGTTCTGGATACCCTTAAGGCTTCTCGAAAGCCTTCCACCAGAAAGACTTACAACTCCAAATGGAAAAGGTTCACTATTTGGTGCTCTAATAAGCATATTTCTCAGAATCTGCTGGGTTGCCTGATTCTGGACTATATTGTCCATCGTAATGGCTTAGGACTTAGGCCAGCTACTTAAGTGCATTTGGCAGCTGTTTCTGCCTTCTTGTCAGTAAGCAAGCCCTCTCCTCTGTCAGCCCATCCTGTGTTTTGTAAGTTCTTCAAGGGATTGCTGCACCAATCCCCCTTTAGGGACCCTGCTCCTGCTTGGGACCTTAATGTTTGCATTCTCAGCTTATGCAACCCCCTTTGAGCCTTCTGCAGAGCTTAAGTACTTGACTTGGAAAACTGTGTTTTGGTAGCCATTACCTCTGCCAGGCGTATCAGTGAATTGCAAGCCCTGTCAGTGGAGCCGGATTTCATCTCTTTCCATAGAGATAAAGTTAAGAACTAACAGGAAGTTTTTGCCTAAGGTGGTTTCAGATTTCCACCTTAATCAGTCTATGTCTCTCCCTGTTTTCTTCACTGACCATTCCTCCTCTGGAGAAAGGAGGCTGCACAGCTTGGATGTTAAAACGACCCTCAGCTACTACATAGAGTGCACCAAGGGTCACAGGTTTGAGTCCCTCCATTTGTTCCTCACATATGGAGAGGTCGGTAAGGGCAAACCTGCCACTAAGAGATCTATTGCCAGGTGGATTGTTTCTTGTATACAATTCTGCTATGAAAAACTGGGTAGAACCCCACTCTCAGGCCTGAGGGCTCACTCTACTAGAGGTACAGCTGCTTCCCTGGCTGCTGCCAGGAATATTCCTATCTTAGAAATTTGTCAAGCAGCCACCTGGAGAACAGTCCATACATTCACCAAGCATTACTCTCTGGATATCCAGGCTAGGAGTGATGCTCGGTTTGGCACAGCAGTACTTCAGAGCCTATTCCCAAAGTAGGTTCTGTCCCTCCTCCATGGAGGTACTGCTTGGTAGTCTGCAATAGTCAGAATACAGCAAGACTTCATGTTGTTTGAAGAAAAAATTACTCACCTTAGTAATGTTGTTTCTTCTAATGGAGTCTTGCTGTATTCTGACCTCTCCACCTCCCTCTCAGAACCTGGTTTTTGGGATGTGGGTGGCAGAACAGTGTTGGAACCTAGGGGTGCCCTTTTTCATCCTCCTTTACTTTGGGTATGTGTTTTGTTTTTGGGTTTCTGACTTGAGTCTTTGCTTTGAAACCAAAAAACCCTTTTTAATAAATTTGGTTGCCAGTTGACTAGTGTGAGTTTTACAGTTTCCACACAGAACTTCTAGTGAGTATTGCTCGTAAAGATCTGATGGTTGGAGTTTAAACAACAGCAGACAGGGGCTTCAACCGAGCTTGTGCTGAACTTCCATGCTGGCCATGGAAAGTTAACTCTTTGTTCTCCGGGGCAGTTGAAAGGCAGGACCTAACTGCAATAGTCAGAATACAGCAAGACTCCATTAGAAGAAACAACATTACTAAGGTGAGTAATTTTTCTTTCATGTTAGTCAATGGTTGCAGGGTACTATTTTCTTTCTTAAATGGGTGGTACAAGAACTGGAACTTGAGTAGTGGGAGGCAGCATTGCTTTTTTGGGGGGAGTAAGATCCACCTCACCTCCCGCTGAGAAGCTCCTAAAGATCCACCCCCACCTTTTTTTCATGTGGGAAGGGCATGAGGTGGATCTATCATGTTAAAACAAGACTCACTAGTTTGGGATCTGGACCAAGGAACAGAACATGTCTGTGGAGTCCCTGCATTTTGTTAAGGACTAGGAGAACAGAAGTACTTAATGCGTTCAAACTGACTTAAAAACCCTTGGAACAAATGATTATCAGAGTCACCTGGTGTCTCAAAAGGAAAGACTAAGAAGTGCCTGAAACTACAGCTTCCAGGAAAATAGACAGCTTTCAGGTATTTCTTAAACATTTATATACTAAAAATAAAGTTCAGCTTTTGAGATTAACAATATTTGTTTACCATAATCTATAACATATATATAGTCTTTTTAATAGTTTCAAAACCTTAAAAGCATTGGTATTAGTAATGCATTTAGAAATGTATTTTTTAATTGTCTTTACAGATAAATCATGCAGGTTCATGTGACGGCACATGTTTTGGGTGGGGGGGTTCAAATTATTTTAATCATGGGCACAGTACTTGGTAAACACAGCTTTTGATGAAGTGTATTTTTTTTTTAAGTTTGAGAAGTGGAGTTGCCTTGTACATGTTAAAAATACCAGCTGCAATTAACAACTGCTTGTAGAAACAAAATGCTTTTTTTTTTCCTACTTACTTTTTTCCTGGTTCAGTTTATATCAATGAAAAGAAAGACTGGAACAACTATCAGAGCCACCATCCCCCGGACAGGCTATTTATCACTCATTTAAAATAACACAAATGTAGTTTCACATTTTTACCTTGAGGGAAGCAAGAAGATGAACCAGCATGGTTAACAAATACATTCATTGACACCTGTGAATGAATGGGGAGGGGGAGTTTTTTCTAACAGTCCTGGTGAGTTTATACTCCTTGGAACCTGTTATTCAGATTTTTTTTATTGCATCTTGTCCAAGGCAATCTTCCCAGAGTGTAGTTTGCTCTATTGTTTAATATCTCCAGTGCAGGCCAGTGTATTGTTACATTTTTTGTTTCAAATTAACCATAGATATCATGGCAGCCAAAGGAGATACACTTTGAGTCTTAGGGTATGTACAGCATAATTAACAGAAAAACAATAAAGTGGAGCACCAGGCAATTTACTGTGGTGCTCATTTTGACAAAAAGTAACAGAGGAAGTGGTAAGAGCATCCACAAAAATCAGAGAGCACAGGACTTTGATGAAAAAATGAAGTCCTTTTATTTAAATACAAAACGGCATATTACATGTGCACAAAGTTCCAAAATAAGCGGTAAAGCTGTACCAACACTAACGCTTCCCTGACCACTGTCAGGCATCATCACATTGAATATAAAACATCACAACAGTGCTCCATATAAATAGTAATTAAATTACATGTTACTAATTATTTCTAACCAATCATGAACTAAAAACAATTTAGTTTTATTATTAAAAACAGTTTTCAGTAAACAACTCTAGTAACCATTAATTCAGACTTGAAATAGCAGCAAGGTTTGTGTAGAACTTTAAACTGCACATTTAAATCACACTGTTGTCCTTTACATGGGTTACCATGCTCATATATTGCTAGTTGTATCACCTAATTTTATTTCATATTGCTACCTCATATTTCATTTAAATATTTCTGGCCTACGATCCATATAAAAAATCAAAAACTGTGAATAGAGAAAACAGAGGAAAAAGAGGGTGCAACTACAGCAAATGTCTTGAGCTGACTATTTGTTGTGAGGTTTGGATAAAAAACTATGGGCCAGATATTCAAACCTTTGCACCTGGCGCAAATCCATAGCGCTGGAATAGCACTGGTTTTGTGCGAGGCTGCAATATTGAAAAGCCCTATTAGTGCGGGCCTGTGATGATAGCCGACACTATAGGTAATTGTATGCAGGGCGTGGACAGGAGAGCTCCCCATGAATGCCAGCAGCGTGGCATATTCAAATGTATAGTGCTGCGCTAGTCATTAGTGCGACCTGTAGCACTGTGCTAGATACCACCAGGAAAAGCTGGCTGTAATGAGGTGGTGCCCCCCATGATTCCTGACCCCGCTCCGCATAAAATATACGACCTATCACTGGTAGTCTAGTGGTCCCCACCCCCGCATGAACCTCGACCTGGTTTGCTTAAGATAAAGATCTTTTCGGTAGTCTAGTGGTCTCTCACTAACTTACCTAGACCATCAGAAGCCATTCCTGCACTGGATGCAGAACCCTTCTGTTGGTGATTTTCAAACAACATGAAGTCTTGCAGTATTCTGACATATTGCAGTGATTCCCAACCTTTGAACTGCCCTGGAGAACAAACCGTTAACTTTCTATGCAGGGCATAGAATGTTGAGCTCGAGCTTGGTTGAAGTCTCTGTCTGGAGTGTTTCAAACTCAAACCTTCAGATTCTTTACTCCGCCTCACTGAACGGTCACTCCAGAGATTTCTCCTTCAGCTTGGTTCGAAAGTCGGTTAAAGTTTCAGTTTTCGTCATTTTTTTAAACCGAAAAAGTTATCCACATAGTCGGTACAGTCTCTGTCTATGGTGCCGTGAGTACTAGATAGGAATCGTTCTGTTTTTCTGTGTGGAACTTGAAAAAGTGTGGCTCGTTGGCTGAACAACCCATTTGATAGAGAAATCTTGTGTTTTGTGTTTTACTTAGTGTTGGTTACGGTTCTTATCGGTTCTAAAAACATGTTTTTGTACATTTTTCCAATACCCGTGCGACAGGTTAGGAACAATAAGAGAAGTCTTGCTAGCAGTTGCCATAAAAAGGGTAAGTTGGTTAGGTTGGTCATGTCTGAGAAACCCAAGAAAAAAACTGGGCCCACAGGGTGTCAACACTGAGTGAGTGAGTGTGGGAAGGTCTTTGTTAAGGCCGATCCCCAGACCACCTGTGTTTATTGTCTGGGGTTTGACCACCTCGATTCAGACTGCCAAATATGTAAAAACTTTCCCAAATCTACCCTTGAGAAGAGATTAGGTAGACTGAGGGAAAAGGAGGCCGAGAAGTCCGCTAACCTGGATGGCCAGCCCGGTTCGGTTCCGACCAAACCAGAAGGAGTGCCCTCTGACCAGGGCAATACTACTTCGAGCAAAAGGAGAGCCGATTCCGAGGGATCGGTTCTGACAAAAAGAAAACGAAGACTAATCGGCCGTTCGGATCCAGAGGTTCATGTTCAGACCATCGAAGATAGCCAGAGTGATTCAGATTGTGAATCACTCTGTCCGGGTTCCTACTGATCCAGCTCCTTCTGGCAGGGGTTCGTTCGGTTGGTTCCCCAGTTCAAGATTATACCTTGAAGATTTTTATGAACCGGAATTTGAAGAGGAAGGGGAATTTGAGGATGATGATCCCTTAAGATGGAGAAAGCACCGGGGCCGGATAAATTACATCCCAGAGTGCTGAAGGAACGTGCGGATGTCCTGGTGAAACCCCTGGTGGAGCTTTTCACCATCTCTCTGAGGACAGGGTGGGTGCCCCAGGACTGGAAGGTGTCGCATATAGTGCCTATCCACAAGGGGGGATCAAGAGAGGTGGCAGAAAACTACAGGCCTGTCAGCCTGACATCGGTGGTGGGCAAGGTGATGGAGGGCATTGTCAAGGAGAGGTTAGGAGGGGACCTGGAAAAGTCAGAGTGCCTGGACGATAGACAGCATGGATTCATCCTGGGGAAATCATGTCAGACAAACCTTGTGGAGTTCTATGACTGGGTGACGAGTGCCTTGGACCTGGGTAGACCAGTGGGCGTCCTCTTTCTAGACTTCAGCAAGGCATTTGACTCTGTTCCTACATGGGCCTGTTGGATAAGCTGGGAGAAATGGGGTGGGAACCAGATGATCAGATGGATAGGCAGGTGGCTCAGGACGGACCCAGAGGTACGTGGTTAGTGGGATAGTCTCATCCCAAGGAGGGTCATGGTGGGGTCCCACAGGGATCAGCCTGGGCCCCTCCTGTTCAATGCCTAGTCTCTGACATAAGGACAGGAATCAGGAGGTGAGATAAGTCTCTTTGCGGATGACTCAAGACTGGGGCAGTGGTGGATGGGGAGATGGGGAGGTGGCCCTACAGGGGACCTGGAAGCTCTGGAAAGATGGTCTAGAAAGTGGAAGCTGAGGTTCAATGCAGGGAAATGCAAGGTACTCCACCTGGGGCAGAAACCCAGGCCAAGTGTACACCCTGGAGGATGCTACAAGTCTCGATGGCTGAGAGGGACCTGGGGGTGGTGGTGGATGTCAAGATGAACAACTCGGGAGACTTATAGGAGGGCAGCAGCCAAGGCCAACAGGATGCTGGGGTGCATCATAGGGGGATCACCTCCAGAAGGAGGAAGTGATACTCCCTCTGTATAACTGTTGAGGCCACACCTTGAGTACTGCATGCAGTTTTGGAGGCCACACTTAAAGAGGGACATTAAACTCCTGGAGGGGTCCAGAGGAGGGCAACCAAATGATTTGGGGCTTGGGGGACAGGACCGAGAGAGAGGCTCAGAGCTAAATATGTACACATTGGAAGAGAGAAGGACCGGGGTGACATGATAGAGGTCTTCAGGTACATGAAGAGGGTAAATAGGGGAGGAACAGTCAGGGTGCTTCGAAGGAAGAAGGATGGGGCCACTAGAGGGCATGGGTGGAAGCTGGAGGGGGGAAGATTCAGGAGAGAAAGGAGGAGGTGCTACTTCACTGAGAGGGTAGTGGAGCCATGGAATGCGCTGCCTAGGGGGCTGGTGGAGGCAGAGATGGTGGATGGGTTCAAGAGGGGGTGGGACAAGTACAGGAAAGGGTTCTGGAAGCAAAATCCAATGCAGCAAGAATATCCAGAACTGGGAAGGGAGAAGCCAGAGAAGACGAGGGGGGCAGCAAGGTCAGCACTCAGGGTGGGGCTGACCAATTGAGCAGACTCGAAAGACCATTAGGCCTATTCTGCTGGCATTTTAGTATGTTAGTATGATGGTGACAGTGAAGGTCTGGATGTGCCTGTGGAACTGGACACCGCCCAGACAGACCTTCAGGTGTTTCCCCACCTAGTCCCTTCTCACTTTATGTTCTACAGAAAGGTGGCTGAAACCCTCCAGCTTCCTATGGAGGAGGCTGTGGAAGATCAAGAGCCTGATTATGTAGAAATGATGGACATCCCAGAGTCCAGGAGACTGTTTATTCCCCTCCACAAATCTTTTGGGAAACAGCCACAAAAAATCCTGAAGTCTCCTAACACTATACCTCCTGTGGATAGAAGAGCGGACAAGCGCTATACACTTTCAGGCTTAGACACTGAGTTCTTATATCAGCAATGCAGCCATGTTGGGGTAGTGCAGTCTGCTGCCTTTGACGAGGCAAATATTCCCTTGGCTTCACTCCCCCTAGACAAGGACTCCGGGAAGATTGATGCCATGGCAAAGAAACAGTACATGGCATCTTCCTTGGGACTCAGGCAGGCAAATTACATGGCCTATGCAGCCAGGTACCAGATGTCCAGGTGGGACACTGTGTTGGCACTGGCTAAAGGTCTCCCCCAGCTAGCCAAGGAGCTGGAGGCGTGGCTGCAGATGGGATTGAGGCATCTAAGGTTCAGTTTCATGCTGCTGTGGACTCTAATGATGTGTCATCAAGAGTCATGGCTACATCTGTGGCTCTTGGAGGATGGCTTGGCTCAGATGTACTAGCCTCTCGTGAGGACACCCAGGCTAAGGCCATGGATTTTCCTGTAGTGGGTAATTCTGTTTGGGAGCAGACGAGAATTACATGAAGAAATGGATGAGTACAGGACCACTTACAGGAGTGCTCAGGCCAAGGAGAGGGCAGGCAACTTCTCAAATGCAGCAGTCTAGGGGCAGGGCAGGCCTTTTACAAGCACAGGCCTCTTCTTCCTTTTCTCAGAGGGGGTTCTTCAGAGGGAGAGGCAGAAGGGGGATGAGCAGGGCTGCATCCACTCCTCAGCCTAAAGCCCCTGCCAAGCAGACACCCTGATGGGGCTGCCCGGGTCAACTCTCCTATTCCAGTAGGGGGCAGGCTGGCTTACTTTGTCCAGGACTGGATGTCTATTACATCAGACAAGTGGGTCCTGGAAGTAGTAAGCCAGGGACTGGTTCTCAGCTTCAAAAAATTTCCAAAGATGAGAGCCAGATCTTTTCCACCTGCAAATCTCTCGGAAACCTTTGCCCTAGAGGCAGAGGATTCTTCTCTTCTAGCCTTAAGAGCCATAGAGAGAGTGCCTACCGTACACTGGGGCAAAGGACTGTACTCCAGGTACTTCCTGGCCCCAAAAAAGACAGGGGAGTGGCAACCCATCCTAGACCTAAGATATCTAAACAAACATCTTTTAAAACCAAAGTTCAAGATGGTAACTCTGGGAATAATCCTTCCCTCTCTAAGGCCAGGGGACTGGCTAGCCTCCCTGGACCTCAAAGATGCCTACTTTCACATTCCCATCAGGTGCTCCAAGAAAGTACCTCAGGTTCGAGTTGCCCTCAGGCCACTATCAGTTCAGAGCAATGCCCTTTGGCCTAACCTCAGCCCCAAGTTTTCACAAAGTGCTTGGCAGTAGTAGTGCCTTTCTAAGAAGGCAAAAGATTTCCATTTTTCCATATCTGGATGATTGGCTAATAGTGGGTCTGTCTCCAGACCAAGTCTAGTCTCACCTGCAAGTGACCCAGCAAGTGCTCACTTCTCTAGGATTTCTTCTCAACCTTCCCAAGTCAGTTCTCAAACCAGTCCAGCTTCTTACCTTTATAGGAGCAGAACTGGAAACACTCAGAGCAAGAGTCTTTCTTCCTCTAGAAAGGGCAAGAGTTCTTATAGAACTAGCCTCTTCCTTCAGCCTTCGGGTATCTCGACCAGCAAGGCATTTCCTCCAGCTTTTGGGCCACATGGCAGCTTCAACAGCAGTGGTCCAAGGGGCAAGATTCCAGATGAGGGATATTCAGTTCCACCTGAGAGCGTTTTGGTCTCAGAGGAAGGATTCCCTTACCAAACTGATCCCAGTGACTCTGACCTTGATCCAAGCCCTCCAATGGTGGCAGGATCAGGACAATTTAAGACAAGGTGTTCCTTTTGTTACTCAGCCTTGTTCAGTGATCCTTACCATGGACACTTCTCTTCTGGGCTGGGGAGCCCATCTGGGGTCCCTCACTGCCCAGGGGCTGTGTTTCCCCCCAAAGAATCCCTTCTTCATATCAGTCTCCTAGAGATCAGGGCAGTTTTTCTGGTCCTAAAAGCTTTCTCTCAGTCAGTACAGAACAAGGTGGTTCAGGTCAGAACGGACAACACCACCACCATGTGGTACATCAACAAGCAGGGAGGCACTCAGTCCACGGCCTTGTGCACAGAGCCATGAAGTTGTGGTCCCTGGCTTATTCCCTGCAAACCTCTCTGGTAGCAGTTCACCTTCCAGGGAAGGACAATGTGCTAGCAGATGCACTGAGCAAGATCTCTCAGGGCCATCATGAATGGTCCCTGGACCCTCAGGTGTTGAAAATGATTTTTTCAAGGTGGGGTACTCCCAGAGATAGATCTCTTTGCAGCCCCAGTCAATCACCAACTCCATCTCTTTTGTTACGGACCTCCAGTCTTGGGCTCAGTCCCCCTGGATGCCCTGATTCTGAATTGGGAACGGAAGTTTCTGTATGCCTCCCCCCCTTCCCACTCCTGTTCAAAGTTTTAGTCAAAATAAGGTCTCAACCTTGCAAGGTGATTCTGATTGCACCAGATTGGGCCAGACAGCCCTGGTACCCCCTGTTGCTGTCCCTAGCAGTCCATCTTCCCCTGTCTCCTCCCAGGAATTACAACCTGTTAACATCCTCTCAGGGGAGGATTTGATACCCCAATCTTCAGTCTCTCAATCTCAAGGCATGGCTCTTAAAGAGTTAGAGTTTGCAGATCTGCATCTTTCCCAAGAGGTTCTGGATATGCTCAAGGCTTCTTAAAAGCCCTCCTCCAGAAAGACTTATAACTGCAAATGGAAGAGATTCAGCATTTGGTGTTCTAAAGAAGCATATTTCTCCAGACACTGCTGGATTGCCTACGGTTCTGGACTATATGGTCCATCTTAATGGCCTAGGCCTCAGACCAGCAACTCTCAAGGTACTCTTGTCAGCTGTTTCTACGTTTTTGTCTGTGGGGAAGTCTCCCTTACTATCTTCTCATCCTGTGTTCTGTAAATTTTTTAAAGGATTGCTTCACACCAATCCTCCTTTTAGAGACCCTGCCCCTGCCTGGGATTTGAATGTTTGCATTGCTCAACTTATGCAACCCCTTTTTGAGCCTGTGTCTTCAGTAGAGCTTAAGTACTTGACTTGGAAAACTGTGTCCTTGGTAGCCATTACCTCTGCCAGGCGTATCAGTGAATTGCAAGCCCTGTCAGTGGAACCTGATTTTATCACATTTCACAGGAATAAAGTGGTCCTTAGAACCAATAGAAGGTTCTTGCCCAAAGTGGTTTCAGACTTCCATTTAAACCAGTCTGTGTCTCTTCCTGTTTTCTTCACTGATCATTCTTCCTCAGGAGAGAGGAGGCTACACAGTTTAAATGTTAAAAGAGCCCTTAGTTACTACATAGAGTGTACCAAGGGTCACAGGTTTGACTCCCTCCAGTTATTCCTCAATTATGAAGAAGTGGGAAAGGGCAAACCTGCCACTAAGAGATCTGTTGCCAGGTGGATTGTGTCTTGTATACAATTTTGCTATGAGAAACTGGGAAAAACTCCACCCTCAGGCCTGAGGGCTCATTCCACAAGAGGTACAGCTGCTGCCAGGGATATCCCGCTCTTAGAAATTTGTCAAGCAGCCACCTGGAAAACAGTCCATACCTTTACCAAGCATTACTCTCTGGATGTCCAGGCTAGTAGTGATGCTCGGTTTGGCACAGCAGTACTTCAGAGCCTATTCCCAAAGTAGGTTCTGTCCCTCCTCCATGGAGGTACTGCTTGGTAGTCTGCAATATGTCAGAATACAGCAAGACTTCATGTTGTTTTAAGAAAAAATTACTCACCTTAGTAATTATGTTTCTTCTAATGGTCTTGCTATATTCTGACCTCCCTCCTGCCTCCCTCTCAGAACCTGTCTTTGGGAAGTGGGTGGGCAGGTGCAGTGTGCACCCCAGGGTGTTTTTGTTTGCACCCTTCTCCTTTTGTTTAGGTGCTGATTTATTACTGTTATTTGTATTACATTAGTTTTTGGTTTTTGGGTTTCCTGACTTGAGTCTTCCTTGGAATCAAAACCTTTTCTCCAGTTGGCTAGTCGAATTTTACAATTTCCACATAGAATTTTAGTTAGTTGGGCTCGTAAGAATCTAACAGTTTGAGTTTGAAACACTCCAGATACTTCAACCGAGCTCGAGCTCAACATTCTATGCCCTGCATAGAAAGTTAACTCTTTGTTCTCCGGGGCAGTTCAAAGGTTGGGAATCACTGCAATATGTCAGAATACAGCAAGACTCCATTAGAAGAAACATAATTACTAAGGTGAGTAATTTTTTCATACTTTTTATTCTGCACATCATCTTGCATATTCATGTATTGATCTATTACTTACTCAAAAAAAGTACTTGTATAAAATAACATGGTGTGATATCCTTCCAATTATACAATCAGACCATGCCCCCATGCTGCTTCTGTTTTGTTTGGGCTCCTCACCTAAAATATCATTATGGCAGATTAATTCTTCTCTTTTAAATTATACAGATTTTAAAGAAATAATTACTAAACATATCCAGAAAATCTATAACTTAAATGCACCTAGCCAGGTATCATAATCCCTAATCTGGGACACATTGAAGGCTATTATTCAGGGCCACATTATAGGTATTGCCTCAGTGAAGCACAAGCAGTCTAAAGTGATTATTGAAAAATGTAAAAGTAAAATAAAGGAATTAGAAGGTCTTCGTAAAGTTGGTCCCACACAGAACATAGTTATTAAAGAATTAGAACAGGCTCAGAAAAGAGCTTAATGAAAAAATGGACTATCAAGCAGAAGGTTATTTACGCTATCCCAGTCATAAATACTATGAGGTGGGAGGGAAAGCTATTAAATTATTAGCCTATGGACTCAGAAAGATGGAAGCTGACAGAACCATTGCTAAACTCCAAGACCCCCACAATCTGGACATATTGCGAGTTACTCCAGAAGGGACTGTGAATAGTTTTTGGAAATTTTATTCAGATCTGTATGCTGAATCCAGAGACCCAGCTGAGACAAAAGTACAAGTGACTAGGTTTTTAGCCCCCCCCCAATTACCAATTCTCTCAGAAGAAGTTTAAAATCTGCTTGATAAACCTACCGAGCAGATGGAAATACAACAAGCCATAGATAGCATCCTTACAAACAAGGCACCGGGACCGGGTAGTTTTAACACACTTTTTTATAAAACTTTTAAAGAACCTCTGGTGCCTATCCTGCAGAAGGTATTTAATGCATGTATGGAAGATGGAAGTGTCCCAGACTCATGACATGAATCTCTGATTTCTGCATTACCAAAACCTGGAAAGGGAAAAACTCACTGTGTCTCTTATCAGCTTATCTCCCTTTTAAATCAAGATTTACACATTTTTACCAAAGTCCTAGCTAACAGATTACAAAAAGTAATAGGTTCTGTAATTTATCCAGACCAAACTGGTTTCATACCAGGCAGACATTTAACTAGTAATATACAGAGAATCCTTAATATCAAATCCCATCCAGGACCAGAGCACATAACTCAGATGGCACTATTTATAGATGCAAAAACAGCATTTGATCACCTTAATTTGACTTTTTTACAGGAAACTATGAAAGTAATGGGCTTTGGAGAGCAATTCCTATCATGGATTCAGATGTTGTATGACTGCCCTACTGCCAGGGTCAGGGTAAATGTTACTCTTTCAGACTCCTTTAATATCCATTGGGGCACTAGACAGGGGTATGGCACCAATACAGCGACCTACGTCGCTGTCAACAAAATCGACAGTTTGCCGAAAGGTCACTGTGTTGTTGCACCTGAGACAGGGCACACTGTCTCCTGTCCTGCACCTCCTGAATCAACTCTGACTTGGAGTTGATAATCATTAATAAGGGGTGTGTGGGGAAAGAGTCCCTGCATGGGGGTTGGGGCAAAACCCCTATTAAAAAAGGACTGGGGAAACAATCAGGATTTATGTTGGAAGCATGGTCTCAGATCGAGCACCCCACATCGACTCCGCCACAGCGACACACCAACCTGACCACAGCCACAGCACCCGGCAAAGCACAACGATGTACCACCCACAGTGGCAACAGGTGCTGCTGCCTCTCTGTGTGTCCATGGTGTGGGTTCTGATGTTGGGTTATGGTCTGCCCATTGTGTTTCTCTGTGTGCTGAGCCACCCATCCCTGCCAGTCATTGCTGCAGTGCTTGTCTCTGTGGTTGCTACCTCTGCCCAGCGTATCCCATTGTAGTATGTCCATTGTTGCCATAGTGCTGGGGGGGGGGTTGTCAATCACCGTCTCGCTCTCCAGGAGTCCATACATAGTGTGCCATTCTGTGCACAGTAGTGGTGGTGGCGGTCTGGGTGTGCAGTGCGGTGCCTTCCATCGCTGGTATCTCCATCGAGCAGGTGTGCATTGGGGCTAGCTATGGCGTTGTGCTGTTGTTGTGTGTGAGGGATGTCGCCAGTTGCCGTTGTTCTACTGTGGTGCTTCCTTTATGTTGACTGCAACTAGCTATTGACATAAATCCATCACTATGAGACTGGCCAACAAAAGTGTTGTCGAACCAGAATCATAGATCCCTAGACAGGGCTTCTCCTGTCACCGCTTTTGTTTAGTCCTCAGAATGGACCCTCTAGCAGCAGCAGTTTGCGCAGGACTCAAATGGAGGAGGCAGTATGGCACAGTGATTTATGGCTCTGAGCTGCAAATCTGGAGACCTGGGTTTGAATCACAGCCCCACTTGCATACTGTGTGACCCTGAGCAAGTCACTTAACTTCCTTGTGCTCCCAGGTTGCACCTGTAAACACGCTTTCAGCTTAGAGTGTCTCACTTGGTTAAATAATTTGAAAAACAAAATGACCAGGGTATTGTCATAGGGCATGGTTGACAACCATATCTCCAATTGCACAGATGATATGCTATTAAATTTTCAAAATCCTCAACTTTCACTGCCACCTTTGATTGATATAATCCAAAAGTTTAGAAAAGTGTCTGGATTTACAATGAACCCTAACAAAGCCAGAGGGATGATCATATCTGGCACACTATCAGCATCGTTTCAAGCCACCCTTCCTTTTAAATGGGTGTGTGAGAAGGTCTGATGTTTAGGAGTGCAAATTCCTATGAACCTTAAAGACCTATATACTGCTAATTACCTACCTCTACAATAACAGGTCTTTGCAGACCTACTGTACACGGTTGGCCATCTTTACCATTAGCTTTTACTGCTAAACTAGAAATCTTAAAGCGTAATATTTTACCATTTTTCTTTACCTTTATTCAACCTTGCGATTCCAGTTCCTATTGTGGACTGGAAGGAACTTCATGAGACATTTGGCTAAATTCATATGGGTGGGGAGCAGGCCTAGAATCTGCTGGTCATTTCTTACACAACCTGAAACTGAACAGGGTATGGGTCTCCCATGTTTCAAAACATATTACAAAGTAGCACAACTCTGGACCCTGCTAGATATCATTAGAGATTCCCCGAATAATGGGTGGACCCCTCTTGATCACAGGGCACACATATACATTCCATTTTAGAAAAAGGGATTTGAAAATAACCAAATCTGATTGACTGGCATAGGGTACATTAATTTACAGTGACAGCCCTGTAAGTAAAAGGTACCAGCAATGCCAACCCTGACAGCCTCGTCAATAGTATCATTGTGCCCAGCCTGCTTCGTGATTGGCTGAAGCAGTGGGCACACAATTCAAACTGCTGCCATTTTTTTTAAACACTTAGTGAGTGACTTATGCCGCCCCCCCCACCACCACAACCATAAAAAAAATAGCATTCATGGAGCAAAACTTTTGCAATGTATGAAAGTGCAGGAACAAAATAGCAATTTTCCAAACTGTGCTTACTTTCAAATTTGTCTCTCTCCTCGCTCTTGTCTGGTGTCCATTCTTCAGATGCTGCCCATATGCGCTGCCGCATAACGAGTGGCTCCCGCTCCAAAACCCGCTTGGTTTACTGTTTTTATCCCTCTAAGTATCCACAGCTCAGATTCACAACTGGGGGAACAAAATGATGGGGGATGTGGGGATTTATGTACCAAAGAAGCACCATGAACTCTGCTGCTTAATGAGCGGCTCCTGCTCCACGACTCGGCAGACCGCCACCACCTCTCCTTGCTCCAACAGACTCTGCGGACAACTGCCACAACCACTTCTCTTAAAAATTCCATGAATAACAAACATAGCAAACATTTAGCAAAACAAATTAATTCCTGTGACGGCGGTAGTGGCAGGGAGGGGGGCCTCATTACACCCTTGGGCAGTCTGTTGCTAGCCTTGCTTGCAGAGCAGAAAGCAGCTAACTAAAAGAAGCTACATTTTTTTCTTAATTTAACACTTATATCTCAGCAGGAGTCAGTGTCTTTTGAGAAAAAGAAAGAAAGTCAGTGTGTGTTCTGTGCTGTGAAGGGTACTGTATCAACTTACTTTGCTAAACCAGTAGGAGGAGAGAGAGCTTAAATGGGTGTGTGGCTTAGACACTATAAAAGCAGGTGACTCAAATTACAACTTCCTGTTGCTTGCCTTGCTTGTAGATCAGAAAGCAGCTAACTAAAAGAAGCTACATTTGCGTTTACGCGTGTCTGCTGTGTCCGCTGGGCATGCCGAAACTGCTGGCATTAGACAAACTTGGATAAGATAATTTTAGCATATCCTCTACTTAGAAAATATACACCTTTAATAATGGAAAAAGAACTTAGTAAGTGTATGCAATGTTTGATGTATAGTGAGGGAAAGTATGGGAGCGAGTATGTATGTGCTAATTGCTATCTGATTACTACTCTTGAAGCAGAGATAGCATTTCTGCTTAATATTAAACCAGTTTCTACTGATATTAGGGAATTGGAAAGTTACACTGATCTTATGGATGAACAACTTCATTCTAATGAACAATTTCCTTCACATTTAGGTAGCATTTCTATGCCTCTAGATGAGGAGACAATTGTAACGACTAGCACTAGTATACCTGTTGCCTCTGCCCCCTCTTATAAGATGGATGATTATCCACCCTCTTCTCATGATAATGATGACTGGACCATTGTCACAAAGCCTCTTAAAAAAAGGAGGGGCAGTCAAATACACAATAGTGCCCCTATTGAAACTCGTAATAGGTTTGAGCAATTGACTGTATCAAATAATGAAGTGCTACATGATTTATCCTGTGCATCACCCTCTGTTGATATTAATGGTTCAAAAACACTTTTCAGTCAGGAGTTAATGCCCATGAATACTTGTCCTAGTAAGTCTCAAGCTACCAAATCAATACCTATTAAGTTAATTGCTCCACAGTGTGTTAAACAATCACCTGTTTCTGATTCTTGTACCCCTACTGTCTCAAAACAAGTGTTAGTCCTGGAGATTCAATCATGAGCATTGACAGGGCAGTATGCAATAGTGGCAAGAGCAACCGCACTTGTTCTATCTTCCGTGGGGCCAGGGTATCTGACATTACCTCCATGATGCCTAAAATTTTACAAAATGCGGGGCAAAATCCACTGGTTATCATACATGCCAGTGTTAATGATATAAACAACACCCCATTTAATCAGTTACAACAGGACTACGTGGCGTTATGTAACCTGTTACTTGATAGGGGATGCCGTGTATATATATCTGAAATTCTACCTGTCCCGAGAGCAACATCTACCATGATGCAGAAAATCAAAGCCCTAAATGAATGGCTGAGAAAGTGGTGTTTTAAGCAGGATATACCCTGTAATATCCACTGGGAATCATTTTCAGATTGTTCTTCCTTGTTTTGCTGTGACGGTTTGCATCTCAGTCGTAGGGGTAGTACACTTATGGGGAAAAGTATCACTAAAATCATAAATCATTGTTTAAACTAAAAACAATGGGGGAGAATGGGTCTATTCCCAAGTCTCTGAATACTTACCAAAATATTATTACAACTAAATGTAAAATCCTAGCTTTGAATGCAAGATCTTTAAACCAACTCAAATTAGCAGAACTTGAAGCCAAATGTAAAACTTAAAATATAGGTGTGGTGGGAGTAACTGAAACTTGGGAGCGCATCCTCAATTTGGTCCAGAGAAATTCCAAGTTATAAATTATATCATAAAAACAGATTAGCTAAGCAAGGCGGTGGAGTTTGTATGTACATACGAAATGATATTCCTTTTTTTGAAGTGTGTTCTCCCTTTCCTTTGGAAAGTATATGGGTTAAAATCTTATTGAAGGAGCAGTCCTATATAACTATTGGTAACATCTATCAACCTCTATCTGCAAATTCAGATTACACAACTGATATGTTTAAAGAAATTACACATTTTTCAGAATCTCAAGATACTGTAATATTTGGTGACTTTAACCTCCCTCATATTAACTGGGACTCATACTCAGGACAGTCCTATGCCGAGAAAGGACTAATAGATGTGATAGTTAGTACTGGATTACAACAACTTGTTACTGAACCCACTCGAGGTTCTAATATTTTGGATCTATTATTTACTAACACAGAGCAACAAATTAGCAATTTACAGATTTGGGATTCACTTGGGACCAGTGATGATTCATCTATTCTTTTTGAAATTCAACAGTTTAAAACTACACGAAGGAAGTTATACTATACAAAAAATGATAACAAAGCAATTTTTTCTAAAATCAATGAATACTTACAAAACATAAACTGGGAATCTAATATTCTTAATTGTACAACACAACAGGCTTGGGACTTTTTTAAAAACATTGTACATTATTTGGAAAATACCTTTACTCCATCTAAGAGGAAATTTAAAAATAAAGGAAACATTCCCCCTTGGTTCAACAAGACAATTAAAAATCAGATTAAAAAAAAATTAAACTTTTAGGAAACTTAAGAATAGTTCTTTTCCATTTAAAACAACTCTATTACATAAATACAGACTATCTGTGAAAAACTTCTATTAAATTGGCAAAAAAAATAAGTTAGAATTTAAACTAGCTCACACAAAAGACTGTCACAAACCTATTTTCTCCTATATAAATAGTTAAAAAGGTGTATCAAGGACCATTGGTCCCATTATAACCAATGGCTCTTCTCTATCTGATATAGAAACCTCAAATCTCTTTAATAAGTACTTTTGTTCTGTCTTCTCTCAAAAATCACCTATTAGTACATTTAAAGTTCACCACATAGATTATCAAAGGTTCTATCCAACTGACATTGTACAGGCTATCAAAAAACTAAAAGAAAAATACTAGTCCAGGCCCAGACGGTATTCATCCATGGTTTCTGATCAAACCTCTATAAATATTTCTGTACCTTTGTCAATTATTTTCAATAAATCCTTACAAGAAAGCATTGTACCAAATGATTGGCATTCAGCAATAGTTACTCCCATATTTAAAAAAGGCAATAGAGGTTCTGTGCAAAATTATCATCCAATTAGCCTGACCTCAGTGGCTGGTAAATTAATGGAACGAGTAATGAAGTTTCTAATAGATCAAGATTGTAAAAAATTAGGAATTTATGATTCAAATCAACATGGGTTTACTCCCAAGTATTCCTGCACCACCAATCTGATGTCTTTTTACAATAATATAAGTACTCTACTAGATGTGGGTATCCCTACTGATGTAATTCTTTTGGACTGTAGTAGAGCTTTCGATAAAGTCTCACAAGAAAAACTCATTACTAAAATGCACAATCTAGGTTTGTCACCTGATATTGTCAACTGGACTTTAAACTGGTTGACAAATCATTTTCAGAAGTCAGAATTAATGATATCTTGTCTGATTCGGGTAGTGTGAGAAGTGGTGTACCACAGGGATCGTCTTAGGACCAACATTGTTTAACCTCTTAATCAGTGGTTTACAAACAGGGCCAAATAACTTCATAGTTAAATTTGCAGACACTGCTAAATTGGGGGGCAAGGTTAATAATCAAGAAAATATTTCTGCATTAAAGAAGGATTTGGAAAAATTAACACTTTGGGCAAATGAAAATCATATGCAGTTTAATCAAGACAAATGTTTAGTAGTGCATTTCGGTGTAAATAATCCAAAAACGATATATCATATAAACGGACTACCACTTCACTCATCAAATTGTGAAAAAGACTTAGGGATATATGTTAATAATAAACTTACATCAAATGATCACTGTGTTAGAACTGCTTGCATGACCAACAGACTTTTGAGGCAAATAAAATGTACTTTTATAATCGACTGAACAATGCCTTATTCCATTGTATAGGGCATACATTAGACCGTATCTAGACTATGGCCCCCTTTCTGGAATCCAAACCAAAAAAGACATAGCAATTCTTGAACAGGTTCAAAGGCGAGTAACTAGAATGATTTCAAGATTAACAAACTTGGATTAGCAGAACAGATTAAAAGCTACTGGTCTCGTCTCTCTTCAAACTAGAAGATTAAGAGGTGATATGCTTATGATTTTTAATTTAATAAATTCACCAGATCTAATGGAAAAATGTGGTCTAACACTCTCCAAAAGGAGACATGTTCCGAGACTACATAATAAACAGCTTGAAGTAAAAACTTATAAAACCAGCAAAAGGGGAAACTTTTTTCCAATAAGAGCATCCATTTTATGGAACACCTTGCTACAAGAATTGGTAGAGGCAACTAGTGCCACTGTCTTTAAAAACAAATTAGATGTTTGGTTGAGGGATAATAGATACATAATGTCCCACATAGTGTGGGGAACAGTCTCGATGGCTCTGGCCTTCTTCTGTTCTTTCATACCAAGTAAGTAATACAACAAACTCAGAAGTACAGAGACTACATTAGGACACACATCCTTAGGTAAAAAAAAAGGCAACATGCAAATGGGCGGAGGAACTATTTGATGAACACAAACATAAAAACATTAAGACTTTTGACACATAAACACAAAGAATACTGTTTTCAAACATAAACAAAAATAGTGTCCCCATTTTCTAAGCGCAGTAATACCCTCCAGGGTGGGCGGTATGGGCAATACCAGACCTTTTAGGGGCTATAAGGCCCTTCGCCTGCAGTGTCGGGCCTCATTACACCCTTGGGCAGTCTGATATTGCCCAATACCATCCACCATGTCGGGTATTATTGCTTGCATGTTATCTCCCGTAGGCAGGGAGAAATTAGCTATGAGAGACAGTTCCAGTCAATGGACCAAACATTCTCTTAATGTCTGGTGGCAGACGAGATCAACCTGGGGCCATGTTGGGTTGATATTGAACCGTTCCCTATCTTATTGACCCCTGATTTTGGCTCTGCAGGATTGGGCGAGACATTTGCTGGGTAGCATAAGTTGGGGCTCTGGTTTTCTCCCAGTTCTTATTAGATCAAAATACACTCAATGGTTTTACACTTCTGCAAATGGAGTTTAGCTTGCCTGCCTTGGACATGTTTCTATATTTCCAGTGTAGAGATTTTATTATCAAAGGCCCAGAGTCAAGGTCTGGCTGCAGACTTCACTCCAGGTATAATATTTATAGAGACACGAGCACAATCTGGTACACATAAATCTTTTATTTCTAAGTTACAGCAGATCTTAAGGGAGAAGAAGGGAACAAAGTATCAGAAGAATTCAAGGAGATGGACCAGTGAAGCCAACTTAACTATTACTATGAAACAGTGGTCCACTGTCTGGGGTAATAGTCACAAAAACCCACAGCATCTAGTACTTGGAGAGTGCTTCAGTGGAAAGTAATTGGTCTTTTTTTAATCACTCTAGAGTGATCCATTACTGGGTATTCCATTTTCCTTAAGGACAAAAGTGGGAAACGTGGTGGGGCTGTGCAGTTTATCTTTGTGACTCTTTGCAGGGTCAAGCACTCCCTTCTGTCCAAATACAACTTGATGCCCAAGCACTCTCCTGAAAATTACTGCTGCAGGCCAGGGCTCCCATCTTTATTATCTCTGTCTACATTCCCCTGCAGAACCAAAAACCAGTGTTTCAGTCTGTCCTGAACTACCTCTCCCTTCTACCTCCCAAGTTGGAGCTCATAGCATTAGGGGACTACAACATCGATTGGCAATCTAACTCTGCTGCACCTTATAAAGATGCTATAGCAGCCTTTTACCTCTTGCAAGTTATTTCATCCCCTTCTTGCTTAAACCCCCAAAATGGATCCTCTACATTACTTGACCTTGTACTAACCAATCATCCTAATAAGATCACAGGTGTCACTGTGCTCTCTAAGGCCCTGAAGCGACCAGCCCAGTGCTCTGTACCTGGTCATATAAGATAAAAAAGCCAGCCCAGAAAACTATATTACAATGCAGACTCAAACCAGGTAAGTTGGGGCAATTAAAAAACACCTTGCCCTCGGGACTGGTCCCCCTTGAATTGGCCCCTGACATAGACTCTGCTCTTGACTACTTCATTAACTCTTGTAACTCGGTATGTGACATGTTTGCACCTTCTCTACATGCATTGTAAAGACCCAGCCTCCCTGTGGATCTTGCAGGCACCCCTAGACCAGATGCATCACAGAGACACCCTCTGGCACCTAGCCCTCAAAACGGGCAAATTGGCTGACAGACAACAATATCAGTCTGCAAGGAATAAGTGTACCTGGGACATTCGAAAGGCCAAAGCTGAGCACTATAGGGCATCTCTCACCTCCTCCTCCTGGGGCACAGGCAAAATGTTTTGGGATAACCTGAAGGACTTCAGTGGACTTGACTGCAATGGACTTTAACCTGAAGGACTTCAACCGTGACTGCCCCCCCACCCAACTCAACATTAATGGCTGTATTTCAACTGACCCAAACTCTTTGCAGACACCCTCAACTCCTCCTTCTCAGACCTCAGTAGTGTGCTCCCCCCAACTTTTTTGATCCTAGTACTATGCCCCCATCCCCACCCCCTTTTTGTTTCAAAACCCTCACCCTGTGGGCGGGAAATCCCTACCTCTTAAAAGCCATAGGTAAGTCCCAGTTCAGCAGTGATACCCTGGACCTTAAACTCCTGCACTTGACCCTTGATGAAATCCTCTCCCCCCAATCAACATTCTTAATCACTCCCTATGCCTTGGTAAATTCCTAGACAAATGGAAAGTTGCTGTCATTACCCCCATCCACAAAGTGGCGACCTTACCACCCGGTGAACTACCTTCCATTTCTCTACTCCCGCCCAAGGCACTGGAAAAAAATCATCTCTGACCAACTCACTGAACACCTCTCTAAACATAACCTTCTCTGCAGGGAACAACATGGCTTTCAGAAAGGGCACAGCGCCACCTCAGCACTGCTGGAATTCACCAGTGATATCCACACTGCTCTTGACTAAAGGTGTCTGGCTGGGGTGGTCTTTGTGGACCTGTCAAAAGCGTTTGATACCATTAACCACTCCCTCCCTCCTATCTGCTCTCCACCTCACAGGTCTCTCCCTGGATGCTGTTAAGTGATTTGTTGACTACCTAACTGATAGGTCTCAACAAGTCAAGATAAACAACATGCTTTTCACCTGTTTCCTGGTTAAGTCTGGGGTGCCCCAGGGTTCCATCCTGTGGCCCCTACTTTTTAGTCTATTTCTAAACACTCTGCCTAAGGCCTGCTCTGGGCAATTGCTCCTATGCGTTGATGATGTGATTCTCTTCTCCACCCACACAGACCCACATGACTTCAGTTATCCATCCAAAAGTCCTTTAAAGAGGCAGAATTCTGGTTTGGTGAGCACTGGTTCGTGCTAAACAACAACAACAAAAAAAAGTTATGGGGTTTTCTCACCACCAGAGCAAATACAATGGCCTCCCACTACAAATCCTTAACTCTCAGTCATTACCCCTCAAGCAGATTGATACATTGAAATACTTTGGTATCACCCTAGACTCAGCACTCAATTATCACAAACATATCCATCTCCTTAGCTTCTACTGTCAACACCAGAATTGGCTTGCTCCACCAGTACAAACATTATCTCCCCTGGAGCCTTCCACCTACCTCTCATCTTTATCCTGTCCCTTATCGACTACGGGATCCTGGTCTTGGGGTGGCTGATAACACTTCCTCCATGAGAATCAGAGTATCCTTAAATAAAGCCTGCCACCTTGTTACGGGTGGCGCCTGATGACCACACCTGCTCTTTGAATAGTCTCTCCAACTGGCTTGATTTTGATGGGAGGCTTATGTATCAAACATGCCTCCTTGCCAAAAAGATCTCCAATGGACTAGCTCCCCGTGGCCTCATTGCTCTTATGCAAGCTGCACCTGTGATGAAAGCTATCCATAGCTTCTCCAAATTCCTCTTCCTGATTCCCCACTGCAGAAATACCATGGGTCAGAGAACTTTCTGCTATAGGGCTCCCCTTTGGATGAATGCACTTCTCTGTGCCATCACCTCTGAAAATAAGCTAGGCTGTTTCAAAACCCTCCTCAGGGAACATCTCCATTCTTCTGGTGCCTGCAACTGCTACTAGCCCTCCCCAGTGTATGCTGCCCTACCTACTACCAAATGGAACACCACCTCCCATGCCTGTCTCATCCTTGACTTGTATGTACTACCCCTGTCTTTCCTCACCCTGTGACCTGACCTGCATTCCCTATAAGTCCTGCCCTCAATTCATTCTCTAGACAAAGGACTGATATCCTGCCTATTTTGTTTAGTATAGTTCTCCTTTATGACACTCAATAGTTTATCCCTGTATAGCCTCAACCAATGTTTAGTTCATGCCTGTAACCTATTCTCCAGACAAAGGACTGATATCCTGCCTATTTTGTTTAGTGTAGCTGCTCTCCTTTATGTTACTCAATCAGTTTATTCATGAAATGCCTCAGCCAATGTTTAGTTCATGCCTATAACCCCTTTATGATGTATTTCTCATTGCACTGTATTCCTATGTATCATGTGCAACTGTTTATCTAAATGGAGCCTTTGTAAAGGAGTCTCTGACTCAAAGATTGTGATTCCAATACGTTTCAAATAAATAAATAAAAATCCTGCCATTTTGTCACTGTTCCTCTAGTTTGTGTTGGAAGTAGTGTGCTGAAATGGGCACCAACACACATATTTTTTTGGGGTGCCCGTACTACAGCCATTCTGGAGTGTACTCTCAACAGATAACCACATTCTAGAATCATCCCTACCACTGACTATGGTCCACCTGTTTCTGGCCCTCCCCACAAGGGGAGCGCAGAACAGACAAAAAGTACTTATTTTTGATCTTGATAGCAGCAGCGCTTAAGGCAGTTACACAATGCTGAATATCATACCCCATCTGTTGCTCAGTGGTACCAGGACATACAATCTATACACAGCAGTGAGGCTATTACAGATGGCTCCCATACCTTTATTACAAAGAGAAAACAAAGGGAACTGTAGCCTCGAACAGCTGCTCTAGCAATTTCTTTATATGTTGAGTTATAAAACACATCCCCATTAATGATTATGATGTATGAGGTTGTGTAGATGAACTGATCACTGGGTACCTTTGGAAGTAATCTCATACATTGTCTTATTTAGTGTTGAAAGAAATCACACTGGTGATTTTGTACAGGGTAAAGCATTAGAACTCTGCAATTTGAAGGGAAATCTCTTGACCTAGAATCTCGGAGGCGTAAAGGTATCCACACTCTAGTAGAGCTTATGGACCCAAATACGACTACCTTAGCTCCCTTCTTATACTTAGCCAATAAATCCTCTCTATCTAGGTTAGACTTCCATAATTATTTACAGATTAGACACACTTTGAAAGGTCTTATCAATGAAAAATTTAGCTTTACCACCAACAATGCACTAGATTATGTAGTTAACAACACTAAATGTCATAAAGTAATATATAACTTGGTAACAGAGTCTAAGCCAAACCCACTCGAGGTCTTAAAGATAAGTGGAATTAAATACCCAAATATCCGGTAAAGAATGGGATGAGGGCTGGATTAATATGCTGAGGGGATGTTGAGAAGTCAAAGGAGACAATGCAGTTTAAAGTAGAACATATGTGGTACTTTTTATCCAGCTAAACTAATGGGCCTAGGTATTACCAATGACAATAAATGTTGGAAATGCCTCTCAGGAAAGGGTTCCATAACACAATATTATTTGGACTTGTGATAAGGTTAAACAATATTGGGAGGAGATCTGACTGGCTTTTAAAAGTGTCCTGAGTGTAATCTAAAGTGTTCTGATAAATGCATTATGTTAGGAATTAGCACAGAATTAGCAAATATCAATAGAGGACAACAGCTGTGGCTTCATGCTGTTCTTATTACAGCGATGAATGTTTTATTAAGACTGGAAACAAACTGAACCCCTTCTTTCTCGAATGGCTGCAGGATATATCAAGAGCGAGTTATGAAAGGTTAGCACACATAAGTCAGAATAGAATTGACAAATTATATGCATTATGGAATCCTTTTCTTACATATATCTTTTGTAAACTGCCACATAATGGAATAACATCCAGTGCCATTGCATTTTAGATGTACAGTACAGTGAAGATGGAAATGAGACTTAGTTTATAGAAAGAGTTGGCTACATTTAATAACAGCACCATAGAATAAGATAGGCATTACAGAGGAATGCAGAGGGAAAATAGTCAAATCAGTCAAAAACAAGCATTTGTCAATGCCGAATGTTTGCTTGCTGACATTGGCATTGGTAGTGTAGAAGATTTTTGCTGTGTTGCAATTGGACTTTTGGCTATGAGGGCTTCCTGATAGTCACACTTATACTACCTACCCTCAAGTGTATTGTCATGATCTGCACTGCCCTCACTCCATCTAGTAGGCTATGAAGAAAATAGCCTGCTATATAAATATGCACAAGAAACCATTCTGAATTACGACCCTCCCCCTGTTCTGTAGCTGGGGCTTATTGCCAAAGGACTGGGCCAGTAACCACGCTATTTGGGTGTTCTTGAACATTGCCAGTGTGGAGCCCTCAAGTTAGGTCCCTCAAGTATATCAGGGCATCAACAGAAGGAAGGTCAACTATAGGGGCATTTGTATTCCTGGCTCTTTTCAAGTCTCTACGAATACAAAATTCTCTGAGCAGTTTTGTTAGTATGGGATTGATGTTTTCATGGCACGTGTATGTTTATTAGGTATGGAGAACCTTACCTGTGACTGTACAACAGGGTTTGTTTTGTTGTATAACATTCTGACTTTGGCTATGAAGATTTCCCTGAGAATCACATATGTGCTACCTAACCTTAATTACTTTACAGTCTTGTGCGCTACACTCGCTCCATCTAGTGGCCTATGGAGAAATAGCTTGTTATACAAATGTGCATATGAATTTATTCTGATCGGCAACTCCCCCTATTCTGCAGCTGTGGCTTAATGCCAAAGGGGTGGCACAGAAACTGACTTGGTAGCTTTGGAGCAGTGCTAGTCGGGAACCTCCCATGTTGGGTCCCTTAGACACATCAGTGACATCGGCAGCGAAGGAAGGTCAGTTATGGGACATATTTGTATTCTAATTAAGTTGGATTTTCATGTTCCATACATATTTTTCTGACCATATCCCATACCATTGTCCTATTATGGTCCCGGGGGTAGCAGGGGAATTCTCTTGTGCCAGAAGGTTTTGTTCCTAGAATGTTTATGAATATTCTTAAAGTCAGGCCGGGGGTGGGTGGAAAGAAGTGGGAAATGCTTGGGAAGCTATTGGATATCATGGCCCACAAAACAAGCATTTGTCAATGCCGAATGTTTGCTTGCTGGCATTGGCAGTGGTAGTGTAGAAGTTATAGAGCTGCATAATAGAAATGGCAGTGAAGTATTGAACTGAAGCCAACCCCACCACCACCCTGCAGAGAGTGACAGGCATTGGGGTGTGCCTTTGGGTGAATCAGGCATGCTTGTGCACGCCATTTCACCACCCTACCCTGCAGACACTGACAAGTGTCACGGTGTGCCTTGGGGTCTTTGGCCTTATAGCACCCCCATTCCATCAGGAAATACAGTGAGATGAGTGCGGTATAGGAGAATGGGGTGAACTTTGGGGTCAAGAGTCCAAGGCATACCTCATGCCTCTCACTGGCTGCAGGGTGTGGAATGGTATGAGCATCGAGGCAAGAATCCCAAGTCACACCCTGATGCCTGTCATTCTCTACAGGGTGGGGCATTATGGTTGGAAACCCTAACACTTCAGGAATTTGTTGGTATTTTCACTCCAAATTTTCAAAATTGTTTTTGTGACCCCACCTCATGAACAGTGGCAATATCAGTCTGTTGGCAGCTGCTTATGCACAGTGACTACGGCATTTAGCACCACAGGTGCAAAACACATTCAAACAGGATGTGAAAAATGACAGCTGTACTGTTCATGGGAGGTGTAAAAAATGGCAATGTTGCAAATCTGCAGTAAAAATATAAAAAACTAGTGAAGTCACAAGCGTGCATAGAAACTGTGCAACGCACACTCGTAATGTAATTAGGTTGGGGATTTTTTACAGCAGATTGTCAACACAGGCATTTTGGGACCTCCGATCATGAACAGTGTCACTGTGATTTTCTTTATCTGTCCCGAACAATGATTTCCCACAGCGACCACGCATCTCTGTGCTGAAAGCGTGAAAACACATTTCGGCCATGTTGTGAAAAATGGCAGCTGTACTGTTCATAAGGAAGTGTGGAAAAATGCCACTGGTGAAAATCTGGACTGAAAATATTACAAAGTCATGAACTTACGAGGGTGTGTGGAAACTGCACAATGCTCACTCATAACACAGTCATTTTATGGACTTTTGTCACCAAATTGTCAACATAGCCATTTTAAGACCTCTACTCATGAATAGTTTAACTGTGATTTTCTTAATCTGTCCCAAACATTGATTTTCGCCACTGACTGCACCATTGTGCGCTACATGTGCAGAAACACATTTTGGGCCGGACGTGAAATATGACAGCTGTACTGCTCATAAGAAAGTGTAATAAAATGGCAATGTTGAAAATCTGGAGTGAAAATATTGAAAATTCGCAAATTCACGAGAGCATGGTAGGAACTGCATAATACACGCTCGTAAAACAGTCATTTCAAGGAACTTTTTCACCAAATTTTCAACATAGCCATTTTAAGACCTCTGCTCATGAACAGTGTCACTGTGATTTTCTTAATGTGTCCCATACATTGATTTTGCCTACTGACTGCACCATTGTGCGCTACATGGGCAGAAACACATTTTGGGCCAGATGTGAAATATGACAGCTGTACTGCTCATAAGAAAGTGTAATAAAATGGCAATGTTGAAAATCTGGAGTGAAAATATTGAAAATTTGCAAACTTACGAGCGGCTGAGGAACTGCGCAACGCACTCTGGTAAAACAGTCACTTTTAGGAATTTTTCCACCAAATTTTCAACATAGGCTTTTTGAGAGCCCACCTTATGAACAGTGGCAGTGTCATTTCATTACTCAGTCCCGAAAGGTGATTTTGCTCAGTGACTGCGAAATCACCCTTCGGGCCCGATTAACGCCATGACAGTGAGAGCATTCATGAGAAGGGGTCCCAAAAACCCCATGTTGAAAATTTGGTGCACAAATTCAAAAAATGACTGAGATATGCAGCAAAGTTGAAAAAACCCTATCTTTCCCATTATACAGCTTACCGGCATTTCCTCAGTTAAGCGGTCGGCTTTGAAGAGTGCAGACATGTTCCTGTCCACGAAGATCGTGCGCGCCTAGTCCGGGTAAGTAGGGTGGGGTGTGTGGGAGGCGGGTGCAGTGGGTGGGCGCGGTGGGGGCAGAGACAGCGAGGGACCGCTTTCCAGTTTCAGGTTGTTTTTGTTTAAAATGACGGCCTGGACATTTGCCATGCTGGGTGGGCTCCCAGCATGGCACAAGAGACTGGCTGGGGGTGTGTGGAGCGGCGGCGGATTGGGCACCCGTCGGCCAACATCTGTTGCCACACTGGGGTGGGCTCCCAGCGTGGCACCCTGTACTCTGGGGGGGACCAGTGGAGCAAGCGGGATTGGGCACCCGTCGGCTATCGATGTGCAGCCATGCTGGGGTGGGCACCCAGCATGGCATATGGGACTTTTGTTTTGGGGTGCAGCACAGCTGATGGGGATTGGGCACCCCATCGGCTACAGTGTGTGCGTGGGAGGCTGAGCACATGCATGTGTGTGTGTGTGGGGAAACAGCTTGAGCAGGTGATATCTTATCGCTGCTCACTTAAGCGTAGCTCCCCCTTTCAACTGTATGCCACTGCATTTTGGACTGCTGTCATAGACAGCTCTAGCAGGCATTGGAAAACTGTGGCCGTGCCTGCAAACACACTGACTGAATTGGAAGAGGGCTGCTACACCTCCGAAAACTCTGATGATGGCACTATGTTTCTTGCACGTACGTGTAAGCAAACATAAAAAGGGGGATAAAGCATTTTTAGATACTGTACATTAGTGAAAAGAGGAAGTCCAAGGAAAGGATAGTAAGACTGAAAGGGGAAGGGGAGGAAGGGGGTTCTGTAGAAGAAGACCACCAAAAGGTGAACATATTTAACAAATACTTCTGTTCAGTATTCATGGAGGAGGGGGTAGGAAATGGGCCTTTGTTACAAGACGGGGCATTAAGGGTCAGGAGGTTGACTCTAGCCCTTTCACAGTGGAAAGAGTCCTAAGGAGCTGTCAAAGTTAAATGCAGAAAAGGCAAAGGGAGGCATGTGATGGCTGCCTGATCGGACTCTTCTTGGTTGGCTCCGCTCCCACCATCTAACTTTTTTTCCTCGATTAAAAGAAGATAATCTGCAGAAAAACTTGCACACCCGTCTTCTAAAAGTAAGGCGACCCTTTCCTTATTCAAAAAACTCGCTGTAATGGAAGCTGAAATGTGGGATACTTTACCTCGGCAAATGCCACCTCCGACATTGACCAGAGACAAAGCCGCTTGGTGCTCTAAAGTGATCCCTGCTGAGGCACCAGCCAGCCCGACTCCGCATGCCTCTCTTATGGAGGAAAAATTCTTGGAAGGCCTGAGCCCTCTGAAGGACCCCGAAATCTCACAACTGCAGCAACAGCTGAAGTCTATGGAAACTAAGATGGCAAATTTCGAAGGAAGATCACCCAGAAACAATCTAGTCATTACGGAACTGCCAGAGGGGGAAGCAAGGGCCTCAGCTATCACCTTTATTCAAAAGCTATGTAACAAAATTGCAGGCCCTTCTCCTAATGGCCCTGTAAGCATGGTAGAGTGGGCTCACAGATCGTTGTGCCCAACTCCTCCTCGGGGTGCACCTCCTCGACCTTTGATATTTTGCCTCCTTAACTTCCTCAATAAGCAACATATCTTGGGGTAAACTCGAGACCTGCAAGAATTGCTGTGGGAAGGAAAGAGAATTTGAATAGCCCAGGATCTACCAAAAACAGTGCCGCAAAAAAGGACTGAATTACACCCCTATGTAACTAAGCTGATTGCCGCGGGTATCAAATTCCACCTGAAATACCCTGCAAGTCTTTAGGTTTTGCACCGAGATGTTTGGTACAATTGTGACACTGCAGATCAAGCGGCAACTATGCTTAAATCTTTGTATCCTGACCTGTTCAAGTCAGTGCCACTATGGAACTCTCCTGAGTTGCTCTGTCAGTATGGGTCCAATGTTTTCATGGCAAGTGCCTGCTTATTAAGTATGGAAAATGTTGCCTGTGACTGTGCAACAGGGATTTTTGCTGTGTTGCAATTGGACTTTTGGCTATGAGGGCTTCCTGATAGTCACACTTATACTACCTACCCTCAAGTGTATTGTCATGATCTGCACTGCCCTCACTCCATCTAGTAGGCTATGAAGAAAATAGCCTGCTATATAAATGTGCACAAGAATCCATTCTGAATTGCGACCCTCCCCCCCTGTTCTGTAGCTGGGGCTTATTGCCAAAGGGACTGGGCCAGTAACCACGCTATTTGGGTGTTCTTGAACATTGCCAGTGTGGAGCCCTCAAGTTAGGTCCCTTAAGTATATCAGGGCATCAACAGCGAAGGAAGGTCAACTATGGGACGCATTTGTATTCCTGGCTCTTTTCAAGTCTCTACGAATACAAAATTCTCTGAGCAGTTTTGTTAGTATGGGATTGATGTTTTCATGGCACGCGTATGTTTATTAGGTATGGAGACCTTACCTGTGACTATACAACAGGGTTTGTTTTGTTGTATAACATTCTGACTTTGGCTATGAAGATTTCCCTGAGAATCACATATGTGCTACCTAACCTTAATTACTTTACAGTCTTGTGCGCTACACTCGCTCCATCTAGTGGCCTATGGAGAAATAGCTTGTCATACAAATGTGCATATGAATTTATTCTGATCGGCAACTCCCCCTATTCTGCAGCTGTGGCTTAATGCCAAAGGGGTGGCACAGAAACTGATTCACTTGGTAGCTTTGGAGCAGTGCTAGTCGGAACCTCCCATGTTGGGTCCCTTAGACACATCAGTGACATCGGCAGCTAAGGAAGGTCAGTTATGGGACATATTTGTATTCTAATTAAGTTGGATTTTCAGTTCCATACATATTTTTCTGACCATATCCCATACCATTGTCCTATTATGGTCCCAGGGGTAGCAGGAATTCTCTTGTGCCAGAAGGTTTTGTTCCTAGAATGTTTATGAATATTCTTAAAGTCAGGCCGGGTGGGTGGAAAGAAGTGGAAATGCTTGAAGCTATTGGATATCATGGCCCATAAAACAAGCATTTGTCAATGCCGAATGTTTGCTTGCTGGCATTGGCAGTGGTAGTGTAGAAGTTACAGAGCTGCGTAATAGGTATGGCAGTGAAGTATTGAACTGAAGCCAACCCCACCACCACCCTGCAGAGAGTGACAGGCATTGGGGTGTGCCTTTGGGTCGCCAGGCATAAAAGCTATGACATTTCACCACACCCCACCCTGCAGACACTGACAAGTGTCACGGTGTTTCTTAGGTCTTTGGTCCTTAAGCGCACCCCATTTCATTAGGAAATCACGGTGAGATGGGTGCGATATAGGAATGGGTGAACTTTGGGGCTGAAAAGTCCAAGGCATACCTCAATGCCTCTCACTGGCTGCAGGGTGTGGAATGGTATGAGCATTACAGGCAAGAATCCCAAGTCACACCCCTGATGCCTGTCATTCTCTACAGGGTTGGGCGTTATGGTTGGAAACCTAATACCTCAGGCATCTGCTGGTATTTTCACTCCAAATTTTCAACATGTTTTTTGTGACCCCACCTCATGAACAGGGAGAATATCAGTTTGTTAGTGAAGCTGCTTATGCACAGCGACTACGCATTTAGCACCACAGGTGCAAAACATTCCGAACAGGATGTAAAAACGACAGCTGTACTGTTCATGGGGAGGTGTAAAATGGCAATGTTGCAAATCTGCAGTAAAAATATTAAAAAAATGGGTGAAGTCACGAGTACATAGAAACTGTGCAACGCACACTGTAATATAATTAGGTTGGGGATTTTTACAGCAGATTGTCAACTCAGGCATTTTGGTGCCTCCGATCATGAACAGTGTCACTGTGATTTTCTTTATCTGTGCCGAACAATGATTTCCCACAGTGACCACAAGATTCTGCGCTGAAAGTGTGAAACACACTTCAGCCATGTTGTGAAAATGACAGCTGTACTGTTCATAAGGAAGTGTGGAAAATGCCAATGGTGAAAATCTGGACTGAAAATATTACAAAGTCATGAACTTACGAGGTGCGTGGAAACTGCACAATGCTCACTCGTAACACAGTCATTTTATGGACTTTTGTCACCAAATTTTCAACATAGCCATTTTAAGACCTCTACTCATGAACAGTGTAACTGTGATTTTTGTAATCTGTCCCAAACATTGCTTTCGCACACCAACAGCACCATTGTGCGCTACATGTGCGAAAACACATTTTGGACGACATATGAAAAATGGCAGCTGTACTGTTCATAAGGAAGTGTAATAAAATGGCAATGTTGAAAATCTGTAGTGAAAATATTACATTTGCAAACTTACGAGCATGCATAGGAACTGCGCAACGCATGCTCATAAAACAGTCATTTTTAGGAATTTTTTCACCAAATTTTCAACATAGCCATTTTAAGACCTCTGCTCATGAACAGTGTCACTGTGATTTTCTTAATGTGTCCCATACATTGATTTTGCACACCGACTGCGCCATTGTGCGCTACATGGGCGGAAACACATTTTGGGCAAGATGTGAAAAATGACAGCTGTACTGCTCATAAGGAGGTGTGGTAAAATGGCAATGTTGAAAATCTGGAGTGAAAATATTGAAAATTCACGAACTTACGAGCGTGCGTAGGAACTGCGCAACGCACTCTCGTAAAACAGTCATTTTTAGGAATTTTTCACCAAATTTTCAACGTAGCCATTTTAAGACCTCAGCTCATGAACAGTGTCACTGTGATTTTCTTAATTTGTCCTGTACATTGATTTCGCACACCGACTGCGCCACTGTGCGCTACATGGGCAGAAACACATTTTGGGTGAGATGTGAAAAATGACAGCTGTGCTACTCATAAGAAGGTGTGACTAAATGGCAATGTTGAAAATCTGGAGTGAAAATATTGAAAATTCACGAACTTAACCTACGAGGAACTGCATAGCGCCGCGCTCATTAAAACAGTCATTTTTGGAATTTTTGCACCAAATTTTCAACATGGGGTTTTGGGACCCTTCTCATGAATGATGTCACTGTCATGGCATTATTTGGGCCTGAAGGGTGATTTTGCTCAGTGACTGTGAAATCACCTCGGGCCCGTAATAACGCCATGACAGTGACATCATTCATGAGAAGGGGTCCAAAACCCATGTTGAAAATTTGTGCAAAATTCCCAAAATGCCTGAGATATGCAACCATTAAAAACCCTACCTAGCCCATTATACAGCTTACCAGCATTTCCTCAGTTCGTGGTCGGCTTTGAAGAGTGCAGACGTGTTCCCGTCCACGAAGACTCGCGCCGAGCTCCGGAGGTAAGTATGGGGTGAGGGTGTGTGGGGAGGCAGGGTGTGGGTTGGGAGGGGGCTAAGAGAGCGCTGTGGGACGTTTTTATTTTGCAGGTTAAAAAAAAAAGACGATGGGACGCTTGCCCGCTGGGGTGGGCTCCAGCATGGCACAAGGATGGCTGGGGGGCGCGGAGTCGACGGGGATTGGGCACCCCTGTCGGCCATATGATCAGTTGCCACGCTGGGGTGGGCTCCCAGCGTGGCACCCAGCTCTCGGGGGTGAGGACAGTGAGCCGACGGGGATTGTGCACCGTCGGCTATTCTATGAGGTGCCACGCTGGGGTGGGCACCCAGCGTGGCATGTGAAAGCTTTGGGGAGTATGTTACAGCCGACGGGGATTGGGCACCCCTGTCGGCTATCAGTGTGCAGGGGGGAGGCATGCAGTGTGCGCGCTTGTGTGTGTGTGTGTGTGTGTGTGTGTGTGTGTGTGTGTGTGTGTGTGGGGCTGCGCTGCGGCAGGCGATATCTGATCGCTGCTCACTGAAGCGTAGCTCCCCCTTTCAACTGTATGCCACTGCATTTTGGAGCTTGTCATAGACAGCTCCTGCATGCATTGGCTTACAGGGGCCGCCCCTGCCAACACACTGACTGAATTGGAGGAGGAGGTGACACACCTCCGAAATCTGGGATGATGGCACTATGTTTCTTGCACATGCGTGCAAGCAAACATAAAAATGGGCAGATCAGTCATTGGGACAGGGGTATTTCTTATGTAAATTTTTGTTATATGTGTTATGGGAGGTTACGGGCATGTGTCTTATTGGGGTGGCTGGAAACACAGGAAATAATGCTGAATTGTGCTATTTGTGAGAAACACAGTGCAATCAATATCTTCTTTTGTACCCTCTCATAGTACTCGCTGTAAATGAGATATGTATCATGGAATGTTAAAGGGCAAGGGCCAGGGAAAAAGGTACCAGATATTAAAACATTTGCAAATCCTTCAGTGCCAAATGGCATTCCTGCAGGAGACTCGCTTCTGTCCATATACAATCTGCTTTCCATCGACAGAATGTGAGCCAAGTGTTTGCTGCTGGGAATTCCAGTCAACAAAGAGGGGTGGCAGTATTGTTTTTCAGTCTAAAGTGTAGCATTATAGACCCTGCAGGCATAGGCGCCGGATTGTATGGGCCTGTGGGACATTGGCCCCAGCAATATTTTTTGAGCTGGGCTGAGCTCCAGCAATATTTTGCCACATGGTTCCTTTTTTATGGGATTTTTTCCCTGGTTTCTGTGCATGTGTCCTCCTGTATGACCACACCCCCACTGTTTAATTGGGCTGGTGATTGGCAGCCCAGCTAGCATTATATTTAAAATTAGCGCCTTTGCCTTGTTGCCTTTTCTTTGGTTTGTTGCCGCCCCCTGAAAATCACTGCAGTTCAGTGGTCCTTGCTGCACATTGATTGGCTGGTAGGAGGGCTTTTTTGGGTGCGCTATGCATGCCTGCATGTGTGTGAGGACTTTGAGAGGTGACGGTTGTCGGTTTCTTATGTGGCGCACTGGCGGGATAGAGTGAGCGGCAATGGGCTGAGCTAGAAGATGAGTGCTGGTGCCAGTGGTGGATCATGCGTGTGACGTGCCTAATCCAGCCAGAAAAGAGGAGCCTAAAAGAAGAACAGCCAAGGTAAGACCGGGGGTGCACCAGGGCAGTAGTCCAGGACACCACACCAGGAAGCACAGCAGGCCAGTCAAGTCAGAGTCGGGCCAGTGGGGAGGGAAAAGAAAGGGAAGTCCTGGGGTCGGTGTGCGGGAGGGAACCAGGTGGCTAGCTGTGACATGGTCACCAGCAAGGGCAGCAGACTATTGCTGCAGAGGGAGCAGAGTGTGTGGGTGACCCAAGCATTTCCAGGTGGGGTTAGGGAGCTTTAGGCAGGCAGCAGGCCTACAAGTGGCCGGGTGGGTTCCTTCAGTCTGGGCAACTGGCAACAGCACAGAGCAGGTCAACTTGAGGAGGAAGAGCAGCAGAGGAGGAGAGTGTCAGCCAGCAAAAGGTAGGCATAGGCAATATGGTGTATTTATTCTCGAGCCTTTTAGAATGAGTCAGGAAAATCTGGCTGCTCAAACCCTGGGTGAAACATCAAGTTCCTCATGTAAAATACATCTTACAAAGATGTTGCATTTCAGACGTAGTTAAGTAAGGGAATGCTGCATTTAATCTATCTGCATTGTACATTCAACACACTGGGTTAAATATGCAGCAGCAGACTGAAAAAAAAAATGATTTAGTGTGTGTCACACAAAGGTGCTGCTCTCAACGCTTTGACAGTGCCTCCAGATCTGTTTTCCTCTAACTCCAGGGTGAGTTCCTTGTAATAAAGTCTGGTTATAAGTAATGAGTTTTATATGTTTTACAGCAATGCATGTAGTATCTTAATTTTCTATCTAATATATTTTGCTTTATTAAATTTAAATTGATTGATTGTGAATGGCACCCTAAGCAGAAGCTTGTTTCTAGGTGTAGCCTGAGGGGAGGGGGTTACAAGGGGGAAGTGACATAGCAGCGAACAATACAAGCTGCCAAAAGTGCAAGTTACGTACATAAATGAATGCTGTACAGAAAGTATGTACCTGAAAAAGGACGAGGCCAGTATACTAGTGCACTATAGCCACAAAAGCAAGGTTGAAAGAAGTGAGACAGCATGAGTGGTTTAAGAGAGCAGAGGGAGAGTGAGTGTTGGTTGGAGAAAGGAAGGTTATTCTAGAGGGTTGGCAGGCAGACAAAATGCAGACTGGCCAGCAGTGGTTTTTGCAGTGAGTGATGTGACAGACGTTAGTATCTGAGGAGGTCACTAAGGGAGTGAGATGAATGGTTGGAAGCAGAAAGGCAAGAGGAACGGTAAGGGAGAATAAGATGGGCCAGAATGTACCCAGAAATGAGGAATAGTGAGTGAGTGGGTGAGAGGACAGGTTTGTGAGGGCAGGGAGAGAAAAGCCAGAATGGAAGGAGCAGTGATGACTAGGGAAGGGGTGTTTATGGCAAATTGAAAGGGAACCCTGTCAGGGCAGGCTGCACTGTAAATCATATCTGCATAACTGTCAAACACTGGCAGTATCATTTTTCTCCTCTGTCACCAGCCAAGTCCACAGGCCTTGGAGCGTAACCCCTATGATGGCAACCCATCTTTGTTCTCCGCTAGCCACATCACGCTCACCAGTAGGATCCATGTAGCACAGGGCCTGAGTATACTACCGATCCTAATTCTAGTGGCTACAACAAGGTTTTTACCCCTGTTTTTCTCTTCCCCCACCCTAGCATCAGGCATCAGCCTCATGTCAGCCTCACAAGACACATGGTAAAGTACACATGCTTAACACCTTGCGAGGAAGCTGGTTCCCGGCCCACTGTGTAGGGTACTGTGGCCATGGTTCCTAGCATCACCTTCCCCTGGGCTGGCTTGCACTGCTCTAGGCAGCATTTCCTGGCAAAATCTGGTCTGGTTGTCAGAGTCTGCCCCAAACCTAGGTCATTGGCAAAGAAGCACAGTGTGCTTCGCTGGGCCACTGGGAGGCAGGGTTGGGACAGTAGTGTGTGCCACGCTTAGGGCAGAGTTTTTGTGTATGGTATTGCTGTGGTAGGAAAAGCAAAGAGTCTGATCCAGCTATACACTGAGATAATTGAAGTGGAGAACAACTTCAGAGGGGTGGAAGCAAGAGTACTGACTACTGTGGTAAGGTGTAACACTGTAGCCTTTCTAGTGTCTGCTTATTGTAAATGTCAGACAGTAATGTTGAACGAACTCAGCACTGGACATTGTCAGATTCCTGCTGCAGTGGCAGTTCGGCTCTGGAACAGAGATCTTTGAAGTAAAGCGTACATTGCCATCTGTGTACATGTACTAGGAAACACTGACTGAGGGGAGGCTATTTGGAAAGATGGAGAAGAGTATAGGGCCAAGGATGGAGCTTAGGGTCACCAGAGGTGATGGGCAGGTGAGGATAATGCACCCCAACGTGGACAGACTAGTACCTATCAGACAGAAACAAGGAAGGAGGAGAGCAAGGGACATTCCTTTTTGTTTTTTTTTATGTAATATGCTTTATTGAATTTTGCAGTAAAAACAGATAGTGGACATAAATAACAATTTATGTACATGCCCCTACAGTAAATACCCCAACAGCAGCAGAACTGTTCCATGGATTACGGATTTTGTGTATGATATCTGGACTGTACTTGAATATGTAGTATTTAACTTATGATCAAGGCTGTGGCTGGAAAGGGACACAACTCAATGCACCTTACCTGGCTGGTTTAAGCTAATAAATATATACTATGAAACTAAACTACTAAATAGGTAATATTAAGGCACTAATTGATATGCTGAGTTTGGAACTTAACATTGTTACTAATTTTAAGTTCTGATGTTAAAAGAAGCCATGTTATAGCTCCTATTTCTATTTATATTTATAGCACTGTTAATTGCTCAGTGGGTAGAATGCTCGGCTCTGGGGCTGGAATATCAGAAGATTGTGGGTTCTAGCCCCACACCAGGTACTTGGGGTACTACCCATAACTGACATTGTAGTGCAGTACAACGGGGTACTGCACTGTTGAGGTGCCGTCCTTCGGATGAGATTTTAAATGTAGTATAACCTAGAGATCAGGGCAATGAACAGTAAAAGAGCTTGGTACATCCAGCAGACCTGGGTTTGAGTCCCACAACCTTCACTTGCATACTGTGTAACTTTGAGCAAGTCAGTTAACCTCCCCAGTGCTCCTGGTTCACCCCTGTAATCAGGCTTTGAGTCTACTGACCAATACTGGATTGCCAAAGAATTAAAAACATTTTAGATCTCTTCTGTCCATTTTTGGTCACTGTCTAGGTGGAAGTAAAAGATCCCATGGCACTTATCATTGAAGAGTAGGGAGTTTTACTAGTGACATGGTCAACATTCAATCCTGAATAAAAAAAAAAAAAAGGATCCATGTAACCCAGCCTCAGGATGCAACTGGAAAGAAGCCATCACAAGTACATGTGCCTTTCCCAGTCAAAAACAGCAAACAAAAATAGAATAATAGATAGGTTGCAGTGAATTACAAGGCTATAATTCCATCGAGAGGTTCTGGGGACATAAATAACCACGAGAGCGAAGCTCGAGAGGTTTCTATGTCCCCAGAACCTCGAGATGGAATTTCAGCCGAGTAATTCACTGCAACCTATTTTTTATTTTTTGTACTATATGGATCCGATTGGAAAATGTGCTGGTTTTTTAGTTTCTGTGAAACTGGCTGGCTGACTGTTGCATTGAAGATGCGCTCGCTCTCACCCGCAGTTTTGAAGTCCTGCCTGACAAAGGTTTCTGTCGATAGATTTTAATTTGGTAGTCCTACCTTTTTCCTTCATTTAGCAGGTAATCCACTGTACATTTTGTGAGGAAATATAACTGAGCAAATGAATTGGCCACAACCGCATTGCTCTCGCTACGCGAGAGTAAACGTCCACCATGGTTTTGCAGTTGCTTTGCCCGCCTTCAGAGAAACTCTGCCAATGGCACTGCATGCTATTACATTGGGTGCACAGGATGGAACGTGGCACCATGGCAACCGCGTTTGTGTGGCAGGCAAACTGGCGCATGCGCTGTGGGATTTCAGTGATAATACTATCGTTCAGAGCTGAAACGATAGTATTATCAGCAGTGAACGATAGTATTATCAACAACAACCAATAGTATTATCGCTTGAGGAAGGGTAGAATTATCAGAAAGGGAGTAGTGTATTATAGGGATTTTTTTGTATGACTTTTGATAGTTTTATTTTACTTATCCATATATTACATAACACTTAATACTGGACGGTGCTGCTCTGTTGCTACATTGTAGAAAAAATATGGAATGGAAGGTTAGATGGATGGTTGTATTTTCAACCACTAATTGCTTATGATCAGCTTTAAACTGTAAATTTCTTTTTAAATGTGTGTAAATATAAGTGCAGTGTGATTTATTGCATACATATGGACCAATTTTCTAATGAAAAATGTTAACATGATCAATTCTGGTCACTCAAACTTCTGAACTGAACTTTTTTTCCAATTGTTTAACCAGGAGAGAGACTCCAAGCTGAAAGCTTGCTTACAGGTGCGACCTGGGAGCACAGGAAAGTTGAGTGACTTGCTCAGGGTCACACACTGTGCAGGTGAAGACTGTGGGATTCAAACCGAGGTCTCCAGATTTGCAGCTCAGAGCCTTAAACCACTACACTATACTGATACTGTGCTGAACTTACTGGGTTACCAATAAATAAATAAAACTAGCCATTGAGAACAGGGGTTCGTTGAGTCTATCGGGGTGGAATGGAAGTCAAATACTTCCACAGGTCCAAATTTGGAATCAATTTCAGTTGTTTGGAAGTCAAACTACTTCTCAAGGCTCAGCAGTGTCACAGAAGCGCAACCCCTCACTACACTGGTGACCCAGACTGGGCTTGCTCAGCGGCCGGCCTGGGGAGAGTAGATCTAGCAGCCCAAGGACAGCTCTTTCCCTTCAGTACAGGGTGAGGAATCTGAGCTTCTCTGCTTGACTGTTCCCTGGTGAAGACCAGGTGGAAGCACACTGGGAGCAGCTAGTCGGAGGTGAGTGACAGCCAGCTGTCACCAAGAATGCATGCATGCATGCTGCCACACACATGTGTGTCACTGCAATCCAGCACCTTCACAGAAAGAAACAGAAACTGGAGGAAAATGCCCTGGTCCATACCTCCGGCAATCCCGCTGCAGGCGTGGGTTGCACATTCACAGAGTGTCTCCTGGCAATCTGGCTAGGAAACCAACCCTGCTCTTCAGGAACATCAGCTCATCGTGGTATACTCTAGGTTGCTTTGCCCATGCTGGGTGAGGGGCTGGCACATTTAAACATATTTTCACAATAACAAACGCCAGTCTGTCTTTGGTTAGGAAATGCTGATTCTTGAATGTGATTTGGTAAATGTTACCCATGCAGTAACTAAATAAGAATGGGACAGCTTGGGGAGCTTCATGATGGGAAGAGAGACCTAACCTACTGACTAGCTTGCTAACTTGCTTGCTGCCTTGCTGAAGCCTTCAGCGAGCAAGTTATCAAGTTAGCCAGTAGGCTAGGTCTCCATTCCCATCTCAAAGGCCCTGTCATGGAGGTAAGCACTGCCGTAACCAGGTAATAAGATTTAGTGGCCTCCATGGAGAGGGTTGCTGATGTTGCCTCTGTGGGGATGGGATGGACGGGAGGGATGCTGATGTTGCTTCTGTGGGAAGGGGAGGGATGCTGATGTTGCCTCTGTGGGGATGGATCGGAGGGATGCTGACTCCAGAGACTGAAATGGGTGTGGTGGTCTGTCTCTGCATCAGTGTGTGACTGTCTGATGGGCAAGGGGTGGACTGTCTCTGGCAGCTCTGCGGTGTCTGACGCGGGGGAGGGCCTGTGGGCTTTAGGATGGGAAGAGAGACTAGCTTACTGACTAGCTTTCTAATTTGCTTACTGTGTTGCTGAAGCCTTTGGTAAGCAAGTTAGTAAGCTAACCAGCTAAGTCTCTGTTTCCATCCTAAAGGCCTCATTATGGGATAAAAGCAACACAGCCCGGCATGTTTCTTCCTCCTGGAAATACAAGAACAAAGTCATGTAGTACTAGTAGTTTCTGAAACATGAGCATCCTTTACCTTTCCTATGAGTGCAATCATGGCACTAATCAGATCATTGTATTGCATCTGCCTGATCTCATATTCAGCTAACAAATCATTGCCGCCACTATTGTGATTAGTGTGTATTTGTTTATCAGTTTCTTGAAAATACCACAGAAAAAAAGGAAAAAAATGCTTATTAGCAATAACTAATGATTTGGCAAAAAAATGTAACATACTGTTTTCAGCCCAATAGAAATATCACTGAACTGGGTTTATTTAAGCAATAAGGCATGACAAGGTGTGTGTTACTTAATAACGTCACTCCTGGGGTGGGTTGAAGCATGAGGCGGAGCTGAGTGCTTCCACCAGCCCAGGAGTGACGTTATTACACAATAACACACACCCTGGAGTGCCTTATTGCAATTATACAATGGCTCAATGTTATACAAAATAAAATAAAAAATGTAAAAATGTTTTTAGTACATTTTTAGTGTGGCAATATATCTTTGTTTCTTAAGAAAAGAACAAACAATGCTAATCATGTGGCAATAAATCTATACAGTGCAGTTATTGTGTAATAACATCACTGTCTCAGACACACACTGACCAATCGGAGTATAGGAAATTTCCTGCCATTGTATAATTCATCTCTCTAGTGTGTCCCACTGGGAGCAAATCTGTAATATTCGATTATAGCTTTAAGTGAATTCCCAAACTTTTGTCAATCACAATCTGAAACATGGTAAAGACTCCCTTTTATCAGGGGATCATACTTACATGTAAAATATAAGCCTGCAACCTTTAATTAGAATTTTGCAGTTTGTTTCTGCCTTGAGCAGCTTTCTGCACCTTTTTCAAATTGTCAGGCCTAAGGGCAGAAAACAAACTGCAAAATTCTAATTAAAGGTGGTGCAGACTATACTTTACATGTGAAGTATGTACCCTGAAGAAATAGACTTTTACCATGTAACCAAACTGGCTCTCTGTATAACTGTCTTTATCACATGTGCTTGCTAACTATGTAGCCCATATCCTGGAACCTATAATGCTTGTATTTGTATTTGTCATTGTCATTATCACATGTGCCTGCAAACTATGTAACCTATATCCTGGAACCGAGAATGCTTGTATTTGTATTTGTCCTCTATGTGACGAGGTACCTTTGGAAATGAGCCTCTGGCTCAAAGGTCGTAAAGCGATGTGCAAATAAATAAATAAATAAATGTTTCAGATTGTGATTGACAAAAAGTTTGGAAATCCACTTAAAGCTATAATCGAACATTAGACTTGTTCCCAGTGGGACATGTGCTAGTGAGATGAATCCCAGTTCAGTGATATTTCTGTTGGGCTGAAAACTGTATGGTACATTTTTTTTGCTAAAGCATTTGTCAACATTATTCAGAGATTCTGAAGAGGGGGTTAAGCTACGTGGGAGAAGAAAGGTGTGGTGATGAGATGGGGTGCAAATGTGACCTGAGAGGGGTCAAAAAGATCAGTTGGGGAGAGTGACCATTATAGCATATTGAGAAAGTAAAACAACAAAAAAGGCAGCTGCATTCCTCATTAAACTGCACAGGGAAGCATGAAAAAGCAACAGCTGCCAGCCGAGTTATTTCTAGAGTTCTTACTTTTTCACTCTTGTTATGTGGGCCCGTGGCTACTAAAAAGCAGGTTTATTGTATATAATGGCTGTTGGATTTCTAGGACACAAGTGTGCCACTGGAAATGTCTGTTGGTTGGTGTGTTTTTCAGCCACTAGCCCTTTTGGCTACTGGCAAAAACTTAATTTTGACACCTGGTCTTCTATGTGTCTATGGCCTTGTCCAAAAATAATATATTAAGTATCTGTCCTTGAAAGATGTAGTACTTCCTGTATATTTTCTTTGGACATGGCTGGCTATGGGCACATAGAGTCTCAGACCCTATGTCTGTAAACTTCCTACCTGGTGATAATGGCATATATGGGTATGCAGTGAAATGCAGCATTGACTTCATTTATGCCACACTCTCTCTCTTTCCCGACATCTGCTAAACAGATACGGCATCCCAGAAGGGGATGCACTGTGCTTAAGAAATTGTGTGTGACTTGATGTGCGGGGGCCTAGAGTGTGAAGGGGGTTGGGGATTCTCTCATGACTATTGCTTCCTCTGTTAGCCTACAGATAACAAAACCTGGCATATCCTGCTCTGTTTTGTACTTTGTTCCTTGCAGGGGGCAGGGCCTTGACCTCTGGGCCAGGCCTTGACCCCTGGGCCAGGGGGTGGGGCCCTGACTCCTGGGCCGGGGGTGGAGCTTGACCCCTGACCCCAGGGCCAGGGGCAGAGCTTGACCCCTGACCCCAGGGCCAGGGGCAGAGATTGACCCCTGACCCCAGGGCCCCACCAAAAATTCTACAAACTTGGCTCCTATGCCTACAGAAAGATATGTATTGCTACATGGTATATTAGACCACATGGAGATACTGCTGGGATGCACATATGATCCCAATATACCATCTTCCGATTTTTTTTTCTCATCTGGTTACCTTCTAGCTCCTTATGCCCATCTACCAGTTCTCCTGGTGGCTGACTGGAATGTGACACTAACATCTGACTTAGACAGGTCAGGTTACCATTCCAAATGCCTCTCTCCCATGCAACTAGCACTCCATGAACTTATGGAAATGGGGAGACTCTGTGAGCCATGGAGAGTCATGCATCTGACTGAATGCCAGTACAAATTTTACTCCCCAGTTCACAAGTCCTACTCCCACCTAGACAATTTCCTAATTAGTACAAATTCCCTACCGGGGTGGTGAATGGAGGAATCTCCCAAGGGGTCCTATCAGACCACTCTCCTGTATGGATGCAATACATCTCTGCCCCAAACATCAAGAAGGATTACATTTGGAAACTGAATGTTCAACTACTAAAGGATCCTCACACTCTGACAGGCATTAAATCATTTATTGGTCAGTTTATGGAGCAGAATGAGGGGTCTATTCCAGATATAGATAAGATCTGGTGTTCACTTAAATGTGCTTTGAGAGGAGAGTTTATTAGGATAGCTGCCACCAGGAAAAGAAAACATGAAGTCTTTTCGCAGTCCCTACTGGTTAAAATCAAAGCCCTTGAGCAGGATCCACTGCTAGATTCCTCAGAGGCAAACCAGTCTGCAGTAGCCTGTGACACCAATATGCAGATTGCCTGAGAGAAAGAGCGGAGTATGCCATACTAAAAACCCATTCAATATATGTGGATCAAGGAGATAAGGCAGGTCAGCTGCTAGCCCTCCGGTTAAGACAACAGGAGGCCTCCAGGTTGATCCAAGCCATCTCATCCCAAGAGGATGGTTCTCTTAAAATATCCCCAGTGGAGATTGCCCAAGAATTTGATAAGTTTTACAGCCAATTGTATAGTTCTCAGTGTAACTCACCCCTGAGGGAGAAGCCCAGGCATACCTGAATTCAGTTTCGCTCGCCTTGTCCCCAGAACAGAAGGCATACTTGGAGCTTCCTATTTCTACGTCAGAAATTCTCACTGCCATAGAGTCCCTGTCCTCTGACAAAGCCCCAGTCCAGACAGTTTCCCCTCTAATTTCTACAAAGTATTAGCCAAAGAGTTAAAGCCTATTCCCCACCAACTGTTTGCCTTCTTATGTCAAAAGGAGATAATAGACTACTCCCTGTTGGAGGCCCTAATTATAGTCTTGCCTAAACCGGATAAACCCAGAGATAAGGTTTTTAATTATCATCCCATCTATCTTCTGAATTATGACATGAAGATATTTGCAACAATTCTCTCCACCAGAGTTATGCAGGTCTGGGAGGATCTGATTGGGCCTGAACAGGTTGGTTTTATGGGGAGCAGGACCTCGGGTGATCATCTGAGGAAACTGGCACATGTTTTCTCTGCATTCAGGAAGGCTGAGTTACCTATGGCTCTGATTTCCCTGGACACAGAGAAAGCCTTTGACAGGGTACGATGGGATTTTATGTTTCTATTTCTGGGAAAATTTGGGTTTCCTTAGTCCTTTATAGAATGGATACAAGTATTTATACTAAGCCACAAGCAAGAATATATTGCAATGGGATACTCTCATAAGAGTTTTCTCTACACTCGGGTACTCGGCAGTGATGCCTCCTATCCCCTCTACTTTTTAACTTATATTTGGATCCCCTAATTCGCCATCTTAAGACTTCCCTCCGCATTTCTGGTGTTTCTGTTGGAGGTTTTGACCTAAGGATATCTGTGTATGCAGATGATATCGTATTACACTTATCTCATCTGAATTCCTCTGTACTCAAGTATTGCACCTCATTACTGAATTTGGGAAATTTTCTGGATAAACGCTCAATCTAGATAAGACCATTATAATACCTCTAAATCCCAATGCTATCCCTACTGAGAATGCCCACCTAGGAATGACATGGGCAACATAATTGAAATATCTGGGTATCTCTCTATCCCTAAAGCAATCCTTAATGAGAACGCTTAATTTAGATAAAGTGGTAGAAGTTATTAAACAGGACCTCGACTGATGGAACTCTCTTTCTCTTTCCTTGCAAGCCCACATTAGTGTGAGTAAGATGAATGTGCTCCCGCATATTTTCTACTCCATTAATATGTTAATCCTATTTCTCCCACACAGTTGGTTCCAGAAGCTTCATGCAGCTATATCCCAGTTCATATGGAAGGGGAAGACTCAGCATAAAGCATATGTTAAATTGGGGGCCCTGAAACATTTAGGAGGACTCAAATTGCCCAATTTCTATCTCTATTCTCAGTCCAGTCATCTCTCCAAATATGGGGGTGACACCCAAGGTGGGAGAAATGGCAGAAGCAGGGTGGGAAGTGGTGACAGATGGAGAAATCATAGAGAGCAGAGTTCGAGAGGGTTTGAAGGCACTGAGGGTGGACAAGGTGCCAGGCCCAGATGGCATCCACCCCAGGGTACTGAAGGAGCTGGCAGAGGTCCTTGCAGGACCTTTGGCAGACCTATTTGATGCCTCACTACATTCGGGGTGTGTACCTCAGGACTGGAGGATGGCTCATGTGGTGCCCCTCCACAAGAGTGGCCCCAAGGATGAACCGGGAAACTACAGACCAGTGAGCCTCACATCCATCGTGGGTAAGCTAACGGAGACCATCCTGAAGGAGAGGCTGGTGGCCCTCCTAGAGGCCAAAGGACTATAGGACAGCAGACAGCATGGCTTCATATGTGGCAGATCCTGCCAAACCAACCTGGTCGAGTTCTATGACTGGGTAACTAGGCAACTGGACAGGGGCCATTCAGTGGATGTCCTGTATCTGGACTTCAGTAAGGCATTCGACCAGTGCCACATGGAAGGCTGGGAAGGAAGAGTAGGCACAGGGCGGTGCAAAGCTGGTGAGATGGGTAGGAAACTGGCTGCAGGGAAGGCAACAGAGGGTGGTGGTGGGTGAGAGCTCTCACACCCAAGGGCAGTGATGAGTGGTGTTCCACAGGGCTCGGTGTTGGGACCAGTGTTGTTTGGGATATTCATTGCAGACATATCATGGGACATCAAGAGCAAGATCAGTCTGTTTGCTGATGATACCAAGGTAGGCGCAGTGGTGGATGACCTAGGGGGTGGCAGGGTTGCAGGATGATCTGGCAAAGCTGGAACCTGGTCAGATACCTGGCAACTGAGCTTTAATGCCAAAAAGTGCAAGGTGCTGCATTTTGGGATGAAGAACCCAAGGAGGAGTTACCAGCTAGGGGAGTGCAGCTAGCCCAGACAGAGGAGGAGAAGGATCTGGGTGTGCTCATTACAGGGTCAATGAACAACTCGGCACAATGTAGGAAGGCAGCTGCAAAGGCCAACAAAATGCTGGGTTGTATTGCAAGGGGTATATCCTCGAGGAGGGAGGAGGTGATTCTGCCACTGTATAGGTCATTAGTTAGACCGCACCTGGAGTACTGTGTGCAGTACTGGCGTCCGTATCTGAAGAGGGACATTAAGTTACTGGAGGGGGTGCATCGCAGAGTGACAAAGATGATCAAGGTGCTGGGGGATTTATCATACGAGAGGAGGTTGAAGGAATTGAACATGTACTCACTGGAGGAAAGGAGAGACAGGGGTGACATGATTGAAACCTTTAAATACATGAAAGGAATAAACAAGACAAGTACAGATGGGCTGTTCAAAGTAAGGGAGGGGAGGGACACCAGGGGCCATGATATGAGACTGGTGCGAGGAAGGTTCAGGAGGGAGATGAGGAGACACTTTTTTACAGAGAGGGTGGTGGCTGGGTGGAATGCGTTACCTCCTGAAGTGGTATGCAGTAGAACAGTGGACTGCTTCAAACGAGGATGGGACAGGACAAGGGGGAGGGTTAATGAAGGGGAAGGGTGGAAGGGAGGGGCAGCTGCAGAATAAGGGGTGCTAGCTGCACATTCAAGCAGACTTGATAGACCTCTATGCCTTTATCTGCTGGCAAATTTCATATGTTCATATGTTCGTATGCACGGTGGCCCATAAATCTAGATCGGGGTCCTCCTATACATCAATCTGGCTGTAAATTGAAAGACAACAGTTTCAATCCCTGGGTATATCCCCTAACAGCCTCCTCTACACATCTCCTGGTAAGTTACTGCCTGGGCTTAAAGGTACAGTAATACATATTTCGCTGCATGTACTGTACATGCCCAACTTTGTAGGTCTATGAGATACAATAACTTACAAGATATCTCTAGCCACCCTGTGGCAATCGAACCTTTAAAATAGATAGCATGATGTTGTCTCACTTGAACTTCCCTGAGTTGCAAGACAACTGATCTCCTACATTTGGTGGATGGACAGATCCCCAATAGCAGAGATCTGTTGACCCAACTTAATCTCCCACGAGGCACATTTTCAATTCTTCAACTAAGACATATGTTGATTGCCTGGTTCAGAGTGACAGAATGGACTACGGATTGTAGCAATTTTATTTCTTTGGCACTGTCTCATGTCTGGCAACCCACGCTGTTTCCAGTTAGTATCCCTACTATTTATGCAGTTATTCTCTGATGCATCGGGTAAGTCGCACTACTGGGAGTCCGCCTTCCCTAATCTGACTCCCAAATGGGATAGACTTTGGAAGGATATGTACCGATTTGTGTCAAATGATAAGCTACGTCTTATGCAGTTTCATATTTTACATAATATTTATTTTACCCCTCTCCATCTAAATAAGATGGGTAAACTTCCCACTTACCAGTGTTCTAGATGTAATGCACCTGAGGGAAACCTTTTGCACATATTGTGGGAATGTCCTAGGGTAGCCCCCCTCTGGGAAAAGATTAAAACAGATCTAGACACATTACTAGGACTACAAGACTGCTTTCCCCTGAAGTCTGTATTTTGGGCAATGTGGCTGATATCCTGGTGACTGAAAGGAAGTTCCATATCTCATTAATATCATTGTCTGTTAAAAGGGTTACTTTGCACCACTGGCTTGACCAAGAGGACATTACCTACCCAGAATGGCTGAATGAGGTTTTATTTAATCTACGAATAGAAAAAACAATTGCTAGCACATAGAACCGGTTACCAGCTCACTCCAAAAATTGGAGTAAGCGGGAAGCTGTGCAGGTGGCCCATTCTTCCTGCTAACTTGCCCACATCAGAATTTGTATCTTAAGTCTGTATTCTTTTTTCTTGATACCTAAGAGTTAGAAGTAGTTAATAAGGGTACAAGCATACATTATATGGCACTGCCATTTCCCATTCTTTGTGTTGCACTCACACCAACTCTGGATTATGTCTCCAGGAAAAGGGAGGGGGGTGGAAGGGAAGGGAGAGAGGGGGTATTGGGATGTATTGTATACGGTGTTGTATTGTATTGTACTGTGTTTCTTTTAGTTGTACCTGTCTACAACCAATCAATCTGTATCTTAATGTCTATTTTTGTTTTGAGTATGGATGTAATCCTTGTTTGTATGAAGTCAAGCTAATAAAGTTCATTAAATTAAAAAAAAAGTAGAAAAGGCAATGGGTCCAGATGTGGTGCACCCCAGGTTGCTGAGGGAGCTCAGGGTAGAGCTGGCTGCACCTCTGACAGTCCTGTTCAATCGGACACTAAACTGAAAGAGGGCAGATGCAGTCCCACTCCTCAAAAGTGGAAATAGGGAGGAGGCATTAAGTTACAGGCTGGTCAGCCTGACTTCGATAGTGGGCAAAGTAATGGATTGCTTTGCATTGTGTGGGCATGTGTGATTTTGTATTTTCTTTAAAGTAATGGAATCACTACTGAAGGAAATGATTGAAGAATACCTTGTTACCAGAGGTCTACAAGACTTGAGGCAACATGGTTTCACGGGGGGTCCTGCCAGACAAACCTGATAGAGTTCTTTGACTGGGTAACAAAGGAAGTGGACCAGCGAGGATGTTGATGTGGCCTATCTGGATTTCAACAAGGCCTTCGACACCATTCCACATAAAAGACTGGTACACAAACTGAGTAAGCAACAGATCAGAACCTCCTTCAGTTGGGTGTGCTAATGAGAGCCAACAAACACCAGAATCAATTGCTCCAGCACAAACCCACCACAAAAAATACCACAAATCACCAGCTTTGGCTGAAATAGGATGAGTTTAATTCATACCATACAGTGTAGAGTCCTCTGAAGCATGTTATAAAAACTTGCAAACTGGAAACGACAGCAGGGTCCACAGACTCTTACTGGTTTTGCCTCAGAGTCTTCAGTGAGTGTCCCAACCACAGTGATTCAACATTATTTAAACATAGTTCTTAAAGGTATATAGTCCTTTTAGTATTAACTAATGTGCAACCCAAAAATATTTAAATAATATTAAAACGTCACCAACAGTGAATACTTATTTCATTTCAATAGTGTTTTCCCCACATATTCATTTTATACAAGGGACGTTGGCCCATAAACAGCAATACTGTAGTTATATATTAATCTATATTTCTATATATACATCCATGAACAGTGAATCTTTTTTATGTCTTTTGAAATCCATATACTATATATATGAACACTTGTAAATATCGGATGCACAGTGAAGCCCTCCAGGATGAAGTGCAGTGTCACAGGTTTCCTGCATGACAAGTATGCATTAAGCCATGATAAATGTGGCGTCTAATGGGGAATTAATGCGGGGGGTATGGTGGCATGAGGCCGTCAATGGTGCCTACTACCACCCAACCATGCATTAATTCTCATTAGATGCCATCTTCAGAGTGGCTCAATGCACTTGTTACATGGCATGGAAGGTGATTTGGACATTTCTTCCTGTTTCTGTTCTATAGAAAAATTAGTATGAGAATTATTGTATGCACATATGTTTAGTGCACTTTCAGTAATACTTCTATTTGACAAGTTACATCTTTTATATTCTGATGTACTCAGGACAACAGCATGTATTTCTATTCATTTACTGCACTTCTGCCTGTTTATATTAATGTTACTGTTATATTACTCCTGTGACATTATCCTCACTTGTTGGAGCAATTCACCACCTGCAGTTTGTCGCTCAAATTATTATCAGCCATGGATTCCACTCTGCTTCATTCCAGCTTGCTCCTGGATTCTTGAACTTGAGTTTACTACTCAGATGCTTGCTCTATTCTCTGACGTGTCACGATTCCATTCGGCCTTCAGTTCTCAGTTTCTCTGGATTGGGTTCTGCAACTTTGGGGTTCAAACTAGCGATTAAAATATTTAGGATTACTTTCCTTTAGTATGCCCAGAAAGACAGGCAGGTCAGTAGCCATTGGTCCTCAGAGGTTTCCCCAAGGGTTTTTCCTCTCTTTGCTACTGGTCATACTCTCTGGAGTTGGAGGAGGTGATCATTTACTACTCATTTCTTGGGGGGGGGTCTTCCTACTCAACTCCTTCATCAGTCGGATATGGAAACATCATTGATATCATATTTTTATTTGGTGGGGGTCTCATAATACAGGTCTAAGCTTCCTCCCTACTGGTGGGATACAGAGAAAGGCCCAAACCATCAATAATAGCAAGCGACTCTCAGTTCAAGCATCCAAACATCCTGCACATAATATCCGATTCACAAGTACTATAATCATTGACTTGATCATCTTCATGCTGAAGTACTTAAGCACAATCATTCCATACTACTAGTACCTGCCAGACATTGTCTTCTTACTAGCTGGCCTCTGTATCCAGCAACCATCTATATCATCCAGCTACAGTATGTAACATAGGCACTGAGCTATGAACCACACATAATATATATACATATTAAAAAACTCCACCAAACCTGCCTGTTTCCAGAGCATCTGTGCATGAGACACTCTTCACAGAATAAGAGCGTCTCACGTACGGAGGAAAGGAGCACTCCAGTTGGTCAGGAGTGCTCCCTCGATCTATAATAAAAGTAAGAGGATGAGTATGAATAACAACAGTTTATCTCATGAAGGAGATGGCAATGTAGGGTTTTGACCAGTTCCATTGACTGGACAAAGGACAGTGCCAGGCTCTCTGGCACAAAGCAAAAAAAGGTAAATCTCTAGTGTAGAATGTATTCTACATTGACCCTGCAGACAACTCTTGAGCTGTATGTAGTTTGTGCAAAAATTGTGTCAGTTGTGGCAAAAGGACACAGTTTGGAACATCAGTAATGATGCAACTTGCAAAGGCAAAACACTGAATTGAGTGGGACAGAGACAAAAAGGGCTATTTGGTTGGTATGAATGATGGTGGAGGTGGTGATGGTGGTGTCCATCATGATTATGAACTGGCAGCAGTAAGTGGCATTAAATCACTCGGTGTGTCCTTGCCATCTTCTCAGACAAACATAGTTTTCTGACACCATCGAGTAATGGAAAATCCCCAAGTGGTACTCTGTGTGTGTGTGTGTGTGTGTGTGTGTCACTCAACATCTGTTTTTCATCGACTACAGTACCTGTAATGATATGTTTCTCTACGCTGACAACCTAATTTACGTGCATCAAGTCACCAGGTTGGAAACTAGGCAAAGACATCTGGCACTGCAATGTGTTAAGTCATTCACAAATCTTGACAGAGCAAGCCATCCGATATACAACCTATTCCTACATGCTTGCAAGAATAAATTGATTAATGTGTGTTTGAAGAATGATTCTATCATTTCATTTTTTTTCTTTTTGAAGATTGCATCTTTTAATTGCCTTGTTTTGAACCTGGTGACGATGCACATAAATTGGGTTGTCAGCATACAAAACACGTCATTACAGATACTGTAGCTGATGGAAACCAGATTTTTTTTTTTTATACTTTATCTTTATACCCCCTTCTACTCCCGGAGCCCACTCCTTCCTTCCTCTCAACTTCCCCCATTTCCACCTCCGGTGGGATCTGCCCCTAGAGTGCCTCCGTCCCCTTCTGCACATTGGGGTCTGTCCCTCTTTTCCGGTAGTCCTGGGATGGTACCGAGAGGCTATCATCTAGTGCTACCGGGAGGGATTTTCTCGTTTTCTTCCCCTAGTTTCCCCCATCCCTCTGAGATGACCCATGCTAGGACATACGTCCCGAAGGCGGCGTGCTGACGCACGCTCATCCTTCATGCGTAGCTGACATCTCCCCTCCCGGCTCCGGCGAGCGGGCTGCCTCCGTCCTCCCCTGGTCGGTGCTTCACGGCGCGAGAGTGAGCGCAGATCATGTGGCGTGGTCATGGCTCCCACCCTGAGGGAGAGCATCCGTTGGGGCCTTTCGATCCTCCCTCCCCTGCCACCCCGGCAACCCAAGTCCGTTCCGAACCCGGGTCGGCCATGGAGGTGAGGTGTGGCATCTAGCGCCAACCTCAGCGCCACGGCCGGCCCATGGAAACCAGATATTGAGTGATTGCCCCCCCCACACACACACACACACACTCACACTCACTCACCTCCTGTTTAGTGTGTTAGAGTCTGCATATTACAGTTTGATACGTGCTTTGTGCTGAGATACCCAGATAGTGAGTTTGACTGAGGATGGAGAGGTACAGATGAGGTGGATATACTCAGCAAAGAGTTGGTGAATAGAAAAATTTCAACTGGATATCATTAGGTCACTGGCAGCAAGATTCTGCAAACTGAGCATAGGTATGCAACATCTAAGTTTTAGGCATGTGTTTATGTAGCACTGTAAAACAAGATTTGGTCAGATCCACCAGGGCTATAATGAAGTCAGTGAAGTTGGTGGAATTGTTAAGGAGGTAAGAAGAAACAAAGCGGTAGCCTGTGATATTGGCATGTGGAAAGGGCACCTACAATAATGGTAACCCCTTTCCCAGTGCATTTCAGGGAGGGCTACAGTCCAGTAGAGAGGCCTGATGGGGGCGAGTATAGTGACAGGATGTCACTATATGTACACACATTGGGGGTGAGACACGCATGAGCAGGGGTGAGAGGGATGTGAGGCATGGTGCCATGGTGGGTTGCCAAGCCCGACCCGTGGCTTGGTGGAGTCGGCTGCTGGCATGGTCCTGAGGTATAGGGTTAGGGTCGGGCACTGTTGTTTTGTTCGCCTGTTCCCAGCCTTTTTTAAATGTTTTCCCCCATGCACCCCCTGGGTTGAGAATCCTTTAGTAGGGGGTGTGAGGCAAAGCCCATGGGGAGGAGGGGTGTGAGGCTGACCTCCTACAGAAAACATTGAAATGTAAGTCCCCGGCGCCGTTTTCCTGGTGTAAAAACATTTTCGGCACTGTGACTTCACAATAACAGCGATCGCCTTTAGGCTTTCACCATTATCACACAGAACCAACAACACAATGATTTGGAAGTAGTAAGATTTGTTTTAGTTTCTGTTCTAAGGAAGGCATACATACATATTATTAGGAAACTATATGGAGGTGTACACTTAGGCATATGTCAGAGACACCAGACACCTTTCCATAGCTTAGGGGTTAGAGTACTAGCATGGAATGCTAGGGGCCTGGTTTCAAGTCCCAGGGTGTGTCACACTTTTCCTTTCACATTTCCATCATGACATCCCACTTAAATAATTAATATAAATAAAATTTCAGTATACAAAGATAAAAACTTCAGCAGCCACGTAAAATCATACTGAGATGGCATTTGGGGAATCTCATTCCCCATGGGCCTGTGCAAAAAGTTGGGTATTAAGACCCCCTTTAAAGGCCTCTACCAATGGGGTCTCCCTTAGGACCCCGGGGAGAGAATTTAGAACTTCTACATTTCAGTTGTTCTATGCATATATTTATGTTTATTGGAAAAGTATTGATAAGCTCTGAAACACATGATATACATGGTATTTACTGGCAGTGGAGTCTCAGAACTGGATAAACTGATAATGGGGTTGGAGACTTAAGAGTTAAACAGTCACACTGTAAATTTATTAGGTCAAAGGGGTTGAACAGATCATGAAAAAATGGATACCAGAAAGACAGTTGAATGGCTGAAGTGGGACATATGTAGCCTAATGGACAATAGTAACGCTGTTAACAGGAACAGTCCTCACAGTTCACATTAAGGTTAAGAGTTCTGACCATCAGTTTGTTCAATGTATGTAATCAGTCCTCCAGAGATCGCAATAAAGTTTAAAACACAAAATTGATAACAGTTGGACATTCTATAATGTTGTGATTATAAATCCCAAGCAGGCTTTTTCCTATCCCTCCCTAGGAAAAAAAAAACATTTATAATATGCATGAACTTACATGTTGCACAAGTAAATGCTTTAAATATGACCCTTGTGTTTTCTTCAAAGATCATTGCAAACTTAAAATATACGTCCTCTTATTTTCAAGTGTACTAGCAATCAAAATGTTTTAATAATAAAAAAAAAATGTTGCTCAGGGTTGTGTCAATGTGTCATTTTAATACTGTTCCATTCCTGATCTCTCAGAACACCAATATTTTGATTGTCGTTTTAAGCATTAGTCCGATTATTTTCCCCAACCCTTCATGAAAGTTTTATGATTGCTTGTAAACAGAGTATGTAATTTTAAAGTGATAACATTAATCGTATATAGCAAGGGGTTCAGTATCCCTGCACTCTTAGCCACAGAAAATGTGGAGCAGTGGTTAGAGCACAAGGCTTGGAAACTGGAGATCCAAATTAAAACTGCACTGAAGCCACATCCTAAGGTCTCAGTGATTCATTCTCCTGTGTGTCAAATTGAATAAAAGGCAGGACTCACTGAAAACAAGATGATGCCTCTCAGCTGGGCATTCCTTGGTAAATAAACTATAAAAATATGTGCTGGGATGAAAATTACATCTCTTATTTTTCAGCAGAATGTTGATGCTCTGAAAACTCATGGCAGAAACAGCAGTTAAAAAAATAACACAGTGGCAAATGTTAAAACATCTTTGAAGAATAGTTTGTTTTATATACAGTTCAGCAGTGAAAGTGACACAAAATACACAGTATATCTCCAGTGATCTTTAATGAGCTTGTGTACTGCCTAAAATGAATGTTAACTTTCAAAAGCAGTGAACTCAAATCTGTTTCTATCTTAACATCTTTAACATCCATGTTTGAATTTGTAAAAGTTGAAAAGCATTAAAAAACTGCAAAAATGTAGTAACTACTACTTCTTTTATCAAAAGTACCCTTTTTCTCTATCTTTGCTAATAAGAATATTTTGTATCGGACAATACTTGGTGTGATGTGTGGAACACAACTCTACATAGAGGGCTGCCATAGCTTACTGTAGTTCTATTTTTCTTAATACATCATCAACCCTATGACGTCATTGACTGTGACATCACAACTGACCAAAGAAGAGCCGAACACCTGTTGGCAGATAAGTCACTTGTAATGTCACAATAAGTGAGGTTAGGAGGCTGATGATGTACAAAGAGAAATAGAAGAACTTGATACTTCAGCATCTGTGTAAAGTGTTGCTCTTTATGTATCATGCAGTACCAACGCCAGAATACAGTACTTTATAATGAACATATGGAAACATAAAATATTTCAGAAATAAAAAGAAACAACTGACTATTAAAAGTGATAAGATTGTCTGCCTACTGTTTTGGTGCTAACTTATCCCATCTTTCCAAATATTTGGCTGTAAGATCAAAACTTGCATTTTTGTGTTGTTCCAATAACTGACATGTAATAATTTTCTTATATTATGTGCCTTCTGCATGGGCCCTAAGAAAAGATGGGCAAAACTTTGTATACGACTCCCAGCAGTGCCTGCACCTCCAGGGTTTTCCTTCCTGGCATAACATCAGCCTCATTACTGTACTCTGATTGTTAGGGAAGCTATCATGTGCCTTCATAATGCAAAAGAGTCTCCCAGGAAGCACGTTAACAAAATGAGCTGCATTTTTAATAGCATTTTAACAAATACAAAACCTAAATTCAATTACCCCCCCAACTCACACGCACACACACACCCCACCACTGCCGCCTCCACCACCATCACCGGTTGAAATCTGTAGAGTTTATTCATTGATGCAATTTACATAGATTTTAAAATGAGGAACATTTGATAATCCCAACAAAGAATGGTATAGATGTTGCTGACATTAATATCTTCTGTTCTGCATGTCTGCAAAGACATAAACAACACATTGTTACCACCTACATCTGAAACTATATAACCCTGAGCAATAACTGTTCAGAATCAGAATTCTATTGCACAATTTTATTTGAACTGTTCTCAGTCTGTCCCTGAATTCCTATAACTTTTGATCAGTTTGGGGGCAACATGCTCCAGTGGCTGCAGCACAGAATGAATCAGGCCACCCGTGCAGGCTTAAATCCCACCTAGCCACTTACTCATTGTGTGACTCTGCACAAGTTCTATAACATCACAATGTTCAGTCCCTACTTGTTGTAAAAATAGTTAGCAAGCAGGACCTCACTAAAAATGAGATATCCTGCAATAGCTGGGATATCCTGCAGAAATAAAACTGTAAAACAAAGTTTCTGATTTAAACAAAAACAGCAAGAATTCGGGCTTACAATAAATACTGCAGGTAAAATATGATACGAGAAACAACTCCAGATATCACTCATAATTCCTTACTATGCAAAATATATAAATGCTGTATCTTGCAGATCAGGGGACTTTTGTCCCCATAACTTTGTTTTTATTCCTAGCATTATCTCTCCTAAATACCAATAGTTTAGAAGCTTCCTGCTCAAAGTAAGCAAGATGCAATCTGGATTCCTACCAACTAAATGTCCCCACCCACCCACCCACCCTTTATCATCCTGGAGCAGCAGAGATTAGCCACAGATATTTTTAAACGTAATTTTCAAATGCCCTCCAAACCTCAGTTAAGGGATATAGATTGCTGAATTTCCTTCCTTATTCTTGAGATTTTATTTAAGAATCAACACAGTATGATATTTTAAATAAAACCTTCCTCGGAGAGAATGGGAAATAAATAAATCAAAACAAAAACAAACATTCAGTATACAGGAATATGAAGAAACTGCAATTAAAGCATTTTTCATGTATTCAACCCACCCTGCAGATTGTCAAAATAATGAGCACCGCGGCTTCTTTGTACGTGTATAAAATGTGTTATTATTACCCATATGTACTGCATGTGTTCTCATCTCTGTATGCAGGAAAATTAATTACTAGCAAGCACTGGGAGAGTAGTCTCTAATCCTGTTTGTGAAGTGGCCAGTTATGTTAAATACAGGTGAGAACTATTGAAGTTTTATAGGGGTTTTAACCTTATAGTGAAAAATATTTACCTATAGAGTGATGAAAATGATGTATGAACCCTTTTCTTACCAGAGTATTTTTGCAGTATATAAATTGTACAACAATCATGGTTCTCCAACTAATTTGTAAAGACAGCATAAACTGGAAGCAAAATTAGTTAAAAAAATTATTATTTTTCTCAAATAGCAAGATATGAGAGGCGTCATTTCACATTTGGAGGGCAACAGTTTTGGCAGACTACAATGCTAATGTTTCATATTTTGTATAAATGTGTGTAAGCATGCGTGTGTGTAAACCCATCTACACTTACTATTTTGATATGTATGGCTTCCCTTAAAGGTAAGTTCATTGTTTTTTCAATGCAATAAGGCTTTTACTGAAAGCCCAATTAAGAAAAGAAATCAAGAGGGATGTTATAAGGTGTGTGTGTGTGTTTGTGTGTGTGTGTGTGTGTGTCAGTCAGTCATTCGGTTCAGGGTCTGATGTAACAATTTCCTTTCTGCACATCCTACTGGCTGAAATACTGAACTGCACAACTTTGCAGACTGGGCACAAAGAGTGCTGTGGACTCCGAGCAAGGTGGTTACTAACAAACATGAAACCTGACTGGACAGAGCAAGGGTCCCATCATCAAACATCTGCCACCCTTACCTGAGCGAGTAAGTGCAATTTTGTGAACTGGTTTCTCCTATAGGTAGTCCTGCTGAATTAAATACAGCAGTGACTTGAAATTTAGCACCATTTATATACTGCATGCATAATAAAGCAAAACTATTACACATTATATGGACTAATTCCAATATACCTGCCTCTGTCAGGTGCGCTTGATGCACAGAAAATAATATAATGCAAAATACTGTGCAAAGCCTTAATTTATAATACTTACAGATCCTCTTTGTGGAAGAGGATAGCCTGAGTGGGAGGAGGTGGGGCAGCAAGATGGCTGCGCTGCTGCTCACCTCCTCCTGCACAGGAGACTGCCCGTTTAAAAGTTTTTTCTTGGAAACTATTGGCCTTAATCATAAGATCTCCTGAACTAAACTATCAGTATTTGAAGGAACATTTGGTTAAGGCCTTCTTTGCTACATTTCTTAGTGAGTCATGGCAATGGAGCTTTACGTGAATGTGATTTTTTAAAAATAATTCCAATGGCTGTGATTCTTCCTCTGTTGGTGCCAACAGAAGGTAACTTAAATACTACTTCTGCTGTTTCAGCATGAGGAATATTCGACACATAAGTTAGTACAGTATGTTGAACACCGTGTTTTGAGGAGAGCTTGTTGGGCTAGTCCTGAGCATGTTGTTACCTGCTAAATAGAATGCCGTAGCTGACGGTTTATAGCTTGCATTATATCTGGCATTTAATATGCCAGAGCAGTGTTAAAGAAACAAAGAAATGAAACTGTGTGTACCTTCTTAGTTTAGAGAGGATTTGATGTGTATCTACGATTATCAGTATAAAGGGAAAGGGATGGGAACAGAGAGGCGGTACAGTGCACAGTGGGTGGTGTGCAGGAGGGTTCAGAGCTTGCAATGATCAGTATAAAGGGAAGGGAACAGAGATGTGGGTGCACAGTGGGTGGTAGTGGGAGAGTTTCAAGAGCCTGGTGGGAGGAGCTGCACTAAAAAGCATGGGCACCAGAGAGGGGCAGGGTTGGTGATGGGCAGAGAGCATCCAGTTTTTTAATTAAGGAAAAAATGCAGAGTCCTCATTCTGTTTGTAAAGGACTTCAGGCTCCGCCCATGCAGCCTTAAAAACTACTGTACAAAAATTAAAAACGTTTGTAGCCTTTGCTTAAAAACTTTGGAATTCAGCAGGTCATATAGACAGGTAGTTTGCTGCAGATTGCTGAGGCCATACACATAAATACACATTGTTTGGCATGTTCATTATCAGCCCTTGGCACTTCTAGAATGTGATTTTCAGCTGAGTGCAAGGGTCTTGTTGTAGTATAAGGGGAATATGGTCTTAGAAGTAAGATGATGCAGAGTTTCTAACTGCTGAGATGAAAGTATAAGAGCCTCAATTTGAAAAGTTACTCTACTTGATATCTTGAGGAATTAAGCTCATTTAGCAATGGGGAATTGTGCATCTGATGAGACTGTTTAAAAACAAGTCAAGTAGTCCAGTTTTGGATCTATGTGTGAGGATGAATTGAAGATTCTGGTAGAACTGAAATTAGTAAATCTGTGCAATAAAACAGGTTTGAAATTACAAAAGCATGACCCAAAGTTTTTTTTTAGTCTTGTGTTACAAAATTTAGAATTTAGCATATTGTAAGTGAAAATAGCAACATTGTGCAACACTGATGATATGTCTTGAAAAAGTAAACAAAGTATGCATACATATATATATATATTATAGTGTCATGGTAGTACCATTGTAGTTAGGGTTGAGAGCCATTTATTAAACCCAAATTTTGCCCTTAATAACTTTGCAACCATTCAGCGGATTTGCTTTACATTTGAATACACGATCAAGACCCATCGCCTTGGGATTTGCAAGGTCTGTACTGGTCCATATACGGGCTGTGGAGTTATTAGTGTGATCTGCACGCACGCTTAATGCTTTTCTGGAATTTTACTGTCGTCTCTACAGGTCGCATCGATTTGCACGACTGGTCCAAATCTTCAGGAACGTAGGGCTGGGGTCCCTCGATGTGCCTTTGAAGATTCGTGAAAAATATTAAACCATTCAAAAGTTATTCAAAAACAAGTTCCCATTATAAGTCAGTGGGAAAAGTTAACAAAAGTTCGACAGTGTCGCCAATGCAGTTTTACTTTTGCAAATGGCCTTTTACTGTCACAAATCCGCCATTTTGTTTTCAGTTAGCGATCAGAAAAATGCTTGCCATTTAAAATTGGGACCCTCTAGCAACCTAATTCTTTTTGTATTCACCGTAGCTCGGAACGGTGCGAGATACTGGACTTTTTTAAAAATGCTTAGCCTCCCATTGGGGCTAAGTACAAAACTAACCAGGAAAGTCATAAGTCATATGACTTTTACTTTTTCTCGTCTATACGGTTCCTGAGATATAAACAATTTAGTATTCCAATTCCTCATTTTCTGCTCCGAGAACCATTATTATCCATACATTCTTTGTACTCACTGTCTTTCTCTATGCAGCTTTTGGGGAAAACCAGCCTGTGTGCTTACATTACTATTACCGTTACCATTTCCGCTTGCAGTTCCATTCCCGTTTCACTTAACGTTCACGTCTACGCCACCATGTGCGTTACCCTTTGCGTTTTCATTTGCGCTTGCTTTTGCGTTGTTTTTAACATTTCTGTCTACACTACTGTTTCTCTTTCTGTTTAGCTTTGCGTCACCACGCGCATTACCATTTGCGTTTGTGGGCACAATGTTACTATGTGACAAGGCATCACGTGGCCAGAATGTGGGGCCCGAAGAGCCCCGCGCTCCCGCTGCCACATTACATTCACTATTTCTCGTTATCATTCTCAAAAATAAGGAAAATTAGAGGCAAAAAACTCCATTTAATGCATTAGTTAGGGTTGTTCCACACCGACAAAAGTGAGGAAATTCAGTATTAGGGTTGAAAGCCCCCTTGGACCCCGCCACACACCCCAACTGGCATGAGGTGCGCAGTAGGGTTGTGGTCCTAACTCTCACCCCATTCTCATACACCTTTGCTTCTTTACACACAGAGATGGGGTGAGAGTTGTAACTGACAACCTAATGCGCACCTGATGCCAGTTGGGGGTGGCGGTCCAAGGGGGGCTTTCAACCCTAACACCGAATTTCCTCACTTTTGTCAGTGTGGAACAACCCTAACTAATGCATTAAATGGAGTTTTTGGCCTCTAATATATATATATCTATATATATAGATATATATATCTGTAATAGATAAACCACTCTGAGGTGTGCGGTCGCGCTCTGATATACGCATGCACAAAATAAAATAAAGCGGCAAAACCAGTGTCACCATCAATATTGGCAGCACAAAATGTAGCATGCCAGAACAATGCAGGCCACATGACACGCAGGTAGTAAACAACACCCACCGCATGGAGGCACTGCAGTGGAACACACAGCAGCAGGCACCCGTGCACAGGAACAGCACAGGGGTGCAGGGAGATGGAACAGGGCAGGGTGCAACCACCACTGGGGGAAGCAGGCCACTGGACAGCTACCATGGTAATCTAATGACACAGGCACCCACATGGTGGGGTACCCCCACCCAGAATGCTGAGTGATTGAGAACATGCACCAGGGTAACCACTGGAGGACAAGTGAACCATGGCCACCATGTGGATAGCCATGTATAATGCTAGGGGCCAGGAGCACAAGCCAGTATGTCTCCAGCAACACACAGGACAGGGGAGATGGCATGCTGGCTTGTGCTCCTGGTCCCTGTAGTTCCAGTGCAGTGCCTCTATGTTGTGGACGTTGTTTGCTACCTGCGAGTTGTGTGGCCTGCATTGTTCTGGTATGCTACATTTTGTGCTGCCAATATTGATGGTGACGCTGTTTTTGCCACTTTATTTTTGTCTGCTTTATTTTTTTCCACGATGTTACTGACCAGAATCCCAGGGGCTCTTCAATGAGCTTGTAAGAAGCCATTTGGGACCAACAATCTGGAAGAAAATATGTTATTTTTATTTTTATTTGAGTGGTGGGATCACAGAATAAGATACTTCTCAGATGTTTCCTGACACACGAGCTTGTCCATTCTATTTGAATCTGTGAGACCAAGCCCTCTAAAATGGTACTGTGTTTAATTTAAGATGAAAACATGGCAATAAAGACAAATACATACTCAGTGGTCAAATCATAAAATGTACTGTGGGTTTTGATCCAAGATTGACAGCAAATTACATTATTACTCTGCGTGCTGTTATCAAGTGGATTGCTGTTTGCCATATAAAAATCCTAAGGGGGTACTGGTATACATCCAGATTAATCAGCAAATAAATCAAGCTAAATTAGTGGGGAATGCATAAAATTAATTTAACTGTGGATAAATACTGAATGTGAGTTAGAGATGCAATATTTTTTTATTTTTATTGATGGTCTAGGAATTACAACCCGTTGAGGTCAGAGACTCATTTGCAAAAGCTCCACATCATACATAAATGAGGACAGGTACATAGTATAACACAATACAGAATGCAGACTACTGCTGTACTACAGAATACAACACTAAATACAGAGCAAAGATACATAATACGTATGGCAACACCAAAGGTGTGAATATTTGAGGCATATATGGAGACACAAAGCATATACTGCAGTAAAACTTTTTGATTTTTCGAGGAGTTTTCTGCAGTCACAGTGGGAGTTGGACATAATGTGGCTCAGCAGCTCAGGTTTAAAAGGCCCTAGCCTGGGGACAGATAAGACAGAGTCAGAGACTGAGTTCATCCAGAGTGGGGCCCTGTAGCGAAAGGACCTTTGGTCAGTAGTAGTCTTTACAAAGGGGACAAGGAATGCTGTAGTGTCAGAATGTCTAGTGGTGTGAGCAGGCAAACTCTTTTGGAGGAGCAGGAGACAGCCGGGGGGGCTAGACCCAAATGGATTTTTTTTGGCCAGTAAGCAGGTCTGGTAGAATAGTTGCCCGGAAAGTTTAGCCATGCAGACCATTAGTAGAGGTCACAGGTATGTGTGAGCGGTCACAGCCTGTGGCCAACCTGCAGGCTTTGTTTAGGGTGTGTTTAATGCTGGTCAGTGCAGTATCAGAGGTGGCACCATAGATGACTAACGTAGTCTACCAGGGAAAGGATGGTGCTAGAGATGGCTAACCATAGGGCATCAGAAGGAGACAGGGTCTATGCCTATAAAGGAGACTGATTCTCCTGTTTATTTCAGAGCATGTCGACACAATATGCTCACGATATGGCAGGGCAGAGTCAAGGTAGCCCCTAGATATTTAAAATTGAAACTGTTCCAGCATGGTACCCAACGAGTTTTGTATAGATATTTCTGTCACGCTGTGTTTATGTTGCGGGTGGGTGAATAGCATAACATTCATCTTTTCTGAGTTGAGGCAAACCAGGCTTCTATTTGTGTGAAGGAGCCCTGCAAGGATTTTTGGAGCTGGGTAGGTTCAGGGTGCCAACTGAAGATCACAGCATCATCTGCATATAGGAGGAGGTGCCCTGAGGAGGCCATAGGTAAGGAGTTCAAGTATAGTGAAAAAAACAGCTGACCAAGAATGGACCCTTGGGGGACACCCAGCCAGATGGAAAGGTTAGTAGAGAGGGTGTTATTTATCTTCACTTGTTGGGTGCGGCCGTGGAGATAGTGGAGGAACCAGCCAATAGTTTCTTGGGAAACACCAACAGAGAGGAGGGAGTTTATGAGCATATTGTGATTGACAGTATTAAATGCCTTGGAGAGATTGATATAGACTGACCCAGCCAAGTCTCCCTGGTCTAGGGCGTCATGGATAAAGGAGGTGAATTCTAGGAGGGCAGTGGTTGTACTGTGTCCTTTCCTGAACCCGTGTTGTTGCTGACAAAGTAGGTGGTACTAATCTAAATAGTCAATAAGTTGGTCAGCTGCTATTTTTCTAACACTTTTGAGAGGGAGGGAGTATGGAGATGGGCCTATAGATACTACTTGAGTCGATCACCATTTTTATGAACTGGCGTAATCATCACCCTTTTCCTCATAGATGGGAACTGCCTAAGCACAGGGACATATTGAGTATCTTTGTGAGTGGTGTTAGGACTCGTCAAGGGTTAAGGATAGCAATTTTGCATCAAAAGAGTCACCACTTTGTCTAGTTTTACCTAGGAACATAGCAAGTATGAGTGGGCAACTCTAGTGGAGATTGGTTTAAGTGAAAAGGTCAAGCACAACAGGGTGGTGGGGATTGTACAGCATCTGAAGTGAAAAAGTCAGGGGGGAGAATAGTAATGAGGTCAGTGAATGATGTATTGAAAGCATTTGCTATTTTGCAGGGGTCTTGGGTGGAGACACCATCAATAGTAAGCATGGTAGGAGGAGAGGAGGCAGACTTGCCACTAAGTTCCTTTATATTTTCCCAGAACCTCTTCCCATTTCCTCAGGTGGCAGTTAGGTTGGTCTGATAGTAAGCCGCCTTTGCCTGTTGGATAGCCCAGGTACATGAGTTTCAGGCAGTATGATACAATTGTTGGTCAGAAAGGTGACCTGACTGAAGGGCATGGTGCCACAGGTCATCACGGGCCTTCATTTGGTCGAGCAAAGACCGATTTACTGAGGGGAGGATTTAGTTTTTTCAATCCGTTTTACAAAGGGGGCAAAGATGTCACAGGCGGATTGGAAGGAACTTGTAAGAAGGACAGGGTGGCATCAACCCGACAACTGGTGATCAAGTGGAGACCAGTCGAGGTTTCGGAGTTGGTTCTGAAGATGTACCAAAGCCTCTTTCTTTAGTTGGTGATACATGGAGATCCTGGGGGGGGGGCTTCCAGCTGTTTGTCCAGAGACAAGTTACAGGGGAGTGATCACTGAGTGAGTCCGAGAAGACCTGGACATCCTGTATGTGCTCAGGATGATTCGTGAGTATGAGATCAAGGAGGGAACTAGGACCCAGGTTTTTGTTTACTGTAGTAGGGGTAAGAACCATTTGGGAGAGATTTTGGGCTGCAGCTGCATCCCTGAGGGAGGATGTCTGGGGAGCGAGCCAGTTTGTGTTGAAATCACCAAGTGCTATGACTTCCGAGTTTTTTGGCAGCTGGTCGATAATGTTTAGGATGGATGTGAAAGCATCCCTTTGGTTGCGAGGGGGTATGTATACTGACATTAAGTAGATAGATTTACCTGAGTTTCCAATGGCAACCCTGATGGTGAGGGACTGTGCACCCTCTGCAGGGTTTATAGTTGCAATATTTATTCCTTGCAGGTGTTCCTGAAGATACAGTGCACTACCCCCACCCTGTCTACCCAATCTGTCTGATCTGAACATTGAGTAGCCCGGTATGTACACAGCCGAGTCAGGGGTATGCTGCGACAGCCATGTTTCAGTTATGGCTAGGGCATCAGGTTGGTGGAGGCAGACCCAAGCTTGGAGTGGGGCAAGTTTCTTTTGGAGGCTACATATATTAATGACAGCCAGCCGTAGTCCTCTGTGTTGTGTTGTTAAGTGATGGATGTGGTCTGAGGGGCCAGGATTGGGGTGTATATTTCCCACAAGTAGCAGGAGGATAATAGCTATCCTGGATAGGGTACTATTTAGGATCTTCTTGTGAGAGCGCAGCGATGGGACTGCATGGTGGTGTGGCTTGTTAGTAATATGGGAACATGTGAAGCGCAATATTTCATGGCCATATAGAAACAGGGTGATCATGATCTCTGGAGTAGGTGACTTGGCATGAAGGGAGGGTGGGGGTGGGACAAGGTAATTGATGCAGGAGTAGTCACGGGCTGTGTGGCATAGGAGGTGTTTGGGGCAGAAGGAGGGTAGTGTGAAGATGAGTATGGGAAGGAAGGGAAGAGGTTGCAGGCTGGGGAAAGGTTAACATGAGAGTAAGCCTTGGTATCAATTTGTAAACGAGAGAGGAGATACAGCAATGTTGCTTGCCATTTTGGGAGGAATTAGTATCAGTTCTAAAGTTGTTTTGGGCTTAGAAGTTTGGTAGAGTAAGTTTTTCTGCTGCTGAAAGTGGGGGTGAAGGCTTGAGAGTTTAGACGATTTTTTGAGATGTATGGGTATTCTTAAGTGTGTACACATCGATGCAACCATGTTGTAATTTAGAAAATGAGAGAGAAAATACGGCTAGAGAGACAGAAGCAGCCTCTAGTGGTAGGTACTGATAACCTGCCTTTAGAAAAGTTACCTAATTGGTTTAAATGCATCACCAGGGTGTCTCCTCCTGTATAAAACAACAAGTTGACCAAGGGTGGTGGTGGAGGTGAGTGGGTCAGCAGGGGTCCTATTGAAGTTTGAAATGAGCACAGAGAGATTTCATTTAAATCTGGCCATTGAGATGCTAAGATAGTGAAATATTTAAACTTCACAGTTGGTGCCAAAATTAAGCTCTTAAGGTACAGAGAGATTTCTTTTAAATCTTGCCACTGAGACGCTAAGTATTTAAGCAAAAAAAACTATCTCTACATGTGTGGGAAAGGGTGCCGGAAGATGGTAAAAGCTGAGGGAGCTGAGAATCAAAAGGGCACTTATGAGGGTACAAAGGGCACTTTTTCTATACTAGTTTTTGCTGAAGAAACAGCAGCTCCACAGATACACAGTGCTGCTCATTTCAAAACTCACAATAGGAACTTGGTGAAAATGCAGTCTTAGAAGTTCAAGTCCTTGGTACTTTTTGGTTCCTATTGAGAGTTTTGAAATGAGCAGCAACATATCTGTGGAGCTGCTGTTTTTCCAGTAAAGGCACATGTTTACCTGGGCAGAAATGCTGTGGGGGTCCTTGCAAAGCTCAGAGTGTGTCTTTACCTCATGACCAGCACCCATGAGGGAGCCTTGCTGTTCTGGGCAGAAATGCTAGGGGATCCTTGCAAAGCTCAGGGGGTGTCCTTACTCCTCCAAGAGGAGCTTGCTCTGTTCTGGGCAGAAATGCTGCAGAATGTTGTGTGGGTCCTTGCAAAGCTTGGTTAACACTAGGGTAACACTAACACTACATCACATGATTGTTAACATTTTGTAGAAAATCATACCACAGATTCTTTCAAGATTCCAAAATATTTTACCCATTTTCACTTCCCTACTTTGCACACTTATGTGCTTCAACCCTGATAGATGCATTAACATCCTTTTTTTAGCAATTTATTCTCTTACTTTCTTTTGTCATAAAGATGTTTATTAAGATTTTCATATAACAATGAAACAAAGCATTATAATTTTGAAGCCTACCGTAACAACAAATCATTACAGTCAAGATATTTCAACCAATGACTTACACATGAAAATGTAAAAAATATATAAAGCTTCATTGCAACTACATAAGCAGATTATTTAACACAGACTTTAAGAACCTCATCTCCCAGTAACAATCCAGGAATGGACAAGTGTGGTTCCATTGCAGAAGTCAAAGACAGATATTAAACAACGTAACAAAAATCACGTAACTAACAATCCAGGTGTATGCCCTAGGAGACTCTCATAACTGCATATAAGAGCTCTAGAAGCCATGGAGTTTGGCCAAGTTAATGTACTGAGTCCTGAGGAGTGAAATACAGACTAGGTCTTTGGGAGACAAATTAACACTACTGTGTATATTACAGATAGGGGGAGATTGAAGGAGGTTAAAAGACTAAAACGTTAAGGACAGCAAATTCAAAGTATGTGTATTTACTCAGTCCACAAAGGGCATAATGTAATATTCTGACATCCCTAGATTTCAGGCACCACCTTACGTTTGTAAAACATGTATTACAACTAACCTTTAGCTTTCACCTTTCTGACATCCCATGGTGAACACTGTATAGTGAGCCTCATTGTGCCAGAGCTGTAGTTTGCTACATGAATGGCCCAGAAACCAGCGTCATCATCACAGACCTTGCTCCAGATCTGTAGTGAACTTTACAAGTGGCCCTGCCGTCCACTCGCAAAGCAGCTGTGTTGTCACAGACATTGTGCCAGACTTTTAGCGAAGTTTATGAATTTTTATATGGCATAATATGATCGGTTTTAACACTTCCTGCCTAAATGTGGGTGATTACTAGATAAGTCCTCTCCTCATGACCACATAAGTTGTGAAGTTAAAACCCCTCACAAATGGGTTTTCAGGGGTAACCCCTAAATCCCATTTGTGGGTAGAATGAAGTTTCATCACCTATATGGTCATGAGGAGAGGTCCTATCTAAACCATCCCCCCAAGTTTGAGCCCAAGATGTTTGCAATTGCCATGTTATGGTCACTTCATCATTTTAAGACATGTGCAAAGTGAAATTTCTGGGGCTTAGCTTTTTTCCACCTTATCTTGCCTGTAATGATTTGTTGTTGCCGCAGTTTTTTTTTTTTGGAGGGGGGTAACCTGCAAAACTCATTATGAGAATGTAACTCTCACCCCTTTTATGGCCCTGAGGAGGGGACCTAACACAGCTATAACCCAAGTTTGATCTCAGAATCTAAACATTTTGAGCCTGGAAAACCGAAGGCAGCATGCATAAGCAGCTATAAGTCAATAGCATAAGCAGTTGGTGGGGTTTTGGACTTTTTAAACTTTATTTATTTAGTTTTTATATAAACATCATATCAATGCAGTTGATCAAAGTGGCAGAAGGGCAGTGTCTTGTGACCAATTAATAATGTGTTGGTTATATCCAGCACTGGCATTGGGATCCCAGTGTTAGAATGGGCATGGTTTTGGGGGAACTGCTTACTGTGTTGGCCACTAGAGATGGGTTCCCAGTAGCATGGTTGGGGTCCATGTATTGGAAAGGGGGTCACTTAACCAGCCAACAGCTTTGGGCACCCAGTGGCAGCAAATTTCATATATGGGCAAGTGGACGGGGAGATGGGCTGACTGATGGCCATTGTGCACTGGGTCGCCATATATTTTTCTTCAGTTTATACTGCAAAGGGTACTTTTTATTTGTACATTGACAATTTTTCATCCTCATACAGCTTGCATGATAACTCCAGTTCATACCACAAAGAGCCTTTTGTTAGGCAAGTTGCCTGAAAAGATATAATCATTATGTGGCTTGCATGAAAACTCCCTTTGGACTGCAAAGGGCACTTTTCAAGCAAGCTGCATGATGATCTCTTCTTTCCGCAAGCTACAAGAGTTATTCTTATTTACTCCTCTTTCCTCACTGAAAAGACTGGGTTTAGGAGTCATGAAAACAGGTTCTCGAGTGATTAAAGCAGGACCTTGTCTTTTTTTTTCATTACTCACAACAGCCTAATTTGCTTAATATTTCAAAAAAAAGAAAAAAAAAAAAAGCGGTAGAATCAACCTCACATGCTACACCACAGCATTGACCACATACGTTTTTAGACTTAACTGTAACTGTCAGCACATTTTCTTGTTTTTGATGCAGAACGTAGTTTGTTCTTGTTTCCTTTCCTGGGCACTAAGGCACATGAGCAGGGGGCTTTTCTCACCAGAGTGGATGCTTACTCATGAATGTGATGAAGGTTAATGTCACAGGAAAAAATCCAGTTATGAAGCATTCCTGAACACAATAACTGCACATGTTAAAATTTATGCATTGTTCCATAAAGTGACCTGATGAAAAAAAAATCATCCTCAGTTCAACCACTAATGAAGTTTCCGGTTTCAACCTGCTGCCTTTAAATACCACTGAGAAGCAAAATAAAAAAAAAGTCATACAACCCCATCTTTTTACGTGTTTTAACCATCGAGAATTTTAAAATTGCTGAACCGACCATAAACAAGTTTATCGGGTGCAGAGATCTTCGCTGGGACTACCCTCATGCCAAAATCCAGATTATTCCTTCTGGGTGCAAAAATCGGGGTTTTGCCTGCTCAACCCTAATACCTGTGCCACTATTAATTAATGGACTTCTGGCTTCTTGCACTTGTCTCGCTGTGCTTACTACAATAAATTTTGGTCTGTCCTCTTGTGTGATATGCCAGTAGATGCATAAAATACTGTGAATGCAGCAACTGTGAAAAGTTCATAAGGACAAGCAAGGCACAGAAAGTTAGAGAGACCACCCATGCTTCCCCCAATTAAAGCCACACGGAAGACTAGAAACTTTTGGAAACACGTACAGCAGCAGTACAAACACTTGGGACATTCACTTAGATGCATTATTGCGCTATCATTTTGAACAAACAATAACTGTTTATTTTGTTAGCTGTACGTTTAAACGTTATGACACTGCCTTTCTGTTACATGCATTTTACACAGAATGCAACATTTCTGTTGACTTTTGGTCTTAAAAAAAATCCATTCCTTTTAGCTAAACACGATGAGATCAAAACTAAGGTAGAGGAATGCATATGAATATAGTAGAAAAGCTGCTGTCACTGCAGCCCGCGTTGGCTCATTTATTTTCAGGTTACAGCAAATCTAACGTTAAACATACGAAAAGGAATCGGGTGCTTCAGCATTACCTTTCGGTAGTATAATGAGCTGAACCAGGCAAACCGCTCTTGGAGGATTATTATGAAGTGAATCAGAGGGAAACAAAATGTATAAAACAAGGGTGTATGTTGCTGATCTGGAGACACCAGATTATGTTTGATTATCTTTAGATTATTGTTATGGCACTAGGCTGTCTCCTCACAAGCGCTTTTTTGTTTCATTTTACAATGTATTTACCCAGGTAGACCAGATGATCTCGTTCTCGGTGGGATCCCGGTTCTGCCAACTTTAGCAGCTGTGTGGCTGGAGCACTGAGAGGTTAACAGACTTGTTGTCTAAGGACACACATTGACAATTTGGCTATTGTGGTTGAACCCTGATCTCTTACAGCAGCTGGTTCCAAAGCAGGTGCTCTAAGCGCAGCCTGCCTGCTTTTCTATCTGTCCCTATGTAGGTACTATATAGCCATGCTATAACAATGCACCCAACATGTTTCTATCACCAACACTGATTTCAGCCCCACACCCTCATGGTTAGCTTCTCATATGCATTTCATTAAACTAGTCAATAAAGCCCAACACAGGGTCTCCTGTGTGGTGACAACTCCTCAATAATTGTGTTAGAGTAGGCTGAAACCCAAACCCTGAGCGCAGAGATGAAATGTTTAGTTTAAGTAACCCATGTGGGTTAATAACCTAAAATAAAGTCCAACCATGCAAAACTGCAGCAATGAAACACAGGCTAAATAAATGAAGAGGTGGCCAGCAGGACTCTACAGAAGGAATAAAGAACATAAGAAAAGGGGACGGTCTAATAAATGTGAATCATGGATGTGGATATGACAGGTTGGCAGGTATATACTCAGGAGGTTCTTTATCTTATGAACGAGTCTTTTGGGACTCAAGAAACCTGTCTGGTTTAGCAACTTTTGATAAATAAAATAAACAATACTGCCCCATACTAATGATCTAATCTTCCATTAGTTGTTTCTAACACCTTATATTGATATAACATGAAAACAAGCATTTGTCAATGCTGAATGTTTGCTTACTGGCATTGGCATTGGTAGTGTAGAAGTTACAGAGCTGCATAATAGGAATGGCAGCGAAGTATTGAATGAACCACACCACCACCCTGCAGAGAGTGACAGGCATTGGGGTGTGCCTTTGGGTCGTCAGGCATAACCGACCCGCCATTTCACCACACCCTACCCTGCAGACACCGACAAGTGTCACGGTGTACTTATAGGGTCTTTGGCCTTATGCACACCCATTCCATCAGGAAATACGGTGAGATGGGTGCGGTATAGGAGAATGGGGTAACGTTTGGGCCCGAAGAGTCCGAGGCACACCTTGATGCCTCTCACTGGCTGCAGGGTGTGGGTGGGGGTGGAATGGTGTGAGCATTACAGGCAAGAATCCCAAGTCACACCCCTGATGCCTGTCATTCTCTACAAGGTGGGGCATTATGGTCGGAAACCCTAACACCTTAGGCATTCGTTGGTATTTTCACTCCAAATTTTCAACATGGTTTTTCTGTGACCCCCACCTCATGAACAGTGGCAATATCAGTCTGTTAGCTAAAAACTGCTTTTGCACAGTGACTACGGCATTTGTAGCACCACAGGCAAAACACATTCCGAATAGGATTTGAAAAATGACAGCGGTACTGTTCATGGGGAGGTGTAAAATGGCAATGTTGAAAATCTGGTGTGAAAATCTTAAAAACTGGTGAAGTCATGGCGTGCATAGAAACTGTACAGCGCACACCATAATATATAACTAGTTTGGGGATTTTTTACAGCAGATTGGTAACCCAGGCATTTTGGGACCTCGATCATGAACAGTGTCAGTGTGATTTTCTTTATCTGTCCCAAACAATGATTTCCCACAGCGACTCACGCATTTCTGCGCTGAAAGTGTGAAACACATTTCGCCATGTTGTGAAAATGACAGCCATACTGTTCATAAGGAGTGTGGAAAAATGCCACTGGTGAAAATCTGGACTGAAAATATTACAAATTCATGAACTTACGAGGGTGCGTGGAAACTGCGTAATACTCACTTGCAACACAGTCATTTTATGGAGTTTTGTCACCAAATTTTCAACATAGCCATTTTAAGACCTCTGCTCATGACCAGTGTCACTGATTTTCTTAATCTGTCCCAAACATTGTTTTCGCACACCGACTGTGCCACTGTGAGCTACATGTGCGGAAACAAATTTGGGGCGAGATGTGAAAAATGGTAGCTGTACTGCTCCTAAGGAAGTGCGGTAAAATGGCACTGTTGAAAATCTGGTGTGCAAATATTACAAATTCGCAAACTTGCCAGCGTGCGTAGGAACTGCGCAATGTGAGCTCCTAAAACAGGCATTTTGAGGGAATTTTTCACCAAATTTTCAACATAGCCATTTTAATACCTCTGCTCATGACCAGTGTCACTGTGATTTTCTTAATGTGTCCCATACATTGATTTCGCACACCGACTGCGCCACTGTGTGCTACATGGGTGGAAACACGTTGTGGGTGAGATGTGAAAAATGACAGCTATACTGCTCATAAGGAGGTGTGGTAAAATGGCAATGTTGAAAACCTGGAGTGAAAATATTGAAAATTTTCGAACTTACGAGCATACGTAGGAACTGCGCAACGCACGCTCTTAAACCAGTCATTTTTAGGAATTTTTTCACCAAATTTTCAACATAGCCATTTTAAGACCTCTGCTCATAAACAGTGTCACTGTGATTTTCTTAATGTGTCCCATACATTAATTTCGCACACCAGTCTCGCCATTTATGCGCTTCATGGCGGAAACACATTTTGGGTAAGATGTAAAAAATGACAGCTATACTGCTCATAGGAGGTGTGGTAAAATGGCAATGTTGAAAACCTGGAGTGAAAATATTGAAAATTTGCGAACTTACGAGCATACGTAGGAACTGCGCAACACACGCTCGTAAACCAGTCATTTTTAGGAATTTTTTCACCAAATTTTCAACATAGCCATTTTAAGACCTCTGCTCATAAACAGTGTCACTGTGATTTTCTTAATGTGTCCCATACATTAATTTCGCACACCGAGTGCGCCATTGTGCGCTACATGGCGGAAACACATTTTGGGTAAGATGTAAAAAATGACAGCTATACTGCTCATAAGGAGGTGTGGTAAAATGGCAATGTTGAAAATCTAGAGTGACAATATTGAAAATTCGTGAACTTACGAGCATACGTAGGAACTGCTCAATGCACGCTCGTAAACCAGTCATTTTTAGGAAATTTTTCACTAAATTTTCAACATAGCCATTTTAAGACCTCTGCTCATGAACAGTGTCACTATAATTTTCTTAATTTGTCCCGTACATTGATTTCGCACACCGACTGCGCCATTGTGCATCCATGAGTGAAACATGTTTTGGGTGAGATATGAAAATGACAGCTGTACTACTCATAAGCAGGTGTGGTAAAATGGCAATATTGAAAATCTGGGTGAAAATATTGAAAATTAGCGAACTTATGGCGTGTGTAGGAACTGCATAACTGCACGCTAAATAAAACAGTCATTTTTGGAATTTTTCCACCAAATTTTCAAAATAAACTGCGAGAGCCCACCTTATGAACACTGGCAGTGTTGTTTCATTAATCAGTCCCAAAAGGTGATTTCGGCGCGGTGACTCGAAATCACCCTTAGAGCGAATAACGCCATGACAGTGACAGCATTCATGAGAAGGGGTCCCAAAACCCCATGTTGAAAATTTGGTGCAAAATTCAAAAATGCCAGATATGCAGCAAAGTTGAAAAACCTATCTATTACATTATACAGCTTACCGACATTTCCTCAGTTCTTGATCGGCTTTGAAGAGTGCAGGCGTGTTCCTGGTCACGAAGATCATCGCGCGGACTCCGGTGGTAAGTATGGGTGAGGGGGTGTGGGGAGGCAGGGTGCACAGTGGGTGGGTGCGGTGGGGGCAGGGAGACTACGAGGGACCGTTTTTTTTTACAGGTTTTTTAATGATTAAGGCGGTGGGACATTTGCCACGTTGGGTGAAACTCCCAGCGTGGCAGCTGGAAAGGATGTTTGGGGCTGGAGCCGACGGGATTGGGCACCCCGTGCCGGCCATACGGGCTAGTGCCACACTGGGGTGGGCTCCCAGCGTGGCAGCTGTAACACTGTTTTTGGGGGGGGCTGGAGCCGACAGGGGATTTGGCACCCCATCGGCTATACTGTATGTGCCTGGGGGAGGGAGCACGTCACACGCAATATGCGTGCATGCGTGTTGAGGGGGGGAGCTCTGCTCACTGAAGCAGAGCTCTCCCTTTCTACTGTATGCCACTGCATTTTTAGCTGTCATAGACAGCAGGTGCAGTGATTGGCGAACTGCGACCACGCCTGCAAACACACTGACTGAATTGGAAGAGGCTGACACACCTCTGAAAAACTCGGATGATGGCACTATATTTCTTGCACATGCGTGCAAGCAAACATAATAATAATAAGCACTTACTTAACAAGTGGTTTGCAGTGTCCTTTCCAAAGTTTGCTATTTATTCCTTCACTTACATTGCTGCAGCATTGCGTTTCTTCTATCAGCCGTCTCATTCCACTTTGTAGATTAAAATACAACTATATTTTATTATTATAGAACTATATTGGGAATCTATAGATTCTCAACATAACACATGGCATTGCCAGTCCCGACTTACAAAGCTTGCGATTTATTGATATTGCTCTTGGAATCTAGCATAGATGCTGCTGTGCTGCTATTTTATAAAGCTTCATGAAATAGCGGAACTTGGTCACTGCTTGATCCTTAGATGAACTCCCCTACAGCAACACATAGAAACATAGAAAACATAGACTTTGACGGCAGATAAGGACCGCTAGGCCCATCTAGTCTGCCCATTTCCCTACCTACAGGATAGGCCGCAGATCCTAGTTAACCAACAGCCTTTATCTTCCTGCCCCCCACAAGAATTGCCTTATGTCTGTCCCATGCATTCTTGAATTCTCCCACAGTTTTAGACCCCACAACTTCCTCAGGAAGGCTGTTCCATGCATCCACTACCCTCTCTGTGAAATAATACTTCCTCACATTGCCCTGAACCGCCCTCCTTCTATCTTTAAATTGTGTCCCCTTGTTCTTGCAAGTCTCTTTTCTGAAAGATGCTACCCTCTTGGACTTTGTTGATTCCTTGAGGTACTTGAAAGTTTCTATCATGTCCCCTCTCCTTCTTTCCTCAAGGGTATACATATTAAGCTCCTTTAGTCTCTGCTCCTATGGCTTCTCTTGCAGACCCTGCACCATTTTAGTTGCCCTCCTCTGGACTGCCTCTATCCTGTCTATGTCCTTTCGGAGATGGGGTCTCCAGAACTGGACACAGTATTCCAGATGGGGTCTCACCAACTGTCTGTACAGAGGGATAACAACTTCCTGTTTTCTGCTGCTGATGCCTTTCCCTATACATCCCAGCATACCCCCGGCCCTCGCTACTGCCTTCTCACATTGCTTGCTAACCTTAAGGTCATCTGATATGATTACCCCCAGGTCCCTTTCCTGTTTTGTTGTTGTTACTAGCTCCCCACCCATTGTGTATTCTTCCCCTGGGTTCTTGTTTCCCAGGTGCATTATTTTGCACTTTTTTGCATTGAATCCTAGCTGCCATACATCTGACCATTCCTCCAACCTTGCTAAGTCCCTTTTCATCCTTTCCACGCCTCCTTGTGTATCAACCCTGTTGCAGATCTTTGTGTCATCTGCAAAAAGGCATACTTTTCCTTCCAGTCCCTCTGCAATGTCACTGATGAAGACATTAAAAGGACTGGACCCAATCTGAACCCTGCGGTACCCCACTAGTAACCGCCCTTTCTTCAGAGTGGACTCCATTTACAATTACCTTCTGTGTCCTGTTGTCCAGCCAATGTTTTACCAGGCTACCCTGGGACCCACTCCCAGGCTGGTTAATTTGACTATCAATCTTTGTGTGGACTGTGTCAAATGCCTTGCTAAAGTCTAGGTAGGCCATGTCCACAGCCCCTCCCTGGTCTACTACTTTGGTCACCCAGTCAAAGAAATCTATTAGATTAGCCTGACATGACCTTCCGCTAGAACCCATGCTGCCTTGGATCCTGTGCTCCACTGACCTCTAGGTACTCAAATATTCTTTCCTTCAGAAGTGACTCCATCACTTTCCCTACCACAGAGGTCAGACTGACAGGTCTGTAGTTTCCTGCCTCTGTCTTGGTCCCACTTTTGTGAAGGGAATCACATCTGCCTTCCTCCAGTCCTCGGGTACCACCACCATCCTCCCATGTTTAATTAAAAGAGTAGCCAGTGGTTTCACTAGTTCCTTCCTTAATTATTTTAGAATTCGGGGTGAATTCCATCAGGACCCATTGCTTTTCCACCTTCAGTTTTAGGAGTTCTTGCAGAACCCTTTCTTCTGTGAAAGGACTGGGATAGACCCCCCTATCAAGAGTGCTTCTGTTAATTGGATTAGGCACTTCCCCCTCCTTTTTTGTGAATACTGAGCAGAAATATTCGTTCAGTATTCCTGCTTTTTCACTGTCCCCCTCTGCCCACCCACCGTTCATTCTATTCAGCCTCACTATCCCTCCCTTTGTCTTTCTACGCTCGCTGATGTACCTATAAAAGGTTTTATCCCCCTTCTTAACTGAGTTGGCTATCTTTTCCTCAGTTTGGGCCTTTGCTATTCTGACTTCCCTCCCTGCTTCTTTCTGCCTTAACTGGTACAGCTCTCTGTCCTGCTCCTTCTGTGTTTCCTTATACTTCGGAATGCTATCTTTTCTTCCTGACTTTCACAGCCATCTCTCTTGAGAACCATAGTGGCTTTTCTTTCATTTTGATTTGTTTATTTGCTTCACACAAAGGCTTGTTGCGTCTGTGATGGCAGTTTTGATAATTCCCATTGTTGCTCCACACCTCCTTCTAGCCTGTTTGCTAGTGCTTTCTGAGGCACTCTCCCATCTTGCCAAAGTCAGCCCTCCTAAAGTCCAGTACCTCACTTTTGTATGGCTAGACTCTGTAGCTGAGTTTAACGTGAACCACACTGTTTGATGGTCACTTGTCCCCAGATGGCAACCTACTTCTAGATATGAGATCCTCTCACTGCCCCGTTAGAGTACGAGGTCTAAGATTGCTCCTTCACGAGTGGGTTCCAAACTAGCTGTCTAATGCCTGCCACCTGTAGGGCATCAAGAATGGCCCTGCTCTTGGATGTGGCTGCAGCAAATGTGCTCCAGTTAACATCTGGCATATTCAGGTCTCCTCAACAGTATCTCCTTTCTCTTCCATTCTAAGAATGCCTTCCATCATATCCTTGTCCATTCCTTCCCCTGACATGGGGTCTGTACACAACCCTGTGCGGATTGTGGTGCCTTTCCAGTCTCCAAGGTGACCCACAGTGCCTCCTCTCCTCCCTGTTTACTCTTTTGTTCAGTTGCTTTTATCCTTCCTTTACATGAGAGCTACTCCTCCCCTCTTCTCCCCTGCCTGTCTCTCCTGTAGGTTATGTGCCCTGGTATGTTAACATCCCAGTCATGGTTCTCTGTGTACCATGTTTCTGTGACTGCTACGATCGGCATCCTCTTCCATTAAGGCCACCAGCTCAGGGAGCTTGTTGCCCAGACTACGAGCATTGGTACTCATTACCCTCCATTTCCTGATGGCCTTACCCCTTTTGCCCCATCCCTGTCCTTCTTGCCTTTGTCACTTTCTCCATTTACCCTGCCCTTCTCCCTATCGACACCTCCATGTTGGTGTTTGCCACTTACTACCGTGATTGTTTGGGGCTAGGATTTTCCTGCTCCTTTCCAGTGCTTCCCCCCTTGGCTAGTTTAAAAGCTTGCCAATGAAGCATTTAAACCTATCACCTAGGATCCTGGTTCGCCTCCTGGACAGATGCAGCCCATCATGCCAGTATAGGCTTGCATCACTCCAGGTGGACCCCCAGTCCCCAATGAAGCCAAATCCCTGAGCTCCACACCAGTTTTCAACCACTGATTGAATCCCATAGTGCGGAACATCCTAGCTCTCCTATGCCATAGATGGGTAGTACCTCCGAGAAGGCTACCTGCAAGTGCATACTGACCAAGGCCCCTCCCCAATTCCACAAACTCTTCCTGCACTTCTCTAATCCTTTCTTAGCCTGGTCATTTGTCCCTAGGTGGACAATGACATCAACTCCCTCCCTGTGCAGCTGCTCTGGCAATCCTGAGGATTCGCTCCTGTCCCTCAAGCCATGGCGCCAGGCAGGCACCTACCTCCCTCTCCTTTCCTTGCCCAGTTCTACCTTCCTAACAATGGGGTCCCCCACCAGGGTTGTTTCCTTCCCTGCAGGGTCCCTGCCACCCTCCTGTGAGTCTCCTTGTGGAGGTCCCAACATCCTCCTTGGTCTCCACTGTAGGTGCCTCCATAGAGGACCACACTTTGCCAGAATGGCATAGGGATGTGGAGAGGTACAACCAGAGGGATGTGCCTCTGTTCCACCACCTCACCCTCCCTGAGCCCACTGTGGTCCAACCGCTCCTCTTTCTTGGCAACCTCTGAGGCAACGGCAGTGGCACTGGTGGTCCCTGGATGGAAGAGGAGGTCCCACAAATCCTGGCCAACTCTGCCTGGAGATGAGCAACCTCCTCCCTCAGCCGAGAGGTGCCTGCAGATGGGACAACACCGCATCCTCCAGAACATCTCCCGGAAGACTGTTGCTCCACAGCCACTGCACTGCTCCACTCCAATCATGTCTTATTTCTGACCCATTAACTGTTTGCAATCCTTACTCTTTCGTCTGTTTTTTCTCTCTCTCCTTACTTTCTGCCTGTGTGCCCTTTAAGCTCCTGATTGTCCTGTTCTGAGACAAGAATATCCTATATTTCTCAGTAGACCACTTACTTGTTCAGAGGCAGACCTCCAGCAGCTAGAGGGGCCGGAGAGCTACTCTTGCCCTTCTAGGATGGTGGGTCCTTGGTGGTTCTGTGATCACTCACTTCCTGCCCTAAACAGGAAGTTCCTGTTGTCAGTCAAATCCTGTGCCTATAAAAATAGAACTAGCTTTGGGTGGGAAGGAGGCAATATAGTCCCAACAGAAGTTCAGTCACACAGCAGTCCTTTCTCTTGGTGTCACTTCTGCCAAAGCTATTAGCAGAATCTTTCTAAGGCAGTCTTTAAATGTAGCTTCCTTCAGCTAGCCACTCCCTACTTACCAGATCTTTCACAAGTAATTTAAACCTCACAGCAGTTAAGTCCTTTCAGTCACCTGAGATTTACACCTAGATGACTTTTCAGTTACCCATTCAGTTCAGTTAACCCAAACACACACTTTTTTTTGTTTTTGTTTTGTATGTTAGTTTTTTACCCTAAATTAAAGGTCCAAATACAAAAGTTCTTCTACTTTAGTCCCAGCAGAGAAGTTCAGTCACACAGCAGTCCTTTCTCTTGGTGTCTTCTGCCAAGCTATTAACACATAGTGTAACTGTGCAGTGCAAGAGGTATGTGTTCAAAAACAGCCCCGAACAGCTGGAAAAATGGTTATCAGATTTACAGTATCACTTCTTTATGCACCAGTATGAATTTGGGTAAAAAGAAATCTGATATGGCAATGTATTATTTTCTGTTCCTATATAAAATAACAGCAATCTAGCTTCACTGTGCCAGCGGATACATTATTAACTGACATGACAAAATGGATACAGATCAATTTGCATTCAAGTTTTCAACCTTACAATATTGTTCTGATTTTGCTTTGTACACCTCCACAGAAAATAAGTGTAGTTTATTTTTTACAACAGTGATCTACATATATGATAATGTTTCCCATGAGTCGCACAGAATTAAATGGTCAATTTATTGGACCTAGCCATGAAAATCATTTTGTTGTAACTCTTTTCAAAAGACAGGGACTATAATAAGCTTTTTGGAAATACCCCCCCCCCCAACAAATAGATCACATTTATCTCTGAACTGCTGCTTGGACAAGACAAAAGGGGGGTTAGCAGCAGTTTGAAAAGGCTGGTCTGTGCATGGTTACTATTCAATTTGTATTTTATTCCCTGCTGGCCATGGAATTGAGATCAGCAGAAAAAGTGAAAACACATGGCCGGGGTCAGGGAGATCAGAGAACCACCACATACAGCAAAGGAAGGCCAAGCAATGGGAACTTGTGTGAAGCCATGGATTATATAAACAGGGCTTAGAGCATCACCTGCACCCCATTATCTTATAATTTACACGGCATGGGAGCAGGGGGCACAATAAATTAAGGGAGCCTGAAGTTTCACCACTCGCTTGGACAACGTCCCTCATGCCAGCCAAATTCTAATCTATTCCAGACAGGTTTTGAATTCTTGCACTAATGTGTTTATTTTAATACCTTCTCAGTTTAGAGAGGGATTTGATGCGTATCTGTGATGATCAGTATGAAGGGAAAGGGGATAGGAACAGAGGGGTGGGGGCAGTACAGAGCACAGTGGGTGGTAGCAGGAGGATTTCAAGATCTTGCTGTGATCAGTATAAAGGGGATAGGAACAGATGGGTGGGGGCAGTACAGAGCACAGTGGGTGGTAGCAGGAGGATTTCAAGATCTTGCTGTGATCAGTATAAAGGGGATGGGAACAGAGAGGTGGGGGCAGCACAGTGGGCAGTAGCAGGAGGGTTTTGAGAGCTTGGTGGGGAGGAGCTGCACTAAAAAAGCATGGGCACTAGAGGAGGGGTGGAGTTGTGATGGGAGGAGAGCATCCGGATTCTTTTTAATTAAGGAAAAAAATGCAGAGTCCTCACTATGTTCATAAAAGGACTACAGGCTCCACCCATGAAGCCCTAAAAACACACCTTGTACTGAATAGAGAAATACAGGTTTATTGCCAGGATTTGTGCAAGGAAGGGGGTTCTTTTCTTGCAGACTGTGACTTTTCCAAAAAGCCGGGCGTCTAGGGGCCATCAGGTCTCCAGATGCCCTGGGGTTCTAGATGCTCTGTGGTGCATTTTGTGGCTTATTTTGAAGCTAAGTAATTTATATCTTAGCTCCCCTCTACCCTTTGCTCTAAGGAAAGTTATTATCCTGCTGACTGCAGGGTGAATACATATATGTATTCAGTACCTGAGTTGGGCAAGATGCTGATAATAACTTTACCTGAGGCACAGAGTCTTAAGCTGTGACTGGCTGGGTACTGTACAGTATTAATTTGCTATCATGAATGAATGAATGAATACTTTATTTTTAAGAAGCGCCTTTCCAAAACCAAGGCGCTTTTACGACAAATCAATACATAAAACTTAAATTCCTAAAATCAATCCATAAATGTATTTTAAAAATCTAGATGTGCTAAGTTAAACAAATAAGCCTTTAGGGCTGACTTAAAGCTTTTGACAGTCAGGCATTCTCTCACCCGATGAGGTAGAGAATTCCACAGAGTTGGGGCCATAAAACTAAATGATCTTGCCCCTGATGTCTTTAAAAGAACCCTGGGAATCTCTAGCAATCCCTCATCGGTGGATCGGAGCCAACGGGAAGGACAGTAGGGACGAAGAAGATCTTGCAGGTAACTAGTTCCCTGATCATGTAGGGCCTTATAGGTCAGCAAACCGACCTTGAAGGTGATTCACCATTGAATTGGCAGCCAGTGCAGTCCACGGAGGACAGGCGTTATATGACTGGTCCTTGACATACCAGTCAAAAGCCTGGCCGCTGAGTTCAGCACCAGCTGCAAACAGCGAATATCCACCCCCGGCAGCCCTAGGTACAGGGCGTTGCAGTAGTCCAAGCGGGAGATAACGAAGGCGTGGACCAATGTTGGAAGGTCATCAACAGGAACCAGATGCTTCACTTGGGCTATATTCCTCAGATGGCAAAAGGAGGTTTTGATAGCAGCTGACACCTGATGTTTAAGGGTCAGACAGTCATCAAATATAACACCCAAGTTCTGCACCCATTCTGAGGTCGTCAGCTGGGTCCCCCCAAGTCAAAGACCTGAGGATGACCCAGTCAGTGAACCTACCCCTCGATGGCCTGGGTCCACAACCAACACCTCAGTTTTTCCGGGGTTTAACCGCAACCAGCTCACAGTCATCCAGTCCTGAATTTTGGTAAGACAGTTACTAAAGACCGAGACAGCATCACCCTGGTCAGGCACAAAGGACTTGTACAGCTGAGTATCATCTGCATAGCAGTGAAAATTCAAGCTGTCCCGCCTAATGATCGCTCCCAATGGCAGCATATATACCGCAAATAACATGGGTGCTAAAATAGAGCCCTGCGGCACCCCAGAGGATAGGGGGAGTGATGCCAAGGAACAAATCCCAGACACCACCCTCTGAGTCCTACCCTCAAGGAATGATCGAAACCTACCGAGGACTAAACCAGATAGTCCACAGATAACCCGCAGGTGCTCCAAAAGCACCCCATGATCAACGGTATCAAATGCCCCAGAGAGATCAAGAAGGACCAAGATGGAACAATTCTTTTGATCTCTCGCTATTAGGAGGTCATTTAGTACTCTAACAAGGGCTGTATCAGTACTATGTCTTTTCCTAAATCCAGACTGGAGAGAATCATAGACATTGTGGCTGGTCAAGTGATCATCCAGCTGCAACGCAACCACCTTCTCAATAACCTTACCTACAAAAGGCAGGTTAGAGACAGGCCTGTAGTTAGCCAGACATTCTGGGTCTAAGGAGTTTTTTTTTAGAAGGGGCCTAATCACGGCTTCCTTCAAGGGGTCAGGAAAGATCCCCTTCTCCAGTGACAACCAGATTATCTCGGCAAGGATCGGGCCACACATCCTACTAAGAGGCGGGTGGGGCCCGGATCCAAACTACAGTTGATCGGTAGCAGTGATTGGACGATCATCACTATGTCATTGATTGTGGGTCGGTCAAAGTCAGACCACACAAACTGGGTGTCTGACATCTCCTGCCAACCACCACAACTCCCATTTGAGAGAGTTAGAAGGAGATCAGACCTGATTGTGGCAACCTTATCTGCAAAGAATCGAGCAAACTCCTCACACTGTTCCTGTGAAAATGCTCTCTCAGGCTGAAGACAGAGTGGATTGCACAGTCTGTCCACGGTCCAAAAGAGCTGGGCTGGTCGATTCTGTGCAGCAGCAATTTCCCTGGACAGGAATTCTGCCTTCTTACAGGTAATTGCTGATTGATAGACACGATAATGGTCCATCAAACTAAGCCTGTCACACTCCAGACCCAATTTCCACCAACATCTCTCAAGCCTTCTTCCCACTCTCCTCAACTCCCTCAAAGTCTCTTCAAACCAAGGAGACTTTGGGCGAAGGGTGAGGGGTCGAACACGTTCAGGAGCAATGGAGTCTAGGGCCCCTACTACCGCCTTATTATAGGCAAGAACCAGGTCCCCAGGATCCATGCATTCACTTGGCAAACTCGATAGATCCAGTACCGTCATCAGGTCTTCCGGGGTAACACCCCTCAAAGGGCGGTACTGGACCATCTCCATAGAGACCGACCTACCAGCAGGGCCAAGAAACTGAACCTAATGGTGTGATGGTCAGACCATCCAACTGGCTCCACCGCCAAATTGGATATCTTCATCCCCAGGAGGAATACCAAGTCAATGAATGATCATGCATACTTACTTAAAGGCAGGGGTCTGGGGGCCACTAGGCTGCCAAAGCCTTAGGGTATAGATGCTCTGTGGTGCATTTGTGAAGTAAGAGAGGAGGTAGGGATACCTATAACCAAGTAGGGTCCAGGGTGTAGAGTTAGGTAAGGAAAATAGGGCAGACTAGATGGGCTTACGGTCATTTTTGTCAACACTTTCTATGTTTCTGTGACACCAGAATACAGAAATTGAGAACATTGGTGCTTTGGGGTCATTACCAGGTGTGTTTAATTACTGCTATTATCAGCAATCAGGGAATGGTTGCAAGGTACTTGATTCCACAACCGTGAACAATGCTAACTGCGTGCCAGCTGTTATTTAAGCACAGTACCTTGGAAACCGTCACCTGCTGCAGGTGTGGAGTTCATCAAACATCCAATATGCTTTTCACCACAATGGAACCATCATGAGTGATGGTTCTGTTGTGGTGAAAAGCATATTGGAAGTTTGTTGAACTCCAGACTTGCAGCAGGTGCTGGTCTCCAGGGTACTGTGGATTTAACTATTTCATTTTGACCGGGCACTGCTAATTCCTTTGCGTGGTCACATCACTGTCTTTACTGAGCCATCTGTTGTTTTCTCTGTGAGATCAAGCACCTTGCATCTACTGATTCCAGTTAATAGCCTAAAATCATCACACAAACATTTGCAGCAAACTGGATGCTATGCCTTCACTGTCATTAGATTCCAAATCACATGTGCACAGAAGAAGTGTCCATACTAATATAGTTAAAACTAATAAAGACAATACTACTACGTCCAGAGAGTGACTGAAATCTGGAATGAAGTAACTCTAAAAATAAAACTACATTTAAAAATAAGATTGACAAATGAGGAGGATAACATAAAAGGATATATCCAGTGAGACAGTGGGGAGCAATCTACTGCCCTGCTTCCACAGTATTATATCCTTATGATCACATTCAACTGTCTGCTGCTTTGGGCATTAGGCATTAGTAAGTAACTGATTACTGTACAGTGGGCACCATTTCTTGGTACTCCATGATAATGAATTTATCTCCTGGTGTGCAAAATATTAAATAAACAAACAACTTCATCCAGCTAGTTTTTATTTTATTTATTTATTTAAATTTTGCTAACCGGGTGAGCCCACTGAGACCAGAGGTCCCTTTTTCAGGGGTGACCCAGGATTAGTTACATAAAAACATACTTTTACACATATGACAACATACAGTGGTTGCAAATGTTACATACATTGGAATGATAGTAATTACAAATGACAGTGTAAGTTACACCTTTGCTACAATACAATAGCATTAGACATGGTAGATACTATCATAAAAATGAGCATGGAGTACCATGGTCACGGGTAAGACCTGTGTAGGAGGGGATGATATGCAGGGGCTAACGACTGCAGCCACAGAGGTTGAGTTCCAGAAGATAAACTTTGAGGCCCAGCTTGAAGCTTTGAAGAGATGGCTTGTTGACCAGGTAAGCTGGGAGGGTGTTCCATAGGTGCGGGGCAGAGTATTTAAAGGCAGCCTGCCAGAATTGTGCGGACCGAGGGATGGCCAGGGACAGCCAGCTGAGGACCTCGTGTCACGGCCATGTATCCTAGTGTTGAGCAGGCTCCGCAAGCGAGGAGGGGGGCCTGTGGTGGAGAATTTGTAGGTCAGGCAGGTGGAGGAATAGGCCAGTTTGTGCCTTAAGGTGGGCCAATGGAGGTCAGCAAGGACCTCACAGTGATGTCTCCTAGGGGGGTCATTGTTTGCAAAGCATGCCACTCGATGGTAAAGCACAGACAGAGTACGCGGTTCCCCTTCCCTAAGGGACTGGAGGAGGGGGGCCACATAGAGGAGGAGGATGGGGAGAAGAGTGCAAATGGCGATAGCTCACCGAGCCTCATCAGAGAGTGAGTGTTCCAGGGTGTAGAGGAGTCCAATCCACCACTGACTAGTGCTGATAACATCCACTGTTATGGATATTGTGTAATGGATCTGCTTTAACTGTGGAACTGTTGATACGAAGCATTGTCTGAGTTCTCGGAACACTTTCAGAAAGGTAGTAAATGATTTATTTATTTGAAAACATTCACCAGGAAAGGCATACTGAGCTAAAATAACTTGTTTCCAGATGTGTCCTGGGAGGGAGAGGGGAAAGGGGTTAGTACAACTGATTTTTACAATAAAACAGCTTCACAAAATAAAACATCCCAGTGATTAAAATAACAGTGACACAACTATGTGCAATAGGAAAGTATGTGTGCTAGACAAACACAAAGGAATATATATTGATATCAAGAGGCAAGGCATGGGAGGCATGTTTCTTAGTAATAGAGAAATGAACAATTATAAAGAGGACAGTAGGGATAGGCATGAGGTAGGAAGTAGAGGGTAGAGTGCAGAGTGGGGAGCAACAGAGAAGGATGAAAAAGTAGAGTACTAGTATTTAATAAAATAGGAAAAGGAGGAGGGGGTATGGTAGCAATGGAGAGGCAAACCATAGTGCCTCTGGGATGTGGACCCCACAAGAGCCAGACAACAGCTGGATCACACCCAGCCTATGCCTTGATTTCTGGCCTGCATTGGAGATGGGTAGAAGTGGGGCATGGCAAAGTAGAAAAGGCAGGCAGGAGGGGTAAGAGAAGAGGGGGTAGGAAAGGGAGGAGAAGGAGTAAGGTAGGATAAGTATTGATATCACAGAGCAAGGCAAGGAGGCATGTCATTTAGTAACAGAGAAATGTACTATTATAAAGGGGAAGACAGTAGGGGATAGAGCACAGATGTGGGGAGGTGGGGTAGAACGAAGGGGGGAGACCAATAGAGAGGTAGGGAAGATAAGGGGAGTAGATAACTAGTGTTGAATAGAATAGGAAAAGGAGGAGGGGGAGTATGGGAGATGGAGAGGCAAACCATTGTCCCTCTGGGGTGCAAACCCCACAAGGACCAGACAACAGCTGGGTGCAGACCCAACCTGTTTCTGGTTTCCAGCCTGCATTGGAAAATGGTGGAAGTAGGAAATGGCAAAGAGTAAGAAAAGCAGGCAGGAGGGGGAAGAGGAGTGGGGGCATGAAAGGGAGGAGAGGGAGTAAGGTAGAGCGGGGGAGGGAATGGATTGGGGGAGGGGTGTCTAAGTTTCAGAAGTAGGTGATGGGGCAGTAGGTGGATAGGAGAAGGTAGTGGATACAAAATAGTGGAGGTACGTTGCAGTTACTGATGTGACATGCACAGGGGTAGCTTGTGTAATCACCGTCTTCCATTGTATGTTGGATGCTCTCAGCTGACTCGCACTACCTCTCAGGGTTAATACATTTGAAACAGAAAATATGGTTAAGAAAATTTCCAGAAAATATGGTTGCTAAGATTTTAGAAGCGTTCCCATAATTTCTAAATTGTTATCTCTTTTTGTAGGTAGCTAGTATGTCATGGTTTTGTACTGGGGCTCTGTCCCCAACTCCCAACTCTTTTAAACATATCTCACCCAACTTTTATCAATGTTTTCCAATTAAGATTCTTACATTTCAGACTCTCAAAATGTGATACACTCTCAAATGAGTCCTGAAAGTACTTGGGGTCTATGATCATGAATGGACTCAGCCTTTGTTTTCAGCCCCCCCCCCCCAACTACATTTTGTGTATTTTTAGCTTTTATCGAATTGTAAATTCCAGACAACACATGTTTTCTTTTTCAATAGATTTTAACTGCAAAGATACCATTTATTTTATCATTCCTGTAAGCACTTAGGGCCTATAACAAGTATTATGTAAAGAATGCATGCACATGCAATCATTATATCTCACTTATAGCAGTCCCTAGAGACAGTAAACTTTTCTGAGAACTAAAGGGATCAGTACATACATAATAAAATCCATCTTGTCAAAACCTAAATTTGGGGACAATACTTTGCGATCTCGAGCCACGAAGGGATGGAATGAATTACCCTACACAGTACATATGTTATAGTGTATGAAGGAACGTTGTTAGCGATAGAAAGTGATCCCTTCTCAAAGCTTGTTATGCTGCTCTAGCAGTGTCATTTATACTGTTATGCTGCAGTAGCTACGTATTCATTGCAGCATAATATCATAGAATGACCCCGCTTGCGCTTGGTCACCTCGCATGTTCGTGATTCACACAGCAGTGACAGTTGGTGGTACTCAGGGTGACCTGATTTGCATTTCCTGAGACTGAAGTTCCATTTTCTTGGTGATTGTGAAGAGAGTTGGACCAGCCGAGGAGCTACGCTTACTGCGTAACTGACACAGATCATACATCACATTGCGTAGCCACGTGACGTATTTGCATAGATATTACATGTTTACTTTTGGGGGGGTGCCCCCCCGATGAAAGATGGCATTAATTTGTTATGTGAAGGATGTAAGGAAGGACAGAGCTCGAAGGGGTGTGGGGGCACAGTCCCCGATGGCTTTCGTCCATTGATTAAGTCTGCCCTCGTTTTCCAGCGAAGGCGGGTGCGATTCTCCGAGCCTTTACGCTCACGCAATCTGGCTGGTCCGACTTCTTCACAATCGCCATTTTCTATAAAAACAGATATTATTACAATTTTTGAACATTTAACAGTTTCTGTATTTTTAATTAAAAATGTTTGTGTGTGTGCTGCCGAGCCTAGCGCATTGCCTCTTCTAGTCATAAGTAGTGTGTCCAGTCTGCTACATTGATTCTGCTAAAGTAAGTAACATTTTAGTTGCAGAGCATTTTTTTTTTGTGTCTCCCTCAATGTTTTTATTTAAATATGCAGCAGTTTCTGGTATACACTATGAAAAACAATGAATGGGTGCCGATTGGTAACAAGCTGTAGTTAGATCATCTCGTGGTTTCCATGGTGACTGAACCTCTTGAGCAGCGCTCTCGAGGCTAAAGCAGTCACCATGGAAAACCTCTCGATGATCTAACTAGCTTGTTACCAATGAGCACCTATTCATTATTCTCTATGTCTTCTCACAATGCTTTTATTAATGCTGTGAATGAACAGTACCCACTTATATGCAATTGTAAATAGATGCAATGATTGGATATTGTCTTGTGAAATGTGCAAATTGTTGTTTATTATCTACCACATGTAGCTTAGTTTTGTTAAATGTGTATATCTACTATTATATGGTACTTGCATTTTAGTGCAACTTATAGGAAACCAACAGGAGTGTCTTGCTGCTTAACCCAAACGACATGTTTATCCTGTATAAAATAAAGATTCTATCTATCTATCTATCTATCTATCTATCTATCTATCTATCTATCTATCTATCTATCTATCTATCTGTCTATCTGTCAGTCTGTCTGTCTATCCATCTATCTATCATGTGATCTGGATCAGTGTTTTAACTTATGTCATCTTGCAGGACTGGTCACAGCCTTTGAATGACCACATGGCCTTTATTTATTAATTTTTTGAAGGGTGTTCTCAGTGGTGTGGTGGGACAGCATGATAGCAAATGAATAAGTACTTCTTGATGGGGTGCATGGGGTGAGTTGCCCGCTGACCCTGAGGAAGACTCAATGCAGAGTTCAAGCACCAGGGCAAGAGCTGCTCAGACACAGGAGCTAAAACAGCTTTGGGACTTGTTTTTGATAATTTCACTTTTCATTCAGTGTAAATAATGGATCTGCTTTAACTGTGGAACTGTTGATATGAAGCATGGTTGCACTAATGAAAATATCCATCAAGCAGATTAAGCTGCCCGGCTGTTTTGTTTTATATCTGGAGTGCAAATACATTTGGGAACTGGGAATAAAGTTTGGAAAACCTCTATAGCTGTGTATGCCCCAGCATCCTTTGCTCCATTTGTTGCAGTAGCCACAGGGCTGCAGTTTCTCCCACCTGCCCTTCTCTGCTCTTCCTGTGTTGTCATGCTCCTTACTGGCCATTTGCCTATTTCACCCACTTGTGCATGGTTACTGCATTATGGCAGCCCACCTGCGGTCTCTGATCACGCTCCATTTGCAAAGGCAAACAAGATGCTGGGATGCATAGCTGGGGATCAGTAGCAGGAGAGAGGAGGTTGTACTGCCTTTGTACAGGCCACTGGTAAGGCCGCATCTAGAGTATGGACCAAGGATGGGTGTTATTTATTATTTACATATATCAGAGAAATTGGGGGTCAGGAATGGGGGTTCACTATACCACCATGGATGGGTTGCAGTTATTATTTCTATATAGGGGCAACATCAGGGATCAGGGAGGGGGGTTCACTATAGCACCACAGATATATTTAAATGATGGGCGATCGGGCGGTGGGGCTGTCCTGGATTGACGTTCGGACACTCCACAGCTTGTGTCAACCCTCTCGATGCAGTTTGGTGCATGGCCAGGATTGCCTCAAGATGAAGGACTTTGCCACCAGAACCCTGGCCAATAAAGAATTGGGTGCAGGGTCCCTGGTGCACTGGGCATTGATGCAAACTGCCATTTGCTGCAGCTTGTGTCAATCTAAGGCCCCTTTGAAAATTGGGCTCATTATCTCTATGTCCCTTCCTGTCCCAGACCTTTTTTATAGAGGCACCTTTCCTGAAGAATGTGTACTTCTCACACCTGGTTGTGATGTTATCGCACTGTTCAACATACCCCGCCCCAGTTGGTATTTCTTTGCAGCATGCTGACTCTGAAATGTCCCCTCCCCCAAGCTGTGCAATGTCTCAACTAACCAGCTGACACAGGTGTGACTGACTGCTGTGCCCTCTAGAGATCACTAGAGGCTCTATCCTGGTAATCAATATCTAACAATGTGTAAAAGCAGGACATCAGTGAACATGGGCATTGCATCTCATATGTTCTATCTGGCCAAATATACACTAAATGTGTACAAGCAAGACCCAGTACAGCAGCAATATCAGTGGCAAACATTCAGCAGTGACAAATGCTTGTTAGAAACAGCAGCAGGCTCACTCAAAGCAGCTGTGCCTCTTGTACCTGCCTCAGAAATGCCTGCCATGGGTATAATTTTGGAAACAGCAGCAGGCTCAAACAGAGTAGCTGTGCCACTTGTATCTGCCTGTCTCACACAATGACCCAATAGATGAATGACTTATCTAACCATAAAAGGCTCTCTGTTTCATTAACTACTGCAGACACACAGGCTGGCAGTGTCACATTAATAAAGAAAAAAAGTTGGGGCATATCATATCTTAGATAATGGTAAAAGTAAAACTTGATTCTTGATTGGCTGAAACAGCCTGCCACCCAGGCCGTTATTTCTTAACAGCGGCCCGCTGCAAAACAAGTTCCAATTCTGGAACTTGCCACCGCCATTTCTTTTTTCCTCACTAAGTGAGCAGCTCACCAGCATAGCCCACTTCACGTTCATTTCACTCATCTCGCTCGCCTTCAACACAAACCGCAGCACCAAACAGTAAATACATTTTTTTACTAAAACACTTTCCTGCCTCACAGCTCTGCTCTGCTTCTCACCCTCGAACACCATTTTGGGCAGTCTGCGACTCTGCTTTCACTCATACGCTACCTCCTTCTCACACTCTCCGTTCTGAAGTCACATTCATTGTGACAACGCTCTCCCACAAAACAAACAGCAGAAACACCAAACTCAGTTTCTGTTTTCTGTATTAGATAAAAAAATGACTTTAGTGCCGCATGTATTTCCTCCTACCTGCACTCCTCTTCTCATTCGCCAGTAGCATTTTACTCAGTCTACCGAGCATGCTCACAGTCACCTCCTACCTATAAGAAACAACAGCAGCACCCTGTAGTGGCAAGGGATGATTTTACAAACCCACATTTCTGTTCATTTGTAATAATAGTTGACACTTTTGTTAATAAAAACATTATTAAAAAAAAAACTAACCTAATACAGTTATCTAAGTGTAATAATACCCTCCAGGGTGGGCGTTATGGGATATAATGGAATCTTCCAGGAGCTATAAAGCCCTCCACCAGTGGCATTGGGCCTTATTACGCCCCTGAGCGGTCTGTTATATCCCAATAACGCCCACCCTATTGGCTATTATTACTTACATAGTGGTCCCATAGAAGAATGCCTTGTACAGCCATAATATTAAAGGCTGTATTTGGAACAGTGGCAGACTTGCTTTGAGTACCTGAGCCTATCATACCTGCCTCAAGACAGACCCTTAAGTAATTTTCTGTTTAGGGTAGTCAAAACAGTCTTCACATTTTGTTTTGGACATGGAGGTACAGTAATAGGGTAGTAGAATTATTAGGGTAGTACCTACCCTACCCTAAACAACTACCTGTTTTTCATTAGGGCATTTTTAGGGTAATTTAGGGTAGTTCAGAGGTACCTGCAGGTAGTATTTAGGGTAGGGTATCTCACTACTTGCCCATGCCTACACATTATCACAGCTAAGTTGTCTTGTTTTACATTAGAACATCTAAGATCTACTTCATTGCCACCCTAATTTACTAGAGAAGGAGACAGTTATTGTTTCTGAATAATTTGCTTCAGCTCTTGTCAAACCCTATTTGGTGTAATCACCCAAACTAGTTTTGTGTATGCTGTATTTTGGGTAGAACCACCAAACTAGTTTTATGCCTTTTATATTTTATTGCCTGCTTATCACATCTTATTAGATTTAAAAGTGATTGTTTTGCATTAGGGCATCTAATATCTGTCATGCACCCACTCCTGGGGGCCAGGTCCATTGAGCTCACAGTGCCCTCCCCTAAATGCAACCCGTGACAGGGGGGAACAGGAAATACCCTCCCCATGTCCTTTTAGATTGCTCGCTGAGTTCACAACTGTACACTCACCATGAGGGCCCAGGGCTTCCTCTCTAATCTAGGTAAGGGTAAAATACAATCTCAAGTATGTAGCCAGGTGAGAACCCTCCTTGGTTGCTGCACTGGTGAGAGAACCCTGGGTTTACAAACTCTTTGGGGCTGCTATCATAACCCTAATTGTGTCTTCTCCCACAGGTGGTGCAGGAATCTAGTTCAAACTCCACAGACCCCTCAGGATGGCCTCAGACACTGTCGCTGTCCACAGTATGGGCACTTGCATCCCCATGTCTACATCATGGGTCGCTAAGAGTTCATCCGGTTGGCTGTAAACAAAGGGCAAAGTCTTCTAAAACCTCCCCACTTCCTGGGACTATTCGTGTTCAACTCCACAGATGGCTTCACTTGCTTTCCTCCAGCAGGTCCAGGTGGGGGTCTTCCTCCTCCGTCCCCTTCCCAGAACTACTCACTGCAAACACCATGTTGGCCCTATTTACATATGGCTTCATCATATTGACATGGTACATCCTATGGGTATATCTCCTGTCATGCAGTTCCACAATATAGTTTACATCATTGACCTGTCGGACTACCTTATATGGTTCCACCCACTCGGCCTGCAGCTTGCCCTTCTGGACTTGAATTAGGACCATTACTTCCTGACCTGAATTGTACAAGCGAGCTCTGGATCTGTGATCTGTTGGGCAGCTGACAGGTTGCTTTGGGCCACCCCCATAAGCTCCTTCAGCTTCTCCCTAAACCTAAGGACATTGTCCACTATGGGAGTTCTCTGGGTGGCATTCTTGCCTTCCCAATCTTCCCAGAGCAAGTCTAGGGGCCCACACACCATATGTCCATATAACATAGAAACATAGACTTTGACAGCAGATAAGGACCACTTGGCCCATCTAGTCTGTCCATTTCCCTACCTAGAGGATAAGATCCTATTTAACCAACAGCCTATTTCTTCCTACCCCCTACAAAAATTGCCTTATGTCTGTCCCATGCATTCTTGAATTCTCCCACAGTTTTAGACCCCACAACCTCCTCAGGAAGGCTGTTCCATGCATCCACTACCCTCTCTGTGAAACAATACTTCCTCAAATTGCCCCTGAGCCGTCCCCACTCTATCTTCAAATTGTGATCCCCTGTTCTTGCACATCTCTTTTTCTGAAAGATGCTACCCTCTTGGACTGTGTTGATTCCACTGAGGTACTTAAATGTTTCTATCATGTCCCCCCTCTCACTCCTTTCCTCAAGGGTATACATATTAAGCTCCTTTAGTTTCTCCTTGTATGGCTTCTCTTGCAGACCCTGCACCATTTTAGTTGCCTTCCTCTGAACTGCCTCCATCCTGTCTATGTCCTTGTGGAGATGGGGGTCACCAGAACTGGACACAGTACTCCAGATGGGGTCTCACCAACTGTCTGTATGGGGGATAAGAACTTCCTGTTTTCTGCTAGTGATGCCTCTCCCTATACCTCCCAGTACCCCAGCCCTCCCTACCTTCTCACATTGCTTGCCAACTTTAAGGTCATCTGTATGACTACCCCAGGTCCCTTTCCATTTTGTTGTTACTACCTCCCCTTTGTGTAATCTTCCACTGGGTTTGTTTCCCAGGTGCATTATTTTGCTCTTCTTTACATTGAATCCAAGCTTCCATACTTCGATCATTCCTCCAACCTTGCCAAGTCCCTTAGCATCCTTTCCATGCTTCCTTGTGTATCAACCCTGTTGCAGATCTTTGTGTCATCTGCAAAGAGGCATACTTTTCATACAGTCCCTCTGCAATGTCACTTATAAAGACATTAAAAGGACTGGACCAGTACTGAACCCTCTGGTACCCACTAGTAACCCTTATTTCTTCAGAGTGGACTCCATTTACAATTGCTTTCTGTGTCCTATTATCCAGCCAATGTTTTACCCAGGCTACCACCCTGGGACCCACTCCCAGACTGGTTAATTTGATGATTAATCTTTTGTGTGGGACTGTGTCAAATGCCTTGCTAAAGTCTAAGTAGGCCATGTCCACAGCCCCTTCCTGGTCTACTACTTTGGTCACCCAGTCAAAGAAATCAATTTGATTCGTCTGACATGACCTTCCCGCTGTGAACCCATGCTGCCTTGGGTCCTGTGCCCCACTGGCCTCTAGGTACTCAACAATTCTTTCCTTCAGAAGTGATTCCATTACTTTCCCTAGAGGTCAAACTGATAGGTCTGTAGTTTCCTGCCACTGTCTTGGTCCGACTTATGTGAAGGGGGATCACATCTGCTTTCCTCCAGTCCTCAGGTACCACACCATCCTTCCATTATTTGTTAAAAAGGGTAGTCAGCGGTGTCACTAGTTCTCTGCTTAATTCTTTTAGAATTCTGGGTGAATTCCATTTGGCCCCATTGCTTTGTCCACCTTCAGTTTTAGGAGTTCTTTCAGAACCCTTTCTTCTGTGAAAGGACTGGGATCAATTCCCCTATCCAGAGTGCTTCTGCTAATGGATTAGGCACCTCCCCACCTCCTCTTTGTGAATACTGAACCAAGTATTCATTCAGTATCCCTCTTTTCACTATCTCTCTCTGCTCACCCACTGTCTACTCTATTCAGCCTCACTATCCCTCCCTTTGTCTTTCTACACTTCTGTCTTTATCCCTTTCTTAACTGAGTTTGCTATCTTTTCCTCAGTTTGGGCTTTTGCTATTCTGACTACCATCCCTGCTTTCTTCTGCCTTAACTGGTACAGTTCCCTGTCCTGCTCCTTCTGTGTTTCCTATACTTCCTAAATGCTATCTTTTCCCCTAACCTTCACACACCTCTTTTGAGAACCATAGTGGCTTTTTCTTTGTTTTGATTTGTTTATTTGCTTCACACAAGGCTTATTGCCTCTGTGATGGCAGTTTTGATATTTCCCCATTGTTGATCCACCCCTCCTTCTAGCCTGTTTGCTAGTACTTTTCTAAGGCACTCTCCCATCTTGCCAAAGTCAGCCCTCCTGAAGTCCAGAACCCTCACTTTTGTATGGCTTGACTCTGTATCTGAGTTTATCGTGAACCACACTGTTTGGTGGTCACTTGTTCCCAAATGGCTACCCACTTCTAGATCTGAGATCCTCTCACTGTCCCCATTTGAGAGTATGAGGTCTAAGATTGCTCCCTCATGAGTAGGTTCCAAAACTAGCTGTCTGAGGCATGCCACCTGAAGGGCATTGAGAATGGCCCTGCTTTTGGATGTGGCTGCAGCAAAGGTGCTCCAGTTGACATCCAGCATATTAAGGTCCCCCATCAACAGTATCTCCCCTTTCTCTGCCATCCTAAGTATGCCTTCTATCATATCCTTGTCCATTCCTTCCCCCTGACATGGGGGTCTGTATACAACCCCTGTGTAGATTGTGGTGCCATTTCCAGTCTGTAAGGACCCATAGTGCCTCCTCTCCTCCCTGTTTACTGTTTTGTTCAGTTGCTTTTATCCCTTCCCTTACATGAGAGAGCTACTCTGCCCCTCTTCTCCCTCCCCCTGTCTCTCCTGTAGGTTGTGTACCCTAGTATGTTAACATCCCAGTCATGGTTCTCTGTATACCATGTTTCTATGACTGCTATGATATCCAGGCATCCCTCTTCCATCAAGGTCACCAGATCAGGGAACTTGTTGCCAGACTACAGGCGTTGGTACTCATTACCCTCCATTTCTTGATGGCCTTAGCCCTTTTGCCCATCCTGTCCTTATTGCATTTGTCACTTTCTCCATTTACCCTGCGCTTCTCCTATCAACATCTCTATGTTGGTGTCTACCTTACTTAGTACCCTGATTTTTTGGGGGACTAGGATTTCCTGCTCCTCTCCAGTGTCTCCCCTTGGCTGGTTTAAATGCTTGCCAATGAAGCATTTAAACCTATCACCTAGGATCCTGGTTCCCCTCCTGGACAGATGCAGACCATCACGCCAGTATAGGTCTGCATCCCTCCAGGTGGCCCCCCAGTCCCCAATGAAGCCAAATCCTTGAGCTCTGCACCAGTTTTTCAACCACTGATTGAATCCCATGGTATTGAGCACCCTAGCCTCACCTGTGCCATAGACAGGCAGCACCTCCGAGAAGGTTACCGTGCGTGTTATTTGTCTAAGGCCCCTCCCCATCTCCACAAATGCTTCTTGCACTGCTCTGATCTCTTTCTTAGCCTGGTCATTTGTCCCTAGGTGGACAGCCAACAGTTTTCTTAAAAGCTGAAACACACTCTCCCATAATACTCGGATCCAGAGCCGCCTTTAACACATTTATTGCACCAACTGCGAAAAAGAAGCTCTGGATCCGAGTATTATTGGGGTGTGTGTGTGTGCTTCAGCTTTTGCAAGAAAATTAATCATTTAGCTTAAAGCACCACAATTACCTTGTGCATGGTTCGTATGTGAAGAGTGGACAATGACATTCAGCTCCCTCCCCTGTGTAGCTGCTCCCGTGATCCTGAGGATTCGCTCCCTGTCCCTCCAAGCCATGGCACCAGGCAGGCACCTTACCCCTCTCTCCCCCCTTCCCCCCCCAGTTCTACCTTCCCAACAGTGGAGTCCCCCACCAGGAGTTGTTTCCTTTCCTGTGGGGTCCCATGCCACCCTCCTGTGGGTCTCTTTTGTGGAGGTGCCCAGCATCCTCCTTGGTCTCCACTGTGGGTGCCTCCATAGAGGAACCACACTTTTCAAGAACGGCATAGAAATTGTGTAGAGGTACAACTGGAGGGATGCACCTCTGTTCCACCACCCTCACCCTCCCTGTCGACTCTTGGGACATCTCCTTGTATGTGAACAACAGGTGGGGAAGGTATTTCTCCTAGTCCCTCCCATGCTGTTCAGAAAACACTTGGAGCATCAATTTCAGGGTATCATTAAAATGTTCCACAAGCCTATTGGCTTGTGGGTGATAAACAGGTGTTGTGCATCTCGCACCCCATACTTCTCTCACAAACACTTCATCAAGTCCAACATGAAGTTACCCTTATTATTTATTTATTATATTTAGTTTTTGTTGACGGGTAAGTGCACTAGACAAATCCTGCCTATTTTCAGGCATGACCGGGGAGGGGCTATAGATGAAAGCCTACTGACTTTGAACCAGATTAAGCTGTTGGTGATATTTTTAGTGAATGAGGGAAATGTGGCCAGGACACCGGGGAAATTCCCCTACTCTTTTCGATAAGTGCCATGGGATCTTTAACATCCACCTGAACTACCACCAATCCAGGCAAATGGGACCTCAGTTTAATGTCTCATCCAAAAGACGGCACCTCAGAAGTGCATTACCCCTCTCATGCTGCACTACAGTGTCAGTACTGGGATATTAACCCAAGTACCAGATGTGGGAACTGAACCCACAGCCCTCTGATCTCCTGGCCTCAGAGGCGAGTGTGCTACCCACTGAGCCACTGACCCCCTTGATCAGAGATAACCTCCTCCGGAAACCTGATGTGGGTGAAAATCCCTAGCAAGGCATCTGCCACTTTGTCTGCCTTAATTGAGGAGAGGGCGACCACCTCTGGGTATCAGGTGGCATAATCGACCACTGTCAGGATAAAAGTTTTCCCCGAGGAGCTTGCGGTATATTCAATGGTCCCACAATATCCATTCCTACCCTCTGGAATGGCTTCTCCACAATGGGCAGGGGAATTATGGCAGCTTGTGTTTTACTACCTGCCTGCCCTATCTGTTGGCACCAGTGACAAGACCTGCAACATTCCTTCAGCTGCTGGGTGAAGTTGGGCAATAGAAATTTTGGCCCAATCACGGTGTAGTCTGACGTGCCCATGTCCAGACATGAGGGATATCATGAACGATCTTGAACAACCTCTCACGATACCCCTGGGGTATGACAAGCTGCCTGCCCATCACCCCTCCCTCTGTTCTTATGTACTGTGTGTACAACAGTCTGTCATCCCAAAATACCCTGTTTCATATCACCTCCATGTGTTCTGTCAGATTCTGCACAAGCCCTCGGTCTCTTTAGTTTAGGGTCGGTCCTCTGAGTGGCAGCAAAATCTTCACATTTTCCCTAAGCATGGCATATGTCCCTCCCAGTTCCTAAACTGGGGTCCATAGCTCTAGCATCAATGCATTCAGAGTCACTGTCATCCCTAACCTTCTGACCATTTGCTATCCTTCCTTCCCCAGAATAACCTTCTGTAGCTGTTTGGTGAATGGCTACTTGGGAGATCCTACCTCCTTTCAGTACTTTCCTTGTTAGGAGACAGAGGCTGGGGAACCAGCCTCTATTCTTTCTGCAGAGGCTTCTGTGGGTTCAGAGAATTATAAGTGTCCTTTGCTGTCTGAGTGCAGGTAACTTCACACACCACCCCTGCTGTAGATTATTCCCTATAATCACATCCAGGGTCAGGTTGTCTGCCACCGCCACTTTTGCACCCTCTCTCCTGTCTCACTCTGATCTGGAGAACACTAGCTTGTGATGGGGTTGTCTCCTCCATAGTGAATCCCTAACAGTTACAAACTGATTTGGTATAAGTTAATAGTCAGGCCTGACCAAATTCCCTTTTATCAGGGTAAGATATGTCCTGTGTCCCTTAACCCATGGGTCTGCACCCCATTTATGATAACTGGGTGTATGTGCTCCCTAATGTTTACAGGTGTACTCTCAGGGATACACAGTGCACCCACCTCCTTTTGAGGGACACTCTGTGCACTCTGTTTCTTTTTAGGACACTGTCTGGCCAAATGCCCTGGCATCTTACAAAACCAACATTCATCATTTCTTTTATCCAAGAAATTCCTTTTTGGTAACTTGGGGCTTCCCCCTTTCTGCAGAGGCTGAGAGGGTTTTAGCTGCTCTGAAGGTGCACTTTTCTCTTTTTTTTTTACTTGCTGTTTTGTCCCCATTTTCACCTCACCAGCAGCTGGGACCTCCTTCCACTTGTCCAAGCCCTGCACCCACCAGGTGATGTCCCATATGATCCAGCCCAACACCAGCCTTTGCTCGACAACCTTCTGGGTACCCTAACTGCAACCCACAGCTTATCCCCCATGGGTGGGACCCCCAGTCCTCCTCAATCCTGGAGGCACATACTTCACTTGACAGTCGGGTTCCATGGGGTGGAGCCGGCGAGGTGTGGGAGGAGTCAAAGAGACCCTGCCATAGTGTGGGGGTTGGGGAGGCTTCTTTTTCTGCCCAGAACTGCTGGGGATTTTTATTCCTGTTTCCTCCACTCACCCCAGGACATAATCCTGAGGGGCCTTGGCAAGATGCCTGTCGGGGTTGTCAGAAGGGTGGATGAGCCCCACCCCACCTTTGGTGCTCCCCTGCCAGCTCCACTCTGGGCATGTGGCACCTCCATGTCAACTGTCAGATGAGTGGGTATGTGCCAACATAAGGCCACCCCAAAGTGCCACTTGTTCCTTCCTGCACAACAACCCCCTCCCTCGGGTCACCAAGGGGCAGTCGTACAGTGGAAGGAGGTGCCCTCCCTACCTGAAGTGGGAGGCATCCAATGGATGCCTGAACCCTGCCTTACTGGCCTGTACCAGATGTTTCTGGCTTGGGGTGTGATCCCAGGGCATTTGGATGGCAAGTGGTAACTCTACTGCTGCGCTTTCTAGCCGGCCCAACTTTTCCCTTTTTGCCCTGCTGCACCTGCTCTCCCACTTCCTTTCAGAGCAGTGCTGCTCCGGGTGTAGCAATCTGAGAGCTCAGCAGCTTGCTGTGATATTTTAGGATCCCGGTCCTCTAGCCAGATTTTCAACTCCACTGGGCAAGCCAAAAAGTGTTCCAGTAATACAACCTCCTCAATTTTCCCACAGAGCTTGTTTCATCACCGTTTCAAAACTGTCATTGCTTTGTGGTGAGTTCTTTAAAACTCATTTCAGCACTCTTCTGAGCTGCTGGATATTAACCCTGTAGGCCCCAGGAGTTAGTTCATACTTTTAAGTAAAGCAGTTTAAGTTTCGCAGTCTTTTTGCCTCATTGTCCATTTTACTTAGGGCCTCACGCCTCTTGTCAGTAAGCAGCAGGGATAGCTGAAAGCTCTAGACCTCCTTGGTTATCTTGGCCTGGATACAGACCTTTTCAAATGAATTCAGAAATGCATCCATATCCTCCCCTCTTTAGATTCTGCTATTAATTTGGAATTTAATTTATACCCCAGCCCTGGGTTTCATGTTCACCCCTGTCACTTACCTGCCCTAGCACTGGCGGTTGAATCTTCAGCCTCTCAATTCAAATTCACTCTGGTGCTGCTTTTCCTGCATCTCCATTTCGAACTTTCTCTGCTTGAATTCCCTCTGTTACTGGGCTTCGAACTTTCTCTGCTCAAATTCCCTCTGCTGTTGCTTTTCTGCAATCTCCAGTTTCCTCAACTCCAGTTGCAGCCTGATCCCTTACAGCTCCATCTCTGTTGTGGCCTTCCCCGGTGCTGTGGCTCTGGGTTCCCTCTAGTCTCGATGTCTTCCTCCCTGGGACTGGACAATGCAATGTCCCTTGGCTCCCCCACACCCAAGATCTGGTCCCTTTCAGTCACTGGCCGTGACTCGAGGTACTGGGCAACTGCTTGCTCATTGGCTGCCACAAGAGCCTCCATGAGGTTCTTTTTGCTTCGCCCCTCATACTAGACCCTTCTGTTCTGACACAGCTGCTTCAGTTCTTCTACACTGTAGTCACTGTACTTAGAAGTCATCTTTGTTCCCTACACTACCACTACATCAGATTACACCATACAAAAAAAACCAAAAAAACAAGGTAGGGAACTCTATACCGTAACCACATTTTTTCCAAATCTCGCTATGTTTGTGTGTGGATTGTTTACAGTTCATCAGTCTGATACACTGGCCTCGAATCCACCCACTATGCCTGTGCCACCAATATCTCTTGGATCCCACCACTATGCCACCAGATCTGTCATGAACCCACTCCCTGTGTGCTGGATTCACTGAGCTCACAGTGCCCTCCCCTAAGTGCAACCATGACAGAGGAAGAGGAAATACCTCCTATGTCCTTTTATAGTGCTTGCTGAGTTCACAACTGAACACTCACCATGAGGGCCAAGGACTTCCTCTCTAATATGGATAAGGGTAAAATATAGTCTCAAGTCTGTAGCCAGGTGAGAACCCTCCTTGGTTGCTGCACTGGAGGAGGACCCAGGTGTTACTAGCTCTACGGGGCTGCCCTCATAACCCTGATTGTGTCTTCTCCCACAGATGGTGCAGGAACCTAGTTCTAACTCCACAGACCCCCTAGAGACCTTGTGTATTTCCCCTATTTAAGTCCCCAAATTTCCTTCCAGGATCCTAGTCTTTGGTAGCTATGGTGGCACCTTAGCACTAAACAAGTTTGTCACAGGTTGAATAAACCTTCCAACCTTCACACACACAACAAAATCACTCCCAGGCAATTATTAAAAGCAGGTGCTTTTATTAATTACTTAAATAATTATCCTACAAGACTTAGAAACAAAAGATTCAGAAATTTGGTTGCAGAATAACAAAACAAAGTTGTAAAATATAATACAAAACATACTGTAAAATTTAACTGTCTGCTTTCTACTTTGTCTGTGGAAAATCAAAAGTCCAGAAAATAACTGAGTTTCTGCAAAGTGCTGTTTTCTCCTGCTGAGGCTCAAAGTCCCAGTTCTTCTTGCATCCACTGGTCCTCAGTGTGTGTGTGTGGCAGGTCTTGCCCTGGGTCAGATAGCGGCTTCTCTTATGTGTCAGAATAATGTCATCAGGAGGCGGAGGTAGTGGTACCAGTGCCGTGAAGCCTGGGCAACAAGCTCCCTGAGCTGGTGGCCTTGATGGAAGAGGGATGCCTGGATATTAGAAATCACAGAAACATGGCACACAGAGAACCATGACTGGGATGTTAACATACCAGGGTACATAACCTACAGGAGAGACAGGCAGGAGAAGGAGGGGAGGAGTAGCTCTCATGTAAAGGAAGGGATAAAAGCAACTGAACAAAGAGGAAACAGGGAGAGAGGCGGCACTGTGGGTCACCTTGAGACTGAAAGGGCACCACAATCCGACAGGTTGTACAGACACCCATGTCAGGGGAGGGAATGGACAAGGATATGATAGAAGGCATTTTAGAATGGCAGAGAAAGGGAGATACTGTTGATGGAGACCTGAATATTCCAGATGTTAACTGGAGCACATTTGCTGCAGCCACATCCAAGAGCAGGGCCATTCTTGATGCCCTACAGGTGGCAGGCATTAGACAGCTAGTTTCAGAACCCACTTGTGAGGGAGCAATCTTAGACCTCATACTCTCAAACGGGGGCAGTGAGAGGATCTCTGATCTAGAAGTGGGTTGCCAACTGGGGACAAGTGACCATCAAACAGTGTGGTTCACATTAAACTCAGCTACAGAGTCAAGCCATAGAAAAGTGAGGGTATTGGACTTTAGGAGGGCTGACTTTGGCAAGATGGGAGAGTGCCTCAGAAAAGCACTAGCAAACAGGCTAGAAGGAGGTGTGGAGCAACAATGGGGAATCATCAAAACTGCCATCACAGAGGCAACAAGCCTTTGTGTGAAGCAAATAAGCAAATGAAAATGAAAGAAAAAGCCACTATGGTTCTCAAAAGAGGTGGCTGTGAAAGTCAGGAAGAAAAAGATAGCATTCGGAAGTATAAGGAAACACAGAAGGAGCAGGACAGAGCTGTACCAGTTAAGGCAGAAGGAAGCAGGAGGGAAGTCAGAATAGCAAAGGCCCAAACTGAGGAAAAGATCGCCAACTCAGTTAAGAAGGGGGATAAACCTTTATAGGTACATCAGTGAGCGAGAAAGACAAAGGAGGGATAGTGAGGCTGAATAGAATGAACGTGGTGGGCAGAGGGGACAGTGAAAAGCAGGGATACTGAACGAATATTTTGCTCAGTATTCACAAAAGAGGAGGGGAAGTGCCTAATCCAATTAACAGAAGCACTCTTGATGGGGGGTCGATCCCAGTCCTTTCACAGAAAAGAAAGGGTTCTGCAAGAACCCTAAAACTGAAGGTGGACAAAGCAATGGGTCCTGATGAATTCACCCCAGAATTGTAAATGAATTAAGGGAGGAACTAGTGAAACCACTGGCTACTCTTTTAATAAATCATGGGAGGATGGTGTGGTATCCGAGGACTGGAGGAAGGCGGATGTGATTCCCCTTCACAAAAGTGGGACCAAGACAGAGGCAGGAAACTACAGACCTGTCAGTCTGACCTCTGTGGTAGGGAAAGTGATGGAGTCACTTCTGAAGGAAAGAATAGTTGAGTACCTAGAGGCCAGTGGAGCACAGGACCCAAGGCAGCATGGGTTCACAGCAGGAAGGTCATGTCAGATGAATCTAATAGATTTCTTTGACTGGGTGACCAAAGTAGTAGACCAGGGAGGGCTGTGGACATGGCCTACCTAGACTTTAGCAAGGCATTTGACACAGTCCCACACAAAGATTAATAGTCAAATTAACCAGCCTGGGAGTGGGTCCCAGGGTGGTAGCCTGGGTAAAACATTGGCTGCACAACAGGACACAGAAGGTAATTGTAAATGAGTCCACTCTGAAGAAAGAGGGGTTTCTAGTGGGCACTGAGGGTTCATATGGGTCCAGTCCTTTTAATGTCTTCATCAGTGACATTGCAGAGGGACTGGAAGGAAGAGTATGCCTTTTTGCAGATGACACAAAGATCTGCAACAGGGTTGATACACAAGGAGGCGTGGAAAGGATGAAAAGGGACTTGGCAAGGTTGGAGGAATGGTCAGAAGTATGGCAGCTAGGATTCAATGCAAAGAAGTGCAAAATAATGCACCTGGAAAACAAGAACCCAGGGAAAGAATACACAATGGGTGGGGAGGTAGTAACAACAACAAAAAGGAAAGGGACCTGGGGTAATCATATCAGATGACCTTAAGGTTAGCAATCAATGTGAGAAGGGAGAGGGCTGGGGGTATACTGGGATGTATAGGGAGAGGCATCAGCAGCAGAAAACAGGAAGTTGTTATCCTCTGTACAGACAGTTGGTGAGACCCCATCTGAGTACTGTGTCCAGTTCTGGAGACCTCATCTCCACAAGGACATAGACAGGATAGAGGTAGTCCAGAGGAGGGCAACAAAATGGTGCAGGGTCTGCAAGAGAAGCCATATGAGGAGAGACTAAAGGAGCTTAATATGATAACCCTTGAGGAAAGAAGGGAGAGGGAGACATGATAGAAACTTTAAGTACCTCAGTGGAATCAACAAAGTCCAAGAGGGTAGCATCTTTCAGAAAAGAGACTTACAAGAACAAGGGGACACAATTTAAAGATAGAAGGAGGGCGTGTCTAGGGGCAATGTGACGAAGTATTATTTCACAGAGAGGGTAGTGGATGCATGGAACAGCCTTCCTGAGGAGGTTGTGGGTCTAAAACTGTGGGAGATTTCAAGAATGCATGGGACAGACATAAGGCAATTCTTGTAGGGGGTAGGAAGAAATAGGCTCTTGGTTAACTAGGATCTGCGGCCTATCCTGTAGGTAGGGAAATGGGTAGACTAGATGGGCCTAGCGGTCCTTATCTGCCGTCAAAGTCTATGTTTCTATGTTTCTATGTATGTTGCTTCTGTTTTGAGTGGACTTATATTGTTCAAAACATTTCCTAGTCCAGTTGTTCATTTCTAGGCCAGCAGGGGCCTCTCTTGCGCTTTCCAAATTGCAAGGGAATTAACATTATCTGTATTTTTTTTTCATTTTTCATAGTCCCACACCCTTGGCTGCTTTGCTATCCAGTATCCTTCCTGACCTCTTTTACATGGAGATGGCTTATGACACTTGTAAGAGAATTCACCTAGACTTCCAGACTGAATATCTCCCAGATCCTGTTTTCAAGATATTTTCTCCTTGAAGTGTAAATGTTTGTGACAGGTGATAGTTCTCCTATCTCCTGTCTTCTGGGATTGGCCTCCATTGATCACTGCCAGGAAATGTTAAACCTCTATTTGCATTTCTATCCCTGGTTATTCTATTAAGCCTTTGTTTTAGGCAAAGGTGAATGTCAGACATTTGGAATACACATAGCTCTCTCCATGTACTTTGAGAAAAAGTACATCCTTTTTCTGACAACCTTTAAAAAAAAAAATAAAACATGGGTATTCTTTTGTCAGGCCTCATCTCCAGGCCTTTTTGGGAATTAAACATAATCAAAATCACAGAAAAATATGACAGAAGTATGACTGAGGTGGCCAAATCACCACATTCCTCCCTCCTAAGACTGCATCATGTGCACGCCTCATGATATGGCAGGGTTCCCAAAATTTGGTTATTGTTCTAACTGGTGAGATAGGCATTTGCACTGGCAGATTCTGACCTGTCGAATTGTCATGTCATAGGTCTGCAGGCAATACTCCATCTGAGAAGCCATCCATTTGTTTTGCCCATCTGACCTAACCACACCAAAGGGTTGTGATTGGTCTGTACCTCGAAGTGCCTTCTGTAGCAGTATGGCTCTAATTTCTTCAGGGCCCATAGCAGTGCAAGGCATTCCATTTCTATTGTGGAGTATGCCTGCTCCCAGGGAAGTAACGTCTTGCTCAGGTACACTATCGGGTGATCTCTTTCCTGATTAGATGTCTGGCTGAGGACTGCTCCAATCCCCACATCCGAGGCATCTGTCTGTATTACAAACTGCCTAGTGTAATCTGGACTGGCCAGCACAGGGGCACTGCACAGTGCTGCTTTTAGTCATGCAAAGGCCCTATAATAGGCTGGATCCCAGTTTTCCTTTTTGGGCTGTCTTTTATTTAGCAAGCCAGATAGGGGAGCTACCAGGGTACAGTAATTGAGCACAAACTTTTGGTAGTACCCTGAAACTCCTAACTTACTTCTGGGTATAACGTGTGGGCCATGCCTCTATTGCCTCAGTCTTTGCTTGATTAGGATTGAGCTGCCCCGGCCCCACTACATGGCCTAAGTATTCCACCTCTGCTATAGCTACCTGGCACTTTTTGGCCTTTACAGTGAGCCCTGCTGCCTGTATCCTGCCCAACACTTCCTTCAGATGAGATAGGTGTTCTTTTCAGCTGGTACTGAAGATGGCAATATCATCCAGATAAGCCACTGCATACTCTTCAGTACCCTGTAACACCTGGTTGACCAACCTTTGGAATGCGGCAGTGGCATTCTTCATTCCAAAAGGCATTACCCAGAATTCAAATAATCTTATTGGAGTTACGAAGGCTGACCATTCCCTAGCTCTGGCAGTTAGCTCCACCTGCCAGTATTCTTTTGTCAAGTCAGTTGTGGTAAGGTATGTTGCCCCTCTCAGCTTGTCTAGTAGCTTGTCTGTCCACGGCATTGGGTGGGCATCAGACTTCATTGAGTCCATGATAGTCCACAGAGAAGCAAGTAGACCCATCCAACCAGGGAATGAGGACTATAACTTATAATTTATTACTCCCCTTAGATTCTACCCTTAACTGATATTCTGTATTATCATGCACTTATTTATTTGCTCACTATATGAAATATCTCATGGATTATCCCAAACTGAAACTGAAACTTTTATTATTTGCTAATACTGTAGTTGTATGTTCTTTGTATCATGTTGTATATAATGTAACAATTTTGTCCATTCATTTGATTGAATAATATTCCTATTTACGCTTTGTGTGCTTTGGACCTCCTACTACTGTTATTAAATTTGATGTTTAGTTTGGTGTTTGTCTTTTTATGTTGGCTCACGCTATGCGCCAGCACACATATTACAGTAGCAGCAGATTTGGAGGCATGGTCACTGTGGGGAATGCAGGGCATGCATTAGTAGGCACGTCCCTCATTCCCCAATAAGGCAGCATGCAGATGCCACACCAGCAACAAGTAACGTTGCGAGAACATCTAAGGAAAGGGCTTCTGCAATGAGAGCCAAGCTCATCATGCAGCAGCACCTCCCGACATGCCCTTGCTGGTGAAGCACTTCCCTAACCTAAACATGGTGGCACTGACTGCCGCAGTCACTTCATTTGCCGACAGGGGAGCCCACTCCCCATCAGCATGATGCCCCCACATTCTACTTGTGTGCTGAGCGAGTGCCCAATCCCCCTCAGCATCATGTACCCCCCAACAGTCTTTCCTTGCCAAAGGGGGGCCCAATCTCCATCGGCTTCAGTCCCCACTGCCTAGTTTAATTTGCCGACAGGGGAGTCTACTCCCCATTGGCATTATGTCCCCAGCCCCGATGTGTGTGTGTGCTGTATGCTGAGGGGTGCCCAAATCCCTCAGCATCATCGCATCCCCCACCCGTTTCTGTGCTGGCGGGGCCCAATCCCTATTGGCTGTGGTCCCCTCCCGTTATGCAGGTGGTACATTGGGAGCACACCCAGGTGTACCAATCAAACACCTGCAAAAGAAAACCGACTCACATTGTGCTTTTCTTTTAACCTGTAAAAAGAAAAGCGGTCCCTCTCGGTCTCTCCTGCCCCCACCCCCAACCCGTGCCCACCCTCTGTGTACCCTGCTCCCACAGCCCCCTTACCCCATACTTACTCTAACACTCGTGGACCGGGAACACATCTGCACTCTTCAAAGTCGAATGCGAACTGAAGAAATGCCTGTAAGCTGTATAATGGGATAAATAGGGTTTTCAACTTTGGTGCATATCTCAGCCATGTTTGGGGAATTTTGGGCCATATTTTCAACATGGGGTTATTGGGACCCTCCTCCTGAATTCAGTCACTGTCATGGTGTTATTCAGTTCGAAAGGTGATTTCGCTGTCGCTGTGTGGAATCACCTTTGGGACTGATTAATGAAATGACAGTGCCACTATTCATGAGGGGGCTGTCAAAAAGCCTATGTTGCAAATTTAGTGAAAAATAAAAATGGTTATTTTCTGACATGCATTGCATGTAGTTTCCATGCACGCTTCTTAACTTCATGAATTTGTAATGTTTTCACTCCAGATTTTCAAAATTGGCATTTTACCACACCTCCTTATGAATAGTACAGCTGTCATTTTACATATCTTGGCAAAATGTGTTTTCCCACCTCTGGTGCTGAATAGCAGTGTAGTGTAGTGCAGATTTGGTCAGTGACGCTCAGAAAAAGGCTTGCTACTGCCTTTATTAATTGCTGCACCCTCCTCTGTCTCTCTCAGCCTGCTTCCTTCAGCCCCAGCAACAGCTGGCCTTGAGCTTCGCTCCGCCAGCAGAGGTCGGCGGCACCCTAGCCGAACTTGGGAACCACAAGGCCAGGAGGAACAGCGAGGGAGCAGTCGAAAGGTGCAAAATTTTTGCCCACCCGCCTCTTCCCTGCCTGTGTGTTAATTTATAGGCATCTTCCCACTGAAATCTCTTCCCGCCACAGCACTTTTCTCTAAACCAATAGACAGTCACACCAGCTTGTTGACCCAACCAATCAGCAACTTCATGCATTCTCATTGCCAACTATCAATATCCCCCCTCAGAATGGGGAGCTTGCTACTGATACTCCTGTCACTAACAGCCATAGGGTTCCACAATGAAGATGACCCTATTATACAATCTAAAGTGGTCAACCCGCCTAGTTTCTCTGGAACATCCCCCGTGGCTGACACCCATACCCTCATATATGTCTTGCCATTGCTGCATTGACTACAGTGGTACAATCACCATAAAGTTACACACATCACCACATATATGTCTCAGACAAGGCCCACTACTGGGTATATAGATCCCCACTAAGCCTAGTCATCAAACTGCTAATTGGTATCACACACTACCTTAAATCCACAGGAGCACCCAAAACAAAGAGTGGCAATGGAATGAAAAAAGGAGGACCAAAGACAGTCCCCCTCTCCCTATCACTGGCAGCCCTTATGAAATTACTGATCTTCCTATTGCTCTGCATTGGTAATGTAGAAATCAACCCTGGACCTCTTGAAAGCATCACCTCTCCCTCAGACCTATCCTCAATTAAAGGCCTCAGTTTCCTGCATATTAATGTATGCAGTCTGTTGAAAAAACTTACATTGCTACAATCCTGGGTTGCCCATACCTTGCCAGACTTTCTTGTGATAACTGAGACATGGCTCAAGACCACCACAATGGACAGGGAAGTTAACCTACCTAACTATCAGCTATTCAGAGCTGATCACCAAACAAGGGAGGCGGAGTAGCCATATATGTAAAAGCTGGTTTAGTTGTATCCTGTACTGCTGCAATATCTATGCCCAAGGAATTTGAGTGTCTATCTCTAAAAGTCTCTCTCCCCAGTACAGCAGCTTTCCATTTAATTGGATGCTACAGACCCCCCTCTGCTGAACACAAGCTCTTATCCCACCTGGGAAACCTGGTCAAGTCCTGTACTGAAGAAGTCATTATCATAGGGGACCTGAATTTCAACTGGCTCACCCAGGCAGCTACACCTCTGGTATCATTCTGTGACACCTATGGGCTCACACAGTTAATTAATGAACCAACAAGACTAAATGCAAGGAATAGTAGTAACAGTACTCTACTTGACATCATACTAGTGAGTAAACCACATCTATTCACACACGCTGGAGTGCTTCCTATGCGACATAAGTGACCACTGCCCCATCGCAGGAGTAAGATCCAACAGCATTAAAACAGATCCTGCAAAATTCCTCATGAGGAGATCCAAGAAAAACATCAATATTGAAGGATATCTGCATGATCTAGCCTACTGTCCACACTGGCAAAAGTTCTATCTTGCACATTCTGTAGAAAAAGCTCAGCAGGTGCTAAATAGCATTATATTAAATGCCCTTAACACCCATGCCCCAATCTCTAGTATCCGAATAAAAAACAAATCCTGTCGCTGGTTTTCAGCTGACCTCAAAGCTGCACTGCTGGAAAGAGATAAACTTTGGAAAGTAGCAAGAAAAACTAAGAATATCATGGACTGGATGATCTTTAGGAAAGCGAGGAATAAATGCACTAGGAAAGTTAGGGATGCAAAGGCTGCCTACTACCTGGCCCAGCTCGACTCTCATACCATAATACTGCTAGATTTTGGGGCACCATCAAGGGTATGATGGGCCAGGATGTTAACAACCCCTTCCAACCCATTTACACAAGTAACTATGGCCCCATTACTGGCACATTGGAAATCCTGGATGCATTCAACAACCACTTCACAACAGCTGGCCTTGCCTTTGACTCCTCTCCAGCTAACCTATTAAGGGATCATTTAAGCTCCCACTATACTGGTGAACAAAGAGTTGACTCCTCCTTTAGCTTCAAACCTATACTGTTGAAACAAGTTGAGGATCTATTATGGCATCTAGATACCAAAAAAGTGCAGGAGCAGATCTTCTGGACCCATTCTTTCTAAAGATTGGTGTCATGTGCTTGCAGTCCCCTAACTCACCTCTTTAACTTTCCTAAACTCTGGCTCTATTCCCACGCTGGAAGACAGCCCAAGTGGTCCCCTTCTAAAATCAGGGGACCCTATGGACATAATAACTACAGGCCCATTTCCATCCCTACCTGTGTTATCCAAGATGCTGGAGAAATTAGTGAGTATTCAGTTAAGGGAATATCTGGACAATGCTAATCTATTAAATCCAGCTCAGTCTGGATTCAGGGCCAAACATAGCACTATCACTGCATTAGCCAAGGTCACCAATGATTGGCAAACTGAACTGGATAAAAGAACAATGTCTGTGCAGTATTCCTGGACCTGAGCAAGCATTCGACACTGTGGACCATGAACTGCTACTCATCCCTACACTCCATTGGCCTAGATCCATCCTCCCTTAATGGTTCAGATGCTACCTCTCCGGTAGATCACAGCAGGTAAAAGCTGAAGGTGACCTCTCCCCATTAAGACCACTGTCAAGAGGTGTCCCCAAGGCTCTATTCTGGGTCCTATCCTTTTGCCATTTATATAAATAAAATTGATTCAACTCACCAAGTCCTCAGTACATCTCTTTGATGATGACACTGTACTGTATGTCAGCAACCCTTCACCTAAAGTCGCTCATGAAATCCTACAAGCAGAATTCTCCTGTTACAACATCAGCTTCTCTAGAAAAAGCTTCTGCTAAATGCAAAGAAAACCAAAGCAATGATGTTCACAACCCAAAACTCCACCAACACATCCTCTTCAATCAGTCTCCCCCAGATATGCACTATACTTGGAGAAAATCTGGAGTATGTTGAAAATTTCAAATACCTAGGTGTGTGGATTGACAACAGACTTGACTTTACTCAGCATCTAGAACAACTGCTGAAAAAGCTTCGCCTAAGGCTTGGCCTCCTCTACAGATTAAAACCCTTCCTTAATAGAGATTCAAAGATGAGATTAGTCCAGGCCATCTTTCTATCAGTCATTGACTATGCAGACTTCCTCTATAGTCACTGCTCCACTCCCTACCTTCAAAAGTTGGATACCTTATACCATAGAGCAATAAGGTTCATTACAGACCTGCCATATAATACTCACCATTGTTCTCTCTATGATTCAGTTGGATGGGTTTCCCTTCATGTCAGGAGGAGCAGAAATGCAGCTCTATGGATCTACAGAGCTTTATCAAAAAAAACTCCCAAGCTATATCCTGGACTGCTTCAACCTGACCACTCCCAGCTCCTATGCCCTAAGAAGCAACAATATCATCCTGCTCAAATTGCCCAAAGTCAACACCAAAATAGGGAGGGCAGCAATCAGCTACTCTCTAGCCATAGCATGGAACACCCTACAAAATCCTAAAACTGTCCATTATCATTCCATTTACATCCTTCAAGCAGCACTGTACAGCCTTATTCACAGAGGAATGCAGTTGCTACCGCTAGAGATATAATAGTCATCCCACAAACCTTATTCCAATCACATATGGCATATTCCTTCCAGCAGCGTCCGTACTATATGGCACCCAATATTCCCTTCACCATCCTTGTACTCATTATGTGAGTGACTGTCATAGCCCTCATTGTGATATATATGTACATATTGTAGATGTTAGTTTAACTTTCTCTGCCAAGCTTTAACATGTGAATTCTCTGTATATTATTGTGTTATAAATAACATTTTCTTGTTTCTGTATGTATAACTGTCTCATAAGTATGTGATGTAATTGCTGTGCACCAACTCGAACCTTGACCTTATCAGGTCCATCTTGTAAATGAGCCTTGCTCAATGATGATTGCCTGAATAAATAAAGATTTGATTGATTGAGTGATTGATTGATAGTGCAGTCGCTGTCTGAAATCAGTTTTAGGACAGTTTGAGAAAATGATGGTGACACTGTTCATGAGCAGAGGTCCTAAAATGCATATGTTGAAAATTTAGTGATGAAAGTTCATAAAATGACTGTGTTATTAGTGTGCGTTATGCAGTTTTATGCAATCTTGTAATCCTCAAGAAATTTGCAATATTTTCATGCCAGATTTTCAACCCTGGCATTTTCCACACCTCCTTATGAACAGTTCAGCTGTAATTTTTCACATCCTGCCCAAAATGTGTTTTCGCACCTGTGATGCACAATGACGTGGTCACTGTGGAAATCAACTTTTGGGACAGATTAACAAAATCACAGTGCCACTGTTCATGAGGGGAGGTCCCAGAATGCCTACGTTGAAAATGTGGTTAAAAATTTTTCAAAAATAATTAGGTTACGGACTGTGTTGCACAGCTTCTACGCATGCTCATGACTTCACCAATTTTTCATATTTTCACTCCAGATTTTCTGCATTGTCATTTTTTCACACCTCCTCATGAACGATACAGTTGTCATTTTTCACATCCTGCCCAGAATGTGTTTTCATCCCTGAGTTGCCAAATGGCATAGCCGCTGTGCAAGACCACCTTTCAGCTAACAAACTGATTATGCCGCTTTTCATTAGGTGGGGTCACAAAAAGTCTATGTTGAAAATTTGGAGTGAAAATACCAACAAACGCCTATGATGTTAGGGTTTCCAATTGTAGCATCCAACCCCGTAGAGACTAACAGGTGTCAGGGATGTGACTTGGGATCATTGCCTGTAATGCTCATGCCATTCCACCCAACCCCCACCCTGCAGCCAGTGACAGGCATCGAGGTGTACCTTGGAGTGTTCTGCCCTACATTTCACCTCATTCTCCTATACTGCACCCGTCTCAGTGAATTTCCTTATGGAATGGATAAAGTATAAGGCCCAAAGACTCCAAAGCACACCGCAACACTTGTCAGTGTCTACAAGGTAGGGTGAGGTACAATGGCATGAGCGTTATAGCTGATGACCCAAAGGCACACCCCAACGCCTGTCAGTCTCTGCAGGGTGGGGGTGGGGTTGGCGTCAGTTCAATACTTCACAGACGTTCCTATTATGCATCTCTAACTCCTGCACTACCAATGCCAATACCAGTGAGACAACATTCGGTATTGACAAATGCTTGTTAATATGTTGTTTTGTGTATAGGACCTCCTTGTGAATAAGCCTGCTCAATGAGTTTTGCTACAATAAACTGAAACTGAAACTGATTACAGGTGAGGCCCAGAGACCGTGGGATTTCTGGATTACCCCAAAATCCAGCATTTCCTCCACCTCCCTTCTAATGTTCTTTAGGATGGCCTCAGACACCTGATAGGCTGTCCGTGGTATGGGCGCTTGTGTCTCCATGTCTACATCATGGGTTGCTAAGGGGGTTCATCCGGGCTTGGCTGTAAACAAAGGGGCAAAGCCCTCTAAAACCTCCCTCACTTCCTGGGACTGTTCCAGGGTCAACTGAGGTGAAAGCTTGATTGTCTCCACAGATGGCCCCCAATTACTTTCCTCTAGCAAATCCGGGGGGGGGTCTTCCTCTGCTGTCCCCTCCCCAGGACTACACACTGAAAACACCATGTTGGCCCTATTTACATATGGATTCATCATATTGACATGGTACATCCTATGGGTATGTCTCCTGTCATACAGTTCCACAATATAGTTCACGTCATTGACCTGTCAGACTACCTTATATGGTCCCACCCACTCGGGCTGCAGCTTGTCCTTCTGGACTTGAGTTAGGACCATTACTTCCTGACTGTATAAGTCAGCTCTGGCTCCATGATCATACCAGACATTTTGCTTCTATTTTGCAGCTAACAGGTCACTTTGGGCCACCCCTAACTCCTTCAGCTTCTCCCTAAACTTAAGGACATACTCCACTGAGAGTTCCTGGGTGACATGCTTGCTATCCAGTCTTCCCAGAGCAAGTCTAGGGAGCCCACGCACCCTATGTCCACATCAGAGTTCAAAGGGGAGAACCCTTTTGACTTTTGGAGTACCTCCCTGTATGCGAACAACAGGTGGCATTTCTCCTAGTCCCTCCCATGCTGTTCAGCAAACACTTGGAGCATCGATTTCAGGGTACCATTAAAACGTTCCACAAACCCATTGGCTTGTGGGTGATAAGGTATTAGGCGTCTCTGCACCACCCCTCACTTCTCCCACAAACACTTCATCAAGTCCAACATGAAGTTACCCCCTTGATCAGATATACCCTCCTGTGCAAACCCGACATGGGTGAATATCCCTAGCAAGGAGTCTACCACTTTGTCTGCCTTAACTGAAGAGAGGGAAACCACCTCTGGGTATCGGGTGGTGTAATCAACCACTGTCAGGAGAAACTTTTTCCCTGGAGGAGCTTGGGGTATTCAAGGTTCCCATAATATCCATTCCTACCCTCTGGAATGGCTCCTCCACAATGGACCAGGGAATTAGGGTAGCTTTTGTTTTACTACCTGCCTTCCCTGTTTGTTGGCACCGGTGACAAGACCTGCAATATTCCTTCAACTGCTGGGTGAAGTTGGGCTAATAGAAATTTTGGACCAATCACCGTGTGGTACGAGCAATGCCCAGATGTCGGAGATGGGGATATCTTGAGTCATCTTGAGCAACCTCTCATGATACCCCTGGGGTACGACAAGCTGCCTGCCCATCACCCCTCCCTCTGTCCTCATGTCTTGTATATAGCTTGACTTTTCTGTACATATTGATGCCATCCACAAAAAGCTTCACCCAAGGTTGGGGTCTTTATACCGAAATCGTGGCTGCATCCCGCTGCCGGTACGCTGAGCCATTGTACAGAAAATTATCCTCCCTATCTTCGACTATGGGGACATAGTCTGCAGTGCCACACCCAAGTCCACCCTAGCCGGACTGGACTCTCTTCGACTCCTTCTGTCATTTCACACTGGACTGTCCACCACCACCCATCATTGTGCCTCTACTAGACCCTGGGCTTCACCTCCTCAGGACTGAATACTGTCCCACTGCGCTCGGATCACAGCCAAGTTCTGGACCCAGTCCTGCTGGGTTACCTCACTTCTATACTCTCTGCCCTGCCTTTCCAGCTTATGCACTAAGGAGCAATGACGCTAGGCTCTATCCATGCCACTCTTGTCCACTGCTGTAGGCCAGGCAGCCTTCTAATATCACATGCCTAAACTGTGGAATCCCCCTCTCCATGAGCATTCAGCATGCCTCTTCCACCCAGCACCTCCATTCCCTACTCAAAGCATAGATCTCCACCACCTGTACATGTGCCTAAAGTTTCGGCTCGTTCTAAGGTCAGTCCCTCTTATTTCCTAGATTGTTAGAATAGCACTGACCTAAACTGCTATGTTGTTTGTGTGTATTTTAGCTTAGACTGTCCAACTGTTGAGTGTTTCTTAGCTTAGATGGTCCAACTGACTGACACAAATTTCAGGCTGTTGTACTGTCTTAATTTGCACTGTGCTTGTTCTCTTTATTGTATTTTTGTATGCGTTCTGTACTTCATTATTGTATTTCTGGATCTCAGGTTCTCATTACTCAATGCTGGTCCTTTTCTCTCCTTGTACTACTCCCCTACCCCTTTCCTCCAGGATGTATCTGAAATTGAGCAGTAATTCTGCTCAGTATACCTTCCTGGTAAAACTTTTAAATAAATAAATACAACAGTCCGTCATCCCAAAATACCCTGTCTCATGTCACCTCCCTGTGTCCCATCAGATTCTGCATAAACCCTCAGTCTCTCCAATTTAGGGTTGGTCCTCCAAGCGGTGGCAAAATCTTCACATTTTCCAAAAGCATGGGACATGTCCCCCTCAATTTCTAAACTGGGGTCCATAGCTCTAGTGTCAGTGCATTCAGAGTCACTGCTGCCCCTAACCTTCTAATGATTTGTTACCCTTCCCTCCCCAGAATAACCTTCTGTAGCTGTTTGGTGAATTGCTATTTGGGGAAGTCCTACCTCCCTTTCACTATTCTCCATGTCAGGAGACACAGGCTGGGGAACCAGCCTCCTACTCTTTTGTACAGGGGCTTCTGTGGGGTTCAGGGAATTACAAGTGTCCTTTACTGTCTAACTGCGGGTAACTGCACACAGCATCCTCTGCTGTAGATTATTCCCTATAATCACATCCAGGGAGATGCTGTCTGCTACTGCCACTTTTTGCACCCTCTCTCCTGTCTCACCCCAATCCAGGAGAACACTAGCTAGTGGCAGGGTTATCTCCTCCCCAGCGAACCCCATTTACAAACTGATTTGGTATAAGTTAGTCAGGCCTGACCAAATCCCCTTTTACCAGGGTAAGGGACACCCCATGTCCCTTAACCCATGGGTCTGCACTCCATTTATGGTAACTGGGTGTATGTGCTCCCTCATGTTTACAGGAGTACTCTCAGGGATACACAGTGCACCCACCTCCTTTCCAGGGACACACTATTCACTCTGTGTCTTTTTAGGACACTATCTAGCCAGATGCCCTGGCATCTTACAAAACCAACATTCATCATTTCTTTTATCCAAGAAATCCCTTTTTGGTAACTTGGGGCTTCCCCCTTTCTGCAGAGAGGCAGTGAGGAGTTTTGCTGTCCTGAAGGTACACTGTTCCTTTTTTTTTCGCTTTCTGTTTTGTCCCCATTTCACTCGCCATCTGCTGGGACCTCCTTCCACCTGCCCAAGCCCTCCACCCACCAGCTGATGACCCATATGATCCAGCCAACACCAGCCTTTGCTTGGCAAACTTCAGGTACCCGACTGTAACCCATGGCTTATCCCCATGGGTGGGACCACCAGTCCCTCTCAACCTGGGAGAAACATACTTAATGTGACAGTCAGGGCCCATGGGGTGGAGCCAGAGAGGTGTGGCAGGAGTCGAGGAGACCCTGCCATGGTGTGGGAGGTGGGGCAGCTTCTTCTGCCCGAAACTGCTGGGGATTTTATTCCCATTTCCTCCCCTCACCCCAGAGCATGGTCCTGAGATGTGGCCTTGACAAGATGCCTACCAGGGCTGTTGGAAGGGTGAGTGAGCCCTGCACCACCTTTGGTGCTCCCCTGTAGCTCCACTCTGGGCATCTGAGGCCTTCACGTCCAACTGCCAGATGAGTGGTATGTGCTGATGGACACCTCAAAGGACCACTTGTTACTCCGCACAACAAACCCCTCCCTGGGTCATCAAGGGGCCACCATACAATAGAAGGAGATGCCCCCCTCCCTGAGGTGGGAGGCATCCAATGGCACCTGAACCCCACCTCGCTGCCTGGCACCAATGTTCCAGGCTTGGAGATGCGATCTCAGGTTGTCTGGATGACAACCATTAACTCTACCCCTGCGCTATCCAGTCAGCCCCACTTTTCCCTTTTTACTCTGCAGCATTTGCCTCTCCACTTCCTTTCAGAGCAGGCCTGTGCCTGGCATAGCAATCTGAGAGCTCAGCAGTTTGCTGTGATGTTTCAGAATCAGTCCTCTAGCCTGGTTTTCAACTCTGCTGGGTAATGAAAGAACTGCTCCAGTAACATAACCGCCTCAATTTTCCCCACAGAGTTTGATTTCACCTCCTCCCACCACCGTTTCAAAAACTGTCGTTGCTTTGTGGCGAGTTCCTCAAAGCTCATTTCAACACTCTTTCTGAGCTGGCAGAATTTAACCCTGTAGGTCTCAGGAGTTAGTTCATACTTTTTAAATAGAGCAGTTTTAAGTTTTTCATAGTCTTTACTGTCCTCATTGTCCATATGGCCTAGCGCCTCACATTCCTTGCCAGTAAGCAGCAGGGATTGCTGAATGCTCCAGGCCTCCTTGGGAATCTTGGCCTGGATACAGACCTTTTCAAACGAGTTCAAAAATGAATCCATATCCCTCCTTTAAGTTTTACTATTAATTTGGAATTTAATTTATACCCCAGCCCTGGAGTTTCATGTTCACCCCTGTCACTTACCTGCCCTAGCACTGGCGGTTGAATCTTCAGCCTCTCCAATTCAAATTCACTCTGGTGCTGATTTTTCTGCATCTCCATTTCAAACTTTCTCTGCTTTAATTCCCTCTGCTGCTCTGGGCTTTGAACTTTCTCTGCCCAAATTCCCTCTGCTGCTGCTTTTCTGCAATATCCAGTTTACTCAACTCCAGCTGCAGCCTGATCCCTTCTGGCTCCAGCTCTGTTGTGGCTTCCCTTGTTCTGTGGTTCTGGGTTTCCTCTGGTCTCAATGTCCTCCTCCTGGGACTGGACACTGCGATGTCCTTGCCACCCCACTCCCAAGGTCTGGTCCCTTTCAGTCAGTGGCCGTGACTCAAGGTTCTGGGCAACCAATTGTTCATTGGCTTCCACAACAGCCTCCATGCGGTTCTTTTTGCTTCACTCCTCATACGGGACCCTTATCTTCTGACACAGCTGCTTCAGTTCTTCTGTACTGTAGTAGCTGTACTTGGAAGTCATCTTTATTCCCTACACTACAGCTACACTAGCTTACACCATAAAAAAAAAAAAACAGGGTAGGGAACTTTTAACTATAACCAACTTTTTTTCCAAATCTCTGCCCTGTTTGTGTGTGGATTGTTTACAATTTATAAATCTGATACACTGGCCTCTAATCCACCCACTATACCTGTGCCACCAATATCTCTTGGATCCCACCACTATGCCACCAGATCTGTCATGAACCCACTCCTGTGTGCTGGATTCACTGAGCTCACAGTGCCCTCCCTAAGTGCAACCCATGATAGGGGAAGGAAATACTCTCCTATGTCCTTTTATAGTGCTCACTGAGTTCACAACTGAACACTCACCACTAGGGCCCAGGGCTTCCTCTCTAATCTGGGTAAGAGTAAAATACAGTTTCAAGTCTGTAGCCAGGTGAAAACCCTCCTTGGTTGCTGCACTGGTGGGAGGACCCCGGGTTTACAAACTCTTCAGGGCTGCTGTCGTAACCCTGATTGTGTCTTCTCCCACAGGTGGTGCAGGAACCTAGTTCTAACTTCACAGACCCCTCCAGAGACCATGTGTATTTCCCCTATTTAAGACCACAGATTCCTTCCAGGATCCTAGTCTTTGGTAGCTATGGTGGCACCTTAGCACTAAACAGGTTTGTCACGATTGAACAAACCTTTCCACCTTCACACACAACATCATCCCTAGGCAATTATTAAAAGCAGGTTCTTTTATCAATTACTTAAATAATTATCATACAAGACTTAGAAACTATTCAGAAATTTGGTTACAGAATAACAAAACAAAGTTGGAAATTATACCTATAAAATGCAGTGTAAAATTTAACTGTCTAATTTCTACTTTTTGTGTGGAGAATCAAAAGTCCAGAAAATAACTGAGTTTCTGCAAAAGTGCTGTTTTCTCCCTGCTGAGGCTCAAAGTCCCAGTTCTCCTTGTAGCCACTGGTCCTCAGTGTGTGTGTGTGTGTGTGTGTGTGGCAGGTCTTGTTCTGTGTCAGAAAGCTTGGCTTTTTTGTGTGTCAGAAAATGTGTGTTTGCTCTGTTTTGAGTGACTTATATTGGCCTAAGCATTTCCAAGTCTGACTGTTCATTTCTAGGCCAGCAGGGGTCTCTCTTGCTATTTCCAAGTTGCAAGGGATTCATTTTCAGTATTTTTGTTATTTTCCATAGTCCCACCCCTTGGTTGCTTTGATATCCAGTATCCTTCCTGACCTCTTTTACATGGAGATGGATTATGACACTTGTAAGAGAACTCACAATCAGCTTCCAGACTGAATATCTCCCAGATCCTGTTCTCAAAGTATTTTCTCCTTGAAGTGTAAAGGTTTGTGACAGGTAATAGTTCTCCTATCTCACGTCCTTCTGGAATTTGTCTCCTTTGATCACTGCCAGGAAATGTTAAACCTATTTGCATTTCTACCCAGGTTATCTCTATCAAGCCTTTTGTCTCAGGCAAAAGGTGAATGTCAGACATTTGGAATACACATAGCTCTCTCCATATACTTTGGCAGAAAAATGGCATCCTTTCTCTGACAACCTTTTTTAAAAAAAAAATGTGGGCATCCTTCTGTCAAACCTCATTTCCAGGCCTTTTTGGGGAATTAAACATAAACAAAATCACAGAAAAATGTGACAGATCATGACTGAAGTGGCCAAATTGCACAATATCTATTTCATCACCTGTCTAATTTACTAGCAAAGGAGACAGTTATTGTTTCTGTATATACTACTGCAACCCTTGACACACTCTATCTGGGTATAACTACCAAACTAGTTTTGTGTCATCTAGATTTTGTTTGCCTGCTGCTCACATCTAATCGCAGTAAAAATTGTCTGTTTTTGCATTAGTACATCTAAGGTTTATTTCATTGCCAGCCTAATTACCAACAAAGGAGACCTTAGAGTTTCTGTATTTTTAGTAACTGCTAAAAACGCTCTGTCTGGGTAAGGGTACACATTATTTTCCAGGACATAGAAACATAGAAACATAGAATTTGACAGCAGATAAGGACTGCTTGGCCTACCCAGTCTGCCCATTTCACCGATGGATAAGCTGCAGATTCTAGTTAATCAATAGCTTACTCCTCCTGCCCCCACTAGAACTGCCTTATGCCTGTCCCATGCATTCTTGAATTCTCCCACTGTTCCTGACTTCTCAACCTCCTCAGGAAGGCTGTTCCATGCATCCACAACTCTCTCTCTGTGAAAAAATACTTTCTAACATTACCTCTGAGCTGTCACCCTCTATCTTCAAATTTGCACATCTTTTTCTGAAAGATACTACCCTCTTGTACCTTGTTAATTCCCTTGAGATACTTGAAAGTTTCTATCATGTCCCCCCTCTCCCTCCTTTCCTCAAAGGTATACATATTAAGCTGCTTTAGTCTCTCTTTGTATGTCTTCTGGTGTAGACCTTGCACCATTTTGGTTGCCCTCCTCTGAACAGCCTCCACTCTGTCTATGTCTATGTGGAGATGGGGCCCCAGAATTGCACGCAATACTCCAGATGGGGTCTCACTAACTGTCTGTAGAGAGGGATAACAACTTCCTGTTTTCTACTGTTGATGCCTCTCCCTGTGCATCCCAGTATCCCCACAGCTCTCCTTACTGCCTTCTCACATTGCTTGCCCACCTTTAGGTCATCTGATGTAATTACTCCTAGGTCTCTTTCGATTTTTGTTGTTGTTATTAACACCCCCCATTGTGTACTCTTCCCTGTGTTTTTGTTTCCCAGATGCATTACCTTGCACTTCTTTGCATTGAATCTGAGCTGCCACATATTTGACCATTCCTCCAAACTTGCCCAATCCCTTTCCATTCTTTCCACCCACCTTGTGTATCAACCCTGTTGCAGATCTTTGTTTCATCCTCAAAGAGGCATACCTTTCCTTCCAGGTGCTCTCCAATGTCACTTATAAAGATGTTAAAGAGGACCGGGTCCCAGTACCGAACTCCCGCGTACCCCACTAGTCACCCTCCTTTCTTACTGTGGATTCCATTTACTATTACCTTTTGTGTCCTGTTGTCCAGCCAGTTTTTTATGGGGAGTTTAGTAATAGGAATGATGGAAGTGGTGCTGTGCAGTGGCTGTGGAGCAGCAGTCTTCAGGGAGACCTTTTGGAGACTGAGGTGCTTCTCTATCTGTGCGTACATCTCTGAGCTGAGGGACGAGGTCACTAGACACTGGACTGAGTTGGCTATGATTTAGGGGACCTCTTCCCCCACCCAGGTGCCACCAAGTCCACCACAACTGATCCAGATGGTTCCAAGAAGAAGGCTGGCTGGATTGTGGTGAGCCTTGGGAGGGTGGGGTGGTGCATTGGGAATATGCCTCAGCCAGTGCCACTACACAACTCTTTTGCTGCTCTGGCAAGATGGGACTGCCAAGAGGAGGCACCTGTGCAGTAGCCAAGAAGGATGTGAGGGTCCGCCATGAAAATCCCACAGTGGAAGGCAGAGAACTCTATTGAAGAGGAAACAACTTCTGGTGGAGATTCAACCATTAGAGAGGAAGATTTGGGATGGAAAGAGGGAGGAGGAGGTGCTTATCTGGTGCCCCAGCATGGAGGATAGAAAACAAATCCTTAGTATTGTTAAGGAGGTGGGGCAGGAGGTGGCAGCTGGATATTATGTCCATCTGGGACCTAATAACCTGGCAAGGGATGCAGGAGGATTGGTGCAGAATAGGTTTAGTGAGCTGGGAGAGGCCTGAAGCAGGTGACTCACACGGTAGCCTTCACTGAGGTGCTACCTGTATATGGGCAGGGGAGGTTAGGGATACTGCACCAGGCTCTTCAATGATTGGTTGAAGGCATAGTGCAGAAAGGAGGATTTTGGCCACATTGGGGACTGGGACGACTGGGAGAATGGAGGCCTGTAAAAGCAGATGGCCTCCATCCATCCAGGAGGGGAATGACAGTCCTGGTGGAAGGTTTAAATGCTACTTTGATGAGCATTTAAATAAGCCAAGAGGGAGGCAGAAAATGATGGTGGCAGTGAATGCCTGCCCCCTAAAAATGGAGAATCAGAGAGAAAATCCCTGGGGGAAATAAATTCTCCAGGCATATAGGGGCATAGTGACATGGGAAGAAGGAATGGGAGAGTTGGGAAGTGGTTCTGTGGCTGACAGAAGAGATAAGGATGGTGGGCAGAGGGAAAATAAAAAATAGGAGGACAGTACCAAGGACAAGGGAAGTGTGACAGATGGAATGGAAAATAGAGAGAAAGGTAGGGGTGGGGAGAAACAATAGGAGTTGAGTGCCATATGCGTCAATGCAAGGAGCCTAGGAAATAAAATTCCTGACCAGGAGGCAACCATTGCAGAGGTGGACCTTAATTTGCGGCCATAACAAAATTATGGTGCACAGACAGCCACAGGTAGGATGTATTACCCAAGATAAACCATGTTCCAGAAGGATTGGACAGGGAGGAAAGGGGGTTGTTTTATATGTGAGGAAAGGCATAAAGGCCATGGAGATGCAAGGAGACAACAGAGATGTGGAATGGCTGGAGGTTCCTTGGGTTGGCTTAAGTACAGGGGCTTTATCTGCATGGGGTCTGGTGTATAGACCACCAACACTGCATGGAGGAGTTAGACAGAGTTTTATACTATTGGCAGAATGGCAAGCAAAAGGGAAGTATTGATTATGGGGGAACTCTAATCTGCTGGATGTAGACTGGAACATTCTGTCTGTAGCTACAGCAAGAGGCAGGGACATCCTTGACTCCTACAGGGGAATTTCTCAGGCAGCTGGGGAAGTGCTGGACCTGGTACTTGTGAACAGGACAGCACTGCAGAAAATCTGATGGTAGCCACCTGTGTACAACTGATCAGCATACATTACAATTTAGCATACAGATTGAGCAGGAGAAAAGCGCACTGGACAAAGGTCCTGGACTTCTGCAGGGCATATTCTAAGGAAAAGGAAGACTACCTTAGTAAATACCTTGAAGGATAATGGGGGCACAATGGAAAAGGATAAATGAGGTAATAACTAAGTCAACGGCAAGCTGTTTGAGGGAAATAAGCAAGGGTAGGAGGAGGAAAAGCCACTGTGATCCTCAAAGGAGGTGGCTAAGGTGGTATGGGAGACAAAAAAAGCTTCTAGGAAGTACAAGATGACCCAGAAAGAAGAGGACAGAGAGGTATATCAAGATAAACAGGGAGGTACATCTAGATAAAGAAAGGGAAGCAGGAAGGAGGGTGAGGGCAGCTAAGGCACAAATAGAGGAGATGATAGCCAAGGAGGCCAAAAAAGGGGATAACAGGGATGAGAGAGCCAGCTGCAACCTGGCTCTGATTTATTTCAAAAAAGTTCTGATTTACTCTGATACAATTTTAGAACTGTTTCTAGCCTATTTGAGTTTGAGAAATGCATCAGAATGATTTTTAGATCCTCTGTCAAATAAAAAAATAAAATGTAACTTTTTAAAACATTTTGTATCTATATTTTCATGTTGTTTCCTTTCCTGACCTGGTGTGCTTTTTGAGGGAGAGAAGTAGTGAACTGGAGATGTGATGGGGTCCAGACCATCCCTCCCACCGTTTTGAGATGTTATTTTAGCTAGTACTGCTGGTAGTGAGCACATATTCCATATCTTCTGTATCCATTTTTTGTTCTTTTTTTTGTACACCTCCAGCCTTCTCTTGTTTCTGTTCTTATTTTAACACAGAATGTGAGACATCATGTGACTCTCCCAAAATTAGTAAGGCACTATAGCCTAGTAGGTCAGACACAGAGCTGGGAAACACAGAACGTAAAATGTAAATTCCCTTCCCCCAAAAACCAGTAAGGCACTATGGCCTAGTACTTCAGGTGCAGAGCTGGAGAACACAGAATGTGAGACAAGAACTCCCTCGCCTCACAAAATCAGTGAGTCACTAAAGCCTAGTAGTTCAGGTACAAAGCTGGAAAACAGAGAGTCTACGACATCCCCCCCCCCCCAAGACAGTGAGGCACTATGGCCTAGTAATTGAGATATAGGGCTAGAAAACACAGAGTCTGAGAAGTGATCTTCTTCCCAAAATGGAGAGGCACTATGGATTAGTACTTCAGGCTCAGAGCTCGAAGAAGAAGTCTGAGACATGAGCCTCCTCCCAAAATCATTAAGGCACACTATGGCTACAGTAGTAGTTCAGGAATAGAGCTGGTGAACACGGAGTCCCCCAAATTAGTGATGCCATATGGCTTAATACTTCAGGCACAGAGCTGGGGAACACAGAATGTAGTCGTGACCCCCTCCCAAATCGATAAGGCTGTATGCCCCCAATCAGTCTCCCTGCTCCCTTTCTCTCCAAGAAGTAAGAAAAAATATTATTTTTCCAAAAGAATTTTTTTAAATGTTCTTCTCTAACAACATATGCTTTTCTTTGTTCGGTACTTGCTGGCTGATCACGTCAGCCTCATGGCACTGACTGAAGTACAAAAATCCAAATGAGCTGCCAGTAGACCAAGTGTCTCTTCTTTCATTAAAAAAAATGTTAAAACAAAAAGAATGAAATAATCTCTTCTTAATCCAGCTCCTCTTTCCTTCTTATTTTATTTTCAAACGTAAGCACTTTTTTCATCTGGCAAGTCAAGTTTGAGACAAGAGACACATTGCTGCTGGCTGATCATGTCTCAAACTTATGGAACTGCAAATCTCAAATTAGCTTCCTGCAGGATTACAGAAGTGGCCATGTGGGGAGACACTATTAACTAGATTAGATGCCAGTTTCCTTACCTTCTACATAATTGCCTTCCTGTGTCCCAACTTGGTGACCATGAGTTGTTCAACTTTGGTTACGAGGGTACAGTACGCCTGTGTGCTCCCCCACATACCCACACTGGGACTGATGGTAATTTTTTTTTAAATTCACATATTTTATTGTGTTGTGGTACTTCTACTTTTGCTTGATTCATTTTTTATATTTGCTTGCGCATGCACAAGAAACATGATGTGGCAGCTTAGGAGAGAAGTGTGTTGCAGAGGTGCGGCACTGTGGCAGCCAACGCAGGCACTGCATTTGTGGACATGGTACTGTTCACCCAATGCAGGCTCAGTGTCCTGATGACACTGGTTCTGCATAAGTGCCACCAAGTTGAAACAATTTGGCCACTGCAATGAGGGGGCTGCCACGTCATTGCAGCGTCAGCCATCCCGCTGCAATGAGGGAGCAACCCGTCATTGCAGGACGGTACCTTGCCTGGTGTGACATGTCCATAAACATGGTGGCGGAGGGAAAGCTGACTGACTGGGTTGCCCAATTCCCCTGTCAGCATGCCCCGGGCACAGTTAATTTGCCAACGGGGGAGCCCACTCCCCATCGGCATAGTGCCCCCACCCCATTTGTTGTGTGCCAAGGGGGGTGCCCAATCCCCCTCAGCATCATGCCCCCCTCAAACAGTCATTCTTTGCTGATGAGGGACCCAGTCCCCATCAGCAAGTCCCCAAAGGCAGGTGGCACACAGGGAGCCCACCCCAGTGTGCCTAAAAGAAACCAAAAAAAACAAAAAAACCTTCCACTACATCCTTTTTTTCCTGTCCCTTGAAAGAAAGGAATGGTCCCGCACTGGTCAGGTCCCTCCCCAACCTGCACCCACCCAATGTGCACCCTACCTCCCTCCCAATATTTATCTCCGAACCTGGCACGATGATTTTCGGTGGACCAGGAACCGTCTGCACTCTTCAAAGCTGACCGCAAACTGAAGAAATGCTGTATAATAGCATAAATAGGGTTTTTTCAACTTCGGTGCATATCTCGGGCATTTTTGGGAATTTTGGCACCAGATTTTCAGCATGTAGTTATTGGGACCCCTTCTCATGAATTCAGTCACTATCATGATGTTATGCGGTCCCAAAAGGTGGTTTTGTGGTCACTGCATGGAATCACCTTTCGGGACTGATTAACGAAATGACAGTTCCACTGTTCATAAGATGGGCTGTCAAAAACCTATGTTGCAAATTTGGTGAAAAAAATGACTGTTTTATGAGAGTGCGTTGCAGTTTCCACACACGCTTGTAACTTTGCGAATTTGTAATATTTTCACTCAGATTTCAACATTGCCATTTTTCCATACCTCCTTATGAACAGTACAGCTGTCATTTTCACATCCTGGCTTAAATGTGTTTTGAACTTCCAGCACAGAATAGTGCGGTCACTGTAGGAATCCGTGTTCAGGGACACATTAAGAAAATCACAGTGACACTGTTCATGATCAGAGGTCCTAAAATACCTATGTTGAAAATTTGGTGCCAAAGTCCATAAAATGACTGTACTACAGTGTGCATTACGCAGTTTTCCATACACCTTGTAACCATGGAAATTTGTAATATTTTCAATCAAATTTTCAACACTGACATTTTTCATACCTCCTTATGAACAGTTCAGCTGTCATTTTCACATCCTGGCCAAAATGTGTTTTCGCACTTCTGGTGCACAATGCAGTAGTCGCTGTAGGAAGTCAGTGTTGGGACAGATTAAAAGATCACAGTGACACTGTTCGTGAGCAGAGGTGCTGAAATTCCTATGTTGAAAATTTAGTGACATAAGTCCATAAAATGACTGCGTTATGGCGTATGTTGTGCAATTTCAAGCAACCTTGTAATTTCACGCATTTGTAAATTTTTCACTCCAGATTTTCAACATTGCCATTTTTTCACACCTCCTTATGAACAGTACAGCTGTCATTTTTCATATCCTACCCAAAATATGTGTTTACATATCTGGCACAGAATAGCACAGTCGCTGTGGAAATCAATGTTTGGAACAGATTAAGAAAATCTTAGTGACAGTGTTCATGAGCAGAGGTCACAAAATACCTATGTTGAAAATTTAGTGAAATAATTCCACTAAGTGACTGTGTTATGAGCATGCGTTCATGCAGTTTCTGTGTGTGCTCAGGTGCGAGCATTTTAAGATTTCCACTACAGATTTTCAACATTGCCATCCTTACACCTCCCATGGATGGTACAGCTGTCATTCTTCACATCCTGCCCAATCTGTGTTTCATACATCTGGTGCAGAAATGGCACGTCATTGTGGGATCTCAAAGTTGGACACATTAACAAAATCACACTGCCACTCTTCAGGAGAAGAGGTCCCAAATGCTTTCATGAGGTGGGGTCACAAAAGGCCATATTGAAAATCTGTGCCTTGGACTCTTGACCCCAGAGTTCACCCTATTCTCCTACACTGCAACCATTTCAGCATATGTCCTTATGGAATGGGGTGATTTTAAGGCGAACACCCCAAGGCAACCTCAACACATGTCGGTGTCTACAGGATAGGGTGAGATGACATGGCATGAGCGTCATGGGCGTCGAATCAAATGCATACCCCAATGCCTGTCCATCTCTGCAGGGTGGAGGTGGGGTTGGCATGAAGTTCAATACTTCACTGTGATTCCTATTCTGCATCTGTCTAACTCCTGCATTTCTGATGCTAATACCAGCAAGCAAACATTCGGCATTCACAAATGTTTGTTTTTAAATTCCCTCCTGTCCTGAGTCCTCCTGACTCCTCTTCCTGACATCCCTTCCCAACGTTCATTAGTCCTCCCACCTGACATGTACACTACGCACCTACAATGCAAAGTAAACAAGGGAAATGATGTCACATGGCATGCCAATGCAACCAGTTGCTGCAGCTTCAAATCAGACCAGCAGTTCCAAACCAGACTGACTTGACTACTCAGGTCGAGCCATGAAAGGCTCTGTATATTAGAGTTGAGTCAAGTTGACCTTGTATGGGAGGGCCCAGTTGTGCAACAGATCTGGTTTGTCCATCCCTAGATAAAACTTTCTTCAGGCACAGTATGTGAGTGAAAAGAGAAAAGGAAGGGGTGGAATAGTGAGGATCAGGAGAACAGCGGGGGGTCTGTGCCGAGGAAGACCAAGATAAAGCTAACATTTTAAATGAGTACTTCAGCTCAGTCTTTACGGTGGAGGATGGAGGCGGTGGACCAGCATGTATTAGTAGGCACCTGGGACAGTGGACACAAGTCCATTTCCTGAGGAGACAATCCAAGGTGATTGGAAGCCATAAAGGAAAACAAGGCAATAGGGCAGATGGGATCCATCCAAGAGTAATAAAAGAACTGAGCAAGGTACTAACTGCCCTCTTGGCAAAACTATTCAGCACATTATTGGAGACAGAGGTAGTTCCAGAGGACTGGAGGAGGGCTGATGTGGTCCCCTCCACAAGAGTGGCAGCAAGGAGGAGGCTAGCAATTACAGTCCAGTCAGTCACCCCATCAGTGGTGGGGAAATTAATGGAACCCTGCCGAAAGAGTAACTGATGGATTACCTGGAGGCAAATGGGCTTGCAGTGCGGCTTCATGGGGTGGGGAGGTCATTTTAAAATAATCTTATAAATTTGTTTTATGGTGTGACTATAAAGGTGGGTCAGGGGAAAGCAGTGGATGTAGCCTAGCTGGACTTCAGTAAGACCTTTAACACTGTGCCATGCAGGAGGCTAATTAAGAAACTTAGCAGCCTTGGCATTGGAGGAGGCTGTAAGCTGGGTATCAAACTCATTGAAAGATAGCTGGCAGAGGGTGGTGATAAATGGCAGTCACTCGGGGGGATGGGGGAGTACCACAGGGATCGGTATACGGTCCTGTGCTTTTCAGTGTTGTAACTGGAGGGAAAGGTGTGTCTCTTTGCAGATGTCACAAATATCTGTAGAGGAACTGGATGGGAAGGTGTGTCTCTTTGTGGATGACACAAAAATCTGTAACAGGGAAGACTCTCAGGAAGAGGCTGAGAGAATGCAAAGGGATCAGGGCAAAGTAGAAGAATGGCCTAGGGTGTTGCCTCTGGGTTTCAGTTTCAAAAAGTGCAAAGTCAAGGACATTGACAGGGTGGAAACGGTCCATAGGAAGACTAAAAAAATGGTGTGGGGTTGCATGGGAAACCATACAACGAGAAGCTGCAGGAGCTTAACACCTACTCCTTGTGTAATCCCCCTACAAATGGGGGTTCCCAAAAGTCTTCCATGAGCTTGCTTGAATGCCCTAAGCCTGGATGGTGTTTGGCGTCTAAGCCGTTTATCTGTGAGTGCTTTTAGAGCCTCTGGTTCTGTCTCTTGAAGAGCTGTCTGCCTGCAGACATAATTAATTTGGATGGAGGTCTGTGTGTTTCCCTGCTTGAGTCCCACGCGAGCTGCTGCCAAATCGCTCCGTTTCTGCCGTCGCTATACGCACAGAGGGAGCTCTTTCAGAAGATGTAAATGTTTGCTGGTAACCTGTTAGAGTAATAATGAAAATGCAGTTTGTTTTAACCTGCTTCCTTATAGCAAGGACTGTGCATAGTAAGCTCCCTCATGTTGGTTCTGAACTGCCAAATTGGACCAATCATTGTGGGGATCCTTTAAAATGGAGCCTGCTCTGGGTGAATCAGAACTTGGACTCTCCTTTGGAGCCTGCTGTGGCATGCATTGTATGAGCAGTGACTCTGGGAAATGTAGATTGGACTTCAGTGCCTTTTGCACCAACAGGGAGTCTGATTGTGAGTGACAGCCAAACCAGCCAACTGAACTGGGAGGAACTCAAAGGAAATGCCCAGCTCTGTCTACTGGAAAGATCAGATCAGTTTGGGCTGTGAAGAGACAGGGGCTGTGTGCTTCTTTGGTGTGTGTAGTTTTAGCACAGGAATCTCGTGTAAGGCCCTAAGTTTCGGTCTGCAGTTTGTGCAAGTGCCTGTTCAGACCGAAACTGACCTGTGAAGAGAATCAAGGAGATCTGAAGAGTAGAAACCAGGCTCACCCTGTAGAAGACTGTAGAAATTGCTGAATCCACTCGGTGTGTCAGGAACTGAATCTGCTGTGTGTTCTTCGGGTATTGTGCAGTAATTACAGGTATTGGTTTATGTTAAAGTATTGTACTGTGGTTTTGCAATGTATCATCTTGTTTTGCAGGGGTCCCAGGGGTCCAGTCAACAGAGTCAGTCCTGGGGTAAGTGTACATTGCGAAGATATTCCTAATGCATTGTGTGGGCCACTAGTGGAAAGAAAATGAGGTTACAATGTCCCAGAGGGCTGTGAACAAGTTAGTTTAACTACTGCAAACCCTGACCTCTGGGTGGAGGCACCCACCATTGGACCTAGGCCCCTCAACCTGTTAGTAGTTAAGCAGGCAGGGGTAGTAGCCCTTGGGATAGCGCCACCTAGGGGTTACATCTTGGGCTCACCACTGGGATTGTGTGTCCTCTAGTGGCCATATTTATGAACCACTGTTGAAAAAAAATGGGTACCCCATCAAGTGGCTGTGCACCGGTTGGGTGGAGTGGTGTACTGGGGAGGAGATCGACCCAAAAAATGCTATGCTTATCCTGGACATCCCCCTGGGTGTCAATACGGACACTGCACAAGGAGTACTTTCCAAGGTGGAAGGTTTACAAAACCCTGTGGTGGTGGGTTGACATGCTAATCTGCTCACCCACAATTTCCTGGCCCTAGTAGAGTTTAAGGATCCCATAGATAGCTCCAAAGTGCCACAGACTATTACCCCAGAGGGAGCCCTCACTGCCTGGAAAGTGATAACTAAGGACAGTAAAGACCCGGGGGGGGGAATGAGCCCCTCCCACTATCTGAAACATTTGAGGAGAAATTTACTAAATGGTTGCTGGGGGAAGGAAAACTGTGGAGGACTTGAAGAAACTATTCTTGCCATGGGGGTGTTCCTCCCCAACACCCTCTCCACACTCAATACCCGTAATGGTGGCTGAACCAATGCAGGCTCCTATTTCTGCACCTGCCATTAGTCACGACTCTTACCGAATGTTGAGGATCTTCTCTGGCACCCTCCCCACTCCCCAAGGGGAGGATGACTGGGAGACCTGGATAGACTATGTTGCCCCTCAAGTGCTAGAATGGCAATGCTTGGAAGCCGAAAAGTGAAAGAGGGTTAGTGAGAGCCTCCGAGGTCCTGCCCTGGCTACCATCCATGCTAAACAGGCCAGTAAACCTGAAGCGACTGCACATGACTATCTTGAGGCCTTGGAGAATGTGTATGGGAGCCCAGATTCTGATGAGGACCTGTGGTGGATAGTAAGAAATGCACAACAGTACTAAGGGGAGTTGTGGTCTGTGTATGTATCTTGGCTGGAAAAATTGTTGCAAGAATGCCTCAGAAAGGGTAGTTTGCCAGCGATTGAACTGGACTGAACCAGGCTGGACAGGATCCTTAACTCTGCCCCCTTCTCAGAACTGCTGTTGCTTCAGTTACACCTGGCAAATTGACTGGAATCCTCACCCTCCTATGACGAACTAACGAGAAAAATTCGAGGAGTTGAGAAAAGGCGACTTCGGGAGGGACTTGCTCCAATAGCTGTGGCTACGACCCAAGTGACTGAGGGTGACCCATCAATTGAAGTTCAGGGGCAGAGGCTGGCAGTTAATGAGTGCTCTGAGAAGGAAAAAGATATGCCACAATGGGGCAAACTGTTGAGAGAGTTCAGGGAAATAGAAAACAGTCTCTTTATGAAGGCTGCTCCTGCAAGTACAGGCCCTGACCCTCATCCGACTGCATCTGCTGTGGGGGTACCCACCCATGCATCTCCTGCTGACAACAGCTCAAAACTCGATGTCTTGACCATGAAAGTGGGAAATTGATGAGATGTCTCCAAATGCTTATCACGCGCAGACAGAGATGGCATCAAGTTTTCCAGCAAGTAGTACCCCGTCCTGTCTCTCAGTGTGATGCCCGGCCAGCTCAAACTCCAGAAAGTATGTTTTGCTATAATTGTGGGAATGATGGCCACAAGAAGAGAGAATGCTGGTCCCAAAGACACAGACAAAGTTGCATATAGGCTACAAGGAGCACTCGGAGAAGAAATCAGTGGTTAAGAGGTGCACTAATGATCCCAGTGAGGGCCCCAAAAATGCTAACTCACGTCCCTTTGTGGCAAGGTCAGTTTCCCAGGCCCCACTACCGCCTCTCCAGACTGGTCCAGAATAGTGGGTCCCTCCATGAAGACCACTGTAAAGGTGAATGGGGTGTCTACAAGAGCTATATTAGACAGTGGCTCCCAAGTGACAATTATGTTCCAAGACTGGTATCAGAAGCATTTGTCTGATGTACGCTTACAACCGTTGGAGGGGCTGCACGTCTGGGGGTTAAGTGAGAAGGCCTACCCCTACTCTGGATATATCCAAATTTGGCTGTCTTTTCCCACCTCTGTGGATGGAGTGGCTGAGCAAGAAGAGACCCTGGCCTTAATGTGTCCCCCTACCGGACTATATGATGGGGTTCCTCTACTAACTGGGACTAATGCACATATGTTTGGATGGCTGGCACAGTTGTGTTATGAAAAACAGGGGTCAAGGGCTGGTAGAGCTTTAAGAATTCCGGCCTTGATTAAAAAGGCCTATGAGGCACAGAGAGATGTTGAAAAAGTAGAACTAGAGGAACTGGTTGGAATTGTCTGGAAGAAGGATCCTGAGTCTCTGATCCTGGTGCCAAATGCCCAGTGTACCTTACAGGGAGAGGTCTGTATCAGAAAGGATGTCAAGAATAAAATATTAATATTGGATGCACCAGGCGACGGAAAATTGCCGGAGGGACTGCTTGTCAAGCCTAGTATTTTGCCTGCTAGAGCCCATGCTTATGCCAGAAGGGTAATGGTTCAAGTTCATAATGTGCCTGACAGAGAGATTCAAGTAAACAGAGGTTGCACCCTGGCTAATGTGCATTGTGCAGACACTGCAGTGCTACCCAGTAGCAAGAGTTCAGGGAAGAATGACAGAGTAATGCCTGAGTTGTTTGATTTCGGTGACTCCCTATTGCCAGCTGAATGGAAAGTGAGGATCAGTGAGAAGCTTGCCCAGAGTGACCAGGTGTTTTCTTTAAAGGAATGGGACATAGGATGCATGAAGAAGCTGAGCACCATATCTGGCTGCATGATGAAAGGCTATTTTGTGAGACGCCTTGACGCTTGTCACCTGCTGACATAGATGATGTGAGACGGCATCTGCAAGAGATGCTAGCTGCTGGTATAATACAAGAATCCAGAAGCCCCAAGCTTCCCCATTGTGGTAGTGAGAAAAAGAATGGACAGTAAGGATGTGCGTGGATTATCACACTTTAAACCAGCGGACTATCCCTGATCAGTACACTATGCCCCGCATTCAGGATGCTTTGACTGTCTAAACGGAGCAAGTGGTTCTCTGTGCTGGATCTCCGCAGTGAGTACTACCAGATCCCGATGACCCCGAGGACCGTGAGAAGACGGCTTTATCTGTCCGCTTGACTTCTGAATTCATGAGGATGCTCTAGGGATTTATGCGCCCGCCCACTTTTCAAAGATTGATGGAGCGTGCAGTGGGACATGGACTTACTAGAGTGCCTGGTATACCTAGATGATGTTATTGTGTTTGGCAGCTCACTGGAGGAACATGAGAGCAGATTATTCAAGGTGTTGGACCAACTGGAAGACTTTGGCCTTAAACTGTCCATTGATAAGTGTCAATTCTTTCAAACATCAGTAAAGTATGTGGGACACATAGTATCCACCAAGGGAATAGAGACCGACCCAAGTAAAGTTGAGGCCTTGACCACCTGGCCACAGCCCAAAAATCTAAAAGAACTGCAAAGATTCCTGGGATTCTGTGGTTATTATTGGCGTTTCATCAAGGACTATTGAAGAGTGATCCGTCCTTTACTTAACCTTACTCAAGGGTATCCCCCAACCCACAAAAGATACAAAAAGTCAGCGTCCCTCAAGACTGAAAGAGTGTATTTTCGTCCAAGTGAAGTATTTGGGGCCTGTTGTACTCCTGATTGTGAGACTGCTTTTCATGAGATCATGTATCAACTTACCTATGCTCCAGTGTTGGCCTATGCCGATCCTACAAAACCTTATGTCCTGCACACTGATGCTAGCTTGCAAGGGTTGGGAGCTGTGTTGTACCAAGAGCACGAGAGTGGCCTGAGACCAGTGACCTTTGTCCGTAGAAGCCTGATCCCATCTGAAAAGAACTATCCTGCACATAAGTTAGAGTTCCTAGCTTGGAAGTGGGCCATTGTTGACCAATTCTACGAGTACTTGTATGGGGCTAAGATACTGGTAAAAACTGACAATAATCCCTTGACCTATGTGCAGACTTCAGCTAAATTGGATGCCACTGGCCATAGGTGGCTTTCTGCATTATCTACATATGACTATACTGTTGAATACAGAGCAGGCCTGAACCGCATAGATGCTGATGCTCTCTCCCAGAGGCCTGTTCTCAGAATGACTGGGTCAGACTGTCAGAACTGATATTCGAGCACTCTGCCAGAAGTTTGACAGGAGGAACAAATGTCCACGGCGCAGTGGACTGTATGGTGGATTGTTTGGGACCTTCTGAGAATTGCATACTTGCTGCTTATTGCCACTTTTCTGCAATAGACATTGGTGCACTGCCTCAGTTGGACAATGACAGTATTTAGCGGGCTCAATCCCGAGATCCCATGATCAAATCAGCTTTGGAAGCCTTCTATGCATGGAAAGATGTGTCCAAATTATGTTCCACTGATTTGAAAACTGCATTGTTATACAAGGAAACTGATCAATAGACTGTTTTACTGAGAAAAAGTAGACAGGGGGACAAGTAGACAAACAACAGCTAGTGCTGCCTCTGCTTTGAGACTCAGTGCTGAGGTCCTTACACAACCGCATGGGGCACCTTGTATAGACAGAACACTTGCTCTTGGTGAGATCCAGATTCTACTGGCCTAAGATGGGGGCTGATGTGGAGCAACACATTCAAACTTGTAGTTGCTGCTTACAGAGAAAAGCTTTGCCCCAGAGTTCTGCCCTCTTGTCAACATCACCACCAGTGCACCCTTGGAGCTGGTCTGTATTGATTTTCTGAGTTTGGAGTCAGATCAAAGAAATATTAGTAATGTGCTGGTGGTCACTGACCATTTTACGAGATATGCCCAAGCTTTCCCCACCAAGGACCAGAAGGCATCTACTGTGGCAAAAGTACTTGTAGAAAACTTTTTTGTTCACTATGGAGCTCCACAAAGAATCCATTCTGATCAAGGAAGAGACTTTGGGAGTCATCTGATCAAAGAGATGCTTTCTCTGTGGGGAGTGTGAAAGTCTAGAACCACCCCTCACCACCCCAAGGGGGACCCACAGCCTGAACGTTTCAACCGCACCTTGCTAGATATGCTAGACACCCTCCACCCAAAGGACAAGCCTAGATGGAGTGAACAAATTAGCACCCTGGTACATGCCTACAACTGCACCAAAAGTTTTGCCACTGGGTTTGCCCCCTACTGCCTGATGTTTGGAAGAGAAGCTCAACTGCCAGTAGATGTGTGCTTTTGGGTCTCTCCTGATGGGGTTCGAGCTGACAACTATTTACAATATGTGCAAAAGTTAACGGCCAAGCTAAATCATGCGGACCAACTGGCTCAAACCATGGCTGCCAAAAGAAATCTGGCCAACAAAGAAAGGTATGATGAAAAGGTGAAAGCACAGGAACTCCAGGAGGGAGATCGGGTATTGCTAAGAAATCTGGGACTGCATGGCAAACACAAGATTGTTGACAGATGGCACCATCTCCCTCATATTGTAGTGGGCAAGTCAGATGATCTGCCTGTGTACAAAGTAAGGCCTGAGAATAATTCAAAGGATGTTAAAGCAATGCATAGAAATCATTTGCTGCCCATTGGATAAATCTTGATTGAGTCTGAGCCCCCAGAAAATGCCCCTTCTGGACCAGTGACTAGTGCTGCTGCTGAAAAAATCAAGAAAGTCTGCACTACAGAAGCTGAGTTAAAGTGTTCCCTCCACAAATCCCAGTTGAGCATGACTGTCAGTCCATATCAGAGGAAAGTGAGTGTGACTTTGAATACTACCTTTCTTACGAACCGAGTCAATTGTTTTGGGCAATCCCTAGTCAATACAGGAGATGAAGCTGGGTCTTCTGGACTGTCTAAGCCCCAGCTTTGTCCCTAAACCAATGCTCCCAGAAAGTGAAGTGCAAAGCATCAAGTACGATGATATGGAATCATTGTGTATGGTTGAATTGTTTGAGCTTTCAGGGAGAAAATGATGGACTGGAACAGACTGGTGATACACCAGAACAAGCACTGCCAGTGTCCGAAAGCTCTCCATGTGAGCCAAGTGTTGTGGACTCAGAGATCAGGAATCTCCTGGAGCTGAAAGTGCCCCAAGTTCTAGCCTCTACCCCAATGGAGACTCCTGACAAGTAAGGACAATGCTGAAAATGAGGCTTAGAGTGCAGCGGCTGTAACAGTTCCCCCTAGAAAGACTGGTCGAGCTGTAAAGCCTGTGGTGCACCTCAGTTATGATTCCCCTGGGAGGCCTGTGGACTTGTCTCTCAATATTGTCCGTAAAGGAGTGTATGTGTCCCCAAGCTCATTGCCCAAACTGTCCATCATTGCTAACTCCAGGTTACTTGTGTTGCTCTCTAGGTATGGTGCCCCTGCCCCATCCAGCCCCAAGGTACCTGATATGGAAAGGGCCCCCTCTCCTCAGGTTTCATGTACAAGAGGTAATAACCTGAGTTATGGTACAATGTGTGTGTAATACTGTGTAAAGAGTGACGTACTGCAAAGTTTCAGAAATGTGTTTCTGGTAAAGTGATACATTGGCTGATTACACGTATGAGCCTAATGTGATCCTTATGCAAATGTATATGGTTGCAATTGAAACTTATGGGGTACTTGCTTGATGCGGATGACAAGCTTTTTCCGGCCGGAAGGGTGTAACCCCCTGCAAATGGGGGTTCCAAAAGTCTTCCAGGAGCTTGCTTGAATGCTCCAAGCCTGGATGGTGTTCGCCGCCCAAGCCGCTTTATCTGTGAGTGCTTTTAGAACCTCTGGTTCTGTCTCTGAAGAGCTGTCTGCCTGCAGACATAATTAATTTGATGGGGTCTGTGTGTTTCCCTGCTTGAGTCCCACTCGAGGCTGCTGTCAAATCGCTCCATTTCTGCCTTAGCTATATGTCATGAGGGAGCTCTTTCAGAAGATGTAAATGTTTGCTGGTATCCTGTTAGAGTAATAATGAAAATGCAGTTTGTTTTAACCTGCTTTCTTATAGCAAGGACTGTGCAGAGTAAGCTCCCTCATGTTGGTTCTGAACTGCCGAATTGGACCAATCACTGTGGGGATCCTTTAAAATGGAGCCTGCTCTGGGCGAATCAGAACTTGGACTCTTGTTTGGAGCCTGCTGTAAGGGGATTGTATGAGTAGTGACACTGGGAAATGTAGTTTGGACTTCGGTGCCTTTTTGCACCAACAGGGGGAGTCTGATTGTGAGTGACAGCCAAACCAGCCAACTGAACTGGGAGGAACTCAAAGGAAATACCCAGCTCTGTCTACTGGAAAGATCATATCAGCTTGGGTTGTGAAGAGACAGGGAGCTGTGTGCTTCTTTGGTGTGTAGTTTTAGCGTGGGAAATCTCGTGTGGCCCTAAATTTTAGGTCTGCAGTTTGGAGGTGCCTGTTCGACTGGAAACTGACCTGTGAAGAGAATCAAGGAGATCTGAAGAGTAGAAACCAGGCTTACCCTGTAGAAGACTGGAGAAATTGCTGAATTGTGCTCGGTCTGTCAGGAACTGAATCTGCTGTGTGTTCTCCCGGTATTGTGCAGTAATTGCAATCGGGATAGAGAAGCAGCCTGCCTGGTATAGTACTTTCTTTTACATATAAATGTGTAGTGCTTGTGGGAATCGCTGCTTCAAATCTCGTACAGTGAATAGAGTGCATGAAGCTGGAAGTAAACCCCAGCTTAATCCAGACTACATCCATTTGCTCTAAACTGCAGTGGGTCCAGTCACAAGGACCTTGTCCATGGTCTGCTCCTCCTGGCAATCCAGGACAATCTGCCTTCCATCCAGTTCCAGCATTGAGTTTGTGAGTACAAAGCAGGGTAGCTCCCTGCCATCTGTTTATCAGATTGCAAGTGTGTCATCTAAGTGTTGTGTTTTTCATTTCTTCACAACTGAGCCAACCGGCTCTGGATTACAATTTGGGTATTGTGCCAGTGTTTTTCCATCACAGGACACCAACCAGCTGCAACTGATCCTGGCTAGCCCCCTCCCCCATCCTGGGTACCCAGTGAAAGTGACAATTTGAGACTCTGAATATCGCATAATACTGTGATTATTAATGTGTTTAAACCTAATTAACCTGATTTCCTCCTTCCTTGTTACAGCTCTAAATAAATCAGATCTGTTGGTTTCAACAAAGTTACAATGGCTGAGGTACTGGTTTATGTTAAAGTATTGTACTGTGTTTTTGCACTGTATCATCTTGTTTTGCGGGGTCCCCGGGTCCAGCCGACAGAGCCAGTCCTGGGGTAAGTGTACATTGTGAAGATATTCCTAATGCATTGTGTGGGCCACTAGTGGGAAGAAAGGGGGTTACAGTGTCCCAGAGGGCTGTGACCAAGTTAGTTTAACTACTGCAAACCCTGACCTCTGGGTGGAGGCACCTGCCATTGGACCTAGGCCCCTCAACCTGTTAGTATTTAAGCAGGCAAGGGTAGTAGCCCTTGGGAAAGCACCACCTAGGGGTTACACTTGGAGGAGTGGAGAATGAGAAGGAACAAGAAGAGATCCATAAGTACCTCACAGAGTGAACAAGGTGCAGGAGAGGGTCTCCTTCAGAGAAGGAGGAGCACCAGGACACTGGGGCATACAATGATTCTTGAGTTGGTGGGGGTGCATTATGAGGGATGTGAGGAAATAGTCCTCACAGAAAGGGTGGTGGACACCTGGAGCAGCTTGTCAGAAGAGGTGGTGGGGTGAAGACAGTGTGGATCTTCAAACATGTGTAGGATAGGCACGTGGGCATAATTGGTAGAGAAAAGGGAGAAGGGGGGTACCTGTGACTAAATAGGGTCAAGGGTGCAGGAATAAAAAATTATCCCTTCGCTCATCACCCACCAAGTTATAGCCAATCTGGGTGAGTGAAGCACCCATGCTGCCAACATCACCCCTGCCAGCTCAACTGATGCCTCTTCATAAACTGGAATTACTCCTAATGACTGGAAGCTGGCACAGGATACTGCAAGAGGTGGCCCCTCCCTCGCCCACCCATCCTGGAGAACCCAAGGCTTGGTGGGACAAGTAGGATGGAGTGCTATGCCAGTTGGTGCTATCAGTGTCACACCATGACTCTCCTGCTGCCCTCTCATGGACTAAACCTGTATGAGTGGCAGGTTGCTTGAGATAGTAATGTCCCAGCCTTTGCCATCTGGAGGGTGTGCTATTGTCCCCTGCCATTGCTCAGCACTCCCCTCCTGCGGTGCAGAAATTAAATTCCCCATAACACTTAAGAGTAAGCAAACCTTTGTTTAAATTGTTACAATCCCTTTGTCTCGAACACATAAAAACGACAACATTCTGACCCCTTAATCCAATAATTCAAATACTGCCTGCGGTTCGCAGAGGGTCGGCTCAAACCCAAGGTATGGCTAGGAATGTGTACGAGGAATATACACCCCAAGCCCACTCCCCCATCCCTTTAGAAACTAGAGCAAGTAATGCCACTAGATCAAACATCTAAACCATTTCAAGAGAACTCCCTCTTTAAATGATATTGACAGCATCATTATCACAATTCAGAGTATGTCACAGATCCTTTATTGTTCTAGTTCAGCATAGATCCATGGAGGTGGAGTCTGCAATTCTTTTCGAAGCTGCATTGAACTTATCCTGCTGAGTGATTGCATTTTTGCTAGGTAGTGAGTCTGGCTGCCTGCCTCTTTTCTTGGGAGGGTGAACAGTGTGCCAGGGATCTGAATCTGGCAGCGCCTCAAATGCAGGGTCCTGCAGTAAAATTAGCTTAGGAAGGAGGCCTAATTTCTTGACATTGGGTTTAGCTTCAGCCAGTCTTCTAAAGAAAGAGGCCCCTTATCCATAAAGATCTTAAACTGCAATGGGGCTATTATTTGCGTCTTTCCATTCCCATTAAGGATCTCCTTGCGTATGGCCAGTAAAGTTTTGTGCTTAAGGAGAATTCCCCTAACTCTCCTGAATGAAATCTTGATCGAAGTACAATCTGCCCTCTCCAAAGTGTATTTCTTTTTTGCCCCAGGCTGCAAATAGAACTTTGGATTTAACTCTGTAATCTAAGAAATGGATTATCACAGACCTTTTTCTGGCCTTGGGGTCCGTGGGGCATAGGGCTAGAACCCTGTGAGCCCTTTCAGTGTTAAGTTGTTCTTCCTTAGGCAAGTTGAGGATTTTATTAAGGAATGAGTCTATAAAGTCAGTCATGTTCTCGTGCTCTGTGCTCCTTGGAATCCTGTGAATTCTGAATTAATCCACCAGGAGTGGAGCTTCAGGTCATCTGTCTATTCTGTCAGCTCCTGCTCCTGGAGGTGCAGGAAATGAGCCATTCCGTGCTGTTCAGCTGTGGTGGGTGCTTTTTTAACCCTCCCTCCAGGTCAGAGATCCACTGTTGTAACTCCTGTAGACCCTTGGATGTGTCATCTATAACCATTTCAAGTTGGTCCACTGAAGCCCCAAGTTTGCACAATTTGCAGAAAAGCTTTTAGAAGTGATAGTGAAGCTCTCCTCATCCTCATCCCCACTTAACCCACTCGCCGATTCAGAATGCTCCAAGTGGGATCTGCTGTGGCCCTTGTCCTTGTGGCAGTCACAGGTGTCATGTATTCCACCAGGTCTTTACTTTAAAATTTCTACACCATTCCATTCTAGTTGATTGAGTGTGACTGTGATGCCATGAGTTTCCCCACCAAAGCGTCTTATTAGCGGTCGATTACTGTGGATTGTCGCACCAGGGTAGGAGCCCTAGACAGTTCGAACTCTATTGGCTGAAACCTGAACCAGGTATCCAGGGTATCCCATTTAAAGCTGGTTTATTTATTTATTTATTTAAATTTTTTAGAACCGGTAGGCCCACTGGGTCCTGAAGATCCCTTTCTCAGGGACAACCTGGAGTTAGTTACATGTACAATCATTTCAGAGTAGGAACAGTACACATGGTGACAAGCAGGGTGAGAATACAGTGCCAACAGTGCAGAAGAATCATACATTCATACATTGTTAGACAGCTTAAAACATGGGTACATACTGACTAGACATCTAACAGTGGGTAGTTTAGTACTGGGCAGATTTTCTACAATGATAAAACCCATACCCCTCATGTGGGTTTTCGCTGCATGGGTTTGTTAACGAATAAAGCCCTACACACTTTAGAGCCTGGTTACCTGATATATCTCCTGCACCCATTCATGACCTCACAATTTCTTCATGCTACCGAGGTGAGCCTCTTAGCTGTACCGAGTGTTATGCTGAAAATCTCCAGAGACTGCAGGGCCTTTAAGGTGGTGGGCCTGCTTTTATGGAATTCACTCCTGAGGGTCTTCAGAGAAGTCCCCACCATGGAGGCCTTTAAGTGGAGTCTGAAGACCTTTTTATGCAATCAAGCCCTTTTGGAACTGATCTATCTTCCCCTTTAGGTCCCTTCCAACTGCATTTTATGGGTCTTAAAATGTCTTTATTGCTGATTTATGATATTTTTCTATTTGTTTATTGATTCATTGTAATGTCTGTACTTTTGAAAAGAACTCGGGGCCTTCAGGGAAGGGCGCTGTTGGAAAAAAAACTACTACTACTTCTGCTGCAGTACTGCTCCAAAGTCCACATTTGCCAGGCAGGACACCCTTTTTCATTTGTTCAGACACTTTGCTCTTAGTGCACCATCTCATACCCATCACTGCTTTCTAGATGCTTATCTTTTATCCTCACTTGAGACCCGATGTGACTTATGCTGTTTCTCCTGCCTGATCAAATACGGGCTTGTCATTGTTCCCACATGCCAATTCTTAACTAGAGATGCAGCAAATTTTAAATCTGCTGGCAAAGAGGATGCAAAATGGCCACTTGGCGTTGGCAGAGCACAATGTGAAGTGGGCATCATAAAGTGCTTGCTTCGCCTTCTAATTATGACTTCACGTTGTCATTCTGCCTTAACGCGAAGTAAGGTGAAGTGACAACAAAATAGGCAGCTCCGCACACATCACATGGCTTACAGCACTGTAAGTCACATGCTTTAGCTAGACAGGAAAGAAGTGAGTCACAGAATCAGTTACTTTCACTTTCTCCTTTGCAGTTGTAGAGGGAGAAGACTTTTTTGGTGAGAGAGGAGAGCAGTTTGTGTCTCAGTGATTTTGTGCCGAAAAAACACAGCTTTTTTAAAAGCTACATCTTTATTTAGTTTTTGTATTGTGTTTGTGATTTTTTTTTGGTACTTAATTTTTTTTTTATAAGTTTTGTTTTGTTTTGTGTGTGTGTGTAACTGTGTGTGTCAGTGTGTGTGTGTCTGAGAGTGTGAGACTGAGTGCGGGTGAAGGTTAGGCATCGACTCGGGACTTGTTGATAGTTGGGGACTTGTGTGCGATGGATCCTGGACAAGGAGAGTCTCTGGCCCATGGACACGGGTAGAGGAGAGGAGTGCACACGCCGGGTGGTCGGGTGTTACTGGACCACCCGACTCTTGAGTGTTGCTTCCCCATGGAAGAAGCAGCACCAGTGCCACTGGTGGCTGCTGACATCAACCTACTCCGCCACTACCACCACCACCACCACGGGTAGCAGCTGCAGGCTCCAGCAGCACCACCTCCACAGTCACAGGTGGTGCCCAAGGAAAATGTAGGTGGTCCAAGGATTGTATCTGTTCCCCCCCCCCACAGCTCCCCAGTGTGGGAGTTTTTTAACTGTGTGGGGAAGACAGCACAATCGTGGTTTGCCATCTGTGTGGTGTGCTGGTGCGCTGTGGCCCCGGGGGACACATTTGGGGACCGTTGGCCAGCACATGCACATGACAAACCACCACAAGATGGAGTGGCAGGCTGACACTGAAGGGGCCAGGTGTCCACCTGCTGGCCCTTCTGTGGCAGTGGCCAAGGGTGCTGGGGGTGAAGTTGTGCCTTGCTGCTGCAGCAGGAGGAGGGCAACTGAGCAGCTGCTCCACCACCACCACAGCCACCAGCACCACCCTCTCCACCACCACCACTACCTGGGTTTCCACCTACAGTGGACCCTGCCACAGTGCCTGCAACACAGGCCAACATTGCTCTGGTGTGGGCAGCCCTTGGGGAGAACAATGAGAGGGTAGGTGCTGTTCAGCTGCAGATAAATCAAATCCATCAACAGCAGCTGCAAATAGTCACAATACTGCACCTGCCTGAACACCACAGCATCCCCCATTAAGGATTGTTTTCTGGACCCCACCACTGCTGTGCTGTACTGTTTTTTGTTGTTGTTTAATAATAGACATTTTCCCTTCTGTTGTTGCAGTGCCTCAGTAATGTGGACTTTTTGTTTTGGAGTGCTTGTGGACAAGCTGTTGTGAGCACTACAAGTATGATGTGTAAAATTGCATGTTTACAGTCAGTGTTGTTTCCTCTGTGTGTGCGTGTGTGTGTGTGTGTGAGACATCAGACATTGTGCAGCGTGTTGCAAACATATACTGCTGTTGCTGACTTGTTGCAGTGTTTATGCTATAAAGAATAGCGAGCAGAATATGGTATATTTTATTGTTACCATCATCATCAGTGGACTAAGTGATAACAATATTTTTCAGAGATGTCTCACAGAGTGCACCTTAGTCACTTTTATACTATACTGCACATAACTTTTAGGAGAGCATGTGTTTTTTGTGCTATGATCTCCGCAGAAGTCATGTGTGCACTGTGAGTGACTGAGGTGCACAGGACCAGATATCTCTGAAAATATCTTATTTCTTAGTCCGCTGGTGCTGATGGTACCAATAAAATATACATCAGGTATTCTTTGTTATCTTTATTCTTGATAATGCAACAAGTCTTACCACATATATGTTTGCATGAAGTTGGACAATGTATGCACGCACAGGAAAGAACAGTGACGGCACACATGCAGTTTAGCACAACATACTCACATTGCTCATTCTTCATGCTGTTGGCGAAACCCTTAAAGTCTGATTCATGAGTCCTGACACAAAGTAAACATTACTGAGGCTCTATAACTATTTTGCTTGTGAAATAGAAATGAAAGAGATTCACCAGCTTACAGCATTGCACCCGATATATGGGTGCCTTACTTCCAGGGGAATTTTTGTTGCTCCACATGTCCTTACATAGTGCAATGTATTTCTGTGAAAACCACCCGTAATTTCATTACAGCGTGTCACATCACAGAGGAATTCCCATTCATAAAAGCCACCCAAATTCTGCCCCCCTTTCTCAGCAACGTTAAGACATGATGCCAGGGAGAGCTGGTGCTGCATTAATATAATGAATGTCCGATTGTCCAGCAGCTTTCGAATGTTTCTTTATGTTATAATGGTCAGTTTATGGTGAAATGTGTAGGCATGTTTCCGTAAGAAGAGCCTTGTTAGTGGAATCGTGTCCACATTTCACCACAAAGTGAACCTTATAACATAAAGAAGATAGGATAGCTGCGGACATTCACTACACTGGAGCATGCACCTGTTTCCCCTGGCATCACATCCTAACATTGCTGAGAAAGTGTGGCAGAATGTGGGCAGCTTTTCTGAACAGGAATTCCTTTGTGATGTGACACACTGTAATGATATTACAGGTGGTTTTCACAGAAATGTATTGCACTATGTGGAGCAAGAAAGATTCCCCTGAAAGTAAAGCACCCACATATTAGGTTAGGTGCAACACCATAACTATGTAACATGGTGAATCTCTGTGTAAAGTAGCAGTGTAACAATCTGTTGAGAACTCTGACCTATATCTTTTAATGCTATATTACAACTTCCTTTACTTACATCCTGACTGGAATGATACTATAATTTCCAGTATTTGAGTCTGCTGTACTACCTTTTTTCATGTGTGAAATAATGAAAAGAGCATTCCTTTTAATATGGTGCTGACCAGGTCTTTGTCAGTGTTTGCCACTGCTTTTCTCCATCACATCAGTTAGTTGTTATATATCACTTCTGTTGTAAATTAACGGTTATGCAGCAGGCAGTGTTTTATGACCCCCACAGAACAATATTTATTGAAAAGCAGCTGCAAATAAATACAAACCTGGTCAGAACAATATTGAAAGGTGTGCTCATTTTTTTTCATACATGAAAAAAGTAGTCAACTAAGTAAAGCCGACAGAAATTGTGAAAAGAAGTGTATCATTCAAGTCACGACTTGGAGGTAACTAGTGGCTGGCAATGTAAAGTAACATAAAAAAGTACAGTTCAAAATTGTCACGACATACTTGCAATGCTGCTCTAATTGATAATGTCAGTATGACATTATGAGCTCACAGTCACACAACACACAAAATGCATCCGCCTTTGTGTGCAGAAATTGACAAGTGGTAACAAAGTGAAATGGGATCGTTTCAGCACATACAAAGTCCCCCTAGATCTAATGGCATATAGTCACAAGCACAAGAAATGTGGCACAGAGTGCCCAGATTTTTTCATGCCCACAATGCATCCGCCTTGTGTGCAAAAATTGACAAGTGGTAACAAAGTGAAATGGGAGGCGTTTCAGCACATACAAAGTCCCCAGAATTAATGGCGCACTCAGTAATGCGCGCAGTAGTGGCACAGAGTGCTTAGATTTTTTCTGCATGCCCACAATGCATCTGCCTTGTGTGCAGAAAATTGACAAGTGGTAACAAAGTGAAATGGGAGCATTTCAGCACATACAAAGTCCCCCAGAATAAAATGATGACCATGAGCGAACTGTTGCTGATCCAATGTGTGCTGCGATTCGAGCAAATGCAATGGGATCATCTCAACTGGATGAAAGGGTGCCCTTTGTCTGTATGCTAATAGTAGCCTTGGTGAGTATATATATATATATATATATATATATATATATATATATATTGTGTATTTTGTAGGTGAGGGGTTGACATGGACATGTACTCATGGTATTGTTCTATATCACAGGTCACAGAAACTGTTGGTGTGCACATTGCAGTGCTCAATGAGAATTTTTTTGTTGGTGTTGTTTCTGGGAGCCCCTCGCCTTAACCCTCTGATGTCCCCCCTCCATGCCGACTGGGTATCAGCCCCCCTCCCCTTCAGCCCCCACGACTTACTTCTCGTGGCGGGGGGGAGGTACTCACCCACCAGTCCGGATCCAGTTTGGGGGAGATGCCCTCCTGGCGGTGCTGTGGGGGGGACCATCGTCATCCATGGTGAGGGCTCCATTTTCTCTATTTTTCTCCCTTGCAGAGAGAGGCATGCAGGATGTCAGCGGAGAGAGCGCGGATGCGTCCTCATGCGCTGCCTCCAGATATTGGCCCCATCTCTGCCCCATAGTGTTTACAGCATTGTGCACTGCCCCCAGCTGACACTAGGAGCCAGTCAATGCCGATCACTGGCAAACCCCTTCCCGGAGAGAGAGAGCAGTCCTTGGATGCTCAATCCTCTCCAACCTCAAGTTACCCTGATGACCCGCATTTTGTTCCTTTGAACACGGGTCAGCCAGCGTAGCGAGGTAAGGACCCACGGCCAGCCTTCAGTGCCACCGGCCAGCTACTCGATGAGAACTTTTGCGAGAAATTTGAAATGGATAACTCTCAAGCACATGAAGATAAGTATTTTTTTTGGGGGGTAGGGGGAGGCATATTTGCAGGTTTGTCTGTAATGGTTTCTTATTTTGTTACTTCTTCACAGATTTCATCTGCATCCTTCTTGAGTCTGGTTGTTAATGATGGTCATGGTCATCTAATGAAATGACTTCTTCGTGATTCATGTGTGCCCCAGCCCGGGGGGGGGGGCATATGTTGAAGAAATTGTTTGGATAAGGCCACTTTGACAGAACAACTAAGCATCTGGAAGTTTTCTAAAAAAAGAAATGAATGACTTCTTACAACTTAATTGTAATTTGTCCCTGGTTCTCAATCTCAAGCCAAGTTACATTTCAAAAAACCACACCTCGTCAAGTAACACAACCTGTGTGCAACTTTTTCAACACTGTCATGGCCAGGGCTGCACAGCTGCAAGTTCAGAATACAGTGCATGAATGATATCTTACAGAAATAGTTTTGGTGACATACACGTAGTTTATGAATCATACTCAGTCGCATTTGCTGCAGTCTTTCCAAAACAATGAAAGGGATGAAGCAAAATCTTCATACTTACCAGAATGGATTTCAAATGGATATTCCATAGGTTCCTCTGTACGGTACAGCTGCAGTACCATTCCCACTGAGTTTCAGTGAAGGAGAGTTTTTTTTTTAACTTGTAAAAAAAATAAATAAATAAGTGTAACATATGTGTTCAACCATTGCGGCTATGAAAAGCTACAGAAAACAAAACATACAACTAAAGGAAGTGAAATAGCATAACAAACATGAGTACACATACTCACTTTGTGATTTAAATATTAAGAAGCTTTGTGTCTGTGGCTGATGGATGTGGTGGTCTGGGGTGGGGGCGGATATACTCATGCTCAGTGGTGGCAGTGGCTAACATCAGTCCCAGTGGTGGTGGTCCAGAGGCGGACAGACTGATGCTCAGTGGTGGCAGTGGCTATCATCAGTCCCGGTGGTGGTGGTCCGGGGGTGGACAGACTCATGTTCATTGGTGGCAGTGGCTAACATCAGTCCCGGTGGTGTTGGTCTGGGGGACGGACAGACGCATGCTCAGTGGTGACAGTGGCTAACATCAGTCCCAGTGGTGGTGGTCAAGGGGACGGACAGATGCATGCTCAGTGGTGGCAGTGGCTAACATCAGTCCCGGTGGTGGTGGTCCAGGGATGGACAGACTCATACTCACTGGTGGCAGTGGCTAATGTCAGCCCTGGTGGTGGTGGTCCGGGGGGGCAGACAGACTCATGCTCAGTGGTGGCAGTGGCTAACATCAGTCCCGGTGGTGGTGGTGGTCTGGGGGGCGGACAGGCTCATGCTCAGTGGTGGCAGTGGCTAACATCAGTCCCATTGGTGGTGGTGGTCTGGGGGGCAGACAGACTCATACTCAGTGGTGGCAGTGGCTAACATCAGTCCCGTGGTGGTGGTGGTCTGGGGGGCAGACAGACTCATGCTCAGTGATGGCAGTGGGTAACATCAGTCCCGGTGCTGGTGGTGGTCTGGGGGGCAGACAGACTCATGCTCAGTGATGGCAGTGGGTAACATCAGTCCCGGTGGTGGTGGTCCAGGTGGTGGACAGACTCATGCTCAGTGGTGGCAGTGGCTAACAGCAGTCCCAGTGGTGGTGGTCCAGGGTGGTGACAGACTCATGCTAGTGGTGGCAGTGGCTAACATCAGTCCGTGGTGGTGGTCCGGGGCCTGACAGACTCATACTCAGTGGTGGCAGTGGCTAACATCAGTCCCAGTGGTGGTGGTCCAGGGGCGGACAGACTCATACTCAGTGGTGGCAGTGGTTAACATCAGTCCCAGTGGTGGTGGTCCAGGGGTGGACAGACCATGCTCAGTGGTGGCAGTGGCTAACATCAGTCCTGGTGGTGGTGGTCTGGGGGCAGACAGACTCATGCTCAGTGGTGGCAGTGGGTAACATCAGTCCCAGTGGTGGTGGTCCAGGGGTGGACAGACTGGGTGCTTAGTGGTGGCAGTGGCTACAGCAGTCCTGGTGGTGGTGGTCCGGGCCTGACAGACTCATACTCAGTGGTGGCAGTGGCTAACATCAGTCCCAGTGGTGGTGGTCCAGGGGCGGACAGACTCATGCTCAGTGGTGGCAGTGGCTAACAACAGTCCCAGTGGTGGTGGTCAGGGGTGGACAGACTCATGCTCAGTGGTGGCAGTGGCCAACATCAGTCCCAGTGGTGGTGATCCGGGCGGACAGACTCATACTCAGTGGTGGCATGGCCAACATCATTCCCAGTGGTGGTGGTCCGGGGCAGACAGACTCATGCTCAGTGGTGTCAGTGGCTAACATCAGTCCCGTGGTGGTGGTGGTGGTGGTCCGGGGTGGCCACGCCTTTAACAACTTCAGTTAAAACCTGCCAACATTAACCACATCATCATCCTCCTAAAGAAAGCTGCTCTCACAGTCATCTATGTCTGAAGTCTGACCACTGGGAAATTCTTTCTCCATTGTGTTGTCATCTACGTCAGTGGTGGGCCGTTTCAGGCAGCCACTGCCAGTGCCACCAGGATGGTCCATTTCCACATCACCAAAATCACCATGACTAGGCCGGGGTATGAATACTGAGGTTGTAGTCTGTGCTGGTATGTGCCTCTCATTCATTTTAATGAATGTTAACAAACTAACATTTGCAGGAGACAGGTTTGTCCGACGATCCCTGACTATTGCACCTGCTGAGCTGAATACCATCTCAACACTTACATTGGAGGGTGGGCATGTGAGGTACTTCAGTGCCACTACAGTCAGCTCTGGCCATTCACTGACCCTTCTACTCCAGTACAAAAGAGGATCTTCAGTGATTGTCAGATGCCTGTTTTCAGACAAATATGACTCAACCATTCTCTGTGCCGCACTAAGTCCAGTTGTTGATGCATCATCCTGTTCTCCCCGAATCATTGATTTCACAAATACCCACTTGGGACAAAGCTTCCCAAAGTGGGTTGACGCCAGCCACTTTGGATGACAGACCACCTGGAACTGCAGTCCTCTTCACCTTGCAGGATATGCTTGATGGTACACCTTCAGCTGGATTACGCTGCTGAGGTTTGCTGACCCTGGCACGTGACTTCTGTGCCCCATGGACCAAGCGCACCAGTTGACCACTGATATTGTTTACCTGTTCAGGCCCTCCCCTCCAGTACTGATGCAATTCCACATCTGTATTGTGGCTCCAGCATTGTTGCTACGGCAAAGTTGTCACTTCGCTGAATGCTCACAATGTGACAATTCTGGTTGAATACTGTCAGCATGTGTTGCAGCAACATACTGCTACCACTGTCACCAGCAACATCAAGGCCATGCTCTACATTCACGGTGTCTGCCTCGCTCGCAGCGAGTGGAATTGATTGACTAATGGAGCAGACTTGCCTCTTACTGCCTGTGTGGCATGTTCAAAAGGCCACAAAATTGTTATTACAGAGTCCATGAGGCGTCACTGTTCAGTCGTCATAGACATGGAGGCCCCGGAACGGTCACGGCTAATGTGCATCACAAGATATTCTGAGATGGCTTTGTATTGTTCATACAACCTCTCTGCCATGTATAAAGTGAAATTCCATTGGGTGACAACTTCCAGCTTTAAGCGATGCTGAGGCAGGCTGTTTTGTATCTGCAACTGCTGCAGTTGGTCACGGGCCTTTCCAGATTGTGAAAAGTGAGAGCAGATATGTTGTGCAGTGGTCAGCATTTCCTTTACATCAGGGTGCTGCAGAAACTCCTGCACCACAAGGTTTAAACAATGGGCCATGCATGGAACATGAACAAAGCCACCATTTGTGATGCATTTCACCATATTTGACCCATTATCATTTGCTATGAACCCAGCTCTCAGGGACAGGGGATTTTGCCACTTGTCAATTTCAGTCAGTACCATGACCAACATGTTCACACCAGTGTGTGAACAGGTCACATTGCGCATAGCAATGGTTGCATGCTGTTGAATTCCTGGAAGATTGCTACCACGACAATCCACCTTACTGCACTGATTATTCACACTACCAACAGCACAGACAACCCCCGGCACCTGTGCCAGTGTGCAGTTATACACAAATATGAACTCCCCGTTGTTTTGCCACTTGTCCACATATCCATACTTAAATGGATGAATAGAGAGGAGGAATGTTGAAGGGCATGTCTTACTGCGTTGGACACAGTACGGAACAACTCTGGGACAGCACGGGTAGAAAAGTATGTCCTGGATGGGACTTTCCATTTTAGACAGGCATGTGCAGCAAACCACCGGAACCCAGAATTCTCCACAAAGGAGAAGGGCAAAAGATCAATTGCCAGCATTTCAGCTACAGCAGCATTAAGGTCACATGACACTGTATGATTGGGGGGGATACTTCAGCTTATGCGCAAAAACACTCTGTAGGATGGGCTGACTTAAATGTTTTACATGGGGTGCGATCACAAATGGTTGTGCTTTGTGATGAATGGCATTGGCAGGGGGTGGAGTGTGGACATTTGATGAAGACAGTTGCACAGGTGATGAAGACAAACCCACAAATGCAGTTATTTTGCCAGATTTGCTAACTGGGGTTGATGTACCACTTGCACTAGACATACTGCATTCACCACCACCACCACAAAAACTGCTACTCTCAGCAGCACTGGACAACATTTCAAAGTCATTATGCTCCTCCACCTCATCATGCCTGTAGTAATCCTCTGCTCTTATTACCTCACTACTGCACATGTTTAATTTACTACTGGACTTAACAGTCATGGAAGGGATAACATGCTTATTATGGTTGCTGGTGATGAGGTGAACACCCTACTGTGTGTATTAGCTGCCAGCTTGTGCTGGGTCCACAGTGCCATGTGCCTATTCTTCGATGTGTATGTCCTCCTGTGCCCAGATGGCTCCACTTTACCTCGACTCACACGACATGGCAAACCTGACAGATTGCAACTGACTCATTTGCATCTTGAACAAAAAAATCCCAAACAAGGGATTGTGATGCTATGCTTTTTACATGTTCATAATGCTGCTTATTTAACTCCGTTCTTTTAAGCACTGAAGTGGGGGGTGGCACATAATGTTTTGGGCACTGCACACCTGAACTGCAACTGACCACCTCGACTACCTATCATTATTACAGGGTCATCATCATCAACTAAAACTGGTAAATCACAAGTTTTTACGGGGGGGGGGCGGATTCCTGCAAACAGACTCAGACACGGCCACTTTGAATTTCTTTTTCTCCGGTTCCCAACTGGGGTCAATTACATCATCATCATATTCATCAATGTCACACGCATCCACATCTTCTGCTTGGATGCTAGCATGTGGCCTGCATGTTGCAACAACAGCAACATCATCATCATCATCATCACATTCATCATCATCTACACCACCATCACCTGATATTTTTTCACCACACTGTGAATCACTGCATGGAAAATTTGTGACATTAACTGCCACGGTGGACAGAATATCACATTGTATGCTATCGTTGACATGATCATCAGAATCCTCGGGTTCAGTTACTGGGATGCTACTGGGAAGTATGACATCATCTATGCTGCCACTCACTTGCACTGCTTCACACTCCACTGTATCTTTGGATATGGTACACTGGTCAGAATTTAAACTTGAGGCACCAATACTAATAATACCACCACCACTAACTCCACTAATTCTAACACCACCAGCTGGGAAAACATCATCTCCTCCAACTATGAGTGAAGCTACTGATTGGGCTGTGAAAACATTGCAGGAGAAATACTTTTCCTCACATCAGCAGTGCATTTCTGTGTTCATGCATGCCATGCCCACAGACTATCTTACTGGCAGCAGTGCCATGGGAACCAGCTTTGCTTGCACATCTCTTTATGGGCATTTTGGGAGATCAACACAATATCATAAACAAATTTAGATTTTGTTACGCTCACTCTCTGATTGGGGATGCTAGATGAAGCTAAAAACAACTGTGGCTTAAGCAACAGATAGAGACTTTCACGCAATGAAAACAACTTCAGTAACCAGTGGTGCCGATGAGGTCACAAACAATCCAATCTAGTAAAAAATTCCTTTTGCCGGTGGGGGTTGGGGGTGGGAGTGGGGGGCACTGATTGCAGATTTTTACGGCAGTACAAACAGCAAAACAAAGAACAGATACCACGATTGCAGTACAAAATCAGGCAGCTGCAGTGGATAGCAGGGTCATACTGCTGCTCCTGCAATTACACTAGTCTGTGGCACAATCAAAGGTGTATTATTTGATGTCATGCAACATCACTCACACACACACACACACACACACACACACACACACACACACACACACAGTTTGTCTGCAATGGTGAATGAGTAATGCATAGCAAATTGAAAACTTCAGTAATGTGCCACATATTGTAATGTAAACAACCGGAAATTATGAACTGCTGCACCAGATCCACACAAAACAGAAACAGCAAGAGAATTTCAACTATTACTGACAATATTACTATGTGTACATTAACACAGTCAGTTATATAACAAAAATATAACCAAAAAACAAAGAAATCACTATTTCTCCAACTTAAATCTACTTACATCACAGATATACCCCTCCACCAAAGCACACATTCACTGTCTTTCACTACACACACTCAATGTTGTACATTAACATTCAAAATCCACACAAAAACAAAAAAGACTTGATGATATGAGCACAGGAGGGTTTCTTGCAATTGATGAACTAAAGGTAGAGCCCCAAAAAAAAGCAAAAATGCTTTTTTATCAGCTTTTAGAAGGTTTCAATCACAGACAGCGATCAGAGCACACTGTCTCCTATTGCTTCCTACACACACACTGTCCCCAAATTGAGGTTGTGCAGATCAATATAGAGCCCATATGATCTGAAATCCCATGAATCACTGCAAAATTCACATTCAGAGCCCAAAAACAAGGCGCAGTGAGGCGAAGTGAGTTGTTTTCACTGCACTTCGCTTAAGATTTTGGTGGAGTAGTGGTCTGGGAAGGTGGAGTAAAGCAAAGTCATTGTTTTCAATGGACTTCGTGTTACTCATTATAATGTGAATTACTCTGCTTCACATTGCAGAGCACTCTGCAAATCCGCCTTTACTCCATGAATCACTTCGTGGAACAGATTGAGCCCACTTCACCCACCACTATTCTTAACCCTCCCATCCTGTATTCCTACTCACTCCCCAGTCATCCACTGCTCACTCCTTTTATAGCCTTCACAGTAAATCTGTAGCAGACCATTCTGCTGTGTCTGCCCAGCTTCTGACACCGTGGAATAACCTCTCTCTTCCCAGCTGTCTTCCTCCCTGCACTCTCTCAGATCACTCTTACTGACACTTCTCAAAATCATGCATCTCCAGCTAGGCTTCTGTTTCCTCTCTCCACATTAAAACAACATATGCCTATGCACCACCCCACCCACTAATGTACCTATTTTGCCTCTTACTCTATTATATTACCTTTAAACTCAGTGAACTCTGTAATCTGAGTTTTGTGCAGTCAAGCTTCTGGGATCGAGACCTTCAAGTCTCAAAGTAATAAACAAAGTGCAGGTTCAGGACCTGTTTAGGTTCAAGAGCCAAACAAGAACAATGGGACACGACATGAAGCTGGAGGGCAAATTCAGAGGAAACACATGCAGATTTTTCTTTACTGAGAGGGTGGTTGATGAATTGAACAACCTTCCACAGGAGTGGTGGAAGTGAAAATGGTGGGAACCTTCAAAATGTGTGGATAGGTACAAGGGCACCATAACACTGAATAGCAGTTAAGGGGAGAGGGGTAGGCTTGAGGGCAGACTAGATGGGCCATATGTCCCTTCTGCCATCATTTTTGATGTTTCTATGTGCTACCACAAATCTGTCACAAGTAGTATCTTGCCATACATTGGTGGCATGCTGCCTTAGCTCTCATCCTGGCTGTCCCAATAACAGATGTCCTTTATCCACTTTTTATATTGTTTTTCATTCTCTTGAAATCATTGTTGGTACTGTGTTTTGACTGTTCATGTACATGCACTTGTTGTCGTGTTGTTGTTGTTGCTGTTTTACTTCTGCTGTTCTCCTCCCAGAGCTCACCTGGGAATGTGCTCAGTTCAGTGTGCCTCTCCTGTAGTCAGTACTGGTTATCAATGAAGTTGGTGATTTTCCTCTGTATGTGCTGTGTTTTCCTTTGTACAGTATTTACCTAGCCTGTCTGACTACTTTACTAGTCTAGCTGTGACACATAGAAACAGAGGCAATGTCATCAGATAAAGACCACTGGGCCATCCAGTTTTTCCTATCCTACCCGAAGACTTGTTGCTTAGATGGGGTTTTTGCCCCCTCCTCCACTTTTTTGCTTCTGCCTTAGCACTGACCCCCCCTTCAGAGTAACTATTAAGCCTTAACTCTCTGCCAGCTTCGCCTGAAACCATCCATGGTTTTTGCACCCAGCACCTCTGCTGGCAGGCTGTTCCTTGGCTCAACCAATCTCTCTGTAAAATAAAACTTTCTCACATTCCTCCTGAACACCCCTCCCCCCACACACAAACACTAACCGCCTGCTTCCACTCGTGTCCTTGATTTTGACTAGCTGTTCCTACTGAATAGATCCTTATAGTTTACCCTGTTCATTCCTTTCAGGAACTTGAAGGTCTCTATCATATCGCTCCTCTCCCCTCTGGCCTACAGTGAGTACATGTTCAGTGCCCTAAGTTGATCCTCGTAGGATTTGTCCTGTTGGCTCTGAATCATTTTGGTTACCCTATGCTCTACTGTCTCCAACCTGTCTTTGTCTTTCTTCAGGTGGGGACTCCAGAACTGGGAAGAACAGTATTCCAGATGGGCCTCACCAGGGATCTATAGAGAGGCAATGTTATCTTCCTCCTCATATCAAAGTCCCTACTAATACACTCCAACATCCTGGTTAACTTATTGTAGGCCTTGTTACACTGGCTAGATAGTTTTAGGGAGTTGCTTACAATGACTTCCAGGTCTCTTTCCTCAGAAGCAGTGTCTAGCCTAACACCTCCCATCCAGTATTTCCTCCTGGAGTTCTGGTTCCCCATGGGCATCCCATTGCATTTCTTGGCATTGAATTTCAACTGCCAAACCTTGGATTATCTCTCCAACCTATGCAGGTCCCTCTGCTTCTCCATTACTCCCTCCTCACTGTGCGCCATGCCGCAGAGCTTAGTGTCATCTATGAAGAGACATATCTTGTCCTGTATTCCTCCTGATGAGCATATTGGAATGGACTCAAGCCAGAACTAACTCCTACGACACCCCACTTGTGATCTTCCTCTCCCCCAACTTGACTCCATTTACCACCACCGTATGCTGCCTCCTCCACCCATCTGACTAGGTTCCTTGCTAAACCTAGATATTTTCACTTCTTCAGAAACCTTCTGTGTGGCACTGACTAGAAGGGCTGGCTGCAGTCCAAGTAGAGTAAGTCCATTGCTTGTCCAAGAAAGTGAACGCCAAAAAGATTGCATTCAGGCAATACAAAAAGACACAGGCAGAAGGGGATAGGGAGAAGTACCAGGAGAAGCAAAGGGAGGCAGGGAGGTCAGTAAGGGAAGCCAAAGCTCAGACAGAAGAACACATTGCAAAATCAGTGGGTAGAGGGAAAACCTTTTACAGGTACATAAGTGAAAAAAGAAAGGCAAAGGGAGGGATAGTGAGACTGAAGGGGAGGATGGGGGGCTGTGTGGAGGATGACAACAGTAAAGCTGACATATTGAACAGGTATTTCTGCTCAGTCTTTACTGAGGAAGAGGAGGGTAATTGGTCTGAACGGAGTACAAGGGGTGAGAATGGTACAGAAATGAACACAAGTCCCTTTACACGAGAAAGGGTCCTGAAGGAACTGGAAGTAATAAGAGTTGATAAAGCAATGGGGCCAGATGAGGTGCACCCATACCTCTCAACCTTTTGTTCACCAAATGTGGAACATTGCCTCTCAAAATGTGGAACGAATGAGCAAAATGTGGAACACTTAATCAAATCTTTACATAAGGAGCTCAGAACACTGTTAAAGTGTTTGCATTTATGTTCAGAAAGTCTGTTATTAATTAATTGACATATTTTTTGCATCATTTAGTATAGATTTTTGCTTTAAAATGTTAACACTGAATGTGGGACAAGTCCTCACAATGTGGAACAGGGAGCTTTTGAGAAGTAAAATGAGGAACGTTCCTCATCATGTGGTACAGTTGAGAGGTATGGGTGCACCCCAGGGTCCTTAAAGAACTAAGAGAGGAGGTGGCTGAACCTCTGGCTATCCTGTTTAGCCGATCACTGGAAACAGGGGGAGGTACCCAAAGACTGGAGGATAGCAGAAGTAGTCCCCTTATACAAAAGTGGGAACAAAGAGGAAGCGGGGAACTACAGACCAGTCAGCCTCACCTCGGTAGTGGGGAAGATCATGGAAGCACTACTTAAGGAGAGATTGGTGGAACATCTGGTTGTCAATGGACTACAGGACCCAAGGCAGCATGGTTTCACCAGGGGGAGGTCATGTCAGAGCAACCTCATTGAATTTTTTGACTGGGTGACTAGGGAGGTAGATCAGGGGGAGGGCAGTGGACATGGCCTAGCTGGACTTCAGCAAGGCCTTTGACACTGTGCCACATAGAAGACTATTGCACAAACTGGGGAATATGGGTATGGGCAGGACAGTAGTGTGTTGGGTAGGTAACTGGCTGGGCGGCAGGACACAGAGGGTGGTGGTAAATGGCTGTCACTCCATAGAGGAAAGAGTGACCAGTGGGGTACCACAGGAATCAGTGCTGGAACCGGTCCTATTCAATATCTTCATCAGTGACACTGTGCAGGACCTAGAAGGCAGAATTTCACTGTTCGCTGATGACACAAAGCTCTGTAACAGAGTAGACACACCAGAGGGTGTAGACAGAATGAGAAGGGACCTGCAGAAACTTGAAGAATGGTCAGGGGTTTGGCAGTTGAAATTCAATGCAAGGAAGTGCAAGATAATGCATATGGGGCACAAAACCCTGCCACGATATATCAGTTGGGGGTGAGGATATAGCATGCACCAAGCAGGAAAGGGATCTGGGGTTATCATCTCTGATGACCTCAAGGCAGGGAAACAGTGTGACAAGGCAGCAGGTAAAGCAAATAGGATGCTGGGATGCATAGGCAGTGGCATCACCAGCAGGAAAAGGGAGGTCATAATTCCACTATACAAGACACTAGTGAGGCCCCACCTGGAGTACACTGTACAGTTCTGGAGACCTTACCTACATAAGGACATAGACAGGATAGAGAAGGTTCAGAGGAGGGCAACAAAGATGGTGCATGGATTGCATCACAAGTCCTATGAGGACAGGTTGAAGGAACTGAACATGTACTCCCTGGAGGAAAAAGAGGAGGGAGAGAGGGGATATGATAGAGACATACAAGTATCTTACAGGGAGGAACAGGGTGCAGGAATACACTATTTTTAAGCGAAAAAGATGTTCCAGGACTAGAGGGCATGGGATGAAGTTGGAGGGAGGATGATTCAGGGAAACGTGAGGAAGAATTTCTTCACAGAACGGGTGGTAGACAAGTGGAACACCCTGCCAGAGGAAGTGGTGGGGGCTGAAACAATCACGGGATTTAAAAATGCATGGGATAGACATAAAGGAATTCTGGAGGTCAGGGGTAAGGGGCAACAGACTTCTTGGAAAACATAAACTGAACTTACAAGCTCAAATGGGCAGACTGGGTGGGCCATAGGCCCTTATCTGCCGACAGTGTCTATGTATCTATGTATCTATGTATCTATGTATCTATGTATCTTCTGTCTTAGTTACCCAGTCAAATCTATCAGGTTGATCTGACAACACCTCCTTGCCATGAACCTATACTGTTTATTATCCTGGAACTCATTTCTCTCCAGGGAATCCACTAGGCCTTCCTAGAATAATGTATCCATCAGTTTAACCACAATGAAGGAAAGACTAACGGGCCTGTAGTCTCCTGGTTACTTCTTGTCCCAGCTCATGTAAAGCAGAACTATATCTGCTACTTCCCCCAATCTTTTGGAATCACCCCTGCTTTACTGAGCTATTGAACAAGACTGGCAGGTGTTCAGCCTATTGTAATGCCGGTCCCTTGAGCACCCTTCAGTGCATGCTATCTGGCCCTGGAGCCTCATTTATTTTCAGGGCAGAAAGCCCTTTTCTGACCCTTTCTCCTATGAATAGTGCAATGTCGAGATTGAGCGGTAGAGGATTGGGAAGCACCTAAGTCCGAAAAGAGCCAATGAGGGTGAACAGGACCACGTGACTGGAATCTGCTAATAGGGTGGCTATAGTTTAAAATACAAAAAAGTCTGTAGTCCCTTCCTCCAGTTTTCTCATTTCTTCTGTTTTTGGCTGAATAGGATTGTGAATTGAAACTTATTGGTTGGACTTGGTGTGGAGAACGCTAACAGAAGGAAGATGTCATCAGTGGGAAGGCTGAGGTAGGGAGAGAGATACCAGTAATGAAGGAGCCATTGTGGGGGAGCAGGATCACATGGCTGGAATCTGGCAATAGAGTGGCTGTATTTCAAAATACAAAAAGAGCTGAAGTCCCTTCCTCTTGCAGTGCAATGTCGAGAAACAGTGGATGAGGAACGGGAAACACCTGAGTACACGAAAGTGTTCCATATTTCTCATTTCTTTTGTTTTTGACTGAATGGGATTGTGCATTGAAGCTTGTTTGAGGGACTGGGTGTGAAGAACACAGTTAGGGAGAGGATGCCATCAGTAGGAGGGCTGAGGGAAGGAGACAAGACTTCAGTGCTGCAAGTGCCATTGGGGGTGAGCAGGACCACATGGCTGGAAGCTGCCAATAGGGTGGCTGTAGTTTGAAATACAAAAAGGGCTGTAGTTCCTTCCTCCTGCAGTGCAGCACTGAGAAAGAGAACAGAGGAGGATCAGGAAACACCTGAATCCAGCTAGTGTTCCATTTTTCTAATTTCTTCTGTTTTTGGTTGAATGGGATTCTGCATTGAAACTAGTTTGGGAGACTGGGTGTGGAGAATGCTGGTAGAGGGAGAATGTCATCAGTGGAGGGCTGAGGGAGGGAGATAGACACCAGTGATGCAGACACCATTGAGGGTGAGCAGGAGCACATGACTGGAATCTGACAGCAGGGCAACTGTAGTTTAAAATTAAAAAAAGGTTGTAGTCCCTGCCTCCTGCAGTGCAATGCTGAAAGCGAGTGGAAGAGGATCTGAAAGCACTTAAGTCGAGGAAAGTGTTCCATTTTTCTAATTTCTTCTGTTTTTGGCTGAATGGGATTGTGAGTTGAAATTTGTTTAGGTGATTGGGTGTGGAGAATGCAGGTGGAGGGAGGAAACCATCAGCAGGAGGGCCTAGGGACGGAGGTAGATGCCAGTGCAGTAGGTACCATTGGGGATGAGCAGGAACATGTGGCTGGAATCGGCCAATAGAGTGATTATTGTCTCTACAAAATATCCAGAGGTCCAAGCGACCCTGAAGTGTGACCGACCCCGAAGCGTGAGTGCCATGAAGCAGGAGTGTGGCATCTAAGTGGGGTCTGGGGACGTTGGCAGGGCATCAGCCAGACCAAACAGAGACTTGGGGGGCTCTTTCAGATCACTGTGATAGGGCACCTGTTCATATCCAGTGTCTTAACTCATTGCTGAGAAGGGCAGGAAACAAAAGGTAAGCCCAAACTGGGAATAGCAATAACATCCTATCTAGGGTTAGGGTTCAAGCTGAACAGGAAACAACAAATAGGTTCTTAGTAATAAACCCCAATCAGAGGTAGGGGTGCATGAGGGTCAAGTAAAAGAATAGAAAGAGGCCAACACAAGGATTGGGAGCAGCAACCTATCTGGGGAAAGAGTAACACAGGGAAAGAAGGAACAGGGAATGTGGAGAGTAGTGTAGTACAATGTCTGTGGGGTGCAAGTTTTCAGAGAGACCTTCTGAAGGATGTAGAGCTACACCATCGGCATGCACCTGTCCGGGTCAATGGAGAGAGTCATTAGACTTGAGGCCGAGCTGGTGAGAAAGGAGTCAGGGGACCTTCTTCCTGATGCCAGAGACCAGCAAGTCCAAATCCATTACCACAGAGGATGCCAGGTAGGAGGAACAGCTGGACTACAGTGGGCTCTGGAGGATGGGGTGGTGGTCTCTGGAAGGCTGGGAGGGGGAGGTAGAAGGCACATTCCTCGAGTGGTACCATTGCAAAATTCCTTCACTGCTCTGGTGAGGTGAGACTGCCAGGAGGAGTCACCCATGCCAGTCGCCAGGGAGGATGTGGGGGCCCTCTGTAGTGGAAACCCCAACATGGGGGAGGAGAACCCTACAGGAGGAGAATAACTTCTGTTGGGGGACTCAACTGTCAGAGGGATTGATCTGGGAATAGTAGAAGGGGTGGAGAGAGAGAGAAAGAGAGAGATCAGGTGCCTACCTGGCATCACAGCTCAGAGCATCAGGAAGTGAATCTTAGGGAATGCTAGGCAGCAGGGAGGAAGGGGGTGCTGGATGTCATTGTCCACCTTGGGACAATTAACCTGTCAAGGGATGAAACTGGGATAGTGCAGGGGGAATTCAGAAGTGAGAAGTGGTCTTAGACAGGTAGTACACTCAGTAGTGTTTGTGGAGGTGTGGCAAGGGAAAGGAGAGGGATCTCTGCACCACATCCTTCAACTCATGGTTGAGGGAATGGTGCAGAGAGGAGGGCTACAGCTACGTTGGGGTGTGGGGGCCCAACTGGGAGGATAAGGGCCTATACAGGGGCTATGGTCTACATCAATCCATGAGGGGGACCGCAGTCCTCAGTTGATGGATTAAATGTTAATCTGATGAACATTTAAACTGGCCAGAGTTGATGGTGGTGGAAGAAATCTGGGAGACAGTAACTGCCCCCCCCACAGGCTGATGTAGAGAGTAGGGAGACCCCAGATGAAGAGGGACCACCCCAGGGTACAAGTTAATCCAGGCAACACAGTGATAAAAATGGGGAGAAGGTGGGAAAAAGCATCCAAAAGAGTTAGGGAAAGGAGGAGGGACAAAAAGAAAAAAGGGGGGCAACAAGCAAAGTGATAAAATCTGGAAGGAAATGCGTGCTAATGCTAGAAGTCTAGGAAACAAGATTCCAGACCTAGAAGCCATCATGGCAGAGGTTGACCTGGACATCGTGGCCATTACCGAGTCATGGGGCACTGACAACCATGACTGGAACATGGCCATACTAGTCTGCACTCTAGTCAGGACATGCAGGGTGGTAAGGAAAAGAGGAGGTATAATGCTTTATGTGAAGGAAAGCATAAAAGTGACAGAAGTATTGGGAATTTGGGGGTGGGGGACAGAAGTGCTGTAGGTCACCCTTGAGTCAGAGAACATAGCTGCTATTTGCACAGGTGTGATTTACAGACCTCTGGCACAGGGGGAGGAGTTGGATACAATACTGTTGGAAGCAAGTGACAAAACTGCGGAAAAGTGGGAGGTGCTTCTGGTGGGAGACTTCGGTCTGCTGGATGTAGACTGGAGCCTCCAATCTGCAGTGTCAGCCAGAAGCAGAGATTTCCTAGATTCCTTGCAGGGGGCATTCCTTATGCAACTAGTCAGTGACCCCACTCGTGATGGGGTAATACTGGACCTGGTTCTCACCAACAGGTACAGTGTTGTGGATGTCAGGGTGGAAAGCCACCTGGGGACCAGTGATTGATCACTGTACAGTGCGGTTCAACATAAGGATGACTGTGGAATCGAATCACACATGGTTGAGGGTCCTGGACTTCAAAAGGGCAGATTTTATAAAAATGAGTGAAAGCCTCAGGGATGAGCTGGTTGGGGTGGAGTGTCATGCGGGATGGAGGAGCAGTGGGCCAAACTAAAAGAGGGAACAGTGAAGGCAACAAACCTCTGCATCAAGAAAGTGAGCAAGAGAAGCAGAAGAAGAGACTGCTATGGTTCTCAGAAGAGGTGGCAAAAAAGGTAGAGGCAAAAAGAGCTCCTTTATGAAGATAAAAGGAGACACAGAGGGAGGAGGATTGGGAGGAGTATCAAGGGAAACTAGCGAGAAGCTGAGAAAGTGGTATGAAGCACAAAGGTGCAAACTGAAGAAAGAATAGCCCAGGCAGTATCAAAACAGGACAAGACATTGTTTAGGTATGTAAGCGAGGAAAGGAAGACAATGGGAGGGATTGTAAGGTTAAAAAGGGAGGGCGATGTACAGAGGGTGACCAGGAAAAGGCAGGCAACTTAAACAAATATTTCTGCTTAGTGTTCACAATGGAAGGGGAAGGGGAAGGGGAGGGACACAAAAAAACAATGGGAGCTGCGATGGGTGGGAAGTGGATACGGGTACCTTTTCTGAGGAGAGAGAGTCCTGGAGGCACATACTAACCTGAAGGTGGACAAAGCCATGGGCCTAGATGGGGTGCATCCAAGGGTGTTGAGAGAGCTCAGGGAGATATTGGCTGCACCTCTGGCAGTCCTATTTAACAGATCTCTGGAGACTGGAGAGGAACCAGAGGATAGGAGGAGGGCAGATGCAGTTCCTCTTTACAAAAGCGGTAGCAAGAAAGAGAACTATAGGCCCATCAGCTGGACATCAGTGGTGGAAAAATTAATGGAAACACTGCTAAAGGAAAGGATAGGGGGATATCTTGAATCCATTGGATTACAAGACCAAAGACAGCATGGATTTACAGGGAAGAGGTAATGGCAAACAAATCTGATAGATTTCTTTGATTGAGTGACCAAGGAACTAGATCAGTGAGGAGCAGTGAATGTGGCCTACTTATATTTCAGTAAGGCTTTTAACACTGTTCCACATTGGGGGACTAGTATGCAAGCTGGGAAGCCCAGGGGTGGGGAACAAGGTGATAAACTATGTAAGAAATTGTTTAGGGGATAGGAAGCAAAGGGCAGTGGAAAATAGAGTTTACTCTGAGGAAGGAGGGTGACCAGGGGGTATGTCAGGGTTCAGCGCTAGGTCAGTCCTCCTTAATGTCTTTATAAGTGACACTGCAGAGGAGCTGGAAGGGAAGGTCTGCCTCTTTGTGGATAACACTAAGACATACAACGGGGGGGGGGGTGAACAGAAGATGGGCCTGTAATTGCTATCCTCTTCCTTGCAACCACTTTTGTAAAGTGGGATTACATCTGCTCTCCTCCGATCCTCTGGGAACTCTTCAATATACAGAGATCTGTTAAACAGGACTGCCAGAGGTGCAGTCAATACATCTCTGAATGAACAGAGACCTGAATAAAGTGGAGGAGTGGTCAAGGGTAAGACAGTTGGGTTTTAATGCAAAAAAAGTGCAAAATAATGCAAAGCAGCACACAAATCCATGGGCAGAATACAAAATGGGTGTAGTGGTACTGACAATGACAAAGCAGGAAAGAGACCTGGGGAAAACCATATCAGATGACCTAAAGGTACATTGTGACAGGGCAGTTGGGAGGGCAAATGGGATGCTGGGATGCACAGAAAGAGGTGTCACCAGTAGAAAGAGGGAGGTGGTGCTATCCCTGTATAAATCACTGGTAAGACCCCACCTTAGGTACTGTGCCACGTTCTGGAGACCACATCTCCGAAAGGCCATAAACAGAGTGAAGGTGGAGTATGTGCAGTTGTGTTTCTCTTTGAAATGTGGCTGTATTGTGAAATGCCCTTCAGGGTAGCCCTTGCATCAGGGCATTTGTTCTGTGGTTCTTGTCTTTTGTAGGTCATCTCTACTATGGCCCAAGCAAGTGAGACACTCATAAGGCTAGTTCCCTCCTTCTGGGCTAAGTTACAGTTATGGCACACTGATGAGTCCTAACAAGGATGAAGCATGTGTCTGTGCCTGCTGTTCTCAGCCTTTGCTGGTTGCATTGTAAGGCCTTTTGGCACCATGCAATTCTGCTTAAAGTTGAGCCAGTCCACATTCCTTCATGGGAATTTGCATATGCTTCCCACAATGCTTTGCATGACTGGGGTATGTGCAACTGTGTTTCTGATCCAAAGGAGGGCAACTGCAATGGTACAGGGTCTGCATCAAAAGCCCTATAAGGAGAGGCTCAATGACCACAACATGTATACCCTGGAACAGATGAGGGACTGGAGGATATAAACAGAGACCTTTTAATACCTCATGGGGTAAATAAGGTGCAGAAGGGAGTATTTTTTCTGAAAAAGAGTTGCTCTAGAACAAGGGCACATGCTATGAAGTTGGAAGTGGGTAGATTCAAGAGAGATATTAGGAAGTATTTCTTCACTGAAAGAGTGGTGGATTATTGGAACAACCTTCCAGTGGAAGTGGTTAGGGGCAAGGTCTGCCTTACCATCAAAGGTGAGCAAGCATACTGCCTCCAAAACAAAGACCAGTGGTGAGGTTCAAAGTTGTCTGGGATATGCACAGGGGAATTGAAGAGGTAAGAAAGGTGGGAGAGGAGAAAGAGTTGTCAATCAAATAGGGTCTATGGCAACAATGAAGGCAGAAAAAATATATGGGCAGAGCAGGTGGGCCAAGCAACCCTTATCTGTTGTCAGAGTCTATGTTTCTATGTTTCTGTGAATACCAACTGCCCTGTTTCTGGGATTCCTCTTGCAGCAACCTTTTTTCCACTTTTCAACAAAGGCCCACTAATCTCACTATCAGTGGTGGTGGCTGTGTGCATCTGCAACAGCAAGAAGAACAGGAGACCGCTATGGTTCTCGGAAGAGGTGATGAAAAAGATAAAGGCACCAGGAATCTTAAAAAATTGAATGTCTTTAAAAAAAGGGCTTAAAACTGTTTTGTTTGTTCAGGTGTTTGGTGTTTGAATTGTTTATTCACGAGTGGCTTATTTATCTGATATTCAATTCCGCTCTTAGCTTTTCATATCTGGGTGTAGGGGTTTTCATTTATAGTACTATGTACTATTGTTAATTATACAATGGCAAGAGAAAATCCTGGTCCTTGATTGGTCAGACTGGAACTGGACCCGGGATGTTATCCCAGATAACATCCCGACTCTAGTCCCAGTACAGTCACGACCGCATGTAAAGTTTAAAAAAAAATCCATCCACAGCTGTCCGTTGCTTCCTGCTACGCACACAGAGAGTGAAAGCCGCATTTCGATTAGCTTCTGTGGGCACAGCTCTACCGCGATACCCCAAACAAGCTTTGTTTATTTCTAAAAAGAAAAAACCTGAAATCAAAGCCATCTTCAGGATTAGCGCACAGCAGTCTCCCACTCTTTCTCCAGTGTCCGCCTCACCAACACCACCATCTGCTCGCACTGAAAGTGAAAGCCGCATTTCCGATCGGCTTCACAGTAGGCACAGCTCTACACGTGCCCCAAACAAGCTTTGTTTATTTCTAAAAAAAAAAACCAAACTGAAATCAAAGCCATCTTCAGGATTAGCGTCACAGTAGTCTCCCCCTCTTTCTCCAGTGCCCGCCTCATTCGCCCGTTGTACTAATGCTCACTGGTCGTTCAACTCATCTTCCTTCTATGTCTTTTTTTTCTTTAAATACATGAAGCAATAGCAGGAGAAAACAGTAAAGAAAGGAACCCAGTATGAGAACACCTAGAGGAGCCGGTGGGGGACACCTATTAGAGACCTGCAACAGACACACAGAAAAACAGCTCCACCTGCTGTGCAAACAGTATAAGGCACTATTTTTCAAATCAGCATCCTTCCACAATAAAAAACTACAAAAATACAATTAAAACAGTATTTTTTACCATTTTTCTAATGTAAGTGTAAGCGAGCCATTGTATAATAGAATAATGCCCTCCAGGTGGGTGTTATGTGGATAACATCCCCACCTGTAGCCAGCCTCAGCCGGTGGCCTCGGGCCCAACCACCCGAGGTGGGATGTTATCCCAGCATAACACCCACCCTGTCAGGCATTATTCCTTTATTATTATGTATTGGGGTATTATTTTTGCTATTTCCTCTTTCTAATGGCACCCTGGCCCTCTAAGGAAGGGTGTCATAAATAAATAAAACTACTACTACTATTATTACCTCCACAAAGTGAAGCAAAATAGAGTCTGCTGGAGTGTGGCAGGTTTCAAGCAGTTCCTGTCTTTACCTCGGCCAACAACTCCATTTGCCAACGTGTGAGTGAGAGTCTCAACCTGTTCCATCTGTGTGAGACACAGTGATTTCCAAGCATGTCAAAGTACACCCACATCAGGGTAACTAATAAACCGAAAGTAGTTTGTGCAGCTAATGAACTGATAAACTACTAATTATATGTGTGACTGTGTTCTGACTTACTGATCTTTTTGCATTGAGAACAGTTGCTCATCCTCTATTATCTCCAGCTGATCCACTAGCTGCCTTTATTGTATTGCAGTGCTTGAGCCAGCAACCACTGAAAACCAGCCCCTCCCCCGTGATTCCTAATTGGCCTTGACCATGGCGGCAGTTTGGCTGGGTGGAGTCTGTTGGGTTGAAAAGCACACTGTATCAGACTTAGTGGTTTCTCAGTGACAGCAGCTAAGCGGGACTGCTAGAAGGAAAAGAGTCAGGAAGAGTCAGCTGAGGCTGGAGCTGGAGCCTAATCCTTTTAGCTATTGTTCCTGGTAAAGCATATTTTTACCTTATTAGTATCTCGAACCACCATCTAAGTATACTTAGTATTTCAAGTTTTTATTCATATTTTCTAGTGGCCTTTGGCTGTAATATTTTCACTCATAGCATCAACATGCATTACAAAGAGATGGTATTTTGGTTTTGAATATTTTAGGATGGAACCTTTTATGAATAAGCTTGAGTTCCCTGAGGTGACTTTCCATGTTTGCCCTGGTCCTTACAATTATACTGTTTCTGGCTGCTTTATTTTACCTGTGTTAGGTAACAATTCAAATGCTTTCATGAGTTCTAAATATAAGGATAATGTCATCTGCAACCTAACGTTTTACTACCCTTTAATTGGGAGAATGATTGTTTGGGAAACAATTCTTAAATATTTGCCTGTTACAAAAAAACTTACACTGGTTACATCCTGGTAAAGAGGAGAACACAGACATTTCCTGCTTTCCTCAGTTTAAAAGAGCATTAATCTTTCCATTACTTTTAATGTCAGGTTCTGTCCACTGAAGCTCTAGTCTTTCGGATGGCATTTCACTATGATTTTTAACATCAGGTGCTGCCCACTCAAACCCTGGACCTGTGGATGGCATCTGTACTCTCACCTCCTAGCCTAGGAATTCAAACACTTTTGTTCATTTGAATGTACAAAGTTTACTTGATAAGTGAGAAGGTTTTGAATCTGGGTACAATGTCACAACATTGATGTAATTGCTGTTATGATATGGTTGTTGGATAAAATTCCAAATTCCGTAATACATTTTGAATGCTACAACATTCACAGTATGGATAGGTGTGGACATAAAGGCAGAGATTGTATGTTCTATGTTAAAATTCCCCCCCCACTAAATATAATCAACTCCGAGTCACAGCTGATTAGGGAAGGGGATGCAAGACCACCTGAAAACAATGCCGGGGTCCAGCACCGACACTGCAGCAACTAGTCACTATAGTGTTGGTCAATGTCGAAGTTTCAACGTCAGGGTGGTATACGGTTTTAGGGTAGAGAAAGTAATCTCTATGTTATCTATGCCACCCTTCCCCCTCCCCGGTTTTCAAGATAAAGATATGGATATCATCAATAAGTATCTTTTCCTATGAACTGTGAATGGATCACTCTGAGTGACCTACTGTATAAGTAAACTGGTACCGAAACAAATGTGGTAGGATACAGGGATATTAAATCTAACATGAAGTATTCACAGATTGTAGGAAGAATTATAGGACTGGCACTTTGATAAGTATAGACTGGATCCTGGGCACTGATACTACTAAAACCGCCCAGTCAGGTATATTGCCTTATGACCTCAGTGACCAAAGTCGGGTCTATAGTTATTGGGCAGCCAAAAAGAGACCAGTTCCATCTGTCTTTGTAAACACCAGGAATTAAAAAAAAAATTAATGTTACACATTTATATGCCTGCATGCTAAGTGACTGGTCTTCTTATATCAAATTAATAATTTTGATGAAGCAGTGACTTCTTTTTTGTACTATATTCAGTTTGGGTTTCTGTAAATTTATTCCTTTGAAGAGGCTAAGAATAAGGGGCAATACATAGAAGTGAATCACACCAAAGCTCTTCCGACTGAGGAAACATAGACTTTGATGGCAGATAAGGATCACTTGGTCCACCCAGTCTGCCCATTTCCCTTCCTACTGGATAAGCTGTGGATCCTAGTTAACCAACAGTCTACTTCCTCCTACTTCCCTCTAGACTTGCCTTTTGTCTGTCCCATGCATTCTTAAATTCCCCCATTGTTTTTGACCCCACAACCTCCTCAGGAAGGCCATTCCTTGCATCCACCACCTCTCCTGAAATAAATACTTCTCACGCTGTCTGTGAGTCATCCCCTCACCTTCAAATTGTGCCCTCTTGTTCTTGCACATCTCTTTTCTGCTACCCTCTTGGACTTTGTTGATTCCCTTGAGGTACTTGAGAGTTTCTATCATGTCCCCTTCCCTCCTTTCCTTGAGGGTATACATATTAAGCTCTTTTAGTCTCTCTTCGTATGGTTTCTGGTGCAGACCCTGTACCATTTTAGTTGCCCTCCTCTGGACTACCTCCATCTTTCTTCACTCCCCAATGTACCTATAAAAGGTTTTATCACCCTTCTTAACTGAGTTTGCTATCTTTTCCTCAGTTTGGGCCTTTGCTATTCTGACTGCCTTCCCCACTTCCTTCTGCTTTAACTGGTACAGTTCTCTGTCCTGCTCCTTCTGTATTTCCTTATACTTCCAGAATGCTATATTTTTCACCCAAACCTTCCCCACCACCTCCATGAGAGAAAGGGACATCAGTTGGAAGTCCTATCAAAGGACCCATGATGCAGCTTCATTATTAACATACAAACAACTATGCAATAAATGAAAATCTCAGGTTAGATACCCTAAACGACAATTCCTTATCCAGAAACAGAAATGTTTTGCCAGAAAGAATGTGGCTGCAACCTTGGACCTCATCATTGAAATGTTGGTTAAAAAAACAAAGAAACGGTCCACATACACTCACAGGTAGTTTCGAGCATGTATAGGCAATTTGCCTTTTGCTGCTCTCATCGTCTCAGGGATTGTATTCCTTCTTGTTATTTTGTAGACAATATTTGTCCAGTTTAATCTTAAAACTCTTTTATATTACCACTTCCAGCAATTTCCAGAGGGAGACTATTCCAAACCCTCACAACCCTCTGTGAGAACCACATTCCCCTCTTTTTTGAATTGTTGATTTCATTATGCAGCTTAAGGATATGAGATCTAGTTGCCAATGTCCCACCTTTCATTTCCAGACCCATGCAGTCCCATAATTTGTTATTTTCAAATGCCCCATATACTAAGCCTAAATCCCCCCTCATCCTCCTATATTCCAATGTGTAAAGTCCTAATGTATCCATTCTAGCTACATAACTCAGAACCTGCATTCCTGCTGTTCTCCTTGTTGCTCTTCTCTGTATCCATTCCAAACATCTAATCCTTTTCTTTGTAAATGGTGCTCGTAACGGACTACAGCATTCCAAATGTGGCCGTACCAGTGACAAATACAGTGGCATCAGGACCTTCCTATCCCTGCTCTGTATGTGTCTTCAAATGCAACCCAGTGTGCTATAACATTTTATTGATGTTTCCCTACACTGCCTTTTAAAGGAAAAATCATCTGTAATGATAATGCCCATATCCCTCTTCTCCTTTGTTTCTGCCAGCTCTCTTCCTTTTAATGTATATTTTACTTTATTATATCTGCACAAGTGCATGACCTTGCACTTTTCTGTGTTGAATTCCAGCTTATGTTCCTCTGCCCATACTTCCAATCTGTGTAGTTCCTTCCTTAAGTTTTCTACCTCATCCTCGTTACTAACTATTGACCCTAATTTAGGCACATCAGTGAATTTTGATAGCAATACCATATCACTCACAACAGACTCAGGAGCTGTTACAGAATTTAGTGATATTGCCAGTGAATTTTATTACTTTTTCACTGATCTGACGAAATACATTCCAAATAATGACTTTAAATTGTCAGACACAGCTATCAAAATTGTGCGATTCCTTTGTTCTCAATGGACCAAAATTTTATTTTAAAAAGTGATCCCAGAAGAAGTATTTCAATACTTAACAAATATGAATCCAGAACCTTTGGTTGGATTACACAAAGTGGACTACTGACTCGTGAAGACCACCAAAGACATATTTGTCATCCTTTATCCAAAATTTTAAAATGTTCTTTTTCCATGGATATATCCTTACCATTTGGAAAACTAATGATTCAAAAAAATCTCACACCATGGGGATTGGGTGCTATCAAAACACAAACACTAATATTCCATCACCAAATTCAGAGCACTCCCAACTGGAACAATACGATAAGAGGCATGTGGTAGTGGCACATACTTTTATTCTTAAATAGTGTCTCAGGTACACAGAATTAAAAACAGCAAGCTTCACAGCTACCTAATGGTTTTCAGACATAAGCTGTTTTTTCATTTGGAAAAGTGTTGTTGTCTTTACTATGAACGAAGTGGACCATTGCTTTGCTTTATACAAAGTGGGCTATTGACTCGTGAAGACCACCAGTGACATTATTTGTCATCCTTTAGCCAACACTTTTAATTTTTCCTTATGCCATGGACAATTTCTTACCATTTGGAAAAGTAATGATTCAAAAAAATTTCACACCACGTGGATTGGGTGCCACCAAAACACAAACACTGATATTCCGTCACCATATTTGGAGCACTCCCAACCGGGAACAATATGATAAGAGACACTTGCTAGTGCACATACTTTTATTCTTAAATAGTGTCTCAGGTATACAGAATTAAAACAGCAAGCCTCACAGCTGCCTAACAGTTTTCACACATAGGCTGTTTTTTTTCCTTTGGAAAAATGTTGTTGTCTTTTCTATTTTAAAGCTTTGGACCAAACCTGTGTCCAGAATTATTGTCCAGTTTCACTGTTGACTCCACTTGCTAATGTTTTTAAGTGAATTGACTTTCATCAATTGCTTGAATATCTGCTCAGACATGATGTTCTGACACCCTCCTAGCACTGGTTTTGCACAGGACATAGTACATTGACGACCTTGGTGGAGTTCATGCAGATGATCCAAGGGCCTTTATTTGGAAGTCATCTTCATGGACCTCATCAATGCCTTTGATTTGGTTAACTAGCAATTTTTGTTAACATCATTAAGTAACCTTGGACTGTTGCTTGATATTGTGGGGTGGTATGGGAACTTTGGACTATCACCTGATGTGTGTGGTGGTTTGGGAACTATCTTCTGGGAAGATCTCAAGGCACCAAAAGTTCCTCTATTTTATCTCATCCAGATCTGATTATTATGGGTCTTCCACAAGTGTCCATCATGCCCCCTTATGTTTATTTTATTTTAAAACACATTGTCCTTGGTTTGTAGTTGTACCAACATTTTTTTTATCCGATAGTGTGGTGATTGACATAAATAAAAATGCTGTGTGACAATCTTCATGAGTCAACCCAGTTTATCTGATTTATCCAATACATTATAAGTTGGCTTTAATAACATGCATACATGGTTTCTCCAATATATACTAGCTTTGAATGCAACCAAGACAAAATACATACTTTTTTAATAATCTTAGAAAGACACTTACTATGAGTCCAATTATTTCTCTAAAAACATTCCAAGGAACCGAGAGTCAACAGATTGCTACTTTCAGACATTTAACCTGCATCACCCTGGACAGTACCCTTTTCTGAGTCCCATGTACCCTTTACAATGAAACTGTTCCCCAAGATTAAGAGTTATTTTTACGTTAAACCCTTATTTTGTTCTGGTTACAAGAACATATTATCTCAAAGTCTTTTACTTACAGTGTTTGATTATATTTTAATGTTTTACTACTCTGCAGGAGAGGGTTTACTGTCCAGCATGAGGACCCTTTAGAACTATATTGCAAGATTTGTTTTACAACTACAGTACTGTGATGCACTCAACACATTTTTATGCTGCTTGCACGCATGTGCAAGAAACATAGTGCCATCATCCGAGTTTTCGGAGGTGTGGCACCCATCTTCTAGTTCATTCACTGTGTTTGCAGGTGCGGCCCCAGTTCCCCAATCACTGCTGCAGCTGTCTATGACAGCAGTTGAAAATGCAGTGGTCGTACAGTTGAAAGGGAGAGCTCTGCTTCAGTGAGCAGAGCTCCCCCCTCCACACACACGCATGCACACATACTGCGTGCTCATGCGCATTCCCCCTCCCCCCATCCACACGCTGTTCGTGGCCAATGGGGTGCCCAATCCTCCATCGGCTCCACCCCCAAAGCATCCAGGTGCATGCTGGAGCCCACCCCAGCATGGCAAAATGTGTTATGGGCTGACGGGGTGCCCAATCCCTTGGCTCCATGCCCCCTGCATCCAGCTGCCACACTTGGAGCCCACCCAGTGTGGCAAATGTCCTCATCATCTTATTAAAACAAAACCTGTAAATGCAAAACTGTCCTTCAGCACTTCTTCCTGCTCCCTCCCACAACCCGCACCCACCCACCCACTGTGCACCCTGCCTCCCACACACCCCTCACCCCATACTTACTCTCCAACTCAGCGACGATCTTCGTGGACTGGGAACATGTCTGCACTCTTCAAAGCCGACCCTGAACTGAGGAAATGCCAGTAAGCTGTATAATGGGAGAGACAGGGTTTTTCAACTTTGCTGTATATCACGGGCATTTTTGGGAATTTTGGCACCAAATTTTCAACATGGGGTTTTTGGGACCCCTCCTCATGAATTCTGTCACTGTCATGACATTAATCAGGCCTGAAGGGTGATTTCACAGTCACTGCACAAAATCACCTTTTGGGACCGATTAACGCAACGACAGTGCCAGTGTTCATAAGGTCGGCTCTCAAAAAGCCTATGTTGCAAATTATGTGAAAAATTCCTAAAAATTACTGTTTTACGAGTGTGCGTTGTACAGTTCCTACAAGACGCTATAAGTTCGCAAATTTTTAATATTTGCCATTTTACCACACCTCCTTATAAGCAGTACAGCTGTCATTTTTCACATTGTGCCCAAAATGTGTTTCACAGCATGTAGCATAAATGGTGCAGTCGGTGTGTGAAATCAATGTATGGGACACATTAGAATATCACAGTGACACTGTTCATGAGCAGTGGTCTTAAATGGCTATGTTGAAAATTTGGTGAAAAAAATTCTAAAATGACGGTTTTATGAGCATGCTATGTAGTTCCTACGTATGTTCATAAGTGTTCGCTAATTTTAATATTTTCACCCAAATTTTCAGCATTGCCATTTTACTACACCTCCTTATGAGCAGTACAGCTGGTCATTTTCACATGTCACCCAAAATGTGTTTGTGCATGTATGCAGACAATGGCGCAGTCGGTGTGTGCAATCAATGTTTGAGACAGATTAAGAAAATCACAGTGACACTGTTCATGAGCAGAGGTCTTAAAATGGCTATGTTGAAAACTGGGTGAAAAATTTCCCAAAAATGACTGTTTTACGAGCATTTGTTGCGCTGATCCTACGCATGCTCGTAAGTTCGTGAATTTTCAATATTTTCACTCCAGATTTTCAACATTGCCATCTTACCATACCTCCTTATAAGCAGCACAGCTGTCATTTTTCACATCTTGCCCAAAACATGTTTCAGCCCATGTAGCGCACAATGGCGCAGTCGGTGTGCAAAATCATTGTATGGGACACATTAAGAAAATCACAATGACACTGTTCATGAGCAGAGGTCTAAAAATGGCTAGTTTGAAAATTTGGTGAAAAATTCCTAAAATGACTGTTTTTATGTAGCGCATGCTGTACAGTTCTATGCACGCCGTAAGTTCGGAAATTTTAATATTTGCATTCCAGATTTTCAACATTGCCATTTTACCACACCTCCTTATGAGCAGTACAGCTGTCATTTTCACATGCTGCCCAAAATGTGTTTCCGCATGTAGCGATAATGGCGATTGGTGTGTGTGCAGTCAATGTTTGGGACAGATTAAGAAAATCACAGTGACACTGTTCATGAGCAAAGGTCTTAAAATGGCTATGTTGAAAATTTGGTGACAAAATTCCTTCAGACATTCTGCAATGTTACTAATGAAGACACTGAACAGGACTGGCCCCAGGACCGATCCCTGCAGCACCCACTGGTGACCCCTCTCCTAGACTGCACACCATTTACCACCACTCTGCCTCCTGTCTGTTAGCCAGTTTCTAACCCAGTTTACCACCCTTTCCCCATGCCCAGCCTACCCAGCTAGTTTATCAGCCTCCTATATGGGATGGTGTCAAAGGCTTTGCTGAAATCAAGGCTAGCGTTGTCCACTGCCCCACCCTGATTCACTTCCTTTGTCACCCAGTCAAAGAAATCAACCAGATTTGTCTGACATGATGTCCCCACTGTGAATCCATGTTGTCTATGGTCATGGGCACCGATGGCTTCTAGATGCCCCACTATCCTTTCTTTAAGCAATATCTCCATGATCTTCCCCACTACTGAGGTGAGGCTGAACGGCCTATTGTTCCCCACCTCCTCCCTGCTGCTGGACTTGTGTAGAGGGACCTCATGTGCCCTCCTCCAATTCACTCATGTTGAATGACTCAGTGAACATGGCTGCCAGAGTTACTGCTATCTCCCTTCACAGTTCTCTTAATATCCTTGGGCATATGCCATCTGGTTCCATCGCTTTGTCCACCTTCAATTTAGTGAGCTCTTGCAGGACTCTTTTGCCTTTGAATGGACTGTTGTCCACCACTTCACCCCCTTGGCAACTGCTGTACTGCTGTGGCCCTTGCCCCTCCCACTCTTCTGTGAATACTGAACGGAAAGACACAGTGGATGTCTTAGGAGGAAGGCATGGAACTATCACTTCCAAATACCTAAACAGCACATACAAGCAAGCAACAAGCAACATTCAGCATTGACAAATGCTTGTTTTGTATACCTCCTTTCAATGACCTTCTCTTGAACAAAGCTACTTACTTCAATCAGCACTTTGGCCAAAAAGATTACCTTGGGTAAAGTACCTTGTTTTATTCATAACATTTTCAGACACAGTGTAGTATTGTTTGCACCAATTCAGTATCTCAAAACTCCTTTTCAATTCCCACAATAAGGACTTCAAAGGGTCAGAGATCTTTGCTTTACAGGATCCCACAATTTCAAAATTCACTTCCTGTTTCAGTTACCAGTTTGACTAATTCTGTTGCCAGCTTCAAAGGGGCTTTAAAAAGGTTTTAATGGACAATGCTTATTGTCAATGTGCGTAGATTGTTTTGGTTATGTTATTATGTATATTTTGAATCTTGTTGTTCTTTCCTTACATCTTTCTTTGTATGTAATGTTCTTGTTTCCAATGTAAACAGCTTGGTAGCTCATGGATTTACAATATTATAAATAAACAAATCAAATAAAAATCATCCACTGTAAATATGAGCAGCAGTAATCATTTAATGATTGTCTTCCGCTTGTCTTCCTCTTGTACCCTGCCCTCTGCTGTCAGCTTTACAATTTCCCTCTCATCCCCCCAGTGTATCTGAAAACTGTTTTCCCCTTCCTTAACCTCCTCCACAATATACAGCTCAGTGTTTCTGATGAAGGCCCTTTCTTTTGCCCTCACTGCCTCCCCGGACTTCTTGGAGAACCAGATTAGTCTTGTGTGCCTGTTTCTCTTGGTAACCATTCTCAGGCATCACTTAGTTGCCTCAAGAATGGACTTTTTAATTACTGCCCGCCTTTCCTCCACCCCCATGATTTCTTCTACTACAGCTACCTTATCCTTGACTAATTCAGTCAAGTTCATGCAGGGCTCAGTGCTGGGACTGGTGTTGTTTTGGTTGTTCATATCAGACATCTCAATGGGCATCAAGAGCAAGATCAGTTTGTTTGCAGATGACACCAAGATGGGAGCAATAGTGGATGATCTAGGAGGATGGCATGGGTTTCAGGATGATCTGTCAAAACTGAAGAGCTGATCGGACACCTGGCAGTTGGGGTTCAATACCAAAAAGTGCAAGGTGCTACATTCATGGCAAAAAGCCCAAGAAGAAGCTATCAGCTGGGGGTGGGGGGTCAGCTAGCCATGACAGAGGAGGAGAAGGATTTGGGGGGTGATTATAATGGGCTCAATGAACAACTCAGCACAATGCAGGAAGGAAGCTGCAAAGGCCAACAAAATGCTGGGTTGCATTGCCAGGGGTGTATCTCCAAGGAGAGGGGAGGTGATCCTGCCGTTGCATAGGTCACTGTTTAGGCTACACCTGGAGTACTGCGTGCAGTACTGGCACTGATACCTGAAGAGAGACATTAAGTTACTGAAGGGGGTGCAGCACAAGGCAACAAAGATGATCCAGGGACTAGGGAACATACCCTATGTGAGCAGGCTGAGGGAGTTGAACATGTACTCACTGGAGGAGAGGAGAGACAGGGGGATATGATTGAAACCTTCAAGTGCATGAAGGAAATAAACAAGACAGGCATAGAGGGACTATTCAAGTTAAGGGGTAGGGATACTCAAGGTCACGAACTTAGATTGGGGGAAGGTTCAGGAGGGAAATGAGAAGACACTTTTTACGAAGAGAGTGGTGTCTTGGTGGAATGCATTGCCTGTAGAAGTGATATCATGTAGAACAATGGACTACTTCAAAAGAGGATGGAATATAGTAAGAGGGAGGGTCAGGGAGTGGAGGAGGGAGGGAGGGCAGCTGCAGCATAAGGTCATAGCTGCACACCAGCAGACTCGATAGACCATAAGGCCTTTATCTGTTGGCAAATTTGTATGTTCATATATTTGTAATTCCTTCATCTGGTCAAAGTCTGCTCTTCTGAAATCCAGAACCTCAGCCTTTGACCAGGGTATACAGGCATCCTGGGCCAGTTTGAACCATAGGATGTTATGGACACTGGACCCCAGTGGTTCCCCAACCTGCACTTCCTCTACCATTTTTGAGCAGGTGAGCATGATGCTGAGAATAGCAGTCTGCCTTGTGGGTTACCTTACCAGCTGCACCAGTAGGCAGTCCTGGAGTATATTTACAGTAGCAGCGCCTGACTTCTAGTACTCATAACTGCTGAAACGTCCCAATTTTTGTCTGGCAAGTTGTGATCTACCACTATATCTACCTCCCCCTTTGTGGCCCCATTCTCTATGTCTGATCCTGGTTCCTTATCACCCTCACTCCTCTGCCTCTGTGGTCTATAGCTCAGTCCCATAACACAACTTCTTACCTGATGCTGCCATGAGTTGTACCACAGTGATTCTGTTTACTTATTCCTTTCCCTGATGAACACCTCCTCTACTACCTCTATGCCTTCCTTGACATAGAAGGCAATCCCCCTTTTCCCCCTCCCCCATCCCACCTATGCATGGTGAGGCCTGGTACTGAGAGGTCCCAGTTGTCATTCGCCATGGCCGATGTTTTCATAATGGCTATGAGGTCTAATCATGTTCCTGCCACCACCACCATTGAAATGCTGGAGCTCACTAATTTTGTTTCCAGGGCTCCAAACATTAAGATAGCCTGCCATCCACCTTGTGCCTATACCCTCCCTTTTTTTCAGCTCCACTTTCTTCATCCTCCCTTTCCTTTCTAGACTGTTACATAGCTTATGGAGGGGGAGGTTTGCCTGTCATTTAACTTAGCATACTGAGGGGGCATAGCTATGTTTGACTGTTGTTTGACATACTGAGGGGGTAGATTCTGCTTGCTCTGTGGAGATGCTGTAGACTGTACCTAGTTCACTGAGGAGGAGGTTTCTGCTTGTTTTGTAAGGGGCTCTAGACTGACCCAAGTCTTATGTGGTAAGAGTGCAGGGGGAAATCAGTATTGATCTGAGTATTACTTGATAAGAGTGCAGGGGAGATTAGTACTTGCTCAGGGAATACTCTAGGCTGGCAGTGTAATATATAGGGAAGGAAAGGGATGGTCTCAATCTTGACTGAAGGGGCTTTTGTCTGACCAAGTGTTAATCAGGAGGGAGGCAGGACAAAGAAGGAAAATGTGGAGCTCTAGGAAGGAACCGGCTAGGAGCAAGTGTGGGGATCATAGCAGATGGGGCTGGCAGGGGATAGGGCAATGGCAGCTGGTGCCACCCTATGGGGAGAAGTAATTATTATAATTATAGTTACCAGGCAAGGAGACACGGCAAGAGATATGGTGGGGGGGGGGGAGTTGGCTGTAATAGTTGTGGGGCTGCTGTTTTCATGAGCACTCTGTGGAAGCTAGGAGAATGCCCTGTCTGTCAAAAACTAAGGAGGATGGAGGCAGAATTAGTGAGGTTGAAGAGGGAACTTGAGAGGAGGAACAGGGAGAAGAGTGGATGGGAGGATGGAGGGGGGACCAGGAGAAGAACCGAGAGAGCAGAGGAGGGAAAGAGATGTGGGACAGGGACTGGGGGACCCGGAGCAGGGACAGAGGGACCCAGAGCAGGAAGTGGGCAAAGGGACTACGGACAGAAGGGAACTGAGCAAATTGTACTCGACAGGAGCTACACAGTGGAGTCAAACAGATACTGGCCTCTGGCTGGGCTGAGAGGCATGAAATGAGTGATGGGAATGGGAGCAGTGAGCACTGGGAGGCCAAGCCAGGGAAGGGGAATTGAGAGAGGTACATGTGACGGGATGTACAGACAATGGGGGGTGGGCAAGGGAAGGTAGCACACAAACAGGGGGTAGGGTCACCAGGGGAAGAGGAGGATATGCAACCCAAGAGAGGAGCAGAGAAGAAAGGAGAAGAGAGGAGCACTTGGAAATGGTAAGGCAATGGGGAGGAGGGAGGGGCAAGAACTGGGATCCAGAGCAGGACACAGATGGGGAGGATAGTCCAAGGAGACAGGGAGGATAGCTGGTAGCAAGGAAAGGGGGTTGAGGAAAGAGGGCGGGGAGCAAAATTGGAGAGACAGAGAGCAAAGAAAGGTGCCTAAGCTGGAAGGAGGGGAGTGAAGGGTGGGGCACTAGAGGGGAACCCCTGAGGACAGAAAGATCTGGGGCAGTAGTTGTATACAGGGATTCAATCATCAAGGGGATTCATTGGCAGAGGAGGAAGGTAGCTTGTAAGGGGAGGACAGTTTGTTTGCAATCCAGGAATGGAGGCTAGAAGGGCACTCCCCAGGATAAAGGACTGTGTCAATCTAGTGGGAGGCAAGCTGCACTTAATAGTGCATCTAGGCATAAATGATTTAGTGGGGGAGGAGGAGGAGGTGGTTCAAAGGAGGTTAAGGAGTTGGCAGAGGGTTGTGAAGGTTTGGTCAGCTCCCTGGCCTTCTCAGAAGTCCTACCAGTGCATTGCGCTAGCACGGCTAGGCAACTCAGAGTAAAGGAGTTTAACCTCTGGCTAAGGCTGTGGTGTGAGGAGAAGGGTTTTGCATGTCTGGGAGACTGGGGGATACATGGGTGGATGAATGTCTGTACACAAGGGACAGGCTACACATAAGTGACATGGGGGCTAGATTACTAAGGGCAAAACTGCAGGGGTACATTGATGAGAGACTGGGGGCTGACTGGAATTCAAACTAGACAGGGGAGAGTATGGCTCTAGTGGGGGAAGAATCCTTGGCCTAGCGGGGACAACCCAGTTTGCACTCTCCCAAAGCAAGAGACAAGGGACAGCATGAGGGAAGGGTACTATAAGGGCAGAGGGGGGATGGACAGGAATTCTAGCCAATGCCAGGAGCCTAGGGAATAAAATGGCAGACTTGGAGGTAGTGGTGGATAACCCAGACCCAATTGCAGTACCAGAAACATGGTGGATGGAGGGCCATAGCTGGGAGGTGGAACTACAAGGGTGCAATCTTTTTAGGAGGGATAGACAGGGTAAAAAAGGAGGAGGTAGCACAATATGCACAGAAAGGGATAGTTGTAGTGGAAGATAGGGAAGAGAAAGGGTCCACTGAGATGCTTTGGGTTACGTTGGGTAGTAAGGAGAGGGGGACAATAAGAATAGGGGTGGTCTACAGAACACCACATCAGGGCAAGGAAGTGGATTGGTAATTGGCTAGGGATATATGGGAAAAGGCTAGGAAAGGGGGAAATCCTAGTGGTAGGGGACCTGAACCTACCCAATGTAGAATGGCAAATTCCATTGGCCACAACAGAAAATCCTAATAATGCTAATATCCAAACATTGTTTCTTACTCTGATCTGTACTGCTTTCATGTGCTGTGTCACATGTATATTGTTTGTCTGTAAACTGTTTTCTCCCGGGTCGTGCCTGAAAACAGGCATTGTTTGCCTAGTGCACTTACCCGGTTACCAAAAGCAAAATAAATAAATAAAATAAATAAAAGAGCAGGGGCTTATTGGAGTCTCTGCAAGATGTGTTCCTTAGCCAGCTTGTTAATGGACGTACTGGGGAGAGGCTACATTAGATGTGGTTCTAACAAATGGGGACAGAGTGGGGGAGGTTGATGTTGGTGAAAACTTGGGGGACAGTGACTACCAGATGGTCAGGTTTTCCATCCAGGCAGGGGCAGATTTGGGCATGTCAACTACCTGGGTACTAGACTTCAGGGGGCAAATTTCAAAAAATTGAGGGGCATCTTAAGGAGGGAGCTTGCAGGGATCCAAGGGCTGGAGGAGGTAGAGCAGCTGTGGGAAGCAATTAGCAAAGGAATTCTCAAGGCCATGGAGCAATGCATCTGGAGTATTAGCAAAAGCAAAATGGGAAGAAAGCCCCTGTGGCTTACTGCAGGGGTTAAGGAGGCTGTCAAGGAGAAGAGAAGGGCCTTTAGGGTTTACAAAAGGTCACGGGTTAAAGGAAAAGGAGGTCTATAAGGATAAGCTCAGGGAAGCAGTAAGAACAATTAAGAAGGCAAAATCTAGCACAGAGGAGAAAATAGCTAGGGAGGTGAAAAGGGGAGACAAAACATTCTATAGGTGTGTGAGCGATAAGATGAAAAACAGGCAGAGGATTCCAAGACTTAGAGGGGAGGAAGGTAAAATAGCTGTAGGAGATGAGGAAAAGGCAACCCTTCTAAATTAATACTTTGCATCCGTTTTCACTTCCGAGAAGGAAGGGAAGGGCCTGTTCTGAACAAAAAGGGGAGGGAGGGCAAGGAGGTGGATACAAATACCTTCATGGAAGTGAGAGTGTTGGAGTAGATGGGAAAAATAAAAACGGGCAAGGCTATGGGGCCTGATTAAGTACACCCAAGGGTGCTTCAGGAGCTAAGGGCGGATCTGGTGGGACCTCTGGCCAAGCTGTTTAATCTATCCCTGAAATCAGGGAGGGTACCAGGAGACTAGAAAAAGGCAGAGGTGGTACCATTATACAAGGAGGGAGAAAGGATGAGCCTGGCAGCTATCGCTTAGTCAGTCTCACCTCGGTTGTAGGCAAACTGATGGAAAGACAAAGAACCTCTGTGTGCAAACACTGAGGCAAGGGTTACCCCAAGGGGCATTTGGCTGGGAAGCCAAGTTTCAAGAAAATACAAAATCACACATGCCCCCACAATGCAAAGCATCATGGGCTGCATATGCAAATCACCACAGAATGTTATGCTGGTCCAACTTTAAGCAGAATTGCATGGTGCCGAAAGGCCTCTCACACAGTTTGCAAAGGGTGCTAACAGAAGACATAGACACGTGTTTCGTCCTACCAGGACTCATCAGTATGCCTCGTCTGTTTGACACCCCAGTGGAATGGACCAGCTACCCTTAAGGCAGTGTGCCTTGGATATATTGTGGTGAACCCATTAAAATAAAAAACTATTTGATGCAAACTGATGGAAACCTTCATAAAGGAGAGACTGGTAAGGTACCTAGAGGAGGATGGTCTAATTGATGACAATCAGCATGGATTCACAGGTGGTAGGTCTTGTCAGACCAACCTGATCAAATTCTTCAAGGGGGTTACAGATGTATACGATCGGGGGGAGTGGTGGATGTGGCCTACCTGGATTTCAGGAAGGCGTCCGACTCTGTCCCCCACAGAAAGTTGGTATGCAAATTGGGCAGTCTGGGTGTGGGACCTAAGCTTCTAAAGTGGGTGGAGGATTGGCTAGGTGGGAGGACCCAGAGACTGGTGGTCAGTGGGAAGCACTCCAAGGAACTAGCGATGATGAGCGGAGTACCACAGGGGTTGGTGTTGGGACCCATACTGTTTAATGTGTACATGGGGGACTTAACGGAGGGTCTAAATGGACAGGTGTGCTTGTTTGCAGATGACACAAAGATATATAACAGAGTGGATGCTCTGGGGGGGATGGGGAGGATACAACAGGATATAGCCAGACTGGAGCAGTGGGCAGAAAAGTGGCAATTGCAATTCAATGCAAAAAGTGCTAAATAATGCACATAGGGCAGAATAACCCAGGGGCTACCTACTGTCTTTGGGGGAGGGGCACTGCAGGTCACAGAACAAGAAAAGGACCTGGGGATTTGGATCTCAGACACATTAAAGGTTAGGAGTCAATGTGAACGGGCAGCTGGGAAAGCAACAAAAGTGCTGGCATGCATTGGGAGAGGTTTCACAAGTAGTAGGAGGGAGGTGATCATGCCACTATACAAAACATTGGTCAGACCACAGCTGGAGTATGGAGTTCAGTTCTGGAAGCCACATTTGCAGGATGACAAGGATAGACTGGAAAGGGTACAGAGAAGGGCAACCAAGATGATTCAGAGGATGCAGGGAAGACCATATGTGGAGAGGCTGGAGGAGCTTGGTCTTTATATGCTGAAGATGAGATGGAACATGAGGGACATGGTGGAAACCTTCTGCAACCCCCCTGTTACCCGGGGTTACTAGAATCCCAGTAAGACCTAGTGGTAGGCAGGGAAGGCAGCTTGTGAAACTCCAGTTAAATGGATTTCACACTGTCTCACTCTGTTCTCAGTCTCAGCTGAGACTGAAGGATGACATCACCATAGAACTATCGCAGCTGCATGAACCACATTGGAATCTGCAGATGGGAGTTAGGTTAGAATGTTGGGAGTTTTTGAACAGTGAGCAGCAGCAGTTGTGAGTGAGCAGTCTTGAAGAGAGGAACACAGCAGTCTGTGCACAGGCTCTTGGAGCCTAAGCTCTGATATAGAGCTACTTTTAGGGAAAGGTGTGTGTTTCCGCCAAAGGAGGAACACAGTAAGCTGTTCTTGAAGTGGTGGAGACCGCTGTTACTGGTCTCTGTGCCCCATCCCTGAGGGGATGGGGGTGAAATGTTTGCCTGTTATTCCAGGGGTAACCTCCTGGTTCTGGCTAGAGAAGAAGCTGCCTTATTTTTCTGAAATGTGTTGTGGCACAAGAAGCTGTCAAGATTCGCCTGTGGGGCACCTGCAACGAAAGGGTGATTTCTGCTCTTGTCAAAGGGCCTATGTTTCACCTGAACTGTGTTAAAGTGGGGATTGGACTGCTGAATTAGTGGGAGGCCTAGAGGAATAGGCTTAGCCAAAGTAAAAGTATGTTCAAATCCAGCACAAGGGAAACGTCAAGACATGTAGAGGAGATGTGCTATACATTTACCCTTTAATCTACATTGCCAAGCTTTCAAAAAGAGTTGTTTAATGTCCAGAGAAATGGCTGGGTATGGATTGTGGGAGCTGGAGGTGGGAGTCCCCCCACCTTTAGTAACCAGGTTCACCTCTACGGATTTGCTCTGTGGCTCTTTTACTTTTCCTCAGGCACTTGGCCAGTGCTGAGGGAAGTACCCAGAAGTGGGATTGAAAGGAAATTTCCCTTAAGGAGTTGAAGGCTGTAAGGTGGTTTGGTGAGCCACCAACGGAAAATGTGTCCACTGCCATATGGACAGGGATTGGGTTGCTGGCAGGGGAGCTGGGCCAGGAAAAACCCCAAATAGTGTACAAGTCAGGCTGTGTACCCAAAGCAGCGTGCAAGTCCGGGCTGTGTGCCTGGTGGGTTCAGAGCCTGAGGGCTGAAGTGTTGAAGAAGTGTTCTGTTATCCTTATCTGCATTACCAGGAATGTAGCCCCTTGGGGGTCCATCTATGCTTTGTTTGTTCAGTTTGGATGTGAATAAAAGCCACACTTTAGAATCCCATTCCTGGTATTGGACATTACAGTTATTGCTTCCTGTGTTCGGATTTACTTGGGTGCCCCTGTGCAGAGTAGCCAAACCTAGGCCCCTTGTGCCGAGTAACCTAGTCCTCCCCGAACCCAGTCCCACCAGGTACTGCTGTCAGCTTCAACAGCATACCACCTGTCATTTGCAAAAAGGTAGGGGTCCATGGGTTACAAAATGGAGGCACTGCTGGGATTTTAAATTAGGGAGGAAAGATGCTCAGGCAAGGGGCTAGCGTTTTGGTTATCTGGCAGTGGGTAGCCCAAAAAGCTGAAGCAAGTTTAACTAGTGTGTCGCTGTGTGCTGTGGTTCATATGCTGCTGTTAAAATGCCAACTGTTTACCAAGGAGCAGTAAAGCTAAAAGAGTATGCCCTTGTCCTGCATCAAATATTTACAGCGTTTTTGCCAGCTTTCTAAAGAACTGTTGGTGATAAAGAAAAGTATGGAAGACTAGGGGTAGCAACAGGAAAATTGTGCCCTGGATGTTTGAAATGCTTTTTAAAGAACTGTTGTGATAAAGAAAAGTGTGGAAGACTAGAGGCAGCAACAGGAAAATTGTGCCCTGGACATTGGAAATGCTTTTTAGTAAACTGAGAGACTTGCTGTGTTAATGGCCTTGCTAAATGGTTGAAATGGGCTCCCGCCGTGGAGTCAGTTTGAAGAAAAAAAAAAAGTGCTTTGCAGTTTAAATTTGCCTGCTCGACGATCGCCGTGGAAGAGAAGAGCACTGCTAGGGAAAGAGGGCTCATTTGCATGGCGTTGTGTGATTGGTGAGGCTGCAATCAGTCCCGCCCCCAGTCAGCTCTACAGTGACTGCCCAGCATTCGAGAGGGAGTGTGAGTGGAGTGCGTGTACTGGCTTAGTGGAGGAGCATCGCAGTGATTAAAAAGTGCTGTAAAAGTACTAAAAATAGACTTTTCTGTTTAAAATCGGGCTCAACCTGCATCTCAATAGACTGGATTCTGAGTGTGGTGATCGAAGAGACGATCGGCAGGACTGCCCACACGCTTCCTTTCTGAGGCCTCCAAGACTGGCTGCAGGCCATTTTTCCATCGCAGCAAACAGCTACTGACAACAGTGAGTACCAGCAGTAAAAATTGCTCAAAACAGTGATTTCTGCCAAAAGCCAGTTGAATATGTGAGTAGCAGTGTAGTCGCTTTGCAAATAAAGACTGTGTCAAGTTTTACCAGCAAGAGCAAGTCTGTTAAGCCATTGACTGTGAGCATAGTTATGAGTTCAGCGTCAGTTTAAAGTTTCAATGCCAGAGAGAGACTGTGAGTTGTAGCAAAATGTGCAGCACTAGTTACAGGCAATCCTGTGCTTCAAATCCTGAGGTTTTAAGGGACTGTGAGCTAAAGAAATGTTTCCAGCAAGTGAAAAGTCCATGGCAAATCATATAAATGTGCTAGGAAAAAGAACAGTGCAAGTTTGTGCAGTTTTGAGCCAAGTTATCAGTAGTGTGTGTAAATCGGATGTGCAGTGGCTTGACCCAATTTCTGAATGTTGATGCACAGGAGTGCTGCTGCCGCCTCCATTACAGGGTGGGGTAGTAATATAAACACAGCAGCAGAGGAGCCCTTTTAAAAGTAAAAGAAAGTGTTCAGTGATGTGGGACTTTCAGTAACAGTGAGCATTTGTTTGTTTTCCCTGCAGTTATGGCCTCAGGACCAGCCCGCTACCCGGATCATGCCTGGGCTGCGGTAGCATCAGAATTAAATAAGTTAAGGGACATTGAAAGGTGCTGCTATGGAGGACAACTGCCTTCTCATGTGGCGATTCCTGGATATCCAGTGCAAGTGTGTTTAATATGCTTAAATGCTGGAAGGGACGTCTTCATGGTACCTCACTGCTCGGGGTGCTTAGAGAAATATGGCTTGTTTAAAGCGCCAAAAATTAATTTGGCTCCCACATGGACAAAGGTTCAGAAATTTGTAGTTGGCAGCACTCAGCACCAGGTGGAGCCTGTTGAAGAAGGCTCCTCGAGGGAGTGTGGCACAAAGCTAGAGGGTGCAGATTTAGAGACAGAACCATATGCTGATGTTTTGGGTGCTGGATTACAGAGGGATAATTCAGACAGAACATCAGTAGACCCCTGGGGCGGGGGCCTAGCCCAAGTCTCATAGGAGAAGATGAGATGAGGGAGGCCTTTGAATGGGAGGTGTTGACCTCCGCACCCGGTGATGAGTGGATTGTCTCAGGAGTGAGGACGACTGCTCACTCCTGGGCACAAATTCTCAGTGAGGAGGAAGAAGAAGAGGGGGAATCTATGTGGCCTTGTGAAAAAGGAACGGGTACACAGCCTCAAGCTCTCGCCTCAGAAGAATGTATGGAAGAGAGTGGTGATGCCACTGCCCTGGCTGTGCAAGAAGAAGAAGTCGGGATCCATTTTTCATCTCGTTGAGAATGCATAGCTGACAGAACCAGGACTGGCCACCCCCAAGCCAGGCCAGCGGTCTCAGGTTGACCAAAGCTAGTAAAGAGGAGAGACTGGTTCGTAGGAAGGCAAATGAAATCTATAGGATGTCCTTTCCTACCTTTCCTCGGAGAGTCTGGGAGGAGATTGAGAACAGCAGAAAATCCTGGATCTGGGCTGAAGCAATTAAATGTGTGCATCCTGGTGCAAACAAGCATGTTAGAAACAGAATGTTTCATGAAAAATACACCCAGTGGAAAAGAGGCAGGACACTGTTTATGGATACTGTTCGAATAGTGGATGGAGAAGGACATGAAACCTTTCACAGTGTGAGTTATGTGCACCCAGACGGGGTAATAATTCAAGCTCCTGACCCCCTGTACTATTGGCCTCAATGCAAGGACATCCCTGCAAATGTGCCCGTGCCTACCAGATGGAAAGCAGAGCAGTGGTAGTCAATACTGCCACACCAGCCATTGCAGTGCCTTTGTTGTTCCACCAGTATGGACATCCAGGACTCAGGTGCCCCACATTCATCAGTTCTACAGTGTACTGGCCTTCCAGAATCCATCGACTGGCCCACTAGATGACTTCAGATCCAGAGAGGTCGCCAGCCCAGCTGTATCCTGATCCATCGCCTGGTAATCGGATGATGTCAGATCAGCTGTTTTCCTTTTTGTTCCTGTTCCAAGGTTCCATCTCCAGAGATGACATCAGCCCAGCAGTTTCCAGATGTGCCCTCCTGTAGTTCCCGGAAGATGTCCGCCCAGCTGTATCGGAAGAATGCTGCCAGGGAGATTCTTCGGCTGAGGAGCAGGTCGGTGTGTATTATTCCTTCTACAAGGGGCTGGTAAGTCCAAACTTTTCTATCCTTATGACATTGCACTACACACCCTACACTAGCAGACTCCAGAATGTGTGAACTGTCCTCAAAGACTCTCCCCTTCGGGACTTTGGCCTGCTAGAACTGTGCTTCACCAGGCTCCAGCCCAGGAGAGACTCTTAAATGGACTAGCCTTCTGGCACTGTGGTCACTAGATGGGACTTTTAGGGCACTCCATCCCCCAAATGTGTATTGTAAATAATGTCATTGTTTTCCACTGTTTTCTAGTATATATACTGTTTTTCTACCTTTTCTAAAAAAAATCTTTTTGGGATTCTCCAGTGTTTTGATGGTAGGGGTTTAGATAGACTGTGTATGCAGATTAGGAGTGTGTGTTGTCTTTCTTTTTCTTGCAGGTGTTCCTGAGGAAGACAGAAGAGAAGACAAGAAGAGGAGGAGGGGCTCATTGGAGTTCCTCACTAGTACTTTAGTGTGTAGAGTTTAAAGTACTGTTGCTGTTATTGTTCTTGTTACTGTAGTAACCTTTTCCTTCCACAGGTGTGGTTGCAGGGGTGGGAGGAAGTAATGTAATGTAATAGATGGTACTAGTTCTTAGTGTGTGGTTGCAGGGTGCCCAAGGTCGGGGAGGTCCCTGGTTCGTTTTTATTTTTGGGGTGTTAAGTTAGAGACAGATTTTGTCTAGAGGGCTAGAGGGGATAGACAGGCTGTGGTCCTGAATGGCCACAGGGACTGCAGTGCTGAGCTATTAGGGCTATGCTCTGGACAGTTCTACCAGAGCCACTAGGCACCCATAGTTAGTGGGTAGAGTAGAGTAGAGGCTGATATGTCAGCCACAGGCCTCTAGGCCCTTAGTGTTGCCTGCCTGTGCTAGCACATGGTAGGAGTGGGCCTGATCACCCCCCTCCGCAGGTAGCACATAGGGTGGGATGGCCTAAGCTCGGTAAATAATGACTGTGGACAGTCATTTTCCTGGCCCAGGGCAAGTATAACTCCCCTGTTACCCGGGGTTACTAGAATCCCAGTAAGACCTAGTGGTAGGCAGGGAAGGCAGCTTGTGAAACTCCAGTTAAATGGATTTCACACTGTCTCACTCTGTTCTCAGTCTCAGCTGAGACTGAGGGATGACATCACCATAGAACTATCGCAGCTGCATGAGCCACATTGGAATCTGCAGATGGAAGTTAGGTTAGAATGTTGGGAGTTTTTGAACAGTGAGCAGCAGCAGTTGTGAGTGAGCAGTCTTGAAGAGAGGAACACAGCAGTCTGTGCACAGGCTCTTGGAGCCTAAGCTCTGATATAGAGCTACTTTTAGGGAAAGGTGTGTGTTTCCGCCAAAAGAGAAACACAGTAAGCTGTTCTTGAAGTGGTGGAGACCGCTGTTGCTGGTCTCTGTGCCCCATCCCTGAGGGGATGGGGTGAAATGTTTGTCTGTTATTCCAGGGGCAACCTCCTGGTTCTGGCTAGGGAAGAAGCTGCCTTATTTTTCTGAAATGTGTTGTGGCACAAGAAGCTGTCAAGATTCGCCTGTGGGGCACCTGCAATGAAAGGGTGATTTCTGCTCTTGTCAAAGGGCCTATGTTTCACCTGAACTGTGTTAAAGTGGGGACTGGACTGTTGAATTAGTGGGAGGCCTAGAGGAATAGGCTTAGCCAAAGTAAAAGTATGTTCAAGTCCAGCACAAGGGAAAAGTCAAGACATGTAGAGGAGATGTGCTATACATTTACCCTTTAATCTACATTGCCAAGCTTTTCAGGAAGAGATGTTTAAGTATGTTCGAGTTTAGTGCAAGGGGAAAGTCATGACACGTATAGGAGATGTGTTATACATTTACCCTTTAATCTACATTGCCAAGCTTTCAAAAAAGAGTTGTTTAATGTCCAGAGAAATGGCTGAGTATGGATTGTGGGAGCTGGAGGTGGGAGACCCCCCACCTTCAGTAACCAGGTTCACCTCTACAGATTTGCCTGTGGCCCTTTTACTTTTCCTCAGGCACTTGGCCAGTGCTGAAGGCAGTACCCAGACATGGGATTGAAAGGAAATTTCCCTTAAGGAGTCGAAGGCTCTAAGGTGGTTTTGGGAGCCACCAACAGAAAATGTGTCCACTGCTATATAGACAGGGATCAGGTGACCGGCAGGGGAGCTGGGCCAGGAAAAACCCAAAATAGTGTACAAGTCAGGCTGTGTACCCAAAGCAGCATGAAAGTCTGGGCTGTGTACCTGGTGAGTTCAGAGCCTGAGGGCTGAAGTGTTGAAGAAGTGTTCTGTTACTCTTATCTGCATTACCAGGAATGTAGCCCCTTGGGGGTCTGTCTATGCTTTGTTTGTTCAGTTTGGATGTGAATAAAAGCCACACTTTAGAATCCCATTCCTGGTATTGGACATTACAGTTATTGCTTCCTTGTTCGGATTTACTTGGGTGCCCCTGTGCAGAGTAGCCAAACCTAGGCCCCCTGTACCGAGTAATCTAGTCCTCCCCAAACCCAGTCCCCACCAGGTACTGCTGTCAGCTTCAGCAGCATACCACCTGTCATTTGCAAAAAGGCAGGGGTCCAGGGGTTACTCTTCAAATACATGAAGGGAATAAATAAGGTTAAGGAAGATAGCATCTTCACACTGAGCAAAAACCACACCACCAGAGGTCATGCATTTAAGCTGAAGGGAGCAGATTTAGGGGGGACCTGAGGGGGTGTTACTTCTCAGAGAGGGTTGTACAATGATGGAACAGGTTGCGAGAGTGGGTGGTGGTGGTGAATACAGTGGAGAAGTTCAAAAGAGCATGGGATAACTATATGGGACTAGGAAGGGGAGGTGAGAGAGGGCAGCAGGGTGGGGAGTAAAAGGGCAATGGTGAGGGGCTATCTTGGGCAGACTCAATGGACCAAATGGTCCTTTTCTGCCAGTATGATTCTATGATATCTTAATTTCCTGTTTTTCCTGCTCTTAGCCATCTTTGTGAGCTGTTCATCTCTTGCATCTTTTCTTAAGTATAGGCTTAGTAGAGATTATCTTAAAGGATAAAGGTTTGGCACCTTGGGATGCCCAGGTAATCATTTTGTTTGCTTCTGTTTATTTTCTTTACTTACATTTTCATCATTTTATTTTCATTTGCCAGCTACTAGTAAAAGAATTCTATGCAGTCTTTGTATTATGAAGTCATACATTCTTTACTGTAAGAGCTGGCTGCGTATGTCAATGGAAACTGCAAATCTGGTTTTAGATTTTACAGAGAAGCAAAACTTTCTTCCTCTAAAATATTATAGATTTAATAGAAATATGTGATTGTTTTTTTCATAACATATAATCTAATCCTTTGTTTTGATTAAGAATGTGCTATTTTATTTCTTGACAAATTTTACTTGGAAAGAAGAAAAGAAAAGTCAATTACAGTTTTAAAAATTGTAAACTCATACAGATGAACCAGAAATTCAATAGTGCAAACATATAAAAGGCAAAGCATGTTGCACAAATAAGTATCTGTTTCTTTTGAAAAATGTGGAAACATGTACAGTATTTAGTTTCTCATTCAGATACATTGGGCTACCAAGTAGTAGTTGGCAGTTTCTGACATCACAATACCAGAATTCTCAAGCAGTATGAAAAGCAAAAGTGAGAACCCAATTGTTTCACAGCACAAAAATGTTTTATTATAAAAGTAGAAAGCAATTACCAACAGAAAAGGTGATGGATGCATGGAACAGCCTTCCAGAGGAGGCTGTTGGGGCAAGAACAGTTGGAGAATTCAAGAATGCATGGGACAGGCAGAAGGCAACAATAGAGGTAGGAAGGAGGAGGAGGCAGGCTGCAGATTAATAGGATCTAGAGGTTATACAGTAGGTAGAGAAATGAGCAGACTAGGTGGGCCAGGAGGTCTTTATCTGCCGACAAATTCTATGTTTCTACGTAACACATCAAAACATAATAAATAAAATTATTGGTTGTCTATTTATTAGAAGTGAACATTTGCTCTTTAGCTTATTACAAACCCTTGCCTTGCAGCTTCCCTCTCCACAGTTCCTAGCCCCCAGTTCTGGGGGAGTCCTAGTTCCCTTCTTGCTCTGTATCCTCTGTTGTTTCCCCAGCCTCATTCTGCCCCCAGTTAGTTTAAATGTCCACCAATGCAGACATCATACTTCTGCCCAGGCACGCACTTTCTCTCTCTTGCTAAGTGAACACCATCACCTTTAAAGAGCCTGCTGTTGCAGACGCTCACCAGTTTTCCCCAGAATGGTACCCCTCCTCCTAACACCATCCCTTCAACCAACCATTAAACTCTTCAGCCTCTTCCTTCCTCACTATATCCTTCCCCTTACTCAAACCCCACATTGGGAAGACCTCAGAAAAGACAAGGAAAACAAAGCATGCCTTCAATCTGTCCCCCAGCCTTCAAAAGTTGCACTTCACTGTCTCAGTAGGTTGGTTTGCCTGATTGTTGGTACTTAAGTGTTATAGCCCCAAGCCCTCCCTCTTCTACCATTCTCTCAATGCTATCCATGTCCCAGATGGCTGATGCGTGAGGAAGACATCTAACCACTATTCCCCTTTCTCCTTCCTCCCACCACCTTCTCCACTTCTCTAATCATAGAGTCTCCTACAACTAAGATTTTCTTTGCTATGTTTCTCCTGTTCTTACCACCAGGAGCACCAAGTCATCCTGTTCACTCTTCTTGACCTGCTCTGACTGCCTCTTTAAGGGGTCAGGTACCTGCTCCTCCTCCAGTGGTACAAAGTGGTTGCTGTTGGGATTTAGTGAACTTGGGTGACCTCCTTTGACTGCCACTGCCACCCCTCCCCACAACGCTCCAGCCCCCATGGCCAGTGGGTCTCTGTGGGAGTAAGGGTGCAGAGTGTGCCCGTGGCACTAGCTCATCTAGTGTTGCAGCTGTGATATCTCCTCCCTTGCTATTACCAGCTGTGCCTAGAACTCCACAAATGTCTTACATACGGAGCAATGGTCCACTCCTCAAGAGCATAACCTGGGAGATGAGCACCCAATGGTCCTGCAGCTATCTCCACACTGAACCTGTGCTCCATGCTGTCTACTGTCTCTCTTTACACAATGCCTACTTCACACCTACCTACTGTATACTGCAATAACATTCTGGTACTTACTCTGGTATTATGCGTCGACTTTATTGACTGTAACTTTTGTCTTTGTTTGTCTTCCTTGGAACTTCGTGAAAATGAAATGATGCTTCTCATGAGGCTAGCCAAGCTGGACATTTTTCAAATAAATAAAATTAATTAAAACATATTGTATAACTGTAAATAATGTATCAGATGAGGAATGCCAATAATATATGTTAAAGATGGGAAAATGGTTATGTAGTCCAATTTAGTATGTACTGTAGCATGGTGTAAACTCTGTGTGAGGAAGTAGGGTATATTTTGCTCATTGCAATATGATTGAGCAATGTGTACAGGAAGCCAGCACATTAGGGGTTAAATACTACATGAAATAACTCAGCAAGCATTTTTTCAGTGCAAAATTTGAACAAATTTAATATCATGCTGTATATATTACACATTCCAAAAACATGTTTTTATGCTACTTCTGGTTCGATAAAGCTCTTTCAACTCAACGTAAGTATAATTTGCTAAACACAACCTCTAACATAAAGCTCTGATACCACAAACCTTGTATATTACTAGAATTGACCATACAACTCCTCTTTGTACATCAGACTGGTCCAAAAACTCCATCAACTGGCTTTAAGCCAGAAGTCTTTTTATGGCAGAAAACTAGTTATTCATTATTTTAAAGTTACTGTATCATTAATCCTGACCTTCTTTCACTTTATAAAGGGCTGGCAGTAAAGTTTTTTGAAACGAACTTTGCAGGAAAGGGATATGGGAGGTAAAGTAACCCTCTCCCAACCAAGAAGCAATGTGTTTTTCAGCTCACTTTTCAAATGCATGTTCGTCTGTTGGACCAACAGATCACAACAGTCCTGACTGTGATCTTTAATTTCACATGCAAGTTAGCACTGCTTCACTATCTGCAAAAGCAGGAGCAACCAGTCAGGACAAACAAAGAATTTGCATTTTGATGCAGAATGTGATGCTTCCCTTTGTCATTGCAAACAATAACCTGGGGTGTGTGTGTGCAGGAGATGCAGTTGCAGTAGGGCCTGCACTGTCAGAGGCCTGGTGGCAGCATAGGTCAGCATTAGAGAAGCCTTTCATTGTCACAGACAAATGTGCTGCTTTTGTCTTGTACACAGCTTATCCATGTGACACTGGGGCTGTCAGCAGTAGCCACAGTAAGGAGCTGTCAGGGAGTGACCACCACTCAGTATGGCTCACATTGGATATGGGCAAGGAGGGAGTGGAATCTGGCACAAGAGTGCTGGACTTCAGGAGGGCCGACTTTGGGAGGATGGAGGAAGTGGTAAAAGGGTACCTGGCCAGAATTCAATCTAGTATGGATACTAACCAGAGATGGAGCTCATAAAGCTGGGGATAGTGGAGGCAACCAAAACTCTGCTGCAAAGCCCAGAGCAAGAAGGCTAGGGCTAAGAAACCGAGCTGGTTGAGCAAGGAGGTCATGGAAAAGGTAAGGAGGAAAGAGCTGCCTTTTGGGAAGTACAAGAAAACAGGGAGGGGGAGGATAGAGAGGAGTACTTGACAGAATCAAGGAGGTGACAAGGGCAGTAAGGGGAGCCAAAGCGACCACGGAACTCAGGCTGGCACAAGGCATTAAGAAGGGGAGAAGGACTTCTTTAAGTACATCAGGGGAGAAAAGGAGCTGTAAGGACCACATAGTAAGGATTAGAAGGAGGGTTGGGTGGAAGCAGGGTATTTATAAGGCGGAAGCACTAAATGAGTACTTCTGCTCAGTATTTACTAAAGAGAAGAGGGGGGTGACACCCAAGATGGGAAAATGGCAGACGAGGGGGAAGTGGTGACAGATGGGAAATCATGGAGGGCAGAGTTCAAGAGGGTTTGAAGGCACTGAGGGTGGACAAGGCGCCAGGCCCAGATGGCATCCACCCCAGGGTACTGAAGGAGCTGGCAGAGGTCCTTGCAGGACCTTTGGCAGACCTATTTAATGCCTCACTACATTTGGAGTGTGTACCTCAGGACTGGAGGATGGCTCATGTGGTGCCCCTCCACAAGAGTGGCCCCAAGGATGAACCGGGAAACTACAGACCAGTGAGCCTCACATCCATCGTGGGTAAGCTAATGGAGACTATCCTGAAGGAGAGGCTGGTGGCCCTCCCAGAGGCCAAAGGACTACAGGACAGCAGACAGCATGGCTTCATACGTGGCCGATCCTGCCAAACCAACCTGGTTGAGTTCTATGACTGGGTAACTAGGCAACTGGACAGGGGCCATGCAGTGGATGTCCTGTATCTGACTTCAGTAAGGCGCTTGACCCAGTGCCACATGGAAGGCTGGGAAGGAAGTTAGTAGGCACAGGGGCAGGTGCAATGCTGGTGAGATGGGTAGAAACTGGCTACAGGGAAGGCAACAGAGGGTGGTGGTGGGTGGGGAGCTGTCACACCCAAGGGCAGTGACGAGCGGTGTCCCACAGGGCTCGTGTTGGGACCAGTGTTGTTTGGGATATTCATTGCAGACATATCATGGGACATCAAGAGCAAGATCAGTCTGTTTGCTGATGATACCAAGGTTGGTGCGGTGGTGGATGACCTAGGGGATGGCAGGGTTGCAGGATGATCTGGCAAAGCTGGAAACCTGGTCAGACACCTGGCAACTGGGCTTTAATGCCAAAAAGTGCAAGGTGCTGCATTTTGGGATGAAGAACCCAAGGAGGAGTTACCAGCTAGGGGAGTGCAGCTAGCCCAGACAGAGGAGGAGAAGGATCTGGGTGTGCTCATCACAGGGTCAATGAACAACTCGGCACAATGTAGGAAGGCAGCTGCAAAGGCCAACAAAATGCTGGGTTGTATTGCAAGGGGTATATCCTCGAGGAGGGAGGAGGTGATTCTGCCACTGTATAGGTCATTAGTTAGACCACACCTGGAGTACTGCGTGCAGTACTGGCGTCCGTATCTGAAGAGGGACATTAAGTTACTGGAGGGAGTGCAGCGCAGGGCGACAAAGATGATCAAGGGTCTGGGGGACTTATCATACGAGAGGAAGTTGAAGGAGTTGAACATGTACTCACTGGAGGAGAGGAGAGACAGGTGGGACATGACTGAAACCTTTAAATACATGAAAGGAATAAACAAGACAGGTACAGAGGGGCTGTTCAAAGTAGGGAGGGAGGGCACCAGGGGCATGATATAGAGACTGGAGCGAGGAAGGTTCAGGAGGAGATGAGGAGACACTTTTTTACAGAGAGGGTGGTGGCTGGGTGGAATGCGTTACCTGCAGAAGTGGTATGCAGTAGAACAGTGGACTGCTTCAAACAAGGATGGGACAGGACAAGGGGGAGGGTTAATGAAGGGGAAGGGTGGAAGGGAAGGGCAGCTGCAGAATAAGGGGTGCTAGCTGCACATTTGAGCAGACTTGATAGACCTCTAGACCTTTATCTGCTGGCAAATTTCATATGTTCTTATGTTCATATGTTCGTATGATCTGTGCTGCAGATTCCAACTCCAGTGTCATGGAATGGGGGAGCATACAGAACAAAGAAACAATAGAGGCCATAACTCAAAACATCTGATCATGACACCAGTGTACTTATGAATAGCAGGGACAAATTCCATCTTTCAGTTCTTTGATCATGCTGCCAGCAAGGGGGAAGAGGAGAAACAAGACAAACTGCAGATGCTTAGCAGGATCACTACAAAAGAACCTGCACTATACATATTTCATATGTGCTAATGGTTATTTTAAACTTATTAGTGGGTAGATTGGACCTCAAAAATTAATTTGCAGAGGGTGGGGGGCTTACAGTCATTGGCACATCCCTGATTACAATACAAATCCCTCTTTCAGTGTGCTTGATCTCTCTTTACCACAAATAGTAGTTAAAGTTGAAATCCTGTCTTTTGTTTGGTGCATTGCTCACAGACCTGGTTCTGCAGCAAGCTGTAGCATTAGCTTTTCTCTCCATCCAGCCAGTACTTTACTCTGTACTGTAAATGTATGTATACTATACTTGGTGTTTGTTACACTTTACCCTGTACGCGGATGACATGGTTTTGGTAGTGTTCACGGACAGTCGAACCTCATTGGAACAAAATCTCCAAGAGGACTTGTCCAAAATGGAAACTTGGTTTGCTGACTCTGGCTCACTATTAAATAACAAGAAAATACAAGGTGTGATATTTTCATCAGGATCAGGTAAACAATTGGACAATAAACTGAATATTAAATTTAATAATGGACAGCAAGTGGAAGTAACAACATGTTACAAATACCTAGGTGTTTTAGTGGATAGTAAGTTATCCTACAAGGAACATACTGAAAATATGATAAAGAAAATAAATCAAAGACATGGGGCATTAAGAAGAATCTCCAATTGCTTTACCAGGAACACTAGATGGAAATTAATTCAACAATTAATAATGCCGGCATTATAATATGGAAGTATGGTATATAATAATGCAAGTAAAATATTACTAAAAGAGTAGACCAGACCTATTATAGCCTCATGAGATTTGGCAGTTCCAGTAAGTTCAGTACTCACCACTGTAACATTTACAAGGACTTGGATTGGCTTTGGGCCAGAAGAAAAAAGAAATTACAGTTGGTTGTCGTGGTGTTTTAAACTAATTAAATAAAAATTGACTATCCCTTAAGACGCTTGGTGACATCTTTGTCTTTGTCTTTTTTGTCTTTGTCTTTTGCGGTGTCAGTGGCTCAGTAGGTAGCACACTCGCCTCTGAGGCTCAGAGTGCTGTGGATTCAGTTCCCACATCTGGCACTTGGGTTAATATCCCAGTACTGACACTGTAGTGCTGCATGAGAGGGGTGCTGCACTTCTGAGGTGTCATCTTTTGGATGAGACATTAAACCGAGGTCCCATCTGCCTGGATTGGTGATAGTTCAGGTGGATTTTAAAGATCCTATGGCATTATCGAAAAGAGTAGGGGAAATGTTTTATTAGAGCTTGAAAGCAAAATATATACATAACAATGTTGCAGCACACATAATCATAATGCAAAAAAAAAGTAAACATAAAGAAGCATTTCATCATACATGCAATACAAATATACATTAACAAAAACACAATAATAAATGCTGAAAAACACTCTTCCCCCCACTAGAAGAGTAGGGGAATTTTAATATAAACTGCAAAGCAACATAAATATAAAGTTGGGTTACCATATACAAATTATAGTGTGAACATTAGAAAACATAGTATATCATACGATAGTTGTAATTCAAGAATGGAAAATCTATTGAGGAAAAACTAGCACACAAAAAAAAAACAAAATCAGAAAAAAATTGGTGACATATTTTGAGCATAGCTGTCCAGCTTAAAATAAATGTAACAGAACCCAATCTGAAAACTTAAATCCTAAATCCCCCCCCCCGAAAGGTAGAGAAGTTGTATTATACAACATATAAAAACCACACATAAAATGAGAGATGCAGCAAACTAAAAACCAGAAAGGAAAGGAAAGAAAAGAAAACAACTACAGTGTTACATCATACATTAAACCTATACAAAAAAGAGAAATACTATAAACACACCCTAACCCCTTCCCCGGGAAAAGAGTAGGGGAAAAAACCTAGCAGTCTGTACCTCAAAGTATACTCACACATAAGCAGTGAACATTATACAAGCACAGAGAGAGAAAAAAAAGTAAATGAAAATCAAAAAATCGGGGGGGCTTTAACCCGTGTCCAACCAGGACATACTGTATGTCTCCACCATAATCTGTAAAGAACTGAAGATGCTGAATCATACTCAAAAGAACGCCATCTGAGGACTTCCCGATGAACCGTAGAAAAAACATGTTTACAAGGCCGCAGGGTCAGTGCACAACGAGCCTGCCAAAGCTGGAATTTAACATATCCAATAAAGAGCAGCAATGTACAGGAGTCAAACTTTGCCCATGAACCAGGGAAAATGCCTCTGACCCAGATTTCTGGGTCTACAGCTCGAAATGGGCTGAAAGGCCAAGGTGCATGAAAGATAACCCAAAAATCAACTGCAAAGGGGCAATCCAAAAACAAATGATGCATGGTTTCAAAAACCCCTGAGCAAGTAGAATCTCTTGGACAGGTACGGTCTGCAAGACCTTTATGCTTCATATTCCTTTTAACCCCCAACTTCAGATGTGTACAAAGCCAGAGGAAATCCCACATATAAGCTGGGATCCGAGGACTGCGGAGAAACTGGGCAAATGAGTCCTTGACCAAAGGCGGATGCTCCACAAACCAAGGATCCACAGTGGAATGTGTATCCGTCAGCCAATTATAAACCAGTTTCCAAGTCCCAGTAGTAAGATGTCTATAAGACAGTTTCCAAACTTTAATCTTTCCAGGCACATCATTCCAATAAACAGCCAACATAGAAACTTTAACTTGTTTAAAGAGAAAGTCTGAAGAGCCCCATGTCAACAGTAGAGGGCCAGTCTCATCCAATACCCACGGACTCCACAAGGTAGAAGCTTTGTGAAGGAGAGGGACAATGTTATGAAAAAAAAAGGTAACATAAAAGAAAACCACTGGGTTAATCATTCCTAACCTGCCTTGTGTTAGGGGTAAATAAGCAATGCCCCTTTTAATTGGATTTAATCTACTCCCCCATATGTACTGAAAAAAACACTATAAAAGATAGTTTCCAGAGCTCGTGAAGGAGGAAAAAACACAGAAAGAAATAAAAAAAAAAATCAGCAACAAATGGGATTTAATCATATAAATCCTCTTGCGTTTAGACATACGCCATTTGTTCCAATTAGTAACCATCAGTTGAGCAGACCGAAGTTTGAATTCCCAATTATAAAATTGCGGGTCTGGACCACCAAAATAAATGCCCAGGAGTTTAGTATAACCTAGCACCACTGGAAACTGCCAGATAGGGGACCATACAGAACCATTACAACCAAGCGGTAGAATACAGCACTTGCCTTGATTCAAAACAGAGCCGGTTACAGTTGAAAAAACCCGTAACTCCTCCTGGGCCAAACATGCCGAGGCTTGATCAGCCAGAACCAAACAAAGATCATCTGCATAAGCAATTGATTTGATCGGTATGTAAGAACTACCTACTGAAAGGCCTATAATGTCGTCAGTCCTATAGAATCTATGGAGCAGGGGGTCCAGGGATAATAAATACAAAAAGGGACTGAGGGGGCAGCCCTGACGCACTCCTCTACCAACTGGGATGTTAGCCCCCACCCAACCATTCATGGTAGGCAGAAGACTAATATTATTATAACAAGTCTTCAACCAAGAAATAAACATGCCAGGAAACCCATAACCCTGCAAAACTTCCCACAAATAATCATATTCCACCTGATCAAAGGCCTTGGACTGATCTAGGCTCACTAGATGCTCCAGTAACTCCTGGGTACCACCCTTATAAAGGATTTTCCGAAGAAGAATCAAGGCATCTTGTGTCTTCCTAGGGGGTACCCCACTAAATTGTGTGGGATGAACAATAGAGTCCAACACTCCTATCATCCTATTTCCCAGGACCTTCATCAGTATTTTACTATCAATATTGAGGAGAGTTATCGGTCGCCAATTACTCAAATCCCCTCGATCTCCATCCTTGAACAAAAGTATCAATACCCCTTCATACATGCTAACTGGCAAAGTAACAGAGCTCAATGCTCTGTTCAAGATGGCCACCAATTCATCCCCCAACATATCCCAAATAGTTTTATAAATGGCGTGAGGGAGCCCATCAGAACCAGGAAAGGTGCCAGTAGGAAGAGACCAAATGACCTGTCTCACCTCAGCAGGTGAAACAGGATCAATCAATATCTTACCTAGATACTCAGCAAGGCCAGGAAGGGAGCACTTGTGCAACCATCGTCTCATTACGTCTGTCGGTAGAGACTCACTGGTAAATGCAGCCATGAAAAAACGCCGAATCTCAGCCAAAAGGCAGAATTTTCAGTCACAGTGGTACCACTCGCAGCATGCAAAGAGAGCATAGTACGTTGCTCTCAGAACTGGGCACGGGTATCAAAGGCATCCGTATCATGTTTTTTACCAAATAGCTGATAATGCTGTTGCTTCACTACTTCCCCACATCATATCCTGCTGTAGGCTAGCCACCCTATCTTTGACAGCCTTAAGGGCACTTAGACAAACCACACCCCCTTCATAATGCTGGGTGGTTAAGGACTGCAATTTAGACAGTAAACAATGTAGTGTGTCACGTTTAAATGTTCCATTAAGCTGTCCCACAGACTGAAAGTAAGAGCAGAACTCTTTCTTTGAGTCCTCCCACCAGTCATTTGTATCCTCATATAGAAAGAAAACCGACTTCCTAGCTGCCATAACATGGCCAAAACCTTCCTGAATAAGTGGAATATCCAGCAAGAACATATTAAATTTCCAAATTCCTGGGCCACGTCTCTGCTCCGGGTGGCTACCAACCAAAAGAATCAACATTTGATGGTCAGAAGTGGCCACATCTACTACCTTAGCATCCTGTATTTGAAGGGAGGCAGAAACAAAAAAATAATCCACCCTTGAACAAGGTCCACAAGAATAGGTATGTGGGGCCACTTGAAAATGTGAATTGAAAACATCCATCAAACCCACATTGGCAATAACTTCCCTTTTAACAGGAGACATCACAATATTGATTCTTGGCCATAAGACCCAGGCCAGGCTGTGAGAGAGCACAATTAAAATCACCCCTAAAATCACATTCATGGTAGTAAAGAGAAAGGGTTGAAGAGCTTGGAAAAGCTGAACCCTGTCATGCTTTAGTTGAGGAGCATGCACATTCACAAGTCAGAAAGGCAGGCCCTTCCACAAAATATCCAACAACAAAGCCCATCCGTCTATGATCTCTAATTATCTAAGTACTTTAATTTGTGAGAAAAAACAAATCCCCATGCCAGAACAAGGTGCTATACCTTGAGACCAGGAGCTAGTACCCCATATCAAGCCAGCAGAGGCTGCCTCCAGAAGTACTGGAGAGTGAAGGTGAACATCCTGAAGAAACAGACAGTCTAAGTCAGATTTAAAAAAAAAGACCATAGGTTGCCAATCTCTTAAATTCAGACTGAATACTGTTAACGTTCAAGGATGCCAGCCTAAAGTGATACCAAGGGAAAGCCATAAAGAAAAAAGGGAGAAATCATCATTTACTTTACTCGAGGCTTGGGTAACCCTGACACTGGATATAGGTGCTGGACTACAAACAGCCAACCCCTGTGTCAGAAGAAGGGCCCGCCTGGTGCTGGCTGACTGAAGGGGCAGAAACATCTCCTTCCATATCAGAGGTAACATCCTTGAGGACATCATATGGATTCGTCTCCTCTAAAGGAGCCACCTGTGACTTCGGAAATTTGGGCTTAGAACCCCGTCCTCTCTTGCTGCATACCACAGAAAACTCATGGGCAGGAGGTGGTTGAGCAAGCGGGGGAGGGGCTGCAAATCCACCCATAAGGCAGCCGAAACTGTCTCAGGAACCGGGGTCAAATCCAACAACATGGGGGGGGGCCCTTGATCCGGTGCCTCCGGAACTCTCCTGGTGGATGATGGTTTAGGATCAGAAACACTGAGAGGCCGGTAGCTTTCCTAATATAATAATCCTGTACCCCAAAATCAGCGTTCTCAGTGTTTTTAGCAGCCCAAGGAAAGTCAGTGAAAATATGACCCAGATCGTCACATAGATTGCACTTAGGTTCCTGGAAACAGTGAGCACTGACATGTCCCATGTCCCTGCAATGAGTACAATAAAGCACTTCACAAGCAGTACTGATATGTCTGCGAGAGCCACATTTAAAACACATCCTGGGCTGACCAGGGTAAAACAAAAACCCCTTATCTCGGCCTACGAAGAAACAATTAGGTAAGTGCACAATATCTTGATCAGACTGCTGCAATTTAACCTTGAATTTCCATCCCCATTCCAAAATCCCTCATCATCCAATATTGGAGCTGGATTACCCTGACTAGTGTACCGCTTCTCTAACCAATAAACAATGTCAGTGATATTCACCCCTTTATTATGGAAAAGGATGTTGAATACTCTGAAGGGCTGCTTAGTCAAGGGAATTACAACAAAGTCCACCCAAAGAGGGTTTGTTTTCAGGGCAGTATATCTGCACCAAAACCATTCCAACAATGCAGGGGTCCAAAAACTAACATCGAAAGTACACTCCCCCTGAGCATGGATAAGAGCATAAACTTCCAATGGGGAGAAACCTAAGGACTGCTTCAGCAGAATTTTGCCCACATGAAAGCGATCAGGGACTGAATCCCGATGTCCAATATACTGAAAAATGAATGGCAATCCATCTCTTAGCTAGCTTTACAGGCTTGTGGAAGTGGCTTGCATAGTTCAGGGGATCAGGGCCAGCAGAAGTTTCAGCTCCGGGAGAGGATGTTTCCGAAGATACCACAGGCTGCGGTCCAGACTCTCCACTATCCTTACTGGCACTCCCAGAATCCCCAGAAGATAGTAAGTTACCTGAATGGCCTGGCTCCCCACCGGAATCCACCAGAAGTGAAGCTGAATGTGATGTAGGAACTCCCGGCTGAACCGTGCTTGAGCCAGGGATCGGAATCTGTGGATCGGGTTGCCATACTCCAGGGGTTGAAGATATCCAGCCAGCCGAGGTAAGCGTACGCTCAGGCGACCATGCTATTTCATCCCCTTCACTCCAGTCCCGACGTGGGGTCCTATCTTCCTGCCCAGGAAGTGCATTTGGGCTGCCTGTAGCTGCCAGTATTTTCGCAACCCTCCATTGCTGGAGAAACATCTGAACGTTTTTGTTTTCGGTCTTCCTCCTTCTGAGAAGCAGCGATATCCAATTGAGCATTAATGTTCAGTAATTCTGCCTCCAGGCACAACTTTTTTTGTGCCAAACTTGGAGCATCCACTGGATCGGGATCAGAACTGCTACTGCGGGCGATATGCTGGCTACCCAGAGGGTGCATCCCAACCACCGTTTCAGTGGTTCCAGATTCCCCAGACTGCAGCGTATCCACATCCATAGCCACCATCGGGACTTCCACCAACCTCTCTCCATCAGCGTTGGCCATCGAATGACACTCCACGTAGCCACAGAGCCCCCTACTGACAAGAGAAAGGGTAGTTTTATTGAAAAGAACATTGAAAAAAAGAATATTGTGAAAACACGATTTGTGAAAATATCTTGTACAAAAAAAAAATACATAAGAAAAGACAAAACACCAAAAGCTACATACAGGGGGAAAAAAGACAAATGTAAATCTTTTAAACATTTTTAAAGATTATAACAAAATCCCTTCTCCTCTCTCCCCTTCACCTCTCATTTTTACCTTAACCTATTCCCCATATAAACAAATAGATAAATAAATACATAAACTCATTACTTAAATTTGGTAAAAAATGAAAAACCTTTCCACCATCTTTGAACTTGTTGAGGTGTTGGATATGTTATATCCTTCTCATAAACATGCCACATAATTTCACTTATTAGAATCTTAACAGTCTCATAAGACATTTTGTTTTGACGTAGTACCAACTGCATCTTGCCTGCTATAAATAAAATTGTAACGATACAAAAATATGGCAAGAGTATCTAGATGAAACCTAGAGCTCAAAAAGGCATAACGGTGTAATACACAGACTTCATAAGACATTGTTTTGAGCCAGGAATAATTCCATACAGTAGCTAAATAACCCCATAGAGTTTTTGAATAGGAACAGGAAAGTAAATAATGCTCCATGGTTTCTTCTAAATTTAGTACAATCCGGGTAAGGACAGTTGTTTTCTTCCATGGCCTTATGCTTAGCATTCTCCCTCACCTGTGTTCTACCGTAAATGGAAAGCCATAGATGTTCCCACATCTGGGGTGGGATTCTGGGGTTAACCAGTTGAGCTAAAACATACTTATTGTTTTCTGGAGTGCAATGCTTGAAGCTTGGTTCATTAGGATATATTTTATCAAGTACTATTTGGTAAAGCTTGCGGCCAAACTGAGACAAAATATCCAATTTTGTGAGATTCCATTTACATAATTTTGTAGCATGGATTTGAAAAATCTGGTACATGCAAAAGGTCCCTAATCTGGGGCCACCACCCCCATGCCCTAAAGTACCTATCCAAAATTAGCCTACACCATACCCTATGTAATGGGGTCATGGGCCCTAGCCACATTTAACTATTGGTTTAAACGGTTTCCATAACATCTGGAAAAAAATACTATTCAGTCTAGTCTCTAATGACTTTGGCAGTGGATGCAACATTACCACATAAAGCAAAATTGGAACTAAGAATTTTTTTATCAGTTGAATGTGTTTCAATTAAGATATACTCCATGATTTCCATTTTTGTACTTTAAATTCCACCTTTTTCAAGGATTGATCCCAATTAAACAAGGCAATGTTTTGGGGTCCAAATGTAATACCCAGAATTTTCAGAGGTTCAGAGGATATGTGAAGACCCTCTAAACTCTGAGCATCCAGGTATCCCACTCCTATTTATAGACCATGACTTTTTGTTATGTTCATTTTTGAATTGGACACTATAGTAAAATCAGACATGATTTTTAAAAAAATTCAGGAATTGAGAAATATCTGAAATAAACAGGCATAAATCACCTGGAAAGGCTTGGGCATTAATAGCTGACTATATGCCAGTACCTTGAATGCCTCTCCATTTAGGATTATCAGTTATTAATCTCAAAAGGGATCTAGGAAAACGATAAAGCAGAGGACTCAGGACAACCCTGTTGTACCCTAGCTGGGTCTTAAAACCTAAATTCACTGGTCTTCGATAACTGGATATACATTTGTTGAAGTATAAATTAATTTGATAAACTTAAATAATCCGTAATCCCATAATACTGTAAAACTGAAAATAAATATGCATGAAATAACCTGTCAAATGCTTTTCTTGATCTATTGTTATAATTGTGTCATGTTGACCTGAGAGTGATAGATGTTCAATAACATCCTTACAACCATTAGTGCTGATTGCATTTTATGGGAAGGTAAACTGCAATGTTGAACAGGGGAAATAACATGTTCAGCAAATTGTTTTAACCTATTATTTAAAATATGTGTTCAAACTGTGTAATCTGAATTAAGTATGGTTATGGGTCTCCAGTTAGAAATTCTCTGTCTATTACCTGATTTGTAAAGATACATTAGTAGCCCATCTGAAAAAGGAGAGGAAATATTATTTGTTTGAAAAAAAATAACCAAATACAACCTCTAAACATTCAGATAGTTCATCCATAAAACCTTTATAGAATTCAATGGGCAACCCACCTAACCCTGGAGATTTTCCTGGTATCATTTTTTGAATGGCCAGTTTAATTTCTTGAGAAGTAATACTAGTTCCATTTTTTAATAATTCAGAAGGGACAGGAGGAGCTTGAATTTGACTTAAATAAGCCTCGATGTCCTGAACTGTAGGACTTCATCACGTGACAGTGTTGCCCAACAATTTTTAATAATTAGAAATAAATCCTTTTCTGAACTCTGCAACACCCCCTGAGGGTCATAAAGTGGATCCATCTCAGTATTATCCCTAATGGCTCTACATGCTTGATAAGGATCCCTTGCTGGGAATTTTTTTATCTCATTTTGAAATAGCACTTTCAGAGTGTTTGCTCGATCATATTGATAGGATAACATTTTTAATTTTATCTTTTTTATTTGATCTGAGTAATTGAATCTGGAAGTATTTGACCAAGTAAACAACTTATATAACTGTTGACATAAAGAGAGATATTTAAAGAATTTACTATTCTCTTTGTAGTTCCCGTATTTTTTTAACCAATTTTGAAAATCTTGTTTTGTATCCAGCCACCACTGTCCAATACCTGTGATACTTAGCCCGGCAAGAGACTACACTGTTGGCTTCACAGATAATCACAACCATAACCACCCCCTTCAGCTTCCTCACAATTACGTTCAAGCAAGTGGAGGACCTCCTCCTTTCTCTGGATACAAAAAAGAGTGCGGGTGCAGATAATATTGAACCTTATTTCCTAAAACTTGGCCATACCTATCTGACCGCCCCCATTACACACTTATTCAACACCTCTCTGATTCAAGGTGAGCTACCTGTCTTGTGGAAAACTGCCCACATCCTACCTTTATTCAAGACTGGGGATCCAAGTGATCTGAACAATTACCGGCCTATTTCTATACTATCTGTCCTCTGGCCGGCCGTGGTGGTGAGAGGAGGCTGAGCTGGTCACCAGCCTGTTCAGTAAGTATTCCTGGGCTAAGCAGGCATCACTGCTGGGTGGGGGGACCACCAGACTACCAGGGACAGTGTTTATCTTAAGCAAACCGGTCGGGTTTCATGCAGGGGGTGGGGACCACTAGACTACCAGAGAAAGTGATGTAATGTTTTGCAAACCAGGTCGGATTTGTGTGGGGGCACTAGACTACCAGGGAAAGTGATGTTATTTTTATTCAAACCGGTCGGATTCATGCAGGGGGTGGGGACCACTAGACTACCAGGAAAAGTGATGTTATTTTTATTCAAACCGGTCGATTCATGCAAGGGGTGGGGGACCACTAAATTACCAGGGAAAGTGATGTTATTTTTATTCATACCGGGTCGGGATTCCTGCAGAGGGGTGGGGACCACTAGACTACCAAGGACATTATCTTTACATTTGAATGTGAATGGGTCAGACTGCACAACTGTGCCTGGCAGCACAGTTCCTGCTGCTTCCAGCCTGTACTTCTATTCCGACCAACAGGGGATGCTGTGTGTATGCCTTGGCCTGCAGCATCCAGCCTGTACTTCCATTCCGACCAATAGGGAGCTTTGTGCTCCATGCAGTAGTATTGGGCAAACTGTTTGGTAATGTGCTACGCAGCATCTTAATGAGATGCAAATGTACCTGTTTGCCCACAGATTGCCTAAGTAGGCTCATTTGCATGGGAGCTTTGAATATAGCTACTGCTTTGCCCCGGCTAATGTGTTAGCACTGTGCAATCAGGTTAGCCCCAGGCAAACCTCACTTCAGCATAGCACAGTTCTGCAGTGTGTGGCTTACATTGTTGTTTGCAGTCATACCTCTCAACTGTCCCTGATTTTACCTCAAAAACTTACTCTGTCCCTCCTAAACATTGTGTTTCTGTGGCCAAACAGTGGGGGCTGTAAGCATCAAATAATGTCAAACATTAATGTTACTGACGTGTTCTTCCTTAGAAAATGCATTTTACACTATACTACTTATCCTACCAGCTTCCTGAGTGGATATCACCAATTTTAGGATGTGTCCCTGATTTTAAACCTTTGTCCTTGATGTTTTAAGCTTTGTCCCTGATTGATGAGGCAGGGGTTGAGAGGTGCATTAGTAGTAGCTGTGAAATATCTCTGTGCAATCACACACAATGTTCTCCACCTGCAACACTGGCTTGCTACAGAGTCTAATGAGCTGCAGTTGTAGTTTGCACTTCCCTGTTGCTATATTCAGTGCTGTCTTATTCCTGGGCTGTTTTGCCCTACACTCTCAGACCAGTTTGCCCAGCTTCCTTAGACTGCCATATTCAGCAGGATTAGCACCGGTTATTTTCTTTTGACTATAGCTTGCTTTGTGCCCGGCTAAGTTTGCCCATCGGGCAGTGCTAATTTAGCCTCGGGCAAAGTTTTGAATATCTGGCCCTATGTTGGGCTCCAACCCATCTGTTTAAATTGCACTATTGCCATTTAAAACTAAAACAATTACCACGCTTATACATTGCTAGTTGCAACACCTCATTATATTGTGTTTTGCTACCTCATATTTTATTTAAATATTTCTGACCTATAATCCATATACAGAATCAGATAACTCCATAACTGGAGGAACAAATAGGGTGCAACAACAGCAAATCTCTTGAGCTATCTATTTGTTATGAGGGTTAAACAGAAAACTATGTAAGGCTCAATCCATCTGTGTAATATATAATGGTCAACAAAGTTACCAATAACTTGTTTTGTTTTATTTCCTCAAATACAACCCCATTTTATAAATCATGAATCCTTTGCAGTTACAATACACAATAAGCATTTGTCAATGCCGAATGTTTGCTTGCTGGCATTGGCAGTGGTAGTATAGAGTTACAGAGCTGCGTAATAGGAATGGCAGTGAAGTATTGAACTAAAGCCAACCCCACCACCACCCTGCAAGAGTGACAGGCATTGGGGTGTGCGTTTGGGTCATCAGGCATAACGGCCGCACGCCATTTCACCACACCCCACCTGCAGACACTGACAAGTGCCACGGTGTTCCTTGTGGTCTTTGGCCCTTATCGCACTCCCATTTCATTAGGAAATATGGTGAGATGGGTGCGATATGAGAATGGGGTGAACTTTGGGGCAAAGAGTCCAAGGCATACCTCGATGCCTCTCAGTGACTGCAGGGTGTGGAATGGTATGAGCATCACAGGCAAGAATCCCAAGGCACACCCCTGATTCCTGTCATTCTCTATAGGGTTGGGCGTTATAGTTGAAAACCCTAATACCTCAGGCATTCGTTGGTATTTTCACTCCAAATTTTCAACATGTTTTTTCAGGACCCCACCTCATGAACAAGGGGAATATCAGTTTGTTAGCCGAAAGCTGCTTATGCACAGTGACTATGGCATTTAGCACCACAGGTGCAAAAATATTCGAACAGGATGTAAAAATTACAGCTGTACTCTTTCATGGGAGGTGTAAAAATGGCTATGTTGCAAATGTGTAGTAAAATATTAAAAAATGGTGAAGTCACGAGCGACATAGAAACTGTGCAACGACAACCGTAATATAGTTAGGTTGGGGATTTCTACAGCAGATTGTCAACTCAGGCATTTTAGTGCCTCCGATCATGAACAGTGTCACTGTGATTTTCTTTATCTGTGCCGAACAATGATTTCCACAGTGACCACGCATCTCTGCACTGAAAGTGTGAAACACACTCGCCATGTTGTGAAAATGGCAGCTGTACTGTTCATAAGGAAGTGGAAAATGCCACTGGTGAAAATCTGGACTGAAAATATTACAAAGTCATGAACTAACGAGGGTGCGTGGAAACTGTGCAATGCTCACTGTAACACAGTCATTTCATGGACTTTGTCACCAAATTTTCAGCATAGCCATTTTAAGACCTCTGCTCACGAACAGTATAATTGTGATTTTCTTAATCTGTCCTAAACATTGCTTTCGCACACCAACAGCACCATTGTGCGCACATGTGCAAAACACATTTTGGGCGATATATGAAAATTGCAGCTGTACTGTTCATAAGGAAGTTTAATAAATGGACATTTTGAAAATCTGGAGTGAAAATCTTAAATTTGCAAACTTACGAAGCATGCATAGTAACTGTGCAACGACGCCGTAAAAGTCATTTTTAGGAATTTTTCACCAAATTTTCAACATAGCCATTTTAAGACGCCTGCTCATGAACAGTGTCACTGTGATTTTCTTAATTTGTCCTGCACATTGATTTCAAGACAATCGACGCGCCATTGTGCGCTATGGCTGGAAACATCGCTTAGGTGAGATGTGAAAATGACAGCTGTACTACTCGTAAGAAGGTGTGGTACAATGGCAATGTTGAAAATCTGGAGTGAAAATATTGAAAATTTGCAAACTAATGAGCGCGTGGAACTGTACAACGATGCGCCAGTAAAACAGTCATTTTTTGGAATTTTTTCACCAAATTTTCAACATAGCCATTTTAACACCTCACCTCATGAACAGTGTCACTGTGATTTTCTTAATTTGTCCCATACATTGATCTCCGATACCAACTGCGCCCATTGTGCGCTACATGGGCGGAAACACGCTTTGGGTGAGATGTGAAAATGGCAGCTGTACTACTCATAAGAAGGTGTGGTAAAATGGCAATTTGACAATCTGGAGTGATAATATTGAAAATTGCGACCTTACGAGCGCATGAGGAACTGGCGCAATGCACGCCGTAAAACAGTCATTTTAGGACTTTTTCACCAAATTTTCAACATAGCCATTTTAAGATGCCTGCTCATGAACCATGTCACTGTGATTTTCTTAATTTGTTCTGTACATTGATTTTGCACACCGACTGTGCCATTGTGCGCTACATGGGCAGAAACATGTTTTGGGTGAGATGTGAAAATGACAGCTGTAATACCTATATAAGGTGTGGTAAAATGGCAATGTTGAAAATCTGGAGTGGAAATATTGAAAATTCGCGAACTTACTTAACCCGCGAGGAACTGCGTAATGACGCCAGAAATGATATTTTGAGTTTTACACCACCATTAACGTGTTTTTGAGACCCTTCATGATTGATGTCACCGCGGCATTGTTCAGGCCCGGGGGTGAGTTCAAAGTCACTGCGCAGTCACCGCGCCGAAATCACCCTTTCGGCCCGAATAACGCCATGATAGTGACATCATTCATGAGAAAGGGTCCCAAAACCCCATGTTGAAAATTTGTGCAAAATTCCCAAAATGCCTGAGATATGCAATAAAGTTGAACCCCTTCTATTTATCCATTATACAGCTTACCGGCATTTCTCAGTTCGTGGTCGCTTTGAAGAGTGCAGGCTGTTCCCGGTCCACCAAGACCATTGCGCTGAGCTCTGGAGGTAAGTATGGGGTGAGGGGGTGGGAGGCTGGGTGCGCAGTGGGTGGGTGCGGGTTGTGGAGGGGGTCGGGAGAGCCATGCTGACAGTTTTCGCTTTCAGGTAAAATAAAAAAAGACGACGGGATCGTCTTGCCACGCTGGGGTGGGCTCCCAGCGTGGCACAAGGATGTTGGGGCCTTCCAGCCCGACGGGGATTGGGCACCCCGCTGGCTCTCGAATTGCTTGCCACGCTGGGGTGGGCTCCCAGCGTGGCACTTAGCATGGGGGGACAGTGCAGCCGACAGGGGATTGGGCACCCCTGGCCGGGTTATATGATTAGTTGCCACGCTGGGGTGGGCACCCAGCGTGACATTTTGAAGCCTTTGGGGAAGGCGGGGAACGCAGCAGCCGACGGGATTGGGCACCTGTCGGCTATACAGTGCGCAGGCGGCAGGCGCCGTGCATGCCTGCAGCCGCCTGTGGGGAGCTGTGCGGAGCAGCCTTATCTTATCGCTGCTCACTCACAAGCGTAGCTCCCTTTTCAACTGTATGCCACTGCATTTTGGAGCTTGTCATAGACAGCTCCAAAATGCATTAGCTACAGGCTGCCGCCACCAACACACTGACTGAATTGGAGGAGGAGGTGACACACCTCCCAAATCTCCGATGATGGCACTATGTTTCTTGCACATGCGCAAGCAAACATAAAAATGAGCTACCATTACAGGCACTGCACTTACTGTGTTGAGGATGGTTGCTTTACAAAATTAATATGCAATATCCACAAAACATGTTTTATATTTATTAACCTTTGTGCCTTAAACCAAAATAAAAGGTCACCATCACGTGTCATGTTGCACCCTCAGTCACAAAATAACTGGACATATATGAAACATTTTCCTAAAAACATTCTCGATTTATCAGAACTCATTTTATATGTTAGCTATTTCACCCCAACTTCATGGTATAAATTATTTCTTCCTAAATTTCTTTAAAATTGATGCTATATCAATGGCATCATTTAAACCCTGTCCATATCTGCTCCCTAGTTCATAAATCCAAAACGTTCTTGTCTGCCAATCATTTGTTCGATGTCCCCCTCTCAAACCAAGTTTAACCACTTCTATGCCAACAAAGTTAATATTGTGGTTCACTCTACTATTATCTTTTATGTGCTGGACTATGGCATAAGTCATGGCATTTTAGCTAGGGCATGCACATGCTCTCCTACCCTTATTTTAAGACTTCTTATTGTCTGTCCCACATAATAACTCCCACAACTGCATTAAAGTAAATAGACTACACATTTGGTGTCACGGTTAATAAAGTCCTTAGTTTGTACATACTGTCCTGTCGTGGATTAACAAATCCCTGACATGTGTGCATGTATTTACATTAAATGCACCTCCACATCTATGTGTGCCCTCGGGGGTGTCAGACTAAATTGCTTCATGAAAGTTCTGGACTTGGAACTGAGTTAGTTACCAGTAAATCTTTTAGGGTTTTACTCCTCCTGAATACTATTTTAGGGCCCTCCTGTACCAATTCTTTTTTTTCTTAAATAACAATTTTATTAGGCTTTCATAAAATACATTAACAATAAAGAGACAAAGGTGGCATTGTGCATATAAACCATCAAACAAATGAGGAGGGACCTGGGGAAGCTTAAGAAATGGTCTACAGAGTGGCAGCTGAGGTTTAATTTAAAAAAGTGCAAAATTATGCACCTGGGACACAGTAACCCTTGGGTGAGCTACAGGATTGGGGAGTTGCTGATAGTTGACAAAGAGGAAAGAGACCTAGGGGTTACTATTTCAGATGATCTGACAATGTCAAAGCAGAGCACAAAGGCAGCAGGGAGGCCAGTGGCATGCTGGGGTGCATAGCAAGGGCATCACCAGCAGAAGGTGTGAGGTAGTGATGCCGTTATACAAAACCCTGGTCAGACCACACATGGAGTACTGTGTGCAGTTCTGGAGGCCACACCTTCAAAAGGACATTAACAAGCTGGGCCTGGTCCAGAAAGGGTGATTAAGATGATACAGGGCTTGCACCACAAGACTTATGAGGATAGATTAAGGGACCTCAGTATGTACTCACTAGAGGAGAGGAGAGGAGGGAGGGGACATGATAGAAACATTCAAGTACCTCAGAGGCATAAACAGGAGTGCGGGGGGGAATCTTCTAATACAGGAGGAGTACAAAGAACTAGGGGCATGACATGAAACTGGAGTAGCTTGCACAAGACACCAGGAGGAAGGAGTGCTGTGTGACTAGACTTCTCTACTGGGACTAAAGAAGTAGAATTTTGTACCTGGACCTTTAATTTCGGGTAAAAACAAACTAACAAACAAAAATAAAAAAATTAGTGTGTTTGTCTGAGTTAACTGAACTGAATGGTTATCTGAACAGTTATCTAGGTGTAAATCTCAGGTGATGGAAAGGGCTTGATAGCTGTGCAGTTTAAATTACTTGTAGAAAGATCTAGTAAGTAGGGGGAGTGGCTTAGCTAGAAGGAAGCTAAATTTAAAGACTGCCTTAGAAAGATTCTGTTAGTAGCTTGGCAGAAGACACCAGGAAGAAGGAGTGCTGTGTGACTGGACTTCTCTACTGGGACTAAAGAAGTAGAACTTATGCACTTGGACCTTTAATTTAGGGTAAACAAACAAACTAACAAACAAAACAAAAAAAATTGGTGTGTTTGTCTGCGTTAACTGAACTGAATGGTTATCTGAATAGTTATCTAGGTGTAAATCTCACGTGATTGAAAGGGCTTGATAGCTGTGCAGTTTAAATTACTTGTAGAAAGATCTAGTAAGTAGGGAGTGGCTTAGCTAGAAGGAAGCTAAATTTAAAGACTGCCTAGAAAGATTCTGTTAGGAGCTTGGCAGAAGACACCAGGAGGAAGAAGTGCTGTGTGACTGGACTTCTCTACTGGGACTATATTGCCCTCCTTACCTCCCCTCCACCCTCCCTCCCAAAGCTAGTTCTACTTTTATAGGCACATGATTTGACTGACAACAGGAACTTCCTGTTTGGGAGCAGGAAGTGAGTGATCACAGAGCCACCAAAGACCCACCATCCTAGAAGGGCAAGTGTAGCTCTCTGGCCCCCTCTAGCTGCGAGGTCTGCCTCTGAGCAAGTGTACCCCTTGTTACCCGGGGTTACTAGAATCCCTATGAACCTAGTGGTAGGCAGGAAGGCAGCTTGTGAAACTCCAGTTAAATGGGTTTCACGCTGTCTCACTCTGTTCTCAGTCTCAGCTGAGACTGAGGGATGACATCACCAATAGAGTATCGCAGCTGCATGAGCCACATTGGAATCTGCAGCAAGGAGTTGGTATAGAACGTTGGGAGTTTTAAACAGAGTCAGTGGTCAGTTGGTGTTGGGAGCTTGCTGAGAAAGCAGTTCAGCAGCTCAGTGTAGGCTCTAGGAGCCTCAGCCCTGACAGAGGGCTACTTTTAAGTAAAGGGTGTGTGTCTCCATCTTAAAGAGAGACACAGAAGATAACTGAAGTGGTGGAGACCGCTGTTTTCGGGTCTCAGTGCCCCTCCCTTCAGGGATGGGGGGCAGGAAAGGGTTCCCTGCAGATTCCTGAGGGCAACCCTCTAGTTCTGCTCATAAAGGAGAAGCTGCCTATGTGTTCCAGAGTTTATTTGGAAGAACAAGAAGATTTGTGAGTCGCCTGTGGGGCACCTGCAGCGTGAGGGTGAGTGTCTGCTCTTGCTAAAAGGGCCTATGTTTTTCACCCTGGGACTTGTGTGACAATGTGGAGATTGAACTACTAAAATAGTGGAAGCCTAGGTAATGGGCTAAGCAAATTAAAAGTAGGTTCAAGTCCAGAGCTTGTTGGGATGCAAATGATATGTAGAGATGTGACAGACATCTACCCAGAATCTACATTTGAGTTTTCAGTAAAGGAATTGTTCAGTTCCAGAGAAATGGCCAGGTACGGGCTTTGGGAGCTGGAGGTGGGTGGCCCCATCTTTGGTGACCAGGTCCACCTCTACTGGATTTCTTCTGTGGATTTCTACTTTACCTCAGGCACTTGGCCAGTGATGAGGAAGTACCCAGATGTGGGATTGTAAGGAAAATTCTGTCTAGGAGTTGAAGGCTCTAGTTTGATGTGGGGAGCCACAACAGGATAATTGGTTCATTCTTCAAATGGACGAGCGGATCAAGTGGCCAGCGGAGAGCGGGCCAGTGGGGAAAATCCAAGTAATGTACAAGTCGGGCTGTGTACCCAAAGCTGCGTGCAAGTCCAGGCTGTGTGCCTGAGTGGGTTTAGAGCCTGAGGGCTGGAAATAGTGATAAAGTATTCTGTTGTCTCTAATCTGCATTACCAGGAATGTAGCCCAGTGGGGTCCATCTATGCTTTGTTTGTTCAGCTTGGATGTGAATAAAAGCCACACTGGAGAATCCCATTCCTGGTTCTGGACATTACAGATTATTGCTTCCTGTGTTCAGATTTACTTGGCTGCCCCTGTGCAGAGTAGCCAAACCTAGGCCCCTGTGCCGAGTAACCTCATCCTCCCAGACAGTCCCACCAGGTACTGCTGTCAGCTTCAACAGCATGCCACCTGTCATTTTCGCAAAAGGCAGGGATGAGGGTTACACAAGTAAGGGGTCTACTGAGAAATATAGGATATTCTTGTCTCAGAACAGGACAATCAGGAGCTTAAAGGGCACAGAGGCAGAAAGTAAGTAGAGAGAGAAGAGAAAAAGAGAAAAAAACAGAGGAAAGGTAAGGATTCCAAACAACAGTTAAGGAGCCAGAAATAAGACATGATGGGAGTGGTGCAGTGCAGTGGCTGTGGAGCTGTAGTCTTCCGGGAGACGTTCTGGAGGATGCGGTGTTGTCCCATCTGCAGGCACCTCTCTGGGCTAAGGGAGGAGGTTGCTCTTCTCCCAGGTTGAGTTGGCCAGGATTTGTGGGACCTCCTTCCATCCAGGGACCACCAGTGCCACTGCCATTGCCTCAGAGGTTGCTAAGAAAGAGGAGCGGTTGGACCACAGTGGGCTCAGGGAGGGTGAGGGTGGTGGAACAGAGGCACATCCCTCCAGTTGTACCTCTCCATAATTCCTATGCCATTCTGGCAAAGTGTGGTTCCTCTATGGAGGCACCTGCAGTGGAGACCAAGGAGGATGCTGGAACCTCCATAAAGGAGACCCACAGGAGGGTGGCAGTTGGGACCCACAGGGAAGGAAACAACTCCTGGTGGGGACTCCATTTTAGAAAAGGTAGAACTGGGGGAGGAAGGAGAGGAGGTAAGGTGCCTGCCTGGTGCCATGGCTTGAGGAACAGGGAGCAAATCCTCAGGATTGCCGAACAGCTGCACAGGGAGGAGCTGGATGTCATTGTCCACCTAGGGACAAATGATCTGCTAAGAAAGGGATTAGAGCAGTGCAGGAAGAGTTTGTGGAATTAGGGAGGGCCTTAGACAAGTAGCATGCACGTAACCTTCTCAGAGGTGCTGCCCATCTATGGCGTAGAAGAGGCTAGGGTGTTCCGCACCATGGGATTCAATCAGTGGTTGAAAAACTGGTGCAGAGCTCAGGGATTTGGCTTCACTGGGACTGAGGGTCCACCTGGAATGATGCAAGCCTATACTGGCATGATGGACTGCATCTGTCTCAGGAGGGTCAGGATCCTAGGTGATAGGTTTAAATGCTTCATTGGCAAGCATTGTAACTAGCCATGGGGAGGCACTGGAAAGGAGCAGGAAAATCCTAGCTCCCCAAAGCAAAATCACGAGTAAGTGCAGTAAACATCAACATAGAGGTGGCGATGGGAGAAGGGCAGGGTAAATGGGGAAAGTGACAAAGGCAAGAAGGACAGGGATGGGGCAAAAGGAGTAAGGCATCAGTAAATGGAGGTGTAAGTATCAATGCCCATAGTCTGGGCAACAAGCTCTCCTGAGCTGGTGGCCTTGATGGAAGAGGGATGCCTGGATATTGTAGCAGTCACAGAAACATGGTATGCAGAGAACCATGACTGGGATGTTTACATACAGAGTACATAACCTACAGGAGTGACAGGCAGGGGAGATGAGGGGGAGGTAGCTCTCATGTAAAGGAAGGGATAAAAGCAACTGAACAATAGAGTAAACAGGGAGGAGGGAGGCACTGTGGGTCACCTTGGAGACTGGAAGTCAGTAATCACACAGGGTTGTGTACAGACCCCCATGTCAGGGGAGGAATGGACAAGGATATGATAGAAGGCATTCTTAGGATGGTGGTAGAGAAGGGAGATACTGTTGATGCCAGATGTTAGCTGGAGCACATTTGCTGCAGCCACATCCAAGAGCAGGGCCATTCTCGATGCCCACAGGTGGCAGGGCCTCAGACAGCTATTTTTGGAACCCATTCGTGAGGGAGCAATCTTAGACCTCATACTCTCAAATGGGGCAGTGAGAGGATCTCAGATCTAGAAGTGGGTTGCCATCTGGGAACAAGTGACCATCAAACAGTGTGGTTCACGTTAAACTCAGCTACAGTCAAGCCATACAAAAGTGAGGGTACTGGACTTCAGGAGGGCTGACTTTGTCAAGATGGGAGAGTGCCTCAGAAAAGCACTAGCAAACAGGCTAGAAGGAGGGCGGAGCAACAATGGGGAATCATCAAACTGCCATCACAGAAGCAACAAGCCTTTGTGTGGAAATAAATCAAAGCGAAAGAAAAGCCACTATGGTTCTCAAAAGAGGTGGCTGGGAAAGTCAGGAAAAAAGATAGCATTCAGGAGTATAAGGAAACACAGAAGGAGCAGGACAGAGAGCTGTACCAGTTAAGGCAGAAGGAAGCAGGGAGAGAAGTCAGGAATAGCAGAGGCCCAAACTGAGGAAAAGATAGCCAACTCGGTTAAGAAGGGGATAAAACCTTTATAGGTACATCAGAGCGAGAAAGACAAAGGAGGGATAGTGAGGCTGAATAGAATGAATGGTGGGTGGGTAGAGGGGACAGTGAAAAAGCAGGGATACTAAACAAATATTTCTGCTCAGTATTCACAAAAGAGGAGGAAAGTGCCTAATCCAATTTACAGAAGCACTCTTGATAGGGGTCGATCCCAGCCCTTTCACAGAAGAAAGGGTTCTGCAGAACTCCTAAAACTGAAGGTGGACAAAGCAATGGGTCCTGATGGAATTCACCCAGAATTCTAAAAGAATTAAGGGGGAACTAGTGAAACCACTGACTACTCTTTTAATAAATCATGGGAGGATGGTGTGGGACCCGAGGACTGGAGGAAGGCAGATGTGGATTCCCCTCACAAACATGGGACCAAGACAGAGGCAGGAAACTACAGACCTGTCAGTTTGACCTTTGTGGTAGGGAAAGTGATGGAGTCACTTCTGAAGGAAAGAATAGTTGAGTACCTAGAGGCCAGTGGGCACAGGACCCAAGGCAGCATGGGTTCACAGCAGGAAGGTCATGTCAGACGAATCTAATAGATTTCTTTGACTGGGTGACCAAAGTAGTAGACCAGGGAGGGCTGTGGCATGGCCTACCTAGAACTTTAGCAAGGCATTTGACACAGTCCCACACAAAAGATTAATAGTCACATTAACCAGCCTGGGAGGGGTCCCAGGGTGGTAGTGTGGTAAACATTGGCTGGACATCAGGACACAGAAGGTAATTGTAAATGGAGTCCACTCTGAAGAAAGAGGGGTTACTAGTGGGGTACCGCGGGTTCAGTACTGGGTCCAGTCCTTTTAATGTCTTTATAAATGACATTGCAGAGGGACTGGAAGGAAAAGTATGCCTCTTTGCAGATGACACAAAGATCTGTAACAGGGTTGATACACAAGGAGGCGTGGAAAGGATGAGAAGGGACTTGGCAAGGTTGGAGGAATGGCAGGAAGTACGGCAGTGGATTCAATGCAAAGAAGTGCAAATAATGCACCTGGGAAACAAGAACCCAGGGAAGATTACACAATGGGGGAGGAGGTAGTAACAACAACAAAAAGGAAAGGGACCTGGTGGTAATCATATCAGATGATCTTAAGGTTAGCAAGCAATGTGAGAAGGCAGTAGGGAGGGCTGGGTAACTGGGATGCATAGGGAGAGCATCACCAGCAGAAAACAGGAAGTTGTTATCCGTCTGTACAGACAGTTGGTGAGACCCCATCTGAGTACTGCATCCAGTTCTGGAGACCCCATCTCCACAAGGACATAGACAGGATAGAGGCAGTCCAGAGGAGGGCAACTAAAATGGTGCAGGGTCTGCAAGAGAAGCCATACGAGGAGAGACTAAAGGAACTTAATATGTATACCCTTGAGGAAAGAAGGGGGCATGATAGAAACTTTTAAGTACCTCAGTGGAATCAACAAAGTCAAGAAGGTAGCATCTTTCAGAAAAGAGACGGCAAGAACAAGGGACACAATTTAAAGATAGAGGGAGGGCGGTTCCGGGGCAATGTGAGGAAGTATTTTTCACAGAGAGGGTGGTGGATGCATGGAACAGCCTTCCTGAGGAGGTTGTAGGGTCTACAACTGTGGGAGAATTCAATAATGCATTGACGGACATGAGGCAATTCTTGTGGGGATAGGAAGAAATAGGCTGTTGGTTAACTAGGATCTGCGGCCTATCCAATAGGTAGAAATGGGCAGACTAAGTGGGGCCAAGTGGTCCTTATCTGCCGTCCAAAGTCTATGTTTCTATGGAAGGTGGCAGGTTAAAAGGAAATGTGAGAAGTTTTTCTTCACAGAGAGGGTGGTGGACACATGGAATGGTCTACCACAGGAGGTGGTGGAGCAAGCACTGTGGTTGGTTTAAACATGCATGGGACAGTCATAGGGAACCATAGCTGTTAAGCGGGGAAGAGTAAAAACCGTAATTAAGTACAGAACTTACGGGCAGACTGGATGGGCCTATCGGTCCTTGTCAGCCGACAATTTCTATGTTTCTATATGTTTCCCCGTCCCCTCCCCATCCCAACCGTCCCACTGAGCAAATCCACCTCCCAACCCCCTTGCCCTATACTTACCACCGAGGCCTTTGGCTGCCACCTTCTGTTGACTGGGACACATCTGCACTCTTCAAAGCCGAACTGCAAAGGAAGAATCAAGGTAAGTTCCGTGATAAGGGCTATCAATGGCGTTTTGAACTTATGCTGATATCTGACCATTTTCTACATTTTGCACCAAATTTCAGCATGGTCTTTTGGGACCCCACCTCATGAACACTGACACTGTCATTTTGTTACTCGGTTCGAAAGGTGATTTGCGGTTTGCTGTGCAAAATCACCTTTCAAGACAGATTAATGAAATGTAAGTGCCCGTGTTCATGAGGTGGGGTCCCAAAAGCCCATGTTGAAAATTTGGTCAAAATATAAAAAATGCCTGTTACACACATTTGTTGAAATATTTCTATGCACACTAGTAACTTTGGCAATTTTAATATTTTCACTCAAATTTTCAACATTGCCATTTTTCATACCACCTCATGAACAGTACAGCTGTCATTTTCAGATCCTGCCTGAAACATGTTTTTGCCACTCTAGCGCACAATGGTGTGTATGCTTTGCAAAATCACCTTTCGGGCTGATTAATGAAATGACAGTGCCATTGTTCATGAGGTGAGGTTCTCAAAAGCCATGCTGAAAATTTTGTGTAAAAATTCTCAAAATGCCCAAGTTACACGAGTAGGTGAATTATTTATTTATTTATTTAGTAATTGGAAAGGCCTTTGAGCTCAAGCTCTTTTACAAATGTTGCACGTCAAAGTAGACAACAAGAACAGTTATACAGTATTGTGGACGCGTTACACTTACATGAGCAGTAGGCAAGTGAGCAGTAGGTACATGAACGGCATAACAACAAAAAGGAGCAATTACAATTTGAATATACAGTAGCACTGCGGCTAATTGATTGCCCTAGGTAGAACCCCTAATAACACAAGTCATGTAGTAAATGTCAGAATAGTAGCAGGAGTTTGGTACTGTATCAGAGAGACAGAAATGGGGCAGTAGTGAAATAGGAGGGGGAAGCAGCTCCATGGGGCCTTGTCGAGAATGGGTTGGTTATGTGGGAGGTTAGGGGTGCGGGCAAGGCAATACCGTGAGAGAAAAACCTGAAATAATGCAGGGAGTGGTCGGTTGGCCAGGTCTTATTTGCTAACATGGGGTAGGTGAAGGGGAGGCAGTACCAAAAGAGCGAAAAGGATTGCTGGCTGTGGAGAGACCATGGCTTGGATGGAGGGTGGCGGGGTGAGGTCCATCAAGGCCTGCCTGTGCTACATAAGGACAGGCCTGTGGGTGGTGGGGCAATGGCCTTTAGAGGCAGGTACATTTTGAGATTGTTATTAGATGCTGTTTGTGGCCAGTTTTGAATCGAGTCAGGCTTTTGAAGCCAGGAGGTGCACAGGAGTTCTTTCATCCAAGGGGGCCCAACAGGAGAAGGCACAAATTAATTCTAGGCATACGCGTAACTTTGGTACTTTTCTATATTTTGCTGCCAAATTTTCAACATAGCCATTTTTCCACACCACCTCATGAATACTACAGCTGTCATTTCCCACATCCTGCCAAAAGGTGTTGTCACACCTGTGGCACAGAATAGCATTGCAGTTGCGCATAATCACGTTTTGCCTTGCATTTCACAGTTACACTGTACTGGGGTACATGAGATGGGGTAATAAGATAGCCGTGCAGACAGTTTGGTCACTGTTGTTTGACACGTGGATCCCGCGCCCACACCTACATACATATGCAGCATCTCGCGGCTGATTGGACTACGCCCAACAGTAAAAGTATACTATTATACTATCTCAAAAGAAGGAAATTCATTGCAAAAGAGTCCATTAATGCATCAGTTAGGTTTTATTATAGCGACAAAAGTCTGGAAATTCAGTGTTAGGGTTACCAACCCTACCACCCCCCACCCTCCACACCAACAAGCATCGGGTGTGGCTTGAATCATCGGGCCTAACTCTCACCCCATTCTCCTATACTGTACCATCTCAGTTTATTTACACATGGAATGGGGTGAGAGTTAGGGCCAATGATCTAAGGCACCCGCTGCCTGTTGGTGTGTGGTGTGGTGGGGGTGGTAGGGTTGGTAACCCCAACACCAAATTTCTGACTTTGCTTGTGTAATAGAAACCCTAACTGATGCATTAACTGAGTTTTTGCAATATATATATATATATATATAGTGGCACGGTAGTGCCACTATAGTTAGGGTTGAGTATCTCATTTAAGGTTAAACTCTGAAAATTGGCAGCTTAATAACTTTGCCACCATATGATAGATTTGCCTGAAATTTGGCACGCACAGAGTGGTACCATAGATCTGTGGATATGCCAAGTTCTCAGAATGGTCAGTTATATGGTTGAGGAGCCACATAGCACCGGAGAATGTGGTAATTACGCATTTTTGCGATTCTTTGCCTACAGGTCGATGGTCTGCGCGACTGGTCCAAAACCTTCAGGGAACATGCAGCCAGGGTCCCCAATGTGCCTTTCAAAGATTTCATGAAAAATATTAAATGGTTCAAAAGTTATTCAAAACAAGTTTCCCATTATAGTCAATGGGGAAAGTTAACAAAAGTTCGACAGTGTCGCAAATGCAGTTTTAGTGTCACAATAACCCCTGTAGTGTCGCAATCCACCATCTTGTTTTCAGTTGGTGGTCACAGAAATGCTTACCATTTAAATTTGGCATCCTCTAGGGACACAATTCTTGCTGCATTCAATTAGCCGAATCCTGAGGGTGCTAGCCATGTCTTTTTGGGGGTTAAACACCCCAGAAATATGTTCTTAATTTTTGTAAACAGTAGTGTCACACATTTGACACGCTCATCATTTTTTAGCGAAAGTGTCGAAATCACGACACTACTTTGCGACACGTGCCCAAAAGAATAGGAAATCTTTGCCACCCTGCTGCAAAAGAACGGTTTGGTCTTTAGGGCTGCAATTTGAGGAAAGAAGCCAAGATCCCACAGATGTGCCTCTTGGTGGTTTGGTGACAAAATATTAGAGGTTGCAAAGTTGCGTCACTCCAAAGTTGACAGTTTTTCCATAGGCTAACATTATGGCGTCCACCCACCTTCGGGCCCGAATCTCAAAAATGCTTCGAGATACAGACTTTTGTCAGAAAATGCTTAGCCCTACTAATGGGCTAAGTGGAAAATTAGCCAGGAAAGTCATAAGTAATATGACATTTTAATTTTTTCTATGTTGTACGGTTCCTGAGATATAAGCAATTTAGTATTCCAAGTGTTCATTTTCTGCTCTGAGGCCCATTATTATGCATACATTCTTTGTATTCACTGTGCTTCTGAAGGCACTTTTGGGGAAAAACAGGGTGTGCATTTCACTTACTGTTACAGTCAGCATTCCGCTTACAATTCCATTACCGTTTGCATTAGCATTTCCGTTTATGTCGCGGTGTGCGTTACCCTTTGAATTTGCGTTTGCACTTCTGTGTTACTGTTCCCATTTGCATTTCCATTACTGTTTTTATTTGCATTTCCTTTACACCACCGTGCATTACCATTTGCGCTTGTATACATGCTTCCGCTTGTGTTTCTGTTTCCTTTGGTCATCATTAGTGTTACTGTAAGAGTTAGTGTTTCCAATTTTGTTAGCATGACTGTCGCATTACAATTTGCGTTTGCGTATGCGCTTGTGTTTGTGCTCCATTTCTGTTACTGTTCCTCTTTGCACCATTGTTGGTGTTACTGTAACCATTTCGTTTCCAATTGCATTACTGTAACTGTCGTGTTCAGTTTATGTTCTGCCTACAGCCTTAGCGCTTGTGTTTTCAGTAGCGTTCCCATTGTCAGTTACAAGCACTGTTTCCTTCATGCCATTGTTGCCATTACCATTTGCATTTCTGTTTGCTTACCCAATTTTCATTTCACTCGGTCATACAGTTTTGTGCAGCTAAGGACAAAAATCACATGGTGGGCCCTGCACTCCCACCACCACATTCCATTCATTATTTATAGTGACATTCTCAAAGAGAAGGGAATTCATGGCAAAAATCCATTTAATACATCAGGTTGGTTCCACAGTGACAAAAGTGTAGTCTGTGTTAGGGTGAAAACCCCACTGCGATCCCTCCACCCCACCCCCACCGCCACACACACACATACCTGCAAGTAGGGAAGGACTAAGGCAACACAACCAATCACACACAACCACCAGCAGGTAACAGGTATAACATAGAACTGTGTAAACCATGAAATCACACACCCATGCTTCCACCGGGCTGTCGATGGGGACTTCACCCTAACTCTCATCCTGGATGTTCCACGACTGCTAAACACATATCACTACAGACAACTGGACAGCTTGGGCCACACGCTGCCACCAACACATAACGCATACTACACATATGGGGACAGATATTCAAAGGTTGCGCATGCGCCCAGCGGAGTTCGGCTGCGCAAGTCCAAAAATGCGCCATCCTGCCATATTCAGCGGGTAGCAGTTGGCGCTACTGAACACACATGTTGAGCAACAGTGCAATGCAAATGAAGGCATGCGCAACCGAAGGGTGGATCCATGCATAAAGAGTGCAATGCGATATTGAAAGGTTTATGAATGCGCAACAGCGGATCAGCTGGAAGGTGCGCACGGGCGAAATAAGCCAAAATAAAAAGGCTCAAGGAAGAGGCGCAAGAACGCTACAGGGAAGCCACATGAGGCAGGGAGACAGACAAGGCGACAGTGGCAAACAGTGCAGGCCAGGAGTGCACAGGAGAGAAGAGGGACAAGGAGGGTGTGGGCCACAGACTGCAGAGGTCAGTAGGTGTACCCGTGCAGTGGAGATATCAGTCAGGACAGCGGGGTAACAGAGCAACAACAGCCAGGGGGAGAACACAAGCCAGGGACATGGACAGTGCCAGCTTCCTCATGGAAGCTGTAATGAGGGGGGTGAAGGCATGCTGCAGGGGACGTGGCCGGAAGGGCCCGTCGGCGGCACGCCCTCAACAGGCAGTACCGCGCCCACGCCAGCTTTGGAGCTGCACACGGATGTAGAGATTGTGGGCCGGTACCACCTGAACAGGGCAATACTGAGGCGGCTCTGTGAGCTGTGCAGTGATGTGATGCAGGCACCCTCACGACGGAGTCACGCCTGTCAGTGGAGACAAAGGTAGAGCCTGCATGTGCCTGCTTGTCACGGGTACCTTCCAGAGGTCGACAGGGGACACCACAGGCATACACAGTCGGCCACGCCACGCATCCTCACCCAATTTCTCAGCGCACTGCTGCCACATGCTGTGGAGTACATCCATTTCCCCAGCACCGCGGCAGAGCGCATACAAACATGCAGGAGTTCCACAGGGTAGCACGTATGCCTGGCATGCTAGGGGCGATAGACTGCACCTGTGGTTGCTATTTGCACGCCACCTGGCCCGATGGGGCAGCATACCAAACCGGAAGGGTTTCTCGAGTGTCAGCTGCCAGGCGGTGTGTGATGCCAGTGGGCACATCATCAATGTCTGTGCCACACACCCTGGTGGAGCACATGATGCCTTCATATGGTACCAATCTGCACTGTGCCATTGATTCGAGAGTGGGGACATCCCCACAGGACATCTAGTGGGTGAGTATGCATGTAGGAATTGCAAGGTTGGGGCAAGGGTGGGAAGCCACAGGTGCCATGGTAGTGGCACACAGGGATATGGGGAATATGGACCTGAACATGATACTTATCTCCACTGTCTCCACACAGGTGACAGCGGATACCCACCTCGTCCCTGGCTGCTCCACACCCTATCGGGCGCCCATGACCCCATCGCAGCAACGCTATAATGAGGCACATGCCGCCACATGCAACATCATCGAGCGGGTGTTTGGGATGCTTAAGGCACGCTCCGATGCCTAGACACCTCCGGCGGTGCTCTACAGTACAGCCCCTCAAAGGCCTGTGGGATATTCCTGGCCTGTTGTATCCTGCACAACATGGCCAAAGACCGTGGATAGCCGACAGGTCGAGGAGGGGACAGCGATGGGGCGCCGTGACACTGGTGATGATGGGATGAGCAGCCCCCTGATGAAGCGGACCCCGACTGATCTGGCAGGCCCAGCTGCAGCCGACACCATCATGGAGGAGCATTTTGAACGCATACAGGTAAGTCAAGGGCCATGTGCAACCAACACTGTCTAGGCGCAACCCACAGGCACACAGGGTAACACACCAGGTGTGCATGACGGCAAGGGAGTGGAAGGTCCAGGCGCACAAACACACCATCAGGGAGGGGTGAATAGTCATATGGACACACACACACCAGGCACAAAGCGTGACCTGGGCAGGTGCACAGCAGAGCAGGAACAGACATGGCAAACACACGGATCAACGGACCACCCCCACCACCTGTACTGTCAAGTACGTGTGTCAGATGCTGGGCACCCTTGCACCTTGGTGTACAGTACAATGCAGGCATCATCATGCACACGCACCCTGTGAACAGCAGTCGGGTGGTGTGCAGGTGGTCCGTGGTCGGCGTGTTGGGCAGGGCACCCATCAGTGCACTGCCCACCATGACACACATTGCACACAGGGCAGCATCAGACAGGGCCGACTGGGAGACAGGTCACTCAGGTGGCACTGTGCCATGGCCACCTTGGATGTGTGGGCGGCCCGCCGTGTCCCAGCAGCACTGACAGGCTGATCATGGGCCACATGGGTGGCACCGATGGACCACCAGGGGTCCCACTGCGCGATCGCGACCTTGTCCGCACAGGGTGTGCAGCATGCCGAACATACCTGCAACAGGTGTGCTCGGATGCCCCACAGCAGAACCCGCGCCGACAGTCTGGGTGTCGTGACGCGCGGGGGAATGGGAGTGGAGAGCATACTGTGTGGGGTGCGGTCGGGGCACCTGACTGTGTGCCCAATGTGGCCACGACAGAGACCACTGCCTGGGTCAGCCTGTCAATGGTGGTGGTCACATCCGTCCGCAGTCTGACCATCTCTGCAAGGATCAATTCATTGTCCCTGCTGTTCCACTCCACAGCCATGCACAGTGCCTCCACGCACGTTGCAACCTGCATCTGCTGCTCTACTGATGCCCGCAGCAGACGGGTGTGCTCCGTCCAATGGGTCCCAGTGCCACATCGGCATTCTGTCCCCAGGGTATAGAAGGGCTGATGCTCAACACCCCTTGAGGGTGGGCGCTGTTCACCAGGACCAGGTGTGGGCAAGTCAACAGGCAGTGCATGTGCCACAGCTGGACCCTGTACCCCAGATCTGGTGGGTGACTGCTGCTGCTGCCCTCCAACTGCTGTGCCCCAGGGACCACTGCGTTCCACTGCTGTGGCCGCACAGTGCCAGAGACCTGCACAGCCACCGGTGCTGCCCCACCGGTGCTGACAGGCACAGCCTGGGACTGTGCTGACATGCTGGCACACACGTTGGAACCAGCTAGGTCCAAGGGCACGGTGTTGGCCTGCTGTGTGTCTGTTATGAGACACACACATGTCACTGCCCATTGCAGTCCTTGCATTATCAATGGTGCAGGTTCGTGCAACAGGCACAGTCACAGCGTGCTGGCATGCTTGCATTCCAGACTGCTGAGACACAGGCTGTGCACCCCCACACCTGACTCACCGACAACAGAGGTGGCAGCCAGGCGTGCATGCTGGTGCAGTGCATGCCGGCTGGCAGCAGAGGTGGATGGACCCTCCACCAACTCTGGTAGGTCTTCCACACTGCGTGGTCCCACCACCACCATCCCCTGCAGATGAACAGGATCTGAACAGAAAGTGAGAACATGTTAGTGCATGGGATCAACCTCCCCCAACACCACCACCATGTCATAATGTGCAGTGATGGGCTTACACCTGTCTGGAATCCACCTCCTGGTACGCCTATAGCACTACGCTGCATTGATGCAGCCAGGCGAGTCCTCTGCCGGGTCAGCTCCGCCACCTCTGGCTGGCCACCGCTTATGGCAGCTGTGCGCCCTGAGGGCTGCCACCTCTCTTTGACCCGCCTCCGGTCTGTCCCCATCTTTTTGCATTCCTGCAGGAGCGCTGGTGGCTTCCATGCAGGTTTACCCGCACGGCTACCCTCCCATGCAGCAGCACGGGCCGGAGGGGTGCCCGCCGTCCACTCAGTAGTGTGCTCCTCTTCCAGGTAGGCCTGGAAGAGTGCCTCTGTCCCTGACTTGGTGAAGTTGGGCTCCTCTTCGCCCACCATCTTCATCCTCACCTGGTCTTTGCTCGGTCATGTCGGTCTGTATGGGTAGAAGTGGTCACCTGTCACTGTGCAGTCTACAGCGTTATCCCATGACCATTGCCCAGAACATCACACAGCTTGCAACTCACCTCTCACCTGCAGTACCTGAATCTGGCCAGCGCAGTCCACTGTCACATATTTATAGCGAATGCATACAAATTAGGAGTGGAGCAACTGTAATGAGATGCAAATCGCGCCACTGCACCTTTGAATGGCTGATCAGATGATTTGTATGTGTCGCTGAATATCGCGCCGTTCTGATTTGTGCAATACTGTTGAGCCGGTAAGCCAATGGCGTGTTCTGTGACGCGTAGTACACCGCATTGCGCATGCCCAGGTAGTTTACGCAGGCGTCTGCCGCTGATGATGTGCTGTGCGTGATCAGCAATTCCGGACACGGCCACCATTGTGCCAGTGGCGCTACAGCGCTGGTCACCAAATGGCGCTGTGGCACAATTGCGCAATAGTCCACTGTGGCACTGGCACGCAGGTGACCGATCGCGCGAGGACGTGTAGGCGTCCGATGGCGCTATGCGTGGCTTGCGCCACTGACCCATGACCTTGTGCCCGACCTTTGCCCCTGGCGCTCACGTCTGGCATGTGTCGGCTCTCTCGCGCTGTTCGGTGACAGCGATGTGGGACGACCGGCTTGCTATGCGAACAGCCCGATAGGGACTCATGGAGTTGTATTGTGCAACATTTCCGCTATCGCATGGCCACCTGGCGCCATATGCCACTGTATAACTGTGGCATGGCACGCAGGAGAGCTCCCACAGTGGGGACCTTGGAGCTGGCAAACCTGGTGGCTGTGGTGGAGCCTCACCATGGGACACTGTTTGGGAGTGCCCTGCAGATGGCACGCACTCATGTGTGGCAGCAGGTGGCACTGCCCTAGAGCAGGCCACTGGGCGGAGGAGGACTCTGAGCAGTGCAAGCACCGCTATAGTGACCTGCAAAGGAGGGAGCGTGCTCTGCTGGAGCACCTCAGGTCTCGTGCCAGGAGGGGCATTGTGCCTAGGGCCAGGTGGGTGTGCTGTGTATGCACCGGTATTGTCCGCATGGGTGACACTGTGTAATGTGACCTCTGCATGGGGTGGGTTGGGCTATGATTTGCTGTGAAGGTGTTTCCAGGTGTGTGCTGTTTGGGTCTGGTTGTGTGGGCAGGCACACTCAATGGGGCAAGGGGCTGTCTGCTTTGGGATCTCACTGATGTGTTTCTTTTCATTTGTCTCCCACAGGCATGGAGGAGCTGAGGCGGGCCCAGGCTGAGGCATGGATGGCGGTGCCGGGGTGGCTGGCAGAGGTGGTGTGCCACAGCCGCAGCAGCAGCCACAGCTGCAGCAGCACCCAGCAGCAGCAGCTTGATGAGGGTGAGTGTCATTACATCATGGATGCTATTGCATGCTGGGGGGCACGCCACCGTCATGGACTACACTACCATGCATGCAACATGTGACAGTCACCACTGTCCAGTTGCACTGCCTGTGTGTGTGTGTCACTGGTGGTCCATGCATGCACTGGGCACATGGCTGTGGCACTAGCATCCCACCACGTAGCCACGCCACTGGGCAGCCTTGGTTGTGCTGTGATGGACATGGGCAGTGTGTGAGTGCAGTGGTACACATGGCTGTTGCTGCCTGGTTGGGCTTGTCTTGTGCACGGTCACTGTGGGTGGGTGCAGTCCATCACAGGAGCGGGGCACTTGGCTGTATGCCATGCATGATGGGTGGGATTCAGGGATATGGACAGTCACAGCTATTTACTCTGATCCCTTGTCCTAGGTATCCAGATCCTCGTCCGCATCAAACGAGGCACTGCGGAGGCTCACACAGGTGGCCATGGATTCACACCCATCCTTCTGGACATGCAGTGGCATGATACGTGCCGGAGGAGGCCCCGGGCACAGCACCAGGTGGAAGGAGGGCAGGCTGCCGTCGGTAGCTGCCCACCACCACACCCCACCTTCCCTCTCCTGGTTGTTCACCCTGCCCTTACCCACCCCTACCTTATACCCATACCCCACCCCTGCTTTGTATATATGTACATAGTTGCTTTGTTGTTCTTGTTATTCTTCTTCATTACATTTATATTTTGATATGAATACTGTGGTGGTCTCTTGATTTGCAGCTGGCTATAGGTGCTCAGTTGCAGTGGTGTGCATGGCATCTGGGGTGGTATGGTCATGGGTATGTGTGTGCGTGTGTGGGTGGTGTCTCTGGTGTGGGTGTGGCTTCCAGTCAGTATTGTTGTGTGCTGCCACCCACTGCTGGGTGCTCGTGGTGGGTTTGGCTTGTATAGTTCTGTGGTTCACGAGGTTGCAGTGTGCCGGGGCCTGGGGATTCCTGTAGTGCTGGTCACTGCACATGGGTGGTGTCTTGGGGTCACAGTGCTGGGTGTGCTGTGCAGCACGGAGAGCTGCTGGACACTGGGGTGGTCCCGCCCCTTTGTGTGGCACTCTCAGCTTGCCAGTGGGTGTGCTGCAGTAACACGGCCGGGATGTGCTTTTTGCTTGTCCCATGGTCCGGTGGATGTTCCATCCTCTCCCCAGTTATGCTGTGCTTGGGGTGTGGGTACATTGTTGGTTCTGCAGTGTGTCCCTGTGCCCATCTGTGGCATGGGTGGTGGGCCCTGCCTACCTCCCTGGTTGTGCAGTTCCATTGCTCTGCTGCTGGGGGTCTCTTTGCTTGCGCTATGGCACCTCTGGACTGCTCAGCTGGGCTTGCTTTGTTGCGCTATGGCGCTCCGTCTCTGCTCAGCTTCCCTTCCTGGTTGCGTTATGGCGCGGGTTGTGTGATATTCAGGCGTTGGCTGGTTGCGCAATTTGTCTTGCTCCATGTTTGAATATTGTGTGTATTGCGCATGTGCGCGATTACAGGCTTGCTCCTGCTGTTGCGCACTTTTGGGCGAGTTTGAATATCCGGCCCATGGTATTTTGGGGTTCAGAAGATCCAAAACAGGATTTCCCAGACATCCTGAAATATTAAGAATCACTTTCGCAATGCGAAAGTGTTGTGCTTTGACACTTTCATGTTTGGGAAAGTATTTTGTGAAAGTATGCTTCTAATGACTGCACATCTTTGCCATCATCCTGCAAGCAAATGGTTGGGTCCTTTGGCCTCAAATTTGCAGGATGGCAAGACCTGGTCCCACAGATGTGCTTTTTCTGCTATTGTGCTAAAATACTTAAGGATTACAAAGTTACACTGTTTCAGAATTGAATAATTTGCCATAGACTAACATTGCAGCACCATGATGCCTTTCGCCAGCCATATGTTGAAAACAAAGTGAAGTACATCATTTTGCTACTGCCAGCTTGATTCACCTTTATGTGAACTAATCTCGAAGAACAACTTTGTAAAGAATCTATGATATCTCAAGTTGGATTTCTCCACTTCCTACAGTAACACAGGTATACACCCTCCTGGATGTGTGTGATTGGTTGTGTTGCCTTGGTCCTTCCCTACTTGCATGTCTGTGTGTGTGTGTGTGTGTGTGTGTGTGTGGTGGGGGTGGAGGATATGAGTTAGGGTTTTCAACCCTAACACGAATTTCCTTGCTTTTGTCGCTGTGTAACAACCCTAACTGATGCATTAAACTGAGTTTTTTGCCTATATATATATATATATATATATATATACATACCAACCAATACAAAATCTAAGCTGAAAATGCATTTAAAACTGGGGTTTTCCTCTTTTATTTTTTTACAAATGAGCATTATATATATAAGCACTCCAGGGTGTGTGTTATTGTGTAAAATATCCTTTCGGGTGTTGAAACACACTGCCTGTGGTCTTGTGCTTCAGCCACCTGAGACGTGATGTTATTACACAGTAACACGCACCTAGTCGTGCCTTATTGCTTAAACAGATTTTTTTCCACACAGCATGTATATGTGGTTATTTAAAATGGAATTCAGAGTAACATTATAAGTACTTCAATTTCAGCACTATGAACTCATATTTAATGAATAAGTCAGAAAACTAAGAGTTTATTTACATGAAGTGGGTGTAAAATATGAAAGATATGTCTGTGTAAGAATGTAACAAGTAAGAAGCAAGAGTCCGTGCAGTGCGTTACAGAGAGAAATCACAGAGGTGTTATTTTAATTACAAGCATATCGGATAGCATCTTGTATTAATTGGTTAAATTGTTTAATAACAATACATTATATTAATTTTTTTTGTATTGTCTTTTTGGAATGTACAGCAACATTTAAAAAGCATGTATTCCCTATCCTGTGAAAAGGGCAAGCATTAGTAAGGAACAAACTTGGTGAATTTAATATGAAATGTGTATTTTTGTTAAATGATTTTTGCAGCAAATTACTATCCTATTGCACTCCACATCGTGAAAGGGTAATCAAAACAACTGGGTATAATGCACCCTACCAGGGAATGGCACAGACCAAGCTTTAGAATGTTGGGCATGGGAGGATTCCATGCAGCAGCAACTCCTCATTTTAGCTGTGCCATTTGAAGGGACAGAGCTACTTTTACCTTCTCTCAAGAATTTCCAAGTTACAAGATTTCAAGACTTCTTTTGGGACTGCAGTTCTGCACAGCAGGTTGGGACTGCCTTTTCAGGGAGCACCCTAAAAATAAAATCATGCCTGTTAAGCTGCAGCTTTAAATTGAATAACCTGCCTTTTTTCTCATTCCTTGTGCAGATTGGGAGCCACTTGCCTTGTTAAGGTGTTTTAATGGTCTCCATTAAAAAGAAAAAGGTGCTACAGGTAGGTACCACTTATTCATTGAGAGTGAAGGGTCTCTGGGGTCCTTCAGCTTTGACGCTGGTTTCTTTTTCCTACCCTCCCCAAACTCAGATTTTGTGCTTATAACAGTTTTATAGCTAATGTGTGATTTGGGTACTTTTTTTAGTGGTGTTTTGGTGATATTCCACCACAGACCTCTGTTTGTGCGGCGCCATTAGGGCTGGGCATGTGCTCCTTCTTCGGAAAGCTTCCACCATGGTCTAAGCATCGCCTGCAGTATCACTTGTGACAGCACTAAAACTGTTTGTGCAAGTGTAATCCTATTAAATACATTGTAATATTGTGTTAGTATGCTCACAAGTGCGCCCACATCTGTGCTAGTGTGCTATCGTCTCTGCTGCGCACTCGTTATGGAGTGCGCATGTCCATTCTCAGCTTTTTGGCCTGGTAATACAGTTTTAGAGCTCCTTTGGTGAATTTCTAGCTCAACAAGCAATAGGGCTAATAATTATTGTTTTTATATAGTTTAACCTGGGATTTCTCTGTGGTAACTTCAATTATGGCACCATGGCCTATCAGTGACCATTAATCATGAAACGATGTAATACCTGCAAAAGGGTGATGAAGGCCTCCTCATAGGTTACTGTTGCCTCATTGTGTTGCTCAGCATAATATTTCTCTCGACGGTTTCCCCAGCCGATTCTCCAAGTGGGGAGGGGGGCATCGGGTCCATCTATTGGCAGTGGCAAAGCAGAATTGCAAAATCTTTTTTTTATTGATCCTCTGTGAGCTTTTGAGCCCCGATGTTCTATAGGACATCCCTGCAGATACACCTGACCCAAAACTTGGCTTTCAGGTTGGGGGGCATCCAGGTGCATTGCAGCAGGAGAAAGCTATGGAATCAAATATGCAGGTAGCCCCAACCCTGACTTCTTAGAAGGCCAAGATGAGCATTTTGGGATCTTGGGGAAGTTTCGACTGAAAGAAATTGCTCTCTGATGAGGAGGACATCCCCTGTGAGGGAGGAGGAAGAGGAAGGGGAGTAGACGGAACCCAAGTCAAGGATTCTGATCCCTCCCCCATTTAACAATAAGTCCTTGTCCTTTTGATAGCTGAGGCTTGTAGATCCTTACAGCTCTCGGAGGAACAGGCCATGGCAACAGTGGATGTCAATCCAATTCTGTCTGCAGTCTGCACTCCTCTGCTCCAAAGTGTTTCCCAGGTTTTATTCACTGTGACCAAATTATTGAGCAAGAACGGGCAGGTGTGGATCAGAGAAAGAATCTTCACAAACCAAAAAGACAGGATTTTCCTTTTTAGGGAGCGGTCTCACAGGTGTGAAGCTCCTCCTCTGGCAGACAAGGCAGTTTATAATTCAATAAAATACACTGCCATTCCTATTAAAGGCACTCTGACCCTAGTAGATTCTCATGACGAGCGGGTGGATACCACATGCATTAGGGATTTCACCGCTATGGCACAAACCTCTTCATACATCTTATGCTTTCTTTTATTGTCGCCAGAGCATTAAATATCTGGGTCACTACTCTGGCCAGCTTTGCTTCACCTGATTCGAAGGTGCAAGCATTTGCAGTTGGTGGCCATGGCCTCCACCTTTCTTGGTGACTCTACAGTGGAGAACTTACACATATCAGCCCATTCAGCTTACCATATTCGTCGGCCATGAGGGCGGTGGCTCAGACATTGGTCTGCTGATCAAGCTTCAGAAGCAAAACTGTTTAACCTTCCTTTGAGGGAGGTTTATTGTTTGGTTCCAGCCTGGATTCTAGCTTGAAGGATATTCAGGATAAGAAGGGCCTCCTCCCAGTGTCTAAACACCAGTGTAAGACCACAGAACCCCAAAGGGCAAGCGATGGCCAGTGCAGGCAGTCCCAAGGGTGGTTTCATCCCTTTGTAACTTTGGTAACCAGGAAATAGAGGTGCCTACTCAGGCAGCAAGGGCTACAGTAATAGAGGAGCCTTTGCCAGGCACCGAGGAAGAGGACTAGCACAAAAGCCTGGTACCTCACAGTGAAGGTGCATGGGCCCAATCAACATTAGACTCCTGGGTTCTGGAAATCTTTCACTTGGGCTATGCCATAGAATTCTTAATGGTTCCTTCAAGGGATGTGTTGTACCGTCCCTGGTTTCAAAGCAAGTGGCAAAACACTGGGCAGTGTCAGACACGCTGACCCAGCTTCCAAATCTGGGCCATTGTACTGGTCCCTCCAAACAAGAAAGGTCAGAGGTTCTATTTGATCCTATTTCATAGTTCCCAAGAAGTCCAGGGTTTCTGGATCCATTCTGAATCTGAAGCATCTGAACAGGTTCATCCACCACAGAATGTTCAAGATGGAGTCTCTGAGGTCGATAAATGGGTTGTCCAGCTGGGGACTTCTTAGCTCAATAGATCTATGAATGCTTACCTTCACATCCCCATCCGTCAGTCCCACCAGAAGTACCTCAGGTTCTCGATAATGGGTCAACATTTTCAGTACAGGGCACTTCCATTTTGCCTTGCAATAGCCCCTCAAGTTTTCTCAAAGGTGTTGATAGTTCTGGTGGCTCAGCTGTGACAGGAAGGGCATTATGTCTACCCTTATTTGGATGACCTGCTCATTAGGGCACCGATGTTGGCTCTAGCAAGAAGGTCGGTACCAGGACTCTGGAGATCCTGGAATCACATGGCTGGATAGTGAACTGGGAGAAGAGTGCTCTCGAGCCATCTCAGACCTTGGAACATCTGTGGGCAGTCTTTGACACAAAACTAGTGAGGGTTTTCACCCTCCCAGAAAGAGACCTTATTGTCGTAGGTCCAGTGACTCAGGAATCAATCATTGGCCTCTGCCCACAGTCTGCTCTGAATTCTCTACCTCATTGCAGCAGTGATAGACTTAGTCCCGTGGGCTCGCTTCCATATGCAGCCCCTTCAGACAGGGCTGCTGACAGCTTGGGACCCATCATCAGAGGATTATCAGGCCACACTCCTCACCCCTCAGCTTCGCACTCCCTGAATGTGCAGAATCTCAGCGAGGGGTTTCCTGCAACTTCCTAGAGGTAACTTTTGCAACAGATGCCAGTTTGCACAGCACGGGCAGTCCTGGACCAACTTACCACTCAGGGACTTGATCAGTACAGGAACAGCATCCACATATAAATGTCCTGGAGATGCAGGCGTGTTCACTTAGCTGTACTCGGTTTCAGACCGCATTGAAAAACAACACAGTAAAGGTGCGGTCAGACAATGCTGTCACAGTGGCATACATAAATAACCAAGGAAGCACAAAAAGCAGAGAGATGCTTTGGGAGGCCTCCAAAATCCTGAGCTGGGCAGAGGAGAATCTTCTCTGTCAGCAGTACATCTGGGAGGGGACTTGAACATTCAGGCAGACTGGCTGAGTTGCAAAATGTTCACCACGGAGAGTGGCAGTTGAACCCAGAAGTGTTTGAGCTCCTGAGCAGTTGGTTCAGTCAATCACAGATAGATCAGTTTGCATCCAGCCACAGTGCTCAGATCTGCAGGTCCTTCAGTCATTTTGGTGTCCATAGACAGAGACAGTGGACACTCTGACTCAAATGTGGTCCCTCCACAGAGCATATGCCTTTCCTCCACTGCCTAGTCTTCAGAAGGTCTTATGAAAATAAGACACTCAAGAGAAAACTTTTCTACTGTCCCGGAGGCCAAGAAGACCGTGGTTCTCTGATCTAGTGAACCTCGCTCAGTAAGTACCTTTCTGCTTTCTTGTATGAAGAGATTTTCTGTTGCAAGGTCCCATTCTCCACCCAAACCAAGGCGCAATGCAACTCGCAGCCTGGATCCTGAAAAGAGGAGGCTCCTAAAACTACAGTAGGTTTCTCATGAAAGTAGTTGAAACCTTGATACCTGCCAGGAAAACCTCCTACTGCCTGCAGCTTACACTCGAGTCTGGAACATATTTTCATCTTGGGACAGAGGGAAGGGTTTAAGCCTTCCAAAGCCTCAGTTCCACAGATTTTGGACTTATTTAGAAGGCGGAAAGGGATGGCATTGAGCACGCTGACAGGTCAGGTTTCCATTCTTGACCTTCCTTGGAGTTCTCCCTAGAACCAATAGAGAGGTTATTCATTTCTTGAGTGTGATTGGCAGGAGTCAACCAGTGTTTTGATCCCGTGCCTCTGTGGGATCTTAATTTGGTTTTGAATGCTCTCTGTAAGGAGCCTTTCAAACCGCATCGGCCCATATTGCTGGATGTGTTGTCCTACAGGGTCTGCTTCTTGGTGGCCATGTGTTCAGCCAGGAGAGTGGGTTAACTCCAGGCCTTGTCTTACAAGAAGCCATACCTTATTATGCAAAAGACTAAGTAGTACTCAGGACGGTTCCGCTTTTCGTCCCTAAAGTGCCCATAGCCTTCCATGTGAACCAGGAAATGTGCCTTCCATCCTTGTGTCCGCAACCTTCTCACCCCAAAGAGAAGGAATTGCACAAGCTGGATTTGCAGTGGGCAGTTAAGATCTACCTTAAATGAACAGTTGAGTTTGAAAGTCAGATGGTCTGTTTGTTCTCTTTAGAGCAGTCAAGCAGGGTCAAAAGTCTCTAAGGCCACCAGCTAGGTGGGTGCGGGCCTGTGTTGCTAAGGCCTATGTTGCAAGAAAGAAGAGGCATCCAGCTCTCATCATAGCTCACTCCACCAGGGCGATGGCCACTTCCTGGGCGAGAGAGATTAAGCCTCAGTTTTAGAGCTATACAAGGCAGCTACGTGGGTCTTCAGTCCACACTCTCACAAAAACATTACAAATTGGATGTTCAGAGTTCTGCTGATGCAGCTTTTGATTGCAGAGTGTTGCAGGCAGCAGTTTACTGGTAATTTCTGATGTTTTTGGCAAATGGGATAATATCTCCCTCCCAGTTTTTCTCTGAGTTATGCTTCTTAGAACCCAGTTATTTTGATTACCCATTGACAATGTGAAGCACTACGGAGAGAAGAAATTAACTTCATACTTACCATAACTCCCTTTTCTGTTACCTCCAACATTGTCAGTGGCCCACCCAGGAGCCTGGCTCCTGTAGGAGAATATTATCTAGTATGCCACGAAGGGGCTTGGTTTTGTAAAAAAATTTTCTACTTTCGAGTCTCTCGCTATTCTGCAACTCTGTACTTCAAATATATATATTTAAAAGCCTATATTTTGTCAGTTAATCTGCCACTGCAGGTTTACAGATTTTGTTATTCTCTTTAAGGTGTTTTCCTGTTGCAGGTAGTTTTCACTGTACTCTGTATTTAAAAAAAAGAGAATATGCCTCATTGTGTGTTAGTTTCAGTTTTATAGATCTGTGACTGGTATGAAGCCTGTTTGTTGTTTGCTTGTCTTCCCTTCAAGGAGGACCAAATAATCCAAACCTTGGTCCAGAGCACATTCCTTCCTCAAATGCCTACTTGGAAGATAAGACAGCATTTCATTACAATATTAAGGAATGTGTGTTCAGGTAATTGGTTATGATATATGCAAATGTGTGGCTGTTAAGGCACTGCAAGGTCAGTAGTGACTGGGGAGTTGCTGCTGCATGGAATCCTCACATGCCCAACATTCTAAAGCTTGGCTGTGCCATTCCCCTGGTAGGGGTGCACTATACTCAGTTGTTTTGATTACTCAATGACAATGTTGAGCTAACAGAAAAGGGAATTGCAGTAAATATGAAGTTAATTTCTTCATGTCCGCTTGAAAAGGCTGATGAGAGACAAAACATCCAGGCAAGAATAAATGAACTACACAATCCCTCATTTGAAGTGGTCCTTGAATTCTTGTGAAAGAAACATTGGTGGGAACTCACATCTCCTATTTCTGAAGTCTACGCTGACCTCTAGAGGGTTCATAGAAAGCATCTACAGTAAAGACTTATCCAGCCTCTTCCCATGGACACAGTGACTTTTAACTACTCAGTGAACCCCCTCATGATGGGGCAGTACTCGCCTGATACTCACCAACCTTTGCAGTTGCAGACATCAAGGTTAGGGGCCACCTGGGACCAGCAGTCATCATGCAATGTGGTTCAGTATAAGGACTGCTGTGGAATCGAGACATACAAAGGTGAAGCTCCCTGGACTCAGGAGGCAGATTTTAAAGATGAGTGAATGCCTCAGGATGACGTGGTGGTGGTGGGGGATGACCTAGGTGGGTAGAGAGAACAGTGGGAAACTAAAAAGGGCCATAGTGAAGGCAGCAAAGCTTTGCATCAAGCAAGGCAGGAAAAGCAAGAGGAAAAAGAGATCGCTATCATTCCTTAAAGAGGTGACAGAAAAGGTAAAGTTAAGAGGGTAGCCTTCAGAAGATACATTGAGATGCAGAGGGAGGAGGATAGGTGCTGATCAGGGGAAACAGAGGAAAGCAGGAGACCAGGAACAAAGAGGACAAGACTTTTTAGGTTTGTAAATGAAAAAGGAGATGGGGTGGTTAAGGTTAAGAAGGGAAGGGGTGTGTGTGCAGAGGATGAATAGGAAAAGGCAGACATCCTTAATAAATGCTTTTTTCAGTGTTCATAGAGAAAAGAGATGGAGGGGCCACAAAATGTAACATGAGCACTGGAGGGAGGAGGTGGGCACTAGTCCTTTTCAGAGGAGAGAGTCCTTAAGGGACCGCAAATCTGATAGTGGACAAAGGAATGGGGCCAGACAGAGTCCGCTCATGGGTATTGAGGAAACTCAGGGAGGCATTGGCTGCACCCCTGGCTGGTCCTATTTAACAGCTCATTGCACACAGGAGTGGTCCCGGAGGACTGGAGGAGGGCAGATGTAGTTCCGCTTCAAAAGTGGTAGCAGGGAAGAGGCTGGCAATTATAGACCAGTCAGACTGACTTCAGTGGTAGTAAAGTTAGTGGAATCAATGCTGAAGGAAAGGATTGTGGAATATCTTGAATCTAAGTGGGTTACAAGATCCGAGGCAGTGTGGATTCATGGGGGAGGGTAGTAGACTAGTAAACAAGGTGGGTAGCTTAGGAGGGTCCAACGGTGGTAAACTAATAGGAAGGAGGGTGACCACCAGGGTACCTCAGGATCAGTGTTGAACCGTCCTCTTTAATGTCTTTTACAAGGACATTACAGAGGAGCTGGAAGGAAGATCTTCCTCTTGCAGATGACACCAAACGCTGCGATGGGGTGGACACTCCGTGGAAGGTAGAAAGGATGAGCAGTGTCATGAGCAAATGCAAGGGTTGGTCAGGGGTATGGCAGCTGTTTTTCATTATGCAAATAATGCACTTGGGGCACAGAAACCCAGAGGCAGAGTACAAAATGGAGGGGGGGTTACTGATGACCACCAAGCAGGAAAGAGAGTTGGCGTGATCATATCAAATGACCTAAAGGTGGCCAGACAGTGCAGCAAGGCATTGAGGTGGGTGAGTGGTATGCAAGGTGCATAGGGAGAGGTATCACCAGCAGAAAGAGGGAGGTGATGTTTCTGTATAGATCACTGGTAAGACCCCACCTGGAGTACTATATCCAGTTCTGGAGACCACATCTGGGAAAGGACATAGAGTGGAGGCAGTCCAGAGGAGGGCAGCTAAAATGGTGCAGCATCTGCATCAGAAGCCAAAGGAGTAGGGATTAATGGACCTAAATATGACACCCTGGATGTGTATGTGGTGGGGGTATAGGACAGAGACCTTGAATACCTCATGGGGATAAACAAGGTACAAGTGGGAAGTATTTTCAGAAGAAAAGGTGCTCAAGAACAAAGGGACATGCTGTGAAGCTGGAGGGATAGATTCAGGGAGATGTGCAGAACCAGAAAGAGTGGTAGATTCCTGGAACAGCCTTGCAGCAGAGGTGGTTGGGGTGAAAACTGTGATGGGGTTCTAGAATGCATAGGAGAGGCATAAGGGAATCTTGGGATCTTAGGAAATGGAAGCGGACGGAGAATGGGATGGAGATTAAGCAGAATCTATGGTCACACTGTAGGTAAGTAAAATGGGCCAAGCAGTCATTGTATGACAGCAATTCTGTTTCTATTGGTCCATCTGAGCCTGCTGTTGCACTTTGCTTTAGCCAACCGTCCATTTGCATCTGGGCCTGTTGTGCTTGCTGCTTTGACAGCCATTTCAGTACTTTATTCTATTCCTCTTACCCTATATAAACAAGGGAAGTTCAATTCCACCACTGAAGTCAACTGGCGTGAAAGGGCAGGAACCGGGCAGCTTCTTTGGAAACACTCTTAAAAAAGAACAATCCGCCACCAGTAAAAATCTAATTAAATCTGCTTTACTTTTTAGGTAACTGAAAAAGAAACAAAACAGCTTGTATTCATCTTAGCAATCTTTCAGATCAGTCTCTCTCTGTCTCCATGTAACCAAAACAGAAAAACAACTGCTTGTTAATCCTTTCCTTTTGTGAGCTCAGGTGTTATCGTTAACACTCCCTCCACCTGAGAGATAGCCATCAAGTTGAACATCCAATGCAGTGTGGTCTTAAAGGACAGCTAAATAAACAACTACTTTTGCCAACAAACTGTTCAAACATCAGGCTTCCTAGGGATGTACAGGAAAGGTTGCTGTACACATTAATGCAAACATTGCATTTATATAATTAACATAAATGCAGTTTCATAGCATTTAAAAATGTGAACAGTTTAAAAAAATGCCATGTCTGCTCCATAAAATGGCTGACAAACGTGCTTAGTGATTACATCTTTGGAGCTAGAGGCAGAGAGCTACATGGCTCTCTGCAGTGCAGCCGATTCTTTATATTTCCTTTTTGTAGCATAGTTTCACAAAAATGATCAAACGACTTCACATGTGTATTATTTTTAGCAGTACACATAGTAAGCTATGGTTTTGTTCATTTTTCTCAACTGAACGTGACTTAGATGTTCTAACTGCCTCTGTTTGCCAGTACTGTATACCTTACATTTTCAAATACCATTGGTTTAGTGAAGTTACTCACCAAGAAACTCCCCGATGATGTCCATGGTACCAGGCCTTTCTAAAAGCAAAGTTATCTTTGTTAATCCTTATTTGAAATAAAATTGTCTCCTTTCCAGTCCCTGACCCTCCAATCGACCCCTCACTTCCCGGCAGCCTACCTGCCAACCCACAGTCACACTCCCGAATAAAATTTGCTCAGAAGAAAGCAGCCCAACTGATAGTAAGATTTTAGCCTTGTAACTCTGAGCACGCCTTATTTTTATGTTCTCTTCCTTCCTGACGAGTACTACTGAATGATATGAAACCTATGTTATTTAGTAGTGCCCAACGGAAAGGAAGAGAGCGAATGGTAACGGTGTATGCACTGCTCACAGACTACAATGCTGAAATTTTATTATTAGTTGTGCTGCCTTATTTTTTGAGACCGCAGTGTGGCATATGCTGATGTTAATCGGGAGGTACTATGATGGGCAAATTGGTGAGCTGCTGGGGGTGGCATTCCACATTCGAGAAAGAAGAATAGAAGAGGAATTAAAATTTATTTCAAATAAGAATTAACAAGGATGTGTTTGCTTTTTGAAAGTCCTGGTACAATGGATATCGTCAGGAGTGTATCAGGACATAACCACCTACAACACCAGGTATTTATTTATTGAGATCTAGGAGTACAGCTTTGAGCTGAAGCTCATATACAAAGGTTCTATGTCAAAACACATACTGTACTGGCAAACAGAAGGCAGTTTAGAACACACAATTTTGTCAAGTTCAGATAAAAGAATGAACAAAACCATAGCTTAACATGCGTACTGATAAAAATAATACACGTTAAGTCATAATTTTGATAATGTTTGTGAAACTGCTACAAAAAGGAATACAAAGAATTGGTTGCAGATGCACTGTAGAGAGTCATGTAGCTCTCTACCTCTGGCTCCAGTGATGTAATCACCTAGCAAGTTTGTAGGGCCATTTAGGGAGCAGATATGGCAGGGTTTTTTGAACTGGGAAGGCTTTTGTTTACATTTTAAAATGCTGCAAACTGCATTTATGTTAATTATATAGTGCAGTTTTAGCATTAACACATAGAGAAGCTTTCATTTACCCTCCCCATAAAGCTGCATTTTGTATTGTTTGTTGGCAGAATGTTTTGTTGTCCTTTAAAGGCCAACTTTAAAGCAAAAAGGTTGGTGCAATCCCATCACAACCCTTGTCAAAACCTGCATTGCCAGTTTTGCAGGGCTGTGACGCAGTTTGCGGGTGGAAGGAACATGACAGACATACACTGTGCCAGTCAGTGACGCATATATTGAAAATGGACTGGTCCCAGGACTGACCCCTGTGGTACCTCACTTGTGACCCTCTTCCACCCAATTTGACCCTGTTTACTACCGTATCCCAACAAAGGAGCAGAGTATATAGAGCAGTAAATTAGGGTGGAGGAAAGGGGCTAAGAGTATCTGACTGGGTCTGGCTTTGGATCTGATGTATGTTTGCTCAAGGCAATATGATTGCTGCCCAGGTGAATGGTGTCCTGTCTGGCACTGGCGTCTTCTGAGTTACTTTCCTCGTGTCTTCATGCTTTCCACTGTTGCTTCGCGGCATGATGAAGTACTCTATCAGGTCGGGTGGCATGTGGTTACTGGACGAACGGGTCGGGTTTCTCAAGTTTGTCTTTTGTGATAGTTTGCGGTTTCTGCCCTGCTATGTCTGTGAAGTTTAAACATCTCACAGGTCAGTACATGCTGCCATCCTTCTCTCATTCTGTGACTTGGGTTAGTTTATATATAGTTAGGGGGGCGGGGACCATAGCCCCCGCAATGTTTCAAGTTTTGTTCTGACTTCAGGGGTGTGTGTTCACTTAGCAGCACATTGTGTATTTTTCAATATGTTGGTGGTATGGAACTTGCTGCTAGATTATAACTGTGCAGCATATATGCCTCATGTATGTGTTTGCTCCAGATATGTTGTCATTTGGACAAATTGTTTTCACTCTAATGTGGGTAACCCATTTGCTACCACCCTCTGCTATTTTCTCAACCAACTTCCCACCCATCTAACTAGGTCCATCACTGCTCCATATCCTCTCATTTCTTCAGCAACCTATGTGGCACTGAGTGAAATGCTTTGCTGAAGTCAAACTAGAGTCTCTACTACTTGTCTCTTCAACAGCAGGAATCCATCAAGGAGATGCTTTACAGATGACAATAGTCCACATGAGTGTGCTGCCCACAGATAGAACTTTATGCTAATTATAGAATTTAGAATAAAGTTCAGGGAACGTCTGGTGACATCACCCCAAGGGATGCAAAATTAGCTGGGGCTCTGGCACCTTGAATCCTAAAAACCCAAAAGTAACAGAAATAACCTTAAAAAACTATACCTTATTATTGTGGAGCTTACATACTGTAGCTGATTGGTGGTTGGAAACAGAAAAAATTCTCCTGAACAAACATCTGATGCTGGTGGATCCACAGAGGTGGCACAGCAGGACTCATCAGGTATACTCAACACTGTAGATCCTCAAGCTGACCGTGGCGCAACCAGGGAATGCAGCCATCCTTAACAAATTAAGAGAATTCAGAAATGAGGTTCACACCCATACCTCTCAACTGTCCCTGATTTTCAGGGACATCCCTGATTTTGCCTCAAAATTTACTCTGTCCCTCCTAAAAGTTGTGTTTCCGTGACCAAACAGCGGGTTATAAGCACAAACTAATGTCAAACATTAACGTTACAGACTTGTTCTTCTTTAGAAAATGCATTTTACACTAAGCCCTTTATTCTACCAGCTTCCTGAGTGGATATGTCCAATTTTGAAGAAGTGTCCCTGATTTTGGTCCTTTGTCCCTGATTTTTAAGCCTTGTCCCTGATTTATGAGGTAGGAGGTTGAGAGGTATGTCCACACCTTCAAATCAGAACTAACAGCTGAGCTTACTAGAGTCAGTCAGAAAGTCTCTAAATTAGAAACCCATCACACTCAACTGGATGCCCGAGCTGACAGACTGGAACACCTTGTTGTACATCAGCTTAATGAACAGAAGGAGCTGGCTAATAAGTGCGAAAATCTCGAGAACAGATCCAGCCACAGCAGTTTAAGAATCCATGTGATACCAGAGGATGAAGAGGGAGGGATATGTGTGTTCTTATTGATGGACTCTTGTGAGATACCCTCCAGCTTGACCGACCTTCCTTCTGTATATTGAGCTGGCCCACAGAGCTCGACAATCAAGGCTCAGCATGTGGATCAGAGGCTCAACTCAATAGTTATTGAATCTCTCAGTTTTGCAGTTAAGCAACAAATCCTTCTAAGAGCATGGCATTTAAAAGAAGAAATTAAATACAAAGGCCACCACATTTACTTCGATAATGACTATTCCCCATCAGTGGCAGCCCTACGACGAGCCTACGCCCGATCCTCTGCACCCTAAGGCAGCAGTAATCTTAGACTTTAGACACCTTATCTGGCCCGGCTTACACTTATGTTTTCTGATGGGCTGCAAACTTTAGAATCACCGGAGGAAGCCATCAACATCCTTAACTCTAAAGGCATTCCCATTTTGCTCCCTGGAAGATCTGCAGCCTGAACAGAAGAACTGACACTCCATGACTCTACATGGGTGCGAAGCTGGTGAGAAGCAAGCTCGACAACAGTATGGGACTTTCCACACTTCAGGAAGTTATGGAGCTTCTTCAGAGACTGTATACAGCGCACTGCTCTGGACTGATCCTGTTTTATTTCATCACTGATTCCGCTGGCAGGTACCAGGCTGTGGCCCGATAGACTATGGGGGCACTTTGTTAACATCCCACCTATAATTCAGACTTGTCTTGGTGGAGGGTTTTGTGGTGGGAGGGAGGCCTGGGATTAAGCAGTTATTAATCTTCAGTCCAAGGACTAGGCACCATAACTAAGTTTAATGAGTCTGTGCCTGCATGAGGGTTGTCTGTTTTAATCACTGGCACATTTGAGATTCTTGTGTGGGCACAGATTGGTTCCAGCCATCGCTGTTTCCTTTGCAATATCAGTGCTCCTGATTGAGCTTTTGGGGTGAGGAGATATTCCCTGTGCATTGACTTGAACATAGGATGCCTGACTCATTGTGGGATAGTGTGCCGGTTGGGAGCCCTACCTTCCCTCAGAACCTACTGCACTATATCATTATGGCATGCCTGTTTAGGAGTGATGGACTGACCTCCCTTTATTTTCTTCTTTCTCTGTCAATAGCTTCAAAATCAGTCTCCCACATAGAAGTACTGATACCAGACTATATCCTGCCCCTCCACCTAGCTCCTGGTCTGCATTGGTTAGACAATTTATTTTTATTTTTATATATTTGTTTTGGATTACAATACCTTTGAGCCTGAGGCTCTTTTACAAAGGTTCCATGCTGAAAGAAAAATACAATAAAATATAACATTATACAATATAATACAATGATTAGCACCAGAGTGTTACAACAACAAGGGTACTATGTTCTGACAGGCACTGAAGGGTAGACAATAAAATACATTTTAGAATTAAGTATGAAATAGGTGAACACAGAGCAGCCAACAATGGCCTTCTTGTTTGAGAGAGAGAGAGAGAAAAGGAATGGGGAGGGAATGTTGGGGGTATCAGGAAAAAAGGACAGGAGGTGGAAGGGGGCCATGGGAGAGGACTGGTCTAGGGAGGCATGGGCAGTGGAGGGGAGAAATGAGCAGGGAGGGACAGGGATGGTGGACAGGATGATAGTTCTATGTTTACAAGGGTGGGATGGTGGATAGGCTACAGATCTATGTTACAAGTGGTAGGGAGATAGGCAGTGGGGCTGCAGTAGCATAAAGGGAGGGGTAGGGGGCACAGAGAAATAGAGGGCAGCCTTAGGCTATAGAGGCAGCAGGGGAGAGTTCCCCATGATTAGACAATCACATCTGCTAAGTGCAGTAAGGTGTAGGTGGAGTTTATATTTGAATGGGCCCAGTTTGAGTACTGACAGGATAGCGGCTGGTAGGTCATTTAGCCAGGAGGTGCCAGTATTAAGCAAAGAGCGTTGTGCCTGTAGTGCAGCAGAAAGTCTGAAGTACTTGTCTTGACATACCTCGGGCTGTATATGGGTTGATTGCTTGTTTAAAAGATCTTGTATTACGGGGGTTAGTCCAAGACAGGCTTTTTTGTGAAGAGGTAGGTCTGGTATTTTTACTTGTCCCATGAGGTTCAACCAATTTGTTTGTTCGTATAGGTCACAGGCATGGGTGAGACGGTGTGCACCCATGATTAACCTGCAGGGCTTTATTAAGAGCTAGGTAGATCCTTTGAGTGCGGTGTCCATTGCTGTACTGTATATAAGTAGTCCATAGTCAATAATGGAGACTATGGAGCTGTTAACTACAAGTCAGAGGGCATCGGAGGTTAGGCAATGTCTGTGTCGGCATAGTAGATCGATCCTAGCATGTACTGCTTTAGTAACTTGATCAATGAAATGAGGCAGGCTAAATTTGTTTGAAAGGGCAGCATAAGGGAGAATAATATTAAATAATTTATAGATTGTCTCTACCAGGCGGAGTGATGGAAGACACGTTCGGTAGACCTAGGGGATCAGACCTTGCACGCCATTTAACATCACTCCTAGAGCCCTAGGAGTTTTGACTCTGATCCTCGTTATTTATCCCCACAATCAGTTTGTTGACTCCATAGTGCCTGTAGTGCCCACCCCAATGCTTGTCTTGCTGGTACTGCACAGTTTGGATGATCACCCCATTCTAGACAGTTTGTTCATAGAATGGACTTGGGGTGCTGTTAGAACACTGGTAGATATGTTCCTCTATTTTTGCACTCCCCTGGGTTTGGCGTCAGGCAGCTGCTGGGTGTGGGGTTTGACTCTTTCTTTTCTCCACCTAGCATCTTTAACTGCCAGAGCAACAGTGCACAGTGGCAATGGGGGCCATGGTTTTCCATGAACTACCCCACTGGGAGTGTAGATCACCTCCCTTATAGGAGAGGTTATATTCTCTCCCTTCCTTGGAAGTCAGTTAGAGGGACTCTTTTCCTCACCTTAGCCCTTAGACTGATTTGATTTCCTTTTGAAATCTTTGCTTCATTAATGTTTTGTCTTTGCTGTTCACAGTTGCCCTGTTGGCAACAAAGTTTGTTGAAAATGTTATTGCCTGCCTGTCTGTTTTTGATACGCATTTGGCCATTATATATGTTGTTGTATGCTTTTTCCAGTGTAAAACTCCTAATTTTGGACTCCCATGTTCCCACCCTTTAACTTTACTTACTCTACTCTATTTCCTTCTATCTTTCCTGCTATATTAGACAGAGAGAGCTGCTGTCATTCAGATCCATGTGCCAGTACATTTCAAAATGGATAGAGCATCCCTGGTTATGTCATTTAACATGAACGGGATACATAATCCCATCAAGAGGTCCCGACATTGCAACAACTCAGGCAAGATAAGCCTGAAATAATTTCTTGCAGGAAACTCACCTACCAAAGTCTGAACACGCTAAATTCAACTCCTGGGTTACCAGACAGTGGTTTCTTCATCCCACTGCTCAGGAGAAGATGGGGAGGGTGGCCATATTAATTCCAGGGGTGTCCTTTTAAGCTCCAAGAGCAAATTAAAGATCCGAAGGCTGTTATGCAATAGCCGTGGGCCACTTCTATGGTTCTCTGGTGACACTAGTCTTGCAATATTTTCCTCCAGGCTCAACAAAGGCTGTGGCCCAAAAAATTTTAGCCAGCTGTTGCAGGTCTTGCAGGGTCAACTGATTCTGGTGGAGACCTAAATGCCACGCTAATCCCGTTATTCGATACTTCTAAATCTTCTCCATGTCGGTCCAGCCCCTTTCAGAAATATCTTATTAACACCCTGACATTACTGGGAACAGTGGACCTTTGGAGAAACTTTTTCCTTTTCGTGAGTACACATTATACCTCTAGGACAGGTGTCTCGTCCAGGCTAGATTATATTTTACAATAGCCGAATATCTTGACACTGTTCAAGATATTCAACACAGCTCCACGATTCTCTGCGATCATTCCCTGTTTATGTGAAGTTTTCACTGCGAAACCCTCTTGATCTTCCCACTAAGTGATTACATCATTTTCATCTTCATGATCAGGAGTTCAACCAGTTAGTTAGGGAAGCCATCCTAGAATAGAATCAGATAACAATACCCGGCCCCACCCACTAACCCAGCAATCCTATGAGACACCTCTTAAGTCTGTCCTCTGACAAGAAAAATCTTACCTACTCGTCTCATAAGAAAAGAGAAGTGAGTCTTGCATTCTGGAACTCCAGAATATGCTCCATACTTGCAGAACTTCCTTCGTCAGGGGACAGATCAGTTACAACACAAATTCAGTCTACTAAACAGCAGCTACAAAAGCTTATAAACCAAAAGATTGAACAGCAACTGCTTTATTTAAAACTTCACGCACCATGAGGGAGGTCTCAGAGAGCGAAACCTAGCTCAGAAGTGTCACATGGCCAACACGCAGACGTTTCCACTTGTTTGACCCGGCCACCAGTCGCCACGCATCAACCCTCAGAAATTCGAAGGCATTTGCCACAATATTACCAAACAGTATACACCGTGGATCCCTCCCCACCAACTGAACATGTAGAGTGCTACCTACAGAACCTTCCCTTGCCCAGATTATCACCCGCACAGGCACAGAACCAACTGGCTCCACTATTTTGGGTGAGGTTGAAGCGGTCCTGAGAGATAGAAACATAGAGGTTGATGGCAGATAATGACCGCTAAGACCTATCCAGTCTGCCCATTTCTTTTCTACCTTATAAATGTGCCATCGGCCTTTGCTCTGTGGGTGGCCTATCTATTCATACTCATCTGTATTGCTCCCTTATGCCTATTCCATGCTTGTTTGAAGCCCTGCACTGTATTCATAGCCACCACTTCCTGAGGTAGGCCGTTGCATGCATCCACCACTCTTTCTGTGAAAAGAATTTCCTCACATTCCCCCTTAATCAGCCTCCCTCTAATCTCATGCTGTGTCCTCTTGTCCTGCTGTTTTCTTATATTTAAACATGTTTAGACTCTTTCACCTTGTTAATGCCCTTAAGGTGTTTGAATGTTTGATCATATCACCTCTCTCCCTCCTTTGCTCAAGAGTATACATATTGAGCTCCGTTAATCTGTCCTCATATGTCTTCTGATGCAGTCCCTGCACCATTTTGGTTGCCCTTCTCTGGACTGCCTCAATTTGGTTAATGTCCTTGTGAAGGTGTGGCCTCCAGTACTGCACACAGTACTCCAGGTGGGGCCTAACCAGTGTCTTGTAAAGAGGGATTATTATCTCCCTCTTCACGACCTCATAGGACATTCCCTCTACTAATGATACCCTAACATCCCCTAGCCTTACCTACTGCTTTAGGAGGTCTGCTTGGATGATTTGGGGTCATCGGTGATGATGATGCCCAAGTCTCTTTCTTCCTTTGTGACTGGCAGCAACTCCCTCCCAGCCTATAGGTGGCTTAGGGTTTCTCTTCCCTATGTGCATGATCTTGCACTTCTTTGCATTAAATACCTGTTGCCACTCTTCTGACCATTTTGCTAGTTTATCCAGATCTCTTCTCATTCTGCCCACCCCATCTGGATCATCTACTCTGTTGCAGATCTTGGTGTCTTCTGCAAACAGACAAACCTTACCCTCTAGTCCATCTGCAATGTCACTAATGAAGATATTGAAGAGGACTGGCCCCAGGACTGATCCCTGAGGTACCCCACCTGTGACTTGCATCTCTTCTGACTGTATACCTCTGGGGTGATATTGGATGCGGGGCTGACTCTTTGCTCCCAAGTGTCAGCGGTGGTAAAATCATCCTTTTATCATCTAAGAAACATCACCAGAATCAAGCATCTTGTTCCATGCGGCGATCTGCTAACTTTGATCCATGCCTTTGTGACCTCGTGCCTGGACTATTGCAACTCGCTTACCTTGGGCTTCTAGGGTTGATATCCGCCGCCTGCAGCTGGTGCAGAATTCGCAGCCTGAGTATTGATGGGTACCCAGATCTGCCTATATCACTACGGTGCTGGGAACTGCACTGGCTGCCAGTTCAGTGGCGGATCACCTTCAAAGTCGGATTACTGACTTTCAAAGCCCTCCACGATCTGGGCCCTGATTGCCTGAAAGAACTCCTGATCCCTTACCACCCTGTGAGATCGCTCCGTTCAGCCGACGAGGGTTGCTAGAGATTCCTAGAGTAATATTAAAATCAGCTGGGACCGAGCTTTTATGTTTGTGGCCCTCCCTTTGAATTCTCTACCCTGTCGGTTAAGGGAGTGTACAACCGTGGGGAACTTTAAACAGGCACTCAAATTCTATCTGTGGGAAAGGGCTTATGGTTTGACTGTGTATTCATTTTTATGTATGTTTTATAATATTTTTGTACTGTTGCTTCTGCATTTGTATTGTATCTTTTATTGGAATGCGCCTTGGTATTTGAAAGGCAATATAAATAAAAATATTATTATTATTATTATACCATTTACCACCACTCTCTGTTTTCTGCCCGTCAACCAGTTTGCCACCCAGTTGACCAACTTCTGACCCACTCCGAGCCTACCCAGCTTATTTATCAATCTTTCACGGAACAGTGTCGAAAGCTTTGCTGAAATCAAGGTAGGCAACATCAACTGCTTCCCTTTGGTTCACCACTCTGGTTACCCAGTCAAAGAAATCTATGAGATTAGTTTGACAGGACCTTCCTGTTGTAAACCCATGCTGTCTTGGATCCTGTGTCCCTATGGATTCCAGGTGTTGCACTATACTTTCCTTAAGGAGTGCCTCCATAATCTTGCCCACTACTGAGGTAAGACTGACTGGCCTGTAGTTCCCTGCCTCCTCCTGCTACCACTCTTGTGGAGCGGGATCACATGAGCCCTTCTCCAGTCTTCTGGAATGTCTCCTGTGCTCAGAGACTCACTAAACAGTTCTGATAATGGCTCTGCTAGTTCCACCCTTAGCTCATAGGTACCCTGGGATGTATGCCACCAGGTCCATTGCCTTGTCCACCTGAGCTTGCGAGGCTCTTGTGGGACCCTTTCTTTTGTGAAGGAAGTAGTGCTCACTCCTCCTTCCCCCTGTGTCCATGGTGTTGAACTGTGGGCCCTGCCTACCTTCTCTTCAGTAAATACTGAACAAAAGTATCGATGCCAAAACATTAAAAGCCCTGGGCAAAGAAGACTACCCAGCTGAATTTTTAAACAGTTCAAGGCCCTTTTAATCCCTATGCTCATCCCAGCCCTTCACAGTGTTCAGGATGGAAAACCTCCCACTCCCTCCTGGAGATATGCGGTCATTGCTGCAATTTTGAAACCTCAGAAGGACCCCGATACCCAGCTTCTTATCATCCCATTTCAGTATTAAACTATGACTACAAACTTTTCATGGCTATAATGGCACTTAGATTGAAATCTCTCCTTCCTCTCTTTATCAGCCCAGAGCAGGTGGGCTTTGTTACATGACATCAGGCTCATGACAGTATCCAGCGTACTTTCCTATTAATAGATTATGTGATGACACGAAAGATATCCCTGGGACTACTGAGCCCTGATGCAGAGAAGCTTTAGATAGGGTGGCTTGGCCTCTGTATGGGCCAGATTGAGACACTTTGGCCTACCTGTAGCGTTCGTACTACAACTCCAGAATATATATGACTCTTCCCAAGCATACCTAAAATTAGATGGTTCCCTCTCCGAGCCCTTTTCCTTAATCAGAGGCACTCATCAAGGATGCCCTCTATTCCCATCCTTTTGCTTTGTATTTGGAGCCTCTGGCAACCTCCATATGCTGCCACCCCACTATTGAGGGCCTGCCCTTGGTGGCTGTCAGCATAAGATATTGCTGTTTACAGATGATATTCTTCTCACCTTGGCCTCATAGAAGACTCCATTTAAGCCATGTGGGGTCAAATAAGAATTTGGTCAATTTGCAGGGTACAGACTGAATTTATCAGAAGACAAAGGTGCTTCTGTATAATTATACCCTCCACTAGAACTTAAAAATAGCTTCCATTTTAAATGCCATCCAATATAAGATAATATAACATAATATAATTTAATTATATGATATATAATAGTTCACTAGAGTCAGGCGTGGTACCGAGGACGAGAACAGCACATGTAGTGCCCCTCCACAAAAGCGGTCCCAAGGATGACCCAGGGAATTACAGACCAGTCAGTCTCCATTGTGGAAAAGCTCATGGAGACCATACTAGGAAAGGTTGGTGGAATATCCAGAGGAGCATGGTCTCCAGGATGTGGGGCAACATAGGCACATGGGGAGGAGATAGTATCAAATTAATCTGACTGACTTCTTTGACTGTGTCACTAAGACAGTTGACAGGGGCCAAGTGGTAGACATCCTCTATCTTGATTTCAGCAAGGCGCTTGACTCTGTGTACCACAAAGGTTGATCAGGAAGTTGGTGGATCTCAGGCTTGGGAAAAGATGGCTAGATGGTAGAAAACTGGCTAGGTCAGAACCCAGAGGGTGGTTGTGGGGAGAGCTATCTGGCACTAGAGAGGTAACAAGTGGGGTCCCATAGGGCTCAGTGCTGGGGCCGATGTTGTTCAATGTCTTCATCAGTGACATTGGGGATGGCACTAAAGCAGTAGGTAAGGCTAGGGGGATGTTAGGGTGTATTAGTAGGGGTATCACTAGTCAGAAGAGGGAGGTAATAATCCCTCTTTACAAGACACTGGTTAGGCCCCATCTGGAGTACTGCTTGCAGTATTGGAGGCCACACCTTCATAAGGACATTAACCAAATTGAGGCAGTCCAGAGAAGGGCAACAAAATGGTGCAGGGACTGCATCAAAACATATGAGGACATATTAATGGAGCTCAATATGTATACCCTGGAGCAAAGGAGGAGAAAGGTGATAGGACAAGAGGACACAGCATGAGATTATAGGGAGGCTGATTAAGGGTTAATCTGAGGAAGTTCTTTTTCACAGAAAGGGTGGTGGATGCATGGAATAGCCTACCTCAGGAAGTGGTAGATATGAATACAGTGCAGGGCTCAAACAGGCATGGGATAGGCATAGGGAGCAATACAGACAGGTATGAATAGATAGGCCATTGACACAGCAAAGGCCGATGGCACATTTATAAGGTAGAAAAAGAATTGGTCAGACTGGATAGGTCTTCCGGTCCTTATCTGCCGTCAACTTCTATGTTTCTATTAAGGGCAAATGTGCCTAATCACAGATGACACCAAGCTCTGTGGGAGAGTGGACACAGCTGAAGGATACAGGACCTACAGGAAGATCTGGAAAAGCCGGGGTGGTGGTCCAGAATCAGGCAGCTTGGCTTCAATGCCAAGAAATATGAAGTTGTGCATATTGGAGCCAAGAATCCCAGGACAGAGTACTACCTGGGTGGAGTCCGAGTATCTGCATCAGAGGAGGAAGACTTTGAGAGTAATGATCTAGTGACCTGAAGCACTTCATGCAGTGCAAGAAAGCAGCAGCAAAGGCAAACAAGATGCTGGGATGCATATCTAGGAGGATCAGTAGTAGGAGAGGAGGTTACACTGCCCTTGTACAGGTTACTGGTAAGGCCACATCTAGAGTATGGAGTGCAGTACTGGTGCCCACACCTCAAAAGGACATTAACTTACTGGAGAAGGTCCAGATGAGGATTACAAAGATGATAGTGAGTCAGCAGGGTAAGGCATAAGAGGAGAGGTTGAGGGCACTGAACATGTACTCCCTGGAAGAGAGACAGAGAGAGAGAGAGAGAGAGAGAGAGAGAGAGAGGGACATGATTGGGACCTTGAGTACTTGAAAGGCATAAATAAGGTTGATAAGGAGAATCTCTTTAAGCTGAGTGGCAACCATAACATGAGGCGGCACAGTCTTAAGCTGGAGGGTGGGAAGTTTAAGAGGGAGGTCAGGAAGCACTTCTTCACAGAGAGGGTGGTGGAAACTTGGAATGCACTGCCAGAAAGAAAGTGGGAAGCTTTAAGAGAGGCTGGGATAGGCATGGGGGAAGATAATGGATAGGAAGGATGTGAGGTGGGAGGGAGGGCAGGAAATTGGCTCAAATTGTGGACCCTGCATACGAGCAGACTTGATAGACCAAATGGCCTTCGCCTGCTGGCTTCTTTGTATGTTTGTTGCTATCTCGCATAAAACTAAGTAAAATGAACTTAAATTGGAATTACTGAACTATTAGCCTCTTACTCAGCAAATAACGAAGGATCTCTCTCGTTGGTCACAGCTGATGTTGAGATTCTTCAACAGAGTGGAGGTAATGTACCAGAAACGTATTGCCCTGGCTTTTATTCTTCCTGCAGACTTTCCCTTTCATGCCCAGTAAAGAGAATTTTCAGGCATAGGGTAAATTAATCTTTCAGTTTCTCTGGCAGGAAGAACTCCTCAGACCAGACAGTCGATCCTCCAGCTTTTGAGAGACAATGGAGGATAAATCTTCCAAATTTATGTAACTATGCCTTAGCATCTCAGCTGAGAACTATTATATATTGGCTTGCCCAGTGTTTTAAATAGTTGATTAGAAGTTTTTCTCGGGACAATACTAACTGTTCAGAAAGTATTTATATAGGTTTTCTAGAAGTGTTATGTTTGTTAAACACAGTGAGGCAGGTGCTATGCATTTTCACAATGTTTTAGCACTTTTTATGAGTAAAAGCGAATCAATTTTTAGAGTTAAAAAACCCTGTTGCCTCTGCATATCAAATGCACAGGAAACATATTGAACTCACCCTAAATGACATCCACAATTTGACATCATATCTTTTTGGTAACCCTAGTAAAATAAAAAGATTGATTGATTGATTAACCCACCTACCTGTCTCCCACTCACCAAATTCCCCAATATACGGTGGAACCCTTCCTCCAATGGCTATCAGTCCTGAGGCGCCACTTCACCTCTGTGGAATTCTACAAGCCTTAGTTTACGATGATGCATATCCACCTAATAAACTAGACGAGCTCTTAGGAAATAGCATCAATACGATATAAAATATGTGTTCCAGAGGGTGGGTCCTTCTGGCTTACTTCCATTTATAACGCTTTAAGCATCCTATCATCTACTAAACTTGATATTCCACAGATTTATGCAGTTAAGATTGTATTTACAGCCACGAGAGGAGGCCCTAGCATTTATTGCTGAGAAACCCTCCTTTAATCCATCTCATTTAGTCCCACCTTCTAGGAAATATGCAGGAACACCTTATTAGCAAGCTATCCAAAGCTCTACAGACAGCCCAAGTGGATTCAACTGACACAATCTGGGGTAGATGGAATGAAGAGTTAATCTGTAACATCTCATTTATCTCTTGGAACAAGTTTGCCCTCCCCACTTATAAAATTTCCACAGCTACATAGTGGAAAGAGTACTCATGAAAATGTAGATATAGGTTCTTTCATACTCCAGCAATTGTGACCAAATATTCTGACCCACAGGCTGGGAACTGTTGGCATGGATGTGAACACGCTTCAGCGGATCACTTTCATATCATGTGGTCTTGCCTACTAATTCAACTGTATGTGCAACATGTCATTTACAATATAGAGAACATGTACGATGTCAGGTGCTATAACACCCCATTACATACTTACAGCCACCTTACAGAAATGGTATACATTAGCATGAGTACTCACAAACAGATTTCCTTTCTTATTGGCTGCAAAGATGGCCATCACCAGATTATGGCATATACACAGAAGACGTACTTGAGGCAATCGGAGAGCCCTTACTCTTGAACTTTATGCCTGGAATTAATTTCAGCAAGATTGAGGACACCATCTGTTTTTGATACTAAGTGGTGCAGGTGGGTACTTTTTCAGCTAGAGCATTATTCTGACTTTGTACTCATAAAGACAAGACTCTTCTCCCATTTCCGGCCACTTTACAATTTCTCTCTTTTGTAAATGGCCAATGGTAGCTGTTCCTTGTCCCTCAGCTTCTTTTCTCCATCTCATGGCACAGAGTGTGTGCCCTTTGTTTCTTCCACCTTGATTTTCTCTTTTTTACTTTCTGTTAACTACTGGCCTTTATATACATTTTACCTACCAAGTAGCTAGCAATAGATTATGTTTCTAAAAATAAAATTAGTGTGTATGTTATGGATAGGTTCCTTTTATTTGGAACCAGTGCCAGATACGTGAATACCTTTTCACTGAACAATTATAAGGAATCTTTACCTGGTACACTAGATTGGGACTGGAATACCTCATCCTGAGATAATTGTTACATAAAGCTGTGATACAAATAGATCACTCAGTTCCTAATGCCCAGAATGACTGAAGTAGTCACTAGCAAATATATAACTTTAAGTGGCATGTACTGTCTTGCTGTCACAGTTAAACTGCTTTGTCTGTACATTTTCCTATTGTTCTCAATAAAAATTAAATAACCAAAAAAAGAAGAAGAAAGTTGAAACAATGCACTGTGGTCATGCTTCCCCTCCTGTTCTAACGTCTGATTTGTTTATCTGTTGAAGACATCAGTTGAACCAAAGTCAGCTCCAGTCTTCTGGCCTTCTTTATTTTATATTTTATTATCTTGTGTTATTTTACTGTATGGCTAGTTTTTGATAACTCTGCATTAGTTAGGGTGTTTATGATTTTTAGTAATTGTTTCTCTGGTTCCTGGGAACCAGAGAAGTCACTAAAATGCAGTTCCCGCCTGCAGGGATCCAACCACGTTTTGACTAAAAACATTGAACCACATATATTTTATTTGCTTTGCTTTTAAGTATTTTTATGTATTTTCAGATCGTGGTTCCGCCTGAAGGGAACAAACCACGATTTGACAAAAATTGTAAACAGCTTATATTTTATTCACTTTTATGCATTTGTTTTACATATTTTCAGATAAAAATGTTTTTATTTTTACCACATTTGTAACTGAGAACTGTATACTTTACTTTACAGGCCTTATCAGAGTGGTATGACTGAGAGACCTAAAAGAGGACACACAGGTTTTAAAGCTCCTGGCAAAGGCAAGCTGCCACTAACTTTGTTAAAGTGCCTGGTCCAGATCACTTATTTTATTAATTACGAACCAAACATTTTGCCCTAAAACCCAAACATAAAGGCTTTTAAAGGGATCACTGTCAACCCCTTAGGTTTCAAAGTGTCCCTAGTTTAAAAAACATGTTATGATTGCCAAAATTCTGTAAAGATTGTTGATGTAGTTGGTAGTTTGATTCTGACTTGTATTTTCTTTGAAAAAGTAAAAACAGACTGCTCAACATACTGGTGTTATCACACCAAAACAGGTTTGTTTACATTCCTTGATCAGCTCCAAATATATATTTCCTGGACTTGAGAACACCCACAAAACAGTCTAGCCCTCATGATGCAGTGGGAGGTTAGGAGGCTACTTTCTTATGAGTGACTGCACTGTTTGGGTGTGTTCTAATGCTCAGGAAGCATGCAGTAAGAACAGATCCAGGACTGTAAACAAAACAAGGTTGTTTATAAATATACATTGTCATGCATTTCAGTTCTAATAAATAAGGAGACAGAAAACAAACAGCAACATCAGTGAATTTTAGAGAGGGTAAGCCATCATAACATGTGAGGTTTCAACTAGAAATATTATGATGAAAACAGGTTGACAGTGTCCCTTTAAAATAGAAGAATTTATGGCTTCTCAGATGCCTGTATGTCAGCAACACACAATAAAGGCTCAGAGGGAGTTCCTAAGATGGTGGAAAGCACACATTAGAGGTTTCATCTCCTCATAAGCAGTAGTCCCTGTCAAGGGGCCACACAAAAGGAAAAAGCTGATCAGCTATCAGATAAGCAAGGCAAATATGGTACGAATACTGGGGTGTCCAAAGGGGAACCCGGATTCCAGTGATGGCAAAATACAGGTAAAGAGCCTCAGTGCGTTATCAGAACCAATGCCTACCAAGAACAGAAAGAAAAGAAAATGTGAGGACTCTGGTGATGTCAGCATCAGTCATGGAAGGTTAATTTGTAGCTCTGCTCCACACCTGCCGATAAAGTACCTTAATTCTTATCAAAACATTCCCAACCTTTTTTTTTTTACCCAAGGCACTTCAGCAATCAGTGGGAAAGAGATCCACAGAATCGTCTCACGATCAGCTTGTAGAAATCTGCCCTCTGACTCCAACACTGCTGGCGTGGCCTGCCCTGCAAGTATGGCACCAGCAAAGATGCTTCGACCTGAGATCTACAACTCTCACTAAAAAGCAAAACTTGACTTGATCCTGGATGACATCCAGGCTTTCCTCAGTGAGACAAGAATGGAATTTGCTGAGGTCCAGATGGAGCTGGCCACATTAAAGCAGATTACCACAGAGCATCAGGCAGCAATCACTGAATTGGATACCAGGGTGAATCTCATGGATCGCATAATGCTTGAAGCCCTAGCCAAGATTCAAGCACTAGAATCTAAGTGTGACAATAGAGGAGATCACAGAGGAAGAATATGCACCTTTATGGCTTTCGAGAGAAAGCTGTGGGACAGAACATCATTACATTTTTGGAATCCTTCTTCTATTCCAAACTGGAACTCCTGCCAGATTTCCCACTGGGCATTGAGAGAGCCCATCGAGCCCTGCCCCCCGCCAACTATCAGCAGTGGTCCTGATCAATAGAGCTACAATTATAAAGCTATGCTATTATACAGAAGATTTTACTGGTTCTATAGCAATTGAAGGAAGTCTTTTTGAGGGGTCAGGGTCTATGCAGATCATGATTATTCTCCCACATCATGGAACAGTGATGAAAATATGGCCCCATACATGCCGCTTCCGAGCCAATAATCTCTGCTTCCAAACCCGTACCAAGCAACATTGAACATTTTTATGTGGCCGGTCCCTGTCCTTTATGAGACACTCACTGCAGTGATTTCAGACTTACAGGCCAGAGGAATCCAGATTGCTAAGCCATAACGACCCCCACCCGATATCACTGAATCTGCAGACGCTTTCAGCTGCTAAAGAGGCCTTGAGTGCATCCCATAAGATACATTCTCAGCAACTCTGAAAGATATCCAGATCCTCCTGCACGTATTCCAGAAGGCTTCACAATCTGCCACCTGATTTTAATCACTGCCTGAATCTCTCCTGGTTGTCATCCTGAATGTCCACACTTTCTGGCTGTTACTACCATCTCCCAGGACTCTTCTGACTTGCTCCTTTTGAGAACCATTGGAGACTTCATTGTAATAGTGCCTGTATAATCTGATGGTGATTTCCAACTATGAACACAGGTTCCCTTTTGTTCTGTTTGGGGTGTAGGTGGGTGCACGTGGAGGATCAGCTCTCAATAGTGCATTCATATGATGCTCTTTCTAGTGGTGTGGAGGGTGGGACACAGCTACAGGTCACCATCACACAATGCACAGGGACGGGCTGCCCTTAAAGTTTTTTCTGTACTTTCTCTGACAAGCCTGTTTGTACCACTGCTGCCCATTCATAGTAACTGCAATGAGCTGACTAGAGGGGCAGCATCCTTCTAAACTGGGTGTCTCAGGGCCTTGGGGCTGCCGCCATCCTGCTTCATGCATTTAGAGCATAGAATGGTAGAAGCATGTAATAGTGCGCTAGTAAGCAGTCAAAACTTGCCAGGAGGGGACCCTCCAGTAATCTTTGATCCTTCAGCTCAGGGCATTGTTGGAGTGTCTACAGTTCCCCGCCCTTTTTCCTATTGTTCATTCATTGAGCTGCCTCCCTTGGGCCCCCTCACTTCAGCACTGGAACTTGGGAGTGCTGCGGCTGCCTGCTTCACTGACTTTTAATTGTTTAGTAGCGGTGATTGCTTCATATAGCCTTGCCCTGTATAAAAGTGAAATTTCTTGTTCAGGGTGTGGGGAGCGGCTCCTATATATTGGTCAAGAATGTTGGCTGTTTTCTGATATGCTGCCCTTATGCCCATGCTGGCCTATTTCCTCCATTCCACAAACCCTCCCCACCAAGTCCCTTCCCAGTGCTGCCCTTGTGTGCACAGTGGAGGCCTGCAGTGCTCGGCACACTCCCATTTCCTCCACCCTGATGTAGAGACTCCCTGTCAGGGATCCCGCCTCAGGCTTTTAGACAGCCATCCTCAGAACTCTCCAACCTTGGAAGTTCATTAACCCTACCTTATTTTGGGAACATGGTTCTACTGTTCTTGTTCTCTGGCAGATCCCTGTGTAATTGTTGTTGTATTGTTGGTTTCATATCGTTGTGTTGTTTATTCGGGCATCTTGCCAATATTATTGGTTCCTATGCTGGTACCTTCCTTACTTGGTTAATATTCATGCTGAGAGTGAGTAATAACATGTTATTAAGTCTATCCTGCAGCTGTATCTTAGGGATTGGACTCCAAATCAGGTTCTATTTCCCAGCATGTTTGCACCATTTCTGTTAACCTCCGTGATGGCTACCACAAAGACTACTGTGTATTCCCAAATGTGAATGGCCTTAATAGATCCATTAAAGGTCAAATATCTTGTCTGCCATTAAAAGTTCCATCCTACTTTAATCCTGTTTCAGGAGACGTATCTCTTGGACCTGAAAGCACCTGAAATTATCTAAACTGGGGTTTTCACAGGTAGTGACCTCTTCTTATAAACAGAGGAAATGACAAGGTGTAGTGATGATACTCCCTCAACAGACCTTTTCCAATGTACCTCCACTTATGCAGACCTTCAGGGCTGTTGGCCATAGCCCGGTCTTTATTTGTGAAAAGACATTACCTTCGCTGGCCTCTACATTCCACCTAGCAGAAACATCGGTGGTTCAGAACCTTCTTAAAACTATACTCCAACATCAAAAGGGCCTTCTTTTATTAGGAGACAACTATAATTTAATTTTTGATAGGCATGAACTACTAACCCTTCTCTACCAAGGAAACTAGGGTGCAAAAACAGGCTGCACTATCATACGGGAGAGTGGTGGACCAATGTCTGGCATTTTCTCCATCTTACACAATGTCAATACACTCAGTGCTCTAGACCACATAAGATTTACACTCGGATGGATTTGTTTCATATCTCCACTGAGCATGTAGACCTGGTACATACATGTGACATTAAGCCTATTTTTCTATCAGATCATGTTGCCCTAGTGCTCACTCAATGCTGAGGCCCTACCGAGGATCCACACTGTGGTGGTTTAATACCTCTTCTTAATTTCCCAAAATGTAAAGACTTTATAAATTAAAAATGTAAGTTGAAAGACTTTATCAAAGATAAAATCAAACAGATTTTGCAAGAAAATGCTACAGCTGATGTTTCCAAGACACCCTAAAATGTTTCTTAAAAGATGAACTCATTAGCTATGCTTCTTACATAAAGAAACAATGAGAGGAAAAAGTCCAGTCCCTACAATCCCAATTGGCAGACCACCAAGCCTGTCATGCTTGGGCAATACCACACAGGGACCTGTTATTACCAAACTGCACAAGGAATCCTAGAAATCTTAAATGCCAAAACAGAACTGGCTTTATGATACCTGCAACAGCAGTTCTATGGGTGGGGGTGGGGGGGAGCCGTGCCTCAAAACTACTGGTATTATGCTTACACATACAGACTTTACAAGGAACAGTTACACACGTCAATAATAATGTACGGTAGGCCGTCTGGTTACTGACTCTGAAAAGAATTTTACAGGTTTTTCAACTATGTTATCAAGATATGTATACCCTAATAGATCTTTTTCACCTGATACCTGCCTGATACCTGCCTTAACCACCTCAGACCACTCCAGCCTCCTACACTTTCTCCTGCCCTACCCCAGTATTAACTGCATCAATTCTTGGTGGAGCTGATAGAGACAATCAAGGCCCTAAAAATGGAAAGAGTCCCAAACCTGATGGTTATAATGCAGATGTCTACAAGCAATTTAAATCCCTGCTTGTGCCCCCTTGCTAGGGGTCTGCCAAGAAATACAGGATGGCTTACTCTTACTCCCCACGTAATCCACACAATGATTTATGCCATTCTAAAATTGAATAAGGTTAAAACTTTATGTTCTTCATACCGACCTATTTTGGTCTTAAACATTGAGCATAAAAGTTTTACCTCCATTCTAGAGTTAGATAAGCTCCTGCCACACTTAATTGATGGAGACCAAACAGATTTCGTTCAAACAGACAGACCCAGGACAATATAAAAAGAACACTTCACATCCTGCATCATGCCACCCAGTCTAAGATACCATTTCTCTTACTTAGTTTAGATGCTGAGAAGGGCTTTGACTAGGTGGCGTGGCAGTTCTCATTTCACATCATGGATGCCATGGACTTCCCATCTTCTTTCACTGACCTATTTAAACTCTCTATTCCTCTCCTCTCCTCGGGCTGTGTTAAAGTCAGTGGCGGATCTTCACCTCTTTTCCCTTTACATCGAGGCACAAGGCAAGGATGCCTCTTGTCCCCACTATAATTTGCCGATTCTTAGAGCCCCTGGCCCAAGCCATCAGACCAATGGTAATAGCTAACCAAAGACAAAACCTTGCAATCTATGCAAATGATTTACTTACCTTGCCTTTCCCTACTTTGGGAGACACTTCAAGAATTTGGTGCCTTTCGGGATATAAATTAAACTTAACAAAACAGTAGTTCTATAATTCAATTATAACCCTAGTGCTAGTATTAGACATACCTATTGTTTTAAATGGGAAATGCAGGCTTTGAAATAATTAGGGTATTGATCCCAGTCCAAAACACCCAACTACAGTCCTTAAATTATGACACTTAACATAACTGTTTAAAAAGGACATGGAAACCTGGAAAACGGTCACACTGTCTCTCATTCAGTGGATTGATAGCGTGGTCATTATGATACTGATGCCTAGATTTCTTTATCTTGCACAGACACTCCCAGTTTCACCACCGACCCATATGTTTCAGAAATGGGATAGAGTGATATCCCAGTTTATCTGGAGTGGGAAACATCCCCATGTCAAATTTGCAACCCTGCAACTTCCATGAAAATAAGGGATTCAGCCCTGACAGATTTCACTCTGCCATACCGCAGTAGCTACATATGTCCTTGTATTGACACCAAGGTATGTACCACTGGAAAGAGCTGGAACTTCAGATGGAACGTATTCTTTCCTCACACCTGTATTATTTTCATGCCTCACCCCATTAGACCAGATTACCAGCAACCCTTATACCTACTCCATGCTCTTCTGCTGGTATAAGTCTTTTGCAACCAGAGTCTTACAGCCTCTAAAGTTCCTCATAACCCCTTTGGCCTACAATTCTTCTTTCCTCCCTGCAAGCATGGACCATGCTTACTGCAGATGGGACAGGATGGGACTCACCTTTCTTTTCCAGTTCCTTTAAGGACAGGAGATTCTCTCTCATTTGCAGACCTACAAGCTCGGTATGCCCTTCAGCAGGTAGATCATTACCTTACTGTCAAGTGATATACTATCTGACACATTCCTTCAAGAATGGCCCATGCAGCAGGACATACCAGCCCTGCTGCAGATAGTCATTAAGATTTTAAAAGGGAGACATCCTCCTCACTCATTTCACAGTTATATCAGGCCCTCGTCCAGTTGGGGAGGCAATACAATTATGTTAGATCCAGATGGGAACGGATCTACAAACTCAGTCAACTCCTCCGTGCTGGACTAAGTACTGTATCTTACTAATTTACTGAGGATGACCTCCTCAGACATATGGAAGGAGGTTTCTGGAAGACCTCTATCAGACTTTTTCAGACACCTCAAATAGTGATTAAATTTAAAGAGCAGCTGGCACCTTCAGGAGAACATTAACAAAACGTAATATTTAGACACAGTTTGACTTGTATTTTCTTGTTGGCAGGGCTGTGGGGCCATGCCAGCTTCCATGGTCACATTTTTGGGACTGTCCTCTCCTCCAACCCTTTTGGGATCAACTTACACAGGCCCTAAGAAGTATTTTGGAAAGGTTTTCAGCTCCGGACTGTATTGTGCTTTTCCTTGATCTTTCAGAAGGGTTTTGGGGCCAAATACTTGGCAACTGCTAAATATCTGTTTGGTAGTTGCAAAAAACTATTACGAAATGATGGCTCAGAAGTCAAATACTACCGTGAAACAATGGCGTAGACATTATGTGGTCAGTCCATAATTTGGAGAAACTAACGGCCAAGCTAAACCATGCTGTTCCTAGATTTGAAAAATATTGGCCAGATAGGTTCATTATATGTTAGATCATAGGCCAGACTTAATACTTTACATTGTTCTTGGCCTTTAGTACTATGTCTTTATATGTATAGGGAGGAACAATTACTGTATCTGTTGTTTATAGTATACTAATTAATGCCCAGAATTTGTTTTATGCTGTGACTGTGCCAGAGTATTGTGTTGTATGTGTAAACATACAACAATATTTTAATAAACAGAGATTTAAAGAAAGAAAACATGTCCATGACCAGGTAGGATGTGGGAGTTCTTAGTAGTGAAGACCGCAGGAGGTGGCAGAGGACCCTGTAGTAGGGTGGGTCGTCCTACCTGGGTCTTGGAGAGACCCTGGCTTTCTGTGTCTTTAGCTGTAGCTTCTGTCCTTTACTGTACTTTCCTATCTCTGTTCTGTTGAAGTGGCCACCTGCAGACCCCTCCTCCCTTTTTTCTCTGCCTGTCTCTCTTCTCTCCTCTAATTTTTCTTGTCCCTCAGAAATACCTTGTTGAATGGTTCAAAATAATAATGTAATAAATGCAGGGAAGTTAGCCAGCACAGTATCTATTTGCCATATATGATAGATGGAAATCAGCTACAGTTACCCCAGTCTTCAAAAGTGGTGACAGGGCACTCCATGTGAACTACTGCCATCTCCATATTACCTCCTCTCCAAGGCCATTGAATGGGTTGTAGCTGACCAACTCACTGAATATCTGGACAAACATAAGATCTTATGTTCACAACAACATGGTTCAGACAATTGCATAGCACCACCTCTGCCCTCCTGAAATTTATCAAAAGTGTCCACAGTTCCCTGATCAGAGTCACTTAGTCGGTGCCGCCTTGTCAACTTGACAAAAGCATTTGACATTGTCCACCACCCACTTCTACTACAACAGCTTCTAAATGCCAGACTCTCCCGACTCCTCTGCCTGGTTTAAAAGCTGTCTGGAAAACCATTCTCAAAGAGTCAAAATTGCAGATGTTCTCTCTGATTCAAGACATGTATGCTTGGGAGTCCCTCAAGAATCCATCCTGGGCCTTTACTATTCAGTCTCTTTCTCAACAGTCTTCCACTATACTGCCCAGAACAAATCCTGCTCTCACGCTGACGATGACATTATTTTGCTACCCACAAGGACTCTTTACTCCTGCAAAGTCAGCTTCAACTTGGATTTGCCTCAGTGAGAAATGGTTCAGTAAACACAAGATGGTACTAAACTATAAAAAAACTAAGCTTATGTTTTCAGCAGCTCCCACAATAAGCATAGGCAACATCCTCTGTCTATTACTAACTGTCTTGGAACTACCCTTGAACAAGTACAATTCTTTAAATATCTGGGAATCACGGTAAACAGCAATTTATCATGGTGTGCACATCGACAATGTTGCCAAAGCTGTAAATACTTATATTGGTCTTCTCTACAGATACAGGCAATATCTAACTCCAGAAGCCTTAGCGGTAGCTGTGCACAGCTCTGTTATCTTCTTAATAGACTAAAGGCTTGATCATCTACGGCCGGCTCCGCCACCGTTACTGCCCTCGGTGCATCTCCACTGCTCTTAACAAAGTCTGTCGTCTCTCATCACTGGAGCCCACCGACTCACTCATACTACGACCTCTATGCCCAAACTGGCTGGTTACACCTCACAAACTGTATCAAATATCAAACGTGCCTAATGGCCAAGAAAATAACCATAGGCCTGCTACCTCCTGGGTTCAGGTTCTTCTATCCCTCCACTAGTAATTTTACCGTGCCGAGGCTCAGAATCTCAACTCCTTCAGGTCCCTTGCTGCCAAACCTCTCAGGGACAAATATCATTCGCCCATAGGGCTCCACTCTGGTTGAATGCACTCAGCAGTGACATTAGCTCCAAACCTAAGCTTGATCTGTTCAAATCCAAGCTCCAACTGCTACTCTTAACCACTAGCACATGTGATGTTCTACTTAAACTCTCTCCAATGCCTTGACTCATCACTTGCCCTTATCCTAGCAACTTAGCATTTCTGCTGTTACCCATCCCTATGTCCCCTCTAACACCCCCTTTCTCCCTTGTCCCCTCCCTCTTCTGTATCTTTCCTCTCATCCACTTCCCATCCCCCTCCCTCTCTACCTCTCCTCTCATCCTCCCGTCCAACCCTCCCTCTCTCCTCTCCTGTCCTTCTCTGCCACCCCCTTCCATCTTCCCTCCTTACCCTGTGTGTCTTGACAATGCCTCATGGCTGACCTCAATTTACCATATGCATTATCTTGTGCTTGTAACTGACTAAATGCATGTGTGTCCTGTTTATTCTTTGACTTGTTCTGTTTGTTTTGTATTATGACGTGGAACCTTTGTAAAAGAGCTCTTAGCTCAAAGGTATTTGTAATCCTAGACCTAAATAAATAAATAAATAAAAATATAAGTCTAGATACCTGCTGCTGAGTAGGGGCCCATTTAAAATAGGGGCCATTTCATTACATTGAAATAATGTAGTGCAGCAGGTATATTTTATATAGTGTTTGAGTGCCTAAGGATATTGAAAATGTCATGGCTACATAGTGGATTGTTGCTTAAGAAAGTCAGCTTTAGAGATATTGACAAGGTGCCCCAAGATGAAAAGCACTGGAGGAAATATAAAAGCCATGTTCTAATCAGGCTAAATTATGAATAAAATATATATTTTTTCTCATCTAGTGAAGAAAGTGGCTAGCTTGAGTGTATTTAATTATTTGTGGGAATACACTGCCCAAAATGAGCCTCGGCTCTTTATATTGAATTACACTCCCAAAAGTGGAGCGTCTCACAGTACAGCAGTTTTTGTGTGGCAGCTGCTCCATTTCAGAGCTCATAGAAAAAGTTTAATGCTGACTGGCTTTCCTCTTTGGGCTTAAGAACCCTGAAGGTAACTTGCCAGGAAAATGGGAGGATGCACACTGCTACAGGGAAGGAGAGAAGAAAGTGAGCAAGTCATGGGAAAAATGCTGTCAGACAAAATTCTCTCTCTCTCTCCTATATATATATATATATATATCCTTCCCTCTCTTTCTCCCCATAGCAGCTCGGTGACAATGTGCAGGTAATCAGACAGCATGCCAGGATTGGGAAATGGGCTCCCCTGTCAGAGGCTCACTTTTGTGCAAAGGGTGCATGGGCCACAACAAAGTCAGCAGAAGGAAGCAAAAGGCTCACACACCATGTCTGCCAAACAATATCAGACCACCAGTAATGTGCAATGTAAAAAATGATTTTAATCTGAAATGCATACAATACATATTACTGGTGGTCTGACATATTGTGCCATATTGTGTATTTTCACTTCCTTCTGCCCTGTATCTACCATGCCATATGTGTGGTGAGCCCTGTTGTGCCAATAAACATGGGTGACCCAGCTTGGAGAAATGGATGTAGGAGCAGAGGTGAAGGTCCAGCGTACTGCTAAAAGCTGAGTGATCGTGCCACAGCGGCACTTACTATAACATTAAAACAAGTGCCTCTGCTCATGTCCATATCGGGCTTAACAGCCCTAAAATAAGTTATTAAACTCAATGTGTTTTTTAAATACTCACAGGGCTGCTACAATGCGGGAAAAGTGTATGGAGGAACTGCCTACAAGCAGTGCAGGGCATCTCTTTTGCCCCCTCAGCAGTCTCTGGCACTATGCCAAATTAAGCTGTGTCGAGGTTGGAATGCGAGTCTGTGGTGCAGTACCTAAGGAAGTTTTGTGACACATGGGCCAATAAAAGTATATATAAGCCCCTGCCTCAAGTTGGCTGTGTAGTTGCCTGGGATCCTGCTTCTAAATGACACAGAAGCAGAGAGTAGTACCCAGGGAGCCTGCTTCTAAATGGCACAGAGACAGAGGCAACAATGGAAGGGTAGCCGGTACTATGTGGGGAAGAGCTCCTCCCCACAGCCTATTTAAACATGACAGCTGACTTCGCTCTGCTTAAAGTGAGTTGCACTTGCTCGTGTTGCGGTGCTAGTGCTCGGCTGCTCTCCTCCTCCATTTCTGTGCTGCTCCGCCTTTTCCCATGTCCATCTGCTTCTCTGTTGCATTGTCCACCCACCTCCCCTCCTTTCTTCCTTTGTGTGCTCCCCTGTTGCCATGGCATGTTTTCGCCTACCTCTTTCATTGGTGTTTCCCACTGCTCCTCCTCACACCGCTGTGCCTTGTTTGGTGGCGCTTGCTGACCCGCTTTCCAGGCATGACTCCTCTGCTTCCTGCTGCTGTTTGCTCTCCTTCCTGCCCTGCCTTTTTGAGCAGCTGCCGCTCCATGTTACCGCCGCACGTGTGTTGCCCTCACCAGTTTCTCTTCCCTCTGGCGCCAGCCTTGCTGCTTCTCTGGACCTCCATTGCGGTCAACCGCCACCCGCCATGCTCCGGATGCCTCGACTTCAGTGCCATCTTGCCTGCTGTTCTGGCCTGCTGCCTCCCTCCTCCTTGGCTGCATTCAGGATTATTATTTTCCCTCCTCTCAGCCGCAGTTCTGCGCTGTTGCATCGCCGGCTCTGTGTTGCCGGACTGTGGTGCTCGTCTGTTCCGTCTCCTGTCTTCCGCTGCTGAATTTGCTCAGCATCATATTCATTCTAACCTGCTCCTTTGCTGACATGTGTGCTGCACTTCAGGTGCCTGACCTGTCTGGGACCGCCATTCTCCGGATTTCCCTCTCCCCTCCTCACGCACCACTGTTCTTTGTTTGACTGACTGCCTTGTCTACTTGGCGGTTGTTACCCTGCTGGATGTTCTTCCCGTTGGTTCTTGGGGCTCTGTCTGGCTTCTACTTCAGTTCTCTTGCTGGCTGTGACTGTTTTGGGGATGCTACAGGTACTAATCACGGCTGAGTAATTAAATAATGAAGATGCATCTCAGGTAATTTACGAGTGCTAAAGCAATAAGGAAGGCAATTCCAGACTATAGACATGTACAACTTGGCACTAATGGTCACTTTGACACTCAGGCTGACACAAAGCAGACAACTGGCAGAAAACAGAATATCAAACAGTGGTTTATTCACTGAAGCATATGCTGCCCTGCTAGTCAGGATGACTTCCATTTCCATTACTTGTGTATATGGCACTTGAGTCCTGCTTACTTCTCATTATTGATCTTATCTGCTACACTGGTGCAGGTCTCTTACTGTGCACTTGCCTCTCCGATACATACTGGGTCGGAAGCCCTCCTGGGCAAACCTCCGGTCATGCTAGCCGTTTCTCATCCCCACATGCATGTGTAGCTGATACCTGCCTGCGGCATCCGGACTCCTACCAGACAATTTAAGCATTATGCCTCAGCACATCATCCAGCACTCATTCCAGATCCTTCCTATGTACCACCATCTTAGCTACTCCATCGATCTTGAACATTCTAGGACATTGGTTTCAGTCAAGCCTTCAGGTGCTGGCTTTGCAGTTTTCACTTCGCTTGTTCTCACCTCTCCATCATTTTAGGACCATCTGTACACTTTCGGATCATTATTGGATTATACCTCAGGAATTGCATCATTATCCTGGACGTTTACCATGCTGCTTCCTTCGGTGGCTTACTGCTCCTACCTCACTTTCCGGATGACTGCTACCCTTTGCTTACCTTACCAGCTGACCTACGTGGTCCAGCTGCACCTGCTAGCTTACATGGGGCTAGCAACTGATCTTACTTACTTTGTCAGGCTAACCTCTCATGGCCTAGCTGCATACTAGCCTTCCTGGGTTAGCTACTAATTATATATTTACTCACGGTTGACGTACTCATTCATTACGTACCATCTGCCATTCATCGGCTGACTACACGTGGTCTGGCAGCACTGCCTTATCTCATTTGGCTAGCTCCCCTTGTTCTCATGGCTGCTTCCTACAGAGCTGCTTCTTATTCAGACCTACCTTTCCATATCTGCTTCCTAATATTCTGCCTCCATTGGATTGTTCTGGATTACATCAAGATATTCGCCTCAGTTCTCTTGGATGCTCCTCGTCATTGCTACTTCAACTTCCCGGAGTTACTACTACCGCCTCCACCAGGACTCCTGCTGACCTTTATTCCATCTGTCTTTCTTGGTTGAACTGCTGCCTAAAATATTGAGTTGCTACAGTTTCTTGATGCTTATTTACCCTCGTCGAGTTGCCAGCTCTTCGCCAAGGTCTCTTCATTGCAATCCTTACCATCCTCGATCTTCAGGATATGACAGTCTACAGCACCGTTCTGCTCTCATAAGTCTGCTTTCACTCACAGTACTACTCCGCACTAAACTTACTCAGGATATGCTGCCAACGACAGTCTACAGAACCATTCTGCTCTCATCAGTCTGCCTGAACACTGCAGTACTACTCCGCACTAAACTGACCGTGATATGCTGACATTACAGTACCATTTACAATTTCTTCCTCACTACTTGCTGCTTTTCTACATTGCATACAGTTCAACATTTCCACTACATTATCTATCACTACTCTTCAACCTGCCTCACCATGCAGGGGCAGAAGTTCGACATCGCGATGTGATCAGACTTGTGCCCTATGGGCCAGAAGTCCTTGGTACCTATATATATATTATTGCGCCACAATCACCTGCTAGACCTGCCTTTGCCCTTTGGGCTGGGAGGTTTACTTACTAGTCATCTGTTTCTACGACCTGCCTTCGCCCATTGGGTTGGGAGGTTACCTACTACTCTTCTGCTTCTGACCTGCCTTCGCCCATTGGGCTGGGAGGTTCCTCCTTCCGATCTACTTCTGCCTAGTCAGCTCCAGCCTGGAGATTCACTCATTCTACTGTATGTATACATGCTGTGGTGGTGGCCAGCTGGAAGCTCCTTCCCTATGGATTCGCATTTGGCTGTTCCTTCAATCGTCATCTATTCTTGGATGCTTTGCTCCTGCAACTTCGCCATAAGGACTTCCTGCTGCTTCCAATTTCCAGGACGCTTTGTTGAGCTTCTCATGAAGACTCTCCTTATCCTGATTGTGTTTTACCGCTTCTTGGACCTGTGACGCTTCTCCGTTTGCCTCAGCCTCTTCAGTTATCTCCATCTGGGACTCTTATGCTCGACTATTCAGATTTCCTGAACATTGCATGCCTACAGTTTCAATGCTATTCCTCATCAAGTTGCCATCTCTATGCCACGGTCTTCAATGCGATACCTGTTTTCCTTAATCTATTGGATACGTCAGCCCTCAGCACCATTCCATTCTCTCGCTCTACCTTAAACATGCAGTACTACTCTGCTGTAAACTGACTCAAGATACGTCCTCACCTGAATCAGCCACCTCTCTCACCTCACCAGCTGTCATTCAGCTGCGCTTTCTTCAGGGGCTGATTACCACGTCCTGTTCCTTCTCATCTGTCTTCGTGGTGCACCCCTGTTCCTACTACCTCTCACTTCAGATTAGCAGTCCAACTGACTTGCTTACTTTTGGGGTTCACCATATTCTACTACTTGGATGCTTCATTCCTCGCACCAGTGTCTCCGATTATCCTCTCAGCTTGCATTATTCCAGCTTAGCTCTTCAGCCGTTGTCTTCATATCAATTCCTAAGACTATACTTCACTTATCAGAACCAGATTCATCAGTCGGTAGCCTGGCTATAAGCCTTCTTTCATGACACGCACTATACAAGCCCTCTATTAGAAATCAGGAAGTCGTAATACTTCTATTCATCCTGCCTCGTTGACATCTAGTTTGGATGCAACTATCTGTGTCTGGTCTCCTGTATTGAATTTGTCAGTCATCAACTTCATCTCCATCATACATTTCCTGGATTATGCCTCTATCAACTGAAGTCTGGAAGAAAGTTCTTCATATCCACTCTCCATCATTCCAATTGTACATGGATTTGGGACTCAGACTTTATTAGGAGGAAATTATCACGGACATTTACAACTCAGCTTTCTTGAGCTCTGTTTATCTGGATTGAATTCTACAAATTAGAATTCAGATATTAGCTGATTAATTTAGTTTAATTAGGATCTCTCTCTTTCATATGCCCAGAAGGACGGGCAGGTCAGTAGCCATGGGTCCTCAGGTTTCCCCAAGAGTTTCCTCTCCTGAGTGCTATTGGTCACACTCTCCGGAGTTGGGTGGGTGACCATCTATTCTATCATTATTAGTGTTGTCATGCACGACTTCTTCAGCATTCAGTTAAAGAACAATCATTGACATATTCTTCTTGGGGCTTTCATAATTCTAAACCAAGCTTCCTTCCTACAGGTGGGATACAGAGAAAGGCCAAAACCATCAGATATTATCAAACAACTCAATTCAAAGCATCCAAGTACCTAAGCACAATCATTCTATACTACTACCTAATAAACATTGTCCTCTTAATGCTGGCCTCTGTATCCAACAACCATATTCATCATTCAACTATATGTTACATAAGCACAGAGCTATGAACCACACATAACAGCAGACTGAGAGAGACTGGGGCCTGGGACCCTGATTCACAGCAGAGATTAAGAGAAGCAGAGAGTTGCCTGGGACCCTGAGCTCTGAGAGAAGACAGAAGCAGAAGAGTAGTGCCAGGAATTTGATGCTGACCAGACCAGGAAAGACTGACTGGATATTTTAACAAAAGCCATGTAAAGCTTATTTTATTTTGATTTGGTTGGATATTTATTTTGATCAAAGCCTGACAGAAGAAAAGGCAGACAGTCTTCATGCCCAGAGAGCCATTTGAAACACAGAGAGAAAAGACTTTTGACCATTGCATCCTGACAAAGTGCAAGATGGAGAATTATTTTCTGTATTTCATTTTTGAAGTTTCCACTGGATTGTCATTTTGTGTAACCTCTGGAATAAAGCCACGCAGCAAGCGTGTTTAACCTTATAGACCGAGTCTGTGTCTGTAAGTTGCACCCATGCCCTGGGACATTTGCTGTGAACAGTGGGATTATGGTTGATGCATAAGTGATCAGAGGAAAGTTAACCAGCTGATACCAGCCCTGGTATCCAGATAGACAACAAGGCACATGACAGAAGACCAGAGGGACAGCCATGGAAGCCGGAAGGAAGACAAAGCCTGATCCCTTGTTTGGTGCCAGGATGAAGAGTCACATGTAGGACTTTTAACAAAGATACTGAGCTGTACCAGGACAATCATGGCAGTTCATGAGTTCATCAGAAAAGGGGAGACTGGATGGGCCTGGTGGTCTTTATCTGCCCGTCAAATTCAATGTTTCTATGCTAGGCCAACCCTCAGCTGGTCTAGCAGTGCTTAGACCATTGTCTTCCGTGAGGGTTTTGGAAATGCCAAAGTAGTGGGTATGGCAGTCTGCATCTGCCATGAAGCCTCTAGTGCCATGTCACAGCCATTTTGTGGTGCAAGGCTGGCGCAGCTCCTTTGGCACATGCAGTTTGTGTTTGACAATAGGTCAGGGTGCATTTTTGATGCAAGGTACCACTTGCACCATTTATGTCTGAAACAGGTACCTTTCATCAGTCTGAGGGCTTTGAAAATCGGGCCCCAGGTCTCTGACTGTGAAAGCACAGGTTCCATGCCTCCCCTCCCAACTGAGAGCACTGGTCAGACAGAGCAAAAGGATTATGAGGCTACAACTAGATCAAGAACAACACATCAGGGCAGATGGGGAAGCAAAGCAGGGGCTAGGGAACAATTACAACAATCACAATCAGAGGTTGGGATATCAGAAAAAGGGCTAAAGCTTTGTAAAACTTCAGTGAACTATCAATTTTGTAAAACAACTTTGTGCACCAGCCTAGTGGCACTGGAGGTTGAGGCACTGGTCGCTACCTTGTTCCATGCTGGCGACCTGGGTTTGGGAATACGCAGGCCGTCGGGGTCGGCAGGGAAGAGGTGGATTGAGCATTTGGAGGACTGCTCTTCTCTCTTGGGGAAGGGGTTTGCCGCTCCACTCATCGATCACCCTCTGGTGTCAGCCAGGGAGATGTGAGCTGAGAGGTACATTGCTGGTGTCGTGTCGGTGGGGGGTGGGAGAAACCCTGGAGGAAAAAGGGCTGGCAGGCTCCATGATGGCCACACCAGCCGCGTTCGGCCCTGATGTCTGGATTTTGCTCTGGGGTGGGGAAAAGCTGGCTTCCCTTCGCCTCAGCCCTGCCACGGGGGGCAACCCATGGGGATTTAGGGGGTGTCAAGCGGGAATGGTGCTGCAGAGATCGAGTCCTCCGAGGAAGAACTGGAGCAGTCTGCCAGGCTCAGTTGGATAAACACATAATAAAAAGAAAAGAACTTTGTAAAACCTCAGTAAACTATCAGTTTTAAAAAAGAAAAAGGGCTGAGGCAGAGCAATTATTAATAGTCAGAATCTCATCTTATGAACTGATTGCAATGGAAGAACAAATACTGCAAAAGGTTTACATTTGTGCCCATTACTAACACTGACCCTTTTGCTACTATTATAGTTCTAGATCTCTATAGATTCACAAGAAATGTAAACTTGTCATGTTTTTACAACCTTCCTTACTATATCAGCACTTCAGCCTTTTGATTCCACCTCCTTTCCACGCCAGCCCTGGCACAGTTTTTGTCTCTTACCGACTACCCTAAGTTGCCCCTCCATAATTTTACCCTGCCATAACCCCCATTTGTTCAGCATTAACACACCCACCTCTGTTTCCTTGTTCCTCACCACCCCTAATCACCCCTAAAAGACGCTGTGGTTCACAAAGGAAGTGGCATCGATTATAAAGACAAAGAAAAGAGCATTCAGAAAGTATAAGGAGACAAAACAGATACAGACAGAGAAGAATGCAGAGTCAAGCTGCAGGAAGCCAGAAAGAGAATCAGAACTGCAAAGGCACAAACTGAGGAAAAATTGCTCAGGAAATTAAAAAGGCAACAAGATTTTCTTCAGGTATATCTAGTAGAAACAAAAGACCAAGGGTGGCATTGTCAGACTAAAAACCTCAGAGTGGCAGCACATGGAGGAGGATGCCGAGAAAGCGGAAGGTTTTTTTTTGTTTTTGCATAATTATTTTCTTGAAGTTCTACAGGAATAAAACATAGGACAACACAAAGAATTCCTCTTACAGACAGCAGACCAAAAAATAAGTCATTAGAACTATATACACACATGGGTCCAGTGCATTACATACCATTAAGAAATATAAATTAAGTACACTATAACTGCTAATAAATATTAACTTTTCATACAAGAGAACTAATGGCGAACAGTGGTAAAGTTGCAAGCCGAGGAGCGAAAACTAGTGCAGTAATAAATCAGGTGAAAGTGCTACAGGAGTGTTGTGATAAAGATACAAATGATCTATTTATTGCAGTCCTTCTCTAAGGGCCTGTGCTTCTCCGGTGTCAGAGAAGTGATGAAAGCATCCCAAGTCTGAAAAACTCTCACTCTCTGTGTAGATAAGAGAGGCATTCAAGAGCTAGGGTCTGTATCACCATGGCGTGCCATTGATGTACCATGGGTGAAGCCCCATTTTGTTTAATATTTGGGAAAGGACCTCCTTAGGTCAGCTATGGAACCCGGCACCTTGCTTTGGTGGGGCCCATAGGCAAGGCAGAAGTCCTCCAGGATAGCATCGGAGAGGGGCTACATTACTGTTTATTGAGTATAATAGTCAGTACCTGACTGATCTTGCTGACTTTTTTCTTTGGCTCAGCCTCTGCTCTGCCTACCAACTGCCCCCACCATGCCCAGCCTTACCCCTGGTTGGGGCTGCCGGGCAGGTGTTTCCTCCCAAGGACACTGTAGGCAAGCCCACTTACCCCCAGGTCAGGGACACGGGTGCGGACCCCCGGCAGACGCTAGTAGGCAATGGGCACGGCTTCAGAGCAAAGCTCATACCCTGAGGGCTGGCTTTTCTGGATGCTGTACCCTGGGGGCATGGCATGCAATGATGTAGGCGCAACCGCGCCAACATCCGACATGCACCCCCAATCTTCGGACAGATACCATACGCTGCTGGCTCCCTGGTCTCTACCAGAGGTCAGATGATCGCCAGATACATGGATCCCTCCCCGGAGAAGGAAAACAGTCTCTAGGACACTCAGTTCTTCTCCTCCTGGCCAACCTCTGACTCCCCAGGTCCATTCCCAAACCCAGGTCATCAGTGTCATGGCGGAAATCCAACACGCTGCGCTGGTGGGCCAGCATCCTGCTGACTTTCAACCTGACATTTGCTGTTAACCAGAAATCCCAGAATCTCATGCGGCTGATGTCAGAGCTGGACTGCAGCCACAGGAGATTCAGAAGCCTGTATTGCATGTTAGTACTGTAAAGTACGCACTCATTGACAGCTAACTCAGCAAATGGATGTGTTGGAGAGTGGAGGCTGTGCTGGTTGCCAGCTTGGGGTTGGGATGGTAGGGAGTGGGGTGGTGGGGCACTACCTGTTGGGGTGGGTGGGTCTGCTAGACACCAGGAAATGAGTACCACTATTTTACAGGGATTGGAGATAGCAAGAGGGTCTACTAGCCACCATGGACTGGTTTCATTTTAATATACAGGGGATCAGGATGGGGAGATACACTGGATACTGGGGAAATGCTGTGTGTTTGTTGGTTGGGTGGAGGAGAGACAACTGGACACTAGGAAACCTTTATTTTATATTGGGTGGGTGATTGGGTGGGGAGGGACCATTGGACACTAGGGAAATATATCTATTACATATTGGGCTGGCGATTGGCGGGGGCACTAGCACCAGGAAATATATTTATTACATATCAGGCAGGCAATCAGACGGGGGGCACTAGACACCAGAGACAGTTTATTTCTGTACATGGGGTTGTTGATCGGCGAGGGGACACTCTAGATTCCAGGGACTGGGACTGTGTCTCTGGCAGGTGCTGGGTGGAGGGGCCTGCTAGGCTCAGTGTAGCCTATGCAAATGGGCCCATAATGGGCATTCAAATGGTCACTTAGCACCTTGCATACCCAATGGGCTCATTTACATGGCTGCTTTTGTGAATGGGAAATAGTGGACATGCACTATTCATTTTGGAGTCATACGCCTGGCTCAATGTCGGGTGGCACTAGTGGGGTTAGTGTCAGTGGTAATGGGGTTACTGCTGACTCAGTCTAGCCCTATTCCCAGTCAGATAGCACAGATCGCTATCCAATTGAGAATAGCACCCTTAGACACCTGGACAAGCAGTAGCTTAATGCAAACTTTAGCGCTGTGCTTATGACTTTTTGTGAATCTAGCCTCAGAGATTATAAAACTGTAACATAGATTTAGGCCTTTGAATCTTCCATAGCTGCAGCCCAGCTCTGATGTCGGTTGGAGGGGATTCTGGGTTTCTTGATTACAGCAGATGTCAGGGTCGGGTCGGCAGTATCCACCAGACACAATGTAATACAATCCAGTAAATGGTAAGTAAAAAGAAATGCACACAAATGGTAAATTAGGGCCCAACCCTACACTTGGGTGTGGGGTTCTTAGTGCTGAATGTTCCCTTTAAGAGGGAAGCATTCTGGCAATTGAATGATCGATTTGATCTGTCTTCTAAGTCTTTCTTAGAATTGGATGCTAGACTGTTGGAAGACACTAGGGAGTGCTCTCATCACTTTAAATCTGAATAGTCACATCTGGAATGTATTTTAGTGCATTGATGTGTGACTATCAGATCTTGAAACAAGTCCTGATTTGTACATTATTTTCCACAGGTTATCAGTTGTCCTGTGGACCTATTGTCATGTTTGGACTTTCTTTGCACTTTTGGTGCAGGAAATACTAGGTTTTAACTGTTTTGTGTGTCTGTGAGGAGAGTTTTTTGCCAATTTGTTTTTATTCCCAACATTGCACCATCTTTACACTAACAGCATGTCTTGTACTTGTTGTTTCTTCTTCAGCACTGTCACGTTGAATTTTGAGAGTATTTAAGTACTGTATGTACCACTAGGTGGCACTCTTGATAAAGCTCTAGTGTGAGTGAAACTTCAGTGTGCAGCCAGGTGGACTGTGTTGCTTGACTCTTTGATTTTAAAACTGGATTAGTAAACTTTTATCACTGCATGCAGAGACTGTGGTGATTCCTGGTGAAGGGTGAGTGCCCAGCTTTTGGTTCTGCGCATGAGATGGGGTGCACCATGGCAGAAGGGGCTTGCACCAGCGGAGCTGCAGCATCCCTTTGTTTGGGATTCCCAAAGCTCTCCCACTGTCCTCAGGTCCCTCTAGGGTTAGACCAGGCCAGAGGTGGTCTAACAGCACATCGATCACTCCAACAGACTGTGCTAGGTGGGTGGGTATCCTGTGCCTACCTGTGGTCAGCTGCCCATGCCCATGTGTACTCCATGATCTCCCAGTTGTGTGTGGGACACTTGGTACCTGTGGGATGTATGGGCACAGCGATACAGATGCATGACCATAGAGGAGTACTGGAGGGGTCCATTGTCGGAGGGTCTGCCTGCACAGCCACCTGTCACCCAGTTACCAGTGCCTGGGTCCCATGGGCAAGGGACAGCTCCATCTACATCTCAGGTATGGTTGTGTGCCGCTTTTGCATCCTGGTAAAATGGCTCACTGCCATGGGACGATGATCACGCCATGGTATGGCAGTCTGTGTGCTGCCAGTGAATCCACCTGCACATCTGTTGTTCGGCAGTTGCACTGTGGGATAGGACATTCACTGCCCTCCTGCAGTAGCCTCCTGCAAACCCCTCCCATGCACCAACTGTGTGGAACACGGACAGCTTATGGCAAACTCAGAGACTTTAGCACCAGGACCCTGTTTCTACTAAAATCTGGTGCAGGGTCCCTGTGCAATGGAGTTGCCATAAGGGGCTGACTATGGGGCATTTTTTTTGAAATTTAAGTTTATTGAGTTTTATATATAAGAAGAAAAAAAAAAGAAACAAGGTACATGTAGTGGAGGTTGTCTGATCGTACAGTACCCAAGTCCAGGATATAGCACATGTAAATGTGTACAATCACATTGAAATAGACAGGGACAATAAAAAACACAACCACAATATCACCACCTCCCTCCCCCAGCCCACCCCCCATCACCCCGAGAGTTTCATAGCTGAAGGAGATGTCGGGTCACTAAGAAGGAGGACAGTGGTTGGGAGCCTGATAACGCTGCATGTATCAATGCAACAGCAGTTACAAGAGTACTACCAGTGTCTGGGTTAAGTTAGGTAGGCGTATTTAATTTGCCCCATTTACGATTAAAAGACTCCAGATTATGTCTAGAGCTAGCTATAAGTTTCTGTATTGAAACAGTGGGACATCTCCTTAAGCCATTCCTGATAGGTAATGATATCTGATCCATCCAATGCCTGAGGACCAGCTTTTGATAACTATTGAGATGAGAGCATGTGATATCTACGTTCCTTCACCAAAATGCTCGAGTAAACACCCAAGATACATATTTCTAAGGTGAATAGATCTTTGAGCCCTAAAAGTGGATCTAAACTGTCTTCTTCATTATGATCCATAGTGGTGCTACCTTCTATCGCATTCCCAAAGGATATGCAATAAATTTCTTCGATGCTCCATTATCTTAACATATACTCGACTTAAGCTTGCCAAATTTGACCAACTTAACTGGAGTATAGTAGAGATTATTTAAAATATAATATTAGGTCAATCTATGATTGTCTTGGGATAAGTAACTACACATCCTTCCAGATTGATTCCCATGATAGAGGGAGCTCAAGCTAGAAAGTGACCAGATTGTGGAACCCTCCAGGGAATCAGGAAAGGTCATCTAGCAATTTGTTGTATATGTTGGATATACCTCACGCATACCGGCCGCCCTGTGTTTTCTCTAGGAATGGCCTTATTTTGGAAGGGAAGTGAACCGCCCAAGAATTTTGAGTATGAGGTGTCTCAATTGATAAACTTTGAAAATATGTTTCTGGGGATATTAAGGACGTTAAGATTCTATTCAACTTAAGGAGTGTGCCTTGCTCATATAGAGAAGAGACTCCCGGTAAGTTGTGTAATTGTGAAGCCACTCAGAGGTTAGCCACCTACCTCCAATTTTGATATTAGGATTTAGCATGAGAGGTTGTGCTGAATCCTTGGTCGGGATATGTTGAAAAAATTCCAACATTGAGAAAGAATTCTAATAGAGAGCCGATAGCGGAGTTTTGGATGGCTGGGGTAACGTGGAGAACAGTCACCAAAACGCGGAAGCGTAAGTTGAAGTGGTCCAATAAACTTAGTTCAAGCTGTAGCCAAATTAGGTAGAGGCATGATAGACTGTGTGGTGGACCACTTACCTATTCTATTTAGGGTATAGCCCAGTAGTATAGCAAGAAATTGGGTAGATGAAGACCACCCTTGTCTCTAGGTGTGTGAGTTTAAGAAATTCTACGAGGTTGTTTCCTTCCAAACAAAGTTGGATAGCATTGAGTTTACTTGACTGAAGAATTGCTTGGGTAGCCATATATTAAGGTGATTCAGGGGTAAAATAACCGGGTAGGATGTTCATTTAACAATATTGATTAGCCCCCAAATGGTTAGTAGCAATTTTGCCATCGGTCAAGTCCCTCTGGATTCTCGTTAATGTATTTATCTAAATTAAGTTTCTTGACCGCTTCCACCTCCCTGGCTACATGTATACCCAAGTATTTAAATGAGACCGGGACCATTTCCATACCGAACTGCAGGAATCCGATTAAAAGTAAAAAGAGTTTAATGGAAAAATAACCGATTTAGAAACATTCAACCTATAGTTAGAAACCTACCAAAACGGGTCAATAATTTTAGTACTTGTGTTAAAGATGTTTCGGTTTGGTAGTATAGCAGGATATCGCCTGCAAAAACGATACAGTCAGGGGAATTAGCAATGGTACAACCTATGATCTGTGACGTAACTTTTAATACTAACAAGCAGAGGTTCCAAATATAGGTTGAAGAGGTAGGGGTAAAGGGACACCCTTGACGAAAGTGCCAGTACATAAAGGAAATCTGAAGAAAACCCTGCTGCAGTAAACTTTTGCCGTGGGGATTTGTAGATTGCCATAATCATATGAATAAAGAGTCAGGAAGCCTATTCTCTTCAGAGTGGCCTACAGAAAGTCCTAATTCACTCGGTCAAAGGCTTTTTCTGCATCAAGAGCGACTAGGACCATGGATCTAGCAAAGTGTGGGCTGCTTGAAAGACGTGAGCTAGGGTTCTCAAATGATCGGGCGGATGATCTACCCTGGACGAAGCCAGCCTGTTCCGGCTCAACAAGTGCTGCCAAATCTTTTAATTTGAGCGATAGAATTTTAGATAAGATTTTGATATCATAATTTAAGAGCGATATTGGATGGTAGCTGGTGGGATCTATTAAGGGTTTATCAGGTTTAGGGATTAAAATTATTGTCGGCCTAAGAGAGAGGGGTCTATCACTTCCGCAGAGAACATATATTTGTATAGCTTAAGCAGTAAAGGGATAGCTCTTACAAAAACCTTATAAAAATTGAGGGAAACCATCTGGCCCGGGGCTTTTCCTAATGGTAAATCATTGATTGCCTCTTCTACTTCACCTAGAGGATGGGAGCTGACAGCATGTCACAGTGGTGTATCTGGAGGAAGGGAGTTTGATTCCATCTAGGAAGTGCTCTATCCACTGAGAATGCGATGGCGTGGAACTCTTACTATAAATGTCTGTATAGAAGGACTTGAAAATTTGGGCAATATCCTGGTAGCGTCTTAGTGGTGCCGTCCTGAGATTTGAGAGCGGGATCTATGGGCATTTGAAAATCAGCCCCTTAACTGCTGCTCAAGTGCTTACTTAGCTCACGGTCATATCACCAGAGCATCTGCCTTGTTGTTGCAGCTGCACTCAGGACTCCTACTGCTACAGTCAGAAGTAGCCCAGAAACGTTGACTCAGAGTGTTCTGTCTGACTTTGTGCACTGATAGGACAGGCACTGTGTTTGGGAATGTTTCTGTTTTGTCTGATAAAGAACTGATGATCTAAGTCATGTAGCAGTGTAGACTTTCCGCACACTGTCTCTGTCTTATATGTCTCTCTCTTCTCTCGCGCATGAGTGCAGCAGTCTATGCCTCCAGTCAGCTGTCGCATGATGAGCAAGCCAGAGCAACTATGAAAATGAAGCCCACTGGCTGTGTCACTCCCAAAAGACTTCTCCGATTCCATCATCAAAAGACTTTGCTTCCAATCAGCACTTCAGAGGGTCTCAGGATCCTGCAGGCAGTAATGTAAGTGCTGAATCCTCCTCTCCCAGCTCAGTCTTCAAGATGACAAGTCGCTCATTCCTCCTTAATGACACTGCTACTAGGCAGTCCAGGATGCCAGCAAAGGAGGAGTAAAGCTGCAACAGAGTTGAGGCAGGCAGACATCATCACTCACATCATGGTAAGCCTGCTGTGAATGAGGCAGTGGAGCACAGCCTGTGAAAAACTGAGTTTTATGTTTGCTTGAGCCAGCACACAAGAAACCTATTTAGGTAGTAGAGCATTGCAGAGGTGGCAGTGTTGTGGCCAATCTAGTGAAAACTTTCAGGGCGCATCCTCAGCCAACCAATCAACAGGAAGCTGCCAATGACAGCAGTTTCAGAGCGAAATGCCGCACCTGAAAGAAATCTGCTGCTCCAATCGGGACAGTTTCATCATTGCAGTGGCAGATCTCTTCCCCTCCTTCCCCGCAGTTTATGTATATTCCAGCCATGCACATTACAGTGCACAGTAATACGCATGGCTAGACTCTAAGAGCAACTTGTTTGCTCAGCGTGCCTTTCCCGTGAAACATTAGTAAATAAATAAATGAGCCGCACTGTGGTTTTGCATAAATGGTGGCTCCTGCTGCCCACCACACACTCCCCCAAAGTCAACATCGGGTGCCCAATCCCCTATGTCGGCATGTATCCACCCTCCTTCACACGCGGCACACTGGGAGCCCAATTCCCAGTGTACCAAACTAATTATATTTCCAACACCGGATGCCCACTCCCGTGTCGGATGACTCCCCAAGCCTGAACCTATATTTTGCCAACAACAGGGTGCCCAATCACCATGTCGGCATGCCCCACCCATTTTTGTGGCACACTGGGAGCCCACCCAGTGTGCCAAGAAACACTTTATCTTTTTCTGACACCGGATGCCCATTCCCAGTGTTGATACACCCCACATGCCACCTTTTTCCAGTCGATGGGTGCCCAATCCCCAGGTTGGCATTGACCCCTCCACTAGTCTGGCACACTGGGAGCCCACCCCAGTGTGCCAAAATGTATTTTTCATGCTATGTCACCTGTAAAAAGAAAACTGTCCCGAGGTCTTTTTTAAACCTAAAGGAAATGAAAACAGTAACTCATCGTCCTTGCTGCCCCTCCCCATCCCGACCCTCTCTCTGTGCACTCCCACCTCCCCCACCCCATACTTACCTCCGGAGGTCCAGTGCTGTGATCTTCTGTGGATTCTGTGGACTGGGAACACGTCTGCACTCTTCAAAAGCCAACTGCAAACTGAAGAAAATCATGGTAAGCCCTATAATGGCAGTCACTGGGGGTTTCAATTTAAGTTGATATCTCAGCCATTTGGGGAGTTTTGGTCTCAAATTTTCAACATAGGGTTCTTGGGACTCCACCTCATGAACACTAGCACTGTCATTTGTTTCTCGGTCCCAAAAGGTGATTTACGGTCACTGCAAGAATCACCTTTTGGGAACGAAGTAACAAAACAACAGTGCCACTGTTCATGAGGCGGAGTCCCAAAAGCCCATGTTGCAAGTTTAGTGAAAAATCCAAAAAAGTTACAAGCATGCATTGCGTAGTTTGTAGCTTACGCTCATAACTTTGCCAGTTTGAAATATTTTCCTCCAAATTTCCAACATTTGAAATTTTTCACACTTCCTTATGAACAGTACAGCTGTCATTTTTGCATGCTGCTCAAAATGTGTTTTGCACCTGTGGCGCAGAATGCCACAGTCACTGTGCAAAATCAAACTTTTGGGACAGATTAATGAAATCACAGTGTCACTGTTCATGAGGGAGGTCCCAAAGACCATGTTGAAAATCTGGTGAAAAATTCCCAAAAATGACTGCGTTAGAGCGTGGTTACGCAATTTCTACACATGCGTAACTTCACCAATTTTTCAACATTGCCATTTTATCACACCTCCTCATGAAAAGTACAGATGTAATTTTCACATCCTGCCAAAATGTCTTTTGCACCTGTTGTGCCAAATGGTGTATTAAGCTCTAAAATCACCTTTCAGGATTCAGTAACAAAATAATAGTGCCACTGTTCATGAGGTGGGGTCCCAAAAGCCCATGTTGAAAATTTGGAGTGAAAATACCTACAAACACCTAGGGCGTTTGGGTTTCAATCATAATGCACCACCCTGTACAAACTGACAGGTGTTGGGGGTATGGCTTGGGGTTGTCGGGTGTAATGTTCACCATTTCATCCCACCCCCACCCTGCAGCCAAGAATAGGCATCGAGGTGTGCCTTGGGGTCTTTGGACCTAACATTCACCCCATTCTCCTATACTGCACCCATCTCAGCTTATTTCCTTACGGAATGGGGTGAGTGTAAGGACCGAAGACTCAAGGCACTCTGGGACACCTGTCAGTGTCTGCAGGGTGGGATGAGGTGGAATGGCATGAGTGTAATAGCTGATGACCCAAGGGCACACCCAAACGCCTGTCAGTCTTTGCAGTATGGGGTGGGGTTGGCGTTACTTCAGTACTTCACTGCCATTTCTATTATGCATCCCTCTAACTCCTGCAATACGGTGCCAATACCAGCAAGCAAATATCCGGCATTGACAATTGCTTGTTCCTCATGCACTAATGGACTGGGAAGCAGATGCTCATGGCGAGTCTTTATCTGTATCCTTGGGTAAGTGCAGAATGCTGGGGGTTCTAATTTATTGCAAAACAGTCTGGCGGTAAGCCCTAATAAAGAGCCAGTGATTGTTCTGCCACTCACCACTGGGGCCAAAATAAAAGTTTTTATTTTCAAGTGGTGACTTTAAAATGATTTGGCACTATTGAATTGAAATTAGGTCCTGCCTACTATATGGCACAGAGAAAAAAATGTTTTAATGATAGTGTAGGTGCAAAAATTAATAAAAATCAGAGGCAGCCATGTAGAGCCTATTGATTTTGAACTCAGATTATCTGACTGTATGACAATGTGATACAGTTTGGTATCAAACTAGTCCTACAATGTCATGCACCTGAGAGAGTGGAAGACGATAGATCTGTAACTAATTTGACTGTTGACTGATACTGTGCATGGCTGTTTGGGGCAGATGTTTTTCATTGCATTGTCAAAGCTGCTCTGGGTTTTAGATTTTTAAGCAGATGTTGTCTAATGTTTTATTTAACACCACAAACTCCATGGCAAATTGCAATTAAACATTAACCTAAGGTAGTACTGAAGATCCATTAGCACACGAGTTAGAAAATTAAAAACTGATTTGGTACCCTTACCAAAAGACAAGAACATTGTAAGAATTTTGACAGTACAACATGCAAGGCTAGTTGGTTAAATGAACTGCCTGATACTCTGCTGAATCTTCTCAAGAACTAATCAGCTTAAGAGATCTTTGTGGTTTGCCCTTGCAGTATATTGCAATTGTAACTGTTGAAAGCAGTTTATTCGGTTTCTCTCTGTACATAACCTGTGACTTTTTATAGAACGATCTGTATGGATTTTTCAAAACTGTGTGTAATTGATCTGTCTTTAGTGCTTTGAGCTAGGGTTGTCAGAACTAGTTTGGTAAAAATTCGAACTGTACTTGAACTCTGGTGTTTGAGTTTTAATTTAGAACTCTCAGACACTGCAGAGTTGCAGTACAGTTTAGGAGCTTGACATGCTTTAAGAGTAGTCAGCTCACCTCACTGCTTGCCATTTCCTTGTGCTTGCTCTTGCTCAGCTGCTGTGGGTGGGATTCTAGTCTCAGGGGTGGAGTGGTCCATCTCCAGCCAGCATGCAAATAGTGGGAGAAGGGACACAGTGGGAGGGACTGAGAGCTGGGAGGAAGGATTATTACAGTTACAAAGGATTTTCTTTCTAGGGGCATGGATATGGTGTACTATCCACACTTCTGGCAGAATTCCTTTCCCTTTAAGGCTAACCAGAAGGTCTTGAGCTGGCTCCTCCCACTCACCTGGTAGTCCAGTGGACGGGTGTAGAGAATGAGGAGGGACCTGGGGAAGCCTGAAAATGGTCTCAGGTGTGGCAACTGAGGTTCAGTTTCAAGAAGTGCAAAATAATGCACCTGGAAAGAGGAACCCTGGTGAGAGCTACAGGATGGGGAGGGAGTTGCTGATGATCACCAAGGAAGGAAGGGAAGGGGACCTAGGGGTTATCATTTCTGATGACCTGAAGGTATCTAAGCAGAGTACAAAGGCTGCAGGGAAGGCAGTGGCATGCTGGGGTGCATAGGCAGAGATATCACTAGCAGAAGGCAGGAGGTGGTGATGCCATTGTACAAAACACTAGTGAGGCCTCACCTAGAGTACTCTGTGCAGCTCTGAAGGTCACACCTTTGTCAGGACACTGACAGGGTGGAAGCAGTCCAGAGAAGAAGGTGACTAAGATGTTACAGGGCTTACACCAGAAAACATATGAGGAGGACTAAAAGACCTCAATATGTACTCGCTGGTGGAGAGGAAGGATTGGGGGACATGATAGAAACATTCAAGTACCTTAAGGGCATAAACAAGGTGCAGGGAGGAGACATCTTCCAATATAAGAGATGTACAAGAATGAGGGACATGATATGAAATTCTAAGGTGGCAGGCTGAGGGTAAATGTGAGGAAGTTTTCTTCACAGAGAGGATGGTGGACACATGGAATAGACTGCCACAGGAGGTGGTGGGGGCACAGTGGAGTGTTTAAAAATGCATGGGCAAGCATAAGGGTACCTTAGAGGTGTGAAGGTGGGGTGAAAAGCCATTGACCTGTTAGGGTCAGAGATCACAAACTAGCGTAGGGCTTTCAGGCAGACTGTATGGTCTGGCGTCCTTATCTGCTGACAATTTCTATGTTTTTATATATTCTCCTTGGCATCACCCCATGATGTCAGATCTTCCTTTCTCCTGGAAGACAGGTTCCTCTGTAGCACTCTGTGTTCATGTAGGCCCTGTCTTCGTTTCAAAAACTTGCATTTGGTGTTCAGGTTGCCTTGCGATTCACTGTGTTTGGCATCAAGGACTTGACAACTTCTAAGTCGGTGCCCCATTTCAAGCTTTGTCCATGCAGACAGAAGTTGTTGCTCATGAACCCTCACATCACGTGGGTTTACTGCTTGGACCAGGAACACGACTCCCATGCTTGTAGCCTGTGCCACACTTTGCATCCCTCCACTTTGGAGGACCGGTATGCATGACTTTTGCTGGGTCATCCGAATGACCGGGATCCTACCGTTCTGTCCAAGGATGCCCACCAGGTGGTCTCTCGGCTGCAGGGTCCACTGAACAATTGACAGCTTCTGAGGAAACTGCCACCCAGGTGGCCACAGGTTCTTCTATGGTGTCCATGCAGGTCCACTGGGCTTTGGTGCCTCTTTTTCTGGGGCATTTCGAACTTATGCCATTCCCTTCCAACCCTTGAGGAGGGCCCTTCCCATGGGTTGAAATCCTCCAAGAAGGGACTCCACGGGTAAAACCATAAAGCTCCATCACAGGTTGTGGGACCGTGAGCACTCTCGGGCCTCAGCTTCCAATGCTCTTGCTTCATCAACCTTTCTCGACTAATCAGCTTCGGCAGATGCTTCAGTCCAGGTCTGTTGGCCAAGATGTAGGCCAGCCATCTGGCTGAGATTTTCTTGACCCATTCAACCTGTTGTCTCAGGACAAGGGGATCCCTCCTCTCCAGGACTCTGGTCCTAACACTCCAGTCCCAGGTCAGGTCAGATCAGCCTACCTGACCCGGTCCCTAACCCTCAGTATACCAAGCTTACGGGTGACCCCAGGTGCTGCTCACCAGTTCCTGTCTCTCCCTGCTGTTCTGTCTACCAGCAATCAAGGTCAAGGACCTATAGTTCATGGACGAATAGCCCTCACCAAGTCAGCGGTTTTGCTCTCAACACTTGGGAAAGCAGCATCACCACTATTTCTCCTCTTCAGGGAGGATCTGCTCCATGGCAGTTAGGATGGCACTATGAGGAGCTTATGTGGCAGCAGCTCTTTTGGGTGCTGGAGCTAAGCTGGTGCAGCTCCTTCCCAGCACTAAGCAGCTGCTGCCACTTTGCCCGAACAGGTTCTGGCTCAGCCAATTCCAGACTCTTTGCTCATTCGGTGGAACCCCTGCTGATTCAGCCAAAGAATGATCCCCATCCAAGGATGCCTGTACTGCTCCTGGGCTTCCTCAGTGGCTGTTAGTCATGGTCACTTGGGCCAACAAACCCACAAGGTTAGTAGAGATTTGGGTGGGGATCAGCTGGTCTTTGACAAATCCTTGGAATCAGAGGTTTCTTCATGTACTCCAGGCCAGTCAACCTGGAGTTGGATGAAGATTTGTCGGTGGACCAAGGTCCTGCTTCCTTCAGGACCATGCTCTGCCTGATTTCGGAGGCTATGGGGGTACAGCTGGAGCCCTTCAGAAACAGGCTAAGTATCCCTCACTGAAATCCTCAACCAGGACGAGGCAGTATAGTGCAGTGATTTAAGGCTTTGAGCTGCAAACCTGAGACCTGAGTTTGAGTCCCACAGTCCCCCACTTGCATACTGTGTGACCCTGAGTAAGTCACTTAACTTTCTTGTGCTCTCAGGTCACACCTGAAACAAACTTTGGCTTAGTGTGCCTCTCCTGGTTAAACAATTTCCCTTTCGTTTCACCTAGGGTCGCCTTCCGTAGCTGAGGCCATTCTTGGGCTCATGTCAGACTCTGGCAATGCCCAGCCTCCTGCCCTATGTCGTTGGCTCATATGGCCCACAAGTATACGGTCCCTATGGGTTATCCTCTCTGGGTTCACCACAACCCCTTGGTTGAGGGTTTAACAGCCAATTCAGTGTTCTACTGACGGCAGTGTCGGGGATGTTGACAACCCACCCCCGACAAGGAATCCAAGAAATTGGATCATGCTGCCAAGAAGGTTGATGTGGCCTCATCTCTCGGCCTCAGGCAGGCTAATTTTACCTTAATGATGGCCCAGTTCACCCATGCCTTGTTGAGCACCCTTGAAGAGGTGTCCTTCGGCTCCTGGTTGACCTTCAGTTGATGGTCAACAAGTCTGGGACCAGGGCCATGCTGTGGCTAAACAGCAGCTACAGATGGCCATGGGCATAAGCAGTTCCTGTAGACCTGTGGCTATGCACCGCTGGGCTTGGCTGTGGATCTCGACCTTTATGGCAGATACCCAGCACAAATTGGTGGATGTCCCTTCCTGGACAACCGACTTGTTCAGGCCAGTTGTGTATGGTCATCTGACTAGTACTGAGAAGTCCAATGCCTCCTTGGACTCTGTCACCTCGGCCCAAAGGACAAGGACTCCTGACTCCAAAAGAAGTCCTTTTGTCCCCACCTGGCACCCATGGCCAAGCCTCCCCAACAGTTCTGGTGTCCCAGGCCTAAGTCGGTCACTTCTGTGATCTGAAACCCGGTGGTTGAGGTCCAGCAGCTTCCTCCGCTGGCTCTACCTCCACCTTCAAGCCTGCCCAGTGACGGGTCGGGGTGCCTGTCTCCTCTGGATCCTCCCATGGGGGTGACTCCACCACTTTCTTTTGCCTGGTCCAGTGTTCCCTCCGAAGTAGGTGCTAGAAGTGGTCAGCCAGGGCTTGCTTCTGGAGTTTGAGGCTCTCCTGCCTGGCTGAGCCCACGCCCCTCAGGAGGATGTAGTGTTGACAGACATGTTGTCTGCCCTTCGGGAGGACATCACCCAGTTCCTCCAGAAGGAAGTGATGGTTCATGTCCCAGACCCACCAGCCGATCCAGGGTTTGTCTCCAGATAGTTTCTGGTTCCTAAACAGATGGGGGCTGGTGCCCCATCTTGGATCTGTATGACTGAACAAATTTCTGTGATTACGCACATTCATAATGGTCACTCTGAACCAGATCATTCTTGTCCCTGGAGCAGAACATGTGGTTCTGCTCTCTGGACCTGCAGGACGCCTTTTCCTTTTCCCCACATTTGCTCACCCCACTGGCGGTTCCTTTGGTTCTGCATGGATGGAAATCTCTGCAAGTTCCAGGCCATGCCCTTTGGCCTCTACTGAGATCCCAGAGTCTTCACCAAATGCATTCACCAAAGGTGGTAGCCTTCCTGAGGTGATGAGGGTCAGGTGTACCTGCTCCTGGACGACTGGCTGATTGCAGGCCCTCAAGGATGGAGGTGGAGCAATCCAGGGACTTGGCCCTCCAGACCTGGTTGGACCATGTCCTCCTGGTCCAGGAGGCCAAGTCAGAATTCATACCATTGCAGGTGAGTCATGTCATCGGGGCTGAGCTCGACTCTTGCTGAGACCAAGCCTGGCTCCTGTTGGACGGGGGTGGATCTTTCCTCCTTGCCCGATTATTTCAGGTTGGGCAGTTGCACACCGCCAGGGACTTTCTGCACCTCCTGGGCTACATGGCAGCTTGCACCAGTGTGGTCCATTGAGCATGCTGGAGGATGTGCCCCTGCTGTGGTGGCTGGCCTTTTAATGGTCCCAGTGTCAGGCCACCTCAAATAAGTGGTCATGGTGACCCAGCAGATGAATCCAGTGGTGATTGGTCCCTGAACATCTCCAGGAAGGAGTCACATTCATCCACCCAGAGCCAACAATCACTCTCATGACCCGATACCTCCCTGATGGGTTGGGGTGCCCACCTGGGGACACAAGGTCCACGACCTCTGGTTCTCCAAGTAGTTCTAATGTCACATCAACCTGCTGGAGCTTCAAGCTGTTCAAGTGGCACTGACAGCCTTCACTCCACATCTCCATGGTCAGGTCATTCAGGTCCAGACAGACAACATGATTACCATGTACTACCTCAACAAACAGGAGAGGATGCATTCCCTACCTCTGTGCATGGAACCTCTCTGCATTTGGACCCTTGTGCTCAGCCTCCAATCTGACCTGTTGGCCATTCATGTGGCCAGAGAGTCCAGTTGATTGCTGGACACCTCAGCCAAGTGGGCAAGGTGTCTCATGAGCGGTCCTTCCATCAGGAGGTAGTTGACCATCTTATCTCCCAATGGGGCACCCCTCAGGTGGACCTGTTTGCCTCCAGGAGAACACCAAGCTGAGACTGTTTGTGCCCACCCATTCAGTGGGGGAATGCTGCAAGTGGATGCCTTCACGAGGCCTTGGGCCCTGGGCCTCCTCAATGCCTTCTCTCCCTTTCCTTTGATCCACAAGGTCCTGATCAAAGCTCGGAGGGACAAGGCACAATTATCCTCTCATTTCTCATAACGCTCTTGCATCACAGATGTTGGCTGCTCAGCCCTTTGTCTTGTTAATTTTGGGCTACTCGCAAGCATATAACCCACCCTTCCTGCTCTTGTCCTGTGCACTTAACACCTCTTTAACTAGCCCAATTTACTCTAGTCTTTGTCACTCACTGCCCGCTCCATTACTGTGCCTCCTTTGTCCATCCCAGCTATTTAATCCTCCTCCTCCTTCTTCTCCCCTTCCTTTCCTTCAGGCTCCTATCCTGAGCGGGCTCAATGGCTGCGGCCCCGAACTTTTCCTGGCTGGCCGCACCTTCATTGAAGAAACCACCAGCCTCAGCTTGGATCCCCACAGGAGTTCCTGCTAGCAGCCCCTACCTCGGGCGCTGAACCTCCGCCACCCAGCACACTCTCCATCCAAAGCCACCTGCTCTCCCTTGCAGAGAAATATTCAGGTATGCTCCTTGGACTCCATCAAGGCTTCTTCAGCTTGAAAGCTGTGTTCCTGATTGGCTGAGCCATACTGAAGCAGGCTGGCCATTGGTTGTTGGGTGCATTCAATTTTTGATGAACTTTGGTGCCTGCTCGCTGCTTACTAGCTGGTTCCTAATTAACTTTTACCCTATATTTTGTCCCGACCACCCACCCAGCCCCAACCTCTATTAAATGCTCTAAGAAGCTCCTCCCTGCACTCTATTTGCGTGTTTCTAGTCCCTCCTTGTTCACTCTCTCTCTCCTTAAAGGGCTACTCTGCCTTATACTCTGCCTAACTTTTCTGGCACAATGTCCACACCAGGTACCATGCTCTGGAGAGGTGCTGTTATTCTTACTCTTCTTAACCTGCATAACCGATTTTGTGACAGGCCATTGCAAAATCTTCCAACTTTGCTTGGTGGAATTTCCTTATTGCACACTGTCCAGGAATGCTATCCTTTAGCATCCTACTACCTACGCCTTTCTGGAAACCAACACCAGCCATTCTACTGGGGCACTCTAGCCCATACTTGAGGTGTCTTCACCCACTGACTCTCTTTTCATGGACCTTCACCATTCAGGATCAATGCTTGAACTACTGCACCCAGCGCAGGCAGCGAAAACCTAGCAACAAATTACTGAAGGAATACCTTTTCCCATAGCCCTCCTGCTGTTGCTTCTATCTGGCAATATTCACCTAACCAGGGCCCTCAAACACCCAGTACTGTGTTGTAAGGACATGTCAGTCAACTAATAATTGGCTCAATAAATATTTGTACTCTTCTCCCAACAATGGACAGCGTAAATGCCTGGATACTACAACACAAACCCGACATCTTATCTGTTGTAGAGTCCTGGCTCTCTCCTAAAATTACAGATGCTTCTATTTCGATCCCAGGCTGCATTTGTTTTTAGGGTTGTTCATTTAGCAAAAAAGGGGTGGCTGCACACTCTACATCAGGGACCACCTGCAAGCCCATCTTACCTCTACCTGACACGGGACAGGCATGCAAGTCTAAGCTATAAAAAGTTTACTAGGGATACACAACAAAACTCTAACCATCCTCTCTGTGTACATCCCACTGGGCCAGAAGACCCCTGGGTTAGACTCCCTAATGAAGTGTTGCAGCACACTGAACCTCAGCACTGAAACCATACTCCTTGGTGCTTTCAATGCTAATTTGCTCTTCCCACAAGCGTCGCCATACAGGGATGCTTTATCTGCAGGTGCACCTCCCAGCTTGTTAGCTCTCTCACAAGGGTAAACTACAAGACTAGTTCAGCTATGCTACTGGACTGGGTATTGACAAATCGACCAGAGCATATCTCCACATCACTGTACTCTCAGATGCTTATAGCAACCACTTGCCTGTCATACTTTGCTGGTCCAGCACTTCTCTAACAGCCCAGTCAGGACTGTTACTAATAGAGTTCTTAAATGTGGGCACCTGGAGCAACTTAGAGCTGAGCTGCGTCAACAGGACTGGTTCGCAGTCTGTTCATCCTACACCATTGATGCAGCCCTGCAGTGCTTCATCCAGATATTCTACGACATGTGATAAGCATGCCCCAATAAAGCGTGGAAAATACTCCTCACTCCTCACGGCTGACCTGGGTTTGGGGTGGACTCGGGTCACTGGTGGGTCGGCTGGGAGAGTACAGCTTGAGCGTCCCGACAGCTCGCCATCTCCAGGGAGGGTCGGGTGGGAGGCCATTGCCCATCACACTTGTGCAACTCCGGCGGAAGCTCGGGACTGCAAGCTCCCATTAGAAGGGAGATGGGTGACCCAACACGCAGCAGACGTCGGCAACTAGCACCATGACGTCCTGGGGTTGGAAGCTGTGTGGTGGAGGAAGGAAAATGGAAAACGCCTGTCAGCTCTGGGAAGATGGGCTTCCCAGGGTATGCCTTCAATGTGCCGCCTGCTTGCCGACTACCTCGGACCTGACGAAAAGTTGATTCGGGTCACTCCCACCTCATCCCGCTCGGGGAGGTAAGCCCTAAGCTACATGGGGGATCAGAGGTAAGTATCAGTGGGCAGGGTGGCAGAAGGATGACCCTTGGATGACCTGAAGGGTCGGGGCTGACAGGTAGTGGGAAGACAAAGTATACTTTAAAAAAAAAAAGTGGAAAATAAAAGGTTGTAGTAACCCATGGTTCTCACCTGACCTTCTTGAAAGCCTGAAACTTGAGACCACCTGTGGTCTAGAGCCCATGTGTCTTGCAAGCAGTCCGACATTCTCAGCAACAAAAGGCTCACAATGAATGCACAAAGGAAGTACGGGCTTCAAAAATTAATACTACAAGGATGCACTCACCCGCCTCCTGGAGTGATGGTAGAAAATTCTGGACCAACCTAAAGGAGGTCACGGAAAGGATAGCAAGGCTGCCCCACGATGCTCCACATTGATGGTCTACCCTCAACTGACCCAGTAATAATTGCAAGCGCATTTAATAATACGTTCTCGGATCTTTCTGGTGTGCTACCCAGATTTCTTTCCTCATACAAACTCTACCATCAACACTGGCACTATTGTCCAGCCTCCCTCACATCCCCATTTCCCTTCAGAACTATTACCTAAACGAAGCCAGAAAATACCTGCAAAAGTTCTGGGCAGTCCCAACACAGCGTGACTCCCTTGACCTTAAATTTATAGCCCTCACCCTGGATGACTTACTGTAGCAGTTAACTCACATTATTAATGCCTCACTTAGACTCTCTCAGTTTCCACAGTTGTGGAAAGAGGCCTTAGTGACTCCTCTCCTCAAAAGTGGAGACTGCTCCTCACTTGGTAACTATAGTCCCATTTGATCCTCCCGCCTCTATCAAAGGCACTGAAAAGGGTTGTTCGGATCAATTAGTTGAATATCTTGAAAAGTATAACATCCAGTGTCCATAACATCACGGGTTCCACAAGGGTCATCGCACCACTACTGCTCTCATTGAGTTCACAGGCTATATTCACAACTCAATGGACTGTGGTGAGCTGGTTAGTGCAACATTTATTGACCTGTTGAAAGCATTTGATATGGTTAATCATGCCCTCCTAAGCTCCCTGGATCTGGTCCAACAATTTAAATACCTGGGAGTAACAGCTGACAGCTCCACGTCATTTGTCTGCCATATTGACAATATTGTAAAGGCTCTCAATATCGTTATCAGCCTTTTACACAGACATAAACATAGTCTTAGTTACCCCTGAAGCTCTCAACCTGGCCATCCGTAGCTCAGTTGTCTCTCTCTCTGGTTGAGTATGGCATTGTGGTCTATGGGCCGCAACTGACACATCCCTCCATTGCATTAAAGTCACCTTAAACAAAGCCTGCCAACTTGCCACTGGTTCCAAGTGACTTGTGCACACCTGTGACATCTATGCCTAGGCCAGCTGGCTCCAATTTGAGGGCCGACTCAAGTTCCAGACCTGTTTGCTGGCTAAAAGGTGAGTCTGGGTTTGCTGCCCTTAGGCATGCAGAAGCTCTTCACCCCCTACAAAGCACTCATCCCACCAGATGATCCGAGCGTATGATTTTCAAGACTCCTAGAGGTTGCATCTCACTTGGACAAAGAGTCTTCGCCACTGGGCACCTAAATCGACTAAACAGTCTTCCTCTAGCATGTCTTCTATACCAACATTAGGCCCTTTAAACGTGAGCTCAGGAAACATCTGGTTGCCAGTGCCAGCTATGACTGCTTCCTTTAGTGCCTCCTGCCCATTTCCTATAGTCGTCCTGCCCTGAGTTCCTTCATCTACGTCTTCTATCCTCCTTCTTCTGCCCCCATCTCCCAGCCCTCCCATCCTGTAGTTTGTTTACACTCTCTGCTTCCTCTCCCCTCTCCCTCATCACTCTTCTCCTTTATAATTCACACCTCTCATGTTCAAACAACACAAAGTCTTGCTGTATTCTGACATATGCAGTTAGGTCCTGCCTTTCAACTGCCCCGGAGAACAAAGAGTTGAACTTTCCATGGCCAGTATGGAATGTTCACCAAGCTTCGGTTGAAGCCCCTGTCTGCTGTTGTTTAAACTGCAACCGTCAGATTCTTTACTCCGCCTCACTGAACAGTCGCTCTGGAGATTTCTCCTGCTGCTCGGTTCAAAAAGTCGGTTGAAGTGTCGGTTTTGATCGGTTTCTACGAATTGCTGTTGCAACAAGTCGGTTCAAGTCTCTAGTAGTACCGTGAGTACTGGATAGGTTTTTGTTTTGCTTCTGTGTGGAACTTGTAAATTGTGGATTGGTTCGGCTGAACTGATCAGTTTGAGGTAAAAATCCTGTGCTTAATTTAGAGTGTGGTAACCAGTCCGTATTGGTTCAAAAAAACAGATTTAATTACGTTTTGTTCCAAGACCGTGACACGCTCAGGAACCGATAGAGGAGTCTTGCTCAAGTTGGATTGCCAAAAAAGGCACGCTTTTGGATAGGATTGGCCATGTCTGAGAAACCCAAGAAAAAAATGGGCCCACTGGGTTTCAACACTGCAGTGTGTGGGAAGTCTTTGCCAAGGCTTATCCCACACCACCTGTGTTTATTGTCTGGGGTTTGACCACCTCGATTCAGACTGCCAAATTTGCAAGAATTTTCCCAAATCTACCCTGGAAAAGAGATTAGGTAGACTGAGGAAAGGAAGCCGAGAAGTCCGCTGACCGGATAAGCCAGCCGGTTCGGTTCGATCGAACCAGAAGGAGTGCCCTCTGACCAGGCGATACTTCCGGGCAAGGATTGCCGATTCTGAGGAGCCAGTTCAGTGAAAAGAAAGAAAAGATAAATCGTCCGGTTCGGACCCAGAAATTCATACTCCGACCGCGATGAGATAGCCAAGGCGATAAGGATTGTGCAATCGCTAGTTCGGTTCCTACTGAACCGGCACCATCTAGCAGGGGCTCGGTTCGTCGGTTCCCCGGTTCTGGATTATACTTTGGAAGAATTTTATGAACCGGAGGAGGAGGAGGGAGAGATGAGGATAATTATGAAAGTCTGAATGTGCCTATGGACCCGGACATCTCCCCAGACCGACCTTCAGGTGTTTCTCCTCCTAGGCTTTCTGAGTCCCCTTCTCACTATATGTTTTACAAAAGTGGCTGAGACCCTCCAGCTTCCTGTGGAGGAAGCAGAAGAGGATCAGGAAGAGTCTGATTATGTTGAGATGATGGACATCCCAGAGTCCAGGAGACTGGCTGTTCCCCTCCACAAATCCTTTGGGAAACAGACACATAAAATTCTTAAGTCTCCTAATTCTATACCTCCTGTGGACAGACGAATGGTCAAGAGCTACACTCTCTCAGGCTCAGACACGGAGTTCCTTTTTCAGCAATGCAGCCATGTTTGGGTCGTGCAGGCTGCTGCCTGTGATAAGGCAAATATTCCCTTGGCATCACGCCCAGACAAGGACTCCAGGAAGATTGATGCCATGGCAAAGAAACAATACATGGCAGCATCTTTGGGACTCAGGCAGGCTAACTATATGGCCTATACAGCTAGATACCAGAAGTCCAGGTGGGACACTGTGCTGGCTCTGGCTAAACAGGTCCCTGACCAGCTTGCTAAGGATCTGGAGCAGGTGGCTGCAGATGGGATTGAGGCATTGAAAGTACAGTTTCATGCTGCTGTGGACTCCAGTAATGTTTCATCAAGAGTCATGGCTTACATCTGTGACTCTTCGGAGGATGGCTTGGCTCAGATGTACTAGCCTCTCAGGATACCCGGCTAAGGCCATGGATTTTCCTGTAATTGGTATTTCTCTGTTTGGGAGCAGACAGAGAACTACATGAAAAAGATGGATGAGTACAGGACCACTTACAGGAGTGCTCAGACCAAAGAAAGGCAAGCAACTCCTCAAAGGCAGCAGTCCAGGGCAGGGCCAGGCCTTTCCAAAGGCCTTTTACCAAGCTCAGGCCTCCTCTTCTTCCTTTTCACAGAGGGGGTTCTTTAGAGGAGAGGCAGAAGGGGTGAGCAGGCCTGCATCCACCCCTCAACCAAAGCCCTGCCAAGCAGACACCATGATGGGTCTGCCTGGGCTGATTCTCCCATACCAGTATGGGGCAGACTGGCTTACTTTGTCCAGGACTGGAAGTCTCTTACATCAGACAAGTGGGTCCTGGAGTAGTAAGCCAGGGACTGTTCTCAGCTTCAAAAATTTCCCAAGATGAGAACCAGATCCTTTCCACCTGCAAATCTCTCAGAGACCCTTGCCCTAGAGGCAGAAGTTTCTTCTCTCCTAGCTATCAGAGCTATAGAGATGGTTCCCACCTACACAAGGGCAAAGGATTGTACTCCAGGTACTTCTAACCCCCAAAAGACAGGAGAATGGCGGCTCATCCTGGACCTAAGATACCTGAACAAACACCTTTTGAAGCCAAAGTTTAAAATGGTAACTCTGGGAATTATCCTTCCCTCTCTAAGGCCAGGGGACTGGCTAGCCTCCCTGGACCTCAAAGATGCCTACTTTCACATTCCCATCAGGTGCTCCCACAGAAAGTACTTCAGGTTAGAGTTGCCCTCAGGCCACTATCAGTTCAGATCAAAGCCCTTTGGCCTAACATCAGCCCAAAGGATTTTCACAAAGTGCCTGGCAGCAGTTGTTGCTTTCCTAAGAAGAAAAAAGATCTCCATCTTCCATACTTGGACGACTGGCTCATAGTAGGTCAGTCTCCAGACCAAGTCAAGTCACATCTGCAAGTGACCCAGCAAGTGCTCACTTCCTTAGGATTCCTTCTCAACCTTCCGAAATGAGTTCTGAACCAGTACAGCTCCTCACTTTCATAGGTGCAGAACTGAATACAGTAAGGCAAGAGCCTTCCTTCCCAGCAAGGTTAAGGAACCTTATGGAACTGGCCTCTTCATTCACCCTTCAGGAGTCTCGACCAGCAAGGCATTTCCTTCAGCTTCTTGGCCACATGGCAGCTTCCACAGCAGTGGTCCAAGGGCAAGATTCAGATGAGGACATTCAGTTCCACTTAAGAGCCTTCTGGTCCCAAAGAAAGGATTCCTTACCAAACTAGTCCCAGTGACTCGAACCCTAATCCAAGCCTTGCAATGGTGGCAGGATCAGGACAATCTGAGACAAGGGGTTCCATTTGTCACCAGTCTCATTCAGTGATACTCACCACAGATGCTTCCCTGCTGGGCTGGGAGCCCATTGGAGGGATCTTACCACCCAAGGACTGTGGTCACCTCAGGAATCTCTGCTTCACATCAATCTCTTGGAACTCAGAGCAGTGTTTCTGGCACTGCAAGCTTTTCCAAAACTGTACAGAACAAGGTGGTTCAGGTCAGAACAGACACCACCACCACATGGTACATCAACAAGCAAGGAGGCACTCGGTCTACGGCCTTGTGCAGAAGCAATGAAGTTGTGGTCCCTGGCCTATTCCTGCAAACCTCTCTGATAGCAGTTCACCTCCAGGGAAGGACAATGTTCTAGCAGATGCACTGATCAGAATAACAGGGCCATCATGAATGGGCCCTAGACCTCTAGTTTTGAAAGTGATTTTCTCGAGATGGGGCACACCAGAGATAGATCTTTTGCAACCCCAGACAATCACCAACTTCCTCTCTTTTGTTGCAGACCCCCAGTCTTGGGCTCAGTCCCCTGGATGCTCTGATTCTGAACTGGGAAGGGAAATTTCTGATGCTTCCCCTTCCTCTCCTGTTCAAAGTGTTAGTCAGGATAAGGTCACAACCATGCAAAGTGATTCTGATTGCTCCAGACTGGGCAGACAGCTCTGGTACCCCCTGTTGCTGTCCCTAGCAGTCCACCTTCCCTGTCTCTTCCCAGGAATTACAACCTGTTGACATCCTCTTAGGGAGGATTTGGTACCGAATCTTCAGTCTCTCAATCTCAAGGCATGGCTCTTGAAAAGTTAAGAGTTTGCAGATCTGCATCTTTCCCAAGGGTTCTGGATATCCTTAAGGCTTCTCGAAAGCCTTCCACCAGGAAGACTTACAACCCAAATGGAAAAGATTCAGCATTTGGTGTTCTAAGAAGAATATTTCTCCAGACTCTGCTGAATTGCCTATGGTTCTGGACTATATGGTCCATCTTAATGGCCTAGGCCTCAGACCAGATACCCTTAAAGTACACTTGGCAGCTGTTTCTGCTTTCTTGTCAGTGGGCAAGCCTTCCTCTCTATCATCCCATCTTGTATTTTGTAAGTTTTCAAGGATTGCTTCACTAATCCCCTTTAGGGATCCTGCTCCTGCTTGGGACCATAATGTTTGCATTGCTCAGCTTATGCAACCTCCCTTTGAGCCTTTGTCTTCAGCAGAGCTTTAGTACTTGACTTGGAAAACTGTGTTTTGGTAGCCATTACTTCTGCCAGGTGCGTCTGTGAATTGCAAGCCCTGTCAGTGGAATCTGATTTCATCACTTTCCATAGAGATAAATGGTCCTTAGAACTAACAGAAAGTTCTTACCTAAAGTGGTTTCAGATTTCCACCTCAACCAGTCTATATCTCTCCTGTTTTCTTCACTGACCATTTCCTCCTCGGGAGAGAGAGGCTACATAGCTTGATGTTAAAAGAGCCCTTAGCTACTACATAGAGCGCACTAAGAGTCACAGGTTTGAATCCTCCAGTTGTTCCTTATGTATAGAGAAGTTGGTAAGGGCAAACCTGCCACTAAGAGATCTATTGCCAGGTGGATTGTTTCTTGTATACAATTCTGCTATGAAAAGTGGGTAGAATGCCATCCTCAGTTCTGAGAGCTCATTCAACTAGAGGTACAGCTGCTTCCTTGGCTGCTGCCAGGATATTCCTCTCTTAGAAATTTGTCAAGCAGCCACCTGGAAAACAGTCCATACTTTCACCAAGCATTACTCTCTGGATATCCAGGCTAGAAGTGATGCTTGGTTTGCACAGCAGTACTTCAGAGCCTGTTTCAAAGTAGATTCTGTCCCTCCTCCATGGAGGTACTGCTTGGTAGTTCATATGTCAGAATACAGCAAGGCTTCATGTTGTTTGAAGAAAAATTACTCACCTTAGTAATGTTGTTTCTTCAAATGGAGTCTTGCTGTATTCTGACCCCCCCCCCCCCTCTCAGAATCTAGATTTTGGGATGTGGGTGGGCAGGAGCAGTGTTGGCACTCTAAGGGTGTCCTTTTTCACCCTCTTTTGGTTTAGGTGAGGGGTTGTGTTTTGATGTGTTTTCGTTTTGGTTTTCCTGACTTGAGTCTTCCTTTTGAAACCAAAAACCTTTTATACAGATATATTTGCCAGTTGGCTAGTAAGAATTTTACAGTTTCCACACAGAACATCTAGTGAGTCTTTGCTCATAAAGATCTGACGGTTGCAGTTTAAACAACAGCAGACAAGGGCTTCAACTGAGCTCGTGATGAACATTCCATGCTGGCTGTGGAAAGTTTAAGTCTTTGTTCTCCGGGCAGTTGAAAGGCAGGACCTAACTGCATATGTCAGAATACAGCAAGACTCCATTAGAAGAAACAACATTACTAAGGTGAGTAATTTTTTCTACCTGCTACTTAGTTAGGTCTTCTCCCCAACACTAGGCACTGCTATGTACCCACACCTCCACTGATGATGCCAATCTTTGGCTGATGTACTGCATCCTAATGTAACTCAGTGTTATAGGATCTTGGATATGTTGTTCTATCCACTCTGTTTGGCATGTCCTTTCCCTTTAAGATTCTTGCCGGAAGGTCTTAAAACTGGCTCCTTCCACCCACCTGGGTGGTATATGCCTCGCTCCACCCTTTGATGCCAGATTTTCCTTTCCACTGGAAGATTCAGTTTCCTCCTTATTGCTCATGTGTTATTGTAGACCCTGGTGAATAAATCTCCGGATTTACCAAAATTAAAACTCATACGAGTTTCTTCTAATTGCTTTGCAATCTCGACCGTGATGGAGGACAAGTCCTTGCTCGGTTTCCTTTACTGCCCATGTGGGCAAAAGATGTCTCGCGACTGACCCGCGGTGCCTCATGCATTTATGGCTGACACTCAGGCATGCAAAATGTGTTGCACTTTTCATCCAAACATTTTGGACGATTGTCTCACATGACTGCAACTGGGCAGACTGGAAAAACAGAATCAGACAGTCAAATCCAAGGAAGCCGTGGGCAGTCTTTGTGGCTGCGGGGTTCACCAAGCAGCTCGAACAGATGAAGACCTTTGAAGAGGAGGTGGCTCAGGCTGGATCCATCCTCTTCTATGTCCATCTTCGTCCTACTCAGTTTGTGCCCCACTTTCTCAGGCTCCTTTCAGGAGTTGTGCCAGTCCCTTCCACCAAGGGAGAGGGTCTCTTGGGCACTCACCTCTCCGGTCCTGTGAGAAAGGACAAGGAGCCTAAGGAAACTTCATCTCACTGATGACGTCCTGGGATCGTGAGAGATCTTGGTCCCAGGAATCTGCTGTCTTGACTTTGATCGAGTTGGACCTCGCCGCTGGCTTCACGGTAGCCCCATCAGGCCAGCCAGCTCAGATGCAGGACAACGATCCAGTTGAGATTATTCTCAACCCTGTCAATCCATCATCGCCGATGTGGCCGACAGCTCCTTATTCAGGACCCCGGTCCTGCCTAGCCACCGAGGAAGAGAGACCCAGCTTCTGGGAACTTTGTGGTCCCGGTCTCCGACCAGGAAGAGCCACGGTTCTCCCTGCTCCTTTCTGAATGACCCCATCGGTCCCCTGATGGTCCAAGTCAAGGACTTGAACACCTTCGACTGACAGGTCAAGAAGGCGATAAGCACTCTAAGAAGCAGTGCCACACACTCTTCCTCATCCTTCTCGGATGAGGAGAGTCTTTGATGGAAACTCCATCGATGCTACAAGGATTTAATGTGGCAACAGCTACTATGTCCAGCCAGAAGTTGGCACGGCTTCTACCTCAGCCATTACTTGGTTGTCACCTCTAGGCCATTGCCTACTCCTCAGAGGCCGGTCTGTACTGTACCTCCACCCGCGGAGTCGATCAAGACCATTCCGGCTTGGCTAAAACCGTCTCTCCACTGATTGTGGTGGAACCAGTACCCAAGCAGCCTACTTCAGGAGCTCCTTCTTAGTAGTTTCAGCCTGTTCCAGGCCTACCAAGTAGGCTGTCCAGTCACCTCACACCTGATAGTCCCAGGCAGGTTTGGGGCACTCAGGTGGCTGGCCAATTTATCCAGACTCCTCGGAGTCTGAGGACTCTGCCCTACATTCTCACCCCTGGACAAGGAATCCATCGGTAGTCTTTCTATGGAGGAAGGCCCTCCTTCCTTTATGGGCATCCTCAGCCTCATCTCTGAATCCAGGGGATGCCTTTAGAACCCGTTCAGAAATAGGGCCATACCCCTCACTGATATCCTCAAACAAAGGGATTCACCAACTGAGGCCTTCCCAGTGGCCAAGACCATTGTCAGCCCGGCTTTGGAGTGTGGCAGGACCCTGCCTCCTGCACCATGCCTTCAGCCCGCATGGCCCGTAAGCATGCAGTACCCATTGGGTCCCTTTGGGATTCACAGAACATCTCTCAGCCAAGGGACTGGTGACTGGGTCTGTGTTCAGGAGCTTGTTAATGCAGGAGACACCAATAGACCTCCAGACAAAGAATCAAAAAATTGGACCATTCAGCCCAGAAAGTCTATGCGCCTCTTAGCTGAGGCCTCTGCCAAGGCAAGCTCGGCCTTCATCATGGCACATTTTTCTCATGCCTTATTGGGCTCTCTCCCTATGTTCTACCTACCTCCCCACAGACCTTCAGACCACGGTGGCAAGCAGGTCCATGACCAGTGTCAGGCAGTTGTGAAACAGCAACCCAGATGGCCTTGGAACTCAGAGATTCCTGCACCTGCTTGGTGGTGGCACGAGTTGCCATGCACCACAGAGCTTGGTTGCAGGTTTCACCTTCACGGTGGACACCTAGCAGAAGCTGATGGATGTCCTTTCCTGGGTACCAACCTGTTTGGCCCAGATGTGACAGTTACCTCCAACACATTGAACAGTCCAGTGCCACCTTGACTCTGTTACTTCTGCTTAAAAGAAATCTCAGGGTTCCAAAAGCAGAAGAAGAAGAAGCCTTTTTCGCGCCTCTGCTCCTATAGCAGCCCCAATTCCAATCGGGCAGCATCAGCAGCAGGCTTAACCTTGCACCTCGCCCAGGTCCAGGCCCCAGCGGCCTGTAAACCCGGAGGATGGGGTTCAGGTGGTCCCCAAACCAGACCCTCCATCTCCAAGCCTGCCCAGTGATGGGATGGGGTGGCCACCCCATAGCTGTCACACCAGCTCTGGATCCTCCCATGGGGCCCTCCACCACTTCCTTTCCACCTGGTCTGCTGTTACAATGGACAGGTGGGTTTTAGAAGTGGTCAGCCAGGGACTGCCTCTGGAATTCAAGCAGCACCCACCAAGCCGAGCCCACACCCCATGGGAGGATATGGTGTCCATATACACTCAGTTGATCTCTGAGATGACATCGCCCAACCCTCCACAAGGAGGTGGTGGCCAGAGTCGCAGACCCCTGTCAACCAAGGGTTCATTTCCAGGTACTTCCTGGTCCTGAACGGATGGGGGCTGGTGCCCTATTCTAGAGCTGCATAATCTGAACCAATTCTCAGGTCCCACACTTTCAGGGTGGTAACTCTGTCTCAGATCATACTTCTTTGGAGCAGAACATGTGGTTCTGCTCTCTGGATCTTCGGATGCTCTTTCATATCCCAATCTGTCCGTCTCACCAGAGGCCCTCTTCGAGTTCCGAGCCATGCTGTTTGGCCTGTCATCAGCCCCCAGGTCTTCACAAATGCATTGCAGTGGTGGCAGCCCATCTTCAGCATTGAGGGGTCAGTGTGTACCCTTATCTCGATGACTGGCTTATAGCGGGTTCCTTCGACAGGAGGTGGAGAGGTCCAGGATCTGGCCCTCCAGACCAGATTGATTTTGGTCTCTTGTCAATGAGACCAAGTCAGAACTCGTACCCCACAGGTGATCTGCTTCATTGGGCAGAGCTCGACTCTTGCCGAGTCAGAGCCAGGCTCCTGGTGGGCAGGACGGAGGTTCTCTCCTCCTTTGCCCAATCATTTCTTGTTGGGCACTTGTGCCCTGCCTGGGACTTCCTGCAACTTCTTGGGTACATGGTGGCCTGCACCACCATGGTCCAGTGGGCCTGGTGGCATATGTGCCCCTTCAATGGGAGCTGGCCAGCCAGTGGACTCAGCACCATGGTCATTTGATCAGCTGATCATGGTGACCCAGAAGATGTGGGATGCTCTCCAATGGTGGACTGTCCCAGCACATTTGCAGAAAGGGATCTCATTTTTCCGTCCCTGAGCCGACAGTTGTCCTCATGACTGATGCCTCTAATGGGCTGGGTGCTGACATGGGAATCACAGAGTCCATGGCCCTGGACCCCGAGGAATTCCGATGTCATATCAACCTGCTGGAGCTCAGAGAAGTCAGACTGGCACTGTCAGCATTCACTCTGTTCCTTCAGAGTCAAGTGGTGCAAGTCCAGATGGACAATACCACACCACGCATTATCTCAACAAGCAGGGTGGCATGCATGCCTCGGCCTCTGTGCAGGAAGTGCTCCACATCTGACCCTTGTGAGCTGACTAGAGCAGATCTCCTAGCCATTCATGTGGCAGGAGCCTCGAACCAACTAGTGGAAGCTCTCAGCCATGTGGGCAAGATATCCCACGAGTGGTCTCTCCATCCAGATGTAGTACACAACCTGTTCTCCCACTGAGGCAAACCTCAGGTGGATCTGTTCGCCTCCAGGGAGAACACAAAGCTGAGGCTGTTTCGTGTCCACCCCTTGTCAGGGTAGCTTCAGGGGATGCATTCTCGAGGCCATGGACCCAGACCTCTTCTATGCCTTCCCTCCACTTCCCTTGGTTCACAAAGTGCTCCTCAAGGTCAGGAGGAAAAGGCAAGGATGATCCTGGTAGCCCCAGACTGGCCCCCAGTTCTGGTATCCAGAAATCTTCAGCCTCAGCTCCAGGACCCCAAGGCATCTTCCAGTACACCAGGACCTGATATCAGTCAGTCAAGGGAAGGTATTCCATTTGGACCTTCAGTCACTGCACCTGACAGCCTGGTTCCTGAGCAGCTAGAGTTCCAGGCTTTGGGTCTCTGAGGATATTGGAAGCATCCAGGAAGCAGTCAACTAGAGGTGCTATGCCTTCAAGTGGAAAATGCTTTCCATTTGGTGTCAGGGCAAGGGTTTGGACCCTTTGTCCTGTCTGGTGGCTAGTATCCTCGACTACTTTTGGTCTCTCTCCAAAGGGGTCTTTGGTCCATGACCCTTACAGACTTGGCAGCTATCTCTGCTTACTGGCGAGGCTGGTCAGCAGACGATGGCACAGGAGAAGGTGGTCTGGCACTTCTTTAAAGGCCTCACCATATTTCCCTCTGGTGCGTGAACCACCACCACCACCGTGGGATCACTGCTGGTACTAGCAGAGCTCATGGGCAAGCCATTCAAACTGATGCACAGGTGTGAGATGTCTTTGATGTGGAACCTATGTAATGAGCTTGTTCTCAAAGGTTTAATCTGAGAATTCAATCCTGGTGGCTCCAGACTGGCCACCCAGCTCTGGTACCCTGATCTCCTCAGCCTCAGCAGCAGGCCTCCATTGCATCTGACACTTCACCTGGACCTGCTTTCATGCTCTCGTGGAAGGTCCTCCTCCTGGACCTTCAACCCCTGCATCTGACAGCCTGGTTGCTGAGCAGCTAGAGTCCCAGGCTCTGGTCTTCCAATGAGGTCCTCCATAGTTGAGGCCTCATGGCAGGCGTTGACTCATCAGTGCTATACCTTTAAATGAAAGAGATTCTCCATTTGGTGCCAGGGAAAGGAGCTTGACCCGCTGTCCTGTCCTGTGGCTAGCATCCTTGATTACTTATGGTCCCTCTCTTGGTTGGGCCTTCGGTTGATGACCCACAGGGTGCACCTGGCAGCCATCTCTGTATACGGCGTGGGCTGGTATGCCAGCAGTGGCGCAGGAGAAGGTGGCCAGGTGCTTCTTAAGGGCCTTGACCACATTTCCCTCCAGCTGAACACCACCACCTTGGGACCTCTTGCTGGTGTTAGCAGTGCTCATGGGCAAGCCATTTGAACCAATGCACAGGTGTGAGATGTCACACCTGTCGTGGAAGACTGTCTTTGGTGGCCATCACATCCGCCAGAAGGGTCAGTGAACTGCAGGCGCTTTTGGTGGAGTCTCCTTACCTGGTCTTCCACAGGGACAAGATTGTCCTTTGTCCCAACCCAAAGTGCCTTCCAAAGGTTGTCTCGAGTTTCACCTTAACCAGGTGATCAGTCTCCTGGGGTACTTCACCAACCACACCCTGGAGGCTGAGCACAGGCTCCATACTCTGGACCTAAGGCAAGCACTGCCTACTATAATGAATGCATGGCTGGAGTTTGGGAGAGGTTCACCAGCTGTTTGTCACCTACATTGAAGCCACACCTGGCAGACCGGGAGCAAAGTGAACGATTGGCATGTGGATTGTATCCTGCATCGGCCTCTGCTATAGTTTGGCTGGTAGGGAGCCTCCTGTAGGGCTCAGAGCTTATTCCACCAACATACTGCTGCCTCAGTGGCTTCTTCCAGGGATGTCCCATCCAGATCTGTAGAACTGATACCTGGAAGTCAGCACACCTTCATCTCCGTTACCACATCAACCTGGCAGAGGCATAAGTGAGGTGGGTGGGGAACTTAACTTGTTGCTACTGAAGCAAGCAACTTAAGTGCTCTGCAAAATCTTTTTTTTAATTGAAATAATCCAAGGTGTTGGGGAAGGGTAGGCAGGGACTGATTATAGTGGTGGACTGACTGGGGGCCTTGGAAGGAAATCCCTTATGCTTGCTCATTTCTGTTTTGTGACTTCTGCATGCTGGTATATTGTCATCATCCTGCTGTGTACAGATCATCATCCTGCTGTGTGCACTTTGACTACTGTACTGTACCCAGTGTGTGACTCTACAGGGCATACTGTGGCCATCATCCTGCTGTTATGTGCCCTTTGACTGTACTGTACCCAGTGTGTGACTGTGCTCCCATCACTCATTATGTGGTGTCTTTAAATAAATGCAAGAAATATTTACTGAATGAGGGGAGATAGTCAGGGATGAGAGAAAACCTTACTCATTACAAAAGAAAAAATCTGTGTCTTAGTGACTCTACATAATGTACTGGCCATTCTCCTGCTGTGTGCTCTTTGACTGCTGCACTGTACCCAGTGGTGACTCCTACATGGCGATTGTGGCTATCATCCTGCTGTTGTGTGCCCTTTGACTGTACCGTACCAAGTGTGTTACAGTGTGCAATCCATCACCATTGTGTAGTATCTTTAAATATACGCCACCAATATTTACTGTGTGAGGGAGGGACATGGGGAGGAAAGAAAATCCATTGCTCATTAAAAAAGATTCAGGACTTGTGTGACTCTACATGACATATTGGCCATCATCTTGCTGTGTGCCCTTTGACTGCTGCACTGTACCCAGTGTGTGACCCATATGTGGCGACTGTGGCCATCGTCCTGCTGTTGTGTGCCCTTTGACTGTACTGTATCCAGTGTGTGACAGTGTGCAACCCATCATTCATTGTGTGATATCTTAAATAAATGTCAGCAATATTTACTGAGTCAGGGAGGGTCGGGAGGAGAGAAAACCTTTACGATTAAAAACAAATTTGTGTCTTGTGAGACTCACATGACATACTGGCCATCATCTTGCTGTGTGCCCTTTGACTGCTGCACTGTACCCAGTGTGTGACTCCTATGTTGCAGTACTGTGGCCATCATCCTTCTGTCGTGTGTCCTTTGACTGTACTGTACCCAGTGTGTGACCATGTGCCACCCAGCACTCAGTGCATGGTATCATCTTGCATAAAAAGTAAAATATTCTAAAGAAATATTGAAATATAAAATAATTTTTGCAAAACTGAAACAATATCATTTTATTCAGAATTACATTTCCTGACATTTTGTCTTGCCCTGTTTTGTCTATGCCTATGCCCAATCCATTCTGTAAGCCTTGAACCTGGGATCCAACTTTAGTCATAAATTCAATTAGCTTTCATTCTGCTGCATCATACTGTCACAAAACCATATCCTAATTTTTGAGTTGCGGGCAATCCACAGATCACATTCTTTTGTAACATAGCAGTTGTGTATAGTATTACAACACCTGGTCCCATTATGGCTGACGACACAGATGAAGAAGCAGGTGCTGGTGGTAGTGGTAATCCTGGTGTTAGCAAAATTACTGAAATGCTTCAGGTGATAAAAGCGCAACAAACAACAAAACAGTAACAATGAACCGTGGTAAAGGGTGACCTTTTAAGAAAACTTGTGCAGCTGCTGGTGTCACATGGAGGTGCACCATAAGGTATGCCGCTCATGCTGTTAAAAACCCTGTGACTAGCAGTAAGAGTAGTGCAAGTGACAATGACTCAGTCTCTGACTCAGACAATGGCTCTTTGTCTGACACTTTGTGACTGGTGACGTATCATCAGTCCTTCAATCAAGTCGAATGAGCAAGTCTGCTGACAAAGAATCAGGGTAGTGCAGTTGCAAATAAATCCACAAATGGTAGCAATGAGAAGGACATATCCAGTGAATCTACCACTTCCACATCAGATAGCAAGCATTTGTCAATGCCGAATGTTTGCTTGCTGGCATTAGCAGTGGTAGTGTAGAAGATACAGAGCTGCGTAATAGGAATGGCAGTGAAGTATTGAACTGAAACCAACCCACCACCACCCTGCAGAGAGTGACAGGCATTGGGGCGTGCCTTTGGGTTGTCAGGCATAACGGCACGCCATTTCACCACACCACCCTGCAGACACTGACAAGTGTCACGGTGTTCCTTAGGGCCTTTGGCCCTTATCGCCCATTCCATTAGAAAATATGGTGAGATGGTGCGATATAGAGAATGGGGTGAACTTTGGGGCCAAAGACTCCAAGGCATACCTCGATGCCTCTCACTGGCTGCAGGATGTGGAATGGTATAAGCATTACAGGCAAGAATCCCAAGTCACACCCTGATGCCTGTCATCTCTACAGGGTTGGGCGTTATGGTTGGAAACCCTAATACCTCAGGCATTCATTGGTATTTTCACTCCAAATTTTCAACATGTTTTTTGTGACCCCACCTCATGAACAGGGGAATATCAGTTTGTCAGCCGAAGCTGCTTATGCACAGCACTATGGCATTTAGCACCACAGGTGCAAAACATTCTGAACAGGATGTAAAAAATGACAGCTGTACTGTTCATGGGGAGGTGTAAAAATGGCAATTTTGCAAATCTGCAGTAAAAATATTAAAAAAATGGTGAAGTGACGAGCGTACATAGAAACTGTGCGCACACCGTAATATAATTAGGTTGGGGATTTTTACAGCAGATTGTCAACTCAGGCATTTTGGTGCCTCCGATCATGAACAGTGTCACTGTGATTTTCTTTATCTGTCCGGAACAATGATTTCCCACAGCGACCACGCATCTCTGCGCTGAAAGTGTGAAAACACACTTCAGCCACGTTATGAAAAATGGTAGCTGTACTGTTCATAAGGAAGAGTGGAAAAATGCCACTGGTGAAAATCTGGACTGAAAATATTACAAAGTCATGAACTTATGAGGGTGCGTGGAAACTGCAATGCTCACTCGTAACACAGTCATTTTATGGACTTTTGTCACCAAATTTTCAACATAGCCATTTTAAGACCTCGGCTCATGAATAGTGTAACTGTGATTTTCTTAATCTGTCCCAAACACCAACAGCACGTTATGCGCCATGTGTGAAAACACATTTTAAGCTACATATGAAAATGGCAGCTGTACTGTTCATAAGGAAGTGTAATAAAATGGCAATGTTGAAAATCTGGAGTGAAAATATTGAAAATTCGCGAACTTACGAACGTGAGTAGGAACTGCACAACGCAAGCTCATAAAACAGTCATTTTTAGGAATTTTTTTCACCAAATTTTCAACATAGCCATTTTAAGACCTCTGCTCATGAACAGTGTCAGTGTGATTTTCTTAATGTCCCATACATTGATTTTACTGACTGACTGTGCCGTTATGCTTCATGAAGCGGAAACACGTTGTGGGTAAGATGTGAAAATGACAGCTATACTACTCATAAGAAGGTGTGGTAAAATGGCAATGTTGAAAATCTGGAATGAAAATATTGAACATGCGAGACTTACGAGCATGCGTAGGAACTGCTGCTTATGGCTCGTAAAACAGTCATATTTTGGAATTTTTCACCAAATTTTCAACATAGCCATTTTAAGACCTCTGCTCATGAACAGTGTCAGTGTGATTTTCTTAATGTGTCCTGTACTTTGATTTTGCACACCGACTCGCCATTATGCGCTACATGGTGGAAGCACATTTTGGGTGAGATGTGAAAAATGACAGCTGTACTGTTCATAAGAAGGTGTGTTAAAATGGCAATGTTGAAAATCTGGGTGAAAATATTGAAAATTCAGGAAACTTATGCGACATAGGAACTTCGATACGCTCATAAAACAGTCATTTTAGAAAATTTTCCACCAAATTTTCAAAATAGTCTTTTGAGAGCCCACCTTATGAACACTGGCAGTGTCGCTTCATTAATCATTCCGGAAAGGTGATTTCACGCAGTGGTCGAATCACCCTTCGGCCTGAGTAACGCCATGACAGTGCAAGAATTCATGATCAGGGGTCCAAACCCCATGTTGAAAATTTGGTGCAAAATTCAAAAATGCCTGAGATATGCAATAAAGTTGAAAAACCCTATCTAGCCCATTATACAGCTTACCGCATTTCCTCAGTTCGCCTTCGGCTTTGAAGAGTGCAGACGTGTTCCCGATCCACCGAAGATCATCGCGCCATGTCTGGAGGCATGGGGGTGAGGGGTGTGGGGAGGCAGGGTGCGCAGTGGGTGGGTGAGGAGGGGGGCTGGGATACTCGTGGGACCGCTTTTGCTTTACAGGTGTGTTTTTTTTTTAAAAACGACATGGGACGCTTGCCATGCTGGTGGGCTCCCAGCGCGGCACCAGGATGGCTGGGAGGGCGCAGTCGATGGGGATTGGGGCACCCTGTCGGCCATATCATCAGTTGCCCGCTGGGGTGGGCTCTCAGCGGCACCCGTACTTTCGGGGAGGACAGTGAGCCGACGGGATTGGGCACCCCCGTCACATATAGGATGGCAACCCAAAGGCATTTTGGAAGGCTTTTGGGGGAGCGAGCACGGGAGCGCAGCACAGCTGATGGGGATTGGGCACCCTGTCGGCTATAGAGTGTGTGCGTAGGGGCAGCACGAGTATGCGTATGCTGGCAGGTGTGTGTGTGTGGGGGAGCTGTGCATGAGCAGGTGATATCATATCACTGCTCACTGAAGCGTAGCTCCCCTTTCAACTGTATGCCACTGCATTTTGGAGCTTGTCATAGACAGCTCCAGCATGCATTGGCTTACAGGCCGCGCCTGCCAACACACTGACTGAATTGGAGGAGGGGGTGACACACCTCCAAAACTCGGATGATGGCACTATGTTTCTTGCACATGAGTGCAAGCAAACATAAAATGAAAACCCCTCATGTGCCTCTGCCCACTCTTCTAGCATAAAGAATGGCCTAGGTTCTTCTGCTCAGACATAGCAGTGGGAAAGCCAGACCTCCCCCACAACTAACGCATCAAATCTGGCCAATGGAAAATCATGTACACAATGCCTGCAGTCTGGGAAACAAGATCCCAGAGCTGGAGGCAACAATGACAGAGCTAAACTGGACATAGTAGCCATTAGCGAGACATGGTTCACCAGTAACCACACTGGAAACTTCAGTACCCAGCTATGTACTGTTCAGAAGAGACCGAGGAGCAAAAGGGGGGCCTTTATGTCAATGAAAATATCAAAGCTACAGAACTTCAGAATACACATAAGGAGCCAGAAGAACTGTGGGTCACCCTGGAAACAGGAAATGGGACAGCCATGCAAACTGGGATTGTCTACAGGCCTCCAGACCAGGGGAGGACATAGACACATTACTGGCAGAAGATATACAAAACATGACAGCCAAAGGGGAGATTCTGTAATGGGAGACTTCAACATGCCAGATACAGATTGGTTAATACCAGCAGGAACATCCGCCAGAACTAGACACATAGTGGATTCCCTGCAGGGGAGGGCCTCAAACAATTGGTACAACAACCACAAAAGACAGGGCTATCCCTATCTAGTACTGACTAATGTGGAAAGGATCACAGATCTCCAGTTCAAGGTCACCTGAGAGCCAGTGACCATCACATGATATGGTTCAATTTGGCCACTAGAACTAAATCATCCCATTCCAAGGCAAAACTATGGGATTTCAGAGGAGCTGACTTTGAAAGATGGCCAACAGAGTTAAGCTAGCCCTGCCAAGAAGAAATACAGGTGAGGAGTACAGGCAAAGTGGGCAAGCTTTAAGGATGCAATACTTGAAGCAATATTCCATTGTGTTATGGAGAAAAGCAAGAGCAAAAAGGAAGAAACCACTTTGGTTCTCAAAACAGTAGCAGAGAAAGGTCAGAGCCAAAAGGTTGGCCTTCAGGAAATATAAGGAATGCAGCGGGCTGAAGATAGGGAGGCATACCAAACTTCCTTAAGAAGCAGGGAGGAAGGCAGTAAGGCAGGCAAAGGACCAAACCAAGGAAACACTAGCATGCACAGTAAAAGAAGGGACAAGATTTTCTATAGATACAGTAGTGAAAGAAGAAAGTCCAGAGAGGTATTGCTAAGATCAGAGGGATAAGGGAAGTGTTTGGAGGAGGACCAAGGAAAAGCATCTATCCTAAATAGATACTTCTGCTCAGTATTTACTGAGGAGAAGGTAGGGCAGACCCACAGCTCAGCACCATGACAGAGGAGGGAGGTGTGCACAAGTCCCTTCACAAAGAAAGGGTCCTACAGGAGCTCGCTAAGCTCAGGGTGGACAAGGCAATAGGACCTGAAGGCATGCATCCCAGGGTACTAAAGGAGCTAAGGGTAGAACTAACTGAGCCATTATTAGAACGGTTTAGTGAGTCTCTGAGCACAGAGGAGGCCCCAGAAGACTGGAGGAGGGCTCATGTGATCCCGCTCTACAAGAGTGGCAGCAGGGAGGAGGCAGGGAACTACAGACCAGTCAGTCTTACCTCAGTAGTGGCAAGATTATGGAGGCACTTAAGGAAAGGATAGTGCAACACCTGAAACCCATAGGAGCACAGGATCCAAGACAGCATGGATTTACAACAGGAAGGTCCTGTCAAACTAATCTCATAGATTTCTTTGACTGGGTAACCAGAGTGGTAGAGCAGGGGGTGCAGTTGATGTAAGCCTACCTTGACTTCCATAAAGTGTTCAATACTGTTCCACATAGAGATTAATTAATAAGCTGGGTAGGCTGGGTGCTGGGCCAGAAGTTGGTCAACTGGGTGGCAAACCTGCTCCACGGGCAGAAACAGAGAGTGGTGGTAAACAGTATACAATCAGACGAGATGCAAGTCACAAGTGGGAACCTCAGGGATCAGTCCTGGGGCAAGTCCTCTTCAATATCTTCATCAGTGACATTGCAGATGGACTGGAGGTAAGGTTTGCCTGTTTGCAGATGACACCAAGATCTGCAACAGAGTAGATGATCCAGATGGGGTGGACAGAATGAGAAGAGATCTGGAAAAACTGGCAAAATGGTCTAGAGAGTGGCAACTGGGGTTTAACGCAAAAGTACAAGATCATGCACATAGGAAGAGAACCCTGAAGCTACCTATAGGTTGGGAGGGGAGTTGCTGGCAATCACAAGGGAAGAAAGAGACTTGGGCATCATCATCATCATCACAGATGGCCTGAAATCATCCAAGCAGACCACTAAAGCAGTAGGTAAGGCCAGAGGGATGTTGGCATGTATTAGTAGAGGTATCACAAGTCATAAGAGGGAGTAATAATCCCTCTTTACAAGACACTGGTTAGGCCCCATCTGGAGCATTATGCGGCAGTACTGGAGGCCGCACCTGCACAAGGACATTAACAAAATGGAGGCAATCCAGAGAAGGGCAAGTCAAATGGTGCAGGGACTGCATCAGAAAACATGGGGACAGATTAACAGAGCTCAGTATGTATACCCTAGAGCAAAGGAGGAAGAGAAGTGATATGATCAAAACATTTGAACAACTTAAGGGCATTAACAAGGTGAAGAGTCTAACATGTTCAATATAAGAAATATAGCAGGACAAGAGGACACAGCATGAAATTAGAGGAAGCTGATTAAGGGGTAATGTGAGGAAGTTCTTTTCAATGAAAGGATGGTGGATGCATGGATCGGCCTACCTCAGGAAGTGGTGGATATGAATACAATTCAGGGCTTCAAACAGACATGGGATAGGCATAAGGAGCAATACAGATGAGTATGAATAAATAGGCCACTGACAGAGTAAAGACCTAAGGTACATTCATAAGGTAGAAAAATGGGCAGACTGGATGGGCCTTGTGTCCTTATCTGCCATCAACTTCTATGTTTCTCTATTTCTAAAAACTTGTAGACTGTGCTAGCAAGTTAGCAAAACTAATATTGTGAAAGATTTTTCTCTGGACCATTTTAGATAGTTTGCTCGTGCTGCTGCTGTATGAAATAAAAGAAAAAACACATGCAACTAGACTGACTTGTGAGTTTTTGGAAAGACATTGTGTTAAGCTGATTACAAATTTCAATCAAGTTCTAGCAAAGAGGTGATAACCTGTCCGCCATGGAGGTGTTGGTTGTAAAGCATATTATGTAAGCCCTGATATGTGCACTCTTCATATGTTGCTGCAAAAGTGAACCACCGCATCTGTAGATTTTTAGTTTTCAGTTATCTTCCTAGCACTCTAACAAAATCTGTCACTTCTGAAGTGTGGAATTATTTTTTGTCAATAATACTGATCCATGCATGGAAACATAGAATATAATGACAGATAAGGATCGATAGGCCCATCCAGTCTGCCCATTTTCTTATCTTCTAAAGAGATGCTCCTGATCATACTTTATCTTTGGCATTACCTCCTCTTTTGAATCGGTAGGGTTCCCCTATGTCAGTCCCATGCCGTTTTGAATTCCCCACAGACTTTGCCTCTACTACCTCTGCTGAGAGGCTGTTCCCTGCTTCCACCACTTTTACATAAAGAAGTACTTTTCACGTTGCTCTTAGTTTACCCCTTTCCAAACTTATGTCATGCCCTCTCGTTCTGGAGCTTCTCTTTAATTGAAAGATGCTACCCTCTTGAACCTTGTTTATTCTTTTCAGGTATTTGAAGGTCTCTGTCATGTACCCTCTCTCCCTTCTCTCCTCCAGGGTATAGATATTGAGCACTTCCAGTCTCCTCAAGCTTTTGCGCAGGCCCTGCACCATTTTCATTGCCCTTTCTTTGTATTGCTCCACCCTGTTTATGTCCTACAGAGATGCGGCCTCCAGAACTGGGCACAATACTCCAAATGAGGTTGTACCAATGACCTGTACAGTGGCATCACCACCTCTCTTCTTCTGCTAGTGATCCCCTCCATAGCATCCCAAAATCCCACTGGCTTTCCCCATTGCCTTGGCACATTGTTCAGCCACCTTTAGATCATCTGATATGATCACGCCTAGATCCCTTTCGTGTTTGGTTACCAATCATAATTCCCCCACCGATCATGTAATCCTCCCTGGGTTTCTGTGCCCCAAGTACATGACTTTGCACTTCTTCACATTGAATCTTAGCTGCCATACTCTGGACCATTCCTCCAGTTTAGCCAGGTCCTTCCTAATTTCTTCACTCTTGTAGTGTCTACCCTATTGCAAATCTTAGTGTCATCTGCAAAGAAGCATACTTTTCCCTCCAGACCCTCTGCGATGTCACTAATGGAAATATTAAACAGGACCAGCCCCAGAACTGATTCCTGTGGCACTCCACTGATCACACTCCCTCCTTGGATTTAGCTCCATAGAGCAATTTGTTCCCTATCTAAACAAAGTGTAAGTCATGATAAACTTCGTCATGTCATGGCATTACAGCTCTTAAATGCCATCTGAAAAAAATTCAGTATTGCTTGATCAGCCAAAAACCATATCCTCTACCTTCCAGATCACCGATGAGAATGGTCATGATGTAGAAATGCATAGTACATTTTGTTAACTTGACTGGTTGACAGAACCAGTGCCAGCCCTAGGGCCATCATTACTACCAGCTCCAACACCATTATCACCAATTGTACATCCAATGATGGTACTGAATGTATAAGCCCACCACCCCAACATCCATCTGGTAAATGAAGCACAGTGTCTGATAAACCAGCAGGAACATGTTTGTAAGCAGCTAACATTGTTGCAGGCATTTGAGGGAAGAATACTTTTAACAAAAGTCATTCAAAGAGTCTTCATCTTAATCACAAAATTGGGAACTGTTAGCTGGAGCCCTACTCATATACTCTTAAGTAGATCATGAGGATTTTAGGGAGGTCATGAAACTTGCAGAGCCTTGTTATAGGTGTTCCTCATTGAAGGTACTTTGCCTATGTTGAAATACCAAACATGCATCAGGCATTAAAAGTGACAGTGATTCTTGCACTTAGAAATGCAGAGGGTGGGGTTATTCATGCCACAACAGATATGAGGACCAGCAGTCAGAATGTAGATTACATGTCCTTACTGCTCATTTGGTCAGTTTTCTTGTACTCCTTCAAAAACAAACCCACCCTAAAAGAGGGCGCTGCATATAAAGAAGTTTAGGCAAAGTCATACAGATGCAAGTATCTTGCAAGAATTACATGAGCTCCTTAACAACTGGATTTATTCTCATGATCTAACATGTGACTTTATAGTGAGTGACATAGGGGCCAGCATCTTGAAAGCAGGACAAGATGGGAAGGTTCATGCATGCTTCTTGCTTTGCACATTCCTTACATTTAATTGTCACTGGGTTCCTGAATAATGAAAAACAAGTTGATTGCTGTTTTCAAAAATTGAGACTCACTTTTCACATTCAACCACGGCTATACAGATATTATCCGAACTGCAAAAGAAACACAAGCTGCCCCAACAAAATTGATCCAAAATGTTTCCACTCGGTGGAACTCAACTCTTTATATGCTGCAGCACCTTTGGAACAAAAACAAGCTGTACATATATACCACGGACCCTGCCTTTTTGCAAAACGACAGGTGGCATGCTGTTGAAGCTGACAGCAGTACCTGGTGGGGACTAGGTTCGGGAGGACTAGGTTACTCGGCACAGGGGCCTAGGTTTGGCTACTCTGCACAGGGGCAACCAAGTAAATCTGAACACAGGAAGCAATAACTGTAATGTCCAAAACCAGGAATGGGATTCTACAGTGGCTTTATTCATATCCAAACTGAACAAACAAAGCATAGACGGACCCCACAGGGCTACATTCCTGGTAATGCAGATTAGAGATAACAAAACACTTCTTCACATTTCCAGCCCTCAGGCTCTGAACCCACTAAGCACATAGCCTGGACTTGCATGCAGCTTTGGGTACACAGCCCGACTTGTACACTACTTGGGTTTTTCCCCACTGTGCCCGCTCCCCTTATGGGAATGAACCAGTTTTCCAACTGGTGGCTCCCCAAACCACCTTAGAACCTTCAACTCCTAGAGAGAATTTTCCTTCCATCCTACATCTGTGTACTTCCCTCATCACTGGCCAAGTGCATGAGGCAAAGTAGAAATCCACAGAGCAAATCCATAGAGGCGGACCTGTTTACTAAAGATGGGGTCTCCCCTCCAGCTCCCACAATCCATACCCGGCCATTTCTCTGGAAACTAAACAACTCTTTTGAAAGCTTGGCTATGTAGATTACTGGGTAGCCCATTGTCACATCTCCTCTACATGTCTTGACTTCACCTATGTGCTGGACTTGAACATACTTTTACTTTTGGCTAAGCCTATTACTCTAGGCCTCCCACTACTTCAGTAGTCCAATCCCCACTTTAACACAGTTCCAGGGTGAAACATGGGCCCTTTAGAAAGAGCAGGACTCACCCTCTGGTTGCAGGTGCCCCACAGGCAGATCACAAAATCTTCTTGTACCCCACACGTGGACAAAATAAGGCAGCTTCTTCACTAGCAGTAGCCAGGGGTTGCCCTGGAAATGCAGGCAAACCCTCCTGCCCCATCCCTGAGGGATTGGGCACAGAGACCAATCAGCGGTCTCCACCACTTTAAAAATAGCTCACTGTGTCTCTCTTTAGGTGGAAACACACACCTTTCCCTAATTGTAGCCCTATTTCAGGGCTGAGGCTCCAACAGCCTAATCACAGAGCTGCTGTGCTCCTCTCACAACAAGCTCCAAACTCCAACTGCCTACAGAATGACTGTTCAAACCTCCCAACATTCTACTCCAACTCCCTTCAGCAGATTCCATTGTGGCTCATGCAGCTGCGATAGTTCTATGGTGATGTCATCCCTCAGTCTCAGCTGAGACTGAGAACAGAAATGAGACAGTGTGAAATCCATTTAACTGGAGTTTCACAAGCTGTCTTCCCTGCCTACACTATGTCTTACTGGGATTCTAGTAACCCCGGTAACAAGGGGATTACACTAGCCCTTGACCAGGAAAATGACTGTCCAGTCATTGTTTACCCAGCTAGCCATCCCACCCTATGTGCTACCTGCGGAGGGGATGATCAGGCCCCTCCTACCATGTGTGAGCACAGGCAGGCAACACTAAGGGCCTAGAGGCCTTTGGCTGACATATCAGCCTCAACTCTACCCACTTACTATGGGTGCCTAGTGGCTCTGGTAGAACTGTCCAGAACATAGCCCTAATAGCTCAGCACTGCAGTCCCTCACGGCCGTTCAGGACCACAGCCTGTCTATCCCCCCTAGCCCTCTAGGGAAAATCTGTCTGCCTCTAACTTAATACCCCAAAACAAAAACAACCCGGGACCTCCCGACCTTGGGCACCCTGCAACCACACACCAAAACTAATACCATACTATTATATTACTGCCTCCTACCCCACAACCACACCTGTGGAAGGAAAGGGTTAATACAGTAACAACAGTAACAACCAGAGTTCTTTAAATTACTACACACTAAAGTACTAGTGAGGAACTCTGATGAGCCCTCCTCCTCTGCTTGTCTTGTCTTCTATCTTCTTCAGGAACACCTGCAAGAAAAAGAAAGACAACACACACTCTAATCTGCATACACAGTCTACCTAAACCCCTACCATCAAAACACTGAAGAATCCCAAAAGATTTTTTTTTTTTTAGAAAAGGTAGAAAACAGTATATACACTAGAAAACAGTAGAAAACACTGACATTATTTACAGTACACATTTGGGGATGGAGTGCCTAAAAGTCCCAACTAGTGACCACAGTGCCCGAAGGCTAGTCCATTAAAGAGTCTCTTCTGGGCCGGGCCCGTGAAGCACAGTTCTAGCAGGCCAAAGTCCCGAAGAGGAGAGTCTTGAGGACAGTTACACATTCTGGAGTCTGCTAGTGTAGGGTATGTACTGCAATGTCATAAAGATAGAAAAGTTCGGACTTACGGCCCTTTGTAGAGCAGAAAAATCTGAACCGACCTGCTCCTCAGCCGAAGACTCTCCCTGACAGCATTTCTTCTGATACAGCTGGGCGGACATCTTCCGGGAAGTACAGGAGGGCACATCTGGGAACTACTGGGATGATGTCACCTCTGGAGATGGAACCTTAGAACAGGAACAAAAGGAAAATGCTGGTCTGAAGTCATTCGATTACCAGGCGATGGCTCGGGATACAGCTGGGCTGGTGTCCTCTCTGGATCTGAAGTCATCTGGTGGGCCAGTCGATGGATTCTGGAAAGGCCAGTACACTGTAGAACTGATGAATGTGGGGCACCTGGGTCCTGAATGTTCATACTGGCGGATCAATAAAGGCACTTCACAGGCTGGTGTGGCAGTATTAACTACCACTGCTCGGCTTTCCATTTAGTAGGCATGGGCACATTTACTGGGATGTCCTTGCATTGAGGCCAATAGTACTGGGGTCAGGAGCTTGAAATATTACCCCGTCTGGGTGCACATAATTCATACAGTGGAGGTTTCACATCCCTCTCCATCCACTATTCACACTCTGTCCATAAACAGTGTCCTGCCTCTCTTCCACTGGGAATATTTCTCATGAAACAGTCTATTCTTCACGTGCTTGTTCGCACAAGGGTGCACACATTTCATTGCTTCGCCCAGATCCAGGATTTCTGCTGTTCTCAATCTCCTCCCAGACTCTCCAAGGAAAGGTAGGAAAGGACATTCCATAGATCTCATTCGTCTTCCTATGAACCAGTCTCTCCTCTTTACTAGCTTTGGTCAACCTGAGACCGCTGGCCTGGCTTGGGGTGGCCAGTCCTGGTTCTGCCAGCTACGCATCCTTAACGAGATTAAAATGGATCCCTGACTTCTTCTTCTTGCATAGCCAGGGCAGTGGCATCACCACCTCTTCCATGCATTCCTCCAAGGCAAGAGCTTGAGGCTGTGTACCGCTCCTTTTCACAAGGCCACATAGGTTCCCCTCATCTTCTTCCTCACTAAGAATCTGAGCCCAGGAGTGAGCAGTCGTCCTCACTCCTGAGACTATCCACTCATCACTAGGCGCAGAGGGTTGGCACCTCCCATTCAAAGGCCTCCCATCTCATCTTCTCCTATGTGACTTGGGCTGTGGCCCCCCCTCCGGGGTCTACTGATGCTTTATCTGAACTTTCCTTCTGAGATCCAGCATCCAAACTTCAACATCTGGTTCTGTCTCTAAATCTGCACCTCTAGCTTTGTGCCACACTCCCCTGAGAGGCCTTCCTCAACAGGCTCTGCCTGGTGCTGTGTGCTGCCAACTGCAGATTCCTGAACCTTTGTCCATGTGGGAGCCAAACTAATCTGGGGCACTTTATACAAGCCATATTTCTCTAGGCATCCAGCACAGTGAGGTATCATGAAGATGTCCTTCCAGTGTCTAAGCAAATTTGACACACATGCACTGGATATCAGGAATTGCCACATGAGGAGGCAGTTGTCCTCCATAGCACCACTTTTCAATGTCCCTTAGTCTATTTACTGCTGCTGTTCTGCAAGCCGGCATGATCCGGTAGCGAGCTGGTCCTGAGGCCATAACTGCAGGGAAAACAAACAAAAGCTCACTGTAACTGAAAGTTCCACTTTTGAACACCTTTGTTACTTTTAAAATGGCTCCACTGCTGCTGTGTTTACTTTACTACCTCACCCTGTAATGGCGGTGGCAGCACTCCTGTGCATCAACATTCAGAAATTGGGTCAAGCCACTGCACATCCGATTTACACACTACTGATAACTTTTGCTCAAACTGTACAAACTTGCACTGTTCTTTTTCTAAACACATTTACATGATTTGCCACGGACTCTTCACTTGCTGAAACATTTCTTTAACTACAGTCCCTTAAAGCCTCAGGATTTTAAGCACAGGATTGCCTGGAAACTAGTGCTGCACATTTGGCTACAACTCACAGTCTCTGTCTGGCTTTAAAACTTTAAACTGATGCTGAACTCATAACTATGCACACAGTCAATGGCCTAGCAGACTTGCATTTCTGGTAGAACTTGATAAGTCGTTACTTGCTAGCGACTACACTGCTGCACACATATTTCGCTGGCTTTTGGCAGAAAATCACTGTTTGAGCAATTATTACTGTTGGTACTTACTGTTATCAGTAGCTGTTAGCTGTGATGGGAAAATGGCCTGCAGCCAGTCTTGGAGGCCTCAGAAAGAGAACGGGTGGACAGTCCTGCCGATCATCTCCCCGATCACCACACTCGCAATTCAGACGATCGAGATGTGGGTTGAGCCCGATTTTGAACAAAACAGTCTATTTTTAGAAGTTTTACAGCACTTTTTAATCACCGCGCTCCTTCATTAGCCAGTACGCACTCCACGCACTCCCTCTCGAATGCTGGGGCAGTCACTGTAGAGCTGGCTGAGGGCGAGACTGATGCAAGCCTACCCAATCACACTACGCCATGCAAATGAGCCTCTTCTTCCTCGCCTGTGCTCACTTCTCCTCATGGCGATGCTTGACAGGCAAATTTAAACTGCAGAAACCACTTTTTTCAACTGACTGCACGGGCGGAGCTCATTTTCAGCCATTTAGCATGGCCATTCACACAGCAAGTTTCTCAGTTCATTCAAACGCATTCCAACGTCTAGGGCACAATCTTCCTTTGCTACCCCTAGTATTCCACACTTTTCTTTATCACCACAGTTCTTTTAAAAGCAGGCAAAAATGCTGTAAACATTTGATGCAGAACAAGGGCACACTCTTTTAGCTTTACTGCTCCTTGGTAAACAGTTGGCGCTTTTAACAGCAACATAAGATCCACAGCACACAGCGACACATTAGTTAAATTGCTTCAGCTTTTTGGGCTACCCACTGCCAGATAGCCAAAACGCTAGCCCTGCCCAAGCACCTTTCCTCCCAGAATTAAATCAAAGTGGTGCTCCATTTTGTAACCCCGGACCCCTGCTCTTAAAACGACAGGTGACATGCTGTTGTACTAACAGCAGTACCTGGTGGGGACTGGGTCGGGAGGACTAGGTTACTCCATCAGGGGGCCTAGGTTTGGCTACTCTGCACAGGAGCACCTAAGTAAATCCGAACACAGGAAGCAATAACTGTAATGTCCAAAACCAGGAATGGATTCTACAGTGTGGCTTTTAGTCACATCCAAACTGAACAAACAAAGCATAGACGGACCCCCACGGGGATACATTCCGGTAATGCAGATTAGAGATAACAAAACACTTCTTCCACATTTCCAGCCCTCAGGCTCTGAACCCTGGTACACACAGCCAGGACTTGCATGCAGCTTTGGGTACACAGCCCGACTTGGCCACACTACTTGGGTTTTCCCCCACTGGCCTGGCTCCCCGCCGCCACTTGATCCATGGGTCCATTATGGAATGAACCAGTTTTCCAACTGGTGGCTCCTCAAACCACCTTAGAGCCTTCGACTCCTAGAGGGAATTTTCTTCCATCCCACGCCTGGGTACTTCCTCATCACTGGCCAAGTGCATGAGGCAAAGTAGAAATCCACTGAGCAAATCATAGAGGTGGACCTGGTTACTAAAGATGGGGTCTCCACCTCCAGCTCCCACAATCCATACCCGGCCCATTCTCTGGAAACTAAACAACTCTTTTGGAAGCTTGGCAATGTGGATTACTGGGTAGACGATGTCACATCTCCTCTACCTGTCTTGACTTCCCTATATGCTGGACTTGAACATACTTTTACTTTTGGTTTAGCCTATTACTCTAGGCCTCCCACTACTTCAGTAGTCCAATCCCCCACTTTAACACAGTTCCAGGGTGAAACATAGGCCCTTTAGAAAAGAGCAGAACTCACCCTCTGGTTGCAGGTGCCCCACAGGCGAATCATGAAATCTTCTTGTACCCCACACATGTGGACAAAATAAGGCAGCTTCTTCACTAGCAGTAGCCAGGGGTTGCCCTGGAAATGCTGGCAAACCCTCCTGCCTCAACCCCTGAGGGATTGGGCACAGAGACCTGAATCAGCAGTCTCCACCACTTTAAAAATAGCTCACTGTGTCTGTCTTTAGGTGGAAACACACACCTTTCCCTACTTGTAGCCCTATGTCAGGGCTAAGGCTCCAAGAGCCTAACACAGAGCTGCTGTGCTCCTCTCACAACAAGCTTCAAACTCCAACTGCCTACAGACTACTGTTCAAACCTCCCAACATTCTACTCCAACTGCCTGCTGCAGATTGCATTGTAGCTCATGCAGCTGCGACAGTACTATGGTGATGTCATCCCTCAGTCTCAGTTGAGACTGAAAACAGAGTGAGTCAGTGTGAAATCCATTTAACTGGAGTTTCACAAGCTGCCTTTCCTGCCTACCACTCTAAGTCTTACTGGGATTCTAATGACTAACCCTGGGTAACAAAGGGGTTACATAAATATTGACCAGTTACATTACTGGTGATGGCATAATGTTTCTGTGCTGCAGTGGAGGGTTAATGGAGACAGTGTGCTGCATTCTATCTCCTTTTGTTTTATTTAGTTTTTGAGACAGCTACAAGGGACATGTCTTCAGCAGGTACGTCTCTGAGTCAGGTTATCCAACTTTTAATGCTGATTTCACATCATCTGAGTGTTCTGACTCTACAGACAGAAAGAGACAGATCTGAAGGTGAGACAGCATGCCGGCAATATCATGGAAATCTTGTAAAGAGACTGTGTGAGTGCTTCCAAAACAATGACAGATTAGTTGCAGTGACGAAATCAAAACACTACATACTTGCAACTCTCTTAGGTCTCAGGTTCAAGACCATGCATCTTCCAAAACAGATAATGTAGAGCACTACAAATTTCTCTTGCTAGATGAGTTTCAATGCTCACAGGAGTCAAACACAGACACACGCAGTAGCTTCAGCTTGTCATCTCCACACATGCAGGTCCATCTTCACGAAGAGATACAGAACAGGAAAAGTCACTGAAAGTGAGCAGTAGTTCTTCTACAAATTCCACTTCCACCACTAGTAGCAAGCTAAATCTGTGGCAAAATGTAACCCCTAGGTGGCGCTATCCCAAAGACTACTACTCCCCTGCCTGCTAGCTAGTAGCAGGTTAAGGGCAGAGTTCTGAAAGCAGGTGCCTCCACCCGGGTCAGGAGTTGGTAGTGGTCAAGCTAACCTGGGCACAGCCCTCCGGGACACTGTAACCCCTCTTTCCCTCTAATGGCCTGGAACACTGTACAATAATCACTTTCACAATACCCTTGGTACACTACACAAGTACCCGCACTGTTTGCACTTACCACCAAGGCTGGTTCTTCTGGCTCAGCCCTGGGGACCCCCTGTAAAACAAGGTTATACACAGAAAATAGCAACAGTAGAGTACTTTGAGCACAAACTGGAACCACAGTCTGATTACATGCAGAAAAGTTAGATCTGATTTATTCATGGGACTTGAACAAGGGAGGGCAAAATCAGGTTAATTAGCTTAAAGGTTATATCAATCAAGCAGTTATGCATGCACTTTGAGTCCCCACACAGTCCACCTCTGGGTACCCAGGTGGAGAAGAGATGGGCTAGCCAGGACCGTTGCCTGGGGCTGCAGCTGGTTGGGGCCCTGTGATGGAAAACAAACATGCACAGTACACAATATTTGTAATCCGGAGCCACAGGGCTCAGTTCGTGAGGAAACAAAACAACAAGACAATCAGATGACACACTCAGATTAAGCTGTTGTTGCAGGGAGCTACCTGGTATTTATTCACGATACCCCAGACTGGACACAGGCTGGACGAAAATCGAGACTGCAGGTGGTTGATCTGGAATGCCAGGAGAAGCAGGGCCCACATGAGTCGCAGAGGTGTCATTCCTGTTCAAGCATGGAGCAGAGGGTTGATTCCCAGGCAGGTCTCTAGTCGATGGCTTCTCTGTGCAGTGGGTAGTCTGGCTGGGCCAGTCTGGCAAGGCCCAGACCACATGGAGACAAATTCAGATGCAGTCCGTTTTGGGCTGGATACAGCTTCAGCAAGCAGAACACAGTTCACACAGTGGGGGAACTAACTCATGACCCACTAGCAGCTCATAGCACATTTACATGTAAGGAAATTCTACTGTACCAGGCAAAGCGCTCCCCAGTCACAATCAGAAAGTCTCTGCACCGAGCTTAGGGTAGCTGGAACTCCTGACAGGCCGATTGCATTCAGCAAAATCTTCAGTCTTCTTCAGGTTGAGCCTGGCCCACTTCAGTAGCTTACTTTAGTCACACAAACTTGGATTTAGTCCAAAATAATTCTTCTCCTCTCAGGAGCAGCACACCAACATGCAGGCCAAAAACTTAGCCTTTCAGAGTTCTCCCATGCGAATCCACTAAGGATTGCTGCTCAGAATCACTTCAGCTTCTTCTTGTTCAGCTTCCAGCTTAGATCTAACTGAAAACTGCAAGCAGCCCGGGACTTCCCCAAGATCCAAAAGATTTGGTTGGCTGATTTGGCTGTCAATCAAAGCAAGAGCTCCCCTTCAGTTGCAAAAAGGCACAAAAGTTCAAACTACAGTTCCTACAGATTTTGAATTCAGACAGCTCCTGTAGTCCGGCTACATTTTAGGTCCCACCAGTACTGATTGGTCTAATGTGCGGTCCAGGACCAAGATAGTGGAGACAAACAAAACAGCCCTTGCTACAAAGAAAGCAGGTTAGACAAACTACATTATCATTATCACTCTAAATAATTTTCAGTAAATAGTTACATCTTTCAACAGAGTTCCCTCTCAGATTACTTAAGCTGCAATCAGGCAGCTCTTAAAGAGACAGTACACAGAGGTTATACAGGCTCTGGTAATCACATTTAAACTGCTAAAACAAGACACCAGCCTGGCAGTGAGCATTTGGGCAAGCTCAAGGAAGACTTTTTGGGAATCCCCATTTGTGGGGGTTACAAAAACCTTTTGCAAATTGCTGCCATACCAAGTTACATTAATTCTTCTTCTGAGCATTCTCTATCGTAGTAGACAGTTACCTGCAAGAACCACTTATTCCTGTCGATGCATGCCCTTTGAATACTGGAGATCAAAAGTTAATATGGCCCTAGCTGTATGATGAAACCATTAAATATCTTGGTTGACCTGCAACAATTGTCTCTTCAGAATGCATGTTTAGTACAGCTGGCAATATTGCAACAGACACCAGAAATAGGTTGCTGCCAGAAAATGTACACGTTAACATTTTCAAAGTTAATAAGGCAAGATTTTCATATCCCTACAAAAGTATACTGATCCTGATGAAGTAATTGATACTGTTGTGGATGATGATGGTGACAGCTTAGATGGTGGCTGGTAAATACTGTGTGGGTCTGGTAAAAGGAAACTTTGTAGACTGTGATGAAATGTAGTAGTCTCTCAATCTACTACCATTTCCACAAAACATTTTCACGATTTCTGTGTAATGGCAAAGTGCTTTATAGACAGGGACTAACGTCAGCATGTTTCTTACAAGAAAGGTTTCACGTCAGTGAGATTAGGACCAATGGCATGAAAGGGACACTGTTAATCCTTTTGTATCATATTATTTCTGTTGAAACCAGTATTTTTGGATTTCTTCACTTCTGTAAAATTCATTGATGTTGCTGGTTGTGTTATTTGCTTCCTTTTTAGTACTGTAACCCCGGACCCATGCCTTTTGCAAGCGACAGACAGGTGGTATACTGTTGAAGCTGACAGCAGTACCAGGTGGGGACTGGGTTTGGGGATGACTAGGTTACTCGGCACAGGTGCTTAGGTTTGGCTACTCTGCACAGGGGCACCCAAGCAAATCTGAACACAGGAAGCAATAACTGTAATGTCCAATACCAGGAATGGGATTCTAAAGTGTGGCTTTTATTCACATCCAAACTGAACAAACAAAGCATAAACGGACCCCACAGGGCTAAATTCCTGGCAATGCAGATAAGAGTAACAGAACACTTCTTCAACACTTCAGCCCTCAGGCTCTAAACCAGGCACACAGCCCGGACTTGCACGCTGTTTTGGGTACACAGCCCGACTTGTACACTATTTGGGTTTTTCCTGGCCTAGCTCCCTGCTGGCCACCCAATCCCTGTCCATGTGGCAGTGGACACATTTTCCATTGGTGGCTTCCCAAACCACCTTAGAGCCTTCGACTCCTTAAGGAAATTTCCTTTCAATCCACGTCTGGTACTTCCCTCAGCACTGGCCCAGTGCCTGAGGCAAAATAAAAGGGCCACAGAGCAAATCCGTAGAGGTGAACCTGGTTACTAAAGATGGGGTCTCCCACCACTAGCTTCCACAATCCATACCGGCCATTTCTCTGGACATTAAACAACTCTTTTTGAAAGCTTGGTAATGTAGATTAAAGGGTAAGCATTATAGCATATTTCTTCTACATGTCTTGATTTTCTCCTCGTACTAGACTCGAACATACTTAAACATCTCTTCCTGAAAAGCTTGGCAATGTAGATTAAAGGGTAAATGTATAGCACATCTCCTCTACATGTCTTGACTTTCCCTTGTGCTGGACTTGAACATACTTTTACTTTGGCTAAGCCTATTCCTCTAGGCCTCCCACTAATTCAGCAGTCCAATCCCGCTTTAACACAATTCAGGTGAAACATAGGCTCTTTGACAAGAGCAGAACTCACCCTTTGTTGCAGGTGCCCCACAGGCGAATCTTGACAGCTTCTTGTGCCACAACACATTTTCAGAAAAATAAGGCAACTTCTTCCCTAGCTGGAACCAGGAGGTTGCCCCTGGAATAACAGGCAAACCTTCCACCCCCATCCCTCAGGGATGTGGCACAGAGACAAGTATCAGTGGTCTCCACCACTTCAAGAACAGCTTACTGTTTTCCTCTTTAGGTGGAAACATGCACCTCTCCCTAGAAGTAACTCTATATCAGAGCTTAGGCTCCAAAAGCCTGTGCACAGACTGCTGTGCTCCTTTCTTCAAGACTGCTCACACACAACTGCTTTCAAAAACTCCCAACATTCTAACCAGCTCACATCTGCAGATTCCAATGTGACTCATGCAGCTGCGATAGTTCTATGGTGATGTCATCCCTCAAGCTCAGCTGAGACTGAGAACAGAGTGAGACAGTGTGAAATCCATTTAACTGGGTTTCACAAGCTGCCTTCCTGCCTACCACTAGGTCTTACTGGGATTTTAGTAACCCTGGATAACAGGGGTTACACTGCCCTGGGCCAGGAAAATGACTGTCCATGATCGTTATTTACCCGGCTTAGGCCATCCCACCCTATGTGCTACTCAAGTGAGGGGGGTGATCAGGCTCCCTCCTACCATGTGCAAGCACAGGCAGGCAACTCAAGGGCCTAGAGGCCTTTGGCTGACATATCAGCCTCTACTCTACCCACTAGCTATGGGTGCCTAGTGGCTCTGGTAGAACTGTCCAGAGCATAGCCCTAATAGCTCAGCACTGCAGTCCCTATGGCCATTCAGGACCACAGCCTATCTATCCCCTAGCCCTCTAGAGAAAATCTGTCTCCCTCTAACTTAAATTCCAAAATAAAACAACCCAGGGACCTCCCCAACCTTGCGCACCTGCAAGCACACACAAGAAAATAATACCATCCATTACATTACATACTTTACTGCCTCCTACCCCACAACCACACCTGTGGAAGGAAAGGGTTACTACAGTAACAACAACAACAACAGTACTTTAAATACTACTGCAACCCCGGACCCCTGCCTTTTGCAAAATGACAGGTGGCATGCTGTTGAAGCTGACAGCAGTACCTGGTGGGGACTGGGTTAGGGAGGACTAGGTTACTCGGCACAGGGGCCTAGGTTTGGCTACTCTGCACAGGGGCACCCAAGTAAATCTGAACACAGGAAGCAATAACTGTAATGTCCAAAACCAGGAATGGGATTCTACAGTGTGGCTTTTATTCACATCCAAACTGAACAAACAAAGCATAGACGGACCCCATGGGCTACATTCCTGGTAATGCAGATTAGAGACAACAGAACACTTCTTAGCATTTCCAGCCCTCAGTCTCTAAACCCACCAGGCACACAGCCCGGACTTGCACGCAGCTTTGGGTACACAGCCCGACTTGTACACTACTTGGGTTTTCCCCACTGGCCTGGCTCCCCGCCGGCCACTAGATCTCTGGTCCATTATGGGAATGAACCAGTTTTCCAATTAGTGGCTCCCCAAACCACCTTAGAGCCTTTGACTCCTAGAGGAAATTTTCCTTCCAATCGCACGTCTGGGTACTTCCTTCATCACTGGCCAAGTGCATGAGGCAAAGTAAAATCCACAGAGTCAATCCAGTAGAAGTGGTCCTTGTTACTAAAGATGGGGGGCTCCACCTTCAGCTCCCACAATCCATACCAGCCATTTCTCTGGAAAGTAAACAACTCTTTTCTGAAAGCTTGGCAATGTAGATTACTGGGTAGACGTATGTTGCATCTCCTCTACCTGTCTTGGCTTCCCTATGTGCTGGACTTGAACATACTTTTACTTTTGGCTAAGCCTTTTACTCTAGGCCTCCCACTACTTCAGTAGTCCAATCCCCACTATAACACAAGTCCAGGGTGAAACATTGGCCCTTTAGAAGAGCAGAACTCACCCTCTGGTTGCAGGTGCCCCACAGGCGGATCACAAAATCTTCTTGTTTCCCATACTCTTGGACAAAATAAGGTAGCTTCTTCACTAGCAGTAGCCAGGGGTTGCCCCTGGAAATGCAAGCAAAACCTTCCTGCCCCATCCCCTGAGGGATGGGGCTACAGAGCTGAATCAGCGGTCTCCACCACTTTAAAAATAGCTCACTGTGTCTCTCTTTGGTGGAAACACACACCTTTCCCTACTTGTAGCCCTATGTCAGGCTAAGGCTCCAAGAGCCTAACACAGAGCTGCTGTGCTCCTCTCACAACAAGCTCCAAACTCCAACTGCCTACAGACTACTGTTCAAACCTCCCAACATTCTACTCCAACTCCCTGCTGCAGATTGCATTGTGGCTTATGCAGCTGCAACAGTTCTATCGTGATGTCATCCCTTAGTCTCAGCTGAGACTGAGAACAGAGTGAGACAGTGTAAAATCCATTGAACTGGAGTTTCATAAGCTGCCTTCCCTGCCTACCACTAGGTCTTACTGGGATTCTAGTAACCCGGGTAACAAGGGGTTATACTACACACTAAAGTACTAGTGAGGAACTCCGAAGAGCCCTCCTCCTCTTCTTGTTTTCTCTTCTATCTTATTTATTTATTTATCTATTGGAATATCAGTTTACAACCTTTGAGCCAGGGCTCATTTACAAAAGTACCTCATCACAGAGAGGACAAAACAGTGCAAACAACCTTTTACAATAAAACAGAGTACAAAAATTTGTAGGCACATGAAGACATAGGACAGATTCAATTTTAGTAATACAGGATTGGCAAAGCACAAGTAGGTTCAGAGTAGTTTGAACAGTTACAATTTAGTATTACAGGATTGACGGATCACAAGTAGATAAAGTAAAATTTGCACAATAGGCTAACAGTGGCGGAACTAAACAGAAGTAATCATTGTAGAGACATGCAGAGAAGAGAATAGGATCATAGATAGTGATAAGTAATGGGTCAGTGCAGCCACTCAGGAAGCTTTGTCAGAGCAATTGAGCAAGAAGTAAACTTAGAGGCAGCCACAGCTGCAGCGTAGTAGAAATGAGTGTTTGAAGGGTGGTTTGAAACGAGAGACCGTGGAAGCATCAGTGATACTGGTAGGGAGGGTGTTATACCAGGAAGGGTTCTGTAGCAGTATGCCTTTGTCCTTAGCGAAGTCCTTGCCCTAGGTACTAACAGTGTGGTTATGCAGGAGGTTCGGGTATGCACTAGTGAGTTTGCTCGGTGGATAGAGGCAGTCAAACCTGGCGGGGATAGTCAAGGAGAGTCTTTTTAGTTAGGAGTAGGTTTGGTATCTAAGACGTTCATCTAGGTCGAGCAGATTAGCCAGGGCATATAAGTGGCAGGTATGTGTTAGTCTAGGCACCCGGTGAATTAGCCTCACATGCCTTATTTAAAGTGAGGCGGATCTTGTTTAGGAGGTCTGGTCAGCAGCCCCATAAACTGGCAAGCCATAATCTACTAGAGACAGTATGAGGATGTGACTGCAAGTCGGGGCGTCGGGGAGACAGTTTTATGGCGGTAAAGGATACCCAGCTGAATGTTGGAGGCTGAGGCAAGGGCAGATATGGGCATGGAATGAGAGAGCAGGGTCGAAGGATATCCCTAGGTACTTGTACCAGTAGACTTGCTCGAGTGGGAACTTGGAACTGGCAAGGACCTGAAGTGGAAAATTACTAGCTTTATTTTGGGGTGGGCAAAGAGCATGGTTTTAGTTTTTTAAGATTTATTACAAGTCTATGCTCTTTGAACCAGGCTTCAGCGTCATTGTAAGATATTTGCAAAGAGTCCTGAAGGGTGATAGGGTTACGGGTCGGAGGCAAAGATAACGGCATCATCTGCATAAAGTAAGAGATTACCAGTACATTCACCTGGCAGGGAATTGAGATAAAGAGAAAGAGCAAGGGCCCAAGAATGGAGCCCTGAGGGACACTCAGAGCGGATAGGACAGGCGCTGGAGAGTGTCCCATTAATTTAAACACACTATGAGGGGCAGACAAGTAGATGGAGCACCAGGAGACTGGCCCATGGCAAAGCCTTGTGGCTGAGGGCATCCAGCAGGAGGGGTGGGAGACAGTGTCGAAGGCTTTTGATAAATCAATGAACACTGCGCCCGCTAGAAGAGCTAGAGTCCAGAGGAATGAAGAAAATTAGAAAACTCAAGAGAGCAGTGTTGGTACTGTGGCCAGCACGGAAACCATGCTGTTCAGGGCAGAGGATGCTGTATTTGGTTAGATACTCTAAGATTTGGGTGGACACAACTTTTCTAAGGCCTTTGAGACAGGAGAGAGGATAGAGATTGACCGATAATTACAAGAAAGAGACCTATCACCACCTTGTGTATGGGGGTGACTGTGGCAATTTTCCAGGCAGGGAAGTGCCCCAGAGCAGAGAGATTTGTTGAAGAGGCTGGTGATAGGGTTGATAACCAGATCCAGAACCTGACGGAGAGACTGGGATCCAGGAGTCACTGCCAATAGTATTGCTCTTTAAGGCCTTGATTAGGTAAGTCTGACTTCACGGGAAGTAACCGGTGTAGGTGGAACCAAGGGCGTGTGAGAATAGGGTCAGGTGGGGTGGGGTCAAAGAAGTTGCTCGGAGAACAGGGCTAAGGTTAGTGAAGGATTTGTTGAGGTAGTTGGCAATGTGGGCTGGGTCTGTGGAGATAGAGCCATCAATGTTGATTTGGGAGGGTGGGAAGGGTGTACCCCATTCAGTTGATTGATATTGTCCCAGAAGGTTCTGGCATTTCCCCAGGATGAGGTGAGTGAGGCTCGATAGTGATCAGCCTTAGCCTTGGATGGCCAGTACATTTGTTCGGGCAGCTGCATAAGTTTGCCCTGTTAGCAGGGTGGCCAGTTTCCATGGCAATGTGCCATAGGTTATCCCTGTTTCAAAGTTGTAGCAAGGCAGGTGTAACCCAGGGCATGCTGTATTTTGAACGGAGTGCAGTTAATGGTGCAAAAATGTCGAAGGCTTTGTTAAAGGTTTGGGTAAAAGGTTAGAGCCGTATCAATATCGGGGCGTATTGTATGGGAGACCAGTCAATTTGAGCTAGGAGTTGCTTCAGGCCTTTCAGCCACCTGGTCTTAGCCACTGCCAGTGAGGTGGACTCGCCGTGGATTTGGGTAAGGAGGTTGACCAATGGAAGAGAATAGGAGAGTGGTCGCTAAGCCCATCAGGAAGGACTTGGATATTGCAGATTTGGTTAGAACGGTTGGTGAGGACCACATCAAGTAGTGTGCTTGAGCCCATTCTAGGATTCACTCTAGTTGGTTGGGTAATGTTGAGTTAGGGTCAATAGATGCAAAGGTATCACGGGTAGCAGAAGATGAGGGACTAAGCCAGTTAATATTTAGATCACCCACAAGGATTTGATCAGAGGAATGGGGTAGGGGTAAGATAATCAATTAGTGAACCAGAGCCAGCGCTTGATTTTGGAGGTATGTAGGTGGTAGTCAGATGGGGACCCTTGAAGGATCAGGGGTCAGTTTAGGGTTAGGGCCTGAGCCCTGAAATCAGGACAGGGCTGGGAGGCTAGTCCTATGGTGAGTCTTTGATATAGATAGCACAGCCCCACCTCGCTACCAACACAGTCCTCTCGATAAAGGGAGTAGCCAGGGAGCGAGACCAGGAGTCAGGGTAGATTCTGACAGCCAGGTTTCACTACAGAAATAACGTCAAGTTTATGGACTGTAACCCAACATTGCAGTGAGTCGAATTTTTAAGGAGGCTACAGATGTTCATAGATGCAACATAAATCCCAGGAGATTCGGCAGATGACTATATTGGGCGGGCACAGGGTTGGGATGTATATTTCCTGACAGAAGTAGAAGGATAAGAACAGCCCTGGACAGGGGTTGGAAGGTGTGTTCTTCTTCAGGAACACCTGCAAGAAAAGAAAGACAACACACACTGCTAATCTGCATACACAGTCTTTCTAAACCCCTACCATAAAACACTGGAGAATCCCAAAAGAATTTTTTTTAGAAAGGTAGAAAACAATATATACATTAGAAAACAGTAGAAAAACAATGACATTATTTACAATACACATTTGGGGATGGAGTGCCCTAAAGTCCCATCTAGTGATCACAGTGCCTGAAGGCTAGTCCATTAAAAGTCTCTCCTTGACCGGAGCCTGGTGAAGCACAGTTCCAGCAGACCAAAGTCCTGAAGGAGATTCTTTGAGGACAGTTCACATTCTGGAGTCTGCTAGTGTAGGGTGTGTACTGCAATGTCATGAGATAGAAAAGTTTGGACTTACCAGCCCCTTGTAGAAAGAATAATACACACCAACCTGCTCCTCAGCTGAAGACTCTCCCTGGCAGCATTCTTCCGATACAGCTGGGCGGACATCTTCCGGGAACTACAGGAGGGCACATCTGGAAACTGCTGGACTGATGTCATCTCTGGAGATGGAACCTTGGAACAGGAACAAAAAGGAAAACAGCTGGTCTGATGTCATCCGATTACCAGGCGATGTATCAGGATACAGCTGGAGGCTGTCCTCTCTGGATCTGAAGTCATCTGGTGGGCCAGTTGATGGATTCTGGAAAGGCCAGTACACTGTAGAACTGATGAATGTGGGGCACCTGAGTGCTGGATGTCCATACTGGCGGAGTATTGACTACCACTGCTCTGCTTTCCATCTGGTAACCACGGCACATTTGCAGGAGGTCTTTGCATTGAGGCCAATAGTACAGGGGTCAGGAGCTTGAATTATTACCCGTCTGGGCATACATAATTCATACTGTGAAAGGTTTCACATCCTCTCCATCCACTGTTTGAACAGTGTCCATAAATAGTGTCCTGCCTCTTTTCCACTGGGTGTATTTTCATAAACAGTTTGTTCCTGACATGCTTGTTTGCACCAGGATGCACACATTTCATTGCTTCAGCTCAGATCCAGGATTTCCTGCTGTTCTCAATCTCCTCCCAGACTCTCCGAGGAAAGGTAGGAAAGGACATCCCATGGATTTAATTTGCCTTCCTACGAACCAGTCTCTCCTCTTTACTAGCTTTGGTCAACCTAAGACCGCTGGCCTGGCTTGGAGGTGGCCAGTCCTGGTTCTGCCAAGCTACATTCTCAACGAGATGAAAATGGATCCCTGACTTCTTCTTCCTGCACAGCCAGGGCAGTGGCATCACCGCTCTCTTCCATGCATTCTTCCGAGGCAAGAGCTTGAGGTTGTGTACCTGTTCCTTTTCACAAGGCCACATAGGTGCCCTCTTCTTCTTCCTCACTGAGATCTGTGCCCAGGAGTGAGCAGTCGTCCTCCTCCTGAGACTATCCACTCTTCACTGGGTGAGGTGCGATACCTCCCATTCAAAGGCCTCCCTCATCTTCATCTTCTCCTAAGAGACTTGGGCTAGGGACCCCCTCCAGGGTCTACTGATACTCTGCCTGAATTATCTCTCTGTGATCCAGCATCTGAAACATCAGCATATGGTTCTGTCTGCAAATCTGCACCCTCTAGCTTTGTGCTACACTCCCCAAGGTCTTTCTTCAACAGGCTCCGCCTGGTGCTGTGTGTGCCAACCACAAATTCCTGAACTTTTGTCCATGTGGGAGTCAAACAAATCTTGGGCGCTTTATACAAGCCATATTTCTCTAAGCACCCGAACAGTGAGGTACCATGAAGACGTCCCTTCCAGCATTTAAGCATATTAAACACACTTGCACTGCATATCCAGGAATCGCCACATGAGAAGGCAGTTGTCCTCCATAGCAACACCTTTCAATGTCCCTTAACTTATTTACTTCTGCTGCTACTGCAGCCGGGCATGAACCTGGTAGCGGGCTGGTCCTGAGCCATGACTGCATGGAAAAACAAACAAATGCTCACTGTTACTGAAAGTCCCACTTCACCGAACACTTTCTTTTACTTTTAAAATGGCTCCTCTGCTGCTGTGTTTACTTTACTACCCCACCCTGTAATGGCGGCAGCAACACTCCAGCGCATCAACATTCAGAAATTGGGTCAAGCCACTGCACACCGATTTACACACACTACTGATAACTTTGCTCATACTTGCACTGTTCTTTTCCTAGCACATTTATATGATTTCCACAGACTCTTTACTTGCTGAAAACATTTCTTTAGCTCACAGTCCCTTAAAGCCTCAGGATTTCAAGCACAGGATTGCCTGTAAATGGTGCTGCATATATTGCTACAACTCACAGTCTCTCTCATGGCTCTGAAACTTAAACTGACGCTGAACCCATAATTATACTCACAGTCAATGGCTTGACAGTCTTGCTTTTGCTGGTAAAACTTGACACAGACTTTATTTGCAAAGTGACTACACTGCTGCATACATATTCAGCTGGCTTTTGGCAGAAAATCACTGTTTTGAGCAATTATTTCTGTTGGTACTCACTGTTATCTGTAGCTATTGCTGCGATGGAAAAGGCCTGCAGCCAGTCTTGAAGCCTCAGAAAGGAGCGGGTGGGCAGTCCTACCAATCATCTCTCGATCACCACACTCACAATCCAGTCGATCGAGATGCGGTAGAGCCCGATTTTAAACAGAAAGTCTATTTTTAGTACTTTTACAGTGCTTTTAGTCACCACGGTGCTCCTCCACCAAGCCAGTACACGCACTCTCCACTCACACTCCCTCTCAAATGCTGGGCAGTCACTGTAGAGCTGGCTGGGGGCAGGGCTGTTGCAGCCTCACCAATCACACGATGCCATGCAAATGAGCCCTCTTTCCCTCATGAGTGCTCTTCTCTTCACGGCGACCATCGAGCAGGCAAATTTAAACTGCAAAACACTTTTTTTTCTTCAAACTGACTCAAGAGGAGCCATTTCAACCATTTAGCATGGCCATTAACACAGCAAGTCTCTCAGTTTACTAAAAGCATTTCCAACGTCCAGGGCACAATTTTCCTGTTGCTACCCCTAGTCTTCCACATTTTTTTATCCATGATTCGTTAGAAAGCATTTCCAATGTCCAGGGCACAATTTTCCTGTTTCTACCCTAGTCTTCACACTTTTCTTTATCACAACAGTTCTTTAGAAAGCATTTCCAATGTCCAGGGCACAATTTTTCTGTTGCTACCCTAGTCTTCCACACTTTCTTTATCACACACTGTTTTTTAAAAGCTGGCAAATACGCTGTAAATATTTGATGCAGGACAAGGGCATACTCTTTCAGCTTTACTGCTCCTTGGTAAACATTTGGCATTTTAACAGCATATGAACCACAGCACACAGCGACACACCAGTTAACTTGCTTCAGCTTTTGGGCTACCCACTGCCAGATAACCAAAATGCAAGCACCTTGCCTGGAGCACCCTTCCTCCCTAATTTAAAATCCCAGCAGTGCCTCCATTTTGCAACCCCGGACTCCTGCCTTTTGCAAGCGACAGGTGGCTTGCTGTTGAAGCTGACAGCAGTACCAGGTGGGGACTGGGTTCAGGAGGACTAGGCTACAGCGGCACAGGGGCTTAGGTTTGGCTACTCTGCACAGGGCACCCAAGTAAATCGAACACAGGAAGCAATAACTGTAATGTCCAATACCAGGAATGGGATTCTAAAGTGTGGCTTTATTCACATCCAAACTGAACAAACAAAGCATAGACAGACCCCCATGAGGCTACATTCCTGGTAATGCAGATAAGAGTAACAGAACACTTCTTCAACACTTCAGCCCTCAGGCTCTGAACCCAACAGGCACTTCAGCATGGACCTGCACGCTGCTTTGGGTACACAGTCCGACTTGTACACTATTTTGGGTTTTCCTGGCCCGGCTCCCCTGCCGACCACCCGATCCCTGTCTATGGCAGTGGACACATTTTCCATTGGTGGCTCCCAAACCACCTTGGAGCCTTCTTCGTTAAGGGAAATTTCCTTTCAATCTCACGCCTAGGAACTTCCCTCGGCACTGGCCAAGTGCCTGAGGCAAATAAAGGCCACAGACCAAACTGTATAAGTGAACCTGGTTACTAAAGATGGGGGTCTCCCACCTCCAGCTTCCACAATCCATACCCGCCATTTCTCTGGACATTAAACAACTCTTTTGAAAGCTTGGCAATGTAGATTAAAGGGTAAATGTATAGCACATCTCCTCACATCGACTTTCCCCTTGTGCTGGACTTGAACATACTTTTACTTTGGCTAAGCCTATTCCTCTAGGCCTCCCACTAATTCAGCAGTCCAATCCCACTTTAACACAATTCAGGTGAAACATAGGCCCTTTGACAAAAGCAGAACTCACCCTTTGGTTGCAGGTGCCCCACAGGCGAATCTTGACAGCTTCTTGAGCCACAACACATTTCAGAAAAATAAGGCAGCTTCTTCCTAGCCGGAACCAGGAGGTTGCCCCTGGAATAACAGACAAGCCTTCCCCCCATCCCTCAGGGATGTGGCACAGAGACAAGTATCAGCGGTCTCCACCACTTCAAGAACAGCTTACTGTGTTCCTCTTTAGGCGGAAACACGCACCTCTCCCTAGAAGTAACTCTATATCAGAGCCTAGGCTCCAAGAGCCTGTGCACAGACTGCTGTGCTCCTTTCTTCAAGACTGTTCACACACAACTGCTTTCAAAAACTCCCAACATTCTAACCCAACTCCCATCTGCAGATTCCAATGTGACTCATGCAGCTGCGATGGTTCTATGGTGATGTCATCCCTCAAGCTCAGCTGAGACTGAGAACAGAGTGAGACAGTGTGAAATCCATTTAACTGAGTTTCCAAGCTGCCTTCCCTGCCTACCACTAGGTCTTACTGGGATTTTAGTAACCCCGGTAACAGGGGGTTACACTCACCTGGGCCAGGAAAATGACTGTCCGCAGTCGTTATTTACTCGGCTTAGGCCATCCCACCCCATGTGCTACCCAAGGAGGGGTGATCAGGCCCCTCCTACCATGTGCAAGCACAGGCAGGCAACACTAAGGGCCTAGAGGCCTTTGGCTGACATATCAGCCTCTACTCTACCCACCTAGCTGTGGGTGCCTAGTGGCTCTGGTAGAACTGTCCAGAGCATAGCCCTAATAGCTCAGCACTGCAGTCTCTATGGCCATTCAGGACCACAGCCTGTCTATCCCCTAGCCCTCTAGAGAAAATCTGTCTCCTCTAACTTAAATTCCAAAATAAAAACAACCCAGGGACCTCCCCGACCTTGAGCACCCTGCAACCACACACTAAGAAAATAATACCATCCATTACATTACATTACTTACTGCCTCCTACCCCCATAACCACACCTGTGAAGGAAAGAGTTACTACAGTAACAACAACAACAACAGTACTTTAAATACTACTGCAACCCCGGACCCCTGCCTTTTGCAAAATGACAGGTGGCATGCTGTTGAAGCTGACAGCAGTACCTGGTGGGGACTGGGTTCGGGGAGGACTAGAGCTACTCTGCACAGGGCACCCCAGTAAATCCGAACACAGGAAGCAATAACTGTAATGTCCAATACCAGGAATGGGATTCTAAAGTGTGGCTTTTATTCACATCCAAACTGAACAAACAAAGCATAGACGGACCCCCACGGGCTACATTCCTGGTAATGCAGATAAGAGTAACAGAACAGTTCTTCAACACTTCAGCCCTCAGGCTCTGAACCCACCAGGCACACAGCACGGACCTGCGGCTGCTTTGGGTGCACAGCCCGACTTGTACACTATTTTGGGTTTTCCTGGCTCGGCTCCCCTGTCGTCCACCCGATCCCTGTCTATATGGCAGTGGACACATTTTCCATTTGTGGCTCCCAAACCACCTTAGAGCCTTCGACTGCTAAGGGAAATTGCCTTCAATCCCATGTCTGGGTACTTCCCTCAGCACTGGCCAAGTGCCTGAGGCAAAAGTAAAAGGGCCACAGACCAAACTGTAGAGAGGTGAACCTGGTTACTAAAGATGGGGGTCTCCCACCTCCAGCTTCCACAATCCATACCCAGCCATTTCTCTGGACATTAAACAACTCTTTTGAAAGCTTGGCAATGTAGCTTAAAGGGTAAATGTATAGCACATCTCCTCTACATGTCTTGACTTTCCCTTGTGCTGGACTTGAACATACTTTTACTTTGGCTAAGCCTATTCCTCTAGGCCACCCACTAATTCAGCAGTCCAATCCCACTTTATCAGAATTCAGGTGAAACATAGGCCCTTTGACAAAAGCAGAACTCACCCTTTGGTTGCAGGTGCCCCACAGGCGAATCTTGACAGCTTCTTGTGCCACAACACATTTCAGAAAAATAAGGCAGCTTTCTTCCTAGCGGAACCAGGAGGTTGCCCTGAAATAACAGGCAAACCTTCCACCCCCATCCCCTCAGGGATGTGGCACAGAGACAAGTATCAGCGGTCTCCACCACTTCAAGAACAGCTTACTGTGTTCCTCTTTAGGCGAAACACACACCTCTCCTAGAAGTAACTCTATATCAGAGCATAGGCTCCAAGAACCTGTGCACAGACTGCTGTGCTCCTTTCTTCAAGACTGCTCACACACAACAGCTTTCAAAACTCCCAACATTCTAACCTATCTCCCATCTGCAGATTCCAATGTGGCTCATGCAGCTGCGATAGCTCTATGGTGATGTTATCCTCAGTCTCAGCTGAGACTGAGAACAGAAATGAGACAGTGTGAAATCCATATAACTGGAGTTTCACAAGCTGCCTTCCTGAGGAATTCAGCATGTTTGCCGCTCATTTGCATCACCAGGTAAGAAAAAAGTTTGTCTCCCATCGACGCTAGGGGTAATGCCAAACTTCACCCAACAACTAACACACCAAAATCTGGCCAATGGAAAATCATGTAACAAATGCTCACAGCCTGGGAAATAAGATCCCAGACCTGCAGGCAATAATGTCAGAGGCTAAACTGGACATAGTAGCAATTAGTGAGACGTGGTTTACCAGTAACTACACTTGGGAGACTTCAGTACCTGGCTATGTATTGTTCAGAAGAGACCGAGGTGCAAAAGGGGAGGAGTGGCCCTGTATGTTAATGAAAATATCAAAGCTACAGAAATTCAGAATACACATAAGGAGCCAGAAGAACTGTGGGTCACCCTGGAAACAGGAAATGGGACAGCCATAAGAACTAGGGTTTTCTACAGGCCCCAGACCAGAGGGAGGACATAGACACATTACTGTTAGAAGATATACAAAACATGACAGCTAAAGGGAGGTTCTGATAATGGAGACTTCAACATGCCAGATACAGATTGGTCAATACCAGCAGGAACATCTGCCAGAACTAGACTCACAGTGGATTCCTGCAGGAGGGCCTCAAACAACTGGTACAGCAACCCACAAGAGACAGGGCTATCCTAGATCTAGTACTGACTAACAAAGAAGGATCACAGATCTCCAGGTAGAAGGTCACCTGGGGCCATTGACCATCACATGGTATGGTTCAATTTGGCTACTACATCTAAATCATCCCATTCCAAGGCAAAAATATGGGACTTCAGAGGAGCTGACTTTGATAAGATGGCCAACAGAGTTAAGTTAGCCCTGGCAAAAGAAACACAGGTGAGGGGTGTACAGGCAAAGTGGGCAAGCATTAAGGATGCAATACTTGAAGCAACATCCCATTGTGTTAGACAGAAAAGGAAGTGCAAAAGAAGAAGAACCACTTTGGTTCTCAAATACAGTACCAGAAAAGGTCAGAGCCAAAAGGCTGGCCTTCAGGAAATATAAGGAACACAGCGGATGAAGATAGGGAGGCATACCAAACTGCCCTAAGGGAAGCAGGTAAGGCAGTAAGGCAGGCAAAGTCCCAAACTGAGGAAACACTAGCACGAACAGTAAAGAAGGTGACAAGACTTTCTATAGATACATTAGTGAAAGGAGAAAGTCCAGAGGGTATTGCTAAGCTTAATGGAGAAAGGAGCATGTGAGGAGGAGGACCCTGTAAAGGCATCTATCCTAAATAGATACTTTTGCTCAGTATTTACTGAAGAGAAGGTAGGGCAGGCCCACAGCTCAGCATCAAGGACACAGGGGAGTGAGCACTACTCCTTCACAAAAGAAAGGGTCCTACAAGAGCTTGCTAAGCTCAGGGTGGATAAGGCAATGGGACCTGATGGCATACATCCCAGGGTACTTAAGGAGCTAAAGGAGGAACTAGCAGAGCCATTAGCAGAATTGTTTAGTGAGTCTCTGAGCACAGGAGAGGTCCCAGAAGACTGGAGAAGGGCTCATGTGATCCCGCCCACAAAAGTGGTAGCAGGAGGAGGCGGGGAACTACAGACCGTCAGTCTTACCTCAGTAGTGGGCAAGATTATGGAGGCACTCTTAAGGAAAGGATAGTGCAACACCTGGAATCCATAGGGCACAGGATCCAAGACAGCATGGGTTTACACAAGGAAGGTCCTCTCAAACTAATCTCATAGATTTCTTTGACTGGGTAACCAGAGTGGTGGACCAAGGGGAGCAGTTGATGTCGCCTACCTTGACTTCAGCAAAGCTTTTGACACTGTTCCACATAGAAGATTGATAAATAAGCTGGGTAGGCTCGGTGGGTCAGAAGTTGGTCAACTGGGTGGCAAACTGGTTGACGGGCAGAAAACAGAGAGTGGTGGTAAATGGTATACAGTCAGAAGAGATGCAAGTCGTGGCAATACCTCAGGGATCAGTCCTGGGGCCAGTCCTCTTCAACATCTTCATTAGTGACCTTGCAGATGGACTAGAGGTAAGGCTTGTCTGTTTGCAGATGACACCAAGATCTGCAACAGAGTAGATGATCCAGATGGGGTGGGCAGAATGAGAAGAGATCTGGATAAACTAGCAGAATGGTCAGAAGAGTGGCAACTGGGATTTAATGCAAAGAAGTGCAAAATCATGCACATAGGGAAAGAAACCCTGAAGCCACCTAGAGGCTGGGAGGAGTTGCTAGCAGTCACAAAGGAAGAAAGAGACTTGGGCATTATCATCACTGATGACCTAAAATCATCCAAGCAGACCTCTAAAGCAGTAGGTAAGGCTAGGGGGTGTTAGGGTGTATTAGTAGGGGTATCACAAGTCGTAAGAGGAGGTAATAATCCCTCTGTACAAGACACTGGTTAGGCCCCATCTGGAGTACTGAGTGCAGTATTGGAGGCCACACCTTCACAAGGACATTAACTAAATTGAGGCAGTCCAGAGAAGGGCAACCAAAATGGTGCAAGGACTGCATCAGAAGACATATGAGGACAGATTAACGGAGCTCAATATGTATACCTTGAGCAAAGGAGGGAGAGAGTGATATGATCGAGGCATTCAAACACCTTAAGGGCATAAACAAGGTGAAAGAGTCTAACATGTTTAAATATAAGAAAATAGCAGGACAAGAGGACACAGCATGAGATTAGAGGGAGGCTGATTAAGGGGAATGTGAGGAAATTCTTTTTCACAGAAAGGGTGGTGGATGCATGGAATGGCTTACCACAAGAAGTGGTGGCTATGAATACAGTGCAGGGCTTCAAACAGGCATGGGATAGGCATAAGGAGCAATACAAATGACTATGAATAGATAGGCCACTGACAGAGCAAAGGCCGATGGCACATTTATAAGGTAGAAAAAGAAATGGGCAGACTGGATGGGCCTTGCGGTCCTTATCTGCCGTCAAATTCTATGTATGTTTCTATCTTTCTATGTTCCTACCACTAGGTCTTGCTGGGATTCTAGTAACCTTGGGTAACAGGGGGCTACATTGCCCGGGCCAGGAAAATGACTGTCTGCAGTGGTATTTACCCAGCTAGGCCATCCACCCTATGTGCTACCTGCGGAGGGGTGATCAGGCCCCTCCTACCATGTGCAAGCACAGGCAGGCAACACTAAGGGCCTAGAGGCCTTGGCTGACATATCAGCCTCTACTGCCCACAACTATGGGTGCCTAGTGGATCTGGTAGAACTGTCCAGAGCATAGCCCTAATAGCTCAGCACTGCAGTCCCTATGGCCATTCAGGACCACAGCCTGTCTATCCCCTAGCCCTCTAGGAAAACTGTCTGCCTCTAGCAAATTCCAAAATAAAACAACCCGGGGACCTCCGACCTTGGGCACCCTGCAACCACACTCTAAGAAACTAATACCATCCATTACTACATTACTGCCTCCTACCCCCACAACCACACCTGTGGAAGGAAAGGGTTACTACAGTAACAACAACAACAACAACAGTACTTTAAATACTACTGCAACCCCGGACCCCTGCTTTTTGCAAAATGACAGGTGGCATGCTGTTGAAGCTGACAGCAGTACCTGGTAGGGACTGGGTTCGGGGAGAGCTAGGTTACTCTGCACAGGGGCCTAGGTTTGGCTACTGTGCACAGGGGCACCAAGTAAATCCGAACACAGGAAGCAATAACTGTAATGTCCAAAACCAGGAATGGGATTCTACAGTGTGGCTTTTATTCACATCCAAACTGAACAATCAAAGCATAGAGCGGACCCCCATGGGGCTACATTCCTAGTAATGCAGATTAGAGACAACAGAACACTTCTTACATTTCCAGCCTCAGGCTCTAAACCCACCAGGCACACAGCCCGGACTTGCACGAACTTTGGGTACATAGCCCGACTTGTACACTACTTGGGTTTTCCCCACTGGCCTGGCTCCCCGCTGGCCACTAGATCCACAGTCCATAATGGGAATGAACCAGTTTTCCAATTGGTGGCTCCCAAACCACTTTAGAGCTTTGGACTCCTAGAGAAATTTTCCTTCCAATCCACGTCTGGGTACTTCCCTCATCACTGGCCAAGTCGTGAGGCAAAGTAAAATCCACAGAGCAAATCCGTGGCGGACCTGGTTACTAAAGATGGAGGGTCTCCACCTCCAGCTCCCACAATCCATACCGGCCATTTCTCTGGAAACTAAACAACTCTTTTCTGAAAGCTTGGCAATGTAGATTACTGGGTAGGCGTATGTCACATCTCCTCTTCCTGTCTTGACTTCCCTATGTGCTGGACTTGAACATACTTTTACTTTTGGCTAAGCCTATTACTCTAGGCCTCCCACTACTTCAGTAGTCCAATCCACTATAACACAAGTCCAGGGTGAAACATGGGCCCTTTAGAAAGAGCAGAACTCACCCTCCGGTTGTAGGTGTCCCACAGGTGAATCACAAAATCTTCTTGTTTCCCATACTCTTGGACAAAATAAGGCAGCTTCTTCACTAACAGTAGCCAGGGGTTGCCCTGGAAATGCAAAGCAAAACCTTCCTGCCCCATCCCCTGAGGATGGGACTCAGAAGACCAGATCAGCGGTCTCCACCACTTTAAAAATAGCTCACTGTGTCTCTCTTTGGGTGGAAACACACACCTTTCCCTACTTGTAGCCCTATGTCAGGGCTAAGGCTCCAAGAGCCTAACACAGAACTGCTGTGCTCCTCTCACAACAAGCTCCAAACTCCAACTGCCTACAGACTACTGTTCAAACCTCCCAACATTCTACTCCAACTCCCTGCTGCAGATTCCATTGTGGCTCATGCAGCTGCAACAGTTCTATCGTGATGTCACCCCTCAGTCTCAGCTGAGACTGAGAACAGTGTGACCATGTGAAATGCATTTAACTGGAGTTTCACAAGCTGCGTTCCTGCCTACCACTAGGTCTTACTGGGATTCTAGTAACCACGGGTAACAAGGGGCTATACTACACCTCTAAAGTACTAGTGAGGAACCCGATGAGCCCTCTACTTCTTGTCTTCTTCTAATCTTTCAGGAACACCTGCAAGAAAAGAAAGACAACATACACTCTAATCTGCATACACAGTCTATCTAAACCCCTACCATCAAAACACTGGAGAATCCCAAAAATTATTTTTGTTTTTGAAAGGGTAGAAAAACAGTATATACATTAGAAAACAGTAGAAAAACAATGACATTATTTACAATACACATTTGGGGGATGGAGTGCCCTTAAAGTCCCATCTAGTGACCACAGTGCCTGAAGGCTAGTCCATTAGAGCCTCTCCTTGGCCGAGCCCAGTGAAGCACAGTGCCAGCAGGCCAAAGTCCTGAAGGAGATTCTTTGAGGACAGTTCACACATTCTGGAGTCTGCTAGTGTAGGGTGTGTACTGCAATGTCATAAGGATAGAAAAGTTTGGACTTACCAGCCCCTTGTAGAAGGAATAATACACACAACCTGCTCCTCAGCTGAAGACTCTCCCTGGCAGCATTCTTCCAATACAGCAGGGCGGACATCTTCCGGGAACTACAGGAGGCACATCTGGAAACTGCTGGACTGATGTCATCTCTGGAGATGGAACCTTGGAACAGGAACAAAAGGAAAACAGCTGGTCTGGCGTCATCCGATTACCGAAGCGATGTATCAGGATACAGCTGGGCTGCTGTCTCTCTGGATCTGAAGTCATCTGGTGGGCCAGTCGATGGATTCTGGAAAGGCCAGTATACTGTAGAACTGATGAATGTGGGGCACCTGAGTCCTGGATATCCATACTGGTGGAGTATTGACTACCACTGTTCTGCTTTCCATCTGGTAGGCACGGGCACATTTGCAGGGAGGTCTTTGCATTTAGGCCAGTAGTACAGGGAGTCAGGAGCTTAAAATATTACCTCATCTGGGCACACATAATTCACACTGTGAAAGGTTTACATCCCTCTCCATCCACTATTCGAACAGTGTCCATAAATAGTGTCCTGCCTCTTTTCCACTGGGTGTATTTTCATGAAACATTCTGTTCCTGACATGCTTGTTTGCACCAGGATGCACACATTTCATTGCTTCAGCTCAGATCCAGTATTTCCTGCTGTTCTCAATCTCCTCCCAGACTCTCTGAGGAAAGGTAGGAAAGGACATCCCATAGATTTAATTTGCCTTCCTAAGAACCAGTCTCTCCTCTTTACTAGCTTTGGTCAACCTAAGCCCGCTGGCCTGGCTTGGGGCAGCCAGTCCTGGTTCTGCCAGCTCACGCATTCTCAATGAGATGAAAAATGGATCCCTGACTTCTTCTTCCTGCACAGCCAGGGCAGTGGCATCACCACTCTCTTCCATGCATTCTTCTGAGGCAAGAGCTTGAGGCTGTGTACCCGTTCCTTTTCACAAGGCCACATAGGTTCCCCTCTTCTTCTTCCTCACTGAGAATATGTGCCCAGGAGTGAGCAGTCGTCCTCACTCCTGAGACTATCCACTCTTCACTGGGCACGAGGTCGATACCTCCCATTCAAAGGCCTCCCTCATCTTAATCTTCTCCTATGAGACTTGGGCTAGCCCCCTTCCAGGGGTCTACTGATACTCTGTCTGAATTATCTCTCTGATCCAGCATCTGAAACAACAGCATATGGTTCTGTCTGCAAATCTGCACCCTCTAGCTTTGTGCCACACTCTCCCGAGGGCCTTCTTCAACAGGCTCTGCCTGGTGCTGTGCTGCCAACCACAAATTCCTGAAAATTTGTCCATGTGGGAGTCAAATGAATCCTGGGTGCTTTATACAAGCCATATTTCTCTAAGCACCCGAACAGTGAGGTACCATGAAGACGTCCCTTCCAGCATTTAAGCATATTAAACACACTTGCACTGCATATCCAGGAATCGCCACATGAGAAGGCAGTTGTCCTCCATAGCAACACCTTTCAATGTCCCTTAACTTATTTACTCTGCTGCTACGCAGCGGGCATGATCCGGGTAGTGGGCTGGTCCTGAGGCCATGACTGCAGGAAAAACAAACAAATGCTCACTGTTACTGAAAGTCCCACTTCACTGAACACATTCTTTTACTTTTAAATTGGCTCCTCTGCTGCTGTGTTTACTTTACTACCTCACCCTGTAATGGTGGCGGCTGCACTCAGGCGCATCAACATTCAGAAATTGGGTCAAGCCACTCGCATCCGATTTACACACTACTGATAACTTTGCTCAAAATGCACAACTTGGACTGTTCTTTTCCTAGAACATTTATATGATTTACCACTGACTTATCACTTGCTGAAAACATTTCTTTAGCTCACAGTCCCTTAAAGCCTCAGGATTTCAAGCACAGGATTGCCTGTAAATGGTGCTGCATGTATTGCTACAACTCACAGTCTCTCTCATGGCTCTGAAACTTTAAACTGACGCTGAACCCATAATTATGCTCACAGTCAATGGCTTGACAGACCTGCTTTTGCTGGAAAACTTGACACAGTCTTTATTTGCAAAGCGACTACACTGCTGCATACATATTCAGCTGGCTTTTGGCAGAAAATCACTGTTTTGAGCAATTATTACTGTTGGTACTCACTGTTATCAGTAGCTGTTTGCTGCAATGGAAAGCGGCCTGCAGCCATTCTTGGAGCCTCAGAAAGGAAGCGGGTGGGCAGTCCTGCCGATCATCTTTCCGATCACACACTCACAATCCAGTCGATCAAGATGCGGGTTGAGCCCGATTTTAAACAGAAAAGTCTATTTTAGTACTTTTACAGCACTTATTAGTCACCGTGATGCTCCTCCACCAAGCCAGTACCGCACTCCACTCACACTCCCTCTCGAATGCTGGGCAGTCACTGTAGAGCTGGCTGGGGGCGGGACTGATTGCAGCCTCACCAATCACACAATGCCATGCAAATGAGCCTCTTCCCTCGCGAGTGCTCTTCTCTTCAGCGATCATCGAGCAGGCAAATTTAAACTGCAAAACACTTTTTTCTTCAAACTGACTCCATGGTGGGAGCCAGTTTCAACCATTTAGCATGGCCATTAACACAGCAAGTCTCTCAGTTTACTAAAAAGCATTTCCAATGTCCAGGGCACAATTTTCCTGTTGCTACCCCTAGTCTTCCACACTTTTCTTTATCACACAGTTCTTTAGAAAGCATTTCCAATGTCCAGGGCACAATTTTCCTGTTGCTACCGCTAGTCTTCCACACTTTTCTTTATCCGACAGTTATTTAGAAAGCATTTCCAACGTCCGGGCACAATTTTCCTGTTGCTACCCTAGTCTTCCACTTTTCTTTATCACACACAGTTTTTAAAAGCTGGCAAAACGCTGTAAATATTTGATGCAGAACAAGGGCATGCTCTTTCAGCTTTCCTACTCCTTGGTAAACAGTTGGCATTTTAACAGCAATATGAACCACAGCACAAAGCGACACACCAGTTAACTTGCTTCAGCTTTTGGGCTGCCAGCTGCCAGATAACCAAAATGCTAGCCCCTTGCCCAAACACCCTTCCTCCCTAATTTAAAATCCCAGTGGTGTCTCCATTTTGTAACCCTGGACCCCTGCCTTTTGCAAATGACAGGTGGTATGCTGTTGAAGCTGACAGCAGTACCAGGTGGGGACTGGGTTCGGGGAGGACTAGGCTACTCGGCACTGGGGCTCAGGTTTGGCTACTCTGCACAGGGGCACCCAAGTAAATCTGAACACAGGAAGCAATAACTGTAATGTCCAATACCAGGAATGGGATTCTAAAGTGTGGCTTTTATTCACATCCAAACTGAACAAACAAAGCATAGACGGACCCCACGGGCTACATTCCTGGTAATGCAGATAAGAGTAACAGAACACTTCTTCAACACTTCAGCCCTCAGGCTCTGAACCCACCAGGCACACAGCCGGACTTGCACCCTGCTTTGGGTAGACACTGACTTGTACACTATTTGGGTTTTCCTGGTCCGGCCCACTGCCGACCACCCGATTCCTGTCTATATGGCAGTGGACACATTTTCCATTGGTGGCTTCCCAAACCACCTTAGAGCCTTCGACTCGTTAAGGGAAATTTCCTTTCAATCCCGTCTGGGTACTTCCCTCGGCACTGGTCAAGTGGCTGAGGCAAAGTAAAAGAGCCGAACCAAATCCGTGAGGTGAACCTGGTTACTAAAGATGGGGGTCTCCCACCTCCAGCTTCCACAATCCATACCCAGCCATTTCTCTGGACATTAAACAACTCTTTTGAAAGCTTGGCAATGTAGATTAAAGGGTAAATGTATAGCACATCTCCTCGTGTCTTGACTTTTCCCTTGTGCTGGACTTGAACATACTTTTACTTTGGCTAAGCCTATTCCTCTAGGCCTCCCACTAATTCAGCAGTCCAATCCCCACTTTAACACAGTTCAGGTGAAACATAGGCCTTTGACAAGAGCAGATCTTACCCTTTGGTTGCAGGTGCCCCACAGGGAATCTTGACAGCTTCTTGTGCCACAACACATTTCAAAAATAAGGCAGCTTCTTCCTAGCCAGAACCAGGAGGTTGCCCTGGAATAACAGGCAAACTTTCCACCCCATCCCTCAGGGATGTGTCACAGAGACAAGTATCAGTGGTCTCCAGCACTTCAAGAACAGCTTACTGTGTTCCTCTTTAGGCGAAACACACCTCTCCTAGAAGTAGCTCTATATCAGAGCTTGGGTTCCAAGAGCCTGTGCACAGACTGCTGTGCTCCTTTCTTCAAGACTGCTCACACACAACTGCTTTCAAAAACTCCCAACATTCTAACCTAACTCCCATCTGCAGATTCCAATGTGACTCATGCAGCTGCGATAGTTCTATGGTGATGTCATCCCTCAGTCTCAGCCGAGACTGAGAACAGAATGGGACAGTGTGAAATCCACTTGACGTTTCACAAGCTGCCTTCCTGCCTACCACTAGGTCTTACTGGGATTCTAGTAACTCCGGGTAACAGCGGGGTTACAGTACAACTCAGCTGTAGTCGCGATGAAGTGGTTCCCGGTCAAGACCACGTGGACAACACAGCACTGTGAAAACTGCAAGAGCAACCAAGCACTGGCACGCCCACAAGCGCCACACAGTAGCGCCTGGTGGAACAGCGGGCAGCCATGGAGCATTGAAGAAAGCATAGAGGGGACAACAGCTAAACAGGTACCCGGCTACAAATGCACGCATCATGGGAGGGTGGGTTGCCACACTGGAACAGGGAGCTGGTGGTATGTGCAGTATTCAAGGTGTGCATTGGCTGGGGGACTTAGAGGCTACACAGAGGCCAGGTATCGCAGTGGCGTTGTGAGTCCCATCAAGTAGCACGAACTATGTGTGCCTCTACTCTGCCACCCTAGATATTTATGCAGTTGACCTTCCTGTGCTGAGCTCTTTGGTGGGTTAGCTGATATTGCACAGTGGTATTCTATGCCGTGCTGTTCTGTTTGTGCTGATTTTGCACAAGCTGTTTATTTTTAGCTGACATCACCTGGAACCCAATGAAATATGGGATATGCGATGGGTCATCTCATAAATCTCTCACACTTGACAACGCCCACTGGGTGGCACTCCACTTCACCCCCACTTCTCCCCATTGCATATTCCTCTGTTATTACCAGCATGTGCTCAGCTGTATTCATTGTAATTGCTACTAAATTGTATAAATGTATGAAACCATACTGGGTAACTTTAAGTCAGTAGGCTTTTATGCTGTAACCCAAATCTATTTTTGTCTGTTCTCAATGTGACAATGTACCTTTGGAAATGAGCCTCTGGCTCAAAGATTGTAAACCGATGTACAAATAAATATAATAAAATAACTTCATGAGTTGACTTTGACTTCAGTGACCTCACGGAACCATGAGTGAGGTTTCACTGAGGTCAGAGTCACCAAGTAAAGATATTTCTGATATGTTACTATGACCCATTGCATATTCGATGTATACAATAGGAGTGAGAAAAATCCTGCCAAGCCACCTGTGGTATTACGGTGCACATTTATCTATTTCTTGTTAGAGTCATGCTTTACAGAGGACTAATTGTGGTTTGGCTTTTATGCTTCCGTTAATGTGTCTCTGTGTGACTAAACAGCTTTGAATGACAGGCATTTAGTTTGTAACTTGTAGCTGTCAAATAGGCAAATACTGATTTTTACCATGCTCCCAACTGGTTGTGGACAACGTGGGTTACATTGGCCTTGTTCTTTACGGGTCACTGCAAGCTGTGGTTTCCATGGTGTTTTGTTGGTTTTCTTCATTTGCATCAATCCTGCCGATTCGTCACTTACATTTCGCACATTTTCTGTTTGATGCCAGGGTTGCTAGGTGATGAAGCCGCACTTATTCACATTCACATTGTCTATGGAGTATTTGTTTGCTGGATTTATTTATGAGCGATGTATACTTAATTTGCTGCAGTAATTTTGTTTTATACCTATCGAGCTTTATCGGGTGCCAGGACTTGCAGGGCTCTGATTTCTTTGCATGAAAAGTGTGAGAAAGTGATAATACCACGTTACTGTGTGGTGTTTTTGCAAGTACACTTCCTCAAGTTCTTTTTCTCCCTTTGTTTTATGGTTTTATTACTTTTTATATTTTGTTTAATTTTATATCAAGGTTCAGCTATTCATTGTTGACACGATCAACTGACTTTATGAGCGCATTCACTTGTATTTCAATATGCTCACATATTTCTGTGTTTTTATGCTATTTTTGTAACAGTCTGCTATGCCCCACCACCACCATCACACACACACACAACCTTCTTCTATGACTTCAGCAAAATAGCCACAAACTTGTTCTGGGGCAATAGAAATGTCTATCGATCTTTTGTTTCTAAGGCTTTTTACAGACCAAACTGATATTGTGCTACAAAACACATTCTATTATTCAAAATGAACACTCATTTAGTTATGCTTTTACATGCTGCCTATTGATTTTGGGCAACGGGCTTCCATGTAAGCATCCTAACTGATCTCTGTGACCTGTAGTTGCTATGGTGCTCAGTTGGACCTTGCTTATTTGCATAGCACCTTATTATTGGCCAGTGACATTCTACGCTGTTACTATTGCAGGCCTGAGGTTGCTAAATTACCAAGCTGCATTTTGTGAAGTGCACAATGAGTAGGATATTGGGACTGCACCAGGCTGCTGGCGCAAGCCTGGGCATGGCAACTTGGATGCGGGGGCGTGGACAGGGTGATATTCAGCGGAACTGCGCCATGACACAGCATCATTGAATATGGCTCCTTGGCCACCCGCAGTGCGAATGGTGCAGTGGCACTGCACCAGCGCAAGTGGCCAGAGTGGAGCAGGGGGATGCGCTAGCGCAAGTGCCATTGTGATAGGTGCAACTGCTGCGATATTCAAAATACATATATAAATGGGGCCATAATGTATGCAAAGGCATGGAGAGCTATTGCTATCATTATGGTCCCATCTGCATGCAGGTGCGCTGATCCCGGTGACTTGCACCTGGTACCCTGCCAGGCTGCAGCTGTCAGGGACCGGCGCCCCTGCACAGGCGCGCGCTCCGGCGCCCGATCGTGGGCATATGAATGAAATGTAAGCGTTCCGTATCCCTGGTGGTCAGTGGACGCTCGCAGCTCAATCGGCGGGCAGAAGTACAGTGAATATCACCCTCCGTATCCCTGGTGGTCCAGTGGACCGCTCGCCTGCCGATCACGGGCATATGTTGAATATAATAGTCCTACATCCCTGGTGGTCCAGTGGACTACTGCGCCAGCAATGGTAAGGCGTCAGTAATAGAATATGACACCAGTCCAACCCTGGTGGTTCAGCCGGTACCCGCTCCCCACCCCACCACTGAGCCCCACTGCCCGCTCCGCCTCAGGTCAGTGGCGGGCGGCAACTCCCGCCCGCTTGCCGCCCGCCACCCGCCCGATTGACTCCGTATGGTAGGGCTGTCGCCATTGTTCCACAGCATGAGCCAATGGGCATACAGCCCATACCGCTACTATTACAGTCAGATATGTGAATGGATCCATTCACTATCTGGACCTTCTGACATGGAGCTGCATGCCCGTTGGCTCACGCTGTGGACAATGGGCATACAGCCTATCATCTGAGTCAATAAGCGGCGGTGGGCAGCAAGCGGTGAGCTGCCGCCACCACTGACCGGGGGTAGCGGGCGGTGAGACTCAGTGGGCGGGCGGGAGAAGGGGTACCACTGGACCACCAGGGATATGGGACTATGATTTTAACATATGCCTGCGATCGAATGCAATCAGTCACTGGACCACAAGATATAGATGAGTTTAACATATGCCTACGATCAGGATGCAAGGCGGTCCACTGGACCACCAGGATATAGGACTATGATTTATAACATATGCCCGTGATTGGGCATGGGGGCGCCACCACGAAGGTGCCGCTGGAGCTCGGGCACCCACAGGTGGCAGCGCCGTGTTGTACCTTCTGCAACATGCAGCTCACCTGTGGGTGGCCAGCTGTTGCACCTTTTTTGGCTCACTTGTGCAGCGCAGTAGGGGTTATGATGGCGAGCTCAGCACATCCCAGGCTGAATATCAGGATGTGCGGGTATGCATAGGCACGCCCTCCCCTACTGCGCCGTATACATTACTGATGTGCTCTGGCGCATTGGGATTTGTACCAGGCTCAGTCTCTTGAACATCGTGTCGGGCGATCAGTGGGTTTCGTGATGGCGAACTGTGTTGCGCCATGCTAACCCTTCTGAATCTCCCACCCAATGTATATTCCGATTTTATTTTAGTGTCTTTTCTTTCTTTTTGTTTTATTTGCTTGATGTTGACTTACTTTGCTATTTTCAATTGTATATTTTTACACTGTGTCGATATCTCGGGCTAGGGCTAGCAGGGTGCAGATTTCTTTGCAAGACATGTATGAGGAGGTGACACTAATAATTTCCATCTGAGCTATTCAGCAGTCATGCCCCTGGAGGTGGTGTTTAAAAAACCTTTCTTTCTCAAAACAACTTTTTTTTTCATGTTCAGATGTTATGAATGTACATTATTATGAAAAATATGTGTATATGATAACTAAATAGAGATGTACACCATCGGCACCATCTCATTGCCGCCAGCTCCTGTGATTGCCTCATCTAACCTTAGAATCACTATCTCCACCAGCTTTTGTAGCCCTCACCTCTCACCAGACACACCTGCCACACCTCTGCATCTGTGTGCCCCGTTTCACTTTTCCTTCTTTCCATCCCCCTGCCACATCTCCTACCTACTCTACCTCCTACTTGTCCTACCCCTTGCCTCCCCCTCACCTCCCCGATAACAGCACTTCTCAACAAATCTTTGGTTTGACAAATACCTCTGGCTGCTTCGTTGTTTGTATATTCCTGATGTCTCAATCAGCAAACTGTCTGTAATCACCACATTGTTGTTTGTTCCTTGACTTGCTGTTTTCCTCAATCTGTATTTTCTGACATGGAACCTTTGTAAAGAGCCTTAGCTCAAAGGTAATTGTAATCCTAGACCTAAATAAATAAATAAATAAAAATGTACAGACAACATAATGCAGTTTTATAGATTTCTCTTGTGCTTTTTAAAGAACCATCTATGAAACTCTTCAACCCACACCTCCTCCACCCATGGCACCCCATTAGCACCCCATTCCCAGACACACACCCACACCAGCCAACTCTGTACTTACACACACACCTCACACAGACCTTTGATGGCATCTTTTCAGCTCTCCATCTACTGGTATTTTTTGCTGGTCTATAACAGGGACTGATAGTCTTGTACTTTAAGTTATGTTTACAGTTGAAATGAATACCTTGTTTGCAGATCAATAAGACATTTGGTAATTGGAAAACAATAAAATGTTAGAATATGCAAAGATGAAGTACTAGGACAGAATTTATTAAGCAGATTTAACTGTATTGCTGCTGAGCGGACATGTTTTCCATCACTTTATTTGGTAGATGCTGTGGTTCACATTATACATGAAATAGTACACTTGATTTCACTATTGCAGTTTGTATAACCCCTAGGTGGCACTATGCCTTGGGCTACTACCCTGCCTACTTGGCTAGTAACAGGTTAAAGGGCCTAGGTTCAGTGAGGATGCCTCTACCCAATGTTGGGGTTGGTATTAGTCTGACTAACCAGGCCACAGCTCTGGGACACTGTGACCCCCCTTGTCTCCCTACTAATTGGCCCCACAGTGCCCAATGTATACCTTCCCAATACCCCTGACTAGTTTGTACGCACACATATGCTGAGCACTTACCCATAGGACTGGTTCCTTCGGCTTGGCTCTGGGGACCCCCTGTAAAACAAGGTAATACAATACCAAAGAAACAATGCAATACCATCAACATAAACTGACATCACAGTCAATGTAAACTGCAGAAAAAGTGTAACCCCTAGGTGGTGCTATCCCAAGGGCTACTACCTGCCTGCCTAACTACTAACAGGTTGAGGCCTGGGTCCAACGGCAGGTGCCTCCATCCAGAGGGCAGGGTTTGCAGTAGTTAAACTAACCGTCACAGCCTCTCTGGGACACTGTAACCCCCTTTCTTCCCACTAGTGGCCCACACAATGCATTAGGAATATCTTCACAATGTACACTTACCCCAGGACTGACTTCATCGACTGGACCCTGGGAGCCCTGCAAAACAAGATGGTACAGTGCAAAACCACAGTACAATACTTTAACATAAACAAATACCTCAGCCAGTGTAACTTGCTGAAACCAACAGATCTGATTTATTTAAGGAGCTGAAACAAGGAAGGGGAAATCAGGTTAATTAGGTTAAACACATTAATAATCACAGTACTGTGCGCATATTCAGAGTCCCAAATTGTCACTTTCATTGGGTACCCAGGATGGGGGGTCTAGCCAGGATCGGTGCAGCTGGTGGGGCCCTGTGATGGAAAAACACTGGCACAATACCCAAATTGTAATCGGGCCGGTTGGCTCAGTTGGTGAAGAAATGAAAAGAAAAAACAATTAGATGACACACTTGCAATTCCAATAAACAGATGGCAGGAGCCACCTTGCTTTGTACTCACAAGCTCAGTGCTGGGAACTGGATGGAAGGCAGATTGTCCTGGATTGCCAGGAGGAGCAGACCATGTGGACAAGGTCCTTGTGACTGGACTCCACTGCAGTTTAGAGCAAATGGATGTAGTCTGGATTAAGCTGGGTTTACTTCCAGCTTCATGCACTCAATTCACTGTACAGGGATTTGAAATGCGATTCCCCACAAGCACTACACACATTTATATGTAACAAGAAAGTACCATACCAGGCAGGCTGCTTCTCTATCCCGATCGCAATTACTGCACAATACCCGAGAACACACAGCAGATTCAGTTCTGACAGACCAAGTGCAATTCAGGAATTTCTCCAGTCTTCTACAGGGTGAGGCTGGTTTCTACTCTTCAGATCTCCTTGATTCTCTTCACAGGTTGGATTCAGTCTGAACAGGCGCTGCACAAGCTGCAGACCAAAACTTAGGGCCTTACCGTGATTCCCCGCTAAAACTACACACGAAGAAGCACCCAGCTCCTTGTCTCTTCACTGCCCAAACTGATCTGATCTTTCCAGTAGACAGAGCGGCATTTCCTTTGAGTTCCTCCCAGTTCAATTGGCTGGTTTGGCTGTCACTCACAGTAAACTCCCCTGTTGGTGGAAAAAAAGGCGAAGTCAAAACTACATTTCCCAGAGTCACTGCCCTACAATCCCCTTACAGCAGGCTCAGAGGAGAGTCCAAGTTCTGATTCGCCCAGAGCAGGCTCCATTTTAAAGGATACCCACCATGATTGGTCCAATTCAGCAGTTCAGAACCAATATGAAGGAGCTACTCTGCACTGTCCTTGCTACAAGAAAGCAGGTTAAATCAAACTGCATTTTCATTATTACTCTAACAGGTTACAAGCAAACAATTACATCTTGGAAGAGTGCTCCTTCTGCCCACTTAGCAATGGCAGAAACGGAGTGATTTGGCAATGCTTCGGTAGGACTCAAGCAGGAAAACACACAGTCCCCCCATACAAACTAATTATGTCTGCAAGCAGACAGCTCTTAAAGAGACAGTACCAGAGGCTCTAAAAGCACTCACAGATAGACCTTAGACACCAAACACCATTCAGGCTTGGAGCATTCAAGAAGCTCCTGGAAGACTTTGGGAACCCCCATTTGCAGGGGTTACACTTTCCTGGCCTGGGAAAGCTTGGCGTCTGCATCAAGCAAGTACCCCATAAGTTTCAATACATCCATATGCTTTTACATCAGTATCACATTAAGCTTATACATGTAATCATCAGTCAATATATCACTTTACCAGAAACACATTTCTGAAACTTTGCAGTACATCACTCTTTGACACAGTATTACACACAAGTACCATAACTCAGGTTATTACCTCTTGTACATGAAACCTAAAGAGAGGGGCCCTTCCCTATCAGCTACGGTGGGGCTGGATGGGGCAGAGGACCATACCTAGAGGCAACACAAGTAACTTGGAGTTAACACTGATGTTCAGTTTGGGCAATGAGCTCGGGACACACACTCACCTTATGGACAATGTTGAGAGGGCAAGTCCATGGGCCTCCAGGGAATCATAACTGAGGTGCACCACAGGCTTTACAACTCGACCAGTCTTTCTAGGGGAACTGTTACAGTCTCTGCACTCTGAGCCTCATTTTCAGCATTGTTCTCACTTGTCAGGGGAGTCTCCAACGGGTGTATAGAGGCTAGAACTTGGGGCACTTTCAGCTCCAGGAGTTACAATCTCTGAGTCCACAACACTTGGCTCACATGGAGAGCTTTCTGACACTGACAGTGAATTATCAGGGCACTCAACACACTCTTCTTGTTCTGGTATGTCATCAGTCTGTTCCAGTCCATTATTTTCCTCTTCTGAAAGCTCAGACAGTTCAACCATAAACAATGATTCCATATCATCTGACTTAATGCTTTGCACTTCACTTTCTGGAAGCATTGGCTCCAGGGACAAAGCTGGGGGCTTAGACAGTCCAGAAGGCCCTGCTTCATCTCCAGAATTGACTAGGGATTGCCTCGAAACAATTGACTCAGTTCAAAGAAGGGTAGTATCCAAAACCACACTCACTTTCCTCTGACATGGACTGACAGTCATGTTCAACTGGGACTGTGGAGAGACACTTTAACTCAGCTTCTGTAGGTGCAGACTTTCTTGATTTTTTCTTAGCAGCAGCTCTAGTCACTGGTCCAGAGGGGCCATTTTCTGGGGCTCAGACTCAATCAAGATTTGTCCAATGGGCAGTAAATGATTTCTATGCATTGTTTTAACATCTTTTGAATTATTCTCAGGCCTTACTTTGTACACAGGCAGATCATCCAGTTTGTCTACTACAATGTGAGGGAGATGGTGCCATCTGTCAGCAATCTTGTGTTTGCCATGCAGTCCTAGATATCTTAGCAATACCCAATCTCCTTCTGAGTTCCTGTGCTTTCACCTTTTATCATACCTTTCTTTGTTGGCCAGATTTCTTTTGGCAGCCATGGTTTGAGGCAGTTAGTGCATGATTTAGCTGGGCCTTTACTTTTGCACATACTGTAAATAGTTGTCAGCTCAAACCCCATCAGGAGAGACCCCAAAGCACACATCTACGGCAGTCGAGCTTCTCTTCCAAACATCAGGCGGTGGGGAGAACCCAGTGGCATCACTTTAGATGCAGTTGTAGGCATAGTATCAGGGTGCTAATTTGTTGGCTCCATCTAGGCTTGTCCTTTGGGTGGAGGTGCCCTAGCATATCTAGCAAGGTGCAGTTGAAACGCTCAGGCTGTGGGTCCCTTGGGGGTGGTAAGGTGGTTCTGGACTTTGCACTCCCACAGAGAAAGCATCTCCTTGATCAGACGACTCTCAAAGTCTCTTCCTTGATCAGAATGGATTCTTTGTGAGCCCCATGGTGAACAAAAGTTTTCTACAAGTACTTTTGCCACAGTGGATGCCTTCTGGTCCTTGGTGGGAAAGCTTGGGCATATCTAAGTAAAATGGTCAGTGACCACCAGCACATTATTAATATTTCTTTATCTGACTCCAAACTCACAAAATCAATACAGACCAGCTCCATGGGTGCACTGGTGATGATGTTAAAGGGGGCAGCCCTCTAGGGCAAAGCTTTCCTCTGTAAGCAGCGACTACAAGTTGAATGTGTTGCTCCACATCAGCCCCATCTTAGGCCAATAGAATCTGGATCTCACCAAGTCAGTGTTCTGTTTATACCAAGGTGCCCCATGTGGTTATGTAAGGACCTCAACTACAGAGTCTCGAAAAGCAGTGGGCAGCACTAGTTGTTGTTGTCTACTTGTCCCCTCTGTCTACTGTTTCTCTGTATAACAGTCTATTGATCAGTTTCAACTTAGGACCTTCTTTGTATAACAATGCAGTTCTCAGATCAGTTGAGCGTAATTTGGACACATCTTTCCCTGCATATTGGGCTTCTAAAGCTGATTTGATCATGCAATCTCGGGATTGAGCTGGCGAATACTGTCATTGTCCAGCTGAGGCAGTGCGCCAATGTCTACTGCAGAAAAGTGGCAATAAGCAGCAGGTATGCAATTCTCAGAAGGTCCCAAACAATCCACCATACAGTCACCTGCGTCGTGGACATTTGTTCCTCCTGTCAAACTTCTGGCAGAGTGATCGATATCAGGTTCTGACAGTCTGACCCAGTCATTCTGGGGAACAGACCTCCGGGAGAGAGCATCAGCATCTATGTGGTTCAGGCCTGCTCTGTATTCAACAGCATAGTCGTATGTAGATAATGCAGAAAGCCAGCTATGGCCAGTGGCATCCAATTTAGCTGAAGTCTGCACATAGGTCAAAGGATTATTGTCAGTTTTACCAGTATCCTAACCCCATACAATTACTCGTGGAATTGGTCAACAATGGCTCACTTCAAAGCTAGGAACTCTAACTTATGTACAGGATAGTTCTTTTCAGATGGGGTCAGGCTTCTACTGGCAAGGCCACTGGTCTCAGGCCATTCTTGTGCTCTTGGTACAACACAGCCCCCAACCCTTGCAAGCTAGCATCAGTGTGCAGGACATAAGGTTTTGTTGGATCGGCATAGGCCAACACTGGAGAGTGGGTAAGTTGATATATGATCTCATGAAAAGCAGTCTCACAATCAGGAGTCCAGCGGACCCCAAATACTTCCTTGGACGAAAATACACTCTTTCAGTCTCGAGGACGTTGACTCTTGAATAGTCCTTGATGAAACGCACGATAATAACTACAGAATCCCAGGAATCTTTTGCAGTTCTTTTAGATATTTGGGCTGTGACCAGGTGGTCAAGGCCTCAACTTTACTTAGGTCCAGTCTCTATTCCTCGGTGGATACTATGTGTCCCACATACTTCACTGATGTTTGAAAGAATTGACACTTATCAATGGACAGTTTAAGGCAAAGTCTTCCAGTCGGTCCAACACCTTGAATAATCTGCTCTCATGTTCTTCCAGTGAGCTGCCAACACAATAACATAATCTAGGTATACCAGGCACTCTAGTAAGTTCATGTCCCCGACTACGCTTCATTAACCATTGGAAAGTGGTGGGGGCACCTGAAATCACTTGAGGCATCCTCATGAATTCCTAAACCAAGCGTACAGATAAAGGCTGTCTCTCACGGTCCTCGGGGCTATCGGGATCTGGTAGTACCCTGCAGAGATCCAGCACAGAGAACCACTTGCTCCCATTTAGACAGTCCAAAGCATCCTGAATGCGGGCATAGTGTACGATGAGGGATAGTCCGCCGGTTTAAAGTGCGATAGTCCACGCACATCTTTACTGTCCATTCTTTTCTCACTATCACAATGGGGAAGCATAGGGGCTTCTGGATTATTGTATTACACCAGCAGCTAGCATCTCTTGCAGATGCCGCCTCACATCATCTTTGTCAGCAGGTGCCAGGCATCGAGACCTCTCACGTGGCCTTTCATCATGCAGCCGGATATGGTGCTCAGCTCCTTGCACAGGATTCTACATCCCATTCCTTTAAAGAAAACACCTGATCTCTCTGGGCAAGCTTCTCACTGATCCTCACTTTCCATTCAGCTGGCAACGGGAGTCACGAAATCAAACAAGTCAGGTGTTACTCCATCATTCTTCCCAATTCTTGCTACTTGGGAGCACTGCAGTGTCTGCAAAATGCACATTAGCCAAGGTGCAACCTCTATTTACTCGAATCTCTCTGTCAGACACATTATGCACTTGAACCATTACCCTTCTTGGCATAAGCATGGGCTCTAGCAGGCAAAATACTAAGCGACCAGCAGTCCCTCCGGCAATTTCGATCGCCTGGTGCATCTAACATTAATATTTTATTCTTGACATCCTTTCTGATACGACCTCTCCTGTAAAATGTACACCTGGCATTTGGCACCAGGATCAGAGACTCAGGATCCTTCTTCAGACAACTCCAACGGTTCCTCTGGTTCTACTTTTCAACATCTCTCTGTGCCTCGTAGGCCTTCTTAATCAAGGCCAGAATCCTTAAAGCTCTACCAGCCCTTGACCTCTGTTTTCTGATAACACAACTGTGCCAACCGCCCAAATATATGTGCATTAGTCCCAATTAGTAGAGGAACCCCATCATACAGTCTGGTAGAGGGACACACTAAGGCCAGGGTCTCTACTTGCTCGGCCACTCCAGCCACAGAGGTGGGAAAAGACAGCCAAATTTGGATATATCCAGAGTAGGGGTGAGGCCTTCCACTTAACCCCAGACATGCAGCCCCTCAGCAGTTGTAAGGGTACATCAGACAAATGCTTCTGATACCAGTCTTGGAACATAATTGTCACTTGGGGCCACTGTCTCTAATACAGCTCTTGTAGACACTCCATTTCACCTTTACAGAATAGGGGGTCTCCATGGAGGACCCTATTCTGGATCCAGTCTGAAGAGGCGGTAGTGGGGACCTGGGCAACTGACCTTGCCACAAAGGGACATGAGTTAGCATTTTGGGGCCCTCACTGGGATCATTCGTGCACCTCTTAACCACTAATTTGTTCTCTGAAGCTCTACGTAGCCTATATGCAACTTTGTCTGTGTCTTTTGGGGACCGGCATTCTCTCTTCATGTCCCATCCTCCCACAATTATAGCAAAACATACTTTCAGGAGTTTGAACTGGCGAGGCATCACACTGGGAGCCAGGGCGGGGTACTACTAACTGGAAACCTTGGTGCCATCTCTGTCTGCAGCGTGATAAGCATTTGGAGACATCTCATCAATTCCCCACTTCCATGGTCAAGACATCAAGTTTTGAACTTTTGTCAGCAGGAGATGCATGGGTGGGTACCCCCCACCCCATAGCAGATGCAGTCAGATGAGGGTCAGGGCCTGTACTTGCAGGAGCGGCCTTCATAAAGAGACTGTTTTTATTTCCCGAACTCTCTCAACAGTTAAGCCCATTGTAGTATATCTTTTCCTTCTCAGAGCACTCATTAACTGCTAACCTCTGCCCTGAATTCACTTGATGGGTCACCCTCAGTCCACTCGTGTCATAGCCGCAGCTATTGGTGCAATCTCTCCCGGTCGCCTTTTCTCAACTCCTCAATTTCTCTCATTAGCTCATCATAGGAGGGTGGGATTCAGTCGATTGTCAGGTGTAAGTGAAGCAACAGCAGTTCTGAGAAGGGGCAGACTTAAGGATCCTGTCCAGCCTGGTTCGGTCCAGTTCAATCGCTGGCAAGCTACCCTTTCTGAGGCATTCTTGCAACAATTTTTCCAGCCGAGATACATACAGAGACAGCAACTCCCTTGGTACTGTTGTGCATTTCTTACTCTCCACCACAGGTTCTCATCAGAATCTGGGCTCCATACACATTCTCCAAGACCTCAAGATAGTCCTGTGCAGTCGCTTCAGGGTTACTGTCCTGTTTAGCACAGATGGTAGCCAGGGCAGGACCTCGGCTCTCACTAACCCTTTTTGCTTTTCAGCTTCCGAGCATTGCCATTCTAGCACTTGAGGGGCAACATAGTCTATCCAGGTCTCCCAGTCATCCTCCCTTGGGGTGGGGAGGTGCCAGAGAAGATCCTCAACCTTCGGTAAGAGTCGTGACTAATGGCAAGTGCAGAAATAGGAGCCTGCATTGGTTCAGCCACCATTACGGGTACTGGGCGGGAGAGGGTGTTGGGGAGGAACACCCCAGGTGGCAGAATAGTTTCTTTAAGTCCTCCACAGTTTTCCTTCCTCTAGCAACCATTTAACAAATTTCTCCTCAAAAGTTTCAGATAGTGGAGGGCTCATTCCCCAGGTCTTACTGTCCTTAGTTATCACTCTCCAGGCAGTGAGGGCTCCTCTGGGGTAATAGTCTGTGGCACTTTGGAGCTATCTATGGGATCCTTAAACTCTACTAGGGCCAGGAAAGTGTGGGTGAGCAGGTTAGCTTGTCGACCCACCACCACAGGGTTTTGTAAATTTCTTGTACAGTGTCCGTATTGATACAGGGGATGTCCAGGATAAGCACAGCATTTGGGGTTGATCTCCTCCCCAGTACCTCACTCCACCAACCCGGTGCACAGCTACTTCTGTCAGGGGTACCCATTTATTTATTTATTTTTCTTAACAGTGGTTAGTAAATATGGCTACTAGAGGACACACAATCCCAGCGGTGAGCCTCAAGATGTAACCCCTAGGTGGCGCTATCCCAGGGCTACTACCCCTGCCTGTAACTACTAACAGGTTGAGGGCCTAGGTCAATGGCAGGTGCCTTCACCCAGAGGTCAGGGTTTGCAGTAGTTAAACCAACTTGGTCACAGCCCTCTGGGACACTGTAACCCCCTTTCTTCCCACTAGTGGGCCCACAGAATGCATTAGGAATATCTTCACAATGTACACTTACCCCCAGGACTGGCTCATCGACTGGACCCCGAGGCCCCTGCAAAACAAGATGGTACAGTGCAAAACCACAGTACAATACTTTAACATAAACAAATACCTCAGCCAGTGTAATTTGCTGAAACCAACAGATCTGATTTATTTAAGGAGCTGTAACAAGGAAGGGGAAATCAGGTTAATTAGGTTAAACACATTAATAATCACAGTACTGTGCACATATTCAGAGTCCCAAATTGTCACTTTCACTGGGTACCCAGGATGGAGAGCTAGCCAGGATCGGTGCAGCTGGTGGATGTGATGGAAAAACACTGGCACAATACCCAAATTGCAATCCGGGCGGTTGGCTCAGTTCGTGAAGAAATGAAAAAAAACCCAACAATTAGATGACACACTTGCAATTCAATAAACAGATGGCAGGAGCCACCCTGCTTTGTACTCACAAACTCATTGCTGGGAACTGGATGGAAGGCAGACTGTCCTGGATTGCCAGGAGGAGCAGACCATGTGGACAAGGTCCTTGTGACTGGACCCCACTGCAGTTTAGAGCAAATGGATGTAGTCTGGATTAAGCTGGGGTTTACTTCCAGCTTCATGCACTCAATTACTGTACAGGGATTTGAACGCGATTCCCATAAGCACTACACACATTTATATGTAACAGGAAAGTACTATACCAGGCAGGCTGTTCTCTATCCCGATCGTAATTACTGCACAATACCGGGAGAACACACAGCAGATTCAGTTCTGACAGACCAAGCGCGATTCAGCAGTTTCTCCAGTCTTCTACAGGGTGAGGCTGGTTTCTACTCTTCAGATCTCCTTGATTCTCTTCACAGGTCGGATTCAGTCTGAACAGGCGCTTGCATAAGCTGCAGACCGAAACTTAGGGCCTTACACGTGATTCCCACGCTAAAACTACACACATCAGAAGCACCAGCTCCTTGTCTCTTCACTGCCCAAACTGATCTGATCTTTCCAGTAGACAGAGCCGGCATTTCCTTTGAGTTCCTCCCAGTTCAGTTGGCTGGTTTGGCTGTCACTCACGGTAAACTCCCCTGTTGGTGGAAAAAAGGCACAAGTCAAAACTACATTTCTCAGAGTCACTGCCGCTATAATCCCCTTACAGCAGGCTCCAGAGGAGAGTCCAAGTTCTGATTCTGCCAGAGCAGGCTCCATTTTAAAGGATCCCCACCATGACTGGTCCAATTCAGCAGTTCAGAACCAATATGAAGGAGCTACTCTGCACTGTCCTTGCTACAAGAAAGCAGGTTAAATCAAACTGCATTTTCATTATTACTCTAACAGGTTACAAGCAAACAATTACATCTTGGAAGAGTGCTCCTTCTGCCCACTTAGCGATGTAGAAATGGACGCATTAGCAATGCTTCGGCAGGGCTCAAGCAGAAAACACACAGTCCCCCATACAAACTAATTATGTCTGCAAGCAGACAGCTCTTAAAGAGACAGTACCAGAGGCTCTAAAAGCACTCACAGATAAACGGCTTAAACACCTAACACCATTCAGGCATTGGAGCATTCAAGCCAGCTCCTGGAAGACTTTTGGGAACCCCATTTGCAGGGGGTTACAAAAGTAGATCTGATTTATTCATGGGGACTATAACAAGGATGGGGCATTCAGGTTAATTGGCTTAATAGCACTAAAAATCACACTGCTGTGCATGCAATCAGAGTCCCAATTAGTCACACTCTGTGGGTATCCAGGATGGAAAAAATGGCTAGCCAGGACCATTGCCCGGGTAGGCCAGCATTGCAGCTGGTTGGGGCCCTGTGAAGAAAGAAACAACATGCACACAGCTCAACTGTAATCCGAGCCAGAGGGCTCAGTTCGTGGAAACAACACAATAATCAGATGACACACTTTTGATTTAAAAGATATGTTGCAGGGTGCTACCTTGTGTACTACTCACGATACCCTATACTGAGAACAAGATGGATGATGGTTGTTCTGGATTGCCAGAAGGAGCAGGGTAGGGAGACAAGACCCTTGTGGCAGGGGCCCAATGGCATGTGAGAGCAAGCAGATTCAGTCCGATGCAGCTGGGAACAGCTTCCAGCCTTCAACACACAGCTCAGTTCAGGGGAGGGAACCAGGCAGCGACTCCCTCCAGTTTGCAGCACATTTATATGTAAAGAAAGTTTACTGTACTAGGCAGCACTCGGTCCCGATCGCAAAATCACTGCTAAACCCAGGAGCACAACAGTAACTAAAGTTCCTGACAGGCTGATCGCTTTTAGCAAAATCTTCAGTCTTCTTCAGGTGAGCCTGGTATTCTTCTCACAGCTTACTTTGCAGCACAATAAGCGGATCACTGTCCAACTATCTTTCTCTCTCTCTCTCTCTCTCTCAGTGAGATGGCAACAGGCGAGTTTTGGGCCTTCCACGGTTCTGCCGTGCGAACTACTGCACAACATGGCCATTTGATTATGCAAGCTCTTTCCTGTTCAACTTCCAACTCGAATATGGCTTGCCAGCAGACAGCTCAGGGGATTTCTTAGATCCAAAAGGTTCGGTTGGGCAGTTTAGCTGTCAGTCTCAATAAGAGCTTCCCTTCTGTTGCAAAAGGCCAACAGTCTAAAACTACAAATCCCAACTGGTAATCCATACAGTCCCATTTGGCTCCATTTTAGAGTCCCCAGTACTGATTGGTCCAATTTGGCAGTTTGGGACCAAAATGGTGGAGCTAATCTGAAAAGTCCTCGCTGCAAAGAAGGCAGGTTAGAACAAACACCATATCTTTACCACTCTAAATACGTATCAGCAATTAGTTACATCTCTTAACAGGGCTCTGTCTGCGCCACTAGTGATGGCAGAAACAGTGAAAATTCAGCAGCCGGGCAGGATTTAGGCACAGAAACACACAGACCCCCCATTCAGATTAATTAGGACTGCAAGCAGGCAGCACTTAAAGAGACAGTACATGGAGGCTTTACAGTGCTCACTGGTAGCAACATTAAAACAGCTAACGCCGAACACCTACCAGGCAGTGAGCAATTAGGGCAAGCTCTTGGAAGACTTTTCAGGAACCCCATTTGTAGAGGGGTTACATTTGTAATTAGTGTAACCTCCATATCTTTACTTTACATGCTGTCTTACAATTTACTGTATAAGAAAATGTGCAAGGTAGAAAGCAATAAAATATTCACCTTTTATTTATTTATTTATTTATTTTGTTTTTGTTGACGGGTAGGGTGCACTAGCCATGGCAATGACTATTTTCAGGCACGTCCCTGGAGGTTACAGAAACAATCGTAGAAGAAACAAGAGTAGCAGTGTAGACAGTAAAACAATCCATACTTGTACAAAGGAATACAGTGCAGTGTAGACAATAAAACAATCAAAACTTGTACAATTGGAATACAGTGCAGGTAGGGAAAAACAACAGGTAATAATTGAGTGTAGTAGCAATGTCTGAAGAAAATACAAAAGCAATACAATAAACAGGGCACAGAGGCAACATAGAAGGACAAATGCAGTAGGGTAATACAATCATGACTAAGATACTATAGTAGCAAATGTCTGAAGAAAATACAAAAGGTGATACAATAAACAGGGCAGAGAGGCAACATAGACGGACAAATCTAGTAGAGTAATAAAATAATGACTAAAATACTATAAATGTCAAAGCAGGGAGGATACTGGATGATAGGGGAATAAGTAGGAAATAGGAAAGGATGGGAAAGGGATGGGTTAGATGGCTTAGGAAGTCATAGCATGATTGGAGAAAGAGGACCAGGAGAAAATGGTAGGATAGGGCAGAAAGGTGACAGGAAAAGTGCAAAGCGTAATTATGGGGCAAGATTCTGGTGTAGGTAGTTGGAGGGAGCAGGAGGTATGGGAGAGATGTAAGTGCTAGGGAGTTTAAAACAAGCACAGGTGTCGGATTCCGTGAGATAGTGCATAGAGCAGTTTTTGAGCGAGGCATGGGATGGAGCTTGGCGTATAGTTAAAGGAGGGATTTCCAGTGTTGAGGGGCATGACAGGAGAAAGTGCTAGCACCTTTGGAAGAGTTGTTCCTGGGAACAAGGACAGGAGCATTGGCCCATAGCGTAGTTCATAGCTGGATGTTTGGCTAAGGAATAGATTCTGCCAGTGGCTTAGGTGTTTGGGTTTTGATTATGTTGTCAATGATTGTTTACACATAGGCTCTAGAGGTAGGCGGTGACCCAACACAGTTCGGAGTAAAGGAGGCAGTGGTGTTTCATCAGGTGTGAAGAGGTAGCATAGCGACAGATATTGTTGTAAGTGATATCCCATTTCAAAGTCTAGATTTACCTGCAGAGGCATAAGTAGCAACTCCATAGGTGGCGATGGGAGGAGTATACCACGTGCTATGGCAAGCCTGGCAGAGGGGGTAAGCACATAGTTGGAGCGATAGGCAATGCCAAATTTCATATTGACATCTTACTGGTCTGTTGGATGTGGAGATCAAAGGAAAGAGATGGATCTAGAGTGACACCAAGATATTTAAAAGAGGGTACTGCCAAAACAGATGAGTCATTTAAACCAGGACATTGAAATTAGGTTGAGAGTGTTTGAGCTTAGCTTTGGAGCTGAATAGCATGCCCTGTGTCTTGGATACATTTAAGACAAGTTTATGGTTAGACAGCCACTGTTGAATTTGAGGAAATCTTTGAGAGACACTGATTTATTTCAGTTAGTATTACACTGATGTACAGAACAATGTCATCAGCATATAACAGGAGGCAGTCTGGTGTAGGTTAGTGGTGATGTTGTTTATAAAGATGGTAAAGAGCAAGGACCAAGGATAGACCCTTGAGGCACACGATATTATAGTTGCTTTGTCAGATAATGTGGAGTTATATTTAACTAGTTGTGTCCTGTCCGAAAGGTAGCTACCAAACCAATCAACACGACATTAGGAGAAAACCTGATGATTTAAGAGCAGCAAGGAGGAGAGGGTGGTCAACAAAGTTCGAAAGCTTTGTCATGTCGATAAAAATTGCCCCGTTAGAAGACCTGAGTCCACAGCATCTAGGGTATCGGACGAAACTTGAGTAGTGCAGTGGTGGTACTATGACCCTTTTGGAATCTGTGCTGCGTGGTTGTAAGAAAGTAATTTTTCTGCAGGAAGTCAATGGTTTGTGCGCTACTAGTTTCTCAAGAATTTTGCTGAGAATGGATAGAATGGCTATGGGCCTATAGTTTGCAGGATTTGTGTGGTTTCCTTTCGAAAACTAGGGGTGATCCTAGCTGACTTCCAGATTTCGGGAACGTGGCTTTGGCATAGGAGAGGGTGAAAATTTTAGAGAGGCATGGCAATATATGGGCAGCTAGTTTTAGGAGCTTAGGTTCCAGATTGTCTGACCCAACAGCAGTGAATTCAGAGATGTTGTTTACGCAGTTTACATACTTCCCGCTAGGTACAGATCTGAAAATAAATTTGGGCCGGTGACATCAGGTTGGTCAGTAAAGCACAGAGTTGTGGGGAGGAGGAGGTATAAGTGGTAGGTCAGAAAATTGTTAAAATAGTTGGCAATAGTAAAGGGTTGTTGCAGTGAACACCATTAAGAGACATGTTGATAGTAGTGGGGGTCGGATTAGAACCGAGGAAGCACTTTATATGGGACCAGAATTTTCTGGAGTCACATTAGGATTTTGTTAGTAGATCCTTGCAATAGGCACTCTTAGCCCTTTTAATTTCCTTCCTACAGGAATTTCTTAAGGTTCTATAGGAATTTAGGTTGGCTGGTAGTCCAGTGCTTTTGTAAAGGAGCCAGCTTTTGTCTCTGGTGAAATTTGGAGAGAAGATCTGACTTAAGCCATCAGGTGTGCTTGTTTTTACACGTCGGATTATAAGTGGGCAGTGTTTGTCCTGGGTAGTGATAAAGTGGGTCAGAAAAGATTTAGGAGCGGACTGGGCATCGCTAGAATTGAGCAGGGAGTCAATCGATAGAGGCAATGTCTAGTAGGAAGGCCTGAGGTTGAGGTTCAGGTAGTTCCTAAATGTGATAAATCGAGGTTTGGACAGGGGTGGCCTACCCTTGCCATATACAAAGGGTGGGGAGTGGTCAGTGAAGGCATCAGCTAGTATGCGGAGGAGATAAAGTTTTCTGGGTGATTGGTCATGATCCAGTCTAGCAGAGTGCTCAAGGTGGAGAGCTGGACAGTTCTGGTGGGTTCACTGATCAACTGGTGGAGGTTGAAACATTGGATCTTGTTTAGTAATAAGGGTTGTTGGTGTCCCAGCCAGTTTAAATTGAGGTCACCAAGTATGAGGACCCTGTTTCTCCCAGACAGAAGTGAGGATTAGTCAAGCAGCTCCTCTAACCCTTTTAGGCCACAGGAAGGGGGGTTGTGTGCACATACAATGTGTAGTTTTTTGGTCTGAGCGTGAGAAGGACATGAAGTGCTTCACAATGGGTAAAAGGAGGTGAGCAGATGGCTGAGAGATGGAGGTGATCTTTGAAGTAGATGGCCACTACCACCCCTCTTTTGGGGGCTGCTTTGTCAAATCTGAGGAGGTTGTATGAGGGAGAGAGCATTGAGAGTCTGGGATGGAGGGTTTGAGCCAGGTTTCAGTGAGGCAGATGATATCAGGCTTGTGGAGGGAGGTCCAAGTTTCCAGTTCAGTGAAATTATGCAGGAGGCTCCTAATATTGTGGTGCACCACAACAATACCTTTGGTATGAGGGAGGGGGCTGGTAATAGTACAGGCTGGTCCACGGTAGGATGAACATTACCTGAGAGCAATAGGGCTAGTAGTAGGAGATGCCAAAGTTTGCATCGCAAGATGGGACATATAGCATACTTAAGCTGAGGGTAGTTCTTTGGGCATAGGAAACCATGTGGATCCATGTTTTATTTAGTTGTAGAAGGCGGGGTCTCAAGTGAGGTGGGCTGCAAAAGAAGATTTGAGTGAGGGTAGTCGGGAGGCATGTAATCTGAGGACCGAAAATTCTGAGGACTACTGGGCAGGGATAGGTGGAGCAAGGCAAGGGGAGGGCACAACCAAAACAGCAGTAGTAAGGTATCATTTTTTAGCTGACCTGGGTAGTGGCTCAAAGCAGATAAGATCAGAAAACACCTGGGGGAGGAGCGGAGGTGGCGAGAGGGAATCAGGAGATAGAGAATGCATCTAGCTCAGAGTACAGAAAGGGGACAGCTTAGCTTATCCGAAGCAGGGAGTGAGAGAGGGGAACAGTATAGGCACAGGAGCTGACAGAGGGAACCTAGTCTGCCTTAAGCAATCAGAGTGAAGTGGGCAGAGAGGCAAGAGCCGATGGGGAGCAAGAACAAAGGGAGGAGAGCAGAGCTGTATTTAAAGGGTCCTGGGAGGGGTGGGGCAGGAGAAAATAAAACAGGATACATTCTGGACTGGCTGGTACAGTAGCGGTGCTTAGATGAAGAAATTTCAATGATACACTAATGCAAAGGTTGCACCAATCAGTTAATCTAGAAAGCGGGCAGACTAATCAGGGTCAGTCTGCAATGGTGCCCGGCCAGTCAGATGTCCCTACTTCACAAGTCCATGGTAGTGGCAGTACCTGAGGTAGGGATCCAGGACAGAGAACCGTGGACGCCGGTGAAGATTCCTGCTCGGAGGTCGGGCGGCGGTTGTGGATATGGCCTCAGCGATCTGCCTCATGGATGCAGAGCGCCGCTTTCAGCGCTGGTCCCTGAGGTAGTGATCTGGGACAGAGAACCATGGGAGCGGGTGAAGATTCCTGGTGGAGGTCGTGGGTGGCAGCCGTGAGATGGCCCCAGCGATACGCTTCTCATGGATGGCAGAGAGCACCGCTTCTGACGCTGGTCCCTGAGGTAGGAATCCAGGACACAGAACCATGGGAGCGGGTGAAGATTCCTGGCGGAGGTCGGGTGGCAGCCATGGAGATGGCCCCAGTGATCCGCCTCACGGATGCAGAATGCCGCTTCTGGCACTGGCCTAGTAGGGATCCGGGACAGAGAACCGTGGGAGTGACGAAGATTCTGGCAGAGGTTGGGCGGCGCTATGGAGATGGCCCCAGTGATCCGCCTCATGGATTCAGAGCGCCACTTCTGGCACTAGTCACTGAAGTAGGGATCCGGGACAGAGAACTGTTAATGCTATGGGCGAAAAACATTTGTTAAAAATGAATTGCTGTGCTTGAACATAGTCTACTCAATTAATGCTAACCCTTTTATTAATTTTACTTGAATAAAGATGTCCTATCATTACAAACTTTTATGTTCATTCTTCTTTTACGCTAATACAGCTAATCAACCATAGATTTCATCAACTTGAACTCTCTGTTTTACTTATTTGTTGTCACCAGAAACAGTTTTATTTGGTCGTGGTTTGTTGTTGGCTATACCTTTTTATTTTTACATATTGATAATGTTTTACAGAAGAAACACAAATCATACAGACCTTTTCTGTTGCTAGCAATTAACATTACAGTTCATTGAAACTTGCATTTTAAGAAAAAGAACAGTTGCTCAGAAGCTGATAGAACACAATACACAGTTTTAGTATCTTCATGCTTTCTTTTCCAGCTTTCACTGTCATTCGTATGCCGAGGTTCCAGTTATTGTTGCCGCAATTAGAGGCTGGTACATTCTCATGTTGTTGTGTTACTTGTATTTCAAAATTTGGAAGGATAAAAACAATAGCAATAAATTATCTAACTATATAAACTGATTGTTTAATTTACCTATACATTATTAATTATTTTTTACACATTTTGGGGACAGCTGTTACCACATTCCAGTATCTAAACTTGATGATAATGCAGCACATACTGTACCACAGAATATATTCCACTCCATTTAAGTTCACTCTTTCATCTATTGCAACACATTCATGTCCATTAATTTTAGTGCTCTGCTGATCAGCTGTAATTGTACATCATTGTAATCACATGTCCTTTTTATTTCACAGTCCTTTAATTTAGCTTTTTCTAGATCAGTGAGCGTAGTGAAAATTAAAGGACTCAGAACATTACCTGTGGTACAGTATTTGTCATGATTGGAGAACTACTAGCTCTTATTTTTTTACACAGGTTTACTTGCCTGTGTGCGCTTTACAGCCCCCAACACTCTCACAACACCCAACAACACAGCCTGCAACTTACTTTTACCCTAAATCCATACCATCTTTACAACCTTCTGCAGGGTGTGATATTCAATCACATTCTGTTGGTCTTTTCTATACATTCAATAAGGATAACACTGTGCCAGTATAGATGAATTCCATAATTGATGTGTACCCATATCATGTTCACAGACCAGTTAACACTGTTTGATGTATGTTGCCATTTATAGATTGTGACTAACAGTTTTACCTATTGTATGGCATAAAATAGCCAACAAAATACAATAACTACAAGAAATTTGTCATTCTGCTAACTTTATAACTTTGGCACATGTTACAGTGTTGCACACCAATTTCATCTACAGACAACATTGAACATTATGGGCGGATATTCAAACTAAGCCCAAAAGTGCGTAACAGCAGGAGCAAGCACAAGTCCATTAGCACATGCGCAATAGACGCGATATTCAAACATGGAGCAAGGCAAATTGCTAACCAGCCAACGCCTGAATATCGCACAACCTGCGCCCATAGCGCAACCAGGAAGGGGAAGCTCAGCAGAGATGATGCGCCTATAGCGCAACAAAGGGCAGCCCAGCTGAGCAGTCCAGAGGCGCCATAGCACAAGCAAAGAGACCCCAGCAGCAGAGCAATGGAACTGCACAACCAGGGAGGTAGGCAGGGGCCCACCACCCATGCCACAGATGGGCACAGGGACACACAGCAGAACCAACAATGTACCCCACACCCCAAGCACAGCATAACTGGGGAGGGATGGAACAGCCACCAGACCATGGGGACAAGCAAAGCACATCCGGCCGTGTTACTGCAGCACACCCACTGGCAAGCTGACACTGCCACACAAAGGGGTGGACCACCCCAGTGTCCAGCGGCCCCCCGTGTGCACAGCACACCCAGCACTGTGACCCCAAGACACCACCCATGTGCAGTGACCAGCACTGCAGGAATCTCAGCCCCTCCCCGACACTGCAACCTCGTGAACCACAGAACTATACAAGCCAAACCCACCATGAGCACCCAGCAGTGGGTGGCAGCACACGGCAATACTGACTGGAAGCCACACCCACCAGAGACACCACCCACACACGCACACACATACCCATGACCATGACCACCCCAGATGCCATGCACACCACTGCAACTGAGCACCTATAGCCAGCTGCAAATCAGAGACCACCACAGTATTCATATCAAAATATAAATGTAACGAAGAAATAACAAGAACAACAAAGCAACTATGTACATATATACAAAGCAGGGTGGGGGTATGGGTATAAGGTAGGGGTGGGTAAGGCGAGGTGAACAACCGGGAGAGGGAAGGTGGGGTGTGGTGATTGGCAGCTACCGCCTGGCAGCCTGACCTCCTTCCGCCTGGTGCTGGGTCCAGGCCTCCTCCGCGCCGCATCCCATGCCGCTGCATGTCTAGAAGGATGGCATGGGAATCCATGGCCACCTGTGTGAGCCTCCGCAGTGCTCTCTTGATCTGTCGCAGGATCCGGATACCTGGGACAAGGGATCAGAGTCAATGGCTGTGACTGTCCACATCCCTGAATCCCACCCATCATGCATGGCATACAGCCAGTGCTCCGCTCCTGTGATGGACTGCACCCACCCACAGTGACTGTGCACAAGACATGCCCAACCAGGCAGCAACAGCCATGTGTACCACTGCACTCCACACACCGCCCATGTCCATCACAGCACAACCAAGGCTGCCCAGTGACATGGCTACGTGGTGGGATGCTAGTGCCACAGCCATGTGCCCAGTGCATGCATGGACCACCAGTGACGCACACACACGCATGCAGTGCCACTAGACAGTGATGACTGTCACATGTTGCATGCATGGTAGTGTTGTCCATGGACGGTGGCCGTGCCCCCCAGCATGCAATAGCATCCATGATGTAATGACACTCACCCTCATCAAGCCGCTGCTGCTGGTGCTGCTGCGGCTGTGGCTGCTGCTGCGGCTGTGGCACACCACCTCTGCCAGCCACCTGGCACCGCCATCCCATGCCTCAGCCTGAGCCCGCCTCCGCTCCTCCATGCCTGTGGAGACAAATGAAGAGAAACACATCAGTGATACCCCAAAGCAGACAGCCCTTGCCCCATTGAGTGTGCCTGCCCACACAACCAGACTCAAACAGCACATACCTGCAAACACCTTCACAGCAAACCATAGCTCAACCCACCCCCATGCACAGGTCACACACAGTGTCACCCATGCGGACAATACCGGTGCATACACAGCACACCCACCTGGCCTAGGCACAATGCCCTCCTGGCACGAGACCTGAGGCGCTCCAGCAGAGCACGCTCCCTCCTTTGCAGGTCACTATAGCGGTGCCTGCACTGCTCAGAGTCCTCCTCCACCCAGTGGCCTGCTGTAGGGCAGTGGCCACCTGCTGCCACACATGGGTGCGTGCCATCTGCAGGGCTCTCCCAAACAGTGTCCCATGGTGAGGCTCCACCACAGCCACCAGGTTTGCCAGCTCCAAGCCCCCCTGTGGAGCTCTCCTCGTGCCATTCTACAGATGTACAGTGGCAATATGCGCTCCGCAGTGTATACCTGATAAAATGTTGCACAATACAACTCCATGGGTCCCTATCGCTGTTCGTACAGCGCCGTTGGTCCCATCGCGCTGTCACCGAACAGTGCGATAGAGCGTACACATGCCAGGCGTACAGTGCCAGGGGGCAAAGGTCGGGCACAAGGTCATGGGTCAGTGGCGCAAGGCCACGCTAGCGCCATCGACGCTCTACACATCCTGCACGATCGGTCACCTGCATGCCACTGCCATAGTGGACTATTGCGCAGTTGTGCTACAGCGCCATTTGGTGACCAGCGCTGTAGCGCCACTGGCACAATGGTGGCCGTGTTCTGAATTGCTGATTGGCACAGCACGTCATCAGCGTGGCAGGACGCCTGCGTAAGCTACCTGGGCATGTGCAATGGTGTACTACGCCAGTCACAGAAATGCGCCATTGGCTCAGCCGGCTCAACCGTGATATGCAAATTGCAACGGCGCCGGATATTCAGCCGCACATGCAAATCATCTGATCAGCATTCAAAGGTGCAGTGGCGCGATTTGCATCTCATTACAGTTGCGCCACTCTAATTTGCATGCATTGCGCTATAAATATGCGACAGTGGACTGCGCTGGCCAGATTCGGTTACTGCGGGGAGAGGTGAGTTGCATGCTGTGTGATGTTCTGGGCAGTGGTCATGGGATAACGCTGTAGACTGCACAGTGACAGGTGTCCACTTCCATCCATACAGACCGACGACCGAGGCAAAGACCAGGTGAGGATGAAGATGGTGTGAGGCCCAACTTCGCAGAGTCAGAGACAGAGGCACTCTTCCAGGCCTACCTGGAAGAGGAGCCACTACTGAGTGGACAGCGGGCACCCCTCAGGCCGGTGCTGCTGCATGGGAGGGTAGCCTGCAGGTAAACCTGCATGGAAGCCACCAGCGCCATGCAGAAATGCAAAAAGATGGGGACAGACCGGAGACGGGTCAAAGAGAAGGTGGCAGCCCTCAGGGCGGCACTGCGCTGCCACAGGCGGGGCCAGCCAGAGTGGCGGAGCTGACCCGGTGGAGGACCGCCTGGCTGCATCAATGCAGCGTAGTGCTATAGAGGGCATACCAGGAGGTGGATTCCAGACAGGTGGAAGCCCATCACTCGCAGTATGACATGGTGGTGGTGGTGTTGGGGGGGTTGATCACATGCACTAACATGTTCTCACATTCTGTTACAGATCCTGTTCATCTGCAGGGGACGGTGGTGGTGGGACCATGCAGTGTGGAAGACCTGCCAGAGTTGGTGGAGGGTCCATCCACCTCTGCTGCCAGCCAGCATGCACTGCACCAGCATGCACGCCTGGCTGCCACCTCTGTTGTTGGTGAGTCAGGTGTTGGGGTGCACAGCCTGTGTCTCCAGCAGTCTGGCATGCAAGCATGCCAGCACGCTGTGATTGTGGCTGTTGCGAACCTACACCATTGATGATGCAAGGACTGCAATGGGCAGTGACACATGTGTGTCTCATAATGGACACACAGCAGGCCAGCATGTGCCCCTGGACTAGCTGGTTCCAACGTGTGTGCCAGCATGTCAGCACAGTCCCAGGCTGTGCCTGTCAGCACCGGTGGGGGCAGCACGGTGGCTGTGCAGGTCTCTGGCACTACGCGGCCACAGCAGTGGAATGAGTGGTCCTGGGGCACAGCAGTTGGAGGGCAGCAGCAGCAGTCACCCACCAGGTCTGGGGCACAGGGTCCAGTGGTGACACATGCACACCGCCTGTTGACTTGCCCACACCTGGTCCTGGTGAACAGCGCCCACCCTCAAGGGGTGTTGAGCAGCAGGACCTTCCATTCCCTGGGGGACAGAATGCCGATGTTGCACAGGACCCATGTGGTGAGCACACTCGCCTGCTGCGGCATCAGTACAGCAGCAGATGCGGTTGCAATGTCTGTGGAGGCACTGTGCGTGGCCGTGGAGGGTACAGCAGGGACAATGCATTGATCCTTGCAGAGATGGTCAGAATGCGGACGGATGTGACCGCCGCCATTGACAGGCTGACCCAGGCAGTGGTCTCTGTCGTGGCCACATAGGCACACAGTCAGGTGCCCTGTACCGCACACCCACACAGTATGCTCTCCTCCCGTTCGGCGGGTGTGACACCCAGCCTGTCGACCCGGGTTCTGCTGTGGGCATCCTGAGCACACCTGGTGCAGGTATGTTCAGCATGCTGCACACCCCTGTGTGGACAAGGTCGCGATCGCGCAGTGGGACCCTTTGTGGTCCATCGGTGCACCCATGTGGCCCATGATCAGCCTGCCAGTGCTGCTGGGTCACGGCAGGGGCCACCCACACATCTGAGGTGGCCGTGGCACAGTGCCACCTGAGTGACCTGTCTCCAATGCGGGCCCTGTCTGATGCTGCCCTGTGTGCAATGTGTGTCATGGTGGGCAGTGCACTGGTGGGTGCCCTGCCCAACACGCCGACACGGACCACCTGCACACCCACCCAACTGCTGTCCACAGGTGATTGTGCATGATGATGCCTGCATTGTACTGTACACCAAGGTGCAAGGGTGCCAGCATCTGACACACGTACTTTGACAGTACAGGTGGTGGGGTGGTCCTTGATCCGTGTGTTTGCCATGTCTGTTCCTGCTCTGCTGTGCACCTGCCCATGTACGCTTTGTGCCTGGTGTGTGTGTGTGTGTGTGTGTCCATATGACTATTCACCCTCCTGATGGTGTGTTTGTCGCCTGGACCCTTCCTCCTTGCCGTCATGCACCCCTGGTGTGTTACCTGTGCGCTGTGGGTTGTGCCTAGACAGTGTTGGTTGCACATGGCCCCTTGACTTACCTGTGTCATACAAAATGCTCCTCCGTGATGGTGTCCCGGTGCAGCTGGGCCTGCCAGATCAGTCGGGGTCCCGCCGTCCGCGGGGAGCTGCTCATCCCCATCATCACCGGCGCCACTTGTGTCCCATCGCTGTCCCCTCCTCGACCTGTATGGCTATCCCACAGTCTTTGGCCATGTTGTGCAGGATACAACAGGCCAGGAATATCCCACAGGCCTTTGAGGAGGCTGTACTGCAGGAGCACCGCCAGAGGTGTCTAGGCATGGAAGCATGCCTTAAGCATCCCAAACACCCGCTCGATGATGTTGCGTGTGTGGCATGTGCCTCATTATAAGCGTTGCTGCGATGGGGTCATGGGGCGCCAGTAGAGTGTGAGCAGCCAGGGATGGAGTGGGTATCCGCTGTCACCTGTGTGGAGATAGTGGAGATAAGTATCATGTTCAGGTCCATATTGCCCATATCCTGTGTGCCACTACCATGGCACCTGTGGCTTTCCCACCCTTGCCCCAACTTTGCAATTCCTACATGCATACTCACCCACTAGATGTCCTGTGGGGATGTCCCCACCTCAAATCGATGGCACAGTGCAGATTGGTACCATACGAAGGCATAAGGTGCTCCGTCAGGGTGTGTGGCACAGACATTGATGATGCGCCCACCGGCATCACACACCACCTGGCAGTTGACACTCGAGAAACCCTTCGGTTTGGTATGCTGCCCCATCGGGCCAGGTGGCATGCAACAGCCACGGGTGCAGTCTATCGCCCTAGCACGCCCAGGCATACGCATACTCCTGTGGAACTCCTGCATTGTTTGCTGTACGCTCTGCTGCAGTGCTGGGAAATGGATGTACTCCGCAGCATGTGGCAGCAGTGCGCTGAGGAATTGGGTGAGGATGTGGACGTGGCCGACTGTGTTATGCCTGTGGTGTCCCTGTCAGCCTCTGGAAGGTACTCGTGGTGAGCAGGCACATGCTGGCTGTTACCTTTGTCTCCACTGACAGAGCGTGACTCCGTCGTGAGGTGCCTGCATCACATCACTGCACAGCTCACAGAGCCGCCTCAGTATTGCCCTGTTCAGGTGGTACGGCCCACATCTCTACATCGTGTACAGCTCAAAGCTGACGTGGGCACGGTACTGCCTGTTAGGGCGTACGCGACGGGCCCTTCCACGGCCACGTCCCCCTGCAGCATGCCTTCTACCCCCTCATTACAGCTTCCATGAGTAAGCTGGTACTGTCTATGTCCCTGGCTTGTGTTCCCCTGGCTGTTGTTGCTCTGTTACCCCGCTGTCCTGACTGCTACCTCCACTGCACCAGGTACACCTACTGGCCTCTGCAGTCTGTGGCCCCACACACCCTCCTTGTCCCTCTCTCTCCTGTGCACTCCTGGCCTGCACTGTTTGCCACTGTCGCCTTGTCTGTCTCCCTGCCTCATGTGGCTTCCCTGCTTAGCGTTCTTAGCCTCTTCCTTGAGCCTTTTATTTTGGCTCATTTCCACCATAGCGCACCTTCTGGCTGATCCGCTGTTGCGCATTGCATAAACCTTTCATATCATGCGTAAGCTCTTTTGCATGGATCCACCCCCTTGATTCGCATGCCTTCATTTTATGTGCGCTTGTTGCTCAGCATGTTTTCAGTGGCGCAACTGCTTCCCGCAGAATATGGCAGAATGGCGATTTTCTGACTTGCATGTAACCCTATTGCGCATGGCGCAACCCTTTGAATATCTGGCCCTATGTGTTTGTAAATCTGATCCACATGTTGTCAGAGCAAGTGTGGTGACCTGAGATCTGCAAGTGGGCACTTTACAATATATACAATACCTGCCAATGTACACATACACTCACAAAATTCTATCTGCAGAGACTACTTTGCTTTGGATGTTAATGTCTACTAAGCATTTTTACATAAATGTACTTTTGGGGTGAGATCTTAGAATGACACATGTTGAGTGAGGGTAGTGATAAACTAACTCATACTAGAAAAAATGTTAGAATAAAATATTAACAAACATAAATAAAAAAGACATGTAATTTGTTACCTTCCACTAGTTAGAATTGCTGTCGCTGATGATCTGTCTACTCCATGGACATTTCATCATCCTAGTCCTTGAATCTGTATGCACAGTAATAAAATAAATAATTGTGAGTAAAATTCAAATTGTACCACTCCGGGTGTGGCTGATGCGGTTTAACCACTTATGCTGTGGTATACTCACTTGGCTTGTGGTCCACGGACAAACCACAACAGGCGTGGCAAATCATAGCATGCACCCACATAATAACCTGGTATGTTGCTTTTAACTACTGAGTATGTGGCACATACTGCATATGACTACTACACTTATTTGTAGCTGTTCTTACTCTTTCTTTTTCTCTTTGTTTTGCTTTGTTGCTAGAAAGTTTATGGTAATAGGCCTGTTTTAAGTCTGTACGGCTGCACACTGGAGGGGGTGTGTTTCTGTCAAACCTTATTACAGTTCTTTTATAAGGTGATCTATGATAGTCATACTACTACACATTCTTATCTTTCACTGTTACACAATCCCTGTAGAAAATACTGTTTGTATGTATGATGACATAGTCAGACAACTCATACTTATCACTAAAGATTTGTAAGGTTTTTGCCTGAAATGCTGGTTGGTAAAATGTACCCTCAAATCCAGTGTTTAATTCCTGAGAGTGTTCAAGCGGCATTCTCGTTGGGTGACTAAGCTGATGCCCTGTGGCTATGGATTCATGTGGTTTACCCACAGTTATGATATCTGAGATGGCTTTTGCTGCTTCTCATTCAATTTACTGTAATCATTTATGTGCTTCAGATTTTGTGACCAGTAATTTGCATGATTTTTGTTGGTTGGTGCCTGAGTCATTGAGAGTTTGCACCAAGTGCTTTCTTGCATGTTGATTTGTTAACTTTTTATTCGTGTCCACTTCTGTTGTCTGTTTTTGTACCAGCAGGCATTGCTTGACAGTGCGAAGACTGGACATTCACTGCCCAGTAAAATGGGCTGTCATCATTAAGTGTTTGGGTGGGCATCTGGACTTGTACTCATTATATACAGTTACTGGGCACCTTTCTGGCTTTCCGATTGTCTCATGTCACCGAGGTCAGATTTTGCATTGATCTTTGTGGTCAATCTAGCAGTGTCAGTGGCTCAGTAGGTAGCACACCTGCCTCTGAGGCCAGGAGATCAGAGGACTGTAGGTTCAGTTCCACATCTGGCACTTGGGTTACTATCCTGTACTGACACTGTAGTGCAGCATGAGAGGGCGCTTAACTTCTGAGGTGCTGTCTTTCGGATGAGACGTTAAACCAAGGTCCCATCTGCCTGGATTGGTGGTAGTTCAGTGGATGCTAAAGATCCCATGGCACTTATCTAAAAGAGTAGGAATTTCCCGTGTCCTGGCCACATTTCCTCACTTACTAAAAATACCACCAACAGCTTAATCTGGTTCAAGGTCAGTTGGCATTCATCATATCCCTCCCGGAGTGGTGCCTGAAGCGGCGGGTTGTCTGGTGCACTTACCGGTCAACAAAGCTAAATAAAATAAATAAAAAAATAAATAAAACTCCCATGTGTTTCTGTACTTCTTTCTGTGCTATATTCTAGGTAATAAGTACCATTCTCATCTTGTTTGAGTGTAACATCTCCCCATCGGAGATCCTCATTTCCTGGCAACCCCATAGCCCAAAATAAAGATTGCAGATAAGCCACATTGTATTAATTGGTGCTGTTGGTGTGCTTAGGCCTAACTGCTTTTTCTCATACAGCTCACGGTTTGGTCACTGGAGGTTTGACCACAGCATTCATGCTTACAACCTTTACCTATACTTTTAATTGACAGCTCTTGTCTTGTGGAATCTTTCTGGTTTGCTCAAAAACTGGGTCACTTGTTAACAGGTAAGGGTATGCATTTATTTTTAAATGCCTATCTATGGAGTGAAACATGCAACGTAAGGACACAGGCTCGTATTCGTCCCCATTTTTCTTCCTGGCCTCCATAAAGTAAGAATAGACATATTCATTCAGAGTCGGGGGTGTAGTTCAAATAGCTCTCTTGAGTCATTGAACTTATTCAGTATGAATGCTTTAATTACTTTTATATCATAGAGTGTTTTACGGTCTGTATTCACATTGCTGTTCTTTGATAGAAAATATGTAATGTCATTTCTACAGTAGTAGCAAATTTGTCAAGGAATTTTGTGAGATTCACTACTTATTCTTCATAAAATTTAGGAAAAAATCCTCTAAAATTATTTTGTTATACCTACAGAAAGAGGCCAGTTCCTGTTACAGTACTTAAGTGCCATCTGGTAAATTTTCAACTACACTATCAGATGAGCCAACCCTCTGGGTAGCAGTGAACACACTAACAAACAAAACACAATCCCTAAGTAAAAGTTTCACAATTCTCAATGGGGATTTTAAAAATCACTTAAGAGAATCCTTTGACTAATTAGGTGCTACTACTGTACGCCTACTAGATAACTTGCACTAGTTAAATCATTCAGATGTCCCAACTGTATAGCTGCTAACATCTGAGGTTTTAGCTGAATGGGTTGTTGGACTTCTTACCACACAATTACAACTAATTTGCAATACTTCTTTAATAACATTTGTACCCTACCACTTATTATGCTTACAGCTTCTGCAGGTACAGTCCCTACTGTTGAGGAAGGAGGCACGGCTCACCCACTGCAGAAGTTGCAATATTTGACTGGGGAGCAGAGACAGGCTGCATTTCAACACTGCTGGTTGAAGGCTGTTGCTCATGCAGTAACATTTACATTTCCCTCAATAGCAGGATCTGGAAGGGCTCATGGTCCTGTTCACATGAGCTCATTAAAGGAAACTGTCAGGTTTTGAGGATGATTTTATTGTGTCTACACCTCATGTATCTACATGAAGCAGTATCAGTGTAGAAAAAGTCATGGCAAGCAATTTCTAAATTGTCCCAAGATACTTCTTATTTTTGGCTGAAAGTATATTACATCAGTCCACTTAAAATGCCCACAGTGTGCATCCACAAGCAGGAATGGTGCGAGCCACAGGTGAACTTGTTCATGAACGAGTTCGTGATTTTGGGGTCATATGATAATAAATGGCTGAAGACCCTACCATGAATTGCAGTGATCTCTTCAATGTTATTCCTATCTAGAACTGAATGCTCTATCCTGATGTATTTTCTTCATAAAATTGAATCTGTGCTTCCTGGCATGCAGAACCATGCCTCCTTTCAGTGCAACACCTATGGTGGCTGCAAACAACAACAACAGAAATTCCTCTGGACCTGATTGAGCCACATCTGGCAGATCCATAAATAAAGGAGGTATACCAATATCCTCAAAAGTTGCACAAGAAGAAATGTCTGCAAATAATCCATGTGTTGCTTAAAGTTTGCAAACATCCCCATGTACTCTGAACACTGTAAACCAGCTCAGTCCTCTGTCTGTCAAGTGCGGTGACAAAACTGCACAAAGCGTATCAACAGGTGGCTTCATGGCAACCAGCACTGGCAGTGCAAGGGCCTAAGCCCTTAATAAGTAATCAGCTGAGCTGGGGGTTGTACCTTCACCATCATTCTGTCTTCACAGGACAATGCAAAAGACTTCAACTGGACAACAAAATATCCACTTTTCCAGACAAAGAAGAGATCCACCTAATTTATCCATGGTCCCAGATGATGTATCCTGAAAAGGTCATGCCAGTCCTAACCATGATGCTTGGCAACACAAAAGCCAGCCCCTTTTCAAATCCACAAACACAGAGAGGTAGGATACTAAATAATTCTCCTTTCATAAAAACAAATAAACAAACATGCAACACCATGTGGTTCCACAAACCTCATTGTATACCCACCCTCTGCAACTCATCCCACCAGGTGCCCAACAAACTGTTTACATACACTTTGACATCACCACCCTTCAACCACAGCCTTCAAAGGCCTACCTTTAAAACCAGGCCCACCCAGGGCCTGACTGCAATACCATTCCTGGTATTCTCACAACACTTGTGTCTCTGTAAATTTAAATATATTAGTAGTGCACTATGCCCAGTATGGTCATTGTTCTACTGCAGATATGTTTGGTTTCATGCTATTATGTTTTACATATAGTTGAAGCCTATCAAGTATAAGCTCAAATATCTGCTCCACATCTAGGAATGTTCCACTCAATATGCCTCCAGTGAGATTTGGTTATAACAGGACTGGTGGGGAGTGTATTAGCCCTATTAGGGTTAAGTCTGTCAATCTAACATGGGGTAAGAAATGGAAAACAAATTAATCATTTTGACAAGCTACAAATGTTCTAAAGCCTCCCAACACCAACTCAAATCTAAAGAGGCTTATTCATACCGTGCACCCCATGGATAATCACTTCTGTTATCCAGGTTATGTGCCATCACCATACCTAGACAAAGGGGTCAGTATGCCTGTCCCATCCACATTAATTACAACAAGGTAAAAGCATACCTAAACACCAAGATTGGTGACACCTGACTGAGCATCCCTACAACTTGAATGGCAGACTGATAGCAATAAAAAAACAAATCCTTGTGGCCGCCTAGCTAAAGGTACCTTTCTAGGTTGGCCCAACACCCAAATTTCACTCAATGGTACCTCTGTCTATCCATCAGGCCCAATCGCAACACACAGATATGTACAACCTCACAGCACTCATAAAACCCAAACTTTTGTGCCGAATTCCCAAATAAAACAAAATAATATTGTGCAAACCACTCCACTGCTAGCACTGCCATGGTTTTAACTGATGATCTCCTTTCTAAAGAAGAACCTACTCAATGTCCAGTGCAGGAACCCAGACCAACTAGTGGTCTGGTTATATCATCATGCCCAGGTACCCTTGTATATAATGTCAGGCCCAGATTAATGGATGTGGGGGTCCTACTCCAAGTTACACTTTGTGACCAGGGGTCCCTAAATGCCAACATCCACTCTTCCTTGCGCTGTGCTGGCAAGGCTGCAACGACCAAGGTACTCAAACAGGATGTCATTTACAATAATGCTATGTGTTATGCCACATGACTTGATAGGTCACACACCATTATAAACAATACAATTCAGAATGCTGACAATAAAATCATAAATTAACTCACCTTTGACAATATCCTTCTTTATTTTAAAACATATCATTTGTGGTAATGTAGAAAAAACAAATGATGTATTACACATCATGGAAATACCAAAAATACCAAATATTTCTACTACGTGGATGCTTGGACTGAAGTGTTATATTTTCGTCTGTATATATGCATTCACTGTATTGTTTACTTTTTATGCACTATGCACCATTTCATATTTTGGTTAAAAAGAATGTGAAATCGTGCACAGAAATATAAGCAGTACATACAAGTGCAGTAATACAATTAGCTTCGGTCCAAGCAGCAGGTATGTAGAAGAGCCTATTGGAGATGCCTAACTAATATGCTCACCAAACAATGGAAACTTTCTTTACATGCTTGAAGTAGTAGAAGCATGTAGAAGAAATCTAATGAAATATCCATTCTGTAGGAATATAGAATGACGATGTATATTATGCATGTTCCAAATAACTCTATAATATTATTCCCAGAGCAGACCAGTTGAGGGCGATTGACACAAGGGACCCTCAAAGGGCATACATCACACAATGCAAACCAGTGGGATAGAACCTGTGAGGTACACAGCACCCAGAGCAGACCTCTGGGTGGATAGACAGGATGAAATTCCTATAAGCCAGGCATGCACCACCAGGACAGATCAGTTGGATTGAAATGGACAGGAATGGACCCGTAAAGACAAGTTCATGCATGCACCATTCAGGGCAGCAGACCAGTCCAGTGGGGATGGGATAGGGACTGGACAAGAGTCCCTAGCTAGAGGGCATACCCACCCAGTGCGGGGGCAAACCAGTGGTGGGATGCACAGAATAGAACCCCTAGGGCTATATACACCACCCAGGGTCAGGACAGAGCAGTGTGTATGTGTGGGGGTGGGTGGACAGACAATCACAGGAATCCCTAGAGTGGACATTACCTTCAAAGTTCCAGGCAGACATGTGGAAGATAGTAATCAAATATAATTTCTTTGTGACTGTAGAAGAACAGAACACCAAATGGTGCAAATATGCATCTTAGAAATAACTTTATTCCCCAGGATGTAGAGGAATATGAAACAGTGCACACAGAAGTAAAATAAATCTAATACTATAGCGTCACAGTCCAATGCAGACATGTGGAAGACATGTAATCAAATATCATTTCTTTGTGACTGTATAAGAAGAACAGATCAGCAAATGGTGTAAATATGCATCTGAGAAATAACTATATTCCCAGGATGTAGAGGAATATGAAACAGTGGACACGGAAGTAAAATGTAATACTACTACTAGCTTCACAGTCCGAGGCAGACATGTGGAAGACATCTAATCAAGTATCAGTTCTGTGTGAGACGTAGAAAGTATAGAAAACACCAAATGATGTATATATGCATCTTAGAAATAACTTGAGTATGTCCACCCAGGCGGCAGATGAATAATATGAAACAGTTACAACAGAAGTAGAAAGAGAAAAAGTATGGCTTTAATCCAACCCAAGGTAGACTCAGACAAGTAGGTAGAACTGCTTCCTCGTGATTTCTGGGTAGCGAATGAGCTGATTATAGCCTCAAAACTGAGCCTGTGTTACATTGCTCTCAATAGAAAGTATGGCAAGTGAGTTCAGCTTGTCCTGTGTTATTGTTGATCTCAGGCAGTTCTTTATCAAGGCCAGTTTTGAAAAGGAACGTTCTCCTTCACAGACTGTTACTGGCAGAGTTAGCAATAATCTGAGCAATTGCTACATTAGGAAAGGAGAATTGACCAGATCATTTCCGCATATTTCATCATCTCTTGTGCACTTTGCTCGATATTGACATGCAATGAAGTCAAGAAAATGCATAAATTCATCAACATCATCAAAAAATCCTTAGCTCCTCTCATCGTACCACTAGTGAGTCAATCATGAAAAAAAGCGCATAACCAGGCACACAAGTAACAAACAGTGATAACTTTTAATCACATTTACTTCAGTAATGAATACAAGCCACCCTGCAGTACAGAACAACCTCTACTGGTTTCGCACTAACTGTGCATCATCAGGAGGCTAAGGCACCTCTGGTCCACAACTCTTAAATAACACACCACTTAAAGTGACAGTACATCATGTTAACAAATAAAATGGGATGTTAAAACAATTACCCCAAAGGCTCAATTGATTCTTTGTTAATAAACAAGGGCCTGGATATTCAGAAGGGTTGCGCATGATGCAATACGGTTGCACCATGCAACCCACTGATGCCCGCACGATATTCAAGCGAGGATTGAGCCTGGCACAAATCCCGATGTGCGGGCGCATCAGTAATATATGCAGCACAGGTGGTGGGAAGGCATGCCATGCATACTGCACATCCCGATATTCAGCCTGGGATGTGCCGAGCCCATGCATCGCAGCCCCTACCGCGCTGCACACAGGTGAGCCAAAAATAAAGAAGCAACAGCTGGCCACCCACAGGTGAGCTGCGGTATTGCAGGTGCAACATGGCACCTGCCACCTGAGGTGGCCACTCGAGCTCTGGCTGCATCTTCATGGTGGCACCCCCATGCCCGATCGCGGGCATATGTAGAAATAGGATAGTCCTATATCCTGGTGGTCCAGTGGATCATTAGCAGCCCGATCGCGGGCATCAGTAAAAACTAATGCCACACCAATCCAACCCTGGTGGTCTATCGGTACCCCTCCCACTGAGGCCCACCCACCTCCCCCGGTCAGCAGCAGGTGGCAGCTCCCACCCACATGCCGCCCGCCACCCAACACCATACAGTAGGGCTGTACCCATTGGTCCACAGCATGGGCCAATGGGCCAATGGCATGCAGCCCGTACCCTACTACACAGTACAGAATTGTGAATGGATCCATTCACAATTCTGACTTATAGTAATCTGTACAGACTGCACGCCATTGGCTCACGCCAGGACCATTGGGCGACAGCCCCACAGACAGTGTCAGTTGGCAGATGGTGGGGTGGCATGTGGTGGGGAGCTGCCACCTGCCACTGACCGGGGAGCGGTGGTGGGGCTCAGGGGCGGGTGGGGAGGTGGCACCGCTGACCACCAGGATGGCTTGGTGTCTTATATTGTATCACTGATGCCCACAATCGGCTGGACACGGTCCACTGGACCACCAAGGATGTAGGAGGGGTATTTGAAATGTACCCCTGCCCGACGATCGGGTCTGAGCGGTCCACTGGACCACCAGGATTATTGGATACATTTTAATTCAACATATGCCCGTGATTGGGCTGAGCGTCCACTGGACCACCAGGGATATAGGACATTTATTTTATTACATATGCCCGTGATTGGGCAGTGGGTACACTGCCGTGATGTGCAGGGGTGTCGGTCCCCGATGGCTGCTGCCTGGCAGGCGCCAGGTGCAAGTCACTGGGATTGGCGCGACCTGCATGCAAATGGAGCCATAATGACATGCAAATAGCCCCATTGCGCCTTGCATACATTATGGATCATTTGCATATGCACTTTGAATATCGCGGTTGCCGCGCCTAGCACAATGGAACTTGTGATAAGCGCATCCCCTGCTCCACCTGGCCACTTGCACTGGTGCAATGCCACTGCGCCCACACACACTGCGGGTGGCCAGGGTGTGATATTCAATGATGCTGTGCCAATATCACCTGTCAATGCCCCTGCAGCCAAGTTGCCTGCGCAGGCTTGCACCACAGACTGGCGTCAGTCTGAATATCCGGGCCAAGGGCTATTAGCCCATACACTGACCCATTATTAATTTACTTAATGCTCTATAAAAACATTCTTCATGATTTTTGAAAGAAAACAAAGATTTTAGTCCTAATGAACCTAAAAATCTAAGTAGCAAAAACATTTTTGTAATCTCATATTAACATTAGTAAGATCACCAAACCATCAATAATTATTTTCAGACAGATAGTACTAAATATTTCTTAATCTTACCATAAATCTTATACATCTATAAGCTATATAATCTATTATTAAACCTTTACTTGTATGTCTGGAATCCATTTTCCTTGTATAATATCATTTACTGTTATAAAGGACCTGGATCCTACATATCATCAGCACCATCTAGTGGAGAAAAAGAAAAAGAGAGACATTTTATTTTTCTAATCTCTCATACAAAATAACTTAATTTATCATTGCAGCATCACAATCTCCTACACCTCCTGTCCTCTCTTGTCCTGTTATCAGTCAGGTTTCGGAAGGACCACTCCATGGACACTGCCCTCACCGACCTACTTGATAACATTGCTACCCATGTAAATGAGGGTAGGTCAGTGGGGTGGTGTTAGTGGATCTTTCAAGGTCTTTGACACCATAGACCATGAGATTTTGTTTAAAAGAATGCAAAATTTGGGTATAGATGGTGAAGCCCTTCCTTGGTTTAAATCTTACTTACATGATAGAGTACAGCAAGTGCAGGTCGGGGCGTCCCTTTCGAATCCAGAAGTTGTAAAATGGGGTTGCCAAGGTTCAATTTTGGGCCCCTTTTGTTTGTAATTCTATGTAAATGAGTTATCTAAGGTTGTAAAGAATTCTGCCTTGAGAATGTATGCAGATGACACTGTTTTATTGTCACATGGATGTATGATTCAAGAAGTAGAAAATGTCTCCAAAGGGATTTTGGTAAAATGGAGCGGTCAAAGCTTGTTTTAAATAGTAAAAACAAATGTAATGCTATTTCAGAGTGCAAGTAAAGTAGACATGGATCATCCAAAGATTTATGTAAAAACACTGAAGAAGGAAATATTGAGTCAAGTCAATTTCTATCGGTATATGGGGTACTTGTGGATCAAGACTTTAATTTTGACATCCATATAAAAGAGTTAATTTTACCCAATATTGAGTATGGAATCCATGTATATAGTATGACTAGTAAGAAAAGTTTAGACCAATTCATGTATTATATAATAATTTGGCCAGATTTGTGTTAAATTGTAAATATACAGCTCACTACTGTGACATGCTTACTTCATTACAGTGGTTTCAATTGAATTGAATTATAGATTGAAAGTGGATAAAGCAGTTTCAGGGGTGGTCCACAACAAAAGTCCCAGATACCTTATGAATAAGATGTCACAAATGACATATGAATGTAATTATAATTTAAGAGGAAGGGGATATAGCTCTGGTTAGAGGTGTGTTTCTACCCTCTCTATGCTATGGGTTTCTCCTGTTTGCTTGCACATCCAAAACCCACCTTGCTAGGTGGTCCGTCACTACAACAACATCTGCGCTTTGTCCTTGCTGCCCTTGACTCACCCACCACTGTGACCTGTACAGTAAACTTAGTTGTCTCTCCCCAGCCAATCACTTAAATTTCACACTGGGCTGCTTCATGGGCAAGGTTCTTGGGACGGGCACCCCACCTGGGTTGGCGGAGCTCCTTGTACCGGTGGCCTCCCATCGTACTCCTCAGATCCCATGGCCCAGCTGCTCTAAGGATTCCTGCAACACATACTCAGATGAGGGACAGAGATTTCACCATGTGTGCCCCAGACTATGGAATAGGCCTGCCCAGGTTCACACCTCCCCTCCCAGGCTTGGCTCGAACCTCCCTGTGGAGACACTTGAAGCTCCTATCTGTGTGTAGTTTTCCCAAGCCTCCGTAATCTCACCTGGCCCCTGTACTGAACATCCCTTCTTATGCTCCTTATGTTCTGCCTGTCAGCACGGATTCAATTTCACACCTAGGGATGGGGGTACTGCTCTGACAGTGCCACCCCCATTGTACATAATGGACTCTCTTCTGTATAATGTCTTGTTTATAATACACTGCTGCTCACAGCTCTGGTGTTCGATGTACTTGTTATGACCTTTGTACCTACTGACTTTGTTATGTTGCTGTTTTTTCTGTGTGACGGCCTAATATGTATCTTGTAGTGCCATGTCGTATTTCCTGTACTGTCCCGGTCGTACCTGAAAATAGGCATATGTATTGTCTAGTGTACCTACCTGGTTAATAAAAGCTTAATAAATAAATATATCAGACCCAGAGTAAAGAATAAATTTGGCAACATGACCTTCAGAACAAAGGTTGCTAAACTATGGGATCAAATTGATGAAGGAATAAACAAATCAAACAAATACAAGTCCTTTTTAAAACTATTGGTTATAAGCTATCCATGAAATGTAAGTGTAATGGTTGATATGTAAAGAAGTGGATGGATGGATAAACTTGTATATTGAAACATGTAGACCAGTTAATATATTTGGATGTAAGTCTAATTATGGCTTTTTATCTTGATATATGTGATATGTTTTAAAAATGTTTGTGTATAATTTGATGTTATGTGTAAAACAGGTTCATATTGAAAAAGGGTTGTATACCCAATGATGTTATAACACCATTACCTGTATAAAATAAAGTTTTACTACTACAACTACTTATTAGGCCCTTATAAATTGTCAATTTCATTACTTTCTCCTTTTGTTTATTAGAGGCATTACATCCAATTTGCCATTTAATCCAGGTGGCTGCAAACCACCTAGGTAAAGATCAAAATGCCTCTCTATCCAGTAGGAGATCATTAACACTACCCCTAATGGTCCCAATCTCACAGTCTCAATGCCACAAAAATTAAACTCATGTTTGCTCTTGTCATTTTACATGCCATGCAATGTAAAGAAAGTGCACTCTATCATCTCTTTTGCTATGCTCTGCATGTGTTTCCCCATCCTGATTTTCAGTGGATGTGAGGTCTTATTGATATAAAAGCCCCACAATTACAAGTAGCTAAATAGACCATGTTCTCTGTGATACAGCTAAAAGGACATCATTGTGAATACTCTGGTAACATTAACTGAGGTGAATGTGGAGCTGTTCAGTACCACTGAACTGTGGTTTTCAAATTCCTATTTCCAGCTTGGGTTGGTAACTTCTGGTTATTGTGTCACCAATATTCCTCCACGTTGGTATACAACACGTGGTGGATTTTGACTACTTCTTTTAGACGTGGTTCTTAAATTTAGAAGGGCCAATGCTTTTGAATAATTTCCCCAAGGCACCTGATTGTTTACAAAAGGTGGTCACAAAGTGAATCCTATCACCCTCTCCTGTTTGTTTAGCTCTAGGTGTCATAACTTCAACATGACTAATGCCACAAACCTTATGCATTACTTCACTTACAAGGTCCTTTGAATAACCCCTATCCACAAATCTCAAGCACATATCACTTCCATGCTTCACAAAGTCCTCATCAAGGCTACAGTTTCTCTGTGCCCTAAGTAATTGGGCTCTGGGTATATTGTTAATGATATGTCAGGGATGGCAGCTGGATGCACACAGGAGGAATTTCTATCTGTATCTTCGAAATAATGTTGTTTGGATCCCATCATCCAAATCCCTGTTAATCTCAATGTCAAGAAATGTGACCTTCTGCTTGTCATTCATAACACTAAATTTAAGATTTGGATTGCTATCCTCTAAATACACAACAAATTCCCTCAGCTCATCCGCTGTTCCCTTCCAAATCAGAAAGATGTCATCAATAAAACACTTCCACAAGTCAATCCTATGATAAAAAGGGTTGACCTGTGCATCATAGACCACTGATTTCTCCATAAACTCAGACAGAGGTTGGCATAATCGGTGCAAAAGTAGCACCCTTAACCGTCCTCTTAATCTGTAAGTAATAATCACCCTGAAACAAAAAGCGGTTTTAGTTAGTACAGTTTCGCACATTGCAAAATTAATTGTTTCCTATGTTCATTAAGTGTTGAATCTAAACCAACTAATGGCTGAAGTTTATGTGATTAAAAGTTATCACTGTTTGTTACTTACGGTGCCTGGTTATGTGTTTTTTCATAAATTCATCAACACAGTTTGTATCAAGATCTTTAGCATACTTGCTGATGATGCGCGATGCGTTGATACAGAGCTTTGTTGCATCATGATCAACAATAGCATGCAGAAATGCAAAATCATCAGACAATTGTTGGTAGAGCTGCTTGATGCTGCTGTAATGAAGCATGCACCTGGTTGATTATCACAAGAATGACACCACCCGAAAGCCTTTGTAGCCTGTACGGATGACATGAGGTGTGGCCGAATCATCAACATGGTGATTTGGTCATCTGATTCTGGTACCCTCATTTGAATAGGCCTGGGCCACATCTGGCATTATGTTCTTTGCTGCCCTTTCAGTATCTTCAAATTGATCTCTCAACTGATTAATGAAATCCTCTAGAGAAAGAACACAGCAGCAACAGCTGTCAAATCCACACTTGTACTTGGGAGAAGGGTACTGCCTTCTGGAATCTTTGCAGGAAACTGTTCCACAGTTCACTCATGAAGGCTGTTTCCAGTCGCTGTAATGCATTGGCCAGTGACTTGCAAGTGAGCCTCATTTCTGCTGGTTCATGATCATAATCTGCCAGATTCATCAGTATGTTATGGAAGTTGCGACAGTTTAAAAATATAGCACTGACAGACTCTGCATGACAATGCCATTGTGTCAATGATACGGTCTTTAGTGTTCGGATTCTCCCATTCTCATTGGAAGTCAGACCTTCTGTCAGAGAGTTCCACTGCCTCATGGAACCAGCTGCAAAGCATATATCTGCTGCACTGTGCTGAAAAATTTAACTGCTTCTAGGCAACAGTTGGCACTCGCAGTACCAACAAGATTCAGTGAATGTGCTGCACATGGCACATAGTCAGCCAGCGAGTTGATCTCTTTTAGTCATCCCTGCAGGCCCGCATACTGTCCAGACAAGTTGGCTGCATTATCATAGCTTTGACCTCTACAGTCTTAAACACTGATGCCCAGCTCTTTCAGCATGTCCAACACATTATCCCATAAGTTTTCTCCAGTGTGGCTGTGTATAGGTACAAATTTAAAAATTCTCCTGGTCTCACCACTTGCATTGACTGGTCTGTGCGACTCACATCCGAGGTTAAATCAACAAAATAGAGAAATATTTCAGAGTTCGAACCTCGTTGCACACAGTTGTCAGAACTTCAGTTCCCATTAGTTGTATAAGTTCATCACAAATTGTAGTTGATAAATAGCTTGGATTCCCTCACCCAGAATTGCCATACCGTGAAATATGGGCAGCAAGAAATGGATCAAACTTTGTTAGTACTTCAAGCATGCCAAGAAAGTTTCCACTGTTTTGTGAGCCTATTAGCTTGTCATCGCCTCTGAATGCCAGTCCACTCTCAGCTAGAAATTTGATCACCTCAAGAACTCTAAGGAGCACTGATCGCCAGTAGTTCTTCTCACTTTCCTACTGTTTCTGCAGTTCAGCATCTATGCACCCTCTGGCAGAAGCTCTCTTTAGCCAGGCAAACATTTCTGTCTGGTGCTCTTCACTGTTCTCATGCCATTTGATTAGCTTGGTTTGCGTTACTCTAGTCACTGAATCCATCAGTGGCAAACTGTGAGGAGCTTGTGGACAGTAACTTGCAGCAAAAACAATAAATGTTCCCAACTGCAGGAGAGTATAAAAGCCATTCACGGTTGTACTGTTCACTATTCGCTTCTTTCCACAGAAGAGACTCTTGAGAAGTATCGTACTCTGTTTGAAATGTCCCACTGGGAATGTTGAAGGGTCCTTGAAGGTTTTGACAAGAAGGGCCATTTGAAACCCAGTATTCAATGTCCTCCTTCGATAAACTGCCCCACAAACCAGGATCAAAGAAGTTTTCAATGTTTTAGGTGCAGCACTACAGCCAGACACAGAACCAGATGTGACCTGTGGCAGTCTGTGAAGATGAATTTGTTACGATACCAGAGGTGGCAGAACATGGAGCCGCAGTATATCTGGAACAGAAGTGACCTGTGCGGCAGTTTGTGAAGGCGGAAGACTTGGACAATACCAGAGGTGACAGAACTTGGCACCACAGTATATCTGGAACAAGAAGTGACCTGTGTGGCAGTCTGTGAAGATGAGCAGACTTGGACAATACCAGAGGTGGCAGGACTTGGCACGCAGTACATCCAAACCAGAAGTGACCTGTGTGGCAGTCTGTGAAGAGAAGATGAGACTTGGACAATACCAGAGGTGGCAGAACTTGGTGCCGCAGTATATCCAGAACCAGAAGTGACCTGTGTGGCAGTCTGTGAAGACAAGACTTGGAGCGATATCAGAGGTGGCAGGAGTTTGCTGTGCATCAGGTTCGAAAGAAGATACTTGCTCTGTGTCCAAAGAAGGAATAGATAGTTGCTCACAGTGTGCAGTTGAGTTGTTGTCATTACTCGCTGTTCTCACTGGTGGATTTCTAAAGAAAGTTTCCAACTTTGGTGTTCTGTCCACAATAGCTTGATTTGCCTAATCCCGCAGCTGTTGGCACTTCCTCTTTCAGCACCACTGATATATTTTGCAGAGACATGTCGCTTGACAACCAGCTTGCATACAAAAGGGAAAAACAACCAATTATTGTAATTGGAAGTAACACTCTGAATCAAAATGTAACATTCTCATCCCGTAAATTCCCAACAACGACTCCTTACCTTCTACATTGCACAACAGCTAGTATGGTGTGCTTGTTATAAATCTGTGGTCACAACAGATGTTTTGCAAGGCATCAGCTCTGAACTGGTAAGGGTATGCCACTGGCTAGTCAAATTTTCATTTCACTAGCCCTGGCTGCAGGCTTGTACTGGGAAGCCCACATTTCTATAAGTACACCAGCTGCTGAGCCAGTGGAAGGTCTGTGTGTCTTGCCCCAGCCAGCCACTATAGCACCCTGCTAGCTAGCAGCTGCAAAACTTAATTTCAGCCAGTAAGCAACTTACTTACTACTTACCAACAGACATAGGCAACATGTTGTAGCAAGTCTCCTCAAGTGTGCAGCTAGCCTAGCACCCCACTTTTGCAGCGCCTCCCTTTCACAATTATCCCTCACACAGATTAATGCAAATTGACCTGGAACCAGATTAAGCTGCTGGTGGTATTTTAGTGAACACTAAGTAAACATAAAGAACCACAGAATACATCCTGCAACTGGAATTTGTTGCTAGCCTATAAAGCAGAAAGCAGCTAACTAAAAGTTGGGGTGGGCCTTAGACAGGTACACATACGGTAACCTCTCTCAGAGGTGCTGCCTGTCTATGGAAAGGGTGATGCTAGGTACTCCTCACCAGGGAATTCAATGAATGGTTGAAAAACTGGTGTGGAGCTCAGGGTTTAGCCTTCATTGGGGACTGGGAGCCACCTGGAGGGATGCAGACCTATACTGGCGTGATGGTCTGCATCTGTCCGGGGACCAGAATCCTAGGTGAGAGGTTTAAATGCTTTATTAGCAAGCATTTAAACAAGTCAAGGTGGAGGCACTGAAAAGAAGCAGGAAATCCCAGCCTCCCCCACAAACACAGTAATTAGTGAGGTAAACAGCAAGGTAGAGAAGTCATTAGGGAGCGGGACAGAGGTAAATGTCAAAAAGCAAAGGCAACAAGGACAGGGATGGGGCTAAAAGGGTAAGGCCATCAAAAGTGGAGGGTGATGAGTACCAATGCCTGTAGTCTGTGTAACAAGCTCCCTGAACTAGTGGCCTTGATGGAAGAGGGTTGCCTGGATATTGTGGCAGTCATAGAAACATGGTACACAGAGAACCATGACTGGGATGTCAACATACCAGGATACACAATTACAGGAGGGACAGGGAGGGCAAAGAGGAGTAGCTCTCTATGTAAAGGAAGAGATCAAAGCAACAGAACTAAGAGTAAACAGGGACCAGATGAGGCACTCTGGGCCCCTGAAACAGGAAATGGCACCACAATCCACATGGGGTTGTATACAGACCCCATGTCAGGAGAGGAATGGACAAGAAATGATAGAACATCCTTAGAATGTCAGAAAAGGAGATATTGTTGATGGGGACCTGAATATGCCAGATGTTAACTGGAGCACCTTTGCTGCAGGCACATCCAAGACGAGGTCATTCTTGATGCCCTACAAGGGCATGCCTCAGACAGCCAGTATTGGAACCCACTTAGGAGAGAGCATCTTAGACCTGGTACTCTCAAATGGGGACAAGAAAGAATCTCAGATTTAGAAGTGGGTAGCCATCTGGAAACAAGCGACCACCAAACAGTGTGGTTCACGATAAACACAGCCATACAATCAAGCCATACAAAGCAAGAGTATTGGACTTTAGGAGAGCTGACTTTGGGAAAATGAGAGAATGCCTCAGAAAAGCATTAGCAAACAGGAAAGAAGGAGGGTGGAGGAACAATGGGAGTAATCAAAACAGCCATCACAGAGGCAACAAGCCTTTGTGTAAAGCAAATCAACAAAACAAACGAAGGAAAAAACGCTATGGTTCTCAAAAAGGTGGCAGGGAAAGTTAAGGATAAAAGGACAGCATTCAGGAAATATAAGGAAACACAGAAGGAGCAGGACAGAGAACTTTATCAGTTAAAGCAGAAAGAGGCAGGAAGGCAGTCAGAATAGCAAAGGCGCAAACCGAGGAAAGGATAGCCAACTCTGTTAAGAAGTGGGATAAGACCTTTTATAGGTACATTAGGGAGGCGAAAGACCAAAGGAGGGATACTGAGGCCTAATAAAGGGAGGGAATGTGGGCAGAGGGTGACAGTGAAAAAGCAGGGATACTGAATATTTCTGCTCAGTATTCTAAAAGGAAGAGGAGGAGAGTACCTAAACCAAACAAGAAACACTCTGAAGGGGGTTCGATACCAGTCCATTTACAGAAGAAAGAGTTCTGAAAGAACTAATAAAACTGAAGGTGGACAAAGCAATGAGGGCCTGATGGGATTCACCCAAGAATTCTAAAGAAGAAGAAGAATCAGCATTTTATATAGCTTTTCATGCACAGTATCCCAAAGCACTTTACAAGCAATGCTAGACTGGTAGTGAAGTGACTGAAAGTGGAGGAGGCCATATCAGACATCATCACCCACACAAAGCCTGGATAATTGCATGAACCGGTTATGGAAGGGAATGTTGGCCAGGACACGGGAATGTTCCCTGCTCTTTGTGAAGAGTGCCCTGGGTTCTTTACTTCCACCTGGACACCCACCAGGACAACACCAGGATGGGCAGAAGGGATCTTGGTTTAACGTCTCATCTGAAGGAAGGCACACCCCAGCAATACAGCACCCCTAATACTGCACTCGGATGCCAGTGATTTTTAGGTGCAAGTCTGATCGGTGTGGGGCGAGAACCCATGACATTTCTGGTCCAGAGGCGGATGTGCTACCAACTGAGCCACGCTGACACCCAAAAGAACTAAGGGTAGAACTAGTGACACCACTGACTACTCTCTTTAACAAATCATGGGAGGATGGGCTGGTACCTCAGGAATGGAGGAGGGCAGATGTGATTCCTCTTCACAAACGTGGGAGCAGGAAACTACAGACCAGTTAGTTTGACCTCAGTGGTAGGAAAATTATGAAATCACTTCTGAAGGAAAGAATTGTTGAGTACCTAGAGGCCAGTGGGACACAGGACCCAAGGCAGCATGGATTCACGATGGGAAGTTCGTGTCAGATGAATCTAATAGATTTCTTTGACTGGGTGACCAAAGTAGTAGATCAGGAGGGGCCATGGACATGGCCTACCTAGATTTTAGCAAGGCATTTGACACAGTCTCACACAAAAGATTAATACACAAGATAGCCAGCCTTGAAGTGGGTCCCAAAGTGGTAGCCTGGATAAAACATTGGCAAGAAAACAGGACACAAAGGTAGTAGTAAACGGAGTCCACAATGAAGAAAGGAGGGTTACTAGCGGGTACCACAGGGTTCAGTACTGGGACGGTCCTTTTCAATGTCTTTATAAGTGACATTGCAGAGGAACTGGAAGGAAAAGTATGTCTCTTTGCAGGCGACACAAAGATCTGCAACAGGGTTGATACACAAGATGGAAAGGAAAGGACGAAGGGACATGGCAGGGTTGGAGGAATGTTCAAATGTATGGCAGCTCAGATTCAATGCAAAGAAGTGCAAGGTAATGCACCTGGGAAACAAAAACAGGGGAAGAGTACACAAAGGAGGGTGAGATACTGACAACAGTAACATTGGAAAGGGACCTGGGGTAATTATATCAGATGACCTAAAGGTGGGCAAGCAATGTGAGAAGGCAATAAGGAAGGCTGGGGGCATACCTCTCAAACTTTTGTCCCCAGATGTGGAACATTGCCTCTCAAATGTGGAACAAATTAGCAAAATGTGGAACACTTAATCATATCTTTACCTAGGAGGCTCAGAACACTGTTAAAATGTTTGCATTTATGTTCAGAAAGTCTGTTATTGATTGAATAATATATTTTTGCATCATTTACTATAGATTTTTGCTTTAAAATGTTAATACCGAATGTGGAACAAGTCCTCACAATGTGGAACAGGGAGCTTTTGTGAAGCAAAATGAGGAACGTTCCTCGTAATGTGGTACAGTTGAGAACTATGCTGGGGATACTGGGATGCATAGGGAAAGGCATCAATAGTAGAAAACAAAGTTGTTATCCCTCTGTACAGACAGTTGGTGAGACCCCATCTGAGTACTGTGTGCAGTTCTGGAGACCCCATCTCCGCAAAGGCATAGACAGAGTGGAGGCTGTCCAGAGGAGGGCCACCAAATGGTACAGGGTCTGCACCAGAAGACATACGAATAAAGACTAAATGAGCTTAATATGTATACCCTTGAGGAAAAAAGGAGAGAGGGCCATGATAGAAACTTTCAAGTACCTCAAGGGAATCAACAAAGTCCAAGAGGGTAGCATCTTTCAGAAAAAGGGATGTGCAAGAACAAGGGGCACAATTTGAAGATAGAGGGACAGGTCAGAGGTAATGTGAGAAATATTTTTTCACGGAGAAGGTTGTGGATGCATGGAACAGCCTCCCTGAGGAGGTCATGGAGTCAAGAACAGTGGGAAATTCAAGAATGCATGGGACAGACAAAAAGCAGTCCTAGTGGGGGTAGGAGAAGTAAGCTGTTGGTTAACTAGGATCTACAGATTATCTGTTAGGTAGGGAAAATGGACAGACTAGGTGGGCCAAGTGGTCCTTATCTGCCGTCAAATTCTATGTTTCTATAGTGACAAACTACTAATCTCACTATCCCCCATTACATATACAGTCACTGTATACTATTAATATTATAAAATTATTTTCAGATCCTATTACAAGAAGTAACTCCTTTTAGAACTGCTATAGTACCTCTATGCCACATCTGTTTTCTCACCCATCAAATCTACATGCGTTTTAGTCAAATGGTCATGATATACCAACATCACATGCCACATGAAATGAAAAAGGAATACCACCCATCCTTTAAAAAAAATCACACCAACAATGATTAATTTAGAACAAGCCCATTGGTTTAGGCTTCTTTGCCTTTTCCATAGAGAAAATAAAAACACTATTTCGGGAGATATATAATATAGGGCTGTGCAAAACTACTATTTAACAAGCATTTGTCAGTGCTGAATGTTTGCTTGCTGGTATTAGCATTAGAAATGCAGGAGTTAGACAGATGCAGAGTAGGAATGGCAGTGAAGTACTGAACTTCATGCCAACCCACCTCTACCCTGCAGATATGGACAGGCATCGGGATGCGTTTGAGCTGTTGCCCATAAAGTTCATTCCATTTCACCTCACCCTATCCTGCAGACACTGACAAATGTTGAGATGTGCTTTGGGGTGTTCAGCTTTACAGTCACCCCACTCCATAAGGACATATGCTGAAATGGGTGCAGTATAGAATGGGATGAACTGCGGGCGAAGAGTCAAGGCACAGCTCAGTGCCTGTCAGTGGCTGCAGGGTGGGAGTGGGGGTTAGGAATGGCATAAGCATTACAGTTGGCAATCCAAAGGCACACCCTGATGCCTGTCAGTCTGTACAGGGTGGGACATTATGGTTAGGAACCATAATGCCCCGGGCATGTGTGGTATTTGCAGTACAAATTTTCAACATGGGCATTTTGTGGCCCCACCTCATGAAAGCATTTGGGACCTCTTCTCATGAACAGTGGCGGTGTGATTTTGTCAATGTGTCCCGAAATTTGAGTTTCCACAGTGATCGTGCCATTGTGCACCAGATGTACGAAAAACAGATGGGCAGGATGTGAAGAATGACAGCTGTGCCGATTCATAGGGAGGTGTGAAGAGATGGCAGTGTTGAAAATCTGTGGTGAAAGTATTAAAATGCCCAAAGTTCCAGTGTACGTGGAAACTGTGCAACACATTCGCTGTAACACAGTCATTTGGTGGAATTATTTCACCAGATTTTCAACATAGGCATTTTGTGAGCTCTGCACATGAACACTGCCACTATGATTTTCTTAATATTTCCCGAACATTGATTTCCCACAGCAACCGTGGTATTCTCGCCAGATGTAAACGCATATTTTGGGCAGGATGTGAAAATGACAGCTGTACTGTTTATAAGGAGGTCTGAAAAATGCCAGTGCTGAAAATCTGGAGTGAAAATACTACAAATTTGTAAAGTTAGGAGGGTGTGGAAACTGCATCCTGCACGCTTGTAACAGTCATTTTATGGACATTTGTCACCAAATTTTCAACATAGGTATTTTAGGACCTCTGCTCATGAGCAGAGTCACTGTGATTTTACATACTAACATACATACAACATATGAACATATGAATCTGCCAGCAGAACACACCAATCAGTTTATGTAAGTCTGCCCGAGTGTGCAGCTTGCACCCTAGATTGCAGCTGCCCTAGCCTCCTCCCCTCAGTTCCTCCCGCTTGTCCCAGCCCCTGCCCCCGACTCTTCCTCTTGCTTTATCCTACTCCTCCTTAAAGCTATTGACTTTCCTACATGTTACCACCCCCTGGCAGCGCATTCCAAACAGACACCACCCTCTCAGAGAAGTAGTGCCTCCTCATTTCACTTTTGAAACGTTCCCTTTCAACCTTAGTCCGTGCCCCTCGTTTCTCTTCCTCCTTAGTTTAAACACCCCTGGTGCTAGGTTTATTTACCCCCTCAGGTATTCAAAATGCTTCAATCATATCCCCCATCCTCCTCTCCTCCAGTGTGTACATGTTCAGCTCCTTCAACCTAACTTCATATTCCTTTCCTTCCATCCCTTTAACATTTTTGTTGCCCTCCTTGCACCCCTCCAGTAACTTTATATCTCTGTTCAGGTATGGCCTCCAGTATTGCACATAGTACTCTAGGTGCGGTCTGACCAATGATCTGTAGAGAGGTAGGATCACATCCCTGTGTCTGAGTGAGAACCCCTTGTGGTGCACCCCAGGATCCTGTTTGCCTTCACTGCTGCTCTCATGCAGTGGGCTGAGTTGTTCATGCTCCCAGTTACCAACACCCCTAGGTCTTTCTCCTCTCTCTGATCCCCAACCAATAGTCCCTCGTCTGGTTCTTAGCCTGAATTGCATCACCTTACATTTCTTTGCATTGAATCCTAGCTTCCACTCACCGACCATGTCTCTAGTTTGGTTAGGTCCCCTGCAGTTTTTCCCATCAGTCCTCTTTGTCCACCACCACCCCAACTTGGTATAATGTGTGAACAGACTAACCCTGCTCCCCATTCCATGTGCTATATCAGAGATAAAGAACCCAAACAGTACTGGGCCCAGCACTGACCCCTGTGGCACCCGCTATCTGCTCTCTGGGTGCAGAGAGCTCCTCCACCACCACCACCCTCTGCACCCTCCCTGTAACCAGTTCTCTATCCATTTAGTCAGCTTTTTACCACCCCTACTGCTGTCAGCTTCCCCCAGTCTCCCATGAGGCACTGTATCAAAGGCCTTACTGAAGTCCAGGTACAGGACATGTACCGCATGGCCCCTGTCCAACTCCCTTGTCACCCAGTCACAATACTGTATTATGTTGGTTTGACAAAACCTCCCTGAGATGAACCCATGTTGCCGCCCATCTTGGAGGCCATTACGGTCTAGGAATGCCACCAGCCTCTCCTTCAGTATCGCCTCTATAAGCTTATCCACTATGGACGTGAGACTTATAGGCCTATAATTTCCTGGCTCCTCCCTAGGCCCACTCTTGTGTATGGACACCACATAGACCACCCTCCAGTCCTGGGGCACACACTCTGTTCCAGGCAGGTGTTGAACAGATCTACCAGCAGCTCAGCCAACAGCTCCGCCATCTCCTCAGCACCCTGGAGTGGATGGCATCAGGACTTGGTGCCTTGTCCACCCTTACTTCCCTCAGCCCCTCTAGCACCCTGCTTCCTGTGATCACTTTATCTGTCACCTCCCGCCTTCCCCACCCCCAGCCCATTCTAGTAGTGGGCCATCCTCTCCTTAGTGAAAATGGAGCAGAAGTACTCATTTAGAATTTTCACTTGGTCCTCCCCTTTTCCACCCAATCCCTCCCACTTTATCCTCACAATATGTTCCTTGTACGTCCTCTTTTCCCTGATATGCCTAAAACGTCCTTTCCCTCCCTTTATGCCCTGTGTGGAACTTAATTGTCAGGATGCTTGCTTTTTCACTCTCTTGGCAACCTCCTTTGACCAACTCCCAAAGCCTCCTTATTCTCCCTCCCTGTTCTCCTGTACTTCCAGTATGCAGCCGTCTTGCCCTCACCCCTTGCAGCACTTCCTTGTTTAGCCAGCATGGTTTCTTGCCTCTGCTCTTCTTACTCCTGGCCCTGGTGCAGGCTACTGTGGCCTCTGTTAGCCCAGTCTTTATGACTCCCACTTTTGTTCTGAATCCATCCCGGCCTTATATCCTGGAGTCTCCCTTGCAGTATTGCTCCCATCCCCAAAGTCCACCCTAATAAAGTCCACCACCTTAGTGCCCGTGTCTTCTGTCTCCTGCCTAGTGCGACAATCGTCACACAGTTTGGTGGTCACTACCTGCTAGTGGGTCCTCCATCCTTACCTCCCTCACCACCTCCCCATTTGCCAGTACTAGGTCCAGAGTGCTACCAAGACTTGTAGGCACACTTACCAATAAGCGCCAGAAGGCCATCCTGAATGCATCAAGGAGCACCTGCTCCTAGTACTGATAGTGGTCGGGTGCTCCAGTCAACCCATGAGAGGTTAAAATCCTCCATCATTATCACCACCTCCCCCTTTTACACACCCTCCTTATCTGCTTTGCCAACTCCCCATCCTGTTCCCGGATTGGGCTGGTGGTCTGTACACCACTTCCAGCCTCAGCTTTCTGCCCTTGGTCTAGGATCTGCACCCAAAGCACCTCTGTCCTCTCTCTCCTCCCTCGTCCCTCATGCATTTAATCCTTTTCCTCACATAGTGTGAACCCTCTACCCCCCAGTCCCTGCTGTATATCCTGTATTCTGGGATTGCCAAGCTGCAATCATGGTACTCTGTGGCCCAAGTCTCTGTCACTGCAGCAATGACCACCTTCCTCTGAAAGGAGCACCTGAAGCTCTGCAATTTTATTCCCAGGCTTCTTGCATTGAGAGAGACCACCTTCCACCCGTACCTTCCTTCTTCTCACTCTTCTCCTCCTTGGCCTGTGTCCCTCTTCCCGAAGTCCGTGCCTTTCTGCTTCTTATTCTTACTGGGTGGTGGTGCCTTCTGTATTACACTCAGACCACTCTGCCTGCCCCTCCCAGGGTTACTACACCTCCACCTTTACCTATATCTAGGGGTAAGCTCATTAGACTCCCGCTGTCCAGACCTTTCTACTAACCTCAGTCTTTGGCCACCCCCCACTAGTTTAAATCCACCTTAGTAGAGATATACCCTCTAATCCTGCCTTTAATACTCCCTCCCCTTCCTGCTTAAATGTACCCTGTCCCTCACCTACAAGTCACTATTTCCCAGACCCTACCCCAGTTAGTCACTGCCCCATAATTTTTGGTGCCTTTACCAATCTCCTCAGCCACTTGGTGAACTTCTCAATCCTCCCTTCCTCCCATGCTTGCACATGGTGCAGGAGTACCTCCGAGAATGCCACTGACTCCCCACCCCTCACACTGCCTGGCCAACTACCCAAACTTCCCTCTCACTTCTCCACAGTATCCCCCATCAAGTCGTTTGTACCCACATGCAACAGTAAATAAGGTTTCTTCCCCCTGCTGCACACTTGAGCAGTGCCTGCCCTGCCCCTCCTGCAGTCAACCTGGGATAGCTTCAACCCAAATACAGCTGTGCCTTCCCCTCAGCCCATCTCACCTCTTTCAGTATAGAATCCCCTAGGATGAGTACTCCACCATCCCTTAGCCCCTTTCCTGCTAATTCCCTTCCACCACCCAGTATTCGGCTCTTCCCTGCCCCTTACTCCCGCCAGCTGCACCTCTGTGACTCGCTGCATCTGTACCCACTTCCATCCTCACCCCTTTCTCTGCCTTAATCCTCCCATCCCTTGGACCCCTTCCCAGCCTGACTACTTCCTACTGGGCTTCCCATGTCGACCTCCCCTCCTCCCCTACTGATTTCCAACCCTCTCCTATCCCAGCTGTTGTCGATTTAGAGCCCAAATTCCCTTCTACCCAGATAGTGATGCCTCCCATCCTTCCCTTCCTGTAGCCTTCTCTCCTCCAGTCACCACCCCTCCTTCCTTACTAGACCCCCTTCTACCCTTTTGTCCTTGCTATCTCTTCCCTAGCTGTTGCCATCCCTCTCATACCCTGCTTGTCCTCCCCCTTTGGTAAGTTCCTGTCCCCCTCTCTCTCCATAGCAGAGGGTCCAATCTATTCCTAGTCGATACCCTCCTACATCTCTTCCCCTATCAGTTCCCCTCCTACTTTGTTCTACCGTCCCACCCTGGTCTCTCATACCCGTAGCAATCTGCTCTCTCTGGTACTCCTCGTGGTCTCTTCCTCCCCCAAAGGAGGCCCCCTCCTTAGGCACCCCTCCTTCTCCTCTCTCTTTCTGCTAGTGCCTCTGATATCAGGGGGTTTCAGTCCATAGTTGTTCTTCCTCCGTCCCCCTTGCCATCCCCATATCCCCCCAAGCCACAGATGCCTACCATGCCTATCTGCCCTGCCACTTAAGACTCCTCCCTATCCTCCACAGTACCTCCATCAAACTAGCCAGTCATCTACAGACCATACACCCCATCCTCCAAGCCCAGTCCAGGATCATGGCGGACCCACCCTGTACACTCATCACCCTTCCAAAGATGCCCGCCCTATTGACGTGTAGCACCTGCCCATTTGGATCCCCATCTTATGTTACAGGCTCTTACTCCCAGGTTCTGTATCCTACTACAACTGTTAGGCCCCTATTTACTCAAATTCCTGTTCCCCACACTAATTCAAATGCTTATCCTTAAAATATCTCTTCCCAATATGTCATCTTTTCAATTGATTGGCTGCTATAGGCTCCCTCAGCAGGCCTTAAACTCCTATCCCACCTGGGAACCATATAATTAAATTAGGCCCAGAAGACACCATTATTTTAGGCGACCTGAATTTAGAATTGGCTAGCCAATGCATCTGCACCCCTAGTATCCTTTTGTGACACTCATGGATTCACTCAATTAAGTAAACAACTGACAAAGGATTAACCAAAAAACAAAAGTAACAGCACACTACTGGACATTATGTTGGTTAATAAGCCTCATCTGTATTCTCACGCTGGAGTGCTATTCAGTGCTATGCTTGATCACTGTCCCATAGCTGGTATAAGATCATCAATCAAGCCATCCAACACTAAATTTCTCCCAAGAAGGTCTAAAAGAACATCAATATCATGGATATCTCCATGATCTGTGTCACACCACATGCTGGCAAGAATTCTATCTCACAGCTTCAATGGAGACAGCTCTACAGGTCTTAAATGATATTATCATAAGTGCCCCTCAATACACATGCACCTCTCCAGTGTCAGAACCAAGCTCAAATCTTGTTGCTGGTTCTCTGCTGACCTAAATCCACACTGCTTGAGACAAGCCTGGAAGGAGCAGAAAGACCAGGATCCATATGATTGGCTTCAATTCAGAAAAAGCCAGAAACTCCTGCACAAAAAAGTGAGAAATGCCAAGGCTGCCTTCTACACAGCTGAACTGGATGCCTCCTACCATAACCCTTCCAGATTCTGGGGGACCGTAAGGGATCCTAGGACAAGATTCTACCCCTGTCTTACCACCCAAAGTGCACCTAAATAATGTGGATATCACTGACAAGCAAGAAATCTTGAATGCCTTCAATAATCATTTCACTACAGCGGTCTAGCTTTCGACTCCTCTCCAGCAAATCTAATACGGTCACAATTAAACTTCCAGTCTACTGAGGGACAAAGGCTGCTTCACATTTTCCTTTAAGCCAATACTATTAAAACAAGTAGAAGACCTACTACTCCATTTGGATACAACTAAAAGCGAGGTGCAGACTCTCTGGACCCCTATTTTCTAAAAGTTGCATTGCAGCTTTAGCACCCCCTAACTCACCTTTTCAATTTGTCCCTAGCCACTGGATCTATTCCTTCAATATGGAAGACAGCTCAAGTGTTTCTCCTACTTAAGGCAGATTCCCATGGACCTCAACAACTATAGGCCCATATCCATCTTACCAGTATTGTCCAAAATGCTTGAGAAATTAGTGAACATCCAATTAAGTGCCTACCTTGACACCAATAACCTCCTTAACAGCTCAATCTGGGTTTAGATCATGCACAGCACCATCTCTGCCTTAACAAAAGTTACAAATGATTGGCAGACTGAATTGAGACAAAAGAATAATATCTGTGCTGTATTTCTGGATTTAAGCAAAGCCTTTGATACTGTGGACCATGAACTACTAATCTCCTCTCTGCATTCCATAGGCCTCGACTCAATCTCTCTTCAATGGTTCAGATGCTACCTCTCCGGTAGAATACAGCAGGTAAAAATGAAGGTGACCTATCTACCTCAAAACCACTCCTAAGAGGTGTACCACAAGGTTCCATCTTGGGTCCTATCCTCTTGCCATTTACATCAATAACATTGACTCCAATCTCACCAAATCTAATATTCACCTTTTTGCAGATGATACTGTCCTATATGTCAGTAATCCTACACCAACAAAGGCCTGTGAACTTTTACAATCTAGTTCTCTCTGCTGCAGCACAAATTACTAGAAAAGAAACTCCTATTAAATGCCAAGAAAGCAAGCTATGTTCTTCTCCACCAAGGCTTCTCTTCCACTCTCTCACCAACGCCCTTCCCCAATTATCTACCATCCTTGGTGAAAGTCTGGAATATGTGGATAAATTTAAATATATTGGGGTTTGGATTGACAATAGACTTGACTACACTAGCCACATTGAAGAGCTCCTGAAAAAACTCAGACAGAGACTTGGCCTATTTTACAGGATCAAACATTATCTAACCAGAGATTCTAAACAAAGATTAATCCTGGCATCATTCCTATCCCTCATTGATTATGCTGACTTCCTATATGGTCACTGCTCCCTTTCCCACTTAAATAAATTGGATACCTTGTATCATAGAGCTCTTAGATTCATTACAGACCTTCCTTTCAGCACCACCATTGCTCTCTCTATAATGCAGTCGGTTGGACATCCCTACATCATAGAAGAAACAAAAATGCTGCTTAATGGATCTACAAAGCTCTAACAAACAAACTACCATCCTACATTTCAGATTGTTTTACTCAGGTCATATCCAGGCCATATGCCCTAAGGAACAATAGACTCATCATGCTGAAGATACCTATTACCTGTACCCGGTATGGGAGGGCTGCAATCAGCTACTCTCTAGCACTTATCTGGAACTCTCTTCAAAGACCTTGAGTTGAATACCCTCATTCAATAACATCCTTCAAAAAGCTGTACACTAGTCTCTTTCCAGAGCCATGCAACTGCTTCCACAAGACCTAGTCCTATCACACCCCCTTTTCCCCTACCCCTTTTGCACTTCCACCTTAATTTGTTTTCTAGCTTTCACCCACCTATTTCTTACCAGACCTTTTCCCCAAAATCCCATCACCCTCACTTTAATCTTTCAGTACTGTTTATTTTTCCTTTTTATTATAACCTAGATTCATTGGCTCATTGCTTTGTATATATGTGAATATTCTTGAATCTGTTCATTTATAAAGTGTTTGTTTTTGTATTCAATCTGTATCTTGTATTTGTGTAAAATTATACCTTTATATTGTTATGACCAATCAGTTCCATCTTGTAAATGAGCTATGCTCAATGATGCTCGCCTGAATAAATAAAGATTTTGATTGATTGATTGATTGATAATACCCTATTGGCCTCTTGCCAACCGGAGTAATTCAGTCTCAAATCTCATCCATTAGATACTGTATTACTGTAGCAATCCTAAAAGCATACTTGTCTATTTTTGCCCCTCAGCTACCATACTTTTTGTTCTCAGCTCTCATAGAGTTTCACTTAGCCCAGTTAGAAATCCTATTGCACTCCAAGTGTTACTCAGCTCAGCTGAGAAATAAACAGAACAAATAAATATGTCTTATTACAGCAATCCTCAAAGTATCAATCATTGCTTTGTCTCCACCCCAGAGACCCTGCTGTAATACAGGACCACAGAGGATTCTGGGCGGGAGGGTGGGCAACTCTAAAGTTCGGCAGAGCTCCATTGAGATAGCTCACTCCCCCCACTCGTTCTGTTTCTCCCAGCGCTGCAGGCTGCCCTTTTGTACTGGGCTCCTGCCTGCACTGGTACCTTTTCTGCCACAAAGAAATCCACAGCAGTCCTGACAGAGCGCCGTTAAGGCTCGCTCTCTCCCCTTCTCACTCCTCCTTCTGTTTCTCCGGTGCTGCAGGCTGCCCTTTGTACTGGGCTCTTGCCTGCATTGGCCCCTTTCTCCCACAAAGAAATCTACAGCAGTCCTGACAGAGCTCCGCTCTGCGCCCGCTCCTGTCTCACTCGCTCATTCTGTTTCTCCCAGTGCTGCAGGCTGCCCTTTGTACTGGGCTTCTGCATTGGCACCTTTTCTGCCCACAAAGAAACCCACAGCAGTCCTGACAGAGCTCCATTGAGCTTGCTCACTTCCCTGCTCTCACTCGCTCATTCTGTTTCTCCTGGCACTGCAGGCTGCCCTTTTGTACTGGGGACCTGCCTGAGTTGATGCCTTTTCTGCCCACAAAGAAATTCTAGCAGTCCCAACAGAGCTCCATTGAGCTCGCTCACTCCCCCTCCCTCCCTCACTTGTTCTGTTTCCCCAGCGGCTGCAGACAGCCTTTTTGTACTGGACTTCTGCCTGCATTTGGCCTTTCTGCCCACAAAGAAATCCGTAACAGTCCTGACAGAGCTCCGTTGAGCTCGTTCACTCTCCACTCTCTCACTAGCTCGTTCTGTTTCTCCCAGTGCTGCAGTCTTCCCTTTTGTACTGGACTCTTGCCTGCATTGGCACCTTTTTCTGCCCACAAATCTGCAGCAGTCCCAACAGAGCTCAGTTGAACTCATTCAGTTCCCTCTCTTGATCTTAATCTGTCCCAGACACTGATTTTCCACAGAAACTGCGCTATTCTCGCCAGAAGTGCAAAAACACATTTCAGCCAGGATGTGAAAATGCCAGTGTTGAAAATCTGGCATGAAAATATTACAAATTTGTGAAGTTACAGGGTGTGTGGAAACTGCGCAATGCACTTGTAACACAATAATTTTATGGACTTTCATCACCAAATTTTCAACATAGGCATTTAGGACCTCTGCTCATGAACAGTGTCACTGTCATTTCTCAATCTATCCCAAAACTGATTTCCCACAGTGACCGCGCTATTCCTGCGCTGGAAGTGCGAAACACATTTTGGCAAGGATGTGTAAAATGACAGCTGTACTGTTCATAAGGAGGTTTGGAAAAATGCCAATGTTGAAAATCTGGAGTGAAAATATTACAGATTCAATGGTTATGAGGTGTGGAAACTGCGAATGCATGCCAGTAAAGCAGTCATTTTTGGATTTTTTTCACTAAATTTACAACATAGGCTTTTTGAGAGCCCACCTCATTAACAGTGGCATTGTCGTTTCATTAATCGGTCTCAAAGGTGATTCTGCACAGTGACGGAAATCACCTTTTGGGACGAATAGCATACGACAGTGACGAATTCATGAGGAGGGGTCCCAATAACCCCATGTTGAAAATTTGGTGCCAAAATTCCCAAAATGCCCGAGATATGCACCAAAGTTGAAAAAACCCTATTTATGCCATTAAACAGCTTACCAGCACTTCTTCAGTTCAATGGCTTTAGAGTGCAGACGTGTTCCCGGTCCACCAAAGATTGTTGCACTGGGCTCCGAAGTAAGTATGGGGTGAGGGGAGTGTGGGGAGGTGGGGTGTGCAGAGGTGGGTGCGGGTTGGGGAGGGGCCACGAACTCAGCGAGGGACCATTTTCTGTTTTACAGGTTTTAAAAGGAAAAAAAACGAAAATGTCGTGGGACTTTTTTTTACAGGGACATTTGGCACACTGGGTGGGCTTCCAGCATGCCACCTGAGTGGTTTGGGGCTGAGCTGACAGGAGATTGGGCACCCTCGGCCGGCACATACCGACTGGGGAGGAGAGCCGAGATTGGGCACCCCTCAGCACACAACAAATTGGTGGTGGGGACATTATGCTGATGGAGTGGGATCCCCGCCAGCAAACTGAACTGGGAAGGGGGACTGAAGACAACAGGGATTGGGCCCCCTGTTGGAAAAGAAAGACTGTTGGGGCACATGATGCCGAGGGGATTGGGCACCCCATTGGCACACAACAAATGGGGAGGGTGTTACAGTATGCCAACAGGGAGTGGGCTCCCCGTCAGCAAATGTTCTGGGTCGGGGCATGCGGGCGACAAGGTACCACCCTGCAATGATGGGTCACTCCCTCATTGCAGCGAACTAACTGATGCTGCAAAGGCGGGCCCCTGATTGCAGCGGCAAAAATGTTTCAACTTGGTGGCACTTCTGCAGAACCAGTGTCATCAGGACACTGGAACTGTATTGGTTCATCAGTGCCAAGCTGCCAAATGCAATGCCACAGTTGGCTGTCACAGTGCCACAACCTCCACGCTTCTCTCCTAAGCTGCCACATAATGTTTCTTGTGCATGCATGCAAGCTAACATAAAAGGCTCTCAGAAATGCTGCAATCTGATTGACAATTAGAATAGCAACAGCCTTACATTCATCCTTGTAACACTGTCATGTACAGCCTGATCACCATGGCACATGAATTCTTCCAGGTTGTAAGCATTACGTCATTTCTGGTTGTAGGAGGCATGATGACATGTTCAATGTGCAGCCAGGCATGCAGTACTTTGCACATCATTCCAGGCAGACATACCCTGGGAAATTGTGGGAAGGCAGACAGCCCGTCAATGGATTACAAATAACATACATCACAGCAGCACATTTAATATAATATGTGTAGTGACTGTCACCTGTCACAGCATTGAACTCAGAAAGGTTTCACAGACATGACATTTAAGATATTGGGAAGGCTTTAAACCTGAGGTTCGATGGGCAAAGCAACAACGTCACTCCCCATCGAGCTTAAAGGTCACTACATCCTGGGCATTGCCAGGATTCTTTTCGTTTGGGCGGAGGCACCGCACCTCACCCCACTCTGCTGCTGTCTTGCTTTGGGGCACCTATGACCGCTGGATCTCTCTCTCCCTTGAGTGCTCTCCTAGCTCCTCTCATTATGCTTGCCATCTTTTTTCTTTTTAACTTTGCCACCAACATTCCTTTCACATTGTAAACTGGGCCTCTGTCATTTGTTTTACTCGCTCACCATTTCCTCCTCTTCTACCTCTCAGTCCCACTCGATCCTCGCAGCTCTGGACTATGTCCTGGCTACACTGGCTGGCCTTTCAATCCCAATCGCAGCACTGCTGACATGCCTATGGGGCTGGTGGCTGATTTCTGCATGCCACACTGAGGAGCGTCTGTATTTTACCCTGTCCGCCTCGGTACCTGCCATGTGGAGCATATTCCACCTTTGTTTCCTGGGCTGTCTTGGCTCGTTGGCCTGCTTTTTGTGGACTTTTGCATCTGCCTCAGCTGCGACTCCAGGTAGAATGCAGTCCGCAGGGTCTTCTGTCTTCCCTCCCTCATTCAGGCATCAGTCCTTCCCTGGGCACTGCTCTCCTGTCCATGTTTCATTGCCCTTCCATGGTCCTGTCTCATCCCAGATCCTGCTTCATGCCCTTCTTTCCCCATCTGTTTCTGTTGGCTGTCGCTCTGTGGTTGCATGTGCAGTGTGGTCTCTGGTATGGCACCCTGGCTTCATTGTCATCCTTGATCAGTACCATCTGTATTTTCTGCCTTCCCTGACTTCGAGGGCTTTGCTCCATTCCTTGTCTCCTTGGTGCTCCATTCTGGCCCTGGTCAAGAGGCCATAATCCTGCCTCTCTGCCCCCATAGTTTTCTTGTCTTGTTGGATACTGCCAGCAAAACAATTTTTACATTGACTGGAAAAGTCGGCATGGCTCACAGCAATGCAGGTACAGTCTTCTCTCTGCATACAGTTTGATCAGTTCCCATTGCTGCAGACTGTGGGTTCTGCACTTGCTAGTGTATATCTTCTTGACAGGTCTGATAAGCTGGTTTGTGAAGTCAGGAAAGGTAAGGGTGGTGCAGACTTTTAAAGTATACTAGCCCTATCCCTTCAGAATTCACTGGCAGCTGGCTCTCCCATTGAATACCATGCTTGTGAAGCTCATTTTTGTATATTGGTTATTTATCATATCCACACCGTGTGACTGAAAAAACAACAAAAACAAAAGCGGTGCTCTAACCAGTGGACCATATTGCCTCCATCTCCAAAAGTGTGCATCATACGGTTGATGACTGAGCTGGACTGCACTGCTTCATGTCTTCAGCTCAGTCTGGGGAGCCAGCCTGCAATGAAAGATGTATTTTAAGCTCTCTATAGGTGACTAGTAATAAAATAGTAATTGGTGCCGCCCCTTACCTTGCAAGGTGCACTGCTCCTGTCTTATTGACCTCTGTATCTTTCCTCGCTTCTCTCCACTTTCTCACATCAATTGATCAAGTTCCTGACTACTGTCTTCTCACCAGTTCTCATGGCTTCCATCCAAGGCTCCATCTGGTCTGCATTCGATATTTCTTTTGGGCATGCCTATCATTACTCATATACCTTTTCATCGACCCATGGCTCTCCAGATGCCTGTATCAGGTTCAAGACTCTGGTAATCATTCTCCACTTTGCACCAGCCATCTGGGATACACTCCAATCATGGCTTCACTCCATCATCGTCCATTGTCCATTTTGCTCCTATTGACCGCTTGATCCGAGCATTCCCTCTAGTTCCAGGCATGCCTTCTTGGCCTCAAGTATATTCATCACATCGCTCAGTTGCAGCACTCATCATCATTAGTCTTCAGTCTCTTAGTCTTCAAACGAGCACATTTGGATATCCTCGCCACCTGACCTACATGGATTAACTCCTTCCCATCGACTACTCAAGCATACCCATCTAGGGTCCCTGCTGCATCCTGTTCCTTCTTTGGCCTGTGCTTTCTTTTTGTTTTCCCTATCCAGTCATTTCCCTACTCGTATCCTTTTCTTTACTGAAACATTTTCTTTACCGACATCGTCCTCTAATCAAATGTCGTTAGCCTGGAGGAAAGCGACCTAGGCCTTGGATCCCCAGATGTTTCCTCCTCAAAGGGTTTTTCCTCTCCTCTGTGCCAAAGATCATAATATTAGTTAAAGTTTGTGCTATCTTGGTTAATTAGTTAAGTTAGTTAGTGCTTTCTTTGGTTAGTTAGTTAGGTTCTGCTGTTGGATGGAGGCGGATGGTGGCCCGGCTGTCCCTCTCTCCTCGGGAAGTCAGCCCTTCTCTTCCCAGAATTCATTCATCATCCTCGCCTCTTCCAAGCTTGACATCTTTGAGTATTCTTTTGGGCTTCTTCCTAACCTACCTTTAGCTGGCCTTTTATTCTCGGCACCTGTGGGGGAACCCTCCTCTAGGTTTCTTTGCTTGTACACCTATATGGTGGTATATCCCATGGATAAAGAGGCAGAAAGCCACAAAGTAAATCAAGTTACACAAGCATCTCATATTATCTTATCCAGTTGCATGTGCACATTGAATGGGAGGGCTTTAAGCCTGAGGTTCAATGGGCGGAGCAACAACGCCACTCCCTCACTCAAGCTTAAAGGTCACTACATCCTGGGCATCACCAGGATTCTTTTTCATGCCCACCATCCTCCCCCTCCTCCTCCTCCTCCAGCAGCTCATCTCTCTTCCCTGTGGGCTTCTTCCTAACTTACCTTTAGCGACGCATTCATTCCTGGCACCTGTGGGGCAGTCCTCCTCTAGAGTTCCTTGAGTTGTACCCTATAGGGTGGTATATCCCATGGATAGAGGTGGAAAGCCACAAAAGTAAATCAAGTTACATAAGCATCTCATATTATCTTATCCAGTTGCGTAAGCACATCGAAATAAAGTTTTCCTGCAGACGAGGGTTCTGTCTCCTGGTAAAATATATAAACCCCTTGTCACCCTGTGGCCCACACTGGGCCACAGGGTTTATGTATTTCACCAGGAGACAGTCACAGAACAGTCTGAGGGAAACTATTACTATTATATGGAATGACCTGTAGTAAGAAACAGAAAAGTGGTTACTGTAGCTAGGAAGAAGGTTGTTTACAGCCTCAGAACAGAGCTCATGTTGTTACAGGGAACAAAATCTGGCTGGAATCCCTGGTTATAGAAACTGGAAGCCTTCCTGGCTAGTGACACCCCTGCCAATGCACCTCAGAATGCCAAGGGCCCTCTCTGCAGCCTTTCTACTCACTTAGACACCTTAGGTCACCTTAGACACCTTTAGGTCATCCAAATGATAATCCCAGGTCCCTTTCTTTCTTGGTGATCATCAGCAATCCCCAATCCTGTACCACTCCTTGGGAGGGTTCCTCCCTTGTCCCAGGTGCATTATTTGGCCTTTTTATGTTGATTGCATGCATGTGCAAGAAACATATTATGTCAGCTTTCTCCACAAGCAGGTTGTGGAGGCATGGCCCTGTTGTGCCCAATGCCTCCACAGCCTGCAGAGGTTTGTCCCCCATCCCCAATGCCATGGCACGCTGCTGCTGACACTAGTTCAGCCAGCATGCCACAACCTTCTAAATAAGTAGCCGCTGCAATCAGGGGCCACTGCCACAGTAGCGTCAGCCATCCGCTGCAATGAGGGAGCGACCCATCATTGCAGGCGGATATAAACCCCATGATATTGTTTGTGAACATGGCGGTTTGCTGCTGTGTTCTAAAACAAATAACTTCCCGTGTTTATTGTTGCCGACGGGGAGCCCACCCTCGCTGGCATTCTGTAACCCCTGCTTTGTTCCTGCCAAAGGGTGCCCAATCCCGCCAGCATAATGAACCATCCCCCTTTCTTCCTGCTGACGGGTGCCCAATCCCGTCGACATAATAATCCCCCATTTTCTTCCTGCCGACAAGGGTGCCCAATCCCGTCGGCATAATGAACCCCGCTTGGTTCCTGCCGACGGGGTGCCTAATCTCTGTCGGCTACTGCTTGCCCCCTGCTGAAAGTTTCTGCTGGCACACTGGGAGCCCACCCCAGCGTGCTGTGATACCCCTGTGAAGGGAAAAATGGTCCCGCAATGTCTTTTTTTTGTCCTTAAAAACTGTCCCTCAGCGTCGCCCTGCCCCTCCCACCCGCAACCCGCCCAACCACTGCGCACTCCCTGCCCCCACAACCCCTCACACCGCATACTTACCGGAGCTTAGCGCGACGATTCGTGGACCTGGAACACGCTCTGCACTCTTCAAAGTCGACAGTGAACTGAGGAAATGCCGGTAAGCTGTATAATGTAATAAATAGGGTTTTTCAACTTTGGTGCATATCTCGGGCATTTTGGGAATTTTTCACCAAATTTTCAACATGGGGTTTTGGGACCCTCCTCATGAATTCTTGAACTGTCATGGCGTTAATTAGCCGAAAGGTGGTTTCGTGGTCACTGCGGAATCACCCTTCAGGACTGATAAACGAAACAACTGTGCCAGTGTTCATGAAGTGGGCTCTCAAAAGCCTATGTTGCAAATTTGGTGGATAAAATCAAAAAATGACTGTTTTACTGAAGCGCGCTTCGCAGTTCCTATGTACGCTTGTAACTTCTTGAATTTACAATATTTTCACACCAGATTTTCAACATTGACATTTTGTCACACTTTCTTGTGAGCAGTACAGCTGTCATTGTTCACATCCTGGCCGGAATGTGTTTTTGCACGCCCAGCACAGAATAACGCGGTCACTGTGGGAAATCAGTGTTCAGGACAGGTTTAAGAAAATGACAGTGACACTGTTCATGAGTAGAGGTCCTAAAATGCCTATGTTGAAAATCTGGTAACGATGCTCCATAAAATGACTGTGTTACAGAGCGTGCATTCAGAGAGTTGGCTGCACGCCTGCTAACTTCACGAATTTATAATATTTTCACCCAGATTTTCAACATTGCCATTTTCCCAGACCTACTTACGAACAGTACAGCTGTCATTTTCCCACCCTGGCCAAAATGTGTTTTCACACTTCCGGCTCAGAATAGAGCGGTCACTGTGGGAAATCGTTGTTTGGGACAGATTAAGAAAATGACAATGATACTGTTCATGAGCAGAGGTCCTAAAATGCCTATGTTGAAATTCTGGTGATAATAGCCCATCAATTGACTGTGTTACAAGTGTGTGTTGCGCACTTCCATATACCTTGTAACTTCCAGATTTTAATATTGTCACACTAGATTTTAACAGTGCCATTTTTTTCACACTCCTTATAAGCAGTACAGCTGCCATTTTCACATCCTGACCGAAATGTGTTTTCACAGTTCCGGCACAGAATAACGTGGTCACTGTGGGAAATCAGTGTTCGGGACAGATTAAGAAAATGACAGTGGCACTGTTCATGAACAGAGGTCCTAAAATCCCTATGTTGAAAATTTGGTGAAAAGTCCATAACGTGACTGTGTTACAAGCGTGCATTGAACTGTTTCCACACACTCTTGTAACTTCACAAATTTGTAATACTGTCACGCCACATTTTCAATAGTGGCATTTTGTCACAACTCCTTATGAACACTACAGCTGTCATTTTCACATCCTGGCTAAAATATGTTTTTGCACTTCTGCCGGACAATAGTACGGTCACTCTGGGAAATCAGTGTTTGGCACAGATTAAGATCGACTGAGTGGGGGAGTGACTGAGCTCAACTGAGCTCTGTCGGGACTTCTGCAGATTTGTTTGTGTTCAGACAAAGGCCCCAACACAAGAGCCCAGTACAAAGGGCAGCCTGCGGCACTGGGAGAAACAGAATGAGAGGCGAGTGGGAGTGAGTGAACTCACCGAAGCGCTATCAGGACTGCTGCGGTTTGTTTGTGGGCAGAAAAAGGCGTCAATACAGGCAGGGGCCCAGTACAAAAGGCCAGCCTGCAGCGGTGGGAGAAACAGTACAAGCGAGTGAGACAAGGGGACTTAGTGAGCTCTGCTGGGATTTCTTTGTGGGCAGAAAAAGGCTCCAATGCAGGCAGGAGCCCGTGCAAAAGGTCAGCTTGCAGCGCCAGGACAAACAGAATGAGCAATGAGAGAGGGAGACTGAGCGACCTCAACGGAGCTCTGTCGGGACAGCTGCAGATTTCTTTGTGGACAGACAAAGGTGCCAATGCAGCCAGGAGCCCTATAGAAAAGTGCAGTCTGTGGTGCCAAGAGAAACAGAACAAGAGAGTGACAGAGCATTACTGAGCGAGCTCAACAGAGCTCTAGTGTGACTGCTGCAGATTTCTTTGTGGGCAGAAAATGTGCAAGCAGGCAGGAGCCCAGTACAAAAGGCCAGCTTGCAGCGCCACCAGAAAACGAATGCAAGTGTGACAGAGGGGAGGAGCGAGCTCAGTGGAGCTGTGTGGGGACTGCTTCAGATTTCTTTCTGGCCAGAAAAAGCCACCAATGCAGGCAGGAGCCTAGTACAAAGGGCAGCCTGCAGCACCAGGAGACACAGAACGAGCGAGTGAGGGAGGGGAGTCAGTGAGTCAATAGGGCTCTGTTGGGACTGCTGCAGATTTTTGTGGGCAGAAAAAAGCAGCAATTCATGCAGGGGCCCAGTACAAAGGGCAGCTTGCAGTGGCAGGAAACCAGAATGAGCGAGTGAGTGAGATCAACAGAGCTGTATTGCAACTGCTGTAAATTTCTTTGTGGATAAGAAGGCAGCAACGCAGGCAGAAGCCCAGTAGAAAAGGGCAGCCTGCAGCGCCAGAAACAGAATGAGCAAGTGAGAGAAGGGAGGAGTTGGCAAGCTCAATGGAGCTTGGCTGACTGCTGCAGATTTCTTTGTGGGCAGAAAAAGCCACCAACACAGGCAGGAGCCCAGTACAAAAGGGCAGCCTGCAGCGCCAGGAGAAACAGAATGAGCGAGTGATAGAGGGTGAGTGAGCCACCTCAATGGAGCTCTGTCGGGACAGCTGCGGATTTTTTCCTTAGCAGAACAAGATGCCAATGCAGGCAGCAGCCCAGTACAAAAGAGCAGCCTGCAGCACCAGGACAAACACACTGAGCCAGTGACACAGGGCCACTGAGTGAGCTCAACAGACCAACGCAATCAACATTCGCATTGTTAAATGCTTGTTTTTAATTGAACCTCAGTTGCTTTGCCAATTTGCTATATCTCAGTCTCAGTCCTTTTTTCTCCTAGCTTCCCTGGTCCCTCCTCATTTTTCCATCCTGTCTGGAATATCCACCCTGTTACAAATCTTCGTGTTATCTGCAAACAGCCAAACCTTCCCTTCAGCCCTACCACAATGTCATTAATGAAGACATTAAACAGGACAGGCCCAGGGACTAATCCCTGAGGTACCGTGCTGCTCATCACTCTACTCTCCTTGGACTGGATCCCATTTACCACCACCCCCTTCCTGTCCATTAGCCAGTTCCTAACCCAGTTTACTACTTTGTGCCTGGACTACCCATTTTGTTAACCAGCCTTCTCAAACTATATTTTAGTTGCCATATGAGACAGCATGCATCACAGCAGCAGGACGTCCAGCAAGAAGAACTAAAACATGTCAGAACAAAACAAACAAAATTACAAGCAGAAAAGCCTTAAAGCCCTCTAAACAAGAAACACAGCTGAACCATTGTTTGAAAATCAATGTTTGCAATATAATAATCTTCCTTGTCTGTTTTTTAGCAGCCTGCCTGAATTTACCTTTACTGTGCCATGCCATATTAATTTTCTTTATCCTGATGCAATCAAACAAACTATTTTTGTGTTTGCTTGTGCGCACGCAAAAACACACATTGTGTCAGCTTCCTTCACAAGCGGGTTGTGGAGGCATGGCAGTGTTGTGGCAAATAGCAGCAATCCGTTCTGGGGATGGTCTGTGCTGCACCAATACAGGAGCGTGCTGCAGTTAATGAGCATGCCAGTATGCTCAAATGAATTGACCACTGCAATCAGGGCGCCTCATCATGGGACAATCAGCTGTGATGCTGGGGCGTTCCTGATTGTAGCGGTCAGTGTAGGAGAATGGTCTACTCTTCTGTTTCACCCACAGAAAGCTCAGAAGATGTATAACAGAAAGCAGTTCATCTACATACATGAGTTGGGCCAGCATTGGGGCATAATTTTGATCGCAGCATTTTCAGTTCCCTACATTTACCCCCTAGAATTACCAGTTTGGGAAAAGGAGCTCTGACTATGTACAGGCATTTGTTAGTTTATCTTCTTTATGCCTATTTAAACTTATACAAACCACACATTCCAAAGCTATGCCTGTCAAATGACATAGTCAGAGTTCCTTTTCCCAAACTGATAATTGAACTGAGGACTGGAGCAGAGGGACAGAAATGAGGATGTAGAAAACTGCTTTCTTGGTTTCATTTGTGTGATGTGTAGCTCAGTAGATCGAGTCCACTTTCCCAAACTGGAAAGTGAACCGTGGGAAACAAGACAGTATTTTTCAAGCCCTCCCCATCCCCCACAGGTTCCAATTCAGTTTGTATGTCTGTTCAAACAGACGCCGGTCGACAGATCGGTGCCCTCCCAGTTCATTGCCGATAGGGTAGCCCAATCCCTGTCGGCATGATGCGCCGCCTCCCATTTGTTGTGTGCTGAGGGGTGCCCAATCCCCTTGGCTCATGCACTCTCCCCCAAGCATGCTGTATAGCCGACAGGGTGCCCAATCCCCATCGGCTCCAGCCCCCACCAACAAGCACCCATGTAGGACGCTGGGGCCCACCCCAAGCGTGCTCATGCTCCCCCCACACTGTATAATGGCCAAGGGGTTCTAATCCTGTCTGCTCCACTCCCCCAACAAACTTCCAGGTGGCATACTGGAGCCCACCCCAGTGTGCCAAAGTACCAGCATCATCTTTTTTTTTTTTAAAGGAAAAAAACCCTGGAAAAAGAAACAGTCCTTGCTGAGTCTCATGCCCTCTCCCCAACCCGCAGCCACCCTGTGCACCCCTCCCCACACACCCCACCCCATACTTACCTCCGGAGCCAAGGCATGACAATCTTCATTGGACCTGGAACATGTCTGCACTCTTCAAAGCTGACCACGAGCTGAAGAAATGCCAGTAAGCTGTATAATGGCATGAATGAGTTTGGAACAGAAGGGAGGTCCCAAAAGCCTATGTTGAAAATTATGAACAAAATACCAACAAATGCCTGGGGCATTCGGGTTTCAACTGTTAACACCCACCCTGTACAGACTAACAGGCATTGAGGGTGTGGCTTGGGTTCTTGGCCGTAATGCTCATGCCTATCCACCCCACCCTGCAGCCACTCACACGGCATTAAGGTGTGCCTTTGGGTCTTTGGCCCTAACGTTCACCCCATTCTCCTATACTGCACCCATCTCACCTTATTTCCTTATGGAATGGGGTGAACATAAAAGCCGAAGACCCCAAGGCACACCGTGACACCTGTCACTGTCTGCAGGGTGGGGTGAAGGTGAAATGGCATGAGCATTATGGCTGACGACCCAAAGGCACACCCCAATGCCTGTCAGTCTCTGCAGGGTGGGGGTTGGCATTAGTTCACTACTTCACTGCCATTCCTACTATGCATCTCTCTCTAACTCCTGCACTACTAATGCCGCAAGCAAACATTCGCATTGACAAATGCTTGTTTTCTTTTCAAATCAGTGCAAGCAAAACAGTAAGTATAACAGTTACAGGCTTACAGCCTGGGGACCCATGATCAGGTAAACAACTTGGAGCAGGTTGGTGACGTGTAACTGGGAGGGAGCTCATATCTGGGTGACCTCCCTCCCCAAAATTATATATAAAGGGCCAAAAAATTATATATAAAGGGACTAGCAGTTTAGCTGCATTTATTCTCCTCCACTCCACCCCTTGACTGACCAATCAGTAAAATGGATACCTTTTTGCAAGAGCTCTGGGGGCTGGTGCTGCTGCTGGAAGCCGGGCTGTCCTAGTCCACCCCACCCCTCACCCCCCGGCCTCCAACAGAATGTATGTGAAACTGAGCTGTTAGCAGCTCAGCATGATTCCTTGTAAAACTTTTGAAATAAGAAAAGAAACAAAAAGAAAACAGTGAAAGAGGGACAGAGAGAGAGAGAGAGAGAGAGAGAGACAGAGAGAGAGAGGGAGAAGATTAGGAAGGAAGGAACTAAAGAAGAAAGAAAGATTTAGATTTTACCAGGGGAACAAGCTTGTTGTGGCCTGTGGTTGTGTAGACTTAATCTTTGGCATACAGTCCTGACATACAGTCTGTTACAGATCTTTTGTTCCCTTCCCTTTATCGCCCCCTTCCGCTAGTAGGTTATATCTAGGCTTGCCAGGAGGAGAATAGGATCCAATTTTCATTATATCCATTCCAACCAGCAGCCACTGACAGATTCTCTGACGACTGCTACCCTGTCTTTCTGATGACAGCTAATATTAGCCTATTCATTTGAACACTTCTGTCTAGCGTCTTCTTCATTCATGTCTGTGTAGTAATAGTTATATCATGCCCCAACTTAAGTCCACCATGCACCGTCCACCATTTTTCTTTTCTACTTTTCTTTTCTTTTCCTCTCTAGTCTCAAGTCTGTCTGCACCTCCTCTCTCCTTCTGTGGGAGATGAGCACTCTCCATATGCACCATGTCTCCTGCTGGACTCAGAGTTAGTTACTGCTGAGCAGGGGTATTTCTAGGTTCTGAAAAGACTAGGTGCTTGCATTCCCTCCTCACCCCAAGTGAAAAACAAACAACTAGGATGGGTCAGTTTATGCCCACCTTTAGTGTTGCTGGAACTCTGGCACGAGCCCCAATCTTTAGTCTACTATGCACCTGGACTGGCTTATTAATTAAAGGTTTGAATCTCCTGCTCCAGAGACATGATATGCAATAGTAGTATAACCAATTGAAGCAAACCACTGGCTTCAACTTATAGCCTCTTTATAGTACAGTGCAAAACTATACATTGCAGGAAAACATTTGTGCCAGGCCATGTGGCAAGAAAACGAGCATTTGTCAATGCAGAGTGTTGTCTCGCTTGGCATTGGCTTTGGTAGAGCAGAGGTAGAGATGCATAATAGGAATAGCAGTGAAGTATTGAAGTGATGCCAACCCCACCCTCACCCTGTAGAGAGCGACAGGCATTGGGGTGTGCCTTGGGTCGCCAGCTATAACGCTCATGCCATTGTATCGTTACCCTACCCTGTAGACACTGACAAGTGTTGTGGTGTGCTTTGGGGTCTTTGGGCATTATACTTACCCTATTCCATAAGGAAATACACTGATGTGGGTGCAGTATAGGAAAATGGGGTGAATTTTGTGGTCTAACAGTGCAAGGCACACCACGATGCCCTGTCAGTAGCTGCAGGGTGGGGGTGGGGTGCAATGGCACGAGCATTACATCCGTGATCCCAAGTCACAGCCCTGGCGCCTGTCAGTCTGTACTGGGCAGGGTGCTACAGTTGAAAACCCTAACACCATAGGGGTGTGGTGGTATTTTCACCCAGATTTTCAACATGGGCTATTTGAGAGCCGCCTCAAGAGAAGCGCACAATCAGTTTGTGAGCTGAAAGGTGGTTTGCACAGCGCCATGCAAAATGACAGCTGTACTCTTGATAAGGAGTGTGCAAAAATGCCAGTGTTGAAAATCTGGTGAAAATATTACAAATTCTTGAGGTTACTCGGTGCGTGGAAACTGCGCAATGCATGCCTACAATACAGTCATTTTATGGACTTTCGCAGCAAATTTTCAACATAGGCACTTTAGGACCTCTGCTCATGAACAGTGTCACCGTCATTTCCTCACACTGTTTTGCACGAGTCAGCGATCGTGCACTTCTGCGCCGGACATGCGAAAATACATTTCGCCAGGATATGTAAAATGACAGCTGTACTGTTCATAAGGAGGTGTGGAAAAATGGCAATTGTGAAAATCTGGTGAACATATTACAAATTCATGAAGTTATGAGCGTGCATACAAACTGCGCACAGCATAACGACACTCGGAAAACACTAATTTATGGACGCTCATCACCAAATTTTCAACATAGGCATTTTAGGACCTTTGCTAATGAACAGTGTCACTGTCATTTTCATAATATGTCTTGAAGATGGATTTCCACAGTGACCGCTATTCTACACGAAGTGTGAAAACACATTTCAGCCAGGAGGTGAAAATGACAGCTGTACTGTTCATAAGGAGGCACAGAACAATGGCAGTGTTGGAAATCTGGAGTGAAAATATTATAAATTCGTGAACTTATGAGCATGCGTGCAAACGCGCAATGCACACTGTAACACAGTCATTTTATGGAGTATCGTCACCAAATTTTCAACATAGGCATTTTAGGACCTCTGCTCATGAACAGTGCCACTGTCCTTTTGTAATCTGTCCCAAACATTGAATTCCCACAGCGACCACGCTATTCTGTGCCGGAGTGCGAAACACATTTCAGCCAGGATGTGAAAAATGACAGCTGTATTGTTCACAAGAAGGTGGAAAAATGCCACTGTTGAAAATCTGGTGTCAAAATATTGCAGATTAGCGAAGTTATGAGCATGCGTGAAACTTCTTTAATAACGCTGTAAAACAGTCATTTTTTTGATTTTCCCCACCAAATTTGCAATATAGGCTTTTGAAGCCACCTCATGAATTCTTGGCACTGTCATGGTGTTACTGATCCTGAAAAGGTGATTCTGCGCAGTGACCGCAAAATCACCTTTTGGGACCGACACCCATGACAGTGAAAGAATTCACGAGGAGGGTCCTAAAACCCCATGTTGAAAAATTTGGTGCCAAATTCCAAAAATGCCTGCGATATGCATCAAAGTTGAAAAACCTGTTTATTCCATTATACAGCTTACCGGCATTTCCATAGTTCGGCCGGCTTTGAAGAATGCAGACATGTTCCGGTCCACCAAAGATCATCGCACTGGACTCGAGGCACGATGGGAGGTGGGTGGGTGGGGAGGCAGGTACAGTGGTGGGTGCGGGTTGTGGGAGGGGGCAGGGAGACGGTGAAGAACAGTTTTGTTTTACTGGGTTTAAAAAAGATGTCGTGGGATGGGTTCCAGTTTTCAGTGTTTGTGGGTGGGGTGCTTTTAACCGATGGGGATTGGGCACCCCATTGGCACATAACAAATGAGGGGTGCATGATGCCGACGGGGAGTGGGCTCCCCATCGGCAAAGAAAAACTGTTGGGGGAGCATGATGCCGAGGAGGTTGGGCACCCCTCGGCAATCAACAAAGGGGAGACACATTATGCCGACCGGGAGTGGGCTTTACTGCCACCATGTTGCCTGCACCACGGGAGGTGTGTAATGGTCACGCTGCATGAGCTTCACTCTCATTGCAGCTGACCTTTCTTTTTGCGATGGCCACATTAGGCATGCATGAGGTCAGTGCCTCCTGCTGCCTGATTGGGGAATGCTGGACGCACCTTCTGATGCGTGCCCTGCATTTGCCCAACAGTAACTGCGGGATCCAATTCTGCTACTATCGCAATATGTTGACTGCGCAAGCACGAGCCAACGAAAAATATTCATACTTTGGGACAGCTCTTTCAGGAAGGAAAAGTGAAATAATTTTTATAAATGAGGGATCCATTTCAACTTTTAAATCATAATCTCATGAAATGTTTACAGATAAGAAATATGCTACAGTCCCACAAACTTGTATTTGGTTATGCAGAGGTTGACATCAGCTGGGAACTGTGGCAGCAGAGTCTACAGCTTTATGGCATACTGTATAATGAAAGAGTTCAGAGTCCAAATTGATTCAGCAGACCCGGTCACCAAAGACAAAAATAAAAAAAATGAACTTATGGAACTTTACTTTGAAAATGATCCCTTGTGTTTATCAAAGGAGGGATGATTAGAAGCTTCCTTTAAATTGATTGCTGTAGCTCTTCCTCATCTCCACCTAGCTACTTGTTGATTAATATGGGGCCAACTGACGTCAAAGTTCCCTGAGTCCCCACTGATTTTAATTAAAACATTTTATTATAGGCTGGTTTAGTGATACAGAGATCGGATTTGGTGTGCAAGCCCTGAAATGTCACAATGGGACCAGTGAGGAGCTAAGTGCATTTCAAAGGTGAGACGCTCAGCTCCAAGGCAGTCTGGCATTGTGCACCCTGTGCCAGAAAACCGAGATGTGAGATTGACATTGGCTGTGAAAGCAGCCCTTTCCATTCTCATTGCTGAAGGGTGCAGATGTGGCAGTCCTGATCATCATGTGGGTGAGGTCAGGGAATGACAAAAATGTTCTTATGAAGCAGCTGTCAATGTTGGCAATAGTGCTGCTGCTGTTTTGTTGGACGAATATGCTGTGCAATTGTGAAGAGCCTGATAGTCAGAAAATGAGTGTATGTGCAATGCAAATATTTGTGCTGCACTGGTGCTAGCATGTGAGCTGCTGCTGTATCCAGTCAGATAGTGGGCGGTGCTATCTGATTGAAATATAGACCATTTCTGTACAGTGCTAAGTGAAACTACGCTGTCCCAACATGGACCTGGGCTGTATATAATCCACAGCAAACAGCACTGCCTGAATTTGACAGGGCCAAGACCCCTGTGGGTTATATTCAGCCACAACATGCAAAGGTGCCCATTGGGGGTGCAGGCTCTATGGGGCCATTTGTATGCTCATTATGGGCTCATTTGCATGGTGTGCAGCAGCCCATTAGCACCCCTCCTGCAATGTGTTCCACGAATTCCCTGATGCCTAATGGCACCCACTCCCAATCATCCATTTCCTATTTACTTCAAGCTGTCCCTGGTGTCTAGTGGAACCCCAACCCCCAATCTCTAGTTTCTTATTTCTTTGAAGCTATCCCTGGTGTCTAGTGGTACCCACACTCCCCAATCACCCGTTTCTTATTTCCTTGAGCTATCCTTGATGTCTAGTGGCATCCCCCACCCCCAATTTCCTATTATGATTTAATAGAGCTATCTGGTCTGGTAGGCTACCACCCCCAATCACGGATTCATGAATAGAAAAATATTCCTGGCGTCTGGCAGTACCAGCCCCCAGCGCTCGATCTATGCATATAAAGCTGTTCCTGGTGTTCCGTGGTTCTCCCCACCCCAATTGCTTGTTTACAAAAGTAAAAGGAATCAGTGGTGGTCAGTGTCCCCCACCTGCCCACCTCTCACATACCACCACCTTGCACCCCTTACCGGGTGTCCGTCAATCAGGGAAGCCTGGTATGGCGACCAGCACAGCCTTCCACTCGCCTACTCAGCCAGCTGCCATATGAGCTGTCAGAAAGCATGCACACAGTATTTTACACGCTCTCACTGACAGCTCATATGGTGGTCAACCGAGGAGGTGAGAAGAGGCTATGCTGGTTGCTGTAGCAGGGTTCCCTGATCGATGGATACCCAGTTAAGAGGGAGGTGTGGGGTGGTGGGTGGTATGTGAGCACACGGAATGGGTGGGGGGTCACTGACCACCAATGATTTCTTTAATTTTGTAAATGGGTGATTGGGGAAACCACTGGCCACCAAGGATGGCTTTACATACATACATCGGGATGGGCGCCATGGGGGAAGGGTACTGCTAAACTCAGGGACATCATTCCATTCATGGATTGGGTGATCGGCGAGGTACCACTAGACACCAAGGATAGCTCTATTTAATCATAATGTGATTGGGTAGGTGGGGTGCCAGTGCCACTAGACACCAGGGATAACTCATTTTCTATGTTTCTATCTGTTACTACACAAAAATGCTGACATTCCTTTTGCGTCAGGTTGGTGGGGGTTACCTGTATGATGCAGCAACCACCCACGCACCCCTTCCCTTAGCAGTGTAATAAGAATGTTAACTTAAATTAGATAATTAAAGTAACAGGGTGACTTCCTACACAGTATGGACATTTGAGCTGGGAAAAAATTCACTACAACACTGGGAGTCTGGGAGGGATAAAACACAATATTAAAAATAGTAGCTTAGTGGTATGAAGATCAGGTCAAGTCAGACGATAGAAACTGATTCCCTCCCAAGTTTAGTCTGTCTGTGCATGATGCACCAATGCTGCCTGATCCTGATCATGTACTTTTAATTTAAGTTCTTAAATTTCATACAACATACCTTGGCTCCAGCAGCCTCCTCATCCTCCTCTGTCTGAGACTGAGATGGTTGACCGTCGGATCTGTCGTCGACTTGTCAAACTCGAACTGCCCTCGCCTGGCCTGAGTTGTCTGTCTCACCCATCGGTCCCCACCTGCAAGGCCACAGCAAGGAAAAAGCATGTCACGGTCACGTAGTTACTCTCTCTCTCTCTCTCTCTCTCTGACTGACTGGATTGGTCGAGAGATGGAGTGGGACCACAAACGACATCACGGTCACATGGAGGACTGCCCAACCACTGCACCTCCACTGACGACGAGTGACTGACTCTTCACTCTGAGTCTCTGCTTACTGTTCCCATCGATGACGATCGGTCTGGTCCATCCGATCCCTGACCTGGTGGCTGATCTCCTCGCCATCGAGTCTGTTGAAAGAGACGACTTCTCGCTTACAGCTCACTGCACGGACGGCCATGACCCTGACCCTGAGACTCAACAATGGTTATGCATGCTCTGCCAGTCTGCCCCACAATCCCACTCCTCAGTAGCCACACTTCCGAGGACCTAGTCACACACACATTCTGATTGGTATGGTCCATGCAGAGGAAGAGACGGAGCTGAGAGGCCTCGCTTGCTGGGTTGGGGGGGAGAGGTGGAGTCCGGACTGTCTATAGGGTGGCAGGTAATGGTTGCTGCTTCAGGGAAGAAGAAAGTAGAAAATAAAATAGTACAAAACTTACAGTACATGTCGGTGCATGGCGGGCCCTCCTGAACCACGGGCCCTACACCATGGTGTCATTTATGTATATGTTAATCCAGGCCTGTATAAAGTGTAATTTATGCATGTCCCTGTCATATTAAATCTATCCTTGCTTCGCCAAGATGGCTGGCTGAGCTGAGCCAGCCAGAGTACTATCCATTTTGTTCTGTTTGCTCCATGTGCTTCGCAGACCTCAAGTGCTTTGTTTACTTTAATTTTTAACCCTTGTTTTAGATCAGGTAGGGTCAAGAAGTGAGTTAGACCAGGCTCCGGTGCATTATAAGCGTTTATTTCAAGTTCGCCGAGTTCCGAGTGTCAATTCTGGCTCATGGAGTTCCGGTGTTGATTTTCTCTGCCTTCGGTGCGATCTACGTGTCATGTTTTTGTTGGGTGTGTGCTGGCTGTAGAGTCGGGGAGCGTGGAGGGTGCTTCTGCTTACTCTGTGGTGGCTGCGTTGTTTGTACTGTTTCTGGCTGGGGTCCTTGTTTCTGGTATTGCCTCAGTGAGCCTTGGTGTTTGTCTGACCGTATACTACATCGCGGTGTGGCAGACTGAGTCGGAGAGTAGCGGAGAAGAACCCTGCATCATTTCTCTGGGTGGTCTTGCTGTTTGTTAAAGAAGTCACGGTTTGCTAACTGAACCAGATCTGGAGTACCCAACCGTGTTCAGTGATTTGTGAACAATCTTGAGGATCAAGCTTCTTAAGGACCCTCAGTCATCATCTAATGATATTGTGGTACAGGGTTTTTTCTGCAGCTACAGGAGTCTGTTTTAATTTGTGGGGTGTGTTGTTCACCTATTGGTCTCCAGCCAGGCAGGAGTCGCCTGGGTGCTTCCCAGGGAGCTGGGGGGACCAGGGCTCTTTCTAGGCTGCCTCGGGTCAGCTGTGGGGCTGACCTGCGTAGACAGCTTTAGCAGTAGGCTGCTACCTAGTGGGGTAATACTTTGCAGAAACATATTTGTCTCCTGAAAGTATTTTATTGCCTTGGATAATTAATTATCATGCTCGGAGAGCAGCCGCTGGAAGATTTTGGCTTCCTTGTTTGTTTATTTGAATTTCCAGACTTTCTGCTAAGACCTTTTGACTCGCTCTGGATTTTATTGTTGGATCACCAGAGTACTGTTTTTCTAGTCCTTATTAATTACTGGACTATAGGTGGTAAGAGTGACGGTTATTTATTTATTTAATTTTATTACAAATTTGAATTATTTATTTGACTCCTGCCATGTGAGAGGGTGGTACTAGGAGATTAGCAGTGTCAGTGGCTCAGTAGGTGCACACTCGCCTCTGAGGCCGAGATCAGAGGGCTGTGGGTTCAGTTCCCACTTCTGGCACTTGGGTTAATATCCCAGTACTGACACTGTAGTGCAGCATGAGAGGGTGCTGCACTTGAGGTGCCGTCTTTCAGATGAGATGTTAAACCGAGGTCCCATCTGCCTGGATTGGTGGTAGTTCAGGTGGATGTTAAAGATCCCATGGCACTTATCGAAAGAGTAGGGAATTTCCCGTGTCCTGGCCAAATTTCTCTATTCACTAAAAATACCACCAACAGCTTAATCTGGTTCAAGGTCAGTTGGCATTCATCTGTATCCTCCCTGGGTCGTGCCTGAAAATAGGCAGGATTTGTCTAGTGCACTTACCCGGTCAATAAAAGCTAAATAAATAAATTATTTAATATCTTTAGCAGTACTGCATGTGAGAGGTGCTGCACTGTTTTAAGATACAAACTTGTTTTAAAATTCAAATTTGTTTAATATTTAATAAGTTATTTTACTGTGTTTTAGATTATTGGATTTCTATTTTAACTTTATTGTTTGGTTATTTTTGAGTTGATTTTGTTTATGTTAGTTTATTTGTTTTACTCTCCTTCCTCTGTGAGAGAGAGTGGGGAGAGTGTTAATGAGTGTGGTATTTTTAGGTTTATTTTAGGTTTATTTTTGTGATTTATTTAATAATGACGGTTAAGATTATTCTCCACTAGGCTCAGGGAACTTACATTCTTCGAGTGCCCACATATCATCCAATCACCTATTTTAGGTGTCGAGCATTGGGCATTCTAAAGAGGCAAGGACGGAGTGTGGAAAGCTGGGCCTTGTGGGGAAGCAGGAGAGGGAGGCGGATTGGGGTTTTAGGGTCCAGAAGACGCCCTGGGACGAAAATGGGGTCAGGATAGAGGTTGTCTTATCTTGTCCCCATACCCAAGAGTCCCAAGATATCGGACAGGTGCCTAGGTCTTCCCTCATATTCATCCTGCCTTGGCGGTGTTGTGCAATGCCAGATCTATAAAAACAAGACAGCTATTATAGCTGATCTTGTTGGGTCATCTGATCTGACTTGCATTACCGAGACCTGGCTGGATGAAAATGCTGGCCCTATATTGGCCTTGGCAACCCAGCTGGGTTCTCGGTAATACACGGCCCAAGGCTGGATCTGAGGAGCGGAGGTGTGGCCATTATGTTTAAATCTGAACTGGCCTTGTGGATGTTCCATTGGGGAACACCTGATCTTTTGAATATATCCTGGGCAAGGTGAGGTTGTGGATTCTCCTGCTCACCGCTCCACCAGGTGACGGCGCGAATTTTACAGAGATTGCAGACTCATTGTCGACCTTTGTGTTGAGGTTTCCAGATTAATACTTGGGTGACTTCAATGCCTGGGTCGATGATGAACTCTCCCATTTTGGTCAAAGTCTCTCCAGTTGATGAATACACTGGGCCTGATACAGGTTGTTACCACCTCTACCCATATAGGAGGTCATTCATTAGATCTGGTCTTTCTCTTGGTATGGAGGTCATTGACTTGGGGTGTAACCAGTCAGTTGGTCGGACCATTACACCATAAGGTTCAGTTTCAGGGCCCCCATAGGTCTGCCTCACGGAGATGGTCCAATACCGCCTTTAAGGGTATTGGCCTCAGTGACCTAATGGCGTGTGCTGGACCTATCGAGTTTGTCGGGTGAATGCATGAGTCCAGATGGTCTTGTACTTGCCTATAATAAGGCTGTGGGAGATGCTCTGGACAAAATTGCTCCTGTTCGTTCGGCCTCTCACCATCCGGCCCAAGGAGTCCATGGTTTGATGGCTCCTTGAAGGAATTACATGCAGTAGGTCAAGGCTGAGAGAGTCTATGGAAATCGGGCCTGATGTTGACAGGCTTAGATTGTTAGCCCATTATGATGGCTTACCAATCAGAAATCACTCGTAAGAAGGCAGAATTCTGTCCAGAGAGATTTCTGCTGCAAAGAATCGACCGGCTCAACTTTTCCGACTGTGGACAGACTGTGCAATCCAGTCTGTCTTCAGCCTAGAGAAGTTTTTCTCAACTTAGATGTGAGGAGTCGGTCAGCTTTTTGCAGATAAGGTTGCCAGCATCAGGTCTGGCATTGGTCCGACCTTCCTTCGGGGATTATGGACAACGGGTGGTACTTAATCCTCGGCCTATCTGGTTGGATTTTCACCACTCGGAATTCGTTGACATTGTGAAGATCATCCAAACAATGCGTCCAACTAGTTGAAGTTTGGATCCGGGTCCTACACCTCTGTTAGTAGGTTGTGTAGAAGTTATCTACCCAATCCTTGCTGACATTGTCTGAAATCCTTGGAGAGGGGGTTTTCTAACCCCTTAAGGAGGCAGTAGTTCGACCACCTCAAAAAATCCCTCCTTGGACCCAGACTGTCTAGCTAACTACCGGCCTATGTCTAACCTGCCATTTGTTGGTAAGGTTATTGAAAAGGCAGTTGCACTGCAATTGGATGAACTTCTCACCTCCCATAATGTCTATGATACTCTCCAATCTGGCTTCAGGAAAGGCATAGTACTGAGACTGCCCTTGTTCGGTATTGAGTGACCTCCTAATGGCCAGAGATCGAAGGCTTGTACCATTCTGGTCCTTCTTGATCTTTCTGCCGCATTTGACACTGTAGACCATGAGGTGCTATCGGAGGCGACTCACGGGTTTTTGTGGGCTGTCTGGTACAGTCCACGAATGGTTTCATTCTTACCTCACTGGTAGGTCTCAGAGAGTCGCCACCGAATTTATTCCTCTGACGCCTTCTCCTACCATGTGAGGTACCACAGGGCTCCATTTTGCTCCCATGCTGTTTGCAGTGTATATGCTGCCATTAGGAGAAATTATCAGGAGATACAGCTTGAGTTTTCACTGCTATGCAGATGATACTCAGCTGTATCTATACTTTCTCCCGATCACAGTGATGCACCTCCGCATTTAACAACCGCCTGGATGAGATCAGAATTTGATGAGTTCGAGCTGGTTAAAACTTAATCCGGATAAGACTGAGGTATTGGTTGTGGACCCAGGTCATCCTGGGAGGGTTTAAAAGGGACATCCATCAGGCTTATTACTTGGTGGTGTACCGCTCTCTAGCTCGACAGGTGCGAAATCTGGGCGTTATTTTTGATGACGGTCTGACCCTGAAATCACAAGTGTCAGCTGTTGTCAAATCCTCTTTTTACCATCTGAGGAATATCGCTCGGTGAAACATCTGATTCCCCAGGAGCCTTCCGACTTTGGTCCACGCCTTTGTTACCACCCGCTTGACTACTGTAATTCCCTATACCTAGGGCTACCAGGGTTGATATCCGCTGCCTGCAGCTGGTGCAGAACGCTGCAGCCAGGCTTTTGACTGGAACTCTTAGAACCAGTCATATTACGCCTGTGCTTCAACTGCACTGGCTGCCTGTGCGGTGGCGGATCACCTTTAAGGTTGGTTTACTAACCTTTAAAGCCCTACACGATCAGGGACCCGGTTACCTGAAAGATCTTCTGGTTCCCTATTGCCCCTCCGCCCCTCGCCCCGCCAGTGAGGGATTGCTAGAGATTCCCAGGGTCCGCTTAGTTGTCAGGATCTCGTGCCTTGCCTTTTCAGCTCCTACCCTGTGGAATTCTCTACCTCATTGGTTAAGAGAATGCCCTAATCGCTGACAGTTTCAAAATTGCTTTAAAACACATCTTTTACTTTGGCTTTTCTTTATAGTTCTGATTGTTTAATGTTGATTCTTTTGTTTTATTTATTCTGTACAGCGCCTTGATTTTGAAAGGCGCTTTAAAAATAAACATGAATTGAATTGAATTGAATCCAACTACAATATGGCAGACTTTAGCTTCTGCTCCACGACAAATACCTCAAGGTTCCATAGTGCCATGTTACTAAACTTACTTGTAGCATACCAGTAGGTACACAAAGTCCAATAACTGGTCCTACACTACTGAGTACTTTGGAGTGTTTCACCCAAGAAAACAAAAGAAAAAACAAGAGGGGCCCTTCAAATGTCACAGGCTCAACAGGCGCTGTCACCGGTTTATTCTAAAACTAGTATGTCCATTTAAACCAAAGAAATTTGGCTGCAATCAAAAGCCAAACTTTCCAAACAGGCATAGGCCAAAATGTATTTACCCCAGTGTTACATGGTGTAAATGGCATACAGCCATAAGTTAAAGGTTCAAAGTGCATATACTAGGTATAATATTGCACTTTCATTTCATAAATCAAGCCTAAACTAGGCCAAACAGCAACACATAGACAGGGAAACTATGTTTTAAGTACTGTCACAACCTCTTCTAAGATCTAAAATCAGGGTGTATTCACAGATGACCAAATGCCTGCATTGGCATCTTTTTCTGCCCACAAAGAAACCCGCAGCAGTCCTGACAGAGCTCCATTGAGCTTGCTCACTTCCCTCTCTCACTCGCTCATTCTGTTTCTCCTGGCACTGCAGGCTGCCCTTTTGTACTGGGGACCTGCCTGAGCTGATGCCTTTTTCTGCCCACAAAGAAATTCATAGCAGTCCCAACAGAGCTCCATTGAGTTCGCTCACTCCCCCTCCCTCCCTCACTTGTTCTGTTTCCCCAGCGCTGCAGACAGCCCTTTTGTACTGGACTTCTGCCTGCATTGGGCCTTTCTGCCCACAAAGAAATCCGTAACAGTCCTGACAGAGCTCCGTTGAGCTCGTTCACTCTCCACTCTCTCACTAGCTCTTCTGTTTCTCCCAGTGCTGCAGTCTTCCCTTTTGTACTGGACTCTTGCCTGCATTGGCACCTTTTTCTGCCCACAAGAAATCTGCAGCAGTCCCAACAGAGCTCAGTTGAACTCATTCAGTTCCCTCTCTCGATCTTAATCTGTCCCAGACACTGATTTTCCACAGCGACTACGCTATTCTGCACCAAGTGCAAAAACACATTCAGCCAGGATGTGAAAATGCCAGTGTTGAAAATCTGGCATGAAAATATTACAAATTTGTGAAGTTACAAGGGAGTGCGTGGAAACTGCGCAATGCACTGTAACACAATAATTTTATGGACTTTCATCACCAAATTTTCAACATAGGCATTTAGGACCTCTGCTCATGAACAGTGTCACTGTCATTTTCTCAATCTATCCCAAAACTGATTTCCCACAGTGACCGCACTATCTCTGCGCTAGAAGTGCGAAACACATTTTGGCCAGGATGTGTAAAATGACAGCTGTACTGTTCATAAGGAGGTTTGGAAAAGTGCCATGTTGAAAAATCTGGAGTGAAAATATTACAATTCAATGGGTTATGAGTGTGTGTGGAAACTGCGAATGCATGCCAGTAAAGCAGTCATTTTTGGATTTTTTCACTAAATTTACAACATAGGCTTTTTGAGAGCCCACCTCATTAACAGTGGCATTGTCGTTTCATTAATCGGTCTCAAAGGTGATTCTGCACAGTGACGGAAATCACCTTTGGGACGAATAGCAACGACAGTGACTGAATTCATGAGGAGGGGGTCCCAATAACCCATGTTGAAAATTTGGTGCCAAAATCCCCAAAATGCCGAGATATGCACCAAAGTTGAAAAACGCTATTTATGCCATTAAACAGCTACCAGCACTTCTTCAGTTCGGTCGGCTTTCAGGGTGCAGGCGTGTTCCCGGTCCACAAAGATTGTTGCACTGGGCTCCGGAGGTAAGTATGGGGTGAGGGGTGTGGGGAGGTGGGGTGTGCAGAGGGTGGGTGCGGGTTGGGGAGGGGCCATCGAACTCAGCGAGGGACCGATTTTCTGTTTTACAGGTTTTTAAAAGGAGAAAAACCAAAAATGTCGTAGGACTTTTTTTTTTTACAGGGACATTTGGCACACTGGGGTGGGCTTCCAGCATGCCACCTGAGTGGTTTGGGGGCTGAAGCTGACAGGAGATTGGCACCCCGTCGGCACATACCGACTGGGGAGGAGAGCCGAGAGGATTGGGCACCCCTCAGCACACAACAAATTGGTGGTGGGGACATTATGCTGATGGAGGTGGGATCCCCACCAGCAAACTGAACTGGGAAGGGGACTGAAGACAACAGGGATTGGGCCCCTGTTGGCAAAGAAAGACTGTTGGGGGCACATGATGCCGAGGGGATTGGGCACCCCATTGGCACACAACAAATGGGGAGGGTGTTACAGTATGCCAACAGGGAGTGGGCTCCCCGTCAGCAAATGTTCTGGGTCGGGGCATGCGGACGACAAGGTACCACCCTGCAATGATGGGTCACTCCCTCATTGCAATGAACTGGCTGATGCTGCAAAGGCAGGGCCCCTGATTTCAGCGGCAAAAATGTTTCAACTTGGTGGCACTTCTGCAGAACCAGTGTCATCAGGACACTGGAACTGTATTGGTTCATCAGTGCCAAGCTGCCAAATGCAATGCCACAGTTGGCTGTCACAGTGCCACACCTCCACAACCCGCTTCTCTCCTAAGCTGCCACATAATGTTTCTTGTGCATGCATGCAAGCTAACATAAAAGGCTCTCAGAAATGCTGCAATCTGATTGACAATTAGAATAGCAACAGCCTTACATTCATTCCTGTAACACTGTCATGTACAGCCTGATCACCATGGCACATGAATTCTTCCAGGTTGTAAGCATTACGTCATTTCTGGTTGTAGGAGGCATGATGACATGTTCAATGTGCAGCCAGGCATGCAGTACTTTGCACATCATTCCAGGCAGACATACCCTGGGAAATTGTGGGAAGGCAGACAGCCCGTCAATGGATTACAAATAACATACATCACAGCAGCACATTTAATATAATATGTGAGTGACTGTCACCTATCACAGCATTGAACTCAGAAAGGTTTCACAGACATGACATTTAAGATATTGGGAAGGCTTTAAGCCTGAGGTTCGATGGGCAGACAACAACGTCACTCCCCATCGAGCTTAAAGGTCACTACATCCTGGGCATTGCCAGGATTCTTTTCGTTTGGGCGAGGCGCCGCACCTCCACCCCACTCTGCTGCTGTCTTGCTTTGGGGCACCTATGACCGCTGGATCTCTCTCTCTCTCTCCTTGAGTGCTTTCCTAGCTCCTCTCATTATGCTTGCCATCTTTTTTCTTTTTAACTTTGTCACCAACATTCCTTTCACATTGTAAACTGGGCCTCTGTCATTTTGTTTTACTCGCTCACCATTCCTCCTCTTCTACCTCTCAGTCCCACTCGATCCTCGCAGCTCTGGACTATGTCCTGGCTACACTGGCTGGCCTTTCAATCCCAATCGCAGCACTGCTGACATGCCTTGTGGGGCTGGTGGCTGATTTCTGCATGCCACACTGAGGAGCGTCTGTATTTTACCCTGTCCGCTTGGCACTGCCATGTGGGCATATTCCACCTTTGTTTCCTGGTCCCTCTTGGCATGCTTTTTTGGACTTTGCATCTGCCTCAGCTGCGACTCCAGGTAGAATGCAGTCCTGCGGGTCTTCTGTCTTCCCTCCCTCATTCAGGCATCAGTCCTTCCCTGGGCACTGCTCTCCTGTCCATGTTTCATTGCCCTTCCATGGTGCTGTCTCATCCCAGATCCTGCTTCATGCCCTCCTTCCCCATCCGTTCCTGTTGGCTGTCGCTCTGTGGTTGCATGTGCAGTGTGGCCTCTGGTATGGCACCCTGGCTTCATGGTCATCCTTGATCAGTACCATCTGTATTTTCTGCCTTCCCTGACTTCGAGGGCTTTGCTCCATTCCTCGTCTCCTTGGTGCTCCATTCTGGCCCTGGTCAAGAGGCCATAATCCTGCCTCTCTGCCCCCATAGTTTTCTTGTCTTGTTGGATACTGCCAGCAAAACAATTTTTACATTGACTGGAAAAGTCGGCATGGCTCACAGCAATGCAGGTACAGTCTTCTCTGCACAGTTCGATCCAGTTCCCCATTGCTGCAGACTGTGTGGTTCTGCACTGGCTAGATGTATATCTTCTTGACAGGTCTGATAAGCTGGTTTGTGAAGTCAGGAAAGGTAAGGGTGGTGCAGACTTTAAAGTATACTAGCCCTATCCCTTCGGAATTCACTGGCAGCTGGCTCGCCCATTGAATACCATGCTTGTGAAGCTCATTTCTGTATATTGGTTATTTATCATATCCACGCCGTGTGACTGAAAAACAACAAAAACAAAAACGGTGCTCTAACCAGTGGACCATATTGCCTCCATCTCCAAAAGTGTGCATCATACGGTTGATGACTGAGCTGGACTGCACTGCTTCATGTCTTCAGCTCAGTCTGGGAGCCAGCCTGCAATGAAAGATGTATTTTAAGCTCTCTATAGGTGACTAGTAATAAAATAGTAATTGGTGCCGCCCTTACCTTGCAGGGTGCACTGCTCTGTCTTATTGACCTCTGTATCTGCTTCCTCGCTTCTCTCCACTTTCTCACATCAATTGATCAAGTTCCTGACTACTGTCTTCTCACCAGTTCTCATGGCTTCCATCCAAGGCTCCATCTGGTCTGCATTCGATATTTCTTTTGGGCATGCCTATCATTACTCATATACCTTTTCATCGACCCATGGCTCTCCAGATGCCTATATCAGGTTCAAGACTCTGGTAATCATTCTCCACTTTGCACCAGCCATCTGGGATACACTCCAATCATGGCTTCACTCCATCATCGTCCATTGTCCATTTTGCTCCTATTGACCGCTTGATCCGAGCATTCCCTCTAGTTCCAGGCATGCCTTCTTGGCCTCAAGTATATTTCATCACATCGGCTCAGTTGCAGCACTCATCATCATCAGTCTTCTTCAGTCTCTTAGTCTTCAAACAGCACATTTGGATATCCTCGCCACCTGACCTACACATGGATCAACTCCTTCCCATCGACTACTCGAAGCATACCCATCTAGGGTCCCTGCTGCATCTTGTTCCTTCTTTGACCTGTGCTTTTTTTTTTTTTTTCCTATCCAGTCATTTTCCCTACTCATATCCTTTTCTTTACTGAAACATTTTCTTTACAAATCAAATGTCGTTAGCCTGGAGGGAAGGCGACCTAGGCCTTGGATCCCCAGATGTTTCCTCCTCAAAGGGTTTTTCCTCTCCTCCGTGCCAAAGATCATAATATTAGTTAGAGTTTGTGCTATCTTGGTTAATTAGTTAAGTTAGTTAGTGCTTTCTTTGGTTAATTAGTTAGGTTCTGTTGTTGGATGGAGGCAGATGGTGGCCTGACTGTCCACTCTCTCTCGGGAAGTCAGCCCTTCTCTTCCCAGAATTCATTCATCATCCTCACCTCTTCCAAGCTTGACATCTTTGAGTATTCTTTTTGGGCTTCTTCCTAACCAACCTTTAGCCGGCATTTATTCTCGGCACCTGTAGGGGAACCCTCCTCTAGGTTTCTTTGCGTTGTACACCTATAGGGTGGTATATCCCATGGATAAAGAGGCAGAAAGCCACAAAGTAAATCAAGTTACACAAGCATCTCATATTATCTTATCCAGTTGCATGTGCACATTGAATGGGAGGGCTTTAAGCCTGAGGTTCAATGGGCGGAGCAACACGTCCTCCCCATCAAGCTTAAAAGGTCACTACATCCTGGGCATCATCAGGATTCTTTTCGTGCCCACCATCCTCCCTCCTCCTCCTCCTCCAGCGGCTCATCTCTCTTCCCTGTGGGCTTCTTCCTAACCTACCTTAGCCGACGCATTCATTCCTGGCACCTGTGGGGCAGTCCTCCTCTAGAGTTCCTTGAGTTGTACCCTATAGGGTGGTATATCCCATGGATAGAGGGTGGAAAGCCACAAAAGTAAATCAAGTTACATAAGCATCTCATATTATCTTATCCAGTTGCGTAAGCACATGAAATAAAGTTTTCCTGCAGACTAGGGTTCTGTCTCCTGGTAAAATATATAACCCTTGTCACCCTGTGGCCCACACTGGGCCACAGGGTTTATGTATTTCACCAGGAGACAGTCACAGAACAGTCTGAGGGAAACTATTACTATTATATGGAATGACCTGTAGTAGGAAACAGAAAATTGGTTACTGTAGCTAGGGTAGAAAGGTTGTTTACAGCCTCAGAACAGAGCTCATGTTGTTACAGGGAACAAAATCTGGCTGGAATCCCTGGTTATAGAAACTGGAAGCCTTCCTGGCTAGTGACACCCTGCAATGCACCTCAGAATGCCAAGGGCCCTCTCTGCAGCCTTTGTACTCTTCTTAGACACCTTAGGTCACCTTAGACACCTTTTAGGTCATCCGAAATGATAATCCCAGGTCCCTTTCTTTCTTTGTGATCATCAGCAACCCCCAATCCTGTACCACTCCTTGGGAGGGTTCCTCCCTTCTCAGGTGCATTATTTAGCCTTTTTATGTTGATTGCGTGCATGCGCAAGAAACATATTATGTCAGCTTTCTCCACAAGCAGGTTGTGGAGGCATGGCACCTGTTGTGCCCAATGCCTCCACAGCCTGCAGAGGCTTGTCCCCATCCCCCAATGCCATGGCACGCTGCTGCTGACACTAGTTCAGCCAGCATGCCACAACCTTCTAAAAAGTAGCTGCTGCAATCAGGGGCCACCGTCATTACAGCGTCAGCCATCCGCTGCAATGAGGGAGCGACCCATCATTGCAGGCGGGATGTCAAACCCATGATATTGTTTGTGAACATGGCGGCAGCTTGCTGCTGTGTTCTAAAACAATATAACCCCTCCACCGTGTTTATTGTTGCCAGCGGGGGCCCACTCCCCGTCATCATTCTGTAACCCCGTTTGTTCCTGCCAAAGGGTGCCCAATCCCGTCGGCATAATGAACTCATCCCCTGCTTTCAATTTTCAACATAGGCACTTTAGGACCTCTGCTCATGAACAGTGTCACTGTCATTTCCTCACACTGTTTTGCACAGCGATCGCACTTCTGCATGGGACATGCGAAATACATTTCAGCCAGGATATGTAAAATGACAGCTGTACTGTTCATAAGGAGGTATGGAAAATGCCAATTGTGAAAATCTAGAGTGAACATATTACAAATTCATGAAGTTATGAGCGCGCATACAAACCGCGCAACGCACAACACACTCTGAAAACACTAATTTTATGGACGTTCATCACCAAATTTTCAACATAGGCATTTTAGGACCTTTGCTAATGAACAGTGTCACTGTCATTTTCATAATGTGTCTTGAAGATGGATTTCCACAGCGACGCGCTATTCTACACCGGAAGTGTGAAAACACATTTCAGCCAGGAAGTGAAAATGACAGCTGACTGTTCATAAGGAGGCAGAACAATGGCAATGTGGGAAATATGGAGTGAAAATATTATAAATTCATGAACTTATGAGCGTGCGTGCAAACTGCGCGCAATGCACACTGCGAATACGGTCATTTTATGGATATCGTCACCAAATTTTCAACATAGGCATTTTAGAACCTCTGCTCATGAACAGTGCCACTGTCCTTTTGTAATCTGTCCCAAACATTGAATTCCCACAGTGACCACGCTTATTCTGTGCCGAGAGTGCGAAAACACATTTCGCCAGGATGTGAAAAATGACAGCTGTACTGTTCACAAGAAGGTATGGAAAAATGCCACTATTGAAAATCTGGTGTCAAAATATTGCAGATTGTTGAAGTTACGAGCATGCGTGGAAACTGCACAACGACGCTTGTAAAACAGTCATTTTTGGATTTTTCCCACCAAATTTGCAACATAGGCTTTTAGAGCCCACCTCATGAATTCTGGCACTGTCATGGTGTTAATCGATCCTGAAAGGTGATTCTGCGCAGTGACCGCAAAATCACCTTTTGGGACCGATTAACGCCATGACAGTGAAAGAATTCATGAGGAGGGGTCCTAAAACCCCATGTTGAAAATTTGGTGCCATAATTCCAAAATATGCCTGCGATATGCATCAAAGTTGAAAAAACCTGTTTATTCCATTATACAGCTTACCGGCATTTCCACAGTTCGAGGCCGGCTTTGAAGAGTGCAGACATGTTCCCGGTCCACCGAAGATCATCGCACTAGACTCCGGAGGATACGTATGGGTGGGTGTGGGTGTGGGAGGCAGGTGCACAGTAGATGGGTGCGGGTTATGGGAGTGGGCAGGAGACAGCGAAGGACAGTTTTGTTTTACTGGGTTTAAAAAAAAAGATGTCGTGGCATGGTTTCCAGTTTTTCAGTGTTTGTGGGTAGGGGTGCTTTAACGATGGGGATTGGCACCCCCATTGGCACATAACAAGTGAGGGGTGCATGATGCCGACAGGGAGTGGGCTCCCCCATCGGCAAAGAAAACTGTTGGGGAGAAGCATGATGCCGAGGAGGATTGGGCACCCCTCAGCAATCAACAAAAGGGGGACACATTATTCTGACTGGGAGTGGGCTTTACTGCCGCTTAGTTGCCTGCACCACGGGAGGTGTGTAATGGTCATGCTGCATGAGAGCTTCACTCTCATTGCAGCTGACCTTTTTTGTGTTGCGATGGCCATTAGGCATGCATGAGGTCAGTGCCTCCTGTTGCCTGATTGGGAAATGCTGGACGACCTTCTGATGCGTGCCCTGCATTTGCCCAACAGTAACTGCGGATCCAATTCTGCTACTATCGCAATATGTTGACTGCGTAAGCACGAGCCAACATAAAAATATTCATACTTTGGGACAGCTCTTTCAGGAAGGAAAAGTGAAATAATTTTTATAAATGAGGGATCCATTTCAACTTTTAAATCATAATCTCATGAAATGTTTACAGATAAGAAATATGCTACAGTCCCACAAAACTCGTATTTGGTTATGCAGAGGTTGACATCAGCTGGGAACTGTGGCAGCGAAGTAGTCTACAGCTTTATGGCATACTGTATAATGAAAGAGTTCAGAGTCCAAATTGATTCAGCAGACCCGGTCACCAAAGACAAAAAAAAAAAAAAAATGAACTTACGGAACTTTACTTTGAAAATGATCCTTGTGTTTATCAAAGGAGGGGATGATTAGAAGCTTCCTTTAAATTGATTGCTGTAGCTCTTCCTCATCTCCACCTAGCTACTTGCTGATTAATATGTGGGGCCAACTGACGTCAAAGTTCCCTGAGTCCCCACTGATTTTAATTAAAACATTTTATTATAGGCTGGTTTAGTGATACAGAGATCGGATTTGGTGTGCAAGCCCTGAAATGTCACAATGGGACCAGTGAGGAGCTAAGTGCATTTCAAAGGTGAGACGCTCAGCTCCAAGGCAGTCTGGCATTGTGCACCCTGTGCCAGAAAACCGAGATGTGAGATTGACATTGGCTGTGAAAGCAGCCCTTTCCATTCTCATTGCTGAAGGGTGCAGACGTGGCAGTCCTGATCATCATGTGGGGTGAGGTCAGGGAATGACACAAAATGTTCTTATGAAGCAGCTGTCAATGTTGGCAATAGTGCTGCTGCTGTTTTGTTGGACGAATATGCTGTGCAATTGTGAAGAGCCTGATAGTCAGAAAATGAGTGTATATGCAATGCAAATATTTGTGCTGCACTGGTGCTAGCACGTGATGGCTGCTGCTGTATCCAGTCAGATAGTGGGCGGTGCTATCTGATTGAAATATAGACCATTTCTGTACAGTGCTAAGTGAAACTACGCTGTCCCAACATGGACCTGGGCTGTATATAATCCACAGCAAACAGCACTGCCTGAATTTGACAGGGCCAAGACCCTGTGGGTTATATTCAGCCACAACATGCAAAGGTGCCCATTAGTACTGACTCTATGGGGCCATTTGTATGCTCATTATGGGCTCATTTGCATGGTGCAGCAGCCCATTAGCACCCTCCTGCAATGTGTTCCACGAATTCCCTGATGCCTAATGGCACCCCACTCCCAATCATCCATTTCCTATTTACTTCAAGCTGTCCCTGGTGTCTAGTGGAACCCCAACCCCCAATCTCTAGTTTCTTATTTCTTTGAAGCTATCCCTGGTGTCTAGTGGTACCCACACTCCCCAATCACCCGTTTCTTATTTCCTTGAACTATCCTTGATGTCTAGTGGCATCCCCACCCTCCAATTTCCTATTATGATTTAATAGAGCTATCCTGGTGTCTAGTGGCACCCACCACCCTGATCACCCGATTCATGAATAGAAAATATTCCTGGCGCCTGGCAGTACCAGCTCCCAGCACGCGATCTATGTATATAAAGCTGTTCCTGGTGTTCCGTGGTTCTCCCCACCCCAATTGCTTGTTTACAAAGTAAAAGGAATCAGTGGTGGTCCAGTGTCTACCTGCCCCACCCACTCACATACCACCACCTTGCACCCCTTACCCGGGTGTCCGTCAATCAGGAAGCCTGGTATGGCGACCAGCACAGCCTTCCACTCGCCTACTCAGCCAGCTGCCATATGTGCTGTCAGAAAGCATGCACACAGTATTTATACACGCCTCACTGACAGCTCATATGGTGGTCAGCCAAGGAGGTAAGAAGAGGGCTATGCTGGTTGCTGTAGCAGGGTTCCCTGATCGATGGATACCCAGTTAAGAGGGAGGTGTGGGGTGGTGGTGGTATGTGAGCACACGGAATGGGTGGGGGGTCACTGAACCACCAATGATTTCTTTAATTTTGTAAATGGGTGATTGGGGGGAACCACTGGCCACCAAGGATGGTTTTCATGCATACATCGGGATGGGCGCTCATGGGGGAAGGGTACTGCTAAACTTCAGGGACATCATTCCATTCATGGATTGGGTGATCGGCTGGAGGTACCACTAGACACCAAGGATAGCTCTATTTAATCATAATGTGATTGGTAGGTGGGGGTGCCAGTGCCACTAGACACCAGGGATAACTCATTTTCTATGTTTCTATCTGTTACTACACAAAATGCTGACATTCCTTTTACGTCAGGTTGGTGGGGTTACCTGTATGATGCAGCAACACCCACCACGCACCTTCCCTTAGCAGTGTAATAAGAATGTTAACTTAAATTAGATAATTAAAGTAACAGGGTGACTTCCTACACAGTATGGACATTTGAGCTGGGAAAAAAATTCACTACAACACTGGGAGTCTGGGAGGGATAAAACACAATATTAAAAATAGTAGCTTAGTGGTATGAAGATCAGGTCAAGTCAGACGATAGAAACTGATTCCCTCCCAAGTTTAGTCTGTCTGTGCATGATGCACCAGTGCTGCCTGATCCTGATCATGTACTTTTAGTTTAAGTTCTTTAAATTTCATACAACATACCTCGGCTCCAGCAGCCTCCTCATCCTCCTCTGTCTGAGACTGAGAAGGTTGACCGTCGGATCTGTCATCGCCTTGTCAAACTCGACCTGCCCCGCCTGCCTGAGTTGTCTGTCTCACTCATCGGTCCCCACCTGCAAGGCCGTAGCAAAGAAAAAGCATGTCACGGTCATGTAGTTACTCTCTCTCTCTCTCTGACTGACTGGATTGGTCGAGAGATGGAGTGGGACCACAAACAACATCACGGTCACATGGAGGACTGCCCAACCACTGCACCTCCACTGACGACGAGTGACTGACTCTTCACTCTGAGTCTCTGCTTACTGTTCCCATCAATGACGATCGGTCTGGTCCGTCCGATCCCTGACCTGGTGGCTGATCTCCTCGTCATCGAGTCTGTTGAAAGAGACGACTTCTTGGCTTACGGCTCACTGCATGGACGGCCATGACCCTGACCCTGAGACTCAACAACGGTTATGCATGCTCTGCCAGTCTGCCCCACAATTCCCACTCCTCAGTAGCCACACTTCCGAGGACCTAGTCACACACACATTCTGATTGGTGTATGGTCCATGCAGAGGAAGAGACGGAGCCAGAGGCTCGTTTGCTGGGTTGGGGAGGGAAGAGGTGGAGTCCAGACTGTCTATAGGGTGGCAGGTAATGGTTGCTGCTTCAGGGAAGAAGAAAGTAGAAAATAAAATAGTACAAAACTTACAGTACATGTCGGGCACATGGCGGGGGCCTCCTGAACCATGGGGCCCTACACCATGGTGTCATTTATGTACATGTTAATCCAGACCTGTATAAAGTGTAATTTATGCATGTCCCTGTCATATTAAATCTATCCAACTACAATATGGCAGACTTTAGCTTCTGCTCCACGACAAATACCTCAAGGTCCCGTGGTGCCATGTTACTAAACTTACTTGCAGCATACCAGTAGGTACACTAAGTCCAATAACTGGTCCCTACACTACTGAGTACTTTGGAGTGTTTCCACCAAGAAAAAAAAAAAAAAAGCAAGAGGGCCCTCTTCAAATGTCACAGGCTCAACAAGCGCTGTCACTGGTTTATTCTAAAACTAGTATGTCCATTTAAAACCAAAGAAATTTGGCTGCAATCAAAAGCCAAACTTTCCAAACAGGTATAGGCCAAAATGTATTTACTCCAGTGTTACATGGTGTAAATGGCGTACAAGCCATAAGTTAAAGGTTCAAAGTGCATATACTAGGTATAATATTGCACTTTCATTTCATAAGGCAAGGCTAAACTAGCCAAACAGCAACACATAGACAGGGAAACAGTTTTAAGTACTGTCACAACCTCTTCTAAGATCTAAAATCAGGTGTATTTACAGATGACCAAATGGTATTACCCTCATTATTAAACCTCGCCCGCACCTCCAAGTGCATGGCTGATGACATCACTTTTCTATGTCACATCACACCATAATCAAAGACATTGCTGATAACCTTCTCATTTTTCCATTCAAAATAAATGTGTGTTTCATAAACTGTGTTTCTAACAAAGTTTTACAAATTTACAGGTTTTGACAAAATGGCACGTGTAAGATCTTCAAGCAACACATCAGCTTTTCTTCTGCTGGTGTTTTCCAAACCTGGCTGGCACCTCATACAGACTAATTGTTCTATTATGAACTGTCAATACTTACTAATAATAGCATTTATTTAAGTGCAATATCAAATGTCAAACGCTGTACGATCTGCAAACTCTAACAAAAAATAAGCACAGAATAAATAAAACAATGACACTATTAAATATTAAATATCAGTACTAAAAATCAAGGAATACTAAAATTAGGAAAACACATGCAAATAGATATGTTTTTAAAGCAATTTTAAAGCTCTCCACTGTCTGGCATTCTCTCACCCAATGAGGTAGAGAATTCCACAGTGGAGCAGCAAAAGCAAAAGTCCCGAGCTTCAGAAGACTTCAGATGTACCCTGAGAATCTCCAGCAATCCTCATCAGTTGAGCAGAGTGGCCTGAGGTGCGGTAGGGACTCAAGCTCTTGTAGGTAACTCGGACCCAAGCCATGGAGGGCTCTAAAAGTCATCAAGCCAACTTTAAAGGTGATCCGCCACTGAACAGGCAACCAGTGGAAGCGTGCACCACAGGTGAAATATGACTGGATCTAGTAGACCCAGACAACAACCTGGCTGCAGCATTCTGCACTAGCTGTAGGTAGCGGATATCAACCCCAGGAAGCCCTAGGTATAGGGAGTTACAGTAGTTAAGATGTGAGGTCACGAATGCGTGGACCAAAGTTGGAAGGTCACCAGACAGAACAAGGTGCTTAATCTGGGTGCTGTTCCTCAGATGGTAAAAGAGGACTTGACTACAGCTGACACCTCTAGGTTCCGCTCCAGTTCAGAGGTCAGAGCTGAGAGCTCCGAGCCAAAGCCGGAGGGCTATCCAGCAACCGACCCCTCAACCCGCGACCGGTTCCATGACCAACACCTCTGCCTTGTCAGGGTTCAATCTAAGCCAACTGGAATTCATCCAGTCTTGGATTTTGTGAGACAGTTGGAAAAGACAGAGAACGCACTATCCTGGTTGGGCACAAAATACAGGTACAGCTGAGTATCATCTGCATAACAGTGAAAACTCAGCCCGTACCATCTTACAATGTCTCTTAATGGGAGCATATACACCACGAACAAGATGGGGACAACACTGAACCCTGCAGGACACCATGGCAGGGAGTAGGAGTCAGAGGAAAAAATCCCTGATACTACCTTCTGCGACCTACCAGTGAGGAAAGAGTGAAACCATCTGAGTATTGTACCAGACAGACCACAGATGAAATGGAGCGATCAAGAAGTACCCATGGACCACGGTGTCAAAAGCTGAAGAGAGAGATCCACAAGGACCAAGATGGGCGGCACTTCTGGTCTCTAGCCATCAGGAGATCATTGAGTACCCAAACCAGAGTGGTCTCAGTACTATGTCGCTTGTGGAAACCAGACTGAGAGTATCATAGATAGCATGGATGGTAAGATGGTTCTTCAACTGTTGTGCAATAACTTGCTCAATAACCTTCCCTACAAAGGGAAGGTTAGAGTTCGACCTGTAGTTTGCAGGAGAATCTGGGTCAAGAGATGACTTCTTGAGAAGGGGTAACCACAGCATGCTTCAGGAGCTGGGGAACTCCCCTGACTCCAGTGAACACCAGATTAATTCCACTAGAACCGGGCCAACCACATCTGCACACCCATTAAAGGCAGAGTAAGACCCAGGTCTAAACTACAATAAGTTGAATACTCCCGGAGCCGTATAATATTGATTGCCAGACGGTCAAAATCAGCCCAACAAAATGAGGGTGTCGCGACCTTGCTCCATCCACCAGTAACCCCTATACAGGGTGATTGGTTAATCTCTGACCTGGGGTCGGCAACCTTATCAGCAAAGAAGCGAGCAAACCCATCGCACTCTACTTGCGACAAGGCCTTCGGACTCATAGACAGGCTGGATTGCACAGTCTGTCTACCGTTCAGAACAGCTGAGCTGGTCGGTTCTGTGCAGCAGCAATCTTCCTGGACAGGAATTCTGCCTTCTACTGGGAGATTGCTGACTTGTAGAGCCTATAATGCTCCACCAGTCTAAGTCTGTCAGCATCTAAGCTGGTTCTATGCCAAGCACGCTCTAGCCTTTGCCCTACCTGCTTCATCCCCTCAAGGTCCCATCAAACCATGGGGACCGAGGGTGGAGAAGTAAGTGGTAGAACACTGAAAGGAGCAAGGGTATCCAGCTTCCTCCACTCCTCGATTAAAAGCCTGGAGAAGATTCTCTGGGCTCTCGCTTGTCTCTGGAATTCCAGATAGGTCCAACAGGCCAAAAGGCCATCAGGGGTCAAACCCGTAATGGGCGGTATCGGACCATCTCCACAGGGGCAGGCCTGCAAGGGAGCCAAGAAATTGAACCTGATGGTGTGGTGGTGGGACCATCTGACTGGTTCCACCACCAAGTCAGAGGCCTCCAACCCCAGGAGAAAGACCAGGTCCAATGAGTGACCATAATTATGAGTTGCAGAGAAAACTACCTGTGTGAAGCCCAAAGAACTCATAAGGCGGAGGAAGTCTTGTCCAAATTGTGAGAGTTCATCATCAGCAGGCACTGAAATCCCCAGTACCATCAACCTGGGGAGTCCAATACCAGATCAATGACAAAGTCCGCGACCTGCTGCAAAACTGACACTTGCCACCTGGTGGGCAATAGACGAGAGCAATTTTGCACCCACCTGTGACTATGGTACACTCAAAGGACCTGTTGTCCTCAACTGGCACATCCACAAGGCCCAATTCTGATTTAAAATACATTTATTTATTTAGTTTTTGTTGACTGGGTAAGTGCACTAGACAAATCCTGCCTATTTTCAGGCACGATCCGGGAGGGGATACAGATGAATGCCAACTGACCTTGAATCAGATTAAGCTGTTGCTGGTATTTTTAGTGAATGAGGGAAATGTGGCCAGGACATCGGGAAATTCCCTACTCTTTTGATAAGTGCCATGGATCTTTAACATCCACCTGAACTACCACCAATCCAGGCAGATGGGACCTCGGTTTAACATCTCATCCAAAGACGGCACCTCAGAGTGCAGCACCCTCTCATGCTGCACTACAGTGTCAGTACTAGGATATTAACCCAAGTGCCAGATGTGGGAACTGAACCCACAGCCCTCTGATCTCGACCTCAGAAGCAAGTGTGCTACCTACTGAGCCACTGACACAGATTGCTACACCCCACCCCTATGACCCAATCTCGTAAGGGTGTAATCATGTCAAAAAAAAAAACACGCTGTGTGTATGGCTATTCCATTAAAAACTTAATGAAGAGTCTAATGCACCTCCTGCCAAGGCCTCAGAAAATCCAGCCATCCAGCAGCCAGCAACTTAAACGTTAACTTGCCTACTGTGTTGGTGTTTCATCTTCAACTAAATGTCTGCATAGCCCCATATGCCATGTGTGAGTTACAACCTTTCTGCAAATGACAGTTTACGTGTAACTTCTAATGATTTTGGTTACTCACGTAAACTTTATGGACTCGTTATATATTATCTAAAGACATTGTCAACACATTCTTCAATCAACAAAACATACACTGCCATCACCTGCCTTATCAAATCTCAAAATTGACTCTTTATTACCGATGAACAATATTGTTTCATTATTTTATGCTGTACAATGCATTCAATACCGTTTTTACAATGTTGTGTGGTTACAAACATCAATAACCTTTCTTATACACATATCAATTGTGGTGTTGACATACCTAGTTTCTGCTTTGTGCTTTACCAACAAACCAAGGAAAATTCTTTCTTCATGTAAGAAAATTCCTTCCAATATCCTGAGATGCAAGAAAAATTGTGTGGGGGGTTACTGTACTACAGTATTAGTTTTACATCCTGATGTGGAGCTAGAACTACAACCTTCTGGCTCTAGAAGCAGATGTGTAAGCTACTGAGCCACTGACACCATGCTATTTAAATGTTGTGCAAAAAGTATGTAAACAGATATGCAAACAATAATCTTGATAAATTCCTACAGATTTCTTGTATTTTTAAAAGTAAATGACTTCTGAGTTTATGAGACTCATGAGTGGAGAAGCAGGAGAAGTACCTGCATCTTGGAGCTCCTGCTGTGCTTTTCTTTGTCCTTTTTGTAATTACTTTTTGTAATTTTCTTAGGTAGTCTCAGAGGTCAGAGCATGCGACCGGAGCTTTGGGCGGGAAGGCAGGACACGGATTCTGAGCCACCAGTCAGGGCTTAGCAGGAAGCCCGGCTGAGGTAATTCACAATGGGACTCTGGACTCCACAGGCAGCAAAGAAGAGAGGTAGTGCCTCCATCAGGGAGGCTGTTGCTGTGCCTTTTTTTATTATTACTTTTGGACTTTTCTTGGGCAGTGTCGGAGGTCAGAACACTGACCGGAGCTTTCTGTGGGAAGGCGGGACCTGGATGCTGAGCCACCAATCAGGGCTTGGCAGGAAGCCAGCTGAAGTAGACACAGAGGGACTCGGACCTCCACAGGGAGTGAAGAAGCAGGGGTGGCGCCTGCATCAGGAGGCTCTAGCTGTGCTTTTTTGTTGGTTTTTTATTATTACTTTTGCACTTTCTTGTGCCATCTTGGAAGTTGGAACATTGACCAGAGCTTTTGGTGTGTAATTAGGGCAATAAATCTTACCCTATAGCAGGTTCTTGTTGGAATTGCCAGAGTAGAGAAACAACAAGCACGTGGTTGCCAGAGTCTGATAATGATTTATTTCTGGTATATAAAACAGGCTTATAACCAAATCAATGATAAAATACCACTGAGGAGAATATCAGATCTTCCTAAAGCTTACCTAGGTAGCATCAGCTTCTTCTCAAAGAGTTCTGAGCAGAACAGTCATTCTTATACCTCCGATTATTGCTATAGAAACTAGTAAAAGATATAATAAACTTGTATAATTGGCTAATAGCAAATGGTGTGATTTGTACTAGCCTGGGAACATGCATCAAGTAGCAAAAACAGAGATAAGAAACAGTTTTTGTATAGCAAGGTCATCTTACAGTATCTCACATAATTGCTCAGTAATAGCTATTTTGCACTAACCTAAAGATGCCAGCATTGCACAACTAATTGTAATTATTCAATTACCCAAATAGTGGTATCTCCTCAGTGCATTGGTAATAAAGCAAATAACATAATGATTCTTAGTAAAACACAATAATTGTAGAAATATTAGTAATACAAGCATAGTAATTATATATGAGGCATTGTAATACATATATATATATATATATATATATATATATATATATAAAATATTGTGATTATATAGCAAAAAAGCAATAAGCATTGTAATTTTAGCAGCAATGCTAATAGAACAGTAGAACCCAGATCCTGACACTCATGCTTATATGATAAGTGCCTATGCCCTATATATTACTGTCTGCGAGATGGAGGTCCAATCAGGGTGATAGTCCATGGATAACAAGTGGGAAGGCAGTACCTGGACACTAAGCCACCAATTAGGGCTTGGAAGGAAGCCTGACTCTCCCTAGTTTGGCCTTTAGTGCCAATCAGCCCTCATTCTAAGGATCCACACAAGGGCAGTAATGACTGGAGTCTGCCCAGAGTTATCCCAGGAGACAGCCAAAAGTCAGATTCCTATCCATTGGAGCACAGGTACAGCTGTATTAATTCTCGGATATATTGACTGTGCTGGGGTTACTGTATAGTGGATGTAGGGGCTTGCTGATACTGTTCTGTGGTAACTGTGTTGTGGTGTGGAAAAATTGCTGATATTGTTCCGGGTAATTGTGTTGTGGGAGTGGTGCTTGCTAGAAACCGCTCTGGGGTAACTGCTGTGGGTGTGGGGCCTTGCTGATACTGTTCTGAGGTAATTGTGTTGTAGGTGTGGGGGCTTGCTGATACTGTTCTGAGGAAACAGTGTGGGAGCTTTCTGATAACTGTTCAAACATCAGGAAATCTTACTGTATTCTGACAAATGCAGTATGGTCTCACCATCGGACTGCCCTGGAGCCAAAATGGTTAATAGAACCTATGCTAATAGTGGAATGTTAGGCTCAAGCTCTGTTTTCAGGTCATTGTCCCTGGTTGCACTTCCTGCAACCATCGGATTCTTCTCGCTTACGTAAGACATCTCCAGAAAGCTCTCCTTCACTCTAACTGAAGAGATTATTTTCTCAGTTTATTTTAAAGTCCGTTTACTTTATTTCGATTTTGAAGGACTGTCCTTGGTTTACAGGTAGAATTAGTTAGATTAGTGTAGTTTTGGTAAGTCTTTTCGGTTCCTTCTCGGGTCTTACAACTGGGAAGGAACCAATATTATTTTGTGTCTTTATTTAAATTAAATTTACTAGTTACCGTCGTAGAGAGTGTTTTTCATACTTTAAATTTACTGGGGTAATTCTTTGTCTAGTTCAGTTTTTTACAATCGATTAATGTCACAGACCAAGAAACAGTGTTAGGTAAGTTACTTTTTCTATTCAAACAACATGAAGTCTTGCTGTATTCTGACTATATGCCGTTAGCCCCAGCACTTGAACTGCTCCGGAGAGTAATGGGTTAGCTCTATGCAAAGGCATAGAACGTTGAGCTCAAGCTCGGTTTCAAACCTCTGTCTGTGGTACTCTGAAGTGTAGCCATCAGATTCTTTACTCTGCCTAACTGTGAAGTCGCTCCGGAGATCCTCTGGCGCTTTGGTTCAGTTACAGTCACGACTAGTCGTTTTTTCAAGCATTTCTTCAAGAAATGAGGTTTTCTTTCCTCTGTCTCGGTACCAGTAAGTGGCAATTGTAGGTAGTGGTGTTTTTCACAAGAAATTGTTTTAATTTCGGTTTCTTACCGGTCGGTCTGGTGTGGAGCCGAAGCCTATTCTATTTTGTATTACTTGTTAATTGTGTGGTTCTTTCGGTACTTATCGGTTCCTAAAATAATCTGACTTTAGGATTTTTTAACTGACCCGTGACACAGTTGGAACCGATAAGTTTTAGTCGCCTGGATTAACCGCTGTTTTAGGTGACTTTCAGTTGAAAGCATGTCTAAAACCAAAAAGAAAACGGACCCACTGAGTTTCAGCAATGTACCGAGTGTGAGGCCTTTGCCAAGGCCAACTCTCACCTCATATGTGTGTCCTGTCTGGGGTTTGACCACCTCAAAGAAGACTGCTAAATATGCAAAAACTTTCCCAAAGCAACTCTGGAAAAGCGTTTGAGTAAGGCTAAGGGAGGAGGGAGGCCGAGGAATTCCAGCTGACCCATTTGGCCAGCCGGTTTGGTTACGGCCAAGCCTGAGGAGAGTACCCACTGACCTGGGCGATACTTCTTGAATAGCGGAGAGCCGATTCTGTGGAATCAGTTCCGAGTAAACAAAAAGAAAATTAGCCGGTTTGGATCCGACTCCCATGGTCCAACAGCTGAGGAGATAGCGAGCGATTTCCATAGTTCAGTCGCTTTGCCGGTTCGACCAGACGGTCTTGGTTCAAAAGCAGACCAGTTCGGTCAGAAATGTCTCTTCAGACATAGATCCTGAAGCTTACTATGAGGGTGATTGGGAGGAGGAGGAGGAAGATTATGAGGGAGAAGATGAGGGCCTAGATGGGCGGTAGATCCTGACCTCTCCCCAGACAGGCTTTCTCAGGTTTCTCCTCCCAGGCTTTCTGAGTCCCTTCCCATTTCTTGTTTTACAAGAAAGTGGCTGAGATTCTTCAACTTCCTCTAGAAGAGGCTGAACAGGATCAGGAAGAACCTGACTATTTAGAAATGTTGGATGTCCCAGAGTTAAAGGGGCGTCCATCCCTTACACAAATCTTGGGGAAGCAGACACAAAATTTTACAATTTCCTACATCCATAACTTCTGTGGAAAGAGAATGGACAGGAGGTATACCTTGTCAGGTCCTGGGATGGAATTCCTTAACAATCATAGCAGCCATGTTGGGGTAGTACAAGCTGCAGCCTTTGACAAGGCTAATATTCCCCAGGCATATCAGCTCTCAGACAAGGATTCCAGGAAAGTGGATGCCATGGCAAAAATCAGTACTTGGCATCCTCTTTGGGACTCAGACACTCTAATTACATGGCATATACAGCTAGGTACCAGAAATCTATGTGGGATATGGTTCTGGAACTAGCTAAGAATGCTTTCCCCAGCTAGCCAAGGAGCTGGAGCAGGTGGCTGCAAATGGTATAGAGGCATCTAAAGTGCAGTTCCATGCTGCTGTTGACTCTAATGATGTCCATTCCAGGGTCATGGCTGTCACAAACTCACTCAGCGGTCAGCCCTCTACTCCCAGTGTACCAGCCTCTGAGCATATGATTTGTGGACGGTGAACAGAACAAGGTAACCCTCTTGTCTGTTTTGTGAGGTTCAAGTCACCTTAGTCTCAAGTTCTGGAGGGATTCAAACTGATAACCTCTTGTTAGCGTACCCAATTATCAGGCTCAGATAATTCTGTCTTCAGAGGCCAGATATCTTTGCGGGCACCAACCAGGTCTTTCAAATGAATCCTTAGAACTCTATGCAAGACTTTAGAGAACTCTATCCATTTTCCAGTTTGGTATATCAGTAGCCCATACACAGTGTTACCTGTAACCTTTAAAAGCTCCACTTAAATAAAAAGAAATGTCAAGGCACTCCAGGCAGTTCCGCTTGTAAAATATATCTTTACTTTAAAATATCAAACAGAACAATAAATACAGAACAAATATCCCAAACACATACAATCTTAAAAACAAAACAGGTTTCTAAAGTACAAACTAAGCTCTCTTATCCACATAATACTTATCTCCTACAGTGCTGATGTTGTCCTTCTTCTCTCAGTCAGAAATACATTAAAATGTGTCTCTCTAAGGCTTGCTCAGTTGGATAAAAGCAATCCTGAGCTGGCCTCCTCTCTGAGGTCATTAAACTCTGCCTTGGAGTATTAAAGTTATATTTTACAGCACAGGAAGTCCCAACAAGATTTAAAAATGATAAGTGACATACTCAATTTCCTCTCCTCAGGTTAACTGGCCAGAACTGGTTTTTGTTCTGCCACACACATAAACAGTTTCTGTGATGTCCTTCCAAAGCATCCTGGAACTGTGTATTGGACCTTCAAATTCGTCTGGATCCATGTTATCTACACATCAAAGGTCTTTCTTGTGTAATTCAAGGGCTCCTGCAACACCCCTCCCAACACAGGTTCTTCCTGGCAACTGTTGCAAGTCAAAGGATCTCCCTGAGGGCATTATAAAGTGGATACTTTGGTTCCTGCCTTCAAAGAAAATTTAACAAAGAAATTGCATTTTAAATAGCTGCAAATTTAGCTATGTCCTTTTCTTTGAACTTATCCTTGGGGTTTTTGGATGTGTCAGCTCAGCAAGACTGTGGGTCTTCTGACTGCCCTTCCTTACATAAATTATATGTAATACAAAAAGTTTGATACATGGATCAGAATCAGTGGTCCAAGTGTGACAATGGCTACATCTATCTCCATGAGGAGATTTGCAGCTAAGGTGTACCAATCTCACAGTATACCCAGGCTAAGGCCATGGATTTTCCTGTAAATGGGAATTCTCTTTGGGGATCAAACAGAGAATTATATGAAAAATATGCGAATACAGGACCACCTATAGGAGTGCTGCTGCCAAAGAAAAGCAGACTACTCCTCAGAGGCAGCAGTTTAAGGGTAGGGGCAGGCCTTTTCACTTGCCTTTTGCAAGCTCAGACCTCCTCCTCTTCTTTCCAGCAGGCGGTTCTTTAGGGAAGAGAGGTAGGCGTGGGGTGACTAGGACCCCATCAGCTACTCAGTCTAAGCCCCTGCCAAGCAGACACCCTGAGGTGTCAGTCAGGGTCTCCTCCCCAATCCCAGTGCAGGGCAGACTGGCTCACTACTCCTGGCCTGAGAGGTCTATTACTTCAGGCAAATGGATCCTGGAAGTAGTGAGCCAGGGACTTGCTCTCAGTTTCAAAAGGTTCGAAGAATGAGAGCAAGGTCCTTCAGTCCTCCCTCTCCCTTGGAGACAAAGGCCTTAGAGGCAGAAGTCTCCTCTCCTCTCTTCTGCTTTTGCAAGCAGTAGAGAAGGTACCTCTTTGTCACAGGAGAAAATGACTGTATTCTAGATACTTCCTAACCCCAAAAAGACAGGGAGTGGCGACCTATCTTAGATTTAAGGTACCTGAACAAACATTTGATAAAACCAAAGTTCAAAATGGTGACTCTGGGAGTAATTCTTTCCTCTCTGAGACCAGGAGAATGGCTAGCCTCCCTGGATCTCAAGGATGCCTACTTCCACATACCTATCAGACATTCCCACAGAAAGTACCTCAGGTTCAGTTGCCTCAGGCCATTATCAATTCAGGGCCATGCCCTTCGGCCTATTATCTGCTCCAAGGGTATTCACCAAGTGTCTTGCAGTAGTAGTGGTATTCCTCAGGAGGCAGGGCATCCTTCTGTTCCCATACCTGGACGACTGGCTCTTAGTGGGTCAGTCCAGACCAAGTCAAGTCAGCCTTAGAGGTCACCCAAAACTTCTAGAATCCTTGGGTTTCATTCTAAATCTAGAAGACTGTTCTGGAGCCAGCCCAACTTCTCACCTTCATAGGGCTGGAAATAGGGTTCAGTCATTGGTCACTCTGGCCTCCTCTTTTCGTCCTCTAGTGTCTCATCCAGCCAGACACTTTCTACAACTGCTGGGCCACATGGCAGATTCCACAGCAGTAGTTCAGAGAGCAAGATTTCAGATGAGAGATATTCAGTTTCATCTCAGATCTTACTGGTCTCAGAAAAGGACCCTCTCTCCAAACTGGTTCCAGTCTTTCAAACCTTAGTCCAGGCCCTCCAGTGGTGGCTGGAGGAAGACAATCTTTGACAAGGGGTTCCCTTTATCAGTCAGGTCCTTTCTGTGACTCTCACCACAGATGCTTCCCTGCAGGGCTGGGGAGCCCACCTAGATCATCTTACAGCTCAGCGAACCTGGTTTCACCAGGAGTCTCTTCTACATAAATCTTCTCAAACTGAGAGCTGTCTTTCTAGCACTTCAGACATTATCAGCTGTGGTTCAAGGGAAAGTGGTGCAGATCAGGATAGACAATACCACAACCATGTGGTACATCAACAAGCAGGGAGGCACTCGGTCCTCGGCCTTGTGGACAGAGGCCATGAAAGTATGGTCTCTAGCTTATTCCGTCAGGCTTCCTGATGGCTGTGTATCTCCAGGGGAGGACAATATTCTTGCAGATGCTCTCAGCAGAATTTCTCAGGGTCATCACGAATGGACCCTGAACCCTCTAGTTCTTCAAGTCATTTTCAAGAGATGGAGCACCCCAGAGATAGAGCTCTTTGTAGGCCACAATCATCAACTTCCTCTTTATTGTTGCAGACCACCCTTCTAGGTTCTGTCCCTCAGGTTGCTCTTCTTCTACTGAATTAGACTAGCAGGTTTCTGTATGCATTTCCTCCTTTTCCTCTGATATTCAGGGTCCTGATAAAATCAGGTCTCAGCCTTGAAGGTGATCCTGGTGGCTCCAGATTGGGCCAGACAGCCTTGGTATCCTCTACTGTTGTCACTGTCAGTAACACTGCCCTTGTGTGTCCTCCCAGACAACACAATCTTTTCACCTCCTCCTCAGGGAGGATTCTGTATCCCAACCTTCAGACTCTCAGGTTCAAGGCCTGGCTCTTGAAGAGCTAGAATATGCAAGTTTGCATCTCCCAATCAGTCCTGGATATTTTAAAAGGCAGCAGGAAGCCTGCTACTAGGAAGACTTACAACTCCAAATGGAAAAGGTTTGGGTTTTGGTGTTCTAGGAGGCATAGTAAGCCAGAACTGGTTGATATTGCTACTGGACTGTGACTATTTAGTGCATCTTAACAGTTTAGGCCTCTGGCCTACTACTCTCAAGGTACATTTGGCAGTTGTGTCTGCCTTCCTTTTGCTAGTAAAGGCTCCTCTAGCTTCCCATCCAGTTTTCAAGAAATTCTTCAAAGGTTTGGTTCTATGTCACTCTTCCATTTAGGGAGCCTACCCTTCTTGGGATCTGAACATCTCTATTGCTCAGCTTATGCAGCCCCATTTTGAACTTTTATCTTCAGCTGAGCTGAAATGCTTGATTTGGAAAACTGTGTTCCTGGTGGCCATTACCTCTGCCAGGAAAATCAGTGAACTACAGGCCTTATCAGTGTAACCTAATTTAATTTCCTTTTATAGGGATAAGGTGGTCCTCTGCACCAATAGAAAGTTTCTTCCCAAGGTAATGTCAGACTTTCATCTAGAACAGTCTATGTCATTGCCTGTGTTTTTCACTGATCATTCCTCTTCTGGGGAGAGGCAGTTACACAGTCTTGATGTAAAAAGGGCTCTTAGTTACTAAATTGAGCATACTAAGACCCATAGGAAGGACTGCTCAGTTGTTTCTCACTTATGGTGAAGTGGGACAGGGCAAACCTGCTACCAAGAGGTCTATTGCCAGGTGGATTGTCTCTTGTATTCAATTCTGCTATTCTAAACTTGGGAAGGAACCTCCCTCAGGCCTGAGGGCTCATTCTACCAGAGGTACAGCTGCTTTTTGCAGCTAGAGATATACCTTTAGTGGACATATGCAAAGCAGCTACCTGGAAATCTGTTCACACTTTTACCAAGCATTACTCTTTGGACATCCAGTCACGAAGTGATGCTAGGTTTGGCACAGCTGTGATGCAGAGCTTGTTCCCAAAATAGGTTCTGTAACTCCTCCTCCAGGGGTACTGCTTGGTAGTCTGCATATAGTCAGAATACAAGACTTCATGTTGTTTGAAGAAAAAATTACTCACCATAGTAATGTTGTTTCTTCTAATGGAGTCTTGCTGTATTCTGACATCCTCCTCCCTGCCTCCCTCCTGGAACCAAGTAGTTTTGGGATGTGGTGGGGCAGACACAGTGCTACACCCCAGAGGTGTACTGGATATGCCTCCACCTCTTAGGGGTTTCTTTTAGTTGTTTATTAAGCATTTTTGGTAAATCACTACCTGTTGGATTCTTTTTGGGTTTCTCGACTTGAGTCTTTTGACCTAAAACCTGTGTTGCCTTTGGCACAAAACATTTTGAAACAATTTCTTCTTTGAGTTATTTAGTTTAGTGCTTGTAAGAATCTGACGGTTACACTTCAGAGTACCACAGACAGAGGTTTGAAAACCGAGCTTGAGCTCAACATTTTATGCCTTTGCATAGAGTTAACCTTTACTCTCTGGAGCAGTTCAAGTGCTGGGGCTAACTGCATATAGTCAGAATACAGCAATACTCCATTAGAAGAAACAACATTACTATGGTAAGTAATTTTTCTTACTTTCTATTACTTTTGGAAACTTGTTCCAGAAGGCTCTGTGCAGTCACTAGCAAGGATGGAAAAGTACTAGAAGAAGTAATACAACTTACAGTTACAATTACTTATGTGTTTTTATACAAAAGAAATACGTAACTGTAATGGATTACATTTATTTAAAAGTAACTAGTAACTAAACTATTACTTTCAAAAATTTAATCTGTTATAGTTATTTGTTATTTTGTATTGTTTTTGTATAAAAGAAATAAGTAACTATGATTGTAAGGTGTTTACTTTTAGTATTTCTCCATCCTTACTAGTGACTGCTAGAGCTTCCTGAACAAGTTTCCAAACGTAATAGAAAAGTAATAGAAAAAGTAACTTACCCAACACTGCCAAGAAACAAATGGGCCCCACAGGTTTCCAACATTGTACAGAGTTTGGGGAACCATTCGCAAAAGCAGATCCTCATCTTATTTGTGTGTTTTGTTTGGGGTTTGACCACCTCAAAGGGATTGCGATATCTGTAAGAACTTCTCTCAGTCGATGCTTGAGAGGCGCTTAAAATGACTGCAGGAGAAAATGTCTGAGAAGGCTGCTGAACCAGCTTCAGACAAACTGATTTCTGACCAAAAAGAACGAGAATCGACCCTCTGACAAGGGTGATGGTTCTTCGATCCAAAGACCTGTATGGCTGCCGCTAACCTGACAGCCACAGGAAGAAAGAGAAAAGAAAAAACATTCAGCGGTTGAACCGTAACAGAGTACCCTGGTTCCAACCACTGAGGAAATGGCAAATGCTATTAGAATAATTTAGTCACTTCAACGGTAACCCTGGTTCAGGTTCCAAAGCGCCACGTTTGGATGCCTCAAGTTCCCTCCGTTCCCGGTTCCTTGGAACCCGAGTTGGACACTTTTGCTGAGGATTATGATGATGATGCTGATGATGATGAGGACGAGGAGGACTATGGTGAACCCACTGATTCAGATATTTCACCTGATCCTCATTGTCCTGAGTCCCCTGACAAGGGAACCGAGGACTTTGCCTCTCATTTTAAATTTGTTAAACAGGTGGTTCACTCCTGGGCCTCCCACACTGGAATCAACTGATGAGGAGGAGGAACAGGGCTATAGAAATATGATGGATGTTCAGGCTCCTAAAAGAGTTTTACTACCCATTCACAAGTCCCTGAAGAAATAGGTTCTGATGATCCTGCATACCCCAACCTCTATTCCACGAGTTGATAGAAAGCTGGATAAGAAATATTGGGTGGCTAAGGGTGGGCTGAGTTCCTGTTTGGTCACCCTAGCCATGAGGGTGTGGTACAGGCAGCAGCATGTGATAAAGCAAGCATTCCTCTAGCATCATACCCTCCTGACAAAGATTCCAGAAAGCTGGATTCTGTTGAAAGAAGCAATATCTGGGTTCCTCCCTGGCAATTGGCAGGCTTCATACATGGCCTATGTTGCCAGGTACCAAAGGACACTCTGGGACACTGCTGGAGATTGCAAAATCTGTCCAGCACCTATGGCAGCAGACCTGGAGGAGGCTGCCAAGAGAGGGCAGAGGCCTTCAAGGTCCAATTCAAGAATGGCAGTGGATAGCAATGACACTGCAGCCAGGCAGATGGCTTCCTCAGTGTCTCTCACGAGATTTGGCAGCTCTGGACTACCAAACTTGCACAAGCTACCCAGTCCAAAGCCATGGACTTCCATATGAGCCTTCATCTCTGCTCAGACAGCAGACTAAGGCTTACATGAGGAAGATGGATGAATACAAAGCAGCATACCAAAGTGCTACTGCTAAGGATAAGACTCCTACCCCCAAAAGCAGCATGCCAGGGGTCATAGGGGCAGACCTTACAGGCCATTCTTCCAGCCTCAAGCCTATCCACAATATCAGCAGCAGAGAGGCTATTTCAGAGGCAGGGCAGGAGAGGCACCAACCGCACTAGCCCCAGCACCCAGTCAGCACCTCAAAATAAGCAGACACCCTGAGGAATCTGCTCGGGTCACCTCCCAGGTCCAGTAGGGGCAGGCTGACCCGCAATCTCAAGAATGGCAATCCATTGCCATGGATCAGGAGGTCCTAGAGGTAGTGGGTCAGGGCCTTGCACTCTGTTTCAAACTCAGACCAAGACTGAGGGCAAGAGTTTTCTACCTTCCTCCCTCAGAGACACTCTTACTGGAAAATGAGGTGTTAAACCTGCTTTCATTAGGAGCAGTGGAGCCAGTTCCTCTCTTACAGAAAGGAAAGGGCCTTTACTCAAGATACTTCCTCACAACCAAGAAAACTGGAGTGGCGACCATATTGGATCTCAGACACCTGAACAGGCATTTACTGAAACCCAAATTCAAAATGGTCATCTTAAAATGATTATGCCAACTTTAAGGCAAGGAGACTGTCCGCATCTCTAGATTTAAAGATGCCTACTTCCATATCCTAATAAGGCAGTCTCACAGAAAGTTCCTCAGGTTCAGAGTTCCATCAGTCCACTACCAGTTCAGAGCAATGTCTTTCAACCTTTCTTCTGCTCCAAGGGTGTTCACAAAATGCTTGGCTGTGGTTGTGGCACACCTACAAAGGCAGGGATTAGCAGTTTTCTATACCTGGATGACTAGCTCTTAGTGGGGCAGTCTCCTCAGCAGGTCAAGCAGTCTCTGGCCTTAACACAGGAACTGTTACAGTCCCTGGGTTTCTTGATAAACCAGCAGAACTCAGTGTTGCAGCCAGTACAGCTCCTGGAGTTTATAGGAGCAAAATTGGATTCAGTCAGGGAAGGGCCTTTCTTCCTCAGCTGAGGGCAGACACTCTCAGGCAGCTGGTAGGTTCTTTCCAACCTCACAGTCTCAGGCCGGACAGCCATTTTGTCCAGTTGTTGGGCCACATGGCAGCCTCAACTGCCACAGTGTCAGGAGCAAGATTTCAGATGAGGGATATTCAATATCACCTCATGCATTAGAAAAGAGACAGGTTATCAAAGCTGGTCCCAGTCACTCAAACATTCATGCAGGCACCCCAGTGGTGGCAGGATCTGGAAAACCTCAGACAAGGGTCCCATTCCTCCAAGAGCAACCATCTCTGGTGCTCACTGCAGATGCTTCCCTACTAGGGTGGGGAGCACACCTAAGGAGCATACTGTCCATGGTATCCGGCTCAAACAGGAGTCATTGCTGCACTTCAACCTGTTGGAGTTCAGGGCAGTGTTCCTAGCACTTCAGGGATTGCCAGCTTGCTGCAAGAAAAGGTGGTCCAGGTCAGGACAGACAACATGACTACTATGTATTACATCAACAAACAGGGAGGCACAAGGTCCACACCCATGTGCACAGAAGCTATGAAAATATGGACCTGACCTATTCCTGAACATTTTGCTGTCAGCAATCCATCTTCCAGGGAAGGACACTGTGCTGGCAGATGCACTGAGCGGAATAAATCAGAACCATCATGAATGGCCCTTAAACAAGCAAGTACCGCAGTTGGTGTTCAGAAGGTGGGGACTCAGAGGTAGACCTCTTTGCTTCCCAGACAACTACCAGCTCCTCTGTACTGATGCAGAGACCCAATGAATGGCACAGTACCACTGGATGCATTGATCCTGGATTGGATAGGGAAGTTCCTGTATGCCTTCCTTCCTTCCCATCATTGCTGAGAGTCCTGAATAAGCTCAGGTCCCAGCCAGCCACAATGATCCTCATTGCCCAGATTGGGTCAGACAGCCATGGTATTCAGAGTTCTGTCCCTCTCGGTAGCCAAGCCAATCAGCCTACCCAGGAGGCACAATTTGCTGACCTCCACCCAGGGCAGGATCCCCACCCCAGCCTTCAATCTCTCAAACTCAAAGCTTGATCCTTGAGGACCTAGAGTATACAAATTTGAATCTCTCAGAAGGGGTAATGGAGGTCCTTAGGGTATCAGAAAACCTGCTACCAGAAAAATCTATACTTCTATGTGGAAAAGATTTTCTTTCTGGTGCAGGACAAAGCTAGACCATACCCAAGCTGGCTTATCAGTAGTTCTGACTGTCTCACATCTTCGTCCCTAGGTCTCAGGACCTCTACTTTGAAGGTACATTTGGTTGTAGTGTCTGCTTACCTGTCAGCAGGTAAGCCATCTTCTTGGCCTCTAATGCAGTGTTCTGAAAGTTTTTAAGGGCTGCTGCATTTGAACCTCCTCATAGAGTCCCTACCTCTGTGTGGGACTTAAACATTTGTATAGCACAGCTTATGCAGTCCTCATTTCATGCCCATGTCATCAGCTGACCTTAAGTATGTGACTTGGAAGGCTGTGTTTTTAGTGGCCATTACTTCTGCCAGAAAGATTAGTGAGATTCAGGCTTTGTCCATGGAGCCCAATTATGTGGTCTTCCATAGGGATAAGGTGGTACTCAGGGCAAATAATAAATTTCTGCCTAAGGTGGTATCTGACTTTCACATTAATCAGTCCATCACCCTGCCAGTCTTTTATACTGATTATTCCTCCTCAGGTGAGTGTAGTCTACATAGCTTGGATGTCAAGAGGGCTGTAGTTACTACCTAGAGCACAAAAAGGTCACAGAGGATAGAACCCAGTTCTTTCTGACCTATGGAGAGGTTGGCAAGGTAAACCTGCCACAAAGAGATTCATAGCGAGATGGACTGTCTCATGTATCCAATTCTGTTATGACAAAGTGGGTAAGCAGCCCCACAAGGGCTTAGGGCCATTCTACTAGAGGACTACTGCATCTATAGCAGCTTCCAGAGACATTCCTCTTTGGAAATCTGTAAGGCAGCTACCTGGAAAACAATTCATACATTTACAAGCACTACTGCCTGGACATCCAGGCCAGGAGTGATGCCAGGTTTGGCACAGTAGTTCTGCAGAGCCTGTTTTCTAAAAGATGGTGAGGTGGCCATCGAAGGATTCCAAGCATTTCAACTTGATAGAATAGGCAGGAATGGTGGCAGCTGCCTCCTATATGCCAGAAACTCACTGAGTTGCTCTGTCTTCCCATCTCCAAAGTTGTGGAGGATTATGAGCTACTAGTGGTAAAAATACAAAGTCTAAAGGCAAGACCTTACCATTGCCACCTTACCTGCCCCCAAGAAAGCCAAGGAAGGCCTTCCTCTTGTTATGGAAGAAATTAGCGCACTCAGAAAGGGCTCAGAACTCATCTTGACCGGTGACTTTAATATTAACTGGTTATGTAAGGAGGCAACACCCTCCAGAGACCTAATCACCTCCCACAATCTCACGCAACTCATAACTCACCCCACCAGGCAGAACTACAAGGCTGGTACCAGCACCTCATTGACTGCATCTTAGCTAGCTCACCGACTCGATTCTCCAAACTCAGGGTTCTCCTGGACGTGCTAAGTGACCACTCCCAAATCTCCTTTATATGGACAACTAAATTTGCCAAAAGCCCACCCCACCTCATCAAGAGCAGGATTCTGTGGAAAGGCAAACTGGATCCCTCAAATTGGCCCTGTCTGCCTACAACTGGTCCCCATCAACAAGGCATCTATGCTGGACCAGGCCCTTAGTTTTTCACTGAGGCTTCAATTCCATCTGTGATATCTATGCACCATGCACAAAATGGAAAATTCGGGGAGGTTAATGGCTGGATTGATGGCAAGCTCCTCTCCCTCCTAAAGGAGAGGACTGCCTCTGGTAAAAGCCTTAAACTCAGGCAGCAAGCATGACCTACAGTGCCACAAATGGCTAGAAATTGGTGCACCAAACTTATCAGGCTGAAAAGCCAATTTCCATAAGACCCAGCTTAACAATGCATGGGGAGATGGAAAGAGGTTTTGGGACAACATCAAGAACATCCTTGGTAAAGATCAAAAGCAGCACCCTAAGATGCTCAACATTAATAACTCATCCTTCTCAGATCTGCTAGCCATTGCTGATGCCTTTAACCAGGTCTTTACAGACCTGTCCTCAGTGCTGCCTCCAGATTACCTTCTGCCTGTCGAGGACCAAGGTTGTGCCAACCTGCTCATAACTAACCACCCAGCCTTCTACTTTAAGAAGGTGATGGTGAAGGAGGCTCCAACGATGGTCAGGAAAGTCCTAGGCAAAACCAGATTGGGGAGTGACGGGTTAGACATGAACTTACTATCTCTCACCCTTGATATTCTTATTATGCCCATAACAATGCTATTTAATAAATCCTTGGCCTAGCTCAATTTCCAGAGGTATGGAAGGAAGCCCTGGTAACTCCAGTGCATAAGAATGGTGACAAGGCGCTGGTGTCAAACTACAGGCCAATATCTATCCTTTCCCACCTATCAAAGCTTTGGAAAAATTGCGGCAAGTCAACTTACAGAATACCTCAATAAGTACAATCTGCTCTGCCCAAACCAACATGGCTTCAGGCAAAACACAGTACCACCTCAGCACTGCTGGAATACACTGACTATGCGCACAAGGCACTGGATGAAGGCAAATTGGTGGGGTCCATCTTCATTGACCTCACCAAAGCCTTCACACTGTCAACCACTCTCTACTAGTACTCCAGCTCCAAAGATTGAGTGTGGCACCAAACATCGTGAATTGGTTCAATGACTACCTAACACACAGGAGCCAGCGAGTCAAAATTGGGCAGGCGTTATCCAGCTCCAGAGATATGCTCCTAGGAGTCCCTCAAGGATCAATTCTGGGGCCCCTGCTTTTCGGCCTCTTTGTAAATGACCTACCCACAGTCTGTGACACCAAACCTATTCTGTATGTGGACAATGACGTGCTGCTGACAGCAGCATCTCTCAGGTTGCCCTACAAACAGAACTACAGAACTCTTTCAATAAACTCGAGGACTGGTTCCAGTAGGCAAAAGCTGCTACTAAATTACAAGAAAACCAAGGCCATGCTACAATCCAGCCTTACAACAAACACAAGCATGTTCCTCTCGTAATCACCAACAAGGCTGGTGAGCAGATTGAGCAGGTGCACTTGTTCAAGTACCTTGGAGTCACCATTGATGACTCTCTCCTCTCACGCACGTAGACTACCTTGTCAAAGTGGTAAACACAAAGATCGGGGTCCTCTATAGGCATAAGAAATCCCTCACCCCAGAAGCACTCTGAATCTCAGTCTCCAGCTCCATGCTCTCCACGATAGACTACAGGCTGGTGGTCTGTGGGCTGCTACTGATACAGTGCTGAAATGGGTCCAAATTGCACTCAATAAGGCATCCGCCTCACCCTGTGTGCAGATCACTACACTCATACTTGCACCCTGTATGAGCGTACAAACTGGCTTAACCTAGAAGACAGAATCAAATACCAGACTTGCCTCCTGGGAAAGAAGGCACTCCTCGGAAAAACCCCACCCTGTATAGGAAACCTGCTCGAGGCTTCTCTCTCAACACACATCACCAGACGGAGGAAGAATGGAGCACTGTCCATACCATTACGCCAACCTCACTAGGGCAGCGTGCTTTCTCCTATCGGGCCCCCTCTGGATAAATGAACTCCAGATGAAATTACAAAGAAACAACAGCCTGTCTCAATTCAAAGTAGGCCTCAAACAGCACCTAATGTCTAACTCAAAACACCTGCTTCTCAGGCCACACTTGATGACAGGCCTACCCCAAGGTAACACCCAGGCTACCTAGAGAACCCTGCCTCCATTCCAGCCTAGCCAAGGGCTTAAGTAAGCTATCAGTCCTCTTTAAACGCACTTGGTACTGCCCTCCCAACCCCCCACACACACCATATTTGACAAAGCCCTCTGGAGCTGCTCCCCATCACAGCCCCCGTTTCACTATCCCCCACCTCTCGCTCTCTGTGGTTGATTTCAAACCCAATCCCCTTGTTTCACTGTCACCCAGCCTCTCGCCATCTGGGATAGCGTTAAACCCTATGCAGTTACTCTGCCATAGTCTACCAATGGATTTGGAGGTTTCCAGGGGTGTGCTACCTAGGGCAACCGATTAGAAATAGCTTAGTATTCAATTACAACTACTCAGTTTTTTTCTCCTGTTTGTCTAATTGTCATGTAATCACTCTTTAATGCCTAATGATCAGGCCTCTGTAACCACTGAATATGTGTATTGTCTTATTGTCTACCCTGACATGGAACCTTTGTAAAGAACTCACGCTCAGAGGTCTTTCCAAAATACTAATTAAACAATTAAACGTTATCTCTACCTGCCTCCAAAGGCACTGCTTGAGTAGTCTGCATTTGTCAGAAAACAGTAAGATTTCCCTGGGTTTGAAAGACATTACTTACCATAGTAATCTTGTTTCTTCTAAGGAATCTTACTGTATTCTGAACTCCACCTTCCTCCTGCTAGGACCTACAGGGCTCTGTTCACTCCTGTATCACTGATGTTGGAAACCTGTGGGTACCTATTAGTTTTTGGGCATCTGTTGACTTGAGTCTTAGAGATGCCTCCAGTTGTTGGAGTTTATGTTCCCCTAATAGGGTATTTAGGGGTAGTAAACTTAATTTGGATAGTTAGTTTTTAGCTTCTGCATGCTTCGTAAGAATATGACGGTTGCAGGAAGTGCAACCAGGGACAGTGATTTGAAAACTGAGCTCGAGCCTAACATCCCACTATTAGTATAAGTTCTATTAACCATTTCGGCTCTGGGGTAGTCCTATGGTGGGACCATACTGCTTTTGTCAGAATACAGTAAGATTCCTTAGAAGAAACAAGATTACTATGGTAAGTAATGTTTTCTTCTCGGGTAGTGTGTTGGGTGTGACGATGTTCTGAAAAATTGTTCTGGGAAATTATGTTGTGGGGTGGAGGCTTGCTGATAACCGTTCTTGGGTAATTGTGTTGTAGGTATGGGGACTTCCTGAAAACCATTCTTAGGTAACTGTGTTGTGGTGTGGGGGCTTGCTGATAGCTGTTCTGGGGTAATTATGTTGTGAGTGCGGGGTTTGCTGATAGAAAAGGTTGTAAATGTACTGTGTATAACATACCTGTCTTCATGGCGTAGTTAGTTAAAGAAAATTAAGGGCTGTGTTGTATTATTTTGTACTATATGCTCTTTAAATATATAAGCGAGAAGAGGAAGACCAAAGGGAATTGTAAGGATTTATTTATTTATTTAAAGGTTTCCCCAGGAAAGGCATAATAAGCTTTCAGCTAGTTTCCAGATCGTCCTGGGGAAAGGGGGAATGGTATAAGCGAGGCATGAAAGCCAGTGAGCACAAGTACAGTTACAGTTGGCAATCCATTTACAGAGCAGAAATAGCGCACAAGTGCAATTTACGTTGAGATTAGGTACAGTTGTAAGTTCGCAATCCATGTACAGATCAGAAATAGTTACATGCGCAAATACGTTGAGGATAGTAACAGCAGCAAGTCATGAATATCTGGATTACAGTTACATGTAGCCATTATAAATGTAGAGTAGTCAGAGTTTAAGTGCCTATAAGCGGTGTATACCAGTTGGATAATGAGATGTGGGTAGTGGGGGAGGGGAGGGAAGGGAGTTTAGGAGCATTCAGAGGAGGGGAGATAGGGGTGGGGTGAAGAATTTAGAAGCAGTTGCAGGAGGGAGGTAAGGCCTCTGAGGTGGTTTGAGAGGACCCAAGGGAAGGGAAGATGGATGGCAAGAGGGAGGGAGCTCTAGATTTTTGGGAAATGCTAGCTGAAAGCAGCTTGGCCAGTGGTCATAGAGACCAGAGGGACTACAGGGTATGAACATTGGAGCTTATGAGGGTATGGGGTGTGTGTGTGGGGGAGAGAGATAGTGAGATAGGGAGGGAGAGATCCAGACCAGAATTTACTTACAAAGTTGGCACAGTGGGCTCAGTGCCTGTCCTCCAGGGAAGGAAAGGAGAGATACTGATGCACTGAGCAGTGATGAGTATGAGAGAGACAGTCAAGAGAGTAGCGGCAAAAGAGTGAGACAGTGTCTAGTCTGGCAAGAGCAGTAACTGGGGCAGCATTGTAAACTATGTTGCCATAGTCAAAGATTGGAAAGATCATTCTCTGGATGATAGTGCAGTGGGCGATAATGGGATGCAGTCACGGTTTCTGTGCAGGGCACCAAACTTGGGGTGCAGTTTTTTGACAATAGCATCCACATGGCCAGAGAAGTTTAGGTGTTGGTCAAGCCAGATACCTAAATACTTAAAGGTGGTAACATCCTCAGAGGAAGCTGTCCAAGAGTGCGGATGGTGGGAAAAGAGGGTGCCTAGAGTCTCTGCCTTGTGCCAAATGACATCTGAACATTAACTGCCAGCAGAAACAGGCCACATGGTCTATCAAGTCTGCTCTATTGCAGCTAGCCCTCAGCATGCAGCTGCCCCACCCTTCCTCCCCTCTTCATCGACCTTCCCCTCGCTCTGTCCCATCCCCTCTTGAAGCAGCCCACCGTCCTACAGGAAACCACCTCTCGGGTAGAGTGTTCCACTTGCCTACTAACCTCTCCGTGAAATAATGTCTCCAGATTTCCCTCCTGATTTACACCCTCCAACCTCAATTGATGCCCTCTAGTATCCCTCCCTCTTCTGATCCAGAATATCTCACTTGTATTAGCCTTGTTTATCCTTTCAGGTACTTACAGGTCTCGATTATATCCCCGTCCGCCTCTCCTCCACTGAATACATATTAAGCATGTTCAACCTTTCTTCATATGAATTCCCTCAAGCCCTGGATCATCTTTGTCGCTCTGTGCTGCACCCCTCCAACAGTCTGATGTCCCTCTTCAGAAATGGGTGCCAGTACCGTAGACAGTATTCCAGGTGTGGTCTAACCAGTGACCTGTATAAGGGAAGGATCACCTCACTACATCTAGGAGATCCCCTCACTATACAGCCAGCATCTTGTTGGCTTTCGCTGCCTTCCTGCACTGAGAGAGTTGTTCATATTCCCTGTTATAATCACCTCCAGGTCCTTTTCCTCCTCTGTGCTCCCCAACAGTACTCCTCCCAGCTGATAGCTCCTCCTCTGTTTCTTAGCCTCGAAGTGTATTACCTTGCACTTCTTAGCATTGAACTCCAACTGCCATGTTTCTGACCACTCCTGTAGTTTGATCAGGTCCCCTGCAGTGCTCTCTGCCCTGCGATGACATCCACAACAGCTCCCATCTTGGTATTGTCTGCGAACAGACTGATCTTACACTGGGTCCCATGTGAGATATCTGCTATGAATATCCCAAACAACAGTGGCCCCATTACTGATCCCTGTGGCACCCACTTGTTGCCACTTTTGGCGATGAGAGTTTCCTCCACCACCATCATTTGCTGCCTGTCCTTCAGCCAGTTCATGATCCATATGACCATCTTAGTACTCACCCTGCATCTTCCAACTTCTCTCCTAGCCTCTGATGTGGCACGAATTGAAGGCCTTGCTGAAGTCAAGTATAGGACATCCACTGCATGGCCCTTGTCCAGCTGCCTGGTCATCCAATCATAGTACTCAATCAGGTTTGTCTGGCAGGACCTGCCTGAGGCAAACCCATGTTGATACCTGTTCTGGAGCCCATTGTCCTCCAAAAAGTCAGCAGTCTCTCCTTAAGGATTGTCTCCATGAGCTTACCCATAATTGACTTGAGGCTCACCGGTCTGTAGTTGCCTGGATCATCCCTTGGGCCACCTTTGTGAATGGGTACCACATGGGCTAACCTCCAGTCCTGTGGAATGCATCCTGTGTGCAGAGAGATATTAAACAGGTCAGCCAGTGGTCCTGCCAGACTCCTGACAGTTTGAGTACCCTAGGGTGAATGCTGTCAAGTCCCAGTGCCTTATCACACGCAGTGCCCTCAGCCCTTCCAGTACCCTGCCCTCCATAATTTCTCCATCTGTCACCCCTCCCTACCCCTCCACCACCCCATGAGGTATCTGTCCTCCCTCTACCATGAATACAAAGCAGAAGTACTCATTCAGTGCCTTTACCTGCTCCTCCCCTTCTCTACCACTCCCCATTCTTCTTAATTCTCACTATGTGGTCCCTGTTCTTCCTTCTTTCACCAAGGTATCTGAAGAAGTCCTTCTCTCGGACATGGAGCGGTCTTCTTGGCTTTGAAAAAGTTGGTTAGTGCATAGCCAGAGCTGAACTTGTCTGAAGTTGATCTGGAGTTGTTGCATCACATCATTGGTGGAGAGACCTGAGGTGAAGAGAACCATGTCATCAACATACATGTGGATGGATGCAGATGAGCAGGCAGAGGGGAGGTCATTGAGGAAGATGGAAAAAGTATAAGGCCTAGCACAGAACCTTGAAGGGACCTCAGTGGTTATAGGTAGAGAGGGGAGGGTGTCTCTAATTTTGACCAATTGGGACCTGCCCATGAGGTAGTAGTGGAACCAGCTGATAGCCCGTATCAAGAAGGCCGGCAATCTCAAGTTTAGGTAATAATAGGGGAGTGAGAGACAGTGCTGAATGCCTTGGCTAGATCAACAGAAATGGCAGAGGTGAGGAGGCCACTGTCCATTCCATTGTGAATGGAGTCAGTGAAGTGGAGGAGGAAGTTGTTGTGGAATGATTCTTCTGGAAGCCAGACTGGTGGGAATGAAGAAGGAAGAGGAGTCTGAGTTGGGAAACAGCTGGGATAAGACATTACGTTCCTGTATTTTGAACAAGATAGGGAGGAGGAGATCGGGTGGTAGTTGCTAGCATTAGATGGGTCACCGCCTTTTAGTAGAGGAATGACATTGGCGGTCTTCCATTCAGCAAGGACAGAGGAGCAGGAGAAGGAAGGTTAAGGAGGTCAGCCAAAGGGAGGAGATTGCAGGGGCAGAAAAATAGAGGAGTTTGCTATCCAGGCCATCTGGGCTTTCACCTTTGGATGAGTTGAGGAAGGAGGGTGTCGAGAATGGGGGAATAAATAAGGAACAATAAGGATAAAAGGGGAAGAAGGGGTTTGCAAGGAGGAGGACCAAAAGGCAGACTTATTGAACAAATACTTTGTTCAGTATTTACAGAAGAAGGGGTAGGTGACTGGCCAAGGGACAAGGGCATAATTGGCAGGAGGTGGGCACCAGTTCTTTACAGAGCAGAAAGTACTCAAGGTACTAGCGCAATTAAAAGTAGACAAGGCAGTGGGACCTGATAGGGTGCACCCCAGGATACTGAGGGAGCTCAAAGAGGTGCTGGCTGCACCTCTGACAACTCTGTTCAACTTATCATTAAAAACAGGGGAGGTTCTGAGGGACTGGAGGAGGGCAGATGTGGTCCCACTTCACAAAAGTGGGAACAGGGAGGTGGCAGGAAATTACAGACCTGTCAGTCTGACTTTGTTAGTGGGCAAAGTAATGGAACAACTACTGAAGGAAAGGACAGTGGAATACCTTGTAACTAGTGGATTACAGGATTCAAGGCAACATGGTTTCACAGGGAGGTCTTTCCAAACAAACCTGATTGAGTTTTTGACTGGGTGACCAGGATAGTGGATCAGGGAGGTGGTAGATATGGCCTACCTGGATTTCAGTAAGGCCTTCGACACAGTTCCACATAGAAGACTGGTGAACAAGCTGGCCTGTCTGGGAGTGGGTCAGAAAGTTGTAAACTGGGTAAGAAGTTGGTTAAGCTACAGGAGTCAGAGGTGGTGGTAAATGGTGTCCACTGTGGAGAGGCAAGGTGACCAGCGGGTGCCTCAGTCAGGCTCAGTACCAGGTCATGGTCCTCTTCATTGTCTTTATTAGCAACATTGTGGAAGGCCTAGAAGGAAAGTATGCCTGTCCATGGATGACACAAAATCTGCAACAGAAGACACACACGGGGGTGATTTAGGGATGATTTGAAAAGTTAGAAGAATGGTCAAGGGTTTGGCAGCTGGGTTTCAATACAGAGTACAAAATCATGTACTTAGGGCACAGAAACCTGGGGGCTGTGTACCAACTGGGAGGAAGTACTGGAACAACCAAACAGGAAAGGTACTTGGGGTTAGTCATTTCCAAGCAGTGTGATAAAACAGTGGGGAAGGCTAGCGGGATGCTTGGGTGCATAGGGAGGGTATCACTATTAGGAAGAATGAGGTACTATTATCCCTGTACAGATCACTGTTAAGACCCCACTCTACGTACTGTGTCCAGTTTTGGAGGCCCACCTCTGGAAAGACATTGATAAAGTGGAGGTGGTACAAAAGAGGACAACCAAAGTGGTGCAAGACCTGCATCAAAAACCCTACAAGGAGGGCCACAAGAAACTGAATATGTACTCTCTGGAGGAGATGAGGAAAGGAGATATGATAGAAACATTTAAATACCTAACAGGTATTAATAAGGTACAGGAAGGTGGCATTTTCCATAGAAAAAGAAACTCAGTTACAAGGGGTCACACTATGAAGCTGGAGGAGGCTCTTAGGAAATGTGAGGAAATACTTCTTCATGGGAAGGGTGATGGGCTGTACATAGCCTTCCAGTAGAAATGGTGGGTGCCAAAATGGTGATGGGATTTAAACATGCATGGGACAGATACAAGAGGACCTTGATTGTAAGGTGAGGAGACAACCAGAGAGTGAGTAAGGTTTGTGGTGGCATAGTAGACAGGGAAAACTGGGCAGACTAAGTGGGCCAAGAGGTCCTATCTACCAACAACTTCTCTGTTTCTATATTGTACTCTGGTGACTGGTATTGTGTTATTCTACTTTGATAGAGTACTGTGTTCATCTTAGCCTTATTGAGTTCTAGGACAGGAGGACAAGCAGCACATGGATGCAGAATGTGGGGAGTGGTGCAGTGGTTTGGGGCAGCAGTCTTCAGGGAGACCTTCTGGAACTGTGTTGCTGCCCATATCGTCATACCTCTCTGGTTTGGAGGAGAGGTCTGTAGGCAGGCTGCAGTGATTGCAAGTCAGGAGGAGGTCACTCTGCATTAGCTGGAAGTAGGGTGGCCTCCTCCACCCATGGACCACCAAGTCCATCACCATTATCTCCAAGGATACCAGATTGAAGGAGTGAATGGATTACAGTGGACTCAAGGGAGTGGGATCCAGAAGGTTTGGGGGATCATTGGCACATACCTCAACCACAACCAATACCACTACAAAACTCCTACAGTACTTTGGCAGAGCAGCACTGCCAAGGGCACCTGTGGTAGTGGCCAGGGAGGATGTGAGGGTGGGTGGAAGAGGACCCAACAGAAGAGGAAGCAACTTCTGATAAGAGACTTAATTGTCAGGGAATAGATTTGGGAGTAGAACAGGGAGAAGAGAGGCAGTCAGGTGCCTACCTGGTACCACGGCATGGTGGGATGGGAAGTGTATCCTAAAGATCACTAGGGCAGTGGGAAGGAGGGAGGAGTTGAATGTCATTGTCCACCTGGGGACAAATGACTTGGCCAGTGATGGGACAGAAAGAGTGCGGGGAGATTAGGGAGCTGGGAAGAAGTCTGAGACAGGTAGTACACTCTGTAGCTTTTGCAGAAGTGCTGCCTGTCTCGGCAGGAGAAAGCAAGGAACTCCACCAATGCCTTCAACTGGAGGTTGAAGGAATGGTGTATGGCTAAGTGGGAACTAGGAGCCCACCTGGGAGGATAAGAGCCTATACAGCGGTGACAGTTTTCATCCATCTGGTGGGAACTGCAATTCTTAGTGGATGATTTAAACATTACTTTAATGAATGTTTAAACTGGCTGAGGAGGAGGTGATGGAAGAAATAAGGAGGCAGAGACTGCCCCCAGGCTGATATAGTGTGTGGAGGAGAGATCCCAAGGGTGAGAGTCCCACTACGGAGAATATATATCAAGGAAGTAAGAGGTTAACAAAAGTGGGAGGGGAATCAAGCAGTCAGAAAAAGGAGGAGGGCACAAAGGGGCAATGAGGGAGGCAACAAACAGAGAACTAACAAAGTTTGGGAGGCCATGTGTGGAAATGTGAGAAGTGTGGGAAATATGATCCCAGACCTAGAGGCCATCATGGCAGAAGCCAACCTGGATATTGTGGTCATTACTGGTGATGGTGCACAGACAACCATGACTGGGACATGGCCATACCAGGCTACACAACACGATGTTCAGGAGGGACAGGGTAGGACAGAAGGGAGGAGTGGTGCATTATGTGAAGGAAAGGATAAAAGTAACAGAAATATGGGAATTCAAGGAGGGTGGAGGTGCTGTGGGTTACCCTCTGGTGGGAAACAGGGACACTGTTGGGACAGAAGTGATCTACAGGCCTCCAGCTCAGGGAGGGACTTAGATAAGGAAATGCTGAGAAGCAACTGGCAAGCTCGCTGAAAAGGGAGAGGTGTTGCTGGTGGGGACTTCAGTCTACTGGATGTAGATTAGAACCTCCTTGTGGTAGCTTCAGTTAGAAGCCGACATCCTGGACTCCCTGCTGGGGGCGTTCCTTCAGCAGCTAGTCAGTGAACCCACTTGTGGGGGTGCAATACTGGATCTGGTGCTTACTAACAAGGACAGTATTGTGGACATCAACATGGAAGCTATCTGGGGACCAGTGATCATCGTACAGTGTGGTTCAACATAAGAACAGCTGTAGAAACCAACCACACAAGGTGTGAGTCTGGACTTCAGAAGGGCTGATTTTACTAAGATGGGCAAGTGCCTCAGGAATAACCTGGCAGGGCAAGAGGACCTAGGAGAGGTGGTAGAAAAGTGGCCCAAATTAAAAGAGGGTATAATAAAAGCAGTAAACCTCTGTATCAAGCAGGTAAGCAAGAGTAAAAGAAAGGAGACTTCTATGGTTCTTAAAGGAGGTAGCAGAAATATAAAGTCTGAAAAGGTAAAATTCAGAAAGTATAAGGAGACCCAGGGAGAGGAGGATAGGGAGGGTATCTGAGGAAACAGAGGAGGCAGGCGAAGTAGTAAGGGTGCAAAGACACAAACTGAGGAAAGAGTACCTGAGGAGTTATAAAACATACCAGGTCAATATGTTATGCAGCTCTACAGTGCATAACATGACTGTGAGGGCGGAACAGCGCAACACAGAAGAAGGCGACAGGGTGCAAAACCCTTGAAAGAAGTATGTGGTAGAGCACTCTCACTCTTACCAGTGCAGGATAAGAATCCTGCTGGGACAGGGATCTGCTGAGCAGCTGGTGTGGCTCGACAGGATGAGCCACTGGCAGCATGGAATGCAGGCAATGCATTTGGGGCCGAGTTTCGATTCCTGGTCTCAGATGCATGGAATTTTACTTTTAGTCCTTTGTGCAATTTTACTGATAAGCTCCCCGGAGTTAGATAATTTAGTTGGGGGGTCAGGGTGCACCCCATAACAGGGGGTGTAGGGTGTGGAACCCTCACAAAATCAAGACTTATGCCATTTTCAATATATCGCTGTATTGGCAGCGTGGTATATTGCTGGCTATAATGTCTAATGACATCATGACCCTGTGCCGTTATAAAAGAGGACAAGATATTTTTTAGGTATATTAGCGAGAAAAGGAGATAAAGGGATGCATAGTAGGGTTAAAATGGGAGGGAGTGACTGTACGGTGGGATCAAGAAAAGGTAAGCATCTTAAACAAATACTTCTGCTCAGTATTACATAGAAACATAGAATGTGACGGTAGATGGGGACCTACTGATCCATCTAGCCTGCCCATGTACCTACCCCTCCCTTGTTTTGTTTTTTAGACCGCTTCCCCAGGATGCCTTTGTGTTTATCCCATGCCCTTTTTATTTGCACCAATGACCTGACCCCAACTACCTCCTGCGGCTGGCGCTCCAGGAATCCACCACCCTTTGCGTAAAGAAGAACTTTCTAATGTTGCCCTGAACCTACTCCCTCAGTTTCCAGTTGTGCCCTCTGTTCTAGAGTTCCTACTGAGGAGGAAGAGGTCATTACCCCTCTTGATGTTTATGCCTTTACATACTTGAATGTCTCAATCAGTGGCACCAGGCTGTTTTGGGAGGCTGAAGCCCCCAATGTAAGTTCAAGTCCCCCAGTCATTTTCCCTGAAAAATTTAAAGGCGTACAGCTTCACTGCTTGCTGAGCAAAAAAGCCATGGTTTAGAGTCAGCACTTTATATCTCTACCACATGGAGGCACTTTCCTTTTTCTTTGCTCTGCAGGACCTCGGATCCCACTAGCGATGGTGGTGGTGCTAGTGGGGAGGTCAGGGGCTCTGCTCCCACCAATGCTGGTTGCCCCTGAACAGTAGCAGGGTGGAACTTTAGTGGTCCGGTGCTGGTTTCTGCCAAGACACACTTTGCTGCTGCACCTCATGGTCTGTCTGCCCAAACTTGTCCCCTCTTGGTGAATGCCGTGTGGACGCGATCAGGTGGGCACCCAGGTCTGCAACTGCAGTAGCACTAATTTACTATGGAAGGGGAAGTGGGGAGGGGCTGAGCAGAGGAACTCCACCACCAATGACCACCAAAGCGGAAGCCGTTGCTTCATTCGGAGGTGGGGGGCTACAGGAGTAGGACCACAGTCGTTGGTCATTTCAGGGGACTACAGCAAGAAAGGGGTTTGAAGAGTCCACAAAACAGATAAAAATAAAACAAAAAAAATGGCAAAACTGAAGGCAGAAAATAAAGAGGCCCCCAAAAAAGGCCACCACATCCCACAGCCAGCACAGAAGGCCAGGCAAAGTGATGGGAGGTAACCTGGAGCCTCCACAAAGGGAAGAAAGAAATTTAACAAAATAAAGAGAAAAAAATACCCACTCCAGCAAAGCTGGGCAGGGTAACAACCTGCCGACCAGCATGTGGCACTAGAGGCAGAAAACAAAGGGAAGGACAGGGGACTGCAATGGCAGCCCCATGTGTGGTAACACCCAATGTCAGTGCCAGGAGAAAACAAAAACAGCCAGCATACTGGAGAGGGAGACAGGGGACTGCAATGGCAGCCCCATGTGTGGCAACACCCAATGTCAATGCCAGAAAGAAAACAAAAGCAGCCAGCATACTGGAGGGGAGATAGGGGACTGCAGTGGCAGCCCCATGTGTGGCAACACCCAACATCAATGCCAGAAAGAAAACAAAAACAGCCAGCATACTGGAGAGGGAGACAGGGGACTGCAATGGCAGCCCATGTGGCAACACCCAACGTCAATGCCAGAAAAGAAACAAAAACAGCCAGTATACTGGAGAGGAGACAGAGAACTGCAATGGCAGGCCATGTGTGCAACACCAATGTCAGTGCCAGAAAAATAACAGCCAGAATACTGGAGAGAGAGACAGGGAACTGCAATGGCAGCCCCAAAAATACACAAACCATGCTACACTTATTCTGCAAAATAACAGGAAGCAAACTAACAGACTTGCCAAGCCATATTTTTCTTGAACAAAAGAGAACCTGGGTGAGCTTTAGCCTTGTCACTTTGCATCTGAAATGTGATGCTTGTGCCACATGCATTACTAGGCACTCAGCGTCAGGACACCCCAGGAAACCCCAATACAAAACTGCAAACAAAGGGAGCAAACAACTAAAAGGAGGTCACCCTATGGAACTGGCTGCGCTGGCCATCAGGAGGACTGCTGGTCCTTTCGAGCTAAGGTGTCACTGCTGCTGCTGCTGCTGCTGAACCCCGAGGACTACTGGCTATAGAGGAGCAGCCACCCAGAAGCTATGAACCAGAGCTTCAGGTAAGCCTCCAGGCATCCATACTCCTGTGCTCTCTACTCTATCAGTTACTTAGCCCAGAACTGCCATTGGCTAGCAGGAAGACCCTTTCTAGCCTAGAGGTGGACCTGGCTTTTGGACTGATGATTGGGTATCTGGGGCTAAGATCAGCCCATTTCGCTGATTTATGGCCCTTTAAGCACTAGCCGGAGACCTGGCCTGGCCAAGACAAAGGATCCAGCACCAGACGGCTCCAGGCGGGAGGGAGATAGAGACAAGAAATGGTCAGCCAGCCAGTTTAGTCAATAAGCCAGCTGGCTGTGCATGGGGTGGGTGGGAGTTCATCTTTTCCCTCCATGAGTCCTCTTTGGTCTGCTTGCCTGGCAAACTTTAGGGCATTTCCTTGTCCACTCCACAAGTCTGAAGGAGAAAAGAAAGTAAGTCTCGTGAGCGGACTGAGTGCAGTGGTGGCTGGCTGCTGTGTACTGTGCTGCTAACAAAGAGAACATTGGGACAGGAGTCAGGATGTCAACATTGGAGAGCTTAGAGCTTGGGGCAGGGATTTGTCATCATCATTCCCAGGTTAGTTGGATCCCAATCTGACAGGGAAGCGAGGGGTTACAACAAATGTGCTCTGCTTCTGCTAGTCCCTTGGACTTTGTTCAATGGGTTCAGATGCATGAGTGGTTTGGCATTCCTTGCCTTGTAGGAGGAACACCTGGACAGGACTGGGAGTGACTGACATAAATTGGGATTGGGATTGGGGACCACCTTTTAGAAACTGCCATGCCAACACACTCAGCATTGCTTGCACAGCAGGTATATTTTCAGACAGGCACAGATGTGGTATACGTCTAAAAGGCTGTGCAACATGAGTCTTACACAGTTGTTTGGCAGTTTAGAAGGAAGATCTGTGCCTGTGGCTTGTGTGAAAAAAATTTTGATTTATATAGCACCTTTCATACAGACTGTATTCCTGGTGCTTTACAATCCAAAGAGAGAGGCGAGAATTTTGCTGCCTTTTATATAGCAACCTACATAGACACAATCATAAAGTCATCCTCAAACTCCTTAGAATCCAGGAAGAGGGAGGGAGGATACTTTGCAGCACACAGGAGGAAATGCAAAGACTACAGAAATTGATGAGACCAAGAGAGAAAGAGAGAGAGAGAGATTAAGGGCAGGAATTGTAGTGACTTGCTCAGAATTATGCAGTGTAAGTGGTGGCTGTTTGCTCTGGGGTTCTGTAACCCTTCCCAGCAGATCTGCTGGGATAATAGTGTCTGGCTGGTCTCTTATTTTCCCTGGGGTCCTGTAACCTTCTCAATAGATCTGCTGGGGTAATGGTGTCTGCTGGCTGGTCTCTTACTTGCTCTGGGGTCCAGTAACCTTCCCAGATCTGCTGGGATAATAGTGTCTGAATGGTCTCTTTTTGCTGGGGGTACTATAGCCTTCCCAACAGATCTGCTGGGATAATGGTGTCTCTCTTTCCGTTGTTCTCACTGGTCCAGTAACCAAATTTTTGCACATGTACCATTTAACAGATGTCATGATAACCAGGCTTCTCAAACATATATTTCACCATTAAAATGCAGGAAAAGCCATAATTTAAAGGTAAAAATCTCAAAATTTTCCGGGGGCATGCCTCTGGCCCCGAGCTTTATTAAGATTTTGACTGTGGGGCATTAGCCCCCCATCTTCATACCTCTGGTGGCGCCCTGGTCTCAATCATGTTTCCCCTCTCTCTCTCGCTGCTCTGGAAGTACATGTTGAGTTCTGTCAGCCTCTCTTTGTATGGCTTTTCGTGTAGCCTCTGTATCATCTTGGTTGCCCTTCTCTGTACAGACTCTAACCTGCCAATGTCTCTTCTGAGGTTAGGCCTCCAAAACTGCACACAATACTCAGGCAGGGCCTCACCAACAACCTGTATAGCGGCAGTATGACCTTTCGTTTTCTGCTGTTGATGCCTCTCCCTATGCACCCCAGCATACTGCTAGCCTTCATTACTGCTTTCTCTTTCTCTTTGCCACCTTCAGGTCCTCAGATATCAGAACCCCAGATCCCTTTTCTGTCCTGTGACAACTAGCTTCTCACCTCCCATGCGGTAATCTTCCTCGGTTTGGATCTTCCTAAGTGCATGACTTTGCACTTCTTAGCGTTAATTTCAGCTGCCATGTTTTAGACCACTCCTCCAACTTTTTCAGGTCACCCTTCATCCTGTTTACCCCTCTGCAGAATCCACCTTATTGTATATCTTTGTGTCATCTGCCAAGAGACACACCTTCCCCTCAGGCCCTCCACTATGTCGCTTATGAAGATGTTGAAGAGAATGAGTCCCAAGACTGATCCCTGTGGGACTCTGTTAATTACTTCCTTTCCTCAGATATGCTACCATTTACAGCTACCCCTCTGGGTTCTGCCTGTTAACCATTCCCTAACCCAATTTACGACCTTGCTAACCACCCCATGCTGTCTAACATTTTATTAACCTCCTGTGTGGTACAAGTCGATACCTTGCTGAAATCAAGATAGACTATGTACACCGCCCTCCTGATCCACAGTCTTGGTTATCCAATTGAAGAAGTCGATTAGATTAGTTTGGCAGGATCTCCCAGCAGTGAACCCATGCTGCCTCTTATCCTGTTTTCCACTTGCTACCAAGTATGCTATGATCCTCTTTGAGAAGAGATTCCATCATTTACCCACCACAGAGGTTAGGCTAACTGGGGTAATTCCCTGCTTCTTCTTTACTCCCATTTTGTGTAGGGGACCACGTCGGCTTTTTCCAGTACTCTGGGACCTTCCCTTCTCCTTTGACAAATTGAGTTCCATCAGGGGTTCACAAGCTCTTTCTCAGTTCCTTTAACACCATTGGATGAATGCCGTGGGGCCCATAGTCTTGTCTAGCTTGAGTTTGGTCAAAGCCTTCAGTACCCCATCCATTGTGAATGGACCCGATTCTACCCTTCCTCTGTGTATCCCTTCCTCTTATTCTAGGCCCTTTTCCATCATCTTCCAGGGTGAAGACCGAGCTGAAGTATGCATATAGGACCTCAGCTTTGTCCTTGCCACTTTGACGTGCCATCTTTTCCATTGGCCAGTCTAACAATACGCCTTTTGATTTCCTTCTTTCCTTGATGTATCTGAAAAGGTTTTCTCACCCTCTTTGATTCCCAACGTGATACATACCTCTGTTTGTACCTTAGCAACTCTGACAGCCTTCCTGCCTCCTTCAGTTTCTCTCTGTAGGACTCTAAGTCCTTCTCGCACAATGATTTCTTGTATTTTATAAAGGCCCTTTTCCCTTAATCTTGCTTGAAACCTCATTTGAATACCACAAGGGTTTCATCCTCTTCCTGGTGTTGCTGACACGTTTGATACATTTGTCTGTGACCTTGGGAATAGCGTGCTTTAACTCAGCCAGCGTTCCTCAACCCCTCCCCTTCCTTTGTACCAGTTTATTTTTAGGTCTTCTTGACATTTTGGTGAATTCTGCCCTCCTAAAATCCAGGACCTTTAACCTGGTGTGGCTGATATCCTCCACCATTTGAACCTTAAACCACACCATGCTGTGATCACTGGATCCCAGGTGACTCCCCACCTCGACCCCATTCACCCTGTTGCTGTTGTCAGTAGCAGATTTAGGACAGCATTGCCTCTGGTGGGTTCCGTTGTGAGCTGTTTGAGGCCTGCTGCCCAAAGGTAGCTAAGAAGTCTTGTGCTCTCACTGATGATGCCGTCTAGGAGCTCCAATTTATTTTGGGTAAACTGAAGTCTTCTACCCAGATCACCTTGCCCTTGCTTGCTGCATTGATGATAGATTCCATTAGTACCTTATCATCTTCCTCTCCATGTGTGGGGAGGGCCTGTAGAGCACTCCTACCCTTGTGGCCTTCCTTTAACTGTTTCAAGAGTGACCCACAGTGCCTCCCTTCACTTCCTTCCCTTGTGATTCTGCCACTCTAATGTCATCTTTCACACATAGAGCGACTCTCTCACCTTTATCCCTTGTCTGTCTTTGCAAAAGAGTCTGAAACTTGGTATTGCAGTGTCCCAATCATGGTTACCATTAAACCAGGTCTCAGTTACTGCACCCAATCCAGGTCATTTTCCATTATTGTGGCCACGAGTTTGGGCATTTTATTGCCAGGCTATGTGCATTCTTACATAGCCTTCCTTGTCCTGCTTGATATGATACCCTCTTGAACGCTTTTCATATTGATTTGCTTTTCCGTGTTTTGTCTGTGGAGTTGTTTGTTTGTCCTAACACTGCTGAGGTCGAGACTTTTTTGGGGAGATGTGACTGCACCCCTGGCATTTTTGCCTTGCACCATCTTCATCCCCCCATTTTCTAGTTTAAATGCCCTACCACAACATCATTTTTGTCCAAGGCTCTGGCCCTCCTGTGTCAGATGGAGGCCATCATATCTGAAGTATCCCCAGTCCCAGAAGTTGCTCCAGTCTCTGATGTATATATGGCCTTTGATTTGGCACCAGTCCTGCAGCCAATTGTTGAGATCCTGAATTTGTTCCTTTCTGATCCTGTAATCACTGCCGCCCTATGTCAGACTGGGAGGACTTCAGAAAATGTAAGTTTGATTGAGTTTCTCACCAAAATGTCCCCTGCTGGGACAGGTGCCTTCTCGCCTCCTAGATTGAGCCTTCTCTAGGTCGTTTGTACCTAAGTGAATGATAGCGCCTCGCAGCCTTTTTGTCCTGTAGGATTTTTGATATGTGCACAGTGTCCCTTTTGGCTGAGGCTCCAGGGAAGCAATTAACCTTTACATTGTACCTTAAGTGCCTCTCGACTCCTCCAACCATTGATTCCCCTATCACAAGTAGTTTCCTGGAACCATTTTAGCTTGTGCCTTTCACATGCTCACTCCTGTGTGATGCTTTCCACCTTTCCTACTCCTATTTGTCCTCATGGGGGATCCATATTCTGCTCCACTGCCTTCTCTGAAGATTGAGAGGTGGCACATAGCGGTTTTCAACGGGATACTCACTTCTCTGGCTGGCTTAGGAGAGTGACTGTTACCGGTTTGCCACCATTCCTTCTGGCCACCTGCCACCCCCTGCGCCGGAATCCATTGAGGTATACAGGCCCCTGATGGGGTGGTGGTGGGCGAGTGGTGAGTAGTCACAGGTAGTGAGAGGTGCAACCTTCGCTGCAGTAGATTAATCTGTGTCTATGCATCCCTGAATTGGGCCTTTAGGTTGTTTATAGCCCAGTAAGTTGGACAATGGCCCCATTTTTGGAGCAGCATCATGCTGAATAGCACCCCACAATGATGACAGTTTATGAAATCCATGACTGAAAACATGCCTGGGTCCAAGCTTTCAGTGTGACCTACAGCCCTGGGATTAAATCCTGGATGGATGAAAAATAAAACCTAGGAATAAAACATTTTTCTTTTCTTCCTAATATTGTTTGTTGTTGTCTCCACACTGTGATCTTTAACTTCAATTCAGCCTGCTAGATGACAATCACCCAATCAGGTGGCCAGAGGGGCATGTTGATTCACTAGTGACTCTGCTTTACCTTGAGTCTATATAAGTATAAGTAGCTTACGGTGGTAGGGAAGAGCTGTAAAAGAAACAAATGAAAAGGAAAGAAAGTTGTTAAGTAGTAGTAAAGTAAGAGCTGTGCCCCAAGTCAAAGCTGCAAGAGTGCACTGCCAATCCAGTGTGGAACTGTATATTTCAAACTGCCACTGAAGACAACAAGCCAAAATTTCACCAACCTGCTGCGAAAAGGTGAAGATCCACTGCGCAAGAGAGCAGCTTGTTTAAGTTTGCAACTCTGGAAGGAAAGGTATTACAGTAGAAGGAGAGGAGAGGGACCACAAAAGATACCAGGAGCTTTGAAGGGAAGGAAATGGACATCAGTCCATTTTCTGAGGAGAAAGTCTGGGAAGCACTCGTTAACCTGAAGGTTGACAAAGCTACGGGCCAGACGGGGTATATCCATAGGTGCTGAGGGAGCTTAGGGAGGTACTGGCTGCACCCTGACTGACCTATTTAACAGGTCACTAGAGATTGGCATGGTCCCGGGGTCTGGAGAAGGGGCAGAGGTAGTCCCACTTCACAAAAGTGGTAGCAGGGAAGAGGTGAGCACTTACAGGTCTGTCAGCCTGACACTGGTGATGGGTAAATTAATCAGTACTAAAGGAAAGCATTGTGGATTATCTCCTATCCAACAGATTGCAGAATCCAGGACAGCATGGCTTCCCAGTGGGAGGGCATGTCATACAAATCTGATAAATTTCTTTGACTGGCTGACAAAGGCATTGGAGTGGGAGGAGTGGTGGACATGGCCTACCTGGACTTCAGCAAGGTGTTCAACACCATTCTACACAGGAGACTGGTAAGCAAGTTGGAGAACTTAGGGGTGAGTAGTAAGGTGGTAACCTGGATAAGAAACTTGTTAGCAGATAGGACACAGAGGGCAGTGGTAAATGGAGTTTGCTCAGAGGAGGAAGGTGACCAGCAGGGTACCTCAGGGATAAGTGCTGGGACTGGTCCTCTTCAAAGTGTTTATAAGAGACATAGCAGAGGAACTGAAAGGAAATGTTTGTTTCTTTTGGATGACACCAAGATCTGCAACAGAGTGCACACTCTGGGGAGGTGAAAAGGATGAGCAGGGATTTTTTTTGGGTCTTTGCAAATCAAAGTTTATTATTTTACAAAGAAATAGAACAGAACCATTACTAATAACTTGAACTGGAAATACAACAAGAAATAATGTAACACTGTAAATTGGTACTGTTCTCCCCAAACCGAACCCCCCTAATAAAAACCCTCCCCAATCAGCGCGTTATTCAGTTAACAGTCATGTAATTACAGTTTGAGTTCAGTAACAAAGTGAAATGGTTGAGCTAAGGAGCAACTAAATAGTGAGCAGCGTGTGAAGAGGTTCCCAAATTTTCATATATGTAGTCATGTCGTTATGTAGACTAGCCACCATTCTTTCAATCCCGAGATTGGCCAATAGTTCTTTGAGCCATTCCGTATGTGAGATATCTCCTCATCCTTCCGATGACAGATAATGATCTTCTTTACCGATAGAAATCAATGCCATATAATAACGTCTGGAGATCACTGGAATAAAAGTGTAATCACCTAAAAGGCATACTTCAGGAGTGAAAAACTGGGAAAGCCCAGCAGGATCCAGCCTCTGTTGGATATCCTTCCAGAGGGAGGAAGCCTTAGGACAAGCCCAGAATATGTGGAAAGTGAGCCCTCTGCTTGTTTACAAGCGGGAGCAAGTGGGCGAATCAATAAGCGCCCATACTTGCATAATTTTTTGGGGTATAAAATATATTATATAATATATGAAACTACATAAGCCGCAATCTATCCTCGTGATGTACTTATGACAGTTCATCCACAGTGCCACCCAATCTATCTCCAGCCTAGGAAAACAAGAGGCCCAGTATTTCTCCGTGCAAACACAACCAGGTATTTGTAGTTGTATAGACTTTTATAAATACTAGATACCGAGTGAGATCTACTGATGGTAAGACGAGCTCTTCCAGAAGACTTCTCATGTTTCTTAGGGGGGAGACAGCCCAACGCTTTCACTATTGAGTGTTTTAATTGAAAAACTTTGAAGATACATTTACTGGGAATATTAAACTTATCTAGCATTTCAGTAACTGAAGGCCAGGAGTTATCCTGTGTGATGAGCTGGGATAACTTCACATCTTCTAATTGAGGAAGCCATTTAGGGAAATTAGCTTGTTACCTATTTTTAAGTTTGGATTGCCCCAATAGGTTGAGCTAAATCTTGAGTATTGTTATAATCCATAAATGAGCTTAGCTGACAGTGCACTCTAACCGATATCGCAATGGGTGTTGATTTCAGTAATACCGAAGTGCACCAGGCCTAATATGAAGTAGGATTCAGGCGATAAGCCACTCTGTTTGATTAATGAAAGCTCAATTTTAAGCCAGATAGGTGAAAAACTGTTAGAGTTTGCTTCTCCTATCTGTTCCATCCATCTCATGTATTTTGCCACATGACTCACCCAATGGCAATAAATTAAGTGTGGAAGCGAGACCCCTTTATCTTTGGGAGCCGCCAGTTTATGAAATGCAATCCTAGGTTGTCTATTGGCCCAAATAAATTTTGTTATCAAACCATTAATTTCTGAAACCAGGTAACAGGTATCCAGTTGTTGAGCAAATGTAATTATAAAAATCCTAGGAAATACGTTCATTTTATTAAATTCACTGACCCCAAAGCGAGATCGATAGCTTGGTCCATCTATCTAAATCTGCACTTACAGTATTTACTAAATTATCGAAGTTCAACTTTTGAGTCAAGGCAGGGTTCCTAACCACTTGGATTCCTAAATATTTTAAAGAGTTGGTACCCAAGACATACCTGTCTCAGTAATGCTTGATTTAAGCGTTTTATGATTAGCGGAAAAACAAGAGATTTGTCAATATTTAGTTTATAGTTGGAGAGATTGGCAAATTCTTGTATAATAGATAACATGACTGGTATAGACTTCTCCGGGTGAGATAACTGTAATAATAAGTCATCGGCATAGCCGATACTTTAACTTGAATCCTTGGATAGTAATGCCATGGATCATCGGTGAGGATTTTAGGTGACGGATAAGGGGTTCTAAATATAAATTAAAAAGTAATGGTGAAAGAGGACAGCCCTGTCTAGTTCCTGGATGTAGCATAAACCTTTCTGAAAAACTCCATTGGCCATAACTCGAGCCGAAGGGTATTATATAGAGCTTTACCCAATTTTGAAAGGATTCGGAAATTTATAAGCATTTAGAGCCCTAAATAAAAAGCTCCAACCTACCCTGTCAAACGCCTTTCTCAGCATCCAGCGAGACCAAGGCAGCTGGAAACGGCGCATCCCCAGATGTGGAAAGCGACGCATGGCTAGGGCACGGTGGAGACGGTCGACTGAAGAGCGCTCTTTCATGAATCCCACCTGCTCGGGGCCAATTAAGTCAGGCAAGACTGGGCTATATGATCTGCCAGTATTTTGGCTAATATCTTAATGTCCTGGTTCATCAGGGATATTGGACGATAACTCGTAAGTGATTCTGGATTCTTCCGGGTTTCAATATGAGCACTATTAAGGCTCCCATAAGTAGGATCCACCAGGGTGCCTGATAAAATATACTGAAATAGGGGAGTAGGAAGGCAGTAATTGCCCTTGAAATACCTTATAAAATTAACTGAAAACCATCTGGGCCAGGTGATTTATCTGAAGGTGAGTTTTAATGACTCTGGAAATTTCCTCAGATGTTATAGGAGACACTAACCCTTCCTGTTGAGCACCTGAGTGAGGCTAATCGGAGGCCTTTAAATAGTCATCAAGATAATCTATAGATACTACATTTACTTCAAGGTTATATAAGTTGGTATAATACCTCTGGAACTCAGAACACAATATCTTCCGGGATGTTTTAGATCTCCATTTAACCGGATCGGATTGATGGAATATCTAACCGCTTCCATTTGTTTAATTCGGGCGCTAATAGTCTGCCGCTTTCTCTCCTGGTCTGAATAGTTTGCCTTGGCTTTTAAAATAGCAAATTCAGCTTTATCCTTAAAATTTCCAGGTAATTTTCATTTAATTTAACCAATTCCTGTTGTATTGATTCTGAGAAATTGTGAGATAACAAGGATTCTTTTGAGCGGATCTGGTCAAGAAGAGATATAATTTTTCTGTCTCTTTCTCTTTTCCTATGTGAGGCTATACTTATTAGAACCCCTCTAATGAAGGCTTAAAAGCGCTCCAAATTAAATCTGGTCTGGAGATGAAATGAAGGTTGGTCTGAATGAAGTAATCTATGTGCTTACTGATAGTTTTAACAATATGGGCATCCTTTAACATTTGGTTATTAATCTTCCAATGGGGAGATTTCTTAGGAGAGATTGAAAGTGTAAGACGACATGTTACCAATGCATGGTCAGAGGGTGGGCCTGATTGTATAGTAGCCTCTATGACTCCTGAGAGAAGGGTTTGGGAGAGAAAGATATAATCAATGCGGGTAGCTGTTTTATGTACTGGCGACAGAAAAGTATATTGCCTCTCCCAGGGTGTAGCACTCTCAGACATCACACATAGCATAATGTTCTATAAGTTCTTGGAGGGCTCTTTGAGCCGGGAGCGGATCTTCTCAAAGGAGAAGAGCGATCCATAACAGTGTTTATGTCGCTCCAATAATAATTGGTAAGAAATATAGGGATATAACAGTTCGGCTAGCTGGGTGAAGAAGCCAGGGAATCTGTATTAGGCCCATAAAGAGTTCCCAGAAGAACCTTGGTGGCATATAGAGTACAATGAATAAACAAAAATGACCCATGGGTCCTTAAGCACCTGCTTAGGAACAAAGGAATTTTTCTGTTAATTAAGATCAGTACTCCAGCCCTGTTGGTAGCAACCCCTGCAGAGAATACATAATTAAACTGCTGCTTTCTCATAGAGTTTGCTTCCAAATCCAATAAATGGGATTCTTGTATTAAAGCAATGTCTATAGACAACAAAGCAAGGTGCTAAGGATCTTATATTGCTTCACCGCTGTCTCAGCCCCTTGACATTCCATGTTGCAATTTTTAAAGCATTAGCCATTATTACCAGCTCCTTATTCTAAATATGGCAGTTATGTTGAACTCCCCAGAACTCAAACCAAAGAAACTCACAGAAGCTGTGCTGATTACCAGCCCCCTACCCCTTGCCATCCCTCTCCACAATCAATATGAAAAAACATCCACAGTTTGCCCCGTCCACCCACCATCCTCCGATCTTTCACAGGTTTCGCTCTGCAGCATACTAATACCTTTGCTCCTCTTCCCCAGCCCCCTTAAATTATCATCACTTAGACTACCGAAATAATGGGCTAATCAGACATTCTTTGGACATCATTCAACCAGGTTTTAACAAGTAATACCATCAAATAACGATGTATATAATCTTAATTCAATCCTAGCCCAAATGGGTGCATCTCCTACCTAATTGGGTTTTAATATCTCCTCTTTATACAAGTTGAAAGGTTAAAGGAAAAGCCCATGAAATTAAATTATATAGCAATAGTCTTCCTGAAACCCAGTGAAATTGACTCTCAAGTTAAGACATACAGTGGCGTGAAAAAGTATTTGCCCCTTCCTGATTTTCTCTATTATTGCATATTTGTCACACTGGATGTTTTCAGGTCTCTAGACAAAATATAATATTAGATAAAGGGAACCTGAGTGAACAAATAACACTTTTTTTTTACTTATTTCATTTATTTAATGAAAAAGTTAACCAACACCAACTGGCACTGTGTGAAAAAGTAATTGCCCCTAGTTAAATCAACCCAATTAAAGGGATAATTAGAGTCTGCTGATTGAACACAGCCAGGCTGATTACAGCCAGCCCTGCTCAATATAAACCTCACTTATTTTGGCCCTTACCATCAGAGTCACGTTGCCAGCACAAAGATTCAACAAGCACATTATGCCATGATCAAAGGAAGTTCCTGAAAAGATCAGAAAAAATTTGTTGCCCTCTATCAGTCTGGAAAGGGTTACAAAGATATTTCTAAGGCTCTGGGACTCCATTGAACCACAGTGAGAGCCATAATCTCCAAATGGAGAACACTTGGAACAGTAGTGAACCTTCCAGGAGTGGGCGGCCTGCCAAAATTACTCCAAGGGCACAGTGTAAAATCATCCAAGAAGTCTCAAAGGATCCTAAAACAACATCCAAAGAACTGCAGGCTACTCTTGCCTCAGCTAAGGTCAGTGTTCATGACTCCACAATCAGAAAGAGACTGGGCAAAAATGGGCTTCATGTGAGAGTAGCAAGCGAAACCACTGCTAACCAAGAAGAACATAAATATAGTCTCTCATTTGCCAAAAGCACCTGGATGATCCACAAGCCTTTGGGAAAATGTTCTATGGACAGATGAGTCCAAAGTGGAACTTTTGGACAACATGGATCCCATAATGTCTCGCGTAAAGCAAACACAGCATTCCACAGTAAGAACACCATACCAACAGTCAAACATGGTGGTGGTAGTGTGATGGTATGGGGATGCTTTGCTGCCTAAGGACCTGGATGACTTGCCATAATTAAAGGAACCATGAATTCTGCTCTGTACCAGAAAATTCTTAAGGAGAATGTCCAGTCATCCTTCCGTCAGCTGAAGCTGAAGCGTAGTTGGGTCATGCAGCAAGACAATGATCCAAAACACAAAAGCAAGTCCACATCAGAATGGCTAAAAGAAGTAAAATTAAAGTTTTGGAGTGGTCTAGTCAAAGTCCAGACTGAAACCTAATAGAGATCTGTGGCAGGACCTGAAGCAGGCAGTTCATGCTCGAAAACCTACCAAATGTTACTGAATTAAAGCAGTTCTGCGAGGAAGAGTGGGTTAAAATTCCTCCACAGCGTGTGAAAGACTGATATTGAATTATAGGAAGTGTTTGGTTGCAGTCATTGCAGCTAAATGTGGCATAACCAGTTATTAAGTGTAAGGGGGCAATTACTTTTCACACAGTGCCAGTTGGTGTTGGTTAACTTTTTCATTAAATATGAAATTGAAAAAAACAAGTGTTATTTGTTCACTCAGGTTCCTTTATCTAATATTACATTTTCTAAAGACCTGAAAACATCCAGTGTGACAAATATGCAATAATAGAGAAAAATCAGGAAGAAACCGTCTTTTCACGCGCCACTGTATCGTGACTTATCTACCTAGCGCTAATTTTACCCCTTAATTAGGTAAACTAGCAAAAGAAACCTGTATTGGCCCTGATGGGAAACATCCACAAAGCGGCCTTACTTCAAATATTAACAGGAAATATGATGCACACTATGGCGCATATCTTAAATATCCTTTAAGGTAACCCGTTTAATCTGTATGAACATTAATATTGTCCTACATGCTATGGTAGGTCGCCGGACATAATAAATCCAGTTAGGGGCGCACGGGTTTAACACTACGCATTCATGCCTAGAATAGGATGTGGGATATTCTGAATGTACCTTCCCTAGCAGTGTAGCACTATATTATTCACGAGACCTGGGATAGAAATAAAAATTACCTGCATAGCAAGTTAGGTTACTACTATTAAAGTCCCTAAGAGCTGGAACTTGTGTCTTAATTCAAACAATATAAAATCCCTGAGTAAGACTTCCCGATAAATCCTTTACAGCTAATATACATACTACTGGCTGAGTATGCGAAAATCCTTGACAGACTACTAATGCCTCTAGTGGGCTTTCTGAGCCATAGCAGTCTAGCTCCATCATTGCAAAGTTTTAACTGTGACAAACGCAGTATAACTTTCCCTGAAGACTAAACCATCTGAAAATAGAAAAATACTATCTTTATCTTGCCCATTTTAGCCCTGAATATACACTATTGAGAGAGCTAAATTAGCAACCCCTAATCCTCTTCATCTTGCTGTTATGTGTAAAAAAAAAAAAATGTGCTAAACTTGAGATTGCCCTATACATCAAACCATCGTGGCGACTTCTTAAGCACAAAGGTATTAAAAATTAAAAAACTTAAACTGCAGCCCATCTTGAAAGAAATCAGATCCTTGGCAGTTAACAACCGACAAGAGGTCCATATAGTACTCCATTTAAACCATACTAGTTCAATATGAGAAGTTGTCAGTTAGGCTGGCATTCCCTTCTGAAAATAGTCTGGCCAGACTGGTCAAAGTTTATTTTCTCCCGTTTGACAAAAATAAAACCAGGAATGTGTCTTTGACTGAGAGGGTTTACATTGCTTATACATGGTGATCGGATCCACTTTGCGCCGGAAAAGAAAAAATACTGCGATTCTCCTAACTGCCCTCATATGAAGATACGGGAGACAAGTAGGGCAGGGACTAGGAATGGACAGCTAGCTTTCCTCTTAGCACAGGTTGTCATATGAAACAAACTTGGAATTCACCAACCATAATAAGAAGAATACCATTTAGGTTTAGAAAGAGCTATGGATGAAGTTCAGACTTCCTAAAGAGTTCAGGAGCAGCTCTTTCAATCCAGTGTGAGAGGTTTCTGGCTCGTTAAAGGTATGCCATGTGCCCAAAACCAATACTTTAAACGAGCTGGGTACATCATTTTAAAATGGATACCTGCTGCTATTAGCTTAGCCACATAAAGGTGGAAGGCAGAATGTCGCATCCTGACCGTAGCTGGGAGATCCTGGGCAACTCTCACTTTCTTGCCTTCCCAGATGATGCTTTGTACTTCTCTAGTTTTTTTAAAGTGCTGGCGTCAAGAAAGTTGAGAAATCTGAAAATGAGAGGTCTCAGCGGTGATCCAGATTGGGGTGGTCTAAGGGCCCTGTGTGCCCTTTCTATAGCATATTTAGCCCCATAGGGCGAGGGACCAGCAACCCGCTCCACGAACTTCTGGATGAAAGTGATAACATCTTGTCCCTCTTCGGTTTCAGGCAGACCTATCAAAACTGCATTATTTAGTCTGCTTCGACCCTCAAGGTCTTCCAATTTTCGTCCATCTTGGTGATCTTCTGCTTCGTAGTAACTAATTCCCCTTGATCTTGGCAACTTTTTCCAAGGAGTAGATTTTAACCTGAAGTCGGAGGTTCGCCAAGCTAGATCCTCCAGAGTTGAGGACAAGGCTTTGATTTCTGTTGACAACGATGTAATCTCTTCCTGAAGGGTTTAAATTCGGCTAGGAATCTGGCCAGTTAAGGGTTCTTGATCTGCGGGACTAGGAGTAACCTCACCAGGCTCCATTGTGTTAGCAGGCCTATGCTTTTAGGGCCTTTCTCGGGAGTAGCTGGCGCCGTCCTTTTCGGCAAAGTTTTCATCATCTCGACATCCATTCAAGCTGCTGCATGGTCCAAAAAGTATGGGTAAGCTATTAAGGGTTTTATCTTCCCTTTATCAATAGTTTTTTAAACTTGAGGTGGAAAAGTAGATATAATTAGTAATTGGGTGGCTGGGGAGATCAAGAGAAGCCTGCACTCAGTAGCTACATCAACTGACCTCCCTCGATGAGCAGGGATCTGAAAAGATTGGAAGAGTGGTCAAGGATATGGCAGCTGGGTTTTAATGCAAAAAGTGCAAAATAATATGCTTGGATCATAGAAACCCAGGTACGGTGTATGAAATGGGTGGAGTGATGCTGACAAGGACCAAACAGGAAAGAGACCTGGGAAATCAAACAGGACAACCTAGCAGTGGCCAGGCAGTGTGACAAGGCAGTCAGAAGGGCTAGTGGGGTGCTGAGGTGCATAGGAAGGGTATCACCAGCAGGAAAAGGAAGGTGGTGCTGCCCCTATATAAATCCCTAATAAGACCTCCCCTTGAGTGCTGTGTCCAGTTCTGGAGACCACATCTCAGGAAGGACATGGACAGTGTGGAGGTGGTCCAAGGAGGGCTACCAAAATGATGCAAGGTCTACATCAGAAGCCCTATGAAGAGAGGGTAGAGGAGCTAAATCCGTACACCCTGGAGGAGAGGGTGATATGATAGAGACCATTAAATAACACACAGGGTAAATAAGGTAGAGGAGGGGTATTTTTCAAGAAAAATGAGCTGTAGAACAAATGGGCATGCTATGAAACTGGGGGTGGTAATTTCAGGAAGGATATCGAAAGTACTTATTCACAGAGAGGGTGGTGGATACCTGGAACAACCTTCCAGTGGAGGTAGTGGAGGCAAAAACAGTGGTAGGATTCAAAATGCCTGGAACAAACGAGGAATCATAGGGAGTGAAAGGAGAGGGAAGGGATGGCGCTGAGATCAAGTTAGGTCTGCAGCAAAAAAAAAAAGTAAAATGGTCAGACTGGGAGGGCTGAGGCCCTTATCTGTCATCACATTCTATGTTTCTGTGTTTCATTCTACTCCCAATAATTTTGATTTGAATGCTTAAGCCACTCTTATGACTCTTAGAGAGGTGTCTAGATCAGTATTAAGATACACCTGAGGTCATGTTCAAGTTCAAGTTTATTGCAGGAAAGCTCCGTTGAGCAAGCTCATTCACAAGGAGGTCCTGAGACATACATACATTCACAATGAAGTCCTGCACTGACTTACAAATAGTTAAGTGCTTACATCATAAGAAACAGAATTCATAATGATAAGAGCTTACAACATAATACACAGTGGGCAAAATGATAAAGAGCTCCCAGGATGCTCTCGGTTCATGAAGAAATTTGTACTGTTTATAAAGGCAATTCATTACATACATTGGAAAATAACAGTAATTCCATAACAGTTCAACAAAGATTCCACCTAAGGCACTGATAGTGGTGCGAAACAGAGTTTAAGGAAGTGTAGGAATGGAACCTGGGATATCATGGAATCACTAGTTTGTGTCCTAGTGAAGGCAATTCATTAAAGACAGTTGCAGGTGTCTTTTAGTTTATCCATAACTATCCTTTTAAAAGTTAACAGGGACAATACTGGCTAATTTCAAAAAGATTGTAGTCGATTCCAAATAGTTGGCAGTGAGCATGAAATAGCACATTTCCCAAAGGAGGTGCGGGTCCTAGTACGTCAAGTAGGAGAAACTCGGACTTCCTAAGTGAATAGACACTGCGCTATATGTATTAAGGAGGATAGGTATTGCGGTAGTTTGTTCTGAAGAAGTTTTAAAGTCCATGTACCTGCATGGACTGTCTGTCAACAGAGGCGAGGGCCAGCCAACTAGGTGTAACCCCTAGATGGCGCTATCCCAGGGGCTACTACCCCTGCCTGATTTGCCACTAACAGGTTGAGGGGCCTGGATCCAATGGCGGGTGCCTCCACCCAGAGGTCAGGGTTTGCAATAGTTAAACTTACTTGGTCACAGCCCTCTGGGACACTGCAACCCCTTTCTTCCCACTAGTGGCCCACACAATATATCAGAATTACCTTCACAGTATACACTTACCCCAGGACTAGTTCCGCACTGGGACCTCCTGTGAAATAAGATACAGTGCAACAATCACAGTACAGTACTTTAACATAGACAAATACCTCAGGAAGTATAACTTTGCTGAAACAAGCACTCTGATTTATTTAGGGGATATAACAAGGACAGGGGAAATCAGGTTAATTAGCTTATCACTTACTATCTACCTATGGCTCTGTGCACAGGCCTATCCTACCAGTTACTGTCCCTGGGTACCCAAGCCCTAGTAGGCTAGTCCAAACCGTGGCAGCTGATAGGGGCCCTTTCATACAGTGAAAGAAAAATTAGTTTAAACAGTCAGCAGTACAGTGATTCCATTTGGATTTAATGTGGCAATTCAACAGAGCGACCCTGAATTAGTACTCACGACCTCCAAACAAGATAGGGTCCTTCAACGTCAGCAGGGCTACTCTTGAGCTCAAGAGACTCCTCACACATTTATATGGTAAACAGTCACAGGCAAAAGTCACTTAATGGCAGCAGGATTCACTTGAGGTATACAAGCCTCCTCACACATTTATATGGTAAAAAGAAAGTACTATACCAGGCAGGCTGCTTCTCTATCCGATCAATTACTGCACAATACCGGGAGAACACACAGCGATTCAGTTCCTGACAGATCGAGTGCAATTCAACAATTTCTCCAGTCTTCTACAGGGTGAGCCTGGTTTCTACTCTTCAGAGATCCTTTGATTCTTTTCACAGGGACGGATTCAGTCCTAACAAGCAGTTACACAAGCTGCAGACCGGAACTTCAAATTATATGGCTATTCATAGATGTCTTTTCCTGTACTCTAGTAGTGACAGTTCCTTCCCACATTCGCCTCCAAAATACAACAAGAAAATTTACTGATACAGAAACAATTTTAGCAGTGAACTTGAGATTTCTGTTGTTCGAGTAATCCAATTGACAAATTTCAGTGCCTCTTCCCTGGTTCCTTACACACACACAGTCATCTGTATATCTGTGCCAATTTCTCAAATTCTGTATAAAGCGGATTAATGCATTACTAGCAGAGCTAGAAGCCTGGGTCTTGCAGATGGCACCTGATGTATGTGCATATCCAAAACTTGGCTCAAGCCAGCCATTAAGCAACATAGGTGTCCTTACCCAGTTACAGCTGTCTCAGAAAGGACAGGATAGGCAAGAGGGGTGGTGGTGTACTCCTATACTACAGGTCTAATCTTGACATCACCAAGCTCCCTGATCCCGGTGGGGTGAACCCCTGACTGAATCCTTTTGCCTCCTAACTCTAGAAATGTCAAAAACTAATAATCGGGTGTGTCTATGTGCCCCTAGTCAAGCTACCTATGGCCTATACTCAGTCCTAGCTTCCTGACTAATCTCCCTGGACTTGACCTAATTATCTGTGGGGACTTTAACCAAGATTGGCTTCAACCAGATGCTGCAAAAGTGCACGCCATGATGGCTGACTCCTGCCTGACTCAATTTATCAACCACCCTACATGAATCAACACCAAGTCTGGCAAACAAACGTTACTTGACTGGATGGTCACTAACTGCCCACTGAGGATCAGAGCTGCAGGCGTACTCCTGACTGCATAAGCGGTCATTCCCCACTTTTGTGTGTGGAGGAACAACTGTCCTAACCCCCTCCCAGGATATCCTAGTCTGCAACATGTCTAGGTTCAACATAGACAGCTTCACCACCTCCATCTACAATACTGACTGGCGACCCATTAATTTGCTCCCAGATATTAACCTTGCACTAGACTTCTTCATCACAACCTTCACTCAGTTAGTTAACAGACATGCACCTCTAAAAAGTGCAGGTCCAAAGATCAAGGCTCCACTGGCTGTCCAAGGAGATTTGGATGCTAATGTCGCATTGTAATAATGTGAAGAGGGCCTACAAAAAGTGAACTCCCTCAGATTTGCAAACATATAGACATCTCAGGAAAAATGCAAACATTCCCTGCACAAAGCCAAGCGCTTCCACTTTAAATCCTTCAAACAGAACACCTCTGCAACCGAAAGAAATTCTGGCAACAAGTAAACTCCTTATTAAAGGAAACACTGTTAATATCCCAACTCAGTCCATGCCAATGGCTCAGACCTTACTGATGCTACTTCCATTGCCTCGGCTTCAATAAATTTTATCAGATCTACACAAATACACTTCCTCTTCCATAACACCTACTCTCCTAACACTGTCCTGCTGTCCTCAACTATCCCTGCGGACCCTGAGTTCCACTTAAAACTTGCCACTCTCAAAGAGGTCCAGAAGCTTCTCTCTCAATTAAATCCTGAGAGCTCATCCGACATGACTCCCTTGAGGCAAAATTTCTAAAATTGGGTGCCCCTGCCCTTGCTCGCCCAGTTAAGGACCTATTCAACCGATCTTTCATCACCAACTCGGTACCTGATAAATAGAAGGTGTCAGTGGTAGTCCCAGTGCACAGAGAGGGTCCAATACTATTGTCGATAACTATAGACCCATATCCCTCCTCTGCCATCTAGCGAAGATGCAGGAGTGCATTCTATATAACCACATACAGGACTACCTGGAATCTCACAACATACTATACCCCATCAACACGGTTTCAGAAGGAATCACAGCACTCTAACGGCCCTGATAAAAGTGACAATGGATATATTTCATGCTATGGACAAGGGTTGTGCTACTGGTGCCATCTTCATCGACTTCACTAAAGCATTTGACCTGGTAAACCATCATCTCCTGCTCCACCAACTACATGACATAGGTCTGGATAGAAGTGCCCTAAATTGGGCAGAAGCTACCTATCTGGCTGCTCCCAAAGGTAAATGGGACAGCTCCTCTCAGAACTTAGGTCAATAACCCATGGCGTGCCACAGGGATCCATTCTGGGGCCATTATTATTCTCACTCTTCATAAATGACCTCCCTCGATTTCTTGGTGGTGCCACGGTGCATCTTTATGCAGATGATGCAATCCTCTATCGGTCATCACCAGACTTTGATCAAATCAATAGAGAACTTGCCACTGACTTCACCTCCCTTGAGGACTGGTTCCAGTACAAACAGCTCATTCTCAATACCAGAAAAACTAAATGTGTGCTTTTCTCCCGCATCCTACCTCAAGTATGCTCCTCCAACTCTTAACATCGATCATGGGAGATACCTTGGAGAACAGTCCCATCCTTTAAATATTTGGGATTCACCCTGGACCCATCGCTCTCTTTCAACATTCACATCTCCAATATAGTTAAACAATGCAGCAGAAGCTTGGTCTGCTGTGCGAATCGTCCATATCTCACCTCTGCTTCCACCTAAAATTGTCTCCTCATCTCTTACTCCCTCTAACATATGGTGCCCCCTGCTTTGCTCTGCTAATACCTCATCTCTCCATCCTCTCTCAGGCTTACCACAGGATTGGTAGGTTCACTTTGGGGGCTAACTCACGATCACACCACTGTGGCGTCCTTTCCTCTCTAGGTTGGTTGCCTTCAAGCTAAATTGAAGTATTTCTCCACGTTAATGTTTAAATTTGTCCATCTCTTTACTCCACCCTGCCTCAGGTTTGATTCACCTCTGGCAGGCACCTCAAACCCTCGCTCCTCCTCCCTCCCCTGATAGTCCCCCCACTCGTCTATCTCATTCAGGAGGTCCTTCTCATTTGCTGCTATCTCTGATTGGGCCTTCCCTCCCACATCCTGACCTGTCCTTCTCTTCCTCTTTTCAAGTCCAACCTGTATGCCTATCTTGCTGCATCTGCCTCCTGTCTCTGCTTCGCTGAATCTCCTAACCTCCCACTAGTCTGACCTCTGACCTATACCACCTCTCCCCTTCCTCCCCACCACCCTTTCATCAGCCCTACTCCCCATCTAATTGTGCTCAAAGTGTGACATACTATTGCACATGTATAGTTAATTGTAATGTATATAGATTTTTATAGATACATAAATATGGTGTACATAACTAGCTCTACTGTATTAAATCCACTGTACAATGTATGTCAAATTGTATCCACCATACAATGTAAGTATGTTACATTTAATACTGTACAAATGCACTGCTATACTGTACCATGTATGACCCTGGGTCGACCTTGAAAAGGGACTGTAATTGTCTCAGTGGTCTTACCGGTCACCAAAACTCAAATAAATAGATAAATAATGCCCATATTAAAAATTGTTGTTTCCTCCCATAAACCAAGGAAGAGGTTTAGGATATACAATGTATAACTTTGATTTACCAGCTTTTGATATTCTCTTTCCTACAATTTATTTATTGTAATTCATTTACACACAGTATTTTGTATTAATATTTTTAATTAGGATGTGATATCTTTTGCACATTTAAATTGTGATGTCACTGTTTTGCACTAGAAAGGTGCATGTTTCACAAGCAGTCTCCGTCCCCTGGTGATGTCATAATGATCAAGCACTGGGGTTTACCACTCTGTGTTTGTGTGGCACATTTGGTCCACTGGAGTCTTCCTTTTAAAAATTTGGCAATGTGTAACAGAGGTGCTGAATAAAATTTTGAATGGAGTTCCATGTGGACCCTGTTATTCCTGGAGTGCAGCAGTAGTTTGGAAGTCAGACTTTTCCACATTCAGCATGGTCAGTAAAATTCAAAACTCACTAAAACTAATATCATAGCAGCATGTACATAAATGGTCACTCAGCAATTCTAAAGGCACTAGCACTAATAAACTAATAACTCTAACAATGTATTTCACTAAAACTTGACCTATAGCAGCAAAATACATTTCTATCATTAGTAATACACCATATAGAGTGCGTGTATGACTATGTATGTATAACAAATCACAAGTGTGTACTAACATTCCTGTCAGTGTTTGAGTCTGAGCATTTTTATGGAGTTGCCCTATAAGCAAAATTATTGAAACCAATATGGCGATGTGGGACTGACAAAAGTGCAGAAGCGAGCCCAAAAGAAACCGAGGAAGCAGCAGTCCATCTACCAATTTTTTCTCATGGTGGAACCATTCACAACTGAAAACAGGTGACAGAGTCAGGTTCATGCATCTGTTAAACAATCTGAGCCTGAGAAACATCTGTGGCAAACGTGTGGCAAACACTAGAAAGGAGGAGAAGGTAAAGCAACAGCAGAAACAGGTGACACTCTGACTTCAGTATTAGCAATCTTACAAATTTGCAAACCACAAGAGAGAAAGATGCTGTTAAAATTTACAAAGGCTGGCTAACGAAATAGAGAAGGTCAAGATTAAATGCCTAGAAAATATTGTAAGAGAGCATAATTTGTATTTTGTTGTTGTTCCCAGAGATGAAATGCAGCAAGGATGAAGCAGCAATTTACATTTTGTTCAATAACTGCTGGTTTCTTTTCAGGAGCTCCCAACCACCCTGACTATTGAACAGACCTGTGTTATTCCTAACACAGAAACCTCAGATTCTAGTCTTACTGCATCAGTTCCCTCTGTGAAGATAGTGATGACAACGTTACTCAGGGGTCATTTTAACATTGTTTTACTAGACCAAGGCCTAGTGCAAATTGACCAGAATTAGTGCAGCTAACCTCTACTTGTCTATACTGACTAGTGGAGTTTTCCATAGCTGTCAATGAAGTTTCAAACTCTAGTCCTCATGCTAATCTCCTCAGTGCTCCAGATGGCCTGGTGTGATTAACAGCTCATTAAGAACTGCAGTTATCTAGCAGTTCAACATAGAAACATATACGTTGTTAGCAGAACATTACCCCTTGGCCCATCTAATCTGCCCTAAAAGTTTCTACCTAATGTGCCACCGGACATCCTACTTGACCTGCAGCCTTACCCCGCAGCCCTGTTACTAAGGTCACTCTGTGTCTATCCATGTGTGCTTAAATCCTGCTACCATATTGGCATCTACCACCTGTTCTGGTAGTCTGTTCCAGTGTCCACTACCCTTTCCATGAAGAAGTACTTCCTCACATTTCCTCTGAGCCTCCCCTTCAACTTCATATCATGCCTCCTTGTCCTTGATCATCTCTTTCTCGTAAAATGCCACCCTCATGTACTGTATTGATGTCCTTGAGGTATTTGAATGTTTCTATCATGTATCCCTTTCCTTCTATCCTCTAGTGAGTACATATTTAATTCCTTGGGTCTTTCATTGTAGTGCATCTGATGCAGGCCATACACCATTTTGATTGCCCTCCTCTGTACTGCCTCTACCCGATCTATGCCCTTCTTGAGATGGGGCCTCAGAACTGGGCACAGTACTCCAGGTGGGGCCTCACCATCGACCTATACAGGGGCAACACCACCTCCCTCTTTCTGCTTGTGATACCCTCCTAAGCACCCAGCATTCTAATAGCCTTTCCTACTGCCTTATCACACCGTTCTGCCACCTTGACGTTATCAGATATGATGACCCTCAGGTCCCTTTCCTGTTTTGTTATTGTCACCTCCTTCCCTCAATTGGTATGTTGCCCTTGGGCTCCTGTGCCCTATGTGCATAATTTTATACTTTTAGTATTGAATTTTAGTTGCCATACCCTTGACCATTCTTCCAGTTTTTCAGGTCATTCCTTATGCTGTCTACCCCCCAGATGTGTCCACTCTGCTGCAGATTTTTGTGTCGTCTGCGAACAGACATAAATTCCCTTCTAGCCCTTCTGGGATGTCACTAATGAAGACATTGAAGAGGACTGGTCCCAGAAATGACCCTGTGGCACCCACTGATTACTTTTCTTCCTCTGAGTGTACCCCATTTACCACTACCCTCTGGTTCCTGTTACTCAGACAATTTTGTACCCATTTACTACTTTTGAACCCACTCCCAGGCTGTCCAGCTTGTTTACCATTCTTCTGTGTGGAACAGTGTGTAAGGCTGTATTGAAATCTAGGTGACCCATCCACCACCTCCCAATCCACTTCCTTGTCACCACTCAAAGAAATCAATCAGGTTTATCTGGCATGATCTCCCCTTGTGAACCCGTGCTGCCTTGGATTTTGCAACACATTTGTCACAAGGTATTCTGCAATCCTTTCCTTTAGAAGTGTTTCCATGTTTGCCTACCACTGATGTCAGGCTTACCGGTCTATAGTTCCTGCCTCCGAGTCCTCCTTATTCCCTCTCTTGTGAAGTGGAACCACATCCCCCCTCAGTCCCTAGTTACCACCCGTAGCCATTGATAGGTTGAACAGGGCTGTCAGAGTAGCAGCGAGCTCTTTCCTAAGTTCCCTCAGTATCCTGGGATGCACCCTGTCAGTCCATTGCCTTATCCACCTTTAGTTTCTCTAGTTCTTTGAGGACTCTCTCCTCTAAAAAGACTAGTGTCTCCTCTCTTCCATTAATGCTTTTTCCTGTATCTGTGGCCCATCACCTACCCTTTCTTTCGTAAATACTGAACAAAATACTTGTTCAATATATCTGCCTTTTCTGGTCCTCTTCCACTCTCCCCCCTTTCCCTTTTAGTCTTACTATCCCCACCTTGTTCTTCCTCTTTTTGCTTATATATCTAAAGAATGTTTTATCACCCTTATTTACTGATCTAGCTATGCTGCCCTCTGCCGCTTGTGCTTTAGTGCTCTAACTGCTTTTGCTGCCTCCCTTAATTTCTCCTGATAACCCTCTCTGTCCTCTTCCTTCTGTGTTGCCTTGTATCTCTTGAATGCTAACCTATTTGCCTTTATTTTGCTGCTGCTTCTTTGGAGAACCATGGTGGTTTCTTCTTTCTTTTGTAATTTGCCTGAGACAGAGGTTTGTTGCCTTCTCAATGGCTTTCTTTATTTCCACCACTTCTCCTATCCCCTTCCAATCTCTCCATCTCTGCTAGTGCTTCCCCAAGGCACTCTCACATTTTCTTGAAATCAGCCCTCCTGAAGTCAGGACCCTCGTTTTAGTGTGGTTTGTTTCCAGCCCAGTTCTAACTCGAACCACACGTGTGGTGATCACTTGTTCCCAGGTGGCTCCCACCATGATGTCAGTGACACTGTCCCCGTTTGACAGTACCAGGTAAAGTATGGCCTCCCTGAGCAGGTTCACAGACTAGTTGCCTGAGGAATGCTGCCTGCATAGAGTCTAGGATTTCCCTACTGTACTTCTACCTGTTGCTGCAGCTGGGATGCTCCAATCCACATCTGGCATGTTGAAATCCCTACCAGCAATACCTCCCATTTGTTACACATCCCCTAATTTCCTACATCATTTCCTTATCTATTTCCTCTCCTGTTCTGGAGGTCTATAAATCACCCTGTTTGAATCATAGCCCCATTCCTTGTTTCTAGCGTCACCCACAGTACCTCTGCTTCTGCCTTATCCTTTGTATTTCTGTGGCTTTTATGCTGTCTTTCACATACATAGACACCCTCCTCCTTTTTGCCTACCCTGTTCCTCTTAAATAGAGCATACCCTGGCATGGCTGCATCCCAGTCCTGGTTATCATTGTACCAGGTCTCCATAATTGCTACTGTGTCCAGATTTGCTTCCTCCATATGGTGGCCTCTAGGTCTACAACCTTGTTGCTCAGACTCCGAGCATTTTACACATGACTCTCCAGATTTTACTGTTCCTTCCTTCGTTTTGTTCATTGCCCTCCCTAATGCCTCCCTTACTTCCTTCTCTCTTCTCTTCCCTCTCCTACCATTTTACTCCTTGTATTTGGACTTTTGTGATTCCTCACCCTTTGGATTCTTTTTTTTTTAATTTCTTTTTATCCGCCTATCCATGCCACCAGACTGACCTTTTCTCTCAGATCCTCAGGTCTACCACCTCATGCGTGAGGAGTCTTCCCTAGAGTGCACATCTGAGCTCCATTTTTCTTCATCTTCCTGGTTGACCCCCTGGGCAGAACAAGGAAGGCCCCTAGCTTACCTTCCTCGAGCCTCAGGGGCAGCGTGCACACAACAGAATCTGCCCTCATGCCATGAGATGCAGCAGGAGATCATCACCAGGACCGTCTGGTGGGGTATTTTCCCTGTTCCAATCCCTTGGCGTCAGCGTGCAATAGGACCATCGAGCGGCCTGCGCCCAGAATATCGTCAGCTTCTGTCTCTGCTAGCGTCAGCCCTGTGTTGTCCCGACCGCCCAGCACCTCCGAGTTCCCCAGAAGGTGGTGGTGAAGTGGCGGAGACAAACTCCCAGCCCTTTCTGGAGAAGGAGAGCAAGCCGTTGGGTGCTCAATCATTCACACCCGACCAACCCCGACATCCTGGGTCTGCTCCGAGACCGGGTCTGTCAGCACCTCAACCCTCCGTGCCACCGGGCTGGCCCTTTAGTTCTTGATGTTGTTCCTGTTGGCATATGGGGTGAACAGTCCATGCCCTTCTGCCCTGGTCTGGTCCCCTTGGCTAGTTTAAATGCCTACCAAACACTCCTCTGAGCCCTCTGACTCACTCCAGTTGGGGCGTACTAGAGGGAGGTCCCACAAAGGCTCAATTTGAATTATTATCACTCCATTGTTGGGACTTTGACCTAGTATCTGAGCTGTGATGAAGGGTAGGTGCACCTCCACAAGGACATTGAATAGGTGGAGGCAGTACAGAGGAGGGTAACCAAAATGGTGAAGGGGTTGCACAAGAAGTCATGTAAGGAAAGACTGCAGGAACTCAGCATGTACTCCATGGAAGAGAGGAGGCGGGAACATGTTTGAAACCTGCAAGTACCTCACAGGGTGAACAAGGTACAAGTGGATGGTCTATTTCAGAGAAGGAAGGCACTAGAACAAGGAGCATGCAAAGAAGCTAAGAGGGAACATTTAGGAGATGTGGATATACCTGTAGAAAGGGTGCTGGATGACTGGAACAGCCTGCCAGAGAAGGTAGTGGGGCAAAGACTGTGGGAACTTCAAGCATGTGTGAGACAGAAACATAGAATTTGATGGCAGATAAGGATCGCTTGGCCCTCCTAGTCTGCCCATTTCCCTACCTACTGTAATACTGCAGACCCTACTTGATCTCTGGCTTTACCCTCCCTTTCCTAACCACTAAGGCTCCCTTATGCCTATCCCTTGCATTCTTGAATCTGTTACAGTTTTGCCCCACCACCACCACCACTGGGAGGCTGTTCCATGCATCCACCACTCTTTCTGTGAAGAGTACTTTCTTCGTATCCCTGGTGGTGTAAAACGAAAACAAGCTGGCCCATCAGAGCAGTGGTTGTATTTCCGTCTGTGATGCGGTGACCTGGGTTTAGAGTGGACCTGGGTCGCTGGAGGGCCAACCAGGGAGAAGGATGGAGCATCCAGCGACAGCTCGCCTTCTCCAGGGGAGAGTGGAGATGTGGCCCAGTGCCTGCTGGCCCTGGTGGAGGCCAGGAACATAGCAGGATGTCAGGTCGCAGATGACTGGAGAGTGGCGGATGTCGGTGTACACCTAGATGTCTGTGTACGCCACTCCCGGGGGATAAGTGGAAATGCACCCTGGCTGATCAGGTGTTGGCCTCCTTGGATCCTCACTGCTGAGTTCCTGGACCTCCATCTGCCACCTCAGTAGCACCCAGGATCATAGGTATGGCTGGAAGGTTTATCTCCTATGAAGGTAGGGACCCTCCTGATGAAGGGATACATCGGGGTTACCTGGGCTGGCTGCGATGTGAGGCGGTGGGGTCAGAAGCAGCCAGGTGAGTAGGTCCATGAGAGGCCTGAAAGAGGGATTGGCCAGGGTGCGGGGGCTTATTAAAAAAAGCAAAGTGAAAAGAGTAAAGGAAAACAACGAACAAAACAGCACCTGTGATTTGAGAGACCCAGTATTCGGTCCTTGTAATTTGTGACCAACGGCTTTCTCCCTCTCCTGAGTTGTGTCCCCAGGAGATAAAAACAGTAAATCTTCCCCACCTAATTGTGTCCCCACCCGGGACAGTGAGTTCTATACAGGGTTTCCTCAACGGACTTAAAATAACCAACTCTGAGGGTGTGGACTTCATGGATGGGGAGAAACTCGGGAGGGGATTCCTTTTATAACAAAAAGTAGCAACACCAGGAGGGAACCTAACCGTGGTCCCAGGTCTCAAACTCTGCCATGTGCTGGTGCCTAGCCACTCCCCACAGGGCGGCTCGACCAGGCACCACACCACATGGCAACAGTCCTTCCCAGTTTAAGTGCACAGTGGCCGAGATAGCGGTAATTCCCTACGCTATTATCCCCTGTCACTCTAAATGTTCTGCAATTTACAAAGTGCAGTTCTTGCCATGCTGTTTGGCAGCCGCATGTTGACCTGGTAACAGATGAAAGGACACGCTGGGTGGGATAAGTGTAGGAGTGCATGGATGGCATTAACTGGCATGGTCCATTAAGAAGAGCTGGGAATCCTTACACCTGCCAGTAATGGCAACTATGGGTCTACATGGCACGCACCTACCATACTAAAGGATTCCAACTCTGGGGAGCATATCATGGGAAATAAATAATTTGTAGGGCCATGGAATACTCATTTCCATAGCTCCTTATAACAAAACAGAAGTCCTGATCGGCAAAAGTGAGCAAGACCAGGATTAGAACCCTGGTCTCCACTCCCACCCTGCTGAATTACTTCATGCCTCAGCCCTCCACACCACAGGAGCAGCTCAGCCAGGTTCCTGAATTCTCCCCTCCCCCATCCTGTGGCAACACCATGGACAGTGACCTGGGAGCATGTACTGTAAATGCTGTTAATCCCTTTCACTGTCCATGGCAGTGCTATTCAGAAGTAGCTGTGTTTCCTTGTACTATTCTGGTAGCACTGTTCTACCTGGGTGCAGGTCTACACATAGTCATTTCAGAGTCTGGTCTGCAGTGGTGTCCAGGAAAGTACAGAGTTGGAAATTGGAAGGGGAAAGGGCAGCTGACACAAATGGGAAAAACTAATAGTACACTATTAAGATGGAGTCTTGCCTTGCAAGGGTATGGTATGATGATCTTACATAGGACTGGAGCAATCAATCAGAACACAGATGGCTTGTCGTGTCTATATGAGGAATGAACTGACTTAAGGAACTCATCCCATGCAGTGGATAGAGCCCCCAAATTCAGTCAAGGTGGGGAGGATTGTGACGCTTGGCCAGCTGGTTATGATTATATGGTCGGGAGGCAGTATAGCATAGTGGTTTATGGCTCTGAGCTGCAAATCTGGTGACATCCAGCAGACCAGACCTGGGTTTGAATCCACAGCTTCTACTTGCATACTGTGTGATCCTGAGCAAGTCACTTATTTTCCTTGTGCTCCCAGGTCGCTCCTGTAAAAAGCTTTCAACTAGTGTGCTACTCCTGGTTAAACAACTAAAATAAAAAAAAAAAAAATGATTGTATGACATTGGTATTATTAATAAATGGTCAGTGTATGAAATGTCAGTCTGTGAGATTTGGCCTTTAAATTGCAAGGTGCCAGCAGTTGAAAACCAGGATGTAATTAAACAGACCAGAAGGAAACAGTTATTTGGAACATCCTTCTAGAGAGACAGTTTATGGCCCTCATCACCTGCTGCTGCTTTTGAAGTTAGAACTTAAATACATATTTTATTACAGCAGGAAATGATGTCATTTAGCTGATTCCTGTTGGATATCTCACACCTGGGTGACGGACTGCAGGGTTGTAAACCTCAAAGGAACTGGTTGCTCAAAGACTCATAATTTGGGAATTTTTTTTTGATGTTCACATTATTTAAAATACCTCCTGGCAGAAATCATTTTTGTAATTTTATATTCAAAAGGAGGAGCTAGATGACTCACAGAAGGGGTGTGGAGACACAGAGTTTAAACGATGCTTGTGTCCGAAATGTAGGTCATTTCTTGTTGGGCTCTTAAGAAACAAAGATCTCTCTAATTTAAAGGCACTTACAGAGGTAATACATTAGATAGAAAAGATCTAAATGTATTGCATTAGGAGTTTGTTCTGTAGTTTTCCTTTTTTTTTCTTTTATGTGATTCGATGCTCTTTGATATTTTTTCTTTATTTTATCTTACTGTTTGTATCCATTTTAGTAAACATTTTCTTAAGATACTGCCTGGATCTCCTCAGTAATTTTTTGCATGTTATTGCTGAACAGATATTAAGTCTGACAACTGTTCAAGGGCTTGATGGTGTTACTAAGCTTGGTAAAAGAATATACCTAAGGTCTGTTATAGAGTTTTAAGGGTTCATTTTGGGTACCTGGTTAGGTGCCCTTAGGCGAAAGATATATTGCATTCCCGAGAGAATATTATCTGAGCATGTACATTGGGTACACTAGCATAAGGTTCACAGTTTGAATCCCCAGAACTCGAGACTAAAGTTGATTTGGACCCAAAAGCAGACAGGAGGGTTACCCTGTCTGTTACCTGTTCACACTATTGCACTCTGAGGCTGTCACGGTGGGAGCAGCGGGCCTGACCTGTGGAGTGTGTTTGTGACAGGACACTCATCTTTTTCCTTTGTATATTGTTTACTTGTATGTGCATTTGTCAGGTCCACCTTGCAAATGAGCTTGCTCAATGGTGTTTCACCTGGTGAAATAAAGATTGATTGATTGATATCAGAAAAATGCAAGCCAAGAAATACTCTGATTATTGTACATTTATCCTGGTCCTACATTGATTCCTGTCACAGGGAAAAAGGACTACAATGCAATCACATGCAGTGTGCACCCCCTCCCCATTGATTTGTACCCTGGCCTGCTCTCTTCCTCTTTCTGTGGCCCCCTCACTGAACCAGAGGATTCCTCAATAGTAAATGTTCAATTGAGCAGTCCTAGCTCTGCACACACAATAGCTAACATCATCATGCACTCAGCAAACTCTCACCCCCACCCACAGGGCAATGAGCAAAGTCAGGCAGAGAAAGACAGTCTTAGCCCCCACCCTGGTCAAATGAGCCAGGGCAGATCTAGGATTCTTTGGGAGGGGCTAGACAAACCTAGGGGCTCAAGAAATAGAAAACTTTATGATATTTTATTTATATGCACCAGGCACAAAGTATTTATTTTAACATGCTCTGCTGCAACAATAACATAATTTCTTTTAACATTCTCCCTTCATCAGCCCAGGAAAGAGGACACAGGTATGGCACTTTAATACTTGGAGATAATAGAGTAGACAGGTAGCTGAAGACATATATGTCTATTTGAAGCTACCCCATTTACTAGCTAAAGTAATTTTTAGGTTGCCTCCATCATAGGTGTTCAACTTTCTTTTAAATGAGTTGATGTTATTACTATTCACTTTACCACCTCTATTTCTACTTAGAAGCATTTATGCACCCCAGAATACCTATGTTAATATTTCTAATTATATATTTTCTTAAGATTTATTTTGTACTATACATGCTCCAAAGCATCATTGTTTGGCTGAAAGGGCATGAGGTCATAATATCGGAAACAAAAACAGCGCGGCAATCAATACGCAAAGCAAAATATCGTGCTTACAATAACATCGGTAACAACACTGACCATGACAACAACAGTGCACACCATTAAAATAATCCCGTGAGTTTATCCTTAAGTACTGTGGGTTCGTGAGGTTGAATGCCTTGGTCAGGTCAATGAAAACTGACCAACAATTTAACTTGTCAAGGGACTTGTGTAGTGAGTTAGTGAATTCTAAAAGAGCTGAGATGGTGTTGTGCTGCCATCTAAAGCCATGCTGCTGAGGACATAGAAGGTTGTAACTATTGAGGTAGGCCACCAGCTGGTCGCAACTACTCATTCAGGGCCTTGGATAAAGGCGAGTATGGAAATTGACCTATAGTTTGTGATGCAGCTTTGTCACCTCCCTTATGTACTGGAGTGATGACTGAGAATTTCAGAGGGTGGAATTTGGTGTAGCGGAGGAGAGATTGTACAGTTTGGAAACTGGGTGTTTCAGGATGTCTAGTGCTGAGGCAAGGAGCTTCATATCTATTATAGCTCCCTACCATGGTTTTGCTTAGTACCCATTTAACAAATTTTGCAGCTTCTGACTCTGCTATTGTTCTAAAGTAGAACGTGTGGTGGCAGCATGTGTGGCCTTGGTAGGTGTGGTGTTTAGGGTGGCATGCAGGGGGTACTGAGGGAAGTATGCTGGGTGGTGGAGTCAATAGTGTTGAGGTAGGAGCTAAGGTCTGTGAAGGTGGTGTTAAGGATGTCTGCAATTTCTTTAGGGTTAGAAATGTGGGAATCACCTTGCGTTATCAGCCATGGAGTGCCCTTGTCAGTTCTCCCAAGGAGTTTCTTTAGCGATCCCCAGAACTTGTTGCCACCCCTCAGAGTTTGTTTTGATTCTCTGTAAAGTGTCTGGCTTTGGCCTCCCTAACAGCAGGGTACATTTGTTGTGGGCTTCCTTGTATGCCTAAGTATCTACTGGGCTACAAGAGTCTAGCTCTGGCCCAGGTATTGTCTCAGAGGTGCATTAGTCCTAGCAGATCTGGGGTGTGCCATTCTGCAGGCCTACCTCGGATCAAATGTCTTTTGATGGGTGCAAATTTATCTGCTGTCTTGTGAACTCCTTTACAAGGAAATCCAGGGCCTGGTTCACATCAGTAATACAATCCATGTGGCTCCAGTCAATTTGTGCCAAATGCTGTCCAACGGCATCTAAGGTGCCTCTCAGTACTCTGCATGCAATGAGTTTGGGTGATTGTCTCTTGGACTTGGAGGTCCATTCAACTAGAACTGGGGAGCTGTCATTAATCATATCAGACAAAACCTGTACTTTGGCAATCCTCTCTGGCTTGGGCGTTAATACTCAGTCTATGAGTGTACCCTTGTCATAGGTAGTTGTACCTGGTATTTTCACCTACCATCTGCGTGAAGTACAAGTTATTTACTGTGTTCCTGAGTGGGTTGCTGGAGCTTGCAGCCCAGTCAGCGTTGATGTCCCCAGACATCAGAGTCTTGTGTTTGGTGCCAACTTGGTAGTAATGAATGAAAGCCTCTAGCCCTGCTTGGCTTTCTTGGCGAGATGTAAATAGTCATAATTGTTAGTGTGTTACTACCCCACCCAGGTGTATCCTGATAGCTACCCCACATTCGGTGGGGGTGTGTCAGTGGCACCTTTTCCACCTGGAAGTCTGTGCAGATATATTTCATCGGCCCGCGCCTCCTCCCTGCCCTGCCATACCTGAAGATTAAGAAGCCTTGCAGTGTAATTTCAGTGTCTGCAATTTTAGGGGTTAGCAGGTCTCAGTTAAGGATATGATATCAGGCTTAATCTGATCTACCAGGCTTTGAGCTGGGCGAATTTAGCAAGTAAACTACAGATATTCAAGGAGATTATTCTTATCTGTCCATCAGTGGGGTGGAGTGACTGTAATGCGTGGGGTGGGCCAGGGTTGGGGTGGCTACTGCCTGACAATAGCAATAACAGCTTTCTAGGGCTTCTAGATGCCTCCAGAGTTGGATGTTCTCTTTAGTAAGTGTAGCAACTGCTGCTTGCATGGCAGTTGAATGTTTATCTGCCTCCACGACAGAGTCAACAAGGGTTTTAATAGCAGCATAGTGGGACTCAAACTTAAGGTTGTTCAATCTTTGTATCCATGTCTTTCATTGAGTCTAGCAGGCCTGCCACAGGAGATCAGATGGTATGCCCATAGAACTGGTTCCCACCATATTTGTAGGTTCTCTGGCCTTACTTGGTTGCTGCATGGCTGACTTCAGTGCCCTGGGCTGAGCATTCCTTGTATATCCCATATTAGTGTTTAGTTTTGTTCAGCAACCAAAACCTTCAGATATCAATGGTGCTGAAAAACAAGGCTGTCCTTATGTTGAGAAGCTTCTATTTTTAATTTTATTGTGCTGTGATGTGGAGCAGGCAGAAGAAGCATCCTACCTGGAAGTTGACTCTCTGGCACCCCCTGAGGGAAGTATTTATCATGAAAAAAGGAGCTTAAGGACAAGGTACATGCTATGAAGTTGGAGGGGTAGACTCAGGAGAGATGTGAGAATGTTCTTCTGCACAGAAAGAGTGGTAGATGCCTGGAACAGTCTTCATTAGAGGTGGTGAAGGCTATAGACATTGGTGGGATTCAAGAAAGCATGGCATAGGCATAAGGGTATCTTAGTAGAAAGGAAGGGGAAGGTAGAAAGAGCCGGAGACCAATCGGGTATGCGGTGATACTGTAGGTAGGAAAAAATGGTCAGACCGAGTGGGCCAAGTGGTCCTTATCTGCTAATTGTATGTTTCTCTGTTTCCTTGTTTGGATTAGGACAGGAAGAGAATTGTAGGGTTTCATGCAAGTGAAGGTACTGGCCTGATGGACTTTTCTGGCTGGAACTGAGTTCAGCAATGGGGTATGCACCCTCACCGTGTGGCTGATTACAGATCTTTGAGGCATAACACAGGGACTGCTATTAGAAAGGGAAAATTAGGACTGTCAGGATCACAGAGTTTCCCAACCTCATGACTATAGAAACAGTGGCAATCACATAGTGCAGGAAGGATAGCGTGTAAACTGATCCCTGGCAAAGCAACAGTCAGCCAGACATGGATAGGTCCATCCAAGTGGCATGAAGAGCATGGGGAGAGAGAGACTATTTATTTCCTGTTTTGCTTGTTTGTTTGTTTTAGGTCAGATATGGCACGATAACTCACACTTATTGTCCAGTGAATGCGCTGGATCTGTAAGATCAAGGCCCATAATCATGAGCTTCTGAGAATCACCTTTTGGTGGACACCCTGATAACTACTTTAACACTGGAGTTGCTTTATTTTATTTTCTATTGCTTCTAGGAAGGGGTTCCAGAGCACATCAAAGTCTTTCATCCTTTGTAAACTGATTCATTTTGTGAGATTCAACAGTGCCCAGGCAGTTCATTTAACCAGTTAGCTGCACTGACAGCAAATGACCACTTGGCCGGCTGAGTGCACCAGAGAGAGGCTTAAGGGTGTTACTGGCCATGTTTCTGGTGTTGTAGTTGTTGGAAACATTGCAAGCAATTTGTTAAAACAGGGATGTTTAGGCACAGGAGCACCATTTTGGTTAGCAAACAGTTCTGGAGCTTTATTCTGCAGGGTAAAGGTAGTCAGTTAGTGAGGTGCATAAAGGGTACAACTATGAGTGCAGTTATCTGCACCAAATACAAAGCAGTATACCTTATTACAGATCAGCTTTATTCAGTTTAGCACCATGTCACAGGCAGCTGCATAGACAGGAGGCCATATGGGAGGTCTGTAAGTGACAGAATGGAGTCGGCTGTAATAAGGCTCTAGCATCCCCAATGAAATTGTTCCAGTAATGGCACATGGAACTCAGTCTTTGTTAGCTATGGCCACCAGGTTGTCAACATGGAAGGGCAAAAGATAAGGTGTCATCCAGAGTTACTCCGAGGTATTTGAAGGTCTCCACAAGGGCAGGCTGAGGAGTTGCCAGCAGTCACAGAGCTGGGGATAAGCAGAAAAGGGATACAACAATTGATTCAGAGACTGAAAATGAGTTGAATGAGGAGGACTGGTGCAGGGTGCAAGGAAGCAAGGATAGAAGAAGGGGATATGCGATGGAATCACCCCAATAGAAATAAACAATAGGTTTTCTGTCTTTGAAGATAATGTGGAAACTGATAAAGGAGAAGTAATGGGACTGAGAATCAAAGTAATACATCGAATAATGACAACTGAGAATCAGGAGATAAGAATGAGGGTGAGAGTCTGCCATCAAGAAATTTACAAACAGGGCATCTAGTGGTGAGATGTAAAAAGCAACGCAGCAAAGAGACATTGTGGTTATAAGGGACTCTTGTATTAGATATTTGCACAGAATTATTTGTAAAGGCAGAAAAGATAAAACAATGGTGAACTGTCTGCCAGGAGCAAAAATTGTATATATTAAAAATAAACTTGAAGGGTTGATGAGGGGCACCAGAAATTCAATAGCAGTGTTACATGCTGGTATCAATGACATAGGCAGTAGAAGAAAGACTGACATACAGAGGAACTTTAAGAAAGTTGAAGGCGATTAAAGGAAAAGATGTAAAGTAATAACATCTGAAATTCATCCTGTACCCAGAGCTGGCGAGGCAAAATGCATGATATTAGATGCTTCAATGGTTGGCTTCATAGGAGGAGTGAAGAAGGGTTCATATTACAGCGGAACAGGGATACTTTTATGAGATATTTGGGTCTGTATGGTTTGGATGGGCTACGTTTAAATAGATGGCCCACGAGTCCTGGGTAATAGGATAAACAGATCCATTGTGTCATGTTTAAGCTGACATCAAAGGGAATGGGGAGAGGAAATAACAAACAAAAAAATAAAATAAAAGGAGCCAGAGTAAACAGCATAAGAATGGAATAAGATTGGAATGTACTTTTAACTGATGCAAGGAGCCTCGTTAAGAAAAGGGTGGCAGTGCAGTGTTTGGAATTCTGCTTGCAGTGCTGGCAACCGGGTTTGGGATCAGACCTGGATCACTGGAGGGCTGGCGCGGGGAGAAGGATGGAGCATCCCTGGGACTGCTCTCCTTCTCTGGGGGAGGTGGGGACAGTGCCCAGTGCTCGATGGACCCCTGGCAGAGGCGGGGTACCACAGCCTACCAGTGCTTGAAGAATCTCAGGGGTGGGGTGGACACAGGGTGTCATTGCAAGTCCCTACCTCCTCCACACAAAGGGGAAGAAAACCCTGCTCCCACTGCCTCAATGACACCCTCTTCATCTGCAAATTGACTCTCAGGCCAACTCCGCCTTTCCCCATGTTCATGGTGCCTTTGGCCGGGCGCCATGACCCTGCCCTGGGGAGCAAACCAGGGTTCAGGGAGGACGGCTAATATGAAAAGCCACAGCTGGAGTCCATGACCGGGCAGGGAGCAGGACTAAAATATAGAATTAAAAAAAAAAGAAAAAGAAGGGGTTAGAGTACATGTTAAACAAAGCATTTGTCAATGCCGAATGTTGCTTGCTGGCATTAGCAGTGTAAGTGCAGGAGTTAGACAGATGCAGTATAGGAATGGCAGTGAAGTATTGAACTGACACCAACTCCACCCCCCCTGCAGAGATGGACGAACTAGGGTGTGCCTTTGGGTTGTCACCCTGCACGGTCATGACATTCCCTCACCCTACTCTGCAGACACTTACAAGTGTTGAGGTGTGCTTTGGGGTGTCCAGGCTTTACACTCACCTCATTCCATAAGGAAATATGCTAAAATGGGTGCAGTATGGAGAATTGGGTGAACTCTGGGGCCAAGAGGTCCAAGGCACACCTCGATGCCTGTCACTGGCTGCAGAGTGGGGGTGAGGGAGTGGAATGGCATGAGCATTACTGTCAACAGTCCCAAGTCACATGCCTGACACCTGTCAGTCCCTAGAGGTAGGGTGTTATGGTCAAAAACCCTAACACCCTGGGCGTTTCTTAGTATTTTACTCCAAATTTTCAATATGGGCTTATTGTTACCCACCGCATGAACAGTGACACTATCAGTTCATTAAAAGGTGATTTTGCTGGCGACTGTGCCATTTAGCTTTCACAGATGCAAAAGACATTTTGAACAGGATTTGAAAATGACAGCTGTACTGTTCATGAGGAGGTGTAAAAATAGCAATGTTGAAAATCTGCGTGAAAACTGTGCATTGCACACCCATAATATAATTAGTTTGGGGATTTTAATAGCAGATTTTCAACATAGGCAGTTTTGGACCTCCACTCATGAACAGTCTCACTGTGATTTTCAATCTGTCCCGAATACTGATTTCCCACAGTGACTGCTCTATTCTACGCCAAGTGCAAAAACACATTTTGGCCAGGGTGTGAAAAATAACAGCTGTACTGTTCATAAGGAGGTGTGGAAAAATGCCAATGTTGAAAATCCCCTATGCATGCCTCTGTGTGTGTGTGTGTGTGTGTGTGTGTGTGTGTGAGACGAGAGAGAGAGAGAGAGAGATGATAGAGAATGTGGGGCGGTAGTGGGAGACCAGTAGAAGAATGTGCTAAGTTCCCTAACAGCTGCAGACTAATGTTTTACAGAACACAGCTGATTGTGACATGAATTTCTTTGAGCATAGTGGCATGCTCAATAACTGGCCCTAATGAAGCAATGTGTTTCTAGCACATGCGTCAAGAAACACAAAAAGAGGAAGACCATCTGTGAGCTATCACCCAAACTTGGTGGAAGGAAGATGATTTGTGAGAAAGAAATATTCAAGGCTACAAGTGGTATAGTAGGGAAAGAAATGATAGGAAAGGAGGGGAGGGCGATATATGTGGCAGAAGAAATAGAAGCTGAGTTGATGAAGCAAGTTGAGGATGATGGTTTGGGACAAGTCTGGTTAAAGATTACACCAAAAAAGTAAAAGTTTTGTAAAGGATTAATATATAGGCCACCCTCATTATATATGAAGCTGCATATTAGGATGTTGAATTTGTTAAATAGCCTGAGATAGGAAGAAAGAATTATTCTCCAAGAATTTTAATTTACCAAGTATAAATTGGAGCACCAGAGAAAGAGGAACATCCTGGAGAAAGATTTTATACATACTATGAATAAACTGAACCTGGAGCAGTATGTACAAACAGGGACAAGAGGTCAACACATTTTGGATCTAAAGTAAGCAATAAGGCATGAAGGGTGTATCTAAAACATATTTTACAGCATGGCCAGGGGCACAGTAAGGCACAAGGCCAAAGGCCAGAGTTACTTCAGTTACTGGAAGTGCTGTAAGATATGTTTTACATACATCCCTGAGTGCCTATTACGCTTATAAATTGGCTTTTTTTCACTTTTTACTGTTGGGAAAACATGTTTATATGTAGAAACAATAGATTTACATCGTGCATGCGTGATAAAATAGTCCTTCCACCCACTGCAAGTGATGTCATTGATGATATCATTGTATTATTGCCTACTTTCTTCTTCCTGTTTTTTTCTGTGTTTTCTCCATATTCAAGATATAAAATGTTTACTATGGACTACATGGATTCAAAATTCTGCTCAGTTCCACTTACAGAATGTTTCTCTCTAACATACTGTACACACAAACAACATATAGGATAGTACATGGCGTCCCATACACTACAAGTCTATTCTTTCAGCTGAGTGTTTTCTATGAAGGCAGATGATCTCAAGAGCGAAACTCGAGAGGTCCCTTTGCTGGCATAGAAAACACGAGGGGAAGAATAGCCAAGTAGTGTATAGTTCCAACAAAAAAAGATTAGCTTACAATTTTGGTGTAGATGGAGCCAGCATTTCTTGTCCATGGCAGCCATTTCACTGGCATATGATCACTGACCAGCATGCGCACACAGTGCTTCAACCGCCCAGATCCTATGAACAGCACTGATGGGGCAGTTGCATCATAGCGTCCTCACTAACGCAGAGCAACTTTTACAGTGTGTGGTTTTCCTACACAACAACGCTTGACCATACACTATAAAGGCCTTTGTTGCAGCCAGAAACTCAATTATCTGACTGTCAGGGCAAGAGAAGACAGTTCCCTGACGAGCAGGTAAAGCTAGGAGGGGATTTTTCACTGTCAGCAAAGAAACAATTGTAGTGAAAACTACAAACAATACTTAATGTTTCTAATTTGTTCATGTATGTAAGGAGAGTGTGATAATCAGGAAACAACATTTACTTAATTTGTTTATTTTTTATTTAAAGTAGTTTTATTTCTAGGGCCAAGTTGAAGTTTTTTACAGTGTAAAGGTAGCAGCCATGTCTGTGGTGGAAGATCAGGTCTGGCTGTAGGGGTTAACTAAAATGCCTGTGTTCCAAATGCCCATTGATCAGGGTTTCAGGCTCTTCATTTCTGAGCAGTCCTTTATTTTAGTGAAGTTAGAAATAAGACTCTCAACCCTTCTGCTTTCATTCAAAGCAAATATTTATATTCCATTAAATCATAAAGAGTTCATCCATAAAACAAATTCATCAAGCTCATGTCTTGTATTGGATTTTATTTACTAAATTCACATATCCAGCACTTCCAGGCTATTGCAACCACTTGTCAAGTGTGAAATTTCCACTATGTAACGTTTCAAAACAATCCTGTCTCTTCATCAAGTACAAGGAGGATACAGTAAAGGGAGCTGAGGGTTTAGGCCAGGGAGCATGACAAGCAAGGAGGGACTGAACGGAGACAGGAGGGAAGGGAGGACGAGCCAGGCTAGTTTAGCGGATGGGGAGAAGGACCAGTCATGAGCAGTGAGGTGGGAGTTACGAGGCACAGAAGGATACTCAGGAGGAGGAAGGCATAGGATCGGAGAGGAGGGGTGGCTAGGGTAAATGAGGGGGCAGTATGTGGCACCCAGATAGGGGAGGAACAAGGAGCCGGCTGGGTGGAAGGGCTGGTAGAAAGGATAAGGGACATAGAAGGGGAAATGGAGGAAAGGGGCGGTCAGAGTGCTCCTGTTGGGGATTCTATGATCAGGGGTATCAAATGGGATAGGGAGGGGAAGCCTGGCCAGTTAGAACAAAATGCTTCCCTGGACTAACGGTGCACAGGGCCAAGCACGAGGTATATCAGCTGGCAAAGGATTGTAGGGGTTCCCGGACATACTGGTCCACCTGGGTACAAATGACATTGAGGGAATAGCGAGCTAGAGATACAGGCAAGGTTCAGGAGCTTGTCAGGGTCTGTCATGACATAGGGTGCGATTTCTTCTCAGAAATCCTGCCGGTGCCAAGGGCTAGTGGGGAACACAAAGGAAAATTAGGAGATAAACCAGTGGCTCAGGGAGTGGTATGAGGCCAGAGGGTATGGTTTGATGGGGATTGGTGAGACCGGGAGGATAAGGAGCTGTATGCTAGAGATAGGCTCCATCTCAATTTGGAGGAGGAAATCCTTAAGTTGAAAATAGAGGGGTTCACTGGTAAAAGTGGGGCTTAAACTTGTGAAGGGGAGGGATGGGAGAAAAGGCTGTCGAGGGGGTCTGATAAGGAGGGACTCTGTCTCCACCCTGGGGAGCTGGAGCAATGCAGAAAAAGGCCGACTGGTAAGCGCAGACCATGGAAAACGGATCCCATGGGAACACAAGCAGGGAAATGGAAGTATACGGAAAGGTTGAAGGTAGTCCTGCTAAATGCCAGGAGCTTGGGAAATAAAATGCCTGAGCTCCAGGCGATGCTAACTGAGGGAGCGGTGGATGTGGCAGCGGTCACTGAGACCTGGGCCACCGCAGGACTGGACTGGGACCTGAACCTGGAGGGTTACACTATGTTCAGGAAGGACAGGGGAGGGAAGGGAGGAGGGGTAGCAATAATAGTCAAAAACTGCATTGGCATAGGGGAGTAGAGGAGGCAGAGGGAACCGTGGAGGCGTTGGGTCACCTTGATAACAAGGGGGCAAAGAGTAAAATGGGAGTGGTGTATAGACCCCCTGTGCTGGCGGAGATGCTGGAGGAGAGTCTGGTGGCAGATGTTAGGAGACACTGCTGATTGGGCAGGGAAGGGTGGTGGTGTTGGGGACTTAAACATGCCAGGAACAGACTGGGAGACTATGACATCCTCGGTGGCCAGGGAACAGAGGTTGTTGGATGTCTTTCAAGACAGCGTTCCTAATTCAGCAGGTGGGGAACCAACCAGGGAGGCGTGGTACTGGATGTGGTCCTGGCAGACAGTTACCAGATTGGGGCCTGGAGGTAAGGGACCTGTTAGCGGGAGTGACCATGCCATGGTCTGGTTCTGCCTGGACCTAGAAGGGTAGAAGGATGCACAAAGATGGAGGTAACTGACTTCAGGGGGCGGATTTTAAGGAAATGGGAAGGATCCTTAAGGAGCATTTGGATGTGATTGGGTCAGACCTGGATGCTGACAGTAGGTGGGAAATAATCAGGAGAGGGTGCAGGATGCTACCAGCACCTGTGCCAGAGTAAGGTGAAATTGGTAGGGCCGAAAACCCTGCTGGTGGACCAGGGAGGTCCAGGAGGTGGTGCGAGGAAAGAAGGCAGCCTATAGGCAATTCAAGTGCTCAAGGAGGAAAGGGATTGAGGGAGTACGAACTGATGGCTAGAAGGGCCACTAGGGTAGTGAGGGTGGGTAAGGCAAGGAAGGAGCAGAACCTGGCCAGGGAAATTAGGAGAGGGAACAAGGGTTCTTTAGATACATTGGGGAAAATGAAGGATGAAGGGCAGATTAGCAGGATTAAAACAGGGAGATGGGAACAAGACCGGGGAGCAGGCTGAGGTACTAAATGAGTACTTCACCTCCATTTTCACCAAGGAAAATGAGGGTGCTGCATCATACACGGGAGGAGACAGTATACTGAGGGGACCCTTACCGATCGGGGGTCTGGGGAGGGAGGCATCACTGGCAGGAGGAGGAAGGCTAAGCAGGAGAAGAGGTAGCAGAGGTGGAAATCACAGCAGAGAGAGTGAGGGAAGCCCTCTAGGTCCCTTAAGATGGAGAAAGCACTGGGGCCGGACAAATTACATCCCAGAGCTGAAAGAACTTGCGGATGTCCTGGCGAACCCCTGGCTGAGCTTTTCACCATCTCTCTGAGGACAGGGTGGGTGCCCCAGGGACTGGAAGGTGGCGCAGGTGCCTATCCATAAGGGGGGATCAAGGGAGGTGGCAGGGAACTACAGGCCTGTCAGCCTGACATCAGTGGGGGCAAGGTGATGGAGGGCATTGTCAAGGAGAGGCTGGGGAGACCTGGAAAAGTCAGGGTGCCTGGATGATAGACAGCATGGATTCGTCCCAGGAAATCATGTCAGACAAACCTTGTGGAGTTCTACGACTGGGTGATGAGTGCCTTGGACCTGGGTAGACAAGTGGACGTCCTCTTTCTAGACTTCAGCAAGGCATTTGACTCTGTTCCTCACGAGGGCCTGTTGGATAAACTGGGAGGAAATGGGGTGGTGAATCAGATGATCAGATGGATGAGACAACTGGCTCCAGGACCCGGACCCAAAAGAGGTACGTAGTTAGTAGGATAGTCTCGTCCCAAGGAGGGTCATTAGTGGGGTCCCTTGGGCCCCTCCTGTTCAACGCCTATGTCTCTGACATAAGGACAGGTATCAGGAGTGAGATGAGTCTCTTTGCAGATGACTCAAAACTGGGGGCGGGGTGGATGGGGAGGAGGGAAGGGTGGCCCTACAGGGGACCTGGAGGCTCTGGAATGATGGTCTAGAAAGTGGAAGCTGTGGTTCAATGCGGGAAATGCAAGGTACTGCACCTGGGGGCCAGAAACCCGGGCCAAGTGTACACACGGGGGAATGCTACAAGTCTCAATGGCTGAGAGGGACCTGGGGTGGTGGTGGATGTCAACATGAACAGCTCGGAGACTTGTAGGAGGGCAGCAGCCAAGGCCAACAGGATGCTGGGATGCATCACTAGGGGATCACCTCCAGAAGGAGGGAAGTGATACTCCCTCTGTATAACTGCTTGGTGAGGCCACACCTCGAGTACTGCATGCAGTTTTGGAGGCCACACTTAAAGAGGGACATTAAACTCCTGGAGAGGGTCCAGAGGAGGGCAACCAAAATGATTTGGGGCTTGGGGACAGGACCTATGGAGAGGCTCAAAGAGCTAAATATGTACACATTGGAAGAGAGAAGGGACGGGGGACATGATAGAGCTCTTCAGGTACATGAAGGGGTAAATAGGGAAGGAGCAGTCAGGGTGCTTCAAAGGAAGGAGGAGGGGCAACTAGAGGCATGGGTGGAAGCTGGATGGGAAGATTCAGGGGAGAAAGAAGGAGGTGCTACTTCACTGAGAGGGTGGTGGAGCCATGGAATGCGCTGCCCAGGGGCTGGTGGAGGCAGAGACAGTGGAGGGGTTCAAGAAGGGTGGGACAGGTACAGGAGAAGGGTTCTGGAAGCAAAATCCAGTGCAGCGAGAATATCTGGAACTGTGAAGGAGAAGCCAGAGAAGGCAGGTGGGCAACAGGTCCAGCTCCCAGGGTGGGGGCTGACCAAACGAGCAGACACGAAAGACCATTAGGCCTATTCTGCTGGAATTTTAGTATGTTAGTATCAGAGTAAATCAAAAGTGCTGCACTAAATGTAAAAACAATTATGAAATGTTAACTGGTTCTCAAAAATCTAGTTTTATTAACCAAATAAATATTCATCTGATATTATTATATTGCATTTGATTTTCAGGGAACACACCTGAAGTGATTGTGCTTGATATTTGTGAGGTGATCAATTTGGCGTCTCTTCAAAACCCTTATAAAATCAGAAAAAGGGAGGAAGTTTAGATTCTGATTTCTATCTGTATACATACTAATTTTATTATGTGTTTATTTATAAAAACGATAGCTATTCTTGATTTTAGTAAGTGGAATATTAATTACCTTCTAGATGCTTTATATTGCGTAAGCTTTCCAGTATAATTCTTTTATGTCAGGGTCCTTTAAAAGAAAAAAAAGATTTTATGCTTTCAATGTATTCATAAGCTGTATTTTTGTAATATTGATCAGTGACATTTCAACTACTGGCTTAAGAAAAATAGATACCTTCACTAGACAAACGGTGTATGTATTTTAAATCTCCATTGAAACTTCAGTTACTGGGTTTGTTTTGGGCTGTAAATAAAATGTAGGCCCATTGTTTAACTTTCTGGTTATTAGATGCACTGTGGTTCATCTTTTCTGTTACTAGCCCTATATTTAAGAAATTAAGGATCCAAGAGACCCTTACCATTATTAGGTCTGTTATGATCAGGGTTGCTGGGCTGAACCTTCCATGGGAACATATATTTCTCAGGTGGATTAACTTTTAAAATGAATGCCGCCATTGAGGAGAATGCCAAATTCACTCCTGCTTCTGGAGTGAGGACCAAGAGGGCTGGGTCGTCTTTAACATGCTCTGTGTTGAGGGTGATGACATCACCTAGGTGATGTGCTGGGCAGCCTGGTCCATAAGGAAACCAACTCATGCTTCCATGTGTCTGTCCCCTCTCATCCTTATTAAAGCTCTCTCAGCTTCTTTATTTTGCAAACTGACCTACCAGGTCTACAAACCGAAAATTTCGTCACTTATCAAAAGAATGGGCAGTAATGCTGCAAATGCTTCCATAAATATTAGGAGGATTATAGGAATGAAAATAGTTCCTTCTGATGGCGTGTTGAAATAAAAACGTTATTAAGAGAATTATTATCTGAACAAACTAATGGGAAAGACTGGGAACATAACATGTTATGAACATAGGAGATTGGGGGCAAATATTTAAAGGGGTGGGACGGGCAGGTTGGAATCATGGGGTGGAAACCCCAATGTTGTGGAGGAAAGAGAACTCTTAAGTTATTATTGTTGTATATAGAGATTAACATTACTAAAAATGGAGCAAAGGTGTATTATTATTGTGTGCTTTTTAAATTATGTTATAACCCTATTTAATCTATATTGGACTATTGTATACTTAATTATGTCCCATACTGTGAACAAAAACAAGTTTGGGCAACTTTCTTTAACCTACTTTTCAAAAATATAGTCTATAAATAAAATCAAATTGCCATCTTCATCGGAAAGCAGTCCATATTAAGTTTTCACTGAGTCCATATCTTTTGTTATGTGTCCTTAATGTATAAATCCACCAAGCTTCTCTTTTCAGCAGCTGTGTTTCCCAATTTCCTCCACCTTCTGGTCTCGCCACTTTCTCTATTGCAAAGAACTTGAGACTTGAAATCTGGTGGTTAAATTCCATAAAATGCCTTGCAGAGTTGATCTTTCATTCCTCTGCTTATGTTATTTTTATGTTCTGTGATCATCATTTTTAGTGATCTCCTTGTTTTCCTATATAATAGAGAGAACAAGGACATATAATACAGTACACAATGTGATCTGTGCTACAAGTAATGAAGTATTTTATTGTAAAGTTACAATCTTGACAAGTACTTCTTACTTTACTTCTTATAGCATTATTGCAGTGAGTACAGTTTCCATAGGAGTAAAAGCCCTTCACATCTCTATTGAACCATGTTGTATTTTGTTTCTTTGGGATCCAATGTTAGATTTTTATGAATTCATTTTTAATGATTTTAGTTTTTTCACTGTTATCCAGGGTTTGTGTTCAAAGACCCAATGTCCTATATTTGTAGTCTGTAGAATATTACAGTTACTCAGTATGACTTTTTAATTTTCTGAAAATATTCAGAATATTGTATCGAAAAAGATAGTTTTCTATAGTGTCCTCATGGCCTTGTCCTTGAGTAAGTCTTGTCTGGGATATTGGTTTTCTTTGTTCTGCTTTCTCAAGTGTTAGACCACTGTAGCCCCAGCTGTAAACCTGTATTTTATTTCTCCCATATTATGCTGGAACCTCTCTCATTTCCACTATTTCTTTTTATCCTAAAGTGATTTTCTGATGTAGGCAGCTACTCACATATTGTGGTAGCTACTCACATCAACAGTCATTCTAGCCTGGTGCAAAACATTAATTATATACCACACCTTAGTTATTTCACCTGTAATCTAAATTTTAGTGCAGCCAGTCTGATCCTCCTTTCTGTTAGCCCGGGATAATGACCGCCCCGCATTCAAGCACATAATAACGTGTGACCAGTGAGAGTCGGGGCGCCTATTGAAATGAATGTGGCTAGTTTTCTCTTACATTTTTATGCTAAGAATGACCAGTTAGAAATTAATGAGGTTACCGCTTGAGTAACAAAGGCCTTGTTACTCAAGCAGTGACCTTCATTAAAATTTAGATTATGAGTGAAATAACTAAGGTATGGCATACAGTTAATTTTGGAACCAGGTTGGAATCACTATCACTGAGGGCAGCTACCACAATATGTGAGTGGTAACTGCTCTTAGCTAAGTAGGAAAATCACTTTAACATTTGGCTTTAAGGAATACTTCTTTTTAAGGCTGGGGTGAAAACATTTTGCATGTAGGATAGTATTTTCATCTGTTGGTTTTCAATAGAAGTCTGTTACTATTCTGTTGTTCTCAAAAGTGATATTCAAGTCCAGAAATGGTATAGATGTTCTGTCATAATTAATGATGAACTGTAGGTGGGGTACAAAGAATCTACATATCCTCCAAAATCTAATAGTTTTTCTTCTGTATCTTTTCAGATTATAATTATATCATCTATAAAATGCTTGCACATTATAATAGAGTTCAGTATTCATTGCCTGCATTGTATATATGTTGTTGTTCAAAATGGGCCATATACAGATTAGCATATGTTGGTGCCATTGTGGCTCCCATAGCTGTTCAGTTTTTTGCACACTTTTACCTTCAAATTGAAAATAATTATTCTCTAATACAAACTGAGCTTAATTGTAACAGAAATCCTTATCTGAATATTGTGATTTCTTTGTGTTAAAAAGACTCCACTGCTTTGGACCTTCTGCATGTGGTATACTGGCATAGAGGCTTTTAACATCCATTGTGACTTAAAAACAGTCATCTATGTTTATGCCTGCTTGATTTTTTCCTCTGTTAGTTGGATACAATGTTTTCAATCCTTTAGAAATGCTGGTAATGTAGGTATGAGTTTTTACAGTGATGGTCCACGTAAATTGACGACAGCTCGGTAATAGAGTCTACACCTGAAATGATAGGTCTTCAGGGGTTGTGCTGGATTTTTATGGATCTTTGGTAGGCAATACAATAAAGGTATTCTTGGATTTTTGTTCCTAAAGCTTCTGCTACCCATTCCTCAATGTGACTTGCATCTACAGCAGTTTGGACTATTTCTTGTATTTCCATTTAAGTCTCTCAAATGGTATTTCAGGTACAGGATGTATAAACTTCCTGTAACTGGCTCATACATTCATTATGATAGTTTTCATATTTCATGATGACTATAGCACCACATTGTCTGCTTCCTTGATTATGATGCTTTCATAATGTTTTAAATTCTCCAGTGCCTGTTTTTCTGCAAACTTAAATTCAATTTATGTTTTGTCTTTCTCAGATCTCTTATAATAGTTTCCACCTCTCTGTCCACTTTTTCTATGAATGCTGATATATTTGTAAGTTCTGTTGAAATTGGATCAAAAGCATCCTGTACATCAGTATTCTCATTATCAACAAAAAATGTTTTAACCTTAATTTGCGATGAAACTTTTCAGGTCTAATTTTAACTCAAAAGGTTTTAATGTCTCTGTGATACAAAAGCTTAGTCCCTTATTTAACAATTTAATTTCAGTATCATTTAACTCCCCTTCTGAAAGGTTGAATACTGTTAGTTATAGCTGTTCTTTGGTCTGGTTGCATGTACCTTGTCTGTATCTCTTTTTCTTTTCCTCCTCTATCTCTTTCTCTTTCTCTAGTTTGACCTGATGTTGAAGCTTCTGATGTAGTGGGCACTGGGAAAAATCCCGCTCATAGTATCTGCCACCACACCCCATTGTGGTCTATATGGTTTATAATAATCTTCTCTATATGAACCCCTGTAGTTATAACGTTCTCCATAAGGACTTCTAAAATATGATCTGTTCCCATATACTCTTCTATTCTGTCTGTTTTGAATCTGTTAATATTTCTTCCCCATATGGTCTGTGGCTTTCTGAATCTGTGGTATTTTCTGAAATGTCTGATTCATCTAGATCATAAATGGTTGTCTGATAACCAGCTTTCTTCCAGGTGTACACCTGGCCTTCTTTATAGTCTATAATATCCCTTTTGAATTTACTTAATTTTATGCTTTTATATGTTGATCATAATCTTTCAGTTATTGTTCTATTTGTTCTAATAAAACTTTCATTTGACTTATTTCAGTACGTTATGTATCTCATTTTCCAATGTGTTTATTTCCCCTTGTAGTTTAGACTGTTCTGTCATTAAGGTTTCAATTAATATTATCATAAAATCAAATGAGCACTTTGCTCTTATACCGTCCCACCTGTCTTGAAAGCCTTCAGGAGAAAAACCTGGATGTGATTGTACCAGTACCAGTAGACCATGTGGGATCCTTTTTGCTTCATATATTCCAACAAAGTCACTGCATGCCAATCTATTTTAATTTCCTTTCCTTTAAAGTTTCCAATTTGTTTATAGATGCCTTAGGAATCTCAATGTTTTCTATTGTTCATTACGTTTCACCAAGCTCATAATTCTGCTTACATCCTCCTGATCCATGCTGACTGGTGTGGAGCACATGTCAGTCATACTGCCCAATTCTGAAAAGTGACCATGTTGATATAGAGTTAATTAATAAATCTCAATTTGGAATTTTTGGGAAGTGCAAGAGACTTTTCGCGGTGAAAAGTTTTATGCAAACTGGTGGTGAAGGATTCCCACAGTTCCCTTTGGAACCATAGGAAGCCTTTCACCACCACCAGTCCTTTTTAACCATGTGTAAACCATATTTACACATAAATAAGAAACCAATCAGATTACTGGGTTTTATCCTGCCATTTGATAATATTGAGTAAACTTGAGGAACAGATCAGTGACTGTAGAATGTGTTAACCACTAGGGACAGTGACCATAATGTTATAATGTTTAAAATTTTGGGAATGAACTGCAAGGCAAGTGGTACGGCTACAATGAAATGCTTTAAATTGGCAGCCTTTGATCAGATGAAAGAAGAATTGAGAGCATGGGATTGGGAGGTATCTTTCAATGGTAAGACTCTAGAGAATGTGGAATGAACTGCTGCTCAAGAAAGCAAAATATAATAAAAAGGAAGGATACCAGGATGGATACAAAAAGGTCAAAAAGATTGGGGTGGGGAAGGCATATAGAAAGGCTAACATAGTTAATACTACAGCAGCATGGGAGAAATATAGGAGAAAACAAAAGAATGTGAAAATGTATAAGAAAGGCTAAAAGGATTTTGAAATGCATACAGCAAGTAGCATCAAAGATAATCATAAATACTTTTATGATTATATTAATTAAAAGAGAAGCTTTTGCAACAAGTGGGACCACTTGTGGATGAAATGGAAACAGAGGGATGGATGATAAGCAAATATCCCAGCTATTAAACATTTATTTTGTACAGTATTTTGACCAAAATATATGAAGCCCATGCTGAACTATCAGGAGGAAAATTATCAGAGGATAATGGTTGAGGAAGCAGACATTAGAATGAGATTAAAAAGGATAAACCCCAACAAAACACCTGGCCTTGATGATCTGCACCCCAGAATATTAAAGGAATTGTGAAGGGTTGGACCTGTAACCAAACTATTTGGGGCTTCCTTGATAAGAGAGAAGTAGTCACCAGCTTGAGAAAAGCAACAATATCCCACTGTAAAAAAGGAGCAAATAAAGTTGTAACTACAGACCAGTAAGCTTGACTTCAGTCCTTGAAAAGAATTAGAAAAATTGTGAAAGATACAATTGAAAAATTGATTAATGAGAATAGCTTGAAGGATTATATACAACATGGTTTTACTAGGGCAGGTCATGTCAAACAAATCTTTAAGTTTTGTTGAAAAGGTGAAGCAAGGCCCTGGATGGGGGTTTCCAGTAGATGTAATTTTTCTCGACTACAGTAAGGCATTTGATACAGTGTCACATCAGGTACTGAATAATGAAACTGACCAATGTGGGTTAAATAGAAGATTGGTTGACTGGATTTCATTTTGGTTGACAGGTAAAAACAAATAGTCTTAGTGAGAGAAATAATTTAGAGTGGAGGGCAGTTACAAATGGGGTCACTCAACGGGCAATGTTGGGACCATGCATATTTAACATTTATGTGTCTTCCATGAATAGCAGTGAGACAGTGTGGTTTGCTAAATTTGCTGACAATACTAAAATAGGGTCAGTAGTTAGCAATAGTAAGGAAACAGAAAATGTAAAGAGGAACTATTCAAACTAGAGATGGGCAGAAGATGATATATTGAAATTTAATGTGATAAGTGCTCGTTAATGTATCTGGGCAAAAATAATATTAAAGCCATTTAGGAATTGAAGAGAAAAGTACTAACAGTGACACAGGATGAAAAGATTTAGGAATTACTATAACGGATTACTTTAATTTTAAAAAACATTGTAGCTTGGTAAAATGTTATAACATCCTGGGCTGTAACAGAAGGCACACACATAGTAAGGATAGCAAAGTCATAAAGCCATTATATACATCACTGGTCAGACCACATCTAGACTACTGTGGTCAGTTTTGGGCACCATATTCAGGAGCTGGAATTAAGATCTTAGAAGGGGTACAAAGAAGAGCAACAAAATAATAACAGGTATGCAGAACTTGGACTATGAGGACAGGTTGGACAGGCTGGGGCTTTATTCACTGGAGTATGAAGGATAAGGGATTTCTGTTTGCGTACGGCTCTAAACAGTCATGATCTATGGGACTGTACAGCCTGGAAATGAAAATATTGCCATATGCAACAAGATCCCATTTATTACAGTTAAAGAAGGACATAAATCGTACTAAAAAGAGGGATGTGGTTCTCCCAAAGGGTGGGGGAATTTGAAATGGCCTACCTTTGGAGGTGGTTGGTAGCCAAAACATGACAGAGTTCAGGTCTAAACTGGATACTTACTGCCAGGGATTACACTGATTGGATCAACCTTTGAGAAAAGGTGAGCTATTAAAGGGCAAATCACCTATTTTGCTCTAATATGACGTATGAAACCTGTTCAAGGTTTTGTCCTGCCATTTGGAAGACAAAGGGTGGAACTTTCCTCTTTAGTGGGATGCTGAAGAAAAGCATGGTCTTTTATTTTTGTAATTGAGGACAAGTTTATTGTTGGAGAACCAACTTTCTAGTGACCTGAAGTGACTTTTGCAGAGTGGGGGTAAGCCTGTCAAGGTCAGGGTTTTTAGAACGGATGACAGCATCATCAGCATAGAGCAGTATGTTGGCTGTCTGACAGGCGTCGGGCAGTTGATTTATGTGGAGGCAAAATAGGAGTCAGCCCAAGATGGAGCACTGGGGAGACCAATAGATACTCTCCTAGTGTCAGACAAAGATTTATCGACCTTCACATGCTGGGATCGATTGGTGAGATAGCTGTAGAATAAATAACTGTGTTCTGTGACAAACTCAGGTCAAGGAGTTTGTTAAGTAGGCCCATAAGGTTAACCAAGTTGAAGGCCTTGGTAAGGTCAATATATATAGCTCCGATGAGGTCACCATTGTCAAGGCCCTCATGAACATAGTTGGTGTATTCAATAGCACCGTGTTGGTGCTGTGGAGCTTCTGGCAGCGATACTACTCTACACACTGGACATTGTATTTTCAAGCTATGTGACAAGCTGGTCAGAGATTATTCTCTCAAGGGCCTTGGACAGGAAGAGGATAGAAATGAGTCTGTAACAGCAAGGCTAGTGTGGTCTCTGCTTTTGAAAACTGGTATAACAAGTGCAGATTTCCACTTCTCAGGGAACTGCAGTAGCACAGGGAAAAGTTAAAAATTCTAGAGATGGGGAGTTCCTCTCGACCAGGGCAAGAAGTTTCATATCAACCAAGTCACTCCACACCTAGTTTTGCCAAGTACCCTACTGATGTATTTCAAAGTGTCTTTGACTGAAACCACCTTAAAGTAGAATTTAGGATGTCCTGGTTCAAAGCCTACCATCTTGGGCTTCAGAACCAGGTTCCTCAGAAGGTCTGGGACGGCTTAGTGAGGATGATGGAACTGAGGTCAGTAAAGGCTGTGTTGAAGTAACTGGCAGCTTTGATGGGATCAAGGACCTCTCGACCCTCCACCATGAGCATTTGTGGAGTGGTTTTATTAACTCCTTTGCCAATGAGTTCCGAGATGTTGTCCCAGAATCTTTTGCAATTGCTCCAGTTGTGGGTTTGCTGGTCATTACAGAAGTCAGATCTGGCCTTTCTAATCATACTGGTGCACTTATTATGAGCTTCCTTGTACCTTTACAGGCAGATGGGAGACCCTGTTTCCCTGCCCAGCACCCGAGATTGTCCTCTCTCTCTCTCTCATGCAAGCAAGGAGTTTGAGGTGATCCATCCGGACGGTGTTCCTCTTGCCTTGCATTTTTAAAGGCGTAGATTTATCACAGGCATGTGTGAACTCAGAGACAAACAAAATAATAACAACGAATAATGACAAAGGTAGTATGGTTTATAGTCTTCTAAGGGGTTGTCTGGTTTTGAAATAAGTGTGACTAGGACTTCATTGAAGGATAGAGGCAAAGCAGTGCTAGGTAGAAGTTGTTCGATGAGGATTTGAGGATCAGAACCAAACTTGTCATAAATATTTTACAGAAATCTGATGTTAGTCCATTAGGATTCGAGGAGTTACCTATCTTCATTTCTTTAATTGCGTGTACCATTTCACTTTCCTGTTTTTATTTTCTATATCAATTTTTCTTCTATTGATAAGTTTGGTAAATTAATTTGACCAAGGAAGTTACTGATTTCTGGCTTACTACATTTTGTTCTGGGGTAAACAGTGCCTTGTAAATCATAAACAGTCAGATTAATGGACTTGTGGTCAGAAATTAACTCACCTTTGTTCATTTTTATGTTGCTTGAGCTATGCGAAGAAATGTTTTACTACAAGAATGACATTTCAGAGGTGTGTCACTGACTAGCGCAATGCGGGTCAAACTGCATTTCGCTTCGTCTTTGACAGACCAATGATCATACAAACTAAGTATGACAGTGGTTCACAGTTTATGGGTGGAAACTTTGTGTAACTTAAATGAAGAAAGCGCTCCAATGAGAGAGCACTTCCTTTGTTTAATTTGCATAAATCCATCCCCGTCACTCTGTTTTCCTTGCTGTCCCCCACACACCTTTTGTCTATCCCTATTGCAAACCCCAAGATCTGCTACTTTGCTTTCCTGTACCTCACGCACTTTCAGAATACTCTGCCATGCCATTTAAAACCTGATAACAAAACAAAACAAACAAAAAACACTGCAATCAAGTCACACCACAAGTTCTAACCCTGCACCCCATTGCAAAATCCGAGATCTGCTACTTAGCCTCCTGTCCCTGGTCTTATCTGCTCCACGTTTCTGTTTCCTGCAGCCTCGGGCTAATGTCCATGTCACTGTGTCATGGCCTGGTCCAGGATCAAGTCTTATTTTTTCAGACTATTATGCTACAGCACCCTCTTTCATCTTGTTCTCCATTACAGTATTGTGCAACCCCCACTGATACAAACAAATGGCACCAACTGAACCGACTGGAAGTTATTAAACTTCTTTTTATGATATAGTCCTTCCAGGTTTTCGACCACACATGGTTTCATTAAAACAAAAATGCTGGTTTTCCAATCCATTTCTCTGCATCTGTTTGCACATGATATTTCTTCTTAAATGTGTTTTACTTATTCTTGCCTTACCATCTGAACTTCCTCTGGGGTCACTGCACTGCCTCTGCTTTGAAGTGGCATGTTCTTCAGATGGAACCATAGACTGGGAGGGGGCGGGCTGGATTGAAGTGACAGGGGATGCCGGACGGGCAAATTGTAGGCTGCAGAAGAGTGCAAGAGAGAGCACAGGTGGGGGTGTCTGGTTGGGAGCTGTGGGAATACAGTAGTACAGGCAAGTGGGAGGTTATCGTCTGAGGAGGCAGGCTGAAAGTCGTAGGTGGGAGGAGCGTAATGCTGGAGGGTGGGGCGAGGGCTTGGGTGACCAAATGCTACATGTTCGAACCTTTAAAAACCCTCTTGTCTACTGCTGGACTCGAATGCCTCTGAAATACCAACTTGGAAACTAAAACTCAGAAGTTCAATGCCAAAAACTGCTCCCCACAATGTCACTGTATGACAACAGCAACATCTTAAACATGGTAAGAATGAGACTGACATCTTTACTAAGCAAGTTAAGAGGCAAAGAGCTATTCACTTACAGCAAGAAGATTGCAGCACTCAAATTAGAAGAGAGGGCATTTCAGTAAAGGCTGTCTCGAGATTTTGTTCTAGGGAGTGTTCTAAGAAAATCTTGATTTGTATGGCCAACAAAGACTGTTTACAGAAACGTTGGTCTTTGAAGAGATGAAAGTACATGACAGTTTGCTGTTTTTAGTAGAAGTTGGAAATGTAAGAATAATTATTATGGAGCTCTGCCTACTGTACTCTTTAGCGGTGGCAGTAATGTATGTGTTGTCTCTCTAAAGTTCAGTTTAGCGAGGTATTTTTTAGGCAGAAGTCAAAAATATCTATGTGTATCCCAATCTGAAAAAGCATTCCAGTTTTAGAAGTCAAAAACTCCCCACTTGTTACATTTTAATTGTTTTTGTTCATAACATTAAATCTTATTTTACTTAAGTGCCTGCAAAATCAGATGTAAAAACAAAAACAATGTGCTGCGTCAGCATGTGGTCTAAAAGCAAAATAAAATGGTTATATTAAATGCATGCTGAAAATAGAAAATAGAGTTAAAATCTACGTTTTGACCTTAGGTCTTCTTCAGGAAATATCTAAAGAAAAAATAAAACAAGTTAGTGTGGAGGAGGTAAAATGAGGGATATATATATATATGTATGGGGAGAGCAAAAGGGAGGCTCAGGGAGAAGAAGTGATAAATGGCAAGATTAAGAGAGAGAATCTGTGAAACAAAAAGGTGATGATGGGAAAGATAAAGCATAATAGGAGTGAAAGAGCTAGGAAGTCCCCAGGTGGGGACTAATTAACAGGGCCTAGTAAGAAGGCTGAAAGGTGACAAACGTGGGGAAGGAGACAGGGAGACTTATGGTGAAAATGAAAAGAAATTAAATGAGTACAAAACAAATAGACTTTAGGAGAATAAGGGTGGCTGAAAGTAAGTCTATCATTTAAACCAGCGGGCTGCTGGGAGCCAAGGTGGATGATCAGCTTGGCTTCCATGTTTTTCTATGGTCAGCATCCCAGAAGCCCTGCTGAAGGACACAAACAGAAAGGTCATTGACATTGTGGTCCCTGGAGATAAAGTGGAATGCAATGGGTTTAGCAGTGTCACCATTCCTGACTGCTCTGTAATGTTCCTTGAAAGCGGTCAGCAAGGCGCCTACCAGTCTCTGATGTAAATGGCTGTACACTTCCGTAAAGAATACAATACACCACATTAGTGGAAGTGCATGAGAACTCCTTGGTGATGTGAAAAACCACCTGTAGGGTCCGAATTTCAGTCACACTGGAAATAAATTTGCAGGTGTAGCAGAGTCCTGTTGCAAGGTTTGGTACCTGGGGAGAGGAACTGTTAGGAGTAGGTAGGCTGCTTTTAACCAGGAGATTCCACAGGTTAGGTGGCCGGAGCTAGGAGGCAATAGGTGGTTCTATAAAGGAAGCACCAATGTTAGGGTCAGTTTGCAAAATGGGAAAGTTACTGGTGATGATCCTGTGAAGAGAAGGTGTGCTCTCATGGAAAGGAAGCACTAGTGGAATTCGCCGTTATTCTTGTGTGACAGTATCCTTCCTCACGGAGGTCAAAGTTAACATAGAAACATAGAATTTGGCGGCAGATAAGGGCCATGGCCCACCTAGTCTGCCCATTACGCAGTCTGCAGGTTACGGGCGTGTTACTGACCCGGGAGAGTGCTCTGTCCACTGTGCTTTAGGGTATCACCTGTTGATAAAAAACTGTGCATTATTTGGGTCTGCTCAGCAAAATCATCCTCTTCACTGCATAACCTGCGAAGTCTAAGAAACTGTGAATAAGGCAGGCCATTCTTGACATGTTTAGGATGGAAAAAGCTGTGGAGGAAGAAACTGTGAGAGTCAGTGGGTTTGTAATAAACTGATGTCTTCAGACCAGTGTTCTGTACTGACAGCTGGATATGCAGAAAAGGTAGTGTAGAGGAGGATACTTCAACCGTGTATTGAAGGGAAGGATGGGCTGTGGTAAACTTGCCAAGGAAGACTTGGAGGGTCTCCCTGGAGCAGGAGGTGGCACCCACACAGTCATCAATGTAGCATTTGTAGAGTTCAGGCAAAGTCCCTGTGAATGAGAGAAAAAATGTTCCTCCACCCAACCCACAAATAGAGTAACAAAGCTGGGACCCATCTTGGTACCCATGACAACTCCACTGACCTACTAAACAAAACTGTTATTAAAAGAAAAAGCATTGAGTGTAAGAACCAGTTCTGCCAGAAAAAAGTTGTGTGTGTGGGGTGGCTGCTGGATTTCCGCTTATTCAAGAAATGCTGCAAAGCTGTCAGACCATCATCATGGGGATCACTGTGTAAAGAGATTTGATGTCCATGGTGAAGATGAGCTGATGAGAGTCACTGAATCAGAACCTGTCAAATAATTGGAGAGCATGGTTAGTGTCTTTAACATAGGAGGCAGGGACTCAAGAAGGGGTCTCATGAGGCTGTCCAAAATGCAGAGATGCAGGATGTGGGGAAGGAGCAGGCAGACACTATAGGATGACCCAGGTTACCTGTTTAGTGGATTTTGGGAAGGAGATAAAACCTGGATGTCTGGGGATGCTGAACTATGAGTCTCTTAACAGAAGCAGGGAGCTCTTTGTTTTCAATAGCAGAGGTGATGGTGGTGGTGATCTCAGTCTGGTAGTCAGCAGTGGGGACCTGTGGAGGAGAAGAATAAGAGCTGGTGTCAGAGAGTTGCTGTGTGGCTTCAGTGATGTATAGCTCATTTTGCCAGACCACAACAGCATCTGCCTTATCGGCTGGTTTGATAACAATGTCATTCCTACACTGCAGAGATCTGAGGGCTGCAAGCTCACCAGGTGTCAGGTTAGAATGGTTGTGCCTGCAAGAAGATTGAAGTTAGTGGTGTTTTCCATGCATTTGTTGACAAAATAATCAACAGCAACAAAACGTCCTGGAGGGTGTCCATGCACTTCATTGGGGATTGATATCGTTGATTGTTCTGGTGATGCTGTCATCATCTGTGGGAAGAGGAGTCTCATTAGAAAAATGAGCTGTAGGGCATACTATATGACAGAAGCACTGCAGATCAACTTGATCCTGGGTGCATCAAGATATCTGGGTGTGGGCACAAAGAGAAATTTGCTGAGGAGTGATTGCTCATCTTGTGTCAGGGAAGGTCTGGAGGAATACAAAATACCAAATTGTTAGGTTGTGTCTGACTCGAGGGCTCATGTTGGTTGTTGGTCTGCTGGGTGAGAGACTGGAGTTTGCAGATTTGGTGTCCTTGAGGAACTGAAAGAGGGTGGAGTTAGGTTTTGGATGCAGTGCTTAATAAAGGAAGGTTAGATCAGATGTCAGCTAGTCCCCCCCTTACTTTTGAGAAGTTTTCTTAACTTTTAAAGAAGCCCTGGATTCAAGATCCATGGCAACTGACTAGTGGTCCCCATCACATCAGGGTCAGATATTCAAAACTTAGCCAGGAAAATTAACACTGCACGGTGTGCAAAATTAGCCAGAACCATTTATAAGCTATATTCAAAGGAATTGCCCGGGCTAAATCAGTTGAATATTGTGTGCAAATGAAGCTGTGCAAACAGGGCTGAGGGTGCAGTGCAAAAATAGCCCAGCAAATAAAACAGCTCTGAATATAGCAACCGGAAGGCCAAACTGCAACAGCAGCAGTACACACAGAGGTGGAGTGAGGCAGAGCTGCAGTAGGTGGCCAATGTGGATGATAGCAACAGAGTGTTGCACAACTGCAAACAGCACTGCAGGCTAAACACAGCAGAACTGTGCTATGGAGTTGCAGATTTGCCTGAGCTAACATGTTTGCCTGGCACTAGCACAAATTTTGCTATATTCAAAGCTCCTATGCAAATGAACCTACTTAGGCAATCCATAGGCAAACAGCGACATTAGCATCTCATTATGACCTGCTTTGCATGCATTACCATGTAGATTGCCTGGCACTATTGCATGGTGCACACAGCTCCACCTGTATGTCAGACTGGAACTACAGATCAGTAGCTGCAGGCTGGGTGTGCTCACAGCTCCACCTGTATGTCAGACATGATAAACAGTTCAGTAGCTGCAGTCTGGGTTTGGACACAGAAGCACAGACTATTGAGCCAGGAACTAGCACCACAGGAGCGGGTGGTTGTGCAGCATGCCATAGATGTATTGTAATTCCTGCTGCAGTGTGTATCAGACGGTACAGGACCATAGTAGCTGGTATTGTGAGAACACAGCAATGCGTGTGGTGGAGCCAGGCAGCAATGACTGTACTAGCCACACAGTGATATGCACAGCTGGCAGGTGTGTTCTGACAGTGGACACCACAATCATACTTCCTGTGACCCACATACGCTGTGCCAGTGGCATGGGATTCCTACACTAACATACACATGGCTGGCCGTGGTGACGGGAAGCCTGGACTGGTGTACAGTATGTGCCACAGGGAGGGCAGACACATACCATCATGCAGGCATACTGATGTGAGGGGCATTCCCATCACTGGCACATGTGCACTGTGTGAACAGCCCCAGCCATGTGGCAGCTCCTACTATCTGGTGCAACCTGGCCACCTGTACATTCTGCCCCAAGTACCCTCCATTCCCCAGTGCTGCATTTGTGTACTGGATTGTGGTGGTGTACCCTATGGGGACTGGACTTGTGTGCAGCATGTCTCTTCCATGGCATACGGGTGGCCCAGGGTGCCGCCTGCCCTCTCTGCCTCCTCATTGGCTGCAGTCATCAGGTGCACCATGATGCTGTTGTTCCTTATGGCCATGTTGCCTGTTGCTGCTGTGGCCATGCCCCTGTCCTTGTTTGCCTAGAGTTAAGACTAGCTTTTCTGGGTGGTAATTTGTGCCGGCAAAGTGTTGTAAAGTTGCATAAGCGCACTTTGTGTGGTGCTAACATGCTGAATATAGCATAGTGCCTGTATTCATATACATGCCCCATCTCTTGCATGGTGCATACATTATAATTTTGCCTGGTGCTGATGCAGTTTGCCTCGCTTATTTGGTCCTTTGAATATAGAGGACCTGCACAAACCAGCACAAAACAGGTGCAAACAGTTTGTGCCCAGCACAAAGTTTTGAATATCTGGCCCCAGATATCCCATTGCCTAGACTCTGTTTAGACCAGGAATGCCCTTTGCTTTCAACAGGGATCAGTAAGTGAGGTAAGCACATAGTAGGTTCACAAACTGCTGTGTACAGTAGTGTTGGCGTAACTGTCAGAAGTAACCCCCCTTGGCCACATGGATAAATGATGCTTAAAGCTGTGGTTGGTAGACTGATCTATTGACCAGTAGAGTAACTTTGGTGTAATAATGGCCTTTACATATCGAAGCAGCACAACAAAAATATTCACAGCAACTTTTTCCAAGTACTCCTCTTAGGCTATCTACAGTACTTCTTACAACTATTACCTAGAATGGGATTTATTACTTTATTCAGCAATGATAAATATCTGCTATTCATACTGCAAAGAATGCCCTGATAAAATTAAAACAATTTTCGTTAGAGCATCCTTCACTAAAAATAATATACTACTGTGAGGCTTAGGAAGCAGTTTTCCAGTTTCTTACTCAGTTCTTGATATCCTCGCCAGCGCTCCGGGTGTGATGTTATCCTCTGCGCTTGGCTCCAGCTCTTCATTCTGTTCTGCTTTTTATTGTGTTGCGTTTTCTTTATAAAATACAGCAGTTCACTATGGTCTGTTGCACCTATTTTTAGCCACATTGTATTTTTTATTAGCCACTTTTGGCTTTCATTAGCCATTGGCAGAGGTGGCTGTCCTTAGTATTCAGTACCCATACTTTTTATGGTTAGCTACTTATGCATTACTTGTAATATTTTTATTTATTAATGGAAGTGTCCCATTTTAAAATGGGGTCTGATTTTGAACTTTCCAGCTTAAACTATTTATTTTCTACCACAGCGCTCTTCATATGTTTGCTAAAAATTAAAGGGCACAGAATTTACTCTCTAGGTTTCTATTTTCCTGTATATAAATAAGTAAAATCTTTTCAGGCTAATGATGTGGAGACAGATGTTTAATTCACTCTTCGTGGAAATGCCATTGGGTTACATTAAACTGAGTTGCCACACTTTGTGTCTCCTGTCTTTGAGTAGCAGAGTCCAGATGATAAAGCACAACTTGACTGGTATAGCAATGCAAAGCTGGGGAGAACAAGACTTCAACAGTAAATTCTCAGTGCTGCTAACTATTAAGCAATAAGGCATGACAGGGCTTGGATTAATAGTCTGTTAATCACCCCTAGGGTGTAATGTGGCACGAGGCCTGGCGGTGCCATATTCCGCAGGGGTGATTAACTAACTGTTAATCTAACTCCTGGGAGTACCTTATTGCTATTATAAAAAGTATTTCAAAGAAAAGTGTTAAAAATGTACTTTTGAATGTTTTCCTCATTTAGAGGGAGATTTTTTAATGAAATAGTTCTTCCACCAACAGTTTAAGAATGCTGGTTCAAAATCAGAATGCAGCACTCCAGTCATTCAGTAGTGCTAGAGGATGGAATGCTGACAGGAAGAATCCATATACAGTACCATGGTGATCAGGTGATACATGATGTTGTAAAATGGCAGGGTAAAATCCAGTAATCTGATTGGCTCTTATGTGTAAAATATGTTTTACGCATGGTTAAAAAAGTACTACTCAGCAGTGAAGAGTCTGGAACCCAGATCAATGGGCATTTGGAACACAGGCATTTCAGTTAGTCCCCTACAGCCAGAACTGATCTTCCACCACAAACATGGCTGCTACCTTTACACTGTAAAAACTTCAACTGGGCCCTAAAATAAAACTACCTTAAATAAAAAATAAAACAAATTAATTAAATGTTGTTTCCTGATTAGTACATTCTCCTTATATACATAAACAAATTAGAAACAGTAAGTATTGTTTATAGTTTTCACTACAACTGTTTCTTTGCTGACAGTGAAAAATCCCCTACTGTCTTTACCTGCTCATCGAGGAACTCTCTTCTTCTTGCCTGACAGTGAGATAACTCAGTCTCTGGCTGTAACAAGTAAGCAATAAGGCATGAAGGGTGTGTGTAAAACATATTTTACAGCATGGCCAGGGGCGTAGTAAGGCACAAGGCTGAAGGCCGAGTGACTTCAGCCACTGGACATGCTGTAAAATATGTTTTATACACCCTTCATGCCTTATTGTGCTTATAAATTGGCTCTTTTTACTTTTTTTACTGTTGGGAAAAGCATGTTTATTATAGAAACAATAGATATACTTGTGTGCATTTGTGATAAAATAGTACTTCTGCCCACTGAAAGTGATGTCATTGATGATGTCATTGTATTATTGCCTACTTTCTTCTTCCTGTTTTTTCTCTGTTTTCTCCACAGTCAAGATATGGAATGTATATCATGGAATGTTTACCATAGAATACACGGATTCAAAATTCTGCTCAGTTCCACTGGCAGAATGTTTCTCTCCTAACACACTGTACACACAGACAACAAAGGGCTTTGTGACTCAATTATCTCACTGTCAGGGCAAGAAGAAGAGAGTTCCATAATGAGCAGGTAAAGATAGAAGGGAATTTTTCACTGTCAGCAAAGGAACAGTTGTAGTGAAAACTATAAACAATACTTATTGTTTCTAATTTATTTATGTATATAAGGAGAGTGCGATTATCAGGAAACAACATTTAATTAATTTGTTTTATTTTATTATTTAAGGCAGCAGTGCAATGAACGTTTGTCCAATATGGAACACTATAAACAAATGTATGTTAGTTTATAGAATGGCATTCTGGTTTCTGAATCTGTAATCCTTTTTGGTAGTGACCACATTTATTTATTTAAAAAAAATACCTTATTAGTTTAGAGAAGAAATTCCCACCTGCCATCTTGCAGCTTCAGTGTTTTCTTCCGTGATGTATCCATGATGCTTTTCTGTTGATGTTTGAGTGCTCGTTCATGACAAATTAACAGCACTGTGCTATAGCAGACTGCTCATTAGTGCATACAGAGGTTGTTTAGTGACCCTTATACTTGAGAGTTGGCAGCAGTAGAAGTACTACTAAAATCATGTCAAGAAATCATATGTGGTACATGCAACACTGAAGGAAAACAGCAGACTGACAACTGACTTGGCTCCACACACCCACTTTACACTCCTCATCCTTTGCTAGTAATTACTTTGCCCTTACCATACCATAATAAACGACATGAATGCACTGCTCCCCATTAGTAACAGCTATTAGAAAAACACAGCTACAGCGCTATCGGCAGCATCATTTTTAATCATCTGTCAGCAACAATACCGCTACCCACTGGCCATATACTAGCTTCCACTCTGCTATGGTCTCAACTCTCTGCCTCTGGTTTAAAAGTATTTCTATCACCCTACTGCTAATCAGCATCCCTGTTGCAGCCCATGTACATAGCATAACTAAACAGAGAAGGAAAGGCCATTAAGGAGATGACATCAAGCACTCTATGTTCCCACTGTTCACATTCTGTACTACATCTGCCTGACATACGTTACTAGCATGAGCATATGGCAGTAGCGAAATATTATTTCTACTGATATAGTTCAATTTTGTGACAAAATATCCTTAAATATTTTTCCTGCAAGTTTAAGATGCTTTGAAGTCTTTCTTTCAGACTTTATTTGGACAGAAGTATAGAAATGAAGGTAATGGCCTGCTGGTAATCGTAACTATCAGTATGATCTCTAAAGTAGCAGGGACACTGGTTTTCAACAAGACAGTTACCAGAATATATGGTGACAGTATAAAGGTCAAAGGATGCTGTAGTTCTGCATATTTTTCATATTTAAATGGTAACTTTGTGTGTGTGTGTGTGTGGGGGGTAATGATAAACAGAAAAACTGCTGTGTTTCTTGTGGACAGCTGTAGGGAATAGTGCTTTCATAACTGATGTAATTTAAGCATTATAAACCTGCAAAAGCTATGATTTTAACTACAGGAAAGTAACTAAAACAGCAAAATGCACTCACTCAGAATCTGAGCAAGTAGAAGTTGTGCTACTCAGACTACTGACTGACTGCTCTGTCATTTTAAAGTTAATACGTGCAGATGTGAATGCACACAAAAGGAAGCATAAATATTGAACTGCATAATGGGATGCACCAAAAGACATCATGGTAGCAACGCAGAGTAGCAAAATAACCATAATACACCATTAATCAAGATGGCGAGTATGGCGAGGGTTTGTGCACAGCGGGAGGTGAGCTCATGGCCAAAAGCATAAAAAGTAGCTTAAACACTATACAAAAATTTATTAAATGAGAGGTGCCCTGAAACAGTTACAAACGCAATTAGGAATGAGAGAAGTAAGCTTGATTGCAATGCTGCTTTAAGGTTGTTTTATTTTTGGGGCCCAGTTGAAGTTTTTTACAGTGCAAAGGTGTGTTCAAATGCCCATTGAGCTGCTGGATTCCAGACTTTTCACTGCTTAGCAGTCCTTTTTAACCATGTGTAAACCATATTTTACACATAAATAAGAGCCAATCAGATTACTGGATTTTACCATGCCATTTTATAAAGGCCTTTGTTGTCTGTGTGTACAGTGTGCAGGAGAGAAACATTCTGCCAGTGGACCTGAACATTATTTTCAATCCATGTATTCCATGGTAAACATTCCATGATAAACATTCCATATCTTGAATGTGGAGCAAGACAGAGGAAAAAAAAACAGGAAGAAGAAAGTAGGCAATAATACAATGACATCATCAATGACATCAGTTGCAATGTTCGGAAGGACTATTTTATCACAGATGCACATAAATAAATCTATTGTTTCTACATATAAACATGCTTTTCCCAACAGTAAAAAAGTTAAAAGGAGCCAATTTTATCAGTGCAATAAGGCACTCAGGGATGTGTGTAAAACATGTTTTTGCAGCGTACGTATCTGAATCACTTGGCCTTGGACCTCGTGCCTTACTAAACCCATGGCTGTGCTGTAAAATATGTTTTACACACACCCCTTTACGCCTTTATTGCTACGTGTAACAGGATTAATGTAAGGCTGTTGGAATCCTAACAGCCAATCAGATTGCAGCATTTCTGAGACTCTTTTATAATATTCAATAAGGGGACTTATGAAAATGATGAATTCACAATAATGACAATTTCATTAGTTTACTAATTTGTTCATTATTGCCTCTGCACTACCAGTGGCAAACACCTAAACAGCAAATACAAGCAAACAACGTTTGGCATCGACAAATGCTTGTTAATTTGATCCCACTGCATTAGTAGCCTTTTCTTGTGGTAATTGTAATGCCAGGAGCTTATCTGTTTTACTTAGCATTTTGTTCTTGCTCTTGAAAGTGTGTTTTGTGCTTTTTTTAGTTGTAATAGTTTTGTTTAAAATAAAATAAAACAAACAGCAACATTACAAAATATAACAGCAGACTTCAATGAGAAATACCATGGAAGAGTTCTGTCCATTCTGGAAGTTATACATAATTCTTATCTTGATGCTAACATAACAGAGAAACACTTATAGGAAAACAATGAAAATAAAGTCATAGTAGACTCCACAGCAGACCAAATATGGGCAGTTTCTAGGTTACAAATTGGTCTGTATTGATGATTCTGTATTGTTGATTGTATCTGTGTGTATTCTGTACGTTTTTGTCCAGGTCAGGCCTGAAAAGAGAACTTTGGTCCAGTGCCTTTACCTGGTTATCAAATAATAAATGAAAAAAATGAAATCAAATCTCATTGTATACAATACTGAATACTGCCAGTTTTGTTGAAATAGCTCTGACTGTTCCTCAGAACCCTGGTCAATTTTCTTAATTTATAAATTGAATTCATTATTGTTCTGCACTGTGTAGTTGTAGGGGATTGTGGTAGCAGTTACAACCAGGTTATGTTTTATTAGCTGATGAGAGGAGGACTGGAATAAATGAGATAGAGTCCAGGCATATTTCTTCGAGGGGTTAGATAATGAAGCCATCAACCCATCTATAACACTGCTATCTATATTTAACTGTTCAAATTGCCATTTCAGGTCTGCCCAAAAGGATTCAATTACCGGACAGTTCCAAAACATGTGTGTGGTCAGCCCTTGATACGTGCATTTACGCGCAGTAGCCATACTGATATACCATGGTGTGCCTATGTGTGAGGGTAAGGAAATATCGCTGCCGACATTTCCGACAAATTCTCACCAAATTGTGGATGCTGTAACTTTCGGGGATGGCAAAGCATACTTAATCCAAGTGGCAAAAGTATAAATTGTGCCAAGCTCATAATTTTAATGCTCCAAAATAACCCCAAGGTGTGCTTCTGTAATGCTTGCAGCCTTTTGTAAAACTTACCCAGTCGGTGTCTCCAGTTATCTGTCCTGAGTGCATCTATGATCATACATAATACATGTGGAAGAGGGCAGGAAGGCATGTTATCTCCTGTAATGACTGCGTTAAAGATATCTGGACTTGTAAAAAACAATAGTGTTCCTGTCTCTCCAGCCTGTATGTAGTCTGTAATTCATGAAAAGGTTGCACCCCTGAGCTATCTAAAATTGAAAGATGTAACTGAGGGCCTATTTGCCTGTGCCATAAAAATGTTGTGGTCGATTTGCACTGGGAGGAATGCAGTATCAAGGGCAGTGCTTGACAGTAAACCAAGATATCTCTAGCATCCTGTGAACTAATACATTTATACCAGTAAGTCATAGTTATAGATGTGAAAAGGTGGCCACATTGACCCTTCTGGTAGAGTATGAAAAGACATATTTATCCCCATATCCTGCAGGTCATTAACCACCAATTCAATATTCTTTCACATGGCTGTACAGTGTGGAGAGATCCACCAAAACAACTACCGGAATGTGAGATTCCTGCAAATATACTTTGAGGCTTGGCAAGTTTACTCTGCTTTGCTCTCTGGGGAGTAAGCTAAGTGGTATATTTGAGCCGTCGGCGTGGTCTACCACCGATGAAGCGAGATAATAATCAATCTCAAGCCTTAAAATACAGAGCGAGGGGTCAAGTCAGATCTAATGAAACAGTGTGAGCAGCTGCTGGCAGAGTGACACCAGAACTGCAACCTGAATCATTTATTATTTATTTCAAACATTTAACTGGTAAAGACATACTATGTTGGTAACAGCTCATTTCAGATGTGTTCTGGGGGACATACAATATACAATAATAAGGTGTAATAAGTACAATAAATTAACAACTGTGCAAAAGCAAATATCTGATGCAGAGCAATACTATACATCAAGGCACATAATGTAAAGTAAATTTGCAAATGTTCTAAAAACAATTCAAGTACAGCTTAAAAGCAATACTGTAAATTGGGAGGAGGCGATGAGGGAGGACAGTGCCTTTACCGGTTATCAAAGAATAAATGAAAAAAAAGAAATCAAATCTCATTGTATACAATACTAAATACTGCCAGTCTTGTTGAAATAGCTCTGACTGGTCCCTCAGTACCAGGTCAATTTTCTTAATTTATAAATTGAATTAATTATTGTTCTCCACTGTGTAGTTGTAGGAGGTTGTGGTAGCAGTTACAACCAGGTTATGTTTTATTAGCTGCTGAGAGGAGGACTGGAATAAGTGAGAGAGAGTCCAGGTGTACTCCTGGAGGGGCTAGATAGTGAAGCCATCAACCCATCTATAACTTTGCTGTCTATATTTAACTGTTCAAATTGCCATTTCAGGTCTGCCCAAAAGATTCAATTACTGGAGAGTTCAAAACACATGTGTGGTCAGCCCTTGATACCGTGCATTTTATGCCAGCAGTAGCCATACTGGTATACCATGTAGTATTAATACCCTATGTGTAAGGTAAAGAAATATCATTCCGACATTTCCCTAAAATTCTCACCAAATTGGGGATGCTGTAACTTTTAGGGATGGCAAAGCATACTTAATCCAAATGGCAAAAGTATAAGTTGCTCAAGCTCATAATTTTAATGCTCCAAAATAACCCCATAGGTGTGCTTTTGTAATGCTTGCAGCCTTTGTAAAACTTACCCAGTCGGTGTCTCCAGTTATCTGTCCTGAGTGCATCTATGATCATACTCAATACATGTGGAAGAGGGGCAGGAAGGCATGTTGTCCCTGTAATGACTGCGTTAAATATATCTGGACTTGTAAATAACAATAGTGTTCCCTGTCTCTCAGCCTGTATGTAGTCTGTAACTCATGAAAAGGTGCACCCGAGCTATCTAAAAACTGAAAGATGTAACTGAGGCTTATTTGCCTGTGCCATAAAATGTGTGGTTGATTTGCACTGGAAGGAATGCAGTATCAAGTGGCAGTGCTTGACAGTAAACCAAGATATGCCTAGCATCCTGTGAACTAATACATTTATACCAGTATGCCATAGTTATAGATGTGAAGGTGTACATTGACCCTTCTGGTAGAGTATGAAAAGACATATTTATCCCCATATCCTGCAGGTCATTAACCACCAATTCAATATTCTTTCACATGGCTGTACAGTGTGGAGAGATCCACCAAAACAACTACGGAAGGTGAGATTCCTGCAAATATACTTTGAGGCTTGCAGGTTTACTCTGCTTTGCTCTCTGAGGAGTCGCTAAGTGGCATATTTAAGCAGTAGGTGCTGCCTACCCCAGATGAAGCGAGAGATCATCCGATTTTAAGTCTTAAAATACAGAGGCCCGGGGTCAAGTTCACTGTGGCAGATCTAATTAAATCAAATCAAATTTTATTTATAATCGCTTTTCTCAAACCAAAGCGCCTACACAATGCAATATAAAACCAAATATACAACCTAAGAAATACTGAATAAAAGGCAGCAGTAATAAAACAGTGTGAGCAGCTGCTGGCAGAGTGACAACAGAACTGCAACCTGAATAATTTATGTATTATTTATTTCAAACATGTAACTGGTAAAGACATACTACGTTGGTAACAGCTCATTTCCAGATGTGTCCTGGGGGACATACAATATACAATAGTAAGGTGTAATAAGTACAATAAATTAACAACTGTGCAAAAGCAAATATCTGATGCAGAGTAATACTATACATCAAGGTACCTAATATAAAGTAAATTTGCAAATGTTCAAAAGCAATTCAAGTACAGCTTAAAAGCAATACTGTAAATTAGGGAGGAGGTGATGAGGAGAGGACAGTACACACTCATAACAGAAGGAAAGAAGACCAAGATGGTGAGGTGAATGAAATACTATTGCATCGGGTTGTAAATGCCTGTGATGTGATCCATGATTAGTGTCAAGGAGGAGAGACTTTACTCCCTCAGAGGGTTGGTTACAGAGATGGAAAACCTACAATAACATTGATTTCCATTAAGCCCATTGTGGGAAGCTTAATGCTGACTCTACCAGTGCTGATACGTGGATCAGAGATGTTCCTGGTGGGTTGCTTGCAGGTTATGAGGCAAAATATATTTTCAACGGTGATGAGACTGGTGTCCTTTTCTATTATGTTAGATATGGCACATTAGCTTTCAAGAGTGACAGTCTCCTTGGTGAAAAATAGCTGGGAGAGAACCTCTGTTATGGCCTGCTGCTTCAGAGATGGCAGTGAGAATACAGACCTTGTTGGCATTGATAAATTATCTGTGGCAAGATGTTTTCATGGTGTAGACCACTTACCAGTGACTTATTGTTCCAATTACGAGACCTTGGATGACTGGTGATATATTTACTGAACGAGTCAGGGTCTGGGACAGAAAGCTCAGAAAAAGAAAAATCACCCTGATCCTAGAAAATTGTTTTGGCCATCCCTCAATCCCAGGACTCTGAAACATCAGCATTATTTTTCTCTCCTAACACCACCTGCATTATTCAACCTCTGGAAGAAGGTATTATTTACTTCATGTTTATGCTATGTGAGAATTCTTGCAAATAAAATTATTATTATAAATAAAATGTGATTTGGTTGTAGTACATATTCCTCAAACAAACATCTTCTACTAATACTGGGTCTTATTCACTAATGTGGGAAATACAAGTGAAAGCAATGTAGGAGAAGTACAGCTACATGCCGCACAGGCAGAGGAGAATGCCGTATTCACGAACTGGTGTGTAATGTGCCTAGAAGGAAGGGCGGGAGCACAGCTGTGTGTAGAGGCATGTAAGGGCATGCCGGGAGAGCTGCGTGAACAGGTAACTGTCTCTTGATCCCACCATATAAGGCAATGTGGAACAGTAATGCAGGGCAGGCTACGCACAGTGCGTAACCAAGATGGAGCTGAGCAAATGGCAGACAATCCAGTTCTGGACACGTGGGGCCTGCCGTGGCACCACTGGCAACACCAGCAGGCAGAGGAACAGGACAAGGTGGGAGGAGATGCGGAGAAGGCCCCAGTCCACAAACTTTTTATTTGGTTCTGGGTCTCCCAGTCCTCCATTTGGAGGTGAGACTTGCCCTGTCTGTCATCCCCATGCCCAGCCCACCCCTGAGCAGGGCAGCTGAGAGGCTCCCCAATGGACACCTTAGGCAAGCCCTGGCTTACCCCTTGTGTCAGGGCCAAGGCAGTGGAGATGGCAGCAGAGCAGGTTGTCATGCCAGGGGGCCAGCTTTTTTGATGCTTGCTGGATCCCTGGGGGCAGGGACGTGCAATGATGTCCAGCAACCTCCCTTACCCCTAAGGTGACGGTGCCAGCACGAGTGGACACCAACTTCTGGCAGCCTCCTGTGATTATGCACTCTGCTCCATCATAGATAATATAATCCAAATCAAATGCCAAAGCCTCTGGTGGAACTATTCCTAAACTGGATGTCCAGCTATGAACAACGCTCAGCTGCCAAAGCCCATGTTGTCATTCCTAGACATCACCTTCCAAAGGTGCTAGTGCCTTCTCCTGCCATGCCCCAAAAATGGAACTCCCTCCCACTAACTATTCATCGGGCATCATACTATGCCTCTTTCAAACTATTGCTACGTAATCATCTTGCTGTCTCGCGCTTGCTCCCACTTCACACCCCCTTAGCCCAGCACTTCATCACAACATCCTCTACCCCAACAGCCTTTCAGTGCTCCTTTCCTCAACAAACTAGTTTCAGTTCTGTCCTGTCTCTTGGCTTGTTACAATGTAATTTTTTAATTACAGCTAATCTTCAGTCCCTTACCTCACCTCTGTTCTTCCCTTTCATCCCCATACACTTCCTCCCTACCTCAATTACTCCTCTTTTCTTTTGCATTCCATTTTCCTTGACTACTAGTTTGACACTTATGCTTGTTTTAGTTTAATGGACGGCTACCAAAATGTTGCTTGATGATTTTTACTGTTGCCCTCCCATATTTCTATTGTTATATTGTCTTGCAGAATCAGTTGTATCTACTTGTATCTATTTGTTCCCTACTTGCACTGTATTGCTATTTTATATGCACCTACTGTTTTATATAATTGTTATGTCATTTGTTCAAAATGTTTGTTTCTGTATTCTCCCGGTCGTGCCTGAAAATAGTCATTGCTATGGCTAGTGCACCTACCGGTCAACAAAACTAAATAAATAAAATAAATAAACTTCTGCAGGGTCCGTAAGTGCTAGACACTCTTCCCCTCCCTGGAGAAGGAGAGCAGTCCCAGGATGTGATCCTTCTCCCCCTGTGACCTTTCAATTCCCAGGTCCGTTCCCGGAACCTGGGTTGTCAGCATCACAAGCAGAAATCCAACTGCTGCACGGTGAACTGGCTGGTCCACAAACTTCTGTGGAGCACAGGTGGCCATGCTGATCACTGACATCCACCAGCATTATGACGTGCTGTATGGTGCAAGGCTCTCACTGCCGCCCCAAGACCAAGGCCAGAATCTGGCTCGAGATACAGGTGTCCGTGAATGCAGCAGGACTTGAGGCATGGACACTGTCCACCATAAAGCATGAGTGGCATGACCTCCAGCCCCAGGTGAAGAAGAAACTGTCCACAGCGAGGTGATCATAGATTGCCACTGGTGGCAGACCGCCACCCATCGAACCCCCAACACCCATCAGAAGATTGTTCCGACACCATCAGTGATGTGGTGCGGGATGAGGAGCCAGAGATGTTGACAGCATGCCAGGTAAGCAGCATGCACAGGCAACAGTAATAAATAGGTGCACACAGCCAAACTGGGTGTGCTAACCACCCATGCATGCTCACACCCAGAGTGCACGATAGATGACAGTGCCGTGAGGGCCATCAGGAGTAGAAAGGGACCCACACAGACACCCACAACTGGTGGTAGGTAGTAGGATGGCAGTGGGCCATGTAGCACTGCAGCAGCAACATGGAATGCCACTAATGTATCTCCTCCCCGACAGGTGGCATGGCTGCAGGGGACACAGCAGATGACGGAGGAGGTGGAGGAGGAGGCGGAGGAGGTGGACAGCCAGATGATGGAAGAGACTGTCCCACACCCAAGTGAGGAGTGCCAGCCAATCACCACATGGTCCATGCAGGGACCTACATGACAGAGGAGCATGTGAGGATGCTGAGCATCCCAGTGGACAGCACACCACAGCCTGCTCAGACCGTGCCAGACAGTGGCACACGTGCACGCCTGACACTGGTGGCAGTAGCCAGGATGTCCCTGAGAGCCACACATCTCCTGGATGGACCTGACATCATTGTGGCCCCAGCAGCACCAACCATTGATGCACCAGGGCCATCCACAGTGCCCCTACATGCACGACAGCCACAGAGGACAGCTCACTGCAGACCTTCTATCCAGACCTGCACTGGCTTGGCGTGAATGGCTACAGGCCACATGTGAGCACACACAGTCCCTTGCGTGCCTCATGGAGGTGATGGCTGCAGGGGTCCATGCACAGGAGCAGGTGGCAGGGATGTTCAGTGCTATCACCAACCACCTTTGCTCACACTGGAGGGCAGCAGCCAGTGGCCACCTCCCTGTGGATGGAGAGCAGGTACAGCATGATGATGCATCCAATGCTAATGCGCACACCACACACCACACCCCACACCAGTGGCGGTGATTCAAGCATGGACCTGCCAGGCCCGGGGCAGAAACACTATCTATGGAGGCATGGCACACAAGGGGTACATCACAGACAACGTTTGATGCACCAGCAGGGGACATCTGAAGCGGATGGGACTGGCACCTGCCAAATGGCCCTGTGGGGGACAGAGGACATAAACAACTTGTGCCATGCACTGCACGGGCACAGCACACACCGCCACATGGTGCACACCACACAACAATGCCCCAGCGCAAACACCCCAACACACACACACACACACACACACACACACATCATCGTGACCTGACACGTAGTGGACTGGACTGCACCCCATGCATGGGCAGGTCACAGGATGCACGACATCCCACACAGACATCACAGGATGCATTGACCAATGTGGCACCACCCACATTAGCCTGCCTGGGTGCCACAGAGCACACACACATGGTGCTGGTGGGACTGACACACTGTGACAGTGTGAATGATGCAGCAGCTGCAGTGGTCAGCCAGCGGGATGGTATGGACATGTGCATTCAGGTGCATGCTGTCATCATCACACCATGTCCACACACCTTGTCCACACCCTATCTGCCTAGGGAGACCCTGCCCCACATGGTGACCCCGGACGGCATGGGCCACAATGCACACTCCGGCATGGGTGGCTCACAATGCAGCCTGTGTGCCCCATCACCGCCATGGTGCCCTCTAAGCGTGACTATGGTGCATTTGGGGTATCAGGGGTGTTGCGGGTGCAACGCCGGGTGGCAGTGCCAGGATGTTGCTGGCAGATGTTATGCCACATGGCACAGGCAGTGAACACTCTGCATGCCTTGCCAAGTGCAAACATCATTGTGCCACCAGTGTAGTCCAGGCACTGGAACGCATCTTCAGGAGCCTTATGGTGCGTTCAATGATGCAACATACCCGCAATGTGTGGTGTTGAAGGATTCCTCTGCAGGGCTCTGGGGTGCCAGGTATGCCATCAGTAGGAATACCCACAGTGGACATCCGCTGTCTCATTGGTGGGAATGGAGAGGATCAGTACAGTGGCGTTGGTGCACAGGGATGCCTGTGCACACCCACAGACAGGAACAGTGCTCACTTATGATCCAACCATCCTCCTCAGCGAGTGTAGCCAGATGGTGATGGAGGCCACTGGCAGCTTAAGATGTATGAGTCATGGCAGGAGCCAGGGTACCGGGCACACATGTCTGTGATAATGCCCTGTGCGCTGCACACCACCCGTCAATAAACATTGTGGTAACCCTTGCGGTTGCGGTATGCCTCCTCATCCACAGACGGTGCCATTATGGCAACATGTGTGCTGTCAATTTCCCTAGTATGTTCGGCATGCCACACCTCTCATAGAATGCCTTTCACCTGCCTGATGTCCATTGGCATTGTGGGAAACCAGATGTGCTCCACAATATGGCTCACCAGGGCATCAGTGACCTGTTGCAGGGGCCCGTGAGATGGACGACTGGCTCATCCCATCACATTGCCCATCAATCAATCAATCACTTTATTTAACGGGCATAAACACCATTGAGCAAGCTCATTTTCAGGGGTCCTGGGTATTAATACAATACAGTACACTTCATAAGATTACAATTCGATGGACAGCAGTGAAAAAAAACATTGTGAAGGTGCGGTCAACATGGGCCTATACATACTGGTCAACATAATTAACATGCAAGACCATCTAACCACTGGAGCGACCAGTGGCATAGTACTGCAGGTGCACAGTACCTTGGTCTCACAGGCATGGCCATGGACCACAGCGTCATGACCAGACTTGTGCCTGGACCAGATTGCAGACATATGACAGTGATGAGTTCTACATGATACAACTGTAGCATTTACTGTTCCGCAGGCCATGTGGCAGTAGCTGTGGGCAGAAGATGCATGGTCACACGCATCCATGCCTTGCCTGTTGCCTTGTAAGGGCATCCTCCAGCAGTAGGATGTGCATCAGAGCACTGGGGTACATGCTGCATCCTGTGGCACTCCAGTCATGTGGGCTGTGCTCTCTGTTGTCTGCTGTGCTGTGTAGCTTCCTGCTACACCTGGGTTCTCACACCCTGCATGCCCTTTAAGGGGTGGCGCACGGTCATGTGATGGGGTGGGGCAGTGTCTGCAGGGATGGCGTCCACGCCCTTTAACTCCTGCCCCATGCAGTGCATCTGTGATGGCTGAAAGGGAAGACATACATCTGCCCCAGCGGCAGGTGCGGCTGGCCACGGTGGCTTATCCATGTTTCACACCTGTTACCAGATCTGTGTACTGACAGGCGATGTGGAGGTGGAGCAGAGGCCCAATGTGAGTACCGTCTCCAGGGTGTGGGTGGTCTGGGAGTGTGCATGTACACAGTGTAACGTGGCACACATGTTGTATGTCTTACAGCATGATGGTGATGATCCTGCCATATTTGTACTGCAGAGGATGGAGCTAGGTGAGGGCACAGTGGGGCAGGTGGTGGCCCCATGGTGTCGCTTGCTACTGGACTTGCCAGACTACCTGTTGAGGAGAGCTGGAGGGTTGGACTGGATTTGCAGGGATGATGCGGGGTCCTTTGGGCAGTGAAAGAGCCGGGCAAGGTAGGTGCTGTGCTGTGCTGTGCTGTGCTGTGCTGCATTGCTGTGTGTGTGTGTGTGTGTGTGTGTGTGTGGCATGGGACACTGTGGCATGCCACATACTGATGACCTTCCTCTATGTTCTCATTTCAGCAGTACAGAGGACCCCTCCACTGCATTGTCCTCATGGAGAGGGAGTACAGCAGGACCATTCTGCCCATGTACTGGACCACTGAATCCAACCTGGAGTGACCTCCACATCTTGGCTGCCGTGTCTTTTTGGGAGGGAGTTCCATCTCTATTCTCTTTCCTTCCCTAGCCTTTGCTGTCTCAATAAGGGTTGTACTACGTATGTACTGTCTCTGCATCCCTTATTCGCAATGTACCTGGTATGCATGAGTGGGCCTGTGTGGAGTGTTGCGTGTGTTGTCTGTCTGTGTGGGCAGCATGTCTGTTGCCTGTGCCCGCACTCTGAGCCCTGTGCTATGTGTGGGTTGTGTGCTGGTGCTGCTCGCCCATGCACTGTGTCTGTCTGCATGTGGCCCTCTCCTGTGGTGCAGGCCGTGACTTCCATGCCATGCGGCCCCATCCCTGTGCACCTGGTATCCCTGCCCATGTGCAGGTTTGCATGGTGTCATTCTGCATGGCTCTACACACATTTCGTGCATGCTATGCCTGTGTATTTTATGTGCCTTCTGGGAGTAACCTGTTACGCTGGTGTGTAAAGCACAGTGCGTAGTACTATGCACCTTAGAATAGGCCCCACTGTTTTTAGGGCATGAATGATATTCTGTAACCCCTTCTCTCAAAATAGCATTTTTTATTCTGATATATCAAATCATACTGATTTTAGCAGTTGTTAACTGATAATGCATAATAATCAAAAGTGCAGAAAATGTAATACTTTCTATTTCCTTATGACACAAATATATTGCAGTCTGCTCAGCATGTTGTTTGATATGGACAAATAAGGTGCACATAGGTATCAGGACATTGGAAAAAGTGGTAGTGATGGGAACAGAAGTTCCAAAGGGTATTTTCTTGTAGAGTTACAAAGAGAGAGTGTGTGTGTGTGTGTTTGGGGAGTAGTGTGAGACCTCCATCCCCGGTGGGTCTAATCTTTGGTTCTAGGGCCTAAGTCTGCACCTTGCTGCCACTGTTGTGCTTCCCACTGGGGCCCCAAAGGACTCGGACTGACATTGAGACAGGAGAGGGAGTAAAGAGGAAGAGCACTGTGATGGCGGCACCACCTGTTTGGAATCGCTTTCATTCCAGCTTAGGAGTTCTCCCTCAGTAGAGTTTTTCCACATTGGAACTTTAAAAGCCATAACTCTGTCAATCTTTGGCATTAAGGAACTATCTATATATAATAAAAGATCTCAATGAGTACTACAAGACTAACACATAATACCCCCCAGAAATTTGTAGGGGTACACACAGCACCCCAAATTACCTCTCAACTTTGCCATGGTGCCAGAATCTTAATTAAAGTCTGATAATCATCATAAATGCACCAAAGGTAACTCCTCTTGAGTACAACCATAGCAAGTTTCACACAAACTAACAAAAATAGAGTTATGGCTAAAATATGTAAAAAGCATTTTTGCGTTTATATAATGAACCACCAGGACTTAAGAGGAGCACTTAATATATTTTTATCTTTGAGGTGAGCCCAACAAAAGAAAATGACAATGAAGCAGATAATTTGCTTTCCACATTGCTGGCATTCCTTGGCCAAGAGCTTTCTCACAGAGCCCCCGGCTCAATGGCCTTCCTCCCACAATCTCCCTAGAACCCAAACTCACACCCTTTAAATCCAGCCTTAGGAACCTACTCCTCAAGTCCTCAGCATGCAGCTGCACACTAGAACCCTACCTGCCTCTCTCTGCAACCCCATATGGGTTCCTTTTTGTACTTGTATCCTAACTGTTCTGTTAACGCTGGGTCAACAGCTTCCTAGTCTGTATTATCTTTACACTTTGAGTATATGCGCTGTAATGTAACCTCTGCACTCCTTGAAATGTATTCTCTGGATTTCATGTACTCCTGCTTTAGGTATTCTTTAAATGCTGGGTCAACCTCTACCCTAGACTGGGATATATGTACTCACCTTAGTATATACATTGTAAATTTGCCTTGTATTATATTCTCTAGACTCTCCTTAGATGTGCATTTGTAATGTTTTACTACTGTATTATAATACTTACTTTATATTATAATGTTTACTTTGTATTATAATGTTTATTTTGTACCCTGACGTGGAGCCTTTGCAAAGAGTCCTCAACTCAAAGGTTTGTAATTCCAATTGTTATAATAAATAAATAAAAAACATACAAATTCAAATATGAAACTTCCGTGAAGAACATTGTAACTTTAACAAGTCATTACGCTTTCAATCTTTGAGTTAATGGACAATCTGTTTATCAAAAAACAAAAAAAAAACAGTCTTAATGAGTTCAACAACACTGACACATGATACCCCTAGAAATTCATGGGGTACTCACAGGACCCAAAATTACCTCAGTAATCTTCATCATGCCACCAAAGTGAGGCAAAAGGCCAGGTAGGTCCTAAAGGGACCTGCATGAATGAGGATACGATTCTACTATCTGCAAAGAAAGGAAATTCTTTGCAAAAAATGCATTAATGCACCAGTTAAGGTTCAGATTAAAGTGACAAAGCAGGAAATGTGGTGTTAGGGTTTCCTACCTAACTCCCCACCCCACCACCCAAGCAGCAAAGGAAACAATATTACAGTTTGCCTGCCCTGAGTCTTGGCTATCCAGTATTGGGGGCTTTCTTTGGGTTCTCAACCTAATTCTCACCCCATTCTCTTATAGTCTTTCTGTCTGAAGAAAACAGATCACATCTGATTTTGTTTGCTCAGCGAATGTGGCGAGCATTAGGGCTGAGAACCCAAGGAAGACCCCATCACTGATTCGCCAAGACTCAGGATTGACAAAACTGTAATGTTTTTTCTTTTTGCTGCTTGGGTGGGGAGTTAGGGTTCAGAACCCTGCACCACATTTCCCTACTTTGTTGCTTTTAATCTGAGCCCTGACTGTGTAAACACAGTTTTTTGCAAAGAATAATTATAATTGTATCATTTTCTTCTGATGTTTATGTCTGTATTTATTAACTATTTTATTGTACAGCACTCTGAGTACCTGGAATAGGGCACTATAAAAACTTAAAAGAATATGTTTATTCTTAGAACAATCCCTATTACCTTCTGACCATTTCCAAAAATAATCTTTTATGATATTTTATGATGCTTGAAATGCTGTTTTAATAGCTGTAACATTTGAACTGTTAATCATAAAAACTTAAGTTTGTTCTTAAATGAAAGCTTGGAGTCCATTCAACATTTATTTAGCCTAACAATACAGTTCTACTGTGTTGCTACATGTCTATACATGTCGATATAGTATGTTATTAAGAATAACAGGACTTTAAAATATTTGTGAACCATTTTATGCTTTTATTATTGATGTGTACCATTTTATGTTTTTATGCCAATATATGCTTGTTGTAGTACTATTTTATCAATATATATACTTAGCTAACTCCAAGTTTTCATTTAAAAATAATAAAGTCTCTAGCACTGACGGTTAGTTATCACAGTTTAAAGAATGATCTTTGAAATAGCTAACCTTGGAACTGTTGAGGCTAGAAACATATTTTTTAAATGAATGCTTGGAGTACAGCTGTTAAGAATTAGCTTGATACTGCCTTGATGTATTTATACTATTCTATATGTATCAATACTATTTTACCCTGCTTGTTCAGTATATTATCAATGTATGTTTCTTAGCTATGACACAGCCAGAAAATGGCAAATACATTGTGTTGATACTATGGTTTGTAACAATAGACTGTATTGATACTGTTTTTGTCTGGTTACATAAAATTATATGATCATTTAAAAAAATTAATACAAAGTTATTTTTCAACTTTTTTGAATTTTGGTATTACTACACAATATTTAATTAGTACCTGGGTACTTTTCAACTAATTTTCTCTCATTTTACAACTTTAATTATGTTGCAAACATTTCAGTCTCCCCAGCAGTATCAAATGTTCTTGCTTTGACAGACTTTGCCTGTGAAAGAGCTGGAAGATTATAAAACTGCCTTGCCTTCAGTTATTTGGTGCAACTGGTGCCACTGAAGAAAACAGCTTTGCAGTCACTGCCAAGAAGCACAACCACACTTAAGAGTGGGGATTTTTGATGAGCGATGACTGCTATGAACGAACCCCAACCACAACTGAACTGAGTGCCTCCCATGCACATCTGTAAGGAGATATTAAACCTGTTCTGGGTAGGAGTCCTATGTGAAATAAAGGTCTTTAGGGGCCAGGGCCTGTGGACTACAGGAGTAGTCATCATTGTTTACCTTGACCCCTGGGATATGGCAATGGGGTCATGGGGTAATTCTTACAGCCAGTCAGGTTTTCAAAGCCTACCACTGGGCCAGAAAGTCTCATAGAAACATAGATTTTGTCAGCAGACCTATCCAGTCCGTCCCTTGCCCTGTCTATTCAGTCACCACTGACCCTAGTTGGTCATGGGTGTCACTTCCTCCCTGTTCCTCTACCTAATATTCCTCTTTGACTATTCCACTGCTTGAAGCTCCCACAGTCTTTACCCCACTACCTCCTCTGGCAAGCTGTTTCAGTCAACCACCAACACTTTTGTGAAGAAATAATTCCACATCTCTCTTAAACTTCCCCTCTCAGCTTCATTGTATGCCCCTTGTTCTAGTGCTTTCTTTTTTCTGAAACAGACCCTCCACTTGCACCTTGTTCACTCCTGTAAGGTACTTATAGATTTCAATCATGTCCCTCTTACTCTCCTCTCTTCCAGGGAGTACATGTTTGAGTTTCTGCAGCCTTTCCTTGTTCAGAACCCTAACATCACATTTCCCTACTTGTGTTGCTTTAATCTGAACCCTGACTGGTGCATTAACACAGTTTTTGCAAAGAATAATTATAATTGTATCATTTTCTTCTGATGTTTATTTCTGTATTTAGTAACTGTTTTATTGTACAGCACTCTGAGTACCTGGGACAGGGCACTATAAAATTTGAAAGAATATGTATATTTTAGCCAGAACAATCCCAATTATCTTCTGACCATTTCCAAAATAATCTTTTATGATATTTTATGATGCTTGAAATGCTGTTTTAATAGCTGTAACATTTGAACTGTTACTCATAAAAGTTAAGTTTGTTTTTAAATGAAACCTTGGATTCCATTCAATATTTATTTAGCTCTAACGATATAGTTCTATGGCTTCTCATGCAGCCCTTCACCATTTTGGTTGCCTCCTTAGTACTACTTCCACTCTTCCAGTATCCTTGCAGAGGTGCGGCCTCCAGAACTGGACACAGACTCCAGGTGGGACCTCACCAGTGAGCGATACAATGGCAGCACCACCTCCCTCCTCCTGCTAGAAATCCTCTCCCAATGCACCACAGCAACCTGCTAGCCTTTCCACTGCTTTGTTACAGTGTCCAGCTACCGTGAGGCCATCAGATATGATGATCTGTAGGTCTCTTTCTTGCTTGGTAACTGTAAGCTCTACTCCCCATCTTATACACAGACACTGGGTTCCATAGCCCTAAGTGTGTAATTTTGCACTTTGGCATTGAAACTCAGCTGCCACCCCTTGATGATTCCTCTAGTTTTTCTTATACCTTTGCATGCTCTCCATCCCTTCCTGAGTGTCAACCCTTTTGTAGATGTTTGTATCATCCACAGAGACACACCTTACCCTCAAGCTCCTTCACAATGTCATTTATGAAGAAATTGAAGACGACCAGGGTGTAGCTACAAGGTGCAGGGGCTGCAATCGCATCTGGGCCCATGAGGTTTGAGGGGCCCAAATCAAAATTTTGATGTCTATTCAAACCAGGGGGCCCTATAACATACCCTTGCACCCAGGCCCTCTGGGAATTTGCTACACTACTGCAGGAGGACTGGTCCCAGCACCCAACCCTGTGCACCCCACCAGTTAGCCCCTACCACCTAAGTGGCTACCGCTTACTACCACCCTTTGCCTCCTCTTTCTTAACCAGTTTGATATCCAGCTTGTCACTTTCTTCTCACCTCCAGGCTGCTTAGTTTCTTAACTAGCCTCCTGTGCGGCACAGTGTTAAAAGCTTTACTGAAGTCCAGATAGACCATGTCCACTACTCTCCTTGATCCACCTCCCTGGTAACCCAGTCAAAGAAATCTATGAGATTAGTTTAACATGACCTCCCTCTTGTGAAACCATGCTGCCAGTGGTTCTGTAGCCTTTTGCTTTCAGGTGCTCCATGAGCCTCTCCTTCAGTAATGTCTCCATTAACTTCCCCACCACTGATGTGAGACAGACTGGTGCAGTTGCTAGCATCCTCCCTACTGCCGCTTTTGTGCAGAGGGACCACATCAGTCCTCCTCCAATCCACTGGAATTTCCCCATCTCCAGCGAGATGCTGCCAGAGGGTGGCCAGCACTGTGCTTGGTTTCTTTAGGATCTTTGGATGAATCCCATCCTGGTCCATTGCCTTATTCTCCTTTAAAGCTTACAGTCCCTTCAGACCCTCTCCACTGAGAATGGACTTGTGTCCACTCTCCCTCTCTCTGTTGCTTACTAGCATGTTGGTCCATCCTCACACCTTCTACTGTGAAGACCAAGCAGAGTATTATTCAGTATTTCCACTTTCTCTTGATCTTCCTCTGTGCAGTCCTTCCTTCCTTCTGATTCTCATGATCCCTCCTCTTGTGTTCCTGTTTTCCCCATACCTGAAAAAGGTCTTGCCCCTTTTTGATCTCCTTAGCTATCCTCTCTCTATTAATGCTTTAGCTGTCCTCACCCCCTTCCTGCCTCCCTTGCTTGCCAGATATACCTGTCTGTCTTCATCCTTCTGGGTCTCTTTGTACTTTCATAATGCTATTTTTCTCCTTCACTGCCTTTGCCATCTCTTCAGAAAACCCTAGCAGCTTCTTACCTCTTCCCTTGCTCACTTCCTTCAAACAGCATGCCACTGACTGTGCTATACCTTTCTTAATTATTCTCCGTTGAGTCTCCACTCCCCATCTGCCTTCTCCTGCTTTGAGGCATTCTTTGAGGCAGTTTCCCATTTCTTTAAAATCTGCCCTTCTGAAGTCCAGGACCCTCATCTTGGTGTGTTTTTTTCTGTCCTATCTGTATGCCAAATCACACTGTACGGGATCACTTGTACCCAGAGGACTACCCACTGTGAGGTCAGCAATGCTGTCTCTGTCTGAAAGTACTAGCTCCAGCACTGCCCCATCCCTAGTGGGTTTCAAAACCATCTGCCTGAGAAATGCCCTTGTATGGAGTTGAGGATGGCCCTGCCTCTTGATATAGCTGTGGCGAGAATGCCCCAACTACATCCAGCAGATTAAAGTCCCACATTATCAAAACTTCCCCTTGCTGGCCATTTTGTTAATGGCTTCCCCAGGGCTGTGTCTAAATTCTCCCCTGTGTCAGAGGCCTGTACACCACCCCATGCAAATAACAGCCCCTGACCCCATCTCTAGGCTGACCCATAGTACCTCCAGCCTTCTTTGTCCCCATGTTGCCCTGTATCTCAGTAGCTCTTATACCCTCCTTCACATATAAAACAATCCTCTGACTTTCCTCTCTGATTTGTCCTTCCAGAACATGGTGTAGTATGTGATGGCCACTTTCCAGCTGTGGTTGTCCATGCACCATGATTCTGTTATAGCCCACAGATCCAGGTCTATCTCAGCAATGATTGCCTCAAGATCAGAATTTTGTTTCCTAGACTCCTTGTGTTGACACACATGGCTCTCCATTCTCTTCAGCCCTCTCTTCCTCTAACTTGCCTCCTCTTCTTGCCCCCTTGCCACTTCTGTTACCTCGCCCTACCATCCCATGTTACATTGTCTTCCTGCTGTGCCTACTTCCTCTCTTCCAACTTCAAGTCCATCCTCCAGACTTGCCTGCCCTTCTCTTTTTGCTTCCTTTAATCTCCAGGAATTTCTTCTCCTCAGTTAACCTTCTCTGTTGCATTAGTCGGGGAGTAATCTCTGCCTCCCTCAGTCTTTCTGCCTTCCCCTTGGCTAGTTTAAATGCTCATTAATGTAACATTTAAACCTTCCACCAGGACTGCCGTTCCCCTCTTGGAAGGATGGCTGCCATCTCCCTTTACAGGCTTCCATCCTCCCTGGTGTGACCCAAGTCCCATGTAGCCAATCCTCCTACCACACACATGCCTTCAAGCACTCATTGAAGGACTTGGGCGGAGTTCTCTAACCTTCCCCAACTGTGCACAGGTAGCACCTCAGTGAGAGGCTACTGTGCAAGCTGGCTAATGAAGAAGCAGCGGACTCTACAGCTGTCAATGAAGAACAGTCCACAAAATTAGGACACACTAAAACTGCTTTTTATTTTCAAAATGCAGTAACAACAACTGCTTTGAATTAAGGTACAACAAAGTGGTAGCTAAACCCCAAGAAACTCATCAGCGTTTCCGTCACAATCAGGCGCTTTGTCAAGGCGTCATCAGCTAATCAAAATCTACTTAAATAGTTCTATACCCCACCCAATCATCCTAGCTACGAACACAAAGACACTATAACTAGTTAATCAATATAAAAACATCAATTAGTGCATATAACAAGAGACTTTATTCATTTCTACCATAATTACAACTAAAAGTGCAATTCTATACATAAATAACATAATTCATTTTTGTTTCTTCAGGAAAGGAGTAAGCTGAAAAACATCATTTAACCCTGGATAATAGCTGGATTGCAATTTATACTGCCAAAAAGTTTCTCAGCACATCAAAGTGTTATTCAGATCACCTCCTTTACATCCCAAGATAACTTGTTCTAGTCCCTAAAGGTAGGAGTGATCACACCAGCTCGGAGTATATGTAAAGCCAATGCAGTATCCAGTTTTTAATTTAATACTATTGAGATGTTCTAAAATTCTATGTTTGAATTTTCTAATAGTCTTGCCCACATAGAAACATTAGCATTTGCACATAGCTAAATAAATCACTGATTCTGTGTTACAATTAATAAAGCTCTTCATCTGGTGAACATCCTTCGTATTAGGCAATGTAAAATCTGATCCCACCTGAATAAATTTACAAGCACTGCAAGTACCACATCTATAATTTCCATTCGAAGTGTAGAGACCCGCGTTTAGATGTATTATTGTCCTTTCCATGTACCAATATGTCCATAAATTTCTTCCCCTTTAATAGACAAAATTCTGACCTTGTTCATATATTTCTTTCAAATTTAGTTCCACACTTAAAATCCCCAATTCTTCCGAATGATGTCAGAAATATCAGATACCTGTGCATCAAATACAGAGGCACAGGTATCCAAACTGAGTTGTTTAACCAATCATTAGACCTTGTGGAACCGATTTACTTCTATGTAAGCTTGCATAGTAACTTTTTGCCAATAAAGTCTACGGGCTTTTAAAGCTGCTCTTTCAAGGAATACATAGGCTTGTTTAATATCCACAATTGGGTTCTCCATAGCAGCTGAACATAGATTACTGCTGTTACTCAATACATCACTGTGCAACAATGGATTTATGTCCCTTCTTTAAAAATAAAGTGTCAATTAAGGGACTGTCTCCTTTAACTGAGACAACTATAAGAATTCTGTAGGTAAACCAGAAGAAGGGTGCTACCCACTGTACCATTATTTGTAGTGAATTCAGAAGCCATAGTTCTTCAAGCAAGGCGACACACTTGTGAACAACACCACCATAGGTAAAAGCACAAACACTGTGGCTCAAGTCAGCTCAGAAAACTGGAGCCCCACTACAATAAATCCAATATGTACAATGAAAAGCATGAGCTTTACAGCTGTCAGCGAAGAACAGTCCACAAAATTAGGACACACTAAAAACTACTTTTTATTTTTAAAAGCATAGTAACAACAACTGCTTTGAATTAAGGTACAACAAAGTGGTAGCTAAACCCAAAGAAACTCATCAGCGTTTCACAAGCAATCAGGCGCTTTGTCCAGGCGTCAAGCAGCTAATCAAAAATCTACTTAAATAGTACTATACCCCCACCCAATCATCTAACTATGAACACACAAGCACTATAACTAGTTAATCAATATAAAAAACATCAATTAGTGCATATAACAACAAGAGACTATATTCATTTCTACCATAATTACAACTAAAAGTGCAATTCTATACATATACCAGTTGGACAATTTATGCGATTAAAAGAAACTGCAGTTCAGAAGAATTACTCAAAGAAAGAGATAGAAATGTACAATAGGTTTAGAATGAGAGGATACAGTAACCAGTGTATACAGGGTGTTATTGATAAAGTAAATAATGCAGAGAACTAATCTGTTACAGAAGAAAGATAACAAAATAACTAATACTGTGTATGTTCCTAATTTCGTTACTGTATTTGATACAGGTATCTGATATTTCTGATGTCACTTCGGAAGAACTGGGGTATTTTAAGTGTGGAACCAAAATTGAAATAAATATATGAACAAGGTCTGAATTTTGTCTATCGAAGGGAAGTAATTTGGCGGACTTATTGGTACATGGAAGGACAATAATACATCTAAAGCGTGGCCCTACACTTCTGAATAGAAAATTATAGATGCGGGACTTGCAGTGCTTGTAAATTTATTCAGGTGGGATCAGATTTTACATTACCTAACACAAAGGATGTTCACCAGATGAAGAGCTTTATTAATTGTAACACAGAATCAGTGATTTATTTAGCTATGTGCAGATGCAAATGTTTCTATATGGGCAAGACTATTAGAAAAGTCAAACATAGAATTTTAGAACATCTCAATAGTAAAATAAAAAAACTGGATAATGCATTGGCTTTATATATACTGCGAGCTGGGTGTGATCTCCTTTACCTTTAGGGACTAGAACAAGTTACCTTGGGATGTAAAGGAGGTGATCTGAATAACACTTTGATGTGCTGAGAAACTTTTGGGTATAAATTGCAATCCAGCTATTATCCAGGGTTAAATGATGTTTTCAGCTTACTCCTTTCCTGAAAAAATGAAAATGAATTATGTTATTATGTATAGAATTGCACTTTTAGTTGTAATTATGGTAGAAATGAATATAGTCTCTTGTTATATGCACTAATTGATGTTTTTATATTGATTAACTAGTTATAGTGTTTTTGTGTTCGTAGTTAGGATAATTGGGTGGGGGGTATAGTACTATTCAAGTAGATTTTTGATTAGCTGCTGACGTCTTGACAAAGCGTCTGATGCGATGTAAAGCGTTGGCCAGGGTTTCTTGGGTTTTAGCTACCACTTTGTTGTACCTTAATTCAAAGCAGTTATTGTTACTGCATTTTTAAAATAAAAAGCAGTTTTTAGTGTGTCCTAATTTTGTGGACTGTTCTTTGTTGACAGCTGTAGAGACCCACGTTTCTTCACTGTACATATTGGATTTATTGTGGCGTGGCTCCAGTTTTCTGAGCTGACTTGAGCCACAGTGTTTGTGCTTTTACCTACTGTGCAAGCTACCTGGTTCAGGCCACCCAGCTCCCTAAACCTATCCTGCACATCCTTCTGCTTCCCTTGCCAGATTGTTCATCTCTAGGTGGACAACATATCCACCTTCTTCTCTCTTCCTCATAATTTCCAAGATCTGCCCTCTGGTCCTCCCACAAAGCACATGGAATGCACTGTAGTACCCTCTACCTCCCTTCCCCTGCCCCAACTCAATTCCCTTACTATGGGGTCTTCCAACAGCAACTGCCTCCTCCTCCTTGGCTGGAAGTCACCAGGAGAGGGATCCATTGGACCACCTCCCATAACAAGGATGGAGTCAGGCTTAAGAAGGACAGAGGATGGTGGGGGTAAGGCGCAGCAAGGCTTGGATCAGGGTGGAGTAGTAGCACTAAATACTAGGAGCCTGGGGCACAAGATGACTTAGTTGGGGCGTTGATGGCAGAGGGGAGGTGGACATAGCCGCCATTACCGAGAGCGTGGGGCTACGAACACCATGACTGGGACCTAGCCATCCCAGGTTTTAAATTATTCTTGGAGGGATAGGGAAAAGGGAAAGGGGAGGGCCACATGTTAGGGAAGGGATCAGATGTTATAGGGAGGATGGGGAAAAGGGCAGGTCAGAAGTCATTTGGCTGCAACTACATAACCCGAGAGGGACTAAGGTCAGATAGGAGTTGTATACAGGCCTCCAGCCCAGAAGGAAGAATTGATAGGAGCTGGCAGTGCAGTTAAGAAGACTTAGTGGCAAGGGAGCACTGTGGTGGTTGGAGATTTTAATCTACCAGGGTGGATTTGAGCATCCTGCTACCATGTGCCAGGGAACATATCCTCCTGGAAGCTCTCCAGGATTTTCCCTGACCCAGAGGATAACAGAGCCAATGAGGGAGGGAACATTCTAGACCTGGTGCGAGTTCAGGAGCAGGTCAGGGATGTTGGGATGGAGGAACCACTGGTGGGTAGTGGTCACTGCACAGTGTGGTTCTCAATCAATCTAGGGAAAGAGGTAGCCACTACTAAAACTAAGGTCCTGGACTTCAAAGGGCAGACTTTGGCAGGATGGGTAGCATACTGGAAATACACATAGCTAGTATCTGCCGGATATGGATGCTGAACAAAAATGGTCAGTCATCAAGCTAGGACTGACTGAAGCCACTAACACTTGTGTCAAGAGCCAGAGCAAGAAATCCAGGACCAAGAAGCAGAGCTGGATGAGTAGTGAGGTAGTGAAGAAGGTGAGGATAAGAGGACTGTGTTTAGAACCTACAAGAGATCCAACAGGGCAGAGGACAGAGAAGAATATGTGAGGAAATCCAGGAAGTGAGCAGAATGGTAAGGGCAGCCAAGGCAGCTAGAGGAACTGAGGCTAGCGCAGGGGATCAACAAAGGAAAAGGATTTCTTCAGATATATATACGGGAAAAGGAGCAAGGGATCACATTGTTAGGATCAAGAAAGGCAGTGGATGGTAGAAAAGGGTCTGAGCAGGCAGAAGTACTCAATGAGTACTTCTGTTCAGTATTCACCAGAGAGAAAGATGGGCCTGTACCTGAGGGGAAGGGTGGGTGGTGGTGGTGGGGGAAGAAACCATGGATGGTGAAATTAGGGTGGAAAGGGTGATGGAGGACCTTAAAGCCCTGAGGGTAGACAAGGCACCTGGGCCAGATGGAGTTCATCCCAGAGTGCTGATAGAGTTGGCAGCAGTCCTGGCAGGACCATTGGTGGACCTGTTCAACACCTCTCTGGACACAGGGTGCATGCCCAGGTTTGAGGGTAGTGCATGTGGTGCCTCCACAAGAGGGGCCCAGGACGAACCAGGGAACTACAGACCAGGTGAGTCTAACAGCAATTGTGGGAAAACTGATGGAAACTATCCTCAAGGAAAGGCTGGTAAAATGTCTTGAGGATAATGATCTCAGGGCAGCAGGCAACATGGGTTTATCTGGCAGATCCCTGCCAGATGAACTTGGTAGACATTTTGACTGGATGACATGGGCTCTGGACAGGGTTATATGATGGGTGTCCTCACCTGGATTTCAGCAAGGCCTTGATTCAGTGCCACACGGTAGGTTGACCAGCAAGTTGAGCAGTCTGGGAGCAGGAGGAAACTGATTAGATGAGTCTAGAACTGGCTGCAGGATAGACAGCAGAAGGTAGTAGTGAGGTGAGACATTGGAACCCAGGGAAGTAACAAGTGATGTCCCACAGGGCTCTGTGCTGGGACTGGTTCTCTTTAACATTTTCATTGCTGACATCACAGTAGGGATCAAGAGCAAGATCAGTCTTTCACAGATGACACCAAGATCTGTGCAAAGGTGAATGGGGAGGAGGGTGGTAAAGAACTCCTTGAGTATTTAGCACGACTGAAAGAATGGTCTCACTCTTGGCAGCTGGATTCATGCCAAGAAGTGCAAAGTGATGCATTTATTAGGAGCCAGGAACCCAGAATACAGTTACTAGTTGGGGTGGGTGGGGTGCAGTTATCCAAGACCAAACAGGAAAAGGATCTGTGGGTTCTGGTAACCGGGAAATGAACCACTCAGCCCAGTGCAGGAAGGCAGTGGCAAAAGCCAACAGGATGCTGGGGTGCATAGCAGGGGGATTACTTTTAGGCATGGGAAGTCATCCTGCTCCTGTACAGGTCCCTGGTGAGGCCACACTTGAGTACTGCATGCAGTTCTGGTGCCCTTACTTAAAGAGGGACATCAAACTACTGGAGGAGGTACAGCACAGGGTAACAAAATGATCCTGAGGTTAGGGGACAAACCTTATGAGGAGAGACTGAGGGAGCTCAATATGTATACCCTGGAGGATAGAAGAGAGAAGGGATATGACTGAGACCTTCAATTACCTGAAGGGCATGAACATAGTAGGCACCAGGAGTTTGTTCAATCTAAAAGGTGGAAGGGAAGCAAGAAGACACTCTCTGAAGTTGGAAGGAGCAGGTTCAGGAGGAATTGAGGAGACACTATTTTACAGAAATTGGTTACAGGGTGGAATGTGCTGTTAGAGGAGAGTCGGTATCATTGCGGACGGTGAGAACTTCAAGAAGGGGTGGGACACCCTGGGAGAATGAGGCAATGCGTGAGGGGACCTGAGGGGCGTGAAGGAAAAAGTGGAAGGGGGGCAACTGCAGTTCATCAGACTGGGAAGTGCTGCACACTTGAAGAGACTAGATAGACTGTAAGACCTGTATCTGCTGGCAGTCTCATATATTCGTATGTTGGCTGGGGACTCTCCCACCCTCCTGGGGCCTGCTCCCTTGATGACCCCCACCTCCTTTCTCACTTCTGCCTTGGGGCTCCTCTTGGCTTCCCATCCTGCCAGAATAGTGAAGGAATTGCACAGCTAAGGTCTGATGGGTGTTCTCTCTCCTTCCTCCGCCCAGCCTCCCAGAGCCCACCAAAGCCAGCCGCTCTGCCTCTTAGCTGGCATCCTTTGTGAGAAGCGACAGCAAACTAGGTGGCCTCTGGGTGAGGCAGATGGTGCCTCACACTTGTACCAGTTTGGCCTGGAGTTCAGCGACCTCTGCTCTCAGCCCAGAGAGGTGCCTGCATATCGGGCAACATCTCAGTCTCGAGAACGGTTCTCTGAAGATTGCAGCCCTGCACCCATTACATTGCACCACTTCCATGCTTGATGATTTGTTTATACCGCTGACTTTTACTTCCTCTTTCCCTTGCCTGTAGGCTTCTAGGTATCCAGTAACCCCTCCTCTTGGTTTCCTTTTCCTTTCCTTCAAGTTTGTGTTTGACACCTTACCTAGATAGGGATTTCCTTCAATACTCTTTTTGGTCCCTTGGAATTTAGGATAGTTGGCTTCCTATACTTACTGCCCGATAGGATGTTGCCTCTATTCCCACCTATTGTGTGTTTCAGTTGCCCTTAACTTGACCTTTGCAGAAATTGTAGGTCATACCCTCCCTACCCACACCATTGCTTACCCTTGTCCCACTGACAGTACACCCTTTTAAACAGGCCACAACCAGTACACAAGTAGTCAGCCTTACCTTACTGGACCAGCAGAGTTTCCTGCATTCCTACTGCTGCCTGCCAATGCCTACTATGTCAGTCTTATTCTGTTTCATGGGATATTGAAGGACTAATTAACTTACCTGCTGGTGACACAGTCAATCAGATGTCAAGTGACTGTGGGAGGAGCATTCTCCTGTGACAGACTGGAGGATTAGCCAACTAGAAAGTTAGAAATGTAAGTAAACCCCTGAGCTCTGCCAGCTTGGGCAGGCATGCCAGACTGCAACAGAGTGAGTCAGCATGCAGTTGGGGCAGAGACTCTTTAGAGAGCAAGCTACGAAGAGCCAGCACTGGTCAAAGTGAAGTGAGAAGTGGAACAGTGTCCGCAGTAGTCACCACTGCTAAAGTAGCAACAACATTTGAAAGGAGAAATGTACTTTAACTGAAGAGCAGGAGACTTTTATGTGTAGTAGAGAGACTGAAAGCAGCAACTACAGCAAGCCATTCTGCACAGATAAATTGCTATGCAGATAAAGCTCTTCAGAGTTCCTGAGACACAGGATGCTGGTCAGGGTCTTACACTGCTCCCTCCTCATTACAGTAAATTTACCAATGCAACTATTGATATGCACTAAGCCTATGGCTGCATTTTTGAGGCATGTAGGCAAGCATGCATGTGAATTCCATGCAGCGGGGTTCCCGGACCCGGTGGCATCCACAATATGCACGCCTGCCAGTGATGCACGATCTCAAGTCATGTGGGTGGCTATGCACCACAGGCAGGTTGGGGGAGGTGGCAGGCGTGCCTGCACTCCACCTGATTCTCAAAGGCATTGAGTGCTGCATGCTGGGGTGGGAGTTACGCAGGAGGGACCCCTGCCATATCTGGGTTATGCGACCATCCCATGTGCACACCAAGCACCGTGGCCACCACAGCCACCAGACTCATCCAGAGCAGGAGCATTCCCACAGGCACCCTGGAGGCATGGGACACCATCAGGGTGGGAGACTGACCGTCCCTAGGGTTGGAGGGTATAGGATGGCATGTGGTGCCAAGGGTGGGCACACCCTACCACCTGAGAGGGTGGTCTGTAGACACCCTGCAGCTACTGTATGCCCATGTACCCAGAATAACACTCACCCCCTGCCACATGGATCGGGATGAGGGCATACCAGATTCAGGGACAGGGATACATCTGCCATACTTGTACTATTCACACAGACAGCAGATAGAATATGGGTTGTTGGGTATGGTGCATGGCCTGCTGTATCCTAAACCACGACAGGACTGTCTGACAGTAGTATGTGTCAGTAATCCCTGCTCCCCTGTCACACAAACACAACATGTGTGGGGTCAGAGGGACACATGTGGTACCACCCAGCATGTCTCTGGACATGCAGGGACGGATGGAGGTACAGTGCCTGGTGGCACTGTGGTACCCACTGGTCTGGAGTGACCTAGCTGTCCCCACATACAGCATAACAGTGACAGGGAGGCTCTGTACATGCATATGGGGTGCACTACTGCAGTCTGCAGTAGCGGTCACCATGGACATGTGTGTACCAGCACCACTACTGGGTACTGACAGTGCCTCTTTCAGTCCATGGTGTTCCCTCCTTCCCATGCACCCCTGAATGGACAAATAAGGGATCCACTCTGGGACCCAGGGCAAGCATCCGATTGGATACCTGCCTGCATCCAGCACTCCACCCCGTGCAGCCCTGATCCAGCAATGCACAACTGTGCAATGTTGGACGACCACAAACAGGTTGACAGCATTAGTTAATACTGGCCAGTGCGCACTTGTCTGCTGATGGGAACTATGCGAGGCGAGTGAGCCTATTGCATGTACTTTCTGCCCCTTTAGTGCATAGGGCCCGTTATTAGTAAGCATGGGCTAAAACACATCACCAGGCCACTGGAAAATTGAGGAAAAGGTTATCAAAATTGCGGAGCATTTGCAAAAATTGTGGAAATGCGGGGTTCTACTATAGACCCTGAGTGCTTCACAGTAAATCTTTAATGTTTTCTGCAGCATATATTAGTCAGTATAAATTGCTAAATGAATACACTGACACCTGAATATTTTAAAACATAAAGAAAAGTTTATGTTCCTAAAAGAATACTAAACTGATAAGCTATCAAAAGTGTTGCCTGTCTTCCAAAATTTAAAGCATCTGCCTTATACAGTGTTAATAGATTCTATAAAGTGAGCCACAGCAGATCAATATTAAATAAAGCCAGAAGAAATATTTTTTTGTTTCTGGCTGTAGAATAATGAAGCCTAATCCAACAGCTGTTTACAGTGCTCTGCCAGCTATTCACCCACTTTGGTACAAGAAAAAATAAGCAGATAGAGTGGTGAATAATTGAGTTTTAGTAAATTATTGTTAAAGTGTTTAATGGTTATAATTTGTACTGTAGGTACTGTACACTATTTTTGAAATCACATATTTAAACATTAAATCTGGGGGTTATTGGGGCTGGTAGTATAATCTAGAGGTAAAGTAACAAACTGTGAATGAGCTGACGACATCTAGCAGACCTGGGGTTGATTCCCACAACCTTCTCTTGCACACTGTGTGATTCTGAACAAGTCACTTAACCTCCTCAGTGCTCCTAGGTTGTACCTGAAAACAGGCACTTGTGCCTAGTGGCCTTACATGGTTACCAAAAAATGTAAAAAATACCAATACATTTTTACTGCATCATACAGTAGTCAGGTACCCTGTAATTTACCTTTGTTTTACTCTGGCTACAATGATTTTGTTTGTTAAAGATAAATGTTCAGACAATTTGTGTTTTATAAGCTTGTTTTTATACTTTAGTTAGGTTTTTATTATAGTCTTTGCATGTGAGCAACTAGGGGTAGTTGCTAAGAGTGAGATCACTGTTAGCAGCTAGCTTTTTCAAGTTTAAAATTGGCAGGGCCATCCAAAAATCCTCAGTTGTTTGAATCAAAACTAGTCTGAATGCAAGTATGCTCACATGTAATAACTTGCCCTGCCACTTACAAAAGGCTTCATATTTAGCACTCCATTTAAGTGAATGGGATAATTTGCACCTTTTCTCCCATCTTTTGTTTCAGTTTGTGTGGCAACAAAAAGTTTTCTGATAGACTGCTTCAACACAAAACAAATGTTGAGTGTTTAAGTGTAGTTATGCTTGGCCAGTGGATTTTGAAACCAAACAAGACAAGGATTCAAAAAAATCAGTGTCACATAAAACCCTTGCTCTAACTTGCACTGCATTGTTTAGTCAAACCCAAGTCTGAATGCTAAATTGTCAATATATTTGAGAGTATTTTATTAAAAATGTTAATATTTTTACACAGTTCATTATAAAACCCAAAATTTGCAAGAAATTAGGAACATGTCAGTTTTTGCAGAGAATGGTAAAATGGTTGATTCCAAAAAATTGGAATAATTTTCCAGTGGCCCTGCACATCACCTAAAATAAAGAACAATGGCTAACAGAAAGCAATTTCTTCCATTGTTTTTTTTTTTAACCTAGCAGTGCCTGGCACAACAATGTATATTTATTGGTGGGAAATTCTCCACATAGAAAGAACACAGAGGACCAGAAACTGAGAGTGCACATTTGGAGGCTGAATTGTTATAAAAACTTTGCTCGTCAGTGTTTATTCATTACCCTCTGGATTTTTCATATCTGCAGAGTGCCATTAAATAGTTTCAGGTTGTGAAACAGTGGAACTATCTATAAAGCACTACCCTTTGTTTTCAACCATCCATTGTATCTCATTTATTTATTACATACTGTAAATCTAATCCTTTGAGTTGTGTAGGATCCCTTCTTTCATGCTGTTCCTGGACGTTGGCTCAGAGTAAATAAAATAATCCAATAGCACTTGCCCAGCAGAAGCAAAAAGATGAAACATTGTCAACTCCAGTAGAAATAATGTTGTCTGCTGACAGTACTTTTAACACTGATTCAGGGGCAAAGCTAGTTAAAAGAGGCAAGTGATGTGAAATACGGAAAAGTGATGGATGATAACTACTGTACATTTATAGTCTTACATCTAGTCAGCAGATCAGAGAAAGCAGTAATGTACTGTAAAAACCCGCCACCTGTTTCATCTGCATACCTCTTGTTTTGGATTCTGTAAGTGTAATTTATCAAAGTCACCAGTCAGCTGGGGAATCTCAGAAATAATATCGATTTAGCCCAATTCAATCTCCGAGAAGCACCTACCCTGTTTAAAGAACTGGAGTTCTGGATGATGATCATGTTTTGTTTGAAACTCATTTGTGTTGCAGGTAAAAACATCCTTTATTTTTTATGAGAAATATCTGGATGGATACAATACAGAGATATTGCATCTGGAGGCTGGCCTGAATTATTATTGTGTAGCAATTCAGTTTCTCAGAGAAGCCTCAGGTGCGTGCTCCATATTATTTCTCAAGGGGATATCTTAAAGGTCATCAACCAATGGGAGGATAGTAAATGGCTGTCTTTTACTGTGGTGAATTTGTTTTTTTATTAGTTAAAAAATTCATTCAGCAGGATATCCCAGTTGAGCTGCATAGTGTGTTTAAAAATCCTGGGTCAAAGGTGGGTTACAGACACAAAATGATACATAGAGAATGGTAGTACAGACAAATATACCACCATGCTCAGATAATTATAATACTACTTGGGTGACAGATTGTTCTGTAGAATCGGTAATTTGTTATTCATTCAGCACTTAGTGTATATGTGTTTTAGTTTTGCAGTTGATTTGTTTATACCTGGTGCAGCCTAACCCTGCACTGACCCCCATCCAGGTACTCACCTCACCCTATCTTCCTCCATTGCTTGGCCCCCGTGATGAGGTGTTTATGGGGGCCTCTCACTGTTGAAGAGAACCAAATCCAGATCGCTCTCCCATGGCTTACCCCCCATGACAGGGGCTGATGGCAGGGGCCACCTGCTGACATTATGGATCTGGTGTGGGAGAGGGGCCCCACAGTCCTAGCACAGAGTCTGTTGAGGGTTTGGCTTCATTCGTGCTGTGACCAGCCTATTTTTCCTAATTATTCATGGAAGGATGGACATGCAATGTCCAGATACCCCATGCGCGCTACCATGCATGGAACATCGATCACTGCCAACCTTCCAACCCCCCATCATGCCAGCACTGGCTGCTGATCCCCAAGCCGCTGCTAGGGGCCAGGCAGGTGCCGGGACCCACAACCATCCCACCCCTAGAGGAGTAGAGATGTCCTCTGGATACTCAATCCCTCTCCCTGGCCAGCCTCCGGTAAACCAAGTCCGTTACCAAACTGGTCACCAGTGTGGTGGCAGGTGAGGCAAAATGGGTGCCTCTGCCTCCGCACCACCAAACCAGCTGTGTATATGTGTTTTATTTTGCCTTGGCTGCCAAACCCAATGTAGTGTGTTTGGTGCCCTAGGGCAAGAATCCATTGTAAAGCTATGCAAATTAACTTGTTGTGATCAAATGAGTGGTAGGTAGGCATGCCAAGTCAGAGGTTGTTGTGTCAGTTAGTAGGAGAGCAGGTCTGAAATGTGGAGACTTGGCAATTTGTGAAGCACAGCTGTTTAGAAAAATAACTTGGCCATATGGGTGTTCAAACTGCAGTACTCCATCTAAAACAATTAGGGATCGAGCAGGAGTATACAGCAAGCAGTACTCAAGGTGCTGGTGCACGGAGTGGGACATAGTCACAGCAGAGGTGAAAAATCAACACTAAAGGTGAGAGAAATGGGGAGAGACAACTTCAGTTCTGCTTCGAGTTGGGGCCTGAAAATTTGGTTTGGCTTCACCAATTCGTCTGAACCACTTTGGTTGCCATTGTGTTGTAACAACTGGTATGGGCTAAAAATAGGGAGTAAACAAAAGGCCTTGAAGTCGCGATGAATAGGAATTACTGTAGCTTCCTACTGGCAGGTGCTGCTGACATGCAGCTGTTGTAGATTCCTGTCTGTGGTGTTGTGACAGAGTACAAAACCCACTGAGACTGCTACAGTCAGTGTGAGCTGCAGTAATAGTTACTATCGATTGCTGACCTAAAGGTGTTTACCTTCTTCTTGTCTAAGATTTACTTCCATACCAATTACTACATTTCCTTTTGTTCCATTGATTTTAAAATGTATAATAATACCCCAACCTCCACCAAAGTTATGCATCACAAACGAACAAAAAATGAAAGTAAATGAAACTACATTAAATGTAGAGCATTACATTACCCTGTACAATGCTGTCCATCCATGGATGTATTTTTCTTTATAATTTCACTGCTGTATGACTTCATGAAACAGAAGTGTGTGTGTTAATACCGCTTCCTCCTCTACCACCATTATCGCTGTAATTCTTGAACCATCACCAGTGCTGTGACAGCTGCTGCCCCACCGGCCTTGCTTTGTTGTAATGCTGTAGGTGATCTTAAATAAAGGCGGTGTGGTGTTCAATGTGACGCATCTATGGAAATGGTTGCTAAGGATTGCTGATTCAGCTCTGAAATCAGCACTCCAAAGCCTTTCACAGAACTGGCATCATCTGTATGCATGCCACCTCATACATGGCAGGAAGAACTTGTTGAGAAAATGTGATTCAAGAAAAATGATTCGAGAAAACATGACTGGTCTTGATTTTACCTTTCTCACCTCATCTTACATGAGGTGATTGGGCTCGACATTGCCTTTTTCACTTTATTTTGTAGGAAGTGGCTGCATTAGATTTGAGAAAACATGATACCAAGAAAATGTGATTGGAGAGAATGTGATTTGAGAAAACCTGATTTGAGAAATCGTGATTGGTCTTGTCTTTGTCTTTCTCATCTCATTTTACATGAAGTGGCTATATTAGATGCTAGAAAATGTTTCCTGAAAATGTGACTCAAGAAAACCTGACTGTTTTGAGTTTGCCTCTCTCCCTCATTTTACATGATGTGACTGGTCTTGATTTTGCCTTTCTCCCTCAATTTATATGATGTGCAAATGGACACCGGTGAGGACTGCAAATTCTCTTAAACTAGAGGCACTTGATGGAGGAAAGGGGAGATCGGTGTTTCTGGATTGCTCATGGTGGTTTCATCACCAGATGCACTGGACAGTGGCTAGGAAAGTTTTTTTGCTGTGCAAGTGAAATCAGTGGACTTCTGGGGACTAAAAACCATGGTTTCTTTAGCCATACTATTTTACACAGCCCTAGTCCTTTCTGAGACAAAGCCCTGCCCCACCACTACAACAACCACCACCACCACTTACAGAACTGTATTTGGTGGAACTAGAATGGCTAAAATTGTCCTGCACCCCCATATCCCTTTCTCCTCCAGTTCTTTTCCTCATGGTTTTAGACAACACAGCAGCAGGTGTCTCCCCCAACACACACACTCTGATCACGCTGCCCCTGCACTGCTACACTCTCTCTCACTCCCTCACAGAGGCATTGTGCCTCACTGTAGCAATCTACTTCACTTAGCTTTCACCATAATTGACTAGCTAGAATTTTAATGCACAATTCATTAATGATTTATAAAGTTATCTGAGTAGAAGTCATTCTTTTTGCATTAAAATGATGTCTTTCAGTAGACAGGTCCTTCCCTGTATGTGACAGAAAGAGAGAGAGAGAGGAAAGAGGGTTGAAATGGCACTAGGAGGTGTGCAGCATGAACAGTTCTCAATTTTCTGCATTGCTGATCGACTGCTGCAGGTCATGTGGCTTGCCAACAGCTTGACATGTTCAGTGTGCGCCCCTGTAAAAAGAGCTGCGTTGTAGACATCAAAGTGCTGAAAGGCTGAAGGAAATGGAATTCTCTGGACCTGCTTTGCAAATATGCAAAAGCTGGATTTGGACATGTTACGAATGCTAATTCAACATTAGCTCAATCTTAACCAGCACTGCTTCTTTAGACAATAAAAAAGGAAGGGAGAAAACTATTTTATACATTTAGTTGAAGCAGCACGTGTGTGTGTGTGTGTGTGTGTGTGTGTGTGTGTGTGTGCGGTATGTGTTTCAGTTATGAAATTGTGGTTATGTGTATTTTGTAAGTGATGGCAAGTGGAAATGTGAATTTTTTCATAGTTTTATAAGAACGATTTTTTGAGGCATTGATTTGTCAATGTGCTGCGCTCTGCTTGTCAAGTAAACAAACACACACACACACACTTACACACTGGCCCAGATATTCAAACTGCGCCATTTTGTGGCACAAGCCCCTGAGCCGCTCAAAATAGTTGTGCAGGGTGTGGCCAGGGTGATATTCAATGGAGTTGCGCTATGGTCAACTCACTTGAATATCACCCCTGGTCACCTCACTGTGCATGGCGCAGTGGAACTGTGCCAGCGCAAGTGGTCAGAATGGAGCATTGAGATGCGGTGGGCAAGTTCCATTAGCGCCATGCACAGCACCTGCGCTATTCAGTGACATGCAAATGGGGCCATAATTATGCAAGGCACACGGGGAGCCATTTGCATCTGATTATGGCCCCATTTGCATGCCATTAGCATGCAGGTGCGCCGGTCCCCAACCATCTGGCGCCTGGTGCCCTGCCAGGCAGCAGCTCGCCGGGACCGATGTCCCCTGTTTGTTATATTGAGACACATTTGTTAGATGTATATTTATCTCAAGACTTTAGATTGCTGTCTATTTGACATCAGTGCTTATTGTGTTGTGCTGATTTAGTGCATAGAGCAATACACAGGTAACGCATTCATCCATGAGAGATATTTTCATTAAATGTTGACCCTTGTACAGTATATTAAATCCATACCCGATTACAAGATAGTTCCCACACCCCTTCACATATACAAATTCATTTTTGTTTTATTACAAAATCATTTATTAAAATTTTAATATATTTATTTGTTTTGTGAGCATGGGCGCACGTGCCCAGGAGTGTGTGTGACTGTGTGTGTGTGTGCATCTGTGTTTTATTGAATCAATTTTACATAGTCTTAATGCTTTGTTTCTATGTAACTGAATATTTCCATATAACTGTGACTTATGAGTACTGAAATAAATACCTTCTTATATCAATATGCTAAAATGAGAATTTTTTTATTATAACTGGCATTGTTTCATAATGATATAACAATTAATGTTAATTATTTCTTATAGTTCTTACTTGTGATGAAATGGTATTTCAGAATGAAATAATCAGTTAACATATGAACATATGATGATGCCAGAAGAAGAAGAAGGCTATTTGATCTCTCTAGTCTGTTCATGTTGCAGTGTATGCAGCTTGAGTAACTTTCATTACCTTCTCTCCTCACACCTCCCATCCTCTCTACTTGTGATCCTTACCTTCCTCTGATGCCTGTTCTAGCCTCTCTTAAAGCTGCCCACTGTCTTCAGCGAGATCACCTCTTTTGGCAGCACATGACAGGTGTCCACCATCCTCTATGTTAAGAAGTGCTTCCTGACTTCCATCCAAAACCTCCTACACTCCAAATTAAGACTGTTCCCCCTCGTGTTATGGTTGCCACTCATCTTAAAGAGACTCCCCTTATCCACCTTATTTATCCCTTTCAAGTACTGTAATTGAAGGTCCCAATAATGTTCTCTCCCTCTATCCTGACTTCCAGGGAGTACATGTTCAAGGCCCTCAACATCTAATCATATGCCTTATCCTTCTGACCCACTATCATCTTTGTAGTCCTCATCTGGACCTGCACCAGGAGGTTAATGTCCTTTTTGATGTGTGGGCACCAGTACTGAAATCCATACTCTAGATGAGGCCTTACCAGTGACCAGTGCAATGTCAGTATAACCTCCTCCCTCTTACTACCAATCCCCTTATTTACTTGGTACTTGAACGTTTTTAACATGATAGAAACGTTCAAGTACCTCAAGGGAATCAACAAAGTCCAAGAGGGTAGCATCTTTCAAAAAAAGAGGTGTGCAAGAACAAGGAGGCACAATTTGAAGATAGAAGGGGGTGGCTCAGAGGTAATTTAAGGAAGCATTTTTCACAGAGAGGGTGGTGGATGTATGGAACGGCCTTCCAGAGGAGGTTGTGAGTCACAAACAGTGGTGGAATTCAAGCATGCATGGGACAGTCATAAGGCAATTCTAGGGGTTGGGGGTAGGAAGAAGTAGGCTGCTGGTTAACTAGGATCTGCAGCTTATCCATCAGGTAGGGAAATGGGCAGACTGGGTGGGCCAAGCAGTCCTTATCTGCCGTCAAATTCTATGTTTCTATGTTATGCATCCCAGCATATTGTTTGCCTTTGCTGCTGCTTTCTTGCACTGTGTGTAGTACTTCAGGTCACTAGTGATCATCATTCCTAGGTCCTTCTTTTCCACTTATGCAGATATTCAGACTCCACCTGGGTAGTAATCTGTCCTGGGATTATTGGCTCCAATATGCATCATTTTACATTTCTTGGCATTGAAGTCAAGCTGTCAGATCCTGGACCACCTCCCCCCATCTTTTCCAGGTACTCATGTATGTCCTGTATCCCTTCAGCTGTATCTAACATTCCATAGAGCTTTGTGTCATCCACTGTTAGACACATTTAGCCTTTAATGCCATACCCAATGTCAATGATGAAGACATTGAACAACACCGGTCCTGGCACCGAGTCCTGTATGACCCCACTGGTTATTTGGTTTCAGACATCTATCCACACACAACCATTCTATGGGCTCTGTACCTAAGTCATTTTTTTGAGACTGCGTTTGTGGAGGGGCACTACATGTGCTGTTCTCCATCATACGGTACCACTCCTGACTGTATTGTACTATTAATTAGGTATGCCAGTTGCCCTGCTAGCTCTTCAGCCATTTACTTTACTTCCATTTGCTCTACTCTATCTGGACCTTGTGATTTGTCCACCTCCAATGCCAGCAGTCCCTCCTGTTCTTTACCATCTTCTATCACTACATCCTTGTTCCCTTGCCCCTCTCCTTTTCCTTAATATGTGATAAAAATATTTAAAAATCATGCCTTTGATACATAAGATGCAGAAAGAATTATAATGTATATAAAGTATCACTCTAACAATGCACACTAGCATCCTATTTGCCCTTGCATGCCTCCCTCTTACACTGTGCAGATACTTTTATGTCTCATGTGACTACTACCACTAGGTTCAGTTCTTCCTCTTTCTCTCATTACAACTACATTCTGCTGTCTGCCATGCAGTCAACTCTCAACCCAACCCCACCTGATTTTCTACCGACCCTATGACTCACAGCTTGCTCATTACCCTCCCATGTGGAACTGAGCAGAAAGCCTTGCTGAAGTCCATATATAAGTCATCCACATTGTGGCCTTTGTCAACTGCCGTAGTGAGCTAGTTGAAGAAAGTGATAAGTTTTCTTTGGCAAACATAGGCTGCCTCTCATCCTGCATACCATCGCTATTGAGAATGTTTATCAGCCTCACCTTCTGAATAGTTAAGCAATAAACCATGACAGGGTATGGGTTATGCTGGGATTTACCCACACCTGGTGTGGTTTGGTCACAAGACTGCAGGCCAAGTGACCAAATCCACACCAGAAGTGGTAAATCCCAGAATAACCCAAACCCTAGAGTGGTTTATTGAGATTATACAAGGGCTCTTTGTTTTTTACCAACCATCTGACCATCTTTACCTCTACCCCAAAATCCATCAGCTTCCCGATCAACATTTTATGGGACTCTAATTCAAACGCATTGCAGAAATCAAGACAGAGGTTTTCTACCACTTGGCCCCTGACTATGGTCTTAGTGACAGAGTCAAATAAGTCAATCAGATTCATTTAACAATATCTCTACCCCATGCACACACACTGCTTCACATCCTGTAGACTATGCTCCTCTGTATATTCCACCAACTTTCCATTAGCACCTCCCCACTCATCAGTTTAAATCTATGCTGCTGTTTATGTACTTCTCCACACCCTGTTTCAATGCCCTTGTGCCATCGATGTTTAGATGCAGGGTTCAATACTGGGACTGCACCTCCTCAATGTCTTTGTAAGTGATATTCCAGTGGGGTCAGTATGAAAAGTATTCCTCCTCGCAGACAACACAAAGTTGTTTATATGAAAAAATTACTCACCTTAGTAATGTTGTTTCTTCTAATGGAGTCTTGCTATATTATGACATATGCAGTGAGTCCCAACCTTCGAACTGCTCCGGAGATGAAAGAGTTAACTTTCCATGCCAGGCATGGAACTTTGAGTGCGAGCTTGGTTGAAAACTCTGTCTGTTGTTAATCAAACTCAAACTGTCAGATCTTTACGAGCAAAACTCACTAAGGTTCTGTGTGGAAGCCATAAACCTACACTAGCCAACTGGCTACTAAATATAAGAACACATTTTTCTTGGTCCCAAAACAAAGACTCAAGTCAGGGGATCCAAAAAATTAAAAACATAACACCCAAACACCCCAAAAAGGAGGGGTGAAAAAATAAGGTGGGCATCTACTAAGTGCCAACACTGCACTGCCTGCCCACATCCCAAAGTAGAGGTTCTAGAGGCTGAGCGAAGGAGGTCATAATATAGCAAGACTCCATTAGAAGAAACAACATTACTAAGGTGAGTAATTTTTTCTTCAAACAACATGAAGTCTTGCTATATTATGACATATGCAGACTACACAGCAGTACCTCCATGGAGGAGGGACAGAACCTACTTCGGAAATAGGCTCTGAAGCACAGCTGTGCCAAACCGAGCATCACTCCTAGCCTGGATGTCCAGGGAGTAATGCTTGGTAAAAGTGTGAACTGTTTTCCAGGTAGCTGCTTGACATATCTCTAGGATAGGGATGTCCCTGGCAGCAGCCAGAGACGCAGCTGTACCTCTGGTAGAGTGAGCCCTCAGGCCTGAGGGAGGAACCTTACCCAGTTTTTCATAGCAAAATTGGATACAAGAGACAATCCACCTGGCAATGGATCTTTTAGTGGCAGGTTTCCCTTTACCAATCTCACCATAAGTGAGAAACAGTTGGAGGGAGTCAAACCTGTGACCCTTGGTACGTTCTATGTAGTAACTAAGGGCTCTTTTGACATCTAAACTGTGCAGTCTCCTCTCGCCAGAGGAGGAATGGTCAGTGAAGTACACAGGGAGAGACATAGATTGATTAAGGTGGAAGTCTGAAACCACCTTAGGCAAGAACTTTCTGTCAGTCCTGAGGACCACCTTATCTCTATGAAAGGAGATAAAATCAGGTTCCACTGACAATGCTTGTAATTCACTTATGCGCCTGGCAGAAGTGATGGCTACAAAAAATACAGTTTTCCAAGTCAAGTACTTAAGCGCTGCTGAAGACAAGGGCTCAAAAGGGGGTTGCATAAGCTGACCAATGCAAATATTAAGATCCCAGGCAGGGGCAGGGTCCCTGAATGGAGGGTTGTGTAAACAACCCCTGAAAACTTGGAGAATACAGGATGAGCCGAAAGAGAAGAGGGTTTACCTGCTGATAAGAAAGCAGACACGGCTGCCAGGTGCACTTTAGGGTAGCTGGCCTCAGCTAAAGTATTCAAATGCACCATATAATCCAGGACTGTGGGTAAGTCAGCAGATTCTGGGAAATATGCTTCCAGAGCACCAAATGGAAAATCTCTTCCATTTGGAATTATAAATAGCTCTGGTGGATGGCTTCCTAGAAGCCTTCAATATATCAATACACCTTGAGAGAGTGTAGGTCAGCAAACTCTAACTCTTCAAGAGCCAGGCCTTGAGATTGAGAGATTTGAGATTCGGGTACCAAACCCTCCCTGAGCACAGGTTAACAGGTTGTGATTCCTGGGAAGACAAAGGGAAGATGGACTGCTAAGGACATAAGGAGTGAGTACCAGGGCTGTCTGGCCCAATCTGGAGCAATCAGGATCATCTTGCAGGGTTGAGATCTGATTTTGACTACCTTGAACAGAAGAGGAAGGGGAAAAGCATAGAAAACTTCCTTCCCTTCCCAACTGAGAAGGAAGGCATCCAGAGGGACTAAGCCCAACACTGGGGGCCTGCAGCAAAAAAGGGGAAGTTGGTGATTGTCTGGGGCTGCAAAAAGATCTATCTGCGGGGTGCCCCATCTGGCAAATACTACCTCCAATACTAGGGGATCCAGTGACCATTCATGATGGCCCTGGGAAATCCTGCTGAGAGCATCTGCCAGGACATTGTCCTTGCCTGGGAGGTGAACATAAGGGAGGTGTTCAGGGAGTATGCCAGAGACCACAACTTCATTGCTTCGGTGCACAAGGCCGTAGACCGAGTGCCTCCTTGCTTGTTGATGTACCACATTGTAGTGGTGTTGTCTGTTCTGATCTGTACAACTTTGTTCTGAACAGAGGTGGAAAAAGCTTGAAGTGCTAGAAAAACTGCTCTGAGTTCCAACAGATTGATGTGGAGCAGAGATTCCTGAGGGGACCACAATCCCTGGGTAGTGAGATCGCCCATGTGAGCTCCCCACCCCAAGAGGGATGCATCTGTAGTAAGGATTAAGGAGTGAGACTGAGGGGTGAAGGGGACCCCCTGTCTCAGATTGCTCTGGTCCTGCCACCACTGAAGGGCTTGGATCAGGGTTTGAGTCACTGGGATCAATTTGGTCAGAGGGTCTCTCCTTTGGGACCAAAAGGCTCTCAAATGGAACTGGATGTCCCTCATCTGAAATCTTGCTCCCTGCACAACTGCTGTAGAAGCAGCCATGTGCCCCAGGAGCTGCAGAAAATGCCTTGCTGGTCGATAGACCTGCAGGGTGAAAGAGGAGACCAGAGACCAAGGTCCTTGCTCTTTCCAGAGGAAGGAAGGCTCTGGCCTCTTTGTGTTCAGTTCTGCACCTATGAAGGTGAGAAGCTGGACAGGCTCTAGAACTGACTTTGGAAGATTGAGAAGGAAACCTAGAGATGTGAGCAGTTGCTGAGTTACCTGAAGGTGTAGTTTGACTTGGTCTGGAGACTGGCCTACTATGAGCCAGCCATCCATGTAAGGAAAGATGGCAATCTTTTGCCTTCTTAAGTGGGCCACTGCTACTGCCAGGCATTTTGTGAATACCCTCGGGGCAGAGGTGAGGCCGAAGGGCATTGCTCTGAACTGGTAATGGCCTGATGGCAGTTCGAATCTGAGGTACTTTCGATGGGAGCTTCTGATAAGAACATGGAAGTAGGCATCCTTGAGGTCCAGGAACGCTAGCCAGTCTCCTGGCCTTAGAGAGGTTAAAATAATTCCCAGAGTCACCATTTTGAATTTTGGTTTTAAAACGTGTTTGTTTAGGTATCTGTGATCCAGGATGGGCCGCCATTCTCCTGTCATTTTTGGGGTAAGGAAGTACCTGGAGTACAACCCTTTGCCCTGGTGTAGGGGTGGAACCCTTTCCACAGCTCTGAGAGCCAGGAGGGTAGAAACTTCTGTTTCTAGGGCAAGTGCCTCTGTTGGATTTGCAGGTGGAAAGGATCTGGCTCTCATCTTTGGAAATTTTCTGAAGCTGAGAACCAGTCCCTGGCTTACTACTTCCAGGACCCACTTGTCTGATGTTAAAGACTTCCAGTCCTGGACAAAGTAAGCCAGCCTGCCCCCTACAGGTAGTGGAGAATCAGCCCTGGCCACCCCATCAGGGTGCCTGCTTGGCAGGGGCTTTGGGCTGAGGGGTAGAAGCAGGCTTGCTTGTACCCCGTCTGCCTCTCCCTCTAAAGAACCCCCTCTAGGCATAAGCAGAAAGAGGAGGCCTGGACTTGGTAAAAAGGCCTATGAAAAGGCCTGCCCCTGCCCCTGGGATGCTGCCTTTGAGGAGTGGCCTGCCTTTCCTTGGCCTGTGCACTCCTATAGGTGGTCCTATATTCATCCATTTTCTTCATGTAATTCTCTGTCTGCTCCCCAAACAGAGAATTGCCACAACAGGAAAATCCATGGCCTTAGACTGGGTATCCTGTGACAGGGTAGTACATCTGAGCCATTCTGCGAGCGCCACAGATGTAGCCATGACCCTTGATGACACATCATTAGAGTCTACTGCAGCATGAAATTGCACCTTGATGCCCTCAATACCATCCGCAGCCACCTGTTCCAGCTCACTGGCAAGCTGGTCAGGGACCTGTTTGCCAGGCCAGCACAGTATCCCATCTGGATTTCTGGTACCTAGCAGCATAAGCCATATAATTTGCCTGTCTGAGTCCCAAAGATGCTGCCATGTACTGTTTCTTTGCCATGGCATCAATCTTCCTGGAGTCCTTTTCAGGGGTGTGTGAAGCTAGGGGAATATTTGCCTTGTCACAGGCTGCAGCCTGCACTGCCCCCACATGGCTGCATTGCTGTGTGAGGAACTCCATATCAGAGCCTGATAATGTATACCTCTTGTCCATCCTTTTATCAACAGGAGGTATAGTGTGGGAGTTTTAAATTTTTACTGTCTGTTTCCGAAAAGATTTATGCAAAGGAATAGACAGTCTCCTAGACTCTGGAATATCCATCATTTCTACATAATCAGGCTCCTCTTGGTCATCAACAGCTTCCTCAACAGGGAGCTGGAGAGTTTCAGCAACTTTCTTACAGAACATAAAATGAGAAGGGGACTCAGATAGCCTGGGGGGAGAAACCCCTGACTGTCTGTCTGGAGAGATGTCCGGTTCAATGGGCACATCCAGACCTTCAAAACCACATTCACTCTCCACATACTCCTCTTCTCCCTCCTCCGGTTCATAAAAATCCTCAAAATCATAATCTTGAACCGGTGGAACCGGCCGACCGAGCGCTTCCCTGATGGTGTCGGTTCGGTCGGAACCGGGGAAGGGACTGGACAATTTGAATTGCTTTAGCTATTTCCTCAGTGGTTGGAGAAATAACTTTTGGCTCCACACTAGCTGACTTTCTAGTCCTTTTAGTTGGAACCAGCTCCTCAGAGCTGGCTCTTCGTTGCCGAGGAAGTATCGCCCTGGTCAGAGGGCACTCCCTCCGGTTCGGTTGGAACCGAACCGGGCTGGCCATCCGGGTCAGCGGACTTTTTGGCCTCCCTTTCCCTGAGCCTACCAACTCTCTTTTCTATGGTGGCAGCAGGAAAATTCTTACAAATCTGGCAGTCTGCATTGAGGTGGTCAAACCCCAGACAATACACACAGGTGGTGTGTGGGTCAGCCTTAGCAAAGGCTTCCCCACAAACACTACAGTGCTGAAACCCAGTGGGCCCGGTTTTTCTTTTGGGTTTCTCAGACATAGTGCCAGCCTAACCAAACTTGCCCGTTTATGGCAATCCGTCAAGCAAGACTCTCTTATCGGTTCCCAACCGTGTCACGGGTCGTGGAAAAACCGTAATGAAATCCGTTTTTTTTAGAACCGATAAGAACCGGGAACTGCACTCTAAATAAGGACTAGTAAGTTTGAGAATAACCTGATTGGTTCAAACCGAACCGAAAAGCATTTACAAGTTCCACACAGAACAAAATAAATGTAAGCCTATCTATTACTTACAATACCACAGACAGAGCTTGAACCGACTGGTTGCGGTTTAATTTCGGTCAAAAAAACGGATAAAATAATACTTTTTAACCGACAAACAAACCGAGCAGAAGGAGAAATCTCCGGAGCGACTGTTCAGTGAGGCGGAGTAAAGAATCTGACAGTTTGAGTTTGATTAACAACAGACAGAGTTTTTTTTTTTTTGGGGGGGGTATTATTTTCTCACCTCAGAGCTCCGGCTATGACCCCCGCCCTCCGTTGTTCCCCCCAGCACCATCCCCGGACATCAGACCCCCTCCCTTATGCACCCTGCAACTTACCCTTCGCGGCAGGGTGGTGGGGAGTGACTCAACCCACCCCAACGGATCCATGCAGGGGCGCCCTTCCGGGAATAGCACCGCAGAGGAACAATTTCATGCTGCGAGCTCTCATTTCGCTGTTTTCCTCCGGTTGGTCATGGCGTGCAATGGCGCCAGTGACTGGAGTGCACGCAGGCTCCGTCGTGCCCCAATCAGCGTCTGCCAGCCCGCCCCAAGCTGCAGCTACATGCTGTCGCACCCCCAGCCTCCGCTAGGTCAGGCAACCCGGCCACCAAAATCCCTCCACAGAGATGGAGAGCAGTCCCCTGGATGCTCAATCCATCTCCTCCCCGCCGACCCATGGCAACCCATGCCTGTTCCCGAACACGGGTCGCCGGCGTGGCGCGAGGTGTGGCGACCAGCGCCTCAACCCTCAGCGCCACCGGGCCGGCAGAACAGACAGAGTTTTCATCCGAGCTCACGCTCAAAGTTCCATGCCTGGCATGGAAAGTTAACTCTTTCACCTCCGGAGCAGTTCGAAGGTTGGGACTCACTGCATATGTCATAATATAGCAAGACTTCATGTTGTTTGAAGTTTATATACAAAATATTTGGAGGGGAGGGTGGAAAGGATGAGAAGAGACTTGGATATGTTGGAGGAATGGTCAAAAATATGGCAGTTTATATTTAATACAAATAAATGTACAGTAGGATTGTTGCTATGGATGCAGTGCTGCTGTGCACTCTTGCTGTCTGTATCTGTAGTACAGTGCCACATACAGAATTACATATTGTAATGTTCTTTCTATTTTTTTTTTTTTTTAAGAGGGTCTCCAAGTCTGGGCAAATTAAGTTTAGAGAGAAAGAGAGAGCGAGAGACTGTGTGCTGGGTGTTAGTAAGCAATGCAGAGCGTTAACGGGGAGAGGTCACAGAGCATGTGCTTCTGGGTTTAAGTAGGTTTAGTGACATTCTGACTTGGAATTTGAATTTATTGTTTTTTCGTTACATTCCTGGCCAAGTTATTGAATGGGAGAGTGCAACTGTAGTCAGGATTCGGAAGTGAGTGGGCGACTGAGAGGAAGTGGGAGTGGACTACACAGAGCGCAAGAAGAAAGGTGAGTGCAGTCCAAGGTTAACATATCAACATGTAAAAGAAATTATTGGTTGCCCGTTGCGGGGTTAAAGTGCACAGCAACTTGCGGTAGCTGTACTTCGAGTGTTTACCTTTTTTGTTTGTTGATGTGCCTGTTGTTTTACTGTGTATAGAACCCGGCTTTTGAGGGTTCACAGCGAGTCCAGGCAGTACTGTTAAGAGCAGCAATGGTGGTACTGTACATGTCTGTATCGCACCATCCATTGCCGTCTTTGTGAGTTGTTGCTTTCTGGAGATCAGAGTGATTATAGGAGGAGTTTCTGCTGTGGCTGACTGGTGGTTGCCACCATTTTCAGTGGGTACACTGGAGGATTTATCATGCTGAAAAGGTACCAGCCAACCATTCAGATTGCAGGGATTGGGCATTTGGATTGATTCCTTTGTACAATAAGAATCTTTATCTTATCCAGTATGTAAGGGAATGGGCAGACTGGGTAGGCCAAACGGTCTGTATATTCCATTAAATTAAATATGTCTATGTTTCTATGTAAAACAGATATACTAATACATATTTTACTTTATTTATGTTCTACATAGGTATTATAGAGAAACCGAAACAAAAAAGTACTACAGTACTTAGTTAATCTACAAAGAAAGAAATAAAGATGATACAAGGTATAGAAAGAGGCAGGACAAGAATTTCTATTGGGTCTGAGATGAATAGGTAGAATTCTGTCAAGAAGGAATTAAACGTGAAATATCATTGTCAGGTTGCTAGTTATCTCCTTGATTTGTGAGTAATAGTATTACATAATTAAATGATTTCTAATTACTTACATGTTATGACCTATTTAGCTATCATTGTGATATTGAAAATCGTTTATGATCATATCGACAGGGAAGTTCAAACAACTAATGTAGCCCGGGCTAACCCGATTACACAGTTTTGCCTGCGCTCTCATGTACTTTGTCGGGAGCTATGGCACGGAGGTCACAGCAAAAACCTGTTTGTAGGAACGGAAATTCACACTTGAAGCTGAAGGCACATGGTGTGCTCTCATCAACCCACCATGTTGGTCAGGCATGGGGTCATTATGTCGCAAAACATAATGCCACATGGCACTATCGCGCTGCTCGATTAATGTCATGAGGCATCATGTCTTTGTTCTGTGGGGGGCTATGCCCCACATCCTCCAGTCCCTCCCACTAAAGAGTTTAAGCCCCGGGGGTCCAACCAGGAGCGTACAGGTCTGGTTTCGCCATAATGCCGTACGCTATTAAATGTGCAACATTATGAACTGGTACGGTTGGTCGGTATGGATTACATGCTGTATGTTGCATGAAATGATTGTTTGCAGAGCCATTTAGTATAGAATAATAGAATAGTAGAATAATATGCATTGATGCATTAAAGTATAAATTCACAGCACATTATATCTGTGGGCAGCACTTGTCAATGAGTGAACGATGAAGGACAGGGCAATTATATGAGTAAAATGATGGATTTTCCTCGTAATGATGAACAATTCTGAGTTATGCTCTATTCACTATATTTTTAACTAAATCCTTTTTTATTCTATCATCCAACCACCCTTACTACGCAAGTCCTGAATCCTGTTCATTCATGGCCCCCCCTATAAATCCCTCTCCTGAATACACTACTTGAAAGCGTTAGTGCTATCAGGCAATGTTGTTAATAAAAGGGCTTATGAATATTGCAGACCAGCATTAATTCACCGCTATTCAAGTGTAATTGATTTTCACTGAATGCAATGCTTTGATTACAGTATCTAGTCTCAATTCAGCATTATTTCAATTATATATTTTTTCTCTTGGTTCAGAAATCTTAAATACACTCAGATCATTAATCTCCACTGCTAATTCAGAAACAATATTCTTAGGAGATCTCAATATTCGAAAATTCAACACAGTTAATTTCCTCTCACACCTAGGTGAGACCAAATGGCAGGATCTGTCCTCAGTGATAACCTTGCCACACTGACAAATAAGCATGCCCCTTAATCAAAGTCAGGGTGCATAAAAACTCTCAACCCTGGTTCACCCCAGGACTTAAGGCAGCTCTTACTAACCGGGACAAATTCTGGGCCCAAGCACGGCAATCTAAGAGCCCTGCAGATTGGCAGGCCTTCACAGCTGCTAGGAATGCTGTGTAAAAAGTGTTCACACTGCCAAAGCCTACTTCTATACCTCCTCCCTCGAACAGGCAAATGGGGATTCCTGCAAAATTTGGAGGACACTCAAATCCATTGAAGGGTGACCCAATGCCCCCTCTGTTCCTACCAAGATATGTGCAAATGGCAGGACTGTGGAAAATAATTCTCAAATTCTTGAAGAACTCAATTCCCATTTTGCTACAGCCAGACTAGTGTTCGACTCCTCACCCTATGCCAGCTATGCTATGAGTCAGCCTAGCCCCATTCCATCTGCCTGCACCACATCCTGCCCCTTTCAGTTGCGCTTGTGTAACTATAAAGAAGTTGAAGACTCACTTCTTAAACTTGATATCCAGAAACGTGTAGGGAATGATGGTCTTGAAACTTTCTTTCTAAGACTAGGCTATGTCCACCTCACAGCCCAGATTCTTCATATCTTCAACCTTTCTATCACTTCTGCTTTAGTTCTAACCTGTTGGAAATCTGCCCATATAGTTCCCCTTTGTAAATCAGGGGACCTATGTGACCTTAACAACTACAGGCCCATTTCCATCTTGCCCATCCTCTCAAAAATCTTCAAAAAATTGGTCTATAACCAATTAAAACTCCACATCGAAACCTTTTCACTCCTTAATCCAGCCCAATCCAGTTTTCAGGCAAATCACAGCACTATCACAGCTTTGGCAAAAGTAACAAACAATTGGATCTCCGCCGTCAATGCTAAAATGGTTACTGGTGCCAGTTTTTTGGACCTTAGCAAAGCATTTGATGCTGTTGATCACAGCCTTCTAGTCTCTTGCCTGTCCAACCTAGGTGTTACTCCATCCAACACTGAGTGGTTCACTAGTTACCTATCAGGGAGAACACAGAAAGTCAAAGTGGATGGTCTATTCTCTGCCCCTCTGCCGGTTGTCAGAGGAGTCCCCCAAGGCTCCATTCTTGACCCGATCCTGTTTCCTCTGTACATAAACAATCTTGACTTCCATATAACGAGCTCCAACCTGCACTTCTTTGCAGACACTGTTCTGCACACTGTTCTGTTCTGTACACTTCTGGAACTATGGTATCACAGGTCAGGGATGCATTACAAGCTGACTTCGCTCAGCTTGAAAATAATCTGATAAAAGCCAAACTGTTCCTTAATGCTAAGAAAAGGAAAGCAATGATTTTCTCTTGTAGTACTTCCCCTGGTCCCCCCCTTCCAACCAAATTATTTTATAGTTACTACACTAGGTGAATCATTGGAAGTCATTCCTAAATGTAAATACTTGGGCATCTTGTTAGATAATAAGCTTTCATTTAATGACCACATTGATGAACTAACCAGAAGGCTCAAAGCAAGATTAGGATTCTTTTTTAGAAATAGGTCTCTTTTCCCCTTTAAGACATGTACAAGGCTCGTACAGGCCACATTTCTTCCCCTACTCGATTACGGTGACTTAGTTTACACTACAGCTTCAATCTCAAGCCTAAGCAAGCTGGACATCCTTTATCACCGTGCACTACATTTCATTACCAACTGCCCTTACCGTACTCACTACTGTGATTTGTATGTAGCTGTTGGTGGGACATCTCTCACCACTAGACACTTGCTCCATGCTGGTCTTTGGACCCTCAAGCTACTCTTACAGAAATTACCATGCTACCTAACATCATTAAGTCACTTTTCCCACAGTGCATATTCCCTTAAGAAAACTGACATTGTCATGCTTGATGTACCTAGGACTCGTACCTCCTTTGGCAAACGTGCTATTTTGTATGTCCTTCCCTCTATGTGGAACCAACTCCAATCTATACTAAAACTAACTAACATTGTTTCGGTCAACTTCTTCGGAGTGCTAATTGCATCTAAAATAAAAGATATTTGTAACTGCCACTAAGTCCCCTCTTATCCCTATGTGTGCTTCTCGTCTATTGTTTCTATTGGCCCTTGCCATACTGAGACCATTAATCATAAACCTTTGCCCTTTGCTAACCTACCTCCTCCCTACCCTGCTCACTTCAATAATTGCTTCCTTCCTCTAGTTCTTCACCACTTTTGATTATCTATTGCTTCATACAGTGACAAAGTGTTTAACCTTACCTGATAGTCCCATATTTTGTACATATATCTGTAACCTTTTATATCGCTATGTATTAACTGATTAGAACCTTGTGTGCACTTTGTATATTTGTTTATCAAGGTGCTGTACTGTATAATATGCCATTGTATATGTATTACCCTCAGGACCTCCTTGTGAATGAGCTTGCTCAATGGAGTCTTCCTGCAATAAACTTGAAACATGAACTTGAAACTTGAACTTATGTTTATTCTGTTTTAATGCAGATATGAACGCCAGGAGAATGATAGTAGGACTTTAACTGCTGAACCAGGCTCACCAATTCTACAATCTACACCTATTACTGACAGTTCATTTCATAACATGTGTGCAACAGGACATGAATTTGAAGTTAGTGGCATTCAATCAAATGTCTGTACACCACCAGCACAGTAATTTTAATTCCATTTTTTTCCTTGTGACATTTGTGGTCAGCAGCAATGTTATATATAATTGCAATAATATTGAGGATAATGTATGGTCTACAATCAGTAACAAACATATGTATTCAGAGAGATGTTGCCTGGCGACAGATTGAAACTCAAGAGTGAAGCTCGAGCTGTTCGTCACCATGGCAACCTCGAGATGTACAGTATACATTCACTTGTTACCGATTGTAGACCATACATTGTCTTTTAGAGTGTATGTTCTACAATCAGGAGTTAAAAGAATAACATTTTAAGTCTTACTTTAATGTTTTTTAAATCCGAGCCTCTGTCCTAATCTATCATTCTCACCACCATGGCCGCTTCCTGTTTGGCGATGGTATTGTGATGCTGCTGCTCAAGCATGTTCTATGTTGTTATGCTGCAGTAGCTACGTAGCGAGTGCAACATGACAGCGATGATGACATAGCTACTGCAGCATAACCACACTATTCTAGGGATGGATTTTCATCTCTAATAACGTTCCACCATGCACTATATGTGCCCTTATTTTGAGTTTATTTAACATTCAATATTTATTGCCTATATAAAAAGTGAATACTTAGCTATTTAATTACATGTATCATGTGATGGATGAGTAGTAATGCAATTAACCACAACATGGGAAGTGTGATGCCCAGATTTACCAATGCATGGTGTGTTGTTTGGTCACTAGGCCACAGGCAGATTGAGTAAACTACACCTGTTGTGGATAATTCCTGGCTAATAACATACCCTGGAATGGCATAGTGCTATGAAAAAATTAACTGTATTTTGGAGTAAAGCAGGAATATAACTGTCTTTTCTTTTATTGTTTGTGTACATTTACTGTCATGGCGGCAGCTGCGCTGGGCTAGCCATCCGTCCATCAACCTGTATGTTCGTTTTCCAATTTTTAGCTTTGTCTCATGTTTTTTCCCCCACTTGCTATTTGTTACATCGCTTAGTTTTGTGGTGTCTTGTCATTTTAATTGCTTTCATTATTTTTAATTTTTACCACGTTGGGGTTTCGAAACACGGTTAGCCTGCTTGGGTTTGGGTGAACTCAATGGCCGTTAATTTGTGTAGCGGGCTGTTTTGGTTGTGCAGCCCGGTTAGAATGGACAAATTGGCTTAAGGGAAGCTGAGCTTGGATCCCTGCCTACTTATTCCTGCAGTCATTTGCTGGCAGTTATTTGACTGTGCCCCGCTTGCTCTTTTGACTGTTTTTGGAGTTAAAGGGGGTGAATGCTCCTTTGACTGTTCTTAGGAGTTGGGGGTGAATGCCTCCTGTCTTAAAAGGATGATCTGTGGAGTATCTGTGGGGCACTTCCAATCTATATTTTTTCCTGTTCCCTGGATCTTTAATTGGTGGATTACCTGCCTGGCTCATCTGTTCTGCACAGGAGGATTGGACTGGGATTCTTAGCAGTGATTCGGGATTTTCTGGCACTAAAGTTTTTTCCCCGGTCTTATTTTGGAGATTGGTCATGAGACTTTCCTGTCTCTGGAGTTTATGTATTTTTTTGCATTTTGGCAGAGGAATCAGCGGAACTTTGATTTCATTTTCGATCTGATTGACTGGCCTGTGAGGGGCCTTGGGGGGCTGTTGTCTTCCACAGGGTTGGGGAGTGGGGCCAGTTGGAGGACCTGGCCTGTTACTCCCCCTCCTAGGCTACTGGGGCAACCTACCAGAGGGTGGACTTGTCCCAGAGCCGTAGTGGTGGGTCTCTGACCTAACAGGGTTATTCCCTTACTACTGCTGGAAGAATTTCTATGGCCCAGTCAGGGTCTTAACATCTTTAAATGAAGAACTGAAGATCCCTGCCTGATCTTTGGATGTCGGTGGGCCTGGTACAGTGAACCCCTACATTTATTTATTTTTCAGACTGTGGGAGGTTGGAGTACAGCCAGTTTGATCTCCCCCATCTGCAGGTACTTTTTCTTGGCCTTTATGTACTTTATGGAAGTTATTTGAGCAGTGAGAGGGCTCAATTTCCATCTGTGAATTTCCCCCTCTGTAAGAGATTTGTGAGAGATTTCTCTGTGGGGAATTTGTCGACTAACTTCAAAAACTGAGTGCTGGCACTGTGGAGTGAGAGTCCTCAGTGCTATAGTGCTATAGTGTTATAGTTTTGTTAGGTTGCCCAGGTTGTGAGAGGACTGGTGGGCAAGCTTAATGTAATTTATTTTAATTCTTTTTGGTTTTTATTTTATTATTTTATGTGATAGGGAGGTCAGGTTTGATTATTAGTTATGTATTTTAGTTATTAGATTTGCTTTGAAGTTTTTTTGGTTATTTAGTTGGGAGGGAGGGTTGAGAAAAGGTTTGGCTGTGACTTGGGGTTTTATTTATTATTTAATTGTTATAATTAGCTAGTTAGATTGGTGTTAGCTGGTTATGTGAGGATTGTGGGATAAATGTCAGTCTGGGTTCCCCAGTCATGCACTATTCAGCCTCTGCTCTCACGCTCTCTGCCCTTTCTCCCCCCATTGGCTTTTTCTACCTACCAACATTGTCGGGCTTTAGGTATTGCCTGTAGGAGGCGGTGGGGTGGGGGTGAACAGCAGAGGCTGGAGGAGCGGGGTGCTCCCATTGGGGTTGTCAAATTCAGAAGATGCCCTGGGGTGAAATGAAGTCTAGAGCATGGGCCTCCATGTCTAGTCCCCATACCCAAGGGCACCATCATTGCCGATGGGCCGGTGGTCGGGGCATCCCATGAGTTCAGTCTGACTTGGGCGGTGTTGTGCAATGCCAGATCTGTCAGGAACAAGACTTCAGTGATTGTGGATCTTGTCAGTTTGGCAGATCTGGCTTGCATCACTGAGATCTGGCCGGACGATAATGCAGGCCCCATATTGGAGTCTGTTGTTCTGGCTGGATATATGGTGATACACACCCGAGATCAGACCACAGGGGAGGAGGGGTTGCGGTCTGTTTTAAGACCAAATTGGAGTTCACCAGTGTTCCAGTTAAGGTGACCAGCTCATTTGAATGTGTTGCAGTAGCAGGTGCAGGCTATAGAATAATTCTCTTCTATCATCCACCCAGTGATGGGAAGCTATTCCTTAAGGAAGTGGCAGACTTCATCATCAGTATGGCATTTGAGTCACCCAGGCTGATGGTCCTAGGTGACTTTAATGCCTGGATTGACAATGAACTCTCGCAATTTGGACAACACTTCCTCCAGATTATGAATTCACCGTGCCTGTTACAGGTGGTTACCACTGCTACCCATAAAGGTGACCATTCTCTTGACCTGGTTTTCCTCCTGGGGATCGAGGCCTCAGACATGGGGGTGGAACCAGTTGGTTGGTCTGATCACTTAATGGTGAGGTTCAATTTTGGCATCCCCCCTTGTAGGCCATCCCCTGTGGAGATGGTCAAGTTCCGACCTTTATGGAATATTACTTCCGATGGCCTAGCTGCAGTCCTTGACCTATCTGAACTTCCTGTGGGTTGCAATGATCCTGAAGACTTGGTTTTGGCTTATAATATTGCTATCACCTCGGCTTTGGATATTATGCACCAGTCCATGTGCTACCTCTCTCTCTTCGCCCCCGGGGTCCATGGTTTGATGGAGCCTTGAGGGAGTTGTGATGTTTAGGTCGTAGGTTAGAACACTGTTGGCAGAAATCCGGCCTGCATGCCGACCACCTTAGACTCTTAAAACATTATCAGTTCTATCAGTCAGAAATTTCCCATAAGAAGGCAGAGTTCCTGTCAAGGGAAATTCCTGCAGCTCAGAACCGACCAGGTCAGCTCTTCAGAACTGTGGACAGGCTGTGCAACCCAGCCTGTATGCAGCTCCGGAAAGCCTTTTCACAATTACAGTGTGATGAGCTTGCTCGGTTCTTTGCTGATAAGATGGCTGACATTAGGTCGGAGATCCTTTCGACACATTCTATGCGAGTTTGGAGGATCAGGGCTTGGTCACTGTCCCTCCATTCTCCTGGAGTTCCTTCGACCATCTGGAAGTCATGGATGTTATGTGGATTGTAAAGGAGATGCACCCTACATGCTGTAGTTTAGACCTGGGTCCGACTTCCCTAATTATGGGTTGTGGTGATCTTATCGGCCCAGTTCTGGCACAGATAGTCTGGTGCTCCCTTGACTCCGGTGTCTGTCCCTGTTCCTTGAAAGAGGTAGTAGTGACACCATTGTTGAAGAAAGCTTCTTTGGACCCAGACTCTCTAGCAAACTACAAGCTGATCTTGAACCTCCTCTTTGTGGGGAAAGTGATCGAGAAAGTAGTGGCTGCACAACTGGAGAACCATTTGACCATCCATAACATCTACGAACCTCTCCAGTCTGGTTTCCGGAAGAGGCATAGTACCGAGACTCAGTGATCTCCTGATGGCAAGAGACCAGAGAAAACAATCCATTGTGGTACTTTTAGATCTGTCATCAGCGTTTGACACCATTGACCATGGGGTTCTGCTTGAGTGCCTGAGATTCATCTGTGTACTCTCTGGATCGGTCTACAGATGGTTTACATCATACCTCACTGGAAGATTTCAGAGGGTAGTGTCAGGGTTTTTTTCCTCTGATTCAATGCCTCTGCCATGTGGGGTCCCTCAAGGCTTAGTGCTGTCCCCCATGTTGTTTGCAGTGTATATGCTTCCCCTCTGAGACATTGTAAGACTGTATGGGCTGAGGTTTCATTGCTATGCCGATGATACCTAGCTATATCTGTCTTTTGCTCCAGACCAGGAAGGAGCAGTCTCGGTATTTAATAACTGTCTCGAAGAAATCCAAGTGTGGATGAGGTCCAGTTGGTTGACGTTGAACCCCGTGAAGACGGAGGTATGGTTTTGGATCCAAGTTGTCGGATAGAGGGTCTGGGCGCAGGCTGTCCCCTGGGATTATTCCCAGGGGATGCTGAGCTCCAGGCCTCTGGACAGGTGCGAGACCTGGGAGTGTTGTTAGACTCAGGGCTGACACTTCATGCTCAGGTGTCAGCCATTGTAAAGTCTTCTTTTTACCATCTTAGAAACATTGCCAGGATTAAGCACCTTGTTCCACCCGTTGATCTGCCTACATTGATCCATGCCTTTGTGACCTCGCACCTAGATTACTGCAATTTGTTTTACTTTGGGCTACCGGGGGTTGATATCCCTCACTTGCAGGTGGTGCAGAACCCAGCAGCCCAGATGTTGATGGGGATTTCAAGATCATCCCATAGTTTGCCAGTGCTGCAGGATCTGCACTGGCTGCCAGTTCAGTGGCGGCTCTCCTTCAAAGTCGGGTTACTGACATATAAAGCCCTACATGGACTGGGCCCTGACTACCTGAAAGAGCTTCTGATTCCTTATCTCCCTGAGCGACCACTCCGCTCAGCCGATGAGGGGTTGCTAGAGATTCTGAGGGTGACTTTAAAATCTGCGGGAGCCTGGGTATTTATGTTTGTGGCCCCGACTCTTTGGAATTCTCTACCCCATCGGATTAGGGAGTGCGCGACTGTGGGGGGGGTTCAAGCAGGCTTTAAAAACGTTTTTGTGGGATAAAGCTTTTAATGATGGTGTTGGCTGACAAGTATGCATTTTTAGCTGTGTTGATATTTTGTTTGTTTTGTTGTATATGTTTTAAATTGGTTTTATTGTTATGCACCTTGGTTATGAAAGGCGCAATATAAATAAGGAATTATTATTGAATTATTATTTTCATTGATTGTATTGTTACTTCATGAAATAGTTTATAACTTATCCATATTCTTTTTATTGTATTTGGTCTGTTAATAGCATGATACTCCCTTTCATGAACTACAAACATATTGTTTATTATTTGTATGTGGCATTGATTATATGGTTTATTTATATGTCTTCAGGGAAGAATATGCAGAAAAATCTCTGAAAACCATGCCTGACATTGTACATGATTTAGCCGCATGTTTTGGTTACACAAAAATGAGAGCAAATACCAGCAAAGTTTATATGCAGATCTGGATGAGTATGTTTTTCTTACAGTACTTCTTTTAATAACTGCATATTCACATGATGAGTCAAGTGAATTGATTAGATTACTATATATACTGTGAATGTATGTTTATTCTCCAGAAGTTGTAATGAAGATTGATTGTACATGATTTAGCCACATATTTTGGTTACACAAAGACGAGAGCAAATAACAGCAGTTTATATGCAGATCTGGATTAGTATGTTTTTCTTACAGTACTTCTTTTAATAATTGCATATTCACATGATGAGTCAAGCGAATTGGTTAGATTACTTTATATATTGTGAATGTTTGTTTATTCTCCAGAAGTTGTAATGAAGAGCAATTGTACATGATTTAGCCACATATTTTGGTTATACAAAAACAAGAGCAAATAACAGCAAATTTTATATGCAGATCTGGATGAGTATATTTTTCTTACTGTACTTCTTTTAATAACTGCATATTCACATGATGAGTCAAGCGAATTGATTAGATTACTATATATATTGTGAATGTTTGTTTATTCTCCAGAAGTTATAATGAAGATTGATATGATGCATCATTTAGATATACTTTAAAATCAAACATGTTTAAACCCTTCAGGGCTGGATATTCAAAAGGTTGCGCCTCGCCAAGTTGAAATTGCGCCATTCTGCGGTATTCCAGCGGGAGGCAGTTAGCCTACTGAAAACCTGCTGAGCAACAGCGCCAATGCAAATGAATGCATGCTGAACTGGAGGGAGGAACCATGCATAAACTGCACAGCCCAATATTCAGCGGGCTGTGCAGAGTTGTCTGAGCGCAACCCCAACCTGCGCCTGCACAACTTTGAGCCCAAAAAGGTAAGTCGAGGGCCATCCACCGGGTGAGCTGCCACGTTGCAGGCACAACACAGCAGCTGCCACCTGTGGCTGGTCCTCAACCTACTCCCTGTGCCCCCCTGCAGCCTGATCTCAGGCAAAAGTGTAAAACATCCCCACCCCACCCCGACTGGCCCGATCACGGGCAAATGTATCAAGCCCCCATCCCCGACTGGCCCGATCGCGGGCATAAGCTTATCGCTCCCCAACCAGCCCGATCGTGGGCAGCAAAGTTCCCCGAAACATATCTCTGGTGGTCCAGTGGACGCTAAGCCGATGCGGGCTGAAGAATTATAACCACCCCAGAATGTATCCCTGATGGTTCAGTGGACGATAAGCCCAATAGTGGGCTGCATAATAATGTCGAAACCCCCACCCCAAGACCATATCCCTGGTGATCTAGTGTCCCCCACCCCACCCACCCACAAAGCCCCACCCTACTCCCCCTGCAGTCGGTGGGTGGCAGCATCCACCACCTGTCGCCTGCCACCACGCCCGACTGACTGCCCAAGTGAGGGCTGCCGCCCATTGGCTCTTGCTCTGCACCAATGGGCATGCAGCCTAGTGCGCAATCCGTCAGCAGGCGGCGGGTGACAGGCGGATGGATGCTGCCCTCCCGCCCGGCTGCGGGGAGGCGGGGTGGTGGGGCTTCATGGGTGGGTGGGGTGGGGGACACAGATCACCAGGATATGGTCTTGGGGTGAGATTTCAACACATTATGCAGCCTGCGATCGGGCTAATCGAACCACTGGATCACCAGGGATCGCTCGGGTGGTTATAATTCTTCAGCCCATGATAGGGCTTCCACTGACCACCAGGGATACATTTGGGGCGTGGTTACAATTCTTCAGCCCAGCGATCGGGCTTCCACTGGACCACCAGGGATACATTCAGGAGGGTGGTTACAATTCTTCAGCCCATGATCGGGCTTCCACTGGACCACCAGGGATATGTTCTGGGGAGGAACACTTTGCTGCCCGTGATCAGGCTGGTGGGGGAGAACTTTCTTACATTTGCCCATGATCGGGCTGCAGGGGCATCGGTCCCTAGCGGCTGCTGCCTGGCAGGCGCCAGGCGAAAGTCCTTGGGGATCGGTGCACCTGCATGCTAATGGCATGCAAATGGAGCCATAAACAGATGCAAATGGCCCCGCGCCTTGCATGAATTATGGCTATTTGCATGTCAACTTTTGAATATCGAAATGCGCATGGCGCAATGGTGCCTTTACCACAAGTTGAATGCTCCACTCTGACCACTTGCGGTGGTGCAAGTTCCACTGTGCCATGCACAGTGGCTGTGGCCAGGGGGTGATATTCAAAGGAGTTGCTCAATAGCACAACTCCTTTGAATATCGCTCCGGCCACACCCCTGCGCAACTATTTTGTGCAGTGCAAGGGCTTGCGCCACAAAATAGCGCAGTTTGAATATCCAGCCCTCAATATATACATGTTCAAGATCAGATAGTGAAACAAGAGATGGTCCACAGTCATCAACAACACATGTGGAGAGTGATTACATTGACAATATATCTGCACAGAAGACTTTTCTTGTCTATGAGCATAATTTACTTGAGTTGGTTGGAGCTAGCAAATGGACACTTTGTGACATGTGCAACATATGTACTGACTTCAGATTGCATCAGGATTCCTTGGCTGTTTATTTACATTTTGTTAGTTTTATTCTTTATGGTAATTTACTGTGAGTCTACATCTATAAATGCTTGATAGTGGATTACAAGTAGAAGACAGAAGGTGCTGATGTTATTCAACAATTCCATGGTGAGAGACCACCTGTAGCAAGGGGTTCATTTCTGGAGACTAGCTATACACGGAGACATAGATGCAATTGTGATAGTTCATAGCAGGATCTCAAAGATGATAAATTGGTTAAGTGATAAGTCATACAAAGAAAAAATGGAGAATGTCAAATCTGAATCCAGTGGGAAATATAAGAGATATTGGGGGATAAGATAGAAACTTTCAATTAGGTGAACTAGATCAATAAGTGAGTGGGGGTGTGCAATTATTCACAGTGAATGTAGGCAGAAAAAAAAGAGTTCCTTGAATGAGGGTGATGGAGAGTATTTATAAGGGGAATTTGATGGGGCATATCTTTACTGAGATAATGGTAGCTCTGTGGAACAGTTTGTCAATGGAGTTTGTAGAGTCATTAATGCTGTAGTGGTTGAAAAGAGCTTATGACTTTTTATTGTTTTGGAGTATTCGATTAAAACTGTTGCTTATGATTAATATTTTCCTTGCATAACAGGAATGTGTGGCATGCAAAACAGTCCGTACGTGATGTAGTCAACTGTCTATGAGATTTGGATTCCACGCAGAAGACTTGCTTGTTGCTAGAGCCATATTACTATCAAGGAACAACTATGGGAAGATCGCCATGATTGGTTCAATTTATGAATTGTCTGATTATTTGTGAATTATCCTACTTCAGGTTACAACATGTAAATATACTGCCAACAGTGACACAGTTCTGATCTGAGCATCAGTCGTAGATTATAGTAGAATGAAGGGACAAAGATGTTATCATAATGGGTCAGTGTTTTTTTTGTTGTTTTTAATTGTAGTCTACTGCAATGACATAGGGTAAAAAATCTTACTTTTTATTCATTAACAGGTGATGGAAGGATGGACGGTCCTGGCCATTGTGCCAAATACAGCACATATACCTGCATGGATATGCAATCAAAACAGATATTGGATATGCAGATTGTTGATAAATAAGAGATGGGACTTAAGTCAACCAACATGGAGAAGCTTGCATTTCAAAAGTCGCTGGACTACTTGTCTGACAACAAAGTCATCGTCACAGAAGTAATTACTGACGCACATATGCAATTAACAAGTTTGATGCATAAGTTTCCCACATATTATACACATGATGAGTCTGTCGCCTGATACATTTTTTTGGAATGCTAGTGCTATCAGTGCACTGTGACTCACATTTTGTAATATTTATGAAGTCGATGGTATCTGTTAGGGATGTTTTGTAGTTGTCATTAACTTGGTTTTCATATGATCAGTATTGTTGTATGATGTGCTTTGGGAAGTACAGAATCAAAATAATTTTTTTGTGGCAGATGAATAGGATGGTATGTTATTCTACTATAATTTGGGATCTTAAAATAAAATGTTGTTTGTTTAAATGTAGCAAGGCTTAGTTAATTCATACAATTAATGATTCACAATGTAAACAGCCCATACTTAGTTTGTATGATTGTGGGGTATCTAGTTATAAATACTATAACACATAAACTGTGAAGTACTGCGCTAATCATAATATAATACATTTACATTGAATAACATTTTAGCTACTAACACTTATCTGATTTATAATTACAATTACTGTATATGATCTAAGCAAATCACATGATATCATCAAATATATCGTACTACAATTAGAGTTATATTGTTTTTATATTATATTGCAGTGTCAGCAGCAAAAGCTTTAATGTCTAACTTATAAGTTTTACTTCTGACAATTTAGGGAAGAGTTATGAAGCAATCTATCATAGACATGACATTTGGCATGGAGCAAAGAATTTACATAGAAAACTGGTAATAAGGTAATCTATACCAATTTAAAAAAAAAATTACATAACCAAGAGAGTACACCCTGATTTCTATTCAGCAAAGAAAAGAAAGTTCATTTTTTTTCTGGTTTCATAATTTTAAAATCACATTGCCAATGTACCTTTTCAATACTGTTATAGCAACACTGCCCTGCTCTAGTTATTGTATAATGATAATAGTGGGACATGGGATTTATGTTTAGAGGTTGCATGACATGGCAATAGATTTTAAACTATTACCTTAAACCTGTGTCATGACACATACTATTTTATTAATGAGGTTGTTATGATTTGAAATAGGTTGGTCAGCAATGTGACTATGAAAAATATACACTCATGGCGTACTGACATAGCGAACCACTTCTGGCATTGCTGCCATTTGCTGATACCTATGCAGTCTTCATCATGAGTACTTTATCATTCACATTTACATTCAACAGAATTACCAATGTCTGCTAGTAAATACAAATTCATGGGTCTGTTTCTCACAATTAGGGGATGTGAACAGAAATACTACATCACATTTCAAATGAGCACACGTGGCTTTTGGGACATGGAACAAGTAAAGCACAGTGTGCTCATGGCCCTTTAGAAGAAATCTGAGAAAAGGAATGGATAAAACAGGGTTCTGTAGCCCATGATGCACTTTGAAAGGTCAAACATAATCAAAGATTTCTGAAATCAATACCATAGTATTTGCATTTCCGGTGAGTCTATGTACTTTGGGAAATTCATGCATTTTATACTTTTATCTTTCACAATGAAAATGGCTTGGGCAGTCACTATCAGTTCTAGATTGATACTCTACTGCAGAATGATACAATCTCATTTTTGTTATTAGTTACACAGGTTTTGAATTTTGTGGTGACATTTACTCAACGACATGTAGACATGCAGATGTCATTTTATTTTTATCTAATGCTATATGTGTTATATATACTAGTTTAGTCTTTAGGTAGATGATATAGAGGATAATGTATGGTCTTTGGTTAATAACTATGATAGAACCATTTTATAGGTTGCTATGACAGCTCAAGAGGTTTTCAGTTGTCATGGTAACCATAAATAAATCTTTTCAGCATGGTTGATAATTAAAGACCATACATTATATTATATGGTGTATGGGATATCAGTATTGTATAATCAGAGAATAAATTGCTTTACTGATTTATTTTACAAAACATTGATTGTTGTGAGCAGGGTTAACATCAGAGTGATGTCATAGCAATGACATAACAAGTTTGTAAACTGCTTTATTTCAGTTAATAATAAGGGCTCACCATACACTATATAGCGCAATGGTAATACTGCTCATTAGGAGGCTCCTTACTGAGTTACCTCAGCTGTGAGCTTTTCTGGGATTTACCCACTACATGTGTGGTTAAGTTACTTTGCTTCACATCTTAACACTATGCAGTATGGGCCCTATGCACTAATGGGGCAGAGTGGCTATGCACTTGTATCTGTGGTGCACAACCACTCCACACCCTACGGGTCCCCCGCACAGTATGCACTAAGGGGTGCGCACAGCACATATGTGCCCATTCACCTTGCCATGCAAAGATGGGCATGCCAGTACTACATGCCATGCTCCAAGGCACATAGTGCTGGCCATGGGGGTGCGGATGGGTGTTCAAGCTGCACCAGGGAGAACCCTGCCATAGCCCTGATACATGCCCACAGGTACTGCACCATCCATCCTGGGTAACTTACAATGGGCCACCTGCTGACACAGCCCACTAGCCAACAGGAAGGACTGGTATCCTGAACAGGTAAGTGCTGGGAGAACCATGGCTGTGGTCCCTATGTGCCCCCTGCCACAAATGTCAGCCCAACCCCCCTTGCCACACAGAATGGTGCATGCCTCCCACCCCAAACCAGGTGGGGCAGCGGATAGGTGCGCATCCATTGTGCATACCCTGGGTGAGTACCTGTCCACCTGCACGGTGCTGCGTGGATGGGTTATGCACGATTTGCACGTAACTTGCGTCCCTTATTGCATAGCACCCAATGATTGTGTTAATCCCAAAAAAATGCACACCATGTTCCAACTTATAGATTAAATATCTGTCGATAATAATGTAAAGAAGTCTATTTCAATTAATTAATGCATATCACAAACTTCTCATTAAAAAACTATGTAACTTACTACTATGGCTTCTCCTCTACTACTGCTGCATATGTTTCCTCCTATATAAGCATTAGAGAAGTGAGTAGACCCATATGCTTCATCTTTTCCATGCACTACCACTGCGTTTGATGTTGTTGTACATGTTTGTTTTTTTTTCTACATATCACTCCAAGGCGCCTCTTCCTGTCTCTTCAGTTTCCTGCATTTTTGATTTGAACATTACATTTTCCATCCCTGACTTTCTGATTTTGGCCATGGCTGCCTGTTTGAGACTAATTGTTTGTTGGTAAAACAGCATGATCAGGACTCAAATTTATATCCACAGACACATAACTGTCATCAGATGAACTGGAATAGATCTATGATAAAAATAAATGTGAAAATTAATATAATGCATACTTATACGAGAAAAAGAATGTCAATACAAGATAAGTTGTTAATACCTTTAACAAAACTATTATAAAACTATTTCAACTCAGTGCATCCCCATCAAATTTTTCAAGTACACATCATCATTCCCATTATTTCTTTCTTCATATAAATAATATTTTGAGAATCATAGTAATCTGACTAACAGTATTTAATAAGAACATGGATAAAATATATTTGTCCTTTAAAATTTGAAGGTAGGCCGAAATTGAAGCCAGATGACGTTTCACATAAGATGCTTTATACATAACTCAGCGGTCGACTCAAGAGTACTGTATCCAACAGTTATGTTCATCTAGTAGGCAAACATGGTGAGGGAGTGCTAAAATGACCAGTGGGGAGCAACAATTATATCTCATGAAAGGGGTGTAAGTAGAAGAAAAGTTAGAGATTACAAAATGATGAGTGGGACATTGATGTGTGAAGTATGGGTTGAACTAAGAGAATAAGTTATAAGGAGATTGCTGAAGAAGAATGGAGTAAATTTAAGGAATGAGTAAGCAATAAGCCATGACTGGGTGTTGGTAGTACTGAGATACCCACACACCCAGGGGCATAGTTAGGCACAACAAATATACTAAGATTTTGCTAAATAATGTAAAATACTCCTTCCGCAGATGTTTTTTTCACCTGTCAGTCATCTGTCTCTCTTCACACTAAATACATTGTGTGATTGATTACCATGGAATATAAGACTTCAGAGCTCTGTATTACTCCAGCAGTACAATGCTCAACCCCCCCCAACACAAACACACACACACACACATTATGGAGGGCGGATTTCACGGAAATGGGTAGATGTATACTAGCAGTCCAATACATTAGGGTAGTGGCCAAAGGTAAAAGAAGAAGGAAACCACTATGGTTCTCCAAAGAGGTGGGGGACAAAGTCAGAGCTAAAAGATTGAGTTTCAGGAAACATAAGGGGAGCCAAAGGGAGGAAAACAGGGAGGTGTACCTTGAATGTCTAAGGGAATCAGGGAAGGCTGTCAGGAGAGAGAAGGTGCAGACAGAAGAGGACTTAGCACAGTCTGTAAACAAAGGGAATAAGGCATTTTATAGGTACATCAAGGACCACAGTTAGGATGCAGAGGCAATGGTGAGGAAGAGGTGGACACCAGTCCATTCACAGTGGAGAGAGTTCTGGAAGAACTCACGAAGCTGAAGGTGGATAAGGCCATAGGGCCAGACGGCATCTACCTGAGGATATTAAAGGAGCTGTGAATGGAACTAGCAGCGCCTCTGGTGGCCCTGTTCATGAAGTCACTCAACATGGGTGTCATTCCAGAGGACTGGAGGAGGGCACATGTAGTCACACTGCTCAAAAGCAGCAGTAGGGAGGAGGTGGGGAACTACAGGCCAGTCATCTTCACCTAAGTGGTAGGAAAGATCATGTAGACACTGCTGAAAGAAAGGATAGTGGTGTCACAAAACCGCACTCAGCAGGTCAGGCCCTCAGCTCCCACAGTGCCAACCTCCAAGCACAGTATTGTGAACAGGAACAGAACAGAGTAACCCTCCTGTCTGCTTGTAGGTCTGAATCACCTCTAGTCTCAAGTTCTGAGGGGATTCAAACTGCGAACCTTATGCTAGTGTACCCAAAGGTATAGGTTCAGATAATCTGCTCTTTGGGGGATGCCAGATATCTTTCGCCTAAGGGCACCTAACCAGGTATCCAAAATGAACCCTTAAACCTCTATAAAAGACCTTAGGCATATTCTTACATTTTCCCAGTTTGGTAACACCATCAAGCTCTGAACAGTTTTTGTCAGTCTTAACCCTCTATATGTCACATGCAAAAAGAACTTTGAAGACACACCCAGGCAGTCTTTGGAATAAAAGGTTTACTTAAAGATGGATAAAAATATATAACAGGTAAATACAGAACAATATATTACAAAGCATACAATCACTTAAAAGAAAAGCAAATAAAAACTACAGACAACTCCTACCAACATACTGTTAGACTTTTTCTATGAAATGTATTACCTCTAAGTGCCTAAATTAGAGATCTTGTTTCTTAAGAGTCCAAAAAGATATGTCACAGTTGAAACACAGAATACAGTTTAAAAACTCTGTTTCCACCCCTTCTATGATGCCATCTAGCTCCTCCTTTTAGAATATAAAAATGATACAAACAATGATCTTCCTGTCAGGAGTTATTTTAAATACTGTGACTTCAGCAAAAACTAATTTCCTAATATGACTCCTTAATTAACATCCCCTCTTTGATCTCGGCAGTTCCTCTTCCCAGGGCACATCAAAAGATTTTATGATTTTTAGCACCATAGTGATGTAACAATGTTTTTTCCTCTAAAATGTCATAAATGTTTATGATCTCCATCCTCTGGCAGACTCATGAAGTCCCTTTTCATTTCTACTTCAAAGAACCTAGGCATATCATAAAAAGGTAATAAAATACCACTCTGAAGTAAGTCAGTTAATTAAATGGTTCCTGCTTCACTGAAACCTGGGGGGGGTCTCATGGAAGCACTGTGACAATCATACACTATATTTTTATAATTACAAATATCATAGAACAGTCGAACCAGGTGGCCAAGTGTCACAAGTTGCACATATGGAATTCACAGTGCTCAGAATCTGAGGTAAACAGATTCACAGCAGGAAGGTAATTTCAAATTAATCTAATAGATTTTTTTGATTGGGTGACTAGGTAACTAAATCAGGAGGGGCATTAGATGTCAGCTACCTAAATTTCAGCAAAGCCTTTGACACCATCTCATAGAAGGCTGATTAACTAGATGGTATTCTGGGCATGGGAGACAAGGTGGTGAACTGGGTTATGAACTGGTTAACAGACAGGGGATGGAGGTGGTGGTAAATGGGTACAATCTGAGAAGAGGGGTGACAAGTGGGGCACCACAGAGATCGGTACTGAGGCCAGTCCTGTTCAATGTCTTCATTAGTGACATTGCAGAGGGCTGATAAAAAGCCTGCCTGTTTGCAGATGACATCAAGATCTGCAACAGGATGGATACTCCAGAAGGGGTGCAGAAAATGAAGAGGGACATGGAGAAGCTTGAAAGATGGTCGGAGATGTGGCAACTGAGGTTCAATACAAAGAAGTGCAAAATAATGCACCTGGGTAGAGGGAACCCTGGGGAGAGCTACAGATTGGGGGAAGGAGGAACTAACTGTCACCAAAGAGGGAAGAGACCTACGAGTTACCATCTCTGATGACATTAAGGTATCAAAGTAGTGTTCAAAGGCAGCGGGGGGGCCAGTGGCATGCTGGGGTACATAGGCAGTGGTATTACTAGCAGGAGGCAGGAGGTAGTGATGCCATTGTATAAAACATTGGTAAGGCCTCACCTGGAGTACTGCGTGCAGTTCTGGAGGCCACACTTACGCAAGGACATAGATAAAGTGGAGACTATACAGAGAAGGGCAACAAAGATGGTGCACGGACTTGCACCACAAAACACATGAGGAGAGACTAAGGGACCTCAATATGTACTCACTGGAAGAGAGGGGACAGTGGGGGGACATGGTTGAAACTTTCAAGTACCTCAAGGGCATAAACAAGGTGCAGGGGGGACCTTTTCCAATGCAGAAATAGTACTAGAACAAGGGGACACAATATGAAATTGGAAGGGGGTACATTAAGAGGTAATGTGAGTAAGTTTTTCTACACAGAAAGGATAGTCGTCGCTTGGAACAGTCTGCCACAGGAGGTAGTTGGGGTAAGCAAAGCAGAGAGGTTTAATCATGCCTGGGACAGGTACAAGGGAAGCCCTGAGAGGGGAGGGAGTGATAAAAGTTATTGATCACATAGGATCAGTGGCCACATACAATGTATAGGGCCTATGGATAGATTAGATGGGCCTACCAGTCCTTATCCTCCAGAGACAATTTCTGTATTTCACACACACACACACACACACACACACACACACACACACACACACACACACTTTTGTAACATAGAATACATGAATTAAACATTCTTCAGTGCTCAACTGACATACAGACAAATACACACACACACAGGCCTGAAGTGGAGCCAGAACCTTGATTTTATCTGTCACCCGGGTAAGGAGCAGGGTGATCTCTGACAATTTGGCAGGGATAGAAGGGAGATTTTTCATGGTCATCAAATAAACACCATCAATGGAAACTTTGAATATTACTTGATTTTTTTTTTTATTAAGATTTGTGTATGTGTGTGAGGAGTATTCATGAGTGTCGATACCATTAAATTATTTACTGACTTTATTTAATTTCATGGACTTTTATTTTTGGGAGCTGGTCGAATTATTTTATTAATGAGTAAAAGCTGCAGCAATGTTTGTGATGGAAACTAAGATACATGTAGCTAATGAATTCGTGAATTGCCCTGGTTGACAGGGACTTGTTTTAGCCAGTTGTGGCACTCACTTACTGCAATGGCTATAACCATGTGTCAGCCAATCAGGACACAAGGAGGTCTTTATAAAGTCTAAATTAAGAGATAGAGAAGAATCAAAAAGAAAGACATGAGGTAAAGAGAAGCTCAATTTAGTAAGTACATAGATAATAAAACAGAGAAGGAGAACGAAAGGATTCTGCAGATGATATACCTAAATCACCAAGACATACATTTGACTATCCCATTGACAAGACTGGCTAGGAGTGGGAAGATCATAGATAAACTCCATGATATCTTATGGTGACAGCTGATCAAGGAGACCACATGGAAAGGAAACTTACTTGATGCACTAATATAAAAATGGGCAAAGAAATCCCCGAGTCTTGATTGGCTGAGTCTCGATTTTAACCATTGAATAAAGATAATGCAGCCATTGGCTAAAACAAGTCACTGCCAACCAGGGCAACTCACAGAATTCATAAAAAAATAATTTCATATTCTCCATCACAAACATGGCTGCAGCCTTTATTCATATGTTAAAAACTTAAACTAGGCCATAATCATAAAACTCAATTAAATTAAATAATGTAAGTAAACAATTTAATATTATTTGCACTCATAAGCCCCCTCCCCTTTACACTCATGCAAAATTTGTTTTAAAAAAAGTCAATCTAAATACTAATTTTCCATTGCTGGTGTTCCTTTGATGACAGTGAAAAATCCAACAACAATTCCTATCACTTTACATGAGAACTCCCTGTACCGGAGGTACTAACTCCACTTCAGTCCTGTGTGTGTGTCTTTGTCTATATGACAGTTGATCTATGAAAAATGTTGAAATCGTGTATTCCAAGTTACCATTATGTATGTGTGAGGGGTTGGAGGGAAGAGGGGGAGAGGGAATTCTTCATTAGCAATAAGACATGATTGGGGGTTGATGGTACTGAGGTGCACGCACACTCAGAGGGTGAGAGCAATCTACCAGCAACCTCGTGCATAACCACGTCTATGGCTGAATGGGTGTCTCATCACTACCATCACCCAGCCATGACTCATTTTTTACCTAACGAATGCAGATAGCGTGTATGGTGTTTGGGTGGTGGCCAACACAGAGACTGTGAGCAAAGCACATTTGGTTTCAGTATCCAAGCACGATATGAGAATAGTCAAACAACCATGAAGATCATAGATGTCAAACAGCAGATGTTCCCAATATGACAAGGTTCTTCATTTATGAATTTAGTCAGAAAATGGATATGTATGGTTAATAAAATGGAATTCATAGAATATAACACTACACATGAGAGTGAGAATATGTAGTCTAACAAGGAGAATTTAATGGTGTCAGTGCAGAGAATTAGGTAAATGGTCTAGCTATAGCCATACGATTAAGAACATCAGAGAAAAGGCATGGGTGTTCACACTTCATTACAGTTCAGGTCTGGGTGAGGCCCTACATGTAAGAACATGAAGGAATGAGTCAAAGGGGAGAAAACACTTTACATTAAAGGGTATGTAAGAAGCTGCACTGTGTACAGATGTGTTATGGGGATAAAGGTCACTATACCACCATGGGTGGTAGACTGCCAAGATGCATTCTGAAGTGCACTTTGTGAAGCACATATCCTGCATTTAGTCAGCCCATTATATCTGTATCCATTGGGTTGAATAATCAAGCATCATTTGGTCAGCATATATTAATTTTTTGTCATGGAATCTCAGTCTGGTTAATTCCATAATTAATCAGCGTGAACACAGGCAGCCTGTCTCTCCATAGCAAGATGACAATATTAAAAGGATCTATTGATGACAAATCAAAGCTTTGATGTCCCTCTAGTATGCCACAACTCACATTTCACAATTCTCTCTTACTAAAGTTGTGGAAAATAGGGGGCCAGGTTAACACCCCCATCAGTAGCGAATGTAAGATCAGAGAGATTGAAATGAAATTGTTTTTATATATTATACTTTAGCTCTGTGTGTATAAAAGGATCAGTTGTTGCTAACTCCATGGGCTGATGTGGAAAGCATGTTATATTTCATTAGATTTTTTTTTAAACACACACACACCCCAAATGGCTTGGACATCCTTTTGCCATACATTGAGTTAAATTTATTTAAGTAAAACTCACAATTTGAATATAGACAGGTCAACTTCAGATTTGTTTAATGTCTTAAGTATGCCTTTATTATTTAAAACCATAACTTGCTGCTTACTACACGCACCACAGGATGGAGTGAAGATGTGAAAAACTTTGTGTGCTGGTATACTACCTCGGCCTTGATTCAGTTTGAAGGATAGAAGGAGCAGAACTGCATCAGTCAGACAGCAAAAATGAAAGCTAGTAAATCTCGAGAGAGGCAGAACTGGCTAGTATAGTGAACATGTAATTATCAATAATAAAAAAAAACATTGCAAAAGCTGGAGAATTTCTACTGAACAATGGGGGCACTGTACAGGTAGGACAGCATTATTTTTTTATTACGCCAGGGCACATGCCACTGTGTGTCTATACATATCACCACCACTGACAATGCATCACAAATGTGGATAATCAGGACTCAAATTAGTGACTCGTCATCAGAAAACATCAAAATAATTCAATGTGGGACATTTAGGAAGATAAAATATCTTTCTGCTAGCAGTTTAAATAAGGAGTAGTACTGAAAAATAACCTAACCGCATTTGTTAAGCTTGATGACAGAATAATACCTAAATCCATTGAGAATCATTATGTGAGCTATGATTCAGGGTTTTATCTGAGCAGGAACCAGTGGCTAAAACATTCATATTACAACCGAAATTACCACCACTGATGTTCCCCTTAAAATACATGGACAATGGGCCACTGTATACTTGTTAGGATATGTGCTTTTGATTTTCTATCTGGATGGATTTTCAACTGTCTTGAGTTGGGGGGCGGGGGATGAAAAGCACACTAATAAAGACCATTCATTTTCTATCTGTCACATTCAGTCACTTCACTACCAGTCTAGCATTGCTTGTAAAGCACTTTGGATGTATGAAAAGCGCTATATAAATGCTGATTCTTCTTCTTCTTCTTCATCTAAATGTTACGTCCATGCTATTTGCGTTTTGACAAATGATGATGCCAGGAATAAAAAATCTCTTGATTTAGACCAGAGAAATTGAAAAACATTATTGCAGCTGCTGCCTACAAACCAATTGATATTCACTAGCTACCTTTCTGACATCCATGAGAGCAGTATCTAACGTGACTGAGACTAAAAAAATTTTTTTTAATTCTAAAAATTAAATAAATTCATTGTCTTGAGAGACTGATGAGTGACTGACAAGTGATAGCCCCAGTGATAGCAAATAAACACTGTCACGAGAAGCAGCTCACACGATTCCAACTGTTCTTCTGCTTTCCCACCTGTGAAGGGCACTAATTGTTACAAGCACAGTAACATACTCGACCACAACTGATTCCATTAAATGCACGAAAGGAGTTTGAAACACGGCGGCAGGTGTTCGGCTCTGTGGTAGAGTGGAAACATTTTAAATATTAAAAAAAATGGAAACTGAATTTTGAATTAAAAGGAAGCTTTATTCAGTGAAAATTGCACTTCTAGAGTGAGATAACATACAATTTTATTTAAAAAAATGAAATACTATCTCAGACTTTTACAGACAGTGCCCGTTTAAAATCAACACTATTGTGATGAGGCTGCACTAGTAAGTTAATTAAAGATTAAAGTGGGTCTCTCAGATTGCTTAGAACAAATCAGAATGCAGCATTTCTGAGACCCTTACTACAATTAACAATAACATTCAAACAAAGGCACCACTGTTTCGTGTTCAATGTCACAAGCTACCTCAAAAAGATGACTTTTTAGATGGGGGCAGTAGGAGAAGCAGGTCCTGAGAGTGCCCTGGCTCATCCATTGATGTAGCCTTTGTGTTTTAGTTGCTAACTCTCCTCTAGGATGTGATGTGATGCCTCCATGTGTAAGCACACATGTGGCACAGTGGACTTCATCAGCATCCTCTCTCCTGACCCTTCATCAAACGCTAAACTGATACCCGCGGTCACCCAGGTGGCAGTAATGCAGTAGCACTTGCTATCCTCCCTCCCTGGATGGGAGTGTCCTTGGATGCTCAATCCCATTCAGCAGCGAGTTCATTCAGGAAACCTACATTACCAGCATCCATATTAACTTCACTGCACTGAGTTGACATACTTTATTTTATTTTTTTTAATTCTATCTCCCTGCATATGAAAGCTTGTAGCACAAACATCCCTACTTCATAACATTGTGTTTCATGTTCTCTGTTAGTACTGTAACATTCTGCAGTGCAAGGATTTTGGGATACATTTTTATGAAAGATGCTATTGAAACATTATTATTCAGTCTCTATTGTGAACAGAGCTGTGAATGTGTGACTTCACCATCGCATTGTCAGTATCAGTGCTGGGAAATGGAAAGTACATAGCTATCAAGCATCTTTTACAAATAATTAGATGCACTGCACAGCAAGATCTGAGAACACATCAGAGTTCATGGTCCAAGGAAGTATTAGCCAACTGAGAGGAATGCAGCAGATTCTGATACCTGAACAGCAGGTATTGCATGTAGGAGGCAGCTGAGCTCAGAACTGGACATAGGACACTGCAGTTTTAGGGTTAGGAAAGCCCAGTCATCAGCCCTGGCAGGTTTTGAGCAGCTGAACCTGACACCTAGACATCAGGAAATGCAGCAGTCAGGCAGCTGTGTCCTTCACTTGAACAGGAGGCACTGCAGGTTTTGGGCAGTTGTGTTCATCACCTGCTCAGCAGGCTCTGCAGGTTTGAGGCAGGTAACCCTAGCACCTGGTCAGCAGGCACTGCAGATCTGAGGCAGGTAATCCCAGCACCTGGACAGAAAGCACTGCAGGTTTGTCACAGGTGAGCCTGGCACCTAGATAGCAAGCACTGCAGGCTCAAGGCACATGAGCCCAGGACCGGAACAGAAAGTACTCAAGTTTTGAGGTAGGTGATTCTAGAACCTGAACAACAGTCTGCAGATTTGAGGCAGGTGAGCCCAGTACCTGGAAAGAAGGTACTGCAGGTTTGAGGCAGCTGAGCCCAGCACCTGGATATCAAGCACTGCCAGGTTGGGTCAGGTAAGACCAGCACCTGTACAGCTGGCATTGCAAGGTTAGCGCAAGTGAGCTCACTACCTGGACAGCAGGCACTTCAAAGTTTGTTTACAGTATTTATTTGAATATACACCAACCAGGATAACCCTATGATATACAGCATCTTGTTTTCATGAGAGTCACAGAAAGGACATCAGCAAACTGCCTAATGTAATCCAGTAAAAATAGTTACATTCCATGGCACTGAGCAAAGGGGTTCACTCGGCACTCTGGTGACCCCAGTTCGCGCCCCCGAGCTCGGATGCCAGGAGCAGAGACCAGCAGGGAGGGGTTCCATAAGCATCCATTAGACATGTCCCTCCCAGGGGGAGGGGGTTCTGCCTGGGGAACTACAGGTGAATTGGCAGCATGCATGGGGGATGTGCTGCCTCAACATGCCCCAATCCGAGGACACCCCTGCACTCATGCAAGGCCAAGAATTGCAGTGGGTGGGTCACAGAATATAGGAATAAATGCCACAACCAACCAGATGATGAGCACCTTGGCCCCTGCCGCCCAAAGCACCAGAACCAGCCCAGATCCAGCCCTGCAGTGCCTGAAATGCGACGTTGGCCATTAAGGCCATTCCCTCCCAGAAGAGAGGGACCCTCCCGGCAGAGGGATATGCCAGGCTACTCAAGGTAGGCTACAATGGGGTCTGAGGAAGGTGGCAGGAGGTCCGGAGGGTGGTAGGTGAGCACTAAGCTATGAGCGTGGTGGTGTCGTGGGTATGTGGGAGGCACAAAAAAAATAAATTGTTACATACAATCTAAAATATGCAAGGCAAAAAAACTGTAGCGTCAGTACACTTAAACAGTAATCAAAGCATGCTAATACAGTGCCGTGCAGCAATTAAGGAGCATGAGCATTGTTATATAACATGATCATGGTTAAGTGATGAGGATACTGGACCAAAACCAACATGGGGTTCTAAATTGGCTGGAAAGCCTAGAGTTGAACACTTGTAAGCTAGCACATTCCTCAGCTGAAGATGGAGTTTGTTTCACAGGTCTGGAGCTTCCAGTACAAATGCTAGTCTACCAAATTCACGTTTCACCCTGTGACTTGAGAAGGTAAGTGTTTCTGTTGAACAAAGCAAGTAGGCACTGCTTGGCTGCGTGACTTGATCTAGAAGATAATCAGGGGCCTTTTTTTGTGTATAGTTGTACAACAAAGAAAGCTAGTGATAGTCACACCCACTTCACACACACACACACACACACACACACACACACACACACACAGAGTAGACAATGATGGGAAGACCAGGAGAGGATGAACCTGCACAATGTGCTGTACAAACAAGCCAGGGGCAACAGAGTGGTTTCCCTTGCAGTGCAGCAAGATGTGGGAGACCATCTGCTTTCCCACATGAACACTGAGATACATTTTGACTTGTACAGACAGTTGAGCTCGAGCCATGTGGTTGTTAAGATGTGATCAGCATGCTTTCTGCATGTAAGCGATGCAGGGTTGGGAAAGGTGGTCCTATCATCTGGACAGCAAGAATTACAAATATAAGACAGGCGAGTCCTGTACCTGCAAAGCAAGCACTACAGCTTTGGGATGGGTAAACTCAGAACCTGGGTATTGAGCACTGTAGCTTTGGGATAGCTGAGCCCAGTACCTGAACTTTAGACACTGCAACAGTGGGGCAGATGAGACAAGAACCTGGATATAAGACACTACAGTTCTGGGGCAGGTGAGCCAAGAACTTGGACATCAGACACTACAGCACTGAGGCAGGTGAGCCCAGATTCTGGACATTGGGCAATGCAGGTTTGGGGCAGGTGAGCCAGGTGCCTGGAATACTGCAAAAGGTATTGAGCCCACACCTGAGGAGAGACTGCACAAGGTACTGGAGCCCACACCTGAGGAAAGACTGCACAATGTGCTGTAGCCCACACCTGAGGAAAGGCTGCACAATGTATTGGAGCCCACACCTGAGGAAAGACTGCACAATATATTGGAGCCCACACCTGAGGAAAGACTGCACAATGTGCTGGAGCCCACACCTGAGGAAAGACTGCACAATGTATTGGAGCCCACACCTGAGGAAAGACTGCACAATGTATTGGAGCCCACACCTGAGGAAAGACTCCACAAATATTGGAGCTACACCTGAGAAAAACTGCACAATTTATTGGTGCCCACACCTGAGGAAAGACAGCACAATGTACTGGAGCCTACACTCGAGGAAAGACTGCACAATGTATTGGAGCCCACACTTGAGGAAAGACTGCACAATATATTGGAGCCCACCCTGAAGAAAGATTGCAGCAAGGTGAAGGCAGTACCTCACAGAGCAACTAAAGTGGCCCATGGCCTTGAGGAAATGATGTACTAGGAGAGGCTGCATGACTTAAACATATACACACCTGAAAAAGGTGCCATGACTGAAACATACACGTACCTGCACAGGATAAATAGAGAGGACACCAAGGAACTCTCCTCCTTGAGTTCAAACACAGAGATGAGAGGGAATTTACTAAAACTGGAGGGGGAAGATTCAGAAAGGACAAAAAGTACATCCATAAGCACTTCTTCATGGAAAGGGTGCTAGATAATTGGAATAAGCTGTCAAAGGAAGTGGTACAAGCCAAATCAATCAGCAGCTTCAAGCAGGGATGAGACAGGCATGCGGAATTACTTAGAAAAAGGGAACAGTAACAAAGGGGAGGCTTGTCACTAGAGCAAGACAGAAAAGTTAGGTGGGTAGGGACAGACTGGATTGGCCAAAAGCCTTTTCCTTCTGACAGTAACAATGTATTCACGTACCTATATACATTGGGCAATACAGAATTGGGACAGCAGAGCCCAGAACCTGGACACTGAGCTTTGCAGTTTTGGGGCCAGTGAGACCAGCACCTGAACATCGGGAACTACAACCTGGAGTAGCTGGGCTCAGCATCTTGACATTAGGCCAGTCAAAGTTTATGACAGGTGAACTAGGCAACTGGACATTGAACACTGAGGGAATGGGGTAGGTGAGCCCAGCACCTGACCACCTGGATCTGCAGGTTTGGGGGAGGTGAGCCAACACTACGACATCAGATCCTGCAGGTTTGGAGTAGGTAAACCTGGCACATGTGCACTAAGCACTGCAGGTTTGGGGTAGATAAGCCTGGCAACTGGACATTTGGTAATGCAGCATTGGGGCAGCTGAGCCCAGAATCTGGACATCTAGCTCTGCAGGTTTTAGGCAGGTGAACACAGCACCTGGACAGCGGCCAGTGCAGGTTAAGGCAGATGAGCTCTGCACCTGGGCATTGACCACTGCATGTTTATGACAAGTGAAAAATGTACCTGGATGTGACAGTCAAGGCAGGTTAGCCAGCATCTGGTATCAGGTATGCAGATTTGGGGCAGGTGAGCCTGACACCCTAGACACCAGGCACAACAGGTCTGGATAGCCAGCCCTAACCGGGCATTGGGCAATGCATGTTTAGGAGACAGTTGAGCATGGGCCTAAACACTGGGCACTGTAGGGTTAAAGCAGGCCATCCGGACAGACAGATATTTAGGTCACTGTGGGTGGATCCATAAGAAATTGATAAAAACTAGCATTTGTCAATGCCGAATGTTTGCTTGCTGGCATTGGCATTGGTAGTGTAGTTACAGAGCTGCATAATGGAATGGCAGCAAAGTATTGAACTGAAGCCAACCCACCACCACCCTACAGAGGCGACAGGCATTGGGGTGTGCTTTTGGGTCATCAGGCATAACGACCACGCATTTCACCACACCCTACCCTGCAGACACAGACAAATGTCACGGTGTGCCTTGGGGTCTTTGGCCCTTATCGCACCCATTCCATCAGGAAATACGGTGAGATGGGTGTGGTATAGCAGAATGGGGTGAAGTTTGGGGTCGAAGAGTCCGAGGCACACCTTGATGCCTCTCACTGGCTGCAGGGTGTGGGTGGGGGTGGAATGGCATGAGCATTACAAGCAAGAATCCAAAGTCACACCCCTGATGCCTGTCATTCTCTACTGGGTGGGGCGTTATAGTCAGAAACCCTAACGCCTCAGGCATTCATTGGTATTTTCACTCCAAATTTTCAACATGATTTTTTTGTTACCCCCACCTCATGAACAGTGGTAATATCAATTTGTTAGTCGAAAACTGCTTTTGCACAGCGACTATGGCATTTGGCACCACAGGTGTTAAAGCACATTCGAACAGGATGTGAAAATGACAGCATTTTTGTTCATGGGGTGGTGTAAAAATGGCAATGTTGAAAATCTGCTCTTGAAAATATTTAAAAAACTAGTGAAATCACGAGCGTGCGTAGAAACTGTGCAACGCACAATTGCACGTAACTTGTTTGGGGATTTTTTTACAGCAGATTAACACAGGCATTTTGGGACCTCCGATCATTAACAATGTCAGTGTGATTTTCTTTATCTGTCCCAAACAATGATTTCCCACAGCGACCACGCATTTCTGCACTGAAAGTGTGAAAACACATTTCGGCCATGTTGTGGAAAATGACAGCTGTACTGTTCATAAGGAAGTGTGAAAAATGCCACTGGTGAAAATCTGGACTGAAAATATTACAAATTCATGAACTTACGAGGGTGCATGGAAACTGCGCAATGGTCACTCGTAACACAGTCATTTTATGGAGTTTTGTCACCAAATTTTCAACATAGCCATTTTAAGACCTCTGCTCATGACCAGTGTCACTGTGATTTTCTTAATCTGTCCCAAACATTGTTTCCTTTCTGACTGTACCATTATGCTCTACATGTGCGGAAACACATTTTGGGCGAGATATGAACAATGAAGCTATACTGCTCATAAGGAAGTACAGTAAAATGGCACTATTGAAAATCTGGTGTGCAAATATTACAAATTCAGCAAACTTGCCAGCGCATGCTCCTAAAACAGTCATTTTTGGGATTTTTTCACCAAATTTTCAACATAGTCATTTTAACACCTCTGCTCATGACCAGTGTCACTGTGTTTCTTAATGTGTCCTATATATTGATTTGCACCACGACTCGCCATTGTAGCGCTACATGGGCGGAAACATGTTGTGGGTGAGATGTGAAAAATGACAGCTGCACTGCTCATAAGGAGTGTGGTAAAATGGCAATGTTGAAAATCTGGGCAATATTGAAAATTCATGAACTTCTGAAGCGTGCTGGTAAGACTATATGTTCGTAAAACAGGAATTTTTGAATTTTTCCAACAAATTTTCAAAATAGGCTTTTGAGAACCCACCTTATGAACACTGGCAGTGTCATTTCATTAATCGGTCCTGAAAGGTGATTTCACATGAAGATCAGTAAATCACCTTCGCCCAATTAAGCCATGACAGTGACAGCATTCATGAGAAGGGGTCCCAAAACCCCATGTTGAAAATCTGGTGCAAAAATTCCAAAAATGCCTGAGATATCCAGCAAAGTTGAAAACCGTGATCTATTATATTATACAGCTTACCGACATTTCCTCAGTTCGCGGTCAGCTTTGAAGAGTGCAGACATGTTTCTGGTCCACCGAAGATCATCGTGCGGACTCGGAGGTATGTATGGGGTGACGGGGTGTGGGAGGCAGGGTGCACAGTGGGTGGGTGCGGGTGGGCTGGGAGAGCGCTGAGGGAATGTTTTCTCTTTTACAGGTTTTTTTTTCTTTAAGGAAGGCGGCAGGGACATTTGCCACGCTGGGGTGGGCTCCCAAGCGTGGCAGCTAAAACTGCTTGGGGGCTGAAGCCCGACGGGGATTGGGCACCTCGTCGGCCATCGAGACTTGTTGCCACGCTGGGTGGGCTCCCAGCGTGGCAGCTGTAGGCTGTTTTGGGGCTGGAGCCGGCGGGGATTGGGCACCCTGTTGTGCCACTCTGGGGCGTGTGCCACGCTGGGGTGGGCTCCCAGTGGGGCACCTGGAAACTTTTTGGGGAGGCGGCGTGGAGCCGGCTGGGGCATTAGGCACCCCGGCTATACAGTGTTATGTCGTTGATGGGCGCATGAGAACACAATATGCGTGCGTGTGTGTTGAGGGGAGCTCTGCTCACTGAAGCAGAGCTCTCTCTTTCAACTGTATGCCACTGCATTTTCAACTGCTAGAGCAGTGATTGGAACACTGCGATCGTGCCTGCAAACACACTGACTGAATTGGAAGAGGCTGACACACCTCTGGAAAACTCAGATGATGGCACTATGTTTCTGCACATGCGTAAGCAAACATTACTAGCCCTTTCTAGATGATCAGTGCTAGTATTATGGCTCTGCATCCACCATCCCAGTAACTTACCACCATCTGTCCCTTCCCTCTTCCCCCAGACTGTTTTTTGTACATAACAAATGTCAGCTCCTGGGCAGACACAATTGCCATTTTCCTTATTTACTAGAAACAGTCTGGGAGAAGGGCGCAGGGTTGAGGGTGGAACATGACTTGGTTGGGGAAAAGGTGTTATATCCTCTACTTATAGTCTGCTAGACACCCTTACCAAGGGCCCAAAGTTTTTCAACCAAAGTATTGTAGCTGAACTGAAGACGGGCCAAATCAAAGCTGAAAAAATTACCAATGGCCAACTTTTCTCACCCTTAGTCAGGGAGGGGGTTAAAGTGATATACTTTATCTAACAGTATCAAAATGCCTACCTATGACCTAAGTTACCAAACTCCAACAATACATGGCATTTCCTTCACTCCCAAATGCAAAACATCATATTGCAATGCAGACTAGTGGGCTCAAGCAGAGTAATTTCTTTTATGGGAGAATAAAGCTGAGAGGAAGAGGAAGAAAGAAGAAGAATTAATATAGCACATTTTATACATATTATATCCCAAAGTGCATTACAAGTAATGAGAGAGACAGGTAGTGAAGTGACTATAAACATCTTGTGGCATTTATTCTGCTCACACACAGCCTTGGTCAATTTCCTAAACTAGTTTTATGAGAAGAAGGCAGTTGGCTAGGTCCCTCGGAAAATCTGGTATTGTATTTTTGGATTTTTCTTTTATAAACATATGGTTTCATACACAATTCCTCTACTTTTCCAAAATGTTACTTTTTTTTAACTTTCACCTCAGTACCCACCAGGGCATAGAAACACAGAAATGTAGAAATTGTCGGCAGATAAGGACCACTAGGCCCATCCAGTCTGCCCGTAGGTCCTATACATGTATGCATCCACTCACCCTAAGTGATCAATGGCTTTTCATCACTCCCTTCCCACCCAAGGTTTCCCTGTGCTTGTCCCAGGCATGTTTAAACCCCTTCATTGTGCTTGCCCCTACCACCTTATGTGGCAGACTATGCCAAGCATTCACCACCATCTCTGTGTAGAAAAACTTCCTCACGTTACCTCTTAATCTCCCCCCTCCAATTTTATATCGTGCCCCCTTGTTCTGGTATATTTTCTACATTGGAAAAGATCTCCTACCTGCACCTTGTTTATGCTCTTGAGGTACTTTAAAGTTTCTAACATGTTGCCCCTTTCCTCTCCTCCAGTGAGTACATATAGAGGTCTCTTAGTCTCTCCTCATATGTTTTGTGGTGCAAATCATGCACCATCTTTGTCGCCCTTCTCTGGACAGCCTCCACCATGTTTATGTCCTTACACAAGTGTGGTTTCCAGTACTGCACACAATACTCCAAGTGAGGCCTTACTAGTGTTTTATACAATGGCATCACGACTTCCTGCCTCCTACTAGTAATACCTCTGCCTATGCACCCCAGCATGCCACTGGCGCTCCCTGCAGCCTTTGCACACTGCTTTGATACCTTCAGGTCATCAGATATGATAATCCCTAGGTCCCTCTCTCTCTTGGTGATGGTCAGCACCTTCCCCCCATCCTGTAGGCCTCGCCAGGTTTCTCTCCCAGGTGCATTATCTCGACTTTTCACATTGAACCTCAGGTGCCAAACCTATGACCATCTTTCAAGCTTCTCCAGGTCCCTCTTCATTATCTGCACCCCTTCTGGAGTATCCACCCTGTTGCAGATCTTGGTGTAATCTGCAAATAGGCAGACCTTTCCTTCCAGCCCCTTAGCAATGTCACCAGTGAAGACATTGAACAGGACTGGTCCCAGTACTGATCCTTGTGGCACTCTGCTGGTCACCCCTCTCTCCTCAGATTGGATTCCATTTACCACCACCCTCTGCCTTCTGTCTGTCAACCAGTTTCTAGCCCACTGTATCACCTCATGCCCCATGCCCAGACTACTCATCTTGTTAACCAACCTTCTGTATGGGACAGTATTGAAGGCTTTGCTGAAATCCAAGTAGGTGATGTCTGTGGCCCTCCTGATTCATTTCAGAGTCACCCAATCATAAAAATCTATCAGATTTGTTTGACAAGACCTTCCTGATGTGAATCCATACTGCCTCAGATCCTGGGCACCAATGGATTCCAGGTGCTACTATTCTTTCTTTTAGAAGTGTCTCCATGATCTTCCCACCACTGAAGTGAGGCTGACTGGCCTGTAATTTCCTGTTTCCACCCTACTGCCACTTTTGTGCAGTGGTACTACATGTGCCGCCTCCAGTCCTCTGGAACCATGCCTGTGTTGAGTGACTCTGTGAACAGGGTGGCCAGAGTTACTGCTAGTTCCTTCCACAGCTCCCTTAATATCCTCAGGTGTGTGTCATCTGGCCCCTTGGCTTTATCCACCTTCAGCTTTGTGAGTTCCTCCTGAACTCTCACCACTGTGAATGGACTGGTGTCCACTTCTCCCCCCCCCACTGCCTCTGCTCCCCAACTGTGGTCCTTGACCCTCTCCCTCCTCAGTGAATACTGAACAGATGTATTTGTTCGGTATTTCTGCCTTGTCTAGATCCCCCTCCTTACACTCTCCCTTCTCCCCTTTGAGCCTCACAATCACTCAGGCGGGAAGCGAGGAAACACTGGACCACCAGGAAAATATATTTTATTAATATCATGGCAATCGGGGATGGAGGCAGGGAGGGGGGAAACACTGGACCACCAGGGACATTTATTTTATTAATATCGTGGTGATCAGGGATTCAGGCAGGAAGGGGGGAACCACTGGACCACCAGGGACATTTATTTTATTAATATTGTGGTGATCAGGGATTCAGGCAGGAAGCGGGGAACCACTGGACCGCTAGGGACATTTATTTCATTACTTTCATGGTGATCACAGTTACCCAAGGGAAGGGGGGAAACACTGGACCACCAGGGACATTTATTTCATTAATTTCACGGCGATCACAGGTACGGGTCAGGGAGGAACCACTGGACCACCAGGGGAATTCTATTGAATCATATCATGGCACCCGGGGTTATGGGTTGGGGAGGGGGTACTACTGAGGTCCTTGTTACAGGGACCGCATGCTGTGCAGGGTGCCAGGTGCATTTTGCTGGCAGGCCGTGCACAACACATGCAAATGGGGCCATAATGACATGCAAATGACCTCATTTGCACCATGCATGCATAATGGCTCCATTTGCATATCCAGGTCTGAATATCTGGATATTGCACAAAGAGCAGCTACAGCTGCGCTGGAGCATTCAGTCCTGGTTTAAGACCTTTCTGGGGGATGCGCCCAGCGCCTGTGCGTGCGTATTTGCTATATTCAGAAGAGATGCCATGGCACATCTCTTTGAATATATCTTTGTTGCTCCAGCACAACTCAGTTGTGTTGCACAAACCACTGCACCATTGCCAGTGCAATTTTGAATATCAGGCCCAGTGTATACAGTTCACCTCAGTACTACATCAAGGCAACTGCAGCTACAGAGAACCACTGTATCCCCCATGAGATTTTTCTACTCAGAAACAAAAGAACATGCATGCTTTCTTTGATTTGTGTTTGGTAGAAGGAAGACTGTAGACATGAGGAATTATCCTTCAGAAGCTGGAGTTGTTTTAATGTAGCCTGGAGCATGGAACTTAACACACAAGACTCTTTACATGGCTTTGCATTTTGCTTGTGTGAGTAAACTGGTTGGATACAATAATTATCTGGTATTTATTTTGCAGTAACAGGATACACATCTTACATAGAAACATAGAAACATAGAAACATTGAAACATAGAAGTTGAGGGCAGATAAGGACCACAAGGCCCATCCAGTCTGCCCATTTCTTTTTCTACCTTATAAATGTGCCATCGGCCTTTGCTCTGTCAGTGGCCTATCTATTCATAGTCATTTGTATTGCTCCCTTATGCCTATCCCATGTCTGTTTGAAGCCCTGCACTGTATTCATAGCCACCACTTCTTGTGGTAAGCCATTCCATGCATCCACCACCCTTTCTGTGAAAGAATTTCCACATTCTCCTAATCGGCCTCCTCTAATCTCATGCTGTGTCCTCTTGTCCTGCTATTTTTCTTATATTTAAACATGTTAGACTCTTTCACCTTGTTTATGCCCTTAAGGTGTTTGAATGCCTCGATCATATCACCTCTCTCCTCCTTTGCTCAAGGGTATACATATTGAGCTCCGTTAATCTGTCCTCATATTTTCTTCTGATGCAGTCCCTGCACCATTTTGGTTGCCCTTCTCTGGACTGCCTCAATTTGGTTAATGTCCTTGTGAAGGTGTGGCCTCCAATACTGCACGCAGTACTCCAGATGGGGCCTAACCAGTGTCTTGTACAGAGGATTAATACCTCCCTCTTACGACTTGTGATACCCTACTAATACACCCTAACACCCCCTAGCCTTACCTACTGCTTTAGAGGTCTGCTTGGATGATTTTAGGTCATCAGTGATGATGATGCCCAAGTCTCTTTCTTCCTTTGTGACTGCTAGCAACTCCTCCCAGCCTATAGGTGGCTTGAGGTTTCCCTTCCCTATGTGCATGATTTTGCACTTCTTTGCATTAAATCCCAGTTGCCACTCTTCTGACCATTCTGCTAGTTTATCCAGATCTCTTCTCATTCTGCCCACCCCATCTGGATCATCTACTCTGTTGCAGATCTTGGTGTCATCTGCAAACAGACAAGCCTTACCCTCTAGTCCATCTGCAAGGTCACTAATGAAGATGTTGAAGAGACTGGCCCCAGGACTGATCCCTGAGTACCCCACTTGTGACTTGCATCTCTTCTGACTTATACCATTTACCACCACTCTCTGTTTTCTGCCCGTCAACCAGTTTGCCACCCAGTTGACCAACTTCTGCCCCACCCGAGCCTACCCAAGCTTATTTATCAATCTTCTATGTGGAACAGTGTCAAAGCTTTGCTGAAGTCAAGGTAGTGACATCAACTGCTCCCCTTGGTTCACCACTCTGGTTACCCAGTCAAAGAAATCTATGAGATTAGTTTGACAGGACCTTCCTTTTGTAAACCCATGCTGTCTTGGATCCTGTGCCCCTATGGATCCAGGTGTTGCACTATCCTTTCCTTAAGTGCCTCCATAATCTTGCCCACTACTGAGGTAAGACTGACCGGTCTGTAGTTCCCCGCCTCCTCCCTGCTACCACTCTTGTGGAGCGGGATCACATGAGCCCTTCTCCAGTCTTCTGGGACCTCTCCTGTGCTCAGAGACTCACAAAACAATTCTGCTAATGGCTCTGCTAGTTCCTCCTTTAGCTCCTTAAATTCCCTGGGATGTATGCCATCAGGTCCCATTGCCTTATCCACCCTGAGCTTAGCAAGCTCTTGTGGGACCCTTTCTTTTGTGAAGGGAGTAGTGCTCACCTCCTCCCCCCTGTGTCCATGATGCTGAGCTGTGGGCCCTGCCCTACCTTCTCTTCAGTAAATACTGAGCAAAAGTATCTATTTAGGATAGATGCCTTTACAGGGTCCTCCTCCTCACATGCTCCCTTTTCTCCATTAAGCTTAGCAATACCCCCTCTGGACTTTCTCCTTTCACTAATGTATCTATAGAAAGTCTTGTCACCTTCTTTTACTGTTCGTTCTAGTGTTTCCTCAGTTTGGGACTTTGCCTGCCTTACTGCCTTACCTGCTTCCCTTAGGGCAGTTTGGTATGCCTCCCTATCTTCATCCCACTGTGTTCCCTTATATTTCCTGAAGGCCAGCCTTTTGGCTCTGACCTTTTCTGCTACTGTATTTGAGAACCAAAGTGGTTTCCTTCTTCTTTTGCACTTCCTTTTCTGTCTAACACAATGGGATGTTGCTTCAAGTATTGCATCCTTAATGCTTGCCCACTTTGCCTGTACCCCCTCACCTGTGTTTCTTTTTGCCAGGGATAGCTTAACTCTGTTGGCCATCTTATCAAAGTCAGCTCCTCTGAAGTCTCATATTTTTGCCTTGGAATGGGATGATTTAGATGTAGTAGCCAAATTGAACCATACCATGTGATGGTCACTGGCTCCCAGGTGACCTTCTACCTGGAGATCTGTGATCCCTTCTTTGTTAGTCAGTACTAGATCTAGGATAGCCCTGTCTCTTGTGGGTTGCTGTACCAGTTGTTTGAGGCCCTCCCTGCAGGAATCCACTATGAGTCTAGTTCTGGCAGATGTTCCTGCTGGTATTGACCAATCTGTATCCGGCATGTTGAAGTCTCCCATTATCAGAACCTCCCCTTTAGCTGTCATGTTTTGTATATCTTCTAACAGTAATGTGTCTATGTCTTCCCTCTGGTCTGGGGGCCTGTAGACAACCCCAGTTCTTATGGCTGTCCCATTTCCTGTTTCCAGGGTGACCCACAGTTCTTCTGGCTCCTTATGTGTATTCTGAATTTCTGTAGCTTTGATATTTTCATTAACATACAGGGCCACTCCTCCCCTTTTTGCACCTCGGTCTCTTCTGAACAATACATAGCCAGGTAATGAAGTCTCCCAAGTGTGGTTACTGGTAAACCACGTCTCACTAATTGCTACTATGTCCAGTTTAGCCTCTGACATTATTGCCTGCAGGTCTGGGATCTTATTTCCCAGGCTGTGAGCATTTGTGTACATGATTTTCATTGGCCAGATTTTGGTGTGTTGGTTGTTGGGTGAAGTTTGGCATTACCCCTGTGCGTGTATGGAGACAAACCTTTTTCTTACCTGGTGATGCAAATGAATGGCAAACATGCTGAATTCCTGTTTGACCACTAGCTGAGGGGAGGTGTTCTTCCCATTCGGCGTGTAAGTTGCTGCACCTCTCCCATTGCTAGTTTAAATATTCTGCAAAGGCGTCAAACTTCTTGCCCCAATGCACTGACTCCTCTTTAGTCAGATGCAGTCCATCAAATTTAAAAACTTTCGCTCCCAGAACTGTTGCCAGTTCCTACAAATCTGTGTCCTTTTCCTGGCACCAGCCCTTGAGCCACGTGTTTAGCTCCCTATCTCCCTTCTCTGACCTTCCGTCCATCTGCTGTGCTTCTCCAGACTGGCAGGATCTCAGAGAAGGAGATGCGGATGAAATAGATGATAGTTTGTCACCCAGCCTAGTCAGGTGTTCCTTGGTCTCCACAACTGACGGCTGGTGAGATCATTAGTCCTATGTGTACTAGGACATCAGTGTTTTCTCCTGCTTTGTGAACAATTTTAGCAATGTGGTCAGTGTCTCTCCATGCTGATGTACCTGGGAGACATCTGACCATCACCCTGGCTGGAGATGGGTATCAACTCCCGAATCATGGAGTCTCCTATGATCAGAAGTTTTTGGATTTCCTTTGTGCTTGTTTTGTTTTGGTTCCTGATTTGGGTGAGTTTGTTGTGCTAGCTTCTGTGCGCAGTGTCCTGCTCTGCAGTGTCTTCTGCCTCTTTATTTGATTTCAGAGATAGAGGCAGATACCTGTTTGTAGTGTTTATATGGTTTTGGAGGTAATGTGTTGGAGAGCAGAGAGTGATGGGGCACCTGATCTGCTCCTAACCACTGCCAACCTCCTGGACCAACTACCCTCTGCGGTGGGAGGTTTTCTGTTGGATGCTGGGAAATGGTGGGTGGTTCTTATAATGTATTTCCTCTTCAATATGAAATTTGAGGCGTGCAATCTCTGCCCATGCTGCCGGAGCTGAGCCCTAAGATCTCCAAAGACCCAGCATGTAGGACAGTGTCCTAAATCCTGTAAGACTGTCCTTCTGAAAATTGTTCCACAGTACCTGCAGTTAATGAAATCCATTCCAAATAAGTTGCTGGGTTTGTAACCTAGTCAGAGTAATTAGAAGGGAAAAAAGGAAAAAAATGCAAGTAATGGTTTAATTGTGCTTTGTTTAACTTGTTATAACAAGTTAAATTACTAGTGCCCCTGTAAATGAGATCACCTTGGAGGCCCATGATCCCTTCCTGCTCTGCCACAGGAAATGTCACAACTGTGGTACCCTATAAAAGGAGCTTAGCGCAAGGGTTGGGGACGGGGTGGGTGGCTGGGCCCTTCCCTGCCTAAAAAGAAGAACCATGGACAAAAGAACAAGGAGGTAAGAGCAGAAACAATCAGTCAACAACAAATGCAGTAACCCTGAAAGCTTATCCTAATGTTAGATAAAACTGTAAAACCTGTAAAGCACCACCTGTAATAATTTCAGAGAAGATATACGCTGTAAGAAACACTTTGCTACAGAGAAAAATAAAGCAGTAACAGAAGATATACCTTGCAAAAGACAATTTGAATCAGAAGATTACAGGAGTAATCTGTTAGCACACACCTGTAGGCACACCTTGTAATAATGCAGAAGAAGGTATACCAGCAACAACAATTTGAATCAGAGAAAAAATAAAGCAATGAAATGTTAGCAACAAACAATAGCAATCCCTGTGAGTAAAAAATAAAAACACCACCACACAGTAAATCTGCTTAGCCAAACTAAGTCTTAATCCTTTTCCCTTGCTCTGGTAAGTTTCTCTACTCTGCCTTTCAAGCAGTCTTAGAAGGAAAGAGCTCAGGTGAAGCTAGGTGCCTTGGCCAGCAAACCAAGTCTTCTATCTTTGCCAAAACTAAGACACCCATTTCACCCCGTACTGTACTTTTTTTGCAGGGAGTACAGCTGACGTTTTAGCTGTCAGGAGTATTGGCTATGGAATATACCCAAGGTCAGACAAGCAGTAGATTCTGGGAAGAAATCCACAGCCCTTAGTTATTCATCCCTAATACCTGCCAACTATCTGCATCATGTTAGTTAAACAATATCCAGCCCCTGGAGGCATTTAATTCAGACTGTAAAACACTCTCTCAACTCTAACAAATACACAGTGCAGTATATTGCCTGTTCAATTATGCATTATGGCCCTAGTCCTAGACAGACTAGAAAGCAATTGAAACTCAAACCTCTGAGTGCTTATAATGGTTGCCTGTGTTAAGGCATCATAAGATGTGATGTGACATCTTGTGCAACCTTCCAACATAAAAGCTTTTATACAAATTGCATGGCAGTGGAATTGCTGCCTTTGGAAGTCTTAGGAATGATTTTTCTACTACATCACAATATACTGTACTGTATGTGGCTGTGTCATAGATCCAGAAGGGTTACAACTAACAGTGCAATGCTCTCCACTGCGGCAGTACGACCAAAAATCTTCTGAATTCTAAATGAAGTTTCAGGTGATATAACCTGTGAGTATTCACTGTGAAAAATCTATGATTAGACTATCAGCAAACATGAAATCACCCCAGCCCTTGAATAGGTGAAGCAAAAAATGTCACAATTCTGGCACTGATTACTGTATTTCAAAAGGATTGGTGCTTTATATCTATACTGTCTAATACAGTTAACTTGGTTAAGACTGAACACTTCACTGTCTGTTGATGTGTGTGTATGGATGTGCATATGTGTGTTTGTCTATATTTCAATATTAAAAAGTTCTTCTCATCTTACAAAATAGCTCTCAATACTTTATGGCTGTGCATATCAATTATTAAAGCTGATTAAATAATTAGAAATTATTCATATTCATTGTACAGTCCATTCACCCTTGTTTTGAGTAAGAAGCAAACATGTACCTTAGAAAGAATATATGGTAGTCTATTAAACCTAAACAACTTGTGTGTTTGAAAGGATATTAGTTTTATCTAAAGTTTCTGTTTTCATTCGTCTTATGACAACTCATTAATCTCACAAACATATGTGAGTCAACCCTGAGACTGTAGATTGCTCTCCTATAAGTAATTCAATAGGAGCGCCTAAAAGCAGACATTCCGTTTCCTGTGGACTCACTGAAAAGCAGGATCCACAGCAGCCTACTGTTATTAATCAGGTAATGTTTGCCTCTGTGTTATGTATGCCCAACAACTACAGTACGTAGCAAATACAAGCAAGCAAACATTCAGCACTGACAAATGCTTGTTAGCAGTTAGTACTACAACCGCTCCTTCTAACACAAAAAACATATTCTACCTTTGTTAAATATATATTTCAATATATACTAGACAGGATGGTTATCTATGTGATGTTATGCTAACCCAGTTTGGTGGTTAGGACATTTTTCCATTTTGTTTTGTTATGCAATACCAATTAGCTGGTTTGTCTTGTTCTTCAACCAACCATGTGTCTGAGCAACTGTTTTAGATGTGTTACTTTGTTCTTTGTTCAAAAGCAGCCTGCCTTAGTATCTGTTTTCTAATACAGCAGATTTAGCTGCAAGCGGCTTTCCCCTGTGGAGTGAAATTCTTGATAAAATGACACTGTATGGCAGCAAGACATTATTTTGGTATTATGTCCATGGCTGGATACTTCTAGATAAAGCAGTTCAACTTGTTACAGTCAAGCAGCATTCACAGTATTCCGTGGAGACAAGTGATAAATGATGAAGAATGAATGAGGCTCACGCTTGTTTTGTTTGCCTCATGATGATGGCATTGCATGAATAATACAGGGCACAGAATGATGGCAAAGACTGATGATAGTTCACCAAGGGTCACTTTCCAGATGCACAGACAACAGAGTGTAAAATAATGATCAGTCTTGACTGTGAAAGATAAGGTCAGTGCTGTTTAGGGTTGAATGCATTTGACAGTACAGTGGTTGGAAAACAATAATCAAAGAGAACGGTTAAAGATAGCTCACTGCAGCAGTTTACTAAGTTAGGGCTTCCTTGTGATAAAGCAGAACCAATCTTTGGGGTCTTCATAACCATTCATGGCATGGGTTTTCTCAGAATGTCTTTGCAGTAGGTTAAGCAAAAAATGTTGAACCAGCAACAAAATACAGAGGCTGCAACAGTTGGCAGCAGCTGTATTTTGTCTGGGACCATCCTCCCCGGACCCAGGAAGGAGGGAGAGGGGGAAGAGATAGGTGGTCCAGCAGGGGCTACATAGGGTCCAGTGACTGGACAAGGGACCACAAAGGCCTCCCACTTGAGAGGAGGGGTCACATCCTGTGGGGGAAGGAGAAAGTGGAATTTTTTGGACTGTAGTGAGCAGTTCCTCCTCTTTCTCTTTTCACCCAGCTAGGATCAGGATGTCCTGCCAGCCAGCAGTGATCTGAGGTAAGATGACTGACCAACGGGAAAGTGTTACAGATACTCGATGTGGCGTTAGTGGATGGAGGACAGGAGCAGGATAGGCCAGACATGCCCGGGGGATGGAGGTCACTTCACCACCCCAACAGTAGCATGCCATTGTGGTGGGGGGAACCAGATGGCTCTATCTCAGGGTGGGCTGGAGTGCATGGGAACGGAGGAGAAATTAGACAAACTACTGAACCTCATGGCGGTGATGGTCGAGAAAACGGGAGGGAAGATGCAGCTGCAAGGATGGCTGTCTCCCCAGCCCAGACCATCCCTGAGGCCCCTTCTCCTCCTCAGCCAAGCTCATACGCGGTCTGGATAAACAGTTGGGGTCCCACCTCACCGATAAGGTCAGGCAGCAAATAAGGAAGAGGGAATACATGGATATGTTGTCTGTATTAAACAGACTGGTTGAGAGGGATGATGAGAAAAAAGAAAAGGGTGAGGAGGCCGAAAAGAGGCCGCCAAAGTTGCCCCACACCTTTGAGAACTGGATTGTGGCCTTCCCCATCTATGTGGGCACCATCCTGCAGGTGGATAAGGACCAGGGGCTGGGATTGTACACATACTAGAACAGGATTATGCTGATGCACCGAAGGAAGAGAGCGGTAGCATGGCTTGAATACGATGAGGCATTTCGGCAGCGGAGGCAGGATGACAGCACCCTAGTGTGGGGACAGTAGATATGACTCTCTTGGTGGACGTTATGCATGGGGGGGTAGTGCATAGCAACAGTGGCTTGCCACTGTGGGTGGCACCACCATCGCCACAGAGGGCTGAAGGGGGCAACACTGGGTTGCAGGCATGTTATGCCTACAACCAGATAAAGTGTTCAAGGGCAGTTTGCCGCTTTTGGCACACATGTATGGTTTATGGGTAGCAATGCCCCTTTCTCCAGTGTGCATCACCATGCACCCCAAAAAGGGTTTTGGGGGGAGTCGCCAGGATTCCAGGTAGGGGAGGGGGAGGCAGTATAGCGCAGTGGTTTAAGGCTCTGAGCTGCAAATCTGGAGACCTGGGTTTGAATCCCACAGCCACCACTTGCATATACTGTGTGACCCTGAGCAAGTCACTTAACTTCCCTGTGCTCCCAGGTTGCACTTGTAAAATGCTTTCAGCTTAGTGTGTCTCACTTGGTTAAAAAATTGGGAAAAAAAAGGTAACCTGCAAGGGAACAAACCCACCTACCCCAATAAGGGGGGACAGGACTAACCCATGTCTGGGACCAGCACCCAGACAGGGAGGCCGCGTACCTGCTGGGATAGGGTCACAGTGGGTTTCAGGCTTCTGTATGCTGGCCCCAAGGGGGGAGGCTTGAAGCAGAACACATGGGCTTCTCTCTGGGCCATCCACAGGTAGTCTAGAAGAAGCTGGCATAGGTGCAACTAGGTCCAGTTCGAGTCAGATAACATGGGTGGGCATGAGTAGTTTTGGGCAGTTGGGGCAGTAGTGCCTGATGGGGAGTTGAGGCACAGTTGTGTATTATATTGATTGCTGTTAAACATATCACTTAAGGCATGCACATACCTGGGGTTGACAAGGAAGATTGCTGATGCTTGCTCTCATTCACAGTGGCAACAGCTTCAAGAGCAGGCTCCAGCATCGAAGCAGCGGCCATGTTTGGTGCCTCTCCCCTTCTGTGGGGGGTAGTGGCAGCTTGGCTTCAGGCTACAATGGTAATTCCATCACACTGAAGTCAATGGAAGCATATAGGAGAGGGGCGGAGCATGATCTAAGGGTGCAGGCACAACAGGGCTGGCCGGAGGATTGACTTATTCTGGTGGACCAGCGGTGCCAGGCCATCTTGCTATTGAAACAGGATGGGGTCACACCAGGGGTGGTTGTGAGGCACCTTGCTGGCTTGTCTTGGGTCTACAGGGCTTTGGGAGCCACTGGTAGCACCAAAACTATCAAAGTGATGGAGGTTGCTCCAGGACACGATGCATCCCATCACTCTGGTGATCCTGGGGAGCATCCATGGGGTGTTTCAAGGGGGCTGTCCATCCCCGTTCAAAGTGCTCCTGGTTGATACTGGGGTCTTGATGGGTCTGTGAGGCTTTAAGGGGGTTGAAACTCACTCAGCCCTCCCAGAGCACAAGGCTCATAGTATGGGAGCTGGGGGATGTTCTTGTGATGGAAGAGGGGGCCTGGGCAAGGAATAGGGAGAGGAAATGGACCTGGGGGCAGATGGCTCTGGAAACATGTGCACCCACTTTACAGTAACAGCTTTTGTTTCTTCCAGGGCCCCAGAAGGAATGGGTGCAATCTGACTCTGTGGTCAGGCCTTCACCCAGCAAACAGCAGCAAGAGTGGTGGCCAGGGCAGGTAGGCAGCCCCAGAGGAAGGATCATCCGAGGGTCTGCATCCAATGGCTGGAGTCAGAGCACAAGCACTGGAATGAGTTGCTTCCCCTGTTGAAGGAGGAAAGGCAGACCCAGCACATCCCAGAGATGTTGGTGACGCATCTTGGAGGGGAAGATTTGGGCAGTCAGAAGATGGTGGACTTGCTGTTGGCAATGAAGGAGGACTTTCAGACCATTAGGGAATGGTGGCCACATGCCTTGCTCATCTGGTCCCAGATGACCCACAGCTCTAGCTGGCCAAACAGGGAGGGGGTGGCCCCCCTTAACAGGGCTGGCATGCAGATCATCAGGGAGATGAGGGAGGTCATGCTGGCATTAGGGGGGACTGTCATAACATAGATACAGGCCTCTAGTTAAATCAGTTAGCTGGGACGGGACGGTTGACCGAGTGGGGGTTAGACCTCGGGTTAGGAGAAGTGGAGAGGGTCTTGGAGGAAGTGGTAGAGTTGTCGGCTTGGGGGGGTCGGAAGTTATCTGTCCTGTAGCCTCTTGGGAGGATCACTATGACACGGAAGAGTGATAGGAGGGTGGTGACGAGCCAAATTCTTCTGACGGGTTTGCAGCCCCCGGTTGGTGTGGAGGCAGAAACTGAGTACACTGATCTGGGGAAGGGGTCATGGTCTGCCTCCAGCAGGTACAGCTATACTGCAAGGCTCACGGTGCCTGATGGGGCCGGCCGAGCAGCCTGGCCAGTATGACTCAGGCAGTGATCCTCCTGTGCACACACAGTTGCTCTTAATTTGGATTGTTAATCAATAAATGCATGACTGTGGCCATTTCCTCCAAGATATATGTCTGTGTTTTCTTTCTGGGGAAAGGGGGGCATGGATGGATACCAGATAAGTAGTTTTGATACAACTTCCTGGTCTTACAGTACAACATGTATGACCCAATTCTCAGTTACAAGTCAAGTCCTGCACAGCAGGGTGCAAAGAGGCCCTCTCTTAAGCCAATCAATAAAATTGCTATACTGAGAACCTCCCTTTTGCACCAGGGGGAGGAGTTCCACTGGTGCATAAGTATGAATGCAAATTAGGCATTCTAGCAGTTACTGTGTGCATAACCATGCAAACTGGGTCTGTGCACTGTACCAGTGCACACTAAGAACTCATGCATGCCTGCACATGGCACAATGCCATGCAAAGATATGCATGAGCAAGTCCAGTACAAAACAATGGCTTCCCAATCAGCTGACCCATTTATTTGACTCACTTGTGTGCCCAGTGCCAGTAATCCTCATTCAGTTCCTCCATGGTGTGCAGGTTGTCCAGTGGTCCTGTCCGTTACCCCAGAACAACTACAGTTCCTGGTAAGTCAATGGATTCCTACTCCTAGCCCTATTTTCCTGTGCAGGGCTGTTGAATTATTTGGTCGCACTATGATTTTGGCCCCAGTGTCTCAGCACACTGGTCAGTTGTCTGATGCCCCACCAGCCTGCCCTAAAAGCCTCACCAATTGTATGTTAATACACTTGTACATTTGTTTGACTGTATACAGCATTTTACACTTGTATATTGTTGTTTGTAAAGAATGTCATCAACTGTATATTTTATACGCTTGTATATATTTTTTTATTTTCCACACCACCTCATGCTCGGGGTGTATATTTCTCTGAGTCTGTATGTACAGTTTGTCTGTATTGTTTTTCTGTTTCTGCCACCCTGTGGCCCAGGTCATGCCTGAAAATGGTCCTTTGGATCGGTGAACCTGCCCAGTTACCAAAGACATAAATAAATAAATAAAAAGGTCTTAGGGCAGGGAGAATCATTCAACTCTGCAAATGGCATGACAGTATAATTCTGAGAATGGCACCATGTTCCATTTGCATGCTAACCCCACTCCCTCCCATGCACAATTTTGCTTTGATATGCACTGGCATGAGAGGGGTGTTTGACACCTTTTTTAATCATAGCATTGGGGGCCACAAGCAAGGGACTTATCAAAAGTTGTTGCAACAATTTTGTACAAGTCCCTTATGACTCAGAGTTAAGCAACTAATGGTGGGTTACAGGGCTAGGCTGCTGGCTGGCCGCCAATGAGTGAAGGAGAGATGGCTATGTGTTTATGGCCTTGAGAGTGGGGTTAGCCTCCCCCCAGCTCAACAGAAACCCAGGAAGGTTATTTTTTTTTTATAATACCAGAACAGCTTCCATGTTCTATTTGTTATTGTATTTATTATCCAGTCTATTAGTCTTACTATCTTTTTACAGTCTGGCTGGATTCTTAACTAATTTAGTTGTATTTCAAAATTGTTATTGTATTGGTGATATACTATAAGATAAAGATGCATTTGTTATGCATGTAGTAATAACGTGTTTATAACTATTGCATGTTTTAGTGCAGAAGAATGATTCATTTTGACTTGATAGCAAGTAGCACAAAAAATGCTTCTTGTAAATTAGAAAAATAAAGAAGCAGCTTCATTTGCAGCTTGGTAAAAATGCCCAAATATATCCCAGCTTTATTGTAATCAGAATATAGGTCAATGTTATATAACTGTTTGGGAAAGAGCCTTTATTTTACAAACTTTTGGACAGTGGGAGGCTGGGCTCCATTGCTATATATTAACATAATGTCGATATCCTTTTTTGTAAGTAACTTTTTATTAACAATTTTTAATGCTCACATACAATACAGAGAACAAAACAAACAGTAGTATCATTACATTGTTAATTTTACTCCAATACAATTGTATGATATCAAGTATGGGTACAGGAATGTATCAAGTGGTACAATAAATTCATACAGTATGTTGCTGTTGCTGTTGCTATTCCAGTGTGGTTCGTCTGACTTCAAGTGTTTATATAGGAAGTTAGCCAAGTGTGGAATTCAGATAGGGATCCCAGACACAGTGAAATACAGTATGTCAATTCTGATATGAGAAATGTTTGCATTTCTTTCATAGTGAGATCTCTCAGAAATGTCTTTGTCTATTCTGAGAAACTGTGTAGGTCAGCTTCTTTCCAGTGTCTGAAATCAATGTTTTTGGCTACAAGCTAGGCCTTGTGTAATCATATTCGTTTGTTTTTTCTAACTGTCAACATTTCAGTATCAATTCCTAGTATGATGCATTTTGTATGACATTTCAAATTAGAAATAGAAAAATGAATAGGTGAGTATGTATTACAAGGTAGTAAAACCATTGATAGGTTTCCTTGTCCCCAGAATTGCGAGATGGTTTTACTACCGAAATCACACTCGCCTATTTTTTTTTTTTAATATATGGATCCGATACAATTCTCTGTCATCAAAAAACAGGACCCCAACTACTTGGTTAACACTCAGCTCGGGCACCCAATGGCTGCTCTGTTTACTAGTCTGCACTGTGCTGAAGACTCGCTCACTCAGAGTCTTACCTGTGTTTCTGTGGTGAGATTACTGAAAGCAGGATTAACCAGATATTTTTGGAGGCGTTGGAAAAGGAGAAGGAAAATTAAAAAATGAAAATACCTTGCTACTATCCCTGAGGATATTTCTCTTGCTAAGTGAGTGAAGGTGCCGCCATGTTTTTGAAAATTGTTCTGCCTGCCCACACTAGAAAAGTGGCCAATTGGAAGGCACACTCAGAATGACGTTGTGGCCAGAGCTGCACTTGCGCTCATGAGTTTTGCTGATGATACTATCGTTCAGGTCCCGAAATATACTGTCACGGCACCTGAATGATAGTATTATCACTTGTGAATGGTGGTATTATCACTTTGGGAGCGAGGTTATTACCAGGAATTTTTTGTATGGTTTAGAAGGGTGTTATTTTAAGCATCCATATATTAAAATTCAATAAGACTGACATGATAATCGTATTTATTTCCAATAAAGGTGAAGTGTCTTGCATGTTCATAAAATGTGTGTCAGTGTGTCTTTTTCTGAATTACACCTCCAACATATACAGTGTTGCTATCAGTTAACTCCAACTTATACAATTGTGTTGCTGTGTAGTGCTACGTATGTACAATCTTGTATTGTACCAGCTGCCCTTTAGACTGTTGGCATGCCTGTAGTGTAAAAGGACATATTTGGTCCATCCTCAGGCAAATTTTTGTGGTAATGCTAGCTCCCAAATATTATACAGCACTAAATTGGAGTTATCTTGAGCTTCTAAGGACACATCATAGAACAACTTATACCCACTGGGGATAGTAAATATTTTGTCTAATACATTTGGGGGAGGCATTTAAACAGCTTGGTTGATGAGTTCCTTTATTAGGTCTCTTAATTGCCAATATTTATGAATCTCTAACCTTGTCAGTGTAAATTTTCTTGCATCATATAAAAAAGAGTCCATGGTTTGAGAAGAAGGGTACATTACATCAGCTAGAGTTTTCATATCCTTGTTTACCCAGGTTGGCCAGTGTAGCACTTCCCCTTTTATTGTAAGCAACCTTATTTTGCCATAGTGGACGATGTGGTGATGTGACAGGTTTCAACATAATATAGTTTTTGCATATTATTTAAGACAGGTTTTGATCTAAGGTTATTTGAAAGGCCAGAAAACAAGGCATTTCTGAGATATTGACCATGCAATGAAGAATTTTCTATATATAATCATTCTGGATACTTGTCTAATCCTTTTTGCCAATAAGACCTAATGTTTTGACCCATAACAGAAGTAGCATGTGTTATTGAAAGTCTGGCAGGGAAAAAACACATTTCTGCCTAGGTTGTTGAAGCTTTTTTGGAGATATTCTTGTGGGATATATCTTCCAAAATAAATTACCTTATTTTATGATAGATTTTTTTTGAAGATTGAGACTGGAATAATGATAGGTAAATGCCTTAGTAAATGAAAACTTTGAGGGGAGGTATGTTTATTGTTTGAATTTTCTCCCACAGGGATGGTGACATAGGTTTCCAGCATTGGAAGTTCAGTTCTATTTTCTTTAATAAGAATAATAAGTTAATACCAGGGAAGTAATTCATATCTTTGTATAACATTGTGCCCAAATATTTATGTCCTGATGTGTTAACTTTGATCCCAAACCTGTTAAGTTGATAAATTAAACATTTCCGAAAGAGGTGAAGCCTCACACTCATTCCACTTAATTGTGAACCCTGTGCAGGCCGAATAATTATCAGTCACTTTCAGTAGAGGAGGTAACAAGCATGTAGAGTTGCTTAGAACCAACAGAATATCATCTCCGAAGGCTGTAATCTTAATTTTAGTTCCAGATTTAATACTTCGAGTGGACAGATGTACAGAAGGCGAAAGCCCATTATGGTACATATTCTACAAGCAGATTTATTTATTTCCTATAGGGTTTAGTAGATGTTTATCTAATTTTAGTTTAAAGGTGTTAAAAGAGTACCTGAAATGTTCTCATTCTCATTAATTTTGTAAGAAGGGGATCAAGAGCTAAAATAAACAATAATGGAGAGAGAAACATAGAAACATAGACTTTGACAGTAGATAAGGACTGCTTGGTCCACCTAGTCAGCTCATTTCCCTACCTACTGGATAAGTTACAGATCCTAGTTAACAAACAGCTTATTTTTTCCTACCCTCCGAAATAACTGCCTTATGTCTGTCCCATGCATTCTTGAATTCCCCACTGTTTTTACCCCACTACCTCCTCAGGAAGGCCTGCTAGCGTCCACCACCCTCTCTGTGAAAAATGCTTCTCACATTGCCCCTGAGTCGCCCCTCTATCTTCAAATTCTGTTCCTTTGTTCTTGCACATCTCTTTTTCTGAAAGATGCTACTCTCTTGGACTTTGTTGACTCCCCTGAGGTACTTAAAAGTTTCTATCATGTCCCCCTCTTCCTCCTTTCCTCAAGGGTATACATATTAAACTCCTTTAGTCTGTCCTCATATGGCTTCTGTTGCAGACACTGCACCATTTTAGTTGCCCTCCTCTGGACTGTCTCCATCCTGTCTATGTCCTTGCAGAGATGGGGTCTCCAGAACTGGATGCAGTACTCCAGATGGGGTCTCACTAACTGTCTGCACAGAGGGATAACAACTTCTTGTTTTCTACTAGTGATGCCTCTCCATGTACATCCCAGTATCCCCCCAGCCATCCCTACTACCTTCTCACATTTCTTGCTAACCTTTAGGTCATTGGATATGATTACCCCAGGTCCTTTCCATTTTCGTTGTTGTTACTACCCCCCCCCCCCATTGTGTACTCATCCCTTGGGTTTTTGTTTCCCAGGTGCATTACTTTGCACTTCTTTGCATTGAATCCAAGCTGTCATACTTCTGACCATTCCTCCAACCTTGCCAAGTCCCTTCTCATCCTTTCCACCAAGGAGTGGATATCCCTGCTATATACCATTATGAAGATCAAATGTCTATGAATTTATTTATTTGTAACTGCAGCCTCCACTCCTAATGGATCATCCTAATCCAGCCATAGATGTTTTGGTCAAAATTATATTTATGCAGAATTTGCTTAAAGTAATCACACACCATGCAATCAAATGCCTTGTCTGTATTCAAAGCCAGCAGCATGGGACCCTTTATTTGTTTTTGAGGCATGTATAATGTACAAGACCTGTTTAAGATTACCCATGTTATTCCTGCCTTTAACAAAACCATCTTGGTCTGTGTGTACTACTTTTTAAGAATGTTATTTATTCTTTCAGCAAATATTTAAGCAAGTATTTTGCATTCTACATTTATAAGAGAAACAGGTTGATAATTCTCACGTGAGGTCTTTGTCTTTTTCTAGGAATTACTGAGATATTGGCTCTTGTCACTGATTCTGGAAGGGATCAAGTCTCCTGTTCTTTTTTTAAATACTTTTAAAATTATTGGTGCAATATTAGATATTGTGGCTTTGTAGAACTCAATTGTAAAGCCATCTACCCCTGCTGCTTTGCCTGTAGCTGTAAAATGAACAATCTTCACTATTTCTTCAGGTAAGATATGGTTATCTAATACCTGTTTATATTTTTCTCAGATACACTGAAGTTTCTTCCCTCCAATTAAATCTTTAAAGGTTCCCTCAAACTTTGGTTTTAAATTTGTATAACTCCATGTAGTATTCTGTAAAGAATTTGCATCTGTTTAGTAATCACTGATCTCCCTAATTGTGCAGATTTTATAGGACTCAAATTTTCATCTTTAGTTTGTGTGCTAATAGTTTATCTTGTTTTTCTTCAGCCTCCCAGTATGCCAACTTTAGTCTAAATAGAGCATACTCAGCTCAATGTAGTATTCTCTAAAAGAATTTCAGTGTGCCTGTGCAACTGGTTTTGTGCTTGTGTAATGTAGATAATCTTTGGCTGTTCACCTCTCTGTCCATGGGATATACCACCCTGTAGGGATATGAAGGCAAGGAACCCTAGAGGAGGGGTCCACCCCTTGAGATGCTGTGGGAGTGATTCCTTTGGCTAAAGGTACCTTAAGAAGAAGCCCACAAGAGTCAGAGGCTTGCCACTGGAGGAGAAGGGGTGGATGGAGGGGCAAGAAATAATTGCTTGTGTGTGGAGTGAGGATAGCAGCCCTTAAATGGGCTGAATGAGGGTCTGGCCAGTTGCACCACCCCCTTGAACTACAAGTTGTAGCCTTCCAATTCAATGTGCCTGTGCAACTGGTTTTCTACTTGTGTAATGTAGATGATCTTTGGCTGTCCACCTCTCTATCCATGGGATATACCACCCTGTAGGGGTATGAAGGCAAGAAACCCTAAATGAGGGTTCCACCCCTTGAAGTGCTGTGGGAGTGATTCCTTTGGCTAACAGTGCCTTAGAAAGAAGCCAAAAAAGGGTGTTGAGCAAAGCATACAAGGTGGTGAATACTTATTGGGGTTGAAGACCTGTACGTAGGTTAGTTGCTAGTATGGGTTCAGTTGGTAGCATGGGTCAGTTGGTCGTATTGTTTGAGTAGAGTAGGCAGGAAACAACAGGTGAATAGTGACACACTTGGAGGTCTGATTGTAAGGTGTGGAGGCCTGGCTTCCTAAGGAGAGAGAGAAGAGAGAGAGAGAGAGAGAGAGAGAGAGAACAGGGAGAAGGGACAATTACAGAGCAGCCACCCAACTCCATACAACAGTGAAAACCTAACTAAGTGATCTAGGGCCTACAACTATGTATATGTAGTATTATGACCATTGGCATGGAGTAGAGGAAAACCCCTTGAGGGGAACCTCTGGGGATCCAAGGCCCAGGTCACCTTCCTCCAGACTTTGGGAGAGTTTTGTTTGGTGATGACTGTGCTACTGCAATTTAGTAGACCAATCCAGGGGAATTGCAATTTCACGGAACACTCTCGCTCTGTCCCTCTAATGGAAATGCCATGGAGGGTTGCAAGCAAACTCTGCAGCACCGGGGCATCTCGGTGCCAAACTCCAAGGTGGGAGGAGAACAGTCATGACTGCTGAGGCAGTCAGCTGGCCTACTGATCTAAGAACAAACCAGGTCAACCAGAGGCAGTTGTAGGGAAAATAGCTTTAAACAGTGCCTCCAAACCCACTTGGGCAGCTACAGGGGCCCTTCCTGTGAGAGCCCCACCCCTTTGCCACTGAAGTCTTCAATGATACATTGAGAGGTGCCGTCAGTACGGTTGACAACTGAGGTTCACCCAGAGTGAGGACATTCCCAACTATGGGCCAGGTGAGAAGGACCCCACCCCAAACTTTGCCTGCTCAAGATGCAGACTTCGGGTGCAGAGACTGTCGCCACAGGGCTAGCCTGAGACCTGAAAGTAATGGATACAGTTGGCATGTCTCCAAAATGTGGAGGTGTGAGTTGTAATGAGCATGGGACCCACACGTTTGTCATGATGGATGATAGCAGACATGGGGAGACCTGTACGTCGGTCAGACTGAGCACTGTGAACCTCTCATGGGTCTTGACTGGATGAGAGCTGACAGGGAGAGACCTGTCACGTGGGTCAGGCTGAGCAATATGGACCCTCTCATTGTTCTAGGCAAGGCAACTAGCATTTATCAACCACAGGAATGCAAGATGACCAACTCGATTAGGAAGCAAAACTGGGAGCGAATTGAATTGTATGTTATGAGTAAGAGAACAGTGAGGCAGGGTGAAGCCCAGGGCTGACGGTTGCAGAGGAGGAGGCTGAAGCCAGTTAGGTAGGAGGAGGCTGCAAAGTCAGTACAGTAGGAGTGTGTTTCAAAGCAAGTAAACATGTTATGCTGCCAGACTTGGAAGGAATGATCATTGCTGATAGTGCAAGGGACAGGAAAGCTGGGATGACTGTGAAAACCAGGTGCATAATATTAGGTAAGGGATGGTAGAAGGCTGGGTGAGCCAAAAGAACTTAGGTGGAGAGTTGCCTAGAATAGCTGGTTGTGTAGTGCCATAAAGGCTCTGCCAAGCAGCAGGAAGAGGCTGGGTGAGCCAGGGGCTTATACAATACCGATAAATAGGAAGCTGTCCCGCTGCCTGGGGCCATGATGCCCACTGTGAATCCTCAATCCCCCACTGTAGGAAAAACAAAGAATCCATGAACATGATGCCATGGCCCAAGCAGCTAATGAAATAAGTTAAATATGTGCCAGCCATGAAAGCAGAATTAGGTTATCATCAGAAACAGACTACTGTGGGTTTGGTAAAAAGTGGGAGTAGCAACAAGCATTTGTCAATGCCGAATGTTGTCACGCTGGCATTGGCTTTGGTAGTGCAGCACGGAAAAACATTTTAGGTAGGATGTGAAAAATGACAGCTGTACAGTTCATAAGAAGGTGCAAAAAAATGCCAGTGTTGAAAATGTGGCATGTAAATATTGCAAATTTGCGAAGTTACAAGGGTGCATGGGAAATGCGCAATGCACACTTGTAACACAGTCATTTTATGGACGTTCGGCACCAAATTTTCAACATAGGCATTTTAGCACCTCTGCTCATGTACAGTGTCACTGTTATTTCCTCAAACTGTCCAAAAAAGTGATTTCGCACAGTGACCACGCTATTTTGCGCCGGACATGCGAAAACACATTTTGGGCAGGATATGTGAAATGACAGCTGCACTGTTCATCAAGAGGTGTGGAAAAATGCCAATGGTGAAATCAAGTGAAAATATTGCAAATGCAGCGATGTTACTAGCGTGTGTGTGCAATCTGCCAACTCACGCTCATAACACAGTCATTTTATGGATGTCGTCACCAAATTTTCAACATAGGCATTTTAGGACCTCTGCTCATGAACAGTGTCACCGTCATTTTTCATAATCTGGCCTGAACACTGATTTCCACAGCAACCGTGCTATTGTGCCCAGAAATGCGGAACCAAATTTCAGCCAGGATGTGAAAAATGACAGCTGTACTGTTCACAAGGAGGTGTACAAAATGTCAATTTTGAAAATCTGGTGTGAAATATTGTGAATTCATGAGTTATGAGCCTGCGTAGCTGCATAATAGCTCATAAGACAGCATTTTTGGATTTTTCACCAAATTTGCAACAAAAGACTTTTTCAGAGCCCACCTCCTGAACATGGCACTGTCATCTTGTTAATGGGTCCCAAAGGTGATTTCATGCAGTGACTGGAAAATCACCTTCGGGACTGATTAATGAAATGACAGTGACAGAATTCATGAGGGGTCCCAAAACCCATGTTGAAAATTTGGTGTAAAATTCCCAAAATGCCAGATATGCATTAAGGTTGAAACCTTATTTATTCCATTATACAGCTTACCGACATTTCCTCAAGTTTTGCGTTCGGCTTTGAAGGGTGCAGGCGTGTTCCCGTCCACCAAGATCATTGCGCTGGACTCCGGAGTGTAAGTATGGTGTGGGGTGTAGGGAGGCAGAGTGTGCAGTGGGTGGGTGTGGGTTGTGGGAGGGGTTGGAGACTACGAGGGACCGTTTTTGCTTTATAGGTAAAAAATACAAATAAAAGACATCGGGGACCATTTTCACTTTAATAGGTGCTTTGGCACACTGGGCTGGCAGCATGATGTGCCACTGTGTGTGTGTGGGTGGGTGGGTGCCTTTGTGCCAATGGGGGATTGGGAACCCCATTGGCAAACCACAGCAGTGACAGGAGCTATGGGGATTGGGCACCCCCTGCAAGCAAAAAAAGGGGGGAACACATTATAAATGGGGAGTGGGCTCCCCCATCAGCAAAATTCAAGGGGAGGGAGGGATACATGCCCATGGGGATTGGGCCCCCGTTGGCAAAGAAAAACTGTTGGGGGGGTGCATGATGCCGAGAAGGTTTGGGCACCTCCTCAGCAATCAAAGAAGGGGGGTTACATGATGCTGGTGGAGATTGGGCACCCCTGTCAGCACACAATAAAGGAAGGGGGGTTGACAGGCAACAGCAGCAGTCACTGCCGCCATGTTGCCTGCACATAGGGAGAGGCATGTTGTGGTCACATTGCATGAGAGGTTTGCTCTCATTGCAGCGGACCTTTTCTGTGATGTCTTCACCTGATTAGCTAGGCAGAGTGTCAGCCCCTGCTGCTGGCTGATTGGGGAATGTGGGATGCACCTACTGGTGCATGCCCTGCATTCACCCAACAGTGACCGCACTTCCAAATCTGCACTACTCGCAAGATGTTGGCTGCGCAAGCATGCTAACATAATAAATGAGCCTAAATAACACAAATATAGAAGTAAGGAGTAATGCAGTAAGGCAGGACACTGCTGGAGCAGGCAGGGAAAAGAGACAGAGTGATAGCTGCTAAGGGGAGCCAGTACTAAAGGCAGGTGCAAACAATTAAGGTGATGAGCACAGGGACTACAACATGGAAACAGCAATTGGAACTGCGAGCTCACAGGCACTTAGTACAGAGAGAGAGAGAGAGATTGCTGAAATATGATAAATGAACTGATAGCTTGATTAGCAATGCAGCTAAATACAGCAATGCAAACAGAGGGCACTAGCATAGCAGAAAAGCCCAAAAAGCAAATGAAGCAAACAAGACTACAGGAGCAGTAGGGAGAACAAACAACTGAGACAGAAGCACAGACTGCAGCCATAGGCAAAACACAGACTGAGAAGCAGGAGGCAAAGGCAACATTTACTGACCGGAAGCAGAAGGAGAACAAACGAGGCAGGGAGTCTAGCACAGCCAGCAGATTCCAACAGGAAGGAAGAGAGGAGACAAACACAGTGGGGGGGGGGAGCAGGGCTCAGGGAAAGAGTGGGCCCAGAGAAAGGATAGACAGATCCTCTGGCTGCAAGGAAAAAATGCTTGTGTGTGGAATAAGGAGAGCAGCTCTTAAATGGGCCAAACGAGGGTGTGGCCAGTTGCACCGCCCCCTTGAACTTTAGGCTTTAACCTTCCAATTGCTATGTGCTTAGCAATCACTTGATCTCTCCCTAATTGGGACTTTGAAGTACAACTTTTTCCTTTGCACTTTACCTGCCATGGCGGAACTTTTACAAGTTTTGCTTTCTGCTCCCCTTGTGACTGTCCGCTAAAATCATCTACAGTCCCGACTTGGTGGCAGCAGTTGGTGGACCGGTAAATGGAAGCTGGTGGTGATGTGGAGAAGGAGGAGGGGCACCACAGTTTATAAGCTCATTACAGCTCACAGCTCTCTGCAGAGCATCTCTTCATGTAAGTGACTCTCACTGGAGTGGTGAGAGTCACCAGCAAGAGTCTACAGCAGGAGGATGCAGGGAGGCTGCATTGTAATTTTTCAGGTATAGGGACTACAATTGTAACGGGAGGATTGAAAGTTATTTACCAAGTTTATCGCTGTATTTTGATGTTATAATTCTGGACTTCACTAAGGAATTTGTATTACTGTATTTGTAGACTCATTATTCCTGTTAATGTATTAAGGCTTCAATCAGTTATACCTTATTACCCACCATGCCGTTTGTTATGTTGATGTGGGGTTTTAGCTTATGGGCTTCATAACAGGTCTGGAAAATGAGGAGGGGTAACTTTTGAACAAACCAATAGAAATATAAATGTCTTTTCAATTGCCAGGTCAGTACAAAAGTCTAAACCTCAATATGTAAACAGAAGAAATCACTTTTTAAACACATGTACTCTATATACAGGCAACATATACATGGTTATAGTAGTGTTAAGTGGAGATAGCAAGAACATGAGTAGGATATCCCTGGCTCTCCTGGTGGCACTAGGTGGGGGCATTGAGCCCAACCCAGGGCCAGGCAAGGATACAAGATTAAAAATAGTCCAGGAGAACATTTGTAGTGTTGTCCGAAAGATAGGTGAACTAAGGGTTTGGGTAGACAAAGAGAAGCCTGACATAATGGGATTAACAGAAACGTGGCTTCACGAGGTGGTAGAAAATAAGTAACTCCAAATTAAAAATGACAAAAGCCAAAGACTGAATACAGGAAGCGGGGGAGGAGTGATAATGTATACAGTGGAAAATTTGGAGAGTTTTAAAACTATTTTGTCAGAAAACTCTGAAGGAATGGACTGTCTACTAATTGGAATTGTATCACTCAGATTGTTAATAGGTACAATTTACACCCCACTCAGAACTAAATTGCAGAGTTTTGAAGCCCTGCATAACAAAAGATCAATATAGTGAAAAGCATTAAATTAATACTTATCTGCGATTTTAACACAGGATGGAGTCAGTATACGGGACAGAAACTGGAGAATATTTTGCATCCCAAGGATTAAAGCAAGTATTTCAGGAAACAACTAGATCTTCTAAACACTTAAATTGGGGTTCAGTTTTGGATCTAATTTTTATCTGGAGGGGTTGATATAATACAGTCAAAAGTTATGCCCCCAAATCTAAGTGGTCATTTTCCAGTAAGGTGCATGATAAGATGGACAAGACTTAGCAAAATCAAACCAAAAATACAAAGGATGCAGCAGTTATAACATTTTAACGTAAATAGTCATAAGGAAAGTTTACCATTAATCAGATGGGACAGGTTGGGTCTTATTCCAGATATTGATTAAGCAGTCCAAGATCTGACTAATACCATAACACAGATAATTGATAAACATGCACCTAAAGTACAAAGGAAAATAATAAAAATCCTTCCATGGATTACAGATAGAATAAAAACTCAAATAAGGATCAAAAACAGGTTATGGAGGAAAGCTAGATGAACAAAAAGCAAAGAGGACTTAAACAAATACAATGAATGATGCAATAAATGTACAGAGAAGATCAGGTTAGCTAAAAAAAAGATATCATAAAGCAGATTTTAAAAAGTCAAAAAATCCACAAAAGTTTTGGATTTGTGTTAAAAAAGTGCAACATCCCATAGCAGAGTCTAAACAGATACAGTTAATAAGTAAGGGTAACTTGATCCAAGAAATTCCTTAGAATAGGAGCAGATATACTAGCAACCCCATTGATCTACCTGTATAACTGGAGTTTGTGTAGTGGAACTTTTCCAGATACTTGGAAGAGGGGGAAAGTGGTTCCTGTTTTTAAAGGGGGAGAGGCAACTGAACCGTCTAATTATAGACCTGTAGTCTTGTTGTCCACCATGTCTAAGGTCTTGGAAAGACTTGTCCATAGACAGATTTATCAATATCTTGAAGGACATAGTTTATTGTCTGCTGCTCGACATGGGTTCAGGGCCAGGAGGTCCACGAGTACTGCCCTCATTGATTTTAACAATGTAACTACTTCCATGAATCAGGGAGTAAAGCGAGTGTTATTCATGGACCTCAGTAAGGCCTTTGACATGGCTGGTCACCAGACAATGTTGACAAGATTGTTTGAGATTGGTGTACATCTGGAACCACTACACTGGTTCAACTCACATCTGTCCAATAGAAGACAATGTGTTGTGAATGGTAACTGTATTACTCAGATGAAACAGGTAATTTGAGGTATACCACAGGGATCCATCCTGGGTCCCTTGCCTTTTAATGTTTATGTGAATGGATTGGAAAAGGAAATTAAAAACAGTGCGGTGCACCTACACGGACAACACTATGTTGGTGGCATCCGCATGCAGTCGCTCCTCATTGGAACAAAAACTTCAGGAATATCTAAGCAGTATGGAGGCATGGTTTGAAATGTCTGGACTATTGTTGAATTAGAAAAAAACACAATGTTTATATTTTCTGTCTGGTACTAAAAAACCTCAAGACAGCATATTATGTATTTATTTATTTATTTATTCATTCATTCATTCTTTATTTGGATAATACTTTTGAGCAAAACCTCTTTACATAGGTTCCACGTCAATTATCAAGACAATAACAAGAACACGAACAAAGGAAGGAAAATAATAGACTGGCAATTCAGCAATTAGAATGACACTGTTACACTGCTACAAATTTACATAAGAGCAAGAGTCATTACATATAGTGAAAATGTATGGTGGCTTAACGGCATTGTAAAAAGTATGAGATGTGAGATCTAGTGACAGACTCAGGATGGAAAATGCTGCAAATTATAAATATCTGGGGTAATGGTGGATATTAAATTAAATTTCAAAGAGCATATAAATCAAACTGTCAAAAAAAAACTAATCAAAAACTGGGAGCCCTTAGGAGAGTGGCTAACTGTTTAACAAAACAGACTAGGATGAAAATTGTAAACCACAAGATATTGCTTGTGCTAGAGTGTGGTTTGGTAATTTACAGGAATGCCAACAAAACTGAATTAAATAAACTGAACCAATTCTACTACAAAGTGGCAAGATTCATAACTAACAGTAAACATAGGATACATCGCTGTAACTTGTTTGATCATATACACTGGCTATACACAGAAGAAAAAAGAAGTTACATCTGGTTAAATTGGTGTCATAAACAAATCTACCCCCAGAAAAGCATGCAGTTGAGTTACATTACAACCACCTTCAGCTTCATAGCATGACCCCTTGTTTTACAGCATCTTTTACTCTGAAAAAAGCTTCCTCCTTGAGCCTTATTTATACCCTTGAGGTATTTGAAAGTCTCTCTCTTTTTTCTCTCTCTCTCTCTCTGTCTCTCTCTCTCTTCTTCAAGGGTATACATATTGAGGTCCTTCAGTCTCTTTTCATAGGGCGTTTGATACAGACCCTGCAAAATTTTAGCTGCTCTCCTCTGGATCACCTCAGCTCTGTCTATGTCCTTCCTGAGATGTGGTCTCCAGAAATGGACACACTACTCTAGGTGAGGCCTTACTAATGAGTTATACAGCAGTATCACAGCCTTCCTCTTTCTGCTGGTGATGCCCTTCACTATGCACCCTAGCATCTCATTGACTCTCTCAACTGCCTTGTCACACTGCTTGGCCACTTTTAGGTCATCAGGTATGATTACCCCAGGTCTCATTCCTGTTTGGTGGTCACCACTACCACTCCCCCCATTCTATACTCCACCCTCATGTTTCTGCACTCTCAGTGCATGATTTTTCACTTCTTCACATTGAAATTTAATTGCCACACTCCTGACCACTCCTCAAGCTTTCTTACATCCCTCTTCATTTTTTCCACACAAACCCAGAGTCACCCTATTACAGATCTTAGTGTCATCTGCAAAAAGCCTACCTTCCCTTCTAGTCCCTCTGTAATGTCGCTAATAAAAATTAAGAGGACTGGTGCCAGTAGTGATCCTTGTGGCACCCCACTGGTCACCCTTCCTTCCTTGGGTGAAATCCATTTACATACTCTCTGTCTCCTACTCCCAACCAATTTCTTATCCAGTCTACCATCTTTGGACCCACCCTAGGCTACCCAGCTTATTTATGAGTCTCCTGTGTGGAACAGTGTTGAAGGCCTTACTGAAATCTAGGTAGGTCACATCCACCACTCCACCCTGATCCACTTCCATGGTCACCCAGCCAAATAAATCTATCATATTTCATTGACATGACCTCCCCCTTGTGAATCCACGCTGCTTTGGATCTTGTAACTTTATTTCTCTTTCTTTTTGTAGCCTGAATAAGAGATACTTCTGCCACTCAGATAGGCTTAAAGGTCATCCCAGATAACATATGTAGGTATTGAATCATTATCATTCAGTTCAAAATAGCAGTTTATCTCCTTTTTGTTCCATTTTACAAAACTGTGGTGCCTCCAGAGTGAGCAGCTGAATTTCCAAAATCTATCACCCTGATATGACTCTTAGCAAAATATCATCTGTTACTGTTGCTTCATTGGATATTATGATGTTGCCAAAGTTAGCAACTGACAAGGCTTGGATCTATATTCTTGATATAAATATATAATCTAGCCTACTGTAGCATCAGTGCCTATTAGATTAAAATGTAAATTTCCTGCCTTATGGGTTTACCAATGTTCACGTGTCTTTCAAGCCAAATTCTTCAAGCAGTTTCAACAGAGACAGAGTTGTTTAATATTTATACCTTTACCCCCATTACTCCTGTCTAAGAATTCATCTAAAATTGTATTAATATCTCCTATCATTATAATTTTGGGCTTACTTTGTCAGGCACTTAGATTCTCAATGTTGACAAAGAATTTAGGACACTCATCATTAGAAGCATAACTATTTACCAGCAGGATTTCTTTGCTCCCCATGCAGAGCACTGATGATTCCTATCCTTAAGTTAAATGTGCACTTGTATGCTGAAGGAGCTCCCTCTAAAAATCTGTCCCCATAACAAACATATCATTACCTAGTATGACCATACTATCAGATGAGAACTAAGTTGTTGTGGTCTGTTGAAAGCATGGGCAACCTGTTTATATTTCAGGAAAAGGGCTCTCAATAAATAATGACTTTAATTAAATTACCTTACAGGTCAGGTCACTCTCTAATATGAACACGTAATTAATAAATAAAATATGCTTTTTTGAAAATGCACAAAGGATGCATCTAAGAACAAACATATACGTGAACTCAAGGTTAGCAGATAGAATAACATCCAGTGTCCTTTTTTGTTTACAATTCATTGAAATATAAGTTACTCACAACTTCTTTTGCTGAATCATTACAGTCTACAGCTTTGTTTTGGCTAGTGAATCAGCATTAGTGTTTTATTTCATTGCCAACCTTACCAGTTACCTGCACATACAGTATGTCTATGCAGTTGACCAGGATATGCGAGGTAACAAATCAGGCATTCAGTCATGCTATTATTATTTTGCTTTAATCACAGAGACAGAGACCAAAAAAGGATATGCTTCCTCTTCCAGAGGTGAGTTCCAGTACAACCCATGATACAGTCCTTAGAGATAATTGTAACATAACCCTTAGACTGTTGACAGAATTACAACATATATATGAAATCTGGATAGATATATTGGCCTGTAGCACAGCAAGGGTTAACTTTTGAGAAAAGAAATATGTTAAAACTGCTTCAAGAGTGTAGGTTATGTGACTGGGATCAGAGCAGGGTTCTCCAAAATCATGGGTTCAAAATTAGGCTTAGTAGAACTTGAGAGCTTCTACCGGTGCTTTGGATTTAGCCAGTGATTTAAGTGAGGAGGTTGGTCACAAGTTACAGGACTCTTCTGCTGTTTGGGCTGTGACTTCTGCCCCATTGTCAGCTTGAGGTGTGGGGGGGGGTGGCAGAAAATTACTGTCTCTCAAAAGAGGCTTGTTTCTTCGGAATACCTGGGTGTGGACTTTGTTCTAATCAAATAGCTGGTTGATATTAGATTCACCCCACCTAGGTGTGGAGTTCATTCTTTACTTAAGTTACTCTCTTTCCAATACAGTCCTGGTAGGATGTTGTTTGAGGTGAGGCACTCAGTTGTAGGGACTGAGGGGCACTCCTCTTCAGTGATGTGCTCTGGAGCAGGGGGCATTGCCCCTTCTGCAGGACCATAGCAGAACTTTGGGCTCAGCTGGTAGCAGCAAGGATGTAGATATCTCAGCTGTGCACTCAGCTCAACAGAAGCTCACCCCCACTTCCCCAGAGACCTAGTGGTCCAGGGGGTGGGGTGCAGGAGGGAGAGAAGGAGCAGCCATATGGAGGATGTCCAGCCCAGTTACATCCAGACAGTGAATCACTTTACACCTCTAGAGGAGGCTCAGGCTCCTGCCTCCTCAAGGGGAATCCTGAGTCAGTTAAGATGACAGGCAGGACAGATTGTTGGTATCCAAGTGGGGGGCAAAGCTGACAGGAAGGTCCTAGTAGTGGGGGACTCAATGATCGGGCGGATAGATAGGGTGTTGGGGGTGTGAATGTGAGGAGTTTGGTGCGATGCCTGCCTTGAGCATCAGCCAACCAGGAGTTAGACAGAATAGAGAGGATGGAGGGCTGAGGGTGCTGATACACCTGGGTACCAATGACCTAGCCAACCAGTCAGTGGAAATGGTGAAGCAAAACTTCTGTAGACTGGGACTTATATTGGTGGCACACTTGGCCTCCCTGTCCTTTTCCACAGTCCTCCCTGTGTGAAGCAGTGGGAGGCAGGATAGGATAAGGGTGCTGAAATAGCCGGACTTCAACAGTTGGCTTAAGGGGTGGTGTTGGGACATGGGGTACCACTTTATGGTGGATTGTGGGATTTCTGGGAAAGGTAACTCTTCAAGGTTGATAGACTGCACCTGACGAGAGATGGGGCCAGCGTATTGGGCAGAAGTTTGATGTCTACATTAGCCATTTAAACTGACTGCAGGGGAGTTCAGGTCTAAAGAATCTGTATTGGATGGTGAGCAGAAGGGGATCTAAGCTAGTACTCTTCCACAACCAGGGGACAGTAGCAGATGAAAGGGTGCAGGGAATACTGTAGAGTTTGTAGGACCAAGGGGACGGACAGTTGTGAAAGGAAAAACTATAGACAAGGGTGTTAATAAGGGGAGAAAACATGGAACATAGACAGACAGCAGCATATTTGGAGCAGAGGTCAAATAGAGGGGGTATGCCTTAATGCCAAGAGCCTTGGGAACAAACTCAGCAAGCTCCAAGCACTGATGGCATGCACTAGGTCAGTGGCACCCAGGTGCGGACCTTGTAGTCATCACAGAAATGTAGGCCTCAGATAACAACTGGGAGATGGCAGTCATTGGATATACATTCTTCAGGAGGGACTGAAGAACTGGTAGAGGGAGAAGTCACCCTCTTTGTCAAGAAGGGCATTGAAATGACAGAAGATAGGGCATTAGGGGTAGTAGTGGGGAAACTGAGACTACTTGGGTGCCACTCACAGCAGCTACAGGCAGAAAATATGCTTAGGGGTAGTCTATAGGTCTCTGAGTCAAGGGGAGGAGAGGGACAGAGAACTCAGGGTGGAGCTTAAAAGAGGGTTTGCAAAGGGGGAGGTGGCGGTGGGAGACCTAAACTTGCCAGACATCGATTGGAGGTCCCATTGGCCAAAAGTACCAGGAGTCAGACATTGCTAGATGCCTTCCAGGACTGTTTACTAGTGCAGCTAGTTAAGTAACTCATTAGGCAGTCAGCAGTTCTTGATGTAGTGCTCACTAACACAGAAATGATGGGTGCTATGGGATGGGGAACTGCTGAGAATAGTGACCACAACTCTGTGTGGTTTGAACTGAGCCTCGGGGCCAGTGCCTCCAGGGCAGAAAGCCACAATTGAGAACCAAAAGTCCTTGACTTTAGAAGGGTAGACTCGATAGGTTGAGGGAACTGGTCAGAGAAAAGTTAGCAGGGTGGAAGGCATAGACAGAGTAGAGGAGAGATGGATGGTAATAAAGGGAGCAATCCTTGAGGTGTTGAAGGCATGCATAAAACAGTGACAAAGAGAAATAGGTTTGACACACTACTGTGGTTCTCAGCTAGGATTGAGAAAGCGGTTAGGGCAAAAGAGGGCCTTTCATATATATAAGGAAAACACAGAGAAGCAGAATAGGATACATTTTCCAGAAAAATAGGAAGGAAAAGACCATCAGGAGGTGAAAGCAGACACAGAGCTGTGCATCATGGAGGGTCAAGAACAGAGAAAACAGGTTTTAGATATATTAGTGAAAAAGGAAAGGGGACTGACGGCTAGTTGAGGGGTAGGGTGATAGAGGAGGATAGGCAAATGAGGATGGGCAAAAGGCCACCATTCTGAATGACTACTTTTGCTCAGTATTCACTAAGGAGGAATGCGGGTCCATGCCAGAAAGTGGCATCAAAGCAGCCACAAAGGGAGTCCAAGAAATGCATCAGCCATTGTTTACTAGGGAAAGGGTCCTGAAAGAGCTGGCAGCTGTTAAGATAGATAAAGCCCTCGGTCCAGATGGGTGCCTCTGAGGATACTTAGGGAATTAGCAGCAGAACCAGCGGAACCTCTGACTGGGCTGCTAAACCGTTCACTCAGGTCTGGGGAAGTTCCAGGGGATTGGAAGATTTCAGACTTTGTGCCACTTCATGGGGGGATAAGGAGCAGCCAGGGAATTACAGGTCTGTCAGACTGACCTCTATTGCGAGGAAGCTAATGGAATCCCTGATCAAAAAAGACCTTGTAGACCACCTGGACAGCAACGGACTCCAGGACAGCAAACAATATGGTTTTGTGGCAGGAAGGTCTTGTCAGACCAACCTGATAGTGTTCTTTGGCTGGGTGAATAAGAAGATAACCAAGGGCCACACAGTGGACCTGCTGTACTGACTTTAGTAAGGCCTTTGATTCAGTACCACATAAGAGATTGCTTAAGAAGATGGAAGACCTGGGTGCAGCTAAAAGTCTAGTAAACTGGGTGGGTAACTGGCTAGCAGGGAGGCAGCAGAGGGTGGTGGTCAATGGAGTTAAACCAGAGGAGAGAGACAGGTGATGAGCAGGGTTTCCAGAGGGATGTGTCTTGGGTCTGATCCTCTTCAACATGTTCGTTAGTGAAATTGTTGAAGGAATCCAGGGCAGGTTGTGTCTCTTTATGGATGACACAAAACTATGTGGGAGGGTGGATAGTGAAGAGGGAATAAGGAATATGCAGAAAGACCTCCAAAAGCTAGAGGTGTGGTCAAAGGTCTGGCAGTTAAAATTCAATGCTAAAAAGTGTAAGATAATGCACATAGAGAAAAAGAACCCCAAGACAGAGTACTGAATGGGGGGACAGAGACTTAGCACTACAGACAAGGAATGGGATCTAGGAGTTATCATCAGTAACTCCCTTAAACAAACAAGTCAGTGCATCAAGGCCTATAACAAGGCTAACAGGATGTTGAGATGTATTGAGAGAGGGACTGACAGCAAGAGGCAATACTTTCCCTCGACAGATCCTTTCTGAGGCTTCACCTGGAGTACTGTGCCCAGTTCTGGAATCATCACCTCAGAAAAGACAAGGATAGGTTGTAGACAATGCAGTGCAGGCGACCAAAATGATTCAGGAGAGCAGGGTAGATCCTATGAGGAGCACCTCAAGGCACTAAACATAAACTCATTGTAGATCAGAAGGGAGAGGAGGAGGGATATGATTGAGACCTTCAAGTTCTTTACAGGAATTAATAAGGTGAACTGTGGGGAATTATTCAATCTGCATACCAACTTGTGGTCATGTGGACATGAGTGGAAATTAGTGGGTGGGAGGTTCTGGAGTGATGTGAGGAAGTACTTCTTTACGGAAATGGTGGTGGAACCTTGGAACAACCTGCCATCCGAGGTGGTGGGAGCAAACACATTCAGGGGATTCAAGCAGGCCTGAGACAGAATGAAGGGAATAGTGGTTGCCCAGGGCAACAGGCCCAGGGAAGTGAATGGGGAAAGGATTGGGAGGGTTAGTACCCTGGAGCTGCATTAGGTCCTAAGGAAGGTTCCAGGGATTTAGGGAACTTGGGCAGATTGGGGGGATATGATCAAGACCTTTACATACCTCTTGGTGGTGAATAAGGTACAGGTGAGAGATATTTTTCATAGGAAAGGGTGCTCTAGAACAAGGGGTCATGATATGAAGCTGGTAGGGGGTAGGTTCAGGATAGATGTGAGGAAATACTTCTTCACAGAAAGAGTGGTGGATGCCTGGAAAAACCTTCCAATGGAGGTAGTGGGGGCAAACATATTGGTGGGATTCAAAAAAGCCTGGGATAGGCAATTTGTTGACTGGAATAAGCACACTAAACTGCAGTTCATTTCCAGGTGTGAGCTGCAGACGGTGCAAGATGGGGGAAGTCTAAACAAATGTAAAGTGAAACAAGTGCATAGAACATTAATAATTATGCAAATATTTAAATCAGCAGCAATTATGTACATGAAAGTGACAACGGCAATATACAAGTACATTTATATATATATATATATATATATATATATATATATATATGTGTATCAATATGCTACTCGAGAGACAAAGTGTGACAATCAGGTTCCAAAATTTATTTGGGCCAATTGTCATAACCATATCATATTTACATTGGGTGCATGTGGTAGTATTTCAGTCCCCAACATAAAGATAGTTTGTAGTTCAGAGGTGCTAAAAATGGGATTAAAAGTTCCCACAAGGGCAACATAATGTGAGTAACATCGTGTCCTTGACAGCAAATTTGTCATATTATCAGACATATATTTTTTGATATTACTATGTCTATGGTATCTATTTAGGTAGCATAATATCCAGCTTTTCAGTTTTTTATCATAAACTTAACTTGTTGGTAATTATGACACAATATGTTTACTGATCACAGTATGCCCAAATCTGGACACGTTTAAGTCTGGCTATCGCATTCATGTCCTTGATTTTCTAACCCATTGTTTTTCTGCACAACTATGTTACCCTCATAGGAAAAGACAGAAATCACTTAATTTTCAGAAAGTGAATTATACTTTATTTACAAGGGTTTTTTCTACAGGATGTCATGTGAGTAACTCAGACTACACAGGATGTCACGCGAGTAACACAGACACAACACAAGAAGTCACATGAGTAACATGGACACCAGAACAGTAGCATCAGTATCATACCAAGTGTCTCACTAAGTCATACCAAAAGTTATTGCTAATGTTCAACCAAAAAATGATTGTCATACTATGGATATTTGGTATAACATTTTTTGAACATTTTGAAGATTGTACTGTAGTCACAACATTATATTAACTTAAGATATTCACAAATGTTTTATGTTACAGTGTAGTATGGATTGAATCTCACCTGGTCTGTCTATTATATATACCAGTTGGTCCCAAGCCTACAATAAGAGAAAGGAAACAAACTATATCTTTATGAGATGAATGGGGATGTTTGGGATTAATGCATGCCCTTGCTGCTTGTGATATTAAAGGCTGAAGGCAAAACACTGAAAGTGTATTAGTGACTTATAACATGGGGCAGATAAAGGCAGGTGGTGGTAAACAACCATCAGGTGACCATTGCTTACCCCACAATATATGACAGCTAGTGGTGAACCATCCCTCTGACAGATCAGCCTGTGTTTCTGTTCTGATCTTGTTATAAGTGCAAAATTGCAGTCTGTGGAGCAGCCATTACTATCCCTGCTTAGCAGTGAGAGCCGAGGCCTGCCATGTAGTCCCAGGCAGTGCAGCAACAGTAGCTGTAGTGTTCAAAGTTTGTAGTCTTGCTTCTTACCCAAGGTTGTTCCAGAGTAAAGTGTGTGGTCCCCATGGTCATTTTTCTGTTGCACAGCCAGATTGACAGGTAAATCCCATATAAGTGGCATAAAGTCAGATGGAACAGTGTGAAGAGAGGGAGACCCCCCCCAATGATGTCATGATCTGAAAGTGAGCTTTATGCTGGTGGACAGAGAAACAGAGTTCCAGAAAGACCTGCAAGCTCTGAGTCCCATTAGTTGCCACTTCTTAATTGGTAGAATACAGTCTGGTAGACTGTGCGACTGCACTGCTGGGGAAAATGTTTACTTGCTTGCCATGCATTAATGTAACCACAGAGAGATAGAGCAGCTAAGCCAGTGGAGGTATAGACACCGTGTCTGTACCACAAGAGGCAACTCCATATTTTGCACTTCAGAGCTACTGTGCTGTCTCAGAAGGCATATCATGCAAAATAAATGTCAGAGAAAGCACAGCAACACTTTTCTTCTGACATCTGTATGTGCATGACAGCCATTTTGTTGGGGACTATTTTTTTAGGCAGCAGAGTACAGTAATTTGCTTGTCTTTTATAAAAGGAGAAAAAACATGCATATTGCTTTCTCCTTGTTTTGTAGTGCACCCTCTGTTATAAGTGTAATAGCCCACTCCAGGGTGTGCGGTTATTGGGGATTAAACAACACACTGGGTGTTGTGAGGACACTCAGCCAGCAGCCTTGTGCTTCACAATGCACTCAGGGTATTGATTAATCCCTAATAACTGCACACCCTGGAGTGGGTTACTTCCTACCAATAGAACTATGCCCTTGAGTGGGTTGCTTCAATCTTAAAATGTGTTTTAAGAAATGAAAATGAAATTAAAAACTGACTTCAGGGGCCAGATCTTCAAAAACTTGCCCATGTGCAAAGCCTAGTTTTTCTGCACAAAAACCCAGATTTGCGCAGATGTCCATATTCCAAAGCCCTGTTATGGGCAAACAAGGTTTGTGTCCAGGAGATTTTCTGAGGTTGGCACAATACAAATGGAAAGTCATGGACCTGAAATCTGGTGAAGTTCTGTAATCACAGAGTGCAAGGTAATTTTACATGGTCCCTTTGTATGGTGCAGATATACACAATTATCCCTGTTACTAATGATGCCATCCCCCAGATCACAGCCACAACTGAAGACACAGCCCCTTCCTGTTGTCAAATGGACCCCTCCATGGTACCGTCACTCACTGTGTCCACAGCATGGTCCTGCAGGTGCATATGGCAACCAGTGCATTTTGGAAGAGGGTGCACTTTTAGGTTTCTTCAGCTATTGTAGTTAATGTCAGTAATTGTTTGATATGCCATGCTAGGCCCTTAGCCTATCATGCAGCACATCGTACACCAAACAACTACTGTGATTCACTGCAACAGCAAAGTAAGCCTAAAAGTGCACAAAAAAAAACAGAATAAAAAAAAATACAGAACAAAGGGTAACACTTTAACAGTCACTGACAGCAATCATCCCAGTAAGGAAAAAACAGCATTTTTCTTCACTTGTACTGCCATGGAAGCCATTTAAGGTATACCATGTAGCACATAGCCCAGTTACTGAGATACACTGCAACAGCAGCCAAATGAGCCTTAAACTGCACAAAAACAATGAACAGGGTTGATGTTTTTGGTGACTGCAACCCAGTTACCATCAATTACAGTCATTTTACATCCATTTTTGGTGTTTGTGCCCTTTTAGGCTCGTTTTACTGTTGCAGTGAATCTCAGTAATTGTTTAATGTGCCATGCTAGGCTCTTGGCCTAACATGTTAGCACAGCACACCTAATGATCACAAAACATATTGCTGAAATGTAAATGGCTCTGTGCTGGCGTTTGGGTGCTCAGTGTTGAGTCGGTGGGTGCAATATGTTTTTAAAAAAGTTGCCATCTTATAGACTCCTGTGGATCTGAGAAATTTGTGGATTACCCAACGCTTCGTTTACTGCTGCTGTTATTTGCTGTTATTTGCTTTTCTGCTGCTAAATGGCTTCGATGCACTTGCTCATAAAATAAATAAGTACTGTGAGTACGTTTGGAGTGCTGACCATTTTTCTGTTCTACAGAAGTGTTTTTACAAAAATAAATATGATATTAACCAGGATTTCTTTTTAAGTTTAGCAGATAAGCAGGTAGTTTAAAAGTAGTTCTGGTGTTCTGATGCCTCCCACACAATATAAGCCCCTAAAGAGATCAGGTCTATACAAACTGAGCACCTGCAGAGACCAGGTTCTATTCATTTACTCCCCAATACAACATGTGTTTTATTTCTCATTACAGAACTCTCCAAACTGTAGATATGGTGTTCTGATGCCTAATACAAAATGAGCCCAGCACTAAACCAGGTCCAATTGATATACTCCCCAAAACTGCAGTTTTCACCAAGTGCAGAACAAACTATTTAGCAGCAGTAACATTAAAGGTGACCCTGACAGAGAATAGGATCACACAAATGCCCCCACAGGGACCAGGCCACACAGAATGATCCCATGTAGAGACTTGGTCTATAGCATAGGTAAATATGTATAACCATTTAATCTAGGAAACCTGCAGTTGTTCAACTTTAAAATGCTTCATAATCAACTCTCTCTGCCCCTATCCCACCCTTCATACCCCGAGCTCAGCATCTTGGGAACATGAGGCAAGGTCCGACTACATGTCTCTGTGTTTCCCAAAAAGCAAATGTGTGACTTTACAATCTGCAGACATCTGACACACTGGGGAACAAAAGAGCAGCTGAGATGCAGAGAGAATAGCCCACTGTAGTGCCCGTGACGTGCATAACTCCAAACTTCAGGAGGACAACATGTCTTGTCCAGAATGTAGGTGGCAGTACAAAGAATGCAGACCCACCAGGTCCGCAGCTTTAAAGAGCCATGGGGTGATGACTGAAGGTGTCAGCATGCATTTCTGGTTCTGAACATTCTGGGCTGGTGGAGGAACCAATAGTAATGTGGGTAACAAAAGGACACGAAAATAACACGCCATGGAAAAAGGGAATTTTCTAAATAAGTGAGTTATAACAAACTGCACTGCAAGGTTTTGGCAGCATGTCAGTAACAAAGAAGGTCACCAGACACAATAATGCTTTTGGACCACAGTTCATGCATATTAAAGGCACAGTCTTCTTAGGATGAGGTACTAGGTGGACACTACATGTAATGAACATTACAGCTGTATAAAATGATTAAGTAAAAGGCAAAAACTTTTATTCTGTACAGGGAGTTCTTGGGGGAGGCTTAAATGAAGTAATTAGATAACACATTAACAACAGTTGGGTTTCTAAGGCACAATAAAGGGCTGTATTTAAATACTTAAATTGGGAATGGAAGCAATGTCACAAAATGGAACCCTATTTGAAGGGGTAAATTGATGTTTGTGATAAAACTGAAAGAGCACAGTGGAACCAAACTGGGTCATGTTATGTTTAATATCTCTCCTAATGTGGGACTACAAATTAGGTGTGTCATGTGAACCTTTTAACAATTCAGCAAAAAGTTACAGGGTATCAATGTGCAGTAGGTATGAGCCTCTCGAATACTGTATTCATCCTATATATATTATATATATATATATATATATATATATATATATGTGTGTAATAGATAAACCACTCTGAGGTGTGCATGCAGCTGATATATGCATGCCTTGGTGTGCATTGTCACACAAGGCACACAGGTCTAGTGCATCAACCACCCAAGGCGTGCGATATCAGAGCGTGACTGCACACCTCAGAGTGGTTTATCTATCTTATAAAATGTCAAATTGTTTTTGGGGGTAAAAGTGCAGATGTGCAGTCGCACTGATATTCTGATATACGCATGGTCACCTGATGGTGTTTGTCCAATGCTGTTGCTTTAATTGACCATTTATGTATCACACACACACAACTTGTATGTATGTATATATGTGTGTGTGTGTGTGTGTGTGTGTATATATATATATCTATCTCTCTCTCTCTCTCTATATATATATATATATATATATATCTATCTATCTATATATATATATATATATATATATATATAGATAGATAGATAATATATATATATATATATATATATATATATATGTATATATAGGCAAAAATCTCTGTTTAATGCATCAGTTAGGGTTGTTCCACAGCAACAAAGCGAAATTTGGTGTTAGGGTTGAAAGTCCCCCTTGGACCAGCCCACCCCAACTGGCATCGAGGTGCGCATTGGGTCATCAGCCCTAACTCTCACCCCATCACATGTGTAAAGAAGCTGAGGTATAGGAGAATGGGGTGAGAGTTAGGGCTGATGACTACACCACCCGATGCCAGTCAGAGGTGGGCTGGTGGGGCCAAGGGGGCTTTCAACCCTAACACCGAATCCTCACTTTGTCGCTGTGGAACAATCCTAACTGATGCATTAAACTGAGTTTTTGCCTCTAATTCCTTCTTTTGAGAATGAGGGTGATAAATAGTGAATGTACTGTGGTGGGCGTGTGGGGCCCCTCCACCAGGTGATGTCTTGTCGCATAGTTACAGGAACAGCAACACAAATGCAAGAGCCAACAGTTATGCAGATGGTAGCATAAACATAAATGGTAAAACAAACATTAATAGAAAGCATAGAGCAAAGTGACACGGCGAACAGTGAAGCAAACGGACACCCAAGCGTGTATGAAAATGCAACTGGTAATGCGCACAGTGATGGCACCAGTATGTTAAATGCAAATGTTAAGTGTTATAGCAAAAAGAATGGCAAAAGGAACAGAAACAGAAATGCAAATGCAAGCGCACAGGTAAATGCAAACTGTAATGTGCACAGGCACAGTACCACAACTGTAAATGCAAATGGTAAAGTTAACATGAAGAATAACACCAAAGGAAACAGAAACGGGAACGGAAGCATGTACGGAAATGCAAACCGTAACGTGCATGGTCACATTACCGCAACTGTGAATAGAAATGTTAACGGTAACAGCAACAATAACGTCCAAAGGAAACAGAAACATGAACGAAAGCGCATGGAAATGTGCAAACCATAACGCCAAGCGGGCATGGTACCACAATTGTAAATGCAACTGGTAAAGGTAACACGAAGAATAGCGCCAAAGAAAACAGAAACAGGAATGCAAGCACGTATGGAAACACAAACCGTAATGCGCATGGTCATGTTACCGCAATTGTACATGTAAATGGTAATGGTAACAGCAACAATAACACCAAAGGAAACAGAAATGCAAAAGGAAAAGCAAGCACGTATGAAATGCAAACCGTGATGTGCGTAGTCACAATCTACAGCAATTATAGCGCAAATAGTAGCGTTAACAGCAGAAATAACGGCAAATTAAAGAGAAATGGAAACGCCGAATGCAAATGTGTACGCAAACAAGAACGCGAAAGGGTAATCGCTGACACGGTGGCGCATAATGCGAACGGTAACGCAAACGAAGCACAGAACACAAGTGGTAAAGGTAACTGTAACAGTAATGGAAGCGCACACCCTGTTTTTGCCCAGCAGCTGCATAGAGAAACACAGTGTGTACAAAGAATGTATGCATAATAATGGGCCTCAGAGCAGAAAATAAGCTGTTGGAACACTAAATTGCTTATATCTCAGTAACCGTTACACGTGAAAAAAAAATCCATATGATTCATGATCTTCCTGGCTACATTTTCACTAAATGCTTAGCCCAGCATTATTACGATGAAAATTCTGTATCTTCCCGTTTTGAGATCCCGAGCCCTGAGCGTGGCATACACCGCCATGTTAGTCTATGGAAAACGCCAACTTCAGAGTACTGTAACTTTGCAGCTATGCAATATTTTTCACCAAATCATCAAAAGGCACATCTGTGAGATATTGGCTGCCTTCTCTCCAAATTTCAGCTCAAGCGACAAACCATTCTTTTGCAGCAGGGTAGCAAAGAACTCTGTCATTTGGTCATAGTCTGAAAAATTTGCGAAAGTGTCGCAGGTGCGACACTACTTTGCTACACTACTTTTTCCAGAAATTTGAAAAACATATTTCTGGGGTGTTTAACCCCAAAATAAAGACATGCCTAGCATCCTCAGGGCTCGACTAGGTAAACACAAAAAGAATTGTGACCCTAGATGGTCCCAATTTTAAATGCCAAGCATTTTTCTGATCACCAACTGAAAACAAAATGGCAGATTTGCGACAATACTAGGGCAATTTCAACACCAAACAGTACATTCGACACTTAAAAACGTTTAACTTTTCCATTGACTTATAATGGAACTTGTTTTTGAATAACATTTGAACCGTTCAATATTTTTCCGGAATCTTCAAAAGGCACATCGGGGACCCTGGCATGCGTTCCTGAAGTTTTCAGACCGGTCATCAAACCATCGACCTGTAGGCGAGCAAAGAATTCACAAAAAAGCATAATTACGCATTCAGTTGTCACTTAATAACTCCGCAGCCATATATCCAACCAGTACGAAAGTTGGCAGATCCCAAGATCTATCAGGTTCAACTGTGCCTGCCAACTTTCAGACAAATCTGTTAAATGGTGGCAAAGTTATTAAGGTGCAAAATGTCACCCTTTAACCTTAAAAGAGCTACTCTACTATATATATATACATATTAGAGGCAAAAAACTCCGTTTAATGCATTAGTTAGGGTTGTTCCACAGCGACAAAAGTGAGGAAATTTGCTGTTAGGGTTGAAAACCCCCTTGGACCCCGCCCCACCCCAACGGCATTAAGTGCGCATTGGGATAAATCAGCCCTAACTCTCACCCCATGACATGTGTAAAGCAGCAAGTATAGGAGAATGGGGTGAGAGTTGGACCCCGATCAATCGCACCCACTGATGATAGGAAAAATCAGGGAGTTTCAACCTAACAACAGTCTTTAGTCGCTAAAAAACAACAATACAAACAAAGTTTGCCTCTTCCTTCTTTTTGAGAATGATAACGAGAAATAGTGAATGTAATGCAGTGGCGGGGCCTTGAGGCCCTTGGTCCCAGCTCCCTCCCTATCGCGTTGGTGGGCTGGGGCCCAGGGACAGCAACGCAAACAGAAATGCTAACAGTGGCGCACATGGTAACACAAGCACGAATGAGAACAGAAAGGGTAACGACATGGTGGCGTGAGACGGGAATGGTCTGCCACGTGATGTGTTGTCACATAGTAACATGGTGCCTGCAAACAGAAATGTCAATGGGCATGGTGATGTAAAGTAAAACAGTAAGATAAACAGTACTGTAGACAGAAATGGCAAAAATAACAAAGCATAGCATAAATGAAAGCATAAGGATAACGCATATCGTGGCGCAGACGTCAACGGTAAGTGAACCGGGTACGGATCCGCAAGCGGAAAGGGCAACAGTAACAGTAATGTAAGCGCACAGGCTGGTTTTCCCCAAAACCTGCATTGAGAAAGGCAGTGAGTACAAATAATGTATGCAAAATAATGAGTATCGGTGCAGAAAATGAGATCTTGGAATACTAAATACATTATATCTCAGGAACCGTACGACGTAGAAAAAAAATTTAAAAGTCATATTATTTACAACTGTCCTGGCTAATTTGAATGGGGCTAAAAAATTTTCTGACGAAAAGTCCGTATCTCGCACCGTTTCCGAGATACGGGCCCTGAAAGGCGCGGCGAATGCCGTAATGTTATCCTATGGGAAAAAAAGAAAAGTTCGGAGCACCATAACTTTGCCTCCCTGTAATGTTTTTTCACCAAACCACTGAAAGGCACATCTGTGGGCTGTTGGCTGTCTTCCCTCCAAATTTCAGGAAAAAAGACCAAACCGTTATTTTGCAGCAGGGCTCCAAATGATTTCTATTAAGTGTCGGGCGCCATAATGTTATCCTATGGGAAAAAACGTCAAATTTGGAGTGCCATAACTTTGCCGCCATGTGATATTTTTTCACCAAACTACTGCAAGGCACATCTGTGTACTGTTGGCTGTCTTCCCTCCAAATTTCAGGAAAAAAGACCAAACCGTTATTTTGCAGCAGGGTGCCAAAGGATTCCTGTAATGCTTCGGGCACTGTAATGTTATCCTATGGGAAAAACTGTCAACTTTGGAGTGCCATAACTTTGCCGCCATGTAATATTTTTTCAATACAACACTGAAAGGCACATCTGTGAGATGTCGGCTGCATTCCCTCCAAATTTCAGCCCAAAACTCCCAACGGTTATTTTGCAGTCCAGTGCCAAAGAATTGCTGTCATTTTCCCACAGACTAGAAAATTACTGTCGCAATTTGCGAAAGCGTTCGCAAAAATTTGTGACACTTTCGTGAGCATGAAAGTAATTTGCGAAAGTACTTTTTCCAGAAATTTGAAAAACATATTTCTGGGGTGTTTTACCACAAAATAAAGACATGGCAAGCATCCTCAGGACCCGACTAGGTGAATAAAAAAATTAGGTTGCTAGAGGGTCCCAAATTTAAATGCCAACCATTTTTCTGATCACCAACTGAAAACAAAATGGCTGATTTGCAAAAGTAACAGGCCCATTTGCGAAAGTAAAAATGCATTTGAGAAAGTGTTGAACTTTTTGTTAACTTTTCCCATTGACTTATAATGGGAAACTGTTTTTTGAATAACTTTTGAACCGTTTAATATTTTTTCATGAAATCTTCAAAAGGCACATCAGGGACCCTGGCTGCATGTTCTCTGAAGATTTTGGGCCGGTCACGCAAACCGTACGACCTGTAGGTGCGACCACAGAATTCCAGAAAAGCGTAAACGCGCGCACAGATCACACTTAATAACTCCGCAGCCGTATATCTGACCAGTACAAAACTTGGCAGATCCCAAGGCCTATGATACTTGATCATAAATTCCAAATTTCAGGCAAATCCATCAAACAGTTGCAAAGTTATTAAGGTGCAAAGTTTTGGGATTTAACATAGAAATGGCTCCTCAACCCTAACTATGGTAGTGGTTGGGGGGATGGGCGGGGAGGTCCAAGCGGGGGGTTTTCAACCCTAACAGCGAATTTCCTCCTTTGTCGCTGTGAAAAACCCTAACTAATGCATTAAACGGAGTTTTTGCCTCTAATTTCCCTTCTTTGAGAATGATAACGAGAAATAGTAGATATAATGCAGCAGCGGGAGGCTGGGCCCTTCAGGTCCCAGCGCCCCGCCGCATATGCGTTGGCGGGAGCACGGGCCCAGGGACAGCAACGCAAACAGAAATGCTAACAGTGGCGCACATGGTAACACAAGCACGAATGAGAACAGAAAGGGTAACGCACATGGTGGCGTAGACGGGAATGGTCTGCCACGTGATGTGTTGTCACATAGTAACATGGTGCCTGCAAACAGAAATGTCAATGGGCATGGTGATGCAAAGTGAAACAGAAAGATAAACAGTACTGTAGACAGAAATGGCAAAAAATAACAGAAACGCAAGCGCAAATGAAAACGCAAAGGATAACGCACATGGTGGCGCAGGACGTCAATGGTAAGTGAACGGTACGGATCCATAGCGGAAAGGGCAACAGTAACAGTAACGTGAGCGCACAGGCTGGTTTTCCCAAAACCTGCATTTGAGAAAGACAGTGAGTACAAATAATGTATGCAAAATAATGAGTATCGAGCAGAAAATGAGATCTTGGAATACTAAATACATTATATCTCAGGAACCGCATGACGAGAAAAAAATTTAAAAGTCATATTATTTACAACTGTCCTGGCTAATTTGTTGATCGACAAAAGTGAGGAAATTAAGCTGTTAGGGTTGAAAACCCCATGGACCCCGCCCACCCTCAACCAGCATTGGGGTGCGCATTGGGATCATGGGTCTAACTCTCACCCCATTCTCCTATACTTCTGCTGCTTTACACATGTCATGGGGTGAGAGTTAGGCTGACAATCCCAATCGCACCCCAATGCCAGTTGGGGTCCAAGGGGTTTTCAACCTAACAGCTAATTTCCTCACTTTGCTGCTGGAACAACCCTAACTAATGCATTAAATGCAGCTTTTGCCTCTAATATATATATATATATATATATATATATATATACATATATATATATTAGAGAAAAAAACTCAATTAATGCATCAGTTAAGGTGTTCCCTAATGACAAAAATCAGGAAATTCGGTATTGGGGTTGAAAACACCCTGGGGACACCCCGCCCACCTCCCAGCTGCCATCGGGGTGCACGTTGGGGTCGTCGACCTAACTTGGGGCAGGCGAGGCCCAATGAGCACCCGATGATGATGAGGGAGGAATGAAATCGAAAGTGTTTTCAACCCTGAATTCCTCACTTTTGTCACTGTAGATTTCAACCTAACATGCATTAAACTGAGTTTTTGCCTCTAATATCCTTCTTTTTTGAGAATGAGGACGATAAATAGTGAACGGAATGTGGCAGCAAGAGCATGGGGCCAAGTGATGTCTTCTTACATAGTAACAGGAACTGCAAACACAGTGTGTACAAAGAATGCATGCATTGCAATGGGCATCGAAGCTTAAAATGAGCATTGGAAGTACTTAATTGGTAATATGCCAGCAACCGCACGACGTAGAAAAAAAATTTAAATTTCACAAAAATCATGATTTTCCTGGCTAGGTTTTTGCTCACAAAAAAAATCTGTATCTCGCATCATTTTCGAGATACGGTCCCCGAAAGGCTCGGCATATGCCACCATGTTAGCCTATGGGAAAAAATGGCAACTTTGGAGTACTGTAAATTTGCAGCCATGCAATATTTTTTCACCAAACCACCAAAAGGCACATCTGTGACATGTTGGCTGCCTTCCCTCCAAATTTCAGGCAAAAAGACCTAACCACTGTTTTGCAGCAAGGTGGCAAAGAACTCCTATCATTTTGGCCATAGTGTTTGCAAAGTACATTCATGATTCTAAAGCTTTCACAAAATTTGCGACACTTTCGTGAGTGTGACACTACTTTGCGAAAGTACTTTTTCCAGAAATTTGAACAACATATTTCTAGGGTGTTTAACCTCAAAATAAAGACATGCATAGCATCCTCAGGGTCCGACTAGGTAAACACAAAAAGAATTGTGTTGCTAGAGGATCCCAAATTTAAATGCCAAGCATTTTTCTGATCATTAACTGAAAACAAAATGGCAGATTTGCAAAAGTAAAAGGGCCATTTGCGAAAGTAAAAAGTGCGTTTGCGAAAATGTCGAACTTTTTGTTAACTTTTCCTGTTGACTTATAATAGGAACTTGTTTTTTGAATAACTTTTGAACTGTTCAATATTGTTTCATGAAATCTTCAAAAGGCACATCAGGGATCCTGGCTGCATGTTCCCTGAAGTTTTTGGGCCACTCATGCAAAACGTGCGATCTGTAGGCATGAGCAAAGAATTCACCAAATAGCGTAAACGCTCGCACAGATCATCACAGTTAATAACTCCACAGTCAGAGTATCCGACGCACGAAACTTGGCAGATCCCAAGGTGTATGGTTCTTGATCATACTTTCCAAACTTCATACAAACCTGTTAAACAGTACCAAAGTTATTAAGGTGCAAAGTTTGACCCTTAACCTTAAAAGGCTCCTCAACCTAACTATGGTAGCACTACCGTGCTACCATAACATATATATACACACACACACACATACACAATGGAGCGACCACCGGCCCAGGAACCCTGCTCCTTAATTTAGGTACACTGCCTGCTGCAAGTCCCACAATCGAGTGACCGCTGAACCAGGAGCCCTGCTGCCTAATTTAGGCACACTCCCCACTGCAAGCCCCACAACGGAGTGACTGCTGGATCAGGAGCCCTGCTGCCTAATTCAGGCACATTCCCTGCTGCAAGCCCCACAATGGAGTGACCACCGGACCGGGAACCCTGCTGCCTAATTTAGGTAAATCTGAAAACTACATTCTATCTTCCTGAGGTGCTGTTGTGCACCTGTGTTAAAGGAATTACTTGTAAATCTGTAATACTGTTGTCTACAACTTTAAGGTGTTATCTTTTTTTTATTATTAATTTTCTTTTTCCATCGGCAGAGCGTCACTGTTTGAATTTACTCTGTGCTAATGTTAGCGTTTGCCCTGCCAACTGCATCATTTCTGTAAAGTGCCTTAAGAGCTGTTAGATCTTGCTCTGTCGACTGCATCATTTCTGTAATGTTCTTGACTGTGTTTGGGAGTTGAAGCTGTTGGTGACTAGTTGTAGAGCCCTCAGTAGCTTACCTCGGGTGTCCCAATCTGAATTAGGGTTCTAAAGTCCTCCTCCATCTTGCCTTCCACCTCCAACACATGCATACACAGTTGGTCCCTTCCCCCAGCAACTCTCCCACGCTACTATGAATTCTTTTCTTTCTTCTGCTGTAATTAATTCTACCATTTCTCCTACAGACATACTCCCCCTGCTACAACCCCACAACGGAGCGACAGCCAGACCGGGAGCCCTGCTACCTAATTTAGGTGGAATCTGAAAATTACATTCTACCTTCCTGAGGTGCTGTTGTGCACCTGTGTTAGCTCATCGCCACTTTGCAATGACTGCCCTGCCCACCCTAACTTATACTTGCAGGATATCACTTGACAGGTCACATGACCACATGCAGATTTTCTACCAGCCCCACTTTCCCATTAGAACTTTATACCGCTTGCCCACTAGGTGTCACTGCTGTGCAGTCAGTTCTTCTCCACCACTGACACTTTTGTCTCCTCTCACCCCTATTATTACCTCTCCATTAACTTCTCCTTTACCATTGCCTGCTCTCTACCCTAAATCTTTCCACTTACTCGTCCAAAGATTTGAATCTCTGACCTTTTTCCCCTAAAGGCAGCATCCCTAACCACTTCGCCACTGAAGCTGCCTTCTTTCACTCTGCTTCTAGCTAACCTTAACCTGTTTAGTATATTACCCTGCAGTGGACTACAATACCACATCCCTCATCATCGGTCACTGGCTAAAATACATTCTCCTGTCATCCTGCTCTCCCTGGTCCTTTTTGTTACTTTCTTAGTCTTTCTCTCTCTTCACACCCCCTCAACAACTGCTTTCTATCCCCCCTCTCAACCACCTCAACCCTTCCCCCAAATATAGATATATATATATATATATATATATATATATATATATACACAGTATATATATATATATATATGTATATACAATATATATATATATATATATATGTGTATGGCGCCATAGCGCCCCTATAGGCAGGGCTGAGGTCAGTATTCAATGTTAAACCCTGGACTTTGGACCTTAATAGCTTTGGCATTGTTTAACAGAATTGGATGGAATTTTGCATGTGCTGTCTAAGAGCCAAGGTCTAAATCTGTGGAAAGTTTTGTGACTGCAACTTGTGCAGTTTCTGAGATACGCATGTCATTTTCTTGTAGATGTCTAATTTTTTTCCTGTACTTAACATGGGATTTGGGTATGCTCTCACCTATAGCCTACACAGAATGGAACTTTTCCTAAAACTTTCAGGGTAGAAGTGTGCTGTTCCCAGGTAGCACCTTTGGAAGGTTTTGTAAAAAATATTAAATGGTTCCATAGTTATATGGAATTAAAGTTTTGTGTTTTTCTGTTCTATGCATGTGCATTTGGATTTTTAGGTTCATGTTTTTATGCAACACCAAAAATGTTGCCTAGGGCGGTTTTTGATTTCCCAACATTTGCTTTTCACAGCACCAACAATGTTATTCATCATGTTTTGTTTCCCTTCAAACTTAAAAAAATGAAAAATACATAAAAATGTCATTGAAAAAAAATTTATACCAGAATCTAGCTAAATAAGATCCATTTAGCTATATTCTGCTGTTTGTTTTTTAAAATTGAGTGAAGGCTTCATGAGCATTCAATCCTGGATAGCGTCCCACAAGCTGGTCCTTAATCTTAGAAAGACTCAGGCCATGCTGTTTGGATCCCAGGCTAAGCTAAAGGCCTCCCCAGTCCCTCTGTCCATCGTGGGTATTGATGGTGTTCCCGTTCTCAGCACTGGCTCTGTCAAATACCTTGGGGTGACACTTGACCCCAAGCTCAACCTTGGGCACTACATCCGCAATGTGTGTAGAGCTGTTAACTGGAAATTGGGTCTGGTGTACAGGGCAAAGAATAATCTCACCTCGGCTGCTCACCTGGAATTGGCCGGGGGGTGTTTATTCCATCTCTATGTTATGGGCTCCTTCTGTTTGCCCATACTACCAAGGTCCACCTCACTAGGTGGACTGTAGCTTACAATAACATCTGCCGTTTTGCTGTTGCATCCCCTCATCTCACTCACCGTTGTGATCTGTATGGCATGCTAAACTGGCTTTCCCCATCCAGCCACATGAACTTTGTCCTGGGCTGCTTCACGGACAAGGTCCTGGGCACTGGCACCCCCCCCCCCAGATTGGCAGAGCTGCTTGTGTCTGCTGTCCCCACTGCCTACTCCCTAAGGTCAATGGGCCCTGCCATCCTTAAGGTTCCTGTTTCACGTACCCAAATGGGGACAGGGATTTCGCATTCTGTGCCCTGGGATTATGGAACTCTTTTTCTGACGAGGTCAGGTCTTCCCCTTCCCCCTCCCAGGCTTGTCTACGATCCTCCCTATGGATGCACTTGAAGCTCTCATCAGTATGTGACTGTCACAGACCTCCTTGAGTACCCTGGTTCCTGTGCTGTACTTGAGCGCATCCTTATCATGTACTTGGCTCCGGCCCTGCTGTTGTTGCCTGCCCACCTGGGTGCGTCCCTGTGTAAAGTGTGTCAATCCTGTATATATCTGTATATATTGCTAGGAACATTGCTTTAGAAACTTTGTACAGTTTCACATTTGACGATGTCCACTGTTATATCCTCAGCTAATCCTACTATGTGTGCTATGCTTCGCCTGACTTCAGTGTATATGCCTTACTTGCTTCAATTTCTACTCTGTATGTTCTTAATCTCCTGTACTCTCCCAGGTCGTACCTGAAAATAGGCATATGTTTTGTCTAGTGTACTTACCTGGTTAACAAAAGCTAAATAAATAAATAAAATAAGGGCTAGAAATACCATTTCTGGGTGCCCCAAAACATAGAAACATACAAATTGTCAGCAGATAAAGACTGCTAGGCCCATCCAATCTGCCCGTAGGCCCTATACATTGCATGTGGCCACTGACCGTATGTGATCAATGACTTTTCATCACTCCTTCCCCTCTCAAGCTTCCCTTGTGCCTGTCCCAGGCATGCTTAAACCCCTCTACTTTGCTTACCCCCACTACCTCCTGTGGCAGACTATTCCAAGCATCAACTACCTTTCTGTGGAGAAAACTTCCTCACATTACCTCTTAATCTACCCCCTTCCAATTTCATATTGTGCCCCCTTGTTCTAGTACTTTTTCTACATTGGAAAAGGTCCCCCACCTGCACCTTGTTTATGCCCTTGAGGTACTTGAAAGTTTCAGTCATGCCCCCCCACTGTCTCCTGTCCTCCAGTGAGTACATATTGAGGTCCCTAAGTCTCTCCTCATATGTTTTGTGGTGCAAGCCCTACACCATCTTTGTTGCCCTTCTCTGGATAGTCTCCACCTTATGTCCTTGCACAGGTGTGGCCTCCAGAACTGCACGCAGTACTCTAGGTGAGGCCTTACCAATGTTTTATACAATAGCATCACCACCTCCCGCCTCCTGTTAGTAATACTCCTGCCTATGCACCCCAGCATGCCACTGGCCCTCCCTGCTGCCTTTGTGCACTGCTTTGATACCTTAAGGTCATCAGAGATGATAACCCCTAGGTCCCTTTCTCTTTGGTTACAATCAGCTCCTGCCCCCCAACCTGTAGCTCTCCCAAGGGTTCCCGCTACCCAGATGCATTATTTTGCATTTCTTTGCATTGAACCTCAGTTGCCACATCTCAAACCATCTTTCAAGCTTCTCCAGGCCCTTCTTCATTTTCTGCATCCCTTCTGGAGCGTCCACCCTGTTGCTGATCTTGGTGTCATCTGCAAACAGGCAGAACTTTCCTTCCAGTCCCTCTGCAATATCATCAATGAAGACATTGAACAGGACTGGTCCTAGTACTGATCCCTGTGGTACCCCACTGGTCACCCCCATCTCCCAAGATTGTACCCCATTTACTACCACCCTCTGTCTCCTGTCTGTTAACCAGTTCCTAATCCAGTTCACCACCTTGTCTCCCATGCCCAGACTGCTCATCTTGTTAATCAGTCTTCTTTGTAGGATGATGTCGGAGGCTTTGCTGAAATCTAGATAGGCGATGTCTACCACCCCTCCCTGATTTATTTCCCTAGTCACCCAATCAAAAAAATCTATTAGATTAGTTTGACATGACTTTCCTGCTGTGAATCTGTGTTGCCTCAGATCCTGAGGACTGCTGGATTCCATTGCCCCTATGCACTATGGTGCTGAGTGGCTATGCACCGCTTATCTGTGGTGCGTAGCCACTCTGCACCCATGCCACCACACCCTCCGCGGCTGGACATGGTATTCATCAATGGGCACACCCTCCTCCGCCAGACCACACGGAGGGCAACGCAGTCAGGTGGGCAGGACCATGCTGGGGTTCATGCCTGCACTCCACAACATTCACAGAGTCATGAAGTGCTGGGCACGCACAGTACACAGAGGGAACCCCTGCCATAAGGTCTGCATGCCCCATGGGATGCCACCCCCTCAGTCACCAAATGACAGGTGGGGCATGCCTTCCCCCACACCATGCCGCCACAGACCATGGACAATGACTGGTGGTCTGGGAATGGCCGACTGGGCACCAGCCCACTTCTTGGTTGCCGTGTGCAGCACATCTGGCAGCCATCTCTCCACACCCATGGGTTGAAGGGATCCACCGGCGGACCAGGTCAGGCATCCAATTGGATGCCCACCCAATCTGCATATCTGTCCTCTGCGCTCCCGCATGCCAGGGGGGACAGGGCCACGAACATGTGTGCACCAGTAGTGTATCCCCCGGGTGTGCACCAGTCTGCAGGTGCAGCCCTTCATGGGTGGGATACTCCAGAGTGTACTTCCCTCCCCATGTGCATAGGTCCCAATATGTGCCACTATCCTTTCTTTCAGCCGTGTCTCCCTGATCTTTCCCACCACTGAGGTGAGGCTGACTGGCATGTAGTTCCCCGCCTCCTCCCTACTGCCGCTTTTCTGCAGTGGGACTACATGTGCCCTCCGCCAGTCTTCTGGAATGACACCCATGTTGAGTGACTGTGTGAACAGGGCCACCAGAGGCACTGTTCGTTCCCTTCGCAACTCCTTTATTATTCTCGGGTGGATACCATCTGGCCCCATGATCTTATCCACCTTCAGCTTTGTGAGTTTTTCCAGAACTCTCTCCACTGTGAATGGACTGGTGTCCACTTCTCCCCCCCCCATCATTGCCTCTGCAACCCAACTATGGTCCTTGACCATCCCCCTTTTTAGTGAATACTGAACAGAAGTATTTGTTCAGTATTTCTGCCTTGTCCAGATCCCCGTCCTTACACTTTCCCTTCTCCCCTTTCTGCCTCATTATCACCCCAATTTTTCTTCTTTCACTGATGTGCCTATAAAATGCCTTATCTCCTTTGTTTACAGACCATGCTAAACCCTCTTCTGTCTGCTCCTTCGCCCTTCTAACAGCCTTCCCTGCTTCCCTTAGATATTCAAGGTACACCTCCCTGTCCTCCTCCTCCCTTTGGCTCCCCTTATATTTCCTGAAACTCAGCATTTTAGCCCTGACTTTGTCCCCACCTCTTTGGAGAACCATTTATTTATTATTTATTTATTGAAATGTTTCACCAGGAAGGCACACTGAGCAACAGACTGCTCGTCTTCCGGTGCGACCTGGGGGGAGGGGTACAATAGGGATGAGACATTTTTCATTCAAGTTACAAAGATCAACACAGCACACAATTAATTAAGGAAGTTGTTACAAACAATGTTGCATACTGTACATATGTCATTTGTGAGAACAATTACAGTCTGACCTCGATTATCCAGACCTTGCGGGGGCATCGAAATAGTCCGGATAATGGAACGTCCGGATAATCAGAAAATCAGAAAAAATGTAAAGAGAAGACAAAAATCTGAAAAAAATGTAAAAAGAAGACACTGCACATCAATAACTAGCGTGCCTATTTTTATTTCATTTAAAATTAACGTACATGTAATTAAGAAATTACTACAGTATCATGAACTACAGCTGCGCTCTACTCAGTTTTTAAAAATGGGTTTATTTTCATCTGTCTCGCCCCACTATATTTTTTTGCAGACGCTAGTGTGAGCAGATGTTCAGGGTCAGTAGATGAATAGGGTCTGCATCCGATTGTCTTTCAAGCCATCTTATGGCATTTTTAAAGTTTTCCACAGCCTGAGAGTTACTCACAACCTCCTCATTGCAAGCTTCTTCTTCGTCCTTATCAGACTCTGTATCCATGCTCTTCGGTTCTGTGACAAGTGTGATTATGTCACAGTCTGTAAGTTCCGGGGCAGTCATCAGTTCTCGATCTTGAGTGTTTAACTCTGCAGTGTCAGCTTCTAGTGCACGATCGTCAGCTGGTTCAGCTCCCTGACTATCCTCCTCTTCATTGTCATCTGCATCTGTGGGTTCTACACCAAGTTTTAGAGTCTATGCAAAAGATTTTGAAATGCTATCTGGTGTCATCTCAGCCCAGGAGTCACCTATCATATATGCCACATCTTTTAGTGTCAGTTTTTTCAGGCAGCCCACAATAGACACATCCGGCTCAGTTTCAGTTAGGATACGGCGCAGCAAGTGTTTTCTGTATCTTTTTTTTTAGTCCTTCAAGAATGCCGTGATCGAATGGCTGAAGGAGAGAGGTCATGTTTGGAGGCAGGAATTCACATTTTATTTTGCCATCCCTTGATTTCAAACCTGTAGGATGTGCCGAGCAGTTGTCTAACAGGAGTAAGGCTTAAGGCTGCTGTTTAATCATTCGCATGTGTTTGCGGACCTCAGTTACAAAACATCGGTGGAACCAGTCTGTGAAGAGGTCACTGCTCATCCATGAACTTCTCTGGCTCTCATAAACTACCGGCAGAGCTGTCATGTTTACATTTTTAAAACATTGTGGATTAGCAAACTTCCTGATCATGAATGGCTTTAATTTGTGTGATCCAGTAGCATTTGAACAGCCAAGAAGTGTAATGCAGTCTTTAATTTTTTTGTAGCCTGCTGCTGTTTGCTCTTTTGAACTGGCCAGTGTTCGATTGGGAAGCAGCTTCCAGTAGAGTCCCATTTCGTCTGCATTATAGATTTGTTGTTGTGTGTATCCCCTCTCATTAACTAGCTTATGCAGTTTTTCAATGTACGGCTGCACCTCATTTACATCAGCTGACATGCGTTCCCCCTGGATCTCCAGCTGTCTGATGGAGTGTCTTTTCTTAAAACGCTGTAGCCACCCACTGGATGCCTTAAAATCTCTTTGTGAGCAGTTCTGACTGCTAGCATGGTTGCTAATTTCATTATTAAAGTGCAGTGCTTTTTCCTGAAGTATTGGGCCAGACACTGGAGCGCCCTTACTCCGCTGCTGTGCAAACCAGAGGTAGGTGGCTTTCTCTAGTGTCTCATCAGCTACAGGTTTCAAAGTTTTGCATTGCTTCAGCTCCCGGTCATCTTCCACATTGGTGGCATGCGATGTGGAGTGCCCTAGCTTCCCCTGTGCCCTGGACAGGTACCATCTCTGACAATGAGATGGAGCTTGCTATCTGTTTCAGGTTTCCCCCAGCTTCCTGAAATCCTCCTGGACTCTGGCTAACTACACCCTTCTCCTGGCCAGGTCATTGGTCCCCAGCTGGACAATGACATCCAGCTTCTCCCACCTAGCTATTTCCATAATGATCCTATGGATCTGCTTCCCATACCTCCATACAGTGCTTCCTAGGAGGCACTTGATCTCCCTCTCTCCCCTGCTAGGTGTCCTTAAGACTCACCAGACAATAGAATCCCTCACTAGGAGATGTTTCCCCCTCCTCTGGGGTTCCCTGCCTCCCTTCCCTGGGGCTCCATCCTGGAGAACCCTACCATCCTTCCTGGCCCCAGTCTATGGTTCCTGAGTGGTGCTTTCCCATTCCTCCAAAACAGTGTAGGAGTTACTAAGCGGGACTGGTTGGGGGATGTGCTTTTGACCCCCCTCCCTCACCCTCCCTGAGCCCACCATAGTCCAATCACTCCTCTTCTCCAGCATCCTTTGAGGAACAGGCTGTGGACCCGGTGGTCTCTGGGTGGGGATGGATGCCACCTTCAGCTTGGCCAACTTTGCTTGGAGACAGGCAACCTCCTTCCTCAGCCCAGAGATGTGCCTGCAGATAGGGAAGCATTGCAGCCTCCAGAACATATCCCTGAAGACAGCTGCTCCACAACCACTCCACTGCACCACTCCCATCATGTCTGTTTTCCTCCTCAATCTACTGCCTGCTTAAGACAGCTATTTGTTATCTCCCAAATATATGTTTTTTTTTTTTTGCTATGATTTCTTTCTTTGCTACTTCCTGTATGGATTCAGGATGTTGCAAGCCCTATAGGACCCACCCTATAAATGTAGGGTGAGCCCTGGGGTGGGTGGGTTGCGGGTGGGAGTATGGGGCTACACCACAGGCTGTGTCCAAAAACAATCAGCCAAGGGGTCCTCTGGCAGTGGCTCCTCACTACTGCACCATAGTCTAAACACAGCCAATTACAAACACACAGTCACAAACTTATTAGCTAGAATCCCTCAATCCTGCCCAAACTAAATGGAAAAGCACGCTGAAATGGCAGTTAAGACCTTATATTCAAAGTACACTAATCCTGGTAATATGATGCCTGCACTTAAAGTTCAGACACAGCCAATTACAAACACACAGTCACAAACTTATCAGATAGAATCCCTCAATCCTGCCCAAACTAAATGGAAAAGCACACAGAAATAGCAGTTAAGAAAATACCTCAAATTCAATTAGAAACACACAGTCACAAACTCACCAGTTAGAATCCCTCAATCCTGCCTAAACTAAATGAAGAAGCACACTGAAATGGCAGTTAAGACCTTACATTACAACTACACTAATCTCTGTAATATGATGCCTGCACTTAAAGTTCAGATACAGCCAATTACAAACACACAGTCACAAACTTATCAGATATAATCCCTCAATTCTTCCCAAACTAAATAGAAAAGCACACAGAAATAGCAGTTAAGAAAATACCTCAAATTCAATTACAAACACACTGTCACAAACTCACCAGCTAGAATCCCTCAATCCTGCCCAAACTAAATGAAGAAGCAATCACTTAGTGAGAGGAGTCATTGATCTGTGTTCTGAGCACAGCAGTGCTTTCTTGAGTTCTGCAGCCGTGGCTGGAACTCATGCTGCAGGCCACTCCGAGAGCAGTGAGCTGCAATTTCCCTGGTGTCTAGTGGTGCCCCAGCCTTCCATCGCCATCCCCTTAGGCATGCAATGTTTCCCTTGTGTCTAGTGGCACCCCCACCCTCTGATCACATCCCCTCATGTATGTCATGTTTCCCTGGTGTCCAGTGGCACCCCCACCCTCCAATCACTGTCCCCACATTAATGCAGAAAATGTCAGCTGTAATAAAGAAAACCCATCCATCAATGCTGTTTACTCACCTGAGCAGGTCCAACAGCATCGATCTACTCTAAAATTGAATACATGTCTTGCTGCTGGAACTGGCAACTGCTATATAAGAAACTAAGGTAAGTTTCAGATCTAATTTTAAACAAATTTTGGTAGCACAGGATATTTGTAAATGTTAGTAAATCTGTTGTTGCTTATTTATTTCATTTTGTTGTACATTTAATTGTTTGTATCTTTGTCAGGTCAGACCAGAAAAAGGACTTCTGGTCCAATGTCCTTACCCGGTTAACAAAATTTAAAATAAATAAATAAAAATAAAGTGTGGTTCTATGTATTTCAATGGAGTTTTGAACTTTGATGCACAACTTATCATTTTTGTATATTCTCACCCCAAATTTCAACATAGCCTTTTTGAAGCCCACCTCATGGTCAACAGTGGTGGAATTAATACAAAGCAGGCAACAAAAGGGGATTTTGCAGTTGATGGGGAAAAATATCTTTTGGGGCAGTATTTGAACATTTTCACTGCCATTGTTCATAAGGTGGGTCACAAGAAGGCTATGTTGAAAATTTGTGGTAAAAGTATGCAAAAATGGCAATGTTACGAGTGTACGTTGAAATTTGTCACGCTAGCTCATAGTATTAGTAATTTAAAACATTTTGACTCCAGATTTTCGACATAGCCATTTTTTCACACCACCTCATGAACGTGAGAGCTGTAATTTTTTTTTATCCTAGCCAAAATGTCTTTTTACACTTGTGCTGCTGAAGAAAACATTACTTACCATAGTAATCATGTTTCTTCCAAGGGAATCTTACTGTATTCTGACAAATGCAGTATGATCTTACCATAGGACTGTCCCAGAGACGAAATGGTTACTAGAACCTATGCTAATAGTGGAATGTTAGGCTCGAGCTCAGTTTTCAAACCACCGTCCCTGGTTGCACTTCCTGCAACCATCAGATTCTTACGAAGCATGTAGAAGCTAAACAAACTGGCTAACTAATCTATTCTAACAAAAACAAATCAATCTCCCTTTTATGGGCAAACACCTCTTACATAACAGAGGGCATCTCCTAAGACTCAAGTCAACAGGTGCTCAAGAAACTAGTAGGTACCCACAGATTTCCAACATCAGTCATACAGACAGTATGCAGTGCCCTGTAGGTCCTAGCAGGGGAGGAAGGGTGGGAGCTCAGAATACAGTAAGATTCCCTTAGAAGAAACAAGACTACTATGGTAAGTAACGTTTTCGTCAAACCTCAGGAAAGCTTACTATATTCTGACAAATGCAGACTACCTAAGTAGTGTCTTTGGAGTCAGGCAGAGGACCTATTTAGGAAACAGTCTCTGCAGGGCTGCTGTGCCAAACCAGGCATCACTCCTAGCCTGAGTATCCAGGCAGTAATGTTTGGTAAATGTGTGGACTGTTTTCCAGGTAGCTGCCTTTCAGATTTCCAGCAAAGGGATAGCTCTTGAAGCTGCTATTGATGCAGCTGTTCCTCTGGTGGTGTGTGCCCTTAGCCACTGTGGGGTCTGTTTGCCCACTTTGGCATAAAAGAATTGTATACATGCCATGATCCACCTTGCTATGGACCTTTTCATGGCTGGTTTATCTTTTCCTACTTCTCCATAGATCAAGAAGAGTTGGGTCCTGTCCCCTCTGTGGCCTTTTGTATGCTCCAGGTAGTAGCTGATAGCTCTTTTTACATCCAGGCTAAGTCTGCATTCCCCTGAAGAGGAATGGTCAGTGAAAAAGACTGGTAGTGTAATGGACTGATTGACATGGAAGTCTAACACCACATTAGGAAGAAACCTATTATTGGTCCTAAGGACCACCTTGTCCCTGAGGAATGTGATATAGTCAGTCTCCATGGACAAATCCTGGAGCTCACTAATCCTCCTCACCAAAGTAATTGCAACTAGAAACACAGTTTTCCAAGTTACATATTTGAGATCAGCTGATGACATAGGCTCAAAAGGTGGCTGCATGAGCTGTGCAATACATACGTTTAGGTCCCACACCGGAATGGGAGTCCTGTGTGGGGGGGTGCAAGTGTAGCAACCCCTTAAAGAATTTTCTGAACACTGGATTCAAGGCCAGATATGATGCCTTGCCTGTTGACAGGTAAGCTGAGACAGCTGTCAAATGCACTTTCAGGGTGGATGGTCTCAGACCAAGGGAATGAAGGTGGGTTAAGTAGTCCAGAACAACTGGCAAACCCACCTGAGTGTGGTCCAGATTCTTGTTCTGGCATCCTCCCCTCTGAGGCCGGGAGATCTGAAGTGCTGTCTTTCAGGTGAGACATTAAACCGAGGTCCCATCTGCCTGTTCTGGTGGCTGTTCAGGAGAACATAAAAGATCCCATTGCACTTCTCGAAAAGAGTAGGGGGAATTTCCCCCCCTGCCCTGGCCAAATTTCCCCCCATTTACTAAAAATACCACCAACACCTTAATCTGGTTCAAAGTCAGTCGGCATTCATCTTTATCCCCCTTCACCAGGTCGTGCCTGAAAATAGGCAGAATCTGCATAGTGCACTTACCCAGTCAACAAAAACAAAATAAAATAAATAAATCTTTTCCACTTGGATGTGTAGGTCTTCCTGGTGGTGGGCTTTCTAGAAACCCTAAAGGCCTCCATAACCCCTTCCGAGAGGTGCAGGTTGGCATACTCTAGGTCCTCAAGGGCCAGGCCTTGAGCCTGAGAGACTGAAGGTTGGAGTATAGAATTCTGCCCTGGGAAGAAGTCAGCAAGTTGTGCTTCCTGGGGAGGCTAATTGGTTTGGCAACTGATAGTGCCAGAACCAGGGGGTACCATGGCTGTCTGGTGCAATGAGGATCATTGTAGCCGGCTGGGATCTGAGCTTGTTCAGGACCCTCAGCAACAACAAGAATGGAGGGAAGGCATACAGAAATGTCCCTGTCCAATACAGGATCAGTGCACTGAGCCCCTCACTGGGGGTCTGCAACAAAATGGAGGAAGCTAGTAGTTGTCTGGGCTGCAAAGAGAGAGGTCTATCTCAGGAGTGCCCCACCTTTAGAACACAATCTGTAACACCTGCCTGTTCAAGGACCACTCGTGGTGGTTCTGAATGATCCTGCTCAGATCACCAACCAGTACATTGTCCTTCCCGGGCAGGTGAACTGCTGACAATGCAATTCTCAGAGAGTAAGCCAGACTCCAGATTTTCGTGGCTTCTGTGCACAGGGGGGTTGATCTTGTTCCTCCCTGTTTGTTGATGTAGTACATTGTGGTTGTGTTGTCTTTCCTGACCTGCACCACCTTTCCCTGCAGCATGCTGGCAAATGCCTGAAGTGCCAGGAAGACTGCTCTGAGCTCCAGTAGGTTGGTGTGAAACAATGACTCTTGTTTGAGCCATGTGCTGTGAGAACTGTGCTCCTCCAGGTGTGCCCCCTACTCCAGTAGGGAAGCATCTGTGGTTACCACCAAGGAAGAGTTTTCCTGTAGGAATGGAACTCCTTGCCTGAGATTGTCCATGTCCAGCCACCACTGAAGTGCTTGTAAGAGTGTTTTTGTGACTGATGTCACAAATGCACTTTGCTTGTCAGGCCCTCTGCTCCCACTGTGCCAAACCTCAAAGAGTAATATGTGAACAGGAGACAAACAGTGTAACCCTCTTGTCTGTTTTGGGTCCTAACAACTACCAGTCTTGAGTCCTGGGGTCAAATATCAACCGTTTTTTGCTAGCACATCCAGGTAACAGGTTCAAATATCACACTCTCTTCAGGGAAATGCAGTGCAATACTTAACCCAGCAGCACCCAACCTGGTTCACAATCCCCCTTTTGACTCAATTGAGACCTAGGTACTTTTCTTACCTTGGTGCATATGGTAACACACTGTAAGCTCTTAACAGTTCTGTCAGAATTATCAACACTGTCCCAGCATTCACATTCAAAATGAGGAAAAGGCTCAGGCAGGATTTCAAGAAAAACAAAGTTTAATTAAATTAAAAATAGTAGATGATATATAAAACACAAAACATATAACATTTAGGATATAGTCATACAAATTAAATGGACAATTCAAACAAAACCGCCTTATTAGTGAGTATCTAATCCTACCCTAGTTTCAATTTGTGAATAGTGCTGGCTGAATTACCTCGTTAGTAGAAGTGCTCGAGAGTGTGTTCTTTCAGGAGTCCAGAAATCAAAAGCACCATTTTCTCTTAGTTTTGACCATCTAAAGGGAACAGGGGTCCCACCCAGCTTGTGAGGTCACAGCTCAGTGGTGATGCTGGCTGTGAGGTCACTCTCTTCCTGCCTACCAAATTAGTCTCGGGGCATCTGCATATTGCTAAGAATTCCACAAAAAAAATATAATAATTTTTTTTTTAATTGGTGAGCCTGCTTTATGGCAGGTCAGAATTGCCCCTTTGATCTTCAGAAGAAATTCCTAAGCTATTTCTCTTAGTGGTGAGAAATCTAACAGGTATCTGTCTGAAGTTGCTTTCCTCCTAATAGGTCATAAAATACAGCCTGTTTTATGGCCAGTTTCCTATATTTACAACAAATGGGTGTTTTACAATCTGTTACAACCTGGTATCTAAAGGAAACTCTTAATTAGATTGTCCACTCAGAGGGAGAGCAGTATTTTTTTTGAAAATCCAAGGTCCCACAATGCCTTGTGCTGACTGCCATATTTTCCAAGCAGAAATTCAAAGAAACATATTTTTATCACAAATATAATACCAACAGTAACAAGCAGACTGGCAAAGCATCACAACTGGCACCAGCTTTGATAGTGAATCTCTTTTCTGATGCAAGTGTAGTTTGAGAGGATACTAGACATCTCTCATTTGGAACCTTGCCCCTGTCACTGTTGCTGTTGACCCTGACACCCCCACCCCAATTTAACAATAAACATATGTTTTTTCAGCCTGGATTGGCAACTTACTATTTTGATTTCAAAAGGAGTGTGGGTCTCTTAGTATTCACCTCAGGGCCCTGCTGTGAAGTCACCCAGCTACCAACGTTGAGGTAGACCACCCATCAGCTGGGTCCCTACTCCAAACTGCATCTGTCTCAAATGGCTTACCTTTACAGGGTGCATCAGCCAAAATTTGGCTTAATTAAGGTGTGGGCCCAGCCATATGTAGGTAGCTGATAGGAGCTAGCTTGAAATCAAAATAGCAAATTGCCAATCCAGGCTGAAAAAATATATGTTTATTGTTACATTGGGGAGTGTCAGGGTGTGCTCTGACTTGTTTTTGTTGATGTATGTCATACACAGTAGCACCCCTCATTTAAAATCCCATTTATAGTTTGCGAATGAGCAAGGGTGAGCAGTTAATATTTGATTTACTGTTGCTGCTGAGGAGCCATATGGCCCAACAGTTGTAGGAGGTGCTTTGCTGGCCTTAGGTTTTGATGCTTGAAAGTACTTGCTAGTTGTACCAGACTCTCTTCCCTCATCTGGGGCAGAAAAACCTTTCCTCTCACCAAATCCAGCTCGGCTCCTATGAATTCCAGGAGCTACACTGGCTGCAGCACTGACTTTTTCAGGTTGACTAGAAACCCCAATGACTGTGGCAGCTCCTGTGTAAGTGCCAGAGATTCCCTTACCTGCTGAGGGGATTGCCCTATGACTAGCCACTCATCCAGGTAAGGAAAGACTACCACTTCTTATCTCCTGAGGTGTGCCACAACCACAGGCAAGCATTTTGCAAACACTCTTGAAGCAGAAGTAAGTCTGAAAGGCACTGCCTTGAACTGTTGGCAGTCTGAATCTGAAGAATTTTCTGTGGGACTGCCTTATGGGGATGTGAAAATATGTATCCTTTAAGTCTAGAGATGCCAACCAGTCTCATTGTCTTAAGGTCAGAAGGATTGTTGTCAGGGTCATCATCTTGAACTTTGTCTTTACCAGATGCCTGTTCAGGTGCCTGAGATCCAGTATGCATCACCACTCCCCTGTTTTCTTTATTGTGAGGAAGTACCTTGAATAGAGTCATTTCCCTCTCTGTGCCAGAGGAACTGGTTCTATTGCTCCTAGGGACAGGAGATTTAATACTTCCCCTTCCAGTAGCACTGTTTCTGATGGGGAGGAGTGGCTGAAAACCCTTGCTCTCAACTTTGGCATGAGTTTGAAGCTGAGAACCAGACCTTGGCCCACTACCTCCAAGACCCACCTGTCTGTAGTGATGGTTTGCCATTCCTGGAGGTAGTGGGCCAGCCTGCCCACTACCAGGGTTGGGAAGGTGACCTAAGCAGAAACCTCAAGGTGTCTGGTTGGGTTGGGATGCTGTCTGAGTGCTGGGGCTAGTTCAGTTGCCACCTTTTCTGTCCCTGCCTCTGAAGTAACCTCTCTGCTGTTGATATTGAGGATAAGCTTGAGGCTAAAAGAATGGCCTATAGTGTCCCCTGCCTCTACCTCCCCTGGCTTGTTGCTTTGGGGGATTAGCTGCCTTTTCTTTAGCAGCAGCACTCGTATATGATGTCTTATACTCATCCATTTTCCACATGTAAGCCTCTGTCTGTTCCCCAAATAGAGAGGTAGCTCACATGGGAAGTCCAAGGCCTTGGACTGAGTGTCCTGGGGCAGGTTAGTAGTCCTGAGCCAAGCAAACCTCCTGAGTGACACAGAAGAAGCCATTTGTCTGGCTGCAGTGTCACTGTTGTCCACACCATCCTAAACTGGGCATTCAAAGCCTCTATACCCCTTTGCAGTCTCCTGCAAATCAGCTGCTATAGGGCTGGAAAGATTTTGTGATTTCCATCACAGTATTCCACAGTGTTCCCTGATATCTGCCAACATAGGCCATGTATGAAGCCTGCCTGATAATCAGACAGGATCCCAAGTACACCATTTTTGCAATAGAATCCATCTTCCTGGAATCCTTGTCTGGAAGGTGAGATGCCAAAGGAATGCCTGCCTTATCACAGGCTGCAGCCTGCACTGCTCCCTCATGGCTTGGGTGTCTGAACAGGAACTTTGCTCCACCCTTAGCCACCCAGTACTTCTTATCCACCTTTCTGTCAACCAGTGGCACAGAAGTAGGAGTCTGTAGGACCTTGTTAACCTGCTTTTTCAGGGATTTATGGCTGGGTAGTAACAGTCTTTTAGAGACTGGGTACATCCATCATTTCCATGTAATCCTGTTCCTTCTCCTCCTCCTCATTGGTTGACTCTTGGGTAGGAAGGTCCAGGGATTGAGCTACTTGCTTAATGAAAGCAAAATAGGAGGTATATTCCTCATTCCCCTTGTCAGGGGAGTCAGCACGGTGATGAAACAGAGAAATACTATCATTTATTGTTTACATCCACTTGTTGAACTGTCTTTACCTGTTATGCCTATGTGTTTTTATCATGTTGTACTCCTGGGTCGACCCTGAAAAAGAGACTGTAATTGCCTCAGTGGACTTACCTGGTTACCAAAACTCAAATAAATATCCGGTTCAATTGGTTCCCCGTAATCCTCATCCTCATCATCATCAGCATCCTCGTCCTCCACCTCACCAAAAGGCTCCTCTTCATGTTCCAAGGAACCGGGAACCAAAGTAGCACCAGAGGTAGGTAAACGTGGCTGCTTCTCAACTGGAACCAGGGTACTCGGTTTGAGTGCCTGAATAATTCTGATAATGTTCACTATCTCTTCAGCTGTTGGAACTGACGCTTTCTTCGGTTGTGGTTTGACCACTGTATGCGTTTCCTTCTTTTTTCTCTTTTCTGCAGTTGCTGAGTTAGTGGCAGTATTGGCAGGGCTTTTTTTAGAAGAGGAACCATTGCCCTTGTCAAAGGGCTGTTCCTTTGGTTTGATTTGGATGGTAGCTGGTTTGTCTGTAGCTGGGTCAGCAGCCTTATCAGGCATCTTCTCCTGCAGTTAAGTCATCTCTCAAGCGTCAACTGAGGGAAGTTCTTACAAATTTCACAGTCCTTCTTGAAGTGATCAAACCTCAAATAAAAAACACAAATTAAATGAGGATCTGCTTTAGTGAATGGTTTCCCCACACTCTATACAATGCTGGAAACCTGTGGGGCCTGTTCGTTTCTTGGTCTGTGACATTTATCGGTCGGTTAAAACTGATGAACCGAGAATTAATTTGGTAAAAATTTTGAATATTTAATAAATAAATATATATCGCCTTACCAGATGATAGAAAGAACTGAGTTAAATCTCAGAAACTTAAAATAAAGTAAACAGTATTGGTTCCTTCCTGGTTAAAAGGACCGATAAGGAACCAAGAAAATTCACTGAAATTCACTCTAATCTAGACTAAGTCTACCTGTGAACCAAGGACAGTGCTTCAAAAATCAAAATAATTAAATGGACTTCGATAAACCAAGACAAAATAAAATTCTTCAAGAAAGTGAAGGAGAGCTCTCCGGAGATGTCTTAGTAAGGCAAGCAGAGTAAGGAATCTGACAGTTGCAGGAAGTGCAACCAGGAACAGGGGTTTGAAAACCAAGCTTGAGCCTAACATTCCAGTATTAGCATAGGTTCTATTAACCATTTCGGCTCTGGGGCAGTCCTATGGTGAGACCATACTGCATTTGTCAGAATACAGTAAGATTTCCTGGGATTTGAATGATGTTTTGGTGGTGCAGAGTCACATTTCAGTGGGGATTTGAAAATGATCACCTTTTGGGTTCATGAGATGAGGGAACAAAAAGGCTATGCTGAAATCTTGGTGTGCAGATACAGTAAAATGCTTAGGTTATGACTGAACATTGCAGTAGTTCACTGTTCACTCATAATGTCACTAATTTTCAATATTTTTACTCTAAAATGTTAACATAGCCATTTTCCACACCACCTCATAAACATGACAGGTGTTATTTTTTTAAACCATGGACAAGACAAGACGACTTTCTGCATGTCTGGTGTGAAATGACATTTCACCCAATATACTACAAATGCTACATGTCATGTGTATAAGGGCAATCATAAAATGACTATCTAAGTGAATGTGTAAAGAGTGAATGTGCCAGACCCTGCACTTCTGTCGGAAGATTGATTATTCCCATGGCACAGGGACAAAAGTACCCTGCACATCTGCACCTGATAATGTAGGTCCCAAAGGGACCTGCATGAATGAGGATATGATTCCACTATCTCAAAAAGAAAGGAAATCTTTTACAAAGAATGTTGTTAATGCACCAGTTATGGTAACTTAATGCCACAAAAGTAGAGAAATCTGGTATTAGAGTTTCTAACCCTAACTCCCACCACCACCCCAAGCAGCAAAAGGAAAAAATCATTACAGTTTTGGCTGTCCTGAGTCGTGGTGAATCAAGGGTGGGATCTTCCTTAGAGTTTTCAACCCTAACACTCACCCCATTCCATGTGCATATAAGGTGATAAATGATCTGTTTTCTTCAGGCAGGGCCCACATGTTGTCAGCAATATGTGGTGAGACACAGTTCTGTATGTTTAAACTCTATATCAGAATGGAGTGAACATTGGGGTTGAAAACCCAAAGGAAGACTCCACCTCTGATTTGCCAAGATTCAGGACAGCCAAAACCATGATAATTTTTTCCTTTTGCTGCTTGGGGAGTTAGGGTTGGAAACCCTAAGGCCACATTTCCCTACTCATGTAGTGTTAAGTTACTCTAACTGGTGCATTAAAGAAATTTTTTTGCAAAGAACAGATATACAGATATAGACATATTTCAGGGGGCACTAGACACAAGTGCATAGAATATTAAAAATTATGCAAATATTCAAAGCAGCAATTACAGTATGTACATAAAAGGTGACAAAGGCAGTCTACGGGTACATTATATATAGGTACAGATACATATATATTACTGGGGCATGGTAGTGCTCTATAGTTAGGTTTGAGTAAGGTGTTTAATGTTAGCCCCCTAAGTTTGAATCCTTAATAGCATTGCCCCATACAAGAGAATTGCATGAAAGTTTACATGTGTGGTCTGGGGTGCAAAGTCTCTTGATTTGGCAAGTTTTGTGGTGGCTTGATGTCTGGACTGAAGTGAAAAAATTAAGGGTTTTTTTGCTAATATTTTGCTCTCACCTACAACCCAGACAATTTAGAAGTTTCGGGCTGGAAGGGGTGTGCCCTGAAAAGGGGTCTTTATCTAGTTTGGTGAAAAAATATTACTCCTTTCCCAGGTTATAAGGATTTAAAATTTCAGTTCTAAGCATGCTCATTAGGGTCTTTCATTTATATGTCTGATACAAAAAAAGAATTCTGACCTAGTTTTTTTCTCACAAAAGAAGGTTCCTCTTTTGTAAGCTGAAATTCTTCTTTTGCAACAAAAAATCTTCTTTCGTATGGCAACCATCTTGTTTTTTTATTTTCCAAAAGAAATTGAAACCCATAAAAATTATGCCCTGCAGAAAAAAATGAATCTAGGAAAATGTGACCTGTTTAGCTAGATTCTGGTATCTGAAACCCCAAAATATGATTTAAATCCTAGGTGGAAGGCTTAGTGAGGGGTTCCAATTCTTCTTACGTGAGCTGAACTGCTTCTTCTTTCATAAGTCTCATGAAAGAAAATGGTCAGCTCATGAAATAAAAGAGTGTGACTTTATTTATTTCAAAGTCCATTCATGAGCCAAACTTCTTCTTTTGTGAGTCCTGAAAGAACGCACAAAAGAAAGTTGACTCACAAAAGAAAAGGGTGGGACTTAGCTTTTCTCATAGTTCTTTTATGAGTTGAACAACTCCTTTCATGAGTCATGAAAGAACTCACAAAAGAGGAATCTCATCTCGTGAAAGAAAAGGTTGGGACTTAGTTTTTTCACAGTTCTTTTGTGAGGTCATATGAAAGAATCATTGTCCTTTTGTGAGATCTCATGAAAGAACTGTCTGTGAGGGGGAGTTTCTTGAATTGTGAAGCCGCAGCTGGAGTCTTGCTGCTGGCTTCAACTTCAGCAGTGAGACGCTGATCCCCTAGTCTCTCTCTCTCTCTCTTTCTCTCTCTCTCTCTAGCTCTATATTTTTCTATCTTGCTATCTATCTAGCTAATCTGTGTTTTTTAATATTTCTTAAGCAGACCTGGGTGCCCACCACCAGTACCGCTTCTTTCTCCACCTCTCCTCCAGGTTGCCTGGGACCCCTTCTCTTAATATAAGTGTCAGCACCAAGGTTGCCCACCCACGGTGCCACCAAAGGTCATCCCATCACTGGGGTGCCATATCCCTATTGTTGGTTTGTGTTTCTTTAAAATAAAGAAAACCATCCTCAATGTTCTTTTCTTTTGTAGTGTAACCTGAAAAAAAACCTATCGGCAATCTGACCCCTAAGTCCCCTACCCACCCCACCCCTTCCACCACCCTACACCCAGAACATACCCTCACTAACCTGAACATGTTCCATGATATAGATTCACTCTCAATCAAAGCCACATCTTGCAGCTGGAACCAGCGACTGCAATGTGAGAAAATAAGGTGAAGTCCAGTACAATGTATTTCAACAGGGTTCGAACTTTTATTCACAACTTTGTCAGTTTTTTATATTTTTTTATATCAAATGTTTAACACAGTCTTTTTAGGACCACCTCATGAACAAGGGCAGCAAAATTGGTCAAATCAATCCAGAAAGATGATTTTGCATTCACTGTGTGATATCACTTTTTTGAGCAGGATTTGAAAATTTTCTCTGCCCTCGTTCATGAGGAGGGGTTATAAGAAGGCTATACTGAAAATTTAGTGTAAAAATATTAAAAAACAAGGCAGGTATGAGCATATGCTGACATTTTGCAATGCACACTCATAACTGATAATTTTCAATATTTTGACCCTAAATTTTCAACATAGCCATTTTTTTCATATCACCTCATGAATGTGACAACTGTAATTTGTCAAATCCTGGCTGAAATGTGTTTTTGCACTTGTGGCCTGAAATGGCATTTTAGTCAGGATCTGAGAATTTTCACCTACCAGGTTCATGAGGTGGGTCATAAGTATGCCATGTTGAAAATTTGGGTTCAAAATAATTTAAAAAAACAGTTGTAGGCACATGTTGAAAATGTTCTATGCTCCCTCATAAGTTCAGTACTTTTGAATATTTTGACCCCATTTTTCAACTTAGCCATTTTTTCACACCACCTCATGAATGTGATAGCTGTAATTATTCAAATCCTGGCCAAACTGTGTTTTCACACCAGTGGCGTGAAATGACGTTTCAGCTGGGATTTGAAATTTTTCACCTACCAGGTTTATGAGGTGAGGTCATTGAAATTTAGTTTAATAATATGCTAAAATGACTGTTATGAGTGAACATTGACTTTTTTATGCTTCTGCAGCCAAACTGACTCCATATTTGGCATAGAGCCCAAAGGACCCTGCACACCTGTACCTGTGGCTGCACAGAAGAGCAGGGCCCCTTCCACAGCCAGATGAGCTCCTCACTTGGTGCAGGGCCCAGAGGACTCTGTGCATCTGCATCTGTAGCCACACAGAAGCATAGGGCCTGGAGGGTGCTGTGCTACCACAGATAGATGGACTCCTCACTTGGTGCAGAAGCACAGGGCCAGCAGGGCCCTACACTTCTGCACCTAGATGGACTTCTTACTTGGTGCAGGGCCCAGAGATCCCTGGCTTTTGCTGCATCTATAGCCACATGGAAGTGCAGAACCCAGATGGTCCTGCACTTCTGCAGCCTGATGGACTCCACATTTGTAGCATCAACATCTTTAGCTGCATGGAAGCATAAGGCACAGAGGGCCCTGCCCTTTTGTAACTAGATGGATCTGTTCACACATGTCCCGAAGGAACCTACATGAATGAGGACATGATCCCACTATCTCATAAAGAAGAAAATTAATTGCAAAAAAAAATTCTCTTTCAATGCACCAGATAGGATTCAACTTAAAGAAACAAAGTTAGGGAAATGTGGCATTAGAGTTTCCAACCCTAACTCCCCACCCAACTCAACAGCAAAAGGATAAACCCACACAAGCAACCACAGACAGCTATCATCAGGTAAGACAAACAACATACAATTGTTTCCAGATGATACAAATGCAGTAGCACTGATGTGCTACCTTTGTGGATTTGTATCTGCAGCTGCATAAGCACAGGTCCCACAGAGGCATGTGCTTTTGCAGCCACACCTGTGTGTGTATTTCGTACAGCGTGTTCTTCTGCTTACAGAGGTACTCACACATGCTATACAAGGTACCTTGTTAGACAGAAAGCACAGCTACTGCATGGTTTTCTATATGCAGCTGTGTAACTAAAAGCCTGATACCCTCTTACAAAATTTCTAGAACTGCTGCTGAAACCATGATAGCCACATTGCAAAAATACTTCCATCTGTGGTGTGTGGGTCTTACACATGTGGCTGAATAGGTACTGGTTCCTCTGGGGCCAGCACTTCTGCAGGCAGAAGTACTGTTGCAATCTGTGTATCTGGAAACCTGCTATCCCCATGGATGATTTCTGGATCCTCTGTTGAAACCATGATACCCACATTGCAACAGTTCTTTCATCTGTGTAATGGCAGGTCCCTATCTGCAGCCATAGGTAAGTGTGCATGCCTTACACCTGTAGCTGAAGAGGTGCAGCCCCTCAGGGGCTGGCACTTCTGCAGACAGATGATCTGTTGCAATTTTGGTATCACAGATTTTGTGACTTCTGCAACCAGAGGTTGGTGTGCATGTCTTACTGTCTAACACCTGTGACTGCAGAGGCATAGGTCCATCAAGTGTGTGTATGTCTGACATTGTGCATGAGTACCTGAGGCTACAGAAGTACTGGCCCCTTACGGGTCTGCACTTCTGCAGAAAAAATAATTCTTGTAATTTGGGTATCATGGATTTATATCAGTGGCTGCAGGAGACTATGCTTCTGCACACAGATGCAGTGCTGTGATTCGAGTATCCTGGATTTCTATCTGCAATGAAAAGTGAGTATGTATGTCTTGTAGTGTGTGTGTGTGTGTGTGTGTGTGTGTGTGTTTTCAGTGTGCATGCCACAGATACAAATCCATGAAAGTAGCACATCAGTACTACTGCATCTGTGTAATCTGGAAACAGTTGTATGTCATTTGTCTTACTAGATGATGGCCATCTGTGATTGCTTGTGTGGGCTTGTCCATCTGCAGCTTGGGGAGGGTTGGCGAATTAGGGTTGGAAACCCTAATGCCACATTTTCCTGCTTTTGTTGCTTTAAGTTAAACCCTAACTGGTGCATTAATGCAGTTTTTTGCAATATACTTTGCAAAAACAAAATGTCATTAATGCACCAGTTAGTGTTCAACATAAATTCCACAAAAGTAGGAAAATGTGGAATTAGGGTTTCCAACATTAACTCCTCACCCCCAACCCCCAAGCAGCAAAAGAAAAAAACATTAGGGTTTTGGCTGTCCTGAGTCTTGGCAAATCAGTGGTGAGGCCTTCCTTGGGGTTCTCAACCTAAATGGTGGGGAGGCAGTATAGTGCAGTGGTTTAAAGCTCTGAGCTGCAAATCTGGTAACATCCAGCAAACCAGACCTGGGTTTGAATCCCACAGCTTCCACTTACATACTATGTGACCCTGAGCAAGTCACTTAACTTCCCTGTGCTCCCAGGTCGCGCCTGTAAAAAAAGCTTTCAGCTTAGTGTGCTAATCCTGGTTAAACAACTAAAAAAAAATGCTCATCTCCAGCCCTTAGCATGTCAGATATATTTTTTTCTTCAGATAGGGCCCACAGATTGTCAGGAACTTGTGGGATACATAGTTCTGTACATTTGAAGACTACAGTATATCAGTATGAGGCAGTGGCTTGGGAGATGTACATTGTGCTTCAGACAAGAGGCTATGGGCTGGGAGGCATCAATGAGCATTAGGGTTGAGAACCCCAAGGAAGACCCACCACTGATTCACCAAGAATCAGGACAGCCAAAACCCTAATGTTGTTTTTTTCCCCACCTTTTGCTTCTTGGGGGTGGGGAGTTAGGTTGGAAACCCTAATGCCACACTTCCCTACTTTTGTGGCATTAAGCCGAACCCTAACTGGTACATAAACAATGTTTTTTGCAAAGAATTTCCTTTCTTTTTGAGATAGTGGAATTGCATCCTCATTCACACAGGAACAACGGTGTCCAAACAGGGATAGTATCAGGTCCTCTGTGGGCCATATTCAGCCTGAGCATGCAAATGAGCTCACTGGGCATGGAAGGGGCTAAGGGGACATCTGCATTCCCATTATGGGCTCATTTGCATGGAGCACAACAGCCCCTTAGCGCTTTCGTCAATGTCAAAATTCCTCCCTGGTGGTCTAGTGGTTCTTTTTTCTAACCATCGATCACCTAGTTTACTTTTATATATAAAAACATAGAAGTTGACAGTAGATAAGGACCACAAGGCCCATCCAGTCTGCCCATTTCTTTTTCTACCTTATGAATGTGCTATAGGCCTATACTCTGTCAATTACCTATCTATTCTTACTCATCTGTATTACTCCCTTATGCCAATCCCATGCCTGTTTGAAGCCCTGCACTGTATTCATATCCACCACTTCCTGGGTAGGCCGTTCCATGCATCCACCACCCTTTCTGTGAAAAAGAACTTCCTCACATTACCCCTTACTTGGCCTCCCTCTAATCTCATGCTGTGTCCTCTTTTCCTGCTGTTTTTCTTATATTGAAACATGCTAGACTCTTTCACCTTGTTAATGCCCTTAAGGTGTTTGAATGTTTTGATCATATCACCTCTCTCCCTCTTTTGCTCTAGGGTATACGTATTAAGCTCTGTTAATCTGTCCTCATATGTTTTCTGATGCAGTCCCTGCACCATTTTGGTTGCCCTTCTCTGGACTGCCTCAGTTTGGTTAATGTCCTTATGAAGGTGTGGCCTCCAGTACTGCATGCAATACTCCAGATGGGACCTAACCAGTGTCTTGTAAAGAGGGATTATTACCTCCCTCTTCCAACTTGTGATACCCCTACTAATACACCCCCAACATCTCTCCAGCCTTACCTACTGTTTTAGTGGTCTGCTTGGATGATTTCAGGTCATCGGTGATGATGATGCCCAAGTCCCTTTCTTCCCTTGTGATTGCCAGCAACTCCCCTCCCAGCCTATAGGTGGTTTCTGGGTTTCTCCTCCCTATGTGCATGATCTTGCACTTCTTTGCATTAAACTCCAGTTGCCACTCTTCCGATCATTTTGCTACTTTATCCAGATCTCTTCTCATTCTGCCTACCCCATCTGGATCATCTACTCTGTTGCAGATCTTGGTGTCATCTTCAAATAGACAAACCTTACCCTCCAGTCCCTCTGCAACGTCAGTGATGAAGATATTGAAGAGGACTGGCCCCAAGACAGATCCCTGAGGTACCCCACTTGTGACTTGCATCTCTTCTGAATGCATACCGTTTACCAACACTCTCTGTTTTCTGCCCATCAGCCAGTTTGCCACCCAGTTGACCAACTTCTGACCCACCCTGAGCCTACCCAGCTTATTAATCAATCTTCTATGTGGAACAGTATCGAAAGCTTTGCTGAAGTCAAGGTAGGTGACATCAGCTGCTCCCCCTTGGTCCACCACTCTGGTTACCCAGTCAAAGAAATCTATGAGATTAGTTTGACAGGACCTTACTTTTGTAAACCCATTCTGTCTAGGAGCCTGTGCTCCTATGGTTTCCAGGTGTTGCACTATTCTTTCCTTAAGGAGTGTTTCCATAATCTTGCCCACTACTGAGGTAAGACTGACTGGTCTATAGTTCCCTGCCTCCTCCCTGCTACCACTCTTGTGGAGCAGGATCACATGATCCCTTCTCCAGTCTTCTGGGACCTCTCCTGTACTCAGAGACTCGCTAAACAGTTCTGATAATGGCTCTGCTAGTTCCACCCTTAGCTCCTTTAGTACCCTGGGATGTTTGCCATTAGGTCCCATTGCCTTGTCCACCCTGAGCTTATTGAACTCTTGTAGGACCCATTTCTTTTGTGAAGGGACTAGTGCCCACCTCCCTCCCCCGTGTCCATGGTGCTGAGCTGTGGGCCCTGCCTTACCTTCTCTTCAGTAAATACTGAGCAGACGTACCTATTTAGGATAGATGCTTTTACATGATCCTCCTCCTCATATGCCCTCTTATCCCCTTTGATCTTAGCAATAACCCCTCTGGTCTTTCTCCTTTCACTAATGTATCTATAGAAAGTCTTATCACCTTCTTTTACTGTTTGAGCTAGTGTTTCCTCGGTTTCGGCCTTTGCCTGCCTTACTGCCTTCCCTGCTTCCGATAGGGAAGTTTGGTATGCCTCCCTATCTTCATCCTGCTGCATTCCCTTATATTTCCTGAAGGCCAGCCTTTTGGCTCTGACCTTTTCTGCTACTGTTTTTGAGAACCAAAGTGGTTTCCTTCTTCTTTTGCACTTCTTTTTCTCTCTAACACAATGGGATGTTGCTTCAAGTATTGCATCCTTAATGCTTGCCCACTTTGCCTGTACCCCCTCACCTGTATTTCTTTTTGCCAGGGCTAGCTTAACTCTGTTGGCCATCTTATCAAAGTCAGCTCCTCTGAAGTCCCATATTTTTGCCTTGGAATGGGACGATTTAGTTCTAGTGGCCAAATTGAACCATACCATGTGATGGTCACTGGCCCCCAGGTGACCATCTGCCTGGAGATCTGTGATCCTTTCCCTGTTAGTCAGTACTAGATCTAGGATATCCCTGTCTCTTGTGGGTTGTTGTACCAGTTGTTTGAGTCCCTCCCCCTGCAGGGAATCCACCATGTGTCTAGTTCTGGCAGATGTTCCTACTGGTATTGACCAATCTGTATCTGGTATGTTGAAGTCTCCCATTATCAGAACCTCCCTTTACCTGTCATGTTTTGTATATCTTCTAACAGTAATGTGTCTATGTCCTCCCCCTGGTCTGGAGGCCTACACACAACCCCAGTTCGTATGGCTGTCCCATTTCCTGTTTCCAGGGTGACCCACAGTTCTTCTGGCTCCTTATGTGTATTCTGAATTTCTGTAGCATTAATAATTTCATTGACATAAAGGGCCACTCCACCCCCTCCCTCCCTTTTTGCACCTCGGTCTCTTCTGAACAGTACATAGCCAGGTACTGAAGTCTCCCAAGTGTGGTTACTGGTAAACCATGTCTTGCTAATGGCTACTATGTCCAGTTTAGCCTCTGTCATTATTGCTGCAGGTCTGGGATCTTTTTTCCTAGACTGCGAGCATTTGTGTACGTGATTTTCCACTGGCCAGATTTTGGTGTGTTAGTTGTTGTGCAAGGTCTGGTGTTTCCCCTGTGCTTCGTATGGGGAGCCAGACCTTTTTTCTTACCTGGTGATGCAAATGAACTACAAACATGCTGAACTCCTGTTTGACCACTAGCTGAGGGGGGAGGGGTGTTCTTCCCATTTGACGTATGGGGTGCTGCACCCCTCTCCCCATTTGCTAGTTTAAATATTCTGCAAAGATGTCAAACTCCTGCCGCAATGCACTGACTCCCTCCTTAGTCAGATACAGTCCATCAAATTTAAAGAACTTTTGTTCCCAATACTGTTGCCAATTCCCTACACATTTGTGTCCTTTTTCCTGGCACCAGGCCTTGAGCCACATGTTTAGCTCCCTTTCCCCCTTCTCCCAGACTGGCAGGATCTCAGAGAAGGAGATGCTGGATTAAATGGATGATAGTTTGTCACCCAGCCTGGTCAGGTGTTCCTTGGTCTCCACAACTGATTGGCTGGTGAGATCATTAGTCCCTATGTGTACCAGGATGTCAATGTTTTCTCCTGCTTCCTGAACAATGTTAGCAATGCGGTCAGTGTCTCTCCATGCTGATGTGCCTGGGAGACATCTGACTATTACCCCTGGCTGGAGATATGCATCAACTCCCTGAATCACGGAGTCTCCTATGATCAGAAGTTTTTTGGATTTCCTTTTTGCTTTTTTTTGTTTTGGTTCCTGTTTTGGGTGAGTTTTGTTGTGCTATCTCCTGTGCTGCAGTGTCCTGCTCTGCAGTGTCCTCTGCCCCTTTGCTTGACTCCAGAGATAGAGGCAGATACCTGTTTGTAGTTTTGATATGGTTTGTGGAGGTAATATGTTGGAGAGCACCGAGTGATGGGGCACCTGATTTTCCCCTCCTAACCACCTGTCAACCTCCCAGACCAACCACCTCTGTGGTTGAGGTGCTTCTGTTGGATGTTGGGGAAATGGCAGGCGGTTCTTATAATATATTTCCTGTTGAATATGCAATTTGAGGTGCCCATGCTTCCTGCAGCTGAGCCCTTAGGTCTCTAATGGTCCAGCATGTAGGACAGTGTCCTAAATTCTGTAAAACTGCCCTTCTGAAAAGTGTTCCGCAGTACCTGCAGTTAATGATATCCATTCCAGATAAGTTGCTGGATTTATAACCTGGTCAAAGCAATTAGAAGGAAGAAAATGAAAGCAAAAGTTTGATTTTGTGTTTTGTTTGTTTGTTTTTGTATGACTGGTTATAACAAGTTAAATTACTTGTGCCCCTGTAAATGAGGTCACTGTGTGCATACTCCTCTGATCCGCCCCTTTCTGCTTTGCTACAGGAAATGTCATGACTGTGTTACCCTATAAAAGGAGTGTAGTGTCGGGTGGTTGGGGATGGGGGTAGTTGGCTGGGCCCTTCCCCTGCTGAAAAAGAAGAACCATGGATGAAAAAAAACGAGGTAAGAGCAGAAACAATCAGCCAGCAACAAATGCAGTATCCCTGAAAGCTTATCCTAATGATAGATAAAACTGTAAAAACTGTAAACCACCACCTGTAATAATTTCACAGAAGATATACCCTGTAAGAAACACTTTGCTACAGAGAAAAATAAAGCAGTAACAAAAGATATACCTTGCAAAAGACAATTTTAATCAGAAGATTACAGCAGTAATCTATAAGCACACACCTGTAGGCACACCTTGTAATAATGCAGCAGAAGGTATACCCAGCAACAACAATTTGAATCATAGAAACATAAAGCAATAAAAAGTTAGCAACAAACAGTAACAATCCCTGTGAGTACAAAATAAAAATAACAACACACGTATGATCCCTGGTGGTATAGCAGTACTGCCCCGATTGCCCTGTTTAGTTTAATGTATGATCCCTGGTGATATAGCTGTAACCCCCCCCCATCACCTGGCTTATTTTTATATATGTTCCCTGGTGGTATAATGGTGCCCCCTCCATCATCCAGTTTAGTTTAAAGATCAAATGCTACCCTGTCAGTCTGTGAAATAAAGACCCACCACATTAACTGGTGTTAATATTTGTGTGTGTTTTAAATTTCATTAATATCTGTTCAATACTTCGGGACAGGAGGTTTAGCTGTTTGTGTGGCGTCATTGTCAGAGTCGAAAGTGGGTCTACCTATCTGCCATGCCTTATATGGAATGCTGGACTGATGCAATTTTGGAGCTGTCAGTGCTTCTCGCATCTGTGTGAATGGAAGTCTCTCACTTTCAGTTACCTGCCTGTGATACATGTCACCATTTCTATTTATTAAAAACACTAAGATAAATAATTTATTAAGCACAACAGTATAGTGTGTGTTCACTGAAGCAAACAAGCACATTTTATTTATAAAATAGCGCTATTCACAAGAGACCACAGTGCTAGCACAATAAATCATAAAATCACAACTAAAGACCCATAAATAAAATTAATAAATATCAGCATTAGGAGATTATACAAGATCAGGAAAAGCAAGATTAAACAAATATGCTTTCAACACAGTTTTAAACCTCTCCACCATCAGGCACTCTCTTGTCAACGAGGTAGAAAATTCCATAGGGTGGGGGCAGCAAACTCATATGTTCGGGCCCCAGAGGTCTTCAAATGAACCTTGGGAATCTCTAGCAATCCCTTATCAGCAGAGGGCAGTGGGCGGAGGGGGCGGTAGGACAAAGAAGTTCTTGCAGATAGCATGGTCCCAGTCCCTGTAGGGCTTTATAGGTCAGCAAGCCAACCTTGAAGGTGATCTGCCACTGAACAGGCAGCCAGTGCAGGCTGCACAGCACAGGCATGACATGACAGGCTCAAAGTCTGATTACAAAAATATATACTCTTGTCAGTATTATTTATGACCTCGTTCTTGAAGCTGTTGGAGCATGAACTATGCTAATAAAATTAAAAAAATTCCTTATGTGATTTCTTTATAATCTGCTGAACAAACATTGAAATTCTGTGAGTGGTAGAAACTCTGATCGCATTGTCCATTAGCTACTGGTATATGAAGTTGTAAAGATGAATTAGATCTACAAGCAAAAGTTAATTTTATTTTATTACATTTTTCATGTTTGAGATTTGCAGTCGTGTGCAAGACAAGAGTTTGTTGATGTTTTGTAACACATCTTACTGAGTCTGTTATTTTGCGAGCTGGCATTATACTGAGTTTGCAGCACTCTTTTCTTTCCACCCCCAGTTGGCCCTCATTCAGGAGGGGGCCCCAGTACCATCCCTCCAAAGTCCACTGGGACTTATCACCAGCTGTCTTCCGCCCAGGGCCTGCCCCCCCTGGTGGGGTCAGTGGGGAGTCCCAGGCCCTTGCCAAGGACCAGATACAGTTCAGGCTGGCAAGCCAGCTAATCAGGGAGCAGGACCTGTAGACACCTGCTGTCATCCAGCCACTGGTGTTTTCCCATGTTCTTGGTTCCCTGGGAAGTGTGGCATGCAATGATGTCCAAGTGCATGCCACATGCTCCCATGCAATGTGCGTTGACATCTGCCCCATCTCCTGATCTTCTGGCCCAAGCTAACTTTCCCCAACTTCTGCCAGGAGACAGGCAAGTGGTGGGCTCTATCCAACCTCCCTACAGAAGAGGAAAGCAGTCCTTCAGATGCTCAGACCTCCTCTCCCTAACCAACCCCATATGCTCCAAGGTCACTCCCAAGCCTGTGTCACTGGCGTGGCAGCAGGTAAGGCTTGGTGCCTCAGCCCTCTGTGCCACCAGGATGGTGAGTTTGTAGCATTCTAATATTTATTCTGTGACAGCTTGCAGTTTGCTATTGGGTGTCAGCTATTGTTTAGTATTGCGTCTTAGTGAATCTGCCATTTGTCTTCTGGTAATAGATTGGGTTTGCCTGGTATTGTAATTTTTTTTTCTTTGTAATAGGTCATGGTTTGTCATCCGGTGCAAGATCTTTTTTTTTTAAAGATATCTAGCAATGCATGTTCCTTTGCCTTAGGGGATAGTGAGAATGCCACAAAGCTAAAGCACTCAATACATTCTTTTGCTCAGTCTTCACAAATGAGCAGAATGTTAGCAGTATGGCACTAAACAGAGCAGTGCACCCTGCATGGGAGGCAGACACAAGTCCCATCACAAGGGAAAGGGTGCTGAAAGAACTAGAAAAATTGAGGACAGAAAAAGCCATGGGACCAGATGGAATTCACACAAGAATACAGAGAGAGCTTCGAGAAGAAATAGCTGCACCATTAGCTGAGCTATACAGTACAATAAATCTCTGGAAAGCAGCAAAGCAGCAAAGTGCCACTTGACTGGAAGAGGGCTACCATGGTACCCTTGCACAAAAGTGGCAGCAGGGAGGAGGCAGGAAGTTTCCACTCGGTAAGCTTGACCTCGGTGGTGGGTAAAATCATGGAGACACGCCTTAAAGAAAGGATAGAAGACTTCCTAAAAGAGGCAGTAAAATTGACCCTCAAACAACTACCACAGGTAGATCATGTCAGATTAATCTGATTGAATTCTTTGACTAGGTGACCAATGCAGTGGCCCCGGGGTGGGGGGGGCAGTGAATGTGGTGTACATGGACTTTAGATTAATTTTAGCAAGGCCTTTGACACTATCCCACATAGAAGGCTGATCAATAAACTTTAACACACAGGTGTCAGTCATAAGATAGTAAGCTGGTTATCGCACTGGCTGCAGGATAGAACTCAGAAAGTCATGGTAAACTGCGCCATGTCCAAAGAGGTTTTGTGACCAGCACAGTCTCTCAGGAATCGGTGCTGGGTCCAGTCCACTTCAACCTTTTCATCAGTGACATTGCTGATATTCTTGAGGGTAAAGTCTGCCTGTTCGCAGATGATACAAAACTATGTAATAGGGTGGACAATCAGGAGAGAGCCTCCAGTATGAAGGAGGATCTCAAGAAACTTGAACAGTGGTACAACGACTGGCAACTTAGATTTAATGCTAAAAAATGCAAAGTGATGTACCTGGGAAAACAGAACCCAAGAACTCAATACTTCCTAGATGGGCATCAACTTCAAGGGATCAGGACTGAACGGGACTTAGGCGTAATCATATCAGACAACCATAAAGCAGGGAATCAATGTGAAAAAGTGGCACGAAAAGCAAGCAGCATCCTTGGATGTATAGGCAAGGGAATAACTAGCAGGAACCAAGAAGTGACCATTCCACTCTATAGATCCCTGGTAAGGCCATACCTGGAGTACTGCGTCTAGTTCTGGAGGCCCCCCCTGAGGAAGGACATACAGCGCTTGGAATCAATTCAGAGAAGGACCACAAAGATGGTGCAGGGCCTCCATCACAAGCCATATGAGTCTAGAATCCAAAACCTAAACTTGTACTCCCTGGAACAGAGAAGGGGCAGAGGGGATATTATAGAAACATTCAAATTCATCAAGGGTATAAACACTGTTCAGGAAGACAAACTCTTATATGCAAATGGAGAGACGCGTACAAGAGGACACAACCTACACTTGAGAGGGGGAAGGCTCAGAGGCAATATTAGGAAGTACTTTTTTACAGAGAGAGTAACAGACACATGGAACAGCCCACACCCAGAGGTGGTTGCAGCAAAGATGGTGAATGCATTTAACTCATTCACACCACAAGAGTTCTTTGAGACTTCCACCACTTGGGCCCCGTATACTCATAACATTGCATCCTGGGCCTTTCTAAATAAAATCAAGCCATAATCAGCATGCCACAAATAAATCTGACTACCTCTTCAACCGTAAGTGCTACACACAAAGTACGAGTGGCAAAGTTGTTCAGCACACTACCTTTCCAATGGTGCTATGCAATCAATTTGTTTTTTATTTTATACTACCTGAAATACCAAACAACTGTGGGGTTTTTTCAGATTTTTTCAAGGTGCTTAGGTGAGTCTTAAGAGACAAATGTCAGCCATGCACACCATACCTTAAACAAATGTGAATAACTCCTAAAGTATACATGATAGACAAACGTATCAGCAGCAAAATTGTTCAGCACAAAATTACCTTTCTAACGGTGATATGCAATCAATTGTAATCCATTTAGTTTTTATTTTATACTAGCTGAAATACCAAACAACTGTTTTTTTTTTCACATTTATTCAAGGTGCTTAGGTGAGGCTTGAGAGATAAATGTCAGCCATGCACACCATACCTTATACAAATGTGAATAACTCCTAAAGTATACATGATAGACAAAATGTATCAGTAGCAAAATTGTTCAACACAAAATTACCTTTCTAATGGTGATATGCAATCAATTCTAAGCAATTCAGTTTGTTTAATATTTAGGTAAAAACTGCTGACTTCCTCAGATGTTTCCTTGTCTGAGTGAAAGTCAGCTGAGTACATCTACAGGTGTTATTGGCCTGAGTGGCTATGCTTTCAGACACCACCTAAAGGCGTATCTAGGCCGACATGGGACCAGCACTACGGTATAAACAAAAACAGAAAAATATAGGGAAGGGGGTTAGGTTCATGGGCAGATTAGATGGGCAACTCGGTCCCCATCTGCCATCAAACTCTTATGCTCTATTTTCAATCTGCTATCAGATGGAGTTTGGGGCATTGTAATTATAGTTTGATAGACTGCGGTTTGTCATCAGGAGACAGAAAGGCTTGGTATAGTAATTAATCAGACTAGAGTGCTGTTTTTAATCTTGTTTACATTATAGTTTGTTACATATCAATTTTTATTCAGTGATAGATCATTTTTGATATCGACTGCCATACAGACTGCCTTTTGAAAGTTATTTCCAAAGCATAAACCTAACCTCACCATTTGTATTATATGAAAATTGGGGGACCAAGCAGGTTTCACGGTATATAATGTAGCAGAGTATAGTTTTATGTGTATTTTTTGTTGCTGGATTGTATTCATAACTGGTGATAGCAACCTTCACATATAGAGGTCTTTTGTATCATGTAATGAAGTTGAAGTAAGAAAGACAGGGCAGGACACTAGATTGGTGGCTCACTGCTTGCTGAAGCCAGCAGCACGACTTCCTGTTGTGGCTTCAGCATTCACAAACATACCGTTCTTCTAATACAGAGAACATGGGTGAATGGCTCCTCTCGCTAACCTGGGCACCATGGACTTTGAGGTGCCCAGAAAAGGTATTTCTGGCCATTATTTTAAAATACATCAAAACCTAGCTAAACAAGTTCTGTGTAGCTAGGTTCAGATGTTTGTTTTTTATAGTTACACACTTTTTATGTATTTTCCTTGGTTTTCAGTTCAAGGGGAAAAAACAAGATGGCAGCTCCCACAGCACAAAAACAACTTTTGTGCTGTGAGAAACCAAAAATGGCCTTGCAACACAGAATTTTTGGTATCATATCAGAATGTTATACCAAAAACCCTACAGAGCTTGCTCAGAACAGAAAAACAACTTTAAATCCTTATATCTCTGGAACCATTTAATATTTTTTTCACAAAACCTTGCAAAGGCACTACCTTGGCACAGCACACTTCTACCCTGAAAGTTTAGGAACAAAATTCCATTCTGTATAGACTGTACATGACAGCAAACCCACACTGTATGTTAAGTACAGGAAAAAAAAAAAAGATGTCTACAGGAAAATGAAATACAGTGTGTGGATCTCAGAAACCACACAAGCTGCCATCATGAATCTTCCCATAGATTTAGACACTGCCTCCTAGACAACACATGCAAAATTTCAGCTAATTTTATCAAACACTGCCAAAGCTATTAAGGTGCAAATTTAGAGGTTTAATATATAATTTCTCACTCAGCCTTAAATATAAGGCACCCCTTTAGTCAGGGTTGAGTAAGATGTTTAATGTTAAAACCCTAACTGTGCACTTTAATAGCTTCATCACCATTCAACAGAATTTATGCAAAATTTTGCATGTGTGGTTGGGGGTAATGTCTCTTGATTTGGCAAGTTTCGTGATCATCAGCTGTCTGAATTCTGAGATCTGAATAGGGCAAAAAGAGGAAAAATCTGTTTTTTTGGCCTTTTTTTTTAGTTTGCTCTCACCTGCAGCCCAGACAGTCTGGAATTTTGTTCTGAAATGTTCAGGGTAGACGGGGCCTGCCCTAGAATGGTGCCTTTTGTCAGTTTAGTGAAAAAATATTAATTTGTTCCCAAGTTATAAGGATTTGAAATTTCAGCCCTGAGCATGCTTAGTAGGGTCTTTCAGATATATGTTTGATATGAAGGAAGAATTTCTGACTCATGAAAGAAGAGTCTTCTTTTGTGAGCTGAGATTCTTCCTTCATGAGCAGAAATGTTTACTTTGTATGGCCACCATCTTGTTTTTAACTTTAACAAAATGAAAGTTAAAAATCTATACAAATGATGTATTTTCAAGAAACAAACACCTAAACCTAAGTAAATGGGACCCGTTTAGCTAGATTATGATGTTTGTGTTTTTTGGAAATCATCCTGCAAATAACATTTCTGGACACCTAAGAATCCAAGGTTCCCAGTTTAGAGAGAGGAGGCATTCACTCACATTCTCTGTTATGAGTGTAACCCCCCCCCTCAGATTTGGGGTTTACCTTAATGTCTTCCTGTGCTCCTCAATGCCTGCTGTCAGGCTGGTGTCCTGTCATTGTGTGATCCTGTTTATTTACATGAGAGTGCCATATTGAGCCTCCGCTCCTGTCTCTTTAAGAAACTAGCTAATCTACATTAAGTAAATAGTCTGCACTGAGTCCAAGCAATTTAGGGCTTGTGATCGGCCATACATTGTTCTGTTTTGCTCCACTCTGCAGTCACTATTTGCACAAAGGTAGCCTGTGTAGGAACTGTGCTTATTTACTGTTTGTGCATTGTTATATTTAAAATAAAGATGTTTGTCTAACCTGCTTTGTTTGCAGCTTGTTTATCTGGATGGGAACACCATGTTAGGTCCCAGGACTTCCAGTAATTGGACAAATAGAACCACCGGGGACCTAAAATGGATCCACACCCCAGTGTTCTGTGGGAAGGAAAACCTGCAGTTTTGCAGTTTTTTCAGTTGGTGCCAGTTTGACCTGAAGGGGGAGCCTTAACTGTGACTGACAGTTCCTTCAGCGAACCGAACTGCTGGATTTACAAGGGAAATACCCTGTGTGCCAAGAGAAAAGGATCAGTTAGAGTTAGAGGTTGAAGTGTAATCAGTTTGAGCTTTCAAGCAGCTCCTCCCAGAAGGAGCGAAGGGGTATCAGCGGGAAGAGGCCCAACTTGCCTCCTTGCCACCTTTCTCCTGCTTAAGACTGCATATAGCAGAAGTCATACTTGTCTGATTCCAGCCTGGAACTGCAGCAGAAGAAAAGAAGAAGTTTATCAGTGCTATTTGAGATTTGGACCGAAGACTTGCTCCTGAAGTGACTGGCCCAGCTTGTGTGCGACACATGCTCAGATCAGATGGTTTGCTCAGTAAAGCTGCTGAACTGCAACTGGACTATATCCGAACTGTTACCAGAGAAAGCTGTTTATTTTGAATGTGCTGAATGCGTTATGTGGGCCGAGACCTGCTCGCCCACAGCCAAACCTGTTACTCCAGCTGGAGGCTTCACCAGTAGAACTCACAAACTTTGCCAGACTGCTCATCCTACCTAGGCCTTGCCAATTCAACCTAGGCTACAACTCCTGCACTGGAGACTGTTTCAGCAAGAGACCAGCTCGGGGATCCAGCCCCTGTGCAGCAACAACATGCAGGCTGTGGCCACCTGAAGGCAAGGCCATGAAAAGGAGTGTGTCTTGTTGGTCCTGCCTCCCCCTGCTCATCAGTCAACACCATGAGGTCTCTGCTGCCTTGCAGCAGAATCCTGGTAGCGTGAGTACAATCAGGTTAGCTCCCTACAATGAGAGTTTAAATCATTTGTGGTACCATCTAATTGTTTCAGTTTCTTGGGTTTACAAGGGACTGAGCCAACCAGCTCGGTTTACAAATAATCTGGTTGTTTTGCATGTTAACTGCTTTTCTTTCTACCAAGGGCTCCAACATCAGCTGCAACACCGGCCACCCCTGGGGCAAATCCTCTGGCAAACCAGACTTTCCATCCTGTGTAACCAGCGTTGTGTAACTGTCAGCTTGGGACAAAACGTGCATGCAAACACTGAACAAAGTCAGATTGCTAATCATTTGACTAGATTCTCACCCCTTCCTTGTTCACTGCTCTAAATAAACCTTTTTTTTTTCATGTTTAACCTGGCTAGTGTGCATATTATTAGGTGGGCTTCAGTGTTAATGGTGTGTGATTGTATTGCTAACCTGACTTTACAGGGGGTCTCCAGGGAAGTTGTTGCAAGTCCCACCCTGGTGGTAAGTGTGAAAGGTGTGTGCATACTATTGCTGTTTTATACTGACTGTGAATTTCCTACTGTGTCAGGTACTGAGCCACTAGGAGGGTTGGTGGGTGGTTATAGCTTCCCAGAGGGCTATCGCAGAGCAGACAAACATCCTCAATACCACTACTCTGGGTGGAGGCACCTTGTTAGAGAACTCAGGCCCCTCAACCTGTGCATAGCCTTACAGGCAAGGGTAGTAGCCCTTGGAATAGCGCCGACTAGGGGTTACATGAGAATAGTGGGACTTTCTTGACTTGTGAAGCCACAGCTGGCATCTTGCCTCCAGCTTCTGTTTCAGCAGTGAGACGGTGATCATGGACCCCCCCATCAATATGTCCCTGTGTCTGTCTGTCTATCTATCCATCTTAATATTTCTTGAGCAGACCAGGGTTTCCACCCCTGGTATCACTTCTTTCTCCCCCTCCCATCCAGGTTGCTGACCAATCACCTTCCCCATGTTTAATTTGTTTATTTAAAAAAATAATGTAAGTGGACCAGGATGCCCACTCTAGGTACCGTTTTTCTTGCACCCTTCCCCTCCATATCTGCCCACCCCCCCTTTGTTTAATATATGTGGCAGCACCAGGATGCCCACCCTGGTGCCACTGAGCACCATCCCAGTACTGGGGTGCCCAATCCAATCTGCAATGTTGGCTTCTATTCCATACAAATAAAGAAAACCATCTCTCATTGAACTTATTGATCTTTTTTTTTAAAGGCCCGAAAAAAAGAAAATGGTCCATTAATGATCTGCCCCCAGCACCCCATCAACCTTGTCTGAATCCTACATTCAGTAGTTAGCACCCATCACCCACCACACATAACGTCACACCTTCACTTGCCTGACGATGTCCCACACTGGCTTCACCTGAGTTCTCAGTATGAGAATAGTGGAACTTTCCTGAAATGTGAAGCTGCAGCTGGAGTTGTACTGCTGGCTTCAATTAAAGCAGTGAACTGCCAATCCCCTGATCTGTCTCTGTCTATCTGTCTGCTTGCCTGCCTGTCTGTCTGTCAATATTAAACTTTACTTTAGTGGACCCCAGCCCACCCCCACTCCTAATGTTTTTTGGCTAGTAATTTTTGAAGGTAGTAAGCAGACCATGGTGCCCACCTCAGTACCATTTCTCTTGCCCCTCCCCTCTAGGTTGCATTGTCCCCTTCTTATTTAAATAAATAGGAGCAGACTGGGGTGCCCATCCTTTGTACTGCTTCTTTGCCTCTCTAGGTCATCATCCTAAAACAAATAAGTGGCAGCAGCAGGATGCCCACCCTAGATGTCACCATACACTATCCCAGTACTGGGGTGCCCAGTCCCCAGTGTGATGGCTTTTGTTGCCCTACAATAAAGAAAACTATCCCTCGTTGATCTTTTTCTACCTGTAAAAAGACAATGGTCCCTCAACTATCTGACCCCCCACCCACCTCATCCCGACCTCCCACTCAGCACCCACCACCACCTCACACACACCCACGCCTCACTCACTTAAACATGTTGCACAGCATAGATGCACTCTCCAGTCAAAGGCATGTCTTGCTGCCTGAACCAGTGACTGCAATATGAGAAAATAAGCTAAGTCCAGTTTAATGTATTTCAATGGGGTTTGAACCTTTCTTAATAACTTTGTCATTTTTGAATATTTTTACACCCAATATTCAACATGGCCTTCTTGGGACCTCACCTCATGATCAAGGGTGGTGGAATTATGCAAATATGCCCTAAAAGTCAATTTTGTGGTTGCTTTGTGAAATCACCTTTCAGGCAGGATTTGAAATTTTCACCACACTTGTTCATGAATTGGGGTCATCAGAAGCTATGCTGAAAATGTGGGCAAAATATATGAAAATGACAAAGCTTTGTGCATATGTTGAAAGTTTTCACACTCACTCATAACTTTGCTAATTTCAAATATTTTGACCCCAGATTTTCAACACAGCCATTTTCACACACCTCATGAATGTGTCATTTTTCAAATCTTGGCCATATGTGTATTTGAACCTATGGTGCAGAATGATGTTTTGGTGGGGATTTGAACATTTTCACTTACCTGGTTCATGAGGTGGGCTAATATGAAGGCTGTGCTGAAAATTTGGGGCACAAATATGGTAAAATGACCAAGTTATGACTGAATGTTACAATATTTCAATGTTCACTCATAACTTTCCCAATTTTCAACTTTCAGCCTACACATTTCTCCACACCACCTCATAAACGTGACAGGTGTCACTTTTTAAATCCTGGACGAGACACGTTTTGCACTTCTGGTGTGAAATGACATTTCAGCCAATATAATATAAATGCCACCTATCATGTTTATATGGAGAATCATAAAACAACTACAGTGATCCCTCGTTATAACAAATCTCGTTATAATGAATCCCGGTTATAATGAACAGCTGTGATGGCTCCCATTGTTTTCTGCTTAATCCACTAACAACCCTTTAATGTGTGTTAAATGGTTAAGCAGATTACAATAGGTACCATCACAGCTGTCTCCCACTAACAGCTTTTACTTTAAATATTGACAGATCTCAAACTCCCTTACTGCTGTCTTTTAAAACTGTCCCTGTCCTGCTGTGCACTGGGTCTGCAGGTATCAGTACTGTACAGTACTATATTAGCATCTGTGGATTTCCTGCATGGAGCAGCTTTGCTTTCTGTTCTTCTGCTCAACTGACAAAACCAAACTCCCTCCCTTTCCTGCCCTGCCATGTGTACATCACCCTCTCACCCCAAAACAATACAGTATCCTTTGGTCTGCTGAGCATCTTTTCTCATCCTGCTGCCACCCAACACTAAAAGGAAATTCCACAAGCATGCAGCTGAGCTGGTCTCAGGTCCTGCAGTTCTTTAAAACTGGTAACATGACACCGAGAAACTAACAGCAGAAAACTGAGCAGAGGAAAGAGAACTGAAAGCAAATGCATCACAAAGGCAGGTTAGCTGTTTTCCGGTCACCTACTTATTTAAAAACAGTTATGAAATACCCAGTTTCTCGTTATTATGAACCCTCACTATAACAAACAAATGGGATGGGCCTTGAGGTGTTCGTTATAGTAAGGAACTACTGTATCATGAAGATTTGGGATCAAAATAAAAAAATACTTATAATTATTAAGAAACTTTCTGTATACTGCCAGTCTTAACCCCAACAGGTATGCTTTGGTATCCCTTCCCCATGACTTGAGTTCGGGGGTGAGTTCAGTAACGTAGCTGAATGGGGTGAAGGGGTGGCACTGTTATGCGGTCCCCCCAACCATGGAATGAAAGATAAAGGGTTGCCCACACAGGCTCAGGTGCCATATAGTGAAGACAGCTCTTCTCTTTGGCACAGGTCCTTGCATGTCTGCACCCATGGGTGGCAGACTGCCCTGTGCATTGGCTAACAGATGGACTCTTTACCCTGTGCATTTGTATCTGGACCACATGGAAATGCAAGGAACAGAAGTCCCTGCACTTCTGCAGCCCACCAGACTGGCCCATGATTTCTTGGAATCCGTTGCTGCACAGAGGTGCATGGCCCAGAAGGACACTTCCATAGGTGGACAGAGTCTGTCCTTTATCCCTGAACCCTGCACTTCTCTATTCATGTAAGTACCAAAGGGACCTGCGATTCCACTATCTCAAAAACAAAGGAAATCATTTGAAAACAACAGTGTTAATGCACCAGTTAGGGTTCAAGTTAACACAAAAAAGTAGGGAAATATGACATTAGGGTTTCCACCCCTAACTCTCCACCCCACCCCCCAAGCAGCAAACAGAAAAAACATCAGGGTTTTGGGTCTCTGGAATCTTGCAGTTAATCTTTTTATTAAAAACAAAATTCAAGAGGGGGGAAAACATGAGATACATTCAGGAGGCACAGGCTGTTACCATATAACATAAGGTTTGTACAAGTACAAATACATGCAGTGTAACAAATGTAGTATGGAGAGACATTAGCATTCACGAAGACATTATTTAGAGACCATCACTGAATAAGTACAATACTAACAGTTCTGAAGGATGCATTGTACAGCTCTTACAGAGACACAGAAATGGTCCAAATGACATCTTTGTCTTTAATGTTGCTCTTGCCTGGTGAAATTAGGGCCTTCAGACAAAGTTACCGTGATTTGTCAAGAGGGGCATATGGGAAAAAGCATTAGGAATACAGAAGGGAAAACAATAACAAAACAGTCAAACATAACTGAGCCTGTTACAAAATGATGCATGTAAGATATAATTTACACTGGAGTCTGAGTAGTAGGGCACGTCTTCAGGCAAAGGAAAGGGGTAAGAATCCCATTCAGCAGTAGCTTAACAATACTTATACAGGAGATCTTATTTAGAGTGACTAGCCGACCAGTAATTCAACCTACTCCCATTCAGTGTAAGGTGTCTGGGGGTAATTCAACCTACTCCTGTTTGGTGTAAGGTGTCTGGGGGTAATTCAGCCTACTCCTGTTTGCTGTAAGGTGTCTGGGGGAACCACAATCAGAGTTTGCTTACTCAGATAATGAAGGTATGGGTCCCATATAGTCTGGAAATTTGCCAAGGTGTTATTGCTAAGATAAGAGAGTCACTTGAATCAGTCTAAAAGGGACAAGTTGTTATGCAGTTCAGCCATGGTGGTGACACCTGTGGTGTGCTGTCTTTTTAGTATAAGGCATTTAGCTTCCAAAGAGACAGCTGATATCAATTTTAAAGTAGAGGGGTTCATTTGCGTTATTTCATCAGTGATCCCCAGAATAAGCAGTTCCAGAGAGAGGATGTTGTGCAAGAAACTTAGTTAACATTCTTGCAATCTCTGCCCAAAAGAGTTTTATGTTGGGGCAGTTCTAGATAATGATACACAACCCCATACGGAGCCCCGCATCTCTAGCATTTGTCATCTGGGACAAGGTGTGCTTTGTGCGGTGCAACTGTTGTGTGATACCAAAGATATAGTATCTTATTCTAGACTAGACGTGCCTTAGGGTCTCTGACTACCGTGTGTGCTGAGTGCCAACAAAGCTCTCAATCTATATCCTTGGATCACTTACCAAGGCTAGCAGCACACTGGAGCTGGGCTTTGATCATGGGATCTGGCAGGTAGTTTTTGACATAGCTGCATACTGTATATTACCCACTCTTCCTTTTTGCTTTTGAACCAATGTCCAAAGTTGAGTGGGGGGAAGCCAGGTTTGGAGCCGAGGGAAAAAATGTTGGACTGTGCCCCTTATCTGCAAGTAGAACCAGAAATCTGACTTGTCTAGGCCAAATGTGGTTTGGAGCTCTTGGAAGGAGTTGCTTGTGTTTGAGTTTGCCAGAAGGAGATCCCCTAGCACCCGAATACCTTTTTTCCCACAGCGGTTCAATTTAAGTGGAACTTTGTCCACACAGATGTCCATACTGTCCCATAAGGAGGTATATATGGGGTGCACCAGTGGTATATTTAGGAGTTTCTGAATATTCCTCCATGCAGTGAGTGAGCGTCTTAAGGTGAGGTGTGTTCTAGGGATTTTGGCCCGGGAGGAGTGTAAGCAAGCTGCTGGAGAGCCACCTGTGCATTGGGATGTCTCTATGTCAAGTTAGATGGGGGGTTCCTGTGCCAATTGAGCCAGCCACCTGACCATCTGAGCTGTTCTAAATGCCCATGTGAAGGCCTTAAACCAAGGCAGACCCCAGTGCCTTATACCAGTTCATACTAAGCTTAGTCCTACTGAAACGAGAAGTCTTTCCTTCCCAGAGGAATACACCTATGAGCGTGTCAATCTGCATCATTTATTATGAACATTCTTTGGAATGTGGGTGAGTAAGTGCAAACTTTTGGGGTCATCACCATTTTGAGAACCTCAATTTTTCTGGCCATAGAGAGATGCAGGGTTTCCACCTATCGCAATCAGCTTTGAATTCTATTAAGAGAGGGATAAAATTTATGTCACATACTTTAAACATTTGTGTCGTGACCTTAATGCCCAAGTAGGTTATGGCATTTGTTTCCCACCATATCCCTAGGGGTTGCATTATGGGTTCAGTGCACCAAGGGATAAGAGGGAGTACCTCAGTCTTTGCTCTATTTATACTAAGACCTGAGATTTCTATAAAGATGGATAAAAGATTTACTAGGTGGGATGTGGATTCAGGGCTTGAGTGGTTAGGACCAACAAGTTATCTGCACATAGCAACATTTTGTATTGATTTGTGACTTGGAACCCCTGTCTGCTGTCATGGGCCCTGATGGCTGCCAGCCCTCCTCCAGTGGTTCAACTGCTATGACAAATAAGGGCAAGGGTGGGCAACCCTGAAGGATACCTTTGCCCAGGGGAAATGGGTCTGAAAGGGTGCATTTCCTAAGGAACTTAGCAAGTGGGTTAGTGTATATGGTCTGTATCTAGCTAATGAAATTGGGCTCAAACCCCATGTGTCGGAGCAGTTCATAAAGATACCCCCACTCCACAAAATCAAAGGCCATTTCAGAGTCAACTGTAATAGCTGCCACAGGCAAGGGGGGATTTTTAGCTGTGTGTATTAGATTGAACAGGGGGCACATATAATTTGAGCTGATTCTACCTTTGATGAAACTGACCTGGGAGGTGTGGATAAGGCAGGGCAGCATACTCTCTAGTCTTAGTGCTAGGGCTTTTGCAAAGACTTTGCTGTCCACTGTAATGAGGGAGATAGGCCTGTAACTAGATGGGCCCAAGGAGTCTTTCCCTTTTTGGGGGAGAATCGTTATGTTGGCCATTCTCATGGTAGGGGGAAGGTACCCATGGAGGTGGATTCCACATGAAGTCTTTGTAGGATAAGGGAGATTGTCTGAGATAGATGCTGTAAGAACTCCATCAGAAAGCCATCCCCTCCTGGTGCCTTCTTAGGTGTAAGTGATTTAAGTGCAGCTTCAATTTCTGAAGTAGATAATGGGGCCTCCAAAATTTGTATTTGTTCAGAAGTGAGTTTAGGTAGAGGTAGAGGTTACAGGAAGGCTAACACATGCTGGGGGTCAAATCTGTGATTGGACTGGTAAAGAGAACTGTAAAATTCTCACATGATTTGATTTGTTTGGAGTCCTTGTAGCAGACTTGACCATTATTATTTCTGAGGCTACAATATGCTACTCTGACTGTTGTTTTTTTGTTATATACAGTAAGCAAGTACCTTACTGCACTTGTTCCCACCTTTCCTGTACTTGTGGTGGAGTCTGTAAATGGCCAGTTCAGCCTTTCTGGCCAGGAGGGTCTCAATTTCTAGCCGGAGTTTGAGTACAGTCTTGTAATGGTCTGGGTCCTTAGCGCCATTTGGGAGGGCTTTTTTTTATGCTTTTTGATGACCCCTTCCTCTCCACTCCTCACCTAGACATACCGGCAGCTCAGACAGAGCTACTCCCATCCTGCCGCAGTTTGGCCCCCTGGGCGGAGAAGGGGGGAGGCTCAATCCTCCTTACCAATCAACCCTAGTGCCAGGCTGCTCCCGATCCAAGCACCAGCACCAGACTAAGAAGCAGGGCCATTTTTCTTTGAGTTACTCCCCTCCCCAAGGACATCGACATGCAATGGGTTCCATGGAGACAGTGCACAGTGAGATGTGACACCACTCTGGACCCCTGCTGACATCCGCCCCTTCCACATGACACTCCCAGCTGCACCTCCACCCATGTACACCCAGGTGGCAGTAATGTAGCAGAAGTGGCAGCCCTCCCTCCCCAGATGAGGAGAGCGTCCCTCGGATGCTTGATCCTCCTCCCCCCGGCTGAGCCTCCAGCAATCTGGGCTTGCTCCCAAACCCCAGTGGCCGGTGTGCAAGTGGTAGTGCTACGCTGCACCCACGGGCTGGCCATTTGGGAGGGCTTTGAGATTAGTCTCTTTTGCTGAAGCTCATCCTCTAGTTGTTTGAGGAGTGCTTCCTATTTTTTCGTCATGCAGTATAGCCTATAATGAGCCCTCATGGTTTCCTTAAAGGCCTCCAATAGGGTTCTTACTGACATTTGGCCATCATCACTTGTCTAGAAATAGGCTGTAGCTTCTTTCTGTATCCAAGTTTTAAAATTTGTATCCAGCATCAATAATGGGTTGAGCCACCAGGATGGGGAGTGTTGAGTTACAGACCCCACACAATTGTTAGTTGCAGTGGGGCATGGATGAAAGCACTCTAGAAATGACAGTAGAATCTAGTATCATTGGGAGAAAGGGCTGAGATGTCAGCCAGAGATATAACCTGCTGTAAGATTGGTGTACAGCTGAGTAGCAGGTATAGTCACAGATTCTTGGGTGGAGGAGTCTCCAGACATCAGTTAGAGCTTGATCTGCTAAGCATATCTTGACTGCCTGAGCAGCTTTTGCGTGTGGCTCAGGTGCACTGTAACTACACTCTACTAGGTAGTCTAACACAAGGTTAAAGCCCCCACTAAAAAGGAGGGGGCATTTTGGTCATTGAATTGTGTGATTTGGGTGGCCAGATGGTGAAAGAAAGATGGGGCATCCTCACTTGGTGCATATATGTTTCCTAGTGTCAGTGCTCCAGACAAAGTGTTTAAAATGCTAGGACCCATCTCCCATCTGCATTGATCTCTGTTTCAATTAGGTTCCACTGAAGGGATTGATGGAATAGGATAGAGACACCTCTTTATTTCCATTTGACAGAGCTGTGTACTTCAGTACCCACCCACTCCCTTTTTAACTTCTGGGCATCTACGGTGAGCATTTTGGTTTCTTGCAAGAAGGTGACCTGGGTGTGGAGCCTTTTTAAGTGTGTGAAGACCTGCTTCCCTTTCACTGGTGAGTTTAAACCCCTACCATTCCAGCTAAGGAGCTGTATATCAACCATTAGGAGATCTGAGGGGTATGTTACTGCACGGGTAACAAGCAGATGAATAGTGACAGGTCGGGGTGACATTTGATAATTCAAAATGTATCTGCTCCAGAATGCTATGCTCCAGCGTAGCCAGACTCCAGTGATAAAGGGATACAGTAGTGGCTCAAGAGCAGTGCAAAGGCTCAAGAGAAACATAACTAACCAAACATCCTTAAATGTAACTACATACAGAGACATTCTTGCCAGAGACAACAGGAGATTTACCTGGCCCTTTGTAGCAGGCCAGTGGTTCCTATTCATACTCCTGAGCTCAGCTTCAGTGGGGAGAATTGATAACTATAATCAGTAGGAGACTTATGTCAGCATGAAATGTCTTGGGGCGTTTCCAAGCCCTAGATAGTGGTGAGCCAGTTGTCTGGATGTGGAAGCGTAAAAGAAGACCAGTACTGGTTGAGCTCCACATGTGGCTGCCTTATTCAGAGTGTTCCCAGTAGGCAGCAATAGTTTCAGAGTCATAGAGGAGGTCCCATCCATCGGAGGGGGTGCTTCCTTCAGGGTAACACCTGGGGTCATTGCTTGTCTAAGGGCACGTGATACAGCCTGGAGCTCCATAAAGAACAAAGCTCAGTAAAGACTAGAGCCTACGGGTCCCTCAAAACAAATCTTATAAAAGCCACTCGTTTGGCCAAGGCTGATTACTTCAGCTCTACTTCTAACTCTAATAAAAATAACCCATCAAATTCTGGAAAGTAATCCACTCACTTTTCCCCACAGGCTCCCTTCCTCCCCTCTCCAAATAAACAATACTGTCATTGCGACCACCCTAGCATTGCTGCTGTTTTCAACTTCGCACTTTACCTCATGTGCTTCTACTCTGCTAGGCTCCCTCAACTATTAACCAGTTATTCTCTGCACCCATTAGAAGTCCTCCAGCCCCACCTCATAGCTTTTCCTTCTCTAAAATTCTGAGAACTGACATGCTGGCAGCCTTGGAAGCCCTAAACCTGAGCAAAGGTAGCTCCTCTGATGGACTGGACCCAAAGTTACTAAACTTGTCTGCTTCTGCCATTGCTCCCCCACTCACTGCTCTTTTCAATCTCTCATTTCACTTGGCCAAAATTCCCCATCAGTGGAAACATGCTATTGTCCTCCCTCTCCATAAGTGTGGCGACTCCTCCTCCTCTGAGAACTACCGCCCTATATCTCTCCTCCTGATGTTAGCCAAACTACAAGAACATCTAGTCCTTGACCAACTATCCTCGTACCTCTCAGACAGTAATTTCTTCACCCAATATCAATCTGGGTTCCGTAAACATCACTCTACTACTACCTCGCTGCTTTGAATTACTGATGCGATCCTGACAGGCATGGATTGCGCGTCACATAACCACTGCCATTTTATTGATCTTGCTAAAGCTTTGACATGGTTTCCACCCTCCTGCTCCACTTCCTCTCATCAGCTGGGCTGTCTGAACATACCATTAAATGGTTCAGCACATACCTATATGACTGCTTACAGTCTGTAAAAATATCCGACTACATCTCCCCTCCTCTACCCATATACTTTGGAGTCCCCAAGGGTCCATACTAGGCCCGATTCTCTTCTCCATCTTTCTGAATGATCCTCCATCCATCTATGTACCTCATCTTCTATACATATGTATGCTGATAGTCGCGGTTCTGTTCTCCTCTGGGGCCTCACCCTTGGATGTAGCCTCCAGGCTACAACGTGATTTCAATAATGCCTAGAAGCTGGTTTCAATATCACCAACTCTTCCTAAATGCCAAGAAAACTGTGTCCTTGACTTTTGGCATACATCAGAAAACATGAGGATGCCTTCTGCCCCACCTTCACTACCCCCGACAGACAACTGTAATTGCTACCAGTCTTTCAGAGTATCTGGGCATTTGGCTGGATAAACATCTGACCTTCTTGCCCATGTAGATGCCATAACAAAAAAGCTTTTGTCCCAAACTCAGTGCCTTATATAGAAATCGCTCCTGCCTCTTGCCACAGGCAAGACGCGAACATCAAAAACTGATCCTCCCGATTTTTGACTATTCGATGTTGTTTATTGCTCTGCTCCTGCACCTCCTTAGCCAACCACAGGATACTCTTTTTCAACTCATTCTGTCGGTTTGCTCTGGATGCACCTCACCTGCCCAACGCTGCCACTGTGCTGAGCTTTAGCCTTCCATCCCTAACAAAGTAAGCTGCATCGTGCATAAATCTCGTCTCTAAGTACTGACAGCACCTCCCTCCCTACCTAAATTCCCTAATCTCCCCCACCTACTCCCTCTCAACTTCTAAGAGCCTATGACCAAAGAACTTTGTCTGTTCCCTGGAGATCCACCTCTAGTGGACAGGCCTCCCACTCCTATCGCCTCCCCAAAATGTGGAATGCTCTTCCTACACATATCCGATCCTCTTCCTCGCCTGGCTCATTAAATCAAGCTCTTCGTAATTTTCTCTCTGTAAATTGCACCTGCCCCTAGCTCCCCCCCTCTTGTCCTACATCCTGTTTGATGCCCTGCTGACTCACTTCACTTGCCACCCTGTGCTATTCTTAGTCTGCATAGAACAGGCCATTGGTTCACACTTACTATTACATTATGCTCTCTCTCTGTGTCTCACCACAAGCTCACTGCGACTGGTTTTCACTTCTCTACCCTTTTAATTTTTTGCTTTTCATGCTAATGTGTAATTCAGTTGTAACCTATGTTTTTGTGTGATACTGTGTATTTTGTGTGTACTCATTGTTACTATGTAACTGCCATCACCCTCTCTTCCAGGTTGTACTGGGAGACAAGCAACTTGTTGTTCAGTGTACCTTCCCTGGTGAAACTTTTCAAGAAATAAATTAATTTGAGCACACAGTGGTGCATATTGTGACCCTACCTGTGGTCACCATTATGATGCTCCCAAGTAGTATATCAAAATTATCCTTAGCATGTAAAGGTTCTACATCCCTGCTAGCAGTTTAAATGGCTCCAATTATTATAGTAAAATGATCCTTGGTGTCTAGTGCTCCCCACCCAGGAATACTAAGCTGGGAGCTCATTTCTAGAGGCATCCTGGGAAGGGAACTTGCATAAAGTGGGTCTTAGGTAGCACAATAGTTCAAAATACATAACATACATGGGAGCAAGAGTGGTACACAACTACAAATTACATTGGAATAATAAATGCAAGATGTGAGAACTTGGTGACAAGCAAACAATCAACAATACATATACAGCACAGTCCAGAACCCACAAACCTATGCTGGCGATCAAATACAAGACAGTTTATTTATTTATTTAGCTTTTGTTAACTGGCGGTACACTAGACAAGTTATATGCCTATTTTCAGGAACTTCCGGAAGTACAACAGGTAATACAGGTACATCAGAACATAACAGCAAGTAAAATCAAGTACATAGGGTAACAAATGCATTGAGTCACAAAGCGGTAAGGCATGGAGTGAACTGCTATGACAGAAATTGATAAAGTACATATAATCAACAATATATAGTCTAGAGCATACATAGTGCAGTCAGATGCCTGGGAGAACAATTGGATCACGAGAATGACCAAAAGATTGTTGGCGGGTCCTCAGAACAGTTGGGCTCAAGGTACAATTAGGCTAGAGGCTTGGGACATTCACACATGAGGCCAGTTTCAGATGCCCCACAGGGACTTCTAGGCAAGCACTGATGGGAGGAGGCAGAACAAAACATGTTCAGGAAGAGTTCCAGAGCCTAGGGAGCACATGCAATAAAGTCTCTGTCCCTAAGGGTTCAGGTGAGGGTACTTTTAGCATCCCAGGACCCTGGGACCTGAGTGGTAAGAGGAGGGTCAGGAGGTGACAGAAGCTGTGCCAGCCCCAGAGGGTGCAGTTCTGATCACTTTTGCCCATGAGGCATCCCAGCCCAAAGTTCAGGTGACTGGTCAGGAAAGCCAACCTAGTTTTATCATAAAGCTCACAATGGGGAGGTGAGCAGGCGTGCCAGTGCAAGCGACAGATGTTATTATGCGATTGTGCACCCACTGAGTAAGAAGAGCTTTGGAGGTACAGGCAAACTGGTGGAGACCATAGCTAAGGAGGGAAGTATACACCCTCAGCAAGTGCCAGACCCAGCAGCAGGTGTCAGGTACTTTTTGCCCTATAGGCCAGACCCAATTACAGTTCACAGTTCTACAGACATTTAGGATGATCCTCCCTAAGGTCCAACTGGGGTCAAATGTCACCCAAGGTATTTGATGGGTTTACAGTTAGGAGGGCTCCATCTGCACAACTGATACACAAAGAGGCTGGAGAGCTTTACTTCAACATTAGCTATAAACATTTGTGCATAAATGCAGAGTGGAAGCATAGGTGCCAAATTTTAGCTGTACCTAAACTGGAAACAAGTAATAGGAGAGCAAGAGGGAAAACTAGAGCAAGTGCAGGAGGAGAGGTGAGACCACTGAAGTGGTTTGAAAGAATCCAGGGAGGAGATTGGTGAATGGCTGGGAGGAGTTCAGATTTTAGACAGCGGTGGCAGAACTACACTTTGCCGATGGTTGTGGAAACTGAAGGGACTGCTAGGTTCGAATATTTCAGCTTCTGATGGTATGACTATAACTGGGCCATCGGAGAGATAGGAGGGAGGAAACAAACGGATTTGCCAACAAAGCTGGCACAGTGGGCATGGTCTCATCACAAGAAAAGAAAGGAGAGACATATATAGAACAATGGTGAGTCAAGAGGATAGTGAGAGTGTAATGGCAGAAATAGTTGAAGAGTGTGTCCAGTCTGGCAAGGGTAGTGAAGGGAGCTACGCTGTGAACCACATCACCAAGCCAGAGATTTGGAGGATCATTCTCGGGATAATAGCATGGTATGCTGGAGGTGGGATACAGTCACAGTTCTGTAAAGTGCACAAATTGTTGTAGCACCTTTTGACTATAGCATCCACTTGTTCTGAAACATTTAGATGCTGGTCTGTCAGATACAAAGATAACTAAAGGTGGTGACATCTTCCAAGGAGAGCCATCCAGGTATGGAAAGTAGGAAGGAGGAGCCTAGAGTGTGGTTGTGCTTGAGGACATAGGAGACAGCCTTTCTTGGCATTGAGGAAAAGCTGATTTGTGTGGTCAGGGCTGAGACTAATCAAAGTCCAGCTGGAGTCTGTGGCCCAAGGTGAAGAGGACCGTGTCATCCATGTACATGTGAATGGATGCAGACAAGCACATGGAGGGGGAGATCGTGGAAAATGGAGAAAAGTAGTAGTCTTAACAGATCCTTGTGGGACCCAAGTGGATACAAGCAGGAGGAGAGGGTCACCACTTTTGACTGCTTGGGACCTAACCCTATGGTAGGAGTGGAACAGCTGATGGCTAAGTCAGAGAGGCCTTCAGCCTGGAGTTTGGCTAATAATTGGGTGGTAGACAGGGCTGAATGCTTTGGCTAGATTGATAAAGATAGCCGAAGTGAATAGGCTGTGATCCATACCATTATGGATTGATTTGGTGAGCCTGAGCAGGTGGTGGAGTGAGTGAAAAAGGAAGAGGAGTCCAGAAAGGGAGAGAGTTGTAACAAGATAATTTGTTCCTACATTTTGGAGGGAGGAGAGAAATGAGTCAGTAGCTGTTCGTACCTGACGGGTCACCATCTTTTGGAGGAGGAGGAGTAACAGTGGCAACCTTCCAGTCAGCAGGGATAGAGGAACACCAGAAAGAGAGGTTAGGAGGTCATCCAATGGGGAGGAGATTGCAGAAGCAGTCAGATGGAGGAGCTTGCTATCCCAGCCATCTGGGCTCCTACCATGGAAGGATTAAGGCGGAGTGTGGCTGGGGATAAAGGATGGAGTTACTGGAGAAAAAAAACAGTAGTGGAAGGAAGGAGATGACAGTCCTTGAGGCTGGTGGGGTGAGAGAAGTGAGGAAGGGGAGAGGGAGGAGAGGAGAGAGGGAGGTACAGGGATGGAAAGGTATTACATCTCTATGGTGATGAAGGAGAGGTTAGCGACTCGGGTGTCACTGACTCTGAGGACAGGCAAGGAGGGAGGGAGAAGAGATTGTGGCAGCCTTTCAAAATTTAGACAGGTAACCAATGTTGGTACAGAGTTAGATGTAAAATTTCACCTTTGGAGCTTATTGCCATGGTATGATGCATGCGGAGATGATGATACCTCAGGAAGCCATGGGGGATGGGTTACATTTATTTTTGACCAGGCCAAATCATGCACCTGCAAGTAAGCTGATGAGGTCAGCCATGATCTAGGGAGGTGGTGTACCCTTTCTCATGTCCTGCTCTGGGGGCATGGCAGTCCCATAAAAAGGAAGGCAGTAAAGTGCAGTGGTTTAAGGCTCTGAGCTGCAACATGGTGACATCACACAGACCAGACCTGGGTTTGAATCCCACAGCTCCACTTGCATACTGTGTGACTCTGAGCAAGTCACTTAACTTCCCTGTGCTCCCAGGTTGTTTCCTGTAAAAAGCTTTCAGCTTAGTGTGTTACTCCTGGTTAAAACAACTAAAAAAAATATAGTTAGAGTAATTTTGTTTTGAAATATGTTAGCATGGAATCAGTAGAGCAGACCAATGAGATAGGGGACTAATCAGAGTGACTTGAGTCACGCGCAAGGGGTGAGGTCCCAGGATTTGAAGGAAAATATAAGCAGTGTTTTGGTGGGGTGAGGGCTTTTAGTTGAATGAGAGGCATCAGAGGGTTGTGATTATGGTGTCAAATCAGAAAAAGGAGAGTCAAGAGTGAATGCCACAGGATCCATCCTGACTCTTGTTCTCTTCAATATGCTCATTAACAACGTTTGAGAATGAATCTGGGGCTGTGCTCTTTGAAGATGACACCAAGCTCATGGGAGGGTAGATAGTGATGGGAAGTAGGAAACTGCAGACTGGCATGTAAAGATTAGAGGTGACGCAAGGCCTAGCAGAAGAAATTCAATGCCAAAAAGTGCAAGGTGATCTCACTAGGGACAAGAACCCCGGGACAGAGTACTGGATAGGGAGGGGTAGAGCTGAGCACTCAGCTGAGAAAAGAGACCTAGTATTCGCTCATTAGTGACTCCTTAAACAATCAAGCTAGTACAGTGAGGCATCTAGTAAGGCAAATAGGATACTAGATGTGCCAGAAGAGGTTCTGATAGTAGAAGAAAAGAGGTTTACTGCCTCTTTATTGATCATTGGTGAGGCTGCACTCGGTATACTGTTCAGAGTTCTGAACTTCTGAAGACCTCACCACCAGGAAAGATAAGGACAAGGGCAGATCAGGATGATTCAGAGCTGACAGGACAGATCGATGAGGATCTGCTCAAGGCACTGAACATTTCTTCACTGAGACCAGACAAGAGAGAGAATGATGATAGAGACCTTCAAGTTCCTGTAAGGAATAAACAAGGTGAATGGAGAACTACTTAGCATGAGTAACAGTTCAAGGTTATGGGGGCACAAGTAGAGACTGATGGGAGGGAGGTTCAAGAGGGATATTGGAAAGTTTTATTTTCCAGAAATGGTGGTGGAAATGTGGAATAGTTTGCCAACTGAGATGGCAGGCACCAATACCATAAATGGTTTCAAGCATGGCTCTGACAAAGTGAAGGGTATAATGGTTACTCATGCTGATAGTAGTAGTAGGGAGGGAAACAAGGGAGTGGATAGTGAAGGCTATTACCCTGCATGGACAGTAGGTTCTGAGGATTAATAAGGGAAATGGGGCAGACAGGATGTACCATTTTATATTAATTCTATAGTGCAAATAACATATTGCAGGCTGCTGGTGACAGTAGTTTGGAATATTTGCACCAACTTCACTAACATAATTTTGCCGCTGCAATCAGAGGCCACCTCGTCATTTAAGTGGCAGCCATCTGCTGCAGTGAGGAGGCGACCCATCATTGCAGAGTGGGATGGAAAATCTGATATTGTTTGAAACAGGCGCAGGTTGCGACCAGTGTTCAAAACAATATAACCCCCACCATGTTTATGTGCCAACAGGGTCCCCAAACCCCATCGGCCTCAGTGACCCATTGTTTATGGTGCTGATGGGGGAGCCCACTCCCCATCGGCATTCTGTAACACCCCCCCCATTTTTATTCCTGCCGACGTGGGTGCCCAATCCCTGTGGCTACTGCTGCCCCCCAAAAGAAAGCGCTATTGGTGGTACAAAGGTGCCCATCCCAGCGCGGCTACATGCCCCTGTAAAGGGAAAACACATGTGAAGTATTTTTTTTTACCTGCAAAAAGAAATGGTTTCTTGTAGTGTCTTGCCCCCACCTGCAACCCGCACCAACCCACGTACACTCTGCCTCCCCACAACCCCCTCTCACCTCATAATTACCTTGGAGCTTGGCGTGAAGATTCGTGACCAGGAACACAACTGCACTCTTCAAAGCCGACCGTGAACTGAGGAAATGCCGTAAGCTGTATAACGAATAAATAGTGTTTTTCAACTTTAGTACATATCTCAGGCATTTTGATTTTTTCACCAAATTTTCAACATAGGGTTTGGGACCCTCCTCATGAATTCTTGAACTGTGATGGGTGTCGGCCCAGTGATTTTGCGGTCTCGCGAATCACCTTTGAGGCCGATTAACAAAGCGACAGTGCCAGTGTTCATGAGGGATCTCAAAGCCTATGTTGCAAATTTGGTGGAATAATCCAAAAATGACTGTTTATAAACCTGTGCTGCGATTATACCCACGCCAGAATCTCGCGAATTTGCAATATTTTCATGCCAGATTTTCAACATTGGCATTTTTACACCTCCCTTGTGAACAGTACAGCTGTCATTGTTCACATCCTGGCTGGAAATGTGTTTTCACACTCTGGCACAGAATAAGCGCCGGTCGCTGTGGGAAATCAGTGTTCAGGACAGATTAAGAAAATGACAGTGACACTGTTCATGAGTAGAGGTCCTGAATTGGCTGTGTTGAAAATCTGCTAACAATACTCAATAATGACGTGTAAAGGATGAAAGCAGGCGTAGTTTGCATGCACGCTCGTAACTTTGTGAATTTATATTTTCACTCCAGATGTTCAACATTGCCATTTTCCTACACCTAGTTATGAACAGTGCATTCGTCATTTTTCCCATCCTGGCTGAAATGTGCTTTCACACTTCTGACGCAGAATAGAGCAGTTGCTGTGGAAAATCACTGTCCGGGACAGATTAAGAAAATGACAGTGATACTGTTCATGAGCAGAGGTCCTAAAATGCCTATGTTGAAAATTTGGTGATGATAGCCCAGCAAATGACTGTATTACAAGTGTGCATTGCACACTTTCCACACACCCTTGTAACTTCGCAGATTTGTAATATTGTCATGCCAGATTTTCAACAGTGGCATTTTTCACACCTCCTATGAGCAGTACAGCTGTCATTTTTCACATTCTGACTGAATGTGGTTTCACAGTTGACGCACACAATAAAGCGGTCACTGTGGTAAATCAGTGTTAGGGACAGATTAAGAAAATGACAGTGGCACTGTTCATGAGCAGAGGTCCTAAAAGCCCTATGTTGAAAATTTGGTGACGAAAGTCCATAACATGATTGTGTTACAAGCGTGCATTGAACTATTTCATGCACCCTTGGAACTTTGCACATTTGTAATATTTTCACAGCACATTTTCAACAGTGGCACTTTTTTCACACCTCCTTATGAAGAGTACAGCTGTCATTTTTCACATCCGGTCTAAATATGTTTTTGCACTCCTGCCAGAGAATAGTACGGTCGCTGTGGGAAATCAGTGTTTGGGACAGATTAAGATCGAACAAGTGGGGGGGGGAGTTACCGAGCTAAACTCAGCTCTGTCGGGACTGCTGCGGATTTGTTTGTGGGCAGAAAAAGGCCCCAGCGCAAGAGTCCAGTACAAAAGGCAGCCTGCAGCACTGGGAGAAACAGAACGAGAGAGACAGGTGAGGGAGGTGATGAGTGAACTCACCGAGCTGTCAGGACTATGGGATTTCTTTTGTGGGCAGAAAGGTGTCAAAGCAGGCAGGGGCCAAGTAGAAAAGGCCAGCCTGCAGTGGTGGGAGAAACAGTATGAGTGAGTGAGATGGGGACTGAGTGAACTCAACAGATCTCTAGCAGGACTGCTGCAGATTTCTTTGTGGGCAGAAAAAGGCGCCTATGCAGGCAGGAGCACCATACAAAAGGGCCGCTTGCAATGCCAGGACAAACAGAATGAGCGTGTGACAGAGGGAGACTGAGCGACCTCAATGTAGCTCTGTCGGGACAGCAGTGGATTTCTTTGTGGACAGACAAAGGTGCCAATGCAGCCAGGAGCCCCGTACACAAGTGCAGCCTGCAGCACCAAGAGAAACAGAATGAGTGAGTGACAGAGCGGTAGTGAGCGAGCTCAACAGAGCTGTATTGTGACTGCTGCCGATTTCTTTGTGGGCAGAAAATGCGGCAACGGAGGCAGGAGCCCAGTACAAAAGGCCAGCCTGCAGCATCAGGAGGAACGGAATGAGTGAGTGAGACGGGGGAGTGAGCAAGCTCAATGGAGCTGTGTCGGGACTGCTTCAGATTTCTTTCTGGCCAGAACAAGCTGCCAATGCAGGCAGGAGCCCAGTACAAAAGGGCAGCCTGCAGTGGCAGGAGACACAGAATGAGTGAGTGAGGGAGGGGGAGTGAGTGAGCACAAAGGAGTTCTTTTGGGACTGCTGCAGATGTGTTTGTGGGCAGAAAAAGACAGCAATGCACGCTGGGGCCCAGTACAAAAGGGCAGCCTGCAGTGGTGGGAAAACCAGAATGAGTGAGTGAGAGAGGGGGAGTGAGTGAGCTCAATGGAGCTCTATGATGACTGCTGCACATTTCTTTGTTGGCATGAAAAGCCGGCAACACAGGCAGGAGCCCAGTACAAAAGGGCAGCCTGCAGCGCTGGCAGAAACAGAATGAGCGAGTGAGAGAAGGGGAATGAGAGCAAGCTGAATGGAGCTGTGTCGGGACTGCTGCAGATTTCTTTGTGGGCAGAAAAAGGCAGCAATGCACACAGGAGCCCAGTACAAAAGGCCAGTCTGCAGCGCCTGCAGAAAAGTAACGAGCGAGTGACAAAGGGGGAGTGAGCGACCTCAACAGAGCTGTGTCAGGACTGCTGCAGATCTCTTTGTGGGCAGAAAAAGCTGCCAATGCAGGCAGGAACCCAGTACAAAAGTGCAGCCTGCAGCACTTGGAGACACAGAACGAGTGAGTGAGGGAGGGGGAGTGAGTGAGCTCACCGAAGCTTTGCTGGGACTGCTGCGGATTTCTTTGTGGGCAGATAAAGGCAGCAATGCATGCAGGGGCCCAGTACAAAAGGGCACCCTTCAGCGGTGGAAGAAACACAACGAACGAGTGAGAATGGGGGACTGAGTGAGCCAGCTCAATGGAGCTGTATTGTGACTGCTGCAGATTTCTTTGTGGGCAGAAGAAGGCGGCAACGCAGGCAGGAACCCAGTATAAAAGGGCCACCTGCAGCACCGCTAGAAACGGAATGATCGAGTAAGAGAGAGGGGAGGAGCAAGCTCAACGGAGCTCTGTTGGGACTGCTGCAGATTTCTTTATGGGCAGAAAAAGGTGCCAAGAGAGGCAGAAGCCAACTACAAAATGGCAGCCTGCAACGCCAGGAGAAACAGAATGAGTGGATGAGACAGGCAGAGTAAGTGACCTCAACAGAGCTCTGTCAGGACAGCTGCGAATTTCTTTGTGGGCAAAAAAAGGTGCCAACACAGGCAGAAGCCCAGTACAAAAGGACAGCCTGCAGCAGCGAGAGACACAGAATGAGCGAGTGAAGGATGGGGAGTAAGTGAGCTCAACAGAGCTCTGTTGGGACTGCTGCAGATTTCTTTGTGGGCAGGAAAAGGCAGCAATGCACGCAGGGGCCCACTACAAAAAGGCAGCCTGCATTAGCGTGAGAAACAGATTGAGCGAGAGTGAGGGGGGACTGAGCGAGCTCAACAGAGCTCTATCGTAACTGCTGCAGATTTCTTTGTGGGCAGAAGGCAGCAATGCCGCACTGAGCCCAGTACAAAAAGGGCAGCCTGCAGCGCTGGCAGAAACAGAACAAGAGAGTAGAGAGGGAGGTGAGCTAGCTCAATGAGCCTGTCGGGACTGCTGCAGATTGTTTTGTGACCAGAAAAGGTGCCAACAGAGGCAGGAGCCTAGTACACATGGGCAGTCTGCAGCGCCAGGAGAAAAGAATGAGCCAGTAGAGAAAGGGGATGAGTGACCTCAATGGAGCTCTGTCGGGACAGCTGCGGATTTCTTTGTGAGGAGCAGAAAGCAGCAATGTAGGCAGGAGCCCAGTGCACAGGCCAGCCTGCAGTGCAGGCAGAAATGGAATGGGTGACTTAGAGAGGGAGTGAGCAAGCTCAATGGACCCGCGCGCAGGACTGCTGCAGATTTATTTGTGGCAGAATAAGCCAATGCAGGCAGGAACCCTGTACAAAAGGACAGCCTGCACCCACAGGAGACACAGAACCAGTGAGAGAGTGAGGGAAGTGGAGTGAGTGAGCTCAACAGAGCTCTGTTGGGACTGCTGCAGATTTCTTTGTGGGTAGAAAAAGGCAGCAATGCACCCAGGGACCCAGTACAAAAGGACAGCCTGCAGCGTGGCAGAAACAGAATGAGTCCGTGAGAGGGGGAGGAGTGAGCTCAACAGAGCTCTACTCGTGACTGCTGTGGATTCCTTTGTGGGCAGAAAAGAGGTGGCAGCGAGGCAGGAGCCCAATACAAGAGGCCAGCCTGCAGCGCCGGCAGACACGGAAACGAGTGAGTGACAGAGGGGGAGTGAGCAACCTCAACGGACCTGTGTTCGGACTACAGCAGATTTCTTTGTTGGCAGAAAAAGCCACCAACAGAGGCAGGAGCCCAGTACAAAAGGCCAGCCTGCAGCACAAGGAGAAACAGAATGAGGGAGTCAGAGGGGGGAGTGATCCACCTCAACGGAGCTCTGTCAGGCCATCTGCAGATTTCTTTGTGGACAGAAAAGGGTGCCAACGCAGGAAGGAACTCGTACAAAACAGCAGCCTGCAGCACTGGGAGAAACAGAATGAGCGAGTGACAGAGGGCCAGTGAGCGAGCTCAACGGACCAATGCAATCAACATTCAGCATTGACAAATGCTTGTTTTTTAATGTGTCCAGAACTGACTATGTGTGTATGTGTGTGGGGGGTTGCTGACAGGCTGCGTGTGTGCAGTTAAAACACGATTCCCAGAATCATTAACTAGCACTAACCACGCAGTGTGTTAACACTTCAAGAAAGTATTTAGTATACCTGTATACCTTATATGCTTTAGAGTAACCCCCAGTTGTATGAGCACCTGGTTGCAATTAGTAATCCTGTGCAAAAAAAATAAATAGTGCCACATTAACAGGTTAGCACTGCACAGAAGAATGCTTTTTAAAATAGTATCAACCATGCTTATCACAATGCAGTGCTAGTCCTGTTACAGTGGTATGTGGGCCCCCATTTTCAGATTAGTGTTGTGCACTCCTAAGTGCTGCACCTGAGATAGCGCTTACAGCCACAGAAGGTGGTGGAATGGCACTCCTCCAGTGAGGAGAGAGTGACCAGTAGGGTGCCGGAGGGTTCAGTAATGGGACACATCCTCTTCAGTGTCTTTATAAGTGGCATAACAGAAGAACTGGAAGGGGAGATATGCCTTTTTGTAAATGACACCACAATCTGTAATAGTGTTGATAGGTGCAGATGGAGAGAATGAGTGGGGACATTAGAAAACTTAAAGAGTGCTATGGGACATGGCAGTTCGGGTTCAAAGCCAAGAAGTGCAACATCAAGCATCTAGGTACTAGAAGCCTAGAAGCTGAGTATAAAATGTAGAGGGAGGTACTTATGGTCACTAAGGAAACCTTTTATACAGCACGGTGCTCGGTATGCAGTAGAGGATTGCTCAATGACATGGCCGTAGTAGTATATATGCACATGCACATGATCAGGGTAGCATCAATGATCAGGCAGGCAGTATAGTGCAGTGGTCTAAGGCTCTGAGCTGTAAATTTGGTGACATCCAGCAGACTAAACCTCGGTTTGAATCCCACAGCTTCCACTTGTATACTGTGTGACCCTGAGCAAGTCACTTAACCTCCTTGGGCTCCCAGGTCACTCCTGTAAAAAAGTTTTCAGCTTACTGTGCTGTACCTGGTTAAACAACTAAAAAAAAAAAAAAAGTGACGCTGAATATGACACCGATCCAACCATGCTGTTCCCACAGTGTAATGTTTAGCTCTGCACGCTAACCTTCTGAAAATGGGGCCCCAATTGACTAAAAATCCTGGCCGATGCCTCCTAAGATGCAGAAGGTAAACATAAAAGGTTTATCTTATCTATCTCTTTATGTATTGTTTTATCATATTTTGCTTGCAAAACCTTTATCCAATTTCAAAACATTGTGATGTGACTTAAAATGTTTATAACAGACTAGTTAAAATACAGTTTGTTTTCTTCTTTTACCTATATGCTGTCTTTATTTAATTATAAAAACACAGTCTGGTGGGCTGGCCTAGCAGCTTGGTGGTGATTGCACTGCCTCCCATGCCAGTGGCCCAGTTTTGGGGGTGAAATTGAGTTGCACAGGGGTTAGCTGGGGGGGAGATATGATTGAGCATCTCGGGAATGCTCTCCTCTCAGTGATGGGAAGTCTGACCACCCGCTCTTCAACATCCACCTAGCTGAGGAGGGCTGGCAGGGCAGTGGAGTTGCATAAGGAGGAGGGCTCAGGCAGGCACAAAGGAAGCATGTGTCTTTATACGCAATTGCATAATTCCATGCTTGGCTGCCCAGGGGATGAAACCAAAGGTAGAAACCCCCTAATGGCAAAATGATCCAACAACCTGCCACAGATTTTGCACTGCTAACCAGGCTCTGCTCATATATGTGTCTCCTTGTCCATGGCCCTCCCCCTCCTGGACCCCCAACACGGGATGGGAGTGGGATCTCAGAGCAAATAAGTCCTGTGGATGGTAAGTGATTGGGCTGGAGATGTCAGTGGGCAAAGGGGTAGTAGGGTGGCTAAGGAGATAAAAATCTCTATGGGGAAAAAAAAAGAAATAAAACAGAGTTTGAGAAGCTCAAACCCCAAAACAGACTGCATGCCTCCAGTGAGGATTCACAATAAAGTTATTTAGTAAAACAATGCAAATTATGTGCATATGCCAGCTAAATTCCTGATGAAAATTGAATACTGAGGGATTGCAGCAAAAATATATATTTTAAAATAAAAACTTAAAATATAGTCCATAGAGTACAAACTAGCAATGATTTTGGCTTACACTTCCACAGCTCCTGAAGTGCTTCCCAAGCATTCAACTCAGATAAGTTGCTGGACTTACACAGTAATTAATTACACATAAAACAAATCAACACTTTAACTTGGAAAAATGCATGCAGCTCCCTATGTATACAGGTATGTTAGGAATATCCTGTATTAGCTTCCTATACAAATGTGTTGTCTGACAGTAAATGAAGGCAGCACTTATTTAAAAGAATAAACTACAGCATTTAAATTAGTTTTAAAAGTTTCTTGTCACATCACAATGGTCTGATATTTGACTAAAGGTGTGCAAGCAAAACAAAGGAAAACCCCATAAAGAAGTAGAATAAGAGATAGCCCTGTTTTGTTTACCTCAGTTCTGCAGTTTCAGAGATCCTCTCATCAAGCTAGCAGCTAACTGAATGCAGCAGGCAATGAGTTCAACTCTAGGACATTCATGGGGAGGGGCAGAGGGATGGGTAGTTTCAGAACATAGTCCATTTCAGTATATAGTTTATTTGTTTCAGTATATAGAGTATGTAGATTTTTCAGTTTACAGTGTATGTGTTTCAATACATAGTGTATGTGTTTCACCATGTAGTGTATTTGTTTCAGTATATAGTGTATGCAGATTTTTCAGTGCATAGTGTATTTATTTCAACAGATAGTGTATGTATTTCAATATAAAGTGAAGATGTTTCAATATATAGTGTATTTGTTTCAGTATATAATGTATGTGCTTTTTCAGTGTGTAGTATATGCATTTCAATAGATAGTGTATGTATTTCAATATACAGTGTATTTGTTTCAATATATAGTGTATGCAGATTTTTCAGTGCATAGTGTATTTATTTCAATAGATAGTGTATGTATTTCAATATAAAGTGTAGATGTTTCAATATATAGTGTATTTGTTTCAGTATATAGTGTATATGCTTTTTCAATGTGTAGTGTATGTATTTCAATATATAGTGTATTTGTTTCAGTATATAGTGTATGCAGTTTTCTCAATATATAGTGGTATGTGTTACAATCTATAGAGTATTTATTTCAGTAGATAGTTTATGTGGATGTTTCAGTCTGTAGTGTATGTATCTCAATAGGTAGTCTATATGTTTCAGTACATAGTACATTTGTTTCAATATATAGTGTATGTGGATTTTCAGTATCCAGTATGTGGATTTCAGTAGATAGTGTATGTATTTCACTATGCAATGTAAGCATTTCACTATATAGTGTATGTATTTCACTATATAATATATGTATTTCAGTATACAGTATATGTATTTCACTATACAATGTATATATTTCAGTAGATACTGTATGTGGTTCACTACATTGTGTATGTATCTCACTATATAATGTATATATTTCACTATATGATGTATGTATTTCACCATATAGTGTGTGTTTTACTATACAGCCAGAGATTCTGAATTATGTCCCTAACGGCTTGCCATAATAAACTTTACATTTTTTTCAGTAAGGGTGTTGGGTCTATCAGTACATAAAGATCAAATAATTAATGATTAACGTTTATGCCACAGTTTTAACATGTTACAGGATGTTCTAAATGTCTACTAGCCTTCTGATTTCACTATGTATCCATTTATTAAATCAGATCTGGAACTGAAATACAGGACATTTTCTGAATCCACAGTCTTGATTCTGAGGTACTCAGGTGAGTATTTCAAGAATCAAAACCCTGGTCTATTGGAACCTGACAAGTTCCACTAGTGAATGTCATATGCACATTCTAGTTACTTAACTCTCTTGTGACGTCACTTCAAGTAGAGATGTGAGTGTACTCTGAACTGTTTTGAGGTGATGAACCCAATTTTGCAGAGGTCAAATCTCATAGTTTTAAATAATTTGATCCTTCCAGCTATTGAGAGGGGCTTAGATTAGGTTGTGTACTGTAGTCTGACTGTCCAAATCTGACTGAGTCAACCAATGGATATTAAATCATATATTTGAATTTACTCTAGGGGGACCAGCAATTTATCTTGCATGTCCTGTTTAGTGTTCATTCTTGACTGAAGTGCTTTAAGTTATGCATTTTGCATGATGAGTAAGTGGTAAAAATCAATGGTGTTATCTTTACTTCTTTTTCTATAAATTTATCAAGGTTATTTTTTTTTAATAAATTCCACTGGGTGGCAGTGTTGTGTTGCCCAGTTCAGTATACAAAAAATATGTTCAATCTAAAAAACCTAATAAGAAAGATGTTAACACTACTGCTGTATAGCCGGCCTGGTGGTGCTGAGGGTTGAGGCGCTGGACACCTCACCTTGCACTACGCTGGTGACCTGGTTTCGGGAACGGGCCCAGGTCATTGGGGGTCAGTGGAGGAGGGAGGCCGGGAGATAGATTGAGCAGCCATTAGGCAGCTCTCCCCTCCTGGGTGTGGACCCAGCCACACCAGCTGCAGGGCTGCTCCCGGATGGAGGCCCGGACATAATGCAGTTGGAGGTGACTAGAGTAGGGAAGGTGCCATGGGTCGCTGCGTGCATGTGCCTCCACATGCATGCGAGCAACCACAGCAGGAGTGAGAAAAAAAATTAGCTAAAAAGAACCCTGGAGCTGGCAGGTTCCATGATGGCCCCGCAGTGCTCCCCCGGAGTCTAGATGTTGGTCTCCGGGGGGGAGAGGGAAAGTTGACACCCTTCACCCTCGACCTTGCCACAGGGGGAACCTGTGGGAGATTGCCAGGAGAGTCAGGCACGTGAAGAAGTAGAGGCCAGTGTCTGAACCCCTAAAAGGGGGGAAGCTGGAGCTACCTTCCAGCCCCACCTTGTACCCCCCCATCGCCAAATAGGTGGGAGGTGGCAACAGGATGAAAAAGCTGAATAAACCCCCCCAAAAAAATACTGCTGTATAACAGGTATATTTTGCGGTTTCCCAATTTTTGCTGTGTTTGCAGTGACAGCATTAGCACCGCTATAAACCATAAAAAAAAGTCAGCAGTTTGTCTCAAAAGTGCCATCTTTAATTGTACACAAATCAGTGTCCGCATATAAACAGGTGTACTTTTCATTCACACACAGCTTCTGACTTCCTTATCTGTGCATCTATTCTACATTTTGCAACTGTAACCCTTCCACCCCTCCACTTTTTATCAAAATCTTGCATACCATACTGTAATGTTTTCTCCTATTGTACCTGTTCTCCATTTGTGATGCTAGAACTGTATTGTTATTTATACTCAGAGTTGTACTGTATTGCCTGTTCTTTTGCAAAAAGGTATTGTACTGTATCAGTAATGTGGTTTGCGCTTCTATTCATGTTGTGTCCCTCCAGGACCACCTTGTAAATGAGTCCTCTCAATGGTGTTCTTCCTGGTAAAATGAAAATTGATTGACTGATTGTTGGGGCAAAAGTGAAGGGTACACATTCTTATATAGGAAATACAGTACCTGGTCCTTAACTACAGCTGTGGCAACTGAGCAGTCCACACCAGAGGAACCAGCTAAATTTTCAGGATCAATGACAGACACATCGACAGGTAGTCATGCTTAACTTGTTTTTTGGACAACCACTTTAGAATAGATATTTTCCAGCAGCGGTTACCGCAACACTCTCTATAACCCCCCTTCCCACACTACTTTATTGGCTACACCCATTGACTACCACTTGTCTTTCTTGCTTATCTTGTTTCCTCAAATGAACCTAGGCAACGGATTAATGTCAATGTTCACTGACTGTATTTACTATCTGTAATCTTTTTTTAATTCAATTTTATTGCAAAATTAGGCACAATTACACATTATACATTCCATTACAAGTCATTCAGGTAATTCCATTTATCACATCATAGGTCTTGTCATTTGGTCATTTATCATTTATACATTCTTAGTGAATTGATTTCATATGTAGTACTCTCTTCTCTTCTCTTTTTCTCTGGTCACATTATAGTGAGGGTTGTAGAATTCATGGTTGAGTATCTGATACCTCTCACCTCCCCCTTTCCTCCCCTGTTCAGTTCCTCCCTTTTCCCCCTTATGCTACCTCCCTCCCTCCCCTCCTCTCCTTCCAAATGATCCATTGTGTCTATCTGTGCACAAAGTTCTGTGTACTAAAGTTAATTTTGTGGGTCAGTTCCTCCATATCTTGTATCTCTTGAACAGTAGTTAACCATTGCTGTGGGGTAGGGGGATCTGTGGCAAGCCAGTTTCTGGTAATATATTTATGCACAGATGTTATCAGGATATTCCACAGATAGATCTTGTCCCTCCCTCTGACTTCCTTAGGTATCAGTCCCAATACTATGTGTTTAGGACCTAGTGGCTCCGAAACCGAGAAAATGTCTCTCACAGCTTGTGTTATTTGACTCCAGGATTGAGTTAAGTGTGGGCAATGGCAGAATATATGCAGATGGTTCACCTGGGGGTCCCGGCATCCCCTCCAGCAAGTTGCTGAAAAGTTTCAGTCCCACTTGTTCTTTACCACCAGGGTGATAAAGAAGCATGGTCTAACTTTTCATTCATACTCTCTCCACGTCGGTGAGTATGCGGTTTTATTGGCTTGTGAGAAGACTGTTTCCCATTCCCTGTCTGTTAGTTGTTCACCCAGTTCAGCTTCCCATCTGTTTTTAAGAGACCTGGGGTGCTCATCTCCCGTGTCTCTAAGAGCCCCATATATGGCCGTGACATTACCTTTGTGCCTTTGCAGACTCGGTATGTCTTCTGTAATAGACAGTAGGCCCTCTGGGGCTGGGTTATGACCACACTGACTCTGCAAAGCTTGGATATGGGCCCTGATCTGTAGGAATCTGAAGTGGTCTGTTTGAGGTGGAATTTTTCTCTGATTTGTCCAAATTCTTGTATGGTATCCCCCTACAGAAACTGTTTGTGTGTTCAGGCCCAGTCTCCCCACCTTCTGAAGGTGAGGTCCTGCTATGATGGGGAAAAAGCTGGGTCCCTCACAAACCATCTCAATGACCATAGATCTTTTGAAAGTTTGTACTTTGTTTAAAGTCTGCGGACCACCCCAAGTGTGTTCTGTACAGAGAACAGTAGTATGTTATCCCTTTGTGTCAATTCTGGGTTGGCCACCCTGGCTCCAAGAGGAGCCCCCTCTGAGCACACCTTCTCAATTGTTTTCAAGTGAGCTACATACTTCTTTGTTGACCACAGTAGGACACTCCTCAGTTGGGCAGCAAGATAATAGTCCTGTAGGTTAGGTATAGCCCTCCCCCATATTTTTTATTGGTTTGCATGACTGTGTTTTTGATTCTGGGTCTCTTGTTTGCCCACACAAACTGCATGATAATTCTCTGCCATATCTGCAATTGGTTATGGTGTATCCTCAGTGGTAAGCACTGGAAAATATAGGTAGCTGGGGAGGATGTTCATTGTTACCAACTGTAGTACATGGCAACTTACCCTAGTAACAGTGTAGAATGGTTTAGTCCACATCCCCCTGCAGTTTTGGGCTATGGTATGTCTTGGGTGGAAACTGGATTTTAGAAAGTGCATGAGCAGATTGTAGTAGTAGTTCTGCTGAGGCCTGCTGATCTATCTAATGTATGTTTGTTGACTAAACCTCAGAGCTGTTAGAAGTTACTTATGGTGTCCAATCATTCCTAAAACCAGCAATCCAGTAAGAAGCAACTAAAGAGAAATATTACTGTATATGGTGTCAGAAGTGAACTTGCAGTGCTGCAGTTGCAATCAAGAAGAAAGTTTGTGCTGCCAAGAAAAGAAACAAAAGACAGTATTTGTGAGTACCCAAAGCTTACTAAAAGACTGTATAACAAAATATTTTTGGCAGTATGGAGCAATTTAAGCCACATCCACCACTATTGTTGACCGGAAATCTTGTAGAAAACTGGAGAAGGTGGGCACAGAGATTAAGCCTGTACTTCACAGCCATGGGGTTAGATGATAAGTCCGAGGAAATGAAAATTGCAGTCCTGCTGCACATGATCGGGGATAATGTCCTTGAGATGTACAATACCCTCAATATAACATATGCTGACCCACAAGCTAAAAAGCAGCTGAGGTTATGGAAGCATTTAAGAATTATTGTTCAAGGCAGGATGGTAATACAGGCCAAAAACCAGATCGCCAGCTACCATCACGTGAGACACATGCGTAAAAATCAAACACGTGTGGGAGGTGTGGCAAGGGACATGCGCCAAAGGCTTGTCCAGCGTATGGACAAGAATGTCGTAAATGTGGTGGCCTCAACCATTATGCAAAAATGTGCAGGTCCAAAAAGTCCAACAAACCTCATGAGAAAATTACCAAAGGGGTAGAAGCACTATTTGTAGGTGCTATAAAAAGAAAACAAGAAATGGTGCAGACACAACTACCAGATGAAGACTGGTACACTACCTTGAAGATAATGGGACAGCCAGTTAAGTTCAAGTTTGACACTAAGGCTGAAGCCAATCTACTGTCTAAATAAGTGATTGCGCAGTTTCCATGCAAGGTACAAATCAAGCCGACCAGTACTATCCTAATGACACATGGAGGAGCACAAATTAGACCTGAAGGGGAAGTGACGTTAAAGTGAAAGACACAAAACAGAGAGGCCAATCTGCAGTTTTATGTCACTAACACATCGGGAGCTTCCCTATTGGGTCAACAGGCGTATGTCATCCTGGATCTGATTCACAAAGTAAAGGTGCTTAAAACCAAGCCACCAAGCACAAAAGAGGAACTTCTTGCACAATATAAAACAGTGTTCGAAGGCCAAGGAGAATTCCCAGGAGTTTACCACATACATACTGACCCAAATGTTACTCCTGTGATACATGGGTGCAGGAAAGTCCCATATGCAGTCATGGACAGACTAAAACAGACACTGGAACAACTGGAGCAAATTGGGGTGATTAGCAAGGTAACGAAACCTGCAACTTGGGTAAACAGCCTTGTAATTACCAAAAAGAAAAATGGTGAGATCAGGGTGTGTTTGGACCCTAGAGACTTAAATAAAGCTATCAGAAGACATCACTTCTCCATCCCCACATTGGAAGATATTCAGAGTAAACTTGCAGGTAAAAAGTTTTATACAATTCTAGATGAAAAAGATGGGTACTGGCAGATCAAATTAGATGACGAATCTGCAGACCTATGTACATTCAACAGTCCATGGGGAAGGTACAAATTTCACAGACTTCCTTTTGGTATACGGTCTGTGAGTGAAGTATTCCAGCAGAGAAATGCTGAACACTTTGGGGACATACCAGGTGTTTTGTAATAGCTGATGGCATGCTTTATAACCCAAGAGCTACCAAGGAAGAGCATGAAAATATTCTGAAAAAGTAATGGACAGAGCAGTGTAACTTAATGTTAAGTTCAATAGTGACAAAATACAGTATTTGGTGAGTGAGGTATAATACGGGGCATATCATAACCAAAATGGGCTATGGTTCCGATGAAGCCAAAGAAGCAGTAGCCTAGCTGCCCCCTCCCAAGACAAAAAGCGCTACAGAGACTGTTAGGAATGACTCGATATTTGGCGCAGTACATTCCGAATGAAGCAAACCTCACTGCACCACTAAGGCAGCTACTCAAAAAAGATGTCATATGGCAGTGGCAGCCAGCACAGGAAGAAGCCTTACAAAAGCTTAAAGAGACTATTTCTTCTGCACCAGTATTAAAATTCTTTGATCCAAAAGAAGACACTGAAATCCAAGCAGATGCATCTAAAGACGGACTAGGTGCTTGTCTACTACAAAGAAACAGACCAACAGCTTATGCATCTAGGTCATTTTCCAGTCCTGAAAGAAACTATGCACAGATAGAAAAAGAGTTGCTAGTGATTGTGTTCTCTCTACAGAAATTTCATCAGTATGTTTATGGAAGGTCAGTGAAAGTACAATCAGATCACAAGCCGCAACAGTCCATACTGAACAAACCAATTGGAAAGGCTCCAGCAAGATTGCAGCGGATGCTGTTACAGATACAGAAATATGACATACGTGTATTATATACTCCAGGAAAAGATATTCTGATTGCAGAAACTTTGTCCAGGGCAGTACCAAGAAAACCAGCAGAGGGAGACATTGATCTAAGTAGTAAAAAGGTGATATACTCAGGGCCCCTGGTGTTCTCCGGCAGAATTTTCTGATTTCTGCGGCAGGGCTCCTTGACTTCTGTGGCAGCATTTTCTGATTTCTGCGGCATGATTTATTCATTTCTCTGGCAGAATGCAGTCCTGTTGTTGGCTAAATATGATGTGATATCATCGATGACATCATATGCTGAGCACAGAGGAGGGGCTTCAGGATAAACGAGGTGGGAAAAAAAGCCTGACACTATGAAAAACAGTATATTTATATGAAAATTCACCAAAAACAATGAATTCTGAGGCACTATATATATTCTGTGGCATGATGCAAATTCTGCAGCAAATTCCGTAACTGCAGAACCGCAGAATTCCAGGGGCCTTGCATATACTCAATCCAAGCAACAGAGATACTGCCTGACAGCATGTTAGAGGGGCTAAAACAGGTCACACAGAGGGACAGTGATTTACAATTGCTTAAAGAAATGCACTTCAAAGGATGGCCTAACAGGAAAAAACAAGTCAGCATCAAACTTCAGCACTATTGGCCCATGTGACACAATATATATATAGAGAAAGAACTCCTAATGTTGGGTAAAAGAATCATTATACCCAAAGAGCTGAGGACAGATATGCTACGAAGACTTCACGTAGCACATCAAGGAATACAAAGGTCAAAGGCACAAGCCAGAGCTGTGATATATTGGCCAGGCATGAATCGAGAAGTAGAAATGATGGTTGAGGCATGTGGACCTTGCCAGAAACTCTTACCCAGCAACCATAAAGAGCCAATGTGTCCACATGAAATACCTAACAAGCCATGGTTAAAGCTTGGTGCAGACATTTTTGACTTTAGGGGACACTCCTACTTAATAGTAGTGGACTATTTTTCAAAATACCCTGAGGTTCTCAGAATGCCCGACAAGACGGCAGCTACAGTTATTGCAAAATTAAAAGCTGTATTTGCAAGACATGGAATTCCAAAAGAACTGGTAGTGGATAATGTACTATTTGCAAGTCATGAAATGAGGCAATTTGCAAAGCTGTGGTAATTCAGAATGACTCATTCCAGCCCAGGATACCCACACTCTAACGGTTTAGCTGAAAGAATGATCCAGACAGTAAAAATAATCTTTCTGAAGTCTATGTAAGGTCAGACCGATCCACATCTCGCATTGCTCAGTCTTAGAAATACACCAGTCACAGGACTGAACTGTACACCTTCCCAATTGTTAATGGGCAGAATGTTGAGGACAACATTACCTGCAAGTGCAAGGCCAGTGCGACCTGAAATACCAAAGGATGCACATAAATGTCTGAAAAGACTACAGAAAAGACAGAAACAGTATTACAACAGGAATGCAGCTCCACTTACTTCATTCAGGGAAGGGGAAAGGGTATGCATAGAGATTTCTAGTGGGTGGCAACCTGCTACAGTGGAAAGAATCCGTGTTGAGCCAAGATCCTATAGTGAGATTACACCTGCAGGACAGCGATACTGCAGGAACAGGAGACACCTGAGGAGAGACCGAACAGTTGCTTTGGAGGCTGAAGAGCAACAGGCAGATGTGTCAATTGAATCCATATTGTCACAAACAGTGGAATCCAGGGACAATAACCAGGAACAAGACACTTGTCAAGAGTATGAGCAACTTGAGATGGAACCTGTTGTTTTCAATGACACTTTGCCAGAAAGTCCTGAGGATGTACCCAGTGTGCAGTCTACTCTAATGACCAGAAGAGGGCGTCTGCTTAAAGTTGCTGAGAGGTTCAGAGATTTTGTTATGATTTAAGTCAGTGGTACTTATTTCAACAGAGCTCAGTACTAGTGACTTTAGACCCTAACTCGTCACAAAGTAAGACTCAACCATTATGTTAATAGTGCTTGGTAATTATTTGTCATTGAAATGCAAACCGAAATCAAGGTAATTGCTTTCTTTTACTAGAAGGGGAGATGTAGTATATGGTAACTTACCCTAGTAACAGTGTAGAATGGTTTAGTCCATATCCCCCTGCAGTTTTGTGTTAATGGTATGTCTTGGGTGGAAACTGGGTTTTAGAAAGTGCACAAGCAGATTGTAGTAGTAGTTCTGCTGAGGCCTGCTGATCTACAGTGTCTAATGTATGTTTGTTGAATAAACCTCAGAGCTGTTAGAAGTTACTTATGGTGTCCAGTCATTCCTAAAACCAGCAATCCGGTAAGAAGCAACGAAAGTGAAATATTATACCGACTGAATTCTAGAGTAGAGGGGCAAATTCAGCATCTCCCAGCCTTTAATGTCCTGTCTAATCTCGTCTACCAGGGGATCAAAGTTACATGCAAATAATGCAGTCAGGTTTTTGGGGATATAGGTGCCCAAATATTTTATCTTATGGTTGATCCATTTCAAGGGGATTAATGATGTATTGCTGAGGAGGGGATGTAGTGGAATTTAAGTAATTCCGTCTTGTGTTTATTAAGTGAGTATCCTGAATATTGGCCACATTTGTCAAGTAGCTCCCAGAGTATGGGTATAGATTTATGTGGGTTGGACATAAACAGGAGGACATTGTCTGCGTACAGTGATATTTTATGTGCCACCCCTCCCATTTCCACCCCCCCCAATACTTTGATCCTCTCTGATTGCCTGGGCCAGGGGCTCGATGTAGATGGTGAAAAGCAGTGGCGAAAGTGGACATCCCTGTCGGGTGCCCCTCCCTAAGTTGAATCTCTGCGATATTCCTCCATTAACCCTGACATAGGCCTGAGGTGACGCATAAAGGGCCTTAATTGCCTCTGTGAATGTTAAAGGGAAACCCATCCTTCACAGGACTGTGAAGAGGAAGCTCCAGGTGACCCTGTCAAATGCCTTTTCATCGTCAAGGCAGATGATACAGGTGGGGATGTGCTGTCTATTAATAATGTCTGTTATATTTATGGTTCGCCTAACCCTCTTCGGGGCTTGCCTTCCCTCGATAAATCCTGTTTGGTCAGGATGTATTATGCTTGTAAGTAGGGGATTAAGCCTGGCTTCCACTATGGCCATAAAAATTGCATAGTCTACATTTAGTAGGGAGATGGGCTGATATGATCCGCATTCTTTAGGGTCTTTCCCTTCTTTGGGTATTACCGTGATAGTAATATAATTCCATGAAGGGGGTACTGCCTCTCCCTCTAGTCATACCGGGTTGCAGATGTCATTCAGGAGGGGTATTGTTTCGGTGGTAAAGGTTTTGTAGAATTCACAATCCATCTAGCCCCAGACACTTGCCCACTTTGAGGGCTTTTATAGTGGACACAATCTCGGCCTGGGAGATCGGGGCCATTAATACTTGTTTTTAATCTTCATTAAGCTTAGGCAGCCTCAGCTGTCTCAAGAAATTAGTGGCCTCTTCAGTGTGTGTGTGTGTGTGTGTCCGTCTGTGTTTGATACAGCAGTTTGTAGTAGGTAACTAAGGAATCTACTATCTGCTCCCATCTGTGTGAGACCTGACCTGTGGTTGGATGGCGAAGACCTGTGATGTTGGCATGAGCAGCCTGCTGTCTCAGCCAATATGCCAGCTGCTCAGTTGCTCTTGGGCCTCCTTCGTAGAAGGATTGTTTTAGGTAATGGAGAGCTTTTTCTGTTTCAATCCTTTGCAGGTTTTGAATCTTATTTTTAATATCTTTTATTACTACTTTCCTATTCTTGTACCATTTTTGGTTTTATTGCGCCTCCTGAGTTCTCAGTTGTTCCAAGAGATTATCTAGTTGTTTTCCCCTCTCCCTCTTTTTATGGGTTGCTATAGATATTAATTTCCCCCAACCACTGTTTTGACCGTATCCCACAATATTTGTGGGGTTACCCCTGGGTTCTCATTTATTTCAATAGTTTGTTTGATTATCCTCCTGACCTCTACCCTCACCTCCTCATCCCTTAGCAAACTGGTGTTCAGTCTTCACTACGTTGTTTTTCTCAGAAGCTGCAAATTTATCTCCACATAAATGAGCTGGTGATCTGACAGGGCAGTAGTTCCTATCCACATTGATTGGAATAAGGAGAGATCCTTAGCGTAGGTGAAAAACATGTCTAATCTTGAGTAGATTTTGTATCTAGAGGAATAAAATGTAAAGTCTTTGGCTGTTCGATATTTCTTTCTCCATATGTCCACTGTGCCTGTGTCCTTCATAAGCCTGGAGAGCAATCTAGCTGTCCTGCCATTAGGTGTTGGGATGTTTGAGATGGAGTCCAGCGATCTATTTAAGATCACATTCTAATCCTTCTACCTTGCTATGATAACACCCTTTGCCTTTTCCACTATGGTTTTAATCAGGTCCAAATAGAAGGTAATGGGTGAGTCAGGGGGAGCATAGACATTTATTAGGGTGACCTGAACATCCTGGATCCTGCCGACCACTATCACATAACAGGCCCCAACATCCGACACCACCTCCACCTCTTCAAATGGGAGGGAGGCCGACAGCAAGATGGCCACTCCCCTCTTTCTCCTCCTTTTCCAGGGATGCGTGGTAGAGTCTTGGAAATCCCTTGTTTTTCAGTTTCTGAGACTCTGCTGGGGTCAGATGGGTCTCCTGTATGAAGCTGACCTCACACCTCTGGTTCCTAATGAACTTTTATAGTTGTTTCCATTTGATAGGGTGATTTATCCCATTTATATTATAGGATAATATCTTGGTTCTAACTTGGGCTATATTCAATTTTGTAAGATTTATTTACTGTTTTATTTATCTTCTCCTTTATGTAAGTGGTAAGCACCTATTCCTCTGCCCTTCATGCTATCCCAGCCAGTGCTCAGAGCTTTAGTAAACTGTGACCATTTTTGTGTAATTTCCTTGTAGCAGACTGTAACATCACCTCTTAGATTTCTTAATCTGACATTGTGCCTCCAATTATTGAACATATAAACCAAACAAAGCATGTCCCTCAACTGGGACCCTAACTGTATAAGTTTATTAACATGTTTCAAACTTTCTCCACTAGATGGGGTATAATCTTTCTGTTGCCTTGTAACCTTCTTTCAAAGAATTTTACACCATCAAAACATTTAACCTGTTTAAAACCTAAATAGTAAGATTCTGGAAGTGGCCTACCATCTGTGCCCTTCAGGGCATTCGAGGTCAGGCCAGTCCCGGTCTTAAGGGTCTGTTTTGACCCTCGTTTAGTCAGTGCTGTTGTAATCACACCCTTAACCTGGATTGGTATCCTGTATTGAGTGGCAACCTTCCTTTGGGTGTGTGCACCTCCTAGGTCAGCCCCTTGAGTCAGATATGAGCTGGATTGTACCTCCCTAGAGGTACTTTGCCCTTTATAGTGGTGTGAGGATTGCCTGTTCGGAGGACTAGCATTGGGTGTAAGCCCAATCCTCTGAGGCGAAACCGTCAGCAGCAAAAGAGTTGCCAACCAATGCATTTCTGTTGTTAGATTCCATCTCCCTCCTCCTGCCCTTCATGTAATTCAGTGGGGGGAGTCTTCCCCGAAACCCATACCCCCCAGTCCCCTTTGGTATTTAGACATCCATCCTTCCCAATTTTGTAGGCGCCATCTCTAGACACCCCCCATCTTCTGGCCAGTCAAGAGTTCCAACGTCCCCCTTCATGTCCCTATTTTCAGTTCTTATGAACAATCTGATACCTTGTGATCCTTTTAAGTTTCAACTTTGTTCAGACTTTTAATGCCAGGTCTGAATAAGTAGCGTCTGTTGTTGAGAGTTTTCCTTTTATATTCATACTCTTGAGGCCCCCCCATTTATGCCCTCTCCTCCCTTCCCCTCCTCAATGTTCAGCAATTGACACTGTTGGTAGGTTAAAGTGCATGTAACAAGTTAGACTCGGTCATAAATTAGTCCTCTTTGTTACCCTGGTCCATGCCCCCGTCGGTCGGGTGTGCCAGTGGCCGGAGTGCCCCGAATTTCCACGTGCATAGTAACCCCTCCCCTTCCCCCCCGGATCAGTGTCCTTGTTTTGTTTTTGTTTGCATAATACCTTTAGTTTGTCCATGTGAGGCAGGAGGGGATCACCGCTTTAAGATACAAAATAATGAAGCCCTAGATATTCCCCATGTGAGATCAGGGCCCTGAGTCAGATGTACCTGCTTCCATTCCCTCTTGAGTCTGCAATTCCTGTCTGTCCTGAGTAGCGATGCCGTATATTTGGACCAAAGAACTGCATTGCTTCAGCATAGTGCAGATGTCTGCCCTCAGAGTAGTTGGCTGAACCGGGTGCGATTGGTGCGACTTCGGGGCTCCTTTGCGTGCCACTGACCAGGCCAAGTGCAACAGCTCCTTTTCAAGGCATTCTTTCATTAAGTGTTGGACTGTAATCCCCAGGTCCTCCAAGAATTGCGATGCCACCACAAGATCCTTGATCACTTTTGTTCCTTTGCTGGTTTTGAGACTCAGACGGGCAGGGTACATTATTTGGGCTTTCAGATTTTTAGCCCTGAGCTGCTTCAGTATCGGCCACATGGCCCGCCTGCTGTCCTGAACTGCCATGGTGTAGTCATTATCGATGTTAATACGGTGTTCCCTATAAGTGATTGCCAGCATTCTCCAGGCTCTTCGGAGTATCTCTTCTTTGGAGCTATAGGATGTCATCTTGGCTATGAAGGATCTTGGATGGGTTTCCGGTTTGTTGGGATTCTGAACCAGTGAGCAATGTGCTCTGTCCATCGCTACGTCGAAGTTGGGGAGAAGCTTCAGGGAATTCCTCAGCACTTTCTGCACAAATGAGATCACGTCTGCAGTGCCTGTCTTTGCTCCCTCTGGAATACTGTGCACTTTGAGATTTTGGCATCTGCTTCGGCCTTCAAGAGCATCTAATTTACTGGTCAGTTCCCTTTCTCTGGCCATCAGGAAAAGGAGAAGCTGGTCGTGGTGATCTGATTGCTCAGTCACATTCGTAAGTGCCAATTCTATCTGATCAGCTCTGTGTTCGATGTTATTAATATCTGCTCATAGTTCAGTTAGGGTTGTATCTACTTTAGTAATTGTTTTGGCCGTTTGTAGTATAGAGGCCACAAGCTGTGAGCAGTCTTCTTCAGAGCCATTCGTCAGCGCTTCCTCCTTGGCAGTCCCAGACGTCAAACCTGATTTTTTCAGACTGTAACATGAATTGTAACTTCTGTACTGGGGTCTGGGTATTATTGGCAAGGATTACGTTAGATCTCATTGCTTTTGCTGGCGATTGCATTCTGTTTTACCAGTGGATGTCTTTTGATTGTATTTTGGGCTGAGGAGAGCAGAGAGCTAAGCTGCCATCAATCTTCTGACGTCACCCGAAGTCCCTACTGTCTGTAATTTTGAACAATTGTTCCTGTATTGCTTCTACTGTATTGTACTGTAGTTTCCTAATTGACATGGAACCTTTGTAAATGAACTTATAGCTCAAAGGTTGTAATCCAAGACTTCAATAAATAAATAAAATAAATAAAGCAGACAGCGTGAGACCTTTTGGCTCGAGTTGTCAGTGTTTGGCATCGAACCATGTCATTTTACGCCTAGGATTAACAGGTGATTGCTCCTGTAATTGCTGCTGTAATTGCTATTATCATGATTGTACCTGTACTTGAAAGTGATAAGCAGGAGCGGAAACCCATCACTAGAGAAAACATTGTGGAACATTACAGCTAACTAACAGGTGTGAATATTAACTGTTATACAGTATATATGTTGTTCCAATTTAGAAAATTCTTAATACGTTTTTGGTGTTGTGTGGAGGGGTTGGTGGGACGCAGTATAACTTGGTTAACCTCATCAAAGTTCTTTAATGAAAGATGGGTGGGGGGTTATTTACTTATTATCTCAGTTCCAGACTATATACTTTCTGTTCCTGATACCCTTAGATGGACTACTTCCTACTCTCTCTAAGGTTTTTCTCTATGTCCTTCTTTTTTCAATATAGAACAATCCTATTTATACAGACTTGATTATTAGATGACTTTTTCTGGCATCATATCTGAGCAGTGCTTTTGAAGTAAAAAGCCCATTCCCTGAGTGGATTGTATTTAATGTAGATGCATGGTCAGGTGTTTTGGGAACAGTCTTTTTTGTTTTTTTAATTAATATTTTTATTAGCATTTCAAACATTGGTACAACATATGGCAATCAATAGTGCATAACTGGCATATAATGGTAGTTCCTGTACAGAACTACACACAAAACAAAACAGGCATCACAATAAACCAGGTCACTATAAGGTACTCAATTTCATATCAACAACTGTCAGAAATGGGATATGTCCTAGAGGCTACTAATGCCATTTATTGCAGTGACTATAAGCCAGTGGGGTGTCTTAGGTGAGAACAGGCCACATGGGTCTTATACGGCCCTGTGGCTGCTTGCCGCATGGCAGTACTTAGAATTGGGATAAGAATCTCATATTTTGTGGTATATCTGGGTACAGCCCTGGGAAATATGAGAGCCTTTCAAAGGATGCCAATTGCCCGGCAGCCTGTAATCATTCTGTTACTGTGGGTAGTTTGGGCGCTCTCCATCTAGTTAATAGCAGGTGTTTGGCTGACACACTAACAGCCACCAACTATAATGTTTGGGGGGTTACAGGCTGGTAAGAGGGCCTGGTGCAGCTAAGGAGCATCAGAGATGCATGCCACACTACGTTAAGACCGTAGCTCCATCACACTCCTTTGATGCTCACCCGGAATGGTTGTACCACCAGGTAGGACCATAAGAAATATGATAAAAGGGCATCTGAGGCAGAGCACCTCCACCTCATCTGAATATAAACCCATCAATGTTAGGGGGAGTCCTTCACCCATGATTTGGGTTTGGATGAGCCTGCTTCCTCCATCTCTACAGGCATTGTGGGCCCTAAGCCTTTTCAGTCTCCACTGATCCTCTGATATGGTGATATTGAGCTCCCTTTGCCATTGTAGCCTAGGTTGGACTGCAAGATCCCCTTCAGTATACCTGATGCAGTGATATATATATGATATAATATAATATATATATATATATATATATATATATATAATTTACTATAAATATATTGTGTTTTCTTGTGTTAATGTATCTGACAGGGAACCTCTCAACGAGCATCCGCTCACAGCTGTCATCCAAGATTTCAACAAAAAAATAAATAAATATAAGGCTGGCTTTGCCTCCCCCTAACTCTCTTTCAGGTGAAGGATCAAGTGTTCACTGGTGTTAGTAGTATGGTGTTTTTGTGCATTCAAAAGAGGTTGTAAGAGACTACGCACTTGCAGATATCTCCTAAAATCTTGTTTAGGAAGGAGATGTGAAACATTGGAGAAGAAGTCTATCTGCCTGCCATTCACCATAAGCAGATTTTTACCACCCAGATACCTCTATTTTCCTAGAACCTACTTCTAGGGGCAGAGCCTTCTATACTCAGAGTCAGAACCTTATTCCATGGGGACATTTGTAATGGCACAGGGTCTGTTTTTAGCCGCGAATGTAATAAAAAGTTTGGGAGATAACCACGTTTTGGGGCAGAATTTCTTCACCCTTTTGGGGTCTTCATATAAACTGATCACTGATGAGGAGCCCCCAACTTCACTGATCGCCATGTTGAGCCATTATGGAGAGGAACCAGATCCCTGGGAGAACCATAGAACCATTTGTGCTGATACAAAAGTGATATGATACACCAAAAGCCATGGAAGAGCCAGTCGTGGAAAATCATGGTTAGTTTGGGTTTCTCTGAATATGGCACCACACTGACTAATGCCACCTGACCATAGACTTGTTCAGAGAACTCAGAATATGGCTCAGTCTTCTCTATTTCTACTTTGGCTTCAAGCAAGTCAGAGACGTCCCCTTTCTCTAAGGAGGTGATCTGTTTTCCTTCCTGATAGGGGAAGGGTCTGGACAAGACTAGACAGGAATCTTAGACTTCCCAACTGTAATTATACTCTTTACTAGCTGGCTGTTCTGGATGAACCATAATCTGTCTGGATGACAAAGTGGTAACCCTCCCCATATCCCCCACCCCCACTCCTAGTATCTTACTAACAGTTGAAATGGGTGAAAAATCATGGAATGCAGGGCCGACCACCATCCCCATATCTGCCTGAGTTGGCAGAGAAGGAGGGTCGGCTCCTGGGATATCAACCAGCAGATAGACAATTCTCCCAGTAAAGTACTGCAAATGGCTGTGACCCTTCCCACCAAAGGTGAATCCTAATTCAAGGAATAATCTGGTGGGATGACAGAAGGCGCTTTTCTCAAGCAAACTATGTCCCTTTTAAATATTCAGTCTCAGAGGGAAGCCCCAAGTTTTACTGGGAATGGTGACACTCTGTTCATTAACCACTTGGCAAATGTGTGGTATGGTCTGACTGGCTTCAGCTGAGATTTGGCGCAAGCCAAAGGCTGAGGTGATGTCAGAAAATTTGTTCAAAGTGCAGGCTGATTGGTGCTCAGGTTCAAGTTCAAGTTCAAGTTCAAGTTTATTGCAGGAAAGACTCCGTTGAGCAAGCTCATTCACAAGGAGGTCCTGAGGCACATACACATACAGTTCGCAATTACATAGACAGGAGATATAAAATGTAGAACAACAAAGAAAAAAAATATATAATACAAGAGGTATACACAATAGAAGTCCTTATGCTATATATGCAGTACATTCCAGCTTTAACCTTGCCCTAAATTATGCAACACATTTCAGCTTAATAAGTAGAGGGCCAGTTGGTACCTAGGAAGTTGACTTGGCGTTGGGGGCCTAGTAGCACCTACATATGTCTTTTAATTTAGAGATAGCTTGTATTTTGTAGGAATTAATTGATACGATGCTGGTTAGCTTCAGCATGGCTTGTAGTTGGTTCCACTGGTGGACACTGGCTGCAAGCTTTACCAAGAAGAAATCTCCCAAATACACAGATTTCTCCATGCCTTGCACTATGTATACATAATAATAACACATGGGGATGCCCTACACTAAAAAGTTCAAGCTTACAGTCCCTTTCAGTTTCAGGGGACCTTCCCCCGGGGAAAGGGGCGCACTGTCCAGTGGGTGGTTATGATTTATCACTATCATTTCTGGGTTTTCACACATCTGCTGTCTGTACAAATGGTAACCGACCAAGGTCCAGTCATACATGAGGGGAAAAAGGTGCATCTTTAAACTCTGGGTTCTGAATTGTGACAAGGAAGGTCAAACTATGGTCTACATCAATCAGGACTTAGCTGAAAAAAATCCCCATTTGTTTGTGTCATAGACTGGATCTTAGCCAGTTGCCTATTAGGCTCGCTGCAGTTTCTTCGTTAGTGAGGTGCGGTTTGGATAACAGAGCCTTTTTCTCTCCACATGCTTAGGCTCACAGGGGAGGGATGTTGCAGATCCCCTCTTCCTCTCATAAGCTACTTTCTGATAGACTGCCATTTGGAAATGCCTGCATAGTTGTTTGGGAGGCCTGAAGTGTAGTCAGATTTAACCCTTTCCTAGTCTGTTTTATGTGAAGGCAGAGTTGGTTTGCCTTGATGAATTGGTACTAGCTTCTGTATTTTCTGGAGAAGGAGCTTCAGGCACAGAGGCCGTAGGGGCAACCCTTTCAGGAACTTGTCCTCCCCTTCCCAGGTTCAAGCCTGTGAGAGGGGGCAGGATGTTGGTGTAATTTGTGCCTTTTCAGAAGGAATCTCTGTTCCCTAGATCCCATCCTGCTCATAGAATAGGGGTTCAGTTACTTTAGCCCACACACCCCTAGTGATACTCACTACCGAGTTGCATCTCTGCAATGGCTCCATCCCTATTACAGAACATCTCTGTGCTCTAATACATATGCACTGGGTGTGAAATGTAATTAGCTGCAAAATCCAAGCCCAATGCATATATGCCCAAAGACTTAAACCAGGATTGAATGAGATTGCATGGTGAAAGCATTGGAGACTCACAACAACTCATCAGGATCATGCACCTGGGCCACAGGAATCCAAGGGAGGAGAACAGGATGGGTGGGGAAATTCTGGCTACCACAAGTCAAGCGATAGATCTGGGGGTTATCATATCTGATGACCTGAAGGTGACCAAACAGTGTGAAAATGCGGTGGGGAGAGCAAACAGAATGTTGGAGTGCATAGGAAGGGGCATAACAAGCAGGAGGAAAGAGGTGGTGATGTCACTGTACAGATCATTGATGAGACCTCAGCTGGAGTACTGTGTCCAGTTCTGGAGACCACATCTCCAGAAGGATATTGACAAAATAGAGGCAGTCCAGAGAAGGGCAACGAGGATGGTACATGGACTGCACCAGAAGCCCTATGAGGAAAGACTTAAGAACTTTAATATCTATTCACTGGAGTAAAGAAGGGAGAGGGGAGATAGGATAGAGACTTTCAAGTACCTTAGGTAAATAAACAGGGTACAGGTGGAAAGCATATTTCAGAGAAAACTCTGTACAAGAACAATGCGGCATGATATGAGGCTGAAGGGTGGAAGGATCAGGGGTAATGTTAGGAAGTACTTTTTCACTGAAAGGGTGGTGGAGCCGTGGAACAGTCTTCCAGCAGAAGTGATGGGTGTGAAAACAATCTGGGGGTTCAAGAGTGCATGGGATAGATATAAGGGTACCCTGGAGATGTGCAGAGCAGGAGAGCTGCGGATCAAATAGGATCTGGGGCTGCAGCAGTGAGTAGGGAAATGGGCAGACTAGGTGGGCCATATGGTCCTTATCTGCCGACAGATTCTATGTTTCTATGTAACTCTGGGGGGGGGGAGCATGGCCAACAGCCAACGGAACACGTTGCATTTCATTTAATCTCTGCTCCTAGCTCTGTTTAAGTTCTGTTTTTTTAAGGCTTTAACCACAGTTGAAGTTGACTTTTGGTTTACTTTAACTTGCCTTCACCTTGGGGAGTGCTCCAATGCTGAAATATCGAAGCTCCACAATGGGGAAGCAAAAGCAGAACACCTCACAGGATTTGTCAACCACTAAACAAGCCAAAGTCAGGGCTGCTCATGGTAGGCAGGATGGCAACAGATCAGACCCACTGCAACTGCTGAACAGTGAAGTCTTGAAGGCGGTGAAAGATCTGAAGTGCTCAAAGACTTAGATAAAAAATTGGATACATTCAACAACTGGATTACAGTTGCCGAGACACAACTGGACCTGGTCACCTCTGAAACCCAGCAAGCTAAAGCCATGGCTGATAAAACTGCAGCCACAACCATGGGAGTCCTCCAGAACAACCGGGTGCTCCGACTTCAGCTTGAACAATTAGAAAATGGTGCACGGCTGTTACATATCAGATTACAGGGGATCCTTGAAGCAGCGGAAAGACAGGATCTGCTCTCTTATATTACAGCACCAATTAAAATTGTCCTAGATATTGATTTAACTGGGGCCATCTCGAAGACCTACCAAATTAACCCCAGACAGTGACCTGCTGATTCGGATAAACCCCCAGATGATCCTAAATGTTACAGCTGGTCCTCATGTTAAAGACTACGGGCCCAATTTTCAAAACTGTTAGAATGACACAAGGGGTGACTTGCATTACAACTTGCATCAAGCACAATTTTCTAAAGCAGCTGTGTCAAATCCTGAAACAGCTGCACCAAATTACCCTTGCAGCAAGATTGTATCAAACAGCTAGGTACGCCAGGCCACAAGGGGCTGTGTCATGGCGGGCTGCAACATCCTTTTTTGGGGGGATTTTACAAGCCTCGTCATTGAAGGAAGCAGCAAGGGGCACCATTTAGACCAGCCAGGAGAATTGGCTTGCGTCAGCGGTAGTGGATCTGACAGTAGACTGCTGGGGGCAGAAGGGGCTTAGGAAGTGTCATGGGGGGGTCGTAGAAACAGCTGGGAATGAAGGGAGTGATGTGGCACCTGGCAGGGTGCGTTTGCTCTTATATACATTTGTTAATGTCTATCAATACATAGTATATTACTACACAGTACTGTACCTATTAATAATATTGTACTCCTGTACTGTGTTAGCACCATGATGCCATGTTATTCGGAACTATCACATATCCCTCCTTGAGTTATATGTATTTGCAGTTTAATTAATAGATTCAGTACTGTGTAGTAATATACTACATCTTTTTTTTTTTGTTGACTTTATTTCACTCCTGTCACGGCCCCGTGGACCCTTTCTCTGGCATCTTGTCTGTGTCCTGCCCGCCTGAGGATCCTCAAACTGTGCCTACTCCTCCCCCCCCTGCAGCCGGCACCCCCGGTTTAACCCATTTGGGGAGGATTGCCCCTCCTCTTGGGCACTCTTCTAAGGCAGTCTCCGGCTGCGGATGAGGGCCCGTGGGGGAACTGAAAGGCCAGTTGAAGGTGAACCCAACGTAGGTCATAGGGGACAGGTGTTGTCGCCTGCTCCACGGTGCCGGTATTTTCCTTGTTCTGGTGGAACTCCCCCCCTGCATGGGCACCCCTTACACAATGGCACATGGCAACCCTGCCTGCATCAGCCACACTGTACTGTGTGCAACCCAATGCACTGCAGCGCTCCTGATCTCCACCTGGAAGCCGCTCAGCTCAGGTTGTCCCTCGCCCTCCCCCGGGAGAGGCAGCCCTCAGGCGCCAATCCTCCACCCACCCCTGCTGACCCCTGGTGCCTGAGCTCACTCCTGAACTTGGTTCACCGGCGTGGCGTGAGGTGTGGCGTCCAGTTGCTCAACCCTCAGAACCACCGGGCCGGGCATACTACATCTTTTTTGAACTTTTTATTTATGGGTTTTAATCTGTGTATTACAGTAGGTACTGTAATACATAGATCAAAAGAACTGAGGCATGCAGACGTCCAAACTGGACGTACAATGCATTTATAACAATTATGCTTTCCACGTAATGGATCAGTAAGTCCATGCAGTATGGGGAAGCTGCCAGTTACTTAATAAAGGAGTAAAGTTCGATTCGATTACACTGTAAGGCACGTACGCGCTCACTGACCTCAATTAAGTGTGGAGTAAAACACTAGCATATCCAATCCCAAGCAGGACGAAAAGTCTGTGGAGAAGCTGAGAGGCAAGATAAGTATGGACAGTAGATTTCTAAGAAGTCCTGGTCTCAGTTAAATTGCATTATGTATCCCACAGATCAAGGTAGGGCATAATGACCTACCCTGTGGCTTGACAGGATCTATCCAAAGAAACTGATTAACGTTCACAAACAGAGCGGTGTATGTATACACCAGCACTTAACCCTCCATCGCTCTAGCCAAATACTTTATCATTTAATAGTACTATTTAGTAGAGCAGCATTCTGGCTAATTCAGAAAGAAAAATACCACAAGAAAACATCAGGCTAATGTATATAGACATAGTCCTGTAAATTGGATCAAGCTTTCAGTAATGGCCTGACAGAAAACCAGCCAACTTCGTTAACTTCACAAGTACCACCCAACCGGCACTTGCCAGGCTCATTATTAACATACAACTAGGGCACAATTTAGCTTCCGTCTGCAGTCACAGAGAATGGGTTTAAACTCTAATTTCTCCGCAAAGGCGGGCTGCCGATTTCGGATTTACAGAAATGTGCACCTTAGAGTCACGCTGAGTTTGCAGCCATGCTTGGTAATTAAACTGTGCCATTTTTTAGAAGCTCCTTCTTTTTTTAGACTCTATTTTTGATCCCCTACTGGAGGAACTCTCTCCGACAGCCCCCTGTCCTGCTCTCTTCCTCCCGCTGTAACAACCTCATCTGCTTCCCTCACACTGACCAGCTACTCCCCCAGGTCTAAACCCCCACGGGGAAGGGCCACCCTATCCTCCCAGGGCACTCTTATCTACAATGTTGAGTGCTGGTTGGAGTGTCAGGCATGGGGAGAGCGAGGTGCCCAGCATTGGGAGTGTGGTGCAGGCAGTGGTGCCATTGCCTATTCGCCAGAGGAAGGTTTTTCCATTTTTACGTCCCTTGTCCCACCCCCCAGAGTTTGGTCATGCAATGATGTCCTGAAACGTCCGCCACAACTCTGCCCCTCTACTTAGTGCCCAGATTTGCAAACGTCCCTCCGGTCTCCACTGGGGGACGCTGTTGCACCGGGCAGTCCCTGCATCCCTCCCAGAGAGAGGAGAACAGCTCACGGACACCTGTGTCCTCCTCCCCGTCGATTCGATGACCCGAGGCTCGTTCCCGAACCTGGGTCGCCGGCATGGCACGAGGAGTGGCATCCAGCATCTCAACCTTCAGCGCCACCGGGTCAGCCCCTAGAAGCTCCTTCTTGATCTTTTGTAGCTCATTCTTCCTATTTTGAGTTTGCATTGACAGGTCAGGAAAAAATGCCAGACGACTGCCTTCCCACACTATAGCTTCTCTGGATCATGCAACTTGTAGTAGGGGTATCCAAGCCTCCGCTGATGACAGGGTAACAACTACGGTGAGTGATCTCTGAGTCAGGTTGTCTCGTGGCCTCTGCAGTATAGTAAAAACCTTTGTAACCTTTACATCAGAATCCTGTGGCAAAAGTTGTAAGTCCTGAAATATCACAGCATTTAGAATATCTGTTTTCCTGGCAAACCTGGGTGGAAAACCCGTGACCTGTACATTAGCCTGTCTTTGAGTGTTCTCCAGCCTCTCAATTTTATTTTTAAGAAAATTGAAATCCTGCACAAAGGCGGCATTGCAGTCTGCTTGTTGGGCATTCACCTTGCTTAGGTGTTTGATAGCTGTGGTATTTTCCTGTATTTTATGTTCATTCTCATTAAGTTTAGCTTCCACAGCAGCTAATCTTTTAGTTGTTTCTTCACCATTCACTTGCGTTTTGGTAAGCATTGCCAGGATCTGTGCCGATGGTAGTTCTGGCACCACCATACTGCTTGATGAAGTCAGCCCTGACCCTTTAGATGAGTCCGCAGGAAAAAGGAAGACATCTAGACTTTGAGGAGCATGTTTATCGTCTTTTTTTGTTCCCATCTTATTCCAGGTAGTTTCAGGCAGGTGTTAGTACTTTTATTTTAAGATCTGGCTGGAAGTAATATGGGTTTCAGAGGCATTTAAAAGTTCTATTATCAGAGCTGATTTAGGAAGCTGCTGCTATGATGCTGCTCCACAGTGCCCCCATATACTGCATATTGATAGACATTAACAAATTAATATGACAGCAAACGCACCCTACCGGGTGCCATATCACCCCATCTATTCCCAGCTGTTTCCCCGACCCCCCCATGCCACCTCCCATGCCCCTTCTGCCCCTAGCCACCTCCTGTCCAGTAGCTTTGCCACCCCTCCAACAATCCCGGCCCCTCTAGTGTTGCACTGGGGGGGGCAGATCCCTACAGCAATTCCTGCAGGTGCGCTAACTCTTTGGCACAGCTCTTGACTTGTGACAAACTCAGGGAGTTTGGCTCCAGGACCCTGATTTTTATAAAATCGGGCTCAGGGTCCCTGGTGCACCCAGAGTTTGCTGCAGCCCTGGAGCAACACAACTTGTGTCGCTCTAAGGGCTCTTTGAAAATTGAGCCCTCTTTTCTTAATGCAGCAAAAGGCAAGGGCCAACTAACTCTGCCAGACAGACCTCGGATTTACTGCTTTCCTGACTTGAGTTATGCCAGTAGGCAGTGGCGAAAGAAGTTCGATGCTGTTCGAGGAGAGCTCTTAGACATAATACCTGGTTATAATAATCCATTCTCCAAAAGTCTCTGCAGTTCACCTTTGATTATTAAGGTGTGTTGAAGACCGCGAAGACAGACTGACATGTAGATGTAGGGACCTGTTTTCACATAGGGAAATGTAACCCCCCTGCAAATGGAGGTTCCCAAAAGTCTTTCCTTTTACATATGAATGTGCGTAGTGGTTGTGGGGAATTGCTATTTCCAACCCTCTGTGCTGTGTGCTGTGTGTTGAAGCTGGTAGCAAACCCCAGCTTGTCTCGGACTAAATCCATTTGCTATAAACTGCAGTGGGTCCAATCACAAGGACCTTGTCTCCATGCCCTGTTGTTTCTGACAATCCAGAAGAACATCCACCATCCGGTTCTCAGCTTGGGTATTGTGAGTACAAATCAGGGTATTCCCCTGCAGTCTGTTTTCAATTACAAGTGTGTCATCTAATTCTTGTTGTTTCACTGCTTCATGGACTGGAGCCATCTAGCTCTGGATTACAATTGGGTGTTGTGCATATATTTTCTTCTACAGGGCCCTATCCATCTGCACCTGCCGCCAACTCCAGGCAATGGACCTGGCTAGCCCTCTCCCAACCTGGGTACCCAGAGTGTGACTTTTCAGACCCTGTATGTGTGCACAGTACTGTGATTTAATGCCACCAATTAAAATGATTTCCCCCTTCCGTGTTACTGTCTCCTAAATAAATCAGATTTGTTGTTGTTATACTATATACTGTCTGTGGTATTGGTACTTATGGAAACAGTATTGTATTTCGATGTGTATGTTGTTTAAAGGGTACCTAATCAAGCAGTTTTTTAAAACTGCAAATTCCAAAATCTGGCTTTATATCGAGGTAAAGTAAAGGCTGCTGTTTACATTCATGCTAAAACTGCATTTATGTAAATAACATAAATGTAGTTTCATAGCTTTCAAAAAATGTAAACATCAGCCTTTCACTTTCAAAAAACAGCCTTGGTTTCTCCCTAAGATGTCTGCCAAGTGTGTTAAATGATGAGTCATGATGACATCATAGGAGCCAGAGACTGAGATACACATATATATCAATAACGCTAACTAGTTCTTCTTTCCCTCTTTATTTTGATTTGTTGTACCAGAATGATCAACACCATGTATTAACGTGTGGATTATTTTGATCAGTACAAATGTTAGGCTATGATTTTGTTCATTTTGTTTACTTCAATTTGCAGAAAATGTTTTGCAATCCAGCTGACTTTTTCTTTGGCATACTGCATTACAGTACAACACTTCAAATACCTGATGATCTAGTAGTTATATGATGCACTGAATTTTGTTTTTTATTAACCAGGAGAGATGCACTAAGCTGAAAGCTTGTTTACAGGTGTGGCCTGGGAGCACAAGGAAGTTTAGTGACTTGCTCAAGGTCACACAGCAAAATACCTGTCTTGTTCAGTTCCAAAGCTCATGCTGTCTTGTTAATCCACAAATAAGGCTTTCTTTTTCCATGTGAACCCCCTGCACCTAGCCTGCCTTCTGTTGCACACCCCACCATCCATACCCTGTCCTTAGTACTGCTTGGGGCCGCATATGAGCTTGTGGTCTCATGAAGAGAATTATCACACCTCAGATTGTAATCTTGTACCTCAGAGAGTTTTGCACACCTATACTGATATGCATCATCAGCTGGAACTGTTAAAAAAATGCCTCCCAAATCACTCTCCAGTCCACATTCTCAATGTTTGACTTCTGCTCCCACAATAAACAGAGTGGATCACCACCCTTCTGCACAGTGAAGGTAGTATGTACAGTTCCCTGTTGTGTTTTTTTCCGACCTCATTAACCAACAACTAGGTCTTCCTGGAGGGTCAAGCAATAAGCATCATCACCCACCAGAAAAACTGCTGCTCATGCCCTCATAAGGGCTGCACTTACAATGGATAACAATATTATTAGCAGGAGAGGAATACTAATACCTTGAGTGAATCCACCTGACTTCCAGTGTCAGTCTACTCCTTTACCTGTGATCTGTAGAACCCTGCAAGACAGTTTCCAGCAATTCTTCTCCAGTACTTTTCTGTGCTCTACTCCACAATGCGAGTTGGCTGGCTACCACCCTTCCAAATCTTGAATGAGCTATACACAACTCCCTCAATACTGTCCTAACAAACATCAACACCCCCTCCCACCCGAGGGTAATCTCTACACTGAATTCAAGTAACAATTTAGGTGCAGCTCTACCACTCTGAGTATTTGTCATCGCTGGCTACTCTCATCCACAGTCAGGTAGTGATCACGATGCTGACAGACCCACATTTCAGATCTCACAGTGATCTGCTCAGCGTCCTCCTTCATGTCTTCAGCTAACCTGAATATAGCTGTACCCTGCTGGAGTGGCCTCTTCAGTCCCTCTCTGGTATTCATTCTTCTCACCTGCTCCCCACACCAAAAACTGGTGAGTTCACTACCCTTCCACATCATTAATGTGTTTAGTACAGTCTCCCGTGTCATATTTACATATTAATAATAAATATGATCTTCTGGTAAGCCAGGCTGATAGCAGCACGGCACAAGTGGAAAAATAGGCTTTCCTACCCTTATAAGATCTAAGCCAACTATGATTAGGCACTATTAAATGACGTGCATAATAATGTGCTCACCCATCATTTAATAGTGCCTAATCAAAGATAGCCTAGATCTTTCAAGGATAGGAAAGCCAATCATTTCCCTTGTTCCCTGCTGCTATGAGCCTGACTTACTGGAAAGATATGTTTATATTTGATATGTCAAAATAAAATGGGGACTGTACTACTTGCATTCATGATGCAGAAGGGTGATGAGCTCACCAGTTTTTAGTGTAAGAAGTAATAGTGAAGAATGAATACCAGAGGGGGACTGAGAAGGCCCCTCTTGCAAGGCACTGCTATATTCAGGGAAGGAGAAAGGCAGAAGGAGAGAAATATGAGCAGATTACTGTGAGAAATGAGATGTGAGCACCTTGATCACTACCTGACTCCATTGTCCTGGCCAACATTCCCCTTCCTATAAAACCAGTTCATGCAATTGTCCAAGGCTGTGTGTGGATATTAATGTATGAAATGGCAGCCACTACACATTCGGTCACTTCACTACCAGTCTAGTATTGCTTGTAAAGCACTTTGGGATGCATTGTGTATGAAAACCACTATATAAATGCTGATTCTTATTATTATTATTATTTCTCATGGAAAAAGAAGACGAGACAAGCATATATTTGAGTTTCAAGAAAGTATGAACTCTAACATTGGACTGCACAAGAACTTTGCTACAAAAAAGTGGTGGTTCTAGGGGTGGTGAAGGGTGTGGCTGCAACCCTCCCCATAGTAATGTACGTGCTTGCTGCTGCTGTATTTCACTTTGTTGAAGAAGTTTGATTTATTGATTGTACAAATGTTTACATTCAAACTATGTATTACATTTGTAGGTTCTGTCAAAAACGTACTAGAAAAGAATAATAGCAGAAAATATAAAGGTTTAATAAAAATGTTACAAAGTGCATATTAAGCACGCACACCACCCCAGCACCCCCATTGTAACATCCTGGATGCACCATAACCACTAGACCACCAGGTTATTCAAAATGTTTACTGCACTGTGGTTTGCAACAGAGAAAGTCGGTTGGATTAAAACACATTTTCAGCATGTTAAAGTAAACAAAATGAACAAAACCATAGCCTAACATATGTATTATATAAAATAATGCACATGGTTTTGACCATTTGGGTGAAACAATTCTATTACAAAGAGAAATAAGAACTAGTTAGCACTATAGAGAGCCATATATCTCTCCGACTTTGGCCCCAATGATGTCATCTCATAACAGATTTGGCAGCCATTTTAGGAAGCAGGGAAGACAGTTTTTTTGAAATTGGAAGGCTGATTTTACAGTTTTCAAATGCTCTGGAACCACATTTAGGTAAATTACATAAATGTAGCTTTAGCATTAATGAATACAGCAGCCTTTCCTTTAGTCACCTACGGAGTCAGATTTTTGAATAGTTTGATGTCAAAATGTTGTTTAGGTATCCTTTAACCTTATTTTACAGGGGGTCCTCAGAGACATGCTACAGAATCAGTCTCGAGGGTAAGTGATGCTTTATGAGTGAACAGTGTATATACGTGGGGTATTGGGGCTGTAACTCCTGTGTACTGTGTGAGCCACTAGAGGGAACCAAAGGGGGTCACAGTGTCTCAGAGGGCTGTGATCAAGCTAGTCTAACCACTACAAACCCTGACCTCTGGGTGGAGGCACCCGCCATAGAACCTAGGCCCCTCAACCTGTCAGTAGTCAAGCAGGCAGGGGTACTAGCCCTTGGGATAGTGTCACCTGGGGGTTACATCTTGGAGGCACCACTGGGATTAGCATCCCCTAGTGGCCACATTTATGAATCACTGTTAAAAATAAATGGATACCCCAACAGAAGTGGCTGTGCACCGGCTGGTGGAGTGGTGTACTGGGGAGGAGATCAACCCCCAAAATGCTATGCTTATCCTGGACATCCCCCTGGGTATCAATATGGATACTGTACGGGAGTACTTTCCAAGGTGGAAGGTTTACAAAACCCTGTGGTGGCGGGTCAGCATGCTGATTTGCTCACCCACACTTTCATGGCCCTAGTAGAGTATAAGGACCCCATAGATAGCTCCAAAGTGCCACAGACTATTACCCCAGAAGGAGCCCTTACTGCCTGGAGAGTGATAACTAAGGACAGTAAAGACCCAAGGGGCAATCAACCCCCCCACTATCTGAAACTTTTGAGGAGAAATTTGCTAAATGGTTGCTGGAGGAAGGGAAAACTGTAAAGAACTTGAAGAAACTGTTCTTGAAACCTGGGGGTGTACCACACTCAACATCCACACCCGCTCCAACCTCTGTCCTTTTGCCAACTTCTATACTTGCCCCCGAGCCAGCAAGTACTCATGGACCTCACTGCAAGTTCAAGGTATTCTCTGGTGTCCGCCCTACTCCAAATGGGGAAGTTGATCTGGAGACCTGGATAGATTCTTCTGCTCTTGCGGTACAAGATTGGCAATGCTTGGAGGCCGAAAAAAGGGCCCGCCTGGGGGAAAGCCTCCAGGGACCCGCCCACCATACCTTTTGCTCCCTGAGGTCCTCTAACCCTGATGCCAAAGCCCAAGAGTACATAGTTGCCCTTGAGAATGTGTTTGGGGGTACCACTAGTGTTGAGGCCTTGAAATGGAGACTTAGAGAAGTTAGACAACAGCTGGGGGAATTATCTGCCTATATGGATCGATTAGAGGGGATCTTACAGACCATTTTTCTGAAGGGGGGCTGGACCTCTAGTGAAGTGGACCAAGTAAGGCTGGATCATATACTATGCTCTGCCGGGCACTCCAGCTGGGTGTTACTCAAATTGCAACTGCATCAAAGGAAATCCAGTCCCTTGCCTTTCCATGTGTTGATGAGGGAAGTACGGGAAGTTGAGGAGGAGGAAGGTTTGTCAGAGCCCTGCACAGTTGTAGCTGCTACATCCTCTGCTCCAGGTGCAGGGTCAGATGCTGATGGTCCGGAATCATCGAAATCTCATGACTCAGTCTGAGATCCCCATGTTAGTCAAGGGGGGCCCAGTCAGAGAGGGACAGTTGCAGATGTCCCACACTGGGAGGAGCTGCTGAGGGAGATTAGGAAAGCAAGAGACAGTCTCATTATGGAGGCCGCTCCTATGAGTATGGGCACTGACACTTACCCGACTGCTTCTACTATGGGGGTAGGGGTGCCTACCCAGGCACCTCATGTTGACGACATTTCAAAACTTGATGTCTTGGCTATGGAGGTGAGGGAACTGAAGAGATGTCTCCAAATGTACAACCCACTGCCGGCTGAGGTGGCACCAAGGTTTTTTATTGATAGTACCAATGCCGCAGCCCCCAATGTGATGCCTCGGTCACCCCAAACTTCAGCAGATATATTTTGCCATAATTGTGGGAAGGATGGGCACATGAAGAGGGAATGCCGGTCTCGGAAAGGCTTAGAGAGAGTGGTGAGCCGGCTACAAGGAGAGCTTTGGAGTACAAAACAGTGGTTAAGAGGTGCACGAAATGACCGCAGTGAAGGTCTCAGAAATGCTAACTCACGGCCTTTGTGGCTAGATCATCTGCCTAGGCCCTTGCTACTGCCTCTCCAGACTGGTCCAGAATAGTGGGTCCCTCCATGGAGACCACTGTGAAGGTGAATGGAGTGTCTACAAGAGCTGTATTGGACAGTGGCTCCCAAGTGACAATTATGTTTCAGGACTGGTATTAGAAGCACCTGTCTGATGTACCCTTACAACCGTTGGAAGGACTGCATGTCGGGGGGTTAAGTGAGAAGGCCTACCCCTATTCTGGGTATATCTGAATTTGGCTGTCTTTTCCCACCTCCATGGCTGGAGTGGTCGAACAAGTAGAGACCCTGGTATTAGTGTGTCCTCCTACTGGACTGTATGATGGGATTCCTCTACTAATTGGGACGAATGTGCATATGTTTGGATGGTTGGTGCAGTTATTTTATGAGAAACAAGGGTCAAGGACTGGTAGAGCTTTGAGAATTCCAGCTTGATCAAGAAGGGCTATGAGACACAGAGAGATGCTGAAAAAGTGGACCCAGAGGAACCGGTTGGAATTGTCTGGAAGAAGGATCCTGAGTCTCTGATCCTGGCGCCAAATGCCCAGTGTACCTTACAGGGAGAGGTCCATATCGGAAAGGATGTCAAGAATAAAATACTCATGCTGGATGCACCAGGCGATGGGAAATTGCTGGAAGGACTGCTGGTCAAGCCAAGTATTTTGCCTGCTAGAGCCCATGCTTATGCCAGAAGGGTAATGGTTCAAGGTTTTAATGTGTCTGATAGAGAGATTCAAGTAAACAGAGGTTGCACCCTGGCTCATGTACATTGTGCAGATACTGCAGTGTTACCCAGTAACAAGTGTTCGGAGAAGAGTGACAGAGTGATGCCCGACTTGTTCAATTTCGGTGACTCTCCGTTGCCAGTTGAATGGAAAATGAGGATCAGTGAGAAGCTTGCCCAGAGAGACCAGGTGTTTTCTTTAAAGGAATGGGACATAGGATATGTGTAAGGAGCTGAGCACCATATCTGGCTGCATGATGAAAGGCCATTTCGTGAGAGGTCTCGACGTCTGGCGCCTGCTGACATAGATGATGTGAGACGGCATCTGCAAGAGATGCTTGCTGCTGGTGTAATACAAGAATCCAGAAGCCCATATGCTTCACCTATTGTAGTAGTGAGAAAAAAGAATGGGACAGTAAGGATGTGTGTGGATTAGCGCACCTTGAACCGGCGGACTATCCCTGATCAATATACAATGCCCCACATCCAGGATGCTTTAGACTGCCTGAATGGTAGCAAGTGGTTCTCTGTGCTGTATCTTCGCAATGGGTACTACCAGATCCCGATGGCCCCAGAAGACTGTGAGAAGACAGTCTTTATCTGTCCACCTGGCTTCTGTGAATTCATGAGAATGCCTCAAGGGATTTCAGGTGCCCCAGCCACTTTTCAATGACTGATGGAGCGCGCAGTGTGGGACATGAACTTATTAGAGTGCCTGGTATACCTAGATGATGTTATTGTGTTTGGTAGCTCACTAGAGGAACATGAGAACAGATTATTCAAGGTGTTGGACCGACTGGAAGACTTTGGCCTGAAACTGTCCATCGATAAATGTCAGTTCTTCCAAACTTCTGTAAAGTATGTGGGGCATATAGTATCCACCGAGGGAATAGATACTGACCCAAGTAAAGTTGAGGCCTTGACCACCTGGCCACAGCCCCACAATCTAAACGAACTGCAAAGATTCCTGGGATTCTGTGGCTACTATTGCCGTTTCATCAAGGACTATTCAAGAGTGATCCGTCCTTTATTTAATCTTACTCAAGGTTACCCTCCTACCCACAAAAAATACAAGAGGTCAACTCCCCCTGAGACTGAGAGAGTGTATTTCCATCCTAATGAAGTTTTTGGGGCAAGATGTACACCTGAGTGTGAAGTTGCTTTTCATGAGATTATATATCAACTTACCCACACTCCTGTTCTTGCCTGTGCAGATCCAGCAAAACCCTATGTCCTACACACTGATGCTAGCCTGCAAGGTTTGGGGGCTGTGTTGTAACAGGAGCACGAGAATGGACTGAAACCAGTGGCCTTTGCCAGTAGAAGCCGGACCCCATCCGAAAAAAACTCTATGTGCAGACTTCAGCTACAGTAAATTGGATGCCACTGGCTATAGGCGGCTTGCTGCATTATCTACATATGATTATGCTGTTGAATACAGAGCAGACCTGAACCACATAGATGCTGATGCTCTCTCCCGGAGGCCTGTTTCCCAAAATGACTGGGTCAGACTGTCAGAACCTGATATTCGAGCACTCTGCCAGAAGTTTGACCGAGAGGAACAAGTGGCCACAGACACAGTGGACTGTCTGGTGGATTGTTTGGGGCCCTCTGAGAATTGCATACCTGCTGTTTAGTGCCACTTTTCTGCATTAGACATTGGTGCATTGCCTCAGCTAGACAATGACAGTCTTCGGCGGGCTCAATCTGGAGATCCTATGATCAAACCAACTTTAGAAGCCCTCTACATAGGGAAAGATGTGTCCAAATTATGCTCCACTGATTTGAGAACTGCATTGTTATACAAGGAAGGTTCTAAGTTGAAACTGATTAATAGACTGTTATACAGAGAAACAGTAGACAGAGGGGAACAAATAGACAAACAACAAGTAGTGCTGCCCACTGCCTTTCGAGACTCAGTACTGAGGTTCTTACACGACCACATGGGGCACCTTGGTATAGACAGAACACTTGACTTGGTGAGATCTAGATACTATTGGTCTAAGATGGGGGCTGATGATGAGCAACACATTCAAACTTGTAGTCGCTGTTCACAGCGGAAAGCTTTGCCCCAGAGGGTTGCCCCCCTTGTTAACATCACCACCAGTGCCCCCATGGAGCTGGTCTATATTGATTTTCTGAGTTTGGAGTCCAATCAAAGAAATATTAGCAATGTGCTGGTGGTCACTGACCATTTTACGAGATATGACCAAGCTTTCCCCACCAAGGACCAGAAGGCATCCACTGTGGCCAAAGTGCTTGTAGAAAACTTTTTTGTTCACTATGGGGCTCCACAAAGAATCCATTCTGATCAAGGGAGGGACTCTGAGAGTCGTTTGATCAAAGAGATGCTTTCTCTGTGGGGGTGCAAAAGTCCAGAACCACCCCTTACCACCCTCAGGGGGACCCACAGCCTGAACATTTCAACCGCACTCTGTTAGATATGCTGGGCACCCTCCAACCCAAGGACAAGCCTAGATGGAGCCAACAAATCAGCACCTTGGTACATGCCTACAACTGCACCAAAAGTGATGCCACTGGTTTCTCCCCCTACCACCTGATGTTTGGAAGAGAAGCCCGACTACCAGTAGATGTTTGTTTCGGAGTTTCTCCTGATGGGGTTTGAGCTGATAACTATCTCCAGTAGGTGCAAAAGTTAAAGACCCAGCTAAATAATGTGTACCAACTGGCTCAAACCATGGCTGCCAAAAGAAATCTGGCCAACAAAGAAAGGTATGATAAAAAGGTGAAAGCACAGGAACTCCAGGAGGGAGATCATGTATTGCTAAGAAATCTGGGACTGCATGGCAAACACAAGATTGCTGACAGGTGGCATCATCTCTCCCACATTGTGGTAGGCAAACTAGCTGATCTGCCTGTGTACAAAGTAAGGCCTGAGAATAATTCAAAAAATGTTAAAACAATGCATAGAAATCACTTATTGCCCATCGGACAAATCTTGATTGAGTCTGAGCCCCCAGAAGGTGCTCCCTCTGGACCAGTGACCCAAGCTGCTGCTAAACAAAAGCAAAGAAAGTCTGCACCTACAGATGCTGAGTTAAAGTGTTCCCCACAACAAGTCCCAGTTGAACATGACTGTCAGTCCATGTCAGAAGAAAGTGAGTGTGACTTTGAATACTGCCCTTCTTACGAACTGAGTCAATTGTTTCGGGGCAATCCCCTAACCAATCCTGGAGATGAAGCTGGGCCTTCTGGAATGCCTAAGCCCCCAGCTTTGTCTTTGGAGCCAATGCTCCCAGAAAGTGAAGTGCAAAGTATCAAGTCGGATGACATGGAATCCCTGTGCATGGTGGAACTGTATGAGCTCTCAGAGAAGGAAAATGATGAACTGGAACAGACTGGTAATATACCAGAAAAAGAAGAGTATTTTGAGTGCCCTGATGGTCCACTACCAGTGTCCGAAAGCTCTCCATGTGATGCAAGTGTTGAGGACTCAGAGATTATAACTCCTGGAGCTGAAAGTGCCCCAAGTTCTAGCCTCTCTACCCCAATGGAGACTCCCTTGACAAGTGAGGACAATGCTGAAAATGAGGCTCAGAGTGCAGAGACTGTAACAGTTCCCCCTAGAAAGACTGGTCGAGCTGTAAAGCCTGTGGTGCACCTCAACTATGATTCTTCTGGGAGGCCTGTGGACTTGCCTCTCAATGTTGTCCATAAAGGAGTGTGTGTGTCCCCGAGCTCATTGCCCAAACTGAGCATAAGTGCTAACTCCAAGTTAATTGTGTTGCCCTCTAGGTATGGTGCCCCTGCCCCATCCAGCCCCAAGATAGCTGATAGGGAAGGGCCCCCTCTCTTCAGGTTTCATGTACAGGAGGTAGTAACCTGAGTTATGGTACAATGTGTGTATAATACTGTGTAAAAAGTGATGTACTGAAAAGTTTCCCAAATGTGTTTCTGGTAAGGTGATATGTTGACTGATGAGTACATGTATAAGCCTAATGTGATATTGATGTAAATATATATGGTTGTATTGAAATTTATGGGGGTACTTACTTGACGCTGATGCCAAGTTGTTCCAGGCCAGGAAGGGTGTAACCCCCCTGCAAATGGGGGTTCCCAAAAATCTTCCAGGAGCTTGCCTGAATGCTCCAAGTCTGGGCGGTGTTCGGTGTCTGAGCTGTTTAAATGTGGTTCCAAGTGAGTGCTATTTGAGCCTCCACATACTGTCTCTTTAAGAGCTGTCTGTTTACAGACTTAATTAGTTTGTATGGGGGGACTGTGTAATTAATGCTCAAATCCTGCCTGAGCTGCTGTCAATTTGCTCCGTCTCTGCCATCGCTACATGTGCAGAGGGAGCCTTGTTGAAAGATATAACTGTTTTTCCAGAAATCATTTAGAGTGACTGAGAAAATGTAGTTTGTCTAACCTGTCTTAATTTCAGCACAAACTGTTTCAGTGTAGCTCTTTCATTCTGGTCTTGAATTGCTGACTTGGACCAATCAGGATGATAGGGAGACCTTAAGATGGAGTCTGTGGACGAATCGGAACTTGGACTCTCAATTTTGAGCCAGCCACAAGGGATTGAATGGGCAGTGACTCTGGGAAATGTAGTTTTGACCTTGGCAACTTTTTTCACTAACAGAGGGAGTCTTATTGAGAGTGACAGCTGAACCAGCCAACAGAATGGTGTGGAGCTAGAGGAAATGCCCTGTTCTGTTACTGGAACGCTCAGATCAGTTGTGACAGTGAAGAGAGAAGGAGCTGTGTGCTTCTGCGGTGTATAGCTTCGCGCGGGAAGCGCGTGTGAGGCCCTGAGTTTTGGCATGCAGACGTTGTGAATGCCAGTTTGGACTGAATCCAAGTTGTGAGGAGAAAGAAGCACCAGAAGTGTGGAAACCAGGCTCACCCTGTAGAAGACTGGAGAAATTGCTGAATCACACTCGGTCTGTCAGGAACTGAAGCTGCTGTGTGTGCTTTCGGGTATTTTGCAGTAAGTGCGATCGGGATCGAGGAGCAGCCTGCCTGGTATAGTACTTTCCTTTTACATATGAAGGTGTGTAGTGCTTGTGGGGAATTGCTATTTCCAATCCCCTGTGCTGTGTGTTGAAACTGGAAGCAAACCCCAGCTTGTCTTGGACTAAATCCTTTTGCTATAAACTGCAGTGGGGTCCAGTCACAAGGACCTTGTCTCCATGCCCTGTTGTTTCAGACAATCCAGAAGAACATCCACCATCCGGTTCTCAGCTTGGGTATTGTGAGTACAAAGCAGGGTATTCCCTTGCAGCCTGTTTTCAATCACAAGTGTGTCATCTAATTCTTGTTGTTTCACTGCTTCATGGACTGAGCCATCTGGCTCCGGATTACAATTGGGTGTTGTGCATATATTTTCTTCTACAGGGCCCTATCCATCTGCACCTGCCGGCCTACCCTGGGCAACAGACCTGGCTAGCCCCCCCAACCTGGGTACCCAGAGTGTGACTTTTCAGACCCTGTATGTGTGCACAGTACTGTGATTTAATGTCACCAATTAACCTGATTTCCTCCCTCCCGTGTTACTGTCCCCTAAATAAATCAGATTTGTTGTTGTTGTACTGTATACTGTCTGTGGTGTTGGTACTTATGGAAACAGTATTGTATTTCGCTGTGTATGTTGTTTAACCTTATTTTACAGGGGGTCCTCAGAGACGTGCTGCAGAATCAGTCTCGGGGGTAAGTGGTGCTTTATGAGTGAACAGTGTGTATACGTGGGGTATTGGGGCTGTAACGCCTGTGTACTGTGTGAGCCACTAGAGGGAACCAAAGGGGGTCACGGTGTCCCAGAGGGCTGTGATCAAGCTAGTCTAACCACTACAAACCCTGACCTCTGGGTGGAGGCACCCACCATAGAACCTAGGCCCCTTAACCTGTCAGTAGTCAAGCAGGCAGGGGTAGTAGCCCTTGGGATAGGGCCACCTGGGGCTTACAGGAAAAAAAACTGTCTGTACAGTTGGTATTTATGATCTGGGAGACATTTTAAAACAACACTTTGGTAGTCAGTATAGCAGATTAATTTGCCTTACTTTGTCAGTCAGGGTATGTTGTAGGTTTCCTGCTGCTGGTTAGTTGATATGGGGTCGGGGGTTGGAGTGCCAATTTATTTTTAAATCAACAGTAAATCAGTAGCAGTGTGAACTCCTGCTTCCTCTGGATCACACCCTCCATGTTAAACTTTATCAGAGATCTGTGTTGTTCCAGCATTTCCAGCTAAAATAATAGGCATTTCTTGTATGAAAGCTAAGTGTTGATTCACCTGGGCCACCAGAGTATGGCCCCGGGCCCCCCAAAGGCTTGATCTGGCCCTGCACATAAATGAACTTTTGCATTTAATGTTTTTCCTTTACCTTTGTGTAACCCCTAGGTGGCACTATCCCAAGGGCTACTACCCCTGCCTGATTTGCCACTAACAGGTTGAGGGGCTTGGATCCGATGCCGGGTGCCTCCACCCAGAGGTCAGGGTTAAGACAGTCTAATATGACTTGGTCACAGCCCTCTGGGTCACTGCAACCCCCCTTTCTTCCCACTAGTGGCCCACAAAATCAATCACAGTACCCTTGCAATATACACTTACCCCAGGACTGGTTCGGTCAGCTGGACTCTGGGGACCCCCTGTAAAACAAGATGATACAGTGCAAAAACCACAGTACAATACTGTAACATAAACGAATACCTCAGGCAGTGTAACTTTGCTGAAACAAACAGATCTGATTTATTTAGGGGGGAGTAACAAGGACTGGGGGAAATCAGGTTAATTAGCTTACCGCTGTAATATATATATATACAGTATATCTACACTAGGGCACTGTGCACAGGCCTAACCTATAAGTCACTGTCTCTGGGTACCCAGGCAATAGAAGGCTAGCCTATTTGGTGCAGCTGGTTGGGGTCCTGTGATGAAAAAACACTTGCACAATACCCAATCGTAATCCGGAGCCGGATGGCTCAGTTCATGAAGAAATAAAACACAACAATTAGATAACACACTTGCAATTCGATAAACAGATGGCAGGGAGCTACCCTGCTTTGTACTCACAAACTCAGTGCTGGGAACTGGATGGCAGGCAGATTGTCCTGGACTGCCAGGAGGAGCCGACCATGTGGGCAAGGTCCTTGTGACTGGACCCCACTGCAGTTTGGAGCAAATGGATGTAGTCTGGATTAAGCTGGGGTTTACTTCCAGCTTCATGCACTCAATTCGCTGTACAGGGGATTTGAAACGTGATTCCCCAAAAGCACTACACACATTTATATGTAAAAGGAAAGTACTATACCAGGCAGGCTGCTTCTCTATCCCGATCGCAATTACTGCACAATACCCTGGAGAACACACAGCAGATTCAGTTCCTGACAGACCGAGTGCGATTCAGCAATTTCTCCAGTCTTCTACAGGGTGAGCCTGGTTTCTACTCTTCAGATCTCCTTTATTCTCTTCACAGGTCAGATTTAGTCTGAACAAGCGCTTGCACAAGCTGCAGACCGAAACTTGGAGCCTTACATGCGTTTCCCACGCTGAACTGCATACCGAAGAAGCACAGGGCTGCTTGACTCTTCACTGCCAAAGCTAAACTGAAACTCCAGCAGACAAAACTGGGCACTTCCTTTGAGTTCTGCCCAGTTCTTGGCTGGTTTAGCTGTCACTCACAAAAAACTCCCCCTGTTGGTGGAAAAAAGGCGCCGAAGTCAAAACTACATTTCCCAGAGTCACTGCCCTTACAATCCCCTTACAGCAGGCTCTAGAAGAGAGTACAAGTTCTGATTCGCCCAGAGCAGGCTCAATTTTAAAGGATCCCCACCATGATTGGTCCAGTTCAGCAGCTCAGAACCAACATAAGGGAGCTTGCTCGGCACTGTCCTTGCTACAAGAAAGCAGGTTAAATCAAACTGCATTTTCATTATTACTCTAACAGGTTACAAGCAAACAATTGCATCTTTGAAGAGTGCTCCTTCTGCCCACTTAGCGACGGCAGAAATGGAGTGATTTGGCAGTAGCTCGAGTGGGACTCAAGCAGGAAACCACACAGTCCCCCATACAAACTAATTATGTCTGCAAGCAGATAGCTCTTAAAGAGATAGTACCAGAGGCTCTAAAAGCACTCACAGATAAATGGCTTAAACGCCAAACACCATTCAGGCTTGGAGCATTTAAGCAAGCTCCTGGAAGATTTTTGGGAACCCCCATTTGCAAGGGGGTTACACATACATTAGAGTGTGTGTCTGTGTGTATGTGTGTGTGTGGTGCTGTCGGGAATTATGGGTGCTATTTTTCTGCAAGTATACCCGTACTGTTCATGCAGGTAAGCAGAGCTTATTCCTACTAGTGCTTCTGGGGGTTTAAATTTTGTTTCCAACTGCGTAGGTGGAAGAGGACAAGATGATGTGACCGCATGTTTGAAAAAGGGCTGGTGTTGTAGCCGCCATCTTTAGCCTGCTTCCTGCACAGAGCTAACTGCCTTCATTCCCAATGGCCCTCCCTCAGGCTCAGAAGTTCTGGCAGACACATGTTTCAGATGTGCCATTTATTCTACTGGTTTTACCCTGTTAAAATAGTTATATTTTGTACCTCCACGTATGAGGTTCCCTAAGAGAAGTGGAAATTATTCTAACACTCTCCTTATTTTTTGGATATTAGAGTTTTAAAATCTCCTGAGTATAAACCATTGGTTTAATCATATGCTGTGAGGTGGTTTTATTTGTAGAATTCAGACCTGAATGGTTAGAGTTCTGATTGAGAAGTGGCTCCTACTTATTGGACACTATTATCACTGGTGTCCTCTGATATGGGGCACTAGCAAGTGGGCACCTGCCAAAACGGCGACCCACTTTCGGCTAGTGCTCCGACGGCGGGGATGTGGGGTAGGTGACCGGATGGGAGTTGTCGTGAGAAGGCAACAGGATTTTGCATGGGTAAACATGTGCGGGGGTGGGTGGGAGTGAGCCCGATGGATGTGGGGTGGGACAGTATGTGGGGAGTGGTGCTGCAGGGTTCCGGTGAGCTGGCATCATGGTGTGGTGGGACAGGTGCCAGCTTGAGGTGGTGGGGATACAGGGTTTTTGGACCGGGCGCTGATGGTTTTTGTTGCGCCCGGCCCGAGACAGTGTTTTTTGTATCCCCCCCGACATGAACCCTGGAATTGATAATCCTAAAAGCAGAGGGTGGGAGCACAGCTCCCCATACAACAAAAAGTTTTTTGTGTGCCGGGTTTGGTTTGGCTGTGATTCAACATAGCCAAAATTAAATTTCGGCTATGTGGGGTTACCATAAGGGTGTTCGGCATGCTGAATTTGTCCCTATGACTTGGAACCATTTATTAGACAATCATGGACATCAGTAAAGCCTTTGTTGGGTTTTATTCAGTGTATACACTTGGGTACCTTTTTGAATTTTATATTTAGGTGTATAGTCCATGGTAATGCTGTTAATGGTCAAATAAGGGCCACTTGTTTATACTTGAGTTTGGTATCCCCCACTTATTTTGTGACACAGGACTGCAAGATTATTTCTCTTGTTTAGTAGGCATGTTTGTATTTTTATTTTCAATGCCTTGCAACCAAGTGTTTATTCATTATGAGTTTTATATACCTGAATAAAAATAAAATAAAAAAGAGACAACTCACTAACAACTGCAGAAAGTCATTTAAAATACACTGTGAGGCAAGTGCAGGTTCGACCCCTGTATTTATCAGGACATATACAGTCAAAACATGTTCCACAGTCACCTTCACGTGCAGTCTATTTTTCTTTCCTTGGTGGACCTGCTGTCCCAAGAACAAAGGATTAGACTTGTGGAGATTGTACTTGGGCAATCTCCACAAAGCCCAGTCATGCTGAACTCTCTGGCATCAGTTCCTCTCCCACCACCTGGTGTCTATCATGGTGGAGGAGGTTGGAGGCTGCTCCACCAAATCTAGTCAACTGTTGGTCATCAGTGCCTGAGGGGCATGGTTCTGTTCCTGTGGCATAGCAAGAGAAGATACATCTCCTGCTTGTTGTGCAGGGGGTGCTCTATTTCCATTCACATTCTGGTGCAGCGTGGTATACTTCTCTTTCCAGTATTCAGCATTGTTTTCCTCATGACCCTGGTCATGACCCCAATAGCTGCGGTAACTTTCTCAATAGCCATTGTGCCACCTATTTCACAAGCCCGCTGGCGGTATCATGGTAGTCACCCTTCCATGGCTGGTGAATCCCCCAGCAGACGCTGGTGGCTCATCCTGGCTCCTGGTGTGAAGCTTCCTCTTTGAAAAGGCAAGTGCCCCCCCAAGATTTCAAACCAGGGCTAATGTGGCTAACAGTGGATACATTCACAGAAACGGGGCAGGGGTCAGAGTTTTGCACTATTCTTTACCATAGTGTTCCATGCATTGCGTGCCATGTCCAGAACTTCTGTCACAAGCATGGCAGCCCTGACGGATCCAGTCAGGGCATTTTGGATTTCCTTCATCAGTCCTCTAAGGAAATGCACCCAAACTCTGAAACCTCTACAGTTGAAGTCTTCTTAAACTTGACTTAATAGTCTATAAAAGTCCCAGGGATCCTAATTAGACTTATGTCTCAACTTTCAGTAAGAGCAGCTACATCTGCCTTTGCAGGCAGTCTGTTCTTTTCATACATATGACATGTAGCAGTGCACAGATTCTCAAAGGTGTCTGTACACTCAAGACTTAACTCCTCCATCCATTCATTGAATTACAGCACTGGTGGAGGCTGACTGTACTAAACACAGCGTCTCTTCCTCAGTAACACTCATTTGCTTCAGAAAGACCTCAATGTAGGTTTCAGTGCTACAAGGTATGTGTCTACACTGTTGGATTCTTTCTTGGAGGGATCAAGCTTCTAAATTGCTTTCTGCACAACCGTCATCTCACTCATGAACATCTGCCTCCACTGATGAGAGTCAATACCTTCACCTCCCCCCCCCCGTGAAAATGCACTATGCTCCTGCCTTATGGGTCAGGAGTCTCAGTCACTGGTGTAATGGAGTTTCTACTGCCCAGTGGTCTTGCATCAGGGGTCTTAGCATGAGAGGTGATAAAAAAACCCTCAGGCTGCCCCCCCCAAGGATAGACCAGCTGGGTCTGTGATGTTGTAGGCTGAGAGGGGTCCACTTGGAGGGAAGGCTGGCACTACCTTTTAAAACAAATCTGCAATTTTCTGTTACAGTAGGTAGAGACCTGGGCTCTTTCTGCACTCAGATCCAGTTCTAAATAGTAGACCTTGTTATCCCATTCTGTTTTCTCCTGGCTAGCTATCTGGAGGGCATCTTCCAGCTGCTGAATTTTGTGCCACATCTCCTCAGTTTGTTCTTGCTCTGACTTCACATCCCTTTCTTATCTGTCCTCCCTATTCTTCAAGTCTCCTTTTATCCTGAGAGACAGAGTCTAATTTATCTTCCAATGTGGAAATCTGATTCTCTTTCTGTCTTGCTATCTACCTGTGTCTGGTAATTTCTTCAGGTCTCTATTTCCCTCTCCAGCCTTGAAATCCTTTCTGGTTCATGCAGCCTAGCTAATTCTTGCCTCTAATCAGACAGTTCCTTCTGTCTTTCTGATGGGCTCTATGTCAGTCATTTCCTTTCCTTCACTACCTTTTGACAGTTGTCTTGGAAACCTAGGGCATTTTTCTCAATGCAACTCTGGGGCCGTCTATCTGAAGGGCTACACTACCCCTGCCTTGCTGGCCAGACCAAGATTGAGGGGCCTAGATTCCTATTTAACTTTAAAACTGGTTCTTCCCCAGGTTAACATAAATGTGCAGTGCCTCCACCCAGAGTATATATTTATGTGGGCTAGAATAAAACCTGGTACAACCCTCTGGGATGATGTACCCACCCGCAATACCATAAAGTCACCCCACGCATAACCCAATAAACAGTTCCCCACATTTCATAAATTTTGAATTATTGACTCTCTCTAATAATATGCTCATGACAGGGGGGCGCTAATGAGCAGCTAGCTGAACAGACATGAATCTCTGCGCTGATCCCTCCTTACAGCCGAAAAAGTAAAATAAAATATAGAAAAAGTGCCCGAGAACATAGACACCCTGTATCTTGTGGTTTATGAAATAAGGATAGACGAGTATCTAACTCCTGGAGCCTCAAAAAGCCAGAGGACTGCAGCAAAAAATGCGAAGAAAGGGGGAGATGGTGGCGGCCTGGTTTCACTGTCGGCGGCGGCGGAGGGTGCTGTGTTGGGGAGAGAGGTTACAGGGCAAGTTATTGCAGCACTGGAGCCCTGTTTAATAAAGTTAGAAGGGAAGCTGGATTTAAAACTCCAAGAAATTCAGGAGCAACAGGTGGTGCAGGCGGGCAGAATCTCAGAGATGGAGGAGAGAGTGTCGCATGTGGAGAATGAGTTGCTGGCGACCCCTGGGCAGGTAGTGGCCCTCCAAAAGGAACTGAGTGATCTAAAGGAAGCCTTTGATTATCAAGAAAATTGTCATAGGCGACTAAATCTGTGGCTGAGAGGTTTGCCTGAGGGTATGGAGGGGGAGAATGCACTCGATTTCTGTGTGCGAGTACTGCCTGGATTACTGGGCCTCCAGCCCGCGGAAGGACAGTTTAAGCTTGAGAGGGCTCACAGGGCTGTGATGCCCAAACCACCGAAAGAACAGCCACTGAGACAAATAATATTCAGTGTCCACCATTTTCAAGACAGAGAATTGGTACTGAAGGCTTTTCAAGAAAAGGGGAAGGTGGAATATGAGGGCCACCGTCTATATATGTCGCAGGATTACTCGGCCCAGTTGTTAAAGAGAAGGAAATCGTTCAACAGCTCCATGCAACAATTACGTGACCTGAAGATTGAGAACTTTTAGTTGTATCCAGCTACTTTAAAAATAAAACACGAGGGGTCCACGTACTCCTTTTGGGAGGTTGAAAAAGCAGAGGGATTCATGAAGAGTCTGAGGCAAAAGTTGTGCTGAGTAAAAAATAATAGCCCAGGAACTGTGCAAATGGTCTGGGACTTAATATGAGTGCTGAAGCAAGAGGAGGAGAGACTGCATTCGCAGTTGCTGCTTGTTTATGTTATGAACCACAGTTATGATTACGTTCGGGCTGGAGGGAAAAGGGTGATTTTTGCAAGGGTTATTTTGTCACCGCTGCTCGTTGAAATGGACTGTGGCCCTGTGGAATTACAAGACCAGCGGACTGTCCTAGCAATCATGGAGAGAACTGAAGGGGGCATGTATAAAGGCTGTATGACGCACCATTACAGGACTGGAGCCAATGCCACGCGGCAGACATACCTGGATGATTGAGAGGAAAGCCCGGGACGTCTGAGAAGAGACTGACTGACTGAAAACGTGTATGGGTGCAGGTAGGAGGGCAAGCGGGGAGAAGTGCTTAGCGTGGTGTTTTTTTAAGCGCGGCCTAACCTCCCTGCTTGCCTTTACTTGTAGCCCCAGCCATTTATTTCTGGAGCACCCGTATGGTGCAGGCAAAGGGGGGAAGCCAATGTAGGGTAAGGGATAAAGGAAGGGGAAGGGCTTCAGAATGAAAGAGAAGGGTGGCTCCGTTGAAGACAGCAATGGGGAAGAAACGATGATGTGAGCGGGGGGATGAAGTAATGGAGATAACTGCAAGGAGGTGGGATAGTTAAAAGAGTCAGGTTACAGGGCAAGGGAAACCAAATTAAAGTGGCTGTGGAGGGAGAGCGTGGGAGCGTCTTTTTCAGTATCTGGGGATGAGGCAAACACTCAAGTCAGGGAGACTAAAAGTGTCTAAGAGACGAAGAGAAATACAAGGGGAAGGGAGAGGAAAGGAAGGGGTACGTCCAGATGGGGGATATTCTGAAGGAGAGATGGAGGGGTGGGAGTGCTGGAAGGGAAGTAAGGAATATGAGAGACATGGGGAGTTGTCGAGGGGAGGAGGAATGTTTCAGAGCCGGGATAGAGAGAGGAGCAAGTAGCAGAAGGGGCTGAGGGGGGGGAGGTATGGAAGGTGTTGGGGGAGGGTGTGGGAAGGGGGGAAGGGGGATAGAGGGAAATATGTACAAAGTTATATGTTTGAACTGTTGTCGAGAATGTTTGTTTTGATTCTGTTGTTTTTCTGTATGTACAAAGTGCAACCAATGAAATTAAGTACACAAGGTTATCATGCTCCCAGTGGTAAATGTGAAGTTGAAAGGGAAAGAACAATTTATATCAATGTCTGTTAGCAAAAGTATTAATGTGATTACTTGGAATGTTCGGGGTATTATAAATCTATTAAAGAGGTCTATGTTGTTGATAGCACTTAAAAGAGAGGGAGCGCAAATAGCCCTATTACAAGAAATGCACCTAACGGAGGTAGAGCATGCCAAACTGGCCCGAGGGTGGGTAGGGAAGTGTTATGCGGCTTCTGCCTTGGTACGTAAAAGAGGAGTAGTCATTTTGATACATAAAGGCCCGAATTTGGAGGTGCAGAGGGTAGTTAGGGACACCAAGGAGGGGAGATATATTTTTATTTCGGGGGTCCTGGATGGGGAGCAGATCACGTTGGGGTTGGTGTATGCCCCTGGGGTACATGATTACCAATTTTATGCCTCTTTGCTGGATTTACTGGTTCGGGAACAATTCCTGGGGTTAATAATGGGGGGGGGAATCTGAATTGGGCAATGGACCCAAAATTGGACCACTCTGAAGGGAAAGGAAGGACATCAGGAGGGATGCAACAATGGCAAGAGGGAATGGCGGAACTAGATTTAGTGGATGCATGGCGAATGGCAAACCCGGGAGTGAGGGAGTATACTTTTTAACCAAGCCCCCATAAAACGTGGACACAGATTACATCTATGCAACAAGGGAATGGTATGCTCGGGTATGGGAGATTCGACACAGCCCTATACATATATTGGACCACGCAATGGTGGTGATGAAAGTACAAGGAAGGGAGAGGCAGGGATCCTGCCCCTCATGGAAATTTCCCATATATTTGGCTCAGAATGAGGAATTTAGAAAGCATGTGGAGGAGAGCTGGGATCTTTTTATGGCAACGAATGATAAAGAGGGGATCTCAAAAGAAATACTGTGGGAAACGGGTAAGGTGTTTATGAGAGCAATTATTGAGTATGTGGCACGGATAAAGAGGGAACGGTGGGCACAAAGAAGTGAACTGGAAAACAAACTAAAGGAGTTAGAAATGAGGGTGGCTCGTGGAGAACAGAGGGAGGCCGTCCGATTGTTGGACATGGTGAGAGAGGCTTTGACTGCACACTTGCGATCAGAAGCAGGGAGATCTTGTTTATTTAATAAGAGATTCATATTTGAATGGGGAAATAAACCTGGGCCAATGGTGGTTAATCTTATGAAGGGAGGTAAGAGGGTGAATAGAATTGTGGGGGTCCAAGATGAACAGGGTACTCTGCAGAACAAGGATAGGGAGATGCAGAAGGCTTTTCGGTCAATCTTTCAATGACTATATCAGGCAGGCGACACAGGAATGAAAGAAAAGATGTTTGAATTCCTAGGGAAAATTAAAGTACCAAAAGCTAAGCAGTCATAGAGGGAAAAGTTGGGGAAACCAATAACGGTGGGGGAGGTGATGCAAGCCATCCAAAAGTTACAGAAGGGGAAAGCTAGTGGATGGTTACCCGTGGAATATTATAATCCGATGGGGGCTCGAACTGCGAGGGTGCTGTGTAGAGTGTTCCAACAGAAAGAAGAGACGGGGGAGGTTAGCTTGCCAGATATGTGTTATGATGATATTATATGCCTCATACCAAAGGAGGGGAAGGATCCGCAACTATGTGCCTCGTATAGGCTGATACCACTGTTAAATTGTGATTTGAAGATAATGGCTAAAGTACTGACCTGTAGGCTAGAGAAGATACTCACAGGGATGGTTTACCCGGCCCAAACAGGGTTTATTGAAGGAAGACAGTCATATCATAACATGAGGTGGCTGCTTAATGTACTTTGGAGCGCGAACAGGGGAAAGGAAGATATAGGGATCCTGTCTATGGACGCGGAACAAGCGTTTGACAGGATAGAATGGAACTACCTGTTTGAAATATTGGGGAGGTTTGGTCTGGGTGAGCCATTTCTGGGATGGGTGAAGGTGATGTACAGGCGTCTTTGGGCGCAGGTGGTAGTAAACGGCAGTGGGTTGGAGAGGTTTAATTTGGAGAGAGGTACGAGGCAGGGTTGCCCGCTCTCCCCCTACCGTTCGTGCTTGTGATAGAACCTTTAGCTACAGCAATTAGAGACTGCGGGAAAATACAGGGGGTGGGGGGGAAGGTAGGACACAACACAAATTGGCACTATATGTGGATGATACATTGCTGTTCCTGAAGGATCCAAAGCGATCGGTACCCTCTCTTTTGTCATTGGTAGAGGAGTTCAGGACATTCTCGGGTTACAAGATTAACTTAGGAAAGTCAGAAGTAACGTGGTATAAGGGAGCTGGAGAAGAGGTAAGACAATGGGGGCTCAAGATGGTGGGGACGAGTCTGACGTATTTAGGGGTCCAGGTAGGTAGATCCTTGGGATCCTTATATAACTTGAATTACGCCAAACTGATAAAAACTATTGAGGTGAATTTAAGAAGGTAGATGCAGCTACCCGTGTCATGGCTGGGCAGAATTAACATTATAAAAATGAACGTGCTGCCTAGGATCTTGTATTTACTACAAATGCTGCACTTAGGGCTGACTAGGGAGGATGTATAAAGGATGGAGAAGGCCTTCACTACCTTTATCTGGAATGGGAAGCGCCCGAGGGTTAGTTTGGAGAGGCTGAAGGCAGATAGAGAGAAAGGGGGCTTAAATTTTCCAGATTTGGGAAACTATTTTTTGGCTATACAGCAAAGATATGTGGCGGACTGGGTACATAGACCCAAGGTAGCCAGCTGGGTCGAATTGGAACAGGGGATGGCCCAGAGTAAGTTAACTGCGTATCTCCACAGTAAAGGGTTAAGGGCATATAGGATGGGAAAAGAAGTCAACCCTTTGGTAGTGCAAGTACTATTAGCTTGGAAAGGGTTAAGGAGAAAAGGCTGGACACAAGGAAAGGAGACATTACTAATGCCTGTAGTGGGTAACCCCTATTTTTTACCAGGGTTGGAAGATTTAGGCTATGGGAAATGGGAGCGAAAAGGAATAAGGAGTCTAGGGCACCTATTAGTAGGAGGGCGGATCTGCTCAGTGCAGGAATTGCAGGAGATGGTAGGAGGTGGTGAGAGTAACACCTTTAGGTATTTGCAAACAAGGGCATATATGGGAAGTCTGGGAAAGGAGAATAAGGGGATATTTAAGGTTGATCCGGTGGAGGCAATGATATATGCAGCTAAAAATCAAGAGAAAGGGTTTATAGGTCGGGCGGTGAAGAGAGGGAAGGTTATACTACCTGATAGGTCGCTAAGAACAAAAAAATTTTGGGAAAGGGACCTTGGCAGAGGCATAACGGATAAAAATTGGAAACTATTGCTCTTGATGCACTCTGGGATCATGGCATGCAATAAATATAAGGAGGCATATTTTAAATTTATTCACAGGGTGTACCATCCACTGGTGATTGTACATAAGGCGCATCCTGAAGTATCACCTTTATGTGGAAGGTGTGGAACGGGAAGGGGGACGTATATGCACTGTTTCTGGAAATGCCCGATACTGCAGAAATATTGAAAGGAGGTGGTGTCTAGAGTGGGAAGGATTGCTGGGAAGGAGCTGCCATTGGATCCTTTGGGATGCTTATTTGGGGTGGAAGATGGAGAAGAGGAGGAATGGACGTTACTACCTAGGCGGATCAGGGTACTATATGTTCTGGCCCATCATGGGATTCAGAATACCTGGGTTTCACAGGTTACACCAACAGACCAAGGGTGGTGGAGTATGGTGCTACAAACATTGGGGTTGGAGAGGCTAATTTATGCGATGGGGGGGGAGGGAGGAAGGATTTATAAGGAATTGGGCCCCATTCTTAGCTTCTCTCTCAGGGGAGGAAAGCTGGATGTTATGGGAAGGTACAGTAAGTTGAGAGACAGGAGGCAGAAGAGAGATGGCATATGGATGGGAGAAAGTATGATTTATAGAGGAAATGGAAATGCTGGATGAAGGATCAAAGGGAAGAAAATAATAATGAATGAAGCAGATGAAGGATGAAAAATAAGAAAGAGACAAGGGGTGGATGTAAAGAGCATGAGTATACTGGTTGCACTTTCAATCCAATTTAATTTAATTTAAGTTCATTTAACTCAATTTAATCTAACTTAACCTGGATGGAATATAGATGGAAATGAAGTGAGATGGTTGATTATTATAATTTATGATTTTGTTAGTAGAATGAATAAGTTGTATACTTGTCTGTTGAAATTTCTGAAAAGCAAATAAAAATATTACACAAAAAAATATGCTCACGACAACAGATGTATGCAAAAACAGTAATAATTTATTTACAAGGGGTGAGGGTTAGGATGGGAAATTGGATGCAGGGGTCAAGCTATTTACATTAGGATTGATTGGATTGGCATTTAGGTTAGATTAGATTGCAGTTAGAATCAATGTAATCATATTTGCATTAATCAATTATTAATCAATTATTTTACCAGGTGAGACACACTAAGCTCAAAGCTTGTTTGCAGGTGCAACCTGGGAGCACAAGGAAGTTAAGTGACTTGCTCAGGGTTACACAGTATGCACCTAGGGGGCTGTGGGATTCAAACCCAGGTCACCAGATTTGCAGCTCAGAGCCTTAACCCACTGCACCATACTGCCTCCATTAGAAGGCAAACATAAATCACAGTGGCCACCCGCCAACCTCTGAGGTAGTTAACATAGCTGATCTGGCTATCTAGTTAGCTGCACTAGAATGCAACACATATATTCAATGCCCACACTGGTACCAATTCCCAGAACTGTATTAGGACCCCGCAATCACCAAACCTTTATCTGGTTACCCAGTACTACAGTCTTAAGTTGCAGACCTGTTACCGTTGCAGCTGTGATGGCCGGCATGAAGCAGGTTGGGGCACTTGAACGAAAAACAGATCACTCTTATCTTTAATTTTAAAACACATCATCCTGACTGCGCTTGGCAAAACTCTGAACAACTATTTACAGTTAATTTCATGGGCAGACCAGGGTCTGCTTACTCACAGTTTTGAAGTCACATTTGCTGTTGAGAAGCTTGGCTGAGAATAAAGGCAAGAGCTGTTGCTGACCCCTGAACAACAGGCTTTGCAGCTTGCAATTCTGGAAACTTCTCTCAGGTTTAGATGGTGCCCCTTCTCGCTGGGCTTTGCAGTCTTAATTGGTACAGACCAGGCCGGGACAGGGGCTGGCATGCTTCAGACCCCTGCATGTAGGCTCTACCCCCCCCCCCACGGAGGAAGCGCATATGGCAGTGCTCTAGGTAGTGGCACAGTACCAGGCTGTCTCCCAGGTCAGTCACTTTCATTGCATTTAGCACATTTATGTAAGCACATTTCTATTTACTTTAAATGGTTACAGTCACTTCAACCATTGCTAGAGTGGCTACCATGGTCCCTTTGGCTTTCAGGTACAGACTTTCACAAAATGGGTACTTGCTCCTTAAGGCTAGGGTGACCCAGATTCTCACAGTCCATGCATGACAAATCCTTTTCCTTAATGCACTTAAACACAGATGGAACTTGAGGCATGATGCCCCACCATTTTAGCAGACTTTACTACATACGAAGAAGCCAGCAGAAGAAGGTCATTTGATCTATCAAGTCTGCTCGTATTGCAGGGTCCACGGCTTGAGCTAATGTCCCTGCCCTTCCTTCCCGCTCCTCTCATTCTCTCTACTCATGATCCTTACCTTCCCCCTATGCCTATCCCAGCCTCTCTTAAAGCTGCTCACTGTCTTCAACGAGATGACCTCTTCTGGCAGCGTATTCGAAATGTCCACCACCCTCTCTGTGAAGAAGTGCTTCCTTACCTCCCTCCTAAACCTTCCACCCTCCAGCTTAAGACTGTGCCCCCTCATGTTATGGTTGCCACTCAGCTTAAAGAGACTCTCCTTATCAACCTTATTTATCCCTTTCAAGTACTTGAAGGTCCCAATCATGTCCCCTCTCTCTCTCTCTCTCTCTCTCCTGTCTTCCAGGGAGTATATGTTCACTGCCCTCAACCTCTCCTCGTATACCTTACCCTGCTGACCAGCTGTCATCTTTGTAGCCCTCCTCTGGACCTTCTCCAGCAGATTAATGTCCTTTTTCTGGTGTGGGCACCAGTACTGAACTCCATACTCTAGATGCGGCCTTACCAGTGACCTGTACAAGGCCAGTATAATCTCCTCTCTCCTGCTACTGATCCCCCTAGAGATGCATCCCAGCATATTGTTCACCTTTGCTGCTGCTTTCTTGCGCTGTGTTGGAGTGCTTCAGGTCATTAGTGATCATCACTCCCAGGTCCTTCTCCTCCTCTGCTACAGATACTCGGACTCTGTCCTGGGATTCTTGGCTTCAATATGCATAACTTTGCATTTCTTGGCATTGAATCCAAGCTGCCAGATCCTGGACCACCTACCCAGCTTTTCCAGATCTTCCTGTAAGTCCTGTATCCCTTCAGCTGTATCCACTCTCCCACAGAGCTTGGTGTCATCCTCGAATAGGCGCATTGTGCCCTTAATGTCATCCACAATGTCATTGATGAAGACATTGAACAACACCGGCCCCAACACCAAGCCCTGTGGGACTCCACTGGTTACCTCTGTGGTGCCAGATAACTCTACCCACAACCACCCTCTGGGTTCTGTCCCTCAGCCAGTTTTCCACCCATCTGACCATCTTTTCCCCAACCCCAAGATCTACTAACTTCCTGATCAACCTTTTGTGGGACACCGAGTCAAAGGCCTTACTGAAATCAAGATAAATGTCTACCAGTTGACCCCTGTATACTGTCTTAGTGACACAGTCAAAGAAGTCAATCAGATTTGCTTGACATGATCTCCCCCACCCATGAACCCATGCTGCCTCTCATCCTGGAGACCATGCTCCTCTAGATATTCCACCAACCTCTCCTTTAGTATGGCCTCCATGAGCTTGCCCACAATGGAGGTCAGACTCACTGGTCTGTAATTCCCTAGGTCATCCTTGGGATTGCTTTTGTAGAGGGGCACTACATGCACTGTTCTCCAATACTGTGGTACCACGCCTGACTCTAGTGAACTATTAAATAGGTCTGCCAGTGGCCCTGCCAGCTCCTCAGCCAGTTCCTTTAGTACCCTTGGATGTACTCTGTCCGGGCCTGGTGTTTTGTTCACCTTCAATGCCAGCAGCCCCTCCCTTGCTCTATCCTCCTCTATCACTACATCTGTGTTCCCATCCCCTGCTTCTGTTTTCCTTGGTGAAGAGGGACCAGAAGTATTTGTAACCTCCACCTAGGTATGCTATTTCCATCTTGACAGCACTATCTGGTGGGCTGGGTTCGGGGAGAAATATGTCACTCGGCACATTGGCTAGGTTTGGCTACTCTGCAACAGGGGCACTCAAGTAACTCCTGACACAGGAAGCAATAACTGAGATGTCCAGTACCAGAAGTGGGATTCTAAAGTGTGGCTTTTATTCACATCCAACAGAATAACAAAGCATAGATGGACCCCCACGGGGATACACTCCTGGTAATGCAGATTTATGGAGATCAGAACACATCCTCTTTCACTTTAGCCCTCAGGCTCTGAAACACACTGGGCACACAGCCAGACTTGTACTGTGCTCTGGGTTTCCCTGGCTCTGCTCCCTTGCCAGCCACTTGGACTACCTTCCTTCCATGGCTCGGCTATCATGCCAGCCCTTTGGACACTTTCCATATAGCATGGAAACATTTACTGGTGGCTCCCTAAACCACCTATGAGCACTTCTGGCTCCATCAGGGAATCTTCCTCATCAATCCCACATCTGGGTACTTTTCTCAGGCACTGGCCAAGTACCTGAGAGAAAGCAACAGGTGTCCCAAAGCAAACCCGTAGAGGTGAATTTGGTTACTACAGATGGGGGGTCTCCCACCTCTCGCTCCCATAATTCATACCCAGACATTTCTCTGGACTGTAACACCTCATCCTTGAAAACTATGCTATGTAGATTCTCTTTAAATGTATTCACATTCAATCTGCTGTCTTTACATTCCATTTGTGCTGAACTTGAACATAATAAGTGGCTGTGTCCATTACTCTAGACCCCCCCCCACAGAGTTAAGCAGTCCAATCCCCCATCTTCAAAACTGTACTTGGCTGTCTTTTCCTGACCCCACAGTAACAGTCACTTTAGTTTCATCTTGTTTCAGGTGAAAACACATTGGCCCTTTAGTAGACCGAACTCACCGCTTGATTGCAGGTGCCCACAGGCATTTTCTCTACAAAGAAATCTCGCCCAGAACTTCTGGTGCCTCAACACGAACTTAACTCAGGCAGCTTCTTTTTCCCTAGCCGGACCAGGGGAGTTGCCCCTGGAAGCAGGCTGATTCCTTCCCCCCATCCCCGCAGGGATAGGGCCCTAAACCACTGAAAGCGGTCTCTACTACTTCACTTGGCTCTTCATGTGCTCCTCTTCAGGTGAGAACACACACCTATGTAACCCCCTTGCCAATGGGGGTTCCTAAGAGCTTCCCCGGGGGCTCGCTTAGCTGTCCCCCTGCCAGGTTGGTGTCCTGCTCTGCAGCAGCTTCCCTGTGATTGCTGGGAGTGCTATCCAAGCCTCCGTGCCTGTCTTTAAGGGCTGCCTAATTCGCAGTTGGGGTTAGTCTGGAAAGGGGTTGAGTGTGGCCATGCTCAAGTCCCGCCTGGGCTGCCGGATAATTGCTCTGTTTCTGCCTTCACTGAATGTGCAGAGGGAGCTCCGTTGAAAGGTGTCGCAGCTGCTGGGGATAATTTGGGGGTAAATACTGATAACGTAGCTGTTCTAACCTGTTTTCTTTGCAGCAAGGACTGTTCTAATGCTCCCCTCCATTTTGGTCCTGGACTGGCGATTTGGACCAATCAGTACCTTGGGACTCGGGAGAGCTGTCTAACCAATAGAGTAACTGCTTCTAGGTTGGAGAAGGCATTATGGGCTATGGCGCTTCTTTCACACCACTGAGGGGCAGAAGAGTGATGGACTGACAGGTGTGCCGGCCAATAAAAACGGGTAGCTCCCGAATTGTAAAGGAAGCCCCATGTTGAGAAGGGGCAGATGCGTTGTGGCTGTTGAGAAGAGAGGAGCTCTGTGCTTCTGCGCTAGAGGAGTGTTCGCATGGTAAGCGCGTGAAGGCCTGCATCGGCTGTTTGTCTGCCCTTGAAGGAGTCGGATTAAATCCGCTGCGTGCGGTCGGAGGAGGCTGGTGCCAGCCCAGCTACCCACCAGGCTTGACCTGTTTGGAGGATTGGAGAATCTGCTGAATCGCGCTCGGTCCTCGAGAAAGCTGAAACTGCCATTGCAGCACCTTAGCCAGCTGAGAGTTCGCGTAAACCTTGGAGGCTGCGGCCTGGTGTGGTACCCCTCTGAAGCTGCCATATAAATGTGTGAGGAGGCTGGTGAAACTCGGGCTTGGCCCGTTAGTGGTGCAGACACTGTTGCTTGCTGAAGTCGTGAGTACTGACCCAGGGTAGCTCCCTGCTAAGACAACACTGGTCTCAAGTTGTTTTATTCTACTGCCGACTGCCTAGCCTTATCTCTTTTCCACTCTGACTTTTATCAGTATTGTGAAGGCTATCTGTGTCAGGGCCCCACCCAGCTGCCACGGTGGACTAGCCATTAGGGCTTGGGTACCCAGGGACAGTAAATATTAGGGTCCGGCCTGTGCACAGAGCCATAGGTAGATAAGTATAGTGATAAGCCAATCAACTTGATCCCTCCCCTGTCCTTGTTATTTCCCCCTCCATTAAATCAGATTGTTTGTTTCTCAACTACACCCTGGCTAGTCTGTACATTTATGGTGAATTACTGTATAAGGACTGCGATATAACTGTATCTTATTTTACAGGGGGTCTCCGGAGTGAGCTGAGAGATACCAGCCTGAGGGCAAGTGTACTGGGGAAAGGTAGTGCTGGTACCTTGTGTGAGTCACTAGTGGGACGAAGGGGGGGTTGTAGCCGCCCAGAGATCTGTGACCAAGGCAATCTAAACAGTAGTAACCCCGACCTCTGGGTGGAGGCACCCAATGGATCTGGGGCCCGTACCCTGTCTCCGTGGAGGCAGGCCGGGGTAGTAGCCCTAAGGGTAGCGCCCCCTGGGGGTTACAAATTGGAGGCACCACTGGGATGAGCGTCCCCTAGTGGCCAAGTGGGGAAGTACACCAGAGATAGAAAAAGTGGATGGGGATATGTTGGGAAAAATTAAGTTGGGACCTGTTAAGACCATGGTACACAGACTGATGGGGTGGGGTGAGGCCGAAGAGCTGGACTCCCAGAAAATTGTGTTACTGCTCGATGTGCCTTTAGGAACCCCAGCTGCTGACATCATTTCTGCAGTGGAGTGGGTAAAATGTTTGGGCAAAGTGGAGGTGAAAGGGCATATGGCTGACTTGCTTGACCAGACGCTGCAGGTGCTACTCCTGTGCAGTATGACCATCGACCCCGAGAAGGTACCTCCCGTGATTTATCCAGAGGGTGCCTCACAGGGGTGGAGGCTAATTCATATCCACAGTGGGTCAGTCACCCCTGGGGGGTTCCCCCAAACGAACAGTTTTAAAGACAAACTGCTTAAATTGCTGGCTGTGGAGGGGAGAACTACTCAGGAGCTGCTGCAAGCCTTGGATTTGTCCGGTGACGCTACCCCTCAGGGCTCCCCCGGTGTCTCCCTCTGTCCCCCCAAGAGTTCTGTGTTGGCTTCACTGCCCCTAGTGGTCCCACCTATACAGCTCGATTCTTACCGTAAGTTAAAGCTTTTTTCTGGCACGGTGCCCGTGCCTCCAGGGGAGGATGACCTGGAGGCTTGGATGGACTATGCCACCCCCCTAGTCCAGGAATGACAATGCTCTGAAGGGGAGAAAAGGAAGAGACTGATGGAGAGCTTGTGGGGTCCCGCTTTGGAAGCCATTAGGTTTTTGCGGGCCACCAGCCCAGAAGCCACTGCTGCAGAGTATCTTTCTGCTTTAGAAGGGGTGTTTGGGAGTACAGAGACTGGTGAAGATTTATTATGGAAATTCAGGTCTGTTAAGCAGTGGAAGAATGAGAAACTGTCTGCCTTCGTCACTAGGGTAGAGCGGGCCTTGAAGAAGGCCTATAGAAAGGAGGAATCACTGCTTCAGTCCTAAATCAGGTCAGGTTGGAACATGTTTTAAAATCTGCCAGATTCTCTAGTGTAATACTGCTGAAACTTAAGTTGCACGATCGACGGGCCACCCCGCCTGAATATTGTCAGTTAATGAGGGAAATTAGAGAGGTGGAGACTGATGAAGAGGGGTGGGAGCCATGTGTGGGGGCGGTGAACCCTAGTGGGACCCCTGAGCCTAGTACCCCTGAGGAGGTCAGCCTGTCCAGAGGTTCTGAGGGATACCCAGATGTTCCTGGTGTTGTGGGAATGTGAGTTGTTTCCTCTGACCCCCATGTAGAGAGTGAGTTGAGGGCCGAGGTTAGGAATTTATGGGAACTGGTGAGGGACTTAAAGCAATCTGCTATGTATCCTGTTAGGTCCGGGGCCCCTGAGATAACCCAAAACCAGACCCCCGGTTCAAGGGAGCCCCCTCACCCCTCTCAGGGCCCCCCACAAATACAGGGCCCACCGCCTAACAGTGATCTCCGGGACCCCAAGTTCTGTTACCATTGTGGAGAAGATGGGCATTTTCAACCTGAGTGTCAGAGGCCAGAGAACTTAAAGAAAGTTAACAGTAGATTGATCACTTGGCATCACCGGACACAGTGTCGACCCCCTAGGAAAAGTTTTGTGACTCGGGCCCAGGCTCAGTCAACCCTGAATGCTGTGGCTCCCAACTGGTCTGATGTGGTTGGGCCTTCTATGGAGACCCCGGTGCGAGTAAATGGGATTCCCACTCGGGCTGTATTGGACAGTGGCTCTCAGGTAACCATCATGTTTCAGGACTGGTACCAGGCACATTTACCCGAAGTGCCCCTGCAACCCTTGAATGGACTACATGTGTGGGGTTTGAGCGACAAGGCCTATCCGTATTTGGGGTATATCCAAGTTTGGTTATCATTCTCGACATCTGTGACTGGAATGGATGAGCAGGTGGAAACTTTAGTTTTAGTTTGCCCACCCACTGGACTGTATGATGGGGTGCCTTTGTTGATTGGAACGAATGCTCATATGTTTGAACGATTGGCCCAGTTGTGCTCAGAGAGACAGACATGCAAAACTGGGCGAGCTCTAAAAATACCCGCTGTGCTCCAAAAAGCAGTTGCCTCCCAGAGGAGAGTTGGTCAAGAGGAACCTGAGGGCCCGGTGTGGGTGGTGTGGAAAAAGGATCCGGCTCCAGTGATACTCACCCCAAATGCTCAGTGTGTCTTGCATGGAGAAGTACGATTAAGGATGGATGTCAAGAACAAGTTGTTGATGTTGGATGCGCCTGGGGAGGGGAGATTGCCTGAGGGACTGTTGATAAAGCCCAGTATCTTGCCGGCTAGAGCTCATGCTTATGTCAAGAGAGTGATGGTTCAAGTGCATAATGTGTCTGACAAAGAGATTGAATAAGAAGAGGGTGCACCTGGCAGAGTGTTCATTGTGCGGATACCGCAGTACTGCCTAGTAGCAGGGGTCCCGAGGCAGACGATCGAGTTACTCCTGATTTGTTCGATTTCGGTGACTCTCCGTTGCCGACTGCATGGAAAAAGAGGATCAGTGAGAGGCTTGCCCAAAGGGACCAGGTATTTTCTCTGAGAGAATGGGATGTGGGATGTGTGCAAGGGGCTGAGCATCACATTCGGCTGCATGATGAAAGGCCTTTCCGAGAGAGAGATCCCGGCGCCTGGCCCAGGCTGACATCGATGATGTACCGCGACATCTGCAAGAGATGTTGGCTGCTGGTATGATACAAGAGTCCAGGAGCCCCTATGCTTCCCCCATCATGGTGGTAAGGAAGAAGAATGGGATGGTTCGGATGTGTGTAGACTATCGCATGTTGAATCAGCAGACCATCCCCGACCAGTACACCATGCCGCGAATACAGGATGCATTGGACTGTTTAAATGGCAGCAAGTGGTTCTCTGTGTTGGATCTCCGTAGTGGGTACTACCAGATCCCGATGGCCCCAGGGGACTGAGAGAAGACTGCGTTCATTTTCCCCCTGGGTTTCTATGAATTCATTCGGATGCCTCAAGGGATTTCAGGTGCCCCAGCCACCTTTCAGTGCCTGATGGAGAGAGCCGTGGGGGATATGAATTTGCTCGAGTGTCTGGTCTATTTAGATGACGTCATAGTGTTTGGACACTTGTTGGAGGAACACGAGCAGCAACTATTTAAGGTCTTGGATCGGTTGGAGGAGTTCGGCCTCAAGCTGTCGATAGATAAGTGTCAATTTTTCCAGACTTCCGTAAAATACGTGGGCCACATAGTGTCTACTGAGGGCATAGAGACTGACCCCAGCAAAGTGGAGGCGTTGACTGCTTGGCCCCAACCCAGGAACTTGAAAGAGTTGCAACGGTTTCTGGGGTTCTGCGGATATTACCAGCGATTTGTCAAGGACTATTCTCGAGTGATTCGTCCCCTCCTCAACCTCACTCAGGGGTACTCCCCTACCCACAAAAAGTATAGGAAAGTGGTGCAGCCCGAGACCGAGAAGAGATATTTTCAGCTGAATGAACTGTTTGGGGATCGTTGGACTGTTGAGTGTGAGGACGCTTTCTATGATATTATATATCAACTCACCCATGCCCCTGTGTTGGCTTATGCTGATCCGGCCAAGCCCTACGTTCTCCATACCGATGCTAGTCTTCAAGGATTGGGGGCTGTGTCATATCAGGAGCACTCGAATGGCCTGAGACCTGTGGCGTTTGCCAGCAGAAGTTTGGCTCCGTCAGAGAAAAACTATCCCGTGCATAAGCTAGAGCTCCTGGCTCTGAAGTTTGCGATTGTTGATCAGTTCCATGACTATTTGTACGGTGCCAAGATATTAGTAAAGACTGATAACAATCCTCTGACCTATGTACAAACCTCGGCTAAGTTGGGTGCCACTGGCCACAGGTGGCTCTCTGCCTTAGCCACTACGATATGCTGTTGTTGAATACAGGGCGGTTTAAACCATGTGAGATCGGATGCCCTTTCCGGAGACCTATGCCCCAAGCTGATTGGGTCAGGCTGTCTGAGCCTGACATAAGAGCCCTTTGCCAAAAATTTGACAAGGAAAATCAGGTGTCCTCAGATGCTGTGAACTGTATGGTGGATTGCTTGGGGCCCTCTGAGAGCTGTATACCTGCTGCCTATTGTCATTTTTCCACCCTGGATACTAGTTCATTGCCTCAGTTTGACAATACTAATCTTCAACATGCTCAATCCCGAGATTCTTTGATAAAGCTGGTGGTGGAAACCCTGCAGGCCGGGCAAGATGTGTCCAAATTGGGATCTACCGACTTAAGAGCCACCCTATTATATAAAGAAGGGCCCAAATTAAGGCTGATTAACCAACTACTATACCGAGAGACTGTACATAAGGAAGACCAGATCGTCAGACGACAGCTGGTGCTGCCTTCAGAGTTAAAGGAACTGGTTTTAAGGTCTCTGCATAATCAGATGGGACATCTTGGCATCGACCGAACTGTTGATTTGGTATGAGCCTGGTTTTATTGGCCAAAAATGAGCGCAGATGTGGAGCGGTATGTCAAGACCTGTAGTCGGTGTTTGCAGAGGAAGGTCTTGCCCCAGAGAGCTGTTCCTATGGTCAACATCACTACTAGCACCCCTATGGAACGAGTCTGCATTGATTTCTTAAGTCTGGAACCCGATCTGAGAAATATCAGTAACATATTGGTGGTTAGCGATCATTTCACCCGGTATGCCCAGGCGTTCCCTACTAAGGATCAGAAAGCAACCACGGTGGCTAAGATACTTGTTGAAAACTTTTTTGTCCACTACGGGGCCCCCCAGCGAATCCATTCTGACCAGGGGAGGGACTTCGAGAGCCACTTGATTAAAGAGATGCTGTCTTTGTGGGGGGTGCGAAAGTCAAGAACCACCCCTTACCATCCTCAGGGGGATCCTCAGCCTGAAAGGTTTAATCGCACATTGCTTGACATGTTGGACACATTGCAACCCAAGGACAAACCGAGATGGAGCCAGCAAATCAGTACCCTGGCTCACGCCTATAACTGCACCAAGAGTGATGCCACGGGATTTTCCCCGTACCGACTGATGTTTGGGAGAGAGGCTAGGTTGCCCGTGGATGTGTGCTTTGGAGTTTCCCCTGATGGGGTGCAAGCAGAAAACCATCTACAATACGTGCACAGCTGAAGGCCCAGTTGAACCATACGCGTCAGTTGGCCCAGACTATGGCTGCTAAAAGAAACTTGGCCAATAAGGAGAGGTATGACAAGAAAGTGAAGACTTTGGAGTTAAGAGAAGGGGACCGAGTGTTGCTGCGAAATCTGGGGCTGCGTGGGAAACACAAGATTGCTGACCGATGACATCACCTCCCTCACATTGTTGTGGGCCAACTGGCCGATCTGCCTGTGTATAAAGTGCGAACTGAAAACAATTCCAAGGATGTAAAAACTATTCACCGAAATCATTTGCTACCAATCGGGCAAATCCTGATTGAAGCCGAACCCTCAACTGCCGCCACTCACGGCCACTGACTAGATCTGCTACCAAGCAAGAACTAAACCCGTGGATCCTTCAGCAAGCCAACCAAGAGAGCCTTGTCCAAACCCTGCAGAAGGAGATGATCAACAATCGGTGTCGGAAGACAATGATGATGATATTGAATACCATCCCTCTTACGAACTGAGCCAGCTGCTTCGGGGCAATCCCCCTGTTGATTCTGAAAATGAAATTGGCCCGTCTGGACTGTTTGAGCCCCATACTTTGTCTCTGGAGCCAATACCTCCAGAAGATGAGCTGGGTAGCAGAAGAGCCCAAGGGGTGGGGTCCTTAAGCCTGGCTGAACTGTCTGGCCTGGCTGAATTATCTGACTTCTCGGATGAAGAGAGTGAGGTGGGGAGACAAGCCAGTGATATGCCAAAACTGGAGGAATATTTTGAATGCCCCGATGGTCCCTCACCAGTAGATACACAGCCCTCAGCTGAGCCCAGTGAAGTGGGTCCTGGGGTGGAGGGTCAGGCCACAAATAGTACTATGAGCACTGAGCCCTGTTCCCCTGTAGAGGGTCCTGTCCCTAATGTCAGTGGGGCTGAGTTGGAATCAGGGCCTGTTTCAGGGTTCCCTGAGACACCTAGACGCTCCAGCCGAGAAGTACGGCCTGTAATCAAGTTGAGTTATGAGTCTCTGGGTCAGCCAGTGGATCTGCCCTTGAATGTGGTCCACAAAGGGGTGTATGTGTCCCCGAGCTCCTTGCCCAAGCTAGCTTTGGGGAATAACTCTAGTTTGTTGGTATTACCCGCTGGGTGTGGTGTCCCTGCTTTCGGTGACCCGCCCATAACAGATATGGAGCGGTTCCCCCAGCTCCGGGGTCATGACTAGGAAATATTGACCTCATTGGGAAGAAAAGAAACAAAGGATTATGTGTGCGCAATGTTGTATAACCCATAGTACACTGTAAATATTCATGTATGTCCTGTTAAGTGTGATGTAGTGTCAAATAGGCTGTGTGCCTTTAAGTAACTTTAGGATCATTACTTGACGTGGACGCCAAGTTTTCCAGGCCAGAGAGGGTGTAACCCCCTTGCCAATGGGGGTTTCTAAGAGCTTCCCCGAGGGCTCGCTTAACTGTCCCCCTGCCAGGTTGGTGTCCTGCTCTGCAGCAGCTTCCCTGTGATTGCTGGTAGTGCTATCCAAGCCTCCATGCCTGTCTTTAAGGGCTGCCTAATTCGCAGTTGGGGTTAGTCTGTAAAGGGGTTGAGTGTGGCCATGCTCAAGTCCCGCCTGGGCTGCCGGATAATTGCTCGTTTCTGCCTTTGCTGAATGTGCAGAGGAGCTCCGTTGAAAGTGTCGCAGCTGCTGGGGATAATTTGGGGGTAAATACTGATAACGTAGCTGTTCTAACCTGTTTTCTTTGCAGCAAGGACTGTTCTAATGCTCCCCTCCATTTTGGTCCCGGACTGGCGATTTGGACCAATCAGTACCTTGGGACTCGGGAGAGCTGTCTAACCAATAGAGTAACTGCTTCTAGGTTGGAGAAGGCATTATGGGCTATGGCGCTTCTTTCACACCACTGAGGGGCAGAAGAGTGATGGACTGACAGGTGTGCCGGCCAATAAAAATGGGTAGCACCCGAATTGTAAAGGAAGCCCCATGTTGAGAAGGGGAAGATGCATTGTGGCTGTTGAGAAGAGAGGAGCTCTGTGCTTCTGCACTAGAGGAGTGTTCGCGCGGTAAGCGCGTGAAGGCCTGCATCGGCCGTTTGTCTGCCATTGAAGGAGTTGGATTAAATCCGCTGTGTGCGATCGGAGGAGGCTAGTGCCAGCCCAGCTACCCACCAGGCTTGACCTGTTTGGAGGATTGGAGAATCTGCTGAATCGTGCTCGGTCCTCGGGAAAGCTGAAACTGTCGTTGCAGCACCTTAGCCAGCTGAGAGTTCGTGTAAACCTTGGAGGCTGCGGCCTGGTGTGGTACCCCTCTGGAGCTGCCATATAAATGTGTGAGGAGGCTGGTGAAACTCGGGCTTGGCCCCGTTAGTGGTGCAGACACTGTTGCTTGCTGAAGTTGTGAGTACTGACCCAGGGTAGCTCCCTGCTAAGGCAACACTGGTCTCAAGTTGTTTTATTCTATTGCTAACTGCCTAGCCATATCTCTTTTCCACTCTGACTTTTATCAGTATTATGAAGGCTATCTGTGTCAGGGCCCCACCCAGCTGCCATGGTGGACTAGCCATTAGGGCTTGGGTACCCAGGGACAGTAAATATTAGGGTCTGGCCTGTGCACAGAGCCATAGGTAGATAAGTATAGTGATAAGCCAATCAACTTAATCCCTCCCCTGTCCTTGTTATTTCTCCCTCCAATAAATCAGATTGTTTGTTTCGCAACTACACCCTGGCTAGTCTGTACATTTATGGTGAATTACTGTATAAGGACTGCGATAAAAACTGTATCTTACTTTACAGGGGGTCTCCGGGGTGAGCTGAGAGATACCAGCCTGAGGGCAAGTATACTGGGGAAAGGTAGTGCTGGTACCTTGTGTGAGTCACTAGTGGGACGAAGGGGGAGTTGCAGCCGCCCAGATGGCTGTGACCGAGGCAATCTAAACAGTATTAACCCCGACCTCTGGGTGGAGGCACCCGCCAACGGATCTGGGCCCCATACCCTGTCTCCGTGGAGGCAGGCCGAGGTAGTAGCCCTAAGGGTAGCGCCCCCTTGGGGTTACACCTATACAAAAAAAATAGCTCTTTGACAGAGCTTAAAACTCTGAGGGCCTGCTTACAGCAGACCCCCTCCTTCCTCTACTACAGACTGCAACAGACTGACTTCAGATTCCCCAATGTTCTACTCTAACCTCCAACTGCAACATTCCAGTGTGGCTTATGCAGCTGCAACAGTTCTAAAATGATGTCATCCCTCAGTCTCAGCTGAGACTGAGAACAGAAAGAGACAGTGTGAAATCCATTTAACTGGAGTTTCACAAGCTGCCTTCCCTGCCTACCACTAGGTCTAACTGGGATTCTTGTAACCCTGGGTAACAGGGGGGTTACACTCACCCTGGACCAGGAAAATGACTATCCACAGTCATTAGTCACCCAGCTTAGGCCATCTCACCCAATGTGTTGACTACGGGGAGGTAGCGCTACCTTCTCCCCTACCATGTGCTAGCACAGGCAGACAACACTAAGGGCCTAGAGGCCTTTGGCTGATGCATCAGCCTCTACTGTACCTGCTGACTATGGGTACCTAGTGGCTCTGGTAGAATTGTCCAGAGCATAGCCCTAATAGATCAGTACTGCAGCTCGTACGGCCATTCAGGACCACAGCCTGTCTATCCCCCCTAGCCCTCTAGGGAAAACCTGTCTGCCTCTAACTTAAAATTCCCCAAAACAAAACAAACGGGACCTCCCCGCAACCCTGGAAACCATGCAACCACACACCAGGAGCTAATACCATACACTATACATTACTCCCACATTCCCCCACAACCATACCTGTGGAAGAAAAAGTTACACACAGTAACAACAACAACAATACTTTAAACACTACACCCTAAAGTACTACTGAGGAACTCCACTGAGTCCCTCCTCCTCTTCTTGTCTTCTCTTCTATCTTCTTCAGGAACACCTGCAAGAAAAAGAAAGACAACACACTCCTAGTCTGCATACACAGTCTATCTAAACCCCTACCATCTGAACACTGAAGAATCCCAAAAAAGATTTTTTTAGAAAAGTAGAAAAAACAGTATAAACATTAGAAAACAGTAGAAAACAATGACATTATTTACAATACACAATATTTGGGGATGGAGTGCCCTAAAAGTCCCATCTAGTGACCACAATGCCCAAAAGCAAGTCCATTAAAGAGTCTCTCCTGGGCCGGAGCCCGGTGAAGCACAGTTCTAGCGGGCCAAAGTCCCGAAGGGGAGAGTCTTTGAGGACAGTTCAAACATCTGGAGTCTGCTAGTGTAGGGTGTGTACTACAATGTCATAAGAATAGAAAAGTCTGGACTTACCAGTCCCTTGTAGAACAACACAATACCACACCTCGTCCTCGGCCGAAGACTCTCCCTGGCAGCATTCTTCCAATACAGGTGGGTGGACATCTTCCGGGAAATGACAGGAGAGCACATCTGGAAACTGCTGGGTGATGTCATCTCTGGAGATGGAACCTTGGAACAGGAACAAAAAGGAAAACAGCTGGTCTGAAGTCATCTGATACCCAGGGGATGAATCAGGATACAGCTGGGCTGGTGTCCTCTCTGGATCTGAAGTCATCTGGTGGGCCAGCCGATGGATTCTGGAAAGCCAGTACACTGTAGAACTGATGAATGTGGGGCACCTGGTTCCTGGAATGCCAGTCTGGCAGGACAACATAGGTACGGCAACAGCTGGATGGTAGCAGTGGCTACCACTGCTCTGCTTTCCAGTTGGTAGGCATGGGCACATTCACAGGAGGGTCTTTGTATTGTGGCCAATAGCACATCGGGTCAGGTGCTTGAATTATTACCCCATCTGGGCGCTCATAATTCACACTGTGAAAGGTTTCATGCCCCTCTCCATCCACAATTCGAACAGTGTCAATAAACAGTGTCCTGCCTCTTTTCCACTGGCTGTAATTTTCTTGAAACATTCTGTTCTTAACATGCTTATTTGCACCAGGATGCACATATTTCATTGCTTCTTCCCAAATCATGGATTTCCTGCCTTTTTCAATCTCCTCCCAGACTCTTCGAGGAAAGGTAGGAAAGGGCATCTCATAGATTTCATTCGCTTTCCTATGAACCAGTCTTTCCTCTTTACTAGCTTTGGTCAACCTGAAACCTCTGGCCTGGCTTGGGGGCAGCCAGTCCTGGTTCTGCCAGCTACTCATTCTTAACGACACAAAAAATGGATCCCTGGCTTCTTCTTGCACAGCCAGGGCAGTGGAATCACCACTCTCTTCCATGCATTCCTCTGAGGCAAGAGCTTGAGGCTGTGTACCAGTTCCTTTTTCACAAGGCCACTTAGGTTCTCCCTCTTCTTCTTTCTCACTGAGAATCTGTGCCCAGGAGTGAGCAGTCATCCTCACTCCTGAGACTGTCCACTCTTCACTGGGTGCGGAGGTTGAAACCTCCCATTCAAAGGCCTCCCTCATATCGTCTTCACCTGTGAGGCTTGGGCTAGGCCCCTCTCTCCAAGGGTCTACTGTTGCTCTTCCCGAAATGTCTCTCTGCGACTCAGACTCTGAAACATCAGCACATTGTTCTGTCTGTAAATCTGCACCCTTTTGTTTTGTGCCACGCTCTGAGGGGCTTTCTCCAACAGGCTCCGCCTGGTGCTGTATGCTGCCAACTGCAGATTCTTGAACTTTTGTCCATGTGGGAGCCAAACGAATCTTGGGCGCTTTAAACAAACCATATTTCTCTAAGCACCCAGAACAGTGAGGTACCATGAAGACGTCCTTTCCGGCATTTAAGCACATCACACATACTCGCACTGGATATCCAGGAATCACCACACGAGGAGGCAGTCGTCCTCCGTAGTAACATCTCTCAATGTCCCTTAACTTGTTAACTTCTACTGCTATCACAGCATGGGCATGATCTGGGTAACGGGCTGGTCCTGAAGCCATGACTGGAGAGAAAAAAACAAACAACGCTCACTGTTATTTCAGGTCCCACATCACTGAAAACTTTTTTTCTCTTTCAAAATGGCTCCTTTGCTGCTGTGTTTACATTACTACCCCACCCTGTAATGGTGGCAGCAGCACTCCTACACATCAACATTCTGTAATTGGGTCAAGCCACTGCGCATCCGAGTTACACACTCTACTGATAACTTTGCTCAAACTGCACAAACTTGCACTGTTCTTTTTCCTAGCACATTTATATGATTTACCACAAACTTCTTACTCGCTGAAGACATCGCTCTAGCTTACAGTCCCTTAAAGCCTCAGTATTTCATAGCACAGGATTGCCTGTATTTCTTGCTGCATATCTGATACAACTCCCAGTCTCTCACATGGCTTTGAAAATTATACTGACGCTGAACCTATAATTATGCTCACAGTCAATTGCTTAGAATTCTTGCTTTTGCTGGTAAAACTTAACACAGTCCTTCTTTGCAAAGCTGTTATACTGCTACATACAGATTCAGCTGGCTTTTGGTGAAATCACACAGTTTGAGCAATTATTTTGGTTGGTACTCACTGTTATCAGTAGCTGTTTGCTGCAATGGAAAACGGCCTGCAGCCAGTCTTGGAGGCCTCTGGAAAGAAGCGGGTTGGCAGTCCTACCGATCGTCCCCCTGAACACCACACTCACAGTCCAGTTGATCGAGATGCGGGTTGAGCCCGAATTTAAACAGAAAAGTCAGTTTTTTAAACTTTTACAGTGCTTTCAGTCACTGCGACGCTCATCCTGGCAAGCCAGTTCGCACACTCCACTCACTCTCCCTCTCAAATGCTGTGCAGTCACTCTAGATCTGGCTATCTGGCTTGGGGGCGGGACTGATTGCAGTCTCACCAATCACTTGACGCCATGCAAATGTGCCTCTTTCCTCTCAAATGCTCTTCTCCTCAAAACAATCATCGAGCAGGCAAATTTAAACTGCAAACCACACTTTTTTTTTTCAACTGACTCCATGGCGGGAGCACTATTTTAACCATTTTTCATGGCCATGAAGTACAACAAGTCTCTCAATCCACACAGAAAGCATTTCCAATGTCTAGGGCACAAGTTTCCTTTTGCTACCCACAGTTTTACATACTTTTCTTTGTCACAAACACTTTTAAAAGCTGGAAAATGCTGTAATTTGATGCAGGACAAGAGCATACACTCTCAGGCTTTACTGCTCCTTGGTAAACAGTTGGCATTTTAATAGCAGCACTTGGATAACAGCACACAGCGGCACATTAGTTAAACTTTTCTTCAGTTGTTTTGGGCTACCCACTGCCAGATAACCAAAATGCTAGCCATTGTCCGAGCTAAATTTCTTACATTCCTCCCTAAATTCCAAACCTAAATCCTCAGGGGTGCCTCCATTTTTGTAACCCCCACCCAGGTATGCCGTTTCCATCTTGACAGCACTACCTGGTGGGCTGGGTTCGGGGAGAAATATGTCACTTGGCACATTGGCTAGGTTTGGCTACTGTGCAACAGGGGCACCCAAGTAACTCCGGACACAGGAAGCAATAACTGAGATGTCCAATACCAGAAGTGGGATTCTAAAGTGTGGCTTTTAGTCACATCCAACAGAATAAAAAAGCATAGATGGACCCCCCACGGGGCTACACTCCTGGTAATGCAGATTTATGGAGATCAGAACACATCCTCTTTCACTTTAGCCCTCAGGCTCTGAAACACACACTGGGCACACAGCCCGAACTTGTACTGTGCTCTGGGTTTCCCTGGCTCGGCTCCCTTGCCAGCCACTTGGACTACCTTCCTTCCATGGCTCGGCTATCATGCCAGCCCTTTTGACACTTTCCATATAGCATGGAAATATTTACTGGTGGCTCCCTGAACCACCTATGAGCACTTCTGGCTCCATCAGGGAATCTTCCTCATCAATCCCACGTCTGGGTACTTTTCTCAAGCACTGGCCAAGTACCTGAGAGAAAGCAACAGGTGTCCCAAAGCAAACCCGTAGAGGTGAATTTGGTTACTACTGATGGGGGGAGGGGGGTCTCCCACCTCTCGCTCCTATAATTCATACCCAGACATTTCTCTGGGCTGTAACACCTCATCCTTGAAAACACTTTGCTATGTAGATTCTCTTTAAATGTATTCACTTTCAGTCTACTGTCTTTACATCCCATTTGTGCTGAGCTTGAAAATACTTAATTAGTGGCTGTGTCCATTACTCTAGACCCCCCACAGAGTTAAGCAGTCCAGTCCCCACATCTTCCAAACTGTACTTGGCTGTCTTTTCCTCCTGACCCCACAGTAACAGTTACTTTAGTTTCATCTTGTTTCAGGTGAAAACACATTGGCCCTTTAGCAGAGCGATCTCACCCCTTGGTTGCAGGCGCCCCACAGGCGTTTTCTCTTCAAAGAAATCTCATCCAGAACTTCTGGTGCCTCAGCACGAACTTAACTCAGGCAGCTTCTTTTTCCCTAGCCAGACCAAGGGAGTTGCCCCTGGAAGCAGGCTGATTCCTTCCCCTATCCTGGTAGGGATGGGTCCCTGAACCACTGAAAGCGGTCTCTACCACTTCACTTGGCTCTTCTTATGTTCTTCTTCAGGAGAGAACACACACCTATACAAAAAAATAACTCTTTGACAGAGCTTTGAACTCTGAGGGCCTGCTTACAGCGGAGCACCTCCTTCCTCTACTACAGACTGCAACAGACTGACTTCAAATTCCCCAATGTTCTATTCTAACCTCCAACGGCAACATTCTAGTGTGGCTTATGCAGCTGCAACAGTTCTAAAATGATGTCATCCCTCAGTCTCAGCTGAGACTGAGAACAGAGTGAGACAGTGTGAAATCCATTTAACTGGAGTTTCACAAGCTGCCTTCCCTGCCTACCACTAGGTCTAACTGGGATTCTTGTAACCCCGGGTAACGGGGGGGTTACATATTCATTTAGTATCTCTGCTTTCCCCCCATTATCCCCCTCCCACTCCACCCCTTTCTTAAGCCTAGCAATCCCTTCCTTCTTGTCCCTTTTCTCACTGGTATAGTGAAAGAAAGCATTCTTCCCCTTCTTTTATTCCTTCAGCTATCTGCAGCTCCTTCTGTGCCTTTGCTCGCCCGACTTCCTCACTTGCCTCACTAGCCAGCCTTAGGTCATTTTCCCAATCCGCCTCTCTGTCTTCCTGAATTTTCTATAGACCAACCTCTTTTCCCTTACTGCCTTGGCAACCCCAGAACTGAACCAGCTGTGTTCTTCCCCCTGAGCCTAACACACTCATCTGTGGCAACCAGTATTCCTTCCTTAATAATGGACCACCTTTGGTCCACCCCTATATATGCTCTGATGCCCGACAAATGGTTCCTTAGCACTTCGCCTATTTTCCTGAAGTCCACCCTCCTGAAATCCAAGATTTTGGTCTTAGCTGGGATGCGTTCCCTGCCCATATACAACTGGAACCACACTGTGCAATGGTCACTTCCACTCAGTGGCTCCCTGACTATTATTTCCTGTACATGCTCCCCATTTGTGAGCACCAGATCAAGAATTTCCTCAGCTCTTATTGGTTCAGTGACACCCTGAATCAGGAACCCACTCTGCAGTCCTTTCAGAATCAGCTCTTAGCACATGTTATGGATGGTATGCTCCAGTACACCTTGGGCAGGTTGAAGTCCTCCACAATTACCACATCTTCTTTCCCTGCAGCTTCTAATATTTGTGAGATCAGTTCCCTGTCCCTCTCCTCATCTTGACTGAGTGGTCTGTAACCAATCTCACCTTTCTCCCTCTATTATACCTTAATGGAACCCATAATGTCTTCACCTCCCCTTCCTCCGACTCCTCCCTCGTGCAAGTTATTCCCTCCCTGATATGAACTGCCACCCCATCCCCCTTCCCAACTACTCTGTCCCTCCTGTATAGTTTATATCCAGGGATCGCAAGGTCCCAGTCATGGTGTGATGTTGCCCAAGTCTCGGTTACTGCAGCTATGCCCACCCTTCTGTCTGCTAATAGTGCCTGCAGGTCGTCCATCTTGTTTCCAAGACTCCTCGCATTCAGAGACACCACCCTCCACCTAGAGTCTGACCTTCCTTCTCTTCCCTCTTTTCTTCTATTCACATTTATCGCCTCTGTGTGCACCCCTCCACATACGTTTGTTATGTGTTCCTCACCCCTCCACCCTTTTCTAACTGTGTTTTTGCCCCTTCCCCCCCTCCTCCCTCTAGATCTCTTCCATCACTGTGGGGTGGAGGTTCACTGACCACTTCCTCTTGGAGTCTGTTGGCCTGCACACCCACTACCCCCCTCAGTAGTTTAAATTAAGAGTAGTGGTTATGTGTTCCCCCAGTTTGTCCCTGAGTGCGCTCAAACCCTCCCTACTGAAGTGTAGCCTGTCTGGTGAAAAGAGTGCTTTGTTTGACCAGGTCTCCTCCCAGTCCCCAGTACAGATGATCCTCTCCTACCTGCACCATTTCCTCAGCCAGTCATTAAATCCTCTATTCTTCTTTTTCTAGCTGTGCTGGCCCTTGGTACTGGTATCACCTCTAAGAAGGCCAGCGAACTTCCTTCCGCCCTATAGATTTTCCCTAACTCCCTGAACCTACTTTGCACTATCTCAACCTCCTCCCCAGCTAGGTCATTGATTCCCAAATGTATAACTAAATTATGTTTTCCTCCAACCTCCCTTACTATTTCCCTTATTCTTGGGCCCACCTTCCCCCGCTGTCATCCCTGGTATACAAACCATCCTCCTGCTTGCATTTGAGTCCCCTTTTGTTCCCCAGTGAATACCCCTAATTATGGTGTCCCCTATGATTGCCACCCTTCCAGCCCCTGCATCCGTGCTCCCCGTCCTTCCTTTCTTACCTTCGGTACTAGCTGGTTCCCCACCTAACTGCTCCCTCTGCACCCTGGTGAACTTACCTACACATCCACAGTTTATCCCCATAAATGTTTTTTCATCTCCCAATCTGCCTCTCCCCTTCTGACTATCTGTATCTGCTTTCAGTTTTCCCTCCCCACTTGTTTCTTTTCTGTCCCTCCCCCCAACCTCCACTCCATTTTGCCTACGTCTCCTTCTGTCCCCACCCTGATTAGTCTCCCCCCCCCGTATTCCTGCTCTCAACCCTGGCTCAACCTAACTTCCTAACTCACCTCCTGCTGCCCCTTCATTCCAGACAGTGGTGCAAATCTATTCAATAAAGGCATCCCTTTAGAATTTCCCACCCCATATGCTACTCTCACGTTGCCACCCCTTCCCCTTACTACTTTCCATTCCTCCACCCCGGGATCCCCAGTCCTCTGAGGAAGAGATACTCCTGTATACTGGGTGCTCCTCCTCACTCCCATCCCCTGCTTGATGGCGTCACGCACCTGAGCATCACCCCTCTGCCTTTCCCTCCACTGCTCTGCTCCTCTGACTTCCCACACCATCCTCCCCAGCTCCCATCTGAGCAGCCTTATTTCAGCCCTTAGCTGCTCCAGGCTCTTACACACAGCACATCCCCCTTTAATCCACATCACCCCCAGAAAGACTGCTGCCCCACAGCTATTGCAGTTTACTACTCTCCTGCTTCCCGTACGTGTACCTATTCCTCCACATCCTCCCAGCCCAGCTTCTCCAAGCCTCCAGTTATACAAAGCTATAAAATAACTATAAAATTCAAAAATATAGAGGATAATGGATGGGCAACAGTGAACAACAACACTGTTGCTCACTTTGAGAGGTTGTCATGACAACCAGGTAAACCTCGAGAGTGAAGCTCGAGAGGTTTACAGTTGTCCTACAACCTCGAGAAGTGAACAACAGTGTTGTTGTTCACTGTTGCCCATCCATTGTCTTTTATAGTGTATATGCAACAGTAAATAAATAGCTTGTCACTTCTTCTGTGGTGGCCCCATGATGTCAGGGATCTGTGGTGGAATTTTTATATATCCTAAAGTATAATAACTTTATGTCCTAAAGCTTATTGTACCAGAGCTTATAACTGTTATATGCGATTATAGCCATATAAATATGTTGCTTCTCATATGCTTTAAAACTATCTGCTTTGTAAAACAGCCATAATGAATGTACAGTTCTGTGCTGACTAAAACAAAGGAGGTTGTTTGACAGAGATAAGGAAACCTTGAAAATTAAATGAAGCTAAATACAGCTGGTTGTAACTAAGATAAAGGGGAGACACATAGTAAGTATGGAAAAACAACTCCTTATACGGAAAGTGCTAAATCTGTGGTTTTGCTAGAGATAAGGAGAAGCTGTTGTAAGCATGAGATCACTGTTAGACTGTAAAACTGAAAAAGGTATATAAGCTTCTGTGAACAATAATCGAGGAGCTCTCTCCTTTAGCTGAGGCTCCCACATATATGCGTGCAGACAATAAACTGAGCTTTATTGGAATAACCATTGGGTGTGGTTATTGAGTACATAGAAATTAAGGTAAAGTATTGACAGTAAAGAGAATCTGCGACCACAGATCCCCCGCTCAAATGTCCATGAAAACATTCTACTTCTTCACACTACCTTTTTTTTTAACATTGAGAAAGAAATACAGGTGTGCTGCTGTGTGTCGTGTAAGAATAAAAACAACAAAATAATCACTTGCCGCTTGATTAAAATGTCCTGTTCCATCGGTAAGCTGCCACGGATGTTTTCTGTGTGCTAAGTACCGCCACTTGCGCATGCGTAAAGACAGTCAATGTTGTTTTACCATTGTTGTGATGTACTAACAATAGTACAACAGCTTACTGACGTCACAACAATGGTACAACAAGACTAGTAAATGATAGATTTTGACTGATTACAACATTCTACCATACACTATATAGAAGATAATATATGGTCATCAATGGTTAACCGGTTTGTTAACCATTGAGAGGTTGCCAGGGCGACCATGTAAACCTTGAGAGCAAAGCTCGAGAGGTTTACGTTGCCATGGCAGCCTTGAGATGGGTTAAAAATACAGTTAACCATCGATGTACCATACATTATATTTTATAGTGTATGGTACCATTTAGGTTTTTTACAAAAGAAAGCAGTTCCTTACTGCAGTTTTTTTTATGTCACCACTGCTCTGCCCTCGACGCCGTGGCCATTTCAAGACTGTCAGATCCAGTTGCGCGCATGCCCAGACTGTTCCCAGTTGTTAACCCATCGACATGACGTACCATTGATGGGTTAACAACATTGTGACTTCACATCGATGGGTTAACAACATCGTGTCTTCACATTGATGGTAAAACGTTGTTGTAAAACAGTAGATTTCTACCTATAATAACATTCTACCATATATTATATATAAATTACTGTCTTACTTTACCATCAAAATGTAACAACAATCTCAATAATCTAGAACTCAGTAGGCTGCTACTTCCAGTGTACTATCAATACTAGAACACTATACCAAGGAAGCTGTTTCTTAGCAACCACCTGATTCTAGCTAAAACAATACTTTTAATAAATGCCCTTTAAAACATCAACCCAGAAATCCCATGAAACACTTACTATGTTTACATGTAGTGGAAATTAATTATTTTCATTCAGATTGTAATTCTTTTTGGTTTACATGGTGTTGGATTGATGAGGATGAACAACCAGATTCAAAATCCTCAAGTTGCTGTGTGTTTACAGGTAATGGGAATCAGTCACCTTGTAATCAATTCAAACTGAATTGATTACAAGGTGGCTGATTCCCATTGCATGTAAACACACAACAATTTAGGATATTGAATCTAGTTGCATTTATTTTGTAGCAGTTTCAACAGTAAATATAGCAGAATCAATTCACAAATCAGATTTACATGTACAAAGTAACCGGGTTCAAAATAATCGTGCCTTGTTTACATGCACACTGGAACTGGATTCAGACTCCAATTTCAGTGGAATCAATGCTGCATTCCTCAATTGGAAGCGCATGTAAACTCATTCTGAGTTCAGTTCCTGTTTCAGTCGGAACGGAGTTCAACTGCAGTGGTTCAAAAGCATTGATTATTTTGAACCCGGTTAGTTTGTACATGTAAACCTGATTTGTGAATTGATTCTGCTATACTTACTGTTGAAACTGTTGCAAAAGGAATGCAACCAGATTCAAAATCCTCAGTTGCTGTGTGTTTACATGCAATGGGAATCAGTCATCTGGTAATCGATTCAGTTTGAATTGATTACAAGGTGAACCGATTCCCGTTACATGTAAACACGCAGCAACTGAGGATTTTGATTCTGGTTGTTCATCCTCATCAGTCCAACACCATGTAAACCAAAAAGAATTGCAAACTGAATTAAAAGAATCGATTACGAAGTAATAGATTCTCACTACATGTAAACATAGCAAAGTGCTTTCAAACTACTACAGCTGAATCCGGTTCAGACTGAACCAGGAACCCAACTCAGAACGAGTTTACTTGAGCTTCCAATTGAGGAATGCAGCATTGATTCCTCTGAAATTGGAGTTTAAACCCGGTTCCAGTGTGCATGTAAACAAGGCATCTGACAAAGTACAGTAAGTCACAATACCACCTTAAACAACATGCCACGACCCAGCAGCAAGCCAGCTAATCCTGGTGACAAGGACAAACCCACAAAAATCTCAAATAAACTACCTATCTACTGTACAAAATGAAACCTACACAAGATATGATTCACCACATGTAGTGCCCCAAAGTAAGGGGTGAAGGGAAATGGGGCACTACAGTAAAGATAGTGGATACAGCCTGCCCCAGGGGTCCTGGTGGTGTTGTGGGGGCATAAGGGGATGTGTTTTAGGAGCCCTCATAAAGTTCTTCCCCAGAGAATTGTCAGGTAGGGCACCGTCGTAAAATAAATAAATAAATAAATAGAAGAAAAGTATTTTTTTCCCTGCTGCCTGCTCTGCTCCATTCTATCCCCCCTCCCCTTGAGCAGGCAGCACAAAAATGGGCACCCATTTTGCTGGGACCACTGTCCCTGGCTGGCACGTGGTGCCCATTTGAATCTTGGCCGCTGGTCCTGGGCACGGGCTTAGGGTTCTAGAGTTAGAACCCCAAGTACCTTTTAAAAGGAGAAAGAGACATTTCCCCTGGGCTGTTCGTGCTGGGCTGTGGAGAAGTGTGGACTGAGAGAGTACGACGGGGACTCTGGGCTTACCTGGTCTGTGTGGAAGCCGGTCCCGTCAACTCTGCCCAGTGCTGTCCTCCAACCAATGAAGATTGCTGCTCTTGTTGTGGTGTCTGCTCGGTGTGTGATCGAATGTCTGGCAGTTTCCCAACTGAAGATCCTGGTTCCCTGCAGCAGTGTTGGCTCAGTTCAGCCACGTTTAATTTTTTTGTGAAAAAAAAAAAAAAGAAAATATTCGGTCCCACGTCGGCGTCAAGAGAAGAGCCACATCAGATGGAGAGAGAGAGAGATGGCAGGCGTCTCGAAGACCCGCAAGGCCCTTGCCACACTGCCTACTGCCTCCCGTGCCAGTTTCCTCACCCTCTGTCAGCAAGATCTCCCTCCTCCCAGCATCAGCTACACCCCAGGCTGGGGTGGTGAGTCGGCGGCAGCACAGAAAAGAGTGTTGTCCGCCCATAGTTTTGTAGAGAGGAAATGTTTTTTTATTGTTTTATCACTAGAAGCGCTACTGGGGAAAGCGGGTGAGAGACCACTCGTTAATTTAAATAATTCGGGTGCGGCGACGCCCACAGGGAGGGGCCCGAAGAAGGCCTAAGGGGGAAATAAATAAGGCCCTCACAGAGAGAGAGAGAGAGAGAGAGAGGCTCAGCAGCATAAGTCAGGTGGCCTCAAAGGGTAAGGCCCCACAGAAGTGGCAGGAGTAGCCAGATCTGAGTGCCAGAGGGACTCAAGAAGTGGAGGGTAAGCCAGAAGGGGTGCTTGGCACACATCTAGTGACTGTCAGCTTATGAAACTGTGCATTGACTAGTATCTGACATGTTGTGTTGCTTGCCAAGTACCAAGACTGTATTATACTAGGATTGTGGTTATTTACCCCTGCAATGAACAATTGCCTCAGACTTTGGTGATTTGCCCCTGCTCTAGGCAAATTGCCCCTGCAGTGAACAGTTGCTTCAGACTTTGGTGATTTTCCCCTGCTCAGGCAAATTGCCTCTGCAATGAACAATTGCCTCAGATTTTGGTGATTTGCCCCTGCTCCAGGCAAACTGCCCCTGCAATGAACAATTGCCCTGGATTCCAGGCAAATTGCTCCTGCAGCGAACAATTGCCCTGGATTCCAGAAATGTTCCCCTGCAACAAACAATTGCCGCAGATTCCAGGCAGATTGCCCCAGCAACGAATCATTGCCCCAGATTCCAGCAATTTGCTCCTGTTCCAGGCAGATTGCCCCAGCAACCACTAAACACCTTGGTGCAGTGTAAAGTGTAATTACCAGCATTCTTCATGCCAACTGAATGTGTATGGACTCAGTCTTCTACCTCAACACCCGTGGTGGGGCTGTTCCCAGCTGATTCTTCAGCAAAGCAGTCTTCAACCAGCAAAGAAATTCACAGCAACCCCTTCCCTGTTGTCCGCCGTTGGTCAAAACTGATGCCACCCTGTGTGATTTGCGACCACTGGCAACTAGTTTCCTTGTGGTTTGGTCAGCCTGGAAGTGGAACATCCTGGAAGAAGCCTCATCCATCACTGCCAGTCGCTGGATGAAAGTTTAATCTGACATGGCCAGTGTGTGTCCGTGTCCACTGGTTTGTTGTTTTTCTGGTTCTGGACAGTACAGAGCTCTGATCTTCGCCCTGCATCCTACTCTTCATGCTTGTTTCGCCTTGCTTGCACCGTGTTGTCCTCTGGGATTCAGCTTGATCTTGGTGGTCCTCCTGTGGATCTTTCGCCAAAGAAGCTTCAACGTGCCTTCATCCTTGGCAATCCTTGCAAGTGGATTCGACGCCAAGTACTTGTTCGTTCATCCTTGGCAGCCCTGGTTGAGGGTTTGTGCCAGGGAACTTCAGCCAGCCTTTGTTTCTTCATCTTTGGCAGCCCTGGTCGAGGATTTGTGCCAGAGAAATTGCCGCAGATCTCCTCCCTTGGCAATCCTTTCATGTGGATTCATGGTCAAGTCTTTGTTCCTTCATCCTTGGCAGCCCTGGGTGAGGGTTTGTGGTGGGGAAGAGTTCAGCAGATTTCAGTTCTCTTGTGTTAGTGTATCCCAGCACCCTTGGAGAGTGGGTTGGCCGAAGAATCAGGGTCTGTTTAAAAATCTCTCACATCCCCTCCACCCTCTCTTAGGTTTTTGCACTGGTGTAGCTTGGCACCAAGCAGGAACCCCCATTCTCCCTTTTACCCTGTTGCTACTCCATTCTTCAGCTACACGCACGAAGATGGCAGGAAAAGTTTGTACTTCCTTTAACATCATGAACTCTTGGAGGTGGTTACGCCACCTGACCCTTCGGGGTCTGCACTGGTACCCATTATTTACTGCAGTGATTGTCTCACATCATTACAGAGTGATAGATGTTTTGAATTTGTCCATTAGATTGTTTAGAGAAAGCCTAGCATAAAGTGTAATAGATAGTGACCTTGGGCCGAGGTGCACCTCTTAGTGATAGTAGAGAACGTTGTTTACTGTTCTTGTGTGGTTTGTTTCTCCTCTTCCCTTGTGACCGTGTTTATCTTTCCCTGTGGTATGAATAAAGCCTGTTGGGCATCAAACTTATAGATTGTCTCCTGCCTCTCCTTACTGGGTGCCTCCATCCACTCAACCCCATTCGAACCACAGCTTTGTCTCGCCAGTCCACCTGCTTGAGGCGACACTGGTGGTGCAGCTGAGATAGGCGATCTTCAAGGTCAGCATTCAGTTAGTTCACCACACACAGAACAAACATGCTGACTATACTGTTCCCAACTAACATAAAATACACACATCCCACACCTACATGTACTGGTTAGCAAACTGATACTGTAGCTTCTCTCAAGCTTAAATGCACAACAATGTCCCTTGTGGCTTTGCTGGCATTAGCAGCTCCAACTTGGATTTCCAAAACTTTCACTGGCCTCCCAGGTGCTGTGAGGACAGTTCCATGTGGCTAGGGAACCTCCCTCCAGTCCTGTGGGTACTATTAACAGTCACATTCAGCACATACAAATACAGGACCCTTTCTTGGTCACTTGCAACAGAGGTTGACCCTCTCTTGAGTGTTGGTTAATGCAGGGTGCAGACAAATGATAAGCACTTCTGGGCTTTTTGGGCTTCTTGGCCCCAAGCAGGATCTCAATTTCTCAAAGGTGTACCATGGTGCACTGTAAATTGTCATAACAGTGCAAACAGATGGTTACTCACTTAGACAAATTCAACGCTTTCCTTTTCTGGAAATTACAGTTTTCTTCAGCACTCTCACTACTAAGGTAGAATATGCATGCAACTCTCTCACAGCTTAACGTTCAGAATGAGGAAAGGCAGATGCTAGCCCAGGAGGACAATCTCTGGCAAGTTTTATGTGATAACAGCAACTCCTAATGAGAGACAACCACAATGAGTGAGACAAGAACCACTCAACAGATAAAGGGTGACAGACAGTAGAGCGACCATCGCAGGTAGCGATGGTCGCTTACTGCATCTAAAAAAAGGAAAGATATGTATTTTTATGCAGGGGGCTATGCCCCCCACACCCCCCAAATAAAGATAATCAACTCCATGGGGGGTGTGGACTTAAAGGAAAACATAAAGATTTGAAAAACAAAAATATTTATTTTCCGGCCATTAGACCCGAACCTGGGTTGTTCGCTTCCCATGCTGCATGGCCAGCTTGGCAGTGCTAGACCGACCATCATGCTATATCCTGCTCTAGCAAGTGTAGCTCCCTGCTACACTTGCTCTACAGGATATAGCAACTTCTTTTACCACTCAGTGTACTTCCAAGTGTTATTATTGAGTGGCTAATATTGAGTCGCTCAATAGCAGGTGCTCACATAGGGTGTTACCTCTCTGGCAACCGCCAGGCTGACGACTTTTGTTACTGGCAGCCACTCTTTCTCTCTGGCAGAGGTAAAATCCCCCTTCCCTGTGGAGGGGCTCACACTGAACTGAACTCAGCCTGTTGTGTCTAGCTGGGGCCTGAGGCCCCTCCCTGTAGAGGGGCTCCCGCTTGAGCTGAGCTCAGCCTGAAAATCCCTGTCTTTTATTGAGCCCTTCTGGGGCTCCTGATTGGCTGAGTCCACTTGAGTGTCTCACTACAATTGGCTGAAGTTATTTGTCAGTCCACAAAATTAATATTCATTAGCCTCCTTTGATGCTCAATAGGCTCCCTGTTTTGGCGCCTGAATTAGGTCCCTGCTTTTCCCCCACAAGCCTTTTGCTAAGTTCACAAGTCTCTGGCACTGTCCCAACAATCCTTGCCTGCAATCCTGACTTTCTGATTGCCTGCTGGCCGCAGAATATGGCTGCTAGTGTTTACAGTCCCCTTGTAGTTTAATACAGTCCCAATTTTACAGTTCTGGTGCAGCCAGGTAAAATATTTAATTTACTTTGTAACCCCACAGTTCCATAGCCCTTTGAGTGCCCTTCCAATCCCTGCTCAGTTTAAACCCTCTGCTGCAGACTCTTGTCTGTTGCTGCTGCTGCCGAAATATACAGTCCCTGGGCAGCAGACAGGCAGCTAATCAAGGTCCCACTTTTAACTATCTGGTTCAGCCAGTACAGTGATTATTTATTTATTTACATAGCCCCTTCAGTTTCATAGCTCCTTCAGTGTCCTACAAAATAATACCCTTATCTTACATTTTACTTCACCTCTAAATCTGTCACTAGTGCCAATATTTAAAGTGCTCTTGCACTGGACAGGCAGTTCATTAATATGCATGGGCTCTTTGTTAATAGTCATGAGGCCCCTCTTACTAGCACTTCCCAGCACCCCTTATGTATTATTCTAAGTGGGCTCTCATGGCTCTTGCTTTGGTCACCAATCCCTTTTTTATCTTTTTTGGGGGCTGGGACCACCAAGAAGCCATTCAGTTTGACCACGATTGCAGTTGGTAAGTACAGCATGCCCCTGCACCTGTGCAAGCTACTTGCCACCTCCCGAGAGCCAGAAGAAGGTGGCAACTCACAATTCAGCTCCTCTGGCCCCTACTGAAGCTCCTGGAGAAAACAGGGGATGGACGGAAGCTTTTGAGCACAAGATGGGACCTGGGCTGTTGTGGTGAGATTTGGGAACACCAGGGGAAGCAGCAGGCAGAAACAGAAGGCACTCCAGGGAATGGGAGATCGGGCAATGAAGGTAAGCCCCCATTTGGGTGGCGTTACATCAACTTTCCGACTGAGTCTCCCAGGAGTCAACCTTAACTTTTTTTTGCACTAGATAGCTGGGCTAGTGAACCAGAAATTGCACTAGCCTGTAGAAATTTGTTCTAGCCCGCAGTCAGTATGGTTAACAATTATTTGTTAAATGAAAGGCAAATAAAATTGTATTTGTCCTGCTAATAGTCTGGACATCTACCAACTGATTTGCACTGTGCCTTTAACTGCAACCCTCACATACACTATCTCAGCTTCAGTGTTTCTGTCACTGATGACTGAAATTAACTTTGTTCCCATTATTTTTTTCTCATAGTGCCATGTGTTCAACCTCAGCTACATAGTGGATAAAGTTGCTGAACTGACATCTAGTTCTTTCATATCATCAAGGCTGCACATCCACACAAAGTCTGTGAAAGGACGTCCTTTCTTAGCAATTGCATGGCATGTGCAAAACAGTTTATCCAGACGATTAAACATTGCTTCATTCATGTTCTTCAGCATTCCCTCTGCATTACTTGTCCCTGGAGTAGCAGTGCTGGCATCCTCCTTTTCCTTTGCCATAGCACGAGATTCACTGATATTATGGGACGAGACAGAGTCAAGCCAGCAGTTATCTATACCGAAATGAAAATTACTGTTATTGCCTACCTTACCCAACTGTATTTCATGTTTGACAGACAAATGACAGAACGTCAGATCTTTTGCATCATCATACCCCAACCAGTCATATTTTTCTAGTTAGCATTGCTGGAACCGATGGCTTCACGTTGTCTTGTCGTACTCGAGATCTTTTATTGGTTTGTTGTCATCAGCGTGCTTTGTATTTATGTCAGCTGGGTTACTGACTTCTTTCATATATTTCCACATTTTCAGATTTGTAGTTAATAAAGTTGTGTCATGAAAAGTGTGTGTGTCTTTTTCTTCCCTTTTTCCACCCTGGCCACAGATCCCAGAAGTGCGTGATTGTCCCAGTTCTATTAAAACATATTCACCAAAATAAAAAGTAAGAATAACTTCAACAGCATCAACCCATACTGTTATTTATTTATTTTTATTCTTTGGCAATCCATTGGGCACAAGACCCAACTTCAGGGGTGGCCCAAGAACACAGAGAGGTTAATTTACTTGCTTAGGGTCACAGAGTATGCAAGTGGAGGCTGTGAGAATTTAAACCCAGATCTGCTGGATGTACAAAGCCCATTCACGACCTCTTGTCTCTCTGTTAAACACTCTTCAGTTTTCCTTTCCATGAGGGCCATGTATTCTGATATGCTTTGACCACCTTTTTGATAACTAAACTATCAGTACTTGTGGTATCCTCAATACTACATTGCGTTCCCTTTACCTCATCAGCTAGGTCTTAATGGCCATACTTTATACTAGACAGACTGGTTTTACAAACAAAGGCCTGTGACTAGTGATATCAGAACTTTTTTTGTAACCTGGAATGATTTGATACAATCAGTTTTAATACTATCTGAGCACTCAGAATGGTCCAAAAACTGGACTACATTTAATCAAAGCAGGATGACCAGATAGAGGCCCCGAAAACCGATGATCCGGTCTACCACTGGACAGGTGGCAACCCTAGAACTGTACTGCTCCTGGACACAGTCACAAATCTGTCTGCCACGAGTACTGAGCTAAACAAGGAAAGGAAAAGGAGAATGGATCTTTACCAGCCAAAAATAAAAGCAGTAGTTAGTATCAAATGAAACAGTTTGTAAATGCACTACACACAGACCTTTTTTCTTTGTTTCATTTCACTAATGCTAAGGCAGCACATAGTTAAACCTCCATGAAAAGGACCTGGCTTTAAATTACATGAGTTATAGTTATGTAATTATTTATTTATTTTTTTATTTATTCTTCACTGATGGACTCAAGGGCTGGATTTTCAAGCCTCTTAGATCGCCGCAAGTCCCAGTGTGCCGACGGTATGGTGCATGGTGCTTGTGGCGATCTAACAGGACTTTCCATCCCATATGGCGTTTGCCGCAAGTTAGATAAACTTTTCCTGGTCTAACTTGTGGCACTCCCAGGGGCCTATGTTATGGAGCTTGTGCCAGATATGTGGCGCAAGCTGCCGTAACTCATGAAAACTGTCACAACTGCGCTCGAGATTGCAAAATCGAGTGCAGTTGCAGTGACGGGGTTGGCGCACTGCCAAAACTAAATTGTTGTGGTGCAGGCCTGGATAGAAGCCCTGCTCCATGCTTCAAAAATCCAGCCCAAGGTGTTCCTTCAAACTGTGCATTTCCTTTTATCTTTTTTTTTTTTAGCTGATCTCTGTCTACTTTTGCTTTTTCCAACTCATTATAAAATGGGCTTAAAAAATCCAAGTATCTGATTGGCTACTACATCACCTGAGCTGTGTCCTTATCAGATGATATAGTAGCTAACTGGCACTACTCTCCACTCTGGAGCCCATAACACCACCAAATCAGTGACCTGTGCCAACCGAAAACAGAAACACAGACTGGCACAGCTCTCAATGTGATGTCTTTTTCACCGAGCTCCCGGTCTGCCGGCCCCCACTTCCCCTCCTCAACACACAACACAACCTGCATTACAGAAAAAAAAAAACAGTAAAACATATGTAACCCCTAGATGGCGCTATCCCAGGGGCTACTACCCCTGTCTGATTTGCCACTAACAGGTTGAGGGCCTGGATTCGATGGCGGGTGCCTCCACCCAGAGGTCAGGGTTTGCAATAGTTGAATTAACTTGGTCACAGCCCTCTGGGACACTGCAACCCCCCTTTCTTCCCACTAGTGGCCCACACAGTATATCAGAAGTACCTTCACAGTATACACTTACCCCCAGGACTGGTTCAGGCACTGGGACCCCCTGTAAAATAAGGAGATACAGTGCAACAATCACAGTACAATACTTTAACATAGACAAATACCTCAGGCAGTATAACTTTGCTGAAACAAGCAGCTCTGATTTATTTAGGGGGATATAACAAGGACAGGGGGAAATCAGGTTAATTAGCTTATCACTTTACTCATCTACCTATGGCTCTGTGCACAGGCCTATCCCTACCAGTTACTGTCCCTGGGTACCCAAGCCCTAGTGGCTAGTCCAAACCGTAGCAGCTGGTAGGGGCCCTTTCACACAGAGAAAAGAAAAATTAGTTAAACAGTCAGCAGTACAGTAATTCCATTTGGATTCAATGTGGCAATTCAACAGGGAGCGACCCTGAATTAGTACTCACGACCTCCAAACAAGATAGGGTCCTTCAACGTCAGCAGGGCTACTCTTGAGCTCCATGAGACTCCTCACACATTTATATGGTAAACAGTAACAGGCAAAAGTCCTTTAATGGCAGCAGGATTCACTTGAGCTACACAAGCCTCCTCACACATTTATATGGTAAAAAGGAAGTACTATACCAGGTAGGCTGCTTCTCTATCCCGATCGCAATTACTGCACAATACCCGGGAGAACACTCAGCAGATTCAGTTCCTGACAGACGAGTGCAATTCAGCAATTTCTCCAGTCTTCTACAGGGTGAGCCTGGTTTCTATTCTTCAGATATCCTTTGATTCTCTTCACAGGATGGATTCAGTCCTAACAAGCAGTTACACAAGCTGCAGACCGGAACTCTGGGCCTTACACACGTTTCCTGACTAAAACTGCACACCGAAAAAGCACAGGGCTCCTTCCCTCTTCACTGCCAGAGCTCAACTGAAACTCCAGCAGACAAAATCAGGCACTTCCTTTGAGTTCCTCCCAGTTCTTGGCTGGATTGGCTGTCACTCACAATAGACTGCCCCTGTTGGTCCAAAAAGACACGAAGTCCAAACTACATCTCCCAGAGTCACTGCCCATACAATCCTCTTGTGGCTGGCTCAGATTACGAGTCCAAGTTCTGATTCGTCCAAGGCACCATTTAGAGCTACCTTAACCCACACTGATTGGTCCAGTTCAGCAGTTCAAAACTAGAATGGGGAACTAGGCAAACACAGTTCTGGCTGCAAAGAAAGCAGGTTAGACAAACTGTATTTTCTTTATTACTCTAAATGATTTCTGGCAAACAGTTACATCTTTCAGATAGGTTCCCTTTGCACTCCTAGTGACTGCAAAAATGGAGTGAATTGGCAGCAGCAGTGGTACTCAAGCAAAGAAACACAGTCCCCCCATACAAACTAATTATGTCTGCAAGCAGACAGCACTTAAAGAGACAGTACCAGAGGCTCTAAAAACACTCACAGATAAATGGCTTAAACGCCAAACACCATTCAGGCTTGGAGCATTCAAGCAAGCTCCTGGAAGTCTTTTGGGAACCCCCATTTGCAGGGGGGTTACACATATTTAACTGAGCACCTCAAATATTTTTTTTCTGTGCCCGTCTCATCTCTCTCTAACAAGTGACACTCTCGCTCTCACTTTCAGCTCTGCAATTAAAAACTTCGACAATACACAGCACTGCAAGCTCCGGTATCTTGCAATGTGCCCTACATGTCCTGTCTCCGTATTTTTGACCTTAAATTCTCAACTGAGCCACAAATTCAAAATCCAGTAAATGGAAGTAGGTCAGCACAAAGAAGTGACATCTGAAAACTCTCCACAGTACCGATTGCAATCTCCACAGTTCAGCAGAGAACCAGAAGTAACTCAATAATGCTCGTCTCTGTCCTGTTACCACAAATAAAACTATCCATTCTTTAAAGCAAAACAAACAAAATAAAGTACTTAAACAACACAAAAGGCAACCCAAGACACAACCACACACTCAACAATAAATGAAATCTCGACTGGACTGGGGCAGGCTGGAATGGCAATGGGAACAATCAGTCCCGATACTGCTGCTGACTTTCCTCCCAATATTAATAAAAAAGCATTCTCTCATTCAACATCTATTTATTTCTCACTCTGGCTATGGGAGGGGGGAGTGGGGACTCACAAACAGGAACACATACAGACCCTATACTGGCAATGAAACAGTTTAACAGACACTTACTAGGCAGACTTTTTTTTTTACCACTTCAGGTACTGAAACCTAGTTTTTTATATTTTTTACTACTTCATGTTTTTTGTTTTCATTAAATAATTACTTGGAGGCCCATTTTATAAGCGCAATAACACACTCTGAGTTGTAGGTTATCGCCTGATAAGAGCATGCCCAGGGGCATAAGGCACTCATCATGCAAGTGCCTCATGCCTTAATACACCTAGGCGTGCTCTTATCAAATGATAACACATCTAAATCATGTGTTATTGCTTATAAACTCTTCCTGTTTAAATACCAATATATCTTGTTGACTTTTCCCCATCTAAAACGTTATGTTGTACAATCAAGTGCTTCAATAGAGAAGCTATTCTCTCCTCCTTTGTAATGAAAAGTCCTTTATAACATGGGTTAGGAAAACTAACAAATTCAATTGGTTAAAGAGCAGCAGGAGACCATGCATTAAATGTCTGTATACTCACAGTTGATGTGCTGATCCCTGAAGCAGTATCCCAGGGCAGTGCGGCACTTGTTATGTGCTGTCAAAGTGAATTGTGAAAGGCAGCCATTTAAAATTGTAGTAAGCAAGAGAGTGCTGCATTGCATTCTCACCCACTGCTGTTATACCAACTGCATTGCTAGTTTTGTTCCACACCTGTGGAAGTATGTTTGTCAGGGCCAGTAGCACTATCCCCCTGTTTCTGTGAGGCTTGAGTTACTTTGGAAGCATATGCCGCAGATTTCCAGGACACACCCCGGTGGGCGAAATTCAGTCGGTGGCTGTTAGGTGCTGCCAATCTGGAGGCCATGCAGTCAGTATCTGGGGGCAAAATGAGCAGTGAAGGAGTGAGTGAAAGAGTCGGGAAGCAACATGTATGAGAGAAGGTTGTGACAGTGGGTCGGAGATGTGCAGGCAAGTACAGAAGATGTGGGAGAGAACTCCAACATAGAAACATAGACTTTGACGGCAGATAAGGACCGCTTGGCCCACCTAGTCTGTCCATTTCTCTACCTACTGGATAAGCTGCCGATTCTAGTTAACCAACAGCCTATTTCTTCCTACCCCCCAAACAAGAATTGCCTTATGTCTGTCCCATGCATTCTTGAATTCTCCCAGTGTTAGACCCCACAACCTCCTCAGGAGGGCGGTTCCACATGTCCGTCACCCTCTCTGTGGAAAAATACTTCCTCACATTGTCCCGGAGCCGTCCTTCCTCTATCTTCAAATTGCATCCCCTTGTTCTTGCTCATTTCGTTTTCTGAAAGATGCTACCCTCTTGGACTTTGTTGATTCCACTGACGTACTTAAAAGTTTCAGTCATGTTCCCCCTCTCCCTCCTTTCCTCAAGGGTATACATATTAAGCTCCTTTAGTCTCTCCTCATATGACTTCTCTTGCAGACCCTGCACCATTTTAGTTGCCCTCCTCTGGACTGCCTCCATTCTGTCTATGTCCTTGCAGAGATGGGGTCTCCAGAACTGGACGCAGTACTCCAGATGGGGTCTCACCAACTGTCTGTACAGAGGGATAACAACTTCCTGTTTCTACTGGTGATGCCTGTCCCCATACATCTTAGTATCCCCCAGCCCTCCCTACTGCCTTTTCACATCACTTGCTAACCTTAAGGTCATTTGATATGATTACCCCCCAGGTCTCCTTCCATTTTTGTTGTTGTTACTACTTCCCCCCCATTGTGTACTCTTCCCCTGGGTTTTTGTTTCCCAGGTGCATTATTTTGCACTTCTTTGCATTGAATCCAAGCTGCCATACTTCTGACCGTTCCTCCAACCTTGCCAAGTCCCTTCTCATCCTTTCCACCCCCCTTGTGTATCATTTCTGTTGCAGATCTTTGTGTTATCTGCAAAGAGGCTTACTTTTCCTTCCAGGCCCTCTGCAATGTCACTTATAAAGATATTAAAAAGAACTGGACCCAGTACTGAACCCTTCGGCACCCCACTAGTAACCCCCCTTTCTTCAGAGTGGACTCCGTCCCACTGTCTGTCTGTGTTACAGTGCTTGTTAGAGAGAGAGCTAAGAGTGAGAGAGAGAAGAGGGCAGGCTGTCAGTCAAGCATACAGTGGGGGAAGACAGACTGTATAGAGGTAGGGGCAACTGTGGCTGGTTAGCAAAATCACAGATGGAAATGAGCATTGGCTCACCGTGCCTCTCCTGGACAGCAGAATGCTATGTGGTGGACACAGACTGGCAACCTTGATGAGTGAGGAATGACATTTTTCAAGATGGTATCCCTGATACTAACAGGCAGAAATGGGGTCCCTTAGTCTCCAGCACCCACATTCCCCTGTGTTGCCTCCCTCATTCCCACCCAAAGAGCAGTGCCACCGAGAGCAACAGCTGCACACGGAAAGAGATATGCCTGACCATTTGTCGCTCACCCTCAGGTCCTCCCTCCCCAAGGCAGCTACCAGCTGGGCATGTGGGTATGCATCATGAGAGAGAGAGAGAGAGAGAGAGATTCCCAGTGTCTTACTTGGGTTTGTGTGCATGCGGTCAGATGTGTGAGAGAGAGAGAGAGAGTGTGGAAGAGATACCAAACATTGCTGCAATCTTCTCTCTCTCTGTCTCTCTTTCTCTCTCTGTCTCTGTCACTCTGTCTCCAGGATAAAAGCAGTAAATGAACAACTATTTGTCTGTCGGCAGTGGTATTTTCTCTCTGTGCGAGTCCTGCTGTGAGCAAGCAGCGAAAAGCAGTGTCGGACCAGGGAACATGGAAATTGAGACAGAGCCACAGACAGCGAGGTCAGGAGAGGGACTGCAGAATTTCAACATTGCCTGTGTCTGTCTCTTGTTTGTGTGTCTCTCCCTTTGTGCGAGTCCTGGTGTGGGCAAGAACATCTTGTAAGTCTGTTGAGAGAGAGACACACATAGACAGCAGTTGGAGCGCAAAGGAAGTGGCCTAGGCACATTACCACAGCATCTTATGCACAAGAAATGTCACAGATCATGTTACTACTGCATGCGTGACATTTCTATGTGCATAAGAGTCAGGAAATGTGCATTTTTTTTCTTAGGAACTATTTTGCGAGGTGGAAGGATACATTCCCTGTTTTGGTGTTAAAACAGGAGAAAACACCCTTTTTGGGGGTCTTCTCATGTTTTTGAGGTAACCCACGTTATAAGTGCAATAACCAACTCCAAGGTGTGGATTTATAGGCATTTAATGCATGCCTGGGGTACTGTGAGGACACTCGGCCTGCAGTCTAGTGTCTCACAACGCACCCCAGGCGTGCATTAAATGCCTACAAACCCACACCCTGTTGCAGTTTATTGCTTACTTAATTCCTTTGTCAGTTATAGTTTGGTCTCCTTCTGCATGTGCTCTTTCTAACTGTTGTTCTAAATCTGTAACATATTCCGGTAAGTTTGAGTACCTCCATTGGAAGGTTGGTAGCCTCCTGTGTAAGCTGTGCCCTTTCACCTTCCATGCATCTATTACTGTCTTTAGAAGAGGTCATTTCTACATAGAGACATAGAATTTGATGGCAGATAAGGTCTGTTTGGCCCACTCAGTCTGCCCATTTTTCCCTATGTACATTATTACCGCCTACCGTACTTAATCTATAGCTCTTTCACTCTCCCCACCTTCCTTTCCACTAAGATTCCCTCATGCCTACCCACCAGTTCTTAAACCCCAACAGTGTTTTCACTCCCATCTCCTCTGCTGGAAGGCTGTTGCAGGAATCCACCACTCTTTTTGTGAAGAAGTACTTCCTCACATCTCTCCTGAATCTACCCAACTCTAGCTTCATGGCATGTTCCCTTGTTCTTGAGCACCTTTTTTTCTGCAAAATGCTTCCCTCCTGTACCTTATTTACCTCCTTGAGGTATTTAAAGATCTCCATCATATCCCCCCTCTCCCTTCCCCACTTTCAGGGTGTGCATATAGAGTCCCATTAGTCTCACCTCATAGGGTTTTTTTGATGCAGACCCTGCACATTTTAGTTGCCCTCCTCTGGACTGCCTCCAGTCTGTTTATGTCCTGCTGGATATGTGGTCTCCAGAACTGGACACACTACTCTAGGTGGGGTCTTTTCAGCAGTCTGTACAGTGGCAACACCACTTCCCTCTTTCTGCTAAGGATACCCCTCCCTATGCACCGCAGCATCCCAATCGCCCTCCTGACTGCCATGTCTCACTGCTTGGCCACCTTTAGGTCAACAGATATGATTAGCCCCATGTCTCTTTCCTGCTTGGTAGTTGTCAATGCCAATCCACCCATTTTGTACTCTGACTCTGGGTTTCTGTGCCCTAAGTGCTTCATTTTGCACTGTTTTTGCATAGAAACTCAGCTGCCTTACCCTTGACCACTCCTCTAATTTTTTCAGGTCTTTGCTTATCCTTTTCATCCTGCTGGAATGTCCACCCTGTTGCAGATTGTGGTGTCATCCACAAAGAGACAGACCACATTCACTTCCAGCTCCTATGCAATTTCACTTATAAAGACACTAAAGAGGACCAGTCCCAGCACTGATCTCTGAGGCACTCTGCTGGTCACCCTCCCTTCCCCTGAGGAAGAAGGTTAGTGCCTCAAAGTACTGGGGCTAGTCAGGTTGTGGTCTTTTGCTTTTTGTACTTGTAACTCCCCTGCAAATAGGGGTTCCCAAAAAGTCTTCCAGGAGCTTGCTTGAATGCTCCAAGCCTGAATGGTGTTTGGCGTTTAAGCTGTTTATCTGTGAGTGCTTTTAGAGCCTCTGGTACTGTCTCTTTAAGAGATGTCTACTTGCAGACATAATTGGTTTGTATGGGGGGACTGTGTGCTTTCCTGCTTGAGTCCTGCTCAAGCTACTGCTAAATCGCTCCATTTCTGCCATTGATAAGTGGGCAGAAGGAGCACTCTTCAAAGATGTAATTGTTTGTTTGTAACCTGTTAGAGTAATAATGAAAATGCAGTTTGATTTAACCTTCTTTCCTGTAGCAAGGACAGTGCAGAGTAGCTCCACCATGTTGGTTCTGAACAGCTGAATTGGACCAATCATGGTGGGGGATCCTTTAAAATGGAGCCTGCTCTGGGCAAATCAGAACTTGGACTCTCCTCTGGAGCCTGCTGTAAGGGGATTGTAAGGGCAGTGTCTCTGGGAAATGTAGTTTTGACTTTGGCACCTTTTTTCCACGAACAGGGGGAGTTTACTGTGAGTGACAGCCAAGCCAGCCAACTGAACTGGGAGGAACTCGAAGGAAATGCCCGGCTCTGTCTACTGGAAAGATCAGATCAGTTTGGGCAGTAAAGAGACAAGGAGCTGGGTGCTTCTTCGGTGTGTAGTTTTAGCATGGGAATCACATGTAAGGCCCTAATTTTCGGTCTGCAGCTTGTGCAAGCGCCTGTTCGGCCTGAATCCGACCTGTGAAAAGAATCAAGGAGATCTGAAGAGTAGAAACCAGGCTCACCCTGTAGAGACTGGAGACATTGCTGAATTGTGCTTGGTCTGTCAGGAACTGAATCTGCTGTGTGTTCTCCCGGGTATTGTGCAGTAATTGCAATCGGGATAGAGAAGCAGCCTGCCTGGTATAGTACTTTCCTTTTACATATAAATGTGTGTAGTGCTTGTGGGGGGAATCGCGTTTCAAATGCCCTGTACAGTGAATTGAGTGCATGAAGCTGGAAGTAAACCCCAGCTTAATCCAGACTACATCCATTTGCTCTAAACTGCAGTGGGGTCCAGTCACAAGGACCTTGTCCACATGGTCTGCTCCTCCTGGCAATCCAGGACAATCTGCCTTCCATCCAGTTCCCAGCATTGAGTTTGTGAGTACAAAGCAGGGTAGCTCCCTGCCATCTGTTTATCGAATTGCAAGTGTGTCTTCTAATTATTTTTTTTCATTTCTTCATGAACGGAGCCAACTAGCTCCAGATTACAATTTGGGTATTGTGCCAGTGTTTTTCCATCAGAGGGCCCCAACCAGCTGCACCGATCCTGGCTAGCTCCCCCATCCTGGGTACCCAGTGAAAGTGACAATTTGGGACTCTGAATATGCGCACAGTACTGTGATTATTAATGTGTTTAACCTAATTAACCTGATTTCCCCCCTTCCTTGTTACAGCTCCTTAAATAAATCAGATCTGTTGGTTTCAGCAAAGTTATACTGGCTGAGGTATTCGTTTATGTTAAAGTATTGTACTGTGGTTTTTGCACTGTATCATCTTGTTTTGCAGAGGGTCCCCAGGGTCCAGTCGACAGAGCTAGTCCTGGGGGTAAGTGTACATTGTGAAGATATTCCTAATGTATTGTGTGGGCCACTATTGGGAAGAAAGGGGGGTTACAGTGTCCCAGGGGGCTGTGACCAAGTTAGTTTAACTACTGCAAACCCTAACCTCTGGGTGGAGGCACCTGCCATTAGACCTAGGCCCCTCAACCTGTTAATAGTTAAGCAGGCAGGGGTAGTAGCCCTTGGGATAGCGCCACCTAGGGGTTACATCTTGGAGGCCCATCACTGGGATTGTGTGTCCTCTAGTGGCCATATTTATGAACCACTGTTAAGAAAAAAAAAAAATGGGTACCCCGACAGAAGGGGCTGTGCACTGGTTGGTGGAGTGGTGTACTGGGGAGGAGATCGACCCCCAAAATGCTATGCTTATCCTGGACATCCCCCTGGGTATCAATACGGACACTGTACAGGGAGTACTTTCCAAGGTGGAAGGTTTGCAAAACCCTGTGATGGTGGGTCGACATGCTAATCTGCTCACCCACACTTTCCTGGCCCTAGTAGAGTTTAAGGATCCCATAGATAGCTCCAAAGTGCCACAGACTATTACCCCAGAGGGAGCCCTCACTGCCTGGAGAGTGATAACTAAGGACAGTAAAGCTATCTGAAACTTTTGAGGAGAAATTTGCTAAATGGTTGCTGGGGGAAGGGAAAACTGTGGAGGACTTGAAGAAACTATTCTTGCCACCTGGGGGTGTTCCTCCCCCAACACCCTCTCCCGCTCCAGTACCCGTAATGGAGGCTGAATCAATGCAGGCTCCTATTTCTGCACCTGCCATTAGTCACGACTCTCACCGAAGGTTGAGGATCTTCTCTGGCATCCTCCCCACCCCCCCAAGGGGAGTATGACTGGGAGACCTGGATAGACTATGTTGCCCCTCAAGTGCTAGAATGGCAATGCTCGGAAGCCGAAAAGTGAAAGAGGGTCAGTGAGAGCCTCCGAGGCCCTGCCCTGGCTACCATCCGTGCTAAAAGGGGGCCAGTAGCCCTGAAGCGACTGCACAGGACTATCTTGAGGCCTTGGAGAATGTGTATGGGAGCCCAGATTCTGATGAGGACCTGTGGTGGAGAGTAAGAAATGCACAACAGTACCAAGGGGAGTTGTTGTCTGTATATGTATCTCAGCTGGAAAAAATTGTTGCAAGAATGCCTCAGAAAGGGTAGTTTGCCAGCGATTGAACTGGACCGAACCAGGCTGGACAGGATCCTTAAGTCTGCCCCCTTCTCAGAACTGCTGTTGCTTCAGTTACACCTGGCAAATCGACTGGAATCCCCACCCTCCTGTGATGAGCTAATGAGAGAAATTCGAGGAGTTGAGAAAAGGCGACCTCGGGAGGGACTTGCACCAATAGCTGTGGCTATGACCCGAGTGACTGAGGGTGACCCATCAGTGAAGTTCAGAGGCAGAGGTTGGCAGTTAATGAGTGCTCTGAAAAGGAAAAAGATATGCCACAAGGGGGCAAACTGTTGATAGAGTTCGGGGAAATAAAAAACAGTCTCTTTATGAAGGCCGCTCCTGCAAGTACAGGCCCTGACCCTCATCTGACTGCATCTGCTATGGGGGTTGGGGTACCCACCCATGCATCTGCTGCTGACAACAGCTCAAAACTCGGTTTCTTGACCATGGAAGTGGGGAAATTGACGAGATGTCTCCAAATGCGTATCACGCTGCAGACAGAGATGGCACCAAGGTTTCCAGTTAGTAATACCCCCCCGGCTCCCAGTGTGATGCCTCGGCCAGCTCAAACTCCAGAAAGTATGTTTTGCTATAATTGTGGGAAGGATGGGCACATGAAGAGAGAATGCCGGTCCCCAAAAGACACAAAGTTGCATATAGACTACAAGGAGAGCTTCAGAGAACAAATCAGTGGTTAAGAGGTGCACGTAATGATCCCAGTGAGGACACTAAAAATGCTAACTCATGTCCCTTTGTGGCAAGGTCAGTTGCCCAGGCCCCCACTACCGCCTCTCCAGACTGGTCCAGAATAGTGGGTCCCTCCATGGAGACCACTGTAAAGGTGAATGGAGTGTCTACAAGAGCTGTATTAGACAGTGGCTCCCAAGTGACAATTATGTTCCAAGACTGGTATCAGAAGCATTTGTCTGATGTACCTTACAACCGTTGGAGGGGCTGCATGTCTGGGGGTTAAGTGAGAAGGCCTACCTCTACTCTGGATGTATCTGAATTTGGCTGTCTTTTCCCACCTCTGTGGCTGGAGTGGCCGAGCAAGTAGAGACCCTGGCCTTAGTGTGTCCCTCTACCGGACTGTGTGATGGGGTTCCTCTACTAATTGGGACTAATGCACATATGTTTGGATGGCTGGCACAGTTGTGTTATGAAAAACAGGGGTCAAGGGCTGGTAGAGCTTTAAGAATTCCGGCCTTGATTAAGAAGGCCTATGAGGCACAGAGAGATGTTGAAAAAGTAGAACCAGAAGAACCGGTTGGAATTGTCTGGAAGAAGGATCCTGAGTCTCTGATCCTGGTGCCAAATGCTCAGTGTACCTTACAGGGAGAGGTCCATATCAGAAAGGATGTCAAGAATAAAATATTAATGTTGGATGCACCAGGCGACAGAAAATTGCCGGAGGGACTGCTGGTCAAACCTAGTATTTTGCCTGCTAGAGCCCATGCTTATGCCAAAAGGGTAATGGTTCAAGATCATAATGTGTCTGACAGAGAGATTTGAGTAAATAGAGGTTGCACCCTGGCTAATGTGCATTGTGCAGACACTGCAGTGCTACCCAGTAGCAAGAGTTCGGGGAAGAATGACGGAGTAACACCTGACTTGTTTGATTTCGGTGACTCCCCGTTGCCAGCTGAATGGAAAGTGAGGATCAATGAGAAGCTTGCCCACAGAGACCAGGTGTTTTCTTTAAAGGAATGGGACGTAGGATGTGTGCAAGGAGCAGAGCACCATATCCGGCTGCATGATGAAGGGCCATTTCGTGAGAGGTCTCGATGATTGGCACCTGCTGACATAGATGATGTGAGATGGCATCTGCAAGAGATGCTAGCTGCTGGAGTAATACAAGAATCCAGAAGCGCCTATGCTTCCCCCTTTGTGGTAGTGAGAAAAAAGAATAGGACAGTAAGGATGTGCGTGGATTATTGCACTTTAAACCGGTGGACTATCCCTGATCAGTACACTATGCCCCGCATTCAGGATGCTTTGGACTGTCTAAACGGGAGCAAGTGGTTCTCTGTGCTGGATCTTTGCAGTGGGTACTACCAGATCCCGATGGCCCCCGAGGACCGTGAGAAGACAGTCTTTATCTGTCTGCTTGGCTTCTATGAATTCATGAGGATGCCTCAAAGGATTTCAGGCACCCCCACCACTTTTCAACGATTGATAGAGCGTGCAGTGGGGGACATGAACTTACTAGAGTGCCTGGTATACCTAGATGATGTTATTGTGTTTGGCAGCTCACTGGAGGAACATGAGAGCAGATTATTCAAGGTGTTGGACCGACTGGAAGACTTTGGCCTTAAACTGTCCATTGATAAGTGTCAATTCTTTCAAACATCAGTAAAGTATGTGGGACACATAGTATCCACCGAGGGACTAGAGACCAACCCAAGTAAAGTTGAGGCCTTGACCACCTGGCCACAGCCCAAAAATCTAAAAGAACTGCAGAGATTCCTGGGATTCTGTAGTTATTATCGGCATTTCATCAAGGACTGTTCAAGAGTGATCCGCCCTTTACTTAACCTTACTCAAGGGTATCCCCCAACCCACAAAAGATACAAGAAGTCAGTGTCCCTTGAGACTGAAAGAGTGTATTTTCGTCCAAGTGAAGTATTTTGGGCCCGCTGGACTCCTGATTGTGAGACTGCTTTTCATGAGATCATATATCAGCTTACCCATGCTCCAGTGTTGGCCTATGCCGATCCAACAAAACCTTATATCCTGCACACTGATGCTAGCTTGCAAGAGTTGGGGGCTGTGTTGTAGCAAGAGCACAAGAATGGCCTGAGACCAGTGGCCTTTGCCAGTAGCAGCCTGACCCCATCCGAAAAGAACTATCCTGTACATAAGTTAGAGTTCCTAGCTTTGAGGTGGGCCATTGTTGACCAATTCCACGAGTACTTGTATGGGGCTAAGATACTGGTAAAAACTGACAATAATCCTTTGACCTATGTGCAGACTTCAGCTAAATTGGATGCCACTGGCCATAGGTGGCTTTCTGCATTATCTACATATGACTATGCTGTTGAATACAGAGCAGGCCTGAACCACATAGATGCTGATGCTCTCTCCCGGAGCACTGTTCCCCAGAATGACTGGGTCAGACTGTCAGAACTTGATATTCGAGCACTCTGCCAGAAGTTTGACAGGGAGGAACAAATGTCCACGGACGCAGTGGACTGTGCGGTGGATTGTTTGGGAACTTCTGAGAATTGCATACCTGCTGCTTATTGCCACTTTTCTGCAATAGACATTGGTGCACTGCCTCAGCTGGACAATGACAGTATTCGGCGGGCTCAATCCCGAGATCCCATGATCAAATCAGCTTTAGAAGCCCTCTATGCAGGGAAAGATGTGTCCAAATTACGTTCCACTGATTTGAGAACTGCATTATTATACAAAGAAGGTCCTAAGTTGAAACTGATCAATAGACTGTTATACAGAGAAACAGTAGACAGAGGGGGACAAGTAGACAAACAACAACTAGTGCTGCCCACTGCTTTTCGAGACTCAGTGCTGAGGTCCTTACACAACCACATGGGGCACCTTGGTATAGAAAGAACACTTGACTTGGTGAGATCCAGATTCTGTTGGCCTAAGATGGGGGCTGATGTGGAGCAACATTTTCAAACTTGTAGTCGCTGCTTACAGAGGAAAGCTTTGTCCCAGAGGGCTGCCCCCCTTGTTAACATCCCCAACCAGTGCACCCATGGAGCTGGTCTGTATTGATTTTCTGAGTTTGGAGTCAGATCAAAGAAATATTAGTAATGTGCTGGTAGTCACTGACCATTTTACGAGATATGCCCAAGCTTTCCCCACCAAGGATCAGAAGGCATCCAGTGTGGCAAAAGTACTTGTAGAAAACTTTTTTGTCCACTATGGGGCTCCACAAAGAATCAATTCTGATAAAGGAAGAGACTTTGAGAGTCGTCTGATCAAAGAGATGCTTTCTCAATGGGGAGTGCGAAAGTCCAGAACCACCCCTTACCATCCCCAGGGGGACTCACAGCCTGAACGTTTCAACCGCACCTTGCTAGATATGCTAGGCACCCTCCACCCAAAGGACAAGCCTAGATGGAGCAAACAAATTAGCACCGTGGTACATGCCTACAACTGCACCAAAAGTGATGCCACTGGGTTCTCCCCCTACCGCCTGATGTTTGGAAGAGAAGCTCGACCACCAGTAGATGTGTGCTTTGGGGTCTCTCCTGATGGGGTTCAAGCTGACAACTATTTACAGTATGTGCAAAAGTTAAAGGCCCAGCTAAATCATGCGTACCAACTGGCTCAAACCATGGCTGCCAAAAGAAATCTGGCCAACAAAGAAAGGTATGATAAAAAGGTGAAAGCACAGGAACTCCAGGAGGGAGATCGGGTATTGCTAAGAAATCTGGGACTGCATGGCAAACACAAGATTGCTGACAGATGGCACCATCTCCCTCACATTGTAGTGGGCAAACTAGATGATCTGCCTGCGTACAAAGTAAGGCCTGAGAATAATTCAAAAGATGTCAAAACAATGCATAGAAATCATTTACTGCCCATTGGACAAATCTTGATTGAGTCTGAGCCCCCAGAAAATGCTCCCTCTGGACCAGTGACTAGAGCTGCTGCTAAGAAAAAATCAAGAAAGTCTGCATCTACAGAAGCTGAGTTAAAGTGTTCCCCTCCACAAGTCCCAGTAGAACATGACTATCAGTCCATGTCAGAGGAAAGTGAGTGTGGTTTTGAATACTGCCCTTCTTACGAACTGAGTCAATTGTTTCGGGGCAATCCCCTAGTCAATTCTGGAGATGAAGCTGGGCCTTCTGGACTGTCTTAAGCCTCCAGCTTTGTCCCTTGAGCCAATGCTCCCAGAAAGTGAAGTGCAAAGCATTACGTCAGATGATATGGAATCATTGTGTATGGTTTAACTGTTTGAACTTTCAGAGGAGGAAAATGATGGACTGGAACAGACTGGTGACATACCAGAACAAGAAGAGTGTGTTGAGTGCCCTGATAATTCACTGTCAGTGTCAGAAAGCTCTCCATGTGCGCCGAGTGTTGTGGACTCAGAGGTTGTAACTCCTGGAGCTGAAAGTGCCCCAAGTTCTAGCCTGTCTACCCCATTGGAGACTCCTCTGACAAGTGAGAACAATGCTGAAAATGAGGCTCAGAGTGCAGAGACTGTAATAGTTCCCCCTAGAAGGACTGGTCGAGCTGTAAAGCCTGTGGTGCACCTCAGTTATGATTCCCCTGGGAGGCCTGTGGACTTGCCTCTCAATGTTGTCCATAAAGGAGTGCATGTGTCCCCAAGTTCATTGCCCAAACTGAACTTCAGTGCTAACTCCAAGTTACTTGTGTTGCCCTCTAGGTATGATGCCCCTGCCCCATCCAGCCCCAAGGTAGCTGATAGGGAAGGGTCTCCTCTCTTCAGGTTTCATGTACAAGAGGTAATAACCTGAGTTATGGTACAATGTGTGTGTAATACTGCGTAAAGAGTGATGTACTGCAAAGTTTCAGAAATGTGTTTCTGGTAAAGTGATACTACTGACTGATGATTACATGTATAAGCCTAATGTGATACTGATGTAAATGTATATGGGTGTATTGAAACTTATGGGGGTACTTGCTTGACACGGACGCCAAGCTTTCCCAGGCCAGGAAGGGTGTAACCCCCTGCAAATGGGGGTTCTGAAAAAGTCTTCCAGAAGCTTGCTTGAATGCTCCAAGCCTGAATGGTGTTTGGCGTTTAAGCTGTTTATCTGTGAGTGCTTTTAGAGCCTCTGGTTCTGTCTCTTTAAGAGCTGTTTGCTTGCAGACATAATTAGTTTGTATGGGAGGACTGTGTGTTTTCCTGCTTGAGTCCTGCTCGAGCTACTGCCAAATCGCTCTGTTTCTGCCATCGCTAAGTGGGCAGAAGAAGCACTCTTCCAAGATGTAATTGTTTGCTTGTAACCTGTTAGAGTAATAATGAAAATGCAGTTTGATTTAACCTGCTTTCTTGTAGCAAGGACAGTGCAGATGTAACCCCTAGGGGGCGCTATCCCAAGGGCTACTACCCCTGCCTGACTAGCAGCTACCAGGTTGAGGGGCCTGAATCCGATGGCGGGTGCCTCCACCCTGGGGTCGGGGGTAGGACAGTCTGGTATGACTTGGTTACAGCCCTCTGGGTCACTGCAACCCCCCTTCCTCCCACTAGTGGCCCACACAGGTCAATCACAGTACCCTTACCATATACACTCACCCCAGGCTTGCTCAATCCGCTGCCTCTGGAGACCCCTGTAAAGTAAGATGCAATTAGACAATAACCACCTGTACAGTAATCCAGCATAGACACCCGGGTCAGTCAGTATACTTTTGCAAAACAACCAATCTGATTTATTTAGGGGGAAGATAACAAGGACTGGGGGAAATCAGATTAATTAGCTTACCACTCTAATATATACTTATATCTGAATCTATATCTAGGGCACTGTGCGCAGGCCTGACCTATAAGTCACTGTCTCTGGGTACCCAGGTAATAGAAGGCTAGCCTCTTGATGCAGCTCTTTGGGGCCCTGATGCAGAAAATGAGCATTTGATTCCTAAGGGGATTAAATATATCCAGCAGGCTCAGTTCGTGTAGCCAGACAAATCGTGTCATCACTATGAACACCTGACAGGGAGCTACCCTGATTTAATACTCACGACTCCAGCAGAAAATCGCACTCACACCACTTGCGGGATCGGGCCTGGAATTCAGCCACTTCTCCACACATTTATATGAAGAGCAGAGGGGTACCATACCAGGCAGCTGCTGTTTAATCCCGATTGCTTTTACCACAGAACACTGGGCCCAAATGACGTAGCTTCACTTGTCCTGACAGACCGAGTGCGATTGAAGCAGATTCTCCAGTCCTCTGCAGGGTGAGCCTGAGTGAGTAGCTGTACTTTTGCAAGCCTCCTCTGACCGCTGGCAATGGATTTAATCCGAGCTTGTTGGCGTTCAACCGGCGAATGTGGCCTTCCTCCACGACTTCCCAGAAAGCTCAACAGTGCAGGAGCACAGAGCTCCTTCCTCGCTCACAACCACAACGACTCTGACGCTTGTCAGTTTGGCTAAAGACTCTCAGTTCGGGCACCACCCGATCCCATTGGTGGGCTGCAGATACCAATCACTTAAGTTGGTCTCCATTGGTGCAAAAAGGGTGCCGTAGCCCAGAACTTCATTTCCCAGAATTACTGGCTGTATCCCCTGTGGCCAGCCGGCTCCAACATGAGTCCTGATTCTGGCTGGCTCAAATGATCTCCATTTCAGTGTCCCCCCTCCCCATTGGCCCATCTCGGAAGTCAAGGTCCAAAATGGAGGAGCCAAACACACAGAGTCCCAGCTGCAAGGAAAGCAGGTTAAACAAACCGCAAGTTCACCAATACTCCAAATAATTACAGCCAAACAGTTACATCTGTCAGATGGGCTCCTGTTGCGCTTGTCAGCGACTACAGGATGGGGTGATTACACCGCAGCTCAGGCGGGATTCGAGCAGGGAACCACCAATCCCCCAATACCAACCTGCTGGAGCCTGCGAGCAAGCAGCTCTTAAAGAGACAGTACTGGAGGCTCTAAAAAGCACTCACAACGGCAGCATTTTGGACGGCATTGCGCCGAACACCAATTAGGCAAGGAACTATTAAGCAGCTCCGGGAAGGCTTTTAAGAATGCCCATTTGTAGGGGGGTTACACCCTTCCTGTCCTGGAAAAACTTGACGTCCGCGTCGAGCAGTTACCCTTAAATCACTTTAAGGCAAACAGTTTAAACTGACAGAACGTCAGACCTTTGGTTACATTCATTGGTACTATAATACACAGTTTACTATTGGTTATACAACATTACACATACAGACAACCTTTTTCTTTTATAACTCAGGTCATTACTTCCTGCCCATGACACCTGGACAGAGGGGAACCCTTCCCTATCAGTTATGTGTGGGCTAAATGGGGCAAGGGCACCATACTCAGAGGGCGATACTAACAGTTGAGAATAATTTCCCATGGTCAATTTAGGCAAGGAGCTCAGGGACACATACACCCCTTTATGGACCATATTCAGAGGTAGATCCACAGGCTGACCCAGGGACTCATAACTCAACCTCACTACAGGCCGTACTTCTCGGCCAGTCCATCTAGGAGTTTTGGATAAACTCTCTGCAGGTTCTGACACCCTCTCAGCCCCACTGGGATGAGTCAGGGAAACCACTACAGGAGGAAGGGACCCAGAGTCCATAGTACCTCCAGGGCCTAGTTCTACCATTTCTGAGTTCACAGCATTTGGGTCAGCGGGGGAAATCTCTGGTACTGGCAAGGAACCATCAGGGCACTCAAAATATTCTTCAGGTTCTAGCATATTACTAGCTTGCTCCCCCACATCACTTCCTTCTTCTGAAAAGTCAGATAGCTCAGCCAGGCCAGACAGTTCAGCCAAGCTCAAGGATCCCACCTCTTCGGCTTTAATGTCACTCACTTCATCCTCTGGGAGTATCGGCTCCAGAGACAAAGCTGGGGGCTCAGACAGTCCAGGAAGCCCAACTTCGTCCCCAGAATTAATTAGGGGATTGCCCCTAAACAATTGGCTCAATTCATAAGAGGGGTAGTACTCAACATTGTTCTCACTGTCCTCAGACACAGACTGTTGATCAGCTTCATCAGAGGGGGGTGGAGGAAGCCTCTTTAGTTTGGTTTCTGAGCAGTCAACTGATCTTGGCTTTTTCTTGGCAGCAGCTCTAGTGATAGGCCCGGGGGGGGGGGCATTGAGAGGTTCAGTTTCTATCAAAATTTGTCAGATTGGCAGCAGATGATTTCTGTGTATAGTTTTCACATCTTTTGAATTGTTTTCAGGCCGCACTTTATATACAGGTAGATCTTCCAATTTTCCCACAACAATATGGGGGAGGTGATGCCATCGATCAGCAGTCTTATGTTTGCCATGCAGTCCCAAGTTCCTCAATAGCACTCTGTCCCCTTCTCTCAATTCCATTGCTTTCATCTTTTTATCATACCTTTCTTTATTGGCCAGGTTTCGCTTAGCCGCCATGGTCTAGGCTAGTTGGTAGGCATGGTTGAGTTGGGCTTTCAACTTTTGCACATACTGTAGATGATTAGCCACCTGAACCCCATCAGGAGAAACCCCGGAACAAACATCTACTGGCAATTTGGCTTCCCTTCCGAACATCAAGTCTATATGGGGAAAACCCAGTGGCATCACTTTTAGTGCAGTTATAGGCATGGACCAAGGCGCTGATCTGCTGGCTCCATCTAGGTTTGTCTTTAGGGTGCAGGGTGCCCAACATATCGAGCAATGTGCAGTTAAACCTTTCAGGTTGGAGATCACCCTGAGGATGGTATGGGGTGGTTCTTGACTTCCGTACCCCCCACAAGGATAGCATTTCTTTAATCAGACTGCTTTCAAAATCTCTCCCCTGTTTGGAATGAATTCACTGGGGGGGCTCCATAGTGAACAAAGAAATTCTCAACAAGGACTTTAGCCACCATGGTTACTTTCTGATCTTTAGTGGGGAAAGCCTGGGCATACCGGGTGAAATGATCAGTAACTACCAATATGTTGCCGATGTTCTTCAGATCTGGTTCTAAACTCAGGAAATCAATGCAAACCAGTTCCATAGGGGCACTAGTAGTGATGTTGACCAAGGGGGCATCCCTCTGAGGCAGGGCCTTTCTTTGTTAGTATCGACCACAGGTCTTGATATACTACTCCACATCAGCACTCATTTTGGGCCAATAAAATTGAGACTGCACTAAGTCAAGAGTTCGGTCTATGCCAAGATGTCCCATGTGGTTATGTAGGGACCGCAACACCAGTTCTCTAAAAGCAATGGGCAACACCAATTGTTGTTTGATTACTTGCCCCTCTTTGCCCACAGTCTCCCTGTACAACAACCCATTAATCAGCTTCAACTTTGGTCCTTCTTTATACAACAGCGCAGTTCGCAAGTCAGTGGAGCGTAATTTAGACACATCTCCCCCTCTCTGCAGGGCTTCCAAGACAGGGTTCATCATGGGATCTCGGGATTGAGCCCGTTGGAGGCTATCATTACTGAACTGGGGCAGCATACTAGTGTCTATGGCAGAAAAATGACAGTAAGCAGCAGGTAAGCAGTTCTCAGATGGCCCCAAACAGTCCACCAAGCAGTCCACACCATCAGGAGACGGCCGTTCCTCCTTGTCAAATTTTTGGTAAAGAGCCCTTATGTCGGGTTCTGATAACCGTACCCAATCAACTCGGGACACAGACCTCTGAGAAAGGGCATCAGCATCTATATGGTTCAGGCTGGCTCTACATTCAACAGCGTAGTTGTAGGTTGACAACGCGGAAAGCCACCTATGGCCAGTGACATCTAGCTTAGCCGAGGTCTGCACATACGTTAGTGGGTTATAATCAGTTTTCACCAATATCTTAGCTCCATACAAGTAGTCATGAAATTGATCAACAATGGCCCACTTCAGAGCCAGGAACTCTAGTTTGTGCACTGGGTAGTTCTTTTCTGAAGGAGTTAAGCATCGGCTGGCAAAAGCTGCAGGTCTTAGACCATTTGGGTGCTCTTGATACAGTACGGCCCCCAACCCTTGCAGACTGGCATCAGTATGAAGAACATATGGTTTGGCAGGGTCAGCATAGGCCAGCACTGGGGCATGAGTAAGTTGATAGTGTCATGGAAAGCTTCCTCACAATCAGCAGTCCAGCGGGTGCCAAACACATCATTTGGGTGGAAAGAAGTTCTTTCAGTCCCCGATTGTACAAGTTTCTTATACTTTTTATGGGTTAGGGGCTATCCTTGCATGAGGTTAAGCAGAGGGTGGATCACCCGAGAGTAGTCTTTGATAAATCGTCTGTAATACTCACAAAACCCCAGGAACCGCTGCCGCTCCTTCAGATTCTTTGGTTGGGGCCAAGTAGTCAAAGCCTCTACTTTACTGGGGTCAGTCTCTATGCTTTCAGTGGATACTATGTGCCCCACACAGAGGTTTGAAAGAACTAGCACTTATCTATAGATAATTTGAGACCAAAATCTTCCAATTGATCCAGGATTTTGAACAGCCTGCTTTCATGTTCTTCCAAGGAACTGCCAAACACTATGACATCATCTAGGTAAACCAGACATTCGAGCAAATTCATGTCCCCCACAGCATGCTCCATCAAATGCTGGAAAGTAGCAGGGGCACCTGAAATTCCTTGGGGCATTCGCATAAATTTGTAGAAGCCTAGGGGACAAATAAAAGCAGTCTTTTCTCGATACTCTGGAGCCATCAGGATCTGGTAGTACCCGATGCAAAGATCTAACACAGAGAACCATTTACTGCTATTTAGACAGTCCAAGGCGCCCTGGACGCGGGGCATGGCGTACTGGTCTGGTATGGTCTGCCGGTTTAGAGTACGTTAATCCACACACATCCAGACAGCTCCATTCTTTTTTCTCACTACCACAATAGGTGAGGCGTAGGGGCTCCTGGACTCTTGTATCACCCCAGCTGCAAGCATCTCCTGCAGGTGTCACCTCACATCATCTATATCAGCAGGGGCTAGGCATCGAGATCGCTCACAGAAAGGTCACTCATCCTGTAGCCGGGTGTGATGCTCAGCCCCTTGCACACATCCTACATCCCATTCCTTCAAAGAGAACACCTGTTCCCTCTGGGCGAGCCTCTCACTGATCCTTTTCTTCCGTTCTGCTGGTAGTGTAGAATCACCGAAATCAAACAGCTTGGGGGTCACTCGGTCACCTCTCCTGGGAGTCTTGTTGTGGGGCAGTACAGCAGTATCTGCACAGTGCAGCATGGCCAAGGTGCAACCCCTTCTCAGTCGAATCTCTCGATCAGATACATTATGCACTTGAACCATTACCCTCCTAGCAAAGGCATGGGCTCTAGCAGGTAAGATGCTGGGTTTAACCAACAACCCCTCTGGCAACTTTCCCTCACCTGGTGCATCCAGCATCAATATCTTATTCTTAACATCCTTGTTAATCTGGACTTCCCCCTGCAAAACACACTGGGCATTTGGGGCTAGTAGTAGTGGTTCTGGATCCTTCTTCCAGACGACCCCCACCGGACCTTCAGGTTCCACCTGGCCGGCCTTTCTCTGAGTCTCATAGGCCTTCTGAATCAAAGCGGGTATTCTGAGAGTTCGCCCAGGCCTGGACATCTGTTTTTCAGAGCACAGCTGCACTAAGCGACCAAACATGTGGGCATTGGTTCCAATTAATAAGGGCACCCTATTGTACAGTCCAGTGGGGGGACACACTAGAGCCAAGGTTTCCACTTGTTCAGCCACCCCAGCCACAGAAGTAGGAAAAGACAACCAGATCCGAATATACCCAGAATAAGGGTAAGCCTTATCGCTCAGCCCCCAAACATGTAGTCCATCCAAAGGTTGCAGAGGCACCTCAGGCTAGTGTTTTCGATACCAGTCCGGAACATAATGGTTACCTGAGAGCCACTGTCCAACACAGCCTGGGTGGGTATTCCATTCACTGTCATGGTGGTTTCCATTGAGGGCCCCACCACATCAGACCATTCAGGGAGTGGGGTTTTGGAGGTTGCTTGGGCATTGGCCCTGGTCACAAAAGTCTTCTGTGGAGGCCCTTCCGGAGGTCTGGTATAAGCCTTGTGATGCCAGGCGACTAGCCTGCTGTTGACCCTCCCCAAATTCTAGGGTAACCGGCACTCAGTCTGAAAATGCCCATCCTCCCCACAATGATAACAGAACTTAGGATCTTGGGGGTCTTTGCTGAGTGGAAAATATCTCACCTGCTGGGAGGCGTCAAGGGGTTTGGAGGGCTCCTCCTGACTAGGTTGTTTATTTCTAGATAACTCAGGTTCCTCCAGCTTGCCAGGGTGGGTAGCAGTTTGTTTCAAGTCCCTCACCATTTCTCGTAAGTCTCTAATCTCAGCCCTCAAATCACTTTCCACCCGGAGGTCAGAGAAGACAGCATGCACCCCCACTCCTCCTCCTTTGGCCTCTGGGGGACAGAAAAAACATCAGGCCCCTGACTCAGCCCCCTCGAGGGGTGGATCTCATCTGGTTCACTGGACTCAGGGGTCTGGCATAGATTCACAACTCCGACATAGGGTTCCCATCCCTCTTCATCAGTCTCTACTTCTCAGATCTCTCTCGTCAATTGACAGTATTCGGGAGGGGAAGCCCGTTGGTCATGTAACTTGAGTTTTAACAATATCACATTGGAAAACCTAGCAGATTTCAAAATGTGGTCCAGCCGGACCTGGTTTAAGGCTGTGGCAGTTCATCCACCTTTTCGATAAGCTTTTTGCAATGCCCTTTCCACCCGGGTGACAAAGGCTGACAATTTCTCATTCCTCCATTGTTTGGTGGACTTGAAGTTCCATAATAAGTCCTCCCCAGTTTCTGTACTCCCAAATACTCCCTCTAAAGCAGAAAGGTACTCTTCTGCAGTGGCATCAGGGCTAGTAGCTCACAAGAAACGAATAGCTTCCAAAGCTGGGCCCCTCAAGTTCTCCATCAGTCTCTTTCATTTCTCCCCCTTAGAGCACTGCCACTCTTGGACTAGAGGGGTAGCATAGTCCATCCAAGCCTCTAAATCATCTTCCCCCAAAGGTACAGGCACAGTACCAGAAAAAAGTTTTAGTCTACGATGAGTTCTAGCTGGATGGGGAACAACTAAAGGGGTGATGCCAGAATAGAACTCTTGGGGCCTGGAGATACCTGGGGAGGTTTGGGGGTGGGATCACTAGACAGGTCCAGCGCCTGCAGTAACTCCTGGGTAGTCCTCCCTTCCACAGCTAGCAATTTAAGCAGTTTATCCTTAAAGCTATTAGTCTTGGGGGACCCCCCTTGGGTGACTGACCCACTCCAGATGTGAATGACCCTCCACCCCTGTTGGGCCCCTTCCGGGTAGATCACTGGGGGTACCCTCTCGGGGTCTATAACTATACTGCATAAGAGTAGCACCTGCAAGGTCTGGTCAAGTAGATCAGCCATGCGCCCCTTCACCTCCACCTTGCCTAAACATTTAACATGCTCCACTGCAGAAACAAGATCAGCATTCTTAGTCCCCAGAGGTACATACAGTAATAGCACAATTTTCTGGGAATCCAACTCCTCGGCTTCATCCCACCCCATCAGTTTATGCACCATTGTCTTAACAGGGTCCAACTTAATCTTAGTCATGATATCCCCCTCCAGTTTTTCTTTTAGTTTGGCCATGTTGAGGTACTTCGTCTACTCGGCCACTAGGGGACGCAAATCCCAGCAGTGCCTCCAAAATGTAACCCCTAGGGGGTGCTATCCCAAGGGCTACTACCCCTGCCTGACTAGCAACTACCAGGTTGAGGGGCCTGAATCCGATGGCGGGTGTCTCCACCCAGAGGTCGGGGGTAGGACAGTCTGGTATGACTTGGTCACAGCCCTCTGGGTCACTGCAACCCCCCTTTCCTCCCACTAGTGGCCCACACAGGTCAATCACAGTACCCTTACCATATACACTCACCCCCAGGGCTTGGCTCAATCCGCTGCCTCTGGAGACCCCCTGTAAAGTAAGATGCAATTAGACAATAACCACCTGTACAGTAATCCAGCATAGACACCCGGGTCAGTCAGTATACTTTTGCAAAACAACCAATCTGATTTATTTAGGGGGAAGGTAACAAGGACTGGGAGAAATCAGGTTAATTAGCTTACCACTCTAATATATATCTGAATCTATATCTAGGGCACTGTGCACAGGCCTGACCTATAAGTCACTGTCTCTGGGTACCCAGGTAATAGAAGGCTAGCCTCCCGATGCAGCTGGTTGGGGCCCTGACACAGAAAATGAGCATTTGACTCCTAAGGGGATTAAATATATCCAGTGGGCTCAGTTTGTGTAGCCAGACAAATCGTGCTTTCACTATGAACACCTGACAGGGAGCTACCCTGATTTAATACTCATGACTCCAGCAGAAAATTGCACTCACACCACTTGCAGGATCGGGCCTGGAATTCAGCCACTTCTCCACACATTTATATGAAGAGCAGAGGGGTACCATATCAGGCAGCTGCTGTTTAATCCCGATTGCTTTTACCACAGAACACTGTGGGCCCAAATGGCCTTCTTACTTGTCCTGACAGACCGAGTGTGATTGAAGCAGATTCTCCAGTCCTCTACAGGGTGAGCCTGGTAGATAGCTGTACTTTGCACAGCCTTCTCTGACCACTGCTTAGTGGATTTAATCCGGGCTTTGCTGTCGTTCAACCCCGAATGTGGCCTTCCACTGCAGCACTCCCTACGCGAAAGCTCAACAGTGCAGGGGCACAGAGCTCCTTCCTCGCTCACAACCACAACGACTTTGACCCTTGGCAGTTTGGGCAAAGACTCTCAGTTCGGGCACCACCCGATCCCATTGTTGGGCTGCTGATACCAATCACTTAAGTTGGTCCCCATTGGTGCAAAAAGGGTGCCGTAGCCCAGAACTTCATTTCCCAGAATTACTGGCTATATCCCCTGTGGCCAGCCGGCTCCAGCATAAGTCCTGATTCTGGCTGGCTCAAATGATCTCCAGTTCAGTGTCCCTCCCTCCCCATTGGCCCATCTTGGAAGTCCAGGTCCAAAATGAAAGGGCCAAACACACAGAGTCTCAGATGCAAGGAAAGCAGGTTAAACAAACCGCAAGTTCACCAATACTCCAAATAATTACAGCCAAACAGTTACATCTGTTAGATGTGCTCCCATTGCGCTTGTCAGCGACCACAGGATGGGGCGAGTACACTGCAGCTCAGGCGGGATTCGAGCAGGGAAACACCAATCCCCCAATACCAACCCACTGGAGCCTGCGAGCAGGCAGCTCTTAATTTAGACAGTACTGGAAGCTCTAAAAGCACTCACAATGGCCGCATTTTGGACGGCATTGCGCCGAACACCAATTAGGCAAGGAGCTATTAACCAGCTCTGGGAAGGCTTTAAAGAACCCCCATTTGTAGGGGGTTACACAGAGTAGCTCCCTCATGTTGGTTCTGAACTGCTGAATTGGACCAATCATGGTGGGGATCCTTTAAAATGGAGCCTGCTCTGGGCGAATCAGAACTTGGACTCTCCTCTGGAGCTTGCTGTAAGGGGATTGTAAGGACAGTGACTCTGGGAAATGTAGTTTTGACTTTGGCGCCTTTTTTCCACCAACAGGGGTAGTTTACTGTGAGTGACAGCCAAACCAGCCAACTGAACTGGGAGGAACTCAAAGGAAATGCCCGGCTCTGTCTACTGGAAAGATCAGATCAGTTTGGGCAGTGAAGAGACAGGGAGCTGGGTGCTTCTTTGGTGTGTAGTTTTAACGCAGGAATCACGTGTAAGGCCCTAAGTTTCGGTCTGCAGCTTGTGCAAGTGCCTGTTCGGACTGAATCCGATCTGTGAAAAGAATCAAGGAGATCTGAAGAGTAGAAACCAGGCTCACCCTGTAGAAGACTGGAGAAATTGCTGAATCGTGCTCAGTCTGTCAGGAACTGAATCTGCTGTGTGTTCTCCCGGATATTGTGCAGTAACTGCGATTGGGATAGAGAAGCAGCCTAGCTGGTATAGTACTTTCCTTTTACATATAAATGTATATAGTGCTTTTGGGGAATCGCATTTCAAATCCCCTGTACAGTGAATTGAGTGCATGAAGCTGGAAGTAAACCCCAGCTTAATCCAGACTACATCCATTTGCTCTAAACTGCAGTGGGGTCCAGTCATAAGGACCTTGTCCACGTGGTCTGCTCCTCCTGACAATCCAGGACAATCTGCCTTCCATCCAGTTCCCAGCATTGAGTTTGTGAATACAAAGCAGGGTAGCTCCCTGCCATCTGTTTATCGAATTGCAAGTATGTCATCTAATTATTGTTTTTTTTTTCATTTCTTCACTAACTGAGCCAACTGGCTCCGGATTACAATTTGGGTATTGTGCCAGTGTTTTTCCATCACAGGGCCCCAACCAGCTGCACTGATCCTGGCTAGCCCCCATCCTGGGTACCCAGTGAAAGTGACAATTTGGGACTCTGAATATGCGCACAGTACTGTGATTATTAATGTGTTTAACCTAATTAACCTGATCTCCCCCTTCCTTGTTACAGCTGCTTAAATAAATCAGATCTGTTGGTTTCAGCAGAGTTACACTGGCTGAGGTATTCGTTTATGTTAAAGTATTGTACTATGGTTTTTGCACTGTATCATCTTGTTTTGCAGGGGCTCTCCGGGGTCCAGTCGATGGAGCCAGTCCTGGGGGTAAGTGTACATTGTGAAGATATTCCTAATGCATTCTGTGGGCCACTAGTGGGAAGAAAGGGGGGTTACAGTGTCCCAGAGGGCTGTGACCAAGTTAGTTTAACTACTGCAAACCCTGACCTCTGGGTGGAGGCACCCGCCATTGGACCTAGGCCCCTCAACCTGTTAGTAGTTAAGCTGGCAGGGGTAGTAGCTCTTGGGATAGCGCCACCTAGGGGTTACATACTCACTATTTTACTCTGTACTGACTGTGTTTTGTACTGTCAGTTCTGTACATTAAAAGAAATTCTACTGATACATTGGAGTGCTGGAGTTTTTTGCATTACTACTGATCATACTATGGAGGTAGTCAGGAGCAGAAGGCAGTGTCCATAGGAGCTCCCTCTCATTACCCTTATCATAATGTGCCATCATTATTCAATATCCAGTTATCTAGTTTGGTCATAAAATTAGGTTTATTTTTGCAAGATATTATTTCCAGAGGCAGTGAATTCCAATATTTAACTACTCTGTGTGAAAAATGCTACTTTCTTTTATTGCTGTTATGTTTTAACACCTAGATCCCCTTATTGAGAAGTCCCAGGCTGCATCGCACAAGTACCTGCACCACGCAACTGAGATGCGCCGGCACAAAATAATGGTATATTTTATCTGTTTATTTTTGTTTATTGAAATGTTTCATCAGGAAAGCACACTGAGCAACAAGCTGCTTGTCTCTCAGTGCGACCTGGGCCGGGGGAGTACAGAGGATGAACAGAAATGCATACAAGGTGCATAAGACATCAGTTACATTCAGTGAACATACAGTTGGCAATTGAAATACATTCGAGGTGCATAAGACAGCAGTTCCATACAATGAACATACAGTTGGCAAATTGCAGTAGGCAATTTAAAGTGTGGGGGAAGGGAGCAAGAGGACATCGCAGGCATGTACCTCACACTAAAAATGAATACTAGTAGTAGGGATTACTTTGGTGTGGACAGAGCAGGTAAGTACAGCAGAGGTGACAATAGCATAGAGGTGTAAAGGTAATTAGCAAGTGCAAGTGATATAGGTGATTATTAAAGTGCCATGGGAAGAGGAGGGGGTTGGGCAAGTAGGTACAAGTGCAATAGGAAGAACAAGGGGAGGGGAGATGGGAGGAGGGGGGAGAGAGGGCTGAATCCAGAGACCCATCCAGGATGTTTAGAACTCTGCAGAGGGTAGAAACCATTAGACAAGGCTGGGGGATTTGGTGAGAGCCAGGAGAGAGGGAATTGTGCAGGACGGTAGACAAGTGCAATGGGTGAGAGGGGTCAGGAGGGGGAAGCAGGAGGGGAAGGGAAAGTTGAGCTCGGGGGCCCAGTCAGATTGCAGGGAGGAGGGATGGGGGAGCTGAATCCTGGGACCCCTCCAGGATGCTGAGAACCCTGCAAGGTACAGGGAAGGCTGGAAGAGATAGGGGGCCCCAGTCAGGATGCAAGGAGGAGGGATGGGGAAGCCAGACTCTGGGGCCCCTCTAGGATGTTGAGAGCCATGCAAGGGGCAGAGAAGGCTGGAAGAGATAGGGTTGAAAGAGGGGGAGTGCAGAGGGGGGGGGGAGCAGGTAGGTAAACCAGTGCTAAGGAAAGAAAGGGGTAAGAAGAGGGAGAGGAAGGGAAGGAGAACTATGCCTGAGGGTCCCCTTCAGGGTGCTGAGAACCCTGCAAGGGGGCAGGGGAGGCAAAAAGAGGTAGAGAGGGAAGGAAAAGTTAGGCAAGGAGTAGGAGGGGGAAAGGGGAGCCAAGCCATAGGGACCCCTTCAGGGTGCTGGGAACCCTGCAAGGTGCAGGGGAGGCAAGGAAAAGACAGAGGGGAGGAAAGGGTGAACTAGGAGTAGAGATTAGGTTAAGGTGAGTCAAATCAGATGTGAGGATGTGGTTTAGGGAGGGTCATAGCAGGAGCAGCTGGATGACAAATAGTTGTGAAGGGCAGAGCTGATGGAGTAGGAGGAGGAGGAGGAACAGTGATGAACTTGAGGAGGCAGGGAATTCCAAATTTTAGGAAAATGGTGTGAGTAGCCTGACTGGCCAATGAGGGTGGAGCGACGAGGGATCACCAATGTGTGAGAGTCGTTAGATCTAAGGGAGGGGGAGGGAGGGGGAGGTTTGATAAAAGAGGAGGAGAGGTAGGTTTGGAGTTCACCCAACGAGTGTTTAGAGGTGAACTTTGCACAGTGAGAGAGGCATCTGTTTGTGAGAGAGGGGAAGGACAAGGCATGATAGAGATCGCAATGATGAGTGCGAGAAGGAGCATCATGGGCAAAATGGAAGAAGGAGTGGAATAAGGTGTCCAATCTGGTCAGGGAGGATTTAGGAGCAGCACCATAGACTACATCGCAGTAGTCAAAAATGGGGAGGATCATCTTCTGGACAAGTTCATGCCTAGCTGCAGGAGGGATACAACTGCAGTTCCTGAACAGGGCACCAAGCTTGGGGCGCAGTTTTCTCAGTATGGCATAAGTATGTCCAGAAAAGCTGAGGTGTTGGTCCAGCCAAACCCCAAGGTATCTGAAGGAGGAAGTGTCCTCTAAAGTAGTCCCATCCAGGGTGAGGAAACAGGGCGGACTAGGGAGCCTCGAGAGTCTCTGCTTGGTGCCAAAGGTCATGGAGACTGTCTTCTTGGTGTTGAGGAAGAGATGATGGTTTGCAAACCGGAGCTGAATTTGGTTGAAATCATGCTGTAAGGTGGATGCAACTTCAGCTGGACTTGGGCCAGAAGTATACAATACTATATTATCAGCATACATGTAGATGGAGAGGAAGGGGGGCAGACTGATGGCAGGTCATTTAGGAAGATTGACAATAACAAGGGGCCAAGCACTGAGCCCCGTGAGACTCCTGTGGTGATCGGGGGGGGGGTAGTTCCAGAGATCCTAACTGATTGAGTTCTACCAGTGAGGTAGGCCCTGAACCAGCTAGTGGCTGAGGAAGACAGGCCAGCTGATGAGAGAGAGTCCAGGAGAAGGGAGCGGGAGACAGTGTCAAACACCTTGGCAAGGTCAACAAACATGGCTGAGGTGATAAGGCCATTGTCCATCCCTGTGAGGATGGAGTCAGTGAACCTAATCAGGGAAGTAGTAGTGGAGTGGTTTTTCCTGAAACCAGATCAGAATGGGGTGAAAAAGGAGTCGGATAGATAGGTGGTAAGTTGGGTGATAACCAGGTGTTCTTGGAGTTTAGTGAGAGGAGAGAGATGGATTAATAGTTTATAGGGAAGATCTGTCCCTGCCTTTAGGTAAGGGGGAGGACCACTGCATGCTTTCATGAGGTGGGGATTATGCCAGTAGAAAGGAGAGGTTTAGAATGAGAGAGAGGGGGTAAGCGATGGCAGGGGCTGAGAGAGAGAGAGGAGTTTGGGGTCCAAGTCATCAGGGGAGGAACCTTCTGAGGGGTTGATAGTGAGCAGGGCACTTAACACTTAGTCAGTGGTGATGAAGGAGAAGGAAAAGGAGGGAGGAGAGAATGAGGGAGGGGTTATGGTATGTGAGGCAGTTTGAGGGGGGAGTAGGAAGGGAGGGACTTCAGGAGCTCAGCGGCACGTGAGGTGTAGTAGGAGTTAAATTCCATGGCCACCTCATTCGGGTCGGCTACAAGTGTTGTTTATTTTAAGGACCGGGGGAGGGGTGGGATTGAGGTGTGGAAGAGGGCATGGACCACTTTCCAGAATTGTGATGGAGTATTTATGTTTATGAGGAAGGCTGTTTTAAAGTATTTAGACTTTGCTAATCTTGTTGCCTTGGTACAGGTGTTACAGAGCATATGGTAAGTGGCGAAGTCACTAGGAAGCTGGCTTGATTTATGTAGCTTCCAGGCTCGGTCCGGAGCCCTGAGGCAGGCCAGTAGGTCTGGGGTAATCCAGGGGAGATGATTGCCCCTGACTCTGGTTGTTTTAAATGGGGTGAAAGTATTCCAAATATCTAGGAATATACCTTTAAAGTAAGTAAGGGTCAGATTGGCAGAAGAAAAGGAGACTAGGGGTGACCAGTCAGAGAGGGTAAGGTAGCGCAGTATTGGTTCAAGGTCAAGGGAGTTAAATGAATGTAGTTGCAAGGTTTTATGCAGGGATTTTGGCCTGTGAACTTTCCTGACTATGAAAATGGGGTTATGGTCACTAAGAGTGTCAGGAAGGATACCAGATTTGATAACTCTGTGAGGATGGGAGGTGAGTGCCCAATCAAGCAGGGAGTGATTTAGTGTCTTGTGGTTTGGGCGGGTGGGTTCTGAGATTAGCTGAGTTAAGATTAAGGGAACCTATTTCATTACATGTTTTAATGGACTTAGGTGATAGCCAATTTAAATTAAAATCACCCAGGATGTATAGTTCACCAAAGTGGGAAAAGGGCTGAGATGGAGGTAACTAGGTCAAGAGCGATAGTGGGCTGGATGTTTGGCGGCAATAAACTCTGGCTATGAAGATGGGAAGAGTGAAGGGTAGGGACACTTGTATGGCTAGATGTGGGTGGCAAGACAGGAAATAGAATATATAGTAGAATATTGGAGTGTGGTGAGAATATAGATGGCTACGCCACCACCCTACCAGCCTGGTCTTGCCTTAGGATAGAGTTTTCAGGGATGGAGACTAAGTGGACAGGGATCATGTCCTTTAGCAAGGTTTCTGTAATAATTAGTATATCTGGTTTAAGAGTGACTGCCATGGTTTGCAGGAGGTAGATTTTTAGTTGTAAACTATAAATGTTTAAATGTAGGATCTTGAGACCTCTAGGTACAGCAGAGGGGGCAGAAGAGGGAGAGGCAGTTGCAGAAGAAAGGCTCGGTGTAGAGGAGGCTACTGGGCCAGGGTTGGGGTGAATATTTCCTGAGGAGAGCAAAAGGAGGGCAATGATAAGGAAGTGAATCGTAGGACACTTATGCATGGATGATGAAGAAGCCTTGGGACTGGAGAGGTTGGGGGGAGAAGGAGAACATTAGATGAATGAAGGCAAGATTAGTTGACACGTAGAGCAGGGAAGCATGGGGGAGGATAGGAAAATGTGACCAGGGTTTGGGAGGGGAGGATAGGAAAATGTGACCAGTGTTTGGGAGGGGAGGATAGGAAAATGTGACCAGGGTTTGGGAGGTGAAGAAGTGACTGCAGGGATGAAGGTGGGAGACTGGAGAAGGGGGGGGGTAAGGGGTGAAGTTTGGTTGTTAGGTTGGGGTCAGTAATTTGCAAGAGGGAGGGGTAGAGCGATGGTTAGGAGCAATAAAAGGGGGAAGGAGAAGAGGCGGAGATGCATTGTGAGAAAAGGTGGAGAGATTAGGCAGACCTAAAAAACAAGAGTGGTGGGTTAAAAAAAAATGCAGATTTATTTATTTATTTATGTATGTATGTATGTATGTATGTATGTATGTCTTTGGTAACCAGGTAAGTGCACTGATCCATTGGACCATTTTTAGATGCAATCCAGGCCATAGATGTGGCTGCAAAATAACATAATCAAACAGAGGTGATGCACAAAAATAGCAATAGTGCAGAGTAACACATATAACACAACATATACAATATAATACAAGATTTGGTAATGTACCTCCAAACGAGGTAATTAACACGTGATGGAGACAAAGCAGGTCCGCAAGCATAGTTTCAGTGTTCAAGGTCTATCTAAGATGCCTACTTGCTGTAACAGTGGGCAGTGGGCTAAATTAGTAGGTGCATGAAAGTTTACATAGAGCATACAAGCTATACAAGCTGACAGTGATCTAGGATAATTAGGTGCATAGAAGCTCAGGCTTGCTAGAGAAATATCAAAACAGTGGATCAGTAGTACTGCAAAGAGGTAAGAACGGGTTAGGAGAGCAGAGAGTACTGTGAGGTGCGATGCATGTAGAAAAGGCTAGGGGGCAACAGAGAGGTGAGTTGGAGGAAGGGGAGGGGTCCCAAAAGATGGCACAGCAGGTCCTGGCACCACGATGGCCCACACCCACTGGTGTTACCTTGGAGGCAATTGATGCTGACAGAGAAAGCTAAGGGACAAACAGAGTGGGAAAGACCAGAAATGCAGGGTGCTGGAGTTGTCCCAACAGCTCACCAGGTCCTAGCATCTTGATAGCCCACCCCCTCTGGTATTGTCTTGGGGACAGTTACAGCCTGACCAAAGTAGAAACCAATTGTGCAGATTGGTTTTGAAGGACAGATGGGTGGCAGAGGAGCGGACGGATGCAGGTAATTTATTCCACAGGGTGGGGGCAGATACTGAGAAAGCTTGACTGCCCACGACAGAAGATATACGTTGCACTTCGAGTGGTGGAACAGAAGTTACCCTGAGGCTGCTAGGTACCACTCTGTCTGTGAGAAGAGAAGAGCAGGGTGATGACTGGTGGCTCCTGAGGGAGTTTGCAATTAGACAACCCATGGTATAGTCAAAGCAACCCTGTAATGGGAACCATGCAAGAGACTGGTAGAGAGCACAGTGGTGGTAGAGTAAGGAGCTTGAAGCACAAAGCAGCATATGGAATTGTAAGTGGAGTTTAAACGGGTGTGCAGTGAGGAGGACATGAGAGAGTAGACAGGGAAGCAGTAGTTTAGCAGGGGCAATAGACTGCCTAGCGCGATGGCAAGGCGAGATTCCATGGATAGTAGTTGCTTTAGCTTGTAGGCAGCATCAAGTCTTTGGTGGATGTTCCACATGGTGTTGTTGATGTGTTCCACAAAAGTAAGAGAGAGGTCGAGGGTAACACCAAGGTATTTGAAAGTGGGGACAATATCAAGCGAGGGACCTGCAGGGGTGTGAACCAGGAGAGACAAGTTGGCTTTGGTGGCCTTGGTCAGGAAGGGTTTGGAGCCAAAGAGCATAGCCTTAGTCTTCTTGTTATTGACTATCAGTTTGTTGGAGAGGAACCAGTTGTGAGCAGCGCCATAGTTGACAGAGAGGGTGGATGAGATAGATTCAAGTGAGTTGTCATTATGGTAGAAGACTAAATCATTAGCATAGAGGAGTGAACTGCAGGTGAGGCTATCTGCTGGGAACGCATTTATGAACATGGAAAAAAGCAAAGGGTCAAGTATTGAACCCTGGGGGACTCCAGTACCAATAGGTAAAGTGGAAGAGTGTACTTTGTCTATGATGACAGTCTGGGATCTACCAGATAGATAACTGTGGAACCAGGACATAGTGTTAGATGAGCAACCAAAACTGCGAAGAGTGGAGTTGAGAAGCTGGTGGTCAACTAGGTCAAACACCTTGGATAGATCCACAAAAACTGCACCCGTGGCCTTCCCCTTGTCCATATTTCTAAGTATGTGGTCCATAAAAAGTGTCAAGGCAGAAGAGGTACTATGATGTTTGTGAAAACCGTGTTGGAGGGGGCACAGGAGGTACTTTTCCAGGTGTTCAGATAACTGGTAATGAATGATTTTTTCAAGTAATTTTCTCAGATGAGGGAGGAGAGAGATAGGCCTGTAGTTTTCTGGTGCAAGTTGGTCACCGGTTTTGAAAATAGGGATAACGTGTGAAAGTTTGCAGGAGTCTGGCACAGCGGAAGACGAGAGGGCAAGGTTGAAGATGAAAGTAAGGGGTTTGACAATGGCGGAGGAAATCAGTTTTAGGAAAGGCGGGTAAAGACCATCACTGCTAGGGCTACTTCTGCCTGGCAGTGCCTTCAGGAGTTTGGTAGTGACTCTCTGGCTAATGGACTTAAAATAAAAGGAGGGTGGAGAGACGGGATTAGCGTGAGAAGGAGGGCAGTTTTGACTGATGTTCCCTTCAATGGGTGGTTGAGGTGGGAGTTTATTGAGATAGGCGGATAGGTCGGTGAACATGGTGTTGAACATGTCCGCAGTTTTAAAGGGATCTGAGATGTTACCCAAGGGGTTTTTGATCTGGGTAATCTGGTTACCTATATGAGGGTTTAATATGGACCCAGTGGCAGCCCAGAAATTACGAGGGTTCCTGAGGGAGCTACTCTGTTGCGAGAGGTAGTACTTGGCATTTTAATTATTTGGCTGCCTGTTTACATATGTTGCGTTGTTGCCTATAGGCATTCCAAAGATGGGGGGTAGGGGGTGCCTTGTAGGCTTTCCATTTGTGGTCCCTTTCATTTGCACCAGAAAGGGACCTGGGGGTAGTCATATCAGATGACTTAAAGGTGGGCAAGCAATGTGAGAGGGCAGTAAAGAGGGCTGGGGGATACTGGGATGCATAGGGAGAGGCATCACCAGTAGAAAACAGGAAGTTGTTATCCCCCTGTACAGACAGCTGGTGAGATCCCATCTGGAGTACTGTGTGCAGTTCTGGAGACCCAATCTCCACAAGGATATAGACAAGATGGAAGCTGTCCAGGGGAGGGCAACTAAAATGGTGCAGGGTCTGCACCGGGAGACATATGAAAAGAGACTAAAGGAGCTTAATATGTATAGCCTCGAGGAAAGGAGGGAGAGGAGGGACATGATAGAAACTTTCAAGTACCTCAAGGGAATCAACAAAGTCCAAGAGGGTAGCATCTTTCAAAAAAGAGGTGTGAAGATGGGGGGGGGGGTGGCTCAGAGGTAATGTAAGGAAGTATTTTTTCACAGAGAGGGTTGTGGATGCATGGAACAGCCTTCTGGAGGAGGTTGTGGAGTCAAAAACAGTGGTTGAATTCAAGCATGCATGGGACAGTCATAAGGCAATTCTAGGGGGTGGGGATAGAAAGAAGTAGGCTGCTGGTTAACTGGGATCTGCAGCTTATCCATTAGGTAGGGAAATGGGCAGACTGGGTGGGCCAAGCGGTCCTTATCTGCCATCAGATTCTATGTTTCTGTGTTTCTAAGTTCCTTTGATACCCATCATGTGCAGCCTCCTCTGACCCTTCTGATAGTGAGGGGGAAATGCTTGTCCTGTAATTTGCGGAGGACATTAGTGAGATAAGTGACTGCAGTCGAGATGTTATTTTGCAGGTAGAAGACAGACCAGTCAGCAGTCACTGCATCCCAAATAACTGTATTGGGATCCTGGTGGTTGAATTTCCTGAAAGACAGTAATTTGGGGGGTGGACGTTTGTACTTGTTGGTTATGATTATAAATGTGGGAGGATGGTCACTTATGGAGTCAGACATAGTGCCAGCCTGGAGGACCAACTCTAACCTATTAGTGGTGATCCAGTCGAGAGTGAAGTGGTTAGGTGAGTGAAGGTTGTGCCTAGTAGTGGAGGAGATTACTTGCTCCAAGCTATGTGCCTTCAGTAAGCTGGCATATACAGGCACAGAGTCACCTGACCAGTTGAGATTAAAATCTCCAACTAGGTAGTTGATGGGTAGAAAGTGAGGAGAGAAGGAAATAGACAGTAGTTATGGCAGTGAGCTCTAAGGAGGAGCTGAGATGGTATATGGCCCACTAGTATTCAAATAATATAACCTGCAAAGGGGGGAGTAGGTACATTTTTTATTTCATTTATTTATTAAATCTAGGATTGCAAGTACCTTTGAGCCAAGGCTCTTTTACAAAGGTTCCTCATCAAAGAAGGTGCAATACAGAAGTAAACAAGACTTTTAGTTACATAGGCATGGTAAATAGTATAACAACACGTACATGTATGAGATTAAAAAGAAAAAAAAAAAAACACAAACAAAAAAAACCAAAAAACATTCAGGCTAAACTAGTTCTACAGTTCTGAAAAGCAGTAGATGGGGTACAGAATGAGGGAGGGGAATATGGGAAAGGTGCAGCCAGAGGCATTGTCATATTAAAATAAGAGGCGATGGAGACAAGGAGAGGGAGGTAAGGAGGGAAATATGGGAAAGGTGCAGTGAGGGGCATTGACATATTACAGATAGAAGTGAAGGAGTCAAAGAGAGGAAAAAGTAAGGAAGAAACAAGGGGTGGGGTGGGGTTGGAGTGAGAAGAGGAGGTGCAAGGCGGGGAAGAAGTGATGCCCCAGTGCATGGGGGAAAATGTACTAAATAGGGCAGTCACAGGTGCTGGAGGCAGCGAGGTCAAGGTGGAGTTTGGATTTGAATGGTCCCAGCAATTGCACAGATGAGAGGTCGCTGCTGATAATGTTCAACCAACTGGGAGCCCTGTAGGCAAAGGATCTTTGATCCTGAAAAGTACGGCAGCGAGGGACCTAACTTAGTAATTCACAAGGGAAGTTGGTCACCTGACACCAGGGTCCATAAATATAATAAATCAGATAGGGCAGGTGGGTGGGGAGCCGGTGCAAACTGCCAGTGAGGAAGATAATGGCCGAGGGTAGCACAGGTGGTGGCTTTTGAGGGGCTGTCCGTATCGCAAGTTTTCCCAGGGAGAGCTGGATCTCTGAAGGGCTAAGCCAGAGCAGAGCACCCATTCAGCGCCTCCTCTGGAGAGAGAGGGCAGAAAAAGCAGAGATTAGAAAAGGTTAAGAATCATAGGACGGTGGCTACAGGATAAGAGCACAACAGGGGCTGAGGGCAGGGAGAGCAGAGGAAAATAGAACAATAGGGTCACCGATTAATGGCGTTTAAAGGGCACTAAGGCAGGAGAGGTAAGAATTTGTAGCAGCAGGGGAGGTGAAGCCAGGGGAGCTAGTGAGGCGAAAGGGGTGGTGGGAGGGGGGAAGCCACAGACTAGTTGAGAAGAGTAGCAGAGAAATCAACAGGGCAGTAGAATAAAATTTTCACTTTACACACTCTGTCAAATAATTACTTAAAGGAGCTTTAAACATTTATGCTAATGCCAAGGGTGGTGCTGTGTCTGTACACACTTAGAATGAAAGTTAGACTGTAGGCAGTTTGTAAAAACACATTAAACTTAGACTTTCAAATATGGCAGAGGTACAGAATTAGACTGGCTAGAATGAAGGCCGTAAAGCTACCTAATCACAAGCACATTTTAAATATTCCAGAGAGCTAAAATAAATTGAAAAAAATTAGAAAGCAGAAGCTAGAAATGTTCAAAAGTTATGTCGTGCAATAGAAAAGCAGCAGCCGGGAAGCCAGCCAGTGCAAAAGAGCACCGGAATCTGATTTGTCCAGGGAGTCGCTGTACCTGGCTTGGTTCCTTGTGGCTGAGGGTAGCGCAAGTGCTGGCTTCTGAGGGGCCGTTCACACCACAAGTTTTCCCAGGGAGAGCTGGATCTCTGGAGGGCTAAGCCAGAGTGGAGCGCCTGTTCAGGGCCTCCTCTGAAGAGACAGAAGAAAGAGCAGAGAATAGAAGAAGTTAAAATCGTAGGGCGGTAGCTACAGGACAAGAGTACAGCAGGGGCTGAGGGAGGGGAGAGCAGAGGAAAATAGGACAATAGGGTCACTGATAAATGGCATTTACAGGGCACTTAAACAGGAGAGGTGAGAATTTGTAGCAGCATGGGGGTGAAGTCAGGGGAGCTAGTGAGGCACAAGGGGTGGCGGGAGGGCGGAAGCAACAGACTGGTTGAGAAGAGTAGCAGAGAAATCAACAGGGCAGAATTAAATTTTCACTTTACATACTGCCAAAAAAATACTTAAAGGAGCTTTAAACACTTAAACTGATGCCAAGGGTGGCGCCGTGTCTGTACACACTTAGAATACAAGTTAGACTGTAGGCAGTTTGTAAAAACATAATAAACTTAGGCTTTAAATATAGCAGAGGTACAGAATTAGACTGACTAGAATGAAGGCCATCAAGCTACCTAATCACAAGCACATTTTAAATATTCAGAAGATGTGTCATGTGATGCGATTGCACATATCTGGCTGAATATCCCGAACATGTGTGATCATACAGTGGGAGATGCGTGGTGTGGCAGGTGACCTGAGCCCTATGAGGAGCATAGGGAAATGCGCGATAGGCAGCCACATGCACAGTACGTAAAATTGCAATATTCAGCCGGGATATGCAAATGGCTCATTGCACATTCTGAGCCCATTTCCCACATGTGCAGCTCATTACTGGAATGTATTTAGGCCATTTAAATACCCCAGACATGCACAGTTCCAGCTTTGCAGAGCTGCCCCACCACCCCACAGAGGTGAACAGGAGGTACTGCAGCCTAGCAGGCAGGTGTTATGGAAAGTTTGTGTGTGGGTGGATGGACTGCTTGGCCTGGGTACAGTGCTATTACCCAAAGGCATGTACAGGGTCAGACTGGGGTACAGGGGGCCCTCCTAGACAGTGGCCATAGGGGCCCACCTGGACAAGCAAAAGGGGATGGCTCAGGGTGATACAGTCTGATCGGTATACCACATGCATGTGATAAACCACCTCTGTATGGAGCATACCGTCACCTGCAGTGCTCCACACACCACTGTATGAGAGGAACATGGTGATAACTGCATGGAATGGCAGTGTGCAGAGGGTGACCAGGTACTTGAGAGGGTGGATTCCACCTGTGTGCACCTATGGCGTACCACCCTGGGTGTGTGCCACAGGTCAATCCCTGGCCCATGCCAGGCTGCCACTTGTATCACCAGACTACCTGGGCACTGTTGCCCCAGAAATCAACCTGGGTGCATGCCACCACCAGATGGTGCCCTGCAGGCCACATGGGCGCAGACCATGGCCCCTGGTACATGTGCTGCAGTGTGGCCATCTGCTCCGCTGGTGTGCTGGGGGGGCACTTGATAGCATTGGCATATGGCAGCTGAGTGTATACATCCTGGGTGCAGTGTGGGGGATGGCTCTCTGGGGGGTGCCCATGGTGTGCCAGCATCTGTGGCTTTGGGTACTTCCATCCTGGCATGACTGCTGTGTATGGGTGCCTGGAGCACATCCTGGTGCACCTCCAAGAGCTGTCTCAGGATGGCCTGTCTGCAGTTCTGCAGCCTTCCTGTACGTGGCTGGCCGATTCAGGCCATCCTTTTGTCTGCCTAACTTTGCGTGGCACACTTCTGGGATGCTCGATAGATGCGCCACGCATTTTTGCCGAATATACAGATGTGCAGCATATTCATGTACCCGTTCTGTGTTTTTGCACCGCATACATTATTTCTGCATGATTGGGCATTCAGAATGTGTAACGCATCTCTCCCTTTCGAATATCATGCTTCCATGCATTTTCTGAGATGTGCCGCACATCTCCATTTTGGGCAGTGCATCTGCTTTGAATTTGTGGGCCCCAAGCTGCAAAAGGTGGCCTCTAGTTTCAATCCTGTTCTATTTAACCTCAAAACCAATCTCAGTGAACAGATAGGGATCATGCACAATATCCCACATCAGTAGCAAATCTTCACAAAGTCTTATTTTTTCAAAAGTCATTAAATTTAAACTGCTTAATCTTTCATTATAGCTGGGTTCCTGCATTCCAATCATAAGTTTGGTGACTTTTCTCTGTACTTTATCAATCTGGCTAATTTCAGTTTTTAAAAATGGACACCAGGATTGTGATCCATAGTCCAAGTTTGGCAAGACATACAATCTAAACATGGGAAGTAGAACCTCTGGAGTCCTTGTGTTAATATGTTTTCTTATTGACCAAGTAATCTTATTTACTTTGCCAATGACTTTGTTTATCTGTCTCTTACTGCAAAAATCATTAGTTATAAATATGCCAAAGTCCTTCTCCTCGAGTGGGGATGTTAGAGTTTTTTTCGCATTGAGTGTACTGTAACTGTATTTGATGTTATTTGGAACTGAATGCATGGCTTTGCATTTTTCTGCATTAAAAAACATACCCATTTTTGAAGCCCAGACAGACGATGAGTTCAAATCTTTATGAATTCCTAGAGTCATCTACAATATGGCTAGTACCACCAGTGTTGGTGTTGTCAGTGTGTTTTATTAGCCATCTGTTTAGGCCTTCATATAAGTCAGAGATAAAGATATTACAAATTATAAGGTTCAAGACTGAGCCCTGAGGGATCCCACTCAACACATAGGTGAAAAAATGGTGTTAATTACAACCCTCTGAGTTCTACCCAGCAGCCAGTTTGCTATCCTTCTAACTATTAATGGATTTATTTTTTTAGATAGAAGGAAGTATGGTAGCTGTTAGTTCAGACAGCAATGCAGAGAGAAAAAAACAACAAATATGTTACAGGCGATACCTTTTATCGGACCAACAAAATTATTTCTAAGACTAGCTTTCAAGAGATAATATTTTCTTCATTAGGTCAGTAAAAAGAGACAACTTTTGGACAACACCTACTATAGGAAGCTGACCTCAGACCCCACAAAGAAATTCATTAAAGAATTAAAACAACTAATTAGCACATTTACAGAACATACACACGATGAATTTGAAAATCTGATACCAGCAAGTCCAACGCTAAGAACCTTCTACATGTTACCAAAAATTCACAAACCTGGAAACCCTGGCAGACCAATTATATCAGGAATTGGCACATTAGTGGAGGGGATTTCAGGACTCATAGAGTGTATACTCAGACCACTGGTGTGAAACACAAACAGCTTCATACAGGATACAACAGACTTTTTAAACAAACTGCACAGTATTCACCAGGTATCTCCTGACACTATTTTGGTCATAATTGATGTTGAACCCTTATATAGCAACATCCCTCTCAAAAATGGCATAAGAGTATGCTATGAATACCTACGAAAAGCAACCACAGACAGCAAATATTGACTGGATGCGATAGCCAAAGTTACTGAATCCATTCTTACACACAATTACTTCAGCTTCAACACTGATATTTACCTTCAAAATATGGGGATGGCAATGGGCACCAAGATGGCACTACAGTACGCAAACCATTTTATGGCAGATCTAGAAGAAAAATTCCTCAGTACACAGCACCATAAACCATTAAAATATTACTGATATATTGATGATAACTTTATGATATAGACAGTAGGAGAGGAAAACCTGAAACAGTTTTTGACATCCTTCCATAAAATTCCAAATAAATTACTCAAAATGTTTGCATTTCCTGGATACCACAGTCACACTAAAAAAATGGAACACTACAAATATCTGCACTTGGGTCTCAATCCTCCACCCTGTGTCTTCACCCCCCTTGTGTTGCTGACAACTAACAGGCTTCCTGTTGGGCATAGTTATTTATTTATTTATTTTTTTATTTATTAAATTCTCAGATTACAAATACCTTTGTGCAGAAACTGCTCATTTACAAAGGTTCCACATCAAAGGATGAGGGTCAACATACATACAGAGGTAGTAAAAGAATGCACAATAAACAACCAAAACAACTAAAAGAAAAAATAAAGATACTCATAACATGCTTTGAGATAACATTCATAAAACCAGCAGCTTGAGTAGGCAGCTGGCTGCGGTAACAATAAGAGAAAGAGGGCACCACAGGCAGTTAGTATTGCAGGCATGCGACCGGAGAGGAAGTTGGCAGGCTAATGGGCCACTGTCCGATGGTAGTGGAAAATGTCTTGTACCAGTGGAGATGTGAAGCAGGAAAGGAGTCAAAGGAAGGCCCAGTGCCAGAGAGATGAGATTGGGAAAGGGCGGGCTGTGAGACATGGAGTGAGCTGGGAGGTGTTTAGAGCGCTCTGTTCAACAAAGCAGTCACATTGAGTGGTAGAGGTGAGGTAAAGTTTGAGATTCCTTTGAAGGGTCCAAGTGTAGTAGAGGAAAGTGATTCTTTATTGAGGGAATTGAACCATTGAGCAGCTCTATAGATAAAGGACCGCTGACCCATGGAGGTACGACATCTGGGAACCTGAAAGGTTAGAGATTGGGCACCACGTGTTTGTTGAGTGCCACTGTAGGTAGTAAGGAGTGAGCTAACACCAGGTGGCATGAGACCAAGGAGAATCTTTTTGGTAAGTAAGCAGGTCTGGTATTGTATTCTGCTGCTTAGGGGTAGCCAGCTGGCCTGTGCATAGAGGTCACAGGTGTGAGTTAGTCGGGCTGCACCTGTCAGTAGTCTACAGGCTTTGTAGAGCAACTGAGATCCCTGGAGGGCAATTGTTGGGGCAGAGCCATAGATGGAAAGGCCGTAGTCAATGATAGAGGTGACAGAGCTGTAGATGGCTAGTTTAAGGGCATCCGCAGGCATACAGTGCTTGTGTTTATGTAGTAGTCCAATCCGTATATTGGTGGTCTTGGCAACAGTGTCAATATGCCGAGTGTAGGAGAGGGTACTATCCAGGGTAATACCAAGGTACTTGAACTCCTTGACATGTTCGAGTAGGTTCCCAGCGTGGTTCTTGATGGTGAGGGACAGAGAGTTGTGCCTGCTCTGTCGGTTACAGCAGGACATGGCTTTAGTCTTGCTGTGGTTCAGGACAAGTTTATGAGAATTGAACCAGTCTTCGATGTGATTGAAGTCGAGCTGCAGCTGGGATTCAAGGACTGTAATGTCATGGTGGCTGGAAAACAGGACTGCATTGTCTGCGTATAGTAATATTTTTTGGTGGCAGGCACTGGGGAGATTGTTGATGAAGAGGGAGAAGAGTAGAGGGCCCAGAATAGACCCCTGGGGGACTCTGGAGCGGACCGGTTTCTCATCCGAAGAGATCCCTGCAATCCTTACACGTTGGATCCGATTATCAAGGTAGCTGGTGAACCATGGAAGGGCATCACTGGAGATCCCAATGGAGGACAGTTGCTTGAGCAGTAGGGGGGTGGCTAACTGTGTCGAATGCCTTGGTAAGGTCTATAAATACTGCCCCTCCACAATTCCCTTTGTCAAGCGAGGCTTGGATGAAGGTTGTAAATTCCAGTAGTGCAGTGGTGGTGCTGTGCCCTTTTCTGAAGCCATGCTGCTCTGGGCACTGTACATTGTACTTATCCAGGAATTCAGCTAGTTGGTCCGACACTATTCGCTCCAGCGCTTTGGATAGTGGGGGGAGGAGTGAGATAGGTCTGTAATTGGTGTGCAGTGTCCTATCTCCGCTTTTGTGAACCGGTGTGACAGTGGCTTTCTTCCAGAGAGAGGGGAAATGGCCCAAACTAAGCGAGAGATTAAAGATCTTTGTAAGTGGTTCTAAGATTTCATCGAGGACTTGTGCCAGCAGTTTCAGGTCAAGGGAGTCACCACTGTACCCTTGTTTGCCGATGGCCTTTTGAATGTATTTTCTAGCTACTTGTGGTGGGACCTCCTTAAAAAAAACTTTGGGGTTGTACGTTCTAGTTGGGGGGTAACTTGGGAGGAGCTGGAGGGGAGGTCGTCGAAAAAATTTGGTGGAAGGACACTGTCCAGGTTTGTAAATGCATTATTAAAAGTGCTGGTGATGATACCTAGGTCGAGTGTAGGAGTGCCATGAAGGTTGAGCATAGTGGGTGGTGCTTTAGGATCCTTGCCTGTGAGTTCTTTCATGTTGTTCCAGAATTTGTTTCCCTGGCCCCAAGAGTTGGTCAGAGCCTCTTTGTAATAGCTGCGTTTAGCATTCCGTATTCTTCGAGTGCAATCATTTCTGGCTGCTTTGTATAATTGTATGTTTACTTGCGTCGGAGCACAATGCCAGAGGTGGTCTCTGTGCTTGAGCAGAGTTAAAAGGTCAGTAGTAACCCAGGAGTTGGTCTGTCCTTTGACCTTCATCTTTTTCACTGGTGCATAGATGTCACAGGCTTCGTTGAAATGTTTGAATAAATTGGTCCAGAGCTTTGTTGGTGTCATTGAGGGAGTCAAGCACTGCCCAGTTCAGCCTGGTTAGATGGGATTTTAACAGCTGGAGGTGCCCTTGTTTGATAACTCTGGCATAGATAAGCTTGGGAGGGGGCTTGTGGTATTTGTTTGACCAGGAACAGATGACAGGCGAGTGGTCACTTATTGTATCCGGGAGTACAGAAACATTGGAGATGCGTTCAGGGTGGTTAGACAGAATCCAGTCTAGAAGCGTAAGGGAGCCTGTCCTATAGTTACACCTAGTGGGGGCATTGACCAGTTGAGTGAGGTGATGCGCCGCTACTGCATCCTTATAGGTAGCGGCCTCAGCGGAGAGCCAGTTAATGTTAAAATCACCCATGATTATGGTTTCAGAATTATGTTGCTGGACCCTTAGATATTCCATGATGCTATGGAAGCCAACAGCCTGGTCTCTTGGGGGTAGGTAAACCGAGAAGACAGTGAGTTCCTTGTTATGCGCACCACCAAGGAGGATTTTGATTGTGAGGACCTGAGAGGAGTTGCTCAGGCTGGGGGATGGGATGATGTGACCCATAAGGGTATCCTTAAGATAGATGGCGCAGCTCCCGCCCCATTTAGCAATCCTGTCTTGCCTGAAACTGCAGTAGCCAGGGATAGAGACTGAGGTATCAGGGATTTTAGGGTTTAGCCATGTTTCCACAACTGAGAGGACATCAGGGTTGTGCTGTAGGATCCATGTTTGGAGGGGAGTCAAGTTTGTTGAGGATGCTGCAGGCATTGATGGATGCCATGGTGAGTGTCCCTGTCCTTCTGCTTGGTGCCACTGCTGGCTGCCCAGGTGGTCCTGGGTTGGGGTGAACATTTCCTGAGAGCAGAAGCAGCATAAGGAGAATTTGTAGGAGAAAGGATTTCAGCATCTTGTAGATACCTGGTGGTTAAGTCATAAGCCAAAAGAAATTATCAACAGCTGAGGTCCAGAGTCACAGAATGTGTTAGAATTCCTGCAGGTGATGAACTGTGCCTGTGCATATGCAGGATGTGAAATCCTTTTGTCTGCATGCTTCTTTGTCATTCAAAGAGGTTGTTGAAAAGCCAACATACAGATCATGGAGCAGGTCAGACGAAGTGGATTCAAGCAGACCTAGAGTCACTGAGTTTGTCAGACTTAATTGCTTGACTTATGTTTTGCTTGGGATAGCTTCCAAAAAGTTGATTTTTAAATGAAAAATGCAGATACCTGGTTGTGATGTTTTGCAGAAATCCAGTTCAGGAGACTTTCACGGTTGTAGTGAGCAAGAATGGTGTAGTTACTCCAAGCAGAAAACCATGTAAATCCACAAAAACTAAGCTACAGACACAGACAAGCAGCCACTACAAACATTCCTCCAGCAAACACCATTATAAGAGTATTTAGTCTGTTCCTGTATGTATCTGACTGTGTTTACCTATTCCAGTTTTAGTTTTTGCTGTATTTTTTGCATTCCTTTGTTTACAGACCAAATGTACCTAAATGTTCTCATTCTAATTATATTGCCTTGTTTGTCTCAATCCTCTATATAATCACCTACTTGTTCTAAATGTACTAATGTGGAACCTATGTAAAGAGCTCTGAGCTCAAATGTTTAATCCGAGATTAGAAATAAATAAAAAATAAATAAATAAAATCTGCGTACAGAAAACCTACAGACAGATGCAATTACCTTCACAATACGAGCTTCCATCCCTCACACACCAAAACATCCATAATACACAGTCAGACCATCCGGTACCACCACATTTCTTCAAACCAGGAGGACGGGGACAGACATCTTAGTACCATGTTTTTTGTTTAATTTTGTCTCGTGGTTTTGTAGCGGCTTGGACACGGACTGAAAGAGTGATGACCTAAAAAGATGGCGTCGAGGGCATGGATGAACGCCAAAACTGTGAGTAGCACCCACTGTTAAATCTCACTGCTGAAACTAATGCCACCCAGGAAATGCCTCGTGAATATACTGGAACAATATTGGGTGACATTTTATCTACTTCCCACAGCAATAACCCTTTACTCATGTGCTATAGTGGTGACTCCAACCGTGTTGAAAATTTGGGTGATCATGGTGGACTGAGTGGGGAAGTAAATATCACGGATATATAACAAGCATGCATACTTTTAAATGCAGCGCCTTGAAAACCAAAAGATTGTATTGGCAAAGGGTCACAATGGAGGCGTATTTACAAGTAAAAAGAATACCGAGGGGGCTTAGATGGGTAATGTAGCCAGCTTTTTGAATTGGCCAGTTTGAATTTTGAAAGGACTGGCAAATGCATCTCCTTGAATCTTCAGCAGGTTTGATTCAAATTATCTTCAGACGTGCTCCTCCCTTAGAGGAGGCAATGAAAATTGAACTAACTAAATGTGAAACACTTTTAAACTCATTCCACATGCATTCTATGTATTCAACATATGTAAACAAACTTAAAGAGACGCTACAAATTCATGATGAACGCATTAAGAAATCTAAAATGAGGAAATTTGAGCAAGACAAGAGGGACTATGAGAATGACATATCTTTTAGTGGACTAAAAACAACATCAATCTTTAACAACCCATTTTGAAAAAACCTAGATATAGTGATAAATATACTAGTGGGTCAGAAATGGATGAAAAAAATATAGAAATGGAAAATAATTCAGGGCAGCCTTTTTTATTGCCAGGCAGGACAGCACAACAGCTGGGTACTGTAGGGGAGCACACCAGCTGAGAGGCATTGTTCAGATAGAGCCCCAGATACCATCCTGCAATATTCCCCCTCCGAGGCCCCATTAGGGAATGTAATAATGGCCACTCCACCCCTGAATCAACAAGGACTATTGTTGGAACAACGAATGTTAGAAATACAGAATCAGAGTGTAATACAGGGGAGTGGGGGTCAGGAGGACAACTTTCCACAACTTCCTATCTTGCCACAGAGAACTCTCAGACACAGCCCACACCTAATTTGATTTGAAGATGAAAGACAAGGTGGAGCACAAGAGGGAAGGGGAAGGGAGAGCGAAGGAGGGTCAGAGGCAGGTACCTGGAAAGGGGGAGATACAAACCTGCAAGGAATCAATACAGGAGCAAACCATATCAATGGAGGGGCAAATAAATAATGAGATGCCCAATATGGAAGATCTGGTAATTAATATTTCATCATATACACTCACGGAGGCTGAAAATAAAATTTTGAATAAGGGACTGATGTTTATTCCCACAGACACTATTAACCATTTTGAAACAATGGTCGACCTACATGTCTTTGCTTGGAAACTTAATCTCAAAATTGTATTTGCTAAACATGAATCAAGGGATTTAGGAGATAATGTGGTGGAAGACAACACACGAAATACCTTTGGAGCAGATTGAGGAAGGTGTGAATGAGATTAAATGGAAGAAAAAATCTAGCTTCATTCCACCCATGAACATAGCAGTAAACTTTTTTCTGTGTTCTTGTGAAAAAGATATTGACAATTTGATGAAGGACAGTCTTAAACCTAATTTTTGGAATTGTACACTAGAAGAATGTGAGGCCATCAAACAATTGCAAAATAATTGTACCATTACCATTAAGCCCGAGGACAAGGGCGGAGTGGTGGTAGTGATGGATAGAGATAAGTATCTTAATGAAATGAGTATGCAATTACAAAATAGGGAATTTTACAAAAAATTGTCATTTGATCCTACTATGGGTTTTAAATGTGAAATTGATGAATATCTAAATGAGTCTGTCACGTTGGGATTTATTTCACAGCAAACATGTAATTTCCTGTTAGTTGATTCCCCAGTGAGACTGGTCATCTATGGTCTCCCTAAAGTACACAGAAAGGCGCATAACAAATAAAGTATTATTATTATTATGGAACCCCCCCCACTAGACCTAATGTGTCCAGTAATGAGTCAGTAATGGAACCATTGGCACAATATGTAGACACATATATTAAAGGAGTGGCTCGGAATTCTGGATAATTTTTAAGGGACAGTATGCACTTCTTTAACATTGGACATCCAGTCCATGTATACCAATATACCCCATGGTGAGGGTCTGGATGCCCTTAGGTGTGCGTTGAGTGATAATACATCTCTATCCACTAACTTTATTGAATTTTTGTGGGACTAACAGAATTTAACGAAGAATTTTTTTTGTTTGACACTGATTTTTACTATCAGATCAAGGGAATGGCCATGGGGTCAGCCATGGCCCTCAACTACGCCACTATTTACTTGGCCCTGCGGGAACAGGAATTTATTTATAATCCTGATTTTAATGAATTTTTTGTAAAGATAGATGTCTATAAGAGATACCTGGATGTCATCTTTATGATATGGAAAGGTAGTATGGATGAATTGCATAGTATTGTATCTTATTTGGAATCCATCAATTTGAATCTACACTTCACAATCAATGCTAGTGTTGAACAGATACCTTTCCTTGATATATTGGTGTTTAAGGACCAACATGGGTGATTGGCAACAGATTTGTATCGGAAAAGTACTGATAAATATAGCATTTTGCATTTTACAAGTTGCCATCCCAAACATGTGTCCCAAAATATCTCACTGGCTCAATACATATGGGCTAAAAGAAACTGCAGCAGCCAAGAGGCATATGAGAGAAAAATAGAATGTCGTCAAGTAAGTTTTGTGAGAGGGGATACAGCTAAAAAGTTATGAAAAATGCAAAACAAAAAGTGGACAACATGCCTAGAGAGCAATTACTGCATACCAAAAAGGGAAATGAGAATACTAGTAGCCATAACCTTAATTTCATTACTGTTTTTAATACACAGGCGAAAGAAATTAAAAAAATTGTCAGAAAGAATAGGCACTGTTTACTACTGGAACCTGCGTTGAATGAATTGTTACAAGAGAGCCCAGGTTTTACATACAAAAAAGGAAAAAACCTCAGAGACCTACTGGTGCATAGCTGGAGTGGTAAAGAAAAACCAAAAGAAAGAGTTGAAGAAACACAGAGATTACCAGTGGGGAAAATCAAATGTGGCAATTGCACAGCATGTACCTTTATGAAGGTGGGAAGATACATTTCATTGCCACATAACAGTCAAATTCTCGACCACAACAGCTTTATATCTTGTGGCACAGAAGCAGAGGTCTACTTGGCTCTTTGTAACTGTGGATGTTTTTATGTCGGGAAAACTGTGAGAAAATTTAAAAACAGAATGCTTGAGCATATCTGACACATACGACTTGGTTCAGTAGAAAATGCTCTTGCAATGCATATAAAATCACGTGGAACTGGACATTCTTTTTTGTTCTATGGAGTAGAATGTGTAAAATTGAACATGGGGGAGCATCTAAACAATCTCCTAATGTGTCAAGAAACATACTGGTAATTTCAACTAAAAGCAGGATGCCCTCCTGGTTTTAATGGGTCCTTCCAGCTAGCCCCTTTATTAAAAAAAAGGCACTGAGGCCCAGATATTCAAAAGGGTTGCACCATGCGCAATAGGGTTGCTCCAGCGCAAGTCCGAAAATGCGCCATTCTGCGATATTCAGCGGGAGGCAGATGCGCCCCCCAAATCACGCTGAGCAAGAGCGCAATGATAATGAATGCATGCACAACTGAAGGGGGAGGAACCATGCATAAATGTTGCAGTGCGATATTTAACAACATGTGCCATGCGCAATAGGGGGAGCAAGCGGAAGTTGCGCAATAGCGGAAATGAGCCAAAATAAAAAGGAACAAGGGAGAGGTGCAAGAACGCTACATGGAAGGCACATGTGGCTGAACTCTAGCCAGACAAACAGGGCAGGAGGGACACACAGGGCAGGACAGGGAAAGGGCACCCTGATCACACAGGCACAGGGAAGGTGTGGGGAGCCACAGCCACAGCCAGTGCAGAAGGGGGAAATGCCACACAGCACTGAGGCCACCACAGGAAGGTGTTCCCGGTTCAGAGTAAGTAGCAGCCAGGACAGCGGGGGTAACACAGAAACAGCTGCCGGGGGGGGGCACAAGCTAGGGACATGGCCAGTGCCACCATCCAGATGGAGGCAGTAATGAGGGGGGTGAGAAGGCAGGCAGCAGGGGGGGCGCGGCTGTGGAAGGGCCCGTCGGCGGTATGCCCCCAACAGGCAGTACTGAGCCTGCACCAGCTTCGAGCTGTACAACAATACTGAGATCGTGGGCTGGTACCGCCTGAATCGGGCAATTCTGAGGCAGCTCTGTGAGCTATGCAGTGATGTGATGCAGGCACCCACACGACGGGAGCCATGCTCTGTCAGTGGAGACTAAAGTGACAGCTTGCATGTTCTTGCTCGCCACGGGTACCTTCCAGAGACCAACAGGGGACACCACAGGCATAACCCAGTCGGCCACATCATGCCACCTCACCCAATTCCTCAGTGCACTGCTGCCACATGCTGCGGAGTACATCCATTTCCCAAGCACACCGGCAGAGCACACAGCAAACATATAGGAGTTCCACAGGGTAGCACGTATGCCTGGCATGCTAGGGGCAATAGACTGCACCCATGTGGCCATCCGCACACCACCTGGCCCTGAGGGGACTGCATATATCAATTGGAAGGGCTATGCAAGCATCAACTGCCAGGTGGTGTGCGATGCCAGGGGGTGCATAATCAATGTCTGTGCCACGCACCCTTGGGGAGCACATGATGCCTTCATATGGCACCAGTTGGCACTGTGCCACAGATTCAAGAGTGGGGATATCCCCACTGGCCACTTAATGGATGAGTATGCAAACCACATGGACAAACATAGAGCATGGGAGGGGCATGGTCAGAGGTGACATGGGTAGTGGCCTACATGGCCCAAGGCAGGGCAATGCTGATCACCAAACTAACCTCCACCCTCTACACACAGGTGACAGTGGATACCCACTCTGTCCGTGGCTGTCCATACCATACCAGAGGCCCGCGACCCCATCACAGCAACGCTACAGTGAGGCACATGCCACCACATGCAATGTCATCGAGCAGGTATTCGGGATGCTGAAGGCACGTTTCCATTGCCTGGACACATCCGGCGGTGCCCTACAGTACAGCCCCTCAAAGGCCTGCAGGCTATTCTTGGCCTGTTGCATCCTGCACAACATGGCCAACGACTGTGGGATAGCCATACAGGTCGAAGAGGGGGACAGCGATGAGGACAATGAGGACACCGGTGACGATGGTGATGGGCAGCCCCCCCTTGGGTGACGGGACCCCCGACTGCTTCGGCTGGCACAGCTGCACCGGGACACCATCATAGAGGAGCACTTCAGCCAGCCCAGGTAAGTCATGGGGCCATGTGCAACCACCAATGGTGAAGGCACAACCCACAAACACGCATGGACACACACCGGGTGCATGCCGTCAAGGGAAGTGGCCGAGCATGGAACCGCACACACCGCCAGGGATGGGTGAGGTCTAACATGGCACGTGGTCATACACACACACACACACACACACACACACACACACACACACACACCTCACAAGACATGCACAAAGGATAGGAGGCATGCCGACCCAGACGGCCACCCCTAGCCACACACATGTCTACAGACCACCACGCCCACTGCCTGTCATTGTGCGTGTGTCAGATGCTGGGCACCATTGCACACTGGCGTACAGCTCAACGCAGGCATCATCATGCACACGCAACAGTGGACAGCAGCCGGGAGGGTGTGCAGATGGAACGTGTGTGTGCGTGCAGGGCCGGGTAACCCACCCGTGCATTGCCCGCTAAACGACACAATGCACACAGGGCAGCATCAGACAGTAGCTGTGTTGGGAGACAGGTCAGTCACGCGCCACAGTGCCACGGTCACCACGGATGCATGGGCGGCCCCACCAAGACCCACTAGCAGTGACAGGCTGACCACTGGCCTCATGGGGGTGGCACCGACGGTCCCCCAGGGGTTCCACTGCATGAACACGACCGTGCTCGTGCAGGGATCTGCAGCATACCGAACATGCCTGCACTAGGCATGCTCGGGATGCCCACAGCTGAACCCGGTGTCGACAAGGATGGTGTCGCACGATGCTGGGAAGGGGGGGGTGGATACTGCACTGCGTGGTGTCTGCGACGCATGAGCAAATAACTGTGTGCCCACTGTGGCCATGACAACTGTGAATGCCTGTGTCTGCCTGTCAATGGCAGCGGTCACATCCTCCTGCAACCGGTCCATCCCTGCCAGGAGCAGAGCAGTGTCTCTGCTGTGCTGCTCCTCTGCCTGGTGCACAGCTGCACTCAGTGCATCCACCGCCATCACAAGCTGCATCTGCTGATTGACTGATACTTGCAGTATGCGGGTGTGCTCATCTAAGAGGTCATCTGCCTGATCGGCATGCTGTCCCTCAGGGTGTTCGTGGCCTTGATGCTCATCACATCTTGAGGGTGGGCTCTGCACACCAGAGTCAGGCCTGGGCATGTCCACAGGCAGTGCACTGATGCCGGCCCCTGACGCTGTACCCCCATGGCCATTGACAGACTGCTGATGTTGCCCCTCTGGCTGCCGCTCTCCAGGGCTCAATGGTGCTGCTGCAGTGGCTCCAACAGTCCCACTGCCCTGGACACACACCAGTGCTGCCCCACTGGTGCAGACAGGCACAGGCTGGGACTGTGATGAAAAGCAGACCTCCACGGCAGCACCACCCATAGCCATGGCCACGATGTCACCTGCTGTGTGGCCATCCTGTGGCACACACATGTCACTGCCCATGATGTTAGCGACATCATCAGTGACGGATCCGGCACCAGCCTGAGTCTCAGCATGCTGGCATCCATGGATGCTGGCACACTGGGATATGGGCAGGGCCTCCTCTGCACCTGCTCCACCAGCACCAGTCCGGACGTCCAGGCGGGCCCACTGTCGCCTTGACCCCTGTATTCCTGTGGAGGTGGACGGGCCCTCCTCCATCTCCATGTTACTGGCCTCAGTGGAGAAGCCCACCACCACTGACCCATGCAGATGTTCAGGAGCTGTAAGGGAAAAAAAAGTAGCATTACTGCAGGTGACCTACCCTGGTCTCCCCCCAATAGACAGACCATGACCTACCATGCAGTGACGGGCTACCACCCATCTGGGATCCACCACCCGGAACACCCTCAATGGCGCAACGCTGCAGGCTGCCAGCAACCCGCTCTTCCTGTGGGGTCAGGCATTGCACCTCCGGCTGTCCCCCACTGGTCGCAGACCATGCTGCCCTGATAGCAGCCACCTTCTCTTTGATCCTCTGCCTGTCCGTACCCATCTTCTTTTTGCACTCCTACACGGAGCGCTGGTGGCTGCCATGCAGGTTGACAGCACACGCCACCTCCTTCCATGCCACAGCATTGGCCTGTGGTGTTCCCTGGCATTAGCTGAGAAGTGGCTCCTGGTCAAGGTAGGCCTCAAACAGGGCATCTGTCTTGGCCTTTGTAAAGTGTGGCCTCCTCTTCCTCCCACGACTCTGTTCCTCTTCCTCCACCACACGATCGGTCATGATTCATCCTGTGAGAATGACAGGGGTTACCTATGACTGTGCAGTCCCATGCATGTCCCAAACACCACAGTCCACACTCCCAAACAGCATGCAACTCATCGCAATAGACTGCAGTAACCGACTATGGCCAGTGCAGCCCAATGTCGCATTTTTATAGTGCAACCCATGCAAATGAGGTGAGGCACATCTTTAAGTGAATGCAAATGCAGTGACTGCCCCATTGAATGGCTGATTAGATGATTTGCATATGCCAGCTGAATATCGAGCTGTTGCGCTTTGCGCAGTTGTGTTGAACGTGCTGAACCAAGGGTGCAGTTCTGTGAAATGCACAGTACACACCTAACTGCGCATGCCCGGGTTGATGATGCAGGCTCCTGCCGTGCTGCTGACGTGCTGTGCACGGGAGGCAATGCAGAGCACGGCCACCATTGTGCCAGTGGCACTAGAGCACTGTTCACCTATATGGCGCTGTGGCACTTGGGCGTCATAGGCGCACTGGGGCAACAGCACTGTAGACCGCTACAGGAGGTGGCACACAGGCACCCAATTGCGCTACATGCATTGGGTTCCAATCGCACTGTTGCTGTCCGTGCGCCAGAGACCCTTGACCCTGTGCCCGACCTTTGTCCCCTAGGTGCCATGCGTCAGGCATGGGTGCACCACTACCATGCTGTTCGGTGACAGCATGGTAGGGAATGGCAGCACTGTACTGCACAGCATCTGCACGTGGCAGAACCGCGCTGCAGAGCACCATTTTGCTTGAACCAGACAGCAGAGATGGCGCGGAGGCATGCTGTGGTTTGGAGACAGGTAGAGCTCACCAACCTGGTGGCGATAGTTGAGCCCCATGCTGGGGCATTTTTTGGAGAGGCACCCCTGGACAGGGCCAGGAGTGCAGTCTGGCAGGAGGTGGCCGACGCCCTGGAGGAGGCCACCAGTATGGGGCAGACAGCGGAGCAGTGCCGCCACCATTATGGGGACCTGAGGCGCAGGGAACCGGACTTGCTTGCCCACCTGCGGGCACGTGCCAAGAGGGGCACCCTGCCATGGCCAGGTTGGTGCAACATCCATACACTTTTATCATCCATACGGGTATCACGGTTGCATGTGTCCGGCACATGGGGGGGCCGTCCGGTGTTGGCTGTGGTGGTGGTATCGAGGTGTGAGGTGGATGGGTATGGCTGTGTGGGATTGCACACACATGAGGGCGGAGGGACTTTGCTAACAGATTGTACTGATGTTCCTCTCTCCATGTTTGCACCTTAGGGCTGAAGAACGGCGGCACAACAGGGACAGGAGGCGCCACATGGAGGAGCAGTGGAACAGGATGGGTGATGGTGGTCCATGGCACGTGGACCAGCCTGATGATGGTGAGTGCCTACATCCATGATTACTATTGCATGCTGTATAACTGGGCGGGCAGTGAGACATGGCCACCATCCATTGACACCATTGCCATGCACGCAACTTGTTATAGTCAGCACTGTCCAGTGGCATTGCATGTCTGGGAGTGCGTCAATGGTGGTCCATGCGTGTACCGGGCACATGGCTGTGGCACTGCCTTCACACCGCATAGCCAAGTCACTGTATGGCCATGGTGGTGCTGTGCAGGACATGGGCGGTTGGTGTGTGCAGTGGTCCACATGGTTGTGGCTGCCTGGATGGGCAGATCTTCTGGACACGGTCACTGTGGGTGGTCACACGCCATCACAGGGGTGTGGCACATGGTTGTATGCCATGCACAATGGGTGGACTGCAGGGGGATGGACAGTCACACCTATTGACTCTGCTCCCTCGTCCTAGGTGGCCGGTGACTCCTGCAAATACAGCAGGGTATTAACGAGCTACTACAGGTGGTGAGGGAGACACTGCAGCTCCTTAAGCGCATACACCGCCACGGGGTCAGGAGGAGACGAAGGAGCAGACATCGGCACCAGGAAGAGGAGGACCGGGGCGGCTGTTGATGTCCCCATGCCTCGACTACCACCTTCCACCCTTTGACCCACCCTCACACCCCTTCTTCCCTCTCCCATATGTTCACCCCTGCCCCTTACCTGCCCCCACCTGTTATGTGGCCCTTCCCCCCCCTTGTAAATAATTGTAAATAGTTTTTCTTTACATCTTTTAAATATATGCATTTTGTTATGACAACTGTGGTGGTCTCTGATTTTCAGCGGGCTACAGGTGCTCAGCTGCAGTGGTGTGCATGGCATCGGGGTGGTGCGTGCATGGGCGTGTGTGTGTGTGTGTGTGTGTGCAGAGGTGAACCACCTGTGGTGTGGGCAGGGGGATCAGTCACTGTCTGTGGTTTGTGTGTTGTACTCTGTGCACTGGATGCCTGTGTGCAGTGGTCCACGGGGCCTGCATTATGTGCATGGCACCCCTGTCAGACCATCCATGGCCTGTGCAGCTGACACCCTTGCATGTCTGTGATATGCATAGTCTGCTGGTGTGTCAGTGGTGGCTGTCCATGCTGGATAACAACTGTATCCGGCACAATGCCAGGTTGCCTGCCATCACCAGTATGGTGCACGTCTGCCTCCGGTGGCACTGTGGCCTCCGCTGTTGTTGTCCCCCATCCATGCTGTCACTTGTGTCTGTTGCAGGGGATGTGCTCCAGTGTCTGTCACTTGTGCTCCTGCAGCATGCTGGTGGCATACAGCTTCATGGTGCCTGCGCAGGGTGGCTGGCACACCTGTGCAATGTAGGGGTGCTGGCCATGTGTACACGTCAGCCGTGGCCACACACCAGTGGCTTGGCTGACCAGCTACTGTGTCCCTGTGTTGGTGTGCCCTTGGGTATGGGTGGGTGTTTGTCCATGCACTGTGTTGCATCCTGTGTGGTGCATGCCTGCATGCTACACTGTGCATGTCTGTGCTGGCTGTTGTGGCCAGTGCTGGGATGGGATGTGTCCTTGGGAGGGTGCGCAGGATGCTGTACCACTGGAGGTGGAGTCTGGGGCATGCCCTGTCGCATGTGGGGGTACCTCATGTGCTGACGCATGGTCGGTCTCTCAGCTGTACCTCGGGGGGGACGTGCAGGGTGGCACTGTGTATGCATCTGTTGCATCGCTGTCTGCTGCCGCCCGCTGCAGGGTGCTCATGGTGGGGCTGCCTTGTATGGCTCCATGGTGCACAGGGTTGCATTGTCACAGTGGGGTGGTGGCATGCATGGGGTGTCCTGCACTGTTGGGCGCTACTCCTGGGCAGGGTGTATGGGGATCATGGTGCAGGTGTGCTCTGCATTGGTGGGATGGTGTGATGCAGGGTGGTCGGCCCTCCTTGTGTGCCGGTCACAGCTTGCCAGGGGGTGTGCTGGGGCACCATGGCCCGGCTGTGGATTGGTTGCTGGTTTCCATGGGCCAGTGGTTATTCCAGCTCTCCCCCGGTTGTGCAGTGCATGGGGTGTGGGGGACGATTTCTATTCTGCTGTGTGTTCCTCTGCCCATCTGTGGCATGGGTGGTGGGCCCCTGCATCCCTGGTTGTGCTGTTGCATTGCTGCCCTGCTGCAGGAGGCATCCCTGGTTGCGCTATGGCACATCTGGACTGCTCAGCTGAACATCCCTTGTTGTGCTATGGCGCATCAGATGTGCTCAGCTTCACACCCCTAGTTGCGCTATGGTGCAGGTGGTGCGATAATCAGTCATTGGCCATAGGCGCATCTTGGCCTGTGCAGTTTTTGAATATCGCACTTCTTGCGCATGGGTGCAGTGGACTTGCACTTGCTCCTGCTGTTGCGCACTTTTTGGGCACAGTTTGAATATCTGGGCCAGAATGTTTTATATATAGATATGGACTATTATGAATATAGGGCTAAAAACTTTTTGTTTGTAAAAAATGTGAATGCAGGAATGGAGTTTTCAGAATTGTGATTTTTTGCTGCTTCTGATATATGTATTGCACTTTAAATAGGAAATTTTGAATCCTGATATTTACTTCATATAACATATTATTAGATTCAGGATATATTTATTTAGTGTTATTTTGCAGCTTTATATTTATATGGATTGTTGAGGTGATGTATTTATAAATTCAGGGTTATTTTAATATTGTATATACATAGATTTTTGATCCATTACAATCCAATTGAGGGTATATTAGCTTTGAGCATTATGCTTTATTTATTGTTAGTACATATGTTAGGTCATTTTGATAATTATTTTTTATTTATTGTTGTTGTATATATGTCATGTCACTTTCAGTGCACTAGCACTTTAAGAGTTTCTTGAGGTATGCCTATCACATGTGCAATGTTTTTGTATATAAGGGGAGCCTTTACAGATGTATCACATCATGATAAAGTGTCAGTGTGACGTGAAACATACATTGATGTTTCTTGTGAGGGGGGGTGCTATTAGTTTGAATAAATTCAATTTATTGTATGCTAACTTGTGGCATGTGCGGTCTTTTGGAGTTAGCCTAGAGTTTTCATTTTTCGCATCTCAGTACAGTAAAAGAATCCTTCAGGCAGAGGGAATATAAATCCAGAACCATTGATAGGAATATCCATTATGCTATCTGCATACCTAGAGAAGAACTACTAAAATATAAGCCACACAGAACATCTGAACACACACTTCTGGTAGTGACCTGCAATCCAGAACTGGAAAATGATGGAAAACAATAAAAGATTTACAGCCACTATTGTCTGAAGATAAGACTCTAAAAAATATATTTCCTATTCCACCAGTGCTTGCCTTCTGACAACCACCAAACCAGAAGCAGAAACTGATGCAAAGCAAACTTCCCACAGGCATCCAGCTAGGTGACAAAGGTACAACACCATGCCAGGCACCTTGCTGCAAACTACGTACACATATCTCTCCTGAGACATCTGTCATTCTTAATGGAAAAACATTTAACATCCAAAATTCATATTCCTGTTTTTCTAGCAATGTAGCATATAATATATGATACAATGTAGAAAATGTGAGGATGGCTGCTATATTGGTTAAAAACTGGACAGAAGCTCAAAAAAAGAATGAATCACCACAGATTCACAATCGCCCACAAAGATGAAAATGCACCAATAGGGGAACATTTCTCAAGACCAGGCCATTCCATCAGTGATTTTACAGTCAGTGTTAAAAGGTAACTTCAAAAACAGTCAGGAACGGCAAACATTTGAACTAAAAATTATTCAATTTTTTGACACTAAAGAAAAAGGACTTAAAAATATATTGTTTTTTAGCACATTGCTAGGGATAAAGCCCAAAACAATGCTTCAGATGGTTCTTCTTTCCATCACATCAAAACCCTCACCCAGACTAAAATGTAATTATCACTCACTTTGACCATAAGGCTGGTTCTTTTAACAAGCACCCTCTAATGACAATATGATTCTTCCTTTCTGTTTTTTTTTACAAATGTGAATTGATGGTCCAGACTAAAATGTAACTGCCCTTTGATCTTATAACTAATAACTTATAAGAAAAGAATGCAGAGAGAGAGATTTCTCATTTTACATAGAGCAGCAGTTGACACATCAAAGCATTCCAGTCAATTCACATTCCTAACAAACAGGCAGGAAGAATCCCATTGTCAGTGGATTGTGTCTGTTGAGGAGCCCACCTTATAAGTTATAAGGTGGGCTCCTGAACAGTCATGTAAAATGAGAAACATTGGCACTCACACATGCTTGGACATAGACATCTGTATATGTGTCATGCTATCCAGTTCTGTTTTCACTGACCTGACCTGAAGAAGAGAGTATTATCTCTCAAAATCTAGTCTCAGAAACAATTTTTTAGTCCAATAAAAGGTATCACCTGCAACATATCTGTTGTTTTTTTTCTCTTTGCATTCTTTTAGATAGTAACTTCTGAATAATTCCAGCATGTGGCACTAGATCGCACGCCTTACTGAAGTCTGAATAAATGACATCTCAAGGAATTCTCAAATCAAGACTATATCTTACTTTCTCATAAAAACACAATAGATTAGTAATACAAGAGCATCCTTTTGAAAAACGGTTTTGTTCTTGATCTATTTTCTCAACCATTGATGTTAATATATTCTTAACAGTACTTTCAAGAAGTTTACAAACTACTGAATTGAGACTGTTGGGATGATGGTTATTCACAGATTGTCTGTCCCCCTTTTCATGAAGGTGTATTACATTAGTGGTTTTCCATTCATTAGGAACTTTCCCAAAGTTTAAACTTCTTTCAAATAGTAGTTTAAAGGGATATAAGAAACCCTTAGCCATACTTTTTATCATTGTGCCAGTAATTACATCAGGTCTAGGTGAACAGTCAGCTTTAACATTCTTAATTTTATTACTTAATTCAGCTTCAGAGATGGTAATACTAGTGTTTTCACAGTTAAATAAATATGAATTAGAGTTATTTGTTCCCCTAAATACATTACAAAAATAAGAGTTAAAGTTCTTAACCATTTCTTCTACAGTGTTAACAAGTGAGCCTTCACACCTCAGTGGTCCTACATTACATTTAGGTTTTTTAATGAGTTTATGTAACTGTAGAAACATTTTTTGTTGTCTTCGGATGCAGTACAGTGTATTGGCTAATCAGATTTCCCAGTTACTTTTAGCCTTTCTAATAGCAAGTTTCCATTGCCTTTGTAAGTTTTTAAATTTGGCCCAAAGAAATGCAGAATTACATTTTTTTATAATCTTTATAAGCGCTGTTCTATTTTTGACCAGCTTTTTGATCTTTGTTTCGAACCATTTATTTTTTCTCCTATTACTTTGTGTTTTCATATATTTAGGGATGAATTTGTCTCTAAGCTTCAAAATAAAAGATTTAATAAGGTTCTGCATCTCGTTAGCATTACTGTCTTTCAAAATATTATTCCAATTAAGACAGAAAGGGTCAAATGAATGCCATTTATATCTGCTTTTTATAATAAAAAAGACTTATTTTTAGTAGCAATGTAGAAAAGTTGATGTCAAAGTTCACTGAACTATGGTCACTATGGGTTTTAAATTAGGGGTTGGGAGGGATTGCTTTCTGTATTATTGAGTTAGTTTATTTTTGGGTTGGGTTTTGATTTTAGTTTATTTGGTTTTTATTTGTGTTTATTGTAATATGTTGGGGAGATTTAGTGACAGTCAGGCACTATTCCCCCACCAGGCTCAGGGAATTGCATCCCTTTGAATGTCCTCCTTTATCATCTGACACCTATTTCAGGTGTTGTGCCTTGGGCATACTTAAGAGGCGTAAAAGAAAGGGGAGATCTGGACCTGGTGGAGAACAGGAAAGGGGAAGGCGGATTGGAGTCATGGGGTCCAGGAGATGCCCTGGGGCAAAATGGAGTCAGGAAAGAGGTTTTCCTTGTCTTGTCTCCATACCCAAGGGCTCCAATGTTAGTGGGCAGGTGCCGAGGTCTTTCCTGATGGCTCATCCTACCTTGGCGGTGTTATGTAATGCCAGATCTATTAAAAACAAGACAGCTATTATAGCTGATTTTGTTGGAACAACTGATCTGGCTTGCATCACCGAGACCTGGCTGGATGAAAATGCAGGTCCTGTATTGGCTTCAGCAACTCCAGCTGGGTTCTCAGTGATGCACCATCCAAGGTTGGATTGTAGGGGCGGAGGTGTGGCCATTATGTTTAAAACTGAGCTGGGTCTTGTGGAAGTGTCATTGGGAAGTACCAGATCCTTCGACTATATCCTGGGAGAGAGTGTAGGCTGCAGGATTCTCCTCATCTACAGTCCACCAGGAGATGGAGGAGAATTCCTGCAGGAGATAGCAGACTTCATCGTCGACATGGTGTTGAGGTCCCCCAGATGGATAGTTCTGGGGGACTTCAATGCCTGGGTTGATGATGAACTCTTGCAGTTTAGTCAAAATCTCCTGTAGCTAATGACGACGCTGGGTCTTACACAGGTAGTTACCTCCTCGACCCATGTAGGGGGTCATTAGTTGGATTTGATCTTCCTTTTGGGTATGGAGATAGCTGATCTGGGGGTGGAACCAGTTAGCTGGTCCGACCATCACACCATAAGATTCAGCTTCAGGGCCCCCCCCCAATAGGTCTGCCTCTATGGAGATGGTTCATACTGCCCTTTAAGAGGGGGTTAACCCCAGTGACCTCTCGACAGTGCTGGACCTATCAGGTTTGTCAGGTGAATGCATGAGTCCAGATGATCTTGTATTAGCCTATAATAAGGCTGTGGGAGATGCTGTGGACAAGATTGCTCCTGTTCATGTTCGACCTCTCATCCTTCGCCCAAGGAGTCCTCGATTTGATGGCTGTTTGAAGGAGTTGAGGTGAGTTGGTTGAAGGATGGAGAGCCTGGCGGAAGTCCGGCCATGATGTAGACAAGCTTAGGTTGATGGCACATCATGATAGCTCTCAATCAGAACTCACCCGTAAGAAGGCAGAATTCCTGTCCAGGGAGATTTCTGCTGCACGAAATAGACCAGCTCAGCTTTTCTGGACTGTTGACAGATTGTGCAATCCAATCTGTCTCCAGCCAAGAGAAGTTTTTTTTCAGCTAAGATGCGAGGAGTTTGCTAAAATTTTCACAGATAAGGTTGCCAGCATCAGGTCTGGCATCAGTCCAGCCTCTCTTATGAGGGATTGCAATGGAGGTGGCAAGCATTTGGTCTGTCTGGTCAGACTTTTACCTGCCAGAATTCATGGACATTGTAAAGACCATCCTACCATTGAGCCCAACCAGCTGTAGTTTGGATCCAGGCCCTACACCCCTTTTAGTGGGATGTGTAGATGTTATCGGCCTGATCCTTGCTGAAATTGTCTGGAAGTCCTTGGAGAATGGGGTCTTTCCTGACCACCTCAAGGAGGTGGTCATTTGACCACTCTTTAAGAAATCCTCCTTGGATCCAGACTTTCTAGCTAACTACCGGCCTACCTCTAACCTGCCATTTGTTGGTAAGGTTATTGAAAAGGTGCTTGTGCTGCAATTGGCTGATCATTTTACAACACACACTGTCTATGATTCTCTCCAGTCTGGTTTCAGGAAGAAGCATAGCACAGAGACTGCTCTTGTCAGGGTATTGAATGACCTCCTAATGGCTAGAGATTGAAAGGCTCACACCATTCTGGTCCTTCTTGATCTCTCTCTGCTGCATTTGACACTGTAGACCATGGTGTGGTACTGGAGTGCCTGCGGCCTTTTTGCGGGCTGTCTGGTACAGTCCTTAAATAGTTCCATTCTTTCCTCACGGGCAGGTCTCAGAGAGTTACCACCAGAATTTATTCCTCTGGTTCTCACTCCCTGCTCTGTGGGGTGCTGCAGGGCTCCATTTTGGCCCCCATGTTGTTTGCAGTGTACATGCTGCCATTGGGAGATATCATCAGGCAATACAGTCTGAGTTTTCACTGCTATGCAGATGATACTCAGCTGTATATGTCCTTTCTGCATGGACAGAATGATGCACTTCCCGTGCTAAATAATTGCCTTGCTGAAATCAGAACTTGGATGAGTTCCAGTTGGTTGAGACTGAATCCAGATAAGACTGAAGTGCTGGTAGTGGACCCAGGTAGTCCGGGGAGTGGGTTTGGAGGCTAGACAGCCATCAGGTTTATTTTTTGGTGGTATACAGCTCACTACCTCAGGCCACGTGCGAAACCTGGGCATTATTTTTGATGATGGTTTGACTCTAAAGCCTCAGGTTTCAGCAGTCGTTAAATCATATTTTTATCACCTGGTTCTTCTGGATGATCTTCCAACATTAGTCTATGCTTTTGTCACCACCCGTCTTGATTACTGCAATTCCCCCTGCCTAGGGCTACCAGGGGTTGATATCCACCACTTGCAGCTGGTGCAGAATGCGGCAGCCAGGCTCCTGACTGGGACTTCTAGGACCAGTCATATCACACCTCTGTTCCGCGAGCTGCATTGGCTGCCTGTTCAGTGGTGGATCACCTTTAAGGTTGGTTTGCTAACCTTTAAAGCCCTACATGATCAGGGACCCAGCTACCTGCAAGGTCTCCTTGTACCCTACTGCCCCCTCCACCCTTTCTGTTCCACCGACGAGGATTGCTGGAGATTCCCAGGGTATGACTGAAGACATCTGGTTCTCGAGCTTTCTTTCTCGGTTCCAACCTTGTGGAATTCTCTACCTTGTCGGTTGAGAGAATGCCTGACCATTGACAGGTTTAAAATTGACTTAAAAACTTGTTTGATTTAGCCTTCCCAAAATATTGATAATTTGTTTTATTGTTGTTTTAATCTTATGTATACTGTTGCACTTGGTTTTATGTACAGCGCTTTGGTTTGGAAAGGCGCTATAAAAATAAAATTTGAATTGAATTGAATTGAACTAGTACCAAGTGGTGGTCCAACCTTACAGTTACAAATGTCTAAATTAGGGGTTGCCAGAACACTATCTAAAGTATTCATACATCTATTAGGTTTTGAAACATAGCAAGGGAATATGTGATGGCTAGGTGTGTGATACAGAATATATCTGAATAAGTGGCAAGTGAGCTTGGGGAATATCATGAGTGGTGGAGCGTAGCAAAGCCACGAGTGATGGTTCACCAAGCTCACTTGCCACGAGTTCAGATATATTCTGTATCACACACTTAGTCATCATGTATGCCTTTTATACAATAGGGCTGTGTTTTGTGCTGTTTTTTTGTTTGTTTGATGATGTCACCACAGTGTGATATCTCGAGTTATCTCACTGCAGTGAGAATACATGTTTTTATCTAATGAGTTATTTGCTCACTCCTTCTGTATAATGAGATATATCTAATTGTTTGCATACTGATAGCAGCTCCCTGCTAGGAACTGACATGGTAGTATGATGTAACCAATCAATGTCACCCATGTTAAAATCGCCCATTAGGAGAACCTCCCCCCATCACAGGCATATGCAATTTCAGAGAATAACTGACAAGTGTTCTCGATGGGTAAAATCTGGTGGTCTGTAGTATAATCCAGAAATGAAAGTATTTGTGGAGTTAGGGAGTATTTTTACCCAGAGGGTTTCAGTGTCAAGTGTTTTAGTCAATAAGTCTGTAATTATTTCAACTGCCCTAAGTTTAGAAATCACATACCATATAATACTATCCCCTCTTCTGTGTTCTCTATTAAGCTTAAAACAATCATAATCAAACATTTTATAGCCCCAGGCATCTTTGTCTGTTTGACATATTTCGGTCACTGCTATTAAATCTGGTCTTTTTTACTAGCTATAATCAAAAGATCATTGAATTTATTATTCAGACTCCTGGCATTGGATAAATAATGACTCAGTTTATTAGCAATATGGTCTTTAACTGTATGTTTGCACCTATATGTATATATTATGGAGATCTGGGTTTCCTCCCCTGACTGATTAGTTTAAACAAACTTCATCAAATGTATACCTGATTGTTTCACCTAGCTTTTTAGCACCTTTCTTATTTAAGTGCAAACCATCCTTTGAGAAAAGAAATTTGTCTGCTATCAAATAATATCAATTATCAATGAAAAGAATGTCCTCTTTTTAGCCCAGTTAGACAATCTAGCATTTATTCTTGATATAGTTCAGTTCTTTTCTACATGAGACCTAGGCACAGGTAAGAGCTCAGAGATGGCCACTGCCCCACCACTTTTCTTAGTTTTCTTTCCTAAGTCTATTAGATCACTTCAGATATCCTTTTTGTGCTGCTTTCCCATGGCATTGATACCTACATATAGCACAACTGCAGTGTTAATTTCACATCAAATTTATCCATTCTTTTATCAATATCTGATATACAGGCTCCTGGAAGACATGACACCATGGCCCAGATGTTCAAAAGAGTTGAGCCATGCACAATAGGGTTGCACCTGCGCAAGTACGAAAATGCGCCATTCTGCGATATTCAGCAGGAGGCAGTTGCGCCCCCCCCAAATCATGCTGAGCAACAGCACAATGATAATGAATGCATGTGCAACTGAAGGGGGAGGAACCATGCATAAATGGCGCAGTACAATATTCAACAACTTGTGCCATGCTTGTGCCATGCGCAATAGGGGAGCCAGCGGAAGTTGCGCCATAGCGGAAATGAGCCAAAATAAAAGGGATCAAAGGAGAGGTGCAAGAACGCTACAGGGAAGCCACATGAGAGCAAAATACAGCAGGACACGCTGGGCAGCAGGGACACACAGGGCCAGGCAGGAAAGTGCACCTGGGAGTAATAGCCACAGGGGAAGGTGTGGGAGACATTGCAGAAGGGGGAGGTACACCACACAGCAGTGAGGCAAGCACAGGCAGGTGTTCCCGGTGCAGGGGAAGTAGCAGTGAGGACAGTGGGGGGAATACAGTAACAGCTGCTGGGGGGGTGAACACAAGCCAGGGACATGGCCAGTGCCATCTTCAAGATGGAGGCCATTATGAGGGGGGTGAGAAGGCAGGCAGCAGTGGGGTATGGCCGTGGAAGGGCCCGTCGGCGGTATGCCCCCAACAGGCAGTACCGAGCCTGCACCAGCTTCGAGCTGTACAGTGATACCAAGATTGTGGGCTGGTACCGCCTGAATCGGGCAATTCTGAGGTTTCTCTGTGAGCTGTGCAGTGATGTGATGCAGGCACCCACACAACGGAGCCATGCCCTGTCAGTGGAGACCAAAGTGACAGCTTGCATGTGCTTGCTCACCACGGGTACCTTCCAGAGACCAACTGGGGACACCACAGGCATAACTCAGTCAGCCACGTCATGCCACCTCACCCAATTCCTCAGCACACTGCTACCACGTGCTGCAGAGTACATCCATTTCCCCAGCACACCGGCGGAGTGCACAGCAAACATACAGGAGTTCCACAGGGTAGCACGTATACCTGGCGTGCTAGGGGCAACAGACTGCACCCATGTGGCACTCCGCACATCACCTGGCCCTGAGGGGGCCGCACACATCAATCGCAAGGGCTATGCCAGCATCAACTGCCAGGTGGTGTGCGATGCCAGGGGGCGCATAATCAATGTCTGTGCCACGCACCCTGGGGTAGCACACGATGCCTTCATCTGGCACCAGTCGGCACTGTGCCACAGATTCAAGAGTGGGGATATGCCCACTGGCCACCTAGTGGGTGAGTATGCAAACCACATGGACAATCATAGGGCCTGAGGGGGCATGGTCAGAGTTGACATGGGTAGTGGCCTACATGGCCCGGGGCAGGGCGATGCTGATCACCAAACTAACCTCCACCCTCTACACACAGGTGACAGTGGATACCCACTCCATCCCTGGCTTCTCACACCCTACTGGCGGCCCGCGACCCCATCGCAGCAACGCTACAATGAGGCACACGCCACCACACGTAATGTCATCGAGTGGGTGTTCGGGATGCTGAAGGCACATTTCTGTTGCCTGGACACCTCCGGCGGTGCCCTGCAGTACAGCCCCTCAAAGGCCTGTGGGCTATTCCTGGCCTGTTGCATCCTGCACAACATGGCCAATGAATGAGGGATAGCTGTACAGGTCGAAGAGGGGACAGCGATGGGAGACGATGAGGGCGCGGGCGATGGTGATGGCAGCCCCTTGGGCAGCGGGACCCCCGACTGCTCCAGCTGGCACAGCTGCACCAGGACACCATCACGGAGGAGCACTTCGGCCAACCCAGGTAAGTCATGGGGCCATGTGCAGCCAACAGTGGCTAAGGCACAACCCACAAACATGCATGGACACACACCAGGGGAGCATGCCATCAAGGGAAGTGGCAGGGCATGGAACTACACACACAACCAGGGATGGGTGAGGTCTAACATTGCACTGCTCACTGAAAGACAGAATGCACACAGGGCAGCACCAGACAGTAGCTGAGTTGGGAGACAGGTCAGTCACGTGACACAGTGCCCCGGCCACCATGGATGCGTGGGCGGCCCCACCGAGACCCGCCAGCACTGACAGGCCGACCACTGGCCTCATGGGGTGGCAACGATGGTCCCCCAGGGTTCCACTGTGTGAACGCGACCGTGCTCGCGCAGGAGTCTGCAGCACACTGAACATGCCTGTGCCAGGCGTGCTCGGGATGCCCACAGCTGAACCCAATGTCGACAGGGAGGGTGTCGCACGACGCCGGGAATGGGGGGTGGACAGTGCACTGCTTGGTGTCTGCGATGCATGGGCACATGACTGTGTGCCCATTGTGGCCATGACAGCAGTGAATGCCTGTGTCTGCCTGTCAATGGCAGCGGTCACATCCTTCCGCAACCGGTCCATCTCTGCCAGGATCAGAGCGGTGTCTCTGCTGCAATGCTCCTCTGCCCGCTCCAGAGCCGCACGCAGTGCATCCACCGACGTCACAAGCTGCATCTGCTGCTGGACTGATGCTTGCAGTAGGCGGGTGTGCTCATCCAAGAGGTCATCTGCCTCCTAGGCATCCTATCCCTCAGGGTGTGCACAGCCCTGATGCTCAGCACCCCTTGAGGGTGGGTGCTGCACACCAGGACCAGGTCTGGGCATGTCCACAGGCGGTGCACAGATGCCACCACTTGACCCTGTACCCCCAAGCCCATTGGCCAACTGCTGATGCTGCTCCTCTGGCTGCCGCTCCCCAGGGCTCAGTGGTGCCGCCACAGTGGCCGCAACAGTTTCACTGTCCTGAACACACACCAGTGCAGCCCCACTGGTGCTGACAGGCACAGGCTGGGACTGTGCTGACACGCAGGCCTCCATGGCAGCACCACCCACAGCCATGGCTGCGATATTACCTGCTGTGTGGCCCTCCCATGACACACACGTGTGACTGCCCAAGCCGTTAGCAACATCATCATCCGTGACAGACTTGGCACCAGCCCGAGTCACAGCATGCTGGCATCCATGGACGCTGGCACGCTGGGACATGGGCAGGGCTTCCTCTGCACCTGTTCCAACAACATAATTGTGGACAGCCAGGCGGGCCCACTGTTGCACTGAGCCACGTATACCTGTGGAGGTGGATGGGCCCTCCTCCATCTCCAGCTGACTGTCCTCAGTGGACAGGCCCACCACCGTTGACCCATGCAGATGCTCAGGATCTGTAAGGGAAAACAAAGTCACGTTACTGCATGTGACCTACACTGCCCCCCCACAGAAAGACCATGACATACCATGCAGTGATGGGCTACCACCCATCTGGAAGCCACCACCCAGAACACCCTCAATGGCACAACACTGTATGCTTCCAGCAACCCTCTCCTCCTGTGGGGTCAGGTGTACCACCTCCGGCTGTCCCCCACCTGTCGTAGCTCATGCTGCCCTGATGGCAGCCACCTTCTCCTTTATCATCCTCCTATCTGTGCCCATCTTCCTCTTGCACTCCTGCATGGAGCGCTGGTGGCTGCCATGCAGGTTCACAGCATGTGCCACCTCCTCCCATGCAGCAGCACGGGCTTGAGATGTACCCTGCCGTCCGCTGAGAAGCAGTTCCTGATCCAGGTAGGCCTCAAACAGGGCACTGGTCTTGGCCTTGGTAAAATTAGGCCTCCTCCTCCTCCTCCCACCACTGTGTTCCTCCTCTCCCACAACTTGCTTGGTCATTTTTTAGCCTGTAAGAATGACAGTTGTTACCTGTGACTGTGCAGTCCCATGCATGTCCCTAAATCCACAGTCCACACTCCCAAACAGCATGCAACTCACCAATAGACTGAAGTAATGGACTATGGCCAGTGCAGCCCAATGTCGCACTTTTATAGCGCAACCCATGCAAATGAGGTGAGGCGCAACTTTAAGTGGATGCAAATTGCAGTGCTGCACCATTGAATAGCTGATTAGTTGTTTTGCATGTAGCGACTGATGATCGTGCTGTTCGCTGCTTTAATTGTTAAACGTGCTAGTAGGCAGAGTTCTGCTGTTTGTCGTGTACACACCTCACTATGCATGCCGGGTTGCTGATGCGGGCGTCTGCCGTGCTGCTGACGTGCTGTGCGCGGGAAGCAATGCAGGGCAGGGCCGCCAGTGTGCCAGTGGCGCTACAGCGATGTTCACCTACATGGTGCTGTGGCACTGGGCCATCATAGACACACTGGGGCAACAGCGCGATAGGCTGCTACTGGAGGTAGCACACAGGCAGCCAATTGCGTTACACGCATTGGGTTTCAATGGTGCTGTGCGTGTCTGTGCACCAGAGCCCCTTGACCCTGTGCCTGACCTTTGCCCCCTAGGCACCATGCGTCAGGCATGGGTGCACCACTATCGTGCTGTTCGGTGACAGCGCGATAGGGAATGGCAGTGCTTTACCACGCAGCATCTGCACGTGGGGAGCCACGCTGCAGAGCACCATTTTTGCAGACCAAGCTAGTAGAATGGTGTGCAGGAGGGCTGCACAGTGGAGCCAGGTAGAACTGGCCAACCTAGTGGCCATAGTGGAGCCACACCATGAACCACTGTTTGGGGAGGCACCCCTGGACAGGTCCAGGAGCCAGGTATGGGAGGAGGTGGCCTCTGCACTTGAGGAGGCCACTGGAAGGGGGCAGACAGCAGAGCAGTGCCGCCACAGGTATGGCGACCTGCAGCGGAGGGAGCCAGACCTGCTACCCTGCCTGTGGGCACGTGTAAGGAGGGGCACGCTGCCACGGCCAGGTAGGTGTTACGTCAACACACTTTTATGTTCCATATGGGTATCACGGTTGTATGTGTCCAGCACATGGGGGAGGGACCGTCCAGTGTTGGCTGTGGTGGTGGTGTTATCAGGGTGTGGGGTGGGTGGGTCTGGCTGGGTGGGAGGGCACACACCTGGGGGCAGGGGGGCCTTGCTACGGGATTGTACTGATGTTCCTCTTTCCATGTTTGCACCACAGGGCTGGAGGAGGGGCACCTGGCATGTGAGCTGTGGCGCAACCAAGAGGACAGGGAGGCAAGGCGGGGCGACGGTCCACAGCGCCCGAGAGACTGTCCCGATGATGGTGAGTGCCATACCTCCATGATTACTATTGCATGCTGTGTAACAGGGTGGGCAGTGGGGCATAGCCACCATCCATTGACACCACTGCCATGCATACAACTTGTTACAGTCAGCACTGTCCAGTGGCAATGCATGTCTGGGAGTGCGTCGATGGTGGTCCATGCATGCACCGGGTACATGGCTGTGCCACTGCCTTTGCACCACATAGCCATGTCACTAAACGGCCATGGTGGTGCTGTGCGTGACTTGGCCGGTGGGTGTGTGCAGCATTCCGCATGGCTGTATGCACCTGGGTGGGCAGGTCATGTGGACGTGATCAATGTGGGTGGTCACACACCATCACAGAGGCATGTTCCATGGCCGTATGCCATGCACAGTGGGTGGGCTGTATGGGGCTGTGCATTCACACCTATTGACTGTGCTCCCTTGTCCTAGGTGTCCGCCAGCTGATTGACATCAGGGAGGCATTGTGGGAGATCCTGCATGTGGCAAGGTCATCCTTGGAAATCTTACAGAGGATTGACCAGATTGGGGTCCTCAGGAGGCACCAGCGGAGGAGCAGCCAGAGCGGGGAGCGGAGCACCCACTGACAGTCCCTCTGCCCCCTGATATCCCCTACCCCCCTGGACCCACCCTCACACCCCTCCTTTCCTGCCCCATTTGTTCACCCCTGCCCCTTATGCACCGCCACCTTGTTTGTGCCCCCCCCAACTTTGTATATATTATTGTATATAGTTAACGTTTATATTTTGTTTGAATACAGATCTTTTGATATGAATACTGTGGTGGTCTCTGATTTGCAGCGGGCTATAGGTGCTCAGCTGCAGTGGTGTGCATGGCATCAGGGGTGGTGCAGTCGTAGGTATGTGTGTGTGTCCGTGGGGAGGTGACTATGGTGTGGGGGTAGCTATCAGTCAGTGTCTGTGGTGTGTGTGTTGTGCCCTCTGCACTGGATGACTGTGTGCAGTGGTCCATAGTGCATGCTCTGTGTCCATGGCACCCCCTGTCAGCCCGTCCATGGGCTGTGCAGCTGACACCCATGCATGTCTGTGACCTGCACGGTCTGCTCGCATGTCAGTGGTGGCTGCCCATGCAGGGCAGCCACTATACCCGTCACAATGCTGGGTTGCTTCCTGTCACTGGTGTGGTGCATGACTGCCTTGGGTAACACTGTGGCCTCCACAGTTGTTGACCCACCTCCATGCTGTGGCTTGTGTGTGTTGCAGGGGATGTTTACCACTGTCTGTGACTTGTGCTGCGGGCAAATGCTGGTGGCGTACAGGTCCACAGTGCCTGCGCAGGGTGGCTGGCACTCTTGTGCCATGGAGGACTGCAGGTTGTGTGTACACAGTTTACATGGACCCACGCTGGGGGCTTGGTTGCCCCGCTACTGCGTCCCTGTGTTGTTGTGCCCTTGGGTATGGGTGGGTGTCTGTCCATGCATTGTGTGGCATCCGGTGTGGTGCATGCTTCCACGCACCACTGTGGGTGTCTGCGCTGGCTGTTGTGGCCAGTGCTGAGTCGGGGTGTGTCACTGGGAGAGTGGCAGGGTGCTGTACCACTGGTGGTGGGGTCCAGGGCATGCCCTGTCCCATGTGGGGTACCTCGTGTGCCAACACATGGTTGGTCTCTGAGCAGTACCCCAAGGGGGCTGTGCATGGTGGCACTGTGTATGCCGTCGTTGCATCGCTGTGTGCTGCCACCCACTGATGGGTGCTCATGGTGGGGCTGCCTTGCATGGTTCTGTGGTGCACGGGGTTGCATTGTCACAGTGGGGGTGGTGGCATGCATGGGGTTTCCTGCAGTGGTGGACACTGCTCCTGGGCAGGGTGTCTGGGGGTCACGGTGCAGGGTGTGCTCTGCATTGGGGGATGGTGTGGCACGGGGTGGTCAGCCCTCCTTGTGTGCCAGTCACAGCTTGCCGGGGAGTGTGATGGGGCATCATGGCCCGGCTGTGGGTTGGGTGCTTGTCTCCATAGGTCAGTGGTTATTCCAGCCCTCCCCCAGTTGTGCAGTGCATGGGGTGTGGGGGGACGATGTCTGTTCTGATGTGTGTTCCTCTGCCCATTTGTGGCATGAGTGGTGGGCCCCTACCTCCCTGGTTGTGCAGCTGCATTGCTGCCCTGCTGCTGGGGGGCATCCCTGGTTGCACTATGGTGCCTCTGGACTGCTCAGCTGAACATCCTTTGTTGCGCTATGGCGCATCTGATCTGCTCAGCTTCCCCTCCGTAGTTGCGCTATGGCGCAGGTGGTGCGATATTCAGTCGTCAGCTGTAGGCGCAGTTTGGCCAGCTCAGTTTTTGAATATCGTGCCTCTTGTGCATGGGCGCAATGGACTTGCACTTTTTCCTGCTATTGCGCACTTTTTGGGTGCAGTTTGAATATCTGGGCCCATGTGTTTAGTTTGTCATATTTGCAAATGTGGGAATCAACATATCTGATAATGGAATCACCTAATACAAGTTTATGTATGGGGTTTATTTTTTGATCTTATGTCATTTATGTCTGTGGAGACTGTATCCTGGCTGGTGACTACATCCATAGTTTTAGCAAGAGGTAGATCAAACTGTTTATTTGCACATCTTTCTTTCTTAAAATTATGTTTAGTTATGATAGACCATTCTTCAATATCATCAAAAGTGCCCTGGTGTTTCCTCTCTTAGAATTTTGCACTGGCATGTCAGAATCTCTACTAAGTAGCCTTAGTCTCATAGAAACATAGAAGTTGATGGCAGATAAGGACTGCAAGACCCATCCAGTCTGCCCATTTCTTTTTCTACCTTATAAATGTGCCATTGGCCTTTGCTCTGTCAGTGGCCTATCTCTTCTTTTTGTTCTGTATTTCCTGAGTAGGTTGTCTAGTACTAAAAAGAGTATTAGGTGGATATACAGATATGGGCATGTGTCCCTTAATACTGTATAATTTTACTTTATATTTATTATGGCATGGGGTCATAATGTTGCAAGACATTATGCCGCCGCAATATACTGTGCTGTGAATACAGTGCAATATGTAGCAGCAGCATATGTCTTTGTTTTGCTGGGGGCTACTCCCCACACCCCCTTCCCCATTTTGAGGGGCTGTGTCCCCCTGAACCTCCCCTACTAATTTAACTTACTTCGCCGGGGTGGGTCATCACTTAAAATTGCACAACATGTGAAAAAAATAACATTTCTTGCTTCTGGGACTGGGAATCGAAACCCAGTCCCAAGCACACTGCCAGCATCCCTTGCTGCTCATGGCCTATCCCGTTGAGCCATGGCAGCATCTCGCCATTCCCTTGTCCCAGCAGAGGTCTTATCCTCTGCATGGGAACAGAGAAAGGGTGCACAGTCACACATACTTCCTTTAGCGGTATTGCACCCTCTTACCATTCCCTACCATGCTCTTCCTATTGTGCGGTTATGTTGTACACTATTAATCATGTGACATCTTGACCCAGTAGGATTTATTATAATCCTTATATTTGGGGCAAACAAAATTGTTCATGCTTGTATCATTTATTTCTGTCCCATTAGTATCAGTAAGGGCATACATATCACAAGTAATACATCTAATAATGAAGCCCACAGAGTAGAGAAGATCAAGAAAAATTCCTGAAGGATCAGTTGAAGCCTTTTAAAAATGTTAGTGACCACTGGTCTCTATGTGAACTGAAAAACTAGTGCAAGGGTGGGGAAGGGAGGGAGGTACTTGAAACCCTGTTTCTAAAAATCAAAAAATAAATCAGATTAAACCAGAACCTACTATGTACTACAAGACATTGTGGTCAAACTTCCAACTAAAGGTCACAGTCAGCACAAACTGTGGTATAGATAAAAGGAATTCACTCATAAACTATATAAATGAAAAACAAAATGAGCAACAGTGTCCTGGAGGAGTTTACTGATCAAACTGCAGCTAGTCTACTTCAGCCTGGATGTTTAGCGAACAGTGCTAAAATAAAAACAAATGAGGAATTAGCCACCGTACCTACTGACACTCCAGAGAGTCTACCTAATCACATGGGGGATGAATGGTACAAAGTCCCTGAGAAACCAACAAAGAGAAGAGGAGGACAAATATTTAACAGTGTTCCTATTTTGTTGCAGAATACATATGCAGTGTTAGAAACTGAGGGAGATTAAGCTGACAAATCAGACAATATAAAAGAACATCAGCCTGGGATACGCACCAAACCCACTGTATCCAGAGACAAAACTTCAGCTAATAACAGCACAACAAACCTAACAGAGGTTATTACAGTTCAGGTTAATGAAAGACAGGAGGTGCCAGTTACAAAGGAAACAAGAGATGTAATAGTTATTGGTGATGCAATAACTAAGGGAACAGATTTGATCATTTGCAAAGGCAGGAAACAATACACAACCATTAGCACATTACCATGGGGTAAAAATTAGTGATATAAAACATATGCTAAATGGGTTCCTAGCAAACCTAATTAATCCTCTGGTATTGTTACATGTGGGAGTCAACAATGTGGGGAAAAAGAAATCTGAAACATGTTTTAAATGAATTTGAGGCTGTGATGAATGAGATAAAAAACAGAGGTGGGGACATTATAATATCAGGTATTCTGCCTACTGGAGGGAGATACCAAGCATGAAATAGAGGAATCAGGATGCTAAACAGCTGATTGAGGGAATGGTGCAATACAAATGGTTTTGGTTTCTAAGACAAGTGGGGTTACTTAAATAATGAAAACTTCATAAGTTATGATGGCCTTCACTTAAATAAGGTAGGCACAAGGCACCTAGGTCGACATTTTAGGGACCCATTGATGCCCATTTAAACTATTAAATGGGAGGGGGGCAATGGATGGGAAAGCCCACACAAACAAAATACAAGATACTTAAAAACCAGGACCTTAGAGTAGATGGATGAAAGTGTTTACTTATTAACGCTAGGAGCATGTCTAAAAAAAGTGACGAACTGAGGCCCATAATGGAACAACAACACATACAAATTTGTGTAATAACAGAAACCTGGTGGGATGCAAACCACCAATGGGATCAAAATATAGTGGGCTACAATCTATTTTTTAGATCAAGGGAATATAGAAAAGGTGGTGGAATTGCAGTATATATGTCTGAAGAGATACAAGTAGAAGAAATCTCTATTCAATCAGAAAATGTGGAGCATATCTGGCTGAAACTCACACCTCTTAAGTCTCCTAAAATATTGCTGGGGCAGTGTACAGAACACCTTCCATGAAAAAAAGTGATGATGAAGTCTTACAAAACTTCCCATCGAATTTAAATCCAGCAGATAGGATTATTAGGTTAGAGGACTTCAATTTACCAAGTATCAAATGGGATTCCCTAGAGAGTTCAGGGAAGACTGAACGTACGTACCTTGAAATCTTTGATCAAATTGGCTTGGAACAATTGGTTCTAACAAAACACAAGAGTGGGAAACATATTAGATGTGATTCTGACAAACATGGATGCTGATATCAGAGACTGTAGGGTAACCACACCCCTAGGGGATAGTGACCACAATATGGTCACTTTTACCATCGTAGAAAAAACAGTGCAACAAACACGGGAAACATATATATTAGATTTTAAAAAAGCAAACGTTGCCACCTTTCAACGTGAATTGTCTACATGGGAATGGTTAGAGGATTTTAAAAACCAAAATGTAGAGCAAATGTATATTGCATTAATAGGCAAAATAAATCAAAGCATTCAGTTCAATATACCCGGTAAACAGAAATATAATAGAGGGCCCAAAACTCCACTCTGGTTTAACATGAACATAAAAAAAGCATCAAAAAGAAAAACAAACTATATAAAGCTCTTAAGGGAAACAGAAAGGGAAATGGTTGGGAGAACTTCCGAAAACGGCAGAGATCTATTAAAAAAGACATCAAGAAGGTTAAAACAGATTATGAAGTAAACATAGCTATTAAAACAAAAGACAGTTATAAGCTATTTTATTCTTATATCAACGACAACAAAAAGGTATCAAGCTATTTAAGGCCACTGGTTAGCCCAGATGGATCACTGGCATTATCAAATAAAGAGATGGCTGAGGTCCAAAATAAATACTTTTCAACAGTATTTAGCCAAAATGACACCCACAAATTTAGAGAAGAGAAACTGAAAATAACTCATCGTCCAATATCAATTGACCCCAAACAAATAAAAGACAGATTGAGCACCTTAAACCAGAATAAATCAACAGGGCCAGATGGATTCCACCCAATGATACTTGGGGTACTGGCAGAGGAACTAGCAGCACCAATTAGCCACATCTTTCAGCAAACACTAGACATAGGTGAAGTTCCAGGGTTATGGAAACAAGCCACTGTCATTCCCCTTTACAAAAAAGGATACAAAAAATCCACATCAAACTACAGACCTGTGAGCCTAACAAGCACGATATGTAAAATACTAGAGGGTATTATCAAGGATTATATAACCAATTATATACAGATAAACCAACTGGGTGATGATACACAACTCGGTTTCACTAAGGGAAGATCATGCGAGACAAACATGCTGGAGTTTTTATAACAGGGTCAGCAAATGCCTAGATATGGGCAAATCTGTGGATGTTATATTCTTGGATTTCACAAAAGCTTCCGATAAATTACTGCATCATGAAATAATCAGCACTTTAAATTCTATAGAGGTACATGGCAATGTAGTTTCTTGTATTCATTTATGGCTCACTGATGGAAGACAAAGAGTGAGCATAAAAGGCACTTACTCTGACTGGTCTGAAATAACAAGAGGGGTGCTGTGGGGGTCAGTGTTAGGGCCATGTCTTTTTAACATCCATGTCTCACAACTAAAGTGCGAGCAGACGGGGGTGTGGATTACCAAGTTCGCAGATGACTGCAGGCTGGGAGTAGAAGTGGGGTATCAGCGAACAAACTCTATTGTGCAGAAAGCCTTTGACCATATAGAACAATGGCGTAATACCTTCAATCTTCCACTAAATCCAGACAAATGCATGGTCATGTATCTGGGTAAACAAAATCCCAATCAGCCCTACCTGTTAGGTGACAAAAATCTGAAAGCTGTCACAGAAGAAAAGGACTTGGGGATAATCATTGCAAATGATCTCTAGTACAAAACTCATTGCAATAAACTCATCAGAAGGGTGAATGGAGTATTGAACTGCATATTGCGGCACATTGCCAGCAGAGATAGAAGGGTTTTGCTTCCATTGTTTGGAGCACTGGTGAGACCTATTCTGGAATATGGGGCACAAGTTTGGTACCCATACCATAAAAATGAGATTGAAGGACTAGAGAGAATACAAAGGAGAGTTACAAGATCTGTTAGGGGCATGGAGGGGAAAGAATACCAAAATAGACTTAGTGAATTGGGATTGTAGTCATTGGAATACAGAAAATGGAGGGGGATATGTGCATGTTATTTAGAGCATTTTCAGATCATGACCTATAGGAAAGGCTAGGTTTGCAACTTCAGAACAAACAGTACTCCACTAGGGCACATTCTCTTCAGCTAAAAAGTGAAAATTGTAGAACTTGGAGAAGACAAATGTGGTACAATCAAAGGGTCATGGCATATTGGAATGCACTGACTCAAAAAGTAGTGAGCAACCCCTCTATGGAAAGCTTCAAATGAAATCTAGAAGCTCTTAAGATATCAGTCCCCCTTTAAGTCAGCTGGCGAGCACCATGGACACAAGTCTTTTTTTGCTCTGTATTTGCCTATGAAACCTAAGAAACAGGAGCCCATCAATAGATATACACAAGATACCAAATTACCAAGCTACACCGTAAAGAGATAAAATGCAAGTAGGGCCAGTTTTATATCAACAGGCAGTTAATCACATTGCCTGATTTTTATTTATTTGTGCATAGTTAAAAAGAGAGGTGGCCCTACTCCCCAACTTCCCCAGCTGACGCCAGCAGATGCTGCTTGCCTCTGCTAGCGTCACCTCCACCTGGCACTCGCCTGTACTCGTTGAAGCTAGCTGCTTTATGTGTGCCTGCCCCGGAAGTACCCCTGCACCTGTGTCCAGTGCTGGAATAAGTTTACAATATAATATTTATTGCTAAGGCAGTAATCCGCCATTAAAATGACAGATTAAATGCCCTGGGAGAGCGCAAAAGGGCTGCTCCACCCACAGATAGCCTGTGGTAGCGAGCCTCAATCCCCAATCTCAGAGTGTCACAGGATTAATGACAGTCTCAGTGATGACAAAAATGTGGCTCCCTCACTATATCCCAGGCTTAATAATGAATTAAAAAAGACAGCTCTCAGCTGCCAGCACAGCCAGGGCTCATGGAAAGACTTACACTTAGCTACAAGACACGGAGGCTAGCTACTTCATGTGCACCTGCCAGGAAGTACTCCCGCACCTGTGTCCAGTGCTGGAATAAGTTTAAAATATAATATTTACTGCTAAGGCAGTAATCTGCCATTAAAATGATGGATCCAATGCCCCAGGAGAGCGCAAAAGGGCTGCTCTGTCCACAGATAGCCCGTGGTAGCAAGTCTCGATCCCTGATCTTGGGGGTGTCACAGGATTAATGACAGTCCTGGTGACAACAAAAATGTGACTATCTTGCTACATCCCAGGCTTAATAATGAATTTAAAAATACAGCTCTCTTGGGAAAACTTACACCTAGCCCCAAGACACAAAGGCTAGCTGCTTTATGTTTGCCTGCCTGTAAGTACCCCAGCACCTGCGTCCAGTGCTAGAATAAGTTTAAAATATAACATTTACTGCTAAGGCAGTGATCCATCATTAAAATGCTGGATTAAATGCCCTGGGAAAATGCAGAAGGGCTGCTCTGCCCACAAATAGCCTTTGATAGCAAGTCTCGATCCCTGATCTCAGGGTGGGGAGGGGTCATAGGATTAATGACAGTCCTGGTGATAACAAAAATGTGGCTCCCTCACTACGTCCAAGTCTTAATAATGAATTAAAAAATACAGTTCTCAGCTGCCAGCACACCCAGTGCTCACAGAAAGACTTACATAGATATATAGAAGTTGTTGCCAGAAAAGAACAGCTGGGCCCATTCAGTTTGTCCGTTTTCCCTACTTGTAATGGTGACTGGAGCCAATAGCTGGTCACCTGCTTAAGCTATTCCTTCTCATCTCTATGGTTCCCTTATTCCTATCCCATGCATGTGTGAATCCTGCCACATTGCATGCTCCCACCACCCCCTGGGGCAGGCCATTCCATGCATCCACCACCCTTCCAGTGAAAAAGAACTTCCTCCTATTTCCCCTTATATGGTCCCCCTCCAATCTTTTGTCATGTCCTCTTGTTCTGTTGCTCTTTTTGTACCGGACAATTCTTTCCCCTTTCACTTTATTTATGCCTTTGAGGTACCTGAACATTTCAATCATGTCTCCTTGTTCCCTCCTCTGTTCCAACGTATGGATATAAGGTCTTTTAACCTATCCCTTTCAAATAACATGAAGTCTTGCTGTATTCTGACTATTGCAGTTAGGTCCTGCCTTTCAACTGCCCCGGAGAACAGAGTTAACTTTCCATGGCCAGCATGGAACGTTCAGCACAAGCTCGGTTGAAGCCCCTGTCTGCTGTTGTTTTAAACTCCAACCGTCAGATTCTTTACTCTGCCTCACTGAACAGTCGCTCCGGAGATTTCTCCTTTGCTTGGTTCAAAAAAGTCGGTTAAAGTGTCATTTTTCGCTCTGTTTTTACCGAATTTCTGCTACCGAATCTGTCTATTTAAGTCTCTGTCTGTGGTACCGTGAGTACTAGATAGGTTTTACATTTAGGTTCTGTGTGCAACTTGTAAATTTCGGATCGGTTCGGCTGAACCAATCAGTTTAGTCTTAAAAAGTTTGTGAATTTACTCAGAGTGTGGTAACTGGTCCGTATCGGTTCTAAAAAAAACGGAATTAATTATGTTTTTTTCCAAGACCCGTAACATGGTCAAGAACCGATAGGGGAGTCTTGCCTGGCGGATTGCTGAAAAAAAGGGTAAGTTTTGGATAGGATTGGCCATGTCTGAGAAACCCAAGAAAGAAACCGGGCCCACTGGGTTTCAACACTGCAGTGTATGTGGGGAAGCCTTTGCTAAGGCTGATCCCCACACCACCTATGTTCATTGCCTAGGTTTGACCACCTCGATTCAGACTGCCAAATTTGTAAGAGTTTTCCCAAAGCTACCCTGGATAAGAGAGTAGGTAGACTGAGGGAAAGGGAGGCCGAGAAGTCCGCTGACCTGGGTGACCATCCCGGTTCGGTTCCGACTGAACCAGAAGGAGTGCCCTCTGACCAGGGCAAAACTTCTTCGGGCAAAAGGAGAGCTGATTCTGAGGAGTCGGTTCCAGTTAAAAGGAAGAGAAGAGAAAAATCATCCGGTTCGGATCCACAAATTCATTCTCCGACTGCTGATGAGATAGCCAAAGCGATAAGGATAGTGCAATCGCTAACTTCAGTTACGGCCAAACTGGCACCATCTGGCAGGGCTCGGTTCGGTTGGTTCCCCCGGTTCTGGATTACACTTCAGAAGAATTTTATGAACCGGAGGAGGAGGAGGGAGAGCCCAGATAAGGACTCCAGGAGGATTGATGCCATGGCAAAGAAGCAGTACATGGCAGCATCTTTGGGACTCAGGCAGGCTAACTATATGGCCTACACAGCTAGATACCAGAAGTCCAGATGGGACACTGTTCTGGCTCTGGCTAAACAGGCCCCTGACCAGCTTGCCAAGTATCTGGAGCAGGTGGCTGTGGATGGGATTGAGGCATCCAAGGTGCAATTTCATGCTGCTGTGGACTCCAATGATGTTTCATCTAGAGTCTTGGCTATATCTGTGGCCCTTCAGAGGATGGCTTGGCTCAGATGTACTAGCCTATCACAGGATACCCAGGCTAAGGCCATGGATTTCCCTGTCATTGGTAATTCTCTGTTTGGGGAGCAGACAGAGAACTACATGAAAAAGATGTACGAGTACAGGACCACCTACAGGAGTGATCAGGCCAAAGAAAGGCAAGCCACTCCTCAAAGGCAGCAGTCCAGGGGCAGGGGCAGGCCTTTTCAAAGGCCTTTTACCAAGCCCAGGCCTCCTCCTCTTCTTTCTATGCTCCGAGGGGGTTCTTCAGAGAGAGAGGCAGACGGGGAATGAGCAGGCCTGCTTCCACCCCTCAGCCTAAAGCCCCTGCCAAGCAGACACCCTGATGGGTCTGCCCGGGTCGATTCTCCTATACCAGTAGGGGGCAGGCTGGCTTACTTTGTCCAGGTCTGGATGTCTCTTACATCAGACAAGTGGGTCCTGGAAGTAGTAAGCCAGTGACTGGTTCTCAGCTTCAAAAAATTTCCCAAGATGAGAACCAGAACCTTTCCACCTGCAAATCCATCAGAGACCCTTGCCCTAGAGGCAGAGGTTTCTTCCCTCCTGGCTGTCAGAGCCATAGAAATGGTTCCTACCCTACACAAGGGCAAAGGATTGTACTCCAGGTACTTCCTAACCCCCCAAAAAACAGGAGAATGGCGGCCCATCCTGGATCTAAGATATCTGAACAAGCACCTTTTAAAACCAAAGTTCAAAATGGTGACTCTGGGAATAATTCTGCCCTCTCTAAGGCCAGGGGACTGGCTAGCCTCCCTGGACCTCAAAGATGCCTACTTTCACATTCCCATCAGGTGCTCCCACAGAAAGTACCTCAGGTTCGAATTGCCCTCAGGCCACTATCAATTCAGAGCAATGCCCTTTGGCCTAACATCAGCCCCAAGGGTGTTCACAAAGTGCCTGGCAGTAGTGGTTGCTTTGCTAAGGAGAAAAAAGATCTCCATCTTTCCATATTTGGATGACTGGCTCATAGTGGGTCAGTCTCCAGACCAAGTCAAGTCACATTTGCAAATAACTCAACAAGTGCTCACTTCCTTAAGATTCCTCCTCAACCTTCCAAAGTCAGTTATCGAGCCAGTACAGCTCCTCACCTTCATAGGGGCGGAGCTGGATACAGTAAGGGCAAGAGCCTTCCTTCCCCTGGACAGGGCAAGGACCCTTATGGAACTGGCCTCTTTATTCACCCTACAGGCGTCTCGACCAGCAAGGCATTTCCTTCAGCTTCTGGGCCACATGGCAGCTTCCACAGCAGTGGTCCAGCGAGCAGGATTCCAGATGAGGGACATTCAGTTCCACTTAAGAGCCTTCTGGTCCCAAAGAAAGGATTCCCTTACCAAACTAGTCCCAGTGACTCGAACCCTGATCCAGGCTTTACAATGGTGGCAGGATCAGCACAATTTGAGACAAGGAGTTCCTTTTGTCACTCAGTCTCATTCAGTGATACTCACCACAGATGCCTCCCTGCTGGGCTGGGGAGCCCACCTGGGGGATCTTACCACCCAAGGGCTGTGGTCACCTCAAGAATCTCTGCTTCACATCAATCTCTTGGAACTCAGAGCAGTGTTTCTGGCACTGCAAGCCTTTTCCAAATCTGTACAGAACAAGGTGGTCCAGATCAGAACAGACAACATCACCACCATGTGGTACATCAACAAGCAAGGAGGCACTCGGTCTATGGCCTTGTGCACAGAGGCAATGAAATTGTGGTCCCTGGCCTATTCCCTGCAAACCTCTCTGATAGCAGTTCACCTCCCAGGAAAGGACAACGTCCTAGCAGATGCTCTCAGCAGGATATCCCAGAGCCATCACGAATGGACCCTAGATCCCCTAGTTTTGAAAGTGATTTTCTCGAGATGGGGCACTCCACAGATAGATCTTTTTGCAGCCCCAAACAATCGCCAACTTCCTCTCTTTTGTTGCAGACCCCCAGTCTTGGGCTCAGTCCCCCTGGATGCCCTGATCCTGAATTGAGAAGGGAAATTTCTGTATGCTTTTCCCCCCTTCCCTCTCCTGTTCAAGGTGTTAGTGAAGATAAGGTCACAACCATGCAGAGTGATTCTGATTGCTCCAGACTGGGCCAGACAGCCCTGGCACCCCCTGTTGCTGTCCTTAGCAGTCCACCTTCCCCTGTCTCTTCCCAGGAATTACAACCTATTGACATCCTCTCAGGGGAGGATTTGGTACCCGAACCTCAGGTCTCTCAATCTCAAGGCATGGCTCTTGAAGAGTTAGAATTTGCTGATCTGCATCTTTCCCAAGGGGTTCTGGATATCCTTAAGGCTTCTCAAAAGCCTTCCACTAGAAAGACTTACAATTCCAAATGGAAAAGGTTCACTGTTTGGTGTTCTAATAAGAATATATCTCCAGAATCTGCTGGGTTGCCTACGGTTCTGGACTATATGGTCCATCTCAATGGCCTAGGCCTTAGGCCAGCTACACTTAAAGTGCATTTGGCAGCTGTTTCTGCCTTCCTGTCAGTAGGCAAGCCCTCTCCTCTGTCAGCCCATCCTGTGTTTTGTAAGTTCTTCAAGGGATTGCTGCACTCCGTTCCCCCCTTAGGGACCTTGCTCCTGCTTGGGACCTTAATGTTTGCATTGCTCAGCTTATGCAACCTCCCTTTGAGCCTTTGTCCTCTGCAGAGCTTAAGTACTTGACTTGGAAAACTGTGTTTTTTGTAGCCATTACCTCTGCCAGGCATATCAGTGAATTGCAAGCCCTGTCAGTGGAGCCTGATTTCATCTCTTTCCACAGAGATAAAGTGGTCCTAAGAGCTAACAGGAAGTTTTTGCCTAAGGTGGTTTCAGATTTCCACCTTAATCAGTCTGTGTCTCTCCCTGTTTTCTTCACTGACCATTCCTCCTTTGGAGAGAGGAGGCTATGCAGCTTGGATGTTAAAAGGGCCCTCAGCTACTACATACAGCGCACCAAGGGTCACAGGTTTGAGTCCCTCCAGTTGTTCCTTACATATGGAGAGGTCGGTAAGGGCAAACCTGCCACTAAGAGATCTATTGCCAGGTGGATTGTCTCTTGTATACTATTCTGCTATGAAAAACTGGGTAGAACCCCACCCTCAGGCCTGAGGGCTCACTCTACTAGAGGTACAGCTGCTTCCCTGGCCGCTGCCAGGGATATTCCTATCCTAGAAATTTGTCAAGCAGCCACCTGGAAAACAGTCCATACATTCACCAAGCATTACTCTCTGGATATCCATGCTAGGAGTGATGCTCGGTTTGGCACAGCAGTACTTCAGAGCCTATTCCCAAAGTAGGTTCTGTCCCTCCTCCATGGAGGTACTGCTTGGTAGTCTGCAATAGTCAGAATACAGCAAGACTTCATGTTGTTTGAAGAAAAAATTACTCACCTTAGTAATGTTGTTTCTTCTAATGGAGTCTTGCTGTATTCTGACTTCCCCTGCCTCCCCTCTCAGAACCTGTCTTTTGGGATGTGGGTGGGCAGGAGCAGTGTTGGCACCGTAGGGGTGCCCCTCTTTTTCACCCTCCTTTACTTTGGGCGTGTGTTGTGTTTTTTTGTGGGGGTTCCTGACTTGAATCTTTGCTTTGAAACCAAAAACCCTTTTAATAAATTAGGTTAGTTGATGGTAGGTGTGGAGTTTTACAGTTTCCACAAGAACTTCTAGTGATTATTGCTCGAAGGATCTGACGGTTGGAGTTTAAACAACAGCAGACAGGGGCTTCAACTGAGCTTGCGCTGAATGTTCCATGCTGGCCATGGAAAGTTAACTCATTGTTCTCCGGGGCAGTTGAAAGGCAGGACCTAACTTCAATAGTCAGAATACAGCAAGACTCCATTAGAAGAAACAACATTACTAAGGTGAGTAATTTTTTCATATGTCTTATGCTGCAATCCCTGCACCATCTTAGTTGTATTCCTTTGCATTGTCTCCATCCTGTCTATGTCCTTATGAAGGTGTGGTCTCCAGAACTGCATGCAGTACTTCAGATAAGGCCTCACCAATATTTTGTACAATGGAACCAGTACTTCCCTCCTCCGGCTTGTGATACCCCTTCCTATACTACCCAACATCCCACTGGCCTTGCCCCCTGACTTTGCTGCCTGCTTTGTGGCCTTCAGGTAATCTGTGATAATGACCCCTAGATCTCTTTCCTCTTTGGTGACTGACAGCAGCTTCTCCCTTCCCATCTTGTAGCTCTCTCCCAGGTTTCGACTCCTCATCTGCAAGATTTGGCACTTCTTTGCATTAAACCTCAGTTGCCACACCTAAGACCATCTTTCCAACTTCTCTAAGTCCTTTCTCATTCGTATTACGTTCTCTGGCGTATCAACTCTGTTGCAGATCTTGGTGTCATCGGCAACCAGGCAAACCTGCCCCTCCGGCCCTTCTGCAATGTCATTGATGAAGACATTGAAGAGGACTGGCCCCAGAACTGAACCCTGAGGTACTCCACTGGTCACCGCCATTTCCTCTGACTGGGTTCCATTTACTACTACCCTCTGCTTTCTGTCCCTCAGTCAGTTACTAAGCCAGTTCACCACCTTGTGAGCCAACCCCAGACTGCCCAGCTTGTTGACCAACCTTCTATGTGGAACGGTATCGAAAGACTTTTCTGAAATCTAGGTAGGCAACATCTACCACACCCCCTTGGTCCACTACCTTTGTCACCTAGTCAAAGAAATCAAGTAGATTTGTTTGGCAGGACCTTCCTGCTGTGAATCTATTTTGCCTTGGATTCTGCACCTCTATGGATTCCAGATGTTCCACAATTTGTTCCTTAAGGAGCATCTCCACGATCTTACCCACCACTGACATGAGACTTACTGGCCTATAGTTCCCTGCCTCCTCTTTGCTGCTGCTCTAGTGAAGAGGGACCACATCTGCCCTTCTCCAGTCCTCAGGGACTACACTAGTCTTTAGGGACTCAGTGAACAGGTCTGCCAGTGGGGCTGCCAGCTCCCTCCTTAGTTCTTTCAGGATCCTGGGATGTATGCCATCCAGACCCATAACTTTGTCCACTTTTAGCTTTGTAGGCTCTTTTAGTACCCTCTCCTCTGTAAAAGGACTGGTGTCCACCTACCACCCTTCCCCATGCTTATGTTGTCTAACCATGGTTCCTGTACCTCCCCTTCCACTGTGAAGACTGTGCGGAAATATTTGTTTAGAATTGACACCTTATCTTGATCTTCCTCTATGGTCTTTCCCTTCTCCCCTCTGTGTTTAGGGATTCCCCTCCTGCACTTTCTTTCCTCACTAATGTACCTGTAGAATGTATTATCCCCTTTTCTGACAGACTGAGCTAATCTTTCCTCATTTTGTGCCTTGGAACTCCTTACAACTTGTCCTGCCTCTCTTAGACAATTCTGGCACGCCTCCCTATCTTCATCCCTTTGTGCCTCCTTATATTTTTTAAAATGACACCCTTTTTAGCTCTAACCTTTTCTGCTACAGCCTTGGAGAACTAAAGTGGCTTCCTCCTTTTCTTCCCTTTGCTTTTCACATTAACACATTATTCTGTGACTCCTGTAATGGTCTCTTTAATATGTGCCCATTGCTCCTCATCCCCCTCCTGTCTTTCTCTGATCCAGGGTTTCCTTAACACTTCTTCCCCTCCTGCAGAAGTCAGCCTTTCTGAAATCCAAGATCTTTGTCTTTGTATGGGTAGATTGCATCCCTGTGTTGAATTTGAATTGTACCATGTGGTGGTCTCTGGACCCCAGGTGCCCCTCCACTTGATGATCTGCGATTCTGTCTCCATTGGTTAACCAGATCCAGGATTGCCCTATCTCTGGTGGGTTCCACACTAGTTGTTTGAGGCCCACCCCCTGCAGTGAGTCCATGATGTCGCGGGTCCTGGCCGAGGCCCCTGCTGGGATGGACCAGTCCACATCTGGCATGTAAAAGTCTCCCATCAGCAGAATCTCACCTTTTGCCACCTTATCATGTATGTTATCCAGCAATGTTTTGTCAACTTCCTTCCCCTGAGCTGGGGGTCTGTAGACCACCCCTGCCCGAATTGCTGTTCTCTTTCCTGTCTCAAGGGTAACCCATAGCTCCTCTGTCATATCATGTTTGCCCTGTATTGCAGTTGCTTTGATGTTATCTTTGATGTAAAGGGTCACTCCCTCCCCCTTGCCTATTCTGTCCCTTTTGAACTGAGCATAACCTGGTACATTTATCTCCCAGATGTGGTTGCCAGTGGACCATATTTCAGTTATGGCCACTATGTCAGCTCCTCCTCCATCATTACAGCCATTAGTTCTGGGACCTTGTTACCCCAACTGGGGGCATTTATGTGCATGACCTTCCATGTACTGCTACCCCCCTGCTCATGTGTTTGTCCTTTTGTCTCTTTACTTCAGCAGTAGTGTAACTGAAATGCTGATTGCCTAGTCTTACCGTGTCCATTACCAACATATTAGGTGTCTCTGCCAAATACATGTTTTCCTGGTCCTCTACTCTATTTCTTGTTACCTGTGGGGTTGGGCTGTCTGAGTATCCCTGCTTCTTATAGCCCCCCAGTTTAATTTAGTTCCCTAAGGAAGCATTTAAACCGTTCATTGAGGACTATAGTTCCTTTACTAGATGGATGCAGGCCGTCACGCTTGTACAGGCTTGCATCAGTCCAGGTGGTTCCCCAGCCTCCAATGTAGCCAAAGTCGCTTTTTCCTGCACCAGCCCTTTATTCAATTGTTGAAGCTCCTGATGCATTGATTTATTGCCTCCCTCCTTCCATGGACAGGTAGGACCTCCGAAAATGTTACAGAGTTCTCCACCTCCCCAAGTCGCCTACCCATCTCCCTGAATTCCTCCTGTACTGACTCCATGCTAGCTCCTTCTTTTAGTAGGTCATTTGTCCCCAGGTGTACAAAGACATCTAGCCCTCCCCTCCTTGCCACTTACACTAGCCCAAGACACAGAGGCTAGCTGCTTTATGTGCTCCTGCCCAAAAGTATACCTACATCTGCATCCAGTGCTGGAATAAGTTTAAAATATAATATTTACTGCTTAGGCAGTAATCCACCATTAAAATGAGGGATTAAATACCCCGGGAGAGTGCAAAAGGGCTCCTCCATCCACAAGTAGCGAGTCTCGATCCCCAATCTTGGGCGGGGGTCACACAGGATTAATGACAGTCCCGGTGATAACAAACATGTGGCTCCCTCACTATGTCCGTCTTAATAATAAATTAAAAAATACAGCTGTCAGCTGTCAGCATACCCAGTGCTCACAGTAAGACTTACACCTCATTGCCAGTTTTCAGTTTTTCAGCTACCATCCTTGCTGTGAGCGCAACCTTTCTTTTTTGTTGCATGTCCACCACTCCACCCTGATCTAATTCCTTTGTCACCCAGTCAAAGAAATCTATTAGATTCGTTTGACATGACCTCCCCTCATGAACGTATGCTGCCTCAGGTCTTGTAACCCACTGTATTCAAGATATTCCACAATCCATTTAAACACAGAGCCACTCAGAAGTATGGGTGCCAGTGATAATATGAAACTATGAGCAAGCAAAGTCACGGCACTCGTATCTCCTAAATAAACCACTTACAAAGTGGAAAAACACAAGCCTCAAAGGTAAATACTTAAATGTCTTTTTATTGCAGTCCCCCAGAAGCTAAGTGCCGACACAGTGGCTCCACATGTAATGTTTCACTGATAGGCTTTGTCAAACAAGGCTTTGCTTGCTCATATTCCACACTCTTTTCCTTCAGCAGTAATTTCATTACCTTTCCCACCACCGATGTCAGGCTGACTGGTCTATAATTGCTAGCCTCCTCCCTGCTAACACTTTTGTGAAGAGGGGCTACATCCACTCTCCTCCAGTCTTCTAGAAGCACTCTTGTTTCCCGTGAGCTGTTAAATAGAACTGTCATGGTGCAGCCAGTACCCTCCTGAGCTCCTTCATTACCCTTGGATGAACTGCATCTGACTCCATTGCTTTGTCTACCTTAATTAGCAAGTCCCTGCAGGACTCTTCCTCCAAAAAAGGACTAGTGTCCACCTCCAAAGCTTCTGTTACTTTTTTGTGGCCCCTCCCCTTCTCCTTCCTCTGTGAACACTGAATAAAAGTATTTGTTCAGGATATCTGCCTTTTACTGGTCCCCCTCTTCACAGTCCCCCTTCCCTATTTAACCTTACAATCCCACCCCCTGGTCTTCCTTTTTTCATTCCCTCCTTGGCTATTCTCGCTTCAGTTTACACCTTTGTGCTCCTTACTGCTTTCCCTGCTTCCCTCTGTTTCCCCTGATGCATCTTCCTATCTTCCTCCATCTGCATCTCCTTATGCCCTTCTAAATGCTACCCTTTTAACCTTTACCTGTTCAGCCACCTCTTTTGAGAACCATAGCAGTCTCTTTTTTCCTCTTGCTTTTGCTCAATTGTTTGATGCAGTGGTTTGTTGCCTTTACTGCACTCTCTTTTAGCTTTGCCTATTGTTCCTCCACCCAACCCAGGCCTCCCCCCCAACCAAGTCATCCCTGAGGCATTCACCCATCTTTACAAAATCTGCCCTCCTGACGTCCAGGACTCTTGCCCTTGTATGGTTCAGTTCCTCAGCCATCCTTATATTGAACCATGCCGCACAGTGATCACTGGTCCCCAGGTGGCCTCCCACCTTGACATCTGCAACACTGTCCCTGTTAGTGAGTACCGGATCCAGTATTACCCCATCATGAGTGGGTTCGCTGACTAGTTGCCTGAGGATTGTATTGGTAGGTTTCATGCTTATCTTAAGGGAAGGCAACAGCTAGATCTTCATCGAGGGTATCTCTTGCAGCAGGTACTGCTTTTGGGAGCCCACCAGAGGGTGCTGTTCCAGATGGTAACTTTCACCAGCAATGCATAGTTGGGGCTGCTCCCTCATGATGTCATCTCTCCTTGCAGGTATAAAGGAAGTGAGCATCCCCCAGTATCTTCAGTTCTAGTCCTGCCGTCTATGAGCTCGCAGCACGTAAGCTTTCCGGCTCCAGTGCATCGCCGACATTGCCGACGACAGAACAACCCCGAACGGCTTGCCGTTCCACTTCAAATACTTTTATTTCTGAATGTCTCAGTCAGAATCTTTATTTAGAAAGTGCCCTTGTGGAAGAAAAATATGTCATTATGATGAGCATCCAGTCTGCCTGAGGCGCTTAGGGGCTGCCCACAATGTTCTCGACTGCTCCATCTGCAGGGAGTTTAACCAGGCAACTCGTTAACGATGACTCCAGGAGATAGAATCCTATCTCATGGAACAAAAACTTGTTCTGCTCAAGAAGGGGTCTCTCCCCAGTGCTTCTTCATCATCTTCCCAAACCTCCCAGACCTCACAAAGACATGGCTCTAAACATAAGCATAAAGACAATACTCCGTCTTCAGATGGCAAAAGGTCTCACTTGTTGACGGCATCATCCTCTGGGCCGTCGTCGATGGTGGTTTCAAAACCTCACACTGAACAGACTAAACCTTCATCAACGATGGCCTTGTTGGTCCTCTTGTCAACGATGCTCGATGTTGCCTTAGCAGTAGTGACTTCACCTGTCACCTCTGCAGCCCCGAGCCACTCATCAATGGCACATCGTTTCTCGAGGAAGGACCACTCTGCCATGCCGTCGACACCTTCATTTTAATAGGGGATCTGATCAGCCTCTGCCAGGGTCCAGCTGCATCAGCAACCACACCCCATTTCCTCCATAATACCTCCCAGCTCACAGGTAATGGTGCCACAGCCCTCTGTGCCATTTCCTCAGCAGATGACCACACCCCCTTCCATGGATGTGGCTATAGTGGTACAGACTGTACTGCAGGTAATGCATGGTCTCCAGCCTCAGCAGCACACTAAAGCAGCTAGACCAGCACCTTCCTTTTTCCCTTCTGTTCTGTCCAAGAGTTTTTGTTCAGAGGCCACCTATGTCCCAACATGGGACCCTTCTCGTTTTCCCTCTTTCCATTCCCTGGAAGAGGAGTTCCTTCAGGATGAGGAAGAGGAATACGAGGAAGACTACGATGAAGGGGATGGTTTGAGACCCCCCTCTACTAACTTTACCATATCCTCTTTTGAAGGGGACCAGGACCACTTGACACCGGTTTCACTCCCTGATGAGCCTACCTTTTTAGAAATTATGGCCCAAATCCAAAAGGTAATGGGCTTTACTATAGTGGAGCTGGGTAAACAACAGCAAAATCTGGCGGACTACCTAGACCTCCCAGAAGACCCGGCCATAGTGGTCCCACCTCTTATTCCTTCAAATCAAGATGCAGTACTAACTGCCTGGCAAAGACCTGCAGCTACCCCTCCAGTGCCTCAGAAGGCCGACCACCTTTACTAAGCCCCTGTAGAGTACACGTATTTTGCGGTAGCACCACAGGCAGATTCTGTAGTGATTAATGCGGCCAATGACAGGACCAAAAGGCCAAAATATTTCAGCTCTTTACCACCTGATAAGGAGTCCAGTTATCTAGACCTAATGGGAAAGAGAGTGTACTAAGGGGCTACACTGAATCTAAGGGCCATAAATTACATGGGACATATGATAAAATACCAGAAAACACTCTGGACTGCAGTGGCTGAGATGGTGAATAAACTGCCTCAGTCCGAGGAAACAGACCAACTGTTGGCCATCTTTAACACAGGCACTAGTCTGTCTCGCCATCTGCCAAGAGCAGCCTGTCATGTTGCAGACACATTGGCAAGATCCTCTGCCTTAGACATTAATCTTAGACGTCATGCATGGCTCTGAGTCTCAGGATTTACCCCAGATGTTCAGCAGAAAATCCTGAACGCACCCTTCAACGGGGATAAGCTATTCGGATCAGCCACACAAACCATTTTAGATGACCTGCAAGCTTCAGGCCACACTTTGAGATTGGTACATGATATGTACCATACTCCCCATCCTTCAAGCCAGAAATGATATTCACAGCCATACCAGTTTATGCACACAGGGTGTCAAAGAGGAACAGGCAGACAGTCTTATAGAGGTAGACAACAGTCACATTCGACTAGTAGACCTGCCTCTTCTGCCTTGCGTGGTGGTTGTTTCATCCCTGCAGTGGGGGGGTGGTTCCACCATGTCCATCTGATTCATTTCCAACCCTCCCCAGCCCTCCTTTTCCAGCCTCGGAGGCTGTAGGAGGCTACTTTTCTTGCCATCTAGAGGCCTGGACACAAATAATGACTGACAAGTGGGTGCTACAAATTATACGATCAGGTCATACATTAGAGCTTACAAATTTTCCACCAATGCACCCACCACCACATGTAAATTACCCACAGGACCATATTGCCATCCTGTTGGAGAGGTTGTGATCACTCAAAGTGAAAAAGGTGATACAACCAGTCCACACCGAACAACATTGTCGATGTTTCTACTCCCATTTTTTCCTAATTCAAAAATAGACAGGAAATCTGCATCCTGTACTGGACTTATGAAGCCTCAACAAATTCATCCAATACAAATGTTTCAGAATCGTGACTTTATCCACCATCCTCCCCCTCTTACATCAAGGGGATTGGCTCTGTGCCCTGGATATGAAAGACACATATCTTCATATTCTCATCCACCTGGCCCACCGCAGGTATCTGCATTTCAGACTGCTAGGAGAACACTATCAGTTCAGGGCACGTCCATTCAGCCTCTCATCAGCACCCAGGGTATTCACAAAATGCCTGGCAGTAGTGGCAGCCACCCTAAGACAGAGAGGCCACTTTGTATTCCCCTACCTAGACAACTGGCTAATAAAAGCATCCATTAAACTAGACTTGATCCAGTCACTCCTAGCAATGTTGCAACTCTTCGAACAACTGGGCATAACAGTAAATCTGCCCAAATCTCAAACAGATCCTTCACAATGACTCCATTATATTACAGCCATCCTGGACATGACTGCAGAAAAGATCTTCTTGCCAGAAAAAGGAAGTCAGACCCTAATATCCCTGGCCACCCAGTACAGCTCGGTCACATCTATCACGGCAAGGCAACTCCTGAAAATATTGGGCCACATGGCCACAGCCATTTCTACTGTCCCCAACACTTGGTTGCTTATGAGACTGATTCAGTGGGCCCTCCGACGCCAGTAGCACCAACATACAGGTGGTCTAGAGGATCCGATTATGGTGGTATACCATCAGTACAATGACAGTTATACAGCGAACACCACCACAGCAACAAATCCTGCAAAGTCACTGTGGTGGTCCACTGTATACTGACACCGCGACTCCTGCTGTACCGCCCTCACCCTGAACCAACTCTGACTTGGAATTAGTTATTTAGAGATCAGGGCTGCAGGGGGGTGTGCACGGGTGGGGGGAAGCCCCCTGCAAAAAAACACTTTGTCCCGATGGGAACACTGCCGACTGTCGGCATTGTTCCCGTTGCTGTTGGGGATGTCGGCAGCATTGCTGTCGATGTAACTAGGTAGAACCGATCATGGTGGACAGACAAATCCAATTTGGACAAAGGCATGCCCTTTCAGATGCCACTACCAGTCCAAACTGTGACCACAGATGCATCAACCACAGGATGAAGGCAAGTGGGACACAGCCACAGCCAAGCTTCATATCAACACACTAGAAATGAGGGCAGTAAGACTCTCACTCAAGACCTTCCAACCATACCTGTTCCCAGGCCCTCTACTGATACAATTGGACAATATGGCAGTGATCTACTACATCACCAAACAAGGGGATACCAGGTCCCACACTCTGTGTCATGAGGTGACCCAGGTTTGGCACACCACTCTTCAACAACAACTGACACTCATAGTGGCTCATGTCCCAGGTGCACAAAATGTCCTCGCAGACCACCTTAGCCAGCATTCACGGGGCCATGAATGGACCCGCAAGGCATTCCCTTCTACATAGCATATTCCATCAATGGGGCACGCCGGAGGTGGACCTCTTTGCCTCACCGGAGAACCACAGGTTACCTCAATTTTGTTCCATTGTACTGGACAAGATGGGACATACTATAGATGCTCTTTCCCTGCCATGGATGGTGAAATTCTGATATGCCTTTCCCTCAGTACCACTTCTCCAAAGGGTCATCCTCAAATTGCAGAGGGAACTGTCAAACATGATATTAATTGCACCTTTCTGGCCCAGACAGATCTGGTTCCCTTTACTGCAACAACTGGCAATCAGGGAACCCATTCCCCTTCCCTTAACACCAGACCTTCTGACCCAACGGCAAGGTGCCATACTCCATCCCAGTCTATGATCACTACACCTGCATGCCTGGCTCCTGAAAACAATTTCATAAGCAAGCATGGAGCTTCTGAAAAAGTGGCTCAAATTCTACCAGCTGCAAGGAAACCTTCCACAAGAAAGTTTTATCAGGATAAATGGAAACGCTTCGCCCATTGGGCAGCCAGAAAGTCAATAAATCCCTTCTCATGCCTTCTTCCAGAGATACTAGAATATCCAATTGTCCACACAAAAATTAGGATATTCCTCTATCGTGGTTCATCTAGCAGCCATTTCAGCTTTTCACGAACCTATAAGGCATCGAACAATAGCCCAGATGGATCTATCCTGAATATTTTTAAAAGGGATTCTTCATATGAAGCCCCCCATCTGCTGGCCGGTCCCACCTTGGGACCTCAACTTCGTGATTGAAGCAACTCGCCACAGAACCATTTGAACTCGATGAGTCTTCAGACATACGCTTCCTAGCATGGAAAACATTATTTCTAGTAGCCATCATATCTGCTCGCCGCATATCAGAGCTACAGGCTCTCATGTGCTCGGAGCCCTATTTAGTCTTTCACAAAGACAGGGTATGATTACGCACCAGTCCAGCCTTTCTACCAAAAGTAGTGTCAGACTTCACATTAAACCAGTTCATAAATCTGCCAGTCTTTTTTCCCAACCATGCCAATCCTGGGGAACAATTACTGCACACCTTGGATGTACACTGTATTCTGAAAATATATCTAAGCCCACAAGAAAATCAGAACAGCTCTTTGTGGCTTTTGCTCCAAGCAATAGAAGTTGATGGCAGAGAAGTACTGCAAGGCCCATCCAGGCTGCCCATTTCTTTTTCTACCTTATGAATGTGCCATCGCCCATCGGCATTTGCTCTGTCAATGACCTATCTATTCATACTCATCTGTATTGCTCCCTTATGCCAAATCCATGCCTGTTTGAAGCCCTGCACTGTATTCATATCCACCACTTCCTGAGGTAGGCCATTCCATGCATCCAACACCCTTTCTGTGAAAAAGAACTTCCTCACGTTGCCCCTTATTCGGCCTCCCTCTAATCTCATGTTGTGTCCTCTTGTCCTGCTATTTTTCTTATATTGAAACATGCTAGACTCTTTCACCTTGTTAATGTCCTTAAGGTGTTTGAATGTTTCAATCATATCACCTCTCTCTCCCTCCTTTGCTCAAGGGTATACATATTGAGTTCCGTTAATCTGTCCTCATGTGTTTTCTGATGCAGCCCCTGCACCATTTTGGTTGCTTTTCTCTGGACTGCTACAATTTGGTTAATGTTCTTGTGAAGGTGTGGCCTCCAGTACTGCATGCAGCACTCCAGATGGGGTCTAACCAGTGTCTTGTAAAGAGGGATTATTACCTCCCTCTTATGACTTGTAATACCCCTACTAACACACCTCAACATCCCCCTAGCCTTACCTACTGCTTTAGTGGTCTGCATGGATGATTTCAGGTCGTCTGTGATGATGATGCACAAGTCTCTTTCTTCCCTTGTGACTGCCAGCAACTCTCCTTCCAGCCTATAGGTGGCTTCAGGGTTTCTCTTACCTATGTGCATGATCTTGCACTTCTTTGCATTAAACCTCTGTTGCCACTCTTCCGGGGCGGGACAACCTGTGACCAGACAGACGCTGTCAAACTGGTTGGCGCATTGTATCATGTACTGTTATAATAAAGCCCATAGACCACTACCAGGCATGGTACATGTACATTCCACTGTAGCTCTTTCCACTTTGGCTGCCTGCTTCCGTGGGGTATCTATCTCGAACACATGTAATGCAGCTACGTGTTCTACTATACATACCTTTACAAAACGCTACAGTATAGATATTGCCTCCAAGCGCCGTGCCACTTTTGGCCATGCAGTGCTGCAGGGGCTCCTCTTGCAATTGCCTCCTTTCTTTACCAGGACTGCTTGGGAGTCATCCCAAAAGTGATACATATAATCTGTATTGCAGTAGCTTCAGATCTCCTCTGGTTTTGAGTCTATTGGTATTCTTGCAATACTGAGACCAGGTACAGACTAACAGGCACACTAACTGTCTGTACCTGGTCTCTCTTTGTCACGGAGATACACAGGCTCCAAACAGGAGCTGTTCAGCAATCTTAGGCTATGACAAGCCTATGGAGACACTCTGGCTGCTCCCCGCTAGGTACATCATTATGGGGACAGCCGGGGGTGCTTGTGGGCACGACGGGGAGGGTGTTTAGACTTAAAATGCCGGCAGGGAGGGTGCAGGATCAACCAGATATGAATTAAAATAAAACAGTAAGCTGTAAGTGCCACATTTACTTCTGTTTTTTCATTTGCTAATCGGGCTCCACTTCACACGCAGGTGGGGCCCAACGGCACATGGACATTTCCCTTTAATGTTGTAGGGAAATGATTGGGACCCTTATGTCGCATAGTTATATATGTCCCAAAAAATTCGAAAAAGGGTTATAAATGTGCTGATCCTGCCAGTTTTCGATTATGCAGATATCCTGTACACTGCCGGAAGAAAGAAAGATCTGGCAAGACTAGATGTCTGCTATAATAGGTTGTCCAGGTTTGCTCTGGGGCTCCCCGTACAACACATAGTTGCCAACTTTATGGTAACCTAAGTTGGCAGAGTTTGAAAGAACTATGACACAAACATATTCTAACATTTAGCTATAAGGGGGTTAGAGGTAAACTCCCCAGTTATATATCCTCAAACATAGATAATAGAACTAAATTTCTGAGGTCAGCTATTGGATTTATCTGGTTATCCCCAAATGTAGTTTGGAAACTGGAAGGAATTCAGTATTCTATATGGGTGCCATAGCTTGGAATAGTATTTCATTCATGTTAAGATCCATAACAGGAAAGGGTAAGTGGACTGATATAAAAACACGGTTATATAGTACAATAGGAGCATCAAGAGTGTGTTGTAGAAATACATAATGCCTATATTTGGGTAAACAAGTGGAACTTGTTTTCTGTATTTCAGAAAATATTTAGTAATTTGTTGTTTATCTTTATTTTATAAAATGGGCAGGTAAATATGCATTGCTAGCAACAAGTTCAGGCGGCCTCAGCCATATTTAAAAAAATATTATTAAGAAGCCAAATCTTGATTTTTTTAATTGCTGCCATTTTTCCCTGCTAGCCAGGAAGTTGCCCAAACCATGTAAAACTCAAAATCATTTCGGATGCCACTGCATACTTTAAAATAAACTTGACTGCTGACGAGATTCTTCAGTCTAAGGCAAATTGATCAGCCAAATCCGAAACTACAGAGACGCCAATAGTCAGTAAAACTGATTTCCTACTCTTCTCCAAGTACTTTCAGGAATTGCATGCTGGCCACTCAGTTGCTCCTGCCCTCAGCTCTCTCTTACACACTGCTAATTCCCTAACGAAACTGACAGTCCTGGAACTGCAGATTAAACAAACAGCAGCAATTTGGAAGCTGATATAAGTTATTTCTGTTTTCTTTTAAAAAATTCCTTACTGGGCTGGCCTGGTGGTGCTGAAGGCTGAGGCGCTGGTCGCCTTACTCTATGCTGGTGACCCGTGTTTGGGAATGAGCATGGGCCGCTGGGGGTTGGCAGGGTTGGAGAAGGATTGAGCGTCTTGAGGAATGCGCACCTTCTCCGAGGAGGGGGGACGTCAGTGGTCGGTGCTTAGCTGTCCCCTAGTGGAGACTGGGAGGCAGTGCACCGACACTGCAAAAAATGAGGGGCAGGAGGGTGCAGACGGCGGGAGGACTGCATGTGGACATGTGCGTGCTCCTTCCACTGGCATCATTGCATGCCCCTCCCCACAGGGGAGAACCACAAGAAAAAAAAATATCTCTCAGCAGCATGAAGGCTGCCCTGATGGCACCACCACAGTTGCACACAAGCTAGCTCCCTCCTGGTCCACCCTCCAGGCCTCCGCAGTGGTAGGGTAAGTACCTGCTGTGACGCAGCTGCAGGGGCTGTGAGGGGGAGGTTTGAGCTCTGTCCACAACCGGGGCAGCAGCCGTGAAGGTTGGCTGGATGGGGGAACCAAAGGCACAACCTCCCAAAGCTGAGGAAGTAAAAATAAATAAACTAAAAAAAAAATTCCTTGCCAGCACTCCAAGTGCCGCGCCTGCGTCTTCTGCTACACCTGATGGACCAGCACTTGCTCACATCTTATCAACTGCATTTTCCCTCATTTTAAGAATGTAAAAAAGTAAATGAATAAATTAAATAAAAGAATACACACAGACATTTGTGTGTGTAGTCGAGAGTCGGGGGGGGGGTGCTCGCCTGCTAACCATAGCAACCAACTTCAGGTACAGTGGCTACTATGGGACAAAAGTTCTATGGGCAAAAAAAATGCAACAAAATGTTGTAGGCTGAGGAACTATTTTATATCAAAAGACAGGAAAGATTTAATTTTTTTTTCAATTTAAGCATGGAAATTATGACTTTTGCCCTGCATGCAGTCCTATCTCGCAAACCCCACCAGGTCTGCCTCTGCCACCAGATCGATGTGCCCCATTAGAGTTGACCATTCCACCAAGCATATCTACTCCATCACTGGACCAGCCACTTCAGGCTCGTCCACTGCCACCTCAGGCTTGTCCATTACCATCTCAGACTCGCCCATTGCTGGATCTGGCTTTGCCTGCCCTGTTGCCAGGGCTGGCCTTACCTGGCCCACAGCTTTTGCCTGCCCCACTAAATTTACCTGCCTTACCCAACTTACCTATACCACCAAATTTTCATGCCCCTTGGTGGGGACTGCCTGCCCCATCATTTACTCTCCCTGTTCCACTGGTCAGACTATTTGCTCCATGGGCTCTACCTGCCCCGTTACCTCCAGTAATTGAAGAAATGGACCCAGAGCTCAAGGGAATAGTGACCAGATGGATTACTGCAAACATTCCACCCAGTAGATGCTAAAATGTAGCCAAGCCAGCAAAGTTTGGGCATCTGCTTTTGTTTTCCAATTATTAATCAGTAATGGATTTTAGTGTGTTTGATTCTGTATTGATTGAGCAACAATTTATAACCTGATATTTACTAACAAATTTTAGTGTGTTCAATTCTGTATTAATTGATTAACAATTTATAATCTGGTAGACTTAAAAACATATGTACCCAGTTTTTATTTTTCTTATAACCTTAAGCAGAGTTAAGTACTGAAGGTAGACTCTTAACCTTCCAGACTTCCTGTGTTCTTATGAGTTCTGAGTGTGTCCTTCTCAACTTCAGACACCTGTTGGCTACTTTCCACTTGTAACCACAGGCAGTTTATTGTTACCTGCCCAGTCTAGCCATAAGAGGTTTGCGAGAGGTCAACCCTGTCCTATTGGGTGAATACCTGGCCACATGAGCAATCACAAGCAGTCAATCCTGTCCCATTAAATAAATAATTGACCACATGGGCAGTCAACCTTGTCTTGCTAAGTAAACAACTAACCACAATGAGTGGGCAGCTGTTCACACCTCTGTCTGAGTTGTGATCCCTCTTAGACCGTGTGCCTTTTGAGAGAGCTCAGTCTTATTCTTAAATACTGTATCTGGGAAAGTTTCCACGGCCTCTCTCACACAAGATACCATAATGTCAAGCCAAGGTAACAGTCCAAACAGTTCCCTGTATCAATCGGATGTCTTCAGGTTACTAATATCCTTCAGCATCTGATCATCAATTGGTGGTCACCTGGCTTGTAAATACAGCTAGGATCTAAAACTATCAACGCATCTGGCCCTCCTTTTTCTCTGCCTTGACAGAGTATATAAATCCTCAAGAATCAAGTCAAGGTAGGGAGTCTCAGAGGGAGAACCCAAGAGTCACCTCAACTCTCAGGACCTTTTAAGGACATCAGTTGGTACTAGTCGGTGAGTCTGTTACCTTCATTTCAGGCATAGGACCTGAGGCTGACAATATGCCTGCATTTATTTTTTATTTATTTTATTGCAACGACTTTTGAGTTGCGACAAAGAAATTATTTTCTGCTTTGAACTGCTGTTCAGAAAATGTTTATCTTTATTTTAAATTGTAACTGCCTATTCATATTAATGCCAGAACTGCTTTGTAATCTTTGAAGACTGATATCAAAAGTAAAAACATTTTTAATCATGAATCCTGACTTCACTTGTGCTTCTCAGTTTAATATTGTGAAATTAAGGATACTTGACTTAGAAAATAGTAAACTAAAAAATAAGTCAGAATTAGACTTTTGCTCAAGGGCATAGACAGGCATACTCACTGTACACATTTGTGTACAGTTTTTTTGAGTTCCTGTCGCAGACCATATGCCTTTCTGTTAACATTTTAATTCTCATCTGTAGTATTTGGGTTAGTATAGGCCACTGAGGAGTGTCTCTGTTTAAACTTCTGTTGTTTAGGAGACAGATACATGTATAACCTCTTTAGAGATTAGAGGAATCCTCTGACAGCAGTCTGATTTGTTTGGAAGGGGGTGCCTTTTGGAGAGGATGTGTACATTTGTTTTAATGGGGGGTGTAACTGTTGGAGATTATGTGTACAAAATGGAAATTTCTGGCTACACCTCTGCTTCTGCTTTACTGGCCATGCTGATACCCTTAAGGTAACAGTTCCAGGTTATATTCATATGGTTAATTGTGCAGATTTTCTATGCCCAGAATTACTACATAAATATTTAGGTTAGTGTATCATTGATTCTGATAAAAGACACTGGTGTAAAATATATGACTGTCTCAGGCACAGACAGACAGACAGATGGTTTTAAAGTAAATATAAGAATATTTGAAGAACTAGAAAGGACTTGTTGTCCACTGATAAATAATCATGCCCATAAGGGAACATTAGACTTTAATGAACACAGCACCTTTGTGGACTGAGATCAAATAGTCTTCGTCAGTCAGGTGTCAGGATAATTGTAGCAGGTGGTCTAGGTCATAATGCAGGGATTACCCTTCCAACCCTCTGTGTTACCACTCCAAATAAACTTTATCCTGACCTGGCCCAATTAGTGGATGATTTGGAAAGATACCAAGCCCAATTAGTCGATGATTTGGAAAGACTATCAGTCTACGAAGGTCACGGTGAAAGCCATGAACATGAGACAGAGCGAGGAAATTGTATCAGAGAGCTGGAAGCCTCACCGTATAACTCACCTTTACATGCATGTAATATGCAAATACCCATTTTATAAGTGCAATAAGACACTCTGGGGGTGTGCATTAGACATTTCTAATGCACAGTCAGGGGCTGAAAGCACTCAGCCTGCGGCCTCGTCAAGTCAAGTCAGAGTTTATTTTTTAAAAGCACTTTACAAATACCAAAGCACTTGTACAAGATAAAAGCAGTAAAAATCATCATTAAAACACATAAATTAAAACAGGCAGCACAATTAAGTAATAGATTAGACAGCATCCGCAAAAGCTAAATCAAACAGATATGTTTTTAAGGTGGACTAAAAAAGTCTCAGTGGACAGGCACTGTCTAGTCTGATGAGGTAGGAATTCCATAGGATTGGGGCCATGAAAGAAAAAGCTTTGGCCCCCGAGGCCTTTAAATGGACCCTGGGAATCTCTAGCAATCCATTGTCGGAGGAATGGTATGGGCAGAGGGGGCAATAGGGATGAAGGAGGCCTTGCAAATAACATGGTCCCAGTCTGTGTAGGGCCTTACAGGTCAGCAAAGTGACCCTGAAGTTGATCCTCCACTGCACAGACAGCCAGTGCAATTTGCGGAGCACAGGCAAGACATGGCTAGATCTTGACAAACCCATCGACAACCTAGCTGCCGCATTCTGCACCAGCTGCAGGCAGCGGATGTCCACCCCCAGGAGCCCTAGGTACAGAGCATTGCAGTAGTCAAGGTGGGAGGTCACAAAGGCATGGACCAAAACTGGAAGGTCATCAGGTGGAACAAGGTGCTTTATCTGGGCGATGTTCCTCAGATGGTAAAAAGAGGACTTGACTGCTGACACCCGAGACTTACACTAAGTATCAGCCCACCATCAAGAACAATGCCCAGATTCCGCACCCGTTCAGAGGACCTCAGCTGGTTTCCCCCCAGCATAAGCCCGGATGGCTGACCAGGAGACACCTGATGACCTAGGTCCATTACCAACACCTCAGTCTTATCCGGGTTCAACCTTAACCAGCTGCCACTCATCCAGTCTTGAATCTCAGCCAGGCAGTTGTTAAAGACCAAGACAGCATCATCTGGTTCAGGTACAAAGGACATGTACATAAAAACACAGAAACATAGAATTTGACGTCAGATAAGACCGCTTGGCCCACGCCAGTCTGCCCATTTCCCTACCTGATGGATAAGCTTCGGATCCTAGTTAATCAACAGCTTACTTCCTCCTACCCTCCACTAGAATTGCCTTATGTCTGTCCCATGCATTGTCTCCCACAGTTCCTGACTCCACAACCACCTCAGGAAGGCTGTTCCATGCATCCACAACCCTCTCTGTGAAAAAATACTTTCTAACATTACCTCTGTCTCCCCTCTGTCTTCAAATTGTGCCCCCTTGTTCTTGCACATCTCTTTTTCTGAAAGGTAATACCCTCTTGTACTTTGTTAATTTCCTTGAGATACTTGAATGTTTCTATCATGTCCCCCTTTCCCTCCTTTCCTCAAGGGCATACATATTAAGCTGCTTTAGTCTCTCCTCATATGCCTTCTGATGCAGACCCTGCACCATTTTGGTTGCCTTCCACTGAACAGCCTCCACTCTGTATATGTCTTTGCGGAGATGGGGACTCCAGAATTGCACGCAGTACTCTAGATGGGGTCTCACCAACTGTCTGTAAAGAGGGATAACAACTTCCTGCTTTCTACTGTCGATGCCTCTCCCTATGCATCCCAGTGCCCCCCAGCCCTCCTTACTGCCTTCTCACATTGCTTGCCCACCTGTCGGTCATCTGATATAATTACTCCTAGGTCTTTTTTGATTTTTGTTGTTGTTATTATCTCACCCCCCACTGTGTACTCTTCCTCTGGGTTTTTGTTTCCCAGATGCATTACCTTGCACTCCTTTGCATTGAATCTGAGCTGCCATATATTTGACCATTCCTCCAACCTTGCCAAGTCCCTTTTCATCCTTTCCACCCCACCTTGTGAATCAACCATGTTGCAGATCTTTGTACAGCTGAACATCATCTGTATAGCAGTGAAAACTCAGCCTGTACTGCCTTATGATGTCTCCCAATGGCAACATATACACCGCGAACAACATGGGAGACAAAACAGAGCCCTGAGGCACCTCACAGTCCAGGGGAAAAGGGGCCAAGGAAAAAATTCCTGACACCACTCACTGAGTCCTGCCTGTGAGAAAAGAATGGAACCATCTGAGGACTGTCCCAGACAGTCCGCAGAACAGCCACAGGTGCTCCATTAATACCTCATGGTCTACGGTGTCAAACACTCCAGAGAGGTCAAGAAAAACCAAGATCGAATGGCTCTTCTGATCTCTTAGTATCAGGAGATCATTAAGTACCCGAACCAGCGACATTTTGGTACTATGCCTCTTCCTGAAACCAGACTGGAGAGGATCGTAGACCTCATGGGTGGTGAGATAGTCTTCGAGCTGCAACGTGACCACCTTCTCAATAACCTTACCCTCAAAGGGTAGGTTAGAGACTGGTCTGTAGTTTGCAAGACAGACTGGGTTGAGAGAAGATTTCTTCAAAAGGGGTGTCACCACTGCCTCCTTCAAGGGGCAGGAAACACACCCTTCTCCAGTGAACATCAGACGATCTCCAGAAGGACCAGCCTGGTGACCTCCACACACTCCACTAGGAGGTGGGTTGGACCAGGGTCCAAACCACAGCAGGTCAGTTGCAAGCCCTGGACTATCTTCATGATATCCATGATCACTGGCTGGTCAACGCTCACCCAGATGGACTGGGTGCTTGTGATCTCCCACTGACCTCTACAGCACTCATTGGAACAAGTAAGATGGATCTCTGACCTAATGGTGGCAACCTTATCAGCAAAGAATTGAGCGAACTCCTCACACTTAAATTGTGAAAACACTGTCTGATTCTGAAGGCAGATTGGATTGCACAACCTATTGACAGCCTGGAAATGCTGAACTGATCAATTCTCTGCTGCAGCAGACTCCCTGGACACTAATCCTGCCTTCTTATGGGAGATTGCTGACTGATATTCCGAATAATGGGCCATCAGTCTAAGACTGTCATCCTCCAGGCTGGATTTCCACCAGCGTCATTCCAACATTTGCCCCACTCACTTCAACTTCTTCAAGGTCCCATCAAACAAAGAGGACTGAGAGTGAGTGTATGAATGCGGACAGGAGCTATGTAATCCAGGGCCCCCGATACCGCACCATTACAGTACAATACCAAGTCCCATGGATCAGAGCACTGCAACGGCTTACTCAATAGGTCTAGCACTGCCATTAGACCCTCAGGGGGTCACACCCCTTAAAAGGCAGTACTGGACCATCTCCGAAGGGCCAGGTCTATTAGGGGGAGCCACAAAACTGAACCCTATAGTGTGATGGTCAGACCAACTGATCAGTTCCACCACCAGCTCAGAGACCTCCATCCCCAGGAGGAACACCAGATCCAGCGAGTGACCCTGATTATAGGTTGCAGTGGTAACTACCTGTGTGAAGCCCAACAAAATCATCAGTTGGAGGAAGTTCTGGCCAAAATGCAAAAGTTTGTCATCGATCCAGGCATTGAAATCCCCCAGGACCAACCACCTGGAGGATTCCAACACCATGTCGATCACGAAGTCCGTGACTTCCTGCAGGAAAGCTTTCTTATCTCTGGGTGGATGGTAGATGAGAAGTGTCCTGCAACCCACACCTGCGCCAATGATGCACTCAAAGGATCTGGTGGCCCCCACTGGTACATCTACAAGGCCCAGTTCTGTCTTAAAACAGATGGCTACACCCCACCCCTACGATCCAGTCTCAGGCGATGTATCACTGAGTACCCAGCTGAAACTGCTGATTCCGACACAGAACCAGCATTTTCATCCAGCTAGGTCTTGCTGATGCAAGCCAGGTCCGATGTTTTAACAAGATCAGCAATTATTGCTGTCTTTTTCTTTATTATTTATTTATTTATTTTTACCAGGAGAGACACACTAAGCTGAAAGCCTGTTTACAGGTGTGACTTGGGAGCACAAGGAAGTTAAGTGACTTGCTCAGGCCAGGGTCACACAGTATGCAAGTAAGGGCTGTGGGATTCAAACCCAGGTCTCCAGGTTTGCAGCTCAGAGCCTTAAGCCACTGCACTATACTGCCTCCTTTATTGACCTGGCATTTCGTAACACTGCCCGAGTCGGATGAGTGGCCATGGAAGAGCACATCGTTTGCCCACCAGTAGTGGACCCCTTGGGTATGGGAACCAGGCAGGGAGGACCCCTTTCCTTGACCCATTTTGCCCAAGGGTGCCTCCTTGAACCCACTACCCCTGTCGGACCACTCTACTCCACACCCCCACCAGGCCTGGGGCCCTCACCACTCCTGCCCTCCACTCTATCCCCAAGGCCCGACAACACCTATAGACCTTGGCTGACAGCTGAAGGCACTTGAAGGGAAATAGCCCCCCATTCTGGAGGGGGAGTAGTGCCTGTCCACCAAAGACCACTCCCAACATGTAACACTTGCCTATATTCCCAGCAGCAGTAATCACAATACAGGACAACAATTATTACACTACAACCATACACAAATGGTGCCTCACTACACCCCTGGCTATGCATTAGAAATGTCTAATGTACACCCCTCATATCTTATTGCTTACATGTTTGATGTATTTATGTGTTATTGTGGGATTTTGCTGTAAATTATTCTTTTTTATGTGCAACTGTATTGTCTACTGCTGTGGGACCTCGTTGTAAATGAGCCCTGGCTCAATCAAGTAAATCCCTTTTCATAAAAAAACAAAACTTTATGAATAAAACATTTGAAGAAAGAAGGGAATGTGCGCTGCAGAGAGTCTTGGATGTCTCTGCTTCTAGCTTAAGCTGCTGCTGGGAGGCTCCCATCTACGTGTGCAGGTTGAAGTCCCCCACCAGCAGCACCTCCCCCTTTCTGCCATCTTGCCACTGCCTTCCACCAGTACCTATCCTAATTCCTCCCCCTGCACTGGATGTGTTTAGATCCCCACAGTGTGAATAGTGGCTCCATTCCCCATCTCCAGGGTGACCCACAATACTTTTGCCCCCTCATGTATTCCCTTTAGCTCCAGCACTTTTATGTTTTCCCTCACATAAAGCACCACATCTCCTTCTTTCCATCCCACCCGGTCCTTACTGAACAATGTATAGTGTGGTATGGCCATGTCTCAGTCGTGGTTTTCAGTGTACCATGACTTGGAAAGGGCCACAATATCCAGGCTGGCTTCTGCCATGATGGCCTCTAGGTCCAGAATCTTATTTCCTAGACTTCTTGCATTCGCAAACATGGCCTTCCAGACTTTGTTTTCCCTCCCTTTTTTCCTTTTTGCCTTCCCTCCTTTCCCCATTCTTTTTAATGCTCCCATTCCTTCCCCCCTTCATCTCTACCACCCTGCTTCCTTTATAAATTTGCAGCCATGTACCCTGGGGGATTCCTCTCCCTTTTTGTTCTCCTTACTTTGTACTTCAGCCTATGAGGAGCAGTTTCTGCCTTCCTGATTCCTTCTGCCACCCACCTTGGCTAATTTAAATGTTCATCGAAGTAATATTTAAACCATCTGCTGAGAACTGTGATTCCCCTCCTGGATGAATGCAGGCCATCACCCCTTTATAGGCTCTTATCTTCCTAGTCCCCAGTCCCAATGTAGCCAAACCCTTCTCTCTGCACCATTCTTTCAGTCATGAGTTGAAGCTTCTGGTGCAGAGATCCCTCTCCTTCTATTCCCTGTCACAGGCAGCACCTCAGTGAAAGCCAGTGAATGAGCTACCTGTCTAAGACCCCTCCCCAGCTCTCTAAACACCCCCTGCACTACCCCAGCACCATTCCTAGCCACTTCATTAGTCCCCATGTGGACAGTGACATCCAGCTCTCCCTCCTGTTATGCTGCCTTAGTGAGCCTCTGGATCCAATTCCCATCGCACTGGGCTGTGGCACTTCTTAGACACCTAACCTACATCTCTACCCCTTTCCTATTCCCAAAACCATACCCCTCACAGTTCAGTCATCTACCAAATGTTGCTTCCTCCTCATATGGTATCCTCTATCACCTTCCTTGTGGTCTCCACTGTGGAGGGCCCCCACATCCTCCCTGGTCACTACCGCAGGTGCTTCTTCCTGGCAGTCCCACCCTGCCAGAGCAGTATAGAAATTACATAGTGGTACCAGTTGAGGAATGTGCCTCTGTCCCACCACCCCCACCTTTCCATAGCCCTCCATAGTCCAGCTTTTCCTGCTGCCTGGCATTCTATGAGGTAGCAGTGGCAGTCTTGGTGGATCCTGGGTGGGGAAAGAGATCTCCCAAATCCTAGTCAACTCGAGCTGGAATCTAGCGACCTCCTCCCTCAACCCTGAGACGTATGTGCAGGTGGGCCAGCACTGCAGCCTTCAGAAGGTCTCTCCGAAAAACTGCTTCCCCACAGCCACTGCATTGCAATACTCCCAGTATTCTCAACTTCTATTCTCCCTGCATTACCTGGAAACACTTTTGCACCATTACCCCTGATAGGTGTTTCTAGTTTTCCAAGAGCAACCAGAAAGTGCAGCCCTCACTGGTGCAAGACAGTGTGCAGGTTCAGGGCTGCTAACCCCCACCATACATCACAGCAAATGCAAACCAAGGTAGACCTGAATTCGGAAATTCAACAACAGAGTGTGATAACAGATAAGGTAAACGGATGAAATAACTGGAGTCATACTCCAAAGTATTAGTTCCACAGTGAATTTATTCTTGCCAGTTGAAGTGACAAAATCCATAACACACTCCAAAACATTAAGTAACTAGCCATCACCTGTTAAACCAGGTGCCCTGGCACTTTGCTCCATTTTAGCTTCCTCTGGGAATTTTTGTCCCTCCTGTACCAGTAGGTTCTTTTTATGTACCACATCAATACATTTTTCGAGACTTTGATGCAGCTACGCCATGTAGTCTGTTACAGTAGTCTTCCCTGTTGTCTTACCACTTCCCAGTGTTCCTTCACCACATCTAGGGGACCTCTGGAATTCCTCTCATATATAGGGAAGTGAAGAGTATTCAGTGAAGGCTTGCTGGACTTCCCTGTAAGCAAGTAATAGAAAGGGTAAGTATTTATCCCATTCCTTGCCCTCATCATGTACAACTGTTCTCAGCATCCTCTTAAGGGTCTGATTGAACCTTTCAACCAGCCCATCTGTCTGTGGGTGGTAAGGGGATGTTCAGATTGCCGCTATCCCTAAAGGTTTGTGCAGTTCCTTTAATAATGTTGAATTAAAATTACTCCCCTGATCCATTCAAATTTCTTTGGTGATTCCCACCTGTCTAAAAAGTTTGAAAAGTTCTGCTGGAGTCACGTGATGCAGAGCGTCTGGTAGCTGCCTTTTTTTGGGCTCCCACCTACCACCCTATTAAACCAGATTTTGCCCTATTTACTGCACATTTTTCGGGAATATATTAGCCCTATTATCATTCTCTTCGCCTGGGGCACACTCTGTCCAGTGAGTATAGTTACCGGGTGAGACCAGCGCGGTCGGTGAAGAGATGGATTCCGAAATGAAGCAGGCCGGAGTAAAGCATACTCCGCCCACGATGCCGGAGAAAAATGCCAAGAAGGCTAGAAACCTAAACTCGGGGCAGGCATCGAGGCTAACACCTCCCAGTACTCCGACCAACTTACTGACGGAGGATCACTTTCTCCAAGAGCTTCTGCCCTTTTGGGAAACCCTTCAGGAGATATCCAATGAAGTGAAGACGATTAGGAGCGACTTTGGGGCTCTCTTACGTAGAGTAGGCGACATGGAGGCCAGATCGTCTTCGTTAGAGAGTTGGAAGGGCAGAATAGACCCAGAAATAACGAAGCTTCGACAACAAATTCAAAAGTTGCAATTGAAAACGGAGGACTTAGAGGGCAGAAGTAGGAGAAACAACATTTTGATTCTTGGCCTACCCGAATCTGAAGAGGGAGGAGACACCATTCCCTTTGTTCAGAAGTTGTTAAACAAGATCATTGGTCCCTCTCCTCTCAAGCAGCAATACCACATTGAGAGGGCCCATCACTCTCTAAAACCCAAACCTCAGCCTGGGGCCCCACCTCGACCGATTTTAATTAAGTTTCTCAGCTTCATTGAGAAACAACACGTGTTGATGAAATCAAGAGAGTTGGAAGCAATCTACAGGGACAAGAGCAAGCTCCGTATTACCCAAGACCTCCCATATGAAACCCGCCAAAGGAGAGCAGCTTTCCACCCTATTGTTAAGAAGCTTATCGCGGCCGGAATTAAATTTAGGATGAACTACCCGGCCAGACTGATGGTCTCCCTAGATGGTGTTTGGCATCCTTACGAGAATCCAGAACAAGCGATTGCAGCTCTCACCCTGAAACTCCCTAACCTTTTCAAAGAGGACTGAACTTATTATTCCAAAATATGTCCAGCCAATGGATGTTCCTTTTTTTGAGTTTGGAATTAATTCGAATAGGATATCTCTTTTTTTTAGGTTTCCTACCTGTGGGGGTTTTCTCATTGTCATTCTGGAGCCCTGTTGGTGTGAGATAGGAGGTTGAAGGTATCGAGGCCTATGAGGCCTGGTTAGGGTCCTAGAGCCTCGAGCTTGTGCCTATAGTTAGATGGGAAGGAACTAGTTGTTAGAGTAGTGGTTTCTTTGGTTCCCTTTTTGAGGATGGACCGGTTGGTCCGTCGGCGAGTTTTCCGCCGGGGACTTCCCATAATCAATAGACCCTTACTCAAGCCACCGTGAGTGTAGTCGCTGGTCGTCGGATCCAACTCCAGGGCAGGGATTTCGTTGATGGGGTAAATTCTGCTTTAATATTATTGCATCTTCACGATTCCCTTTTTCTGGTGACTCTGGTTGGGGTTAAGAGGTAAGGACTGCTCCAGACAAATTTCTATGTAATTCGGAACGTTGGATCAGCCACTAATAAGGATACTGATCTGGGGATAAATGGGCAAGCCGTATTACTGCTATTCCATGTCAAGGGGTGGGAGGGGGGCTCAGGGAGAAGACAAGCACTGGGGGATTCTGTCTCGCGGCCTTAGTAGGGAGATTTGGGTACCCATGTCCAAGCCCTGTAGGGTTGATGGTCTGGCCATCCGTTGCTGGATTCACAATTTAGGGTGGTTTTCTAAGTGTGGACTAGACGTTGGTTTAAGTGGGGCTATGCTTGGACCGGTGTACCTTTGGGGCCCTGCTAATTCAGTCTCGACTGGTCGTACTCAGTTTTTTTGTTTTATGGGGACCCATTGTACATAGTTTAGAGGGATTGGGGAAGGTTGGGTGGGCAAGATAAGGGGTTGGGGGTTGGTTTGGCGGCTTCATCTTCCTTGTTGGGTGTTTCAGGTTGGTTTTGGTATTGGGTACAGTTAATGGATTTGTGCTTTCGGACTTACAGCTTGACAATCTCTTTCATTATGATATGACTTTTCAGGGAGGGGTGGGGGGCATGGGGAAGGTGCCACTACCCACGGGTTGGATTGTAATGCCATGGATCTTTATATACCTAATTTTTCTATCCTGTTATATGGCTTTGGGACACATTAAAATTGCTACTTGGAATGTCAGAGGTATTAGAGATGTAACTAAAAATGCAAATCCTACTAAATTGCTCTCTTATTGGTATTGACATCTTATTCTTGCAGGAAACTCATATTTTAGCTCGAAGTTAAAATGTTGCATTGCCAGGGTTCTCTCAGGTCTTTATTTCTGAAGGAACAACAGCTAGCAGAGGAGTCTTGATAAGAAGAAATGTTCCATTTGTGGCAGAGAAGTGCTCTACAGATCTAGAGGGCAGATTTGTATTGGTTAAAGGTTTGCTCAATAACATGAATGTGGTTCTAGGGGCTATATATAGTCCAGTGGGTGGGGATTCTAATTTTCTTATGCAACTAACAACTAAACTAAGTGATTTTCTGCCGACTGCATTTATATTGGGGGGGACTGGAATGTCATTCCTTCTCAAGATGTAGACAGAACCCATAGACTCACAAGTCCCCTCACCCATAAATAGCTCTCAGCGATTTCTGGAACCTATAGGCTTATGTGACCCATGGCGAGTACTGAACCCTCTAGTCGTAGTTATACATTTTATTCTCAAATACATAGATCCTGGTCAAGATTGGATTATATTTTAAGTAGTACCGCTCTTCTGGCTAATGTCTCCCTTACAGGCATAGAACCGATTGTTATTTCAGACCATTCAATGGCTTGGATCAAGCTGTCTCCCAGCCCTCCGGGCCAAAGGGATACATCTTGGAAGCTTAATACACAGCTTCTGAAGGATGAGCATATAATTACTCATTTTAAATCTCTGATCTCGTCCTTTCTTGAAGTTAATCAGGGTTCTGTCTCCAGAGAAGATTTAATTTGGTGCTCATTAAAATGTTTTATCAGAGGCGAATTTATTAAATTGGCTTCTAGGAGGAAGAGGCTGAGGGAAGCTAAAATTACTTCATTGTCCAACCAGATCAAGGTTGCAGAAGAAGTCCTCTCTCTCTCTAATTCTCAAGCGGATTTGGAGAGTCTTTGCAAACTTAGAAATGAATATGAAGACCTGATTAAAGAAAAAACAGAATATGTTATTCTAAAAACCAAAGCACGTTACCTAGACCAGGGGGAGAAACCCAGGAGGTTGCTTGCCCTTAGATTAAGAGAGGTGGAAAACTCAAGACTGATTCCTGCCTTAAGGGCGTCTGATGGTTCAATTAAAACCGCCCCAAGAGATATAGTGAAAATCTTTGAATCTTTTTACAAAGATTTATATGGTAATGGGGCTTCTTTACCATCTCGTTCAGAGGCGGAATCTTTTTTGGAGGGTGTGTCTCTCCCGAGACTGCAAGCACATCATTGCAAAATGTTATCCTCTCCTATCACTTTAAGTGAGGTTGAAGAGGTCATTAAAGGTCTACTCTTGGACAAGTCCCCTGGACCTGACGGCTTCCCTCCAAATTTTTTTAAAACTTTTTTGCAAAGAGATCTCCCCTGCCCTTCTTAAATTGTTTAACCATATTCTCTCTTCTGATTCCTTAGACCCCTCATTGCTGGAGGCCACAATAATTTTAATTCCAAAATCAGACAAGCCCAAGCTGGACCCAGCCAGTTATAGACCAATTTCATTACTTAATTATGATATTAAAATCCTAACCAAGATTCTCTCTCTGAGAATCAAACAGGTTTGGCAAGTACTGCTGAGTCATGAACAGGTGGGATTTGTCCAGGGGAGGTCAGCTACGGACCATCTGTGCACACTTACCCATATTTTTCGGGAGGCTCAGGAGTCCCAGTCCCCTATGGCTTTAGTTGCCTTAGACGCAGAGAAGGCCTTTGATCGGGTTAGCTGGGAGTTCCTGTGGACTACTCTCGGAAAAATGGGCTTCCCAAAGAACTTCATTCATTGGATAAGAGCGGTGTACCGTTCGCCTTCTGCCAAGGTTTATTGTAATGGTGTTTTCTCGTCTCGCTTCCTCCTTTATTCTGGCACTCGTCAAGGATGTCCCTTATCCCCTTACCTATTCAATTTGTATCTGGAACCACTTTTACTTTATATTAAAACCTCACCCAGGATTTCAGGATGTGTTATTGCTCAGCAGACATTGACCCTATCTGTTTTTGCAGATGACATTCTTTTACATCTCTCAAATCCTGAGTCTTCATTATCGGAAGTATTGCAAATAATTAACCAATTTGGTAAAGCATCTAATTACAGGTTAAACCTATCCAAGTCGGTGATATTCCCACTTAACTCATTTTTGCTCCAGGCAAATGTTTCTCAGTTTGGCATGAAATGGGCCTCGACCTCCCTTAAATATCTGGGCATACATCTGGCCCGAGATGAGGATGTGGTTAAAAAGCTCAATCTGGACGACCTGCTGGACAGAATCCAAAAAGATCTTAGCAGATGGGACAACCTTCCTTTGTCTGTAGGGGGGCGTATCAGTATCATTAAAATGAATATACTTCCAAGTATTTTTTACCCCTGAACCTTCTCAATATTTGGCTTCCTAGAACCTACTTTCAACAAATACATTCTGCCTTATCCAAGTTTATTTGGTGTGGCAAACACCCTAGAAGAGCTTTCCTCAAGCTCAGCTTGCCTAAAGATAAGGGAGGTCTTCGTCTTCCTAACTTTTGGTTCTATTATTGGGCCAGTCATCTGGCTAAACTTGGCCGGTGGAATAACCCTTCGAATGAATTCCATACGCCCATTTGGTTGGAACTAGAACTCAAACTACTGGAGAAATATAATATACACCCTCACCACATCTTTTATTACAGTTACTCCTCCTTACCGGAGGGTATTCATAATTCAGTCATAGGGCTTTCCATTAAAATTCTCTCTCAGTGCTGGAATGTTTTTTAAATCCCGTACACTAAGGATATGGCTCAGCCACTCGCCCTCAACCCTAATATTAAAATTGGGGGACATGTACTGCCTTTAAACTGGCTTCCACAAATTCAGGATCGTTCAGTGGAGGATCTCTACTCTCAACGTTCCCTTCGCTCCTCTTCTGACCTGCTAGCTGAAATGAATATTCCACCAAAATACATATTCAAGGTTTACCAATTGAGACACCTTGTAGGTAAGACTTTTGGGTTGGTGAGTGTACCCTCCCAAACTAGACCCTTTTTGGAACAAATCAAGAACTGTGTCACCAAACCCCATAGTATTGCTAGATTATATTCTTATCTCTTGCTTACTAAATATCCCAACTCATTATCGGGTTCCAATGTATGGACATCTCTCATACCTGATTCTTTTATATCCTGGAATCGGGTTTGGCGAGACATATATAAGTATCTTACTCTGGATAGGAACAGGCTTATACAGTTTTACATTTTAAATAATCTGTATTACACACCAGCAAAGTTAGCCAAATTTGACAGGTTAAGATCTGACAGCTGTACAAGATGTGGTATGGGAGAGTAGGGAATTTATTGCATATATTTTGGTCATGCGTTAAAGTTGCCCCATTATGGCATGCAATTCGTAATAGTTTGGACCCGATTTTGGGTCTAGGGGAATTATTCACAGCTGAAATTTGTGTACTTGGTTTGTACTCAAACATTAGAGTTAAAGAACGGAAGTTCCACATGGCCCTAATCTCAATAGCAGTTAAAAAGGCTAGTCCTTCAACATTGGCTAGATCAATCGGTTATCTCCTATAATGATTGGCTTGAAGAAATCTCCCTATGTTTCAAGATGGAAAGATTAATAGCTAGTTCCAGAAATGCTATGCCTACCTTCAATAAAAAATGGGGCAAGTTGTACGCTATATATTTACATTGAACCCTTTACTTTGATCCCTCTGACTGGATCATTATGTCTTGTTTTAAGTCACTATCTGTGTTTTACCAAATACTGGTCTATGGCAACTTTACTTTCTTTTCATGGATAACCTGGAGTTTGGGGTGGCACCTTCCAGGGGAGGGTGGGGTGGGTTTACGTAACTTGTTACATGTTCTTGTCATGTTTCAGGACAATGTTTGGGTTTGTCTTGGATCTGTTCTGGCACCTGTAATACATGTTTCTTGCTGCGTAAAAACAATAAAGATATTGAATTTCGAAAAAAAAAAAAAAAAGAAAAGTTCTGCTGTTCTGGGTGCTGTAGCTGTCCTAAGGGGTATAGCCTCAGCATACTTTGTGGCATAATCGCACACCACCAATATAAACCTGTTCACCTTTTTACATTTGCCAAAGGGACCCACAATATCCCAAACTATTTTTTCGAAAGGGGTGGTGACAGGGGTATGGGTTGTAATGGCACTTTGTCTTTTCTGCCAACTTGAACTGTTTTCTGGCATTCTGTACGGGACTGACAGTATCTGGCAACCTGCTCATGAATGGAGGGCCAGAACAACCTCTGTAGCAACCTGGCAAGTGTCCTATCCCTATCAGCATGTCCTGACAGGGGGATGTTGTGTGCTAAGTGTAACAACTGCTCACGGTAGGGTTCAGGCACCACCAGTTGTTCTACTTTCTCCCCTGTCTGTGGATTGACACATACCCTATACAAAACACCATTTACAATCACAAACAAGGGCTGTCTCTATCAGGCTGCTGGCCCACCTGGGAAAAAAAGAGTGGTCTTTAACAGTTTCTTTTCCCTTTTGGTTTTTCTGTTTTTTCCTGGGAACCTATATTTTCATCATCAAAAGGGAAGCTGTCTGGAAGATGTCCCCTTTTTATGTTGGCTCGCGCATGCGCAGCCAACGTATTGCGGTAGTAGCAGATTTGGAGGCACAGTCACTGTTGGAAAAATACAGGGCACGCATCAGTAGGTGCATCCCTCATTCTCCAATCAGCCAGCAGCAGGGTCTGACACCCTGCATATCTAATGTGGCCACCAGATCTGAGAAAAGGTCCTCTGCAATGAGCGCGAAGCTCTCATGCAGTGGGACCACAACACGCTTCCTGACGTGCAGGCAACATGTTGGCAGTGACTGCCGCCGCCACCTGTCACAATGCCAATGGGGAGCCCACTCCCCGTCAGCATAATCCCCCCCCATTTCTGCTGTGTTCCGAGGGGGTGCCCAATCCCTCTTGGCATCATGCAGCCCCCCAAAAAATGCCTTTCTTTGCCGATGGGGGCCCAATCCCCATCGGCTTCAGTCCTCCCCTTTCCTAGTTCAATCTGCTGATGGGGGAACCCACTCCCCGTTGGCATGATGTCCCACCCTTTGTTGTGTGCCGAGGTTGGTGTCCAATCCCCCTTGGCTCATGTCCCCCCCACCCTTCCATATGTGCCGATGGGGGTGCCCAATCCCCCGTCGGCTACTGCATCCCCCCAAAACAAAAACACTTGGGTGACATGCTGGGAGCCCACCCCAGTGTGCCAAATACCCTGTAAAAAAAAAGTTCCACAATGTTTTTTTTTGTTTTACTTGTAAAAGAAAACAGTACCTCACAGTCTCCCTGCCCCCTCCTGCAACCCGCGCCCACCCTGCCTCCCCACATCCCCACCCCATACTTACCTCCAGAGTCTGGCACGACGATCTTTGGTGGACTGGGAATACGTCTGCACTCTTTAAAGCCGACCACGAACTGCAGAAATGCCGGTAAGCTGTATAATGGCATAAATAGGGTTTTTTCAACTTTGGTGCATATCTTGGGCATTTTTGGGAATTTTTACACCAAATTTTCAATATGGGGTTTTTGGGACCCCCCTCATGAATTCAGTCACTGTCATGGCATTATTCAGTCCCAAAAGGTGATTTCGTGGTCACTGTGCAGAATCACCTTTCAGGACCGATTAATGTAACGACAGTGCCACTGTTCATGAGTGGGGTTGTCAAAAAGCCTATGTTGCAAATTTGGTGGAAAAAAATTCCCAAAATGGCTGTTTTATGGGCATGTGTTATGCAGTTTCCATGTACGCTCGTAACTTTGTGAATCTGTAATATTTTCTCTCCAGAGTTTCACAGTTGCCATTGTCCCACACCTCTTTATGAACAGTACAGCTGACATTTTACATATCCTGGCCAAAATGTGTTTTTGCGCATCCGGTGCAGAATAGCGCCGTCACTGTGCGAAATCAGTTTTTGGGGCAGTTTGAGGAAATGACGGTGACACTGTTCATGAGCAGAAGTCCTAAAGTGCCTATGTTGAAAATTTGTAGCCGGAATTCCATAAAATGACTGTGTTACAAGTGTTCGTTGTGCAGTTTCCATGCACCCTTGTAACTTCTCAAATTTGCAATATTTTCATGCCAGATTTTCAACACTGGCATTTTTTCACATCTCCTTATGAACAGTACAGCTATCATTTTTCACATCCTGCCCTAAATGTGTTTTCACACCTGTGGCGCACAGTGGTGTGGTCACTGTGCGAAATTAACGTTTCGGACAAATTAACAAAATCACAGTGTCACTGTTCATGAGGGGAGGTCCCAAAATGCCTATGTTAAACATGTGGTTAACCCCCCCAAAATAATTGGGTTATGGATGTGTGTTGCACAGTTTCTATGCATGCTCATGACTTCACCAATTTTTCATATTTTCACTTCAGATTTTCAACGTTGCCATTTTTTTATGCCTCCTCATGAACAATACAGTTGTCATTTTCCACATCCTGCCCAAAATGTGTTTTCGGCCCTGTGTTGCCAAATGGCATAGCCGCTGTGCAAAACCACCTTTCAGCTAACAAACTGTGCCGCTTTTCATGAGGTGGGCTCACATACAGCCCATGTTGAAAATTTGGAGTGAAAATACCAACACGTGCCTATGGTGTTAGGGTTCCCAACTGTAGCACCCCACCCTGTAGAGACTGACAGGCGTCAGGGGTGTGACTTGGGATCATCGGCTGTAATGCTCACGTCATTCCATCCCCAACCCCACCCTGCAGCTAGTGATAGGCATCGTGGTGTGCTTTGCACAGTTCGGCCACAAAGTTCACCCCATTCTCCTATACTGCACTCACCTCAGCATATTTCTTTATGGAATGAGGTAAGTATAATGCCCAAAGACCCCAAAGCACACCACGACACTTGTCAGTGTCTACAGGGTAGGGTGAGGTACAGTGGCATGAGTGTTATAGCTGACGACCCAGAGGCACACCCCGATGCTTGTTGGTCTCTACAGAGTGGGGGTAGGGTTGGTGTCACTTTGATACTTCACTGCTATTCCTATTATGCATCTCTAACTCCGGCACTACCAATGCCAATGCCAGCGAGACAACATTCGGCATTGATAAATGCTTTTTTGCTTGTGCCCCGATGGTTACAGCAGCTAACTTGTTTTCTTCTTTAATCAAAGTTTCACAGTCTGGGTGGTCATGCCCAATTACTACAGGTACTAGTAGCCAAGGTACAAGTCCCACAGGTAGTTGTAGTCTTTCCCTATATAGTAATGGACATAACCACAGTAGGGATAATAATGAGTGTCTCCATGGATGCAAATTACCCCAGTCCTGGCCCCTTGCTACTGCATGTCTTCCACCAGATCAGTTCTCACCAAGATCTGTCTACTTCCAGAATCAGTCAATCCCAAAACTTGGTTATCCCCCCACACAAACATTGATTACTTATTGGCCCCAATTAGCAAGAGCCAAATGGACAAAGTCTGTCTTTTTCTTGTGGCAGTACCTGGCTATGTGGCCCTTGTCTTGATAATAGTGGTACACAATGTCTGATGGACAAGTTTTCCCATTTTTATTACCATTCCCTTCAGGCTTTGATGGGGTTCTAGAAAAAGTGGGGTTTCTTACCAGAGTAGAAGATGTGGTAGGGGTCCCACTAAAATTTCTTCAGAACTGATGTGCAGTCATGTAATCCTCAGCCAGGGAAATGGTCCTTTCAGTAGTCTCAGGATGCATTTCCGGACCCACAATTGCACATCCTGGGGTAAAATCTGGACAAACTGTTCTGCAACAATCATCTCCATAATCTGGTCCACTGTCATGCCCTCTGGTTATAGCCACTTGTGACAAAGTTTCTTCAGTCAGACATACAGCTCCCTGGAAGTATCTGTGGACTGCATTCAGAGGGATCGGAACCTCTGTCTATAGGTTTCAGCATTAATATCATACCTCCTTAATCTTTATTGCTTGACCATATCATAATTGTCCATATTCTTACTGTCCATATGGGTGTATGCCTGCTGGGCATGGCCACTGTGATATGGAGCCAGCCTTACCACCATTGGTCCCTTGGCCAGGTACAGGCCCTTGCAACCCTCTCGAAGGTGGTCAGGAAGGCCTTGATGTCATCAGTCTCTGTCATCTTCATGAGTTTAATGTCTTTTGGGGGTTCTCTTGCTTGTTGGCTGGTTCCCAATGTATGCATAACTCTCAAGGTGTCTGCCCACCTTGCATCTTGGCGTTGACATTTACTTTCTCTCTGTCTCTCCATCTTGAGTTGTTTCACACACAGTCACCTCAGAAGCTCATTGATCTTCTCTGGGGTTAATATGAGATATCTTCCCCCATCTCAGTCATGCTTGCCTCAAAGACAGTGTCCATCTTCCTCCAAGCACCTGGCTCCAACCTTGGAAGGAGTGCTTCACCAAGCTTCTCTGCCATACCTCTTGTTAGGACTACTCGAACCCAGGTGGCTAGAACATCTTCTTGCAGCACTAGGTGCATTGGTCTATCTGGACATCTGGGCTGATATCCACTGAGCGCATCTCCCTGCCTAGTCTAGATGCCTCAGTATCTCACTTCTAAAACCATGTGTAGAAGGCAATGGGTGACAGATAATAAATATAAACAGAAAACAAAAACAATGAATCTTACATCCTCAGATATGCATAAATTCATCTGTTTGAAAATAAAATAAGGAATTGTAGTACAAGCTAGACCCTCGCATGTGATGATGTCATAACTTTCATATCCCATAATAATACTGTAATTGGGGCCTGCTGGTTCCTAAAGAAACCCCAAGGGACTACAGGTAAACAACTCTTCATGCTTGGTAAAACAACAGCCCAGTAACAGAAAGTAAAATGAAATGTATGAAATGTGCTCTCATGAGTGTTTGTAATATTCTTTTATAAGTAGGCACTTTGATTTATTAATTTTAAGTTGGCTTTGGTGTATTTTTGGTGCAAAGTATTCCAAGTTTTATTTTAAATTCTGGCAGCACACTTTTTCTTTTCTTTGCTATGCTATTTGAATCACTACTGCACCGCAGAACACTGCAGCATTAGAGAGAAAGGGAGCCAGAGTGCTTGCTATAGCGAAGGAGGGGCACAGAGAGAGAGAGAGAGAGAGAGAGCACTTATCTGAAGTGTGTCTTCCTGGTTCTCTGTCCACTAACTTCTCCAGTCTTCAAGCATAGCAACATGCTTCTGGTAAACAAAAGAGGTTCTGGGCTGAATAAGAAAGTTATTTTTAAGTGCAAGCAAACATTTTAATTTTAGGGAGTTTCGGGATCTTCAGCAGTAGCAGCCTCTATTTCACTGCAAGCTCCGAGAGGTAGACAGAGCAGAGAAAACCTGTGGCATAAACAGCGTATCATAACTGTGCTTTTGGACTGTAAACTTTAAGGGGGAGATTCACAAAGATTTGCGCTTGGCGCATCTCAGTTGCCCAGAGATTGGTATTCACAGAATATGCACCGTAATATGCTCCCGGCACATCCCCTTTGTGAATACCAAGGTTGCACCCAACCCGAGATGTGCCAGCACATCCCCATTTTCAGGCTGGAAAAGTGCTGGGCTGATGCATCTCCAGTTGCGCTGTGCCCAAGGTCGGGATTCACAGCCTGACATATGCAAATGGAGCCATTAGGCATGCAAGGCGCTATGGGGTCATCTGCATGTCATTAAGGCCCCATTTGCATGGAATGTGCCCGGCAGAATGTGCTGGGCATGGTGGTTTGTTGGTTGGTTGAGCTGCCTGCCGACTTTCTGTCCATGCTGGGATGGGGGTGGGTGGTGGTGCCTGACTGGGTGGGAGGGTCCACTGGACCACCAGGGATACTTTGGACTTTCTTATGACAATGCAATCAAGTTGGGGCTGGATGGGGGGGTACCACTAGACTACCAGGGATAATTGATGGCAGATTTTATGATGCTCAGGAATACGGACGGGGGAAGGGTACCACTAGACTACCAGGGATTATTTATGGGAGGATTTCTATATGATTGGGGATACAGATAGGGAGGGGGATTTCACTAGGCTACCAGGGATTATTTATGGGTGGTTTTATACATGATCGGGGATACAGACAGGGAGGGGTGGGACCACTAGACTGCCAGGGTAGGCAGGCTGCTGTCTGCAGTACTGCAGCCTGCCTGTGGGCAGACACCCACTTAGGTCTACTTGTTGTAGACATAACTTTGGGAGGCACATCTTTGGAGATGCTCTGAAAATGCGCCACCAAGGTGGGCTATGAATAGGGATCCACCCCATATGCATGGGCATGCCCCCTGCAAGCCCCCTCCGGATGCACTAAATACCATTATAGGTGATGTTCGGCACATTGGAGATGGGCTGGTGCATCTGGGATGCGCCGGCACTTCTCTGCCCTTTGAGAATCATGCTTGGGCACAACTCCAGGATGCGCCAGCACACCCCTTTTGTGAATCTCCCCCTAAATGTTTTACTTGTCCCAAAATTTTCAAAGGGACCTTTATTCATTAAATGCCACAGAAAAGAGTCTTAAATAAAAGTGGGCAGCTCTTAGCAGAGTGTAAGCCACAATATTATTCAGCCTTACTGCAAAATGACTCTAAAAAGAGCTACAGGCTATTTGATACATTAAATGAAATAAATAATGGCAGTATTTCAAACTTTCTTATTCTTTTTGAAAGTGAGGTTTCTGCAGCATGGTTGCTTCCTATTGGCTAATATTTTAGCTTGTCTCATTTTAACTGGAGATAGTATTTTACACATAATTTGTTTTCATACTGGCATTTTATAGCATTTTCAGACTTACTAGAATCCCTGGAAGGGCATGGAAAGGAAAAAGAGAAAACACAGAGGGTAAAAATAACAAGAGAAGGGGTGCTCTACAAGTGGCCAACCTGACTGAGCTAAGGTGAAAACACAGGATAGTAAAAGAATAGTGGAGAGTTTTTCAGTGCTGTTGCAACAGACTTTGGAACAAAAGGTGACAGTGTAGAGTCCTTCCAGGTCTGACAGGGTCCTACCCTATCATAGGAACAAGTGTTGATCGCTACTCAAGACAGATGTTAAAGACGTGTAGCAGATTCACATAATTCGGAATCCTCCAATGGTGGCACAGAACACCACAGAACCTACATAAGTGAGGTCTCCCAGTGTCCATTAAGTGCTGGAGATGCGAATGTGAACCGGGCACAATAACACACCTCCTGTGGTTATGCTGCAAGCTCAAAGCCTATTCGACTGAGGTGCAAGAGGTATGTGAGGTAATATTGAAACAACTCACCAAAGCATGGGTAATGCTGGGCTTTGATTCCGGTGACATGCCCAACACCCAGGACCCATGCAGTGGCTTTTGACTGCACTCATTATGGCTAAACAAATTTTCACACAGTACTAAAAGCAAGCTGTACCCTCCCGGAGCAGACAATGATTCTTGGAGCTGGAGAAGATAGCATGCTACAAACACATTCATTTTAGTGCACTGAACAAACCGGACCAATATTCAGTGATATGGGGATCCAAGGGATCGCTGGGGCAGCAGGAAGAGAGGGAGAGCTAGACATCATTGTCCATTTGGGGACAAATAACCTGGCCAGGGATGAGCCAGCCATAGTGCAGGAAGAGTTCAGGGAGTTGGGGAAGGTCTTAGGTAAGTAGCACGATCTGTGACCTTCTCAGAAGTGCTACCTGTCTATTACAGGGGGCTAACAGGATTCTCCACACCAGGAACTTCAATGCATGGTTGAAGAAATGATGCAGAGAGGAGGGTTTCAGTTTCATTGGGGAATGGGGACCCACATGAAGGGATAAGGGCCTGTACAAGGGTAATGGCCTGCATCTGTCCAAGAGGGGAACCATAGTCCTCAGTGAATGGTTTAAATGCTACATTGGTAAGCAGTTAGACTAACTGAGGGGGGAGGCGGAATGAGGCAGGGAGACATAAACTGTCCACTTCTCCCACAAGGTCAAGAGGTCAACTATGGGAATCTGGAGGGAGAAAAACCACAAAAAAAAAACCAAAAATAATGAAACTCAGGGGAAAAAGAAAGAAAATGAAGCTAAGATAACGAGTGAGGAGAATAAGGGAAGGCAAACAGACAAAAGGAAGGAGGCTGGCAGCACATTCTGGAAAGCCATGTGTGCAAATGCTCATAGTCTGGGCAACAAGACTGCAGATCTGGAGGCCACCGTGGCGGAAGCAGACCTGGATTTAGTCACCATACAGAGACCTGGTGCAGAGAAAACCAGGACTGGAATATGGTCATACCAGGTTATGTTCTGTTCAGTAGGGACAGGGTAGGTAGAAAAAGGAGAGGAAATACAAGGGGAGCAGGGTGTAGCAGAGGTACTGCGGGTCACCCTCGAGAAAAGGAAAGGGGCTGTTATTCACACTGGAATGATCTACAGACCTCCAGCACAAAGGGAAGAAGTGGATGGTAAAATCATGGAAGCAATTCATAGGATGGTTTGCAAGGGAGAGATGATACTAATGGGGGACTTCATTCTACCAGACGTGGATTGAAGCCTTCCAGCTGCGGCAACAGCCAGAAGTAGGGACATTCTGGATTCGCTGCAGGGGGTGTTCCTCAGGCAACTTGTAATGGAACCCATTCGTGAGGGGGCATTGCAGGATATACTAACATACTAATTGCCAGCAGATTAGGCCTTACGGTCTGTTGAGTCTGCTCGAACCTCAGATCCCTAGTTGGGTACTGAGGCCCTCACCCCCCTTGTGTTCCAGAAACCCCTATCATCCATCCCCACCCACCCCTGGGCCAGGCCATCATCTGATACATCCACTTTCTGTGTCTGTCCCACCCTCTCTTGAAGCCCTCCACTGTGGATCTCTGAACCAGCTCGTCAGGCAGCACGTTCCAAGGATCCACCACCCTCTCAGTGAAAAACCTCCTCCTCTTTGCCCCCCTCACCCTTCTACCTTCCAACTTCAAACCATGCCCTCTGGTAATACCTTCCTGCTTTAGTCTAAAGATCCCCTCCGTGTTTATCCTATTTATTCCCTTGAGGTACTTGAAGACCTCAATCATTTCTCCCCTGTCTCTCCTCTCCTCCAATGAAAACAGGCAGAGCTCCTTAAGTCTGTCCTCATACGTCAAATCCCCTAGTCCTCGTATCATCTTAGTTGCCCTCCTCTGTACCCTCTCCAGGAGCTGTATGTCCCTCTTCAAGTGTGGTCTTCAGTACTGTACACAGTACTCAAGGTGTGGTCTAACCAATCCATTGTACAGTGGCAGAATCACTTCCCTGCTCCTAGAGGTGATCCCCCTTACGATGCATCCCAACATCCTGTTTGCCTTGCTAGCCGCTCTCCTGCACTGCTCGGAGTTATTCATACATGCATCCACCATGACCCCTAGGTCTTTTTCCCGTGTTGAGGCCCCCAGCGCCTCCCCTCCCAGGATGTGCCTGTGTTTAGGGTTTCCCCGCCCAAGATGTAACACCTTGCACTTGGTGATATTGAAATTTAATTTCCATGTGTGAGCCTACCTTTCCATGGTGTCCAGGTCCCATTGCAGGGCCAACCTCCCCTCTTCCCCCTCAACTACTGCTCCCATCTTGGAGTCATCAGCAAATAGACTCATTTCACACCCTATACCCTCCCTGATGTCCGAAATGTATGCATTAAACAGGATTGGACCCAGGACTCAGCCCTGCAGTACCCCACTACTGACCTCTCTAGGGTTCGAGAGCTCCCCACTGACCACTACTCTCTGAGTGCGTCCAGCTAGCCAGTTTTCAATCCATCTGACCATCAAAGGGCCTACTCCCAACCCCGTCAGTTTCTCCACCAGACCATTGTGGGGGACAGAGTCGAACGCCTTGCTGAAGTCCAAGACTAATACATCCACAGGCTTTCCCCTGTCCAGTTCTGATGTTACCCATTCGTAGAACTCCACAATGTGGTTTGACACGATCTACCTGGCACAAACCCATGTTGCTGACTATCCAGACCTCCCACCTCCTCCAAGTACACTCCCAATCGTTCCTTTAATATACTCTCCATTAATTTTCCCACCACCGAGGTCAAACTGATGGGTCTATAGTTACCTGGTACTTCCCTCGACCCCCCTTTATAGATTGGCACCACATGTGCCTCTCACCAATCCCTAGGTACCCTCCCTGTCTCAAGCGACTTGTTGAACAGCTCCGCCAGGGGTGCAGCCAGTATGTCCGCTAATTCCCATAGTACTCTTGGATGAATGCCATCCAGCCCAGGAGATTTATCTTTCTTTAGGGCCTTGAGGGCTAACCACACCCTTTTGGTGGAGATAGCATCATCCGTCCCCTCCATCTTACTGGCCTTTTTATCCTTATCCTGATGTGGCACCCCTTGGGTACCTCTCCCTCTGTCTTGCTCCATTTCTGCTGCTCAACTGATTCCACTCACTACCGCTTCTATTCCCATCGTGCCTTGCTTTGTAGATATCCCATCCTCCTCCCTAGTTAACTCAGAGGCGAAGTACTCGTTTAATACCTCTGCCTGGTCCCTCGCCTCTTTCAACCACCCTCCTTCTGATCTCAACCTGCCGAGATGGCCCTTAGTTTTTCTCTGCTCCCCAATGTACCAGAAGAACCCCTTTTCCCCTCCTCATATCCCCTGTGCCAGCCACTTTACTGGACTTTGCCCCCCGCACCATCTGGGTGACTTTTCTAGATGCAAGATGGTACATTTCCTTTTCCCTGTCCCCTCTCATTGTTTTATATTTTTTGTAGGCAGCCTTCTTTTCTCTGACTGCTACCTGAACCTCACTGGACCACCAGCATGGTTTATTTGACCTTGCTCCCTTACACTTCACCTTAGCGCTGGTCCTGACTGCCTCATGAAGTCCCCGTTTTATGACCTCCCATCTCTTTTTCACATTTGTCATTGTTGTAATCCCCTTCAAGGGATCCTTGAGAATATTTCCCATGCCCACAAAGTCTGCCCCCTGAAGTCTACTGCCAGTGTCCTAGATCTCCCCCCCCACCATGCTTATTTGAAACCAGACAGTATTGTGGTCACTCCCAGTCAGGGGATCCTCTACAGCCAGGTCCCTTACCAGATCCCCATCCGCCAGAACCATGTCCAGGACATGACCCTCTCTTGTGGGATCCATCATGTGCTGTGTTAAGAACACATCCTGGAAGCCGTCCAGCAGCCTCTGCTCCTTGGCCACCTTAGAGGACATGGTTCCCCAGTTTGAAACTGGCATATTAAGGTCCCCCATCAACACCACTCCCTCCCCTGTTTGGTCCACACTGGGCAATGATGTTGTCCAGCAAACCATCCTCCAGAACATCACCCATCCCGGGGAGCCTATATACTACACCCAGCTTGACCTTACCTCCTGCCGGGGTTTGTAAGGTGACCCATAAGGCCTCCACATTTCCCTCTGCCTCTTCTACCCTAGCAATTTCTGTCATCTCTAATGAACATAGTTACTCCACCCCCTCTGCCCTCCTTTCTGTCCTTCCTAAGCATAGTCTACCCCCACAGGTTTAGGCCCCAGTCATGGTTTTTGTTGGCCCATGCTTCCGTGACCGCCACCACATCCACCCCCCCCTTCAAACAGCATGGTCTGGAACTCTGGCAACTTGTTTCCCAAGCTCCTGGCATTTACTAACACCACCTCCCACCCCTTATCCCTGATCCCCTTTGTCGAACCCCACCCAGGTTCCTTATACTTCCATCCACCCTCTGCTCCTCCTGAAACCTCCTCCCCCAGTCTGTTTCCCCCCTCCCCCCTTGGGTTTGAAGGCTACTCCCTCATCTGGAGGAGATGGCTTCTGGTCAACCCCTCCCTTATCCCCCACAAGTTTAAAGCCCACTTTTCTTGAATGTAGTCAGCCACCCCCTGTTTAAAGACTTCCTTTCCTAACGGGGCAAGATGGAGCCTGTCCTTGGCATACAGTCCCTTATCCTCCCAAACTCTTTTCCAGTTCCCTAACACCCCCGACCCACTTTCTTCACCTCACTTCCTGAGCCAGTCATTAACCTCTGTGATCTTCATTTTTTTCTCCACTGAGGCCTTTGGTACTGGCAATATCTCTGAAAAGGAAATGTTGCATTCATTATCCCAACAGATTCTGGCAAGTTCTCGGAACCTTGCTTGGATTTCCAAAACGCTATTTCCCTCTAGATCATTAGTTCCCAAATGCACGGGGAAATCCAGTTTCCCTCCACAATCCCTAACCAGTTCGTACACCATGAACTTTGCTCTGTGAACCGTCAGCCCAGAGATACTCACTACCTTCACCTGGCTATGGCATTCACCCCCTGTACCTCCCAATGGATACCCCTAATCATCGTGTCTCCCAATAACAGAACCTTAACACCGCCATTATCCTTATGGTTACCTCCACTATTCGCTGTCAACCCCCCCATTCCCCCCTTATTCATGATCTCAATTCCATGGGAGTTTTCCCGCCTTATTAGAGACCCTCTTGTCACCCTCCCCTTTCTGCCTCCCTTGCTATTTTGCCCATTTAACTCAGACCTCCCCTGAATAGGTGTCCCCTTTAACCCTCTCGTATCAGAACCATTTATCCTGGCCCTGATGGTTTCCCCTTCCCCCACACCACCATCCTCCTCCCTTGTAATAGTACCCCTGCCTCCAGAAGCCCTCTGTGGGTCCCCTTTACCTATGGCCCCATCCTTGGTACAGACCCCCTCCTGAAGGGGCCCCTCCCCCCCTCCTTATCTCCCAGTTTCTCTCCAGTCGTGCTCTACTCCCTCATGTCTGCAATATGTTGCATCTCCCCCATCTGCTTAACATTTACGTTTCCCCTTCTCCCTCTGGGACTATTTCTATCCTTTCCATTGCCGGTCTGTGATGCCCTATGGGTATCAGACTCCCTCCCCCCTGGCCTCTGTATCAGTTTCTTCATTTCTACCAACCCCTTCTTTCCCCTCTAGGTTGCTTAGTAGCTCACATGTATTGTAACACTCTATGTCAGCCTCCATCAAGTAACCTGAGTTTCCCCTGACTGCCCCTCTAAACTGCCCCTCTTCCTCCTCTCTTGCCATGTTCTTCTTAGGAGCTCCCTTCCCACAGTCTGCTCTTTTTAGCTTCCCCATAACAGCCCCTCCCTTCTCACTGTCTGCTGTTCTAGGCTTCCCCATAACAGCCCCTCCTGACTCTTCCCCCTCCACTCTCTTTATATTTAGAATGTTTACCCTGTAAGTTTTCTCCTTAGCATCAACATTCCTCTCTAAGGGTCCTCTGTCCCTAATACCCCCCCTCCTGCTTGGTGTAACATAACATCCTGTAATTTCTGAGTGTTACCCCAGCCTCCCCTCAGCCCCATGCTTCTGCCTCCCATATCCACACCCCTTATCCTTGGACACACCCCCCAACTCCCCCAGCTTACTCCTTAACCAATATACTTCACTTCTGATATGAGATAGCTGTCTACAGAGTGGACAGTCTTCCTCTCTCGAGGCCCAATTGAGAATTAGTGCCATCCCACAGCCTGTGCAGCCTACAACCCTTCAGAAGATGCCTGCCGTGGTGGAATGTGGCCACCCTGTTTGTCCCTCTCTGTTCATAATGGCACACACCACTTTTCTCAGTCCCTGCCCCCGGAATACCGTCTCTTTCTCTCTATACTGACTGTAGTTGTTTACGAACCCTATTTCAACCTCACCAATAATGTTCCCACGTCTCACAAACACATACAGCCCAATGTGTGTCCAGTCCTGCTAACAGTGTGTGTATGCAGACATCAGGTACCGTATGATGTCACAGGCCCACCAGTTCCTGTTGCTTCAAATTTCAGTCACAAACAGAAATGCACAGCCCTTCAATCCCAATCCCCAGTGTCTTTTCAGTATTTAAACATCACATTAAATTTCACTCTAATTATCACTGCCAAACAAGTGTTCACACAAGCCCCAATAGTTACAATATCACAGCCCAAGTAACAGTTCTAACTCAAAGTAGTAATTTTTAACACACAGAACTAATTTCAAGTACAAAACTATTCAAATATTTCAGTTAAAACAGAATATAAACCAAACCTCTTTCCTAAACAACCTCCTACTTCTGTTCTCCTCCTAGGCACAGACAAATGCTCCCATACTTGCACCCTCTAGGCTCTTACCTACCAGATATGGTACTGACAAACGGGAACAATATTGCTGATATCACTGTGGGGGAATCACCTGGAGACCAGTGACCATCATACAGTGTGGTTTAATACAAGAACCAGGTTAGAAGCAAACTGCATGAGGATGAGGATCATGGACTTCAGGAGGGCCAGTTTTAAGAAAATGGGAGAATGCCTCAGAGATGCCTTGGTAAAGATAGGGAAACTAGGGGGAGTCAAGGACCAATGGGCAAAAATAAAAGGGGGCATTGAAAAAGCTACAAATCACTGTGTCAGGCAGGTTAGCAAAGGCAAGGGAAAAAAGAGACCACTGTGGTTCTCTAGTGAGGAAGTGGAAAAAGTAAGAGCAAAAAACTGGCTTTTAGAAAGTATAAAAAACGCAGAAAGAGGAAGATAGGGAGACTTATTAGGAGAAACAAAGGGAGGCAGGGAAGACAGTTAAGAGTGCAAAAGTGCAAGCAGAAGAGAATATTGCCAACTCAGTAAAAAAATGGGTGGGGGACAAGACATATTTTAGGTACATAAGTGAAAAGAGAAACACCAAGGGAGGGATAGTAAAGCTGAAAGGGGAGGAGGGGTTTGTGTGGAAGAGGACCACCAATAAACAGACATACTGAACAAATATGTTTAGAATAAATTTAAGTTAACCTGAAAAGAATATTTTGTTTATCCCGCTTCCTTTACTATCTTCCTACCCTTACTTCTATCTCCCAGGCTAACTCCCAGTAACTGCAACGTGTCAGACTGGTTAAGCAAGAAATTACAGCTCAGTTTTTTTTTTGTGTCCAGTTTACCATTAGCAGATTATAAAGATCTGCCACTAGAGGGACCTTAGTTCTTTCATTTGCAGCACGACTGTGTCAAAACAGTATAGTTTTGTCTTCCCCCTGACTTATAGTATAGACTTCTCTTTTCCCCTAACTTATAAGAGTTTCACTCAGTGGTGTTTCACCTGGTATAATAAAGATTGATTGTTTTTTATACTCTCCTGCTCAATCCACTACATATCTTTTCCTCAGCATGTCTCTAGACTTGCTCAGACTATTTCTCCCTATCATTTCTGTCCTCTGTCTTCCCCTTCTCACCTGCACCCCTTCCCCTTTCCCCTCCCCATTATTACTGGTCCCCCCCTGCCATACTCCACTTCACTCTCCTGTCTTCAATTACGCTGTTACCCCATCTCCCTCTCTTCATACCTGGGAACACTACCCCTTCCGCCTTAGTGCCTCACTCTTAGCAGTTCCTATTTACTGCACACTACTATATATTCTATGCTTCCAGCCTCCTCCTTCTCTCCACACCCCCCTTATCTCCAGTTGAGCCTGTTCTGTACTTTGGTATAAGAGTGTAAAGCTTCACTACATTATCATTGCATTCCTGCTCCTATCTTCCAGAGATATAAATCCCAACCCTGGACCTTGCCCTCCAAGTGCCTCGGCACCCCATCCACTGCTCCAGGAACTTCCCCATCAAGCCTCACTGTCCTTCCCTGTGGACTAAAAATTCTTCACCTAAATATATGCAGCCTTCTCCCTAAAGTAGATCTACTCCAGCCTCTGGTTGCTTTGCTTGGTCCTGATATTATCATCCTGTCTGAAACCTGGCTTAACAATAAAATAGGCGACCCTTCTCTCTCCATCCCAGGCTATACTATATCTCAACAAGACCAGTCAGGGAGGGGTGGAGGAGTGGCTATCTATATCTCCTCATCTAGCCAATTCAAAACCATTCTTTCCACCTCTGTCCCAAAAGCATATGAGGTGCTTATCTTACAGCTATCCCTCCCTTTCTCCGTCCCTGTATTTGTGGCAGATACCTATTGTTGCCCAGGCATCCACTCTTCTGTTGTTACAGACCTCATCAGTTCCATAATATCCTGCACTTCCTCGGATGAAGTTTATATTATAGGTGACTTCAACTTAAACTGGTTATCCCCCAACGTGAACAAAGTACGAAATGAAAATGATGCCCATAACTTATCCCAGCCTATTCTTGATCCAACTCAGATGAACCATAAAATGATTAACCACTCCTTAATCGACTGGACCATCACCTCATACCCACATAGGGTCATTAAATCTGGTGTATTACCAGATGCCGTAAGTGACCACCACATGACCTTTCTGGTACGCAAAATTCACAGAATCAAGGCCCCTCATAAAATCTTAATGACATGCTCATATAGATTTCTAAACCTTGCTCCCCTCCTCCATGACCTAGCTCATACAAACTGGGCCCCTATATCCTTAGTGAACACGATAGATGAAGCTGCAGGATACTTGAAAGGTAAATTTCTTGACATTTGGAATCAGCACCCGCACTTCGATGTGGCAGAGTCTGTGGGAGCCACCTTCCATGGATCTCACCTGAACTCTTAGCTTGTCAAAGAGCGTGGGACCAAGTTTGGAAGCTACATATAGCATCAAAGCTCCCTAAAGACTATAATGCATATCGTTCTCTTCACAACAAGTGCACAAAAGGCACTCATTTGACTTAAGCAGACTACTTTAGCTCAGCCTTTCAATCCAACATAATCAATCCCTCTAAATTCTGGAAAGTCATCCACTCACTCTTCTCACCCCTTCCACTCCTCCCTCCCCGCTCCTCAATATAAACAACACCCTTAATACTGATCACCCCAGTGTTGCTACTGAATTTAATTCATACTTCACCTTTTGTGTCCCTGCTCTTCTACCCTCTTTACCATCTACTAGGCCTGGTGTCCCCTCCACTTCACCACGCACACTGCTCCAGTCTACTTGTTTCTCTTTCACTAAAATTGCCCCTTCTGACACCTTGGATGCCTTGCATGCCTTAAACCCATCCAAAGGCAGTTCGCCTGATAGCTTGGACCCCAAGCTGCTATATCTGTCAGCTATGGCTATCTCTGCCCCCGTCTGGCCTCTTCAACCTCTCATTCAAAATGGCAGCCATCCCACCTATTTGAAAGCTTGCCATTGTTCTTCTCCTACCAAAGGATGGTGATCCTTCTTCACCGGGGAACTACCATCCCATATCCCTCCTTCCCACCCTTGCCAAACTGCAAGAACACTTAGTTCTTGCCCAGCTCTCTTCTTATCTCTCTAACTCCACCTTTTTCACTCCCTTTCAATCTGGTTTTCAAAAAAAACACTCCACCACTACCTCCCTGATTAGACTTACTGACTCCATCCTCTCAGGGATGGACAGTGGTCAAATCACGTCTGCCATTTTTGTCAACCTAGCCAAGGCTTTTGACATGGTTTCCCACACTCTGCTACTAAATTCCCTTTCCTCAGCAGGTCTGACTGATTTGGCCACTATTTGGTTCAGAGCCTACCTTGTAGGTTGGACCCAGTCAGTTAGAATCGCTGACTCCACATCTCCCCCCTCCCTATCAACACTGGTGTCCCCCAAGGGTCTGTGTTGGGCCCTATACTTTTCTCCTTATTTCTTAATGACCTACCATCTCTCTGCACATCAATCTCAACACATATGTACGCAGATGACATGGTCCTCTACACCTCTGGACAGTCCCCCACTGATGTTGCAAACAGACTTCAGCAGGACTTCAATAATGTTCAGCACTGGTTTTGCTGTCATCACCTTTTTCTAAATGGCAAGAAGACAGTCTCCACGATCTTCGGCACTAGGCAGAGACTCTCTAGGCTCCCCTCCCTGCTGTCCTTCCATACCCTTGATGGGACAGTCCTTGAGGACTCCTTCTCATTCAGATATCTGGGTGTTTGGCTTGACCAATATCTCACCTTCTCTAGTCATGTGGACACCATCCTGAAAAAGCTGTGCCCCAAGCTCGGCACTCTATACAGGAACTGGAACTGACTCCCTCTGCTGGCTATGCACAAACTTGTCCAGAAGATGATCCTGACTATTTTCAACTACTGTGATGTAGTCTACAGTCCCGCTCCCAAGACCTCCTTAGCCAGATTGGATACCCTTTTCAACTCCTTCTGTCACTTCGCTCTGGACTCTCCTCCTCTCACCCACCACTGTCAGTTCTACCACTCCCTGGCATTTCCCTCATTAGAAAATAGACGCCTCCATCATTGTACTAAATTTGTCTCTGAATTGTGGTTTGGATCGCTCCCATCCTATATCACTTCCTCTCTATCAGTTCTCCCTCCCTCTGCTCACTCACTTAGATCTTATGACTCTCGTTCCTTGGTTATCCCTCACCGATCTACCACTGTAGGCCAGGTTACTTTCTCGTATAGCTTCCCAAAACTGTGAAATTCACTTCCTTACCAGATTTGCCGCTCCTCCTCCCCCTCCTCTATAACTTCAGCCCTATATAATTTCCTCTTTGTGAATTGTACCTGCAATTAACCTACATGGTATTCCTGACCTGCTTCCCAACCTCTATCAATATGTTAAGTAACTATTCTGTATTACAGCTCGCTTCCAACCCCACTACTTTCTTTCTCTGCAGAGATCCCTACCTGGCCATTCCTTTGGGTTATCTATGACTACTAATATAACTATAACTTTAGATTCCTATCAATTCTACAACTATCAATATATCTATAACCTTTATTCCTATTCATCGGCTCCCCTCCCAGCCTCGCTACCTTTCCACCTCTGCTGTTATTCTCAATCTACCCCTTCCTTTTGGACTAAATGGTACCATCATCATGAATTTAGGGTGTTATCCTAATGCAACGCACTTGACCTGTCCATTGTGACCTCTGTAAACAATTGTACTCATGTGCTGCACTTAATATGTTCTTTACATTATTTGCTATTCACTGCTGCCAATATTGTTGAAATAATGTTTGCTGTTGTATGCATGTGTGTATTTATTTCCACTACCCTTTCCCCCAGGATGCACCATGAGATGAGCAACTTGTTGTTCACTGTGCCTTTTCTGGTGAAACATTTCAATAAATAAATAAAAACGTCTGTTCAGTATTTATGGAGGAGATGGTAGGTAGCGGACCAATAGTGAGAGACAGGGGCATTAAGGGAAGGGAGGTAGACATTACCCCTTTCATAGTGGAAAGGGTCCTAAGGGAATTGTCATGGTTAAAAGTAGACAAGAGAATGGGACCAGATGGTGTGCACCCCAGGGTACTGAGGGAGCTCAAGAAGCAGTTGGCTGCACTTCTGACAGCCCTGTTCAACTTGTCACTAGAAATGGGAGAGGTCCTGGGAGACTGGAGGAGGGGTGATGTAGTCCTACTCCACAAAAATGGAAATGGAGAGGAGGCTGGAAATTACAGATCTGTCAGTCTGACTTTGGTAGTGGGCAAAGTAATGGAATTATTACTGAAGGAAAGGATTGGGGAAATACCTTGTTACCAATAGTCTTTACATTCAAGGCAACATGGGTTCACAAGGGAGGAAGGTCTTGAAGATAAACTTGATCGAGTTATTTGGGTAACCAAGGAAGCAGATCAGGAAGGAGCAGTTGATGTAGCCTACCTGGACTTCAGTAAGGCCTTCAACACTGTTCCGAATAGAAGACTGGTGAGCAAGCTGAGAAGCCTAGGAGTGGGTCCTAAAATAGTTAGATGGGTAGAGAGCTGGCTAGACAACAGGAGTCAGAGGGTGGTGGTAAATAGTGTCCACTCTGGAGAGGGAAAAGTGACCAGTGAGGTGCCACAAGGATCAGTACTAGGCCCAGTCCTCTTCAGTGTCATTATAAGTGACATTGCAGAAGGACTGGAAGGGAAGGTATACCTGTTAGTGGATGACACAAAAATCTGCAACAGAGTAGACACACTATGTGGGAGTGGAAAGAATGAGATCTGAAAAAGCTGGAAGAATGGTCATGGGTTTGGCAGCTGGGCTTCAATGCAAAAAAGTATAAAATCATGCACTTGAAGCACAGAAACCTGGGGTCAAACTATCAACTGAGAGGAGAAGAACTAGCAGTCACAAAACAGGAAAAGGACCTGGAGTAATCATTTCTGATGACCTGAAGGTAACAAAACAGTGTGACAAGGTAGTCAGAAAGGCTAGTGGGATGCTCAGATGCATAGGTAGAGGTATCACCAGCAGAAAGAGGGAGGTAATAATACCCCTGTATAGATCATTAGTGAGACCCCACCTCGAGTACTGTGTCCAGTTCTGGAGGCCCCATCTCCAAAAGGACATAGACAGGGTAGAGGTGGTTGGTGGTACTAAGGAGGGTAACCAAAATGGTCCAGGCCTGCATCAGAAGCCCTACGAAGAAAGGCATAAGGAATTAAATATATACTTCCTAGAAGAAAGGAGGGAAAGGGGGTTATGACAGAAACATTCAGTTACCTCACAGGTGTAAACAAGGTACAGAAAGGGAGTATTTTCCAGAGAAAGAGGAAGTACTTCTTCATGGAAAGAGTGGTGGATGCTTGGAACAGCATCCCAGTGGAGGTGGTGGGGGCCAAAATGGTTACAGAATTCAAGAATGCATGGGACAGACACATGGGGATCTTAGAAGTCAGGCAAGGGGGGGGGGTGTGCAAACCGGAAACCAAGTAGGGTCTGCAGTGGCACTGTAGGTAGGGAAAATAGGTCACATTAGAAATATTTATTCATAAACAAGTTTATGAAATGGATACACTCAGCTTACAGTGAGGTCCATATATTACATCAAGGTTACAAACATGCACAAATTACATCAGATTACAAACGTGTACAAATTACAAAAACATTTAATTTTAAGTCATAATTACTGTAACAGATAAAAATGCATCCTGAGAATCAACCCTGTATCTTTTCAAAATCTATTTCTAACCATAAGCAGCATGATTCATACATTTAAATCATTTAAGGTGCAACAGTGCCCACTGTCTTCTTTCAGTGTCACTAACCATATTTTTATTTCCACCCACTTTATCCCTTTCCCCACTATTCTCATATTCTTAGGGAGACTATTCCACAACTTAGGTCCTCTAACGAACACCGAGTGTTTCCCTGTGTCTAAATTAAACCTTGGTATTACTAAGTCTGAGGTTCCCACTGATTGTAATGAATCAGTCTTAGTCTTTACAATCATTTTTTCCATAATATAACTTGGTAATTTTCCCGCTATTCCTTTATACATGAAAGCCAACAGATGTTCATCTCTGATATTACCTAGGTATTTCCATCTGAGTTGTCTATATAATGAACATTTGTGAGCTAACCTAGGGGCACCCAGCACAAAACGTGCTAATCCACTTAAGTAAATACCTAATTTATGCAGATCTCTTTTTAAACCAATAGAGTAAATTATGTCTCCATAATTAAACAAGGGAAGTACCACTTGATTCACCACCTGCTTCCTTACTGCAATACTCATGCAGTCCTTTATTTTGTAGAAAGCACCTAGTCTTTTACCTATTGTCCCAGCTAAGTTATTTATGTGGGTTGTCTAACTTAGAGTATTATCCGGGCCATAACCCTAGGTATTTATATGCCTGGTCCTGCTGGATTGGGAGACCCTCCCATTTTATCAAATCTAGTTTTCCTAATCCACCCCAGATCCTAATCTGTGAAACAACATAATCTGAGTTTTCTTTGTATTCAGTAACATGTTACTGTCATCCAGAAAATCCTGCAGTCCATCAAATGCTACCTGCAAGTTGTTCTGGATGGTAGACTTGTCTTTGTGCACTGTATAAACCACCATGTCATCGGCATAAAGATGGTAATTAGCCGAGGTCCCACTAAATTGAATCTTATTAACGTGAATATTAAACAACAGGGGCCCCAATATTGACCCCTGGGGCACTCCTGATCCAGTGGGGTGCAGGCCCGAATCCCATCATCCCAGGGACACCAGTTGGAATCTCTCATTCAGGGAAGAAGATAACCACTTCAATTCCAGCCCCCGGAAACCAATGGTTGTGGCCCTGGACAGGAGAATGTCATGATTCAGGGAATCAAATGCCTTAGACAAATCATCAAATAAAGCTCCCACACACATCCTCCTGTCCAGAGCCTCTTGAATATCTCCCACCACTCGAGCGAGAGACATGGTAGTTCCATGCTGACTTTGATAGCCTGATTGCATTTTATTTAAGAGAGAGTAAGAATCCAGATGATTCTTTATTTGTTGTGCAACTAACCTCTCAAAAACTTTTGAGAGGTGGGGCAACAATGAAATAGGGCAATAATTACCCAAATCAGTCTTGTCCGCTCCTTTACAAACAGGGACAACTCTTGATCACTTCCAAGCAACTGGAAAGACACCCAGTGATAAGGAGAAATTGAAAATATGTGTTAACGGATATGCAGTAATAGGAGAAGCACATCTAAGTAATCTTGTCGGAAGGTTATCTAATCCAGAAGATTTAGTTGAGTCTAATTTTAATAATTCCTTCATTACTAACTGAGTCCTTATTTTTTTAAAGGAAAATAGTTTTGTTGTTGATGAGTCCCCTGCTCAGGATTAATTGAAACCCCCATGTCTTTCTTTCCTCCAGAGTAAATAAAACCTTTATTAAATTCTTCAGCCTATTTGATGCTGGAGTTAATTCACCATCTATTTTAAATGGATTTAATGTATCTATACCCTGCCCTTTCAATAATACATTTACTTTCTTCCAAAAATCCCTAGGATTGGATGAACAGTTATTATCCAAGGTTTGTGTATAATGCCTCTGTTTGGCCAACCTGACCTGTTTAACATATTTATTTGGAATTTCACTATAGTATACCCAATCTGACTCATTTCCATTCTTTTTAGCTTTGAACCATTGTTTATCCCTAATCTGTTTTAATTTTTTCAAATCTAATGAATACCATAAGGCATTTTTTTATTTTTTAATACCTTAAATTTAAGAGGAGCATGTTTATTACACATAGCCATGAATTTGTCCACAAAGCACTCCCATTTGTTACCAATTGTTGGGATTAGCTGCAAGTGCTCCCAATTTATATTGCCAACATCCAGCATAAAGTTGATGTAATCAGATTTTTTACAGCTACGCCAGTGAATGAGCCTACTCTGTGCTGGATCCATGACTTTTTTCCTAAGACCGTAAACTAACTGATGATCTGAAAAGGTTTCGGGCAAGACCCCACACTGAACTATATCATCTATTTTATTTGTAAAGATTAGGTCCAGCACCGTTGATGAATTAGTTTTTTTTTATATTGATTCTGGTTGGTTCATAGATCAATTGGGTGAGCCCCAGATATTTCTGGAGCTCAACCAATGGATGGGCCTCTTCAACAGACTTCCAATCAGAATTAAAATCTCCTGTCACTAATAACTTACATCCATTAGCATAACTGTACAGTTCGTCCTGTAACAAATTAAACACCCCAGGGTCCACCTTTGGGGGAATGATAACCTCCAGCAGTTATCATTCTTTTCCCATGTAATGGCCTTAATTCCAGGAGCAAGACTTCCAACCCCCCCAGATCTTGTTGGAATGATAGTTGAGTAAAAGGTAAATGGGATAAACCATAAATCAGTATCCCCCCCTTATTTCTATTCTTTCTCCAAAGGTTGTAACCTGGAACGTTCAAGACACCATCACTTATTTTACTATTCAACCATGTCTATGTTATTATTACAAGACTAGGTTTGTTCTCAGCCATCCAGATGTTAATTAAGTCAGTTTTGTGAGAAATACTATGAACATTGAAATGAACCAAAGTGAACCCCCCGTCCTGCCATAAAAGTGGACCCGGATTAGGATGAATATCACCACTCATGAGAAGAAGAATCAATACTACTCTTTTTAGAGTAAACTCAGGTAAATGTTTCTTTTTAAAATCATGAGGTAATCTGAATAACCAGGTCACTATTTCTGGATTGACATGGGGGCCCAGGCTAGTATAAATTATAAAGCTATAAGTTCTAAGCAAACATTAATCAAACATATCAACTAGTAATCCAGATTCAATTGGATAATTAATGGCCCCACAGCATGTCTTGGCTTTTGACTGAGTACAGTTATTTAACTGTGCATATTTAACTGGCATATTTACTTGGTTACTTGGTTTATAGGACAAAAGAAGGCTAATAGCCCATTGGGATTGTCCTCCATATTGATGGATCATTTACTCATGTCCCATCCATTCATCCATTTATCTAATTTATTCTTGAATATTGATATATTTGTTGAATCAATAATTTCTTGAGGTAGTTTATTCCATAATCTGGGTGATCTAATGGAAAATAAATTTAATCTCTTGTTGTTATTTACTTTTTCTGCTTCCAATTGTCTGTTATGTAACCTTGGTACAATTTTTCTTGCTGAATAAGCAATACCACATTGTTTCATCTGATCAGGTGATTTAAGTATTTTAAACAATTGTAAGAGATCACCTCTAGTTCGTCTACGCTCAAGAGAGTGTAGTCCAGTTTTTTTAATCTAATATCATATTCCAAGTGAGTAAGATGTGGTACTAGCCTGGTAACCCTATGTTGAATTTGTTCAATTTTGTTTATATCTGTCTTTAAGTAAGGGCTCCAAAATGGTGATCCATAATCAAGATAGGGCCTTATATGTGACCTGTACAAAGTTAATAGACATTCTTCTGATTTAGAAATAAATGTTTTGTCGATGCTATGCAGTAAAGCATTAGTCTGATTAGCAATTTTTGAACAATGTGAGGAAGATGATAGTTTGTCATTAACCATAATACCCAGGTCCTTTTCTATAGAAGATGTCCTAATAATACTATTGTTCAAGTAGTATTTTTGTTTTGGGTTATCTTTTCCAAAATGGAGTACTGCACATTTAGCTATGTTAAAATGCATTTTATTTATACTGCCCCATTGTTCAATTAGTGAAAGATCCAGTGTTAAGTTATGACAGTTTGTAGGGGTATTTACCTTTCCTCCAAGTTTGGTATCATCTGCGAATTTAACCATTATATTATGTGGTGAAACATGCATGTCGCTGATGAACAGGTTAAACAGTACCGGGCCCAGGACGGTTCCCTGCAGCATGCCACTTGCCACCACACCCACCCCCGAAAGCACCCCGTTCACCCTAACCCTCTGTGTTCTGCCACTCAACCAGTTATTTATCCAGGATATGATGGGTGCTGAGAAACCTAGACAGTTAAGTTTATTGATCAAAATACCATGAGATACTTTATCAAAGGCTTTGCTGTAATCCAAAAGAATGACATCTGTAGGTATTTTACAGTCAAGGTTGGAACTGATATAGTTGTAAAAAGTAATCAAGTTTGTAGTACATGAGAATCCTGTTCTAAAGCCATGTTGATACTCATCATTAATTTTAAATGTAGACATTTCTTTTTCAAGTTGATGTTTAATTATTTTCTCCTTGAGTTTATATGGTATTGATGTTAGACTGATGGGTCTATAGTTTTCAATTTTAGAATGAGAGCCTTGTTTAAAAATGGGTGTGACAATGGCAGTGCACCAGTCAGCTGGGACTGAGGATTCATATAGTGATTTTTTTTAAATAATAATCAAGGGGGGAATTATTGTGTCCTTTGTTTCTATAAGGAATCTAGAACTAATATTATCGGGGCCAGAACTAGTATACTGTTTAAGGGTATCAAAGACCCACTGGATGTCCTGAAAGAGAATTTCATATGGTTTGAGTTTAAAGTCTGCTGTAATAGATGTAGTATTAGTAAGTTCAGGAGTAAAAACAGATGAAAAATATTTGTTTAGCTCTGAAGCTGTTTCAATATCGGATGTTATAGTCATGTTATTACAGACTAGGGGACCTATCATATTGTTATTACTTTTCTTACCATTTAGGTAAGTGTATAGTGCCTTGTGACTATCCTTGGTATGCATAATTTTAAATTCAAAATTACGTTTAGCTAATAAGATGGTTTTCTTTAATTGTCTAACCACCTCTCTGTATTTGAGGAGGATAACATTTTTCTGATCAGAGGAGCATTTTTTTAGAATGGCAAACAGTTTATTTTTCTGTTTGATTAATGTTTTAATATTACCAGTGAACCATGGGGGGATTTTCCCTTTGTTGTTATACTTAAGTTTGTCTGGGACATATTTTTTTTTAAGTTCCAGTATCTTAGTTTTTAAATAGCCCATACTGCCTCAGTGTTCATTGGATGCATTATTTGTTCCCAGTTAAGAGATTTTTTCTGTTAATTAATAGCTTCAAAGTCAGCCCTATTATATTGTTTTAGTTTTAGTTTTTTCGTTTTTGGTAATAAGGGCAATTGGATAGAGAAAAAAAAAACAATGGTCACTATTTCCCAGAGGGCTGAGTAGTTGAATATCAGATATATGTGTCTCTGGGTTAGTTATAACTAGGTCCAATATGTTATTCCCCCTTGTTGATTCATTTACGCATTGAATAAGTCCCATATTGATTATAACTGACAAAATTTGTTCATCATGTTTATTAATACCAGAAAGTGCATCCCAATTTATAGTGGGAAGGTTAAAGTCCCCTAAGATGAGAACTGGATCTTTGTTAGCTATTTGAGTAATTTCACTGCAAAGTTGTTTAGTTTGATCAATATCTGAGGAAGGGGGACGATAACAGGTACCTATAAGAAATTGGTGGGTGCTGGTGGGTCTAATATGAACCCAAATACTTTCAGAATGTACGGTAGTTGTTGATTCATATGATGGAATGTCATCTTGAACGTACAAACTGACCCCACCTCCTCTTTTTGTATCCAGTCTGTTTTTGAAGTAGTGTTTAAAACCAGAGATTTCTGCTCCCCACTTTTTATCTGTATTCTCCCAGGTTTCAATGATTGCTAATAGAGCTAAATTTAAAGTTTTAGCTAAGATTTCAAGTTCAGCAAGTTTGGTGATTGTGAGTGATCTGACATTTAATGAAAGAATATTGAGATTTGTCCAATAAGATAAACATGGACTGTCTTTACAAGAGATAGGGGTGGTCCCTATCTCCCCCCTTCCTATCAGTTTAAATGATTGTTTATGAAAGTTACTGTTTTTTGTCCTAATACTGTGCTTCCCCTTCTGCTGAGGTGTAAGTCATCCCAACAGAAAAGTGAAGGCCTGTCCTCAAATTCCTCCCAGTGAGTTAAGCAGCTTATGCCCTGTCGATAAGTCCACTTACGAATCCATTCATTTAATGCTTTTATTTTATTGTTAGTGTGTCTAGTTGCACTTGGAATGGGTAAAACTTCAGACAAACATATACTACAACCACGATCCGTTAATACATTACATAGAGCCACATAGGTTCATAGGTTTATTCAAGCCGAGGATAGATAAAAAGCTACCCTATTAGGCGCGCCATCCATTTACTATTTTAAAAAGGAATTTACTGTCTCCAAAGTATAAGTCTACCCCATTTTTAAATTCATTCATTGTGGGACTAGTGATAATTTTAGTCGATAAGTTGTTCCAGGCTCCAACTACTCTTAGACTGTACCAAATTTTCCTAAAGTTGTGTGCCCAAGTTTGTTGACATAGTTTTTCATGTGTTTCCTTGTGCTGGTTCTCCCATAATTATGTGCAAAACCCAAATCTTTTAACAACTCTTCGTCCTTGATACTTTTGTATAGAAAACATAGGTCACCCCTTAATCTACGGTAATACAATGAATAAAGGTTCAGACTCACCAATCTTTCATAATATATTTTATTTTTCAGTCCCTTTATTTGTTTGGTTAATCTTCTCTGTACTCCCTCAATAGAAAGTATGTCCTCCCTGTTTTGGGGTGCCCAAACCCTCGCACAATACTCCAGGTGTGGCCTCACCAGTGCAACATACAGAGGAATCAAAACTTTCTTCTCTCTACTTGCTATATGTTTTAATATACAGTTTAGGATCTGGGTTGCTTTCTTAAGTTGGTTTCTACAATGTACTCTAAACTTTAGGTCGTTTGTAATTGTGATGCCCAGATCCTTTTCCTCAGTAACTACCCCTAAATTTGTTTTGTCCAATAGGTAGATTGCTTCTTTATTATTCTTACCCACGTGCATAACCTTGCACTTGGATTTGTTTAGTTCAAGTTTATTAAGGTTAGTCCATTTATTTATTGAGTCTAGGGTTTGTTGAAGTGTTTCTCTCTGTTCATCATTATTTGGAACCACACCCAGTCTGCAGTCATCGGCAAACTTGTATATCCATATATTCTTATTACTAATTTTCAACGAAGCAATGTACAAGTTAAATAAACTGGGGCCCAAAACTGAACCCTGGGGGTACTCCACTTGAAACCGGGGCCCAATCTGAGTATTCCCCATTTGTGACCCGCTAGACATAGTCTTGTTTAATCTGCTGGAGTGGGGATCGTGTGATGTCATTTGAACCAACATGGACAACCACTAGGGGATTTTCTCCAGCTGTTAACAGAATTACTTTTGTCATTGATGTGAGGTCCGCTATTTTTGCTCCTCTATAGCTAGAGCTAGTATGATTTTCTTTGTGTGGATTACAGACTATTCGATCAACATGTTTTGTTATGGAGTCACCTAGTACATATATCTGTTTTTTTGGAATAGACATATCAGGAGTATGCAGAGATTGAGGCACAGAGGGGGTGTTCAGCGGGTCAATAGCCTGGGAAGATTTAAGTGCTGAGGTCCCAATTATTTTGTGCTCTGATGACATTTTATGACTTCCTGTATTCAGTTTGTCATGTACATGTTCAATGGTACCTAGGGTGTTATTGTAGTCATCCTCAACCAATTCGTGGAGGGGTTCGAGAGAATTTGAAAGTGGGATCATATACGGTTTGGGAACAAGTTTGTTTTTAATATGCCTTTTTGGGGAAATTAAAGACCAGTTCTCGGCCTCTATGGGGGGATCTGCTATGTTTTTAGTAATGGTAATTAAAGGAGTAGAGGTATTTGTTGGATGTTCAGCCAAAATGGAAAGTGGTAAGCAATTAAGTGGTGGATCACTGGAAAAGGAATTTCTCAGACATTTTGAAGTGGAGGTATTAGTCTCCACGAGTAATGACATATGGTCAATGTATTCTTCTAGTGCTTTAATGTCAGAGCTCATATTCTCACTTGGTTGCAGTTTTTTAATTTCCTCCTGTAAGTTCCCAATTAGGATACATTTATCACATAAGAACTTTGAATCTTGTTTACCAATGGTATACATTTTATACTCTGAACACATTTTGTTTGCTGTCTTCATGGTCTAAGATAATGAGGATACAAGGGTAATGGTTTTGTGGGTTTTTATTACCTTAGGTGGATGTATCTTAGTGGAATCGCCTGGTACTGGTGGCCCCGGTGGACATAGTGAACCGCACAAGGCCAGCGCTTGTCTCTGTCGCGTGGCCTGTACCATGCTCACACGCTCGCTGAGGCTTCTTTTGAATGTGATTACCTGAAGTGCGTTCTCCCGCTACTTCTGGTTTCGCGCTGTGATTTAAAATACAAAAATAAAGTAACTAGCCTTTAAAAAGGCTTCTCCTATTGTGTAATTAGGGATTTAGTAGTTTAGTCCTCAAAAAAACAATGAGCAGTTCTTGTTTGGAAGGGAGAGACTGGTGCTACAAGATTTCAAGACTGCACTCAGTCCTTCACTATCCCACAGTGCCCACAAGCAGAGTTGTAAGGTAGGAGCAAATGCCAGCCCTATTCTTAGCCCCTGATATTATTATTGCAACAATTTCACAGCAAGTTATATCACAAGTATATCAAGTCTTTCTACTGCCTGCCCGCTGCTGAGGCTTCTTTGAATCACAATTACGGAAGTGCATTCTCCGCTACTTCTGGTTTCGCACTGCAATTTAAAATACAAAAATAAAGTAACTAGCCTTTAAAAAGGCTTCTCCTAGTGTGTAATTAGGGATTTAGTAGTTTAGTCCTCAAAAAAAAACAATGAGCAGTTCTTGTTTGGAAGGAAGAGACTGGTGCTACAAGATTTCAAGACTGCACTCAGTCCTCCACTATCCCACAGTGCCCACAAGCAGAGTTGTAAGGTAGGGAGAAAATGCCAGCCCTATTCTTAGCCCCCTGATATTATTATTGCAACAATTTCACAGCAAGTTATATCACAAGTATATCAAGTCTTTCTACTGCCTGCCCGCTCGCTGAGAGCTTCTTTTGAATCACAATTACCGGAAGTACATTCTCCCGCTACTTCTGGTTTCGCACTGCAATTTAAAATACAAAAATAAAGTAACTAGCCTTTAAAAAGGCTTCTCCTAGTGTGTAATTAGGGATTTAGTAGTTTAGTCCTCAAAAAAAAACAATGAGTAGTTCTTGTTTGGAAGGGAGAGACTGGTGCTACAAGATTTCAAGACTGCACTCAGTCCTCCACTATCCCACAGTGCCCACAAGCAGAGTTGTAAGGTAGGGAGCAAATGCCAGCCCTATTCTTAGCCCCCTGATATTATTATTGCAACAATTTCACAGCAAGTTATATCACAAGTATATCAAGTCTTTCTACTCTATATGTCCCATTAAAACAATAAAACCTATACATAGTGCATAATGCAGTAAAATACATCTTCAAACCAGTGATATATGGGTTGCCTCTCTTAAATCTATTTACTTAACAAGTTAAAAAGGAAAGAGAAAATCAAGGCTTCTGAGCTCTATAACGTTAACCACAGACAGACCCCTTACCAGTGTTACTTCTATTGATTTTCTAATTCTAAGTGGTGCTCACGCCACTCACGTTGCTCATGCCATGTGGTGTGGTGCTTATTGATTGGCTCTGACTTGGTTCGCTGCCGAATCCCCTACAACACAGAGCCAACTGCTGTTTTTAAATATAACAGTCTCAGAATAAGCAGCAAATGTCCCGGACAGTGTCTTAGTATTTAGGTAGATGCTGGTACCTGTAGCAGTTAGCACACACACAGTTCAGACAGCACAATGCTTTTCACTAGACAGGCAACAGCTGTCCTTCACCGTACAGCTCCCACCTGGGCAGGGATGATCTTTCAAGCATGCTGTGTGGGCCAAGAGGTCCTTTTCTGCAGACAACTTCTATGTTTCTACAATCGCCACACTGCCAAATACCTGAGGGGTACTGTCCCCTTTCACCTTACATGCACAAGGACTAGATCACACATGGAGGCCTAGGAAGGCATATACCTCTAAGATATGACTCATTAGCACCCACTGTAGACAACCTAATAAGTGGTTTAGTCATCAGACGTGGACTAATCATGCTTTAAGTAAAATACTTGAATGTTAGGCTTTGTTTCTTAGTTGTTGCTGAATAGCACATGGACTTACACATTTAGCAAGCTAGCAATTTTTTCCTGTGAAACTTCAAGATGTTGTCGTTTACTGCACTGGTGTCTGAGGTCTTTGGTATGCCTACTGTTGTTTTTGAATAAAGTACTCTGTCAGTCATTAGAGTTGTTACTCCAAGGGGTATTTTCTTGGCTAGGAATGTTGTATTACTGTATGTATTGAAAATTTTGAAAACTCAATAAAATATTAAGTATTCAAAAAATTTAATTCTCCAAGATTAACAATGTAGTCATTTTTACACAGTTACCCTTTTATAGAAATTACAAAAAATGTGCTTTAAAGAATCAAGAAATTCAACACGTGCTGTCTGCACTACTGACTTCAATAGCCCTAGAGTTCATTGACCTGTTTCAGCAGCTTGTATCAAAGTGCACATGGATTTCAAATCACTGTTCACAAAGCATTTTTCAAAGTTAAAAGCAATTTTTTTAACACAATGAGCTTTACCACTCAGCACCTGTATCCATTACTTATTTTGTATGCCAGCTAAAGCATATCACCAGTTGCAAGATACTTATACCACTAACTGGGATGTCAGATTCTATGCTCCAAGTTGGTCTCCAGATTTTTAGGGATAATTGCTCTCATTTATTTTTTTTTTTTGGTTAACTTTTACGGTACAGATTCGCAAGAATGTGACAGTAACCCCTCACATGGTTAAACATGGGCTGTTTATTAGTAGTGGCAAACAATTAGCAACTCATTACACATAATGGATACAAGTATGACACCTAAGACACTTACCTCTCAATCAAGCAAATTTATGTAGAATAAATTGACAGAATAAAGTGAGAGAGAGAGATAGCTACTAAAGCTAACCACAGAGTTTTACAGTTAAGACAAGAGTCCTTTTTTAAAGAGTATTTTTTTCTGTGTGTGAATTTTTAGTGCTTGTGAAAGGTGATGGATTAACAGCACTGGAACCTGAATTCCTGAGCTTATCCATATGACAGATACAGAATGGGAAATCACAGTGCAAGCTTCTCCACACTGCCCACATCAATGTGCCTCAAACCTGCCATGGAAGCACCACCATGTAGGTGAGAAGGTCTTATTTAGAATAAATTGAATGAATAAAGTGAAAGTGAGAAAGATATTAAAGTTTACCACATAGTATTACAGTTACCTGATATCACACTCTTCTGTATGGCAACAGAATCCCGGAGTGGAAGCAAGAGAGAGCGTCCAAAAAACTTGGTTCTAGCCACCGCTGTCTCAAGGGCATTAATCCTGGTATTTTCTCTCTGTTTTCTTTTCCACTGTTCTTCTCCTGCATTAGCATACAAAAGTCAGGGTTAGAACTCTGGCACTCCCACAGTTACAAAGTCCAAAAGTAAGTCCAAAGTCCCGGGTTCAAATCTCAACCATCAGCTCAGCTGGATCAGCAGGGGTCATGCTTTTACTGTGGCCTGTTCCTACAATTAGCAATTCATACTGGCAAGCAGGATCCCAATTCTGGCTTCAATCACCTGACTTTGTGAATTACAAGTCTGCACTGCAGCTGCATGTGGATCTTTGTAGCAGAAAGCTCCGTTGGTTGTCTGACATATGCCCTGGAAGCAGATGCTTTATACAGCTTAGAAGGCAGATAGTTTCAGAGGCTATATCCTTGGAGTCAGTTTCTTTGTCATAGCTTACCCTGGCTATCATAAACTGGAGGACGCTAAAATGGCTTCCATCTCAGGTTTGATGTACAAGCCCCTTCTCATTCACCACAATTCATGAGCCTTCCAGGAGACTGAGTCCAAGCCCAGGAAGTCCTGGGTTCAAGTCCACCTTTCCTGTACTAAGTGTATGTTTTAAGTCTTTCTTCCTGGAGGGTCGAGCCCTCAGATAAACTGTCTTCCACCTATCCACGAGCTATCTGCATCAGAAGAGCTTGATATCAGGACTTTATTCAAAAATTAATACAATAGTTCATATCCTTTAAGTTAGTAAACCTACACAGTAGACATTTTGTTTATAAACTGCAGAAACTAACATTTTCACATCCGAGCAGTCCAGACTGTCCACTTAATTCTGTTGGTTCAAAAGGTAGAGTGGATTTTTGTCTCCCTTCCCGCTTATCTTGTCTTTGAGAGTCTTGAATGCTCAAGTATTTTAGACTCCTCAGGACTGTTAATTGCAGTTTTTAGCTTCAAACCCCAGGAATCCCTCACTATGCTTAACAACTGCATCAGTCCCCAGGACTGAGCTGCCCCAGAGAATAACATTTTATGCTATTATGGCATCTTAGAAAGAGAAATTCAAACCTTTGCTGTGTGGCCATTCTCCACTCTTCTCTCTAACATTTGATTTATTTCTCTGCCTGAGGAAGAAGTTGCCTGAAGACATCTCTCATGCCATCTGTGCTGTTTTTTTAATTCAATACCTTAAGTTTCTAAGTTTTATTTAGTTACTGCTCCTTTGTGTTAGTATATATATATATATATATATTTTTTTTTTGTTTTGTGCTATTCTCCAGTTCCCCGATCAGTTCCTTGGAATGGGAGAAAGGCCTTTGTACTGTGGTTTCGTGCTCTATGAAACTGCTTTATTCTGACTAAAAATAACAATGAAGTTAAATCTTATTTTTTACTTAACTGCTTTGCAGGTGTCGTTTAAGTCTCAGTTCCTTCTACTGTGGGAACCAAGATGTGACTGACATTTTTCTATTGGAAACTGAAAAAAAAAAAGAATTTAGCGGTTCTGTCTTTTAAAGGGGAACCAAACCAAAAGCAAATATTTTTTATGCTTGTGAACCGAGCCATTTTCAGTTTGTCTAGACTGGCATGACCAACAGACTCAAAAAGAGAACAGGACCCATAGGCTTTAAAAATTGTACAATTTGCTTTAAACCCTTGGCTAAGGCAGACTGTCACCAGTTGTGTTTGAAGTAACTGGGTCCAGATCACAATTTTACAAATTGTGAACTCTGCTCCTAAAACCATTAAGAAAAGGGCTACAAAATTAGAAGACCTTATGGCTTCTCAATCTGCTTCCATAACACTGAAAGGCTCAGATTAGAGTCCAGTCCCTCAAAGTAAGCAGCAGGACAAGTCTGCTAAAGATGGACCAAAAACCAGGGTGTCTGAATGGGGAACCCTGAGATCAGTAACCATAAAGGAGCCTTTCAGCAGACACCAGAAACAGTGCTTGCAAAGAAAAAACAAAAATAAAAACATGTTGCTGCCCCTCCTCCTGAAGAAGGAAAAGAGACATCAGTTGACAAGAATAAAATGCCCTCAGTAGAAGACATGATTAAGGAATGGCAGTATTTCCAGACCTTCCAGGCTGTGACATCTCTCATGGGCATGGCTGCTCCCCTCTAAAATGGACTTGGATTCTTTTGTTGTTTATTTGAATTTGAATGATCTGGGGTTAAAGTTTACAGCCCAGTACCATCAGAGGCAAATAAATTATTTAGATCTTACCTTGATAGGTCAAGTTGGTTGTGGTGCTAAAACAAGGGTGTTTTGAAAAGAAACAGTTGGAAATAGTGTCCTTCATGGACACAGTTCCCACCCTCAAACATATGATAGAAGCACTACCACATGGACAGTTAATTCGGCTTAAATGAAACTGCACAGAGCCGCAAGATTTTGAGAAAGCAAAAAGTGACTTATTTGATAGATTGAGAGAGAGAGGTTACTCTGAAGACATCTTAAATAAAGTTTTGGACAGGGTTAAAAATAAATTAAGAAAGGAACACTTACAATGCAAAAGCAAAAGCCAGAACTTAGAAAGAGTGGTATTCTCGACTGAATAAGGACCGGGCTCGATAGATATACATGTCATAGTTAGAAACACTGGCATGTCTTAGGTGTGGATCCAGAGTTAAAAGAAATAGCAAATGAGGGACCACTGATAGCATTTAAAAAAGTAAACAGCTTAAAAGACATTCTTATTCAAAGCAAGTACAGGAAACCTGTGTCCCCGAATGCATGGTGAAGTACAAAACCTATGGGTTTTTATCTATGTAATAGGTGTAAGACCTGTAAATCTGCCATGCAAGAGAGATCCTTCATTAATCCGGATCCTGATGGTGTAACAGAAGTTAAAATAAGTCACTTTTTGATGTGCTCATCAAAGTTTGTTGTTTATGCCCTGTGGTGCTCCTGTGGCAAGGTCTACATAGGGCAAACTACGAGGAGCCTGAAAGAATGCATAGAGGAGCACTACAGGGCCATTCAAAAAAATGATTTGGAACATCCCAAATAAGACACAGGCATTACCTGTTACAATTGGTCATCAAATAGTACACATGGCGATAGATCATGTTCCCAATAAAATGGCGGGGGGGGGGGTGATAGACAGACTGAGTTTGATAGAAAAGAATCCAAGTGCATTATTATTTTAAAGACCCTGAAACCCAGTGGCTTTAATGACATTATGAACTGGAAATCATGTATTCATACATAAAGGCTGAAGTGAAGGTATGAGTTTGTTATACAGTTGTTCAATATAAAGTATGCCACTTGGATTGATGTTATGATCAGAAATACTATTGTAATTGGATCAATTAGATCAAAATTATAATTTGTTTGATCTTCTTTTTTTGATTTGTCCTGTACTCTGTTGGTTCTCTGCACAAAGCTTCTACCAAGTTATGATAATTTGAATATTATAGGCTTTTGATAGTGGATTAAATGATCAGTGTTTTAGTAAATAAATGCTAGTTGTAAAATTTGAGAAAAAAGGTCTTGTTGTCATACAGTCAGTGCAAGGTTCAAGAGTATATGTACCTATGGCACCATAGTTATTAGAATTTGTGCATTAAATTAATTTGTTATATTTCGTAAAAGAATGTTTCACTGTTTTGCACTTTACCCTAAGTATGTTCTGCTTCTCTCCATGTCATTCCGGCAGTGCCTCATGTCTCCAATGTTTGGAATTCCAAATAAATTAATGAGACATGAGCATGAATTAGAGCTGCTCTGACATGGTTTTAACCAGCATGTCTTAGGAAACACTGCAGCACTTTAAATATTTTTTATTAATTATTTAACTGTTGGTACCTGTAAATTTATAATTTAAGCACCATTTTTTTCACGTTGGTCACACCTCCTGATGAAGGGGTAGCATTGCCCTGACGCGTTGAGGCTGGAGATGACTTAGAAGCCTTAAACTGTTTATGTATTTATCATCACAAATGTTCCTTGCTTACAATAGTAAGTGTTTTTTTTTAATTTTGTATTTAATAAAAATGAAAAATATTCTCCCTGAATTGACCTGGAGTGCTGGATTTATTTTTTAATGTTATGGCTGCCCCCTTCACCAGTTGTATTACCTATCCCACTACCTGAGGAATAAGGGGTTGCGTTCTTCTATGAAGAAGAGGAGGAGGAGGAGGAAGAGGGAGAACCTACAGAGCCTGCTGGTTTCCCTGAGCAGGAATATGCCTCCCCTCCTTGTGATCCTGATGACTTTTCCTCACATTATTCCTTTGTGAGACAAATGGTCAATACCCTTAACCTCACTACTCATGAAACTGATGAGGATGAGGCAGAATTTTGGGATATGATGGTGTAACTCCTACCACCATGTATTATACCAACAAGCAGGGAGGACCCAAATCTTCAAAGCTACAGTATGCACAGTAGCAATGAAAATTTGGAATCTGGCCTATACCCTAGGGTTGCAGTTCTCAGCAGTTCACCCTCCAGGGAAAGACAAAGTGTTGGCAGATTTCCTGAGCAGAATCAACCAAGGACATTGAGAATGGACCCTGAATAAGCAGGTGGTGGCTGCAGTGTTCAGAAGATGGGTACACCAGAGATAGACCTGTTTGCATCATGGGAAAACCACCAGCTTCCCAAGTTCTGTTGCATTCCCCCTTCAGGGGGCTCAGTCTTGTTGGACACCCTAACTCTGGAATGGCAGGGAGGTTTCTTTTTGCCTTCCCTACTTTTCCACTCTTATTGAGTTATTAAATTATTTAAACTATTTAAACAGAAAAAACACTTTCTGTAATTATTTTTAACAAATAACCCTTTTTATAAATGCAATAAGCCACTCCATGGTCTGGGATTATGGGGAATTAATGCACTTCTCGGGTACTTTGAGGGCACTCGGCCTGTGGCCTTGTGCCTCACAACACAGCCAGGGCCTGCATTAATTCCCCATAACCCCATACCCTGTTGTGGGTCATTGCTTACTTATGACAAGAAGTAGCAAAATTCATGATCACATGGTTATTGTATCAACAAGCAAGCATATGCATAGTTGTTTGTTCCTCCGCATTATGGAATAGACCACCGCTACAACTGATAAATAAAATGCAGCGTATTAAATAGTTGGTGTAGCATAGCAAACTGCTATGCAAACCCAGGGATAATGCTAACCGTTTCCAGAAATGTGTAGTGGTAGACTTCTAAACCTTATTTAGAATTCATGGGGCAGCGGACTACATATGGAAAAAAATATGTGTAATCATTTTACTACTTAAAGTGTGGCAGTGCTATGCATTTTTACACTTCATTGTCACTTTAACGTATGAAACAGATAATTAATTGTCTCAGCTTATTTAATAATTTAATTTATAGGTCAGTTGTATTCATCTGTATCCCCCTCCCCCGGGTCGTGCCTGAAAATAGGCAGGATTTGTCTAGTGCACTTTCCCGGTCAACAAAAGCTAAATAAATAAATAAATAATATCCTGAAAAGTAAAGTTTACTTTGGAGTATTATGATGCACTTGTTTTATTTATCCTTGTGATTAACAGTGGTTTTCCAGCAAAACTGATGACCCCACATGATGATGAAAATGGGTGACTGTAGACTGGACTAAACATCAATAACATGGAAACTGGTACAAATTTATAAATGCTGTTGGTTTAGCATAGTCTTTCCTGACTTTGTAATCTACATGGTTACATTGAAAATAAGCATTCATGTATGCAGTGTGTTTACATGGTCAATAAGACTGAGACAACATAAATAGCCACAGTGACAGGGTCATGTAAACACAGTCTCACTTCTCCACATGGTTGTTGGTATCTCTTCCTTCGTGAAAGACTTTGCACCTGAAATTCAGCCACATCACTGCATTGTTGAATCAGTGTTCTTGCAGATCTTGAGACACATATGTACTTTTTCTTGGTTTATGGTAGCAGTCGACTCACTGGACATTCGTTGAGACTCCACCTCCTGAAAAAGGGTATATTAGGTATTCGATCGTCTTACTATTAAATTTGCCATTTATAATTTGCTGAATTGAAGTATGGATATGGAAACATCAACAGTGATCTGTGTAGACATTTTTTACTGTATCTGTTCTCTTTGTTTGTTCATTGCAATATCATTATGTTTGCTTGCATGCATGTGCAAGAAACATAGTGCCACCATACGAGTTTTCATAGGTGTGCCTCCCCCACTTCCAGTGCCCTGCTCCCTTTTACTGCACCATGCCAATGAATGTCGGAGCTGTCTATGACAGCCCTTCAGGTGCAGTGGCGTACAGTTGAAAGTAAAAAACACTGCAATCAGCAGTGGTAATGTGTAGGCAATTTGCATACTGCCATCGGCAGGTAATTTACATACTGCCATCAGCAGTCTGCAAAGTGCCCACACTCTGCACTGCATCTGTAGCTGTCATAGACAGCTTCACTGTTGTCTACTCTCCCCCCCAAGTAGCATGCTGGGAGTCCACCCCAGTGTCCTCATGCGCTCCCCCCCGCACACTGTATGGCCGACGGGGGTGCCCAGTCCCCAGTTGGCTTCACTGCCCCTCAACAGACTTCCAGTGCCACTCTGGGAGCCCACCCCAGCATTGCAAAAGTCCATACGGCTGACTGGGGGTGCCCAATCCCCTGTTGGCTCCACTGCATGGTTTGTACCCCTCCCAAAACCAGAGTTCCACGTGTCACACTGGGAGCCCACCCCAGCATGGCAGAAGTCTGTATGGCCGACGGGGGTGCCCAATCCTCCATCAGCTTCACTGGCCCCCCTAAAAAAAAACACTTCCAGTTGCCACACTGGGAGCCTACCCCAGCGTGGCAAAAAGTACCACGTAGTCTAAAGAAACATAAAACCTGTAAAAAAAAAGGGTCCCTAATTGACTGTCTCACCCTCCCCCAACCCCACACTCACCTCTGTACCCACCTCCCCACACCCCCACCCCATACTTACCTCCAGAGGCCGGCGTGATAATCTTCGGTGGACCGGGAACATGTCTGCACTCTTCAAAGCCGGCAGCAAACTGAAGAAATGCCGGTAAGCTGTATAATACAATAAATTTTTTTTTTTCAACTTTGGTGTCTATCTCAGCCATTTCTGGGAATTTTTTCACCAAATTTTCAACATGGGGTTCTTGGGGACCCACCTCATGAATTCAGTCACTGTCATTTTGTTATTTGGTCCCGAAATGTGATTTCACAGTCACTGCAGAACCACCTTTCAGGACAGAGTAATGAAATTACAGTGTCACAGTTCATGGTAGGTCCCGAAAAACCCTATGTTGAAAATTTGGTGAAAAAATTCCAAAAAATGACTGTTTTATGAGGGTCAGTTGCTGAGTTCCGATGCACGCTCGTAACTTTGAGAATTTTTAATATTTTCAGTCCAGATTTTCAACATTGCCATTTAACCACACCTCCTTATGAACAGTATAGCTGTCATTTTTCATATCATGCCCAAAATGTGTTTTCGCACATGTAGCGCACATTTGCACGGTAGGTGTGCAAAATCAATGTTTGGGACACATTAAGAAAATCACAGTGACATTGGTCATGAGCAGAGGTGGTAAAATGGCTATGTTGAAAATTTGGTGACAAAAGTTCATAAAATGACTCTGTCATGAGCGTGTATTGCACAATTTCCATGCACCCTAGTAAGTTCACGAATTTGTAATATTTTCAGTCCAGATTTTCAATGTTTACATTTTTCCACACCGCTTTATGAACAGTACAGCTGTCATTTTTCACACCATGGCCGAAACATGTTTTCGCACTTCCGGCACAGAATAGCACGGTCACTGTGGAAATTTAGTATTCGGGATAGATTATGAAAATCACAGTGCCACTGTTCATGAGTGGAGGTGCAAAAATGCCTATGTTGAAAATCTGCTGTAAAAAATCCCCAAACTACTTACATTACGGGTGTACATTGCGCAGCTTCTACGCATGCTCATGACTTCACCAGTTTTTGTATATTTTCACTCCAGATTTTCAACAATGCCATTTTTTACACCTTCTCATGAACAGTACACCTGTCACTTTTCACATCCTGTTTGAAATGTGTTTTTGCACCTGTGGCGTCAAATGGTGCAGTCGCTCTGCAAAATCACCTTTCAGGTAACGAACCGATAATGTCACTATTCATGCGGTGGGGCCACAAAAAACCATGTGGAAAACTTGTAGTAGAAATACCAAGAAACTCCCGGGGCTTTAGGGTTTTCAACAATAATGCCGTACCTTATAGGGACTGACAGGCATCAGGGGTGCGACTTGAGATTGTCGACAGTAATGCTCATGCCATTTCACCCCCACCCTGCAGTCAGTGACCGGCATTGAGGTGCGCCTTGAGACCCTTTGCCCCCAGAGTTCACCCAGTTCTCCTATACTGTGCCTATACTGCACCCATTTCAGTGTATTTCCATATGGAATGAGGTGAATGTAAAGGTGAAACACCCCAAGGCACACCTGGACACTTGTCAGTGTCTGAAGGGTAGGATGAGGTGCAATGTCATGACTGTCATGGGTGACGACCCAAAGGCTCACCCCAATGCCTGTCCATCTCTGCAGAGTGAGGGTGGAGTTGGCGTCAGTTCAATACTTCAATGCCATTCCTATACTGCATCTGTCTAAGTCCTGCACTTCCACTGCTAATGCCAGCAAGCAAACATTCGGCATTGACAAATGCTTGTTTTTAATAGGTTTGCACACCTTGGTGCAAATGCATATAATGTATATGTATTGTGTGCATTTCTGAAATGCAAAGTGACAAAAAACACAAGATAATTATAGTGTTTATCATGTTTTTGACAAGTTAAGAAACTACACCCTTGCTGATGTTCCTATTACATATTTACACAAAAGATTATTTCGCACAAGTCACGGTTGAAACAAAACAGGAGAGACAGTACAGTCTGAAGATAATCTACAACCACATTACTTATAGTATTACATTGTTTCAATGAAATCATGCCTCTGATGATGACATTCCTTAATGACTGGCTAATATGACCACCACACAATGTATAAGCCATTGGCATACAGCCTACATAAATAAAAAAAACATAAATGTATGGACTGCCACATTCCAGTGCAATTGAAATACAAGTTATTCCTCAAACCAATTTGCCAATATTGAAAATGTCTGCATTGTTTGTTACATTACACATGCAAGTATTGATTTGTGAATTGGTTAAGAGAGCGAATGCCATCTTTGAATGCAAACTAATGGAAAAAATAAGCTTCCATGTGATAAGAAGGTAATAAGCATGTTTTTAATCCTTGGACTGCCAGTACATTTAGAAGGTATTGGAATGTAAGTTATGTTTAGAACTCTGGGGCACAGCAAGGGTCACATATCATGATGAAAATAAGACATTTATCTAATGAAATGCATGACTACAATACTGTAATCTTGGACAGGTAGTGCAACGTGTAACTCTGAAGATAGATGTGTCTGGACTTGTAAGTTTTTTTTTTTGTTTTTGGTTTTTATTTAGTTGTTTAACCAGGTATAGCACACTAAGTTAACCAGCTCATGTTGCAATGAATATGACCCACCATCAGGAAGCTATAAAAGAAGGATCACTTAGCATTGTTGTGATGTTAATATCAAGTAGAACTCGGAATCCAGTGCTAGACACAGTTAAGTGGACCACAGACTAAAGATGCTCAAGAAATTAAGCTGCATTTCATATCCTAGATATTAATGTTATACATCACAGATAGAGAATACTTTTAATGGACTGTAAATATAATGCATATGTTCTTACCTGCAAGGAATGTTGCAACAAGCTATAAACACTTACTTGGAGCACATGGAACAAGCATAGCAATATTATTGCATGCAGAAATACTGCCTTGATAGCATTGATCTCTTTCATATCTCAATCTACCATAACACATCTGAAACATCATAGAGGGCCATAGTAAAATAATGAAAATATAAACATGATGTGACACTATGTCACAAAAAAAAAAGAAAATTGGACAGGGTTGATTATTAATTGATATAAGATTGAACAGTACAACCACCTGTATGGTACACTGTGGAACCAACAATATGTTCATCATAGGCTGCCTACAGAATGAGGATCAATAATACTCAAAATAATGTACAATTTAGAACTCACAAACTGTTTGAAATGGTGCATAGTAATGTGTACAAGCACTTACTGACATAAACACTTAACACTGGCAGATCAGTATATATGGCATTTAGTACTTCAGTATTGAAATCAATAAATGTGTAGGCTGCAAGCAGTTGTTACAGTATTTAAGTAGTATAATACTTACATCATGTTATGCTTACCTAGGTGTAAAATATCCCGCAGCCTCATGAAGCTTCCTCAGGCACTTTTCGAGAATCTCAGCGAATTCTACACTAACAAAAAAAAATAGCAATTCTTATGCCTCTCCCCTAAGTGCTCTTGACAAGCACAGCGTGAAAGGCAAAGCCATACTGGGTTATTCCTTTGTAAATGGCGTCCCAAACAAATCATTGATGATCCATATTTTGTACACTGTGCTTACTGCCAAGGAGAACTAGACACTATTATTATTATTGGCTGCTGTTCACGGGGAGATAGTAGCTGGTAGAAAAGAATGCTGTCATGCAAATCTGATTTAATCAGCTCATCAACAGCTATGCTGTCATTTCCATCCATTCCATTCCAACAAACATCTGCCTCCAGCATGTTATCAGTTACCGCTTCTGATTCCCCACACTCCAAGACAATTTTGTAGGCTGAAGTAGCTGCATCTACCAAATCCCCTGCTACTTCCCACTTTAAAATCAACCAAGATGTTGGGACACAGTCTTTATCCCCGGCCACGGGATCTGATGGCAGCCCTGCAGGCCTGCCATAAAGGTACTATAAGTTAACTTTCATCCCATCCACAGCAGGACCAACTGAAACATGTCAAAATGACCAGGTCTGTAAGGGTGGTTGAGGTTGTGGGGAGAAGGGAGGCCTAACTCAGTATAATGTTCATGCTTAAATTGTAATGTGCAGCTGTTGTATACTGCTATGTTTTCTTTTTTGAATATGCCTCATGCCTCCCCTCTGTCTCCTCCATTTTTTTTTTTTGCTGTGTTGCCCTTTTGCCTCATACACAGCCCTGTGGGACCCTTTCTCATCCATTCTCCTCTCACAGGCTTTCCTCTCGACACTGTGATTGAGTGCTCTTTCAAATGGGACAGGGATGAGAAGAGCTGCGAGGGCTGTATGTAAACAAACTTGGCAGTTGCTGAGACTGGACTCCCCTCTCAGACCTGGCTTCAGTCAGCTCCTCTCCTCTGCTTATCTAAAACCCAAGTGTGACACACTTTAAGGAGCTGGTCTTCGATTTGTGCTCCTCCATCCTCTCGTGCCTAGTGTTTGGATGAGACCCCACAGTTCGTGGCCAAATAAATAAACAAATTAGAATGCACAACTCCCAGTTCATTTGTCTCCCACCCCAGAATTGGAGATTCCGACTCACAGTTCCCCCTTCCCCTTATCATTGGTTTAGACTGACAAGCCACTGTTGGTACTCCCCATCAGGAGTTCTGCATCTGGCAGTCTGGTCTCACAGTGGGGTCTCCTATGTAGTGCTGGTCCATGCATTCTAGGGTGCTCTTCCTCTCCTCTCCTCTGCAGTGCCTCTTGTGGAAACCCAACTGAGTGAATGTACCTGTTCTGATCAAGAAAGGAAACCTTTGCCTCGATGGTGCTTTGTTGCTTTGGGGATGCTCCCTTGTGCCCAAGGCGAGAGCCTGAATGTCCCCCTCTATGAATCGCAGGGCAGAAAGTAAATATGGATGCCTAATGCACTGAAGATGCCCAGATCCCGTGGAAACAGCATAACATATGCTATTTACATTGGCTGCTCTCAAGACACCAGCAAATGAGGTCAGAACCTAATAACAGCCGTCCCCCACAAATGCCTGCATAGAAATTCACAGTCAGGGGCCTTAATATGGAGGTTCTTTACTGCAGTCGGTCCAAACTCTGCCTATGGAATCAGTCATGAATAATTCATTAGAAGATGATCCTACAGGCTGATGAAACCAATACTGTGGACCCCCAGGCTGCATTAGACATGATCTGTTTGTAGGTTTGAAGCAATTATCACTAGATGGACATGACGCTCTTTATCCCTGAATCACTATATTCCCCCCATATCTGGGTTAGACTCCTGCACAAGCTATACTTATAAAGATGAAACAATGACAAGTAGACTAGTGCCTGTGTAGAGCTGATTTACTTTGTTAGCAAACATTTTACTATTCTAATTCTAGGCTTGGTGTGTTATAAGAACCCATTTCAGACTGATATGTAAAGTTTCAGGCATGCTATCTTAGGACACATACCAACACTCCCCTACTCCTCTCACTTCTGGATACAAATAACCACACACCCTCTCCAGGGGTGAGATCACTGGGTCCATATCGCAGGAAACTAAAGAGATGATGTACCCCCCATAGGTTATTTACCCCTAAAAGGTATATACAGCCCCCATCTACAGCACCCTGTTCTTGATCCATACACGGATACCAAGGGCTATGTTAACTGCACTTACAATTTCTGGACTTAAGACCTTCAGCTGTTAGCCTTCATTAGATTAGAGTCTCCTGCTGCAGCTGTGAGGTGAGCACCCACCTGTTATGGTAGCAAGATCCAAATTGCCTTGTCAAAGGAACTACCCTATGCCTTTATGGAGATGACTCATTCTCCTCTCTTAAAGGGGAACTATCATCACCAGTGTTTCTTAATGTCTCAAAGTCCATAAAAAGCTAATTTAAGTGAGCCATTGTATTTATGCGTGAGTCTTTGCAGTCCAGAGTTAGTCATATGTAAATCAGCCTGTAATTAAGGGCTGGGTGCAGCCATATGTTTTAGGCTTGTGGCAGGAAATGATGTTATTACAACACTTTCTACATTTATAATAATTGGTTTGTATGTGCATTGAAACTAGTAAGTTATCACCTTTACATTTCAAACTGTTAGCAATAATAATCCATCTTTGAAATGGGTCCTTATAACACATTAAGCAGATAACAGACAGAACACCAGGAGGAAGGAGCTACTGGTATAACTAAAACTTCTCTACTGGGACTAAGAACTAGAAATATTGTACTGGGACCTTCAATTTAGGGTAAAAAAAAGAGTTAGTGTATTTGTCAGAGGTAGTTGAAGTAAATTGTTATCTGTTATCTGTGTTATCTGTGTACTTATCTAGGTGCTTGTCACAGGTGTCAGAAGGGAATTATCTGTGAAATTAACTAAGTGTAGAAAGATTTGCAAAGTAAGGGGAGTGACTTAGCTAGAAGGAGCCAGGTTGAAACCAGATTTAAGCACTGCCCTAGATAGCTTCTGTCAGAGAACAGACAGAACACCGGGAGGAAGGAGCTACTGGTATAACTAAAACTTCTCTACTGGGACTATATTGCCCTCCTTCCCTCCCCTCCACCCCCCACCCTAAACCAGTTCTACTTTTATAGGCACAGGATTTAACTGACAACAGGAACTTCTTGTTTGGGAGCAGGAAGTAAGTGATCACAGAGCCACCAAAGACTCACCATCCTAGAAGGGCAAGAGTAGCTCTCCCGTCCCCCCATAGCTGCCGGAGGTCTGACTCTGAGCAAGTAAGGAGACTACCTAGAAATATAGGAACTTCTTGTCTTAGAACAGGAAGATCAGGGCTAAAAGGGCACAGAGGCAGTAAGTAAGTAGGGGAAGAAAAAAAGAAAAAAAAAGAAAATAAACAAACAGAGGAAAGAGTAAGTATTCCAAACAACAGTTAAGGGGCCAGAAAAAAAGACATGATGGGAGTGGCGCAGTGCAGTGGCTGTGGAGCAGCAGTCTTCTGGGAGACATTCTGGAGGATGCAGTGTTGTCCCATCTGCAGGCACCTCTCTGGGCTGAGGGAGGAGGTTGCTGATCTCCAGGCTGAGTTGGCCAGGATTTGTGGGACCTCCTTTCCCACCCAGGGACCACCAGGGTCACTGCCGTTGCCTCAGAGGTTGCCAAGAAAGAGGAGCGGTTGGACCACAGTGGGCTCAGGGAGGGTGAGGGTGGTGGAACAGAGGTGCATCCCTCCAGTTGTACCTCTCCACAGTTTCTGTGCCATTCTGGAAAAGTGTGGTTCCTCTATGGAGGCACCCACAGTGGAGACCACGTAGGATGCTGGGAACCTCCACAAAGGAGACCCACAGGAGGGTGGCATGGGACCCCACAGGGGAAGGAAACAGCTCCTGGTGGGGGACTCCATTGTTAGGAAGGTAGAACTGGGGGAGGAAAGGGAGAGGTAGGTAAGGTGCCTGCTTGGCGCCATGGCTTGGAGGGACAGGGAGCGAATCCTCAGGATCACAGGAGCAGCTGCACAGGGGGAGGGAGCTAGATGTCATTGTCCATCTAGGGGCAAATGACCTGGCTAATAAAGGGATCAGAGCAGTGTAAGAAGCATTTGTGGAAATGGGGAGGGGCCTTAGACAAATAGCAGACACGGTAACCTTCTCAGAGGTGCTTTCTGTCTATAGCACAGATGAGACTAGGGTGCTCCACATCATGAGATTCAATCAGTGGTAGAAAAACTGGTGCAGAGCTCAGGGATTTGGCTTCATTGGGGACTGGGGGTCCAACTAGATGTATGCAGGCCTATACTGGCGTGATGGTCTGCATCTGTCCTGGAAGGGAACTAAGATCCTAGGTGATAGGTTTAAATACTTCATGGGCAAGCATTTAAACTAGCCAAGGGGGGAGGCACTGGAAAGGAGCAGGGAAATCCTAGCCCCCCTCCAAAAAAAATCAGGGTACTAAGTGAGGTAGACACCAACATAGAGATGTCAGTAGGGAGAAGTGCAGGGGTAAATGGAGAAAGTGACCAACGCAATAAGGACAGGGATGGGGCAAAAAGGGGTAAGGCCATCAAGAAATGGAGGGTAATGAGTACCAATGCCCGTAGTCTGGGCAACAAGCTCCCTGAACTGGTGGCCTTGATGGAAGAGGGATGCCTGGATATGTAGCAGTCACAGAAACATGGTACACAGAGAACCATGACTGGGATGTTAACATACCAGGGTACACAACCTACAGGAGAAACAGGGAGGGCAGAAGAGGGGAGTAGCTCTCTATGTAAGGGAAGGGATAACAGCAACTGAACAAAAGAGTAAACAGGGAGGAGAGGAGGCACTGTGGGTCACCTTAGAGACTGGAAATGGCACCACAATCCGCACAGGGGTTGTATACAGACCCCCATGTCAGGGGGAGGGAATGGACAAGGATATGATAGAAGGCATACTTAGGATGGCAGAGAAAGGGGAGATACTGTTGATGGGGGACCTTAATATGCCAGATGTTAACTGGAGCACCTTTGCTGCAGCCACATCTAAAAGCAGGGCCATTTTTGATGCCCTTCAAGTGGCATGCCTCAGACAGCTAATTTTGGAACCTACTTGTGACGGAGCAATCTTAGACCTCATACTCTCAAATGGGGACAGTGAGAGGATCTCAGATCTAGAAGTGGGTAGCCATTTTGGAACAAGTGACCACCAAACAGTGTGGTTCATGATAAACTCAGTTACAGAGTCAAGCCATACAAAAGTGAGGGTTCTGGACTTCAGGAGTTCACATCTGAAATTGTAAGAGAGAGAATGGAATAAGACAGAAGTCGGTGCTGTGGCAGCCCTGAAATCTGTACTGACATGAACACAGCCAGGGTTTAGAAATCCTGAAATGGGGCCCCAATACCTGTTGACACCACAGAGTCAGCCTTGAGATGAGTAGTTTTTAATGATCAGCTGGCAGTATAGCCTCTAAAAGTTAAAGCAATCTTAAAGATGGATTATTTTTACTAACAGTTTGAAATGTAAAGGTGATAACTCACTAGTGTCAATGCACATACAAAACAATTATTATAAATGTAGAAAGTGTTGTAATAACACCTTAAAACACACTTAATAAAACAGATGATTTCCTATTTAACCTATAGTAAATGGAAGGCCAAGTTCCTTGGCGACATCATTTCCTGTCAGGAGCCTAAAACACATGGCTGCCCCCAGCCCTTAATTACAAGCTGATTTACATATGAATAACTCTGTACTGCAAAGACTCACACATAAATACAATGGCTCACTCAAATTAGCTTTTTATGGACTTTCAGACACTAAGGAACCCTGTTGATGATAGTTCCACTTTAAGAATCTCATACTCAGAAAGGGGTTCCCCCCCCCCAGGTGTTACCCTGAAGGGAAGCACCCCCCCTCCATTGGATGGGACCTCCCTCTATGACTCTGAAACTATTGCTGCCTACTGGGAACACTCTGAATAAGGCAGCCACATGTGGAGCTCAACCAGTACTGGTCTTTTTACGCTTCCACATCCAGACAACTGTCTTCACCACTATCTAGGGCTTGGAAACGCCCCAAGACATTTCATGCTGACATAAGTCTCCTACTGATTATAGTTATCAATTCTCCCACTGAAGCTGAGCTCAGGAGTATGAATAGGAACCACTGGCCTGCTACAAAGGGCCAGGTAAATCTCCTGTTGTCTCTGGCAAGAATGTCTCTGTATGTAGTTACATTTAAGGATGTTTGGTTAGTTATGTTTCTCTTGAGCCTTTGCACTGCTCTTGAGCCACTACTGTATCCCTTTATCACTGGAGTCTGGCTACGCTGGAGCATAGCATTCTGGAGCAGATACATTTTGAATTATCAAATGTCACCCCCCGACCTGTCACCTATTCATCTGCTTGTTACCCGTGCAGTAACATACCCCTCAGATCTCCTAATGGTTGATATACAGCTCCTTAGCTGGAATGGTAGGGGTTTAAACTCACCAGTGAAAGGGAAGCAGGTCTTCACACACTTAAAAAGGCTCCACACCCAGGTCACCTTCTTGCAAGAAACCAAAATGCTCACCGTAGATGCCCAGAAGTTAAAAGGGAGTGGGTGGGTACTGAAGCACAGCTCTGTCAAATGGAAATAAAGAGGTGTCTCTATCCTATTCCATCAATCCCTTCAGTGGAACCTAATTGAAACAGAGATCAATGCAGATGGGAGATGGGTCCTAGCATTTTAAACACTTTGTCTGGAGCACTGACACTAGGAAACATATATGCACCAAGTGAGGATGCCCCATCTTTCTTTCACCATCTGGCCACCCAAATCACACAATTCAATGACCAAAATGCCCCCTCCTTTTTAGTGGGGGCTTTAACCTTGTGTTAGACTACCTAGTAGAGTGTAGTTACAGTGCACCTGAGCCACACGCAAAAGCTGCTCAGGCAGTCAAGATATGCTTAGCAGATCAAGCTCTAACTGATGTCTGGAGACTCCTCCACCCAAGAATCTGTGACTATACCTGCTACTCAGCTGTACACCAATCTTACAGCAGGTTATATCTCTGGCTGACATCTCAGCCCTTTCTCCCAATGATACTAGATTCTACTGTCATTTCTAGAGTGCTTTCATCCATGCCCCACTGCAACTAACAATTGTGTGGGGGTCTGTAACTCAACACTCCCCATCCTGGTGGCTCAACCCATTATTGATGCTGGATACAAATTTTAAAACTTGGATACAGAAAGAAGCTACAGCCTATTTCTAGACAAGTGATGATGGCCAAATGTCAGTAAGAACCCTATTGGAGGCCTTTAAGGAAACCATGAGTGGGCTCATTATAGGCTATACTGCATGACGTAAAAAAAAATAGGGAAGCACTCCTCAAACAACTAGAGGATGAGCTTCAGCAAAAAGAGACTAATCTCAAAGCCCTCCCAAATGGCCAGCCCGTGAGTGCAGCGGTAGCACTACCACTTGCGGCACCGGCTACCGGGGTTTGGGAGCAAGCCCAGATTGCTGGAGGCTCAGCCGGGGGGAGGAGGATCAAGCATCCGAGGGACGCTCTCCTCATCTGGGGAGGGAGGGCTGCCACTTCTGCTACATTACTGCCACCTGGGTGTACATGGGTGGAGGTGCAGCTGGGAGTGTCATGTGGAAGGGGCGGATGTCAGCAGGGGTCCAGAGTGGTGTCACATCTCACTGTGCACTGTCTCCATGGAACCCATTGCATGTCGATGTCCTTGGGGAGGGAGTAACTCAAAGAAAATGGCCCTGCTTCTTAGTCTGGTGCTGGTGCTTGGATCGGGAGCAGCCTGGCACTAGGGTTGATTGGTAAGGAGGATTGAGCCTCCCCTTCTCCTCCCAGGGGCCAAACTACGGCAGGATGGGAGTAGCTCTGTCTGAGCTGCCGTATGTCTAGGTGAGGAGTGGAGAGGAAGGGTCATCAAAAAGCATAAAAAAAAGCCCTCCCAAATGGCGCTAAGGACCCAGACCATTACAAGACTGTACTCAAACTCCGGCTAGAAATTGAGACCCTCCTGGCCAGAAAGGCTGAACTGGCCATTTACAGACTCCACCACAAGTACAGGAAAGGTGGGAACAAGTGCAGTAAGGTACTTGCTTACTGTATATAACAAAAAAACAACAGTCAGAGTAGCATATTGTAGCCTCAGAAATAATAATGGTCAAGTCTGCTACAAGGACTCCAAACAAATCAAATCATGTGAGAATTTTACAGTTCTCTTTACCAGTCCAATCACAGATTTGACCCCAGCATGTGTTAGCCTTCCTGTAACCTCTACCTCTACCTAAACTCACTTCTGAACAAATACAAATTTTGGAGGCCCCATTATCTACTTCAGAAATTGAAGCTGCACTTAAATCACTTACACCTAAGAAGGCACCAGGAGGGGATGGCTTTCTGACGGAGTTCTTACAGCATCTATCTCAGACAATCTCCCTTATCCTACAAAGACTTCATGTGGAATCCACCTCCATGGGTACCTTCCCCCTACCATGAGAATGGCCAACATAACGATTCTCCCCCAAAAAGGGAAAGACTCCTTGGGCCCATCTAGTTACAGGCCTATCTCCCTCATTACAGTGGACAGCAAAGTCTTTGCAAAAGCCCTAGCACTAAGACTAGAGAGTATGCTGCCCTGCCTTATCCACCCCTCCCAGGTCAGTTTCATCAAAGGTAGAATCAGCTCAAATTATATGTGCCCCCTGTTCAATCTAATACACACAGCTAAAAATCCCCCCTTGCCTGTGGCAGCTATTACAGTTGACTCTGAAATGGCCTTTGATTTTGTGGAGTGGGGGTATCTTTATGAACTGCTCCGACACATGGGTTTGAGCCCAATTTCATTAGCTAGATACAGACCATATACACTAACCCACTTGCTAAGTTCCTTAGGAAATGCACCCTTTCAGACCCATTTCCCTGGGCAAAGGTATCCTTCAGGGTTGCCCACCCTTGCCCTTATTTGTCATAGCAGTTGAACCACTGGAGGAGGGCTGGCAGCCATCAGGGCCCATGACAGCAGACAGGGGTTCCAAGTCACAAATCAATACAAAATGTTGCTATGTGCAGATAACTTGCTGGTCCTAACCACTCAAGCCCCTGAATCCACATCCCACCTAGTAAATCTTTTATCCATCTTTATAGAAATCTCAGGTCTTAGTATAAATAGAGCAAAGACTGAGGTACTCCCTCTTATCCCTTGGTGCACTGAACCCATAATGCAACCCCTAGGGATATGGTGGGAAACAAATGCCATAACCTACTTGGGCATTAAGGTCACGACACAAATGTTTAAAGTATGTGACATAAATTTTATCCCTCTCTTAATAGAATTCAAAGCTGATTGCGATAGGTGGAAACCCTGCATCTCTCTATGGCCAGAAAAATTGAGGTTCTCAAAATGGTGATGACCCCAAAAGTTTGCACTTACTCACCCACATTCCAAAGAATGTTCATAATAAATGATGCAGATTGACACGCTCATAGGTGTATTCCTCTGGGAAGGAAAGACTTCTCGTTTCAGTAGGACTAAGCTTAGTATGAACTGGTATAAGGCACTGGGGTCTGCCTTGGTTTAAGGCCTTCACATGGGCATTTAGAACAGCTCAGATGGTCAGGTGGCTGGCTCAATTGGCACAGGAACCCCCATCTAACTTGACATAGAGACATCCCAATGCACAGGTGGCTCTCAGCAGCTTGCTTACACTCCTCCGGGCCAAAATCCCTAGAACACACCTCACCTTAAGACGCTCACTCACTGCATGGAGGAATATTCAGAAACTCCTAAATATACCACTGGTGCACCCATATATACCTCCTTATGGGACAGTATGGACATCTGTGTGGACAAAGTTCCACTTAAATTGAACCGCTGTGGGAAAAAAGGTATTCGGGTGCTAGGGGATCTCCTTCTGGCAAACTCAAACACAAGCAACTCCTTCCAAGAGCTCCAAACCACATTTGGCCTAGACAAGTCAGATTTCTGGTTCTACTTGCAGATAAGGGGCACAGTCCAACATTTTTTCCCTCGGCTCCAAACCTGGCTTCCCCACTCAACTTTGGCATTGGTTCAAAAGCAAAAAGGAAGAGTGGGTAATATACAGTATGCAGCTATGTCAAAACTACCTGCCAGATCCCATGATCAAAGCCCAGCTCCAGTGTGCTGCTAGCCTTGGTAAGTGATCCAAGGATATAGATTGAGAGCTTTGTTGGCACTCAGCACACACGGTAGTCAGAGACCCTAAGGCACGCCTAGTCTAGAATAAGATACTATATCTTTGGTATCACACAACAGTTGCACCGCATAAAGCACACCTTGTCCCAGATGACAAATGCTAGAGATGCGGGGTCTGTATGGGTTGTGTATCATTATCTAGAACTGCCCCAACATAAAACTCTTTTGGGCAGAGATTGCAAGAATGTTAACTAAGTTTCTTGCACAACATCCTCTCTCTGGAACTGCTTATTCTGGGGATCACTGATGAAATAACGCAAATGAACCCTCTACTTTAAAATTGATATCAGCTGTCTCTTTGGAAGCTAAATGCCTTATACTAAAAAGACAGCACACACAGGTGTCACCCATGGCTGAACTGCATAACAACTTGTCCCTTTAGACTGATTCAAGTGACTCTCTTATCTTAGCAATAACACCTTGGCAAATTTCCAGACTATATGGGACCCATACCTTCATTATCTGAGTAAGCAAACTCTGATTGTGGTTCCCCCAGACACCTTACAGCAAACAGGAGTAGGCTGAATTACCCCCAGACACCTTACACCAAACAGGAGTAGGTTGAATTACCCCCAGACACCTTACACTGAATGGGAGTAGGTTGAATTACTGGTCGGCTAGTCACTCTAAATAAGATCTCCTGTATAAGTATTGTTAAGCTACTGCTGAATGGGATTCTTACCCCTTTCCTTTGCCTGAAGACGTGCCCTACTACTCAGACTCCAGTGTAAATTATATCTTACATGCATCATTTTGTAACAGGCTCAGTTATGTTTGACTGTTTTGTTATTGTTTTCCCCTTCTGTATTCCCACGTTTTTTCCCATATGCCCCTCTTTGGACAAATACGGTAACTTTGTCTGAAGGCCCTAATTTCACCAGGCAAGAGCAACATTAAAGACAAAGATGTCATTTGGACCATTTCTACGTGTCTCTGTAAGAGCTGTACAATGCATCCTTCAGAACTGTTAGTATTGTACTTATTCAGTGATGGTCTCTAAATAATGTCTTCGTGAATGCTAATGTCTCTCCATACTACATTTGTTACACTGCATGTATTTGTACTTGTACAAACCTTATGTTATATGGTAACAGCCTGTGCCTCCTGAATGTATCTCATGTTTTCCCCCCTCTTGAATTTTGTTTTTAATAAAAAGATTAACTGCAAGATTCCAGAGACCCAAAACCCTGATGTTTTTTCTGTTTGCTGCTTGGGGGGTGGGGTGGAGAGTTAGGGGTGGAAACCCTAATGTCATATTTCCCTACTTTTTTGTGTTAACTTGAACCCTAACTGGTGCATTAACACTGTTGTTTTCAAATGATTTCCTTTGTTTTTGAGATAGTGGAATCGCAGGTCCCTTTGGTACTTACATGAATAGATGTAGAAGTGCAGGGTTCAGGGGATAAAGGACAGACTCTGTCCACCTATGGAAGTGTCCTTCTGGGCCATGCACCTCTGTGCAGCAACGGATTCCAAGAAATCATGGGCCAGTCTGGTGGGCTGCAGAAGTGCAGGGACTTCTGTTCCTTGCATTTCCATGTGGTCCAGATACAAATGCACAGGGTAAAGAGTCCATCTGTTAGCCAATGCACAGGGCAGTCTGCCACCCATGGGTGCAGACATGCAAGGACCTGTGCCAAAGAGAAGAGCTGTCTTCACTATATGGCACCTGAGCCTGTGTGGGCAACCCTTTATCTTTCATTCCATGGTTGGGGGACCGCATAACAGTGCCACCCTTCACCCCATTCAGCTCGTTATTGAACTCACCCCCTAACTCAAGTCATGGGGAAGGGATACCAAAGCATACCTGTTGGGGTTAAGACTGGCAGTATACAGAAAGTTTCTTAATAATTATAAGTATTTTTTTATTTTGATCCCAAATCTTCATGATACAGTAGTTCCTTACTATAACGAACACCTCAAGGCCCATCCCATTTGTTTGTTATAGTGAGGGTTCATAATAACGAGAAACTGGGTATTTCATAACTGTTTTTAAATAAGTAGGTGACCGGAAAACAGCTAACCTGCCTTTGTGATGCATTTGCTTTCAGTTCTCTTTCCTCTGCTCAGTTTTCTGCTGTTAGTTTCTCGGTGTCATGTTACCAGTTTTAAAGAACTGCAGGACCTGAGACCAGCTCAGCTGCATGCTTGTGGAATTTCCTTTTAGTGTTGGGTGGCAGCAGGATGAGAAAAGATGCTCAGCAGACCAAAGGATACTGTATTGTTTTGGGGGTGAGAGGGTGATGTACACATGGCAGGGCAGGAAAGGGAGGGAGTTTGGTTTTGTCAGTTGAGCAGAAGAACAGAAAGCAAAGCTGCTCCATGCAGGAAATCCACAGATGCTAATATAGTACTGTACAGTACTGATACCTGCAGACCCAGTGCACAGCAGGACAGGGACAGTTTTAAAAGACAGCAGTAAGGGAGTTTGAGATCTGTCAATATTTAAAGTAAAAGCTGTTGGAGACAGCTGTGATGGTACCTTATTGTAATCTGCTTAACCATTTAACACACATTAAAGGGTTGTTAGTGGATTAAGCAGAAAACAATGGGAGCCATCACAGCTGTTCATTATAACCGGATTCATTATAACGAGATTTGTTATAACGAGGGATCACTGTAGTTGTTTTATGATTCTCCATATAAACATGATAGGTGGCATTTATATTATATTGGCTGAAATGTCATTTCACACCAGAAGTGCAAAGCGTGTCTCGTCCAGGATTTAAAAGTGACACCTGTCACGTTTATGAGTGGTGTGTGGAGAAATGTAGGCTGAAAGTTGAAAATTGGGAAAGTTATGAGTGAACATTGAAATATTGTAACATTCAGTCATAACTTGGTCATTTTACCATATTTGTGCCCCAAATTTTCAGCACAGCCTTCATATTAGCCCACCTCATGAACCAGGTAAGTGAAAATGTTCAAATCCCCACCAAAACATCATTCTGCACCATAGGTTCAAATACACATATGGCCAAGATTTGAAAAATGACACATTCATGAGGTGTGTGAAAAAATGGCTGTGTTGAAAATCTGGGGTCAAAATATTTGAAATTAGCAAAGTTATGAGTGAGTGTAGAAAACTTTCAACATATGCACAAAGCTTTGTCATTTTCATATATTTTGGCCCCACATTTTCAGCATAGCTTTCTGATGACCCCAATTCATGAACAAGTGTGGTGAAAAATTTCAAATCCTGCCTGAAAGGTGATTTCACAAAGCAACCACAAAATTGACTTTTGGGGCATATTTGCATAATTCCACCACCCTTGATCATGAGGTGAGGTCCCAAGAAGGCCATGTTGAATATTGGGTGTAAAAATATTCAAAAATGACAAAGTTATTAAGAAAGGTTCAAACCCCATTGAAATACATTAAACTGGACTTAGCTTATTTTCTCATATTGCAGTCACTGGTTCAGGCAGCAAGACATGCCTTTGACTGGAGAGTGCATCTATGCTGTGCAACATGTTTAAGTGAGTGAGGGCGTGGGTGTGTGTGAGGTGGTGGGTGCTGAGTGGGAGGTCGGGATGAGGTGGGTGGGGGGGTCAGATAGTTGAGGGACCATTGTCTTTTTTACAGGTAGAAAAAGATCAACGAGGGATAGTTTTCTTTATTGTAGGGCAACAAAAGCCATCACTGGGGACTGGGCACCCCAGTACTGGGATAGTGTATGGTGACATCTAGGGTGGGCATCCTGCTGCTGCCACTTATTTGTTTTAGGGATGATGACCTAGAGAGGTGCAAAGAAGCAGTACAAAGGATGGGCACCCCAGTCTGCTCCTATTTATTTAAATAAGAAGGGGGACAATGCAACCTAGAGGGGAGGGGGCAAGAGAAATGGTACTGAGGGTGGGCACCATGGTCTGCTTACTACCTTCAAAAATTACTAGCTTAAAAAAAACATTAGGAGTGGGGGTGGGCACCAGGGTCCACTAAAGTAAAGTTTAATATTGACAGACAGACAGGCAGGCAAGCAGACAGATAGACAGAGACAGATCAGGGGATTGGCAGTTCACTGCTTTAATTGAAGCCAGCAGTACAACTCCAGCTGCAGCTTCACATTTCAGGAAAGTTCCACTATTCTCATACTGAGAACTCAGGTGAAGCCAGTGTGGGACATCGTCAGGCAAGTGAAGGTGTGACGTTATGTGTGGTGGGTGATGGGTGCTAACTACTGAATGTGAGATTCAGACAAGGTTGATGGGGTGCTGGGGCAGATCATTAATGGACCATTTTCTTTTTCGGGCCTTTAAAAAAAGATCAATAAGTTCAATGAGAGATGGTTTTCTTTATTTGTGGAATAAAGCCAACATTGCAGATTGGATTGGGCACCCCAGTACTGGGATGGTGCTCAGTGGCACCAGGGTGGGCATCCTGGTGCTGCCACATATATTAAACAAAGGGGGTGGGCAGATATGGAGGGAGGGTGCAAGAAAAACGGTACCTAGAGTGGGCATCCTGGTCCACTTACATTATTTTTAAATAAACAAATTAAACATGGGGAAGGTGATTGGTCAGCAACCTGGATGGGAGGGAGAAAGAAGTGATACCAGGGTGGAAACCCTGGTCTGCTCAAGAAATATTAAGATGGATAGATAGACAGACAGACACAGGGACATATTGATGGGGGGTCCATGATCACCGTCTCACTGCTGAAACAGAAGCTGGGCAAGATGCCAGCTGTGGCTTCACAAGTCAAGAAAGTCCACTATTCTCATGTAACCCCGTCGGGCGCTATTCCAAGGGCTACTACCCTGCCTGTAAGGCTATGCACAGGTTGAGGGGCCTGAGTTCTCTAACAAGGTGCCTCCACCCAGAGTAGTGGTATTGAGGATGTTTGTCTGCTCTGCGATAGCCCTCTGGGAAGCTATAACCACCCACCAACCCTCCTAGTGGCTCAGTACCTGACACAGTAGGAAATTCACAGTCAGTATAAAACAGCAATAGTATGCACACACCTTTCACACTTACCACCAGGTGGACTTGCAACAACTTCCTGAGACCCTGTAAAGTCAAGTTAGCAATACAATCACACACCATTAACACTGAAGCCCACCTAATAATATGCACACTAGCCAGGTTAAACATGAAAAAAAAAAGGTTTATTTAGAGCAGTGAACAAGGAAGGGGTGAGAATCTAGTCAAATGATTAGCAATCTGACTTTGTTCAGTGTTTGCATGCACGTTTTGTCCCAAGCTGACAGTTACACAACGCTGGTTACACAGGATGGAAAGTCTGGTTTGCCAGAGGATTTGCCCCAGGGGTGGCCGGTGTTGCAGCTGATGTTGGAGCCCTTGGTAGAAAGAAAAGCAGTTAACATGCAAAACAACCAGATTATTTGTAAACCGAGCTGGTTGGCTCAGTCCCTTGTAAACCCAAGAAACTGAAACAATTAGATGGTACCACAAATGATTTAAACTCTCATTGTAGGGAGCTAACCTGATTGTACTCACGCTACCAGGATTCTGCTGCAAGGCAGCAGAGACCTCATGGTGTTGACTGATGAGCAGGGGGAGGCAGGACCAACAAGACACACTCCTTTTCATGGCCTTGCCTTCAGGTGGCCACAGCCTGCATGTTGTTGCTGCACAGGGGCTGGATCCCCGAGCTGGTCTCTTGCTGAAACAGTCTCCAGTGCAGGAGTTGTAGCCTAGGTTGAATTGGAGGCCTGGGTAGGATGAGCAGTCTGGCAAAGTTTGTGAGTTCTACTGGTGAAGCCTCCAGCTGGAGTAACAGGTTTGGCTGTGGGCGAGCAGGTCTCGGCCCACATAACGCATTCAGCACATTCAAAATAAACAGCTTTCTCTGGTAACAGTTCGGATATAGTCCAGTTGCAGTTCAGCAGCTTTACTGAGCAAACCATCTGATCTGAGCATGTGTCGCACACAAGCTGGGCCAGTCACTTCAGGAGCAAGTCTTCGGTCCAAATCTCAAATAGCACTGATAAACTTCTTCTTTTCTTCTGCTGCAGTTCCAGGCTGGAATCAGACAAGTATGACTTCTGCTATATGCAGTCTTAAGCAGGAGAAAGGTGGCAAGAGGCAAGTTGGGCCTCTTCCGTTGATACCCCTTCGCTCCTTCTGGGAGGAGCTGCTTGAAAGCTCAAACTGATTACACTTCAACCTCTAACTCTAACTGATCCTTTTCTCTTGGCACACAGGGTATTTCCCTTGTAAATCCAGCAGTTCGGTTCGCTGAAGGAACTGTCAGTCATAGTTAAGGCTCCCTCTTCAGGTCAACTGGCACTAACTGAAAACTGCAAAACTGCAGGTTTTCCTTCCCACAGAACACTGGGGTGTGGATCCATTTTAGGTCCCCGGTGGTTCTATTTGTCCAATTACTGGAAGTCCTGGACCTAACATGGTGTTCCCATCCAGATAAACAAGCTGCAAACAAAGCAGGTTAGACAAACATCTTTATTTTAAATATAACAATGCACAAACAGTAAATAAGCACAGTTCCTACACAGGCTACCTTTGTGCAAATAGTGACTGCAGAGTGGAGCAAAACAGAACAATGTATGGCCGATCACAAGCCCTAAATTGCTTGGACTCAGTGCAGACTATTTACTTAATGTAGATTAGCTAGTTTCTTAAAGAGACAGGAGCGGAGGCTCAATATGGCACTCTCATGTAAATAAACAGGATCACACAATGACAGGACAGCAGCCTGACAGCAGCACAGGGCAGAGACATTAAGGTAAACCCCAAATCTGAGGGGTTACACTCATAACAGAGAATGTGAGTGAATGCCTCCTCTCTCTAAACTGGGAACCTTGGATTCTTAGGTGTCCAGAAATGTTATTTGCAGGATGATTTCCAAAACACAAACATCATAATCTAGCTAAACGGGTCCCATTTACTTAGGTTTAGGTGTTTGTTTCTTGAAAATACATCATTTGTATAGATTTTTAACTTTCATTTTGTTAAAGTTAAAAACAAGATGGTGGCCATACAAAGTAAATATTTTCTGCTATGAAGGAAGAATCTCAGCTCACAAAAGAAGACTCTTCTTTCATGAGTCAGAAATTCTTCCTTCATATCAAACATATATCTGAAAGACCCTACTAAGCATGCTCAGGCTGAAATTTCAAATCCTTATAACTTGGAACAAATTAATATTTTTCACTAAACTGACAAAAGGCACCATTCTAGGGCAGGCCCCGTCTACCCTGAACATTTCAGAACAAAATTCCAGACTGTCTGGGCTGCAGGTGAGAGCAAACTAAAAAAAAAGGCCAAAAAAACAGATTTTTCCTCTTTTTGCCCTATTCAGATCTCAGAATTCAGACAGCTGATGATCACGAAACTTGCCAAATCAAGAGACATTACCCCCAACCACACATGCAAAATTTTGCATAAATTCTGTTGAATGGTGATGAAGCTATTAAAGTGCACAGTTAGGGTTTTAACATTAAACATCTTACTCAACCCTGACTAAAGGGGTGCCTTATATTTAAGGCTGAGTGAGAAATTATATATTAAACCTCTAAATTTGCACCTTAATAGCTTTGGCAGTGTTTGATAAAATTAGCTGAAATTTTGCATGTGTTGTCTAGGAGGCAGTGTCTAAATCTATGGGAAGATTCATGATGGCAGCTTGTGTGGTTTTGAGATCCACACCTGTATTTCATTTTCCTGTAGACATCTTTTTTTCCTGTACTTAACATACAGTGTGGGTTTGCTGTCATGTACAGTCTATACAGAATGGAATTTTGTTCCTAAACTTTCAGGGTAGAAGTGTGCTGTGCCAAGGTAGTGCCTTTGCAAGGTTTTGTGAAAAATATTAAATGGTTCCAGAGATATAAGGATTTAAAGTTGTTTTTCTGTTCTGAGCAAGCTCTGTAGGGTTTTTGTATAACATTCTGATATGATACCAAAATTCTGTGTTGCAAGGCCATTTTTGGTTTCTCACAGCACAAAAGTTGTTTTTGTGCTGTGGAGTTGCCATCTTGTTTTTCCCTTGAACTGAAAACCAAGGAAAATACATAAAAGTGTGTAACTATAAAAACAACATCTGAACCTAGCTACACAGAACTTGTTTAGCTAGGTTTTGATGTATTTTAAAATAATGGCCAGAAATACCTTTTCTGGGCACCTCAAAGTCCATGGTGCCCAGGGTTATAGAGAGCCATTCACCCATGTTCTCTGTATTAGAAGAACGGTATGTTTGTGAATGCTGAAGCCACAACAGGAAGTCGTGCTGCTGGCTTCAGCAAGCAGTGAGCCACCAATCTAGTGTCCTGCCCTGTCTTTCTTACTTCAACTTCATTACATGATACAAAAAGACTCTATATGTGAAGGTTGCTATCACCAGTTATGAATACAATCCAGCAACAAAAATACACATAAAACTATACTCTGCTACATTATATACCGTGAAACCTGCTTGGTCCCCCAATTTTTTCATATAATACAAATGGTGAGGTTAGGTTTATGCTTTGGAAATAACTTTCAAAAGGCAGTCTGTATGGCAGTCGATATCAAAAATGATCTATCACTGAATAAAATTGATATGTAACAAACTATAATGTAAACAAGATTAAAACAGCACTCTAGTCTGATTAATTACTATACCAAGCCTTTCTGTCTCCTGATGACAAACCGCAGTCTATCAAACTATAATTACAATGCCCCAAACTCCATCTGATAGCAGATTGAAAATAGAGCATAAGAGTTTGATGGCAGATGGGGACCGAGTTGCCCATCTAATCTGCCCATGAACCTAACCCCCTTCCCTATATTTTTCTGTTTTTGTTTATACCGTAGTGCTGGTCCCATGTCGGCCTAGATACGCCTTTAGGTGGTGTCTGAAAGCATAGCCACTCAGGCCAATAACACCTGTAGATGTACTCAGCTGACTTTCACTCAGACAAGGAAACATCTGAGGAAGTCAGCAGTTTTTACCTAAATATTAAACAAACTGAATTGCTTAGAATTGATTGCATATCACCATTAGAAAGGTAATTTTGTGTTGAACAATTTTGCTACTGATACATTTTGTCTATCATGTATACTTTAGGAGTTATTCACATTTGTATAAGGTATGGTGTGCATGGCTGACATTTATCTCTCAAGCCTCACCTAAGCACCTTGAATAAATGTGAAAAAAAAAACAGTTGTTTGGTATTTCAGCTAGTATAAAATAAAAACTAAATGGATTACAATTGATTGCATATCACCGTTAGAAAGGTAATTTTGTGCTGAACAATTTTGCTGCTGATACGTTTGTCTATCATGTATACTTTAGGAGTTATTCACATTTGTTTAAGGTATGGTGTGCATGGCTGACATTTGTCTCTTAAGACTCACCTAAGCACCTTGAAAAAATCTGAAAAAACCCCACAGTTGTTTGGTATTTCAGGTAGTATAAAATAAAAACAAATTGATTGCATAGCACCATTGGAAAGGTAGTGTGCTGAACAACTTTGCCACTCGTACTTTGTGTGTAGCACTTACGGTTGAAGAGGTAGTCAGATTTATTTGTGGCATGCTGATTATGGCTTGATTTTATTTAGAAAGGCCCAGGATGCAATGTTATGAGTATACGGGGCCCAAGTGGTGGAAGTCTCAAAGAACTCTTGTGGTGTGAATGAGTTAAATGCATTCACCATCTTTGCTGCAACCACCTCTGGGTGTGGGCTGTTCCATGTGTCTGTTACTCTCTCTGTAAAAAAGTACTTCCTAATATTGCCTCTGAGCCTTCCCCCTCTCAAGTGTAGGTTGTGTCCTCTTGTACGCGTCTCTCCATTTGCATATAAGAGTTTGTCTTCCTGAACAGTGTTTATACCCTTGATGAATTTGAATGTTTCTATAATATCCCCTCTGCCCCTTCTCTGTTCCAGGGAGTACAAGTTTAGGTTTTGGATTCTAGACTCATATGGCTTGTGATGGAGGCCCTGCACCATCTTTGTGGTCCTTCTCTGAATTGATTCCAAGCGCTGTATGTCCTTCCTCAGGGGGGGCCTCCAGAACTAGACGCAGTACTCCAGGTATGGCCTTACCAGGGATCTATAGAGTGGAATGGTCACTTCTTGGTTCCTGCTAGTTATTCCCTTGCCTATACATCCAAGGATGCTGCTTGCTTTTCGTGCCACTTTTTCACATTGATTCCCTGCTTTATGGTTGTCTGATATGATTACGCCTAAGTCCCGTTCAGTCCTGATCCCTTGAAGTTGATGCCCATCTAGGAAGTATTGAGTTCTTGGGTTCTGTTTTCCCAGGTACATCACTTTGCATTTTTTAGCATTAAATCTAAGTTGCCAGTCGTTGTACCACTGTTCAAGTTTCTTGAGATCCTCCTTCATACTGGAGGCTCTCTCCTGATTGTCCACCCTATTACATAGTTTTGTATCATCTGCGAACAGGCAGACTTTACCCTCAAGAATATCAGCAATGTCACTGATGAAAAGGTTGAAGTGGACTGGACCCAGCACCGATTCCTGAGAGACTGTGCTGGTCACAAAACCCTCTTTGGACATGGCGCAGTTTACCATGACTTTCTGAGTTCTATCCTGCAGCCAGTGCGATAACCAGCTTACTATCTTATGACTGACACCTGTGTGTTAAAGTTTATTGATCAGCCTTCTATGTGGGATAGTGTCAAAGGCCTTGCTAAAATTAATCTAAAGTCCATGTACACCACATTCACTGCCCCCCCCACCCCGGGGCCACTGCATTGGTCACCTAGTCAAAGAATTCAATCAGATTAATCTGACATGATCTACCTGTGGTAGTTGTTTGAGGGTCAATTTTACTGCCTCTTTTAGGAAGTCTTCTATCCTTTCTTTAAGGCGTGTCTCCATGATTTTACCCACCACCGAGGTCAAGCTTACCGAGTGGAAACTTCCTGCCTCCTCCCTGCTGCCACTTTTGTGCAAGGGTACCATGGTAGCCCTCTTCCAGTCAAGTGGCACTTTGCTGCTTTGCTGCTTTCCAGAGATTTATTGTACTGTATAGCTCAGCTAATGGTGCAGCTATTTCTTCTCGAAGCTCTCTCTGTATTCTTGTGTGAATTCCATCTGGTCCCATGGCTTTTTCTGTCCTCAATTTTTCTAGTTCTTTCAGCACCCTTTCCCTTGTGATGGGACTTGTGTCTGCCTCCCATGCAGGGTGCACTGCTCTGTTTAGTGCCATACTGCTAACATTCTGCTCATTTGTGAAGACTGAGCAAAAGAATGTATTGAGTGCTTTAGCTTTGTGGCATTCTCACTATCCCCTAAGGCAAAGGAACATGCATTGCTAGATATCTTTAAAAAAAAAAGATCTTGCACCGGATGACAAACCATGACCTATTACAAAGAAAAAAAAATTACAATACCAGGCAAACCCAATCTATTACCAGAAGACAAATGGCAGATTCACTAAGACGCAATACTAAACAATAGCTGACACCCAATAGCAAACTGCAAGCTGTCACAGAATAAATATTAGAATGCTACAAACTCACCATCCTGGTGGCACAGAGGGCTGAGGCACCAAGCCTTACCTGCTGCCACGCCAGTGACACAGGCTTGGGAGTGACCTTGGAGCATATGGGGTTGGTTAGGGAGAGGAGGTCTGAGCATCTGAAGGACTGCTTTCCTCTTCTGTAGGGAGGTTGGATAGAGCCCACCACTTGCCTGTCTCCTGGCAGAAGTTGGGGAAAGTTAGCTTGGGCCAGAAGATCAGGAGATGGGGCAGATGTCAACGCACATTGCATGGGAGCATGTGGCATGCACTTGGACATCATTGCATGCCACACTTCCCAGGGAACCAAGAACATGGGAAAACACCAGTGGCTGGATGACAGCAGGTGTCTACAGGTCCTGCTCCCTGATTAGCTGGCTTGCCAGCCTGAACTGTATCTGGTCCTTGGCAAGGGCCTGGGACTCCCCACTGACCCCACCAGGGGGGGCAGGCCCTGGGCGGAAGACAGCTGGTGATAAGTCCCAGTGGACTTTGGAGGGATGGTACTGGGGCCCCCTCCTGAATGAGGGCCAACTGGGGGTGGAAAGAAAAGAGTGCTGCAAACTCAGTATAATGCCAGCTCGCAAAATAACAGACTCAGTAAGATGTGTTACAAAACATCAACAAACTCTTGTCTTGCACACGACTGCAAATCTCAAACATGAAAAATGTAATAAAATAAAATTAACTTTTGCTTGTAGATCTAATTCATCTTTACAACTTCATATACCAGTAGCTAATGGACAATGCGATCAGAGTTTCTACCACTCACAGAATTTCAATGTTTGTTCAGCAGATTATAAAGAAATCACATAAGGAATTTTTTTAATTTTATTAGCATAGTTCATGCTCCAACAGCTTCAAGAACGAGGTCATAAATAATACTGACAAGAGTATATATTTTTGTAATCAGACTTTGAGCCTGTCATGTCATGCCTGTGCTGTGCAGCCTGCACTGGCTGCCTGTTCAGTGGCAGATCACCTTCAAGGTTGGCTTGCTGACCTATAAAGCCCTACAGGGACTGGGACCATGCTATCTGCAAGAACTTCTTTGTCCTACCGCCCCTCCGCCCACTGCCCTCTGCTGATAAGGGATTGCTAGAGATTCCCAAGGTTCATTTGAAGACCTCTGGGGCCCGAACATATGAGTTGCTGCCCCCACCCTATGGAATTTTCTACCTCGTTGACAAGAGAGTGCCTGATGGTGGAGAGGTTTAAAACTGTGTTGAAAGCATATTTGTTTAATCTTGCTTTTCCTGATCTTGTATAATCTCCTAATGCTGATATTTATTAATTTTATTTATGGGTCTTTAGTTGTGATTTTATGATTTATTGTGCTAGCACTGTGGTCTCTTGTGAATAGCGCTATTTTATAAATAAAATGTGCTTGTTTGCTTCAGTGAACACACACTATACTGTTGTGCTTAATAAATTATTTATCTTAGTGTTTTTAATAAATAGAAATGGTGACATGTATCACAGGCAGGTAACTGAAAGTGAGAGACTTCCATTCACACAGATGCGAGAAGCACTGACAGCTCCAAAATTGCATCAGTCCAGCATTCCATATAAGGCATGGCAGATAGGTAGACCCACTTTCGACTCTGACAATGACGCCACACAAACAGCTAAACCTCCTGTCCCGAAGTATTGAACAGATATTAATGAAATTTAAAACACACACAAATATTAACACCAGTTAATGTGGTGGGTCTTTATTTCACAGACTGACAGGGTAGCATTTGATCTTTAAACTAAACTGGATGATGGAGGGGGCACCATTATACCACCAGGGAACATATATAAAAATAAGCCAGGTGATGGGGGGGGGTTACAGCTATATCACCAGGGATCATACATTAAACTAAACAGGGCAATCGGGGCAGTACTGCTATACCACCAGGGATCATACGTGTGTTGTTATTTTTATTTTGTACTCACAGGGATTGTTACTGTTTGTTGCTAACTTTTTATTGCTTTATGTTTCTATGATTCAAATTGTTGTTGCTGGGTATACCTTCTGCTGCATTATTACAAGGTGTGCCTACAGGTGTGTGCTTATAGATTACTGCTGTAATCTTCTGATTAAAATTGTCTTTTGCAAGGTATATCTTTTGTTACTGCTTTATTTTTCTCTGTAGCAAAGTGTTTCTTACAGGGTATATCTTCTGTGAAATTATTACAGGTGGTGGTTTACAGTTTTTACAGTTTTATCTATCATTAGGATAAGCTTTCAGGGATACTGCATTTGTTGCTGGCTGATTGTTTCTGCTCTTACCTCGTTTTTTTTCATCCATGGTTCTTCTTTTTCAGCAGGGGAAGGGCCCAGCCAACTACCCCCATCCCCAACCACCCGACACTACACTCCTTTTATAGGGTAACACAGTCATGACATTTCCTGTAGCAAAGCAGAAAGGGGCGGATCAGAGGAGTATGCACACAGTGACCTCATTTACAGGGGCACAAGTAATTTAACTTGTTATAACCAGTCATACAAAAACAAACAAACAAAACACAAAATCAAACTTTTGCTTTCATTTTCTTCCTTCTAATTGCTTTGACCAGGTTATAAATCCAGCAACTTATCTGGAATGGATATCATTAACTGCAGGTACTGCGGAACACTTTTCAGAAGGGCAGTTTTACAGAATTTAGGACACTGTCCTACATGCTGGACCATTAGAGACCTAAGGGCTCAGCTGCAGGAAGCATGGGCACCTCAAATTGCATATTCAACAGGAAATATATTATAAGAACCGCCTGCCATTTCCCCAACATCCAACAGAAGCACCTCAACCACAGAGGTGGTTGGTCTGGGAGGTTGACAGGTGGTTAGGAGGGGAAAATCAGGTGCCCCATCACTCGGTGCTCTCCAACATATTACCTCCACAAACCATATCAAAACTACAAACAGGTATCTGCCTCTATCTCTGGAGTCAAGCAAAGGGGCAGAGGACACTGCAGAGCAGGACACTGCAGCACAGGAGATAGCACAACAAAACTCACCCAAAACAGGAACCAAAACAAAAAAAAGCAAAAAGGAAATCCAAAAAACTTCTGATCATAGGAGACTCCGTGATTCAGGGAGTTGATGCATATCTCCAGCCAGGGGTAATAGTCAGATGTCTCCCAGGCACATCAGCATGGAGAGACACTGACCGCATTGCTAACATTGTTCAGGAAGCAGGAGAAAACATTGACATCCTGGTACACATAGGGACTAATGATCTCACCAGCCAATCAGTTGTGGAGACCAAGGAACACCTGACCAGGCTGGGTGACAAACTATCATCCATTTAATCCAGCATCTCCTTCTCTGAGATCCTGCCAGTCTGGGAGAAGGGGGAAAGGGAGCTAAACATGTGGCTCAAGGCCTGGTGCCAGGAAAAAGGACACAAATGTGTAGGGAATTGGCAACAGTATTGGGAACAAAAGTTCTTTAAATTTGATGGACTGTATCTGACTAAGGAGGGAGTCAGTGCATTGCGGCAGGAGTTTGACATCTTTGCAGAATATTTAAACTAGCAAATGGGGAGAGGTGCAGCACCCCATCATCAAATGGGAAGAACACCTCCCCTCAGCTAGTGGTCAAACAGGAGTTCAGCATGTTTGTAGTTCATTTGCATCACCAGGTAAGAAAAAAGGTCTGGCTCCCCATACGAAGCACAGGGGAAACACCAGACCTTGCACAACAACTAACACACCAAAATCTGGCCAGTGGAAAATCACGTACACAAATGCTCGCAGTCTAGGAAAAAAGATCCCAGACCTGCAGCAATAATGACAGAGGCTAAACTGGACATAGTAGCCATTAGCAAGACATGGTTTACCAGTAACCACACTTGGGAGACTTCAGTACCTGGCTATGTACTGTTCAGAAGAGACCGAGGTGCAAAAAGGGAGGGGGGGGGTGGAGTGGCCCTTTATGTCAATGAAATTATTAATGCTACAGAAATTCAGAATACACATAAGGAGCCAGAAGAACTGTGGGTCACCCTGGAAACAGGAAATGGGACAGCCATACGAACTGGGGTTGTGTGTAGGCCTCCAGACCAGGGGGAGGACATAGACACATTACTGTTAGAAGATATACAAAACATGACAGGTAAAGGGGAGGTTCTGATAATGGGAGACTTCAACATACCAGATACAGATTGGTCAATACCAGTAGGAACATCTGCCAGAACTAGACACATGGTGGATTCCCTGCAGGGGGAGGGACTCAAACAACTGGTACAACAACCCACAAGAGACAGGGATATCCTAGATCTAGTACTGACTAACAGGGAAAGGATCACAGATCTCCAGGCAGATGGTCACCTGGGGGCCAGTGACCATCACATGGTATGGTTCAATTTGGCTACTAGAACTAAATCGTCCCATTCCAAGGCAAAAATATGGGACTTCAGAGGAGCTGACTTTGATAAGATGGCCAACAGAGTTAAGCTAGCCCTGGCAAAAAGAAATACAGGTGAGGGGGTACAGGCAAAGTGGGCAAGCATTAAGGATGCAATACTTGAAGCAACATCCCATTGTGTTAGAGAGAAAAAGAAGTGCAAAAGAAGAAGGAAACCACTTTGGTTCTCAAAAACAGTAGCAGAAAAGGTCAGAGCCAAAAGGCTGGCCTTCAGGAAATATAAGGGAATGCAGCAGGATGAAGATAGGGAGGCATACAGTATCAAACTTCCCTATCGGAAGCAGGGAAGGCAGTAAGGCAGGCAAAGGCCGAAACCGAGGAAACACTAGCTCAAACAGTAAAAGAAGGTGATAAGACTTTCTATAGATACATTAGTGAAAGGAGAAAGACCAGAGGGGTTATTGCTAAGATCAAAGGGGATAAGAGGGCATATGAGGAGGAGGATCATGTAAAAGCATCTATCCTAAATAGGTACGTCTGCTCAGTATTTACTGAAGAGAAGGTAAGGCAGGGCCCACAGCTCAGCACCATGGACACGGGGGGGAGGGAGGTGGGCACTAGTCCCTTCACAAAAGAAATGGGTCCTACAAGAGTTCAATAAGCTCAGGGTGGACAAGGCAATGGGACCTAATGGCAAACATCCCAGGGTACTAAAGGAGCTAAGGGTGGAACTAGCAGAGCCATTATCAGAACTGTTTAGCGAGTCTCTGAGTACAGGAGAGGTCCCAGAAGACTGGAGAAGGGATCATGTGATCCTGCTCCACAAGAGTGGTAGCAGGGAGGAGGCAGGGAACTATAGACCAGTCAGTCTTACCTCAGTAGTGGGCAAGATTATGGAAACACTCCTTAAGGAAAGAATAGTGCAACACCTGGAAACCATAGGAGCACAGGCTCCTAGACAGAATGGGTTTACAAAAGTAAGGTCCTGTCAAACTAATCTCATAGATTTCTTTGACTGGGTAACCAGAGTGGTGGACCAAGGGGGAGCAGCTGATGTCACCTACCTTGACTTCAGCAAAGCTTTCGATACTGTTCCACATAGAAGATTGATTAATAAGCTGGGTAGGCTCAGGGTGGGTCAGAAGTTGGTCAACTGGGTGGCAAACTGGCTGATGGGCAGAAAACAGAGAGTGTTGGTAAACGGTATGCATTCAGAAGAGATGCAAGTCACAAGTGGGGTACCTCAGGGATCTGTCTTGGGGCCAGTCCTCTTCAATATCTTCATCACTGACGTTGCAGAGGGACTGGAGGGTAAGGTTTGTCTATTTGAAGATGACACCAAGATCTGCAACAGAGTAGATGATCCAGATGGGGTAGGCAGAATGAGAAGAGATCTGGATAAAGTAGCAAAATGATCGGAAGAGTGGCAACTGGAGTTTAATGCAAAGAAGTGCAAGATCATGCACATAGGGAGGAGAAACCCAGAAACCACCTATAGGCTGGGAGGGGAGTTGCTGGCAATCACAAGGGAAGAAAGGGACTTGGGCATCATCATCACCGATGACCTGAAATCATCCAAGCAGACCACTAAAACAGTAGGTAAGGCTGGAGAGATGTTGGGGGTGTATTAGTAGGGGTATCACAAGTTGGAAGAGGGAGGTAATAATCCCTCTTTACAAGACACTGGTTAGGTCCCATCTGGAGTATTGCATGCAGTACTGGAGGCCACACCTTCATAAGGACATTAACCAAACTGAGGCAGTCCAGAGAAGGGCAACCAAAATGGTGCAGGGACTGCATCAGAAAACATATGAGGACAGATTAACAGAGCTTAATACGTATACCCTAGAGCAAAAGAGGGAGAGAGGTGATATGATCAAAACATTCAAACACCTTAAGGGCATTAACAAGGTGAAAGAGTCTAGCATGTTTCAATATAAGAAAAACAGCAGGAAAAGAGGACACAGCATGAGATTAGAGGGAGGCCAAGTAAGGGGTAATGTGAGGAAGTTCTTTTTCACAGAAAGGGTGGTGGATGCATGGAACGGCCTACCCCAGGAAGTGGTGGATATGAATACAGTGCAGGGCTTCAAACAGGCATGGGATTGGCATAAGGGAGTAATACAGATGAGTAAGAATAGATAGGTAATTGACAGAGTATAGGCCTATAGCACATTCATAAGGTAGAAAAAGAAATGGGCAGACTGGATGGGCCTTGTGGTCCTTATCTACTGTCAACTTCTATGTTTTTATATATAAAAGTAAACTAGGTGATCGATGGTTAGAAAAAAGAACCACTAGACCACCAGGGAGGAATTTTGACATTGACGAAAGCGCTAAGGGGCTGTTGTGCTCCATGCAAATGAGCCCATAATGGGAATGCAGATGTCCCCTTAGCCCCTTCCATGCCCAGTGAGCTCATTTGCATGCTCAGGCTGAATATGGCCCACAGAGGACCTGATACTATCCCTGTTTGGACACCGTTGTTCCTGTGTGAATGAGGATGCAATTCCACTATCTCAAAAAGAAAGGAAATTCTTTGCAAAAAACATTGTTTATGTACCAGTTAGGGTTCGGCTTAATGCCACAAAAGTAGGGAAGTGTGGCATTAGGGTTTCCAACCTAACTCCCCACCCCCAAGAAGCAAAAGGTGGGGAAAAAAACAACATTAGGGTTTTGGCTGTCCTGATTCTTGGTGAATCAGTGGTGGGTCTTCCTTGGGGTTCTCAACCCTAATGCTCATTGATGCCTCCCAGCCCATAGCCTCTTGTCTGAAGCACAATGTACATCTCCAAGCCACTGCCTCATACTGATATACTGTAGTCTTCAAATGTACAGAACTATGTATCCCACAAGTTCCTGACAATCTGTGGGCCCTATCTGAAGAAAAAAATATATCTGACATGCTAAGGGCTGGAGATGAGCATTTTTTTTTAGTTGTTTAACCAGGATTAGCACACTAAGCTGAAAGCTTTTTTTACAGGCGCGACCTGGGAGCACAGGGAAGTTAAGTGACTTGCTCAGGGTCACATAGTATGTAAGTGGAAGCTGTGGGATTCAAACCCAGGTCTGGTTTGCTGGATGTTACCAGATTTGCAGCTCAGAGCTTTAAACCACTGCACTATACTGCCTCCCCACCATTTAGGTTGAGAACCCCAAGGAAGGCCTCACCACTGATTTGCCAAGACTCAGGACAGCCAAAACCCTAATGTTTTTTTCTTTTGCTGCTTGGGGGTTGGGGGTGAGGAGTTAATGTTGGAAACCCTAATTCCACATTTTCCTACTTTTGTGGAATTTATGTTGAACACTAACTGGTGCATTAATGACATTTTGTTTTTGCAAAGTATATTGCAAAAAACTGCATTAATGCACCAGTTAGGGTTTAACTTAAAGCAACAAAAGCAGGAAAATGTGGCATTAGGGTTTCCAACCCTAATTCGCCAACCCTCCCCAAGCTGCAGATGGACAAGCCCACACAAGCAATCACAGATGGCCATCATCTAGTAAGACAAATGACATACAACTGTTTCCAGATTACACAGATGCAGTAGTACTGATGTGCTACTTTCATGGATTTGTATCTGTGGCATGCACACTGAAAACACACACACACACACACACACACACACACACTACAAGACATACATACTCACTTTTCATTGCAGATAGAAATCCAGGATACTCGAATCACAGCACTGCATCTGTGTGCAGAAGCATAGTCTCCTGCAGCCACTGATATAAATCCATGATACCCAAATTACAAGAATTATTTTTTCTGCAGAAGTGCAGACCCGTAAGGGGCCAGTACTTCTGTAGCCTCAGGTACTCATGCACAATGTCAGACATACACACACTTGATGGACCTATGCCTCTGCAGTCACAGGTGTTAGACAGTAAGACATGCACACCAACCTCTGGTTGCAGAAGTCACAAAATCTGTGATACCAAAATTGCAACAGATCATCTGTCTGCAGAAGTGCCAGCCCCTGAGGGGCTGCACCTCTTCAGCTACAGGTGTAAGGCATGCACACTTACCTATGGCTGCAGATAGGGACCTGCCATTACACAGATGAAAGAACTGTTGCAATGTGGGTATCATGGTTTCAACAGAGGATCCAGAAATCATCCATGGGGATAGCAGGTTTCCAGATACACAGATTGCAACAGTACTTCTGCCTGCAGAAGTGCTGGCCCCAGAGGAACCAGTACCTATTCAGCCACATGTGTAAGACCCACACACCACAGATGGAAGTATTTTTGCAATGTGGCTATCATGGTTTCAGCAGCAGTTCTAGAAATTTTGTAAGAGGGTATCAGGCTTTTAGTTACACAGCTGCATATAGAAAACCATGCAGTAGCTGTGCTTTCTGTCTAACAAGGTACCTTGTATAGCATGTGTGAGTACCTCTGTAAGCAGAAGAACACGCTGTACGAAATACACACACAGGTGTGGCTGCAAAAGCACATGCCTCTGTGGGACCTGTGCTTATGCAGCTGCAGATACAAATCCACAAAGGTAGCACATCAGTGCTACTGCATTTGTATCATCTGGAAACAATTGTATGTTGTTTGTCTTACCTGATGATAGCTGTCTGTGGTTGCTTGTGTGGGTTTATCCTTTTGCTGTTGAGTTGGGTGGGGAGTTAGGGTTGGAAACTCTAATGCCACATTTCCCTAACTTTGTTTCTTTAAGTTGAATCCTATCTGGTGCATTGAAAGAGAATTTTTTTTTGCAATTAATTTTCTTCTTTATGAGATAGTGGGATCATGTCCTCATTCATGTAGGTTCCTTCGGGACATGTGTGAACAGATCCATCTAGTTACAAAAGGGCAGGGCCCTCTGTGCCTTATGCTTCCATGCAGCTAAAGATGTTGATGCTACAAATGTGGAGTCCATCAGGCTGCAGAAGTGCAGGACCATCTGGGTTCTGCACTTCCATGTGGCTATAGATGCAGCAAAAGCCAGGGATCTCTGGGCCCTGCACCAAGTAAGAAGTCCATCTAGGTGCAGAAGTGTAGGGCCCTGCTGGCCCTGTGCTTCTGCACCAAGTGAGGAGTCCATCTATCTGTGGTAGCACAGCACCCTCCAGGCCCTATGCTTCTGTGTGGCTACAGATGCAGATGCACAGAGTCCTCTGGGCCCTGCACCAAGTGAGGAGCTCATCTGGCTGTGGAAGGGGCCCTGCTCTTCTGTGCAGCCACAGGTACAGGTGTGCAGGGTCCTTTGGGCTCTATGCCAAATATGGAGTCAGTTTGGCTGCAGAAGCATAAAAAAGTCAATGTTCACTCATAACAGTCATTTTAGCATATTATTAAACTAAATTTCAATGACCTCACCTCATAAACCTGGTAGGTGAAAAATTTCAAATCCCAGCTGAAACGTCATTTCACGCCACTGGTGTGAAAACACAGTTTGGCCAGGATTTGAATAATTACAGCTATCACATTCATGAGGTGGTGTGAAAAAATGGCTAAGTTGAAAAATGGGGTCAAAATATTCAAAAGTACTGAACTTATGAGGGAGCATAGAACATTTTCAACATGTGCCTACAACTGTTTTTTTAAATTATTTTGAACCCAAATTTTCAACATGGCATACTTATGACCCACCTCATGAACCTGGTAGGTGAAAATTCTCAGATCCTGACTAAAATGCCATTTCAGGCCACAAGTGCAAAAACACATTTCAGCCAGGATTTGACAAATTACAGTTGTCACATTCATGAGGTGATATGAAAAAAATGGCTATGTTGAAAATTTAGGGTCAAAATATTGAAAATTATCAGTTATGAGTGTGCATTGCAAAATGTCAGCATATGCTCATACCTGCCTTGTTTTTTAATATTTTTACACTAAATTTTCAGTATAGCCTTCTTATAACCCCTCCTCATGAACGAGGGCAGAGAAAATTTTCAAATCCTGCTCAAAAAAGTGATATCACACAGTGAATGCAAAATCATCTTTCTGGATTGATTTGACCAATTTTGCTGCCCTTGTTCATGAGGTGGTCCTAAAAAGACTGTGTTAAACATTTGATATAAAAAAATATAAAAAACTGACAAAGTTGTGAATAAAAGTTCGAACCCTGTTGAAATACATTGTACTGGACTTCACCTTATTTTCTCACATTGCAGTCGCTGGTTCCAGCTGCAAGATGTGGCTTTGATTGAGAGTGAATCTATATCATGGAACATGTTCAGGTTAGTGAGGGTATGTTCTGGGTGTAGGGTGGTGGAAGGGGTGGGGTGGGTAGGGGACTTAGGGGTCAGATTGCCGATAGGCCATTTTTTTTTCAGGTTACACTACAAAAAGAAAAGAACATTGAGGGATGGTTTTCTTTATTTTAAAGAAACACAAACCAACAATAGGGATATGGCACCCCAGTGATGGGATGACCTTTGGTGGCACCGTGGGTGGGCAACCTTGGTGCTGACACTTATATTAAGAGAAGGGGTCCCAGGCAACCTGGAGGAGAGGTGGAGAAAGAAGCGGTACTGGTGGTGGGCACCCAGGTCTGCTTAAGAAATATTAAAAAACACAGATTAGCTAGATAGATAGCAAGATAGAAAAATATAGAGCTAGAGAGAGAGAGAAAGAGAGAGAGAGAGACTAGGGGATCAGCGTCTCACTGCTGAAGTTGAAGCCAGCAGCAAGACTCCAGCTGCGGCTTCACAATTCAAGAAACTCCCCCTCACAGACAGTTCTTTCATGAGATCTCACAAAAGGACAATGATTCTTTCATATGACCTCACAAAAGAACTGTGAAAAAACTAAGTCCCAACCTTTTCTTTCACGAGATGAGATTCCTCTTTTGTGAGTTCTTTCATGACTCATGAAAGGAGTTGTTCAACTCATAAAAGAACTATGAGAAAAGCTAAGTCCCACCCTTTTCTTTTGTGAGTCAACTTTCTTTTGTGCGTTCTTTCAGGACTCACAAAAGAAGAAGTTTGGCTCATGAATGGACTTTGAAATAAATAAAGTCACACTCTTTTATTTCATGAGCTGACCATTTTCTTTCATGAGACTTATGAAAGAAGAAGCAGTTCAGCTCACGTAAGAAGAATTGGAACCCCTCACTAAGCCTTCCACCTAGGATTTAAATCATATTTTGGGGTTTCAGATACCAGAATCTAGCTAAACAGGTCACATTTTCCTAGATTCATTTTTTTCTGCAGGGCATAATTTTTATGGGTTTCAATTTCTTTTGGAAAATAAAAAAACAAGATGGTTGCCATACGAAAGAAGATTTTTTGTTGCAAAAGAAGAATTTCAGCTTACAAAAGAGGAACCTTCTTTTGTGAGAAAAAAACTAGGTCAGAATTCTTTTTTTGTATCAGACATATAAATGAAAGACCCTAATGAGCATGCTTAGAACTGAAATTTTAAATCCTTATAACCTGGGAAAGGAGTAATATTTTTTCACCAAACTAGATAAAGACCCCTTTTCAGGGCACACCCCTTCCAGCCCGAAACTTCTAAATTGTCTGGGTTGTAGGTGAGAGCAAAATATTAGCAAAAAAACCCTTAATTTTTTCACTTCAGTCCAGACATCAAGCCACCACAAAACTTGCCAAATCAAGAGACTTTGCACCCCAGACCACACATGTAAACTTTCATGCAATTCTCTTGTATGGGGCAATGCTATTAAGGATTCAAACTTAGGGGGCTAACATTAAACACCTTACTCAAACCTAACTATAGAGCACTACCATGCCCCAGTAATATATATGTATCTGTACCTATATATAATGTACCCGTAGACTGCCTTTGTCACCTTTTATGTACATACTGTAATTGCTGCTTTGAATATTTGCATAATTTTTAATATTCTATGCACTTGTGTCTAGTGCCCCCTGAAATATGTCTATATCTGTATATCTGTTCTTTGCAAAAAAATTTCTTTAATGCACCAGTTAGAGTAACTTAACACTACATGAGTAGGGAAATGTGGCCTTAGGGTTTCCAACCCTAACTCCCCAAGCAGCAAAAGGAAAAAATTATCATGGTTTTGGCTGTCCTGAATCTTGGCAAATCAGAGGTGGAGTCTTCCTTTGGGTTTTCAACCCCAATGTTCACTCCATTCTGATATAGAGTTTAAACATACAGAACTGTGTCTCACCACATATTGCTGACAACATGTGGGCCCTGCCTGAAGAAAACAGATCATTTATCACCTTATATGCACATGGAATGGGGTGAGTGTTAGGGTTGAAAACTCTAAGGAAGATCCCACCCTTGATTCACCACGACTCAGGACAGCCAAAACTGTAATGATTTTTTCCTTTTGCTGCTTGGGGTGGTGGTGGGAGTTAGGGTTAGAAACTCTAATACCAGATTTCTCTACTTTTGTGGCATTAAGTTACCATAACTGGTGCATTAACAACATTCTTTGTAAAAGATTTCCTTTCTTTTTGAGATAGTGGAATCATATCCTCATTCATGCAGGTCCCTTTGGGACCTACATTATCAGGTGCAGATGTGCAGGGTACTTTTGTCCCTGTGCCATGGGAATAATCAATCTTCCGACAGAAGTGCAGGGTCTGGCACATTCACTCTTTACACATTCACTTAGATAGTCATTTTATGATTGCCCTTATACACATGACATGTAGCATTTGTAGTATATTGGGTGAAATGTCATTTCACACCAGACATGCAGAAAGTCGTCTTGTCTTGTCCATGGTTTAAAAAAATAACACCTGTCATGTTTATGAGGTGGTGTGGAAAATGGCTATGTTAACATTTTAGAGTAAAAATATTGAAAATTAGTGACATTATGAGTGAACAGTGAACTACTGCAATGTTCAGTCATAACCTAAGCATTTTACTGTATCTGCACACCAAGATTTCAGCATAGCCTTTTTGTTCCCTCATCTCATGAACCCAAAAGGTGATCATTTTCAAATCCCCACTGAAATGTGACTCTGCACCACCAAAACATCATTCAAATCCCAGGAAATCTTACTGTATTCTGACAAATGCAGTATGGTCTCACCATAGGACTGCCCCAGAGCCGAAATGGTTAATAGAACCTATGCTAATACTGGAATGTTAGGCTCAAGCTTGGTTTTCAAACCCCTGTTCCTGGTTGCACTTCCTGCAACTGTCAGATTCCTTACTCTGCTTGCCTTACTAAGACATCTCCGGAGAGCTCTCCTTCACTTTCTTGAAGAATTTTATTTTGTCTTGGTTTATCGAAGTCCATTTAATTATTTTGATTTTTGAAGCACTGTCCTTGGTTCACAGGTAGACTTAGTCTAGATTAGAGTGAATTTCAGTGAATTTTCTTGGTTCCTTATCGGTCCTTTTAACCAGGAAGGAACCAATACTGTTTACTTTATTTTAAGTTTCTGAGATTTAACTCAGTTCTTTCTATCATCTGGTAAGGCGATATATATTTATTTATTAAATATTCAAAATTTTTACCAAATTAATTCTCGGTTCATCAGTTTTAACCGACCGATAAATGTCACAGACCAAGAAACGAACAGGCCCCACAGGTTTCCAGCATTGTATAGAGTGTGGGGAAACCATTCACTAAAGCAGATCCTCATTTAATTTGTGTTTTTTATTTGAGGTTTGATCACTTCAAGAAGGACTGTGAAATTTGTAAGAACTTCCCTCAGTTGACGCTTGAGAGATGACTTAACTGCAGGAGAAGATGCCTGATAAGGCTGCTGACCCAGCTACAGACAAACCAGCTACCATCCAAATCAAACCAAAGGAACAGCCCTTTGACAAGGGCAATGGTTCCTCTTCTAAAAAAAGCCCTGCCAATACTGCCACTAACTCAGCAACTGCAGAAAAGAGAAAAAAGAAGGAAACGCATACAGTGGTCAAACCACAACCGAAGAAAGCGTCAGTTCCAACAGCTGAAGAGATAGTGAACATTATCAGAATTATTCAGGCACTCAAACCGAGTACCCTGGTTCCAGTTGAGAAGCAGCCACGTTTACCTACCTCTGGTGCTACTTTGGTTCCCGGTTCCTTGGAACATGAAGAGGAGCCTTTTGGTGAGGTGGAGGACGAGGATGCTGATGATGATGAGGATGAGGATTACGGGGAACCAATTGAACCGGATATTTATTTGAGTTTTGGTAACCAGGTAAGTCCACTGAGGCAATTACAGTCTCTTTTTCAGGGTCGACCCAGGAGTACAACATGATAAAAACACATAGGCATAACAGGTAAAGACAGTTCAACAAGTGGATGTAAACAATAAATGATAGTATTTCTCTGTTTCATCACCGTGCTGACTCCCCTGACAAGGGGAATGAGGAATATACCTCCTATTTTGCTTTCATTAAGCAAGTAGCTCAATCCCTGGACCTTCCTACCCAAGAGTCAACCAATGAGGAGGAGGAGAAGGAACAGGATTACATGGAAATGATGGATGTACCCAGTCTCTAAAAGACTGTTACTACCCAGCCATAAATCCCTGAAAAAGCAGGTTAACAAGGTCCTACAGACTCCTACTTCTGTGCCACTGGTTGACAGAAAGGTGGATAAGAAGTACTGGGTGGCTAAGGGTGGAGCAAAGTTCCTGTTCAGACACCCAAGCCATGAGGGAGCAGTGCAGGCTGCAGCCTGTGATAAGGCAGGCATTCCTTTGGCATCTCACCTTCCAGACAAGGATTCCAGGAAGATGGATTCTATTGCAAAAATGGTGTACTTGGGATCCTGTCTGATTATCAGGCAGGCTTCATACATGGCCTATGTTGGCAGATATCAGGGAACACTGTGGAATACTGTGATGGAAATCACAAAATCTTTCCCAGCCCCTATAGCAGCTGATTTGCAGGAGACTGCAAAAGGGGTATAGAGGCTTTGAATGCCCAGTTTAGGATGGCTGCGGACAACAGTGACACTGCAGCCAGACAAATGGCTTCTTCTGTGTCACTCAGGAGGTTTGCTTGGCTCAGGACTACTAACCTGCCCCAGGACACTCAGTCCAAGGCCTTGGACTTCCCATGTGAGCTACCTCTCTATTTGGGGAACAGACAGAGGCTTACATGTGGAAAATGGATGAGTATAAGACATCATATACGAGTGCTGCTGCTAAAGAAAAGGCAGCTAATCCCCCAAAGCAACAAGCCAGGGGAGGTAGAGGCAGGGGACACTATAGGCCATTCTTTTAGCCTCAAGCTTATCCTCAATATCAACAGCAGAGAGGTTACTTCAGAGGCAGGGACAGAAAAGGTGGCAACTGAACTAGCCCCAGCACTCAGACAGCATCCCAACCCAACCAGACACCTTGAGGTTTCTGCTTAGGTCACCTTCCCAACCCTGGTAGTGGGCAGGCTGGCCCACTACCTCCAGGAATGGCAAACCATCACTACAGACAGGTGGGTCTTGGAGGTAGTGGGCCAAGGTCTGGTTCTCAGCTTCAAACTCATGCCAAAGTTGAGAGCAAGGGTTTTCAGCCACTCCTCCCCATCAGAAACAGTGCTACTGGAAGGGGAAGTATTAAATCTCCTGTCCCTAGGAGCAATAGAACCAGTTCCTCTGGCACAGAGAGGGAAATGACTCTATTCAAGGTACTTCCTCACAATAAAGAAAACAGGGGAGTGGTGATGCATACTGGATCTCAGGCACCTGAACAGGCATCTGGTAAAGACAAAGTTCAAGATGATGACCCTGACAACAATCCTTCTGACCTTAAGACAATGAGACTGGTTGGCATCTCTAGACTTAAAGGATACATATTTTCACATCCCCATAAGGCAGTCCCACAGAAAATTCTTCAGATTCAGACTGCCAACAGTTCAAGGCAGTGCCTTTCAGACTTACTTCTGCTTCAAGAGTGTTTGCAAAATGCTTGCCTGTGGTTGTGGCACACCTCAGGAGATAAGAAGTGGTAGTCTTTCCTTACCTGGATGAGTGGCTAGTCATAGGGCAATCCCCTCAGCAGGTAAGGGAATCTCTGGCACTTACACAGGAGCTGCCACAGTCATTGGGGTTTCTAGTCAACCTGAAAAAGTCAGTGCTGCAGCCAGTGTAGCTCCTGGAATTCATAGGAGCCGAGCTGGATTTGGTGAGAGGAAAGGTTTTTCTGCCCCAGATGAGGGAAGAGAGTCTGGTACAACTAGCAAGTACTTTCAAGCATCAAAACCTAAGGCCAGCAAAGCACCTCCTACAACTGTTGGGCCATATGGCTCCTCAGCAGCAACAGTAAATCAAATATTAACTGCTCACCCTTGCTCATTCGCAAACTATAAATGGGATTTTAAATGAGGGGTGCTACTGTGTATGACATACATCAACAAAAACAAGTCAGAGCACACCCTGACACTCCCCAATGTAACAATAAACATATATTTTTTCAGCCTGGATTGGCAATTTGCTATTTTGATTTCAAGCTAGCTCCTATCAGCTACCTACACATTGGCTGGGCCCACACCTTAATTAAGCCAAATTTTGGCTGATGCACCCTGTAAAGGTAAGCCATTTGAGACAGATGCAGTTTGGAGTAGGGACCCAGCTGATGGGTGGTCTACCTCAACGTTGGTAGCTGGGTGACTTCACAGCAGGGCCCTGAGGTGAATACTAAGAGACCCACACTCCTTTTGAAATCAAAATAGTAAGTTGCCAATCCAGGCTGAAAAAACATATGTTTATTGTTAAATTGGGGTGGGGGTGTCAGGGTCAACAGCAACAGTGACAGGGGCAAGGTTCCAAATGAGAGATGTCTAGTATCCTCTCAAACTACACTTGCATCAGAAAAGAGATTCACTATCAAAGCTGGTGCCAGTTGTGATGCTTTGCCAGTCTGCTTGTTACTGTTGGTATTATATTTGTGATAAAAATATGTTTCTTTGAATTTCTGCTTGGAAAATATGGCAGTCAGCACAAGGCATTGTGGGACCTTGGATTTTCAAAAAAATACTGCTCTCCCTCTGAGTGGACAATCTAATTAAGAGTTTCCTTTAGATACCAGGTTGTAACAGATTGTAAAACACCCATTTGTTGTAAATATAGGAAACTGGCCATAAAACAGGCTGTATTTTATGACCTATTAGGAGGAAAGCAACTTCAGACAGATACCTGTTAGATTTCTCACCACTAAGAGAAATAGCTTAGGAATTTCTTCTGAAGATCAAAGGGGCAATTCTGACCTGCCATAAAGCAGGCTCACCAATTAAAAAAAAAATTATTATATTTTTTTTGTGGAATTCTTAGCAATATGCAGATGCCCGAGACTAATTTGGTAGGCAGGAAGAGAGTGACCTCACAGCCAGCATCACCACTGAGCTGTGACCTCACAAGCTGGGTGGGACCCCTGTTCCCTTTAGATGGTCAAAACTAAGAGAAAATGGTGCTTTTGATTTCTGGACTCCTGAAAGAACACACTCTCGAGCACTTCTACTAACGAGGTAATTCAGCCAGCACTATTCACAAATTGAAACTAGGGTAGGATTAGATACTCACTAATAAGGCGGTTTTGTTTGAATTGTCCATTTAATTTGTATGACTATATCCTAAATGTTATATGTTTTGTGTTTTATATATCATCTACTATTTTTAATTTAATTAAACTTTGTTTTTCTTGAAATCCTGCCTGAGCCTTTTCCTCATTTTGAATGTGAATGCTGGGACAGTGTTGATAATTCTGACAGAACTGTTAAGAGCTTACAGTGTGTTACCATATGCACCAAGGTAAGAAAAGTACCTAGGTCTCAATTGAGTCAAAAGGGGGATTGTGAACCAGGTTGGGTGCTGCTGGGTTAAGTATTGCACTGCATTTCCCTGAAGAGAGTGTGATATTTGAACCTGTTACCTGGATGTGCTAGCAAAAAACGGTTGATATTTGACCCCAGGACTCAAGACTGGTAGTTGTTAGGACCCAAAACAGACAAGAGGGTTACACTGTTTGTCTCCTGTTCACATATTACTCTTTGAGGTTTGGCACAGTGGGAGCAGAGGGCCTGACAAGCAAAGTGCATTTGTGACATCAGTCACAAAAACACTCTTACAAGCACTTCAGTGGTGGCTGGACATGGACAATCTCAGGCAAGGAGTTCCATTCCTACAGGAAAACTCTTCCTTGGTGGTAACCACAGATGCTTCCCTACTGGAGTAGGGGGCACACCTGGAGGAGCACAGTTCTCACAGCACATGGCTCAAACAAGAGTCATTGTTTCACACCAACCTACTGGAGCTCAGAGCAGTCTTCCTGGCACTTCAGGCATTTGCCAGCATGCTGCAGGGAAAGGTGGTGCAGGTCAGGAAAGACAACACAACCACAATGTACTACATCAACAAACAGGGAGGAACAAGATCAACCCCCCTGTGCACAGAAGCCACGAAAATCTGGAGTCTGGCTTACTCTCTGAGAATTGCATTGTCAGCAGTTCACCTGCCCGGGAAGGACAATGTACTGGTTGGTGATCTGAGCAGGATCATTCAGAACCACCACGAGTGGTCCTTGAACAGGCAGGTGTTACAGATTGTGTTCTAAAGGTGGGGCACTCCTGAGATAGACCTCTCTCTTTGCAGCCCAGACAACTACTAGCTTCCTCCATTTTGTTGCAGACCCCCAGTGAGGGGCTCAGTGCACTGATCCTGTATTGGACAGGGACATTTCTGTATGCCTTCCCTCCATTCTTGTTGTTGCTGAGGGTCCTGAACAAGCTCAGATCCCAGCCGGCTACAATGATCCTCATTGCACCAGACAGCCATGGTACCCCCTGGTTCTGGCACTATCAGTTGCCAAACCAATTAGCCTCCCCAGGAAGCACAACTTGCTGACTTCTTCCCAGGGCAGAATTCTATACTCCAACCTTCAGTCTCTCAGGCTCAAGGCCTGGCCCTTGAGGACCTAGAGTATGCCAACCTGCACCTCTCGGAAGGGGTTATGGAGGCCTTTAGGGTTTCTAGAAAGCCCACCACCAGGAAGACCTACACATCCAAGTGGAAAAGATTTATTTATTTTATTTTGTTTTTGTTGACTGGGTAAGTGCACTATGCAGATTCTGCCTATTTTCAGGCACGACCTGGTGAAGGGGGATAAAGATGAATGCCGACTGACTTTGAACCAGATTAAGGTGTTGGTGGTATTTTTAGTAAATGGGGGGAAATTTGGCCAGGGCAGGGGGGGAAATTCCCCCTACTCTTTTCGAGAAGTGCAATGGGATCTTTTATGTTCTCCTGAACAGCCACCAGAACAGGCAGATGGGACCTCGGTTTAATGTCTCACCTGAAAGACAGCACTTCAGATCTCCCGGCCTCAGAGGGGAGGATGCCAGAACAAGAATCTGGACCACACTCAGGTGGGTTTGCCAGTTGTTCTGGACTACTTAACCCACCTTCATTCCCTTGGTCTGAGACCATCCACCCTGAAAGTGCATTTGACAGCTGTCTCAGCTTACCTGTCAACAGGCAAGGCATCATATCTGGCCTTGAATCCAGTGTTCAGAAAATTCTTTAAGGGGTTGCTACACTTGCACCCCCCCACACAGGACTCCCATTCCGGTGTGGGACCTAAACGTATGTATTGCACAGCTCATGCAGCCACCTTTTGAGCCTATGTCATCAGCTGATCTCAAATATGTAACTTGGAAAACTGTGTTTCTAGTTGCAATTACTTTGGTGAGGAGGATTAGTGAGCTCCAGGATTTGTCCATGGAGACTGACTATATCACATTCCTCAGGGACAAGGTGGTCCTTAGGACCAATAATAGGTTTCTTCCTAATGTGGTGTTAGACTTCCATGTCAATCAGTCCATTACACTACCAGTCTTTTTCACTGACCATTCCTCTTCAGGGGAATGCAGACTTAGCCTGGATGTAAAAAGAGCTATCAGCTACTACCTGGAGCATACAAAAGGCCACAGAGGGGACAGGACCCAACTCTTCTTGATCTATGGAGAAGTAGGAAAAGATAAACCAGCCATGAAAAGGTCCATAGCAAGGTGGATCATGGCATGTATACAATTCTTTTATGCCAAAGTGGGCAAACAGACCCCACAGTGGCTAAGGGCACACACCACCAGAGGAACAGCTGCATCAATAGCAGCTTCAAGAGCTATCCCTTTGCTGGAAATCTGAAAGGCAGCTACCTGGAAAACAGTCCACACATTTACCAAACATTACTGCCTGGATACTCAGGCTAGGAGTGATGCCTGGTTTGGCACAGCAGCCCTGCAGAGACTGTTTCCTAAATAGGTCCTCTGCCTGACTCCAAAGACACTACTTAGGTAGTCTGCATTTGTCAGAATATAGTAAGCTTTCCTGAGGTTTGACGAAAACGTTACTTACCATAGTAGTCTTGTTTCTTCTAAGGGAATCTTACTGTATTCTGAGCTCCCACCCTTCCTCCCCTGCTAGGACCTACAGGGCACTGCATACTGTCTGTATGACTGATGTTGGAAATCTGTGGGTACCTACTAGTTTCTTGAGCACCTGTTGACTTGAGTCTTAGGAGATGCCCTCTGTTATGTAAGAGGTGTTTGCCCATAAAAGGGAGATTGATTTGTTTTTGTTAGAATAGATTAGTTAGCCAGTTTGTTTAGCTTCTACATGCTTCGTAAGAATCTGATGGTTGCAGGAAGTGCAACCAGGGACGGTGGTTTGAAAACTGAGCTCGAGCCTAACATTCCACTATTAGCATAGGTTCTAGTAACCATTTCGTCTCTGGGACAGTCCTATGGTAAGATCATACTGCATTTGTCAGAATACAGTAAGATTCCCTTGGAAGAAACATGATTACTATGGTAAGTAATGTTTTCTTCAGCAGCACAAGTGTAAAAAGACATTTTGGCTAGGATAAAAAAAAATTACAGCTCTCACGTTCATGAGGTGGTGTGAAAAAATGGCTATGTCGAAAATCTGGAGTCAAAATGTTTTAAATTACTAATACTATGAGCTAGCGTGACAAATTTCAACGTACACTCGTAACATTGCCATTTTTGCATACTTTTACCACAAATTTTCAACATAGCCTTCTTGTGACCCACCTTATGAACAATGGCAGTGAAAATGTTCAAATACTGCCCCAAAAGATATTTTTCCCCATCAACTGCAAAATCCCCTTTTGTTGCCTGCTTTGTATTAATTCCACCACTGTTGACCATGAGGTGGGCTTCAAAAAGGCTATGTTGAAATTTGGGGTGAGAATATACAAAAATGATAAGTTGTGCATCAAAGTTCAAAACTCCATTGAAATACATAGAACCACACTTTATTTTTATTTATTTATTTTAAATTTTGTTAACCGGGTAAGGACATTGGACCAGAAGTCCTTTTTCTGGTCTGACCTGACAAAGATACAAACAATTAAATGTACAACAAAATGAAATAAATAAGCAACAACAGATTTACTAACATTTACAAATATCCTGTGCTACCAAAATTTGTTTAAAATTAGATCTGAAACTTACCTTAGTTTCTTATATAGCAGTTGCCAGTTCCAGCAGCAAGACATGTATTCAATTTTAGAGTAGATCGATGCTGTTGGACCTGCTCAGGTGAGTAAACAGCATTGATGGATGGGTTTTCTTTATTACAGCTGACATTTTCTGCATTAATGTGGGGACAGTGATTGGAGGGTGGGGGTGCCACTGGACACCAGGGAAACATGACATACATGAGGGGATGTGATCAGAGGGTGGGGGTGCCACTAGACACAAGGGAAACATTGCATGCCTAAGGGGATGGCGATGGAAGGCTGGGGCACCACTAGACACCAGGGAAATTGCAGCTCACTGCTCTCGGAGTGGCCTGCAGCATGAGTTCCAGCCACGGCTGCAGAACTCAAGAAAGCACTGCTGTGCTCAGAACACAGATCAATGACTCCTCTCACTAAGTGATTGCTTCTTCATTTAGTTTGGGCAGGATTGAGGGATTCTAGCTGGTGAGTTTGTGACAGTGTGTTTGTAATTGAATTTGAGGTATTTTCTTAACTGCTATTTCTGTGTGCTTTTCTATTTAGTTTGGGAAGAATTGAGGGATTATATCTGATAAGTTTGTGACTGTGTGTTTGTAATTGGCTGTATCTGAACTTTAAGTGCAGGCATCATATTACAGAGATTAGTGTAGTTGTAATGTAAGGTCTTAACTGCCATTTCAGTGTGCTTCTTCATTTAGTTTAGGCAGGATTGAGGGATTCTAACTGGTGAGTTTGTGACTGTGTGTTTCTAATTGAATTTGAGGTATTTTCTTAACTGCTATTTCTGTGTGCTTTTCCATTTAGTTTGGGCAGGATTGAGGGATTCTATCTGATAAGTTTGTGACTGTGTGTTTGTAATTGGCTGTGTCTGAACTTTAAGTGCAGGCATCATATTACCAGGATTAGTGTACTTTGAATATAAGGTCTTAACTGCCATTTCAGCGTGCTTTTCCATTTAGTTTGGGCAGGATTGAGGGATTCTAGCTAATAAGTTTGTGACTGTGTGTTTGTAATTGGCTGTGTTTAGACTATGGTGCAGTAGTGAGAGCCACTGCCAGAGGACCCCTTGGCTGATTGTTTTGGACACAGCCTGTGGTGTAGCCCCATACTCCCACCCGCAACCCACCCACCCCAGGGCTCACCCTACATTTATAGGGTGGGTCCTATAGGGCTTGCAACATCCTGAATCCATACAGGAAGTAGCAAAGAAAGAAATCATAGCAAAAAAAAAAAACATATATTTGGGAGATAACAAATAGCTGTCTTAAGCAGGCAGTAGATTGAGGAGGAAAACAGACATGATGGGAGTGGTGCAGTGGAGTGGTTGTGGAGCAGCTGTCTTCAGGGATATGTTCTGGAGGCTGCAATGCTTCCCTATCTGCAGGCACATCTCTGGGCTGAGGAAGGAGGTTGCCTGTCTCCAAGCAAAGTTGGCCAAGCTGAAGGTGGCATCCATCCCCACCCAGAGACCACCGGGTCCACAGCCTGTTCCTCAAAGGATGCTGGAGAAGAGGAGTGATTGGACTATGGTGGGCTCAGGGAGGGTGAGGGAGGGGGGTCAAAAGCACATCCCCCAACCAGTCCCGCTTAGTAACTCCTACACTGTTTTGGAGGAATGGGAAAGCACCACTCAGGAACCATAGACTGGGGCCAGGAAGGATGGTAGGGTTCTCCAGGATGGAGCCCCAGGGAAGGGAGGCAGGGAACCCCAGAGGAGGGGGAAACATCTCCTAGTGAGGGATTCTATTGTCTGGTGAGTCTTAAGGACACCTAGCAGGGGAGAGAGGGAGATCAAGTGCCTCCTAGGAAGCACTGTATGGAGGTATGGGAAGCAGATCCATAGGATCATTATGGAAATAGCTAGGTGGGAGAAGCTGGATGTCATTGTCCAGCTGGGGACCAATGACCTGGCCAGGAGAAGGGTGTAGTTAGCCAGAGTCCAGGAGGATTTCAGGAAGCTGGGGGAAACCTGAAACAGATAGCAAGCTCCATCTCATTGTCAGAGATGGTACCTGTCCAGGGCACAGGGGAAGCTAGGGCACTCCACATCGCATGCCACCAATGTGGAAGATGACCGGGAGCTGAAGCAATGCAAAACTTTGAAACCTGTAGCTGATGAGACACTAGAGAAAGCCACCTACCTCTGGTTTGCACAGCAGCGGAGTAAGGGCGCTCCAGTGTCTGGCCCAATACTTCAGGAAAAAGCACTGCACTTTAATAATGAAATTAGCAACCATGCTAGCAGTCAGAACTGCTCACAAAGAGATTTTAAGGCATCCAGTGGGTGGCTACAGCGTTTTAAGAAAAGACACTCCATCAGACAGCTGGAGATCCAGGGGGAACGCATGTCAGCTGATGTAAATGAGGTGCAGCCGTACATTGAAAAACTGCATAAGCTAGTTAATGAGAGGGGATACACACAACAACAAATCTATAATGCAGACGAAATGGGACTCTACTGGAAGCTGCTTCCCAATCGAACACTGGCCAGTTCAAAAGAGCAAACAGCAGCAGGCTACAAAAAAATTAAAGACTGCATTACACTTCTTGGCTGTTCAAATGCTACTGGATCACACAAATTAAAGCCATTCATGATCAGGAAGTTTGCTAATCCACAATGTTTTAAAAATGTAAACATGACAGCTCTGCCGGTAGTTTATGAGAGCCAGAGAAGTTCATGGATGAGCAGTGACCTCTTCACAGACTGGTTCCACCGATGTTTTGTAACTGAGGTCCGCAAACACATGCGAATGATTAAACAGCAGCCTTAAGCCTTACTCCTGTTAGACAACTGCTCGGCACATCCTACAGGTTTGAAATCAAGGGATGGCAAAATAAAATGTGAATTCCTGCCTCCAAACATGACCTCTCTCCTTCAGCCATTCGATCACGGCATTCTTGAAGGACTAAAAAAAAAGATACAGAAAACACTTGCTGCGCCGTATCCTAACTGAAACTGAGCCGGATGTGTCTATTGTGGGCTGCCTGAAAAAACTGACACTAAAAGATGTGGCATATATGATAGGTGACTCCTGGGCTGAGATGACACCAGATAGCATTTCAAAATCTTTTGCATAGACTCTAAAACTTGGTGTAGAACCCACAGATGCAGATGACAATGAAGAGGAGGATAGTCAGGGAGCTGAACCAGCTGACGATCGTGCACTAGAAGCTGACACTGCAGAGTTAAACACTCAAGATCGAGAACTGATGACTGCCCCGGAACTTACAGACTGTGACATAATCACACTTGTCACAGAACCGAAGAGCATGGATACAGAGTCTGATAAGGACGAAGAAGAAGCTTGCAATGAGGAGGTTGTGAGTAACTCTCAGGCTGTGGAAAACTTTAAAAATGCCATAAGATGGCTTGAAAGACAATCGGATGCAGACCCTATTCATCTACTGACCCTGAACATCTGCTCACACTAGCGTCTGCAAAAAAATATAGTGGGGCGAGACAGATGAAAATAAACCCATTTTTAAAAACTGAGTAGAGCGCAGCTGTAGTTCATGATACTGTAGTAATTTCTTAATTACATGTACGTTAATTTTAAATGAAATAAAAATAGGCACGCTAGTTATTGATGTGCAGTGTCTTCTTTTTACATTTTTTTCAGATTTTTGTCTTCTCTTTACATTTTTTCTGATTTTCTGATTATCCGGACGTTCCATTATCCGGACTATTTCGATGCCCCCGCAAGGTCTGGATAATCGAGGTCAGACTGTAATTGTTCTCACAAATGACATATGTACAGTATGCAACATTGTTTGTAACAACTTCCTTAATTAATTGTGTGCTGTGTTGATCTTTGTAACTTGAATGAAAAATGTCTCATCCCTATTGTACCCCTCCCCCCAGGTCGCACCGGAAGACGAGCAGTCTGTTGCTCAGTGTGCCTTCCTGGTGAAACATTTCAATAAATAAATAATAAATAAATGGTTCTCCAAAGAGGTGGGGACAAAGTCAGGGCTAAAATGCTGAGTTTCAGGAAATATAAGGGGAGCCAAAGGGAGGAGGAGGACAGGGAGGTGTACCTTGAATATCTAAGGGAAGCAGGGAAGGCTGTTAGAAGGGCGAAGGAGCAGACAGAAGAGGGTTTAGCATGGTCTGTAAACAAAGGAGATAAGGCATTTTATAGGCACATCAGTGAAAGAAGAAAAATTGGGGTGATAATGAGGCAGAAAGGGGAGAAGGGAAAGTGTAAGGACGGGGATCTGGACAAGGCAGAAATACTGAACAAATACTTCTGTTCAGTATTCACTAAAAAGGGGGATGGTCAAGGACCATAGTTGGGTTGCAGAGGCAATGATGGGGGGGGGAGAAGTGGACACCAGTCCATTCACAGTGGAGAGAGTTCTGGAAAAACTCACAAAGCTGAAGGTGGATAAGATCATGGGGCCAGATGGTATCCACCCGAGAATAATAAAGGAGTTGCGAAGGGAACGAACAGTGCCTCTGGTGGCCCTGTTCACACAGTCACTCAACATGGGTGTCATTCCAGAAGACTGGCGGAGGGCACATGTAGTCCCACTGCAGAAAAGCGGCAGTAGGGAGGAGGCGGGGAACTACATGCCAGTCAGCCTCACCTCAGTGGTGGGAAAGATCAGGGAGACACGGCTGAAAGAAAGGATAGTGGCACATATTGGGACCTATGCACATGGGGAGGGAAGTACACTCTGGAGTATCCCACCCATGAAGGGCTGCACCTGCAGACTGATGCACACCCGGGGGATACACTACTGGTGCACACATGTTCGTGGCCCTGTCCCCCCTGGCATGCGGGAGCGCAGAGGACAGATATGCAGATTGGGTGGGCATCCAATTGGATGCCTGACCTGGTCCGCCGGTGGATCCCTTCAACCCATGGGTGTGGAGAGATGGCTGCCAGATGTGCTGCACACGGCAACCAAGAAGTGGGCTGGTGCCCAGTCGGCCATTCCCAGACCACCAGTCATTGTCCATGGTCTGTGGCGGCATGGTGTGGGGGAAGGCATGCCCCACCTGTCATTTGGTGACTGAGGGGGTGGCATCCCATGGGGCATGCAGACCTTATGGCAGGGGTTCCCTCTGTGTACTGTGCGTGCCCAGCACTTCATGACTCTGTGAATGTTGTGGAGTGCAGGCATGAACCCCAGCATGGTCCTGCCCACCCTGACTGCGTTGCCCTCCGTGTGGTCTGGCGGAGGAGGGTGTGTGCCCCATTGATGAATACCATGTCCAGCCGTGCAGGGGGGTGCAATGGGTGCAGAGTGGCTACGCACCACAGATAAGCGGTGCATAGCCACTCAGCACCATAGTGCATAGGGGCAATGGAATCCAGCAGTCCTCAGGATCTGAGGCAACACAGATTCACAGCAGGAAAGTCATGTCAAACTAATCTAATAGATTTTTTTGATTGGGTGACTAGGGAAATAAATCAGGGAGGGGTGGTAGACATCGCCTATCTAGATTTCAGCAAAGCCTCCGACATCATCCTACAAAGAAGACTGATTAACAAGATGAGCAGTCTGGGCATGGGAGACAAGGTGGTGAACTGGATTAGGAACTGGTTAACAGACAGGAGACAGAGGGTGGTAGTAAATGGGGTACAATCTTGGGAGATGGGGGTGACCAGTGGGGTACCACAGGGATCAGTACTAGGACCAGTCCTGTTCAATGTCTTCATTGATGATATTGCAGAGGGACTGGAAGGAAAGTTCTGCCTGTTTGCAGATGACACCAAGATCAGCAACAGGGTGGACGCTCCAGAAGGGATGCAGAAAATGAAGAAGGGCCTGGAGAAGCTTGAAAGATGGTTTGAGATGTGGCAACTGAGGTTCAATGCAAAGAAATGCAAAATAATGCATCTGGGTAGCGGGAACCCTTGGGAGAGCTACAGGTTGGGGGGCAGGAGCTGATTGTAACCAAAGAGAAAGGGACCTAGGGGTTATCATCTCTGATGACCTTAAGGTATCAAAGCAGTGCACAAAGGCAGCAGGGAGGGCCAGTGGCATGCTGGGGTGCATAGGCAGGAGTATTACTAACAGGAGGCGGGAGGTGGTGATGCTATTGTATAAAACATTGGTAAGGCCTCACCTAGAGTACTGCGTGCAGTTCTGGAGGCCACACCTGTGCAAGGACATAAGGTGGAGACTATCCAGAGAAGGGCAACAAAGATGGTGTAGGGCTTGCACCACAAAACATATGAGGAGAGACTTAGGGACCTCAATATGTACTCACTGGAGGACAGGAGACAGTGGGGGGGCATGACTGAAACTTTCAAGTACCTCAAGGGCATAAACAAGGTGCAGGTGGGGGACCTTTCCAATGTAGAAAAGTACTAGAACAAGGGGACAATATGAAATTGGAAGGGGTAGATTAAGAGGTAATGTGAGGAAGTTTTCTCCACAGAAAGGTAGTTGATGCTTGGAATAGTCTGCCACAGGAGGTAGTGGGGTAAGCAAAGTAGAGGGTTTATGCATGCCTGGGACAGGCACAAGGGAAGCTTGAGAGGGGAAGGAGTGATGAAAAGTCATTGATCACATACGGTCAGTGGCCACATGCAATGTATAGGGCCTACGGGCAGATTGGATGGGCCTAGCAGTCTTTATCTGCTGACAATTTGTATGTTTCTATGTTTTGGGGCACCCAGAAATGGTATTTCTAGCCCTTATTTTATTTATTTATTTAGCTTTTGTTAACCAGGTAAGTACACTAGACAAAACATATGCCTATTTTCAGGTACGACCTGGGAGAGTACAGGAGATTAAGAACATACAGAGTAGAAATTGAAGCAAGTAAGGCATATACACTGAAGTCAGGCGAAGCATAGCACACATAGTAGGATTAGCTGAGGATATAACAGTGGACATCGTCAAATGTGAAACTGTACAAAGTTTCTAAAGCAATGTTCCTAGCAATATATACAGATATATACAGGATTGACACACTTTACACAGGGACGCACCCAGGTGGGCAGGCAACAACAGCAGGGCCGGAGCCAAGTACATGATAAGGATGCGCTCAAGTACAGCACAGGAACCAGGGTACTCAAGGAGGTCTGTGACAGTCACATACTGATGAGAGCTTCAAGTGCATCCATAGGGAGGATCGTAGACAAGCCTGGGAGGGGGAAGGGGAAGACCTGACCTCGTCAGAAAAAGAGTTCCATAATCCCAGGGCACAGAATGCGAAATCCCTGTCCCCATTTGGGTACGTGAAACAGGAACCTTAAGGATGGCAGGGCCCATTGACCTTAGGGAGTAGGCAGTGGGGACAGCAGACACAAGCAGCTCTGCCAATCTGGGGGGGGGGGTGCCAGTGCCCAGGACCTTGTCCGTGAAGCAGCCCAGGACAAAGTTCATGTGGCTGGATGGGGAAAGCCAGTTTAGCATGCCATACAGATCACAACGGTGAGTGAGATGAGGGGATGCAACAGCAAAACGGCAGATGTTATTGTAAGCTACAGTCCACCTAGTGAGGTGGACCTTGGTAGTATGGGCAAACAGAAGGAGCCCATAACATAGAGATGGAATAAACACCCCCCGGCCAATTCCAGGTGAGCAGCCGAGGTGAGATTATTCTTTGCCCTGTACACCAGACCCAATTTCCAGTTAACAGCTCTACACACATTGCGGATGTAGTGCCCAAGGTTGAGCTTGGGGTCAAGTGTCACCCCAAGGTATTTGACAGAGCCAGTGCTGAGAACGGGAACACCATCAATACCCACGATGGACAGAGGGACTGGGGAGGCCTTTAGCTTAGCCTGGGATCCAAACAGCATGGCCTGAGTCTTTCTAAGATTAAGGACCAGCTTGTGGGACGCTATCCAGGATTGAATGCTCATGAAGCCTTCACTCAATTTTAAAAAACAAACAGCAGAATATAGCTAAATGGATCTTATTTAGCTAGATTCTGGTATAAATTTTTTTTCAATGACATTTTTATGTATTTTTCATTTTTTTAAGTTTGAAGGGAAACAAAACATGATGAATAACATTGTTGGTGCTGTGAAAAGCAAATGTTGGGAAATCAAAAACCGCCCTAGGCAACATTTTTGGTGTTGCATAAAAACATGAACCTAAAAATCCAAATGCACATGCATAGAACAGAAAAACACAAAACTTTAATTCCATATAACTATGGAACCATTTAATATTTTTTACAAAACCTTCCAAAGGTGCTACCTGGGAACAGCACACTTCTACCCTGAAAGTTTTAGGAAAAGTTCCATTCTGTGTAGGCTATAGGTGAGAGCATACCCAAATCCCATGTTAAGTACAGGAAAAAAATTAGACATCTACAAGAAAATGACATGCGTATCTCAGAAACTGCACAAGTTGCAGTCACAAAACTTTCCACAGATTTAGACCTTGGCTCTTAGACAGCACATGCAAAATTCCATCCAATTCTGTTAAACAATGCCAAAGCTATTAAGGTCCAAAGTCCAGGGTTTAACATTGAATACTGACCTCAGCCCTGTTTATAGGGGCGCTTATGACGCTATACACATATATATATATATATATATATTGTATATACATATATATATATATATATATGTGTATATATATATATATATATATATATATATATATATATCTATATTTGGGGAGGGTTGAGGTGGTTGAGAGGGGGGATAGAAAGCAGTTGTTGAGGGGGTGTGAAGAGAGAGAAAGACTAAGAAAGTAACAAAAAGGACCAGGGAGAGCAGGATGACAGGAGAATGTATTTTAGCCAGTGACCGATGATGAGGGATGTGGTATTGTAGTCCACTGCAGGGTAATATACTAAACAGGTTAAGGTTAGCTAGAAGCAGAGTGAAAGAAGGCAGCTTCAGTGGCGAAGTGGTTAGGGATGCTGCCTTTAGGGGAAAAAGGTCAGAGATTCAAATCTTTGGACGAGTAAGTGGAAAGATTTAGGGTAGAGAGCAGGCAATGGTAAAGGAGAAGTTAATGGAGAGGTAATAATAGGGGTGAGAGGAGACAAAAGTGTCAGTGGTGGGAGAAGAACTGACTGCACAGCAGTGACACCTAGTGGGCAAGCGGTATAAAGTTCTAATGGGAAAGTGGGCTGGTAGAAAATCTGCATGTGTGTGGTCATGTGACCTGTCAAGTGATATCCTGCAAGTATAAGTTAGGGTGGGCAGGGCAGTCATTGCAAAGTGGCGATGAGCTAACACAGGTGCACAACAGCACCTCAGGAAGGTAGAATGTAATTTTCAGATTCACCTAAATTAGGTAGCAGGGCTCCCGGTCTGGCTGTCGCTCCGTTGTGGGGTTGTAGCAGGGAGTGTGTCTGTAGGAGAAATGGTAGATTAAGTACAGCAGAAGAAAGAAAGGAATTCATAGTAGCGTGGGAGAGTTGCTGGGGGAAGGGACCAACTGTGTATGCATGTGTTGGAGGTGAAGGCAAGATGGAGGAGGACTTTAGAACCCTAATTCAGATTGGGACACCCGAGGTAAAAGCTACTGAGGGCTCTACAACTAGTCACCAACAGCTTCAACTCCCAAACACAGTCAAGAACATTACAGAAATGATGCAGTCGACAGAGCAAGATCTAACAGCTCTTAAGGCACTTTACAGAAATGATGCAGTTGGCAGGGCAAGCGCTAACATTACACTGAGTAAATTCAAACAGTGACGCTCTGCCGATGGAAAAAGAAAATTAATAATAAAAAAAGATAACACCTTAAAGTTGTGAGACAACAGTATTACAGATTTACAAGTAATTCTTTAACACAGGTGCACAACAGCACCTCAGGAAGATAGAATGTAGTTTTCAGATTTACCTAAATTAGGCAGCAGGGTTCCGGTCCGGTGGTCACTCCATTGTGGGGCTTGCAGCAGGAATGTGCCTGAATTAGGCAGCAGGGCTCCTGATCCAGCAGTCACTCCGTTGTGGGGCTTGCAGTGGGGAGTGTGCCTAAATTAGGCAGCAGGGCTCCTGGTTCCGTGAGTCACTTTCGATTGTGGGACTTGCAGCAGGCAGTGTACCTAAATTAAGGAGCAGGGTTCCTGGGCCGGTGGTCGCTCCATTGTGTATGTGTGTGTGTGTGTATATATATGTTATGGTAGCACGGTAGTGCTACCATAGTTAGGGTTGAGGAGCCCTTTTAAGGTTAAAGGGTCAAACTTTGCACCTTAATAACTTTGGTACTGTTTAACAGGTTTGCATGAAGTTTGGAAAGTATGATCAAGAACCATACACCTTGGGATCTGCCAAGTTTCGTAGCGGTCGGATATACGGCTGTGGAGTTATTAACTGTGATCTGTGCGAGCGTTTACGCTATTTGGTGAATTCTTTGCTCATGCCTACAGATCGCACGTTTTGCATGAGTGGCCCAAAAACTTCAGGGAACATGCAGCCAGGATCCCTGATGTGCCTTTTGAAGATTTCATGAAACAATATTGAACAGTTCAAAAGTTATTCAAAACAAGTTCCTATTATAAGTCAACAGGAAAAGTTAACAAAAAGTTCGACATTTCATAGCGCACACTTTTACTTCTAAATAGCCCTTTTACTTTTGCAAATCTGCCATTTTGTTTTCAGTTAATGATCAGAAAAATGCTTGGCATTTAAATTTGGGATCCTCTAGCAACACAATTCTTTTGTGTTTACCTAGTCGGACCCTGAGGATGCTATGCATGTCTTTATTTTGAGGTTAAACACCCTAGAAATATGTTGTTCAAATTTCTGGAAAAAGTACTTTCGCAAAGTAGTGTCACACTCACGAAAGTGTCGCAAATTTTTGTGAAAGCTTTCGTAAATCATGAATGTACTTTGCAACACTATGGCCAAAATGATAGGAGTTCTTTGCCACCTTGCTGCAAAACAGTGGTTAGGTCTTTTTGCCTGAAATTTGGAGGGAAGGCAGCCAACATGTCACAGATGTGCCTTTTGGTGGTTTGGTGAAAAAATATTGCATGGCTGCAAATTTACAGTACTCCAAAGTTGCCATTTTTTCCCATAGGCTAACATGGTGGCATATGCCGAGCCTTTCGGGGACCGTATCTCGAAAATGATGCGAGATACAGATTTTTTTTGAGCAAAAACCTAGCCAGGAAAATCATGATTTTGTGAAATTTAAATTTTTTTTCTACGTCGTGCGGTTGCTGGCATATTACCAATTAAGTACTTCCAATGCTCATTTTAAGCTTCGATGCCCATTGCAATGCATGCATTCTTTGTACACACTGTGTTTGCAGTTCCTGTTACTATGTAAGAAGACATCACTTGGCCCCATGCTCTTGCTGCCACATTCCGTTCACTATTTATCGTCCTCATTCTCAAAAAGAAGGGATATTAGAGGCAAAAACTCAGTTTAATGCATCAGTTAGGTTGAAATCTACAGCGACAAAAGTGAGGAACAGCAGGTTGAAAACACTTTCGATAGTTTCATTCCTCCTTAATCACCATCGGGTGCTCATTGGCCCGCCTCGCCCCAAGTTACGCCGACGACCCCCAACGTGCACCCCGATGGCAGCCAGGAGGTGGGCGGGGTGTCCCCAGGGTGTTTTCAACCCCAACACCGAATTCCTGATTCTTTGTCATTGGGAACTCTAACTGATGCATTAATTGAGTTTTTTTCTCTAATATATATATATGTTATATACAGTATATATATATATATATATATATATTAGAGCAAAAGCTGCATTTAATGCATTAGTTAGGGTTGTTCCACAGCGACAAAGTGAGGAAATTCGCTGTTGGGTTGAAAACCCCTTGGACCCCAACTGGCATTGGGTGCGCATTGGGATTGTCAGCCTAACTCTCACCCCATGACATGTGTAAAGCAGCAGAAGTATGGAGAATGGGGTGAGAGTTAGACCCATGATCCCAATGCGCACCCCCAATGCCAGTGGAGGGTGGGCGGGGTCCATGGGGGTTTTCAACCCTAACAGCTAATTTCCTCACTTTTGTCGATCAACAAATTAGCCAGGACAGTTGTAAATAATATGACTTTTAAATTTTTTTCTCGTTAGATCGGTTCCTGAGATATAATGTATTTAGTATTCCAAGATCTCATTTTCTGCGCCGATACTCATTATTTTGCATACATTATTTGTACTCACTGTCTTTCTCAATGCAGGTTTTGGGAAAACCAGCCTGTGCGCTCACGTTACTGTTACTGTTGCCCTTTCCGCTGGGATCCGTACCGTTCACTTACCATTGACGTCCTGCGCCACCATGTGCGTTATCCTTGCGTTTTCATTTCGCTTGCGTTTCTGTTATTTTGCCATTTCTGTCTACAGTACTGTTTATCTTACTGTTCACTTACATCACCATGCCCATTGACATTTCTGTTTGCAGGCACCATGTTACTATGTGACAACACATCGCGGCAGACCATTCCCGTCGCCACCATATGCGTTACCCTTTCTGTTCTCATTCGTGCTTGTGTTACCATGTGCGCCACTGTTAGCATTTCTGTTTGCGTTGCTGTCCCTGGGCCCGTGCTCCCGCCGCATACGAGGGGAGCGCTGGACCTGAAGGGCCCCAGCCTCCCGCCGCTGCATTACATCTACTATTTCTCGTTATCATTCTCAAAGAAGGGAAATTAGAGGCAAAAAACTCCGTTTAATGCATTAGTTAGGGTTTTTCCACAGCGACAAAAGTGAGGAAATTCGCTGTTAGGGTTGAAAACCCCCCGCTTGGACCTCCCCGCCCATCCCCCCAACCACTACCATAGTTAGGGTTGAGGAGCCATTTCTATGTTAAATCCCAAAACTTTGCACCTTAATAACTTTGCAACTGTTTGATGGATTTGCCTGAAATTTGGAATTTATGATCAAGTATCATAGGCCTTGGGATCTGCCAAGTTTTGTACTGGTCAGATATCTGACTGCGGAGTTATTAAGTGTGATCTGTGCGTTACGCTTTTCTGAATTCTGTGGTCGCACCTACAGGTCGTACGGTTTGCGTGACCGCCCAAATCTTCAGAGAACATGCAGCCAGGGTCCCTGATGTGCCTTTTGAAGATTTCATGAAAAAATATTAAACGGTTCAAAAGTTATTCAAAAAACAGTTTCCCATTATAAGTCAATGGGAAAAGTTAACAAAAAGTTCAACACTTTCTCAAATGCATTTTTACTTTCGCAAATGGGCCTGTTACTTTTGCAAATCAGCCATTTTGTTTTCAGTTGGTGATCAGAAAAATGGTTGGCATTTAAATTTGGGACCCTCTAGCAACCTAATTTTTTTTGTATTCACCTAGTCGGGTCCTGAGGATGCTTGCCATGTCTTTATTTTGTGGTAAAACACCCCAGAAATATGTTTTTCAAATTTCTGGAAAAAGTACTTTCGCAAATTACTTTCATGCTCACGAAAGTGTCACAAATTTTTGTGAAGCCTTTCGCAAATTGCGACAGTAATTTTCTAGTCTGTGGGAAAATGACAGCAATTCTTTGGCACTGCACTGCAAAATAACCGTTGGGAGTTTTGGGCTGAAATTTGGAGGGGATGCAGCTGACATCTCACAGATGTCCTTTCAGTGTTGTATTGAAAAATATTACATGACGGCAAAGTTATGGCACTCCAAAGTTGACAGTTTTTCCCATAGGATAACATTACGGGCTCCCGAAGCATTACAGGAATCTTTGGCACCCTGCTGCAAAATAACGGTTTGGTCTTTTTCCTGAAATTTGGAGGAAGACAGCCAACAGTACACAGATGTGCCTTGCAGTAGTTTGGTGAAAAAATATCACATGGCGGCAAAGTTATGGCACTCAAATTTGGCGTTTTTTCCCATAGGATAACATTATGGCGCCCGACACTTAATAGAAATCATTTTGGAGCCCTGCTGCAAAATAACGGTTTGGTCTTTTTCCTGAAATTTGGAGGGAAGACAGCTAACAGCCCACAGATGTGCCTTTCAGTGGTTTGGTGAAAAAACATTACAGGGAGGCAAAGTTATGGTGCTCCGAACTTTTCTTTTTTTCCCATAGGATAACATTACGGCATTCGCCGCGCCTTTCAGGGCCCGTATCTCGGAAACGGTGCGAGATACGGACTTTTCGTCAGAAAATTTTTTAGCCCCATTCAAATTAGCCAGGACAGTTGTAAATAATATGACTTTTAAATTTTTTCTCGTCATACGGTTCCTGAGATATAATGTATTTAGTATTCCAAGATCTCATTTTCTGCACGATACTCATTATTTTGCATACATTATTTGTACTCACTGCCTTTCTCAATGCAGGTTTTGGGAAAACCAGCCTGTGCGCTTACATTACTGTTACTGTTGCCCTTTCCGCTGCTGAGATCCATTTCGCTTCACTTACCATTGACGTCTGCGCCACGTATGCGTTATCCTGCGTTTTCATTTTAGCTTGCGTTTCTGTTATTTTTGCCATTTCTGTCTGCAGTACTGTTTATCTTACTGTTTTACTTTACATCACCATGCCCATTGACATTTCTGTTTGCAGGCACCATGTTACTATGTGACAACACATCACGTGGCAGACCATTCCCGTCTACGCCACCATGTGCGTTACCCTTTCTGTTCTCATTCGTGCTTGTGTTACCATATGCGCACTGTTAGCATTTCTGTTTGCGTTGCTGTCCCTGGGCCCCATCCCACCAACGCGGTATGCAGGCGGGCGCGCGGGACCCGAGAAGGGCCCAGCGCTCCCGCCACTACATTCACTATTTCTCGTTATCATTCTCAAAAAGAAGGAAATTAGAGGCAAAAAACTCTGTTTAATGCATTAGTTAGGGTTTTCCACAGCGACAAAAGTGAGGAAGTAGCTGTTGAGGTTGAAAACCCCTTGGACCCACCACACCCCAACGGCATTGGGGTGCGCATTGGGATAGTGGGTCCTAACTCACCCATTCTATACTTCTACACTACATGTCATGAAGTGAGAGTTGGGGCTAACGATCCCAATGACCCAAGACAGCGAAAGGGGCCCAACCTAACTAACCTCCTGTCGCAATATGTAACAAAGAAGTTTTGCCTCTAATATATTGGAGTAGCTCTTTTAAGGTTAAAGGGTGACATTTTGCCTTAATAACTTTGCCACCATTTAACAGATTTGTCTGAAAGTTGGCAGGCACAGTTGAACCTGATAGATCTTGGGATCTGCCAACTTTCGTACTGGTTGGATATATGGCTGCGGAGTTATTAAGTGACAACTGAATGCGCAATTATGCTTTTTTGTGAATTCTTTGCTCTCGCCTACAGGTCGCATGGTTTGGATGACCGGTCTGAAAACTTCAGGGAACGTGCGGCCAGGGTCCCCGATGTGCCTTTTGAAGATTCCGTGAAAAAATATTGAACGGTTCAAATGTTATTCAAAAAACAAGTTCCCATTATAAGTCAATGGGAAAAGTTAAAACGTTTTTAAGTGTCGTAAATGCACTGTTTGGTGTTGAAATTGCCCTAGTATTGTCGCAAATCTGCCATTTTGTTTTCAGTTGGTGATCAGAAAAATGCTTGGCATTTAAAATTGGGACCATCTAGGGTCACAATTCTTTTTGTGTTTACCTAGTCGAGCCCTGAGGATGCTAGGCATGTCTTTATTTTGGGGTTAAACACCCCAGAAATATGTTTTTCAAATTTCTGGAAAAAGTAGTGTAGCAAAGTAGTGTCGCACCTGCGACACTTTCGCAAATTTTTCAGACTATGACCAAAATGACAGGAGTTCTTTGCTACCCTGCTGCAAAAGAATGGTTTGGTCGTTTGAGCTGAAATTTGGAGAGAAGGCAGCCAATATCTCACAGATGTGCCTTTTGATGATTTGGTGAAAAAATATTGCATAGCTGCAAAGTTACAGTACTCTGAAGTTGGCGTTTTTTCCCATAGACTAACATGGCGGTGTATGCCACGCTTTTCAGGGCTCGTATCTCGAAAACGGTGCAAGATACAGAATTTTCATCGTAACAATGCTGGGCTAAGCATTTAGTGAAAATGTAGCCAGGAAGATCATGAATCATATGGATTTTTTTTTTCTACGTTGTACGGTTACTGAGATATAAGCAATTTAGTGTTCCAACAGCTTATTTTCTGCTCTGAGGCCCATTATTATGCATACATTCTTTGTACACACTGTGTTTCTCTATGCAGCTGCTGGGCAAAAACAGGGTGTGCGCTTCCATTACTGTTACAGTTACCTTTACCACTTGTGTTTCTGTGCTCGTTTGCGTTACCGTTCACGTGTACGCCACCGTGTGCGTTACCCTTTGCGTTCTTGTTTGCGTACACATTTGCATTCGCGTTTCCATTTCTCTTTAATTTGCCGTTATTTCTGCTGTTAACGTTACCATTTGCGCTTACAATTGCCGTACTGTGACTACGCACATCACGGTTTGCATTTCCATACGTGCTTGCTTTTCCTTTTGCATTTCTGTTTCCTTTGGTGTTATTGTTGCTGTTACCATTACCATTTACATGTACAATTGCGGTAACATGACCATGCGCATTACGGTTTGTGTTTCCATACGTGCTTGCATTCCTGTTTCTGTTTTCTTTGGCGCTATTCTTCATGTTACCTTTACCAGTTGCATTTACAATTGTGGTACCATGCCCGTGCGCGTTATGGTTTGCATTTCCATGCGCGCTTTCGTTCATGTTTCTGTTTCCTTTGACGTTATTGTTGCTGTTACCGTTAACATTTCTATTCACAGTTGCGGTAATGTGACCATGCACGTTACGGTTTGCATTTCCGTACATGCTTCCGTTCCCGTTTCTGTTTCCTTTGGTGTTATTCTTCATGTTAACTTTACCATTTGCATTTACAGTTGTGGTACTGTGCCTGTGCACATTACAGTTTGCATTTACCTGTGCGCTTGCATTTGCATTTCTGTTTCTGTTCCTTTTGCCATTCTTTTTGCTATAACACTTAACATTTGCATTTAACATACTGGTGCCATCACTGTGCGCATTACCAGTTGCATTTTCATACACGCTTGGGTGTCCGTTTGCTTCACTGTTCGCTTCGGTGTCACTTTGCTCTTGCGTTTCTATTAATGTTTGCTTTACCATTTATGTTTGCGTTACCATCTGCATAACTGTTGGCTCTTGCATTTGTGTTGCTGTTCCTGTAACTATGCGACAAGACATCACCTGGTGGGAGGGGCCCCACACTCCCGCCACCACAGTACATTCACTATTTATCACCCTCATTCTCAAAAAGAAGGGAAATTAGAGGCAAAAAACTCAGTTTAATGCATCAGTTAGGATTGTTCCACAGCGACAAAAGTGAGGAAATTCGGTGTTAGGGTTGAAAGCCCCCCTTGGACCCCACCAGCCCACCCCCCCAACTGGCATCGGGGTGCGTGTTGGGGTCATCAGCTCCTAACTCTCACCCCATTCTCCTATACCTCAGCTTCTTTACACATGTGATGGGGTGAGAGTTAGGGCTGATGACCCAATGCGCCGATGCCGCAGGGGGGGCTGGGAGTCCAAGGGGACTTAACCCTAACACCAAATTTCGCTTTGTTGCTGTGGAACAACCCTAACTGATGCATTAAACAGAGATTTTGCCTCTATCTACTGATATATATATATATATATATATATATATATATCTATCTATCTATCTATATATATATATATATATATATATATAGATAGATAGATAGATATATATATATATATATATATAGAGAGAGAGAGAGAGATAGATATATATATATACACACACACACACACACACACATATATACATACATACAAGTTGTGTGTGTGATACATAAATGGTCAATTAAAGCAACAGCATTGGACAAACACCATCAGGTGACCATGCGTATATCAGAATATCAGTGCACGACTGCACATCTGCACTTTTACCCCCCAAAAAACAATTATGACATTTTATAAGATAGATAAACCACTCTGAGGTGTGCAGTCACGCTCTGATATACGCACGCCTTGGGTGGTTGATGCACTCGGCCTGTGTGCCTTGTGTGTACAATGCACACCAAGGCATGCATATATCAGCGCGCGACTGCACACCTCAGAGTGGTTTATCTATTACACACACACATATATATATATATATATATATATATATATATAAATATATATAGGGATGAATACAGTATTCGAGAGGCTCATACCTACTGCACATTGATACCCTGTAACTTTTTGCTGAATTGTTAAAAGGTTCACATGACACACCTAATTTGTAGTCCCACATTAGGAGAGATATTAAACATAACATGACCCAGTTTGGTTCCACTGTGCTCTTTCAGTTTTATCACAAACATCAATTTACCCTTCAAATAGGGTTCCATTTGTGACATTGCTTCCATTCCCAATTTAAGTATTTAAATACAGCCCTTTATTGTGCCTTAGAAACCCAACTGTTGTTAATGTGTTATCTAATTACTTCATTTAAGCCTCCCCCAAGAACTCCCTGTACAGAATAAAAGTTTTTGCCTTTTACTTAATCATTTTATACAGCTGTAATGTTCATTACATGTAGTGTCCACCTAGTACCTCATCCTAAGAAGACTGTGCCTTTAATATGCATGAACTGTGGTCCAAAAGCATTATTGTGTCTGGTGACCTTCTTTTTGTTACTGACATGCTGCCAAAACCTTGCAGTTTGTTATAACTCACTTATTTAGAAAATTCCCTTTTTCCATGGCGTGTTATTTTCGTGTCCTTTTGTTACCCACATTACTATTGGTTCCTCCACCAGCCCAGAATGTTCAGAACCAGAAATGCATGCTGACACCTTCAGTCATCACCCCATGGCTCTTTAAAGCTGCGGACCTGGTGGGTCTGCATTCTTTGTACTGCCACCTACATTCTGGACAAGACATGTTGTCCTCCTGAAGTTTGGAGTTATGCACGTTACGGGCACTACAGTGGGCTATTCTCTCTGCATCTCAGCTGCTCTTTTGTTCCCCAGTGTGTCAGATGTCTGCAGATTGTAAAGTCACACATTTGCTTTTGGGAAACACAGAGACATGTAGTCGGACCTTGCCTCATGTTCCCAAGATGCTGAGCTCGGGGTATGAAGGGTGGGATAGGGGCAGAGAGAGTTGATTATGAAGCATTTTAAAGTTGAACAACTGCAGGTTTCCTAGATTAAATGGTTATACATATTTACCTATGCTATAGACCAAGTCTCTACATGGGGATCATTCTGTGTGGCCTGGTCCCTGTGGGGGGCATTTTGTGTGATCCTATTCTCTGTCAGGGTCACCTTTAATGTTACTGCTGCTAAATAGTTTGTTCTGCACTTGGTGAAAAAACTGCAGTTTTGGGGAGTATATCAATTGGACCTGGTTTAGTGCTGGGGCTCATTTTGTATTAGGCATCAGAACACCATATCTACAGTTTGGAGAGTTCTGTAATGAGAAATAAAACACATGTTGTATTGGGGAGTAAATGAATAGAACCTGGTCTCTGCAGGTGCTCAGTTTGTATAGACCTGATCTCTTTAGGGGCTTATATTGTGTGGGAGGCATCAGAACACCAGAACTACTTTTAAACTACCTGCTTATCTGCTAAACTTAAAAAGAAATCCTGGTTAATATCATATTTATTTTTGTAAAAACACTTCTGTAGAACAGAAAAATGGTCAGCACTCCAAACGTACTCACAGTACTTATTTATTTTATGAGCAAGTGCATCGAAGCCATTTAGCAGCAGAAAAGCAAATAACAGCAAATAACAGCAGCAGTAAACGAAGCGCTGGGTAATCCACAAATTTCTCTGATCCACAGGAGTCTATAAGATGGCAACTTTTTTTAAAAACATATTGCACCCACCGACTCAACACTGAGCACCCAAACGCCAGCACAGAGCCATTTACATTTCAGCAATATGTTTTGTGATCATTAGGTGTGCCATGTGCTACATGTTAGGCCAAGAGCCTAGCATGGCACATTAAACAATTACTGAGATTCACTGCAACAGTAAAACGAGCCTAAAAGGGCACAAACACCAAAAATGGATATAAAATGACTGTAATTGATGGTAACCGTGTTGCAGTCACCAAAAACATCAACCCTGTTCATTGTTTTTGTGCAGTTTAAGGCTCATTTGGCTGCTGTTGCAGTGTATCTCAGTAACTGGGCTATGTGCTACATGGTATACCTTAAATGGCTTCCATGGCAGTACAAGTGAAGAAAAATGCTGTTTTTTCCTTACTGGGATGATTGCTGTCAGTGACTGTTAAAGTGTTACCCTTTGTTCTGTATTTTTTTTTTTATTCTGTTTTTTTTTGTGCACTTTTAGGCTTACTTTGCTGTTGCAGTGAATCACAGTAGTTGTTTGGTGTACGATGTGCTGCATGATAGGCTAAGGGCCTAGCATGGCATATCAAACAATTACTGACATTAACTACAATAGCTGAAGAAACCTAAAAGTGCACCCTCTTCCAAAATGCACTGGTTGCCATATGCACCTGCAGGACCATGCTGTGGACACAGTGGTGGCGGTACCATGGAGGGGTCCATTTGACAACAGGAAGGGCTGTGTCTTCAGTTGTGGCTGTGATCTGGGGATGGCATCATTAGTAACAGGGATAATTGTGTATATCTGCACCATACAAGGGACCATGTAAAATTACCTTGCACTCTGTGATTACAGAACTTCACCAGATTTCAGGTCCATGACTTTCCATTTGTATTGTGCCAACCTCAGAAAATCTCCTGGACACAAACCTTGTTTGCCCATAACAGGGCTTTGGAATATGGACATCTCGCAAATCTGGGTTTTGTGCAGAAAAACTAGGCTTTGCACATGGGCAAGTTTTTTGAAGATCTGGCCCCGAAGTCAGTTTTAATTTCATTTTCATTTCTTAAAACACATTTTAAGATTGAAGCAACCCACTCAAGGGCATAGTTCTATTGGTAGAGTAACCCACTCCAGGTGTGTGCAGTTATTAGGGATTAATCAATACCCTGAGTGCATTGTGAAGCACAAGGCTGCTGGTTGAGTGTCCTCCACAACACCCAGTGTGTTGTTTAATCCCCAATAACCGCACACCCTGGAGTGGGCTATTATACTTATAACAGAGGGTGCACTACAAAACAAGGAGAAAGCAATATGCATGTTTTTCTCCTTTTATAAAAGACAAGCAAATTACGTACTCTGCTGCCTAAAAAATAGTCCCCAACAAAATGGCTGTCATGCACATACAGATGTCAGAAGAAAAGTGTTGCTGTGCTTTCTCTGACATTTATTTGCATGATATGCCTTCTGAGACAACACAGTAGCTCTGAAGTGCAAAATATGGAGTTGCCTCTTGTGGTACAGACACGGTGTCTATACCTCCACTGGCTTAGCTGCTCTATCTCTCTGTGGTTACATTAATGCATGGCAAGCAAGTAAACATTTTCCCCCAGCAGTGCAGTCGCACAGTCTACCAGACTGTATTCTACCAATTAAGTGGCAACTAATGGGACTCAGAGCTTGCAGGTCTTTCTGGAACTCTGTTTCTCTGTCCACCAGCATAAAGCTCACTTTCAGATCATGACATCATTGGGGGGGGTCTCCCTCTCTTCACACTGTTCCATCTGACTTTATGCCACTTATATGGGATTTACCTGTCAATCTGGCTGTGCAACAGAAAAATGACCATGGGGACCACACACTTTACTCTGGGAACAACCTTGGGTAAGAAGCAAGACTACAAACTTTGAACACTACAGCTACTGTTGCTGCACTGCCTGGGACTACATGGCAGGCCTCGGCTCTCACTCGCTAAGCAGGGATAGTAATGGCTGCTCCACAGACTGCAATTTTGCACTATAACAAGATCAGAACAGAAACACAGGCTGATCTGTCAGAGGGATGGTTCACCACTAGCTGTCATATATTGTGGGGTAAGCAATGGTCACCTGATGGTTGTTTACCACTCACCTGCCTTTATCTGCCCCATGTTATAAGTCACTAATACACTTTCAGTGTTTTGCCTTCAGCCTTTAATATCACAAGCAGCAAGGGCATGCATTAATCCCAAACATCCCCATTCATCTCATAAAGATATAGTTTGTTTCCCTTTCTCTTATTGTAGGCTTGGGACCAACTGGTATATATAATAGACAGACCAGGTGAGATTCAATCCATACTACACTGTAACATAAAACATTTGTGAATATCTTAAGTTAATATAATGTTGTGACTACAGTACAATCTTCAAAATGTTCAAAAAATGTTATACCAAATATCCATAGTATGACAATCATTTTTTGGTTGAACATTAGCAATAACTTTTGGTATGACTTAGTGAGACACTTGGTATGATACTGATGCTACTGTTCTGGTGTCCATGTTACTCATGTGACTTCTTGTGTTGTGTCCTGTGTTACTCGTGACATCCTGTGTAGTCTGAGTTACTCACATGACATCCTGTAGAAAAACCCTTGTAAATAAAGTATAATTCACTTTCTGAAAATTAAGTGATTTCTGTCTTTTCCTATGAGGGTAACATAGTTGTGCAGAAAACAATGGGTTAGAAAATCAAGGACATGAATGCGATAGCCAGACTTAAACGTGTCCAGATTTGGGCATACTGTGATCAGTAAACATATTGTGTCATAATTACCAACAAGTTAAGTTTATGATAAAAAACTGAAAAGCTGGATATTATGCTACCTAAATAGATACCATAGACATAGTAATATCAAAAAATATATGTCTGATAATATGACAAATTTGCTGTCAAGGACACGATGTTACTCACATTATGTTGCCCTTGTGGGAACTTTTAATCCCATTTTTTTAGCACCTCTGAACTACAAACTATCTTTATGTTGGGGACTGAAATACTACCACATGCACCCAATGTAAATATGATATGGTTATGACAATTGGCCCAAATAAATTTTGGAACCTGATTGTCACACTTTGTCTCGAGTAGCATATTGATACACATATATATATATATATATATATATATATATATATATATAAAATGTACTTGTATATTGCCGTTGTCACTTTCATGTACATAATTGCTGCTGATTTAAATATTTGCATAATTATTAATGTTCTATGCACTTGTTTCACTTTACATTTGTTTAGACTTCCCCATCTTGCACCGTCTGCAGCTCACACCTGGAAATGAACTGCAGTTTAGTGTGCTTATTCCAGTCAACAAATTGCCTATCCCAGGCTTTTGAATCCCACCAATATGTTTGCCCCCACTACCTCCATTGGAAGGTTTTTCCAGGCATCCACCACTCTTTCTGTGAAGAAGTATTTCCTCACATCTATCCTGAACCTACCCCCTACCAGCTTCATATCATGACCCCTTGTTCTAGAGCACCCTTTCCTATGAAAAATATCTCTCACCTGTACCTTATTCACCACCAAGAGGTATGTAAAGGTCTTGATCATATCCCCCCAATCTGCCCAAGTTCCCTAAATCCCTGGAACCTTCCTTAGGACCTAATGCAGCTCCAGGGTACTAACCCTCCCAATCCTTTCCCCATTCACTTCCCTGGGCCTGTTGCCCTGGGCAACCACTATTCCCTTCATTCTGTCTCAGGCCTGCTTGAATCCCCTGAATGTGTTTGCTCCCACCACCTCGGATGGCAGGTTGTTCCAAGGTTCCACCACCATTTCCGTAAAGAAGTACTTCCTCACATCACTCCAGAACCTCCCACCCACTAATTTCCACTCATGTCCACATGACCACAAGTTGGTATGCAGATTGAATAATTCCCCACAGTTCACCTTATTAATTCCTGTAAAGAACTTGAAGGTCTCAATCATATCCCTCCTCCTCTCCCTTCTGATCTACAATGAGTTTATGTTTAGTGCCTTGAGGTGCTCCTCATAGGATCTACCCTGCTCTCCCTGAATCATTTTGGTCGCTCTGCACTGCATTGTCTACAACCTATCCTTGTCTTTTCTGAGGTGATGATTCCAGAACTGGGCACAGTACTCCAGGTGAAGCCTCAGAAAGGATCTGTCGAGGGAAAGTATTGCCTCCTTTGCTGTCAGTCCCTCTCTCAATACATCTCAACATCCTGTTAGCCTTGTTATAGGCCTTGATGCACTGACTTGTTTGTTTAAGGGAGTTACTGATGATAACTCCTAGATCCCATTCCTTGTCTGTAGTGCTAAGTCTCTGTCCCCCATTCAGTACTCTGTCTTGGGGTTCTTTTCTCTATGTGCATTATCTTACACTTTTTAGCATTGAATTTTAACTGCCAGACCTTTGACCACACCTCTAGCTTTTGGAGGTCTTTCTGCATATTCCTTATTCCTCTTCACTATCACCCTCCCACATAGTTTGTGTCATCCATAAAGAGACACAACCTGCCTGGATTCCTTCAACAATTTCACTAACGAACATGTTGAAGAGGATCAGACCCAAGACACATCCCTCTGGAAACCCTGCTCATCACCTGTCTCTCTCCTCTGGTTTAACTCCATTGACCACCACCCTCTGCTGCCTCCCTGCTAGCCAGTTACCCACCCAGTTTACTAGACTTTTAGCTGCACCCAGGTCTTCCATCTTCTTAAGCAATCTCTTATGTGGTACTGAATCAAAGGCCTTACTAAAGTCAAAGTACAGCAGGTCCACTGTGTGGCCCTTGGTTATCTTCTTATTCACCCAGCCAAAGAACACTATCAGGTTGGTCTGACAAGACCTTCCTGCCACAAAACCATATTGTTTGCTGTCCTGGAGTCCGTTGCTGTCCAGGTGGTCTACAAGGTCTTTTTTGATCAGGGATTCCATTAGCTTCCTCGCAATAGAGGTCAGTCTGACAGACCTGTAATTCCCTGGCTGCTCCTTATCCCCCCATGAAGTGACAAAGTCTGAAATCTTCCAATCCCCTGGAACTTCCCCAGACCTGAGTGAACGGTTTAGCAGCCCAGTCAGAGGTTCCGCTGGTTCTGCTGCTAATTCCCTAAGTATCCTCAGAGGCACCCATCTGGACCGAGGGCTTTATCTATCTTAACAGCTGCCAGCTCTTTCAGGACCCTTTCCCTAGTAAACAATGGCTGATGCATTTCTTGGACTCCCTTTGTGGCTGCTTTGATGCCACTTTCTGGCATGGACCCGCATTCCTCCTTAGTGAATACTGAGCAAAAGTAGTCATTCAGAATGGTGGCCTTTTGCCCATCCTCATTTGCCTATCCTCCTCTATCACCCTACCCCCTCAACTAGCCGTGCAGTCCCCCCTTTTCCTTTTTCACTAATATATCTAAAAACCTGTTTTCCTCTGTTCTTGACCCCTCCATGATGCACAGCTCTGTGTCTGCTTTCACCTCCCTGATGGCCCTCTTTTCCTTCCTATTTTTCTGGAAAAATGTATCCTATTCTGCTTCTCTGTGTTTTCCCTTATATATATGAAAGGCCCTCTTTTTTGCCCTAACCGCTTTCTCAATCCTAGCTGAGAACCACAGTAGTGTGTCAAACCTATTTCTCTTTGTCACTGTTTTTATGCATGCCTTCAACACCTCAAGGATTGCTCCCTTTATTACCATCCATCTCTCCTCTACTCTGTCTATGCCTTCCACCCCTGCTAACTTTTCTCTGACCAGTTCCCTCAACCTATCGAAGTCTACCCTTCTAAAGTCAAGGACTTTTGGTTCTCAATTGTGGCTTTCTGGCCCCGAGGCACTGGCCCCGAGGCCTAGTTCAAACCACACAGAGTTGTGGTCACTATTCTCTAGCAGTTCCCCTACTCCCATAGCACCCATCATTTCTGTGTTAGTGAGCACTACATCAAGAACTGCTGACTGCCTAATGAGTTACTTAACTAGCTGCACTAGTAAACAGTCCTGGAAGGCATCTAGCAATGTCTGACTCCTGGTACTTTTGGCCAATGGGACCTCCAATCGATGTCTGGCAAGTTTAGGTCTCCCACCGCCACCTCCCCCTTTGCAAACCCTCTTTTAAGCTCCACCCTGAGTTCTCTGTCCCTCTCCTCCCCTTGACTCAGAGACCTATAGACTACCCCTAAGCATATTTTCTGCCTGCAGCTGCTGTGAGTGGCACCCAAGTAGTCTCAGTTTCCCCACTACTACCCCTAATGCCCCTATCTTCTGTCATTTCAATGCCCTTCTTGACAAAGAGGGTGACTTCTCCCCCTCTACCAGTTCTTCAGTCCCTCCTGAAGAATGTATATCCAATGACTGCCATCTCCCAGTTGTTATCTGAGGCCTACATTTCTGTGATGACTACAAGGTCCGCACCTGGGTGCCACTGACCTAGTGCATGCCATCAGTGCTTGGAGCTTGCTGAGTTTGTTCCCAAGGCTCTTGGCATTAAGGCATACCCCCCTCTATTTGACCTCTGCTCCAAATATGCTGCTGTCTGTCTATGTTCCATGTTTTTCTCTCCCCCTTATTAACACCCTTGTCTATAGTTTTTCCTTTCACAACTGTCCGTCCCCTTGGTCCTACAAACTCTACAGTATTCCCTGCACCCTTTCATCTGCTACTGTCCCCTGGTTGTGGAAGAGTACTAGCTTAGATCCCCTTCTGCTCACCATCCAATACAGATTCTTTAGACCTGAACTCCCCTGCAGTCAGTTTAAATGGCTAATGTAGACATCAAACTTCTGCCCAATACGCTGGCCCCATCTCTCGTCAGGTGCAGTCTATCAACCTTGAAGAGTTACCTTTCCCAGAAATCCCACAATCCACCATAAAGTGGTACCCCATGTCCCAACACCACCCCTTAAGCCAACTGTTGAAGTCCGCTATTTCAGCACCCCTTATCCTATCCTGCCTCTCCCACTGCTTCACACAGGGAGGACTGTGGAAAAGGACAGGGAGGCCAAGTGTGCCACCAATATAAGTCCCAGTCTACAGAAGTTTTGCTTCACCATTTCCACTGACTGGTTGGCTAGGTCATTGGTACCAGGTGTATCAGCACCCTCAGCCCTCCATCCTCTCTATTCTGTCTAACTCCTGGTTGGCTGATGCTCAAGGCAGGCATCGCACCAAACTCCTCACATTCACACCCCAACACCCTATCTATCCGCCTGATCATTGAGTCCCACTACTAGGACCTTCCTGTCAGCTTTGCCCCCCACTTGGATACCAACAATCTGTCCTGCCTGTCATCTTAACTGACTCAGGATTCCCCTTGAGGAGGCAGGAGCCTGAGCCTCCTCTAGAGGTGTAAAGTGATTCACTGTCTGGATGTAACTGGGCTGGACATCCTCCATATGGCTGCTCCTTCTCTCCCTCCTGCACCCCACCCCCTGGACCACTAGGTCTCTGGGGAAGTGGGGGTGAGCTTCTGTTGAGCTGAGTGCACAGCTGAGATATCTACATCCTTGCTGCTACCAGCTGAGCCCAAAGTTCTGCTATGGTCCTGCAGAAGGGGCAATGCCCCCTGCTCCAGAGCACATCACTGAAGAGGAGTGCCCCTCAGTCCCTACAACTGAGTGCCTCACCTCAAACAACATCCTACCAGGACTGTATTGGAAAGAGAGTAACTTAAGAAGAATGAACTCCACACCTAGGTGGGGTGAATCTAATATCAACCAGCTATTTGATTAGAACAAAGTCCACACCAGGTATTCCGAAGAAACAAGCCTCTTTTGAGAGACAGTAATTTTCTGCCACCCCCACACCTCAAGCTGACAATGGGGCAGAAGTCACAGCCCAAACAGCAGAAGAGTCCTGTAACTTGTGACCAACCTCCTCACTTAAATCACTGGCTAAATCCAAAGCACCGGTAGAAGCTCTCAAGTTCTACTAAGCCTAATTTTGAACCCATGATTTTGGAGAACCCTGCTCTGATCCCAGTCACATAACCTACACTCTTGAAGCAGTTTTAACATATTTCTTTTCTCAAAAGTTAACCCTTGCTGTGCTACAGGCCAATATATCTATCCAGATTTCATATATGTTGTAATTCTGTCAACAGTCTAAGGGTTATGTTACAATTATCTCTAAGGACTGTATCATGGGTTGTACTGGAACTCACCTCTGGAAGAGGAAGCATATCCTTTTTTGGTCTCTGTCTCTGTGATTAAAGCAAAATAATAATAGCATGACTGAATGCCTGATTTGTTACCTCGCATATCCTGGTCAACTGCATAGACATACTGTATGTGCAGGTAACTGTAAGGTTGGCAATGAAATAAAACACTAATGCTGATTCACTAGCCAAAACAAAGCTGTAGACTGTAATGATTCAGCAAAAGAGTTGTGAGTAACTATATTTCAATGAATTGTAAACAAAAAGGACACTGGATGTTATTCTATCTGCTAACCTTGAGTTCACGTATATGTTTGTTCTTAGATGCATCCTTTGTGCATTTTCAAAAAAGCATATTTTATTTATTAATTACGTGTTCATATTAGAGAGTGACCTGACCTGTAAGGTAATTTAATTAAAGTCATTATTTATTGAGAGCCCTTTTCCTGAAATATAAACAGGTTGCCCATGCCTTCAACAGACCACAACAACTTAGTTCTCATCTGATAGTATGGTCATACTAGGTAATGATATGTTTGTTATGGGGACAGATTTTTAGAGGGAGCTCCTTCAGCATACAAGTGCACATTTAACTTAAGGATAGGAATCATCAGTGCTCTGCATGGGGAGCAAAGAAATCCTGCTGGTAAATAGTTATGCTTCTAATGATGAGTGTCCTAAATTCTTTGTCAACATTGAGAATCTAAGTGCCTGACAAAGTAAGCCCAAAATTATAATGATAGGAGATATTAATACAATTTTAGATGAATTCTTAGACAGGAGTAATGGGGGTAAAGTGCATAAATATTAAACAACTCTGTCTCTGTTGAAACTGCTTGAAGAATTTGGCTTGAAAGACACGTGAACATTGGTAAACCCATAAGGCAGGAAATTTACATTTTAATCTAATAGGCACTGATGCTACAGTAGGCTAGATTATATATTTATATCAAGAATATAGATCCAAGCCTTGTCAGTTGCTAACTTTGGCAACATCATAATATCCAATGAAGCAACAGTAACAGATGATATTTTGCTAAGAGTCATATCAGGGTGATAGATTTTGAAATTCAGCTGCTCACTCTGGAGGCACCACAGTTTTGTAAATGGAACAAAAAGGAGATAAACTGCTATTTTGAACTGAATGATAATGATTCAATACCTACATATGTTATCTGGGATGACCTTTAAGCCTATCTGAGTGGCAGAAGTATCTCTTATTCAGGCTACAAAAAGAAAGAGAAATAAAGTTACAAGATCCAAAGCAGCGTGGATTCACAAGGAAGTCATGTCAATGAAATATGATAGATTTATTTGGCTGGGTGACCATGGAAGTGGATCAGGGTGGAGTGGTGGATGTGACCTACCTAGATTTCAGTAAGGCCTTCAACACTGTTCCACACAGGAGACTCATAAATAAGCTGGGTAGCCTAGGAGTGGGTCCAAAGATGGTAGACTGGATAAGAAATTGGTTGGGAGTAGGAGACAGAGAGTGGCGGTAAATGGATTTCACTCCAAGGAAGGAAGGGTGACCAGTGGGGTGCCACAAGGATCACTACTGGCACCAGTCCTCTTTAATTTTTATTAGCGACATTACAGAGGGACTAGAAGGGAAGGTAGGCTTTTTTGCAGATGACACTAAGATCTGTAATAGGGTGACACTCTGGGTTTGTGTGGAAAAAATGAAGAGGGATGTAAGAAAGCTTGAGGAGTGGTCAGGAGTGTGGCAATTAAATTTCAATGTGAAGAAGTGAAAAATCATGCACTGAGAGTGCAGAAACATGAGGGTGGAGTATAGAATGGGGGGAGTGGTAGTGGTGACCACCAAACAGGAATGAGACCTGGGGTAATCATACCTGATGACCTAAAAGTGGCCAAGCAGTGTGACAAGGCAGTTGGAAGTCAATGAGATGCTAAGGTGCATAGTGAAGGCATCACCAGCAGAAAGAGGAAGGCTGTGATACTGCTGTATAACTCATTAGTAAGGCCTCACCTAGAGTAGTGTGTCCATTTCTGGAGACCACATCTCAGGAAGGACATAGACAGAGCTGAGGTGATCCAGAGGAGAGCAGCTAAAATTTTGCAGGGTCTGTATCAAACGCCCTATGAAAAGAGACTGAAGGACCTCAATATGTATACCCTTGAAGAAGAGAGAGAGAGACAGAGAGAGAGAGAGAAGAGAGAGAGACTTTCAAATACCTCAAGGGTATAAATAAGGCTCAAGGAGGAAGCTTTTTTCAGAGTAAAAGATGCTGTAAAACAAGGGGTCATGCTATGAAGCTGAAGGTGGTTGTAATGTAACTCAACTGCATGCTTTTCTGGGGGTAGATTTGTTTATGACACCAATTTAACCAGATGTAACTTCTTTTTTCTTCTGTGTATAGCCAGTGTATATGATCAAACAAGTTACAGCATGTATCCTATGTTTACTGTTAGTTATGAATCTTGCCACTTTGTGAATTGGTTCAGTTTATTTAATTCAGTTTTGTTGGCATTCCTGTAAATTACCAAACCACACTCTAGCACAAGCAATATCTTGTGGTTTACAATTTTCATCCTAGTCTGTTTTGTTAAACAGTTAGCCACTCCTAAGGGCTCCCAGTTTTGATTAGTTTTTTTTGACAGTTTGATTTATATGCTCTTTGAAATTTAATTTAATATCCACCATTACCCCAGATATTTATAATTTGCAGCATTTTCCATCCTGAGTCTGTCACTAGATCTCACATCTCATACTTTTTACAATGCCGTTAACACCATACATTTTCACTATATGTAATGACTCTTGCTCTTATGTAAATTTGTAGCAGTGTAACAGTGTCATTCTAATTGCTGAATTGCCAGTCTATTTTTCCTTCCTTTGTTCGTGTTCTTGTTATTGTCTTGATAATTGACGTGGAACCTATGTAAAGAGGTTTTGCTCAAAAGTATTATCCAAATAAAGAATGAATGAATGAATAAATAAATAAATAAATACATAATATGCTGTCTTGAGGTTTTTAGTACCAGACAGAAAATATAAACATTGTGTTTTTCTAATTCAACAATAGTCAGACATTTCAAACCATGCCTCCATACTGCTTAGATATTCCTGAAGTTTTTGTTCCAATGAGGAAGCGACTGCATCGTGGATGCCACCAACATAGTGTTGTCCGTGTAGGTGCACCTCACTGTTTTAATTTCCTTTTCCAATCCATTCACATAAACATTAAAGGCAAGGGACCCAGGATGGATCCCTGTGGTATACCTCAAATTACCTGTTTCATCTGAGTAATACAGTTACCATTCACAACACATTGTCTTCTATTGGACAGATGTGAGTTGAACCAGTGTAGTGGTTCCAGATGTACACCAATCTCAAACAATCTTGTCAACATTGTCTGGTGACCAGCCATGTCAAAGGCCTTACTGAGGTCCATGAATAACACCCCCGTTTTACTCCCCTGATTCATGGAAGTAGTTACATTGTTAAAATCAATGAGGGCAGTACTCGTGGACCTCCTGGCCCTGAACCCATGTCGAGCAGCAGACAATAAACTATGTCCTTCAAGATATTGATAAATCTGTCTATGGACAAGTCTTTCCAAGACCTTAGACATGGTGGACAACAAGACTACAGGTCTATAATTAGACGGTTCAGTTGCCTCTCCCCCTTTAAAAACAGGAACCACTTTCCCCCTCTTCCAAGTATCTGGAAAAGTTCCACTACACAAACTCCAGTTATACAGGTAGATCAATGGGGTTGCTAGTATATCTGCTCCTATTCTAAGGAATTTCTTGGATCAAGTTACCCTTACTTATTAACTGTATCTGTTTAGACTCTGCTATGGGATGTTGCACTTTTTAACTAAATCCAAAACTTTTGTGGATTTTTGACTTTTAAAATCTGCTATTGATATCTTTTTTAGCTAACCTGATCTTCTCTGTACATTTATTGCATCATTCATTGTATTTGTTTAAGTCCTCTTTGCTTTTGTTCATCTAGCTTTCCTCATAACCTGTTTTGATCCTTATTTGAGTTTTATTCTATCTGTAATCCATGGAAGGATTTTATTATTTTCCTTTGTACTTTAGGTGCATGTTTATCAATTATCTGTGTTATGGTATTAGTCAGATCTTGGACTGCTTAATCAATATCTGGAATAAGACCAACCTGTCCCATCTGATTAATGGTAAACTTTCCTTATGACTATTTACGTTAAAATGTTATAACTGCTGCATCCTTTGTATTTTTGGTTTGATTTTGCTAAGTCTTGTCCATCTTATCATGCACCTTACTGGAAAATGACCACTTAGATTTGGGGCATAACTTTTGACTGTATTATATCAACCCTCCAGATAAAATTAGATCCAAAACTGAACCCCAATTTAAGTGTTTAGAAGATCTAGTTGTTTCCTGAAATACTTGCTTTAATCCTTGGGATGCAAAATATTCTCCAGTTTCTGTCCCGTATACTGACTCCATCCTGTGTTAAAATCGCAGATAAGTATTAATTTAATGCTTTTCACTATATTGATCTTTTGTTATGCAGGGCTTCAAAACTCTGCAATTTAGTTCTGAGTGGGGTGTAAATTGTACCTATTAACAATCTGAGTGATACAATTCCAATTAGTAGACAGTCCATTCCTTCAGAGTTTTCTGACAAAATAGTTTTAAAACTCTCCAAATTTTCCACTGTATACATTATCACTCCTCCCCCCTTCCTGTATTCAGTCTTTGGCTTTTGTCATTTTTAATTTGGAGTTACTTATTTTCTACCACCTCGTGAAGCCACGTTTCTGTTAATCCCATTATGTCAGGCTTCTCTTTGTCTACCCAAACCCTTAGTTCACCTATCTTTCGGACAACACTACAAATGTTCTCCTGGACTATTTTAATCTTGTATCCTTCCTGGCCCTGGTTGGGCTCAATGCCCCACCTAGTGCCACCAGGAGAGCCAGGGATATCCTACTCATGTTCTTGCTATCTCCACTTAACACTACTATAACCATGTATATGTTGCCTGTATATAGAGTACATGTGTTTAAAAAGTGATTTCTTCTGTTTACATATTGAGGTTTAGACTTTTGTACTGACCTGGCAATTGAAAAGACATTTATATTTCTATTGGTTTGTTCAAAAGTTACCCCGTCTCATTTTCCAGACCTGTTATGAAGCCCATAAAGCTAAAACCCCACATCAACATAACAAACGGCATGGTGGGTAATAAGGTATAACTGATTGAAGCCTTAATACATTAACAGGAATAATGAGTCTACAAATACAGTAATACAAATTCCTTAGTGAAGTCCAGAATTATAACATCAAAATACAGCGATAAACTTGGTAAATAACTTTCAATCCTCCCGTTACAATTGTAGTCCCTATACCTGAAAAATTACAATGCAGCCTCCCTGCATCCTCCTGCTGTAGACTCTTGCTGGTGACTCTCACCACTCCAGTGAGAGTCACTTACATGAGAGATGCTCTGCAGAGGCTGTGAGCTGTAATGAGCTTATAAACTGTGGTGCCCCTCCTCTTCTCCACATCACCACCAGCTTCCATTTACCGGTCCACCAACTGCTGCCACCAAGTCGGGACTGTAGATGATTTTAGCGGACAGTCACAAGGGGAGCAGAAAGCAAAACTTGTAAAAGTTCCGCCATGGCAGGTAAAGTGCAAAGGAAAAAGTTGTACTTCAAAGTCCCAATTAGGGAGAGATCAAGTGATTGCTAAGCACATAGCAATTGGAAGGTTAAAGCCTAAAGTTCAAGGGGGCGGTGCAACTGGCCACACCCTCGTTTGGCCCATTTAAGAGCTGCTCTCCTTATTCCACACACAAGCATTTTTTCCTTGCAGCCAGAGGATCTGTCTATCCTTTCTCTGGGCCCACTCTTTCCCTGAGCCCTGCTCCCCCCCCCCACTGTGTTTGTCTCCTCTCTTCCTTCCTGTTGGAATCTGCTGGCTGTGCTAGACTCCCTGCCTCGTTTGTTCTCCTTCTGCTTCCGGGTCAGTAAATGTTGCCTTTGCCTCCTGCTTCTCAGTCTGTGTTTTGCCTATGGCTGCAGTCTGTGCTTCTGTCTCAGTTGTTTGTTCTCCCTACTGCTCCTGTAGTCTTGTTTGCTTCATTTGCTTTTTGGGCTTTTCTGCTATGCTAGTGCCCTCTGTTTGCATTGCTGTATTTAGCTGCATTGCTAATCAAGCTATCAGTTCATTTATCATATTTCAGCAATCTCTCTCTCTCTCTGTACTAAGTGCCTGTGAGCTCGCAGTTCCAATTGCTGTTTCCATGTTGTAGTCCCTGTGCTCATCACCTTAATTGTTTGCACCTGCCTTTAGTACTGGCTCCCCTTAGCAGCTATCACTCTGTCTCTTTTCCCTGCCTGCTCCAGCAGTGTCCTGCCTTACTGCATTACTCCTTACTTCTATATTTGTGTTATTTAGGCTCATTTATTATGTTAGCATGCTTTGCGCAGCCAACATCTGCGAGTAGTGCAGATTTGAAGTGCGGTCACTGTTGGTGAATGCAGGGCATGCACCAGTAGGTGCATCCCACATTCCCCAATCAGCCAGCAGCAGGGGCTGACACTCTGCCTAGCTAATCAGGTGAAGACATCACAGAAAAGGTCCGCTGCAATGAGAGCAAAGCTCTCATGCAGTGTGACCACAACATGCCTCTCCCTATGTGCAGGCAACATGGCGGCAGTGACTGCTGCTGTTGCCTGTCAACCCCCCTTCCTTTATTGTGTGCTGACAGGGGTGCCCAATCTCCACCAGCATCATGTAACCCCTTCTTTGATTGCTGAGGAGGTGCCCAAACCTTCTCGGCATCATGCACCCCCCCAACAGTTTTTCTTTGCCACGGGGCCCAATCCCCATGGGCATGTATCCCTCCCTCCCTTGAATTTTTGCTGATGGGAGCCACTCCCCATTTATAATGTGTTCCCCCCTTTTTTTGCTTGCAGGGGGTGCCCAATCCCCATAGCTCCTGTGCTGCTGTTGGTTTGCCAATGGGGTTCCCAATCCCCCATTGGCTAACAGCACCCACCCACACACACACACACAAGTGGCACACTGCGTGCCCAGCCCAGTGTGCCAAAGCACCTATTAAAGCGAAAATGGTCCCCCGATGTCTTTTATTTGTATTTTTTTACCTATAAAGCAAAAACGGTCCCTCGTAGTCTCCAACCCCCTCCCACAACCCACACCCACCCACTGCACACTCTGCCTCCCTACACCCCCCACACCATACTTACCTCCGAGTCCAGCGCAATGATCTTGGTGGACCGGGAACACGTCTGCACTCTTCAAAGCCGAACGCAAACTGAGGAAATGTCGGTAAGCTGTATAATGGAATAAATAAGGGGGTTTCAACCTTAATGCATATCTCGGGCATTTTGGGAATTTTTACACCAAATTTTCAACATGGGGTTTCTGGGACCCCTCTCATGAATTCTGTCACTGTCATTTCATTAATCAGTCCCGAAAGGTGATTTTCCAGTCACTGCATGAAATCACCTTTTGGGACCCATTAACAAGATGACAGTGCCACTGTTCAGGAGGTGGGCTCTGAAAAAGTCTTTGTTGCAAATTTGGTGGAAAAAAATCCAAAAAATGGCTGTCTTATGAGCTTGCATTGAGCTGCTACGCAGGCTCATAACTTCATGAATTCACAATATTTTCACACCAGATTTTCAAAATTGACATTTTTGTACACCTCCTTGTGAACAGTACAGCTGTCATTTTTCACATCCTGGCTGAAATTTGGTTCCGCATTTCTGGTGCACAATAGCACGGTTGCTGTGGGAAATCAGTGTTCAGGCCAGATTATGAAAATGACGGTGACACTGTTCATGAGCAGAGGTCCTAAAATGCCTATGTTGAAAATTTGGTGACGATACTCCATAAAATGACTGTGTTATGAGCGTGAGTTGGCAGATTGCACACACGCTAGTAACATCGTGCATTTGCAATATTTTCACTTTGGATTTTCACCATTGGCATTTTTCCACACCTCTTGATGAACAGTGCAGCTGTCATTTCACATATCCTGCCCAAAATGTGTTTTCGCATGTCCGGCGCAAAATAGCGTGGTCACTGTGCGAAATCACTTTTTTGGACAGTTTGAGGAAATAACAGTGACACTGTACATGAGCAGAGGTGCTAAAATGCCTATGTTGAAAGTTGGTGCCGAAACGTCCATAAAATGACTGTGTTACAAGTGTGCATTACGATTTCCCATGCACCCTTGTAACTTCGCAATTTGTATATTTACATGCCACATTTTCAACACTGGCATTTTTGCACCTTCTTATGAACTGTACAGCTGTCATTTTTCACATCCTACCTAAAATGTTTTTCGTGCTGCACTACCAAAGCCAATGCCAGCGTGACAACATTCGGCATTGACAAATGCTTGTTGCTACTCCCACTTTTACCAAACCCACAGTAGTCTGTTTCTGATGATAACCTAATTCTGCTTTCATGGCTGGCACATATTTAACTTATTTCATTAGCTGCTTGGGCCATGGCATCATGTTCATGGATTCTTTGTTTTTCCTACAGTGGGGGATTGAGGATTCACAGTGGGCATCATGGCCCCAGGCAGCGGGGACAGCTTCCTATTTATCGTGTATTGTATAAGCCCCTGGCTCACCCAGCCTCTTCCTGCTGCTTGGCAGAGCCTTTATGGCACTACACAACCAGCTATTCTAGGCAACTCTCCACCTAAGTTCTTTTGGCTCTACCCAGCCTTCTACCATCCCTTACCTAATATTATGCACCTGGTTTTCACAGTCATCCCAGCTTTCCTGTCCCTTGCACTATCAGCAATGATCATTCCCTTCCAAGTCTGGCAGCATAACATGTTTACTTGCTTTGAAACACACCTCCTACTGTACTGACTTTGCAGCCTCCTCCTACCTAACTGGCTTCACAGCCTCCTCCTCTGCAACCGTCAGCCCTGGGCTTCACCCTGCCTCACTGTTCTCTTACTCATAACATACAATTCAATTCGCTCCCAGTTTTGCTTCCTAATCGAGTTGGTCATCTTGCATTCCTGTGGTTGATAAATGCTAGTTGCCTTGCCTAGAACAATGAGAGGGTCCATATTGCTCAGCCTGACCTACGTACAGGTCTCTCCCTGTCAGCTCTCATCCAGTCAAGACCCATGAGAGGGTTCACAGTGCTCAGTCTGACCGACGTACAGGTCTCCCCATGTCTGCTATCATCCATCATGACAAACGTGTGGGTCCCATGCTCATTACAACTCACACCTCCACATTTTGGAGACATGCCAACTGTATCCATTACTTTCAGGTCTCAGGGCTAGCCCTGTGGCCGACAGTCTCTCTGCACCCTGAAGTCTGCATCTTGAGCAGGCAAAGTTTGGGGTGGGGTCCTTCTCACCTGGCCCATAGTTGGGAATGTCCTCACTCTGGGTGAACCTCAGTTGTCAACCGTACTGACGGCACCTCTCAATGTATCATTGAAGACTTCAGTGGCAAAGGGGTGGGGCTCTCACAGGAAGGGCCCCTGTAGCTGCCTAAGTGGGTTTGGAGGCACTGTTTAAAGCTATTTTCCCTACAACTGCCTCTGGTTGACCTGGTTTGTTCTTAGATCAGTAGGCCAGCTGACTGCCTCAGCAGTCATGACTGTTCTCCTCCCACCTTGGAGTTTGGCACCGAGATGCCCCGGTGCTGCAGAGTTTGCTTGCAACCCTCCATGGCATTTCCATTAGAGGGACAGAGCGAGAGTGTTCCGTGAAATTGCAATTCCCCTGGATTGGTCTACTAAATTGCAGTAGCACAGTCATCACCAAACAAAACTCTCCCAAAGTCTGGAGGGAAGGTGACCTAGGCCTTGGATCCCCAGAGGTTCCCCCTCAAAGGGGTTTTTTCCTCTACTCCATGCCAATGGTCATAATACTACATATACATAGTTGTAGGCCCTAGATCACTTAGTTAGGTTTTCACTGTTGTATGGAGTTGGGTGGCTGCTCTGTAATTGTCCCTTCTCCCTGTTCTCTTCTCTCTCTCTCTCTCTCTCTCTCTCTCTCTCCTTAGAGCCAGGCCTCCACCTTACAATCAGACCTCCAAGTGTGTCACTATTCACCTGTTGTTTCCTGCCTACTCTACTCAAACAATACGACCAACTGACCCATGCTACCAACTGAACCCATACTGCAACTAACCTACGTGCAGGTCTTTCAACCCCAATAAGTATTCACCACCTTGTATGCTTTGCTCAACACCCTTTTTGGCTTCTTTCTAAGGCACTGTTAGCCAAAGGAATCACTCCCACAGCACTTCAAGGGTGGAACCCTCATTTAGGGTTCTTGCCTTCATACCCTACAGGGTGGTATATCCATATGGATAGAGAGGTGGACAGCCAAGATCATCTACATTACACAGTAGAAAACCAGTTGCACAGGCACATTGAATTGGAAGGCTACAACTTGTAGTTCAAGGGGTGGTCAACTGGTCAGGTCTCCTCATCTGTGCCCATTTAAGGGCTGCTATCCCTCACTCCACACACACAAGCAATTATTTCTTGCCCTCCATCCACCCCTTCTCCTCCAGTGGCAAGCCTCTGACTCTTGTGGGCTTCTTCTTAAGGTACCTTTAGCCAAAGGAATCACTCCCACAGCATCTCAAGGGGTGGACCCCTCCTCTAGGGTTCCTTGCCTTCATATCCCTACAGGGTGGTATATCCCATGGACAGAGAGGTGAACAGCCAAAGATTATCTACATTACACAAGCACAAAACCAGTTGCACAGGCACACTGAAATTCTTTTAGAGAATACTACATTGAGCTGAGTATGCTCTATTTAGACTAAAGTTGGCATACTGGGAGGCTGAAGAAAAACAAGATAAACTATTAGCACACAAACTAAAGATGAAAATTTGAGTCCTATAAAATCTGCACAATTAGGGAGAGATCAAGTGATTACTAAACAGATGCAAATTCTTTTACAGAATACTACATGGAGTTATACAAATTTAAAACCAAAGTTTAAGAGGGAACCTTTAAAGATTTAATTGGAGGGAAGAAACTTCAGTGTATCTGAGAAAAATATAAACAGGTATTAGATAACCATATCTTACCTGAAGAAATAGTGAAGATTGTTCATTTTACAGCTACAGGCAAAGCAGCAGGGTAGATGGCTTTACAATTGAGTTCTACAAAGCCACAATATCTAATATTGCACCAATAATTTTAAAAGTATTTAAAAAGAACAGGAGACTTGATCCTTCCAGAATCAGTGACAAGAGCCAATATCTCAGTAATTCCTAGAAAAGACAAAGACCTCACGTGAGAATTATCAACCTGTTTCTCTTATAAATGTAGAATGCAAAATACTTGCTTAAATATTTGCTGAAAGAATAAATAACATTCTTAAAAGTAGTACACACAGACCAAGATGGTTTTGTTAAAGGCAGGAATAACATGGGTAATCTTAAACAGGTCTTGTACATTATACATGCCTCAAAAAACAAATAAAGGGTCCCATGCTGCTGGCTTTGAATACAGACAAGGCATTTGATTGCATGGTGTGTGATTACTTTAAGCAAATTCTGCATAAATATAATTTTGACCAAAACATCTATGGCTGGATTAGGATGATCCATTAGAGTGGAGGCTGCAGTTACAAATAAATAAATTCATAGACATTTGATCTTCATAATGGTATATAGCAGGGATATCCACTCCTTGGTGGAAAGGATGAGAAGGGACTTGGCAAGGTTGGAGGAATGGTCGAAGTATGACAGCTTGGATTCAATGCAAAGAGTGAAAGTAATGCACCTGAAACAAAAACCAGGGATGAGTACACAATGGGGGGTAGTAACAACAACGAAAATGGAAGGGACCTGGGGTAATCATATCCAATGACCTAAAGGTTAGCAAGAAATGTGAGAAGGTAGTAGGGATGGCTGGGGGATACTGGGATGTACATGGAGAGGCATCACTAGTAGAAAACAAGAAGTTGTTATCCTCTGTGCAGACAGTTAGTGAGACCCCATCTGAGTACTGCATCCAGTTCTGGAGACCCCATCTCTGCAAGGACATAGACAGGATGGAGACAGTCCAGAGGAGGGCAACTAAAATGGTGCAGTGTCTGCAACAGAAGCCATATGAGGACAGACTAAAGGAGTTTAATATGTATACCCTTGAGGAAAGGAGGAAGAGGGGGACATGATAGAAACTTTTAAGTACCTCAGGGGAGTCAACAAAGTCCAAGAGAGTAGCATCTTTCAGAAAAAGAGATGTGCAAGAACAAGGGAACAGAATTTGAAGATAGAGGGGGGACGACTCAGGGGCAATGTGAGGAAGCATTTTTTCACAGAGAGGGTGGTGGACGCATGCAACGGCCTTCCTGAGGAGGTAGTGGGGTAAAAAACAGTGGGGGAATTCAAGAATGCATGGGACAGACATAAGGCAGTTATTTCGGAGGGTAGGAAAAAATAAGCTGTTTGTTAACTAGGATCTGTAACTTATCCAGTAGGTAGGGAAATGAGCTGACTAGGTGGACCAAGCAGTCCTTATCTACTGTCAAAGTCTATGTTTCTATGTTTCTCTCTCCATTATTGTTTATTTTAGCTCTTGATCCCCTTCTTACAAAATTAATGAGAATGAGAACATTTCAGGTACTCTTTTAACACCTTTAAACTAAAATTAGATAAACATCTACTAAACCCTATAGGAAATAAATAAATCTGCTTGTAGAATATGTACCATAATGGGCTTTCGCCTTCTGTACATCTGTCCACTCGAAGTATTAAATCTGGAACTAAAATTAAGATTACAGCCTTGAGATGATATTCTGTTGGTTCTAAGCAACTCTACATGCTTGTTACCTCCTCTACTGAAAGTGACTGATAATTATTAGCCTGCACAGGGTTCACAATTAAGTGGAATGAGTGTGAGGCTTCACCTCTTTCGGAAATGTTTAATTTATCAACTTAACAGGTTTGGGATCAAAGTTAACACATCAGGACATAAATATTTGGGCACAATGTTATACAAAGATATGAATTACTTCCCTGGTATTAACTTATTATTCTTATTAAAGAAAATAGAACTGAACTTCCAATGCTGGAAACCTATGTCACCATCCCTGTGGGAGAAAATTCAAACAATAAACATACCTCCCTCAAAGTTTTCATTTACTAAGGCATTTACCTATCATTATTCCAGTCTCAATCTTAAAAAAATCTATCATAAAATAAGGTAATTTATTTTGGAAGATATATCCACAAGAATATCTCCAAAAAGCTTCAACAACCTAGGCAGAAATGTGTTTTTCCTGCCAGACTTTCAATAACACATGCTACTTCTGTTATGGGTCAAAACATTAGGTCTTATTGGCAAAAGGATTAGACAAGTATCCAGAATGATTATATATAGAAAATTCTTCATTGCATGGTCAATATCTCAGAAATGCCTTGTTTTCTGGCCTTTCAAATAACCTTAGATCAAAACCTGTCTTAAATAATATGCAAAAACTATATTATGTTGAAACCTGTCACATCACCACATCGTCCACTATGGCAAAAATAGGTTGCTTACAATAAAAGGGGAAGTGCTACACTGGCCAACCTGGGTAAACAAGGATATGAAAACTCTAGCTGATGTAATGTACCCTTCTTCTCAAACCATGGACTCTTTTTTATATGATGCAAGAAAATTTACACTGACAAGGTTAGAGATTCATAAATATTGGCAATTAAGAGACCTATTAAAGGAACTCATCAACCAAGCTGTTTAAATGCCTCCCCCAAATGTATTAGACAAAATATTTACTATCCCCAGTGGGTATAAGTTGTTCTATGATGTGTCCTTAGAAGCTCAAGATAACTCCAATTTAGTGCTGTATAATATTTGGGAGCTAGCATTACCCACAAAAATTTGCCTGAGGAATGGACCAAATATGTCCTTTTACACTACAGGCATGCCAACAGTCTAAAGGGCAGCTGGTACAATACAAGATTGTACATACGTAGCACTACACAGCAACACAATTGTATAAGTTGGAGTTAACTGATAGCAACACTGTATATGTTGGAGGTGTAATTCAGAAAAAGACACACTGACACACATTTTATGAACATGCAAGACACTTCACCTTTATTGGAAATAAATACGATTATCATGTCAGTCTTATTGAATTTTAATATATGGATGCTTAAAATAACACCCTTCTAAACCATACAAAAAATTCCTGGTAATAACCTCGCTCCCAAAGTGATAATACCACCATTCACAAGTGATAATACTATCATTCAGGTGCCGTGACAGTATATTTCGGGACCTGAACGATAGTATCATCAGCAAAACTCATGAGCGCAAGTGCAGCTCTGGCCACAACGTCATTCTGAGTGTGCCTTCCAATTGGCCACTTTTCTAGTGTGGGCAGGCAGAACAATTTCAAAACTATGGCGGCACCTTCACTCCACTTAGCAGAGAGAAATATCCTCAGGGATAGTAGCAAGGTATTTTCATTTTTAATTTTCCTTCTCCTTTTCCAGCATACTCAAAAATATCTGGTTAATCCTGCTTTCAGTAATCTCACCACAGAAACACAGGTAAGACTCTGAGTGAGCGAGTCTTCAGCACAGTGCAGACTAGTAAACAGAGCAGCCATTGGGTGCCCGAGCTGAGTGTTAACCAAGTAGTTGGGGTCCTGTTTTTTGATGACAGAGAATTGTATCGGATCCATATATTAAAAAAAAAAAATAGGCGAGTGTGTATGACTCGGTAGTAAAACCATCTCGCAATTCTGGGGACAAGGAAACCTATCAATGGTTTTACTACCTTGTAATACATACTCACCTATTCATTTTTCTATTTCTAATTTGAAATGTCATACAAAATGCATCATACTAGGAATTGATACTGAAATGTTGACAGTTAGAAAAAACAAACGAATATGATTACACAAGGCCTAGCTTGTAGCCAAAAACATTGATTTCAGACACTGGAAAGAAGCTGACCTACACAGTTTCTCAGAATAGACAAAGACATTTCTGAGAGATCTCACTATGAAAGAAATGCAAACATTTCTCATATCAGAATTGACATACTGTATTTCACTGTGTCTGGGATCCCTATCTGAATTCCACACTTGGCTAACTTCCTATATAAACACTTGAAGTCAGACGAACCACACTGGAATAGCAACAGCAACAGCAACATACTGTATGAATTTATTGTACCACTTGGATACATTCCTGTACCCATACTTGATATCATACAATTGTATTGAGTAAAATTAACAATGTAATGATACTACTGTTTGTTTTGTTCTCTGTATTGTATGTGAGCATTAAAATTGTTAATAAAAGTTACTTACAAAAAGGATATCGACATTATGTTAATATATAGCAATGGAGCCAGCCTCCACTGTCCAAAAGTTTGTAAAATAAAGGCTCTTTCCCAAACAGTTATATAACATTGACCTATATTCTGATTACAATAAAGCTGGGATATATTTGGGCATTTTACAAGCTGCAAATGAAGCTGCTTCTTTATTTTCTAATTTACAAGAAGCATTTTTGTGCTACTTGCTATCAAGTCAAAATGAATCATTCTTCTGCACTAAAACATGCAATAGTTATAAACACGTTATTACTACATGCATAACAAATGCATCTTTATCTTATAGTATATCACCAATACAATAACAATTTTGAAATACAACTAAATTAGTTAAGAATCCAGCCAGACTGTAAAAGATAGTAAGACTAATAGACTGGATAATAAATACAATAACAAATAGAACATGGAAGCTGTTCTGGTATTATAAAAAAAAATAACCTTCCTGGGTTTCTGTTGAGCTGAGGGGCTAACCCCCACTCTCAAGGCCATAAACACATGCCATCTCTCCTTCACTCATTGGCGGCCAGCCAACAGCCTAGCCCTGTAACCCACCATTAGTTGCTTAACTTGAGGTCATAAGGGACTTGTACAAATTGTTGCAACAACTTTTGATAAGTCCCTCATTTGTGGCCCCCAATGCTATGATTAAAAGGTGTCAAACACCCCTCTCATGCCAGTGCATATCAAAGCAAATTGTGCATGGAGGGAGTGGGGTTAGTATGCAAAATGGAACATGGTGCCATTCTCAGAATTATACTGTCATGCCATTTGCAGAGTTGAATGATTCTCCCTGCCCTAAGACCTTTTTATTTATTTATTTATGTCTTTGGTAACTGGGCAGGTTCACCGATCCAAAGGACCATTTTCAGGCATGACCTGGGCCACAGGGTGGCAGAAACAGAAAAACAATACAGACAAACTGTACATACAGACTCAGAGAAATATACACCCCGAGCATGAGGTGGTGTGGAAAATAAAAAAATATATACAAGCGTATAAAATATACAGTTGATGACATTCTTTACAAACAACAATATACAAGTGTAAAATGCTGTATACAGTCAAACAAATGTACAAGTGTATTAACATACAATTGGTGAGGCTTTTAGGGCAGGCTGGTGGGGCATCAGACAACTGACCAGTGTGCACAGACACTGGGGCCAAAATCATTGTGCGACCAAATAATTCAACAGCCCTGCACAGGAAAATAGGGCTAGGGAGTAGGAATCCATTGACTTACCAGGAACTGTAGTTGTTCTGGGGTAACGGACAGGACCACTGGACAACCTGCACACCATGGAGGAACTGAATGAGGATTACTGGCACTGGGCACACAAGTGAGTCAAATAAATGGGTCAGCTGATTGGGAAGCCATTGTTTTGTACTGGACTTGCTCATGCATATCTTTGCATGGCATTGTGCCATGTGCAGGCATGCATGAGTTCTTAGTGTGCACTGGTACAGTGCACAGACCCAGTTTGCATGGTTATGCACACAGTAACTGCTAGAATGCCTAATTTGCATTCATACTTATGCACCAGTGGAACTCCTCCCCCTGGTGCAAAAGGGAGGTTCTCAGTATAGCAATTTTATTGATTGGCTTAAGAGAGGGCCTCTTTGCACCCTGCTGTGCAGGACTTGACTTGTAACTGAGAATTGGGTCATACATGTTGTACTGTAAGACCAGGAAGTTGTATCAAAACTACTTATCTGGTATCCATCCATGCCCCCCTTTCCCCAGAAAGAAAACACAGACATATATCTTGGAGGAAATGGCCACAGTCATGCATTTATTGATTAACAATCCAAATTAAGAGCAACTGTGTGCACACCCAGGAGGATCACTGCCTGAGGTCATACTGGCCAAGGCTGCTCGGCCGGCCCCATCAGGCACCGTGAGCCTTGCAGTATAGCTGTACCTGCTGGAGGCAGACCATGACCCCTTTCCCAGATCAGTGTACTCAGTTTCTGCCTCCACACCAACCGGGGGGGGGGGCTGTAAACCCGTCAGAAGAATTTGCTCACACTCACCCTCCTCATCACTCTTCCGTGTCATAGTGATCCTCCCAAGAGGCTACAGGACAGATAACTTCCCGACCCCCCAAGCCGACAACTCTACCACTTCCTCCAAGACCCTCTCCACTTCTCCTAACCCGAGGTCTAACCCCCACTGGTCAACATCTCCGTCCCAGCCTAACTGATTTAACTAGAGGCCTGTATCTATGTTATGACAGTCCCCTAATGCCAGCATGACCTCCCTCATCTCCTGATGATCTGCATGCCAGCCCTGTTAAGGGGGGCCACCCCCTCCCTGTTTGGCCAGCTAGAGCTGTGGGTCATCTGGGACCAGATGAGCAAGGCATGTGGCCACCATTCCCTAATGGTCTGAAAGTCCTCCTTCATTGCCAACAGCAAGTCCACCATCTTCTGACTGCCCAAATCTTCCCCTCCAAGATGCGTCACCAACATCTCTGGGATGTGCTGGGTCTGCCTTTCCTCCTTCAACAGGGGAAGCAACTCATTCCAGTGCTTGTGCTCTGACTCCAGCCATTGGATGCAGACCCTCGGATGATCCTTCCTCTGGGGCTGCCTACCTGCCCTGGCCACCACTCTTGCTGCTGTTTGCTGGGTGAAGGCCTGACCACAGAGTCAGATTGCACCCATTCCTTCTGGGGGCCCTGGAAGAAACAAAAGCTGTTACTGTAAAGTGGGTGCACATGTTTCCAAGGCCATCTGCCCCCCAGGTCCATTTCACTCTCCCTATTCCTTGCCCAGGCCCCCCTCTTCCATCACAAGAACATCCCCCAGCTCCCATACTATGAGCCTTGTGCTCTGGGAGGGCTGAGTGAGTTTCAACCCCCTGAAAGCCTCACAGACCCATCAAGACCCCAGTATCAACCAGGAGCACTTTGAACGGGGATGGACAGCCCCCTTGAAACACCCCATGGATGCTCCCCAGGATCACCAGAGTGATGGGATGCATCGTGTCCTGGAGCAACCTCCATCACTTTGATAGTTTGGTGCTACCAGTGGCTCCCAAAGCCTGTAGGCCCAAGACAAAGCCAGCAAGGTGCCTCACAACCACCCCTGGTGTGACCCCATCCTGTTTCCAATAGCAAGATGGCCTGGCACCGCTGGTCCACCAGAATAAGTCAATCCTCCGGCCAGCCCTGTTGTGCCTGCACCTTAGATCATGCTCCGCCCCTCTCCCTATATGCTTCCATTGACTTCAGTGTGATGGAATTACCATTGTAGCCTGGAAGCCAAGCTGCCATTCCCCACAGAAGGGAGAGGCACCAAACAGGTCAGCTGTTTCGATGCTGGAGCCTGCTCTTGAAGCTGTTGCCACTGTGAATGAGAGCAAGCATCAGCAATCTTCCTTGTCAACCCCAGGTATGTGCATGCCTTAAGTGATATGTTTAACAGCAATCAATATAATACACAACTGTGCCTCAACTCCCCCATCAGGCACTACTGCCCCAACTGCCCAAAACTACTCATGCCCACCCATGTTATCTGACTCGAACTGGACCTAGTTGCACCTATGCCAGCTTCTTCTAGACTACCTGTGGATGGCCCAGAGAGAAGCCCATGTGTTCTGCTTCAAGCCTCCCCCCTTGGGGCCAGCATACAGAAGCCTGAAACCCACTGTGACCCTATCCCAGCAGGTACGCGGCCTCCCTGTCTGGGTGCTGGTCCCAGACATGGGTTAGTCCTGTCCCTTATTGGGGTAGGTGGGTTTGTTCCCTTGCAGGTTACCTTTTTTTCCCAATTTTTAACCAGTGGAGACACACTAAGCTGAAAGCATTTTACAAGTGCAACCTGGGAGCACAGGGAAGTTGATGACTTGCTCAGGGTCACACAGTATATGCAAGTGGTGGCTGTGGGATTCAAACCCAGGTCTCCAGATTTGCAGCTCAGAGCCTTAAACCACTGCGCTATACTGCCTCCCCCTTCCCTACCTGGAATCCTGGCGACTCCCCCCAAAACCCTTTTTGGGGTGCATGGTGATGCACACTGGAGAAAGGGGCATTGCTACCCATAAACCATACATGTGTGCCAAAAGCGGCAAACTGCCCTTGAACACTTTATCTGGTTGTAGGCATAACATGCCTGCAACCCAGTGTTGCCCCTCAGCCCTCTGTGGCGATGTAGGAAAGCACCCACAGTGGCAAGTCACCGCTGTTGCTATGCACTACCCCCCATGCATAACGTCCACCAAGAGAGTCATATCTACTGTCCCCACACTAGGGTGCTGTCATCCTGCCTCCGCTGCCGAAATGCCTCATCGTATTCAAGCCATGCTACCCCTCTCTTCCTGCGGTGCATCAGCATAATCCTGTTCTAGTATGTGTACAATCCCAGCCCCTGGTCCTTATCCACCTGCAGGATGGTGCCCACATAGATGGGGAAGGCCACAATCCAGTTCTCAAAGGTGTGGGGCAACTTTGGCGGCCTCTTTTCGGCCTCCTCACCCTTTTCTTTTTTCTCATCATCCCTCTCAACCAGTCTGTTTAATACAGACAACATATCCATGTATTCCCTCTTCCTTATTTGCTGCCTGACCTTATCGGTGAGGTGGGACCCCAACTGTTTATCCAGACCGCATGAGCTGCTGAGGAGGAGAAGGGCCTCAGGGATGGTCTGGGCTGGGGAGACAGCCATCCTGCAGCTGCATCTTCCCTCCCGCTTTCTCGACCATCACCGCCATGAGGTTCAGTAGTTTGTCTAATTTCTCCTCCGTCCCATGCACTCCAGCCCACCCTGAGATAGAGCCATCTGGTTCCCCCACCACAATGGCATGCTACTGTTGGGTGGTGAGTGACCTCCATCCCCGGGCATGTCTGGCCTATCCTGCTCCTGTCCTCCATCCACTAACGCCACATCGAGTATCTGTAACACTTTCCCGTTGGTCAGTCATCTTACCTCAGATCACTGCTGGCTGGCAGGACATCCTGATCCTAGCTGGGTGAAAAGAAGAGGAGGAACTGCTCACTACAGTCCAAAAATTCCACTTTCTCCTTCCCCACAGGATGTGACCCTCCTCTCAAGTGGGAGGCTTGTGGTCCCTTGTCCAGTCACTGGACCCTATGTAGCCCCTGCTGGACCACCTATCTTCCCTCTCCCTCCTTCCTGGGTCCGGGAGGATGGTCCCAGACAAAATACAGCTGCTGCCAACTGTTGCAGCCTCTGTATTTTGTTGCTGGTTCAACATTTTTTGCTTAACCTACTGCAAAGACATTCTGAGAAAACCCATGCCATGAATGGTTATGAAGACCCCAAAGATTGGTTCTGCTTTATCACAAGGAAGCCCTAACTTAGTAAACTGCTGCAGTGAGCTATCTTTAACCGTTCTCTTTGATTATTGTTTTCCAACCACTGTACTGTCAAATGCATTCAACCCTAAACAGCACTGACCTTATCTTTCACAGTCAAGACTGATCATTATTTTACACTCTGTTGTCTGTGCATCTGGAAAGTGACCCTTGTGAACTATCATCAGTCTTTGCCATCATTCTGTGCCCTGTATTATTCATGCAATGCCATCATCATGAGGCAAACAAAACAAGCGTGAGCCTCATTCATTCTTCATCATTTATCACTTGTCTCCACGGAATACTGTGAATGCTGCTTGACTGTAACAAGTTGAACTGCTTTATCTAGAAGTATCCAGCCATGGACATAATACCAAAATAATGTCTTGCTGCCATACAGTGTCATTTTATCAGAATTTCACCCACAGGGGAAAGCCATTGCAGCTAAATCTGCTGTATTAGAAAACAGATACTAAGGCAGGCTGCTTTTGAACAAAGAACAAAGTAACACATCTAAAACAGTTGCTCAGACACATGGTTGGTTGAAGAACAAGACAAACCAGCTAATTGGTATTGCATAACAAAACAAAATGGAAAATGTCCTAACCACCAAACTGGGTTAGCATAACATCACATAGATAACCATCCTGTCTAGTATATATTGAAATATATATTTAACAAAGGTAGAATATGTTTTTGTGTTAGAAGGAGGCGGTTGTAGTACTAACTGCTAACAAGCATTTGTCAGTGCTGAATGTTTGCTTGCTTGTATTTGCTACGTACTGTAGTTGTTGGGCATACATAACACAGAGCAAACATTACCTGATTAATAACAGTAGGCTGCTGTGGATCCTGCTTTTCAGTGAGTCCACAGGAAACGGAATGTCTGCTTTTAGGCGCTCCTATTGAATTACTTATAGGAGAGCAATCTACAGTCTCAGGGTTGACTCACATATGTTTGTGAGATTAATGAGTTGTCATAAGACGAATGAAAACAGAAACTTTAGATAAAACTAATATCCTTTCAAACACACAAGTTGTTTAGGTTTAATAGACTACCATATATTCTTTCTAAGGTACATGTTTGCTTCTTACTCAAAACAAGGGTGAATGGACTGTACAATGAATATGAATAATTTCTAATTATTTAATCAGCTTTAATAATTGATATGCACAGCCATAAAGTATTGAGAGCTATTTTGTAAGATGAGAAGAACTTTTTAATATTGAAATATAGACAAACACACATATGCACATCCATACACACACATCAACAGACAGTGAAGTGTTCAGTCTTAACCAAGTTAACTGTATTAGACAGTATAGATATAAAGCACCAATCCTTTTGAAATACAGTAATCAGTGCCAGAATTGTGACATTTTTTGCTTCACCTATTCAAGGGCTGGGGTGATTTCATGTTTGCTGATAGTCTAATCATAGATTTTTCACAGTGAATACTCACAGGTTATATCACCTGAAAACTTCATTTAGAATTCAGAAGATTTTTGGTCGTACTGCCGCAGTGGAGAGCATTGCACTGTTAGTTGTAACCCTTCTGGATCTATGACACAGCCACATACAGTACAGTATATTGTGATGTAGTAGAAAAATCATTCCTAAGACTTCCAAAGGCAGCAATTCCACTGCCATGCAATTTGTATAAAAGCTTTTATGTTGGAAGGTTGCACAAGATGTCACATCACATCTTATGATGCCTTAACACAGGCAACCATTATAAGCACTCAGAGGGTTTGAGTTTCAATTGCTTTCAGTCTGTTCTAGGACTAGGGCCATAATGCATAATTGAACAGGCAATATACTGCACTGTGTATTTGTTAGAGTTGAGAGAGTGTTTTACAGTCTGAATTAAATGCCTCCAGGGGCTGGATATTGTTTAACTAACATGATGCAGATAGTTGGCAGGTATTAGGGATGAATAACTAAGGGCTGTGGATTTCTTCCCAGAATCTACTGCTTGTCTGACCTTGGGTATATTCCATAGCCAATACTCCTGACAGCTAAAACGTCAGCTGTACTCCCTGCAAAAAAAGTACAGTACGGGGTGAAATGGGTGTCTTAGTTTTGGCAAAGATAGAAGACTTGGTTTGCTGGCCAAGGCACCTAGCTTCACCTGAGCTCTTTCCTTCTAAGACTGCTTGAAAGAGAGTAGAGAAACTTACCAGAGCAAGGAAAAGGATTAAGACTTAGTTTGGCTACAGATTTACTGTGTGGTGGTGTTTTTATTTTTACTCACAGGGATTGCTATTGTTTGTTGCTAACATTTCATTGCTTTATTTTTTCTCTGATTCAAATTGTTGTTGCTGGTATACCTTCTTCTGCATTATTACAAGGTGTGCCTACAGGTGTGCTAACAGATTACTCCTGTAATCTTCTGATTCAAATTGTCTTTTGCAAGGTATATCTTCTGTTACTGCTTTATTTTCTCTGTAGCAAAGTGTTTCTTACAGCGTATATCTTCTGAAATTATTACAGGTGGTGCTTTACAGGTTTTACAGTTTTATCTAACATTAGGATAAGCTTTCAGGGTTACTGCATTTGTTGTTGACTGATTGTTTCTGCTCTTACCTCCTTGTTCTTTTGTCCATGGTTCTTCTTTAGGCAGGGAAGGGCCCAGCCACCCACCCCGTCCCCAACCCTTGCGCTACGCTCCTTTTATAGGGTACCACAGTTGTGACATTTCCTGTGGCAGAGCAGGAAGGGCGGATCAGTGGGGCCTCCAAGGTGATCTCATTTACAGGGGCACTAGTAATTTAACTTGTTATAACAAGTTAAACAAAGCACAATTAAACCATTACTTGCATTTTTTTTCCTTTTTTTTCCTTCTAATTACTCTGACTAGGTTACAAACCCAGCAACTTATTTGGAATGGATTTCATTAACTGCAGGTACTGTGGAACAATTTTCAGAAGGACAGTCTTACAGGATTTAGGACACTGTCCTACATGCTGGGTCTTTGGAGATCTTAGGGCTCAGCTCCGGGCAGCATGGGCAGAGATTGCACGCCTCAAATTTCATATTGAAGAGGAAATACATTATAAGAACCACCCACCATTTCCCCAGCATCCAACAGAAAAACCTCCACCGCAGAGGGTAGTTGGTCCAGGAGGTTGGCAGGTGGTTAGGAGGAGCAGATCAGGTGCCCCATCACTCTCTGCTCTCCAACACATTACCTCCAAAAACCATATAAACACTACAAACAGGTATCTGCCTCTATCTCTGAAATCAAATAAAGAGGCAGAAGACACTGCAGAGCAGGACACTGCGGCACAGAAGCTAGCACAACAAACTCACCCAAATCAGGAACCAAAACAAAACAAGCACAAAGGAATCCAAAAACTTGATCATAGGAGACTCCATGATTCGGGAGTTGATACCCATCTCCAGCCAGGGGTGATGGTCAGATGTCTCCCAGGTACATCAGCATGGAGAGACACTGACCACATTGCTAAAATTGTTCACAAAGCAGGAGAAAACACTGATGTCCTAGTACATAGGACTAATGATCTCACCAGCCGTCAGTTGTGGAGACCAAGGAACACCTGACTAGGCTGGGTGACAAACTATCATCTATTTCATCCGCATCTCCTTCTCTGAGATCCTGCCAGTCTGGGAGAGCACAGCAGATGGACGGAAGGTCAGAGAAGGGGAGATAGGGGACTAAACACGGGCTCAGGGCTGGTGCCAGGAAAAGGACACAGATTTGTAGGAACTGGCAACAGTTCTGGGAGCGAAAGTTCTTTAAATTTGATGGACTGCATCTGACTAAAGAGGAGTCAGTGCATTGGGGCAGAAGTTTGACGCCTCCTTGCAGAATATTTAAACTAGCAATGGGGAGAGGGTGCAGCACCCCATAACGTCGAAGGGAAGAACACCTCCCCTCAGCTAGTGGTCAAACAGGAATTCAGCATGTTTGCCATTCATTTGCATCACCAGGTAAGAAAAAGGTTTGTCTCCCATCACGCGCACAGGGGTAATGCCAAACTTCACCCAACAACCAACACACCAAAATCTGGCCAATGAAAATCATGTACACAAATGCTCACAGCCTGGGAAATAAGATCCCAGACCTGCAGGCAATAATGTCAGAGGCTAAACTGGACATAGTAGCAATTAGTGAGACGTGGTTACCAGTAACCACACTTGGGAGACTTCATTACCTGGCTATGTATTGTTCAGAAGAGACCGAGGTGCAAAAAGGGGAGGAGGCCTCTGTATGTTAATGAAAATATCAAAGCTACAGAAATTCAGAATACACATAAGGAGCCAGAAGAACTGTGGGTCACCCTGGAAACAGGAAATGGGACAGCCATAAGAACTGGGGTTGTCTACAGCCCCCAGACCAGAGGGAAGACATAGACACATTACTGTTAGAAGATATACAAAACATGACAGCTAAAGGGGAGGTTCTGATAATGGGAGACTTCAACATGCCGGATACAGATTGGTCAATACCAGCAGGAACATCTGCCAGAACTAGACTCATATGGATTCCTGCAGGGAGGGCCTCAAACAACTGGTACAGCAACCCACAAGAGACAGGGCTATCCTAGATCTAGTACTGACTAACAAAGAGGGATCACAGATCTCCAGGTAGAAGGTCACCTGGGAGCCAGTGACCATCACATGGTATGGTTCAATTTGGCTACTACATCTAAATCATCCCATTCCAAGGCAAAAATATGAGACTTCAGAGGAGCTGACTTTGATAAGATGGCCAACAGAGTTAAGCTAGCCCTGGCAAAAAGAAACACAGGTGAGGGGGTACAGGCAAAGTGGGCAAGCATTAAGGATGCAATACTTGAAGCAACATCCCATTGTGTTAGACAGAAAAGGAAGTGCAAAAGAGAAGGAAACCACTTGGTTCTCAAATACAGTAGCAGAAAAGGTCAGAGCAAAGGCTGGCCTTCAGGAAATATAAGGAACACAGTGGGATGAAGATAGGGAGGCATACCAAACTGCCCTAAGGGAAGCAGGTAAGGCAGTAAGGCAGGCAAAGTCCCAAACTGAGGAAACACTAGAACGAACAGTAAAAGAAGGTGACAAGACTTTCTATAGATACATTAGTGAAAGGAGAAAGTCCAGAGGGAGTGCTAAGCTTTAATGGAGAAAAGGGAGCATGTGAGGAGAGGACCCTGTAAAGGCATCTATCCTAAATAGATACTTTGCTCAGTATTTACTGAAGAGAAGGTAGGGCAGGGCCCCACAGCTCAGCATCATGGACACAGGGAGAGGAGGAGCACTACTCCCTTCACAAAAGAAAGGGTCCCACAAGAGCTTGCTAAGCTCAGGGTGGATAAGGCAATGGGACCTGATGGCATACATCCCAGGGATTTAAGGAGCTAAAGGAGGAACTAGCAGAGCCATTAGCAGAATTGTTTTGTGAGTCTCTGAGCACAGGAGAGTCCCAGAAGACTGGAGAAGGGCTCATGTGATCCCGCCCACAAGAGTGGTAGCAGGGAGGAGGCGGGAACTACAGACCGGTCAGTCTTACCTCAGTAGTGGGCAAGATTATGGAGGCACCTTAAGGAAAGGATAGTGCAACACCTGGAATCCATAGGGCACAGGATCCAAGACAGCATGGGTTTACAAAAGGAAGGTCCTGTCAAACTAATCTCATAGATTTCTTTGACTGGGTAACCAGAGTGGTGAACCAAGGGGAGCAGTTGATGTCACCTACCTTGACTTCAGCAAAGCTTTGACACTGTTCCACATAGAAGATTGATAAATAAGCTGGGTAGGCTCGGGGTGGGGCAAGTTGGTCAACTGGGTGGCAAACTGGTTGACGGGCAGAAAACAGAGAGTGGTGGTAAATGGTATACAGTCAGAAGAGATGCAAGTCACAAGTGGGGTACTCAGGGATCAGTCCTGGGGCCAGTCCTTCAACATCTTCATTAGTGACCTTGCAGATGGACTAGAGGGTAAGGCTTGTCTGTTTGCAGATGACACAAGATCTGCAACAGAGTAGATGATCCAGATGGGGTGGGCAGAATGAGAAGAGATCTGGATAAACTAGCAGAATGGTCAGAAGAGTGGCAACTGGGATTTAATGCAAAGAAGTGCAAAATCATGCACATAGGGAAGGGAACCCTCAAGCCACCTATAGGCTGGGAGGAGTTGCTAGCAGTCACAAAGGAAGAAAGAGACTTGGGCATCATCATCACTGATGACCTAAAATCATCCAAGCAGACCTCTAAAGCAGTAGGTAAGGCTAGGGGTGTTAGGGTGTATTAGTAGGGTATCACAAGTCGTAAGAGGGAGGTATTAATCCTCTGTACAAGACACTGGTTAGGCCCCATCTGGAGTACTGCGTGCAGTATTGGAGGCCACACCTTCACAAGGACATTAACCAAATTGAGGCAGTCCAGAGAAGGGCAACCAAAATGGTGCAGGGACTGCATCAGAAGAAAATATGAGGACAGATTAACGGAGCTCAATATGTATACCCTTGAGCAAAGGAGGGAGAGAGGTGATATGATCGAGGCATTCAAACACCTTAAGGGCATAAACAAGGTGAAAGAGTCTAACATGTTTAAATATAAGAAAAATAGCAGGACAAGAGGACACAGCATGAGATTAGAGGAGGCCGATTAAGGGGAATGTAGGAAATTCTTTTCACAGAAAGGGTGGTGGATGCATGGAATGGCTTACCACAAGAAGTGGTGGCTATGAATACAGTGCAGGGCTTCAAACAGACATGGGATAGGCATAAGGAGCAATACAAGACTATGAATAGATAGGCCACTGACAGAGCAAAGGTCCGATGGCACATTTATAAGGTAGAAAAGAAATGGGCAGACTGGATGGGCCTTGTGGTCCTTATCTGCCCTCAACTTCTATGTTTCAATGTTTCTATGTTTCTATGTTTCTATGTAAGATGTGTATCCTGTTACTGCAAAATAAATACCAGATAATTATTGTATCCAACCAGTTTACTCACACAAGCAAAATGCAAAGCCATGTAAAGAGTCTTGTGTGTTTAAGTTCCATGCTCCAGGCTACACATTAAAACAACTCCAGCTTCTGAAGGATAATTCCTCATGTCTACAGTCTTCCTTCTACCAAACACAAATCAAAGACAAGCATGCATGTTCTTTTTGTTTCTGAGTAGAAAAATCTCATGGGGGGATACAGTGGTTCTCTGTAGCTGCAGTTGCCTTGATGTAGTACTGAGGTGAACTGTATACACTGGGCCTGATATTCAAAATTGCACCTGGCAATGGTGCAAGTGGTTGTGCAGCACAACTGAGTTGTGCTGGAGCAACAAAGAGATATATTCAAAAGAGATGTGCCATGGTGCATCTCTTCTGAATATAGCAAATAATGCACGTGGCGCAAGTACAGTGCGCTGGCGCATCCCCCAGAAAGGTCTTAAACCAGGACTGGGAATGCTCCAGCGCAGCTGTAGCTGCTCTTTGTGCAATATCCAGATATTCAGACCTGGATATGCAAATGGAGCCATTATGCATGCATGGTGCAAATGAGGTCATTTGCATGTCATTATGGCCCCATTTGCATGTGTTGTGCACGGCCTGCCAGCAAAATGCACCTGGCACCCTGCACAGCATGCGGTCCCTGTAACAAGGACCTCAGTAGTACCTCTCCCAACCCATAACCTGGTGCCATGATATGATTCAATAGAATTCCCCTGGTGGTCCAGTGGTTCCTCCCTGACCCGTACCTGTGATCGCCGTGAAATTAATGAAATAAATGTCCCTGGTGGTCCAGTGTTTCCCCCCTCCCCTTGGGTAACTGTGATCACCATGAAAGTAATGAAATAAATGTCCCTAGCGGTCCAGTGGTTCCCCCCTCCCTGCCTGAATCCCTGATCACCACAATATTAATAAAATAAATGTCCCTGGTGGTCCAGTGGTTCCCCCCTTCCTGCCTGAATCCCTGATCACCACGATATTAATAAAATAAATGTCCCTGGTGGTCCAGTGTTTCCCCCCTCCCTGCCTCCATCCCCGATTGCCATGATATTAATAAAATATATTTTCCTGGTGGTCCAGTGTTTCCTCGCTTCCCGCCTGAGTGATTGTGAGGCTCAAAGGGAGAAGGGAGAGTGTAAGGAGGGGGATCTAGACAAGCAGAAATACCGAACAAACTACATCTGTTCAGTATTCACTGAGGAGGAGAGGTCAAGGACCACAGTTGGGGAGCAGAGGCAGTGGGGGGGGGAGAAGTGGACACCAGTCCATTCACAGTGGTGAGAGTTCAGGAGGAACTCACAAAGCTGAAGGTGGATAAAGCCAAGGGGCCAGATGACACACACCTGAGGATATTAAGGGAGCTGTGGAAGGAACTAGCAGTAACTCTGGCCACCCTGTTCACAGAGTCACTCAACACAGGCATGGTTCCAGAGGACTGGAGGACGGCACATGTAGTACCACTGCACAAAAGTGGCAGTAGGGTGGAAACAGGAAATTACAGGCCAGTCAGCCTCACTTCAGTGGTGGGGAAGATCATGGAGACACTTCTAAAAGAAAGAATAGTAGCACACCTGGAATCCATTGGTGCCCAGGATCTGAGGCAGTATGGATTCACATCAGGAAGGTCTTGTCAAACAAATCTGATAGATTTTTATGATTGGGTGACTCTGGAAATGAATCAGGGAGGGGCCATAGACATCACCTACTTGGATTTCAGCAAAGCCTTCAATACTGTCCCATACAGAAGGTTGGTTAACAAGATGAGTAGTCTGGGCATGGGGCATGAGGTGATACAGTGGGCTAGAAACTGGTTGACAGACAGAAGGCAGAGGGTGGTGGTAAATGGAATCCAATCTGAGGAGAGAGGGGTGACCAGCAGAGTGCCACAAGGATCAGTACTGGGACCAGTCCTGTTCAATGTCTTCACTGGTGACATTGCTAAGGGGCTGGAAGGAAAGGTCTGCCTATTTGCAGATTACACCAAGATCTGCAACAGGGTGGATACTCCAGAAGGGGTGCAGATAATGAAGAGGGACCTGGAGAAGCTTGAAAGATGGTCATAGGTTTGGCACCTGAGGTTCAATGTGAAAAAGTGCGAGATAATGCACCTGGGGAGAGGAAACCCTGGCGAGGCCTACAGGATGGGGGGGGGGGGAAGGTGCTGACCATCACCAAAGAGGAGAGGGACCTAGGGATTATCATATCTGATGACCTGAAGGTATCAAAGCAGTGTGCAAAGGCTGCAGGGAGCGCCAGTGGCATGCTGGGGTGCATAGGCAGAGGTATTACTAGTAGGAGGCAGGAAGTCGTGATGCCATTGTATAAAACACTAGTAAGGCCTCACTTGGAGTATTGTGTGCAGTACTGGAAACCACACTTGTGTAAGGACATAAACATGGTGGAGGCTGTCCAGAGAAGGGCGACAAAGATGGTGCATGATTTGCACCACAAAACATATGAGGAGAGACTAAGAGACCTCTATATGTACTCACTGGAGGAGAGGAAAGGGGCAACATGTTAGAAACTTTAAAGTACCTCAAGAGCATAAACAAGGTGCAGGTAGGAGATCTTTTCCAATGTAGAAAATATACCAGAACAAGGGGGCACGATATAAAATTGGAGGGGGGAGATTAAGAGGTAACGTGAGGAAGTTTTTCTACACAGAGATGGTGGTGAATGCTTGGCATAGTCTGCCACATAAGGTGGTAGGGGCAAGCACAATGAAGGGGTTTAAACATGCCTGGGACAAGCACAGGGAAACCTTGGGTGGGAAGGGAGTGATGAAAAGCCATTGATCACTTAGGGTGAGTGGATGCATACATGTATAGGACCTACGGGCAGACTGGATGGGCCTAGTGGTCCTTATCTGCCGACAATTTCTACATTTCTGTGTTTCTATGCCCTGGTGGGTACTGAGGTGAAAGTTAAAAAAAAGTAACATTTTGGAAAAGTAGAGGAATTGTGTATGAAACCATATGTTTATAAAAGAAAAATCCAAAAAATACAATACCAGATTTTCCGAGGGGACCTAGCCAACCGTCTTCTTCTCATAAAACTAGTTTAGGAAATTGACCAAGGCTGTGTGTGAGCAGAATAAATGCCACAAGATGTTTATAGTCACTTCACTACCTGTCTCTCTCATTACTTGTAATGCACTTTGGGATATAATATGTATAAAATGTGCTATATTAATTCTTCTTCTTTCTTCCTCCTCTTCCTCTCAGCTTTATTCTCCCCATAAAAGAAATTACTCTGCTTGAGCCCACTAGTCTGCATTGCAATATGATGTTTTGCATTTGGGAGTGAAGGGAAATGCCATGTATTGTTGGAGTTTGGTAACTTAGGTCATAGGTAGGCATTTTGATACTGTTAGATAAAGTATATCACTTTAACCCCCTTCCTGACTAAGGGTGAGAAAAGTTGGCCATTGGTAATTTTTTCAGCTTTGATTTGGCCCGTCTTCAGTTCAGCTAGAATACTTTGGTTGAAAAACTTTGGGCCCTTGGTAAGGGTGTCTAGCAGACTATAAGTAGAGGATATAACACCTTTTCCCCAACCAAGTCATGTTCCACCCTCAACCCTGCGCCCTTCTCCCAGACTGTTTCTAGTAAATAAGGAAAATGGCAATTGTGTCTGCCCAGGAGCTGACATTTGTTATGTACAAAAAACAGTCTGGGGGAAGAGGGAAGGGACAGATGGTGGTAAGTTACTGGGATGGTGGATGCAGAGCCATAATACTAGCACTGATCATCTAGAAAGGGCTAGTAATGTTTGCTTGCACGCATGTGCAAGAAACATAGTGCCATCATCTGAGTTTTCCAGAGGTGTGTCAGCCTCTTCCAATTCAGTCAGTGTGTTTGCAGGCACGGTCGCAGTGTTCCAATCACTGCTCTAGCAGTTGAAAATGCAGTGGCATACAGTTGAAAGAGAGAGCTCTGCTTCAGTGAGCAGAGCTCCCCCCCTCAACACACACGCACGCATATTGTGTTCTCATGCGCCCCCCCCACGCACATACTGTATAGCCGACGGGTGCCTAATGCCCCAGCCGGCTCCACGCCGCCTCCCCAAAAAGTTTCCAGGTGCCCCACTGGGAGCCCACCCCAGCGTGGCACACGCCCCAGAGTGGCCACAGGTGCCCAATCTCGCTCGGCTCCAGCCCCCAAACAGCCTACAGCTGCCACGCTGGGAGCCCACCCAGCGTGGCAATAAGTCTCGATGGCCGACGAGGTGCCCAATCCCCGTCGGCTTCAGCCCCCAAGCAGTTTTAGCTGCCACGCTGGGAGCCCACCCAGCGTGGCAAATGTCCCGTCCGCCTTCCTTAAAGAAAAAAAAAAACCTGTAAAGAGAAAACATTCCCTCAGCGTTCTCCCAGCCCACCCGCACCCACCCACTGTGCACCCTGCCTCCCACACCCCGTCACCCCATACATACCTCCGGGTCCGCACGATGATCTTCGTGGACCAGAAACATGTCTGCACTCTTCAAAGCTGACCGCGAACTGAGGAAATGTCGGTAAGCTGTATAATATAATAGATACGGTTTTTTCAACTTTGCTGGATATCTCAGGCATTTTTTGGAATTTTTGCACCAGATTTTCAACATGGGGTTTTTGGGACCCCTTCTCATGAATGCTGTCACTGTCATGGCGTTAATTGGGCCCGAAGGGTGATTTCGCAGTCACTGCGTGAAATCACCTTTCAGGACCGATTAATGAAATGACACTGCCAGTGTTCATAAGGTGGGTTCTCAAAGCCTATTTTGAAAATTTGTTGGAAAAATTCTAAAATTCCTGTTTTACGAACATATAGTCTTACCAGCACGCTTCAGAAGTTCATGAATTTTCAATATTGCCCAGATTTTCAACATTGCCATTTTACCACCTCCTTATGAGCAGTGCAGCTGTCATTTTTCACATCTCACCCACAACATGTTTCCGCCCATGTAGCGTACAATGGCGCAGTCGGTGTGCGAAATCAATATATAGGACACATTAAGAAACGCACAGTGACACTGGTCATGAGCAGAGGTGTTAAAATGACTATGTTGAAAATTTGGTGAAAAAATTCCCAAAAATGACTGTTTTAGGAGCGCACGCTGGCAAGTTTGCGAATTTGTAATATTTGCACACCAGATTTTCAATAGTGCCATTTTACTGTACTTCCTTATGAGCAGTATAGCTACCATTGTTCATATCTCGCCCAAAATGTGTTTCCGCACATGTAGAGCACAATGGTACAGTCAGTGTGCGAAAACAATGTTTGGGACAGATTAAGAAAATCACAGTGACACTGGTCATGAGCAGAGGTCTTAAAATGGCTATGTTGAAAATTTGGTGACAAAACTCCATAAAATGACTGTGTTACGAGTGACCATTCGCAGTTTCCATGCACCCGTAAGTTCATGAATTTGTAATATTTTCAGTCAGATTTTCACCAGTGGCATTTTTCACACTTCCTTATGAACAGTACAGCTGTCATTTTCCACAACATGGCCGAAATGTGTTTTCACACTTTCAGTGCAGAAATGCGTGGTCGCTGTGGGAAATCATTGTTTGGGACAGATAAAGAAAATCACACTGACATTGTTAATGATCGGAGGTCCCAAAATGCCTGTGTTAATCTGCTGTAAAAAAATCCCCAAACAAGTTACATTACGGGTGTGCGTTGCACAGTTTCTACGCACGCTCGTGATTTCACTAGTTTTTTAAATATTTTCGCAGCAGATTTTCAACATTGCCATTTTTTACACCACCCCATGAACAGTACCGCTGTCATTTTTCACATCCTGTTCGGAATGTGTTTTTGCACCTGTGGTGCCAAATGCCATAGTCGCTGTGCAAAAGCAGTTTTCGACTAACAAATTGATATTACCACTGTTCATGAGGTGGGGGTAACAAAAAAATCATGTTGAAAATTTGGAGTGAAAATACCAATGAATGCCTGAGGCGTTAGGGTTTCTGACTATAACGCCCCACCCAGTAGAGAATGACAGGCATCAGGGGTGTGACTTTGGATTCTTGCTTGTAATGCTCATGCCATTCCACCCCCACCCACACCCTGCAGCCAGTGAGAGGCATCAAGGTGTGCCTCGGACTCTTCGGCCCCAAACTTCACCCCATTCTGCTATACCACACCCATCTCACCGTATTTCCTGATGGAATGGGGTGCGCATAAGGGCCAAAGACCCCAAGGCACACCGTGACATTTGTCTGTGTCTGCAGGGTAGGGTGTGGTGAAATGGCGTGGTCGTTATGCCTGATGACCCAAAGCACACCCCAATGCCTGTCGCTCTCTGTAGGGTGGTGGTGGGGTTGGCTTCAGTTCAATACTTTGCTGCCATTCCTATTATGCAGCTCTGTAACTTCTACACTACCAATGCCAATGCCAGCAAGCAAACATTCGGCATTGACAAATGCTAGTTTTTTTATCAATTTCCTTATGGATCCACCCACAGTGACCTAAATATCTGTCTGTCCGGATGGCCTGCTTTAACCCTACAGTGCCCAGTGTTTAGGGCCCATGCTCAACTGTCCTAAACATGCATTGCCCAATGCCCGGGTTAGGGCTGGCCTATTCCAGACCTGTTGTGCCTGGTGTCTAGGTGTCAGGCTCACCTGCCCCAAATCTGCATACCTGATACCAGATGCTGGCTAACCTGCCTTGACTGTCACATCCAGGTACATTTTTCACTTGTCATAAACATGCAGTGGTCAATGCCCAGGTGCAGAGCTCATCTGCCTTAACCTGCACTGGCCGCTGTCCAGGTGCTGTGTTCACCTGCCTAAAACCTGCAGAGCTAGATGTCCAGATTCTGGGCTCAGCTGCCCCAATGCTGCATTACCAAATGTCCAGTTGCCAGGCTTATCTACCCCAAACCTGCAGTGCTTAGTGCACATGTGCCAGGTTTACCTACTCCAAACCTGCAGGATCTGATGTCGTAGTGTTGGCTCACCTCCCCCAAACCTGCAGATCCAGGTGGTCAGGTGCTGGGCTCACCTACCCCATTCCCTCAGTGTTCAATGTCCAGTTGCCTAGTTCACCTGTCATAAACTTTGACTGGCCAATGTCAAGATGCTGAGCCCAGCTACTCCAGGTTGTAGTTCCCGATGTTCAGGTGCTGGTCTCACTGGCCCCAAAACTGCAAAGCTCAGTGTCCAGGTTCTGGGCTCTGCTGTCCCAATTCTGTATTGCCCAATGTATATAGGTACGTGAATACATTGTTACTGTCAGAAGGAAAAGGCTTTTGGCCAATCCAGTCTGTCCCTACCCACCTAACTTTTCTGTCTTGCTCTAGTGACAAGCCTCCCCTTTGTTACTGTTCCCTTTTTCTAAGTAATTCCGCATGCCTGTCTCATCCCTGCTTGAAGCTGCTGATTGATTTGGCTTGTACCACTTCCTTTGACAGCTTATTCCAATTATCTAGCACCCTTTCCATGAAGAAGTGCTTATGGATGTACTTTTTGTCCTTTCTGAATCTTCCCCCTCCAGTTTTAGTAAATTCCCTCTCATCTCTGTGTTTGAACTCAAGGAGGAGAGTTCCTTGGTGTCCTCTCTATTTATCCTGTGCAGGTACGTGTATGTTTCAGTCATGGCACCTTTTTCAGGTGTGTATATGTTTAAGTCATGCAGCCTCTCCTAGTACATCATTTCCTCAAGGCCATGGGCCACTTTAGTTGCTCTGTGAGGTACTGCCTTCACCTTGCTGCAATCTTTCTTCAGGGTGGGCTCCAATATATTGTGCAGTCTTTCCTCAAGTGTGGGCTCCAATACATTGTGCAGTCTTTCCTCAGGTGTGGGCTCCAGTACATTGTGCTGTCTTTCCTCAGGTGTGGGCACCAATAAATTGTGCAGTTTTTTCTCAGGTGTAGGCTCCAATATATTGTGGAGTCTTTCCTCAGGTGTGGGCTCCAATACATTGTGCAGTCTTTCCTCAGGTGTGGGCTCCAATACATTGTGCAGTCTTTCCTCAGGTGTGGGCTCCAGCACATTGTGCAGTCTTTCCTCAGGTGTGGGCTCCAATATATTGTGCAGTCTTTCCTCAGGTGTGGGCTCCAATACATTGTGCAGCCTTTCCTCAGGTGTGGCACAGCACATTGTGCAGTCTTTCCTCAGGTGTGGGCTCCAGTACCTTGTGCAGTCTCTCCTCAGGTGTGGGCTCAATACCTTTGCAGTATTCCAGGCACCTGGCTCACCTGCCCCAAACCTGCATTGCCCAATGTCCAGAATCTGGGCTCACCTGCCTCAGTGCTGTAGTGTCTGATGTCCAAGTTCTTGGCTCACCTGCCCCAGAACTGTAGTGTCTTATATCCAGGTTCTTGTCTCATCTGCCCCACTGTTGCAGTGTCTAAAGTTCAGGTACTGGGCTCAGCTATCCCAAAGCTACAGTGCTCAATACCCAGGTTCTGAGTTTACCCATCCCAAAGCTGTAGTGCTTGCTTTGCAGGTACAGGACTCGCCTGTCTTATATTTGTAATTCTTGCTGTCCAGATGATAGGACCACCTTTCCCAACCCTGCATCGCTTACATGCAGAAAGCATGCTGATCACATCTTAACAACCACATGGCTCGAGCTCAACTGTCTGTACAAGTCAAAATGTATCTCAGTGTTCATGTGGGAAAGCAGATGGTCTCCCACATCTTGCTGCACTGCAAGGAAACCACTCTTGTTGCCCCTGGCTTGTTTGTACAGCACATTGTGCAGGTTCATCCTCTCCTGGTCTTCCCATCATTGTCTTGCTGTGTGTGTGTGTGTGTGTGTGTGTGTGTGTGAAGTGGTGTGACTATCACTAGCTTTCTTTGTTGTACAACTATACACAAAAAAAGGCCCCTGATTATCTTCTAGATCAAGTCACGCAGCCAAGCAGTGCCTACTTGCTTTGTTCAACAGAAACACTTACCTTCTCAAGTCACAGGGTGAAACGTGAATTTGGTAGACTAGCATTTGTACTGGAAGCTCCAGACCTGTGAAACAAACTCCATCTTCAGCTGAGGAATGTGCTTAGCTTACAAGTGTTCAACTCTAGGCTTTCCAGCCAATTTAGAACCCCATGTTGGTTTTGGTCCAGTATCCCTCATCACCTTAACCATGATCATGTTATATAACAATGCTCATGCTCCTTAATTGCTGCACGGCACTGTATTAGCATGCTTTGATTACTGTTTAAGTGTACTGACGTCTACAGTTTTTTTTGCCTTGCATATTTTAGATTGTATGTAACAATTTATTTTTTTTGTGCCTCCCACATACCCACGACCGACCACGCCTTCATAGCGCTAGTGCCTACCTACCACCCTCCGACCTCCTGCCACCTTCCCTCAGACCCCATTGTAGCCTACCTTGAGTAGCCTGGCATATCCCTCTGCCGGGAGGGTCCCTCTCTTCTGGGAGGGAATGGCCTTAATGGCCAACGCCGCATTTCAGGCACTGCAGGGCTGGATCTGGGCTGGTTCTGGTGCTTGGGCGGCAGGGGCCAAGGTGCTCATCATCTGGTTGGTTGTGGCATTTATTCCTATATTCTGTGACCCACCCACTGCAATTCTTGGCCTTGCATGAGTGCAGGGGTGTCCTCGGATTGGGGCATGTTGAGGCAGCACATCCCCATGCATGCTGCCAATTCACCTGTAGTTCCCCAGGGCAGAACCCCTCCCTGGGAGGGACATGTCTATGGATGCTTATGGAACCCCTCCCTGCTGGTCTCTGCTCCTGGCATCCGAGCTCGGGGGCGCGAACTGGGGTCACCAGAGTGCCGAGTGAACCCCTTTGCTCAGTGCCATGGAATGTAACTATTTTTACTGGATTACATTAGGCAGTTTGCTGATGTCCTTTCTGTGACTCTCATGAAAACAAGATGCTGTATATCATAGGGTTATCCTGGTTGGTGTATATTCAAATAAATACTGTAAACAAACTTTGAAGTGCCTGCTGTCCAGGTAGTGAGCTCACTTGCGCTAACCTTGCAATGCCAGCTGTACAGGTGCTGGTCTTACCTGACCCAACCTGGCAGTGCTTGATATCCAGGTGCTGGGCTCAGCTGCCTCAAACCTGCAGTACCTTCTTTCCAGGTACTGGGCTCACCTGCCTCAAATCTGCAGACTGTTGTTCAGGTTCTAGAATCACCTACCTCAAAACTTGAGTACTTTCTGTTCCGGTCCTGGGCTCATGTGCCTTGAGCCTGCAGTGCTTGCTATCTAGGTGCCAGGCTCACCTGTGACAAACCTGCAGTGCTTTCTGTCCAGGTGCTGGGATTACCTGCCTCAGATCTGCAGTGCCTGCTGACCAGGTGCTAGGGTTACCTGCCTCAAACCTGCAGAGCCTGCTGAGCAGGTGATGAACACAACTGCCCAAAACCTGCAGTGCCTCCTGTTCAAGTGAAGGACACAGCTGCCTGACTGCTGCATTTCCTGATGTCTAGGTGTCAGGTTCAGCTGCTCAAAACCTGCCAGGGCTGATGACTGGGCTTTCCTAACCCTAAAACTGCAGTGTCCTATGTCCAGTTCTGAGCTCAGCTGCCTCCTACATGCAATACCTGCTGTTCAGGTATCAGAATCTGCTGCATTCCTCTCAGTTGGCTAATACTTCCTTGGACCATGAACTCTGATGTGTTCTCAGATCTTGCTGTGCAGTGCATCTAATTATTTGTAAAAGATGCTTGATAGCTATGTACTTTCCATTTCCCAGCACTGATACTGACAATGCGATGGTGAAGTCACACATTCACAGCTCTGTTCACAATAGAGACTGAATAATAATGTTTCAATAGCATCTTTCATAAAAATGTATCCCAAAATCCTTGCACTGCAGAATGTTACAGTACTAACAGAGAACATGAAACACAATGTTATGAAGTAGGGATGTTTGTGCTACAAGCTTTCATATGCAGGGAGATAGAATTAAAAAAAATAAAATAAAGTATGTCAACTCAGTGCAGTGAAGTTAATATGGATGCTGGTAATGTAGGTTTCCTGAATGAACTCGCTGCTGAATGGGATTGAGCATCCAAGAGGACACTCCCATCCAGGGAGGGAGGATAGCAAGTGCTACTGCATTACTGCCACCTGGGTGACCGCGGGTATCAGTTTAGCGTTTGATGAAGGGTCAGGAGAGAGGATGCTGATGAAGTCCACTGTGCCACATGTGTGCTTACACATGGAGGCATCACATCACATCCTAGAGGAGAGTTAGCACTAAAACACAAAGGCTACATCAATGGATGAGCCAGGGCACTCTCAGGACCTGCTTCTCCTACTGCCCCATCTAAAAGTCATCTTTTTGAGGTAGCTTGTGACATTGAACACGAAACAGTGGTGCCTTTGTTTGAATGTTATTGTTAATTGTAGTAAGGGTCTCAGAAATGCTGCATTCTGATTTGTTCTAAGCAATCTGAGAGACCCACTTTAATCTTTAATTAACTTACTAGTGCAGCCTCATCACAATAGTGTTGATTTTAAACGGGCACTGTCTGTAAAAGTCTGAGATAGTATTTCATTTTTTTAAATAAAATTGTATGTTATCTCACTCTAGAAGTGCAATTTTCACTGAATAAAGCTTTTAATTCAAAATTCAGTTTCCATTTTTTTAATATTTAAAATGTTTCACTCTACCACAGAGCCGAACACCTGCCGCCGTGTTTCAAACTCCTTTCGTGCATTTAATGGAATCAGTTGTGGTCGAGTATGTTACTGTGCTTGTAACAATTAGTGCCCTTCACAGGTGGGAAAGCAGAAGAACAGTTGGAATCGTGAGCTGCTTCTCGTGACAGTGTTTATTTGCTATCACTGGGCTATCACTTGTCAGTCACTCATCAGTCTCTCAAGACAATGAATTTATTTAATTTTTAGAATTAAAAAAATTTTTAGTCTCAGTCACGTTAGATACTGCTCTCATGGATGTCAGAAGGTAGCTAGTGAATATCAATTGGTTTGTAGGCAGCAGCTGCAATAATGTTTTTCAATTTCTCTGGTCTAAATCAAAGATTTTTTTATTCCTGGCATCATCATTTGTCAAAGCATAAATAGCATGGACGTAACATTTAGATGAAGAAGAAGAAGAAGAATCAGCATTTATATAGCGCTTTCATACATCCAAAGTGCTTTACAAGCAATGCTAGACTGGTAGTGAAGTGACTGAATGTGACAGATAGAAAATGAATGGTCTTTATTAGTGTGCTTTTCATCCCCCGCCCCCAACTCAAGACAGTTGAAAATCCATCCAGATAGAAAATCAAAGCACATATCCTAACAAGTATACAGTGGCCCATTGTCCATGTATTTTAAGGGGAACATCAGTGGTGGTAATTTCGGTTGTAATATGAATGTTTTAGCCACTGGTTCCTGCTCAGATAAAACCCTGAATCATAGCTCACATAATGATTCTCAATGGATTTAGGTATTATTCTGTCATCAAGCTTAACAAATGCGGTTAGGTTATTTTTCAGTACTACTCCTTATTTAAACTGCTAGCAGAAAGATATTTTATCTTCCTAAATGTCCCACATTGAATTATTTTGATGTTTTCTGATGACGAGTCACTAATTTGAGTCCTGATTATCCACATTTGTGATGCATTGTCATGGTGGTGATATGTATAGACACACAGTGGCATGTGCTCTAGTAATAAAAATAATGCTGTCCTACCTGTACAGTGCCCCATTGTTCAGTAGAAATTCTCCAGCTTTTGCAATGTTTTTTATTATTGATAATTACATGTTCACTATACTAGCCAGTTCTGCCTCTCTGAGATTTACTAGCTTTCATTTTGCTGTCTGACTGATGCAGTTCTGCTCCTTCTATCCTTCAAACTGAATCAAGGCCGAGGTAGTATACCAGCACACAAAGTTTTTCACATCTTCACTCCATCCTGTGGTGCGTGTAGTAAGCAGCAAGTTATGGTTTTAAATAATAAAGGCATACTTAAGACATTAAACAAATCTGAAGTTGACCTGTCTATATTCAAATTGTGAGTTTTACTTAAATAAATTTAACTCAATGTATGGCAAAAGGATGTCCAAGCCATTTGGGGTGTGTGTGTGTGTTTAAAAAAAAATCTAATGAAATATAACATGCTTTCCACATCAGCCCATGGAGTTAGCAACAACTGATCCTTTTATACACACAGAGCTAAAGTATAATATATAAAAACAATTTCATTTCAATCTCTCTGATCTTACATTCGCTACTGATGGGGGTGTTAACCTGGCCCTATTTTCCACAACTTTAGTAAGAGAGAATTGTGAAATGAGTTGTGGCATACTAGAGGACATCAAGCTTTGATTTGTCATCAATAGATCCTTTTAATATTGTCATCTTGCTATGGAGAGACAGGCTGCCTGTGTTCACGCTTGATTAATTATGGAATTAACCAGACTGAGATTCCATGACAAAAATTAATATATGCTGACCAAATGATGCTTGATTATTCAACCCAATGGATACAGATATAATGGGCTGACTAAATGCAGGATATGTGCTTCACAAAGTGCACTTCAGAATGCATCTTGGCAGTCTACCACCCATGGTGGTATAGTGACCTTATCCCCATAACACATCTGTACACAGTGCAGCTTCTATATACCCTTTAATGTAAAAGTGTTTTTCCCTTTGACTCATTCCTTCATGTTCTTACATGTAGGGCCTCACCCAGACCTGAACTGTAATGAAGTGTGAACACCCATGCCTTTTCTCTCTGATGTTCTTAATCTGATGGCTATAGCTAGACCATTTACCTAATTCTCTGCACTGACACCATTAAATTCTCCTTGTTAGACTACATATTCTCACTCTCATTGTGTAGTGTTATATTCTATGAATTCCATTTTATTAACCATACATATCCATTTTCTGACTAAATTCATAAATGAAGAACCTTGTCATATTGGGAACATCTGCTGTTTGACATCTATGATCTTCATGGTTGTTTGACTATTCTCATATCGTGCTTGGATACTGAAACCAAATGTGCTTTGCTCACAGTCTCTGTGTTGGCCACCACCCAAACACCATACACGCTATCTGCATTCGTTAGGTAAAAAATGAGTCATGGCTGGGTGATGGTAGTGATGAGACACCCATTCAGCCATAGACGTGGTTATGCACGAGGTTGCTGGTAGATTGCTCTCACCCTCTGAGTGTGCGTGCACCTCAGTACCATCAACCCCCAATCATGTCTTATTGCTAATGAAGAATTCCTCTCCCTCTTCCTCCAACCCTCACACATACATAATGGTAACTTGGAATACACGATTTCAACATTTTCATAGATCAACTGTCATATAGACAAAGACACACACAGGACTGAAGTGGAGTTAGTACCTCCGGTACAGGAGTTCTCATGTAAAGTGATAGGAATTGTTGTTGGATTTCACTGTCATCAAAGGAACACCAGCAATGGAAAATTAGTATTTAGATTGACTTTTTAAAACAAATTTTGCATGAGTGTAAGGGAGGGGGGCTTATGAGTAAATAATATTAAATTGTTTACTTACATTATTTAATTTAATTGAGTTTTATGATTATGGCTCAGTTTAAGTTTTTAACATATGAATAAAGGCTGCAGCCATGTTTGTGATGGAGAATATGAAATTATTTTTTATGAATTCTGTGAGTTGCCCTGGTTGGCAGTGACTTGTTTTAGCCAATGGCTGCATTATCTTTATTCAATGGTTAAAATCGAGACTCAGCCAATCAAGACTCGGGATTTTTGCCCATTTTATATTAGTGCATCAAGTAAGTTTCTTTCCATGTGGTCTCCTTGATCAGCTGTCACCATAAGATATCATGGAGTTTATCTATGATCTTCCACTCCTAGCCAGTCTTGTCAATGGGATAGCAAATGTATGTCTTGGTGATTTAGGTATATCATCTGCAGAATCCTTTCGTTCTCCTTCTCTGTTTTATTATCTATGTACTTACTAAATTGAGCTTCTTTACCTCATGTCTTTCTTTTTGATTCTTCTCTATCTCTTAATTTAGACTTTATAAAGACCTCCTTGTGTCCTGATTGGCTGACACATGGTTATAGCCATTGCAGTAAGTGAGTGCCACAACTGGCTAAAACAAGTCCCTGTCAACCAGGGCAATTCACAGAATTCATTAGCTACATGTATCTTAGTTTCCATCACAAACATTGCTGCAGCTTTTACTCATTAATAAAATAATTCGACCAGCTCCCAAAAATAAAAGTCCATGAAATTAAATAAAGTCAGTAAATAATTTAATGGTATCGACACTCATGAATACTCCTCACACACACAAATCTTAATAAAAAAAAATCAAGTAATATTCAAAGTTTCCATTGATGGTGTTTATTTGATGACCATGAAAATCTCCTTCTATCCCTGCCAAATTGTCAGAGATCACCCTGCTCCTTACCCGGTGACAGATAAAATCAAGGTTCTGGCTCCACTTCAGGCCTGTGTGTGTGTGTATTTGTCTGTATGTCAGTTGAGCACTGAAGAATGTTTAATTCATGTATTCTATGTTACAAAAGTGTGTGTGTGTGTGTGTGTGTGTGTGTGTGTGTGTGTGTGTGTGTGTAGAAATACAGAAATTGTCTGTGGATAAGGACTGGTAGGCCCATCTAATCTATCCATAGGCCCTATACATTGTATGTGGCCACTGATCCTATGTGATCAATAACTTTTTATCACTCCCTCCCCTCTCAGGCTTCCCTTGTACCTGTCCCAGGCATGATTAAACCTCTCTACTTTGCTTACCCCCAACTACCTCCTGTGGCAGACTGTTCCAAGCGACGACTATCCTTTCTGTGTAGAAAAACTTACTCACATTACCTCTTAATGTACCCCCTTCCAATTTCATATTGTGTCCCCTTGTTCTAGTACTATTTCTGCATTGGAAAAGGTCCCCCCTGCACCTTGTTTATGCCCTTGAGGTACTTGAAAGTTTCAACCATGTCCCCCCACTGTCCCCTCTCTTCCAGTGAGTACATATTGAGGTCCCTAGTCTCTCCTCATGTGTTTTAGGCAAGTCCGCACCATCTTTGTTGCCCTTCTCTGTATAGTCTCCACTTTATCTATGTCCTGCTAAGTGTGGCTTCCAGAACTGCACGCAGTACTCCAGGTGAGGCCTTACTAATGTTTTATACAATGGCATCACTACCTCCTGCCTCCTGCTAGTAATACCACTGCCTATGTACCCCAGCATGCCACTGGCCCCCGCTGCCTTTGAACACTACTTTGATACCTTAATGTCATCAGAGATGGTAACTCGTAGGTCTCTTCCCTCTTTGGTGACAGTTAGTTCCTCCTTCCCCCAATCTGTAGCTCTCCCCAGGGTTCCCTCTACCCAGGTGCATTATTTTGCACTTCTTTGTATTGAACCTCAGTTGCCACATCTCCGACCATCTTTCAAGCTTCTCCATGTCCCTCTTCATTTTCTGCACCCCTTCTGGAGTATCCATCCTGTTGCAGATCTTGATGTCATCTGCAAACAGGCAGGCTTTTTTTTCCAGCCCCTCTGCAATGTCACTAATGAAGACATTGAACAGGACTGGCCCCAGTACCGATCTCTGTGGTGCCCCACTTGTCACCCCCTCTTCTCAGATTGTACCCCATTTACCACCACCCTCCATCCCCTGTCTGTTAACCAGTTCATAACCCAGTTCACCACCTTGTCTCCCATGCCCAGAATACCATCTAGTTAATCAGCCTTCTATATGAGATGGTGTCAAAGGCTTTGCTGAAATTTAGGTAGCTGACATCTAATGCCCCTCCCTGATTTAGTTACCTAGTCACCCAATCAAAAAAAATCTATTAGATTAATTTGAAATTACCTTCCTGCTGTGAATCTGTTTTACCTCAGATTCTGAGCACTGCTGGATTCCATATGTGCAACTTGTGACACTTGGCCACCTGGTTACGACTGTTCTATGATATTTGTAATTATAAAAATATAGTGTATGATTGTCACAGTGCTTCCATGAGACCCCCCCCAGGTTTCAGTGAAGCAGGAACCATTTAATTAACTGACTTACTTCAGAGTGGTATTTTATTACCTTTTTATGATATGCCTAGGTTCTTTGAAGTAGAAATGAAAGGACTTCATGAGTCTGCCAGAGGATGGAGATCATAAACATTTATGACATTTTAGAGGAAAAACATTGTTACATCACTATGGTGCTAAAATCATAAAATCTTTGATGTGCCCTGGGAAGAGGAACTGTCGAGATCAAAGAGGGATGTTAATTAAGGAGTCATATTAGGAAATTAGTTTTTGCTGAAGTCACAGTATTTAAAATAACTCCTGACAGGAAGATCATTGTTTGTATAATTTTTATATTCTAAAAGGAGGAGCTAGATGGCATCATAGAAGGGGTGGAAACAGAGTTTTTAAACTGTATTCTGTGTTTCAACTGTGACATATCTTTTGGACTCTTAAGAAACAAGATCTCTAATTTAGGCACTTAGAGGTACTACATTTCATAGAAAAGTCTAACAGTATGTTGGTAGGAGTTGTCTGTTTTTATTTGCTTTTCTTTTAAGTGATTGTATGCTTTGTAATATATTGTTCTGTATTTACCTGTTATATATTTTTATCCATCTTAAGTAAACTCTTTATTCCAAAGACTGCCTGGGTGTGTCTTCAAAGTTCTTTTGCATGTGACATATAGAGGGTTAAGACTGACAAAACTGTTCAGAGCTTGATGGTGTTACCAAACTGGGAAAATGTAAGAATATGCCTAAGGTCTTTTATAGAGGTTTAAGGGTTCATTTTGGATACCTGGTTAGGTGCCCTTAGGCGAAAGATATCTGGCATCCCCCAAAGAGCAGATTATCTGAACCTATACCTTTGGGTACACTAGCATAAGGTTCCCAGTTTGAATCCCCTCAGAACTTGAGACTAGAGGTGATTCAGACCTACAAGCAGACAGGAGGGTTACTCTGTTCTGTTCCTGTTCACAATACTGTGCTTGGAGGTTGGCACTGTGGGAGCTGAGGGCCTGACCTGCTGAGTGCGGTTTTGTGACACCACTATCCTTTCTTTCAGCAGTGTCTACATGATCTTCCTACCACTTAGGTGAAGATGACTGGCCTGTAGTTCCCCACCTCCTCCCTACTGCTGCTTTTGAGCAGGTGACTACATGTGCCTCCTCCAGTCCTCTGGAATGACACCCATGTTGAGTGACTTCATGAACAGGGCCACCAGAGGCGCTAGTTCCATTCACAGCCCTTTAATATCCTCAGGTAGATGCCGCCTGGCCCTATGGCCTTATCCACCTTCAGCTTCGTGAGTTCTTCCAGAACTCTCTCCACTGTGAATGGACTGGTGTCCACCTCTTCCTCACCATTGCCTCTGCATCCTAACTGTGGTCCTTGATGTACCTATAAAATGCCTTATTCCCTTTGTTTACAGACTGTGCTAAGTCCTCTTCTGTCTGCACCTTCTCTCCTGACAGCCTTCCCTGATTCCTTAGACATTCAAGGTACACCTCCTGTTTTCCTCCCTTGGCTCCCTTATGTTTCCTGAAACTCAATCTTTAGCTCTGACTTTGTCCCCACCTCTTTGGAGAACCATAGTGGTTTCCTTCTTCTTTACCTTTGGCCACTACCCTAATGTATTGGACTGCTAGTATACATCTACCCATTTCCGTGAACTGCCTCCATAATGTGTGTGTGTGTGTGTTTGTGTTGGGGGGGGTTGAGCATTGTACTGCTGGAGTAATACAGAGCTCTGAAGTCTTATATTCCATGGTAATCAATCACACAATGTATTTAGTGTGAAGAGAGACAGATGACTGACAGGTGAAAAAAACATCTGCGGAAGGAGTATTTTACATTATTTAGCAAAATCTTAGTATATTTGTTGTGCCTAACTATGCCCCTGGGTGTGTGGGTATCTCAGTACTACCAACACCCAGTCATGGCTTATTGCTTACTCATTCCTTAAATTTACTCCATTCTTCTTCAGCAATCTCCTTATAACTTATTCTCTTAGTTCAACCCATACTTCACACATCAATGTCCCACTCATCATTTTGTAATCTCTAACTTTTCTTCTACTTACACCCCTTTCATGAGATATAATTGTTGCTCCCCACTGGTCATTTTAGCACTCCCTCACCATGTTTGCCTACTAGATGAACATAACTGTTGGATACAGTACTCTTGAGTCGACCGCTGAGTTATGTATAAAGCATCTTATGTGAAACGTCATCTGGCTTCAATTTCGGCCTACCTTCAAATTTTAAAGGACAAATATATTTTATCCATGTTCTTATTAAATACTGTTAGTCAGATTACTATGATTCTCAAAATATTATTTATATGAAGAAAGAAATAATGGGAATGATGATGTGTACTTGAAAAATTTGATGGGGATGCACTGAGTTGAAATAGTTTTATAATAGTTTTGTTAAAGGTATTAACAACTTATCTTGTATTGACATTCTTTTTCTCGTATAAGTATGCATTATATTAATTTTCACATTTATTTTTATCATAGATCTATTCCAGTTCATCTGATGACAGTTATGTGTCTGTGGATATAAATTTGAGTCCTGATCATGCTGTTTTACCAACAAACAATTAGTCTCAAACAGGCAGCCATGGCCAAAATCAGAAAGTCAGGGATGGAAAATGTAATGTTCAAATCAAAAATGCAGGAAACTGAAGAGACAGGAAGAGGCGCCTTGGAGTGATATGTAGAAAAAAAAACAAACATGTACAACAACATCAAACGCAGTGGTAGTGCATGGAAAAGATGAAGCATATGGGTCTACTCACTTCTCTAATGCTTATATAGGAGGAAACATATGCAGCAGTAGTAGAGGAGAAGCCATAGTAGTAAGTTACATAGTTTTTTAATGAGAAGTTTGTGATATGCATTAATTAATTGAAATAGACTTCTTTACATTATTATCGACAGATATTTAATCTATAAGTTGGAACATGGTGTGCATTTTTTTGGGATTAACACAATCATTGGGTGCTATGCAATAAGGGACGCAAGTTACGTGCAAATCGTGCATAACCCATCCACGCAGCACCGTGCAGGTGGACAGGTACTCACCCAGGGTATGCACAATGGATGCGCACCTATCCGCTGCCCCACCTGGTTTGGGGTGGGAGGCATGCACCATTCTGTGTGGCAAGGGGGGTTGGGCTGACATTTGTGGCAGGGGGCACATAGGGACCACAGCCATGGTTCTCCCAGCACTTACCTGTTCAGGATACCAGTCCTTCCTGTTGGCTAGTGGGCTGTGTCAGCAGGTGGCCCATTGTAAGTTACCCAGGATGGATGGTGCAGTACCTGTGGGCATGTATCAGGGCTATGGCAGGGTTCTCCCTGGTGCAGCTTGAACACCCATCCGCACCCCCATGGCCAGCACTATGTGCCTTGGAGCATGGCATGTAGTACTGGCATGCCCATCTTTGCATGGCAAGGTGAATGGGCACATATGTGCTGTGCGCACCCCTTAGTGCATACTGTGCGGGGGACCCGTAGGGTGTGGAGTGGTTGTGCACCACAGATACAAGTGCATAGCCACTCTGCCCCATTAGTGCATAGGGCCCATACTGCATAGTGTTAAGATGTGAAGCAAAGTAACTTAACCACACATGTAGTGGGTAAATCCCAGAAAAGCTCACAGCTGAGGTAACTCAGTAAGGAGCCTCCTAATGAGCAGTATTACCATTGCGCTATATAGTGTATGGTGAGCCCTTATTATTAACTGAAATAAAGCAGTTTACAAACTTGTTATGTCATTGCTATGACATCACTCTGATGTTAACCCTGCTCACAACAATCAATGTTTTGTAAAATAAATCAGTAAAGCAATTTATTCTCTGATTATACAATACTGATATCCCATACACCATATAATATAATGTATGGTCTTTAATTATCAACCATGCTGAAAAGATTTATTTATGGTTACCATGACAACTGAAAACCTCTTGAGCTGTCATAGCAACCTATAAAATGGTTCTATCATAGTTATTAACCAAAGACCATACATTATCCTCTATATCATCTACCTAAAGACTAAACTAGTATATATAACACATATAGCATTAGATAAAAATAAAATGACATCTGCATGTCTACATGTCGTTGAGTAAATGTCACCACAAAATTCAAAACCTGTGTAACTAATAACAAAAATGAGATTGTATCATTCTGCAGTAGAGTATCAATCTAGAACTGATAGTGACTGCCCAAGCCATTTTCATTGTGAAAGATAAAAGTATAAAATGCATGAATTTCCCAAAGTACATAGACTCACCGGAAATGCAAATACTATGGTATTGATTTCAGAAATCTTTGATTATGTTTGACCTTTCAAAGTGCATCATGGGCTACAGAACCCTGTTTTATCCATTCCTTTTCTCAGATTTCTTCTAAAGGGCCATGAGCACACTGTGCTTTACTTGTTCCATGTCCCAAAAGCCACGTGTGCTCATTTGAAATGTGATGTAGTATTTCTGTTCACATCCCCTAATTGTGAGAAACAGACCCATGAATTTGTATTTACTAGCAGACATTGGTAATTCTGTTGAATGTAAATGTGAATGATAAAGTACTCATGATGAAGACTGCATAGGTATCAGCAAATGGCAGCAATGCCAGAAGTGGTTCGCTATGTCAGTACGCCATGAGTGTATATTTTTCATAGTCACATTGCTGACCAACCTATTTCAAATCATAACAACCTCATTAATAAAATAGTATGTGTCATGACACAGGTTTAAGGTAATAGTTTAAAATCTATTGCCATGTCATGCAACCTCTAAACATAAATCCCATGTCCCACTATTATCATTATACAATAACTAGAGCAGGGCAGTGTTGCTATAACAGTATTGAAAAGGTACATTGGCAATGTGATTTTAAAATTATGAAACCAGAAAAAAAATGAACTTTCTTTTCTTTGCTGAATAGAAATCAGGGTGTACTCTCTTGGTTATGTAATTTTTTTTTTAAATTGGTATAGATTACCTTATTACCAGTTTTCTATGTAAATTCTTTGCTCCATGCCAAATGTCATGTCTATGATAGATTGCTTCATAACTCTTCCCTAAATTGTCAGAAGTAAAACTTATAAGTTAGACATTAAAGCTTTTGCTGACACTGCAATATAATATAAAAACAATATAACTCTAATTGTAGTACGATATATTTGATGATATCATGTGATTTGCTTAGATCATATACAGTAATTGTAATTATAAATCAGATAAGTGTTAGTAGCTAAAATGTTATTCAATGTAAATGTATTATATTATGATTAGCGCTGTACTTCACAGTTTATGTGTTATAGTATTTATAACTAGATACCCCACAATCATACAAACTAAGTATGGGCTGTTTACATTGTGAATCATTAATTGTATGAATTAACTAAGCCTTGCTACATTTAAACAAACAACATTTTATTTTAAGATCCCAAATTATAGTAGAATAACATACCATCCTATTCATCTGCCACAAAAAAATTATTTTGATTCTGTACTTCCAAAGCACATCATACAACAATACTGATCATATGAAAACCAAGTTAATGACAACTACAAAACATCCCTAACAGATACCATCGACTTCATAAATATTACAAAATGTGAGTCACAGTGCACTGATAGCACTAGCATTCCAAAAAAATGTATCAGGCGACAGACTCATCATGTGTATAATATGTGGGAAACTTATGCATCAAACTTGTTAATTGCATATGTGCGTCAGTAATTACTTCTGTGACGATGACTTTGTTGTCAGACAAGTAGTCCAGCGACTTTTGAAATGCAAGCTTCTCCATGTTGGTTGACTTAAGTCCCATCTCTTATTTATCAACAATCTGCATATCCAATATCTGTTTTGATTGCATATCCATGCAGGTATATGTGCTGTATTTGGCACAATGGCCAGGACCGTCCATCCTTCCATCACCTGTTAATGAATAAAAAGTAAGATTTTTTACCCTATGTCATTGCAGTAGACTACAATTAAAAACAACAAAAAAAACACTGACCCATTATGATAACATCTTTGTCCCTTCATTCTACTATAATCTACGACTGATGCTCAGATCAGAACTGTGTCACTGTTGGCAGTATATTTACATGTTGTAACCTGAAGTAGGATAATTCACAAATAATCAGACAATTCATAAATTGAACCAATCATGGCGATCTTCCCATAGTTGTTCCTTGATAGTAATATGGCTCTAGCAACAAGCAAGTCTTCTGCGTGGAATCCAAATCTCATAGACAGTTGACTACATCACGTACGGACTGTTTTGCATGCCACACATTCCTGTTATGCAAGGAAAATATTAATCATAAGCAACAGTTTTAATCGAATACTCCAAAACAATAAAAAGTCATAAGCTCTTTTCAACCACTACAGCATTAATGACTCTACAAACTCCATTGACAAACTGTTCCACAGAGCTACCATTATCTCAGTAAAGATATGCCCCATCAAATTCCCCTTATAAATACTCTCCATCACCCTCATTCAAGGAACTCTTTTTTTTCTGCCTACATTCACTGTGAATAATTGCACACCCCCACTCACTTATTGATCTAGTTCACCTAATTGAAAGTTTCTATCTTATCCCCCAATATCTCTTATATTTCCCACTGGATTCAGATTTGACATTCTCCATTTTTTCTTTGTATGACTTATCACTTAACCAATTTATCATCTTTGAGATCCTGCTATGAACTATCACAATTGCATCTATGTCTCCGTGTATAGCTAGTCTCCAGAAATGAACCCCTTGCTACAGGTGGTCTCTCACCATGGAATTGTTGAATAACATCAGCACCTTCTGTCTTCTACTTGTAATCCACTATCAAGCATTTATAGATGTAGACTCACAGTAAATTACCATAAAGAATAAAACTAACAAAATGTAAATAAACAGCCAAGGAATCCTGATGCAATCTGAAGTCAGTACATATGTTGCACATGTCACAAAGTGTCCATTTGCTAGCTCCAACCAACTCAAGTAAATTATGCTCATAGACAAGAAAAGTCTTCTGTGCAGATATATTGTCAATGTAATCACTCTCCACATGTGTTGTTGATGACTGTGGACCATCTCTTGTTTCACTATCTGATCTTGAACATGTATATATTGAGGGCTGGATATTCAAACTGCGCTATTTTGTGGCGCAAGCCCTTGCACTGCACAAAATAGTTGCGCAGGGGTGTGGCCGGAGCGATATTCAAAGGAGTTGTGCTATTGAGCAACCCTTTGAATATCACCCCCTGGGCCACAGCCACTGTGCATCGGCACAGTGGAACTTGCACCACCGCAAGTGGTCAGAGTGGAGCATTCAACTTGTGGTAAAGGCACCATTGCGCCATGCGCATTTCGATATTCAAAAGTTGACATGCAAATAGCCATAATTCATGCAAGGCGCGGGGCCATTTGCATCTGTTTATGGCTCCATTTGCATGCCATTAGCATGCAGGTGCACCGATCCCCAAGGACTTGCGCCTGGCGCCCTGCCAGGCAGCAGCCGTTGGGGACCGATGCCCCTGCAGCCCGATCATGGGCAAATGTGTAAGAAAGCCCCCCTTCCCCCACCAGCCTGATCACGGGCAGCAAAGTGTTCCCCTCCCCAGAACATATCCCTGGTGGTCCAGTGGAAGCCCGATCATGGGCTGAAGAATTGTAACCACCCCTCCTGAATGTATCCCTGGTGGTCCAGTGGAAGCCCGATCGCTGGGCTGAAGAATTGTAACCACGCCCCAAATGTATCCCTGGTGGTCAGTGGAAGCCCTATCATGGGCTGAAGAATTATAACCACCCGAGCGATCCCTGGTGATCCAGTGGTTCGATTAGCCCGATCGCAGGCTGCATAATGTGTTGAAATCTCACCCCAAGACCATATCCTGGTGATCTGTGTCCCCCACCCCACCCACCCATGAAGCCCCACCACCCCGCCTCCCCGCAGCCGGGCGGGAGGGCAGCATCCATCCGCCTGTCACCCGCCGCCTGCTGACGGATTGCGCACTAGGCTGCATGCCCATTGGTGCAGAGCAAGAGCCAATGGGCGGCAGCCCTCACTTGGGCAGTCAGTCGGGCGTGGTGGCAGGCGACAGGTGGTGGATGCTGCCACCCACCGACTGCAGGGGGAGTAGGGTGGGGCTTTGTGGGTGGGTGGGGTGGGGGACACTAGATCACCAGGGATATGGTCTTGGGGTGGGGGTTTCGACATTATTATGCAGCCCACTATTGGGCTTATCGTCCACTGAACCATCAGGGATACATTCTGGGGTGGTTATAATTCTTCAGCCCGCATCGGCTTAGCGTCCACTGGACCACCAGAGATATGTTTCGGGGAACTTTGCTGCCCACGATCGGGCTGGTTGGGGAGCGATAAGCTTATGCCCGCGATCGGGCCAGTCGGGGATGGGGGCTTGATACATTTGCCCGTGATCGGGCCAGTCGGGGTGGGGTGGGGATGTTTTACACTTTTGCCTGAGATCAGGCTGCAGGGGGGCACAGGGAGTAGGTTGAGGACCAGCCACAGGTGGCAGCTGCTGTGTTGTGCCTGCAACGTGGCAGCTCACCCGGTGGATGGCCCTCGACTTACCTTTTTGGGCTCAAAGTTGTGCAGGCGCAGGTTGGGGTTGCGCTCAGACAACTCTGCACAGCCCGCTGAATATTGGGCTGTGCAGTTTATGCATGGTTCCTCCCTCCAGTTCAGCATGCATTCATTTGCATTGGCGCTGTTGCTCAGCAGGTTTTCAGTGGGCTAACTGCCTCCTGCTGAATACCGCAGAATGGCGCAATTTCGAACTTGCGCAGGCGCAACCCTTTTGAATATCCAGCCCTGAAGGGTTTAAACATGTTTGATTTTAAAGTATATCTAAATGATGCATCATATCAATCTTCATTATAACTTCTGGAGAATAAACAAACATTCACAATATATATAGTAATCTAATCAATTCGCTTGACTCATCATGTGAATATGCAGTTATTAAAAGAAGTACAGTAAGAAAAATATACTCATCCAGATCTGCATATAAAATTTGCTGTTATTTGCTCTTGTTTTTGTATAACCAAAATATGTGGCTAAATCATGTACAATTGCTCTTCATTACAACTTCTGGAGAATAAACAAACATTCACAATATATAAAGTAATCTAACCAATTCGCTTGACTCATCATGTGAATATGCAATTATTAAAAGAAGTACTGTAAGAAAAACATACTAATCCAGATCTGCATATAAACTGCTGTTATTTGCTCTCGTCTTTGTGTAACCAAAATATGTGGCTAAATCATGTACAATCAATCTTCATTACAACTTCTGGAGAATAAACATACATTCACAGTATATATAGTAATCTAATCAATTCACTTGACTCATCATGTGAATATGCAGTTATTAAAAGAAGTACTGTAAGAAAAACATACTCATCCAGATCTGCATATAAACTTTGCTGGTATTTGCTCTCATTTTTGTGTAACCAAAACATGCGGCTAAATCATGTACAATGTCAGGCATGGTTTTCAGAGATTTTTCTGCATATTCTTCCCTGAAGACATATAAATAAACCATATAATCAATGCCACATACAAATAATAAACAATATGTTTGTAGTTCATGAAAGGGAGTATCATGCTATTAACAGACCAAATACAATAAAAAGAATATGGATAAGTTATAAACTATTTCATGAAGTAACAATACAATCAATGAAAATAATAATTCAATAATAATTCCTTATTTATATTGCGCCTTTCATAACCAAGGTGCATAACAATAAAACCAATTTAAAACATATACAACAAAACAAACAAAATATCAACACAGCTAAAAATGCATACTTGTCAGCCAACACCATCATTAAAAGCTTTATCCCACAAAAACGTTTTTAAAGCCTGCTTGAACCCCCCCCACAGTCGCGCACTCCCTAATCCGATGGGGTAGAGAATTCCAAAGAGTCGGGGCCACAAACATAAATACCCAGGCTCCCGCAGATTTTAAAGTCACCCTCAGAATCTCTAGCAACCCCTCATCGGCTGAGCGGAGTGGTCGCTCAGGGAGATAAGGAATCAGAAGCTCTTTCAGGTAGTCAGGGCCCAGTCCATGTAGGGCTTTATATGTCAGTAACCCGACTTTGAAGGAGAGCCGCCACTGAACTGGCAGCCAGTGCAGATCCTGCAGCACTGGCAAACTATGGGATGATCTTGAAATCCCCATCAACATCTGGGCTGCTGGGTTCTGCACCACCTGCAAGTGAGGGATATCAACCCCCGGTAGCCCAAAGTAAAACAAATTGCAGTAATCTAGGTGCGAGGTCACAAAGGCATGGATCAATGTAGGCAGATCAACGGGTGGAACAAGGTGCTTAATCCTGGCAATGTTTCTAAGATGGTAAAAAGAAGACTTTACAATGGCTGACACCTGAGCATGAAGTGTCAGCCCTGAGTCTAACAACACTCCCAGGTCTCGCACCTGTCCAGAGGCCTGGAGCTCAGCATCCCCTGGGAATAATCCCAGGGGACAGCCTGCGCCCAGACCCTCTATCCGACAACTTGGATCCAAAACCATACCTCCGTCTTCACGGGGTTCAACGTCAACCAACTGGACCTCATCCACACTTGGATTTCTTCGAGACAGTTATTAAATACCGAGACTGCTCCTTCCTGGTCTGGAGCAAAAGACAGATATAGCTAGGTATCATCGGCATAGCAATGAAACCTCAGCCCATACAGTCTTACAATGTCTCAGAGGGGAAGCATATACACTGCAAACAACATGGGGGACAGCACTAAGCCTTGAGGGACCCCACATGGCAGAGGCATTGAATCAGAGGAAAAAAACCCTGACACTACCCTCTGAAATCTTCCAGTGAGGTATGATGTAAACCATCTGTAGACCGATCCAGAGAGTACACAGATGAATCTCAGGCACTCAAGCAGAACCCCATGGTCAATGGTGTCAAACGCTGATGACAGATCTAAAAGTACCACAATGGATTGTTTTCTCTGGTCTCTTGCCATCAGGAGATCACTGAGTCTCGGTACTATGCCTCTTCCGGAAACCAGACTGGAGAGGTTCGTAGATGTTATGGATGGTCAAATGGTTCTCCAGTTGTGCAGCCACTACTTTCTCGATCACTTTCCCCACAAAGAGGAGGTTCAAGATCAGCTTGTAGTTTGCTAGAGAGTCTGGGTCCAAAGAAGCTTTCTTCAACAATGGTGTCACTACTACCTCTTTCAAGGAACAGGGACAGACACCGGAGTCAAGGGAGCACCAGACTATCTGTGCCAGAACTGGGCCGATAAGATCACCACAACCCATAATTAGGGAAGTCGGACCCAGGTCTAAACTACAGCATGTAGGGTGCATCTCCTTTACAATCCACATAACATCCATGACTTCCAGATGGTCGAAGGAACTCCAGGAGAATGGAGGGACAGTGACCAAGCCCTGATCCTCCAAACTCGCATAGAATGTGTCGAAAGGATCTCCGACCTAATGTCAGCCATCTTATCAGCAAAGAACCGAGCAAGCTCATCACACTGTAATTGTGAAAAGGCTTTCCGGAGCTGCATACAGGCTGGGTTGCACAGCCTGTCCACAGTTCTGAAGAGCTGACCTGGTCGGTTCTGAGCTGCAGGAATTTCCCTTGACAGGAACTCTGCCTTCTTATGGGAAATTTCTGACTGATAGAACTGATAATGTTTTAAGAGTCTAAGGTGGTCGGCATGCAGGCCGGATTTCTGCCAACAGTGTTCTAACCTACGACCTAAACATCACAACTCCCTCAAGGCTCCATCAAACCATGGACCCCGGGGGCGAAGAGAGAGAGGTAGCACATGGACTGGTGCATAATATCCAAAGCCGAGGTGATAGCAATATTATAAGCCAAAACCAAGTCTTCAGGATCATTGCAACCCACAGGAAGTTCAGATAGGTCAAGGACTGCAGCTAGGCCATCGGAAGTAATATTCCATAAAGGTCGGAACTTGACCATCTCCACAGGGGATGGCCTACAAGGGGGGATGCCAAAATTGAACCTCACCATTAAGTGATCAGACCAACCAACTGGTTCCACCCCCATGTCTGAGGCCTCGATCCCCAGGAGGAAAACCAGGTCAAGAGAATGGTCACCTTTATGGGTAGCAGTGGTAACCACCTGTAACAGGCACGGTGAATTCATAATCTGGAGGAAGTGTTGTCCAAATTGCGAGAGTTCATTGTCAATCCAGGCATTAAAGTCACCTAGGACCATCAGCCTGGGTGACTCAAATGCCATACTGATGATGAAGTCTGCCACTTCCTTAAGGAATAGCTTCCCATCACTGGGTGGATGATAGAAGAGAATTATTCTATAGCCTGCACCTGCTACTGCAACACATTCAAATGAGCTGGTCACCTTAACTGGAACACTGGTGAACTCCAATTTGGTCTTAAAACAGACCGCAACCCCTCCTCCCCTGTGGTCTGATCTCGGGTGTGTATCACCATATATCCAGCCAGAACAACAGACTCCAATATGGGGCCTGCATTATCGTCCGGCCAGATCTCAGTGATGCAAGCCAGATCTGCCAAACTGACAAGATCCACAATCACTGAAGTCTTGTTCCTGACAGATCTGGCATTGCACAACACCGCCCAAGTCAGACTGAACTCATGGGATGCCCCGACCACCGGCCCATCGGCAATGATGGTGCCCTTGGGTATGGGGACTAGACATGGAGGCCCATGCTCTAGACTTCATTTCACCCCAGGGCATCTTCTGAATTTGACAACCCCAATGGGAGCACCCCGCTCCTCCAGCCTCTGCTGTTCACCCCCCCACCCCACCGCCCCTCCTACAGGCAATACCTAAAGCCCGACAATGTTGGTAGGTAGAAAAAGCCAATGGGGGGAGAAAGGGCAGAGAGCGTGGAGAGCAGAGGCTGAATAGTGCATGACTGGGGGGAACCCAGACTGACATTTATCCCACAATCCCCACATAACCAGCTAACACCAATCTAACTAGCTAATTATAACAATTAAATAATAAATAAAACCCCAAGTCACAGCCAAACCTTTTCTCAACCCTCCCTCCCAACTAAATAACCAAAAAAACTTCAAAGCAAATCTAATAACTAAAATACATAACTAATAATCAAACCTGACCTCCCTATCACATAAAATAATAAAATAAAAACCAAAAAGAATTAAAATAAATTACATTAAGCTTGCCCACCAGTCCTCTCACAACCTGGGCAACCTAACAAAACTATAACACTATAGCACTATAGCACTGAGGACTCTCACTCCACAGTGCCAGCACTCAGTTTTTGAAGTTAGTCGACAAATTCCCCACAGAGAAATCTCTCACAAATCTCTTACAGAGGGGGAAATTCACAGATGGAAATTGAGCCCTCTCACTGCTCAAATAACTTCCATAAAGTACATAAAGGCCAAGAAAAAGTACCTGCAGATGGGGGAGATCAAACTGGCTGTACTCCAACCTCCCACAGTCTGAAAAATAAATAAATGTAGGGGTTCACTGTACCAGGCCCACCGACATCCAAAGATCAGGCAGGGATCTTCAGTTCTTCATTTAAAGATGTTAAGACCCTGACTGGGCCATAGAAATTCTTCCAGCAGTAGTAAGGGAATAACCCTGTTAGGTCAGAGACCCACCACTACGGCTCTGGGACAAGTCCACCCTCTGGTAGGTTGCCCCAGTAGCCTAGGAGGGGGAGTAACAGGCCAGGTCCTCCAACTGGCCCCACTCCCCAACCCTGTGGAAGACAACAGCCCCCCAAGGCCCCTCACAGGCCAGTCAATCAGATCGAAAATGAAATCAAAGTTCCGCTGATTCCTCTGCCAAAATGCAAAAAAATACATAAACTCCAGAGACAGGAAAGTCTCATGACCAATCTCCAAAATAAGACCGGGGAAAAAACTTTAGTGCCAGAAAATCCCGAATCACTGCTAAGAATCCCAGTCCAATCCTCCTGTGCAGAACAGATGAGCCAGGCAGGTAATCCACCAATTAAAGATCCAGGGAACAGGAAAAAATATAGATTGGAAGTGCCCCACAGATACTCCACAGATCATCCTTTTAAGACAGGAGGCATTCACCCCCAACTCCTAAGAACAGTCAAAGGAGCATTCACCCCCTTTAACTCCAAAAACAGTCAAAAGAGCAAGCGGGGCACAGTCAAATAACTGCCAGCAAATGACTGCAGGAATAAGTAGGCAGGGATCCAAGCTCAGCTTCCCTTAAGCCAATTTGTCCATTCTAACCGGGCTGCACAACCAAAACAGCCCGCTACACAAATTAACGGCCATTGAGTTCACCCAAACCCAAGCAGGCTAACCGTGTTTCGAAACCCCAACGTGGTAAAAATTAAAAATAATGAAAGCAATTAAAATGACAAGACACCACAAAACTAAGCGATGTAACAAATAGCAAGTGGGGGAAAAAACATGAGACAAAGCTAAAAATTGGAAAACGAACATACAGGTTGATGGACGGATGGCTAGCCCAGCGCAGCTGCCGCCATGACAGTAAATGTACACAAACAATAAAAGAAAAGACAGTTATATTCCTGCTTTACTCCAAAATACAGTTAATTTTTTCATAGCACTATGCCATTCCAGGGTATGTTATTAGCCAGGAATTATCCACAACAGGTGTAGTTTACTCAATCTGCCTGTGGCCTAGTGACCAAACAACACACCATGCATTGGTAAATCTGGGCATCACACTTCCCATGTTGTGGTTAATTGCATTACTACTCATCCATCACATGATACATGTAATTAAATAGCTAAGTATTCACTTTTTATATAGGCAATAAATATTGAATGTTAAATAAACTCAAAATAAGGGCACATATAGTGCATGGTGGAACGTTATTAGAGATGAAAATCCATCCCTAGAATAGTGTGGTTATGCTGCAGTAGCTATGTCATCATCGCTGTCATGTTGCACTCGCTACGTAGCTACTGCAGCATAACAACATAGAACATGCTTGAGCAGCAGCATCACAATACCATCGCCAAACAGGAAGCGGCCATGGTGGTGAGAATGATAGATTAGGACAGAGGCTCGGATTTAAAAAACATTAAAGTAAGACTTAAAATGTTATTCTTTTAACTCCTGATTGTAGAACATACACTCTAAAAGACAATGTATGGTCTACAATCGGTAACAAGTGAATGTATACTGTACATCTCGAGGTTGCCATGGTGACGAACAGCTCGAGCTTCACTCTTGAGTTTCAATCTGTCGCCAGGCAACATCTCTCTGAATACATATGTTTGTTACTGATTGTAGACCATACATTATCCTCAATATTATTGCAATTATATATAACATTGCTGCTGACCACAAATGTCACAAGGAAAAAAATGGAATTAAAATTACTGTGCTGGTGGTGTACAGACATTTGATTGAATGCCACTAACTTCAAATTCATGTCCTGTTGCACACATGTTATGAAATGAACTGTCAGTAATAGGTGTAGATTGTAGAATTGGTGAGCCTGGTTCAGCAGTTAAAGTCCTACTATCATTCTCCTGGCGTTCATATCTGCATTAAAACAGAATAAACATAAGTTCAAGTTTCAAGTTCATGTTTCAAGTTTATTGCAGGAAGACTCCATTGAGCAAGCTCATTCACAAGGAGGTCCTGAGGGTAATACATATACAATGGCATATTATACAGTACAGCACCTTGATAAACAAATATACAAAGTGCACACAAGGTTCTAATCAGTTAATACATAGCGATATAAAAGGTTACAGATATATGTACAAAATATGGGACTATCAGGTAAGGTTAAACACTTTGTCACTGTATGAAGCAATAGATAATCAAAAAGTGGTGAAGAACTAGAGGAAGGAAGCAATTATTGAAGTGAGCAGGGTAGGGAGGGAGGGGTAGGTTAGCAAAGGGCAAAGGTTTATGATTAATGGTCTCAGTATGGCAAGGGCCAATAGAAACAATAGACGAGAAGCACACATAGGGATAAGAGGGGACTTAGTGGCAGTTACAAATATCTTTTATTTTAGATGCAATTAGCACTCCGAAGAAGTTGACCGAAACAATGTTAGTTAGTTTTAGTATAGATTGGAGTTGGTTCCACATAGAGGGAAGGACATACAAAATAGCACGTTTGCCAAAGGAGGTACGAGTCCTAGGTACATCAAGCATGACAATGTCAGTTTTCTTAAGGGAATATGCACTGTGGGAAAAGTGACTTAATGATGTTAGGTAGCATGGTAATTTCTGTAAGAGTAGCTTGAGGGTCCAAAGACCAGCATGGAGCAAGTGTCTAGTGGTGAGAGATGTCCCACCAACAGCTACATACAAATCACAGTAGTGAGTACGGTAAGGGCAGTTGGTAATGAAATGTAGTGCACGGTGATAAAGGATGTCCAGCTTGCTTAGGCTTGAGATTGAAGCTGTAGTGTAAACTAAGTCACCGTAATCGAGTAGGGGAAGAAATGTGGCCTGTACGAGCCTTGTACATGTCTTAAAGGGGAAAAGAGACCTATTTCTAAAAAAGAATCCTAATCTTGCTTTGAGCCTTCTGGTTAGTTCATCAATGTGGTCATTAAATGAAAGCTTATTATCTAACAAGATGCCCAAGTATTTACATTTAGGAATGACTTCCAATGATTCACCTAGTGTAGTAACTATAAAATAATTTGGTTGGAAGGGGGGGACCAGGGGAAGTACTACAAGAGAAAATCATTGCTTTCCTTTTCTTAGCATTAAGGAACAGTTTGGCTTTTATCAGATTATTTTCAAGCTGAGCGAAGTCAGCTTGTAATGCATCCCTGACCTGTGATACCATAGTTCCAGAAGTGTACAGAACAGAACAGTGTGCAGAACAGTGTCTGCAAAGAAGTGCAGGTTGGAGCTCGTTATATGGAAGTCAAGATTGTTTATGTACAGAGGAAACAGGATCGGGTCAAGAATGGAGCCTTGGGGGACTCCTCTGACAACCGGCAGAGGGGCAGAGAATAGACCATCCACTTTGACTTTCTGTGTTCTCCCTGATAGGTAACTAGTGAACCACTCAGTGTTGGATGGAGTAACACCTAGGTTGGACAGGCAAGAGACTAGAAGGCTGTGATCAACAGCATCAAATGCTTTGCTAAGGTCCAAAAAACTGGCACCAGTAACCATTTTAGCATTGACGGCGGAGATCCAATTGTTTGTTACTTTTGCCAAAGCTGTGATAGTGCTGTGATTTGCCTGAAAACTGGATTGGGCTGGATTAAGGAGTGAAAAGGTTTCGATGTGGAGTTTTAATTGGTTATAGACCAATTTTTTGAAGATTTTTGAGAGGATGGGCAAGATGGAAATGGGCCTGTAGTTGTTAAGGTCACATAGGTCCCCTGATTTACAAAGGGGAACTATATGGGCAGATTTCCAACAGGTTAGAACTAAAGCAGAAGTGATAGAAAGGTTGAAGATATGAAGAATCTGGGCTGTGAGGTGGACATAGCCTAGTCTTAGAAAGAAAGTTTCAAGACCATCATTCCCTACACGTTTCTGGATATCAAGTTTAAGAAGTGAGTCTTCAACTTCTTTATAGTTACACAAGCGCAACTGAAAGGGGCAGGATGTGGTGCAGGCAGATGGAATGGGGCTAGGCTGACTCATAGCATAGCTGGCATAGGGTGAGGAGTCGAACACTAGTCTGGCTGTAGCAAAATGGGAATTGAGTTCTTCAAGAATTTGAGAATTATTTTCCACAGTCCTGCCATTTGCACATATCTTGGTAGGAACAGAGGGGGCATTGGGTCACCCTTCAATGGATTTGAGTGTCCTCCAAATTTTGCAGGAATCCCCATTTGCCTGTTCGAGGGAGGAGGTATAGAAGTAGGCTTTGGCAGTGTGAACACTTTTTACACAGCATTCCTAGCAGCTGTGAAGGCCTGCCAATCTGCAGGGCTCTTAGATTGCCGTGCTTGGGCCCAGAATTTGTCCCGGTTAGTAAGAGCTGCCTTAAGTCCTGGGGTGAACCAGGGTTGAGAGTTTTTATGCACCCTGACTTTGATTAAGGGGCATGCTTATTTGTCAGTGTGGCAAGGTTATCACTGAGGACAGATCCTGCCATTTGGTCTCACCTAGGTGTGAGAGGAAATTAACTGTGTTGAATTTTCGAATATTGAGATCTCCTAAGAATATTGTTTCTGAATTAGCAGTGGAGATTAATGATCTGAGTGTATTTAAGATTTCTGAACCAAGAGAAAAAATATATAATTGAAATAATGCTGAATTGAGACTAGATACTGTAATCAAAGCATTGCATTCAGTGAAAATCAATTACACTTGAATAGCGGTGAATTAATGCTGGTCTGCAATATTCATAAGCCCTTTTATTAACAACATTGCCTGATAGCACTAACGCTTTCAAGTAGTGTATTCAGGAGAGGGATTTATAGGGGGGGCCATGAATGAACAGGATTCAGGACTTGCGTAGTAAGGGTGGTTGGATGATAGAATAAAAAAGGATTTAGTTAAAAATATAGTGAATAGAGCATAACTCAGAATTGTTCATCATTACGAGGAAAATCCATCATTTTACTCATATAATTGCCCTGTCCTTCATCGTTCACTCATTGACAAGTGCTGCCCACAGATATAATGTGCTGTGAATTTATACTTTAATGCATCAATGCATATTATTCTACTATTCTATTATTCTATACTAAATGGCTCTGCAAACAATCATTTCATGCAACATACAGCATGTAATCCATACCGACCAACCGTACCAGTTCATAATGTTGCACATTTAATAGCGTACGGCATTATGGCGAAACCCAGACCTGTACGCTCCCCGGGTTGGACCCCCCCCCGGGAGCTTAAACTCTTTAGTGGGAGGGACTGGAGGATGTGGGGCATAGCCCCCACAGAACAAAGACATGATGCCTCATGACATTAATCGAAAGAAGCGATAGTGCCATGTGGCATTATGTTTTGCGACATAATGACCCCATGCCTGACCAACATGGTGGGTTGATGAGAGCACACCATGTGCCTTCAGCTTCAAGTGTGAATTTCCGTTCCTACAAACAGGTTTTTGCTGTGACCTCCGTGCCATAGCTCCCGACAAAGTACATGAGAGCGCAGGCAAAACTGTGTAATCGGGTTAGCCCGGGCTACATTAGTTGTTTGAACTTCCCTGTCGATATGATCATAAACGATTTTCAATATCACAATGATAGCTAAATAGGTCATAACATGTAAGTAATTAGAAATCATTTAATTATGTAATACTATTACTCACAAATCAAGGAGATAACTAGCAACCTGACAATGATATTTCACGTTTAATTCCTTCTTGACAGAATTCTACCTATTCATCTCAGACCCAATAGAAATTCTTGTCCTGCCTCTTTCTATACCTTGTATCATCTTTATTTCTTTCTTTGTAGATTAACTAAGTACTGTAGTACTTTTTTGTTTCGGTTTCTCTATAATACCTATGTAGAACATAAATAAAGTAAAATATGTATTAGTATATCTGTTTTACATAGAAACATAGACATATTTAATTTAATGGAATATACAGACCGTTTGGCCTACCCAGTCTGCCCATTCCCTTACATACTGGATAAGATAAAGATTCTTATTGTACAAAGGAATCAATCCAAATGCCCAATCCCTGCAATCTGAATGGTTGGCTGGTACCTTTTCAGCATGATAAATCCTCCAGTGTACCCACTGAAAATGGTGGCAACCACCAGTCAGCCACAGCAGAAACTCCTCCTATAATCACTCTGATCTCCAGAAAGCAACAACTCACAAAGACGGCAATGGATGGTGCGATACAGACATGTACAGTACCACCATTGCTGCTCTTAACAGTACTGCCTGGACTCGCTGTGAACCCTCAAAAGCCGGGTTCTATACACAGTAAAACAACAGGCACATCAACAAACAAAAAAGGTAAACACTCGAAGTACAGCTACCGCAAGTTGCTGTGCACTTTAACCCCGCAACGGGCAACCAATAATTTCTTTTACATGTTGATATGTTAACCTTGGACTGCACTCACCTTTCTTCTTGCGCTCTGTGTAGTCCACTCCCACTTCCTCTCAGTCGCCCACTCACTTCCGAATCCTGACTACAGTTGCACTCTCCCATTCAATAACTTGGCCAGGAATGTAACGAAAAAACAATAAATTCAAATTCCAAGTCAGAATGTCACTAAACCTACTTAAACCCAGAAGCACATGCTCTGTGACCTCTCCCCGTTAACGCTCTGCATTGCTTACTAACACCCAGCACACAGTCTCTCGCTCTCTCTTTCTCTCTAAACTTAATTTGCCCAGACTTGGAGACCCTCTTAAAAAAAAAAAAAAATAGAAAGAACATTACAATATGTAATTCTGTATGTGGCACTGTACTACAGATACAGACAGCAAGAGTGCACAGCAGCACTGCATCCATAGCAACAATCCTACTGTACATTTATTTGTATTAAATATAAACTGCCATATTTTTGACCATTCCTCCAACATATCCAAGTCTCTTCTCATCCTTTCCACCCTCCCCTCCAAATATTTTGTATATAAACTTCAAACAACATGAAGTCTTGCTATATTATGACATATGCAGTGAGTCCCAACCTTCGAACTGCTCCGGAGGTGAAAGAGTTAACTTTCCATGCCAGGCATGGAACTTTGAGCGTGAGCTCGGATGAAAACTCTGTCTGTTCTGCCGGCCCGGTGGCGCTGAGGGTTGAGGCGCTGGTCGCCACACCTCGCGCCACGCCGGCGACCCGTGTTCGGGAACAGGCATGGGTTGCCATGGGTCGGCGGGGAGGAGATGGATTGAGCATCCAGGGACTGCTCTCCATCTCTGTGGAGGGATTTTGGTGGCCGGGTTGCCTGACCTAGCGGAGGCTGGGGGTGCGACAGCATGTAGCTGCAGCTTGGGGCGGGCTGGCAGACGCTGATTGGGGCACGACGGAGCCTGCGTGCACTCCAGTCACTGGCGCCATTGCACGCCATGACCAACCGGAGGAAAACAGCGAAATGAGAGCTCGCAGCATGAAATTGTTCCTCTGCGGTGCTATTCCCGGAAGGGCGCCCCTGCATGGATCCGTTGGGGTGGGTTGAGTCACTCCCCACCACCCTGCCGCGAAGGGTAAGTTGCAGGGTGCATAAGGGAGGGGGTCTGATGTCCGGGGATGGTGCTGGGGGGAACAACGGAGGGCGGGGGTCATAGCCGGAGCTCTGAGGTGAGAAAATAATACCCCCCCCAAAAAAAAAAAAACTCTGTCTGTTGTTAATCAAACTCAAACTGTCAGATTCTTTACTCCGCCTCACTGAACAGTCGCTCCGGAGATTTCTCCTTCTGCTCGGTTTGTTTGTCGGTTAAAAAGTATTATTTTATCCGTTTTTTTGACCGAAATTAAACCGCAACCAGTCGGTTCAAGCTCTGTCTGTGGTATTGTAAGTAATAGATAGGCTTACATTTATTTTGTTCTGTGTGGAACTTGTAAATGCTTTTCGGTTCGGTTTGAACCAATCAGGTTATTCTCAAACTTACTAGTCCTTATTTAGAGTGCGGTTCCCGGTTCTTATCGGTTCTAAAAAAAACGGATTTCATTACGGTTTTTTCCACGACCCGTGACACGGTTGGGAACCGATAAGGAGTCTTGCTTGACGGATTGCCATAAACGGGCAAGTTTGGTTAGGCTGGCACTATGTCTGAGAAACCCAAAAGAAAAACCGGGCCCACTGGGTTTCAGCACTGTAGTGTTTGTGGGGAAGCCTTTGCTAAGGCTGACCCACACACCACCTGTGTGTATTGTCTGGGGTTTGACCACCTCAATGCAGACTGCCAGATTTGTAAGAATTTTCCTGCTGCCACCATAGAAAAGAGAGTTGGTAGGCTCAGGGAAAGGGAGGCCAAAAAGTCCGCTGACCCAGATGGCCAGCCCGGTTCGGTCCCAACCGAACCGGAGGGAGTGCCCTCTGACCAGGGCGATACTTCCTCGGGCCAACGAAGAGCCAGCTCTGAGGAGCTGGTTCCAACTAAAAGGACTAGAAAGTCAGCTAGTGTGGAGCCAAAAGTTATTTCTCCAACCACTGAGGAAATAGCTAAAGCAATTCAAATTGTCCAGTCCCTTCCCCGGTTCCGACCGAACCGACACCATCAGGGAAGCGCTCGGTTCGGCCGGTTCCACCGGTTCAAGATTATGATTTTGAGGATTTTTATGAACCGGAGGAGGGAGAAGAGGAGTATGTGGAGAGTGAATGTGGTTTTGAAGGTCTGGATGTGCCCATTGAACCGGACATCTCTCCAGACAGACAGTCAGGGGTTTCTCCCCCCAGGCTATCTGAGTCCCCTTCTCATTTTATGTTCTGTAAGAAAGTTGCTGAAACTCTCCAGCTCCCTGTTGAGGAAGCTGTTGATGACCAAGAGGAGCCTGATTATGTAGAAATGATGGATATTCCAGAGTCTAGGAGACTGTCTATTCCTTTGCATAAATCTTTTCGGAAACAGACAGTAAAAATTTAAAACTCCTCACACTATACCTCCTGTTGATAAAAGGATGGACAAGAGGTATACATTATCAGGCTCTGATATGGAGTTCCTCACACAGCAATGCAGCCATGTGGGGGCAGTGCAGGCTGCAGCCTGTGACAAGGCAAATATTCCCTAGCTTCACACCCCCCTGAAAAGGACTCCAGGAAGATTGATGCCATGGCAAAGAAACAGTACATGGCAGCATCTTTGGGACTCAGACAGGCAAATTATATGGCTTATGCTGCTAGGTACCAGAAATCCAGATGGGATACTGTGCTGGCCCTGGCAAAACAGGTCCCTGACCAGCTTGCCAGTGAGCTGGAACAGGTGGCTGCGGATGGTATTGAGGGCATCAAGGTGCAATTTCATGCTGCAGTAGACTCTAATGATGTGTCATCAAGGGTCATGGCTACATCTGTGGCGCTCGCAGAATGGCTCAGATGTACTACCCTGTCACAGGATACCCAGTCTAAGGCCATGGATTTTCCTGTTGTGGCAATTCTCTGTTTGGGGAGCAGACAGAGAATTACATGAAGAAAATGGATGAATATAGGACCACCTATAGGAGTGCACAGGCCAAGGAAAGGCAGGCCACTCCTCAAAGGCAGCATCCCAGGGGCAGGGGCAGGCCTTTTCATAGGCCTTTTTACCAAGTCCAGGCCTCCTCTTTCTGCTTATGCCTAGAGGGGGTTCTTTAGAGGGAGAGGCAGACGGGGTACAAGCAAGCCTGCTTCTACCCCTCAGCCCAAAGCCCCTGCCAAGCAGGCACCCTGATGGGGTGGCCAGGGCTGATTCTCCACTACCTGTAGGGGGCAGGCTGGCTTACTTTGTCCAGGACTGGAAGTCTTTAACATCAGACAAGTGGGTCCTGGAAGTAGTAAGCCAGGGACTGGTTCTCAGCTTCAGAAAATTTCCAAAGATGAGAGCCAGATCCTTTCCACCTGCAAATCCAACAGAGGCACTTGCCCTAGAAACAGAAGTTTCTACCCTCCTGGCTCTCAGAGCTGTGGAAAGGGTTCCACCCCTACACCAGGGCAAAGGGTTGTACTCCAGGTACTTCCTTACCCCAAAAATGACAGGAGAATGGCGGCCCATCCTGGATCACAGATACCTAAACAAACACGTTTTAAAACCAAAATTCAAAATGGTGACTCTGGGAATTATTTCCCTCTCTAAGGCCAGGAGACTGGCTAGCGTTCCTGGACCTCAAGGATGCCTACTTCCATGTTCTTATCAGAAGCTCCCATCGAAAGTACCTCAGATTCGAACTGCCATCAGGCCATTACCAGTTCAGAGCAATGCCCTTCGGCCTCACCTCTGCCCCGAGGGTATTCACAAAATGCCTGGCAGTAGCAGTGGCCCACTTAAGAAGGCAAAAGATTGCCATCTTTCCTTACATGGATGGCTGGCTCATAGTAGGCCAGTCTCCAGACCAAGTCAAACTACACCTTCAGGTAACTCAGCAACTGCTCACATCTCTAGGTTTCTCTCAATCTTCCAAAGTCAGTTCTAGAGCCTGTCCAGCTTCTCACCTTCATAGGTGCAGAACTGAACACAAAGAGGCCAGAGCCTTCCTTCCTCTGGAAAGAGCAAGGACCTTGGTCTCTGGTCTCTCTTTCACCCTGCAGGTCTATCGACCAGCAAGGCATTTTCTGCAGCTCCTGGGGCACATGGCTGCTTCTACAGCAGTTGTGCAGGGAGCAAGATTTCAGATGAGGGACATCCAGTTCCATTTGAGAGCCTTTTGGTCCCAAAGGAGAGACCCTCTGACCAAATTGATCCCAGTGACTCAAACCCTGATCCAAGCCCTTCAGTGGTGGCAGGACCAGAGCAATCTGAGACAGGGGGTCCCCTTCACCCCTCAGTCTCACTCCTTAATCCTTACTACAGATGCATCCCTCTTGGGGTGGGGGAGCTCACATGGGCGATCTCACTACCCAGGGATTGTGGTCCCCTCAGGAATCTCTGCTCCACATCAATCTGTTGGAACTCAGAGCAGTTTTTCTAGCACTTCAAGCTTTTTCCACCTCTGTTCAGAACAAAGTTGTACAGATCAGAACAGACAACACCACTACAATGTGGTACATCAACAAGCAAGGAGGCACTCGGTCTACGGCCTTGTGCACCGAAGCAATGAAGTTGTGGTCTCTGGCATACTCCCTGAACACCTCCCTTATGTTCACCTCCCAGGCAAGGACAATGTCCTGGCAGATGCTCTCAGCAGGATTTCCCAGGGCCATCATGAATGGTCACTGGATCCCCTAGTATTGGAGGTAGTATTTGCCAGATGGGGCACCCCGCAGATAGATCTTTTTGCAGCCCCAGACAATCACCAACTTCCCCTCTTTTTTGCTGCAGGCCCCCAGTGTTGGGCTTAGTCCCTCTGGATGCCTTCCTTCTCAGTTGGGAAGGGAAGGAAGTTTTCTATGCTTTTCCCCTTCCTCTTCTGTTCAAGGTAGTCAAAATCAGATCTCAACCCTGCAAGATGATCCTGATTGCTCCAGATTGGGCCAGACAGCCCTGGTACCCACTCCTTATGTCCTTAGCAGTCCATCTTCCCCTTTGTCTTCCCAGGAATCACAACCTGTTAACCTGTGCTCAGGGGAGGGTTTGGTACCCGAATCTCAAATCTCTCAATCTCAAGGCCTGGCTCTTGAAGAGTTAGAGTTTGCTGACCTACACTCTCTCAAGGTGTATTGATATATTGAAGGCTTCTAGGAAGCCATCCACCAGAGCTATTTATAATTCCAAATGGAAGAGATTTTCCATTTGGTGCTCTGGAAGCATATTTCCCAGAATCTGCTGACTTACCCACAGTCCTGGATTATATGGTGCATTTGAATACTTTAGCTGAGGCCAGCTACCCTAAAGTGCACCTGGCAGCCGTGTCTGCTTTCTTATCAGCAGGTAAACCCTCTTCTCTTTCGGCTCATCCTGTATTCTCCAAGTTTTCAGGGGTTGTTTACACAACCCTCCATTCAGGGACCCTGCCCTGCCTGGGATCTTAATATTTGCATTGGTCAGCTTATGCAACCCCTTTTGAGCCCTTGTCTTCAGCAGCGCTTAAGTACTTGACTTGGAAAACTGTATTTTTTGTAGCCATCACTTCTGCCAGGCGCAAGTGAATTACAAGCATTGTCAGTGGAACCTGATTTTATCTCCTTTCATAGAGATAAGGTGGTCCTCAGGACTGACAGAAAGTTCTTGCCTAAGGTGGTTTCAGACTTCCACCTTAATCAATCTATGTCTCTCCCTGTGTACTTCACTGACCATTCCTCCTCTGGCGAGAGGAGACTGCACAGTTTAGATGTCAAAAGAGCCCTTAGTTACTACATAGAACGTACCAAGGGTCACAGGTTTGACTCCCTCCAACTGTTCCTCACTTATGGTGAGATTGGTAAAGGGAAACCTGCCACTAAAAGATCCATTGCCAGGTGGATTGTCTCTTGTATCCAATTTTGCTATGAAAAACTGGGTAAGGTTCCTCCCTCAGGCCTGAGGGCTCACTCTACCAGAGGTACAGCTGCGTCTCTGGCTGCTGCCAGGACATCCCTATCCTAGAGATATGTCAAGCAGCTACCTGGAAAACAGTTCACACTTTTACCAAGCATTACTCCCTGGACATCCAGGCTAGGAGTGATGCTCGGTTTGGCACAGCTGTGCTTCAGAGCCTATTTCCGAAGTAGGTTCTGTCCCTCCTCCATGGAGGTACTGCTGTGTAGTCTGCATATGTCATAATATAGCAAGACTTCATGTTGTTTGAAGAAAAAATTACTCACCTTAGTAATGTTGTTTCTTCTAATGGAGTCTTGCTATATTATGACCTCCTTCGCTCAGCCTCTAGAACCTCTACTTTGGGATGTGGGCAGGCAGTGCAGTGTTGGCACTTAGTAGATGCCCACCTTATTTTTTCACCCTCCTTTTTGGGGTGTTTGGGTGTTATGTTTTTAATTTTTGGATCCCTGACTTGAGTCTTTGTTTTGGGACCAAGAAAAATGTGTTCTTATATTTAGTAGCCAGTTGGCTAGTGTAGGTTTATGGCTTCCACACAGAACCTTAGTGAGTTTTGCTCGTAAAGATCTGACAGTTTGAGTTTGATTAACAACAGACAGAGTTTTCAACCAAGCTCGCACTCAAAGTTCCATGCCTGGCATGGAAAGTTAACTCTTTCATCTCCGGAGCAGTTCGAAGGTTGGGACTCACTGCATATGTCATAATATAGCAAGACTCCATTAGAAGAAACAACATTACTAAGGTGAGTAATTTTTTCATATAAACAACTTTGTGTTGTCTGCGAGGAGGAATACTTTTCATACTGACCCCACTGGAATATCACTTACAAAGACATTGAGGAGGTGCAGTCCCAGTATTGAACCCTGCATCTAAACATCGATGGCACAAGGGCATTGAAACAGGGTGTGGAGAAGTACATAAACAGCAGCATAGATTTAAACTGATGAGTGGGGAGGTGCTAATGGAAAGTTGGTGGAATATACAGAGGAGCATAGTCTACAGGATGTGAAGCAGTGTGTGTGCATGGGGTAGAGATATTGTTAAATGAATCTGATTGACTTATTTGACTCTGTCACTAAGACCATAGTCAGGGGCCAAGTGGTAGAAAACCTCTGTCTTGATTTCTGCAATGCGTTTGAATTAGAGTCCCATAAAATGTTGATCGGGAAGCTGATGGATTTTGGGGTAGAGGTAAAGATGGTCAGATGGTTGGTAAAAAACAAAGAGCCCTTGTATAATCTCAATAAACCACTCTAGGGTTTGGGTTATTCTGGGATTTACCACTTCTGGTGTGGATTTGGTCACTTGGCCTGCAGTCTTGTGACCAAACCACACCAGGTGTGGGTAAATCCCAGCATAACCCATACCCTGTCATGGTTTATTGCTTAACTATTCAGAAGGTGAGGCTGATAAACATTCTCAATAGCGATGGTATGCAGGATGAGAGGCAGCCTATGTTTGCCAAAGAAAACTTATCACTTTCTTCAACTAGCTCACTACGGCAGTTGACAAAGGCCACAATGTGGATGACTTATATATGGACTTCAGCAAGGCTTTCTGCTCAGTTCCACATGGGAGGGTAATGAGCAAGCTGTGAGTCATAGGGTCGGTAGAAAATCAGGTGGGGTTGGGTTGAGAGTTGACTGCATGGCAGACAGCAGAATGTAGTTGTAATGAGAGAAAGAGGAAGAACTGAACCTAGTGGTAGTAGTCACATGAGACATAAAAGTATCTGCACAGTGTAAGAGGGAGGCATGCAAGGGCAAATAGGATGCTAGTGTGCATTGTTAGAGTGATACTTTATATACATTATAATTCTTTCTGCATCTTATGTATCAAAGGCATGATTTTTAAATATTTTTATCACATATTAAGGAAAAGGAGAGGGGCAAGGGAACAAGGATGTAGTGATAGAAGATGGTAAAGAACAGGAGGGACTGCTGGCATTGGAGGTGGACAAATCACAAGGTCCAGATAGAGTAGAGCAAATGGAAGTAAAGTAAATGGCTGAAGAGCTAGCAGGGCAACTGGCATACCTAATTAATAGTACAATACAGTCAGGAGTGGTACCGTATGATGGAGAACAGCACATGTAGTGCCCCTCCACAAACGCAGTCTCAAAAAAATGACTTAGGTACAGAGCCCATAGAATGGTTGTGTGTGGATAGATGTCTGAAACCAAATAACCAGTGGGGTCATACAGGACTCGGTGCCAGGACCGGTGTTGTTCAATGTCTTCATCATTGACATTGGGTATGGCATTAAAGGCTAAATGTGTCTAACAGTGGATGACACAAAGCTCTATGGAATGTTAGATACAGCTGAAGGGATACAGGACATACATGAGTACCTGGAAAAGATGGGGGGAGGTGGTCCAGGATCTGACAGCTTGACTTCAATGCCAAGAAATGTAAAATGATGCATATTGGAGCCAATAATCCCAGGACAGATTACTACCCAGGTGGAGTCTGAATATCTGCATAAGTGGAAAAGAAGGACCTAGGAATGATGATCACTAGTGACCTGAAGTACTACACACAGTGCAAGAAAGCAGCAGCAAAGGCAAACAATATGCTGGGATGCATAACATAGAAACATAGAATTTGACGGCAGATAAGGACTGCTTGGCCCACCCAGTCTGCCCATTTCCCTACCTGATGGATAAGCTGCAGATCCTAGTTAACCAGCAGCCTACTTCTTCCTACCCCACCCCTAGAATTGCCTTATGACTGTCCCATGCATGCTTGAATTCCACCACTGTTTGTGACTCACAACCTCCTCTGGAAGGCCGTTCCATACATCCACCACCCTCTCTGTGAAAAAATGCTTCCTTAAATTACCTCTGAGCCACCCCCTTCTATCTTCAAATTGTGCCTCCTTGTTCTTGCACACCTCTTTTTGAAAGATGCTACCCTCTTGGACTTTGTTGATTCCTTGAGGTACTTGAACGTTTCTATCATGTTAAAAACGTTCAAGTACCAAGTAAATAAGGGGATTGGTAGTAAGAGGGAGGAGGTTATACTGACATTGCACTGGTCACTGGTAAGGCCTCATCTAGAGTATGGATTTCAGTACTGGTGCCCACACATCAAAAAGGACATTAACCTCCTGGTGCAGGTCCAGATGAGGACTACAAAGATGATAGTGGGTCAGAAGGATAAGGCATATGATTAGATGTTGAGGGCCTTGAACATGTACTCCCTGGAAGTCAGGATAGAGGGAGAGAACATTATTGGGACCTTCAATTACAGTACTTGAAAGGGATAAATAAGGTGGATAAGGGGAGTCTCTTTAAGATGAGTGGCAACCATAACACGAGGGGGAACAGTCTTAATTTGGAGTGTAGGAGGTTTTGGATGGAAGTCAGGAAGCACTTCTTAACATAGAGGATGGTGGACACCTGTCATGTGCTGCCAAAAGAGGTGATCTCGCTGAAGACAGTGGGCAGCTTTAAGAGAGGCTAGAACAGGCATCAGAGGAAGGTAAGGATCACAAGTAGAGAGGATGGGAGGTGTGAGGAGAGAAGGTAATGAAAGTTACTCAAGCTGCATACACTGCAACATGAACAGACTAGAGAGATCAAATAGCCTTCTTCTTCTTCTGGCATCATCATATGTTCATATGTTAACTGATTATTTCATTCTGAAATACCATTTCATCACAAGTAAGAACTATAAGAAATAATTAACATTAATTGTTATATCATTATGAAACAATGCCAGTTATAATAAAAAAATTCTCATTTTAGCATATTGATATAAGAAGGTATTTATTTCAGTACTCATAAGTCACAGTTATATGGAAATATTCAGTTACATAGAAACAAAGCATTAAGACTATGTAAAATTGATTCAATAAAACACAGATGCACACACACACAGTCACACACACTCCTGGGCACGTCTATGCTCACAAAACAAATAAATATATTAAAATTTTAATAAATGATTTTGTAATAAAACAAAAATGAATTTGTATATGTGAAGGGGTGTGGGAACTATCTTGTAATCGGGGTATGGATTTAATATACTGTACAAGGGTCAACATTTAATGAAAATATCTCTCATGGATGAATCGTTACCTGTGTATTGCTCTATGCACTAAATCAGCACAACACAATAAGCACTGATGTCAAATAGACAGCAATCTAAAGTCTTGAGATAAATATACATCTAACAAATGTGTCTCCAATATAACAAATCACTACTATCAACGCTGGAAGTGGCAGTAAGGTAGTATCAGATAGCAGTGTATCGTCACTGATTTTGGCTGAGAGGGAAATACAATAGGAAAATATTGGATTTTTTTATGCAGTATCTAAGGGGTAGGTTTTGAAATCATATGATGTGAATGTGTATTTATTTAAATACAGCTATATGAAATTTATGATAAATAATCAGGTGAGTATAGAGAGAAAACTGTTATAAAGAACGAAATTAATAACATCTTTGTTGAATGCAGACACAAACTAAAACACACATATTTAACTGCTTTCACAATATGCTAGTTATACACATTTCAGTAAATTGCATGTTGTATTTCATTGATATATAGAGGTGGATAAACACGTGTAATTCAGCATAAAAAATATTTTATTATTTATATAATAGATTCGGGTGGTAAATTCAGCAACAGGAACACTGACCGGAAGCATAATTAACTGAATGGAACACACAAAAAATAACAAGACTTACATACTGAAGCAAAAAAATATATACAAATGGGTCTGTAGGAGTGGGTAATTGGGGTGGGCGGAGGACTCTGCTGGATTAATGCATAACTGATCTTGTTACTGCTCAAGGGCACCAAAGGGATTGGAGTCCACCACTCCTCCAATATTCATAAGGTTTAATGGTATGTTTTACTACTGCAGGCACCAGATGATAGAGGGAGGTCAGCTGCATCAGGATAAAGTGAGCAGAATGAATGCTAACAAATAGTGCGTTAGGCTGCATTAGCAGTCAGATAGAAGCAGCTCCAGATTGTGCAGTACAGCTAGCAGACAGGGCACAAATAAAACGTGAGTTTAAAATCTCATTTATGACATTTCAATAAATTAAGCCACATGACATGTATAAGATTCAAAACAGATTAGTACAGCATCAGCTCTCGTATGATGCTGGAAACTGGATGATGCACTCGGAGAACCACTGGAGTGTTTTTATAACTTATGTGTTTGTCATGCTGTCTGCTCCATATACTTTTGCTGATGTAAACCTGCGCAGTATGGCAAAAAACTAAACAAAACAAACAAACCAAAAAAAAACAAAAAACAAACAACAAATGTATTTAACAAGGTCCATGGGAACTAGAATGTTAAATACCATCTTAATGAGCCAGGTTGCTGCACTGATCTGTTTAACAGTCTGACTCTGAGCACAGGCATAGAAAATGGAGGGAGCAACAGCAACGAGACAAACTATGGGTGAGAGACGGCCTTTGGGTATAGCATGCAATAAAAAAATGAGATAACAATGAATAAGTTCAGTCATCTTTGTTTTTAATTGTCACGATTTTGCAATTCATTAACGGCAATGAAACCATCAAGAGGCAGACCACCACACTGTCTGCTTGCATGTGTAGAAGGAGGTAAACAAAAGTCGTATGGAGACATTTAACTTTTGGAGAGCTTTGGCCTGGCGATTCATGACAGCAGTTTGAGCACACCATCACTGATGATGCATGTGGGTCAGTTTGAATTGATTTTCTTGCTTTCTGATGTGTGTCTGACCAAGGTGGGATGCAGGGCAATGATGCGACATTGTCATTTCATTTATAAGTATCCTGTTTTGGTGACTGTCGAACAATCTCATTTTTGCATGTAGGTGGGATCCTATGAAATTTAGTTTAATTGATACTATAGCTAGAGGATAGGAGTTGAGAACCAGATTAAATGAATATAGGAAATAGTACCTAGTAATACTAATAATAAAAAAAAATGCAAAAGCTGGAGAATTTCGGCTGAACAACGGGGGCATTGTAGGTCAACATTTATGTTTTATTACACCAGGGCATGTGCCAATGTGTACCCATACGTATCAGTATCACTGACAATGCATCACAAATGTGGCTATTTAGGACTTGGGCAAACGCTGCAGTATAATGATTGTATGTGTGTGCGGGGGGGGGGGTTGGAATTGTACATTAACAAGCCTGCCTGTCGAATTATCATGATAGTATCAGACAGAAACATCAGGTCCTTTAGACAGATAGACAGACTAGTCACTGCTCCTCCTCCCTGCCCTACTGCAGAGGCTGGAGGAGAGAACAACTTAAATTAGTTACTCATCATCTGGAAATGTCAAAATATTTCACTTGGGGACCTTTAGGAAAATAAAATATTTTTCTCCTAGCATTTCAAATAAGGAGGTGTACTGGACAATAACCTAATCACATTTGCTATGCTTGTTGACAGAACAATACATGAATACACCGAAAATCATTATGTGACATCTAAAACAGGGTTTTATCTGAGTGTGAATCAGAGGTCAAAATATTCAAAGTAGAACAGAAATGATCACCACCGAGTGTTTCCCTGAAAATACTTTGCACCACGGGCTACTGTATGCTTATTCAGGCAGTGTCCATGAGAAATTTGACAACGTAATAGGTACATGTGCCAAGGTTAAAGCAATGATTTTAACTACATAAAGAGCAATGCAGCATTTAATCTGAACAAGTATAATTAATGAATAAATGAGTAACCGCTGGGTATAGAACAGAAAAATACAGAAGATGAACATAGGCGGCAAAATCAGTTGCGGAATAAAACTATTTAATTCACACCAGCAACACATTAATTAAGAAAATGAATCACACATGTAAAAAAAATAATTTCTTGCTGGCTAAATACCTAATTGCTTCACTTTATACATGAAATAGAGGGGTCCAATGAGGATCTGCTTAGCTTGTGCAATGCTCGCTCAAGACAATGATTCATGATCGAGCAAAGTGCATGAAAGATACTGTGGGGCATGATGCGCGGTCAAGCACTCCAGTAAACAAACACTGCTGAAGGATGGAGAAATAGCGGACCACTTCCTACACGAAAACAAACTAAATAAATATAGTGAGATTATTATAGTGTATGGTGGAACGTCCTTCTCCACCGAAATTCATCCTTGTCGAAACCTTGTAGTCACACACTAGTGACGTTCCCAGTGCAGCAGAACGATTTTTATGTTTGCTTGCACACATGTGCAAGAAACATAGTGCCATCATCCCAGTTTTTGGAGGTGTGGCAGCCCTCTTCCAATTCAGTCAGTGTGTTTGCAGGCAGGGCCACAGTTCTCCAATGCCTGCTGGAGCTGTCTATGACAGCAGTCCAAAATGCAGTGGAGTACAGTTGAAAGGGGGAGCTAGGCTTCAGTGAGCAGCGATATGATGTTGCCTGCTCATGCACGCTCTCCCTACACACACACACACACACACACACACACACACACACGCCGCATGTGCTCACTTCTTGCACACTGTGTAGCCGGCGGGGATTGCCTGCGCCCCAAACAGAGTTCCATATGCCACGCTGGGTGCCCACCCCAGCGTGGCTGCCCCATCATATAGCCGACAGGGGTGCCCAATCCCCGTCAGCTCCACTGGTCCCCCCCTCCAGTACAGGGTGCCAGGCTGGGAGCCCACCCCAGTGTAGCAACAGATGCTATTGCCGACGGGGGTGCCCAATCCCCCATCGGCTCCACGCCCCTCCTGCCATCCTTGTGCCATGCTGGGAGCCCACCCCAGCGTGACAAAAGTCTAGCGTCGTCATTTTAAACAAAAAACAACCTGAAACTGGAAAACGGTCCCTCGCTGTCTCTGCCCCCACCCACGTCCACCCACTGTGCACCCAGCCTCCCCACACACACCCTCACCCCATACTTACCTCCAGACTCTGGTGCGACAATCTTCGGTGGACTGGGAACATGTCTGCACTCTTCAAAGCCGACCGCGAACTGAGGAAATGCCGGTAAGCTGTATAATGGGATAGATAGGGTTTTTTTCAACTTTGCTGCATATCTCAGTCATTTTTTGGAATTTTTGCACCCAATTTTCAACATGGGGTTTTTGGGACCCCTTCTCATGAATGCTCTCACTGTCATGATGTTAATCATTCCCGAAGGGTGATTTCGCAGTCACTGTGCAAAATCACCTTTTGGAACCGAGTAACGAAACGACACTGACACTGTTCATAAGGTGGGCTCTCAAAACCTATGTTGGAAAATTTGGTGAAAAATCTTAAAATGACTGTTTATGAGCGCTACAGCATACAGTTCCTACGACACCGTAAGTTTGCTAATTTTCTATATTTTCACTCCAGATTTTCCACATTGCCATTTTCTTACACTTCCTTATGAAAGTACAGCTGCCATTTTTACATATGTTGCCCCAAATGTGTTCCTCACAGGTAGCACTAATGGTGCAGTCGGGTGTGTGAAAGCAATGTTTGGGACAGATTAAGAAAATCACAGTTACACTGTTCATGAGCAGAGGTCTTAAAATGGCTATGTTGAAAATTTGGTGACAAAAGTCCATAAAATGACTGTGTTATGAGTGAGCATTGCGCAGTTTCTATGCACCCTCGTAAGTTCATGACTTTGTAATATTTTCAGTCCAGATTTTCACCAGTGGCATTTTTCCACACTTCCTTATGAAAAGTACAGCTGCCATTTTTCACAACATGGGTGAAATGTGTTTTCACACTTTCAGCGCAGAGATGCGTGGTCACTGTGGGAAATCATTGTTCGGGACAGATAAAGAAAATCACAGTGACACTGTTCATGATCGGAGGTCCCAAAATGCCTGTGTTGACAATCTGCTGTAAAAAATCCCCAACCTAATTACATTACGGGTGCTGCTGCACAGTTTCTATGCACGCCGTGACTTCACCAGTTTTTTAATATTTTTACTGCAGATTTGCAACACTGCCATTTTTACACCTCCCATGAACAGTACAGCTGTCATTTTCACATCCTGTTCGAATGAGTTTTGCACCTGTGGTGCTAAATGCCGTAGTCGCTATGCATAAGCAGCTTTCAGCTAACAAACTGATATTGCCACTGTTCATGAGGTGGGGTCACAAAAACCACGCTGAAAATTTGGAGTGAAAATACCAATGAATGCCTGAGGTGTTAGGGTTTCCAACCATAACGCACCACCCTGTAGAGAATGACAGGCGTCAGGGGTGTGACTTGGGATTCTTGCCTGTAATGCTCATACCATTCCACACCCTTCAGCCAGTGAGAGGCATCGAGGTAAGCCTTGGACTCTTCGGTCCCAAAGTTCACCCCATTCTCCTATACCGCACCCATCTCACCGTATTTCCTGATGGAATGGGGTGCGCATAAGATCCAAAGACCCCAAGGCACACCGTGACACTTGTCAGTGTCTGCAGGGTAGGGTGTGGTGAAATGGCAAGGCCGTTATGCCTGACGACCCAAAGGCACACCCCAATGCCTGTCACTCTCTGCAGGGTGGTGGTGGGGTTGACTTCAGTTCAATACTTCACTGCCATTTCTATTATGTAGCTCTGTAACTTCTACACTACCAATGCCAATGCCAGCAAGCAAACATTCGGCATTGACAAATGCTTGTTTCTACTGCACTGCGAACGTCACACACTGTGTCCTTGAGCAGCATTTGACAGGGCTCACTCCATAGACAGGACACATAGTGAAAGCAGCAATGTGGGTGGCAATACTAATGTTTAGCATTAAAACGTTCACAATGTAAAGTTCTTTTTTCCTTCTAGTAACCCAGTAAAAATGTTTTGAAGCAGAAACATGCTGTAGTGATTTTTTTTCCCCAAAAACAACGTTCCACCATACACTATAAAGAAAAGTGCATGGGGAACAGTTGACAACAGGGCATCTTTCACCTCGTTGGTACTATGACGACGATTACCTCTCGAGCTGCGCTCTCGAGGTAATCCATCTTCATAGTGCCAACTCAGTGAAAGAATAGCCCTGTTGTCAACTGTTCCCCATGCACTATCCTATATATTTCTAACACATGACGATCAATTTTTGATACAGACTAACTTCTGGTCCGCACCAATTTATTCAAAAAACCCATGGAGAACATTTATGAAAATGGGTAGATTAAGACAGTATCCCTCTAACAAAATGTTCCTGCAGTTTGCTAAATTCTTTTTTCAGAATGGTGCGCTGTCATAAATCTCTATCACATAGTGGGGAAAAAAAACTGTTCTCACTCAGTTCATAGTACTGAAGACTAGAGTAAGAGTAAGAGTAAAAACTAAGCTGTCCAATGTGCAGTTAGAGTAGAGGGAGTCCATTCATAATTGAGAGTATTCTCACTTAGAGCAAATTTACTCCTGCACTGACTGCTGCGGTGCTGTGCTATACTGTCCACTTCACTCCTGTCGCCTTCTTAGTGTGACGTTGACCACTACAAAACAGAGTTTAGAGTTTATAATGTTTAGTTACTAGCAATGTTGTTTAAATGTACTAATTTAAATGTATATGCTGGTTTAAGTGCACTATCCATTAAATAGTGTATAGTGGACTGTTGTTAACTGAAATCTAGGGCTCTCAAAATGTTGTACTGCTGCACTAGTGATGTCCATAGTGCAGCAGAACCAAAAAGTGACGTCCGCAGGACAGCAGAATGACTTTTCGTTCTGCTGCAGTGCGGAAGTCATACATGGTACCCTCGAGCAGCAATCTGACAGTTAGTCTTATTTTAGAAACATAACATAAAGGTTGATGGCAGATAAGGACCGCAAGGCCCATCCAGTCTGCCCATACCTTTTTCTACCTTATAAATGTGCCATCGGCCATTGCTATGTCAGTGGCCTATCTATTCATACTAATCTGTATTGCTTCATTATGCCTATCCCATGTCTGTTTGAAGCCCTGCACTGTATTCATAGCCACCACTTCCAGAGGTAGGCCGTTCCATGCATCCACCACTCTTTCTGTGAAAATTTCCTCACATTCCCCCTTAATCAGCCTCCCTCTAATCTCATGCTGTGTCCTCTTGTCCTGCTATTTTTCTTATATTTAAACATGTTAGACTCTGTCACCTTGTTAATGCCCTTAAGATGTTTGAATGTTTCAATCATATCACTTCTCTCCCTCCTTTGCTCAAGGGTATACATATTGAGCTCCGTTAACCTGTCTTCATATGTATTCTGATGCAGTCCCTGCACCATTTTGGTTGCCCTTTTCTGGACTGCCTCAATTTGGTTAATGTCCTTGTGAAGGTGTGGCCTCCAGTACTGCATGCAGTACTCCAGATGGGGCCTAACCAGAGTCTTGTAAACGGGGATTATTACCTCCCTCTTACGACTTGTGATACCCCTACTAATACATCCTAACATCCTCCAGGCCTTACCTACTGCTTTAGAGGTCTGCTTGGATGATTTCGGGTTATCGGTGATGATGATGCCCAAGTCTCTTTCTTCCTTTGTGACTGCCAGCAACTCCCCTCCCAGCCTATAGGTGGCTTCAGGGTTTCTCTTCCCTATGTGCATGATCTTGCACTTCTTTGCATTAAATCCCAGTTGCCACTCTTCTGACCATTTTGCTAGTTTATCCAGATCTCTTCTCATTCTGCCCACAGCATCTGGATCATCTACTCTGTTGCAGATCTTGGTGTCATCTGCAAACAGACAAGCCTTACCCTCTAGTCCATCTGCAATGTCACTAATGAAGATATTGAAGAGGACTGGCCCCAGGACTGATCCCTGAGGTACCCCACTTGTGACCTGCATCTCTTCTGACTGTATATCATTTACCACCACTCTCTGTTTTCTGCCCGTCAACCAGTTTGCCACCCAGTTGACCAACTTCTACCCATCCGAGCCTACCCAGCTTATTTATCAATCTTCTATGTGGAACAGTGTCGAAAGCTTTGCTGAAGTCAAGGTAGGCAACATCAACTGCTCCCCCTTGGTCCACCACTCTGGTTACCCAGTCAAACAAATCTATGAGATTAGTTTGACAGGACCTTCCTTTTGTAAACTCATACTGCCTTGGATCCTGTGCCCCTATGGATTCCAGGTGTTGCACTATCCTTTCCTTAAGGAGTCCCACCATAATCTTGCCCACTACTGAGGTAAGACTGACTGGTCTGTAGTTCCCTCCCACCTCCCTGCTACCGCTCTAGTGGAGCGGGATCACATGAGCCCTTCGCCAGTCTTCTGGGACCTCTCCTGTGCTCAGAGACTCACTAAACAGTTCTGCTAATGGCTCTGCTAGTTCCACCTTTAGCTCCTTAAGTACCCTGGGATGTATGCCATCAGGTCCCATTGCCTTGTCCACCCTGAGCTTAGTGAGCTCTTGTAGGACCCTTTCTTTTATGAAGGGAGTAGTGCTCACCTCCCTCCCCCCTGTGCCCATGGTGCTGAGCTGTGGGTCCTGCCCTACCTTCTCTTCTGTAAATACTGAGCAAAAGTATCTATTTAGGATAGATGCTTTTACAGGGTCCTCCTCCTCACATGCCCCCTTTTCTCCTTTAAAAAGAAAAATGTAGTATTTTTTTTTTGAGGCAAATGACGTTCCACTATACAGAACAGTGCATGCGCACCATTTAATGGCAGGGCTGTTCTTTCACCGAGTTGATACTATGACGAGCTGCGCTCTCGAGGTAATCTGTCATCATAGTACCAACTCGATGAAAGAATAGCCTTGTTTTAAATTGGTACTTATGCACTCTCCTATATGTGGAGTAACCTTCGACTGCCATGCAGACATGGGCCTCGCGGTTACTTAGCAATGGCAACTGCATCCTGCGACGTCTCCAAGTAGCAAGCCTGTGAATGGCACTTTGGTAAATAAATAAAAAGCCTTGCAAGTGATAGTCTGAAATGTAAATAACATCTGTGGCGTACAAAAGGAGTCATTCAACTGCTCCCACCCCGACATGCTAAAATTAATATCATCAAACAAGACTGCCCATCACGGCATTACCAGGTTAGCATTTCCTTGGTAACCACCCAATATACACGCCACACTGATCAGGACTGAACAGCAGAGAAACTATTTTACTGCGTTTCATACAAAAGAAACAAAAATCAACAAAACATGAAGGAACGCATACAAAATGGTTTCTCCTTATTGTAACAGCAATGAGGTATATCTAAGGGTTATGCCAATGGACTGTTAATCACCCTCTGGGGACATGTGAAATTCTGCTGCATCTCGTGACACATTACACCCCCATAGGGTGATTAACAGGCTATTAACATAACCCTTAAACATACCTTGTTGCTTAAATGCTTTATGAGTAGTTTGTTTTGTTGTGTTGTTTTAATTGATTTGTTTACTGTGAAGCATCCTGAACCTTTTTAGGTTAGTGGGCTCTGCAAATAAAATTCACCTTGCTTTGTCTTGCCTTCACACCATGGGTATCCTATGGGCAGGGACCCTGGTTTTCCATTTTTACTGGTAACACCGGTAACAATCACGGAATCCTGCTTGCTTTGTGGATTTTGAATTCTTGTACCGGTGCCTCACAGAAATTGCATGTCACTGCACAGAATCTCTAAGATTTCAGTATCTTTTTACATTTTTTTTAATTTCTCTTTCTATGTCCCCTTCTCACAGCATTGGTATCCCCTAGCTTCACCCCCAGGTAATGCTCCAGAGCTCCTGTGGGCCTGCCCCAATCCTGCCTGAGTTGTACCTCCCCCAGGTGGGAAGGGAGGGGACCCTAGGTCACCCCTCCACACTCCCTTAGTGTGTGTTGGGCAGCCCAGTGGGTCCCCTCATGGAGCTTGTTTATGAAGTCTGGGGCACTTAAGTCCCTCTGCCAGTGGCTGATGTGGGGTGATTGCTCCTGGTTTTCTGGTCTCTGTCCCTGAGGGCACCAGCACTAGAGATCCAAGGAGGTAGGTCACATAGAGACATGCCACTACTCCAGATTCTGGCTAGCGTCCTCCCTCCTGATCACTCTGAGGCAGCATTGCACCACCACCCGTGGTCACACCGGTGGTGGTAAAGAAGCAGGACCTGCAGCCCACCCTCCCTGGAGGAGGAGAGCAGTCCCCCAGGTGCTCGATCCTACTCCTCTGGTCAGACCTCCAGCAACCCGAGTTTGCTTCTGACCCTGGATCACTGGCATTGCAAGCAATAGTGCTACTGCAGCACCAGTGGGACGACCCAGATTTCGACATCTTAAAATGAATGCTGCTGTGCTTTGCATTCTTTCTGCTTTGCTGCATATAGAAACAGTAAGGAAATCACCTGCACTGCTTTGTTGTAATCAGCCATTCAGTTTAACCACCCATGCCTAGTGGTTAGAGTAACAAACGGTGATTGTACTGGGTACATCCAGCAGACTTGGGTTTGAGTCCCACAACCTCCACTTGCATCCAAGCAAGTCACTTAACCTCCCAAGTGCTTCTAGGTCACTCCTTAAAACAGACAGTTCTGCCTATTGGGCCTTACCTGCTTTACAAAGAATATAAAAAAAAAATACCAATATATGTTTACTACATCATAGAATAGTAGTCAGGGTACCATGTAATTTACTTGAGTTTTACTTGGGCTGCAATGATTTTGTATAGGTAAAGATAAATATTCAGATACGTTTTATAAGCTTGTTTTAGATTTTAGTCAGGTTTTATTGTATTCTTTGCATATAAGCATCTAGGTTGTAGATTGCTAAACGCAGGATCACTGTTACCAACTAACTTATTCAAGTTTATAATCAGTAGGGCCATCCAAAATCCTCAGCTGTTTGAATGAAAACTAGTCTGAATGAAAGTATGTTCACAAAGAAAAAACTGCCTTACTACTTATGAAAAGACTTCACAGTTAGCACTCCATTTAGGTGAATTGGATCATTTGCACCTTTTCTTCCAACTGCTGGTTCTGTCTCTGTGACAACAACATGTTTTCTGATAGACTGCTTCAATAAAAAGCAAATGTTAAGTATTTAAGAGTACGTAACAAGATAAGACCCCAGGGGCTGTATGATGCTGGTGGGCAGAGTGGAGCTCAATTCACATCTGAACAAAGACATGAAAACTGGGAGACACTCTTTTCATGGACACCAAGTAGAAAAAAAAAGCATCCACATGTCTGGGAGATGCATAAATCCATTTGAAGGTCCTCCACTAATCACTTGTGGATTTTTTAGGTGAAAACACTTTATTTCAAAGAAGCAAATTCAAGCAGTTGTTTTTTTTTGCTCTTCCTACCCCCTGGCCATCCACTCCTTCAGGCCTGCCAAGGCCCCCTACCACCACTGCTGAGTCCCGACCACTATCCACTGACCCTTACTGCTGTGCTACCAGGTAACCCAAAGTAACACTTCATTGAGTGGGCCCCTACCCCTGTGGGAGGCTACCAGGGGAGAAGAATTGCCACAGAGAGCTTCCTGTGTATCCTGGGCATGTCGGGGGTCAGAACAGACACATGTCTGGGGCTTCTGGTGTATGGCGGGACCAGCAGCCATCCTTCGGTTGGCCAGCAGGTGTTTTCCCATTTTCTTGGGAGCGTGACAGGCTACATGATGTCAAGGCACAAGCTGACATCCGTCACACTCTTCTCACAGTGAGGACTGATGTGTTGTCGTGCATCTGGCATCCACCGTGGGCCAGCAAATGCTGAGCCGTGAACCCACCCTCCCTCTTAGGAGAAGGGGAGTGGTCATTGGACACTCAAGCCTTCACCCACCAGCTGGCCCTTCAACACCCAAGTCTGTTCCCTAACCCTGGTCAGCGGTGTCACAGGCAGATATCCAATTCAGGCAGTTAAATTATAGATAGGAAAAAACAAAGGTAGTCCACCTTAGTGGTGATGGTTCAGATTAATTCACAGCTGAGTTCTAACAGGCAAAGAGACCAAGTCATTTGTAACTTGTGCATGTGTGGTGTGAGTGTTGAAAGGGGATCATAGTGCTGTCACTACTGCCATCACCCCAGAGGGATGTGTACTGCATTGTTGCTACTGCCATCACACCGAAGGGATGGGGGCTGTAGTGCTTCTGCCATCACCACTGGTGGATGGGGAATGTAGGCCTGCTGCCGTCCCACCTGAGGGATGGGGGCCATAGTGCTGATACTGCCATCACACATGAGGAATGATGACCATAGTACTGCTGCCATCACACCTAAGGGATGAGGGCCATACTGCGGCTGCTGCTTCTTCTGTCACACCAGAGGGATGGGGGCCGTAGTGCTTCTTCCATCACTTCTTAGGGACGGGGGCTGTAGTGTTGCTGCTGCCATCACATCTTGTACCTAAAATAACTTTAAATTGGTACAAGGATGAAAGGATGTGTAATAGTGGAGGTCAAAACTGCTAAAATGCATGTTAGCAGAGTTAAAAATTGTTACATAAAGTACACAAAACCAAACACTGGTATAACTGGATTTTGGCTTAGCAGACACCGGTGACAATGCCATTTTTTACAGTGTGCAAAACGGAATATGCCCTTTCTCAATCCCAGTAAACCAGTGTCCCTGCCTATGGGTGACAGTGATCCAAGAACCTGCCATGAGAGCAAGCTGTAGAGAAATGTGGTAGATGGTAGATATGGCAAGGAGGTTGCCCAACTCTGGTGAAGAGGGGGTAGATAAAGAATTAAAAAAACTAAAAAAGAACGTCAGCACTGTGGACACTATTGTTAAAACATAAAGCAAATGCACCATTGAACAGAAAATGGGCTGATATTGAGGTCAGGACACATAGTTAAGGAAAAAGATATGGGCTGTGAGGTGAGGATTGCAGAGGGAATGGGAATAGAGAGTGGGAGATGCTGTGTTCTTGCTTGGGTCCCCATGATAAGACTTTATTTTCACTCATGTCTGGTTCACATCCCCACAATGAGGCACTGTGTTCTCTTGCATGTCCAGGCAGTGTCCCCATGATTTATTTATTGATGTATTTTAAAAGTTTCCCCAGGAAAGACATACTGAGCTTGTAACAGCTCATTTCTGGTTGCATCCTGGAGGGATGGGGGAAGGGAGTATACAATACAGAATGTGCAAGTGAAAGTACATAATGTAAGGAGAAGTAGAAATAAAAATAAAACACAATAAAAATGCTTACAGTACAAAAAGTCAAAATACATAACAGTGACCATTCACGAATTACAATCAGTGTAACACAAAATAAAGATGAACACAATGCAAAAGCAAGGTACAAGTGCATAACAGTGACCATTCACGAATTACAGTCAGTGTAACACAAAATAAAGATGAACACAACACAAAAGTAAGGTACAAGTGCAACAAAGTAATGGGGTCCAAGTGCAACAAAGTAATGAGGTACAAGTACAACAAAGTAATGAGGTACAAGTGAAACAAAGTAATGGGGTACAAGTGCAAAGCAGACCTAGGAGGAATGCCAGAAAGTGGCAGATTACCACCACCCAGGCTACTAATTTGAGAAAGCTAACAAAGCTAGTGCAGGAGGAAAGCTAAGGAGTTATGATGAACTAATTTTGGTGCAGATAACCTTGGGGGGATAGCAGGGGTGTTTTGGGGGTCTGAAAAGATTAGAGGCTTATACGTCCATTCTTCCCACTCAATGAAAAAACAAACAAATTGGCTGGGATCAGTTTTAGGAACTGGGAATCTTTTATTCAGGGCTAATGAATGAAGATTTGGAGCTCAAGACCCTAATGCCCACTCCAAGTGATGCCCCTGGGGAGGAAGGTCATTGCTCACAGCATGGGGAGTCATGGAAAAAGGGGGGCATCAACAATACAGGGAGGAGGTAACAGGGGTTAGGATCAGGAACAGTTGCAGGAAGGAGTAGTAAAGTCATATAGAAGGTTCCTGAGAGAGGAGAAGGAGGAGACTGAGCAGATGATGAGACACTGTGTCCTCCCACATGTCCAGCTCAGGTTCCCACAATGAGACACTGTGTTGTTCCTCATGCCCAGCTTGTGTCATGATAAGACACTGTGTTCTCCCACATGTCCAGCTCAGGTCTACAGAATAAAACATGGAAGCACATAAACATGGACTCTGTCAGCAGAAAAGGACCACTTGGCCCACCCAATCTGCCCAGATGCTCCCTGCCTAGTATGTCTCCGCAGATCCTAATTGATCTAATTGATTGAAAGAGTAAGGATTGCAAACAGTTAAGGGGCCAGAAATAAGACATGATGGGAGTGGTGCAGTGCAGTGGCTGTGGAGCAGCAGTCTTTCATGAGACGTTCTGGAGGATGGGGTGTTGTCCCATCTGCAGGCACCTCTCTGGGCTGAGGGAGGAGGTTGCTCATCTCCAGGCTGAGTTGGCCAGGATTTGTCGGACCTCCTCTTCCATCCAGGGACCACCAGTGCCACTGCCATTGCCTCAGAGGTTGCCAAGAAAGAGGAGCGGCTGGACCACAGTGGGCTCAGGGAGGGTGAGGGTGGTGGAACAGAGGCACATCCCTCCAGTTGTACCTCTCCACAATTCCTATGCCATTCTGGCAAAGTGTGGTTCCTCTATGGAGGCACCCGCAGTGGAGACCAAGGAGGATGCTGGGAACCTCCACAAAGGAGACCCACAGGTGCGTGGCAGAGGACCCCACAGGGGAAGAAAACAACTCCTGGTGGGGGACTCCATTGTTAGGAAGGTAGAACTGGGGGAGGAAGGGGAGAGGGAGGTAAGGTGCCTGCCTGGTGCCATGGCTTGGAGGGACAGGGAGTGAATCCTCAGAATTGCCAGAGCAGCTGCAAAGGGGAGGGAGCTGGATGTCATTGTCCACCTAGGGACAAATGACCTGGCTAAGAAAGGGATTAGAGAAGTGCAGGAAGAGTTTGTGGAATTGGGGAGGGCCTTATACATGTAGCACGACGGTAACCTTCTCAGAGGTGCTGCCCATCTATGGCGTGGAGAGGTTAGGCTGTTCCACACCATGGACTCCAATCAGTGGTTGAAAAACTGGTGTGGAGCTCAGGGATTTGGCTTCATTGGGGACTGGGGTCCACCAGGAGTGATGCAAGCCTATACTGGCATAGATGGGCTGCATCTGTCCAGGAGGGAACCAGGATCCTAGGTGATAGGTTTAAATGCTTCATTGGCAAGCATTTAAACTAGCCAAGGGAGGCACTGGAAAGGAGCAGGGAAATCCTAGCCCCCCAAAAAAATCATGGTAGTAAGTGCGGTAAACACCAACATAGAGGTGTCGATAGGGAGAAGGGCAGGGGTAAATGGAGAAAGTGACAAAGGCAAGAAGGACAGGGATGGGGCAAAAAGGAATAAGGCCATCAGGAAATGGAGGGTAATGAGTACCAATGCCCGTAGTCTGGGCAACAAGCTCCCTGAGCTGGTGGCCTTGATGGAAGAGGGATGCCTGGATATCATAGCAGTCATGGAAACATGGTACACAGAGAACCATGACTGGGATGTTAACATACCAGGGTACATAACCTACAGGAGAGACAGGCAGGGGAGAAGAGGGGGAGGAGTAGCTCTCTATGTAAAGGAAGGGATAAAAGCAACTGAACAAAAGAGTAAACAGGGAGGAGAGGAGGCACTGTGGGTCACCTTGGAGACTGGAAAGGGCACCACAATCCGCACAGGGGTTGTGTACAGACCCCCATGTCAGGGGGAGGGAATGGACAAGGATATGATAGAAGGCATTCTTAGAATGGCAGAGAAAGGGGAGATACTGTTGATGGGAGACCTGACTATGCCAGATGTTAACTGGAGCACATTTGCTGCAGCCACATCCAAGAGCAGGGCCATTCTTGATGCCCTACAGGTGGCAGGCCTCAGACAGCTAGTTTTGGAACCCACTCATGAGGGAGCAATCTTAGACCTCGTACTCTCAAACGGGGGCAGTGAGAGGATCTCAGATCTAGAAGTAGGTTGCCATCTGGGAACAAGTGACCATCAAACAGTGTGGTTCACGTTAAACTCAGCTAGAGTCAAGCCATACAAAAGTGAGGGTACTGGACTTCAGGAGGGCTGACTTTGGCAATATGGGAGAGTGCCTCAGAAAAGCACTAGCAAACAGGCTAGAAGGAGGTGTGGAGCAACAGTGAGGAATCATCAAAACAGCCATCACAGAGGCAACAAGCCTTTGTATGAAGCAAATAAACAAATCAAAATGAAAGAAAAAGCCACTATGGTTCTCAAAACAGGTGGCTGTGAAAGTCAGGAAGAAAAAGATAGCATTCCGGAAGTATAAGGAAACACAGAAGGAGCAGGACAGAGAGCTGTACCAGTTAAGGCAGAAGGAAGCAGGAGGGAAGTCAGACTAAAGAGCCCAAACTGAGGAAAAAATAGCCAACTCAGTTAAGAAGGGGATAAAACATTTTATAGGTACATCAGCGAGCTGAGAAAGACAAAGGGAGGGATAGTGAGGCTGAATAGAATGAACGGGTGGGGGCAGAGAGGGACAGTGAAAAGCAGGGATACTGAATGAATATTTCTGCTCAATATTCAAAAGAGGAGGGAAGTGCCTAATCCATTACAGAAGCACTCTTGATAGGGGGTCGATCCCAGTCCTTTCACAGAAGAAAGGGTTCTGCAAGAACTCCTAAAACTGAAGGTTGACAAAGCAATGGGGTCTGATGGAATTCACCCCAGAATTCTAAAAGAATTAAGGGGGGAACTAGTGAAACCACTGGCTACTCTTTTTAATAAATCATGGGAGGATGGTGTCATACCCGAGGACTGGAGGAAGGCGGATGTGATTCTCTTCACAAAGTGGGACCAAGACAGAGGCAGGAAACTACAGACCTGTCAGTCTGACCTCTGTGGTAGGGAAAGTGATGGAGTCACTTGAAGGAAAGAATAGCTGAGTACCTAGAGGCCAGTGAGCACAGGACCCAAGGCAGCATGGGTTCACAGGGGAAGGTCATGTCAGACAGATCTATAGATTTCTTCGACTGGGTGACCAAAGTAGTAGACCAGGGAGGGCTGTGGACATGGCCTACCTTGATTTTAGAAGGCGTGACACAGTCCCACACAAAAGATTAATAGTCAAATTAACCAGCCTGGGAGTGGGTCCCAGGGTGGTAGCCTGGAAAAAACATTGGCTGCACAACAGGACACAGAATGTAATTGTAAATGGAGTCCACTCTGAAGAAAGAGGGTTACTAGTGGGGTACCGTAGGTTCAGTATTGGGTCCAGTCCTTTTAATGTCTTCATAAGTGACATTGCAGAGGGACTGGAAGGAAAAGTATCCTCTTGCAGATAACGCAAAGATCTGCAACAGGGTTGATACACAAGGAGGCATGGAAAGGACGAGAAGGGACTTGGCAAGGTTGGAGGAATGGTCAGAAGTATGGCAGCTAGGATTCAATGCAAAGAAGTGCAAAATAATGCACCTGGGAAACAAGAACCCAGGGGAAGATTACACAAGGCAGTAGGAAGGGCTGGGGGTATATTGGGATGAATAGGGAGAGGCATCAGCAGCAGAAAACAGGAAGTTGTTATTTCTCTGTACAGACAGTTGGTGAGACCCCATCTGGAGTACTGTGTCCAGTTCTGGAGACCCCATCTCCGCAAGGACGTAGACAGGATAGAGGCAGTCCAGGGAGGCAACTAAAATGGTGCAGGGTCTGCAAGAGAAGCCGTGATGAGGAGAGACTAAAGGAGCTTAATATGTATACCCTTGAGGAAAGAAGGAGAGGGAGACATGATAGAAACTTAATGGCACCTCAGTGGAATCAACAAAGTCCAAGAGTGTAGCATCTTTCAGAAAAGAGACGGCAAGAACAAGGGACACAATTTAAAGATGGGGAGGCGTTCAGGGGCAATGTGAGGAAGTATTATTTCACAGACAGGTAGTGGATGCATGGAACAGCCTTCCTGAGGAGGTTGTGGGGTCTAAAACTGTGGGAGAATTCAAGAATGCATGGGACAGACATAAGGCAATTCTTGTGGGGGGTAGGAAGAAATAGGCTGTTGGTTAACTAGGATCTGTGGCCTATCCTGTAGGTAGGGAAATGGGCAGACTAGATGGGCCAAGCAGTCCTTATCTGCCATCAAAGTCTATGTCTCTCCCTCCTTCCTGTCTACCCCTATGTCTATCCCATGCTAGACACCAAGGAAACATCTATGTGTACTTTGGGCGGGCATTGGGTGGGGGATGGGACCACTAAGGAGCTGCTTATGGAGTAGGGGCTTGGGGGGCATGCTGAGCTCCAGCGCAGCCTATGTAAATGGGCCCATATTGGACATGCAAATGGCCACATAGTGCCTTGCATGCCAAAGGGGCTCGTTTACATGGCTGCTTTTGTGGATAGCAAATAGCGCAGCTGCATTATCCATTGAGAGCTGTACTCCTGGCTCCATGTAGGGGCATCACTAATGGGGCTAACGTTGACTGGACCTAGCCCTATGTTCAATCGTATAGCAAAGGTGCACTAACTTACTGAGCATAGCAACATCAGCCACCTGACAAACACAAAGTGCAGTGCAAAATTTTGCACTGTGCTTTGGCTCTCTTTGAGAATCTGGCCCCAGAATTGGAGGAGTTGTGATGGCCAAGTGTTGTGGATGAGCTTTGCAAGACCTTCCACCCTTGTCACCCTTTGTTTCTCAGGAGGAGCACTGCCATTTTTACAGGCAGTATTGTTTTCTGCATTTTTTAGAAGATGGAAAAATATGTATCAATTGTACCAGATGCGGAGAGTTTGCAATGGCCAATGGTAGGGGGGTTGCATTGCCCTCCACTCTGTCACTCTGTCATGCTCCTTTTCTCAGTGGAAATGTTGTCACTTTTACAGACAGCATTGTTTCCTGTTTTTTTACCTTGAGGACTGCATTTTTTTACAAGACGTGTGAGAAATTAGAAATTCATCCATTACAAAGAGTTGTACCAGAAGCGGAGGGATTGTGATGGCCAAGGGTGTGTTTATGGGGGGCTTGTAGTGCGTACAACTGGCATGTGTGTTATCTTGTTTGGAAGAATGTTTTTTCTCCTACATTTGCACATTTCAACATAAATTTATCTTGAATTATATCATATAAATAGCTGTCAATGACAGAAACAGAGGGGTTGCCATGGCCAAGGGTTTTGTGTGTGTGTGGTGAGGGGGGGTGTGGTGGAGCACATACAATCAGAATGCATAGTGTATTATTACTATTATTTCATAATTATCCTTATATATTATATTTGCTCATTCTTTTATTAAATAAATAAAATGACACTATCAGTGGTTCATGTTGTCTGCAATCTGTCAAAAGTTTCATGGCTCAATCTTTTTTGTCAGTTTTATCAGCCAATCAACACTGTTGCTTTTCTGTAAAACTAACATCTTTTGTTTCTTGTGGTGATTGTAAAGTTGTATGGCATGTTATGTCTGCATTTATACGTCATAAAATATGTATTAACTAAATAAATTTGACAGTGCTGGTTCACTCACTTGTTGAGGTTAGCCTTCTCTGCCAATCTATCATTGCAAGTGGCTTTCCATGATCAGACATTTCCTTTAGTTTTACTGCCAGTCCAGACTTCCTCATTCCCAGACGTAAATGTCTCTTTTTCTGTCAGACTGTCATATCTTTTTTTTGTTTCAGAGATGCAAGTTTTACCTGTTACATTATGGCATAATGTCAATCATGGCACCCCCTACACATTGTTATTTTTTTGCAGTTAATCTTTTTATTGAAAATGAAAATGTTTTCTAGATTATCATACAATAATAACATGCAGACATGAATGCAGTACACAATACAGTATATCATCCTAGGAATTCGACATTTTGATTAGCTATAGAATTAGATTTAAATTAGTATAATGATTATATGCATACACTTCAAGTCATGATGTGTAGTGGCAGTCATTGCAATTGGTTCTTATTTCTGCACAGTATATAAAATAAACACAGTACTATAATAAGTAACTATATATCCTGTCTATATTGTAGGGAGATACAATCTGTCTATTCTATGTAATATAATTAGGATCAATCTATGGGGGGGTCTAAGGGTGTTTCCTGATTCTCCGGATTGTAAAAAATTAAAATAATCTTGCCAGCACAGTTTAAATTTGTTTAGTCGGTCTAAAGCCAGGTAAGAGAAACACTCCAGGGATGCAGTGTGAATTAAGCTATTAAGAATATCTGCAAGTGGAGGTATTATCTGTGATTTCCAGTTAGTTAAAATTAGACGTTTGACCTGCATGAATAATATTTGTAGCCATCTATGTTGGTGCATAGTCAATGTAATACTATTGTCAATAATCCCTAGAATAAAATATATAGAGTCAAAAGGTAAGAAGCATTTTACAATGTTAGAAGCCAAATGATGGACCGATTGCCATAATGTAGACATGGGGTTGCAAAGCCATAAAATGTGGAATAGATTACCATGAGACGAATGAACCTCCAGCATAGACCGTTTGGTGTAACTCCCATTTTGTAAAGTAAGGCTGGTGTTCTATACCATTAGTGAAGAATCTTATATTGAATAAGTACACTACGAATACCTCTAAATGTGTTGTGGCAAACGGTCCACCATTGGCTCCATTAAGATTCAGTTATATTTTCTTGCATTGCTAAATTCCATTTAGTTTTAGCTGAAAGTGATTGATTAGGTAAATTGTCCCTGATAAGTTTATATATTTTGCTAACTAGTCCCGATGTGTTCACCCATGAGGTGATATTTAGGTTTGTACAGGTTATTATATGGTAATGTTGTAATAAAGGGGCTAATGCAGCCTGAATTTGTAGATATTTCCAGAAATCCATTTTATTTATACCACAAATGATTTGTAGATTTGTGAAATAATTCAATATATTGTGGTTTTTGATTAGGATATCACCCAAAAATATTATGTTTTTATGTTTCCATGAGTTGCAAAACAATGGTTGGCCATCTAAGGTTATGTGTGGATTTTCCCATATGGGAGTATAAAAGGTAGGAACTGGATCAGTTTTTAACCATCTATGAAGTTTAAGCCAATAATAAATTGATGGAGCAATTGCAGGATGCTTTTTTCATTTTTGTGGCAAAGAGTTGTAAATAAAATTGGTGGAAGTGCTTCCTGGAATGAAGGAGGCTTCCATATTAAGCCATAGAGGGGATTCATTATTAGGTTTAGTAATCCATTTTGTGGTTTGTGAGGCACGGAATGCCCATAAATAGGCTAAGAACCAGGGAAGAGTAAATCTACCCTGGGACCAATGGGTACATAATTTATTTCTACTAAATCTTGGGTTGTGACCTTCCCAGATAAAATTTCCAATCAATTTATCAATTCAAGAAAGGAAGATAGTAGGCAGAACTAACGGTATGTTAGGAAAAAATATACTGTATAATATCTTGGGAGTAATAGACATTTTAATTGCATTGATTTTACCAATTAACATTAGGTTAAGATTTTTCCATCTTTCAAGTATTGTTTTAATTTCTGAGAGGTTAGGAGTAAGATTTGCCTCCCAGAGTTTTTCAGTGTCCGTCAAAATTTTAATTCCTAGATATGAAATACCCTGGGGTGCCCAAGGACATTATTCATATATGGTTTACAAAATGTATTAAGTGGTAATATTTCAGTTTTTCTGTAATTAATTGCAAGTCTGGAAAGTTCTGTAAATGTATTTAATAGTTGTATAAGTGGGTGTGCAGTGGAATCTAAATTTTCTAGTAAAATTAACATATCATCAGCATAAGATAAAGATGTATATTGTGTATTGCCAATAGAAATACCTCTGATTTTATCAGATTGATGGAGTGCAGCTGACAAAGGTTCTAGGGCTAAAATGAAAAGGGATGGGGATAAGGGACATCCTTGTCTAGTGCCTCTAGTTAATTTAAAAGATTGAGATAGAGTAGAGTTAGTAAGAACCCTTGATGTGGGGCAAGTATAAAGTAATTTTATATATGAACAAAAATGATCACTAATACTAAAATGAGATAGAACTAGATAAAGAAAATTCCAATTCAAAGAATCAAAAGCCTTTTCAAAGTCAATGGCTATAGCAACTGCAGGGGATTTTAATAATTTAGCTTTATACATGAGCTTGAATAAAGAGTGAAGATGATCTGAACCCATCCTACCCTTAACAAATCCTGCTTGAGATTTATTAGTTAGTTGGGGAATGAAGGGTTTAAGATGTGTAGCTAAAAGGCTTGCGAAAATGTTTCCATCAATGTTGAGTAACGATATAGGATGGTAATTGGACCGAAGAGTGACGTCTTTATCTTTCTTGGGGAGCACTGTAATAATAGCATCTGTTAAGGTTGGAGGTAGTTTCTTTAAAGTTATGGATTTGTGAAATACCTTGCACAATAAGGGGCAAAGTAAATCAGCCATACTTTTATAGAACTCCACTGGGAAACCATCACCACCAGGGGCACATCCAGATTTAAGGGAAGAAAGTGCACGGTGAATCTCTTCTATTGTAATCAGTTTATCTAAAGAATTTGTTGCATCATGGGAAAGCTGGGGGAAGGCAAATTTATCCAGAAAGTTGTTAATATGAAAATTTGATGCAGAGGAAGTGGATGTATATAACTTATAAAATGTAGACATAATCTTGTTGATGCTAGAGTTGTCAGTGCATATTTGTCCAGTAGTATTTTTTAGACCCGAAATGTATCACTCCAACTGTTGTACTCTAAATCTATAAGCCAATAGCTTATTCCCTTTTTCACCCCCCTCCCAGTACTTGTGTTTAATTCTTAGTAATGTGATTTTGGTTTTCCGAGAGATTAAATCATTAATTTGCATACGAAGTCTAAGGATTTTGTAATGTAAAGGTGATTTCAGATCAGGATAAGGGGCAGATGAATACTGTGATTCTTTAATTTTAAGTAAGTTTTCAAGATCTTTAAGTTGTTTTTCTCTCTTTCTTTTCCTATGTACTGAAAAACTAGTGATTTTGCCACTAAGGGTGGCTTTAAACGCCTCCCAAGTGGTGCCCATGGACGTATCTTCTGGGTTATTGAATAAAATAAAATCTTGAATTTGTGTTTTTAACCAAGGAATAAATTTTAGGTCTTTAAATAAGAGTGGGTCTAATCGCCAGGAAGGTGATTTCAGAGGGTGGAATTCCACATTAAGTGAAGTTTAACTGGAGAGTGGTCTGAGATAAGAAGCGGTAGAATATTACAGTCTATAGTATTAGCTGTAATAGTGGGGGAGGTTAGCCAATAGTCAATTCTACTGTATGACTGGTGAATGGGGGAATAAAATGTATACTCTCTATCTCTGGGGTGAAAAGTCTCCATATGTCCACTAATCCCAAATCTTTCATTAATAATGAAAGTGCAGCAATGCTCCTGGGATGGGTATCCAAAGAAGAATTGCTTCTGTCAAGATGTGAATCTAGTGAAAGATTAAGGTCACCTCTAATTAAGATTGGGGTGTTTAAATCTAAAGAGGTTAGTTGCTGAGCTAGATTATGAAAAAATGCGGGTGTATCTGAATTTGGGGCATAAATGTTGACAAGGGTTAATGGTACAGTTGCAGAACTGAAGGTACCAATCAACCATCTGCCATCAGGATCTTTCATTATATTCAGGATTTTCTATTTGAAATTCTTATGGATTAAGATTGCAACCCCACGTTTCCTAGTTGTAGCAGAAACCCAGTCACTTTTTAATCTATCATTATCTGCCTCTAATGGTTTAGTTTCTTGTAAAAAGGCAATTTGTGTTTTTTTTTCTTCTGAGATGATTTAAAACCTGTTTACATTTGCTTGGTGTGTTGAGGCCCTTGACATTCCATGTATAAAGTATTAGGTCAAATATTGGAAATAAGATTTAACTAAATTTGTAATAGATAATAGTGTCCATGTCCGGACTTCGATGCACCAAGCAATAAACAGGCAGATAATACAGATCAAAAATACATTACTGATGATTATGGCCCAATTTGGGGCAGGAATATTAGATACTGATATATGAAGGGGATCAGGAAAAGACCCCGGTTCCATTTGTTGTTAATCTCCCTAACTGTTATAACAACAATAACTAACAACAAACTTATTAACAAAGACCTTATAATGGCCATTTAAGATAAGCAGAGAAGTATAGGTCGGTTTATATAAAAAACTAAACCAAGACCACTGTTAAGCTGTCTAGGGCGTGTAGTGAAATATAAGGAGAACAGATTATCTGAAGCTCCTTAATTACTTCTAAAGATTGAAACTGTCTATATAGACTGATGAGTTAACAATAGTGAGAAACAGTTGGTCCCATAAATAAAGGAAATTGCTATTAACAAGGTATTACCTTAATAGCTAAGAAGGGTTCTCATACAGTGTATAAATTCACTAGGCTATTAGTAGAATCCAAACATTAACATTTTTTAACAACTAGCATAATTTGTGTTAGATAGTTAGATAATGATTAAAATTCCAAACCACATCTGAAGGAAAAAAAAATGCAAGTATGAGTTGAATTTGGTGTATGCCTTATTACTGAATAAAATAATATATAAATTAAAAAAAAAGTTAAGTATTAAGTAGGCTATTAACATAGGGATTAAGTTAAGAGAAACACTAATCCAGGAAAATAAGGTAATGGATGGTTAAACTTCACAATTAGTATATAAAATATACCCAGTTTTAGCTCTGTGTCTTTAAGAAATTATTAATTGGAATGTCATTAACCACTTAAAACATTATGATTGTATATCAGCCACATGAAAGAGGGTAATTAGTAAGATACTAGCATTGAGTATATAACTTATTCGATTTATAAATATAAATGACTGATATTATGGGATTACATCAATACTGCCAAACTTTGAGCACACTGAGAGAGAAATTATAAATTATTATATATAGGATAGTGCATGGGGAACAGTTGACAACAGGGCTATTCTTTCACCAAGTTGGCACTATGATGACGCATTACCTCGAGAGTGCAGCTCGAGATAATCCGCGTCATAGTGCCAACGAGATGAAAAGATGCCCTGTTGTCAACAAATTCCATGCACTTTTCTTTATAGTGTATGGTGGAACGTCGTTTTTTGGGGGGAAAAAATCACTACAGCATGTTTCTGCTTCAAAACATTTTTACTGGGTTACTAGAAGGAAAAAAGAACTTTACATTTTGCATGTTTTCATGCTTGACATTTTAACTGTTTAAGAACTTTACATTTTGAACGTTTTAACGCCAAACATTAGTACTGCTGCCGACATTGCTGCTTTCGCTATGTGTCCTGCCTATGAAGAGAGCCCTAACTGTCAAATGCTGCTCGAGAACACAGTGTGTGACGTTCGCAGTGCAGTAGAAAAAATTGTTCTGCTGCACTGTGAACGTCACTAGTGTAGGAGAACAACATTTTGACAGCGATGGATTTCGGTGGAGAATGACGTTCCACCATACACTATAAAGATTGAACATATGCATCTCAGTTGTTCAAAAATTGCCTATGCAGTAGTCCCTGCATCAGTCTAGTTGCAGGTATCAAATTCCCTCTTAAGAGCATGTCAGCTTCATTAAAACACCATAAAATGCCTGTATGTTGTTTACATTGTCTAGTTTTACTTAGGCAGAACATAGATTAGCAACTATCAAGGAATAAATTTATACAACCTGGTATGGATGATTAGCGAGGTCCATATTTAATGGCGAGCTTGCAGTATAAAAGGTTAAGTAACAAGCTGTTTGCTCACAGCTTATAGCTCGCTAGTATGCGTTTACTGACATAGCATACTAGGTGAGAACATATTTAATAACTGTGAAAGGATCTAAGTTTACAAGTGTCATGCTCTATTAAACACAAGCAAGAGGCGACAAGAAGGTTATTTAGTTTGTCTTCTTTATTGTGGCAGTATCTGATTTATTTTTCACTTTGCTATGGTGTTTTTTCTGTGTCGGTTCCAAAGATTTCTGTGGTGAACTCGTAACTACTTCTGCCCATGAAACGTCTGTGGATTCATTCTCTGTTTCAGGAACACTCTGCAGTACCTCTGTGTTAATTAAGTTTCCGGTGTTGAGAGATCCTTGCTGAGAGACCTGGATATCCTGCAGAAGAGCAAATCTGTTATGTAGGGGTATGGTGATGAAATCACAGCACTGGTATGAGGCTCATCGGTTTTTGGTTTTGTTGATTTCTGCATGCAGCATTGTAATTTACACTGTGTAGAGTTTAATTAATTTTTTTCTTGTAACCGGGGAGAGTGTCTCAAGTTTGTTTCTATGAGAGGATCAGAGGCAGTAGTGCTTAGCTCAACGAGAGCTGAAGTGATCTGTGCACTAATATCAGAGCTGTCCTTTGCAATGCTAGAGCAGGTTAAAGAGGCCACCTGAGTATCTGGTTCACTTACCAGAGATATCTCAAATCTGTTCAAAAAGGTCATAAGTGATTCTGGGGTGTTATAGTCTTTATGGGAACTGCCATTAAATACACGCATTATATCGGGGTAGCACATCATGAATCGCAGTCCCAGTGGGTGCATCAGTCTCTGGGCCGGTGTAAAGGCTTTCCTTTTATTTGATACCTCTTTTGAGAAATCACGATATATGTATATATGGTGATCTTGCCAGGTAAGGTGCCCAATTTCTCTTGCTTTCTGTAAAATAACTTCGGTATGTGCAAAGTTCAGGAATTTGGCCACAGTTGGTCTGGGCCTGTGATCAGGAGAAGATTTAGGGCCTAAGGAGTGATGTGAACATTCGATAGTTAGGTTGTGGTCTGCAGGAAGTTTCAGCATAGTAAGTAAGACATGCAATAAAAATGCAGTAGTATCTTTTAATTCAGAATTCTCAGGAAATCCAAAGAATCGCAGGTTGTTCCTGTGACTACGGTTTTCAATATGTTCAATTTTATTTTGAAGCTCTTTAATAGTACGATCTTGCGCCTGGATTGTAGCTTTCAAATCTTGTACAGATGTCTCATTCTGCCGAGATCTGAGTTATGTATTGGCAAGTCGAGAGTCTATATTTTTTAGTGTGGTGGTGGTATGCTGTGTTGTAGCTTTTAATTCGCTTATGTCTGTAATTAATTTCTGAAACATGGCTTCAATTTTATCCAGAGGAACTGTTTTATCTGCATTTCAGCCATGATTTAAGGCCTAAGGTCCGTGCTTCCAGGAGAAGTCAGTTAGAGTATAGCCCAGGATAGTAGAAAAATGATATAAAATACCTTTAAAAAGGCTGTATTGTGGTCCAGTGCACTTGATTTTGTATGTTGTCTTGCAGAATTTACTTAGATGGCTGAAGATGATGCTAGATTGTTTGTTGAGTATCAGAGCTCAGGATTCAGACATCCATGTTGTTCAGAGTCATGCCACTCCCCCCACACAATGTTATAATGTCAGGAATCTAGTAACTTGCTATGTTGTCAAGGACATTCCATATTTCATGCCAGTCCTGTCATCACCCATGGCATTCTTTATATTAGTGTCAGACTGATTATTTATTCCATGCAAGAGGTGTGTTTTGGGGGAGATGGTGTGATGGTGGTGGGTGTGTTATACTGACATTTATCCACAGACCTGCTATGTATCCTGATTGTCCATTCATTACACTAATTCTGACATCAACTGGTCACCACACTGTATGCAAAGTAGAACAAAAATAAAGTGTCTGTGAAACTTACTATTTGTTTCATCTAATCAAATATGGTCTTATCGGCTTCCTCCCTTACAGTTATGTAGTCAGATTTCTTTTTGGATAGATCAGATATAATAACTATTCATGTCTCCTTTTTTTTCTACTAAATAAATAAAATGATACGTTAATGCATTCCATTTTAGTGATTTGCGCTGTCTGATGACATATCAAAAATTCCATGGGTCAACCTTTCTTTCCTCGTCTTTTTGATCATCCACTCATCACTGTGTTTTTTTCTGTAAAACAGACGTTTTTTGTTGTTTGTGGAGACTGTAAAGTTGAGGGAGAGGGATCGCAATGGTGTGTGGTTTTGGGGTTGGGGTGTTACATCAAGAGCTATCCTGCAACCTGTTATGTTGCCATTTGAACAGAATAAGCATTTATATTTGTTAACACATTTCATTCTAATTGACTGACAAAAAGAAAATTTATCTAATCAAAATATGTTTTGGACTGTGAACTCTTGTTTTGCTATTATGAATGCTATTTTTCACAATTATCATAACTGCCATTCTGTTCCTGTCTGCATTTATATGTCAGGAAATATGAACTAAATAAATAAATGTGATAGTGCTCGTGTGCTCACTTGTTGAAGTTAGCATCCCCTGCCAATCTGTCATGGCTTGACAAAACTGTCTGTTTTACTGTCACACTGGCATAAGTATTCATGCATGTAAAATAACAGTCAGGATCTGGGGGGGCCGGGATCAGATTGTGATGTTTGGGGGGGTTGTGGTGGATGTCTGGTGGTTGGGAGTTATACCGACAGATATCCCACGACCTGTTATGGGGCCAAATTCACAAAACATTCCCTGGGCACAAACCCAGTTGGCCAGAAGCAAACCGGGATTTGCAGAAGTTGGTATCGAAAAAGCCCAGTTTACCCTGGCAAACTGTGTTTGCACTTGGGTAAAGTTAGGAGGGGAGCCGCAATGAAAATGAAGGAGGGGGAAGGCGTGGCTTCACTGGAAAACAAGATGGAGCCTTAGTGTGATCTGAGCCTTACTCTGGGGATCTATGTCTGACTCAGTCTGTTTTTAGAGGTGCAATCTGTTCCTTTCACAAGCAGATCCATATGCCCCAAGGCACGAGGAACAAAAGGATACCCCACTTGTGACAATCCTCTTGCTACTGCAGAAGTACAGCTGATTTCACTCCATGACACGGCTGCAGCATGGCTATGGCTTCAGGATCCCTGAGACACCCTGCGGCGGTAGATGAGAGATTCAGTAAATTAATAATTCAGATGGCCAAGGTAAATGCCACTTCACATCAAACTTTACATATCATGTAGTAATTGGAGAGACGATTTCTTAAAATGGAATGCCAAGTCACTTCTCAAGAACTTGCAATACAGGAGCTCAAGGCTAATGCTAGAGAACAGGCCTCCCAAATCCAGGGACTGCTCCTTAAAGTGCATGATCTCAAGAATCACAGCAGGAGGGCTTCCTGAAGGGGGCCAAATTGCAGGACGTGAATAAATTTGTCAAGCAAACTGTACCCATTGTTCTAAAACTGAAAGGCGACATCTGGCTGGATATTAAATGAGTACACGGGGCACTGGCCCCGATGCCTAAGGGGGGGAGACAGGCCAAGACCCATCTTAATGAAGGTCCTCAGTTACAACCCTCACCAGGCCATCCTCTCACAGTCCCGAGAGTTGGGATGACTGGAGTGGCAAGGGCACACCACACAAATATATCAATATTTATCAAGGGACTTGTCAGCCAGGTGCAGAGAAATCATGGATCTCTGCCATGTGATGCAAAAACTGGGACTCACTTAGTCACTCAGGTACCCAGTCACTATGAGAGTCTACCAAAGTGGATCTCAACTCTCTTTTGAATCACCTGAGGTCTTGAAGGATTTTCTAAGGAGAACATGGCCCAAAAAGATGAGGGCCTGTGGATTGTTCCAGGAACAGTGCTCCTTAGGGAATCCCAAACTGTGGCCACCCAGTCCAGGTGAGCAGTGCTGCAATGACATGGAGGTACGGGAATCTGGGGCTGAATGAATGAACTGGGCCCTACCATGCAGAAACTGCAAGAGGCACCTCCAATTGCCCCATGAAGTAAGAGAGCACATGCAAGAGCGTCAAACGAATAACAATCGCAGCCCAAGACAGGAACCACCAGAGGATGTTTTGAGCCTGGGGCAATTTCACTCAAAGAACAGATATGCAGCCCTGCAACTGTATGTATCACCCACTCACAGTAAGCCACCTACATCCCTGACCTCACAGTGTGTGGCACCTGTAAAACTTAATGAACTGGATACTTCCTCACAGCAGGTGTGCGAGAGGGCAGATCCAAACATTGTGGCGAAGGACAACCATGATGGGAATCCTGAAGGGGACACTGAGGAGGGCAACTAGACCCAGTCTACTAGAGTACAAACTGCATACACTGTGGAGCCTGCTCCTAGCACCGAGAATTCCTGATCAGATAAGTTGGTTATTTTTATTTGTTAGGGTAAATGGATGTGGGGGGGTTGGATGTAGCCCTGATGATGTGTTGTCCCCCTTGAACTGATGGGACAGGGCTCCCAACCTGGTTTGATCCTCTCTCCCTCCTAGAATGGGCAAGGAGACCAACCTTGGATCCCATGTGGATTCTCCTGCCCTCTCCCCCTTTTCCTAAGCAGGGTGATCTAACTCAACTGAGGCATTAAGCTTGTAGTCTTAATAAAGAAAGATTTAATGTAGATCAATCTAGTTACAAAGTGCATGCTAAGTGGGTAACAGTGGAAGGGGACAGGGTAAGGCTGGTGGACCAAGTCAGACAGAATATCAGTTGGCAAGGATGGGCTTCCTGGTCCTCAGTACACACATTGCACTGGTGGATTTTAGCCCAGTTCTCCCCTAAAGTGTGGCATAATATGCCCCTTCCAAGTGCTATGTGAGTACTATTTCTTAATTGAATTGGAATAGAGGGCAGGGGAGATGATCCACTATGAGCTGCAGCATAAGACAAGGCACTATGCCCTAGGGCATGTACACCCAATCAAGCCCTCAGGCATACAGGCTTGCACAAGGGGGAGGGTGGAGGGTGGGCTGAAGCCCTCAGTGGAGGACCCTACTGGGGGTAGGGTGAGGGTGGGAGACTGGGCACACAATTGCTGCGGACATGAGGGGTCCTGCTGTAGTCATAAGAGGAGCCCAGGATGGCACCCCTGCCACCTAAGGCTATAACAGACCAGTGAGCAAGTGGGAACACATAGCGTGGTACCCCAACCTAATACTCCATTGGGGAAGGGACTCATATATAAATGGGCATAAGCAGCACCCCCGCAAGGACTCACTTGGGGGAAGGCAGTCCCAAACCAACCCCAGGTAATCCTTCTCTACAGAGATGGACAGATGCCCCCAGGGGGCCTAAGGTGTGACCTGCATGGCTCTGCGGAGCATAAGGTCCTAATCACCTTTATTCCTCTACTGCTGCACCACAGTGCAAGGTGTATATAGTTTTTGTTTTAAAGGTGTTGGTTTTTATGGCAATGTTATGTTCATCATGGTTGTTACAGAAATGGTATATAAATGTTGGCTTAGTAGAGATGTTAATGGGGCAACTACAGAACCAGGGGGCAGTGATATGGGGCAAGAAGGCATAGCATCATATGTGACCTCCCAAGGAGGGAAAGAGTATTAGCACTGCAGGAAGGCCTGTTGTACAGCTAGTTTGGGGACCTTGAATAGGGAGCAGGGCCGTGCCACGGGTCCCCCCCGACACCCCACCTTCTAACGTATCTTAACCCAGGACCATCTTTCCTTGCTCTCTGACAGTGTTCAACCCCTTCCCCAATAATTGTACAACAATTACATGGCAGATATCCGTGCTATACACTATTGCTACCCCCTTTGCTAATGGATGACCTGCTCTGCCATACATGGAATGTTAAAGGGTTGAATACGCCAGTAAAGAGGAAGAAGGTGATAACATACTTAAAAAAAGTGAGAACTCAGCTGGCCTTCCTGCAAGAAACAATGCTGTCCAAGGAGGACCATGAGTTGCTAAAAAAGGATTGGGTGGGCCAGGTGTTCCACTCATCTGCTGCAAGTAGGAAAAGTGTGGTGGCAATCCTACTCCACAAACAGCTGCAGTGGACTGTTATCAGCACTAGGGCAGACACACAGCATAGATGGGTATCTGTGCTCCTACAGACACCACAGGGCCAGGTAGTGCTGGGGAACGTTTACGCCCTGAATGAGGATGACTCAGAGTTCTTCCTTGAGGTCACTACAACCTGGGCACAACATCCCGGGGGAGGTCCCTCTCATTCTAGCTGGAGGCTTTAACCTAGTCCTTGAACCCTCAGTGGACAAGAGCTCAGCCATGCCCGATACCCATGTCAAAGGTCGTAGGGCCCTAAAATGCCTATGGAGGACCAAGGTCTATCTGACATCTGGAGGGTGTGCCACCCTAGGGACAGAGATTACTCATTTTACTCAACAATGCATGGCTCATATAGCCGGACAGACCTCTGGCTCACATCTCACCAAGTCAGCCAGGTGGCAGTAGACTCCACAATCCTCCCCATAATAATTTCAGACCAAAGCCGCCATTCAACTGACACTGCTCTGGGGTCAACCCTCCTCCTCACCTTCATGGCAGCTGGACTCTACCCTAATCAGAGAGGTGGAATTCCGAGAGTGGGCCACATGTGAAGCTCAGCTGTTTTTCCATGAAAACCCCATATCAGATACATCTGTCGGGAACATGTGGGAGGCAATTAAGGCCACCATGTGGGGCAGGATCATTAGGTACTCAGTGGCTAGAAGGAAAAGGAGGGAAGAGAAACCAAAACAGCCTGAGTTAGCATTGAAGGTAGTCGAAGGCACACTTAAAGGGAAAAAACATCCCATGCCCCACTTCCCTTGCTAGGGAAATTACAGGGCTGTGAACAAAAATAAATACCCTCCTGTCCTGGAAGGCTGAAGTTGCCATTTTAAGACTTAGACATAAATACTGGGGGTCCTGGCCTACAGACTTCAGCTACAGCAAATAGCTCGACACATAGCAGGGCTTAGGGATAAGGGTGGGATAGTGCAAACCTCCCCAGAGTTAGTGAGCAATGTTATGAAAACATATTATGAGGCACTCTGTGCCTCATCTAGGGAAGGGGATCCCATGGCTACTCGAGACTTTCTTGGTGAAATTCAGCTTTCCACCCTTACACAGCTGCATGCGGACACTATAGACGCCCCTCTTGCTACGGCAGAAGTCCAGCAGACCCTCATGTCCCTTAGAGCAGGGAAAGCCTCCTGGGGAGATGGGTTCCCAGTAGAACTCTGGCAATTGCCGGCCTCAATATTATCACCCATCTTACAACTGGTATACAAGGAGGTGGAGACACTAGGCAGATTCCTCCTGACCATGCAGAAGGCAGTTATTACTGTGCTGCCTAAGAAGGGGAAAGACTCCACCATGCCTGTTGCACCTGGGTTATGCCCTCCTATCATCCCACATACACCTTACACTGTATTCCTGGTCTATTATACGGTGATACTGCCATTTTGCACTACCATGTATATTTAGGCACCCATTGTATAAGCATGAGTGCCAGGAATATGCTTTGTTGCTAATATATGCTAAGGTTTACATCTTTTATAGGATTATATCATGCATGATTCATTATACCTTACTATAATGCATTTACCTAGATGGCGTTTTTCTTTTATATATATATTCTATATGTAATCTACCTAATTACTGATAAGGTGACTCTTATGGATCATCAGTAATTACTGTATACACTTATATACTTCTCATATAGTCATATGTAGTGTCTGTCTTGCATTTTCTAGTATACCACGTGTAGTTGGGCCGGTCAGCACTTCTCTTTGTCTAAGTTCATGCTGACAGACACAAATCCTTTCTCTCATATTATACTCATTTGTAATTCTGTCTCCTAAGTAATTATCCAAGGAAGATCACCTTGTTTATAATATAGAACTAACACATTATGTTTCTCATATCTGTAACTATGAAGTAATCTCCTGTTGCTATGATGTTATCTGTGGTACTGTATATAACCCTGTGTAACCCAGCTCCTCAAGGAGATTCTGGAGATTTTGTACATTGTTCAGGAGACTGGTGAGAACCCATCTCCCTTGTGAGTTTCTTTGTCACATGGTTGGCGTAAGTATTGTAATAAATTATCATTATTACTTCTGCTTGTGTGGTTGTTTCTTTGGCTGACACTGTAGACATACAAGAATCTGATTTATTTACCCCAGAGATGGTTTCTGGATAACATGCCTAGTAGCTACCAACCCATATCACTATTCAATGTGGATGGGAAGATATACAGTTAAGGCACTAGCCCACTGGCTAAACCCACTACTCCTGTAATTGATTCACCCATCCCAAGCGGGATTTGTCCAGGGGAGATATAGTGCAGACCACATTAGAAATTTGGTCAACCTAAAACATGAGGTGAAACATCTGCCCTCGATGGCAGCCGCAGTGTCAATAAATTTTGAAAAAGCATTTGATTCTGTTGAATGGGACTATCTCCATACGGTGTTACAGCACATGGGGGTTGGACCCCGCTTTCAGTTCTGGGTCTAAGCCGTATATACCAGCCTGACAGCCAGACTGCTGATGAACTCCACACTGTCAGCTCCCTTTACACTGGAGCAGGGTACAAGACAGGGCTGCCCATTCTCCCCTCTATTGTTTGTGCTGGTGGTGGAACCCCTGGCAGCCTTCCTATGGCAGGACACCCAGGCAGCCTTCCTATGGCAGGACACCCAGATACAAAGCATCAAGGTAGGGTCAGACCACTACACCACACTTATGTATGTGGACAACCTACTGGTCATGGTATCGGACCTGGGTGTAGCTGTAAAACCACTCCTGGCAGCTCTAACCAAATCTGCTGCCTACTCCGGACTGCAGGTGAACCAAACTAAAACTGAGGTAGTCCCTCTAAACCACCACTGTATCCCAGAAAAAGTGGGAGACACAGGGCTAAGATGGGTGGAGGGCAGGTATCACCTACTTGGGAATTAAGTTCACCTTAGCGTTCCTAGGTTTATGGGATCTTAATATGCAACCCCTGCTAACAGACATTTGCATAGACAAGAACAGATGGAAAAAACTATGGCTCACACTTGCAGGGAAGACAACCACTATTAAAATGGTGATCACCCCCAAGATCTTTTATCTGCCGGCCCACCTGCCAACTGCCCTCCCCCTATCCTGGGGTCAGAACATAGATAAGGTAGTGGGCAACTTTCTGTGGGAAGGTAAACTGCCCCACTATAGCTAGAACAAGCTAAGAACACACTGGAAGGTAGGGGGGCTTGTGTCTCCCGTGGTTTGAAGGATACAGTTGTGCCTTTAAATGTGCACAAACTCTTCAGTGGATGCAGCGTATAGGGAAGGAGACCCCTCAGTGGGTACCGATTGAACAGGTACTAAGTCAGTAACATTCTCTAGCGCTACTGATTTATAACCCCCTTCCCCCACCCTCAAAGACACCCCACAAGTGGGCCGTCGGTCAAAATATGTGCCAAAGTGCAACGTAAATTGGGGGTTGACCTGGCCCCGATTCCTTGCACCCCTCTTTGAGGAAATATCGAGCTGCACATTGGTGGACAGCCAGTCAGCTGGACCAGATGGGAATCCAAAGGGCATAAAAATTATCCAAGACTGTCTGTCCCCAGGATCAAGATACATTTATAGATACATTTCAACACCTGCAAGACAGGTGGGGACTGCCCACTGGGGATTTCTGGAGATACTTGCAAATGTGCAGTGTGCTCCAGATGCTCCTTAGAAAGTGACCAGTAAGGGTCTTCCCACTTCCCTTCCCTCCTGGATTGCTATCACTGCCCGCCTGGCCAGTAAGATATACTCAGCCAGCCAGGACTCCATCCCAAACCAATCAGACACTGCCAGGGCCAAAAGGAAAAATGCACTCCAACACCCCATAGCAGAGCAGCAGTGGGCTGAATGCTGGCAGTCTGCACAAAAGACTTTTAAAGACACCAGAAGTAAACTAATCCAAAACAAAATATTGCACTCCTGGCATCGGACCCTAGTTGTCCTGTACAAGGCTGGAGTGCTGAACAATAACCTATGCTGGAGATGTCAATCTCAAGTAGGGGATTTATTACATATCCTGTGGTCGTGCCCTAAAATACAACCCCTGTGGGAACAGGTTCGGCATGTGGGCACTCAGGTGCTCCACAGGAGCTTCCCACCCTCTTCACTATTACTGATATTAGGAATGAAGTCCATGGGTCTGCAACTAACAGCCCAAGAACACAGATGGCTGGCCATCCTAGCTATGCAGGCCATCACCTTACGTACCAAAATGGGGGACAGGGACTTTGCGCCATGTGCCCCTAGACTGTGGAACTCCTTTCCTGTCCAGGTCCGGATCTCCCCCAGTCGGGCCTACACACCTCCCTGTGAAACCACTTGAAGCTCTCGTCAGCATGTGACTGTCTTAACCCTCCCTGATTAGCCTGGTCCTCTGCACAGTATACTTGAGTGTATTCATTCCATGTTATCTTGCAAATGTGTAAATTTTGTATATATCTGTATATATATTGCTGGTGACATTGTGTCACTGACGCTGTAGCTTAGCATATTGACTATGATTACTGTCATGACCTGAGATATCTTACTATGTATGTTATGCTTCTCCTGACATCTGTGTATCTGCCCTACTTGCTTCAAATTGTACTCTGTATGTTCTTTGATTTCCTGTACTCTCCCGGGTCGTACCTGAAAATAAGCATGTGTTTGTCAAGTGTACTTACCTGGTTAACAAAAGCTAAATAAATAAAATAAATAATCCTCTGCAAGTGGCATATGCCTATAATCCCTACGATACAGGAAGTATTGTCATCCATGGCGCAGCTTGCCTCCCTAGATCATCTCTCACATGTGGCAAGAGACACACTACCTGCCTATGAAACAGAGAGAAGTTCTCTCACACCTACAATGCCCCCAAAACTGGGATAGGTTGAGGAAGAGATGAACCGAGTAGCCCCGCAGTACCATTTACAAAGTTATTTCTTCACATAAGGGCCGTCTGCAAAGGCCGTTGTGTGGAGAAATTACCACCTACAAAAACCTGGCAGTATCCGCACAACCACAGTGGTTAGCAGAGGTACGGCAGCCCACCACCCTCCTCCTCAGTTCTGATCTCCCACCCGATAATAAATATACATGTTTCCATAGTGTTGTGTCCGTCACCAGTCCCCGATCTCCCATCCGATATGGATTACACATTTTGCCATAGTGTAGGGTCCCTTCCCAGTCCCTGATCTTCTTCCTGATATGAATTACTCATTTTTCCATAGTGTAGAATCCCTCCCCAGTCCCTGATCTCCCAACTGATAATGAAAATACTGGTTTTCCGTAGTGTAGTGGTCCATCCCCCCTGCCTGGACACTGATCACTATCCCTAAGTGAGCATAACCTATTCCCTGGTAGTCTAGGGTCCCTCTTCCCAACCCCCATCCAGTGTGACCCACCACCCCACCCCTCCATCCCAATCTTCAGTCAGTGACCAGCACAGCCCTCCTCTCAGCACTGTAGCTGGCAGTTGACTGAGCCCTCTTGGAGCATGTACTGTATGCACTCTAAGAGGGCTCAGTCAGCAGTGGCAGTGAGAGGAGGGCTCTGCCAGTGGCTAACTGAAGACTGAGATGGGGAAAGCAGGGTGGTGGGTCACACTGGATGGGGTGGGGGGAAGGACCTTAAACTACCAGAGAACAGGTTGTGCTCATCTGAGGATGGCGATCAGTGACTGGTGAGGGGGGAGGGACCACTATACTATGAAAAACCTTTTTTTCATTATCAGGTGGGAGATCAGGGACTGGGGAGAGACACTACACTATAGAAAATATGTAATTCATGTGGGGTGGGAGATCGGGGACTGGGGAAGGACCCTACACTATGGAAACATGTGTTATTCATATGGGTTGGAAGATCGGGGACTGGGGAGGGACCCTACACTATGGAAAAAGGTGTAATTCATATTAGGTGGGAGGTTGGGGAACCTACACTATGGGAAAATGTGTACTTCATATTGGGTGGGAGATCGGGGACTGGGGAGGGACCCTACACTATGGAAAAATTATTTGTACATTTGAGGTGTGAGTTCAGGGAGGGACCACTACGCTGTGGAAGGGTTTTTTTTCCTTATGAGGTCAGTGATCAGAGGACGGGGGGAGTACTACACTTGGGGACTGTGGCTGCATGGGGAATGGGCTGGTGGGGGGGTCACGCAATGGCACACTAACACCATTCACATGAGACCATAATGGGCATACTAATGGCCACTTGCACCTTGTATGCCCAATGGGTTAATTTGCATGGCTACTTCTGTGAATTGCACTTTAGAGTGTGAGTTGTGGAGCTATTTTCCTGGGTGGCTGTGGGGGCAGCTCTACTGGGTATTCCACTGACTTTTCTTGGGTTAGTGCTTCCCCTGCCTGCCCCTATTCACTGTCGGATAGTGCACCATGCTATCCAACTGTGAATAGCATGATTGCCCTTCAGCGCAACCCACGGACATGTTGCGCGACATTTTGCAGGTTTTTTGTGAAATCTGGCCATGGTGTATAATGTTGACATCAATTGGTCAGCTCATTTTGTTCAGATTAGGTCTGAGTTGATAACTCTCATTGGCCTAGTTCCTCTGTTTGTCACTATTTACATACTATTCTTTAGCCTACCAATTTTTTTTATGTTGCTACTGCAGTCACTTGTTGATGTGCATGCTGTCTTACAACTGGTCAGTCTAATTGCTTGCTGCACTCATGCCCTTATTCTGTTTTTCCTGATGTTCCTCTTATCCCTGTTCACTACTATTGCCTTTATTGTCAGTCTGTCATATTTTTTCTTACATACTGTATGTAGTACAAGGAAGTTATGGTTCAGGTGGTGCTTTGTGATGGTGGTGGATGTGCAAGCAAACTTGATGGTGGTGGAGCTGAGCATTTTCAATCTTTTCTGCTTTTTTAGAAAATATTCTAGTGATAGCCATATAAATATATGTATGTATATATATATATATATATATATATATAAGAAGGGGAAGGAAGGAAACATATTCAATTCAGTGCTTTACAGTAACTGGTAATTGCTGTTTTTCTTTTAAACTGAGATTGTGGGCTTTTAGTGACACTGTACTTTTTTTGTTGTCTTTACTTAGAATTGTTTTTGGGCTGTTGAAAATTTAAAAGCGTAGTGGTGGTGTATTTCTGTGCTGTCTTTAATTGCTACAAATTTTCGCCTCCTTCCCCCAACTCTTAATTATATGCCCTGTTAAATCTGATTAACAGGAGCTAAACACAGGGTATAGTAAGGGGTGAGAAGTAGGAGGGGCATAAGGGGGAAGAAGCCCACCCTCAGCACGACAAGTGTTTTGACTCATTTATTTATTTATTGGTTTTTCTCTCTTTTTTTTTTTTAAAAGAAAATTATCTGAGGATCAGTGGCAGGAGTTTTAGGATGGTAAATTAATAAAAAGGGAACTAGGAGAACTTCAGTAGCAGACAAGTAGTGGAATAGCAGTATAATTGCAGTATAATGTGGGGAGTGGTGCAATGCAGTGGCTGTGGGGCAGCCATATTCAGGCAGACCTTCTGGACACTGAGGTGCTGCCCTATCTGAATGCATCTCTGTGGACTGCGGGATGAGGTAGCCAGACTCAGTGTGGAAGTAAACTGGGTCAGGAGTACCATCACCCCTATCCAGAGACCACCCAGTCCAATGCCACTGCCTCAAAGGATACCGAGAACGAGGAGCACTCGGATGACGGTGGGCTCAGGGAGGGTTAGAGCGGTCAGGCAGAGGCACATCCCAGATCCTATTCCACTCAAGAACCCATATGCCACACTGGCAAATGGGGACAACCAAATAGAGATACCCAGAGAAGTGGAAGGAAAGGATGTGGAGGTTAGCCAAGGAGGTGACCTCAGCGGGGAAAGCAGTGGACCCCAGAGGAGGAGGAAGCGAATCCTTGTGGGGGACTCCACCATAAGAGGGATCCAGCTAGGAACACAGGAGGGGGACGACAGGGAGGTGAGGTGCCTACCAGGTGCCACGGCATGGAGGGATGGAAGGAAGATCCTGGGGATCACTGGGAAGGCAAGACAGGAGGGTGAGCTGGATGTCATTATCCACCTACGTACTAATGACCTGGCAAATGGGGAGCCAAGGAAGTTCAGGAAAAGTTTAGGAAATGGGGAGGGTCTCAAGCAAGTAGCTACTTCTGTCACTTTCTCAGAGTACTACCTCATGAGAGGCAAGGAAAGCATAGAGTGCATGCACCAGGAATTTTAACTTATGGTTGAAGAACTGGTGCTGTGAGGAAGGGTTTTGATTCATTCATGACTGGGGACCCACCTGGAAGGATGGAGGCTTGTTCAAGCCTGATGGCCTGCATCCACCCTGGAGGGTAATAAAAGCACTCAATGATAAGTTTAAATGCTACATGGACAAGCATTTAAACTAGCCAAGGGGGGGTGGCAGGCCAGCAAGGAGGGTACCTGCTGCTCACCCCCACAGCTAGCAGTGGAACCAGTGAACCAGAGGAGTGGCTATCTCTGCAAAGCAGTGTGCAAAAGATGGAGATTAGTGCCCAAGAGGTGGATAGGCAGAAAAGGGGCAAAATTCAGCAGAAGGGCAGACAGCAAGGAGAACCAGGGATAAAGGACAACCAAGGAAGGGGCTGGAGTAAAACAGCGGAACAGTCTAGGGAGGTCAAATCATGGAAAGCCATGTGTGAAAATGCCAGGAGCCTTAGCAACAAGATGGAAAATCTGGAGGCTGTCATGGTGCAGTCAGACCTGGACATTGTGGCCATCATTGAAACCTGGTATAATGATAACCACGACTGGGAGATGGCCATACCTGGCTACAACATATTCAGAAGAGACAGAGCAGGCAGGAAGGGAGGAGGAGTGGTACTGTATGTGAAAAATGACATAAGGGCCACAGAGATCCAGGAGGAAAAAAATGGGGAGAGATACTGTGGGTTAAGCTGGAAAGGAAAATGGGGACAGCCATCCTTGCAGGTGTGGTCTATAGACCACCAGCCCAGGAGGAAGAAACAGATAGGAGCTGATGCTAGCCATCAAAGGATGGCAGACAAGAGTGAGGTAGTACTGATTGGAGACTTCAATATTCCAGATGTGGACTGGAGCATCCCAGCAGCAGTATCAACTAGAACAGATTTATCCTGGACTCCTTCAGGGTGCCTTCCTCAAGCAACTGGTCATGGAACCAACTCGGCAGAAGGCAATACTGGACCTTGTGCTCACAAACAGGGACAGTGTGATGGGGGTAACAGTGGGGAGCACCTGGGAACAGTGACCACCAGTCATTGTGGTTTGAAATCACAGAAAGAGCAGAACCAAACCACACAAAAACACGTATCCTGGATTTTAGGGGGCAGACTTTGAGAAAATGGGGAGATACTTGAAAGAGGCATTAGGGGAATGGGACAGGAATCAGGGATTGAGGAACAGTGGGCAGTATTTAAAATGGGATTACAAGAACAACAGAATTATGCATTAAGCAGGTTAGCAAGAGGAAACGAAGAGGAGACCATTATGGTTTTCCAAAGAGGTAGCAAAGAAAAGGGAAAGCCAAAAAGATTGCATTCAGGCAATACAAAAGACACAGGCAGAAGGAGAGAGAGAAGTACCAGGAGAAGCAAAGGGAGGCAGGGAGGTCAGTAAGGAAGCCAAAGCTCAGACAGAAGAACACATTGCAAAATCAGTGGGTAGGGGGACAAAACCTTTTACAGGTACATAAGTGAAAAAGAAAGACAAAGGGAGGGATAGTGAGACTGAAGGGGAGGATGGGGCGCGTGGAGGATGACAACAGTAAAGCTGACATATTGAACAGGTATTTCTGCTCAGTCTTTACTGAGGAAGAGGAGGGTAATGGGTCTGAAGGAGTACAAGGGTGAGAATGGTGCAGAAATTGACACAAGTCCCTTTACATGAGAAGGGTCCTGAAGGAACTGGAAGTAATAAGAGTTGATAAAGCAATGGAGCCAGATGGGTGCACCCAGGGTCCTTAAGAACTAAGAGAGAGGTGGTGGCTGAACCTCTGGCTATCCTGTTTAGCCGATCACTGGAAACAGGAGGTACCCAAAGACTGGAGGACAGCAGATGTAGTCCCCTTATACAAAAGTGGGAACAAAGAGGAAGCAGGGAACTACAGACCAGTCAGCCTCACCTCAGTAGTGGGGAAGATCATGGAAGCACTACTGAAGGAGAGACTGGTGGAACATCTGGTTGTCAATGGACTACAGGACCCAAGGCAGCATGGTTTCACCAGGGGAAGGTCATGTCAGACCAACCTCGTTGAATTTTTGACTGGGTGACTAGGGAGGTGGATCAGGGAGGCAGTGGACATGGCCTATCTGGACTTCAGCAAGGCCTTTGACACTGTGCCACATAGAAGACTATTACACAAACTGGGGAATATGGGTGTGGGCAGGACAGTAGTGTGGTGGGTAGGTAACTGGCTGGGTGGCAGGACACAGAGGGTGGTGGTAAATGGCTGTTACTCCACAGAGGGAAGAGTGACCAGTGGGGTACCACAGGGATCAGTGCTGGGACCGGTCCTATTCAACATCTTCATCAGTGACATTGCACAGGACCTAGAAAGCAGAATTTCACTGTTCGCTGATGACACAAAGCTCTGTAACAGAGTAGACACACCAGAGGGTGTAGACAGAATGAGAAGGGACCTGCAGAAACTTGAAGAATGGTCATGGGTTTGGCAGTTGAAATTCAATGCAAAGAAGTGCAAGATAATGCATATGGGGCACAAAAATCCTGGCACAATATCTGAGTTTGGGGTGAGGATATAGCATGCACCAAGCAGGAAAGGGATCTTGGGGTTATCATCTCTGATGACCTCAAGGTAGGGAAACAGTGTGACAAGGCAGCAGGTAAAGCAAATAGGATGCTGGGATGTATAGGCAGGGGCATCACCAGCAGGAAAAGGGAGGTCATAATTCCACTATACAAGACACTAGTGAGGCCCCACCTGGAGTACAGTGTACAGTTCTGGAGACCATACCTACATAAGGACATAGACAGGGTAGAGAAGGTTCAGAGGCAACAAAGATGTTGCATGGATTGCATCACAAGTCCTATGAAGACAGGTTGAAGGAACTGAACATGTACTCCCTGGAGGAGAGGAGGGAGAGAGGGGATATGATAGAGACATACAAGTATCTTACAGGGAGGAACAGGGTGCAGGAATACACTATTTTTAAGCGAAAAAGATGTTCCAGGACTAGAGGGCATGGGATGAAGTTGGAGGGAGGACGATTCAGAGGAAACATGAGGAAGAATTTCTTCACAGAATGGGTGGTGGACAAGTGGAACACCCTGCCAGAGGAAGTGGTGGGGGCTGAAACAATCACGGGATTTAAGAATGCATGGGATAGACATAAAGGAATTCTGGAGGTCAGGGGTAAGGGGCAACAGACTTCTAGGAAAACATAAACTGAACTTACAAGCTCAAATTGGCAGACTGGGTGGGCCATAGGCCCTTATCTGCCGACACTGTCTATGTATCTATGTATCTATGTGTCTATGTATATATACTGTATATATATAGCGTATAGTGGACCATTGTTATGCATGGAAACTGGAGGTTCTCAAAATGTTGTTCTGCTGCAGTTCAAAAGGCCATGGAATGTGATAATACCCTACTGCAGCAGAACAACATTTTGAAAACCTCTAGAGGTTCCACGCGCATCACTTACCATAGTGGCAGAAATGGACGGATCCACGCTTCCGTGGCGACAGTCACATCAGAGCCTTACAAGATGCAGGATCAACCAGATATTTGGACTTGAAAATAAAATTACAATTAAAAAAATTACCCCCTACTCCACAGCTCTCTCGCTTGGCGAGCGTTATGGTCGCCATGTTTTTTTTTTAACCCTCCCAATGTACCTGCCAGCCAATAGGAAGACGAGCTAGACACATAGCCATGCCTCCTGCTTAATAACCAGTTGGCAACCACCCTTTACCACTGAACATTTCGTTGCACACAAAAAGTAAAAGGCTTCTGAAAAAAGAACTGTAAGTGATTTTCGGGGACACTATACACTATATAAAATAGCGGATTGGCATCCTCATGCACAACCAGCCTTTCTATTATTTTCGACTACACTGATTGTAATAATGCACCTTTGACTGCTCATCCCTATGTCACTATTTCTTTATTTGCTATTGCTCCACATAATTTTTTATTTTTTAGAATTCATGCCAGGCCATTAGTGTGTTATGTCTGATCTGATAACTATTGACATTTCGTGTATATCTTTATGGTACAGGTGAAGGTACACTCACCTTTAGAGGCTTCTTGTGAGTCCTGTTTGGGTGGTGATTGGTGGTTATGCAGGACATTAATGTTGGCTGCAGAAATGTGCTTCTTGAAACATTCAACATGGAATGATACACACTGACCACACCACCAGTGCTGTACACATACTGTATATATTGCAAAGAAACACACATATCTTTTTTAATTTGGTCATGCTTTCAACACATTTTCACTAGACCAGGAACTCTAGGGGTTTTGAAACAATGCTGTAGTTAGTGCTAGTGAAAAGAGAGGTACTCACAGTGGCACACAAATTCCCAACATCCCCCCCCCCGCTAAGAGATGGGTAGCGGCCAGACAGTAGGAATGACAACAGGAGCAGTCAGTTCTAGGATGCATATTCAACTCTCTACCTGCCCAAATGCTGATCCTGTGTCTAATACAAGAGACATCCCTCATTAGGGTTAATTTGTCCCACCACACCGTATTGTAGACTTTACTCAACCTGTAATCCAGTTATGTCCCTCCACTCCTGTCACCATGTTGGCTAAATAGCATGGGTAAACTGCATTAGTGCCAGGCAAAATTATAATATTTGCACCATGCAAAGAGAAGGGGCGTGTACATGAATACAGGTGCTATGCTATATTCAGTGTGTTAGCACAATGCAAACTGTGTACGCGTGACTTTGTGTGACACTTTGCGTTACGCAAATTACTGCCCAGAAAAAGGTAGTCTTAACTCTGGACAAAACAAGGATAGGGGCGTGGACACAGCAGCAACAGGTAACATGGCTGTAAGCAACAACTGCATCATGGTGCTAATGACTGCAGCCAATGAGGAGGCAGAGAGGGCAGAAGGCTACCCTGGGCCACTCCATATGCCATGGAAGAGACACGCTGCACTCAGATGGCACTGTCCATGTCGCCATCATCTGTCACCGGTCCCAGCCCTGCTAGGCATTTGAGGGTGCCTCAAACCCAGTGGACACCTTGTCAGTGTGTCAATGCAGCACACATGTGCAGTCCCCCATATGGATACACCACCACAATCCAGCACACACATGCAGCACTGGGGGAATGGAGGGTACTGAGAGGAAGGTGTACAGGTGGCCAAGCTGCACCACACAGTAGGTACTGCCACACAGCTGGGGCCATCCACACAGTGAACATGTGCCAGTGACGGGCATGCCCTTCACATCAGTGTGCCTGTAGGATGCTATGTGTCTACCCCTCCCCGGAGCACATGCCGCACACCTTTCCAGGCTCCCTGTCACACACAGCCAGCCATGTGTATGTTAGTGTGGGAGTCCCATGCCACTTGCACAGCATATGTGGGTCACAGGACAGTATGACTGTGGTGTCCACTGTCACATGAGAAGTCAAGTCACATGAGATGCTAATGTGGCTGTTTGCACACAGATTGCCTAAGTAGGCTCATTTGCACAGGAGCTTTGAATATATCAAAATTTAGCAATGGGCAAATGTGTTAGCACCAGGCAAATGTGTTAGCCCCGGGCAAACCTATCAAAACCACAGCACAGTTCTGCTGTGTTTGGCCTGCAGTGTTGGTTGCAGTTGTTGTGCACCACTTCATTGCTATCACCCACATTGGCCACCTATTGCAACTCTGCCTTACTCCACTTCTTTGTGCACTAGGCTGTTGTTGCTGTTTGGCCTTCTTGGTTGCTATATTCAAAGCCGTCTTATTTGCCAGGCTATTTTTGCACTGCACTCTCAGCCCCGTTTTCACGGCTTCATTTGCATGCTATATTCAACTGATTTAGCCCCGGGGCTATTCCTTTGAATACAGCATGCAAATGGTTCCAGGCTAATTTTACATGCCATGCAGTGCTAATTTTGCCCCTGGGTTAAGTTTTGAATATCTGGCCCCTGCTCTCTCCCCCTGATATTCAGACAGCTTCAGGTCAAATTCATGAGTGGATTGACTGTGCCTTTTGCTTTCATGTTGGTGGTGAATGCAATGCATAATGATATGGGTGCCCATAATTAGAACTCACAATGTCCTCAATCTTCATGTGTTTGAAGTACCACAACTAAGATTTTTTTTTTACAATTTAAGATTTATAATATGTATTTGTTTATCATTTTTGATTATCCGTGATTCAGTTATTTATGCGAGTCATAATTTCTGGCGACATGCTTAATACAGTTTAGGAACTATAAGGCAAAGTAAATAACTTTGTTAAAATTGCTACAGGAATCATAAAGGAACTCTTGATGCTGGAACTTTTGATATAACGTGAATCTGTGCAAAGCAAACATATCATAGCTAAGCAGATGGGCAAATGTAGAGGAGAAAACAAGACTTTTTTGTGATGAAAAAGAAGGTCTTAGAATTCTAAAAGTATCTGCTGCAAATAAAAGGCAAAAAAGCATGCATCTACAAATATCAATGAGTCCTCTGATAATGCAGATATTGAACATCAAACTGTTCAAGATGCTGAATTTACTGTATAATTAGCAGCAGTGAAAACACATGCACAATGAATGTCAATCAAAATGATAGAGTAGAAGCAGAAAATGTCGCAACAATGGATAACAGTTGTCATAGCCTGGAGACCACCACCAACAGGACAAGCACTTGATATACAGCTATTGAAGGATTAAGAATAATAGAAGTTGATTTTCTTGCAAGGCACTTAGTCTGTGAAAACTGTTTCAAAATTCCGAGTCTTCAAAATATAGAGCAAGAGTCAAGACATGGACTTGGCAGCAATTTTTATATCATCTGTAGTAAATGTGGATTTTGAATAAGGTACCAATTGATAAAATGCACAGAAAAGAAGGATCGCAGTGAGGAAATGGCATTTCTGATGTCAACATCAAGGCAGCAGCAGGTAATAATTTTGTACACATCAGATTTCTATAAGGATACAGAACCATGGATAACTGAATTTGTGTACAATCCTGACTGAAAACTGCTGGTTTTGACACTAATTTCAACAAGCATTTGTCAATGCCGAATGTTGTCTCGCTGGCATTGGCATTGGTAGTGCTGGAGTTAGAGACGCATAATAGGAATGGCAGTGAAATATTGAAATGATGCCAACCCCACTCCCACCCTGTACAGTCCAACAGGCACTGGGGTGTGCCTTTGGGACGTCAGCTGTAACGCTTATGCCATTGTACCTCACCATACCCTGTAGACACTGACAAGTGTTGTGGTGTGCTTTGGGGTCTTTGGGCATTATACTTACCCCATTCCATCAGGAAATATGCTGAAGTGGATGCAGTATAGGAGAATGAGGTGAACTTTGTGGCCAAACAGTGCAAGGCACACCCGATGCCTGTCACTGGCTGCAGGGTGAAATTGGGGTGGAATAGCGACATTACAGATGATGATCCCAAGTCACAACCCTGATGCCTGTCAGTCTCTACAGGGTGGGTGTGATTGAAAGAAGCCTAACACCGTAGGCGTGTGTTGGTATTTTCACTCCAAATTTTCAACATGGTCTTTTTGTGAGCCCACCTCATGAAAAGTGGCACAATCAGTTTGTTAGCTGAAAGGTGGTTTTGCACAGTGGCTATGCCATTTGGTGACACAGGGATGAAAACGCATTTTGGGCAGGATGTGGAAAATGACAACTGTATTGTTCATGAGGAGGTGTAAAAAAATGGCAGCATTGAAAATGTGCAGTGAAAATATGAAAAATTGGTGGTCATGAGCATGCATAGAAACTGCAACACACGTCCATAACCCAATTATTTTTGGGAGTTTGTTAGCCACATTTTTAACATAGGCATTTTGGGACCTCCCCTCATGAACAGTGGTGCTGTGATTTTGTTAATCTGTCTCAAACGTTGATTTCCCACAGTGACCACGCCATTTGTGCACCACAGGTGCGGAAACACATTTGGGCAGGATGTGAAAATGACAGCTGTACTGTTCATAAGGAGGTGTGAAAATGCCAGTGTTGAAAATCTGGCATGAAAATATTGCAAATTTGTGAAGTTACAAAGGTGCATGGAAACTGCATAGCATGAGCTTGTAACAGTCATTTATGGACTTCGGCGCAAATTTTCAACATAGGCATTTAGGACCTCTGCTCATGAACAGTGTCACCGTCATTTCTGCAAATTGTCTCAAAAACTGATTTTGCACAGCGATCGCGCTATTCTGCGCCGGATGTGCGAAAACACATTTTGGCCAGGATATGTAAAATGACAGCTGTACTGTTCATCAGGAGGTGTGGAAAAATTCCAATTTTGAAAATCTGGAGTGAAAATATTACAAATTCAGAAAGTCATGAGCGTGCATGGAAACGGTGCAATGCATGCTTGTATAACAACCATTTGAGATTTTTTTCTGGAATTTGCAACAAGGCTTTTGAGAGCCCCCTCATGAACAGTGGCACTGCTGTTTCATTACTTGGTCCTGAAAGGTGATTCGGCGCGGTGACCGTGAAATCACCTTCGGGACACTGCTCTTATCATGACAGTGACTGAATTCATGAGGAGGGGTTCCAATAACCCCATGTTGAAAATGTGGTGCAAAAATTCTCCAAAAATGCCCAAGATATGCACCAAAGTTGAAAAAACCCTATTTATGCCATTGTACAGCTTACCAGCATTTCTTCAGTTCGTGGTCGGCTTTGAAGAGTACAGACATGTTCCCGGTCCACCGAAGATCACCGCACCAGACTCTGAAGGTAAGTATGGGGTGGGGGGGCATGGTGGCAGGCTGCACAGAAGGTGGGCGTGGGTTGTGGGAGGGGGCAGAGAGACCGTGAGGGATCGTTTGATTTTTTTACAGGTTAGAAAAAAAAAACACTGCAGGATGGTTTTTATTTTTCAGGGGATTTGGCACACTGGGGTGAGCACCCAGTGTGCCACCTAAGTGTTTTGGGGGATGCTGTAGCTGATGGGGGATTGGGCACCCCCGTCAGCAGACAACAAAAGTTTTGGGGGCAAGACCAAGAGGGTTAGGCACCCCCGCCAGCACATAACAAATGAGGAGGTGCATTATGCTGATGGGAGTAGGCTCCCCTATCGGCTTTATACATTAGGGCAGGGCATGCCGACAGGGGGATTGGGCACCCCCGAAGTCTGTATTATGGCAGGCAGTGTGCCACCATATTACCTTTTTTTTCTCACGAGGGAAAGCACGTCGGGAGGTCCGCTGTGTATGATGAGCTTTGCTCGCATTGCAGAAGACCTTTCCTTAGATGTGCTCTCCACATTATGTATGCATGGTGTAGCACCAGCATGCAGGCTTATTGGGGAATGGGGGATGCACCTACTGATGCATGCCCTGCATTCGCCCAACAGTGACCGCGCATCCAAATCTGCTACTACCGCAATATGTTGATTGCGTATGCACGAGCCAACATAAAAAGCAGATAACTGATCGTTAAAGGTAGCAGGGTAAACCATTGCATCATCAATGCACCCACAGGGACATTATGAGTTATAATTCCCATATCCACTACTTAAATATTGTTCTGCTTGCTCATAAGGTTTTGTTTCACTCACATATCATCCTCTGTAAACAAAAACCAAAAACAATTTATGAAAAATCTACACTTACCATTAGTAATATGACTTCTTCATCTTCCTGGTTTATCTGCTCTGGCCCAGATCTCCACTTTGCTCACTAATTCTATGTTGTAGGTGGTGTCAGTGGCCTTGACTTTTAAAGTCCCACACCCCTACCTTGTTCCTGTGATGCCAAGGTCAGTTTATGGCTCATGCGTTCATTCTACCAGTGTCATGTACAATCTGTCAACTGAACCCATTTCATTGATGCCGGTAGAAACATCCCATACTACGTGAGTCATCGACTTGCAAGTAATTCAAGCAATGGTATTTTTGCAAACCACTTTATAACTTACAATTGAAATAACCCCTGTGAATGCATTATTACTATTATAATTTTTTTCTACTGTTGTACCATGTTCAGCAGGTGATTAGCCTACATACTGGATGCATGATTAAAAAAAAGGAATAATACAAGACCAATATAATGCTAACAGCAAGTCTTAAGTAAACAATAATACCCAACAGGGTAGGCATTATTGGGATATAACAGACCATCCATGGGGCATAATGAGGCCCGATGCTGCAGGCAGAGGACCTTATATCCCAATAACACCCACCCTTGAGGGTATTATAGCATTAGAAAGTGGGTACATGGTTTTGATAAAGACAGTGACACACAATAAGTTTGTTTTAAGAAGTAAAGCAGTGAATTTATTTAACTTTAAACTTGTTTTGAAGTGTGGATGAAAAAAAGGTAAGTTTTTCTGGACAGGGGAGGAAAAATAAACTGAAACACTGTTTACACTGGTTGCACATTTTTGTCTGAGTAGCAGAAAAAAAAAACACTTTTTCTGGTAGTTTATAAAGTTGACCAGTCCTGTGAAGCTGCAGTGCACCAAGTTGAATGGATTTGCTGGTTGTCTCGCTGGTGGATCCTGCAGGTGGCATTGCTGTGCTTTCCTTTGATGTGGAAGGCTGTTCTGTGTTTTTCTGATCGGCTGCTGTCTTTGGCTGCCCACCAAGAGTACTGCCCCAGTGTTCTCTATCAGCTGAGGAAGCCATCCAATAGTTTACCAGACTTGATTCTGAGTGGTGCCCTGTTACACTGATGATCTCTTTGGGGGCCATTTCTGCATTGCAAAGAAGTTGTACTACAGTTTCCCTGAATACTGTGGTTAGTGTACCTTTGGCTTAATTGGGCTTTAGTACTTAGTTTTGGCATTAAGCCTCCCGGGATTTTTTCCCCCATTGATTCATGAATGTATCAGGTTGTTTCCTTGTCCAGGTACTGCTGTGTCAGTCTTCTAGGGAGAAGGTAAAAGCATTTTGTATCCACTGGAATCTTGCTGAGGTACTTAACAAATGATTTTACAGGACACAGTGGGTCTTCTGGTTTCTCACAGATGAACCTCTCTGAGATTCTTTGTTGGGCTCCAGGAGGTTCTTGTGGATTTTGGTTTCAGGGTTGTGGCTCAATGTCATGTATCTGTGCCTGTTTTCACTTGTTTTGATTACAAAAGACTGAGGTGAGAGCTCCCTCAAGCCCTCTCGTCCGCACTGTGCCATATGGATTTGGACGTCAAACCAAACTTTTCTGACTAATCCGGGTGCTGTGTTGGTCAAGAGGGCTGGTGATGTACAGAGTTTCTGCAGGTCCTGGGCAGTGATAGCTGGGTGGTGGGCAGCTGTGTCTTGCTGTTTTTATGACTTTGGGTGGAGCCTACAGGAGTATTGGATGTACAAAAGGAGTGATGTCATGTTTTCTGTCCGTGAAACTGACTGAAGGTGTAAATAGTCTCCTCCACCTTACCCTCCTCCAAGAAATGTTTTCCACCCTCAAATAAATACGCTTTCATGTTAGTCAATGGTTGCAGGGTACTGCTTTCTTTCTTAAATGGGTGGTACAAGAACTGGAACCTGAGTAGTGGTAGGCAGCATTGTTTTTTGGGGGGAAGTAAGGACCACCCCACCTCCACCCAAGAAGCTCCAAAAGGTCCATCCCACCTTTTTATTTATTCTTGTGGAAGGGGCAGGAGGTGGATCTATCATACTGAAAGAAGACTCACTAGAGTTTGGGATGTGGACCAAAGAATATCACATCTGTGGAGTCCTTGCATTGTGTTAAGGACTAAGAGAACAGATAATATTTAAATTGCCTTCAAACTGACTTAAAAACCCTTGGAATAAATGATTATCAGAGTCACCTGGTGTCTCAAAAGGAAACACTAAGAAATGTCTGAAACTACAGCTTAAGGATTCAACTTCAAGGAAAATAAACAACTTTCAGGTATTTCTTAAACATTTATATACTAAAATTGGCAGAGTACTTGGTAAACACAGTCTGTGATGAAGTGTATTTTTCTTTTTAAGTTTGAGAAGTGGAGTTGACTTGTATATGTTAAAAATGTCAGCTGCAATTAGCAACTACTGTCATTGTAGAAACAAAATGCTGTTTTTTTTTTCTATTTACTTTTTTTCTGGCTCAGTTTATATCAGTGAAGAGATGCCATCCAACTGGACAAGCTATTTATCACTCATTTTTCATTTAAAATAACATAAATGTGGTTTCACATTTTTACCATGAGGGAAGCAAGATAAACCATCATGGTTAGCAAATACATTCTTTGACACCTCTGAATGAATGAGGTAGTTTTTTTTAATATTTCTTTTGAGTTAATTACTATTGGAACCTGTTATTTCAGTTTTTACAACTGTGCTCCTGGAACTTTCTGCATGACAAGTTCCCTTAGGTACCTTATAGCACCTCATTAAGCCATGTGACACTACTATCTTTGCAGGACATTGTATACTGTAGCAACAGACCCATTTTTTTTTTTTGCCTTTTTCCAAATAATATACCAACTTCATTCTCAGGCAGGCAGCTCTGGGCTAGTGTTAATAGTCTACTGAATTTTCTTAACTTGCAGTTTGTGACTATAGGTGTTTATAACTGAGTGATAATTACCACATTTGCTTCTCTTGCAAATAGCCAGGCATTTGTGTGTCTAATTACTGTTTGACTTACTGTATGTTACACATAGAATCTGAAAAAATCATAACATGCTGTATTGTGATTCAATGAACTGATAAATGGAGATTTTGGTTTCTTTTACAAATTCATTTTTCCTGACCATGGATATACTAAAACAAAAATTTCTCAACAAAATGTTTTTAAATTAATTATCTGGTTTGGTGGGGGGGCTATCACAAGCAGAATGGGATTTCACAGTTGAGGGAAGTAACAGCAGCAGAAAAAACAAGCATGTTGCAGGGTCTGAAATAATTGATTAGCAGTTTTTTCCTTGGGACGATACTAACTGTACAAAAAATATTTATATAGATTTTCTAGAAGTGCTGTGTTTGTTAAACACAGTGAGGCAAGAGCTATTAATTTTCACAAAGTTTTAGCACTTTTATGAGCAAAACGCTAATCAATATTCAGAGTTAAATAAATCCCTTTACCTGATGCCCATTTTTAGGCCTTATATAGTAATATCTTCTTTCAAGAGAACAGCTTGTAATGAAATGTGTCAAATTTACAGCACATTGGCATTTGGGCATATGGACTTTTATATTATATGAATTTTGTGTGTGAACTGTATATCAGTCTCTAAAAAAACACATCAAATATCTTCAAAAACTTGTCTCAACATTGTGTTTATCTTCCACCTTGTCACAACATAAAGCTGTCTCAGCATTGTTTTCAGTTAGGGTACAGTACCTTCATGTATATGATGGCCTGGTTCTGTTGAGTTGATTGCTATAACAGTGCATAGAATAAAATGCAAAACATATAGGTAACTTTGATACAGAAGGTGGCATTATTTGTAATTCTACAATGACAAGGAAAAATGTAAGAAGCTGATTGGCTGCTGACCCATTGAAACAGTGATGTTATTACACAACAACATCACCCGTAGCTTTGGACTTGGATCATTCCTTGCATTTTCTCTTAAGAAATATTTTTCCACACTAACAAAAACATCCTTTAAAATGTATTTTTTATTCTGTATATAACAACAAGCCATTGTATAATTGCAATAAGGCACTCAAGGATGTATGTTATCTTGTAATAATGTCACTCTTGGGGTGGTGGAAGCACTCGGCTTCACCTCATGCTTCAACCCACCCCAGGAGTGATATTATTACATGATAACACACACACTGTCATGCCTTATTGCTTAAATATGCCCTTTCTCAATGTACTGTACTTTGATTCAGTTAGTGTATATGCAACAGCCTTCATTTCACAGATGAGAGAACTCACAACAGCAGAAAAAAAGAAGCACATTAAACCCTTAGTGGCGTGGATATAGAGGCACCAGTATATAAGAATGACTTTGGTAGGGGATTAATTTTGACTGGGGGGTGAGGGAGGGAGTGAGTCTTGATATTTTTAGCATAATGAGTTTCTGAAACTTGAACCTTCAATGGGTTAGACTTTGTAGCCATCTGTACAGTATATCACTAAGCTACAGTACATGCAGTGGGGTATGGGTAAAACCCACATCACCAGACCCAGGCCAGAGCTGTAAAATCTGGACTGGGCACAACTTGTGGAAATATTGCTGATCCGGTGGAGCAGCAATAAAAGATAAACTATGCAATACCCTCAATAACACTCCTACCCCAGTTTACATTTTCCTGATGCCCATTTTTGGCCTTATATAGTAATATCTTCCTTTAAGAGAACAGCTTGTAATGAAATGTGTCGAATTTACATTGGCATTTGGGCGTATGGACTTTCATATTATATGAATTTTGTGTGTGAACTGTATATCAGTCGCTAAAAAAAACACACATCTAATGTCTTCAAAAACTTGTCTCAACATTGTGTTTATCTTCCACCTTGTCACAACATACAGCTGTCTCAGCAGTGTTTTCAGTTAGGGTACAGTACCTTCATGTATATGGTGGCCTGGTTCTGTTGAGTTGATTGCTATAACAGTGCATAGAATAAAATGCAAAACATATAGGTAACTGTAATACAGAAGATGGCATTATTTTTAATTCTACAATGACAAGGAAAAATGTAAGAAGCTGATTGGCTGCTGACCCACTGAAACAGGGATGTTATTACATAACAACATCACCGTAGCTTTGGATTTGGATCATTCCTTGCATTTTCTCTTAAGAAATATTTTTCCACACTAACAAAACATCCTTTAAAATGTATTTTGTATTCTGTATATAACAACAAACCATTGTATAATTGCAATAAGGCACTTCAGGATGTATGTTATCTTGTAATAATGTCACTCCTGGGATGGTGGAAGCACTCGGCTTTGCCTCATGCTTCAACCCACCCCAGGAGTGATATTATTACATGATAACACACACACCCTGTCATGCCTTATTGCTTAAATATGCCCTTTCTCAATGTACTGTACTTTGATTCAGTTAGTGTATATGCAACAGCCTTCATGTGAACACTCTGGGCTTCTCTTTGTCTCCTGATGTCTATTTGCTTTAGCTATTGTATATTGTTTGAACTGCTTTGGTCTTCTTGATGTTGTGCCTGTGTGCCAAAACTATGTAATCTATTTATCTACTGCTACCTATGTATCTCCAGTGAATGACTGTTATAATTGTCTGCTCTCCGAGTCATTGTTTTTTGACTTGTTAACTGTGCTGTCTTTGTATTAGTTTCAATGAGGTGCCTTTGTAAATGAGTGTCTGACTCAAAGGTTTGTAAATCTGATATTTTTAAATAAATAAATAAATAAATAACTGTTTATGTTTAAGCCCATGAAACACCCTTATCTAGTTAATGCATTCACAGTCGTGGTGGCTCTGCCAGAGTTTGTTTATGGAGCTGCTTCAAAATTAAGGACAGCACATTCTTAGAGCTATTAAAAGCTGACTCCATAACTAATGATATGTTCCAGATGATATCTGGGGAGTTAGGGTGGAGTGACATACTGGCATGGAGTAAGCAGTAACTGCTTATTGAATACTGCTCCCCTGACTCCGTTCGCACCTCTGCATAGAAGTGTCAGAGGAGGTTGTTTAATGTGTCAGGGGAGTCAGTTTTAAAGTTAAATTGAATCTTTTTAGCCACCGCCCACTGCTTGAATACTTGGACTGCCCATAGTGTCTGCCGCTTTATTGCTTTCCTTGGTAGTCCTCCTCGAGTTTGTTCAACTCACCCATGCTTAAGGTAAGGAAACGGGCACTTACTTCATTTTTACTTTTTTTAACAGGAGTTTGTTCAGGATACTGTTTTTCTTCATTTCCGAACATGTTTTTGAGGTCTTCTTAGAACAAATGGAAGCTGACTTTCATTTCTGACATTTGGATTGCCAGTGGTGAGTGGGCTCTTGGAGAAAAATGGCATTTCTATGTGTTGGAGGGAGTGTGGGCAGAGCGAGGAGCATGGGCAGAGCATGGACACAGGGATATCAGGTGGGCATTAGTGGTGGCAGGAGGAACTTGTTTTTTACTGGGTGTTTCAGCCAATCAGCATGGAGCTTTCCCATTGTCCATTTTCTAAAGCTATATTTATTACATTGGTTCTGTACTACATATTTTAAAATTGTAATGTAATCTAATTAATAATTTATTTTATGTAACTGTTGGGAAGACATGCTGCATTGTGGCTTAGGTGAAACACAAGAGACTTCTTTGGCATATTAAATATTACACCATTGACACGAAGTACAGTAAAAGCTCATGAAAGAGAAATTGGGAAATCTATAGAGGAAGTAGCTCAGGCAAACTGTGCAAAAGCACTTAAAAAAGAAGTGGACAGTGCGTTAACTGTGAGCTATGGCAAATGTGAAGTGAATAGGAAAACAGACTCTTCAACTGATGCAGTTATCTTGGCTGCAAGTTATAATAGGATGGGATGGCAAGGATTGGGCTGTACTTATAACTCTATGTCCAGTCATGGTTCATTATTTGGCCATAATACAGGTATGGGACTTTGGTTCCGGCATGGCTCCGATAAGTAACTAAGCAAGTTGCTCCAGTCTGATCTGCTAATAAATCCTCCCAAAATACAAGAAAACTTACCCACACTATTGAAAACATCATCTGGATGACTGCATAGAGATAGAGGGTCCAGAAATAATTTATCTCAGGCACGGGGAGAAAAGGAAAACCAAGGCTCCTGGCAAAATTCCCCAACACGCGGTCTCACCGCCTCGCGCCATAACGATGCGGCCCAGGTCTATGATACTGATGAAGAAACAGAACAACTGTCCAGGTCTAGATTCGAGCCACTGATGACAGAACTGAAGGACATGAGAGCTGAACATAGAATGGAATTTAAATAGCTGAATCAGAAACTCTCCCAGGTTGAAAACTGTATGCAAGAGGCTGAAGATCGAATTACTTCTAATGAGAAAGGCCTGCAACATATTGGTCAGATGATATCTGCTCTCTGTTTGAATGCAATTACAACTGCACAGAACTATCTTGATTTAGAGAACAGATCAAGAAGAGATAACCTTTGCCTATATGGTCTGAGAGAGGTTGTGGAGGAGGGCGATATGGTGGATTTCCTAACTGACATGCTTCGTGACATTCATACAGAATACAGATTGAAAACAGAGAGAGCGCATTGTGCCCTCATTCCCAAACCTAAAGACCCAACAACCAGCCCATGCTCAGTGATAATAAAATTCCACAGTTTCAAGATTAAGGAGGATATCCTTAAAAGAGCCTGGCAACAACGAGAAGTTAAATATCTAGACTCTCGACTCTTTTTTGACCACGACTATCCCCCCGACATCCAGAAACAGCAACTTGAATATGACCCCTTAATTAAAACCCTCTGTGCTCAAAACCTCCAAATACAAACACCATATACTTCAAGGCTCTGTGTCTTTTGGAAGGAGAGCACAGAGACTTACAACACACTGCAAGCGGTGTGAGAGATCACACTCAAGAGAGGCACTGAAATTCCAGACCAACCACCTACAGTATGCCAGAAATGCAGAGATCAAGAATGAGCTTTGCAGATAGTCCCTGCTAAAAGAAACAGGCTCCCAACCTTGTCTACAAGTTCGGACACCATTTTATACTTTCAGGACTTAGTCAAAAAGATCCCTGGAGTATCTGACCAGGATCTACTTCAGATGGAAGGCTGACTGTCAATTATTTCCCACTTTTCTGCCTTTTGGGTAGTTCGCAGTGAGTACCTGAGACTAAGACCTGAGGGAATCTTCCCTCCCTTCCCAGACTCACTCTGTTGGGCCACAATGGTGTGATGCCTTGGTGCAGGCATGTTAAGCTAGCAATGCTAAAAATGTTGCAGGGACAATTATACATCCCCTGCCTACAGGACAGCTTCAGATTAAGCTTACTTTATTTTGGGGCTTAAACTTTTATTGTGGATGTTCGCAATTCTAAAATGCTAGACCAAGGGTCTGACTTATGAAGGGGATTGGGATTCAGAAATTATATTAACAGGGGTTTTAACAATCTATCTGTTCAATCGAATACCTTCTCCGCCCCAACCCACACTAGTAGCGGTTACCCTCTGACTTACAGCTTGTCCTATTCTGTATAAGCAGATCAGGCTTAATGACATTTTAGTCACGAGCCACTACGTTTTTTGGGTCCAGTACTACTCTGACCCAGAAAGAGGTCCTCCAGACCAGGAGGAGTCTTACCCTTTTCTCCCCACCAAAATTAACACCAGGCTGGGTACAGAGGTCACTTCTTACAGTAGACCTCCTACCTTGGAAGCTTGTTCATGTTTCAGAGTTTGGTGCCCAGTTGGTGCCTCCTAGTTCTTAATTTTTAATGTCAGCTTACCTACATGGTTCACTTTTCTGTGGGGTACTAGGGTCTTATTTTTTAAGATATGAACTTGAAACTACAAAGCATTACTCGGGTTGTGAGATAAGTATCTGTATGGGACTAAAGGGCTTATCAGCTATATTTGATATGTTAATGTTAACATGAGTTACACATTTTGTACTTACAACGTCTACAGACTGTCAAATCCTGTTAAGCGCTCAAAGGTTCTATCTTCTTTAAAATGGGCTGGGGCTGATATCATAGTGCTCCAGGAAACACATGTTTCAAGCCCAGAACACCGAATATTTGAGTGTTTAGGATTTAATCAAGTGTACGCTTCCTCCTATAAAGGAGGCTGGAGAAGGGGCACTACCATTTTAATTCTGCCAAGGGTTCCTTTTCAGGTAACTAGTTAAATAATTGATAAGGAGGGATGTTATGTCCTAGTGAAGGGGCAATTGAATGGGAAATCTATTACCATTGCGTCAGTATATTTTCCACCTAATTCAGACTTTTCCACCTATAGGTCCTTTCTCTTATTACTGATGCAGTGGGCAGAAGGGTCAGTTGTTTGGAGGGGATTTCAACATTAATCTTAGTCAAGTGTTTGAGCATAAGTCTCTCCATCATAATCTATATAAAATAACTAGAGTCCTGACCAAACTGCTCAAAGACTTAGGTCTCACTGACATGTGGAGGTACCTCAATGGTTCGAGCACCCATCACACTTTTTTTTCTCAAGCCCATCAGAGCTACTCGATGATTGACTACCTCCTAGTGTCACAGAAGCATGTACAAATGACCCAGAGGTCCTGGCAAGGAGGCTTTATACTTTCAGACCATGCTCCACTGTTCCTTAGATTCAGAAATGATAATTTCCAAAAAACCACAGTGTGGAGACGGAATATATCCCTGCTTAGGGATAAGGAGACGGTCCAACAGGCTATCCTAGATAATGATAAACCGGACATAGACATCTCCAAACTGTGGAACACAATCAAAGCTATCTGCAGAGGTAAATTTATTGCTATTGCAGCTGGAAAGAAGAAAATGAGGGAACAGAAAAGAAATTCGTTGTTAACCCAAATAAGAGAACTAGAGGAGCAACAGAATAGAAAGGTCACAGCTGAGTTAACTAAAATGCTTAAAACCTTGAAGCAGGACCTTAATTCCCTTTTAGACTATTATGTGGAACAGAAGTTGTTATTCCTCAGGCAAAAATATTATGAAGGGGGCCCCCATTCCTAGAAATTGCTATCAGGGCAGCTAAGGATACAACAGGCTAAGGCGATGATATCCACCCTGAGACCCTCAGGGCTAGAGGCCCTCCATAGCTGCAATATCCGATACATTTGTTCAATATTATTCTAACCTATACACTGTCCCCCAACAACAATCCCCCTTGCTCAAATTCACTCCTTTCTTAATACTCTAAACCTCCCCAGACTTTCCAGATCCGTCGCAGAAAAATTGCTAGCCCCAATCACAGTCCAGGAGTTAGAGACAGAAATAGGCAACCTTAAAACAAATAAATGCCCTGGAATTGATGGTCTCCCAGGAGAATTCTATAAAACTTTCCAACAGGACATCTCCCCTTCCCTGCATAGACTGTTTACTAGTATATCCCTCCCTAAAACCCCCATTCCCCCATCCTGGCAGTATGCAATAGTATCAGTAATCCCAAAACCCGGTAAAGACCCCTTCCTGCCTGGTTCCATCACCCTATATCTATTCTTAATACAGACTATAAAATCATGGCAGCTATCCTAGCTCATAAACTCATACACTTAGCCCCCTCCCTGATTCACCAAGACCATTCTGGGTTTATTCAAGGACGCCAAGCACAGGATAATATCAGACAGAGTATTTAACTGATTGAACATATTCAAAAACCAAAAATCCCCTCCCTCCTCCTTAGTTTAGATGCTGAAAAAGCATTTGACATGATTTCATGGCCTTTTTTAAAAGAAGTCCTATCAGCCTTTCAATTCACAACCCAGTTCATTAACCTTATTTTCAAATTTTACCACAACCCTCAAGGATATATTCGATTCAGTGGCCACTTATACCAAAAATTCTCACTCCATAGAGGAACCAGGCAGGAATGCCCCATTTCCCCTTTGTTGTTTGCCTTCTATATTGTACCCCTTGCTTATCTGATTAGGCAAGGCCCAGATCTCCCTGGAATAAAACTGTCTGACACAGAATATAACATATCCTTATTTGCAGATGACGTTCTAATATACCTTACTAACCCAGATACCTCCCTTCCCCACCTATTCCATAAACGTAAGTTGTTCAAACAACATGAAGTCTTGCTATATTATAGACATTAGCAGTTTGATCCAGCTCTAGAACTGCCCCGGAGTGAAATGGTTAAAACCATTCCAAAATAGAATTTTGGCACGAGAGCAGCTCTATCTGTGTCATTTCAAACTTGAACTGTCAGATTCTTTACTCTGCCTCAGTGAACAGTCGCTCCGGAGATTTCTCCTTCTGCTAGGTTCATTTCTCGGTTTTAAAAGTGTTTTCTCGGTTGGATTTAACCGAGAATAGTTTATTTAACAGCAAAACCGTTTGGTTCAAGCTCTATCTGTGGTAACCGTAAGTAAATGAAGGTTTTGTCTATATGGAACTTGTAAGTTATCGGTTCGGTTTGAACCGATCAGTGGATTTAAAACTCATTTAAAACTAAAAGTTACTATTTTAGAGTGCGGTTCCCGTTCTTATCGGTTCTAAAAAGCAGTTTATTACGTTTTTCCAATACCCGTGACACGGTTGGAACCGATAAGGGTGTCTTGCCTAACACTACCCGTTAAAAGGGCAAGTTTTTGGTTAGGCTGGCATTATGTCAAGAAACCCAAAAGAAAAACGGGCCACTGGGTTTCAACACTGTGATGTTTGTGGGGAAGTCTTTGCCAAGGCTGACCCACACCCAATGTGTTTATTGTCTGGGGTTTGACCACCTCCAGTCAGACTGCCAGGTATGTAAGAATTTCCCTGCAGCCACCCTGGAAAAAAGATTGGGCAGGCTCAGGGAACGAGAGGCCAAAAAGTCCGCTGACCCAGATGGCCAGCCCAGTTCGGTGCCAACCGAACCAGAGGGAGTGCCCTCTGACCAGGGCCAGACTTCCTCGGGCAAAAGAAAAGCTGGTTCTGAGGAACCAATTCCAGTAAAGAAAACAAGAAAATCAGCAGGTCTGGGTCAAAATTCCTTCTCCAACTGCTGCAGAGATAACAAAAGCCATACAAATTGTCCAGTCACTGTCTCAGGGTCCGTCCGAACCACCACTATCTGGTAAAGGTCGGTTCGTCCGGTCCCAGTGGTTCAGGATTATGATATTGAGGAATTTTATGAACCAGAGGAGGGAGGAGGATTATGAACAGTATGAATGTGGCTGGGAAGGTTTGGGTGTGCCCTTTGAACGGACATCTCCCCAGACAGACCTTTAGAATCTCCCCTATGCTGTCTGAGTCCCATCTCATTTTATGTTTTATAAAAAGTTGCTGAAACCCTCCAGCTTCCTTTAGAAGAGGCTGTGGATGAGCAAGAGAGCCTGATTTTGTAGAAATGATGGATATTCCAGAGTCTAGGAGATTGTCTATTCCTTTACATAAGTCTTTTAGGAAACAAACAATTAAAATTTTAAAAGCTCTTAATTCTGTGCCTCCTGTAGATAAAAAGATGGACAGAAGGTATACATTGTCAGGCCCTGATACAGAATTCCTTTCTCAGCAATGCAGTCATGTTGGGAGTAGTTCAGGCTGCTGCCTGTGATAAAGCTAATATTCCCTTGGCTTCACATCCTCCTGACAAGGATTCAGGAAGATTGATGCCATGGCAAAAAAACAGTATATGGCAGCCTCTCTGGGACTCAGGCAAGCAAATTATTGGCTTATGAGCTAGGTATCAGAAATCTAGATGGGATACTGTTATGCAATTGGCCAAGCAGGCCCATGGCCAGCTGGCTAGTGAACTAGAACAGGTGGCTGCTGATGGCATTGAACCTCTAAGGTTCAGTTTCATGCTGCTGTGGATGTTAATGATGTTTCCTCTAGGGTCATGGCCACATCTGTAGCTTTTAGTAGGTTGGCCTGGCTCAGGTGTACTAGTTTGTCACAGGATACCCAGACTAAGGCTATGGATTTTCCTGTGGTGGGAAATTCTCTGTTTGGAGAGCAGACAGAGAATTACATGAAGAAGATGGATGAATATAGGACTACTTACAAGAGTGCCCAGGCTAAGGAGGCGGCAAGCCACTCCTCAAGAGCATGCCCCAGGGGTAGGGGTAGGCCTTTTCACAGGCCTTTCTACCAGACTCAGGCCTCCACTGCCTATGCTCAGAGGGGCTTCTTCAGAGGCAGGGGCAGATGAGGGGTGGGCAGACCTGCTCCCACCCCCCAGCCTAAAGCTCCTGCGAAACAGGCACCCTGATGGGGTGCCCAGGGCCGATTCTCCTGTACCAGTGGGGGGCAGGCTGGCTTACTTCAGTCAGAATTGGGCTTCTTTTACCTCAGACAAGTGGGTTCTGGAAGTAGTAAGCCAGGGTCTGGTTCTCAGCAAAAAGTTTCCCAAGTTGAGAAGCAGACTTTTCTACACAAGTGCTTCAGACCCTCGCTCTGGAAACAGAGGTCTCATCCCTGTTAGCTCTCAGAGCAGTAGAAAGGTTCCTCCCTGCATCAGGGCAGGGGTCTGTATTCAGATACTTCCTTACCCCAAAAGACAGGAGAATGGCGGCCCATTTTAGATCTCAGATATCTGAACAAGCATCTTTTGAAACCAAAGTTCAAAATGGTAACTCTGGCAATGATTTTACCTTCCCTAAGGCCAGGGGACTGGCTAGCCTCCCTGGACCTCAAGGATGCCTATTTCCATGTCCTAATCAGAAGATCCCATCAAAGTACCTCAGATTCGAACTGCCCTCGGGTCATTACCAGTTCAGACAATGCCCTTCAGCCTTACCTCTGCTCAAGGTATTCACAAAGTGTCTAGCAGTGGCAGTGGCCCACTTAAGGAGGCAGAGGATTGCTGTTTTCCTATCTAGACGACTGGCTCATTGTAGGCCAGTCCCAGAACAAGTAAAATCTCACCTGCAGGTCACCCAGCAGCTTCTCACCTCCTGGGTTTTCTGCTAAACCTACCAAAGTCGGTTCTGGAACCAGTCCAGGTACTCACCTTTATAGGGGCAGAATTGGACACAAAGCTAGCCAGAGCCTTTCTTCCCCCAGAAAGGGTAAGGAATTTAGTGGCTCTGGCCTCTTCCTTCACTCTGCAGGTCTCTCGACCAGCAAGACACTTTCTGCAGCTCCTGGGGCACATGGCTGCATCCACATGATGATGAGAGACATTCAGTTTCACTTGAGAACCTTTTGGTCTCAGAGAAGAGACCCCCTTTCCAAGTTGGTCCCAGTGACTCGAACCTTGATCCTAGCTCTCCAGTGGTGGCAGGATCAGAGCAATTTAAGAGTGGGGGTCCCCTTCATTTCCCCTTCTCATGACTTGACTCTCACTACAGATGCTTCCCTTCTGGGTTGGGGAGCCCACATGGGCGACCTTTCCACTCAGGGAGTTTGGTCCCCCCAGGAATCTCTGCTCCACATCAATTTTCTGGCACTCAGAGCTGTCTTTTTAGCTCTTCAAGCTTTTTCTGCATCTGTCCACGACAAGGTGATACAAGTCAGAACAGACAACACCACACCAATGTGGTACATCAACAAACAGGGGCACTCGGTCTTGACCTTGTGCACGAGGCAATCAGTTGGTCTCTGGCCTATTCCCTGAACACTTCCCTCATGCAGTTCATCTTCCAGGAAGGACAGTGTCCTAGCGGATGCCCTCAGCAGGATTTCCCAGGGCCATCACGAATGGTCCCTGGATCCCTCAAGTGCTGGGATAGTTTTTGCCAGGTGGGGCATCCCTCAGATAGAATCTTTTGCAGCCCTAGACAATCACAAACTTCCTCTGTTCTGTTGTAGGCCTCCAGTGCTGGGCTCAGTTCCCCTGGATGCCCTTCTTCTGGATTGGGAGGGGAAGTTCCTCTATGCTTTCCCCCCCTTTCCTCTCCTATTCAAAGTACTAGTCAAAATCAGATCTCAGCCTTGCAGGGTGATTCTGATTGCCCCGGATTGGGCCAGGCAGCCCTGGTACCCACTCCTTCTGTCTCTGACAGTCCATCTTCCCTGTGCCTCCCAGGAATCACAATCTGTTGACTTGTGCCCAGGGAAGGGTTTGGTATCGGACCTCAAATCCCTCAACCTCAAGGCCTGGCTCTTGAGGAGTTAGAGTTGCTGATTTACACCTCTCTCAGGGTGTTCTTGAGATCTAAAGGCTTCAGAAAGCCTTCCACTAGGGCTCCTTATAGTTCTAAATGGAAAAGGTTTTCCATTTGGTGTGCTGGGTAAAATATTTCCCCAGAATCTGCTGAATTGCCCATTTTGTTAGATTACATGGTACATCTTAATTCCTTGGGTCTCAGACCAGCTACCCTGAGAGTTCATTTGGCAGCTGTGTCTGCTTTTGTGTCAGCAGGACAGTCATCCCCTCCTTCCTCTCATTCTGTGTTTTCCAAGTTTTTTAAGGGATTACTCCATACTAATCCTCCCTTTCGGGAACCGGCCCCTGCTTGGGACCTTAATGTTTGCATTGCCCAGTTAATGCAACCCCCTTCTGAACCTCTGTCTTCTGCAGAGCTTAAGTACCTAACTTGGAAAACTGTTTTTCTAGTGGCTATCACTTCTGCCAGACGCATAAGTGAATTGCAAGCCTTGTCAGTGGAGACTGACTTTATTTCTTTCCACAGGGATAAGGTAGACCTTAGGACTAATAGGAAGTTTTGCCTAAGGTGGTTTCAGATTTCCATCTTAATCAATCTATCTCCCTTCCAGTATTTTCACTGATCACTCCTCTTCAGGTGAGAGGAGGTTGCACAGCCTGGATGTTAAGAGGCTCTTAGTTATTATATATAGGCGTACCAAGGTCTCGAGTTGAATCCTTCAACTTTTCTTACCTATGGTGAAGTTGGGAAGGCAAACCTGCCACTAAGAGATCAATAGCCAGGTGGATTGTCTCTTGTATCCAATTTTGTTATCAGAAGTGGGCAGAGCCCCAGTTTGAGGGCTCATTCTACCAGGGGTACAGCTGCGTCTCTAGCTGCTGCCAGAGATATCCTTTATTAGAGATTTGCCAGGCTGCTACTTGGAAAGCAGGTACACACTTTTACCAAGCATTACTCCTGGATGTCCAGGCCAGGAGAGATGCTCGGTTTGGCACAGCTGTTCTTCAGAGCCTATTCCTAAGTAGGTTCTGCCCTCCTCCATGGAGGTACTGCTGTGTATTCTGCTAATGTCTATAATATAGCAAGACTTCATGTTGTTTGAAGAAAAATTACTCACCTTAGTAATGTTGTTTCTTCTAATGGAGTCTTGCTATATTAACCTCCCAACCTGCCCTCTCAGAACCTCTACTTGGTGGGGTGTGGGCAACTTAGTGTGGGCACTACTTATGTCCTGTTGGCATTTTGTCCCCTTTGGGACTTTGGGGGTGTGTATGTGTACGCGTGTGTGTGTTTTATTATACTTATGTTCCATTTTCATATTATTAGAATGGTGTTAGTATTTCTGGTCCCCTGACTTGAGTCTTGGGTGTTGGGACCATCAATGGTTGTTATTATTTAGGTAGCCATTTGGCTAGTGTAGGTTACAGCTTCCACACAGACCTTAGTGAGTTTGGCTCGTAAAGATCTGACAGTTCAAGTTTGAAATGACACAGATAGAGCTGCTCTTGTGCCAAAATTCTATTTTGGAATGATTTTAACCATTTCACTCCGGGGCAGTTCTAGAGCTGGATCAAACTGCTAATGTCTATAATATAGCAAGACTCCATTAGAAGAAACAACATTACTAAGGTGAGTAATTTTTCTTTTCTTCTTATGCAGGATACTCACTAAACACTAATAAAATGGATCTTTTAGCCTTTAACTATCTTCCCACTGAATGAATTAGAGAACAATTTCAATTTAAATGGGACACCTCAGCAATTAAGTACCTTGGTATCCAGATCCCAGTTGATTTGAACTCCCTCTATTAACTGAACTATAATTCATTTATGAATACCCTTAAAACAGATATTAAGAGATGGACTGTGTTACCCCAATCTTTTTATGCCAGGAACCAAGCCCTCAAAATGAACGGCCTACCTAGACTATTATATCTTTTTCAATGCATGCCCTACACAGTCCCTGCACAGCACCTTAATAGATGGCAGCACACCTTTCTTGATTTCTTGTGGCTGGGCAGAAAACCCAGGCTCAAATCTCAACTCCTAAAGCTACCTAAAGACCGAGGCGGAATAACATTTCCTAATTTACATTATGATTGGAATGCCTCACAAATGTGACTGGCCCTTCTCTGGGGAAACACTCACTATACAGTGCATTGGAAACAAACAGATGTCAGTAGATCCCTGATAATGACCCCAGCAGAAACCCTTTTTGTCCCATCCTGACTGAGACAGCTTCAAGAACAGCTCCCACAAAGTACGGGCTCAATCATCGAGGGCTGGAGGAGAGGTTACCCCCAGAAGAGATTCACTCACCATGCTTGGAAGTATGCTTGGCTTATTGCAAACCCAGATTCTTCCCCAGCACAAGAATATAAATGGTACCTCTCTCAGGCCTCCCGAGGTCTTGTGGCACTACGGCAGATGCTGAGCCACACAACAGTACTTTCCTTCTCAGAAGCACAAATTACATTTTGTTGGGGTCCAAAAGACTTATTGTATTATCTGCAGATTAGGGACTACATAAATGCTCATCTTAGATTGCAGTCTACTAGATCTTTAATAGATGAAGACAATAGCCCCTTTATTCAAATATGGACAATAACTAAAAGTGACCACGCAATCTCTTGGTTAAATAAATTTCTGATTTCTCAACAGCTGCATGTAACAGATTTATTAAAATATAGGTGGGAGTGAGACTTAGGCCACCCACTCTTGCAGTCAGTTTGGCCCAGAATATGGCACTCTACTTGGTCCACCACCTTGCCTCCAGGCTGGAGGGAGTATGTGTGGAAGGTTCACATGAGGTATTTCCTTGTCCCTCAATTCTTAACTAAATGCAACCCGGGTGCTTCTACGAGATGCTGGAGGCAATGTGGTGCCGCTGAGGCCTCACATGTCCATGTATTTATATTCTGTTCAAGGCTTATCCCATTCTGGCAGTTAATTTCCCAACAGTTTGAGACCATCGTTAATATTCAGGACACTTTAACTCCTGAAAATCTCCTACTGGGTATACCCCCTAAAACCCTTAGAGACAGAGACTCCATCTACCTTTGGTCCATATGACTAGCTGCGGCTTACAAATCTATTACTAAGAAGTGGCTGATCCCAGATCCCCCCACTATGTCAGAGTGGCAGAATATTATAAGTTTCATACAAAACTTTGAGCAGTTAACACACAACTTACAAAATAGATCTGCAGCATACCAAAACCGATGGACCAGGTGGGAGTTAAACAAATAACCTTGATTATTCCCAGATGGAGTATAACAACTTTAGATATTCTTTCCTCTTTGAATGGGGAACTTGTGAAAGGCACAATTGGACCTTTTAACAGATGTTTGGCTGCATATTTTACTAATCTTAATGTTTCTTGTCTAAATGAGATGAACTGACTCATTTTACCCTGTCAAAACAGATGTATTTTGTTGTAGAAAAGAATGCAGCTGACAAGTTATGTTTACTGTTTTTTTATATGTTGAATGTTCTTTCTTTTTATTTAGTCCATTTTTATTTATGGCACAGCTGTACTAGTTAACAGGAGTCTATGTCTATGTTCTACATGGAATCTGGGAGCTCCTGATGCACCCCAACTTATGGACTTTTTAAGGACTCTGATTTAACATGGCAAATTCTTGTAAATGTAACCCTGACAAGAAGATACTATAGTAACCAACTGTGTACTACTTCAGTTATGTATGAAATGAAAAATAAAAGAAGTATAAAAAAAAAATAATACAGGTACGGTATTTTTTAATGACAATTTTGTTATTTAGTAACCCAATGTAATTAAATCAAATGTTTGTGTGTGGGTGGGGAATGAACACCACTGAAACATTTTTATATTATATAATATATGCTTTGCATGTTTTTACAATAATTAGTTTAAGTTTTTGCTGTCTTAGGATCCGTCATAGGTTATGGATATAGAAGTACAACATGCAGGTTTTGTGAGGTTGCAGAAAGGGAGATGAGAACTCCCTCTGCCCACGATTATAGGTGAAACTGGGATGGAAGCAGTAAAGCTGTGGAAGCCAATGTGGCTGGTGAAGTATTAAACGAGCATTTGTCAATGCCAAATGTTGTCTCACTGGCATTGGCATTGGTAGTGCTGGAGTTAGAGATGCATAATAGGAATGGCAGTGAAGTATTGAAGTGATGCCAACCCCACCATCACCCTGTAGAGACTGGCAGGCATTGGGGTGTGCCTTTGGGTTTTCAGCTATAACGCTCATGCCATTGTACCTCACTGTATCCTGTAGACACTAAGAAGTGTTGTGGTGTGCTTTGGGGTCTTTGGGTGTTATACTTACCCCATTACAAAAGAAAATATGTGGAGGTGGGTGCAGTATAGGAGAATGGGGTGAACTTTGTGGCCGAACACTGCAAGGCACACCACGATGCCTGTCACTGGCTGCGGGGTGCGGGTGGGGGTGGAATGGCATGAGCATTACAGCCGATGATCACAAGTCACACCCCTGATGCCTGTCAGTCTCTAAGGGGGGGTGCAACAGTTGGAAACCCTAACACCGTAGTCGTGTGTTGGTATTTTCACTCCAAATTTTTAACATGGGCCTTTTGTGACCCCACCTCATGAAGAGTGGCACAATTAGTTTGTAAGCTGAAAGGTGGTTTTGTACAGTGGCTATGCCATTTGGCGACACAGGGATGAAAACACATTTTGGGCAGGAAAGTGGAACATGACAACTGTATTGTTCATGGAGGAGGCGTACAAAAATGGCAACTTTGAAAATCTAGAGTGAAAAAAATGAACAATTGGTGGAATCATTAGCATGCATAGAAACTACACAACACATGTCCGTAACCCAACAATTTGTGGGAGTTTTTTAGCCAAATTTTCAACATAGGTATTTTGGGACCTCCCCTCATGAACAGTGGTGCTGTGATTTTGTTAATGTGTCCCAAAAGATGATTTCTCACAGTGACCATGCCACTGTGCGCTACAGCTGTGGAAATGCATTTTGGGCAGCATGTGAAAAATGACAGCTGTACTGTTGTTAAGAAGGTGTGAAAAAATGGCAGTGTTGAAAATCTGGCATGAAAATATTGCAGATTTGTGAAGTTACAAAGGTGCATGGAAACTGCGCAACGCACGCTTACAACACAGTCATTTAATGGACTTTCGCCACCAAATTTTCAACATAGGCATTTTAAGACCTCTGCTCATGAACAGTGTCACCGTCATTGTGATTGGTTGGCATCCATGGCACTCCAGACATTACCTCATGGGTTTTAGCCCACCTGATAGGCTAGTGATGCACATGACCCAGATCAAATTTCTAGTATATCCAGGTCCCAGAAACCCCTGCTCTCCAGTTTCGAATCATGCATCTGATCAGGCAACTAGCACACCAGGAATCCCTGTCTGCTCCTAGAAGGTAAGACCTTGAATCAAGGATAGATAATCTTAATCAGACTAAAAGCTAGAGAGACACAAGTATGCAGTTACGGTTTAAAACCTGCAAGTTACTAGATTTACCAGAAATGTATTCAGACCAGGCTAGCCCTCTGGCTCAGTGTTAGCTAGCCCAGGTGTTTTTCTTATCCAGCCCTAGGGCTGTACCTTTAAATATTTGCAGTTGGTTTTCTGCTGCAATAGTTCTGTGGTAGAAGCCTCAGTGGCTCAGTTTCATGTGTTGTACCAGGGACTGAACATCAGTGTTTGGTTCCCCATGTTATTTCAGCTGGCGCGCATCGTGGAGCCCGTGTGCGCATGACTTCGCTGCCCATGTGCTCCTCCCTCCCCAGCGACCTCTCTCCTGGTGCCCTGGTGTTTTTCCCGTGTTTCCACGATGCCTTGGGCGTTCTGGGCCGGAGTGCTGCAGGCGGGCAGCTGACCTGTCACAACCCGCAGCGTCTACCGCGCTGTGGTCACTTGTTCCGTTCCTCAATTCCTCCCCGCCTCCCGGGCCTCCGCCTCACTCGGAGGCTCACATTGCCCCCTCCCCACGCCTTGTAGCCTGGAACAGCTACAGGCGCCGCCTCGCTCCACGCGCCTGGGGCGCATCTTCGGTAGGCCTCTGTTTGGGCCTACTGCCTCACTAGTTCACCCTCCTGGCCTGGCGACCGTGGAAAAGCTCCTCCTCCCCCACTAGGCCGCTCCTTGAGGACGTCTCCTTCCTCTTGTGTCCTTGCGGCCTAGCCTGGAGCAGGGGGAGGGGGGAGAGTGTATCTCGTCTCCCTCGGAGACAGGAAGGAAACGCCTCATGCACTCCCTCATAGACAGTGCCCCCCTCCACGCTCTGCCCCACTGGGGCATTGTCTCTCTCCCCCCCAGCCTCTTCTAGAAGGGAGACCCGTGACTAAATTTCTTGGGCGCATCTTGGGCACAAGTGACCTCGGGCCTAATGAGGCCCTCTTCCTTAGAGGAGGCGCGAGAATGGGGTGCCCCTCAGGATAGCAGGCGCACCGCGACCATGAGCCGTAAATAAAAAAAAAAAAAAAGCGAAGGCCTCAAGTGGTACACTGTATATGGCCTCATCTTACAAGCAAAGGGTCACAGGTTTGATTCCCAGGGAGTACTTATATCTGCCATCTCATTTTTTAAGAAATCGTAAAGGAAGGGAAAGATTGTCTGAGACAGCAGCTTACTTGGGGTCTCCTCCCCCACGAAGGGTCCCTCCCACAGCGACCCTCCGGTGGGGCCACCATACCTGGGCCTTGTTCCTGCCCCCTATCACTCGGGTCCCTCCCACAGCAACCCGATAAGGTAGTCTGCCACTCCTGGGCTCCCCCCGGTCACACCAGGGCTCTCTCCCATAGCGAGCCATGTGTCCAGACCGCCGCCTACCAGGCCTTCCCCCTTTGCGGTCCTTGTTGTGGGGTCCTCCCTTAGCACCCACACAACCTGCTTACAGTCCCAGCCGAGGCAGACCTCCTTCATTACTGCTGGGGGGTAAGGTAATCGCCCCCTTGGCGTCGTGTATAGTTCAATACTAAGGTATGCCTTCTCTTCTCCTCAGATGGTGAAAGCGAAGAAATGCTCCACGTGCAGCACTACCCTCCTGCCCCAGACCCCGGGTCCTCTCTGCGTGGCCTGCCTCCTCGACGATGACGATTCCTCCCTGGAGCAAACCCCGCCCATGGGCCCCAGTAACCCGGGGCCCAGCAACCCTACGTGGATGGACCCGGGCTCCCTCCTAATCCAAAACCAGCAGGCCGCTGTTGCCATGATGGAGAGCCAGCAGAACTTTATGTTCAAGATCATGGAAAAACTGGAATCCCTCACTCAACACAGGGCAAAACCGGGTCTGGAACCCGACAAGGTGGGGGGGGCGACCCGAGGAACTCCCGAACCCCGAGGACACCCTCCCAGAGGTACCACGTGATGAGGCGCACGAGGACAGGGAGAAAGATGACGCAGGGGAAGAAGATGAGGCAGAATCAGATGAGGAGGAGACGGACCTTCAAGCGACACCTTTCTTTGACGTCAAAATTATGCTCCTTTGACACGATCCCAGGGCTCATGAGGATGATCAAGGCCACCATGGGTTTCGACACTGAAGAGAGCAGGCACGAGTCGAAGCTCGACCCCATGATTCAATTGAGACAGTCGACCACAGAGACCTTCCCCGTATGCCCGGCAATCGAGGACATATTCAGTAAGGAGTGGCAGTCCTCCGAACCGGGCAGAATGTCAAACCGTAAGAACCTGGACAGAATGTACCCGGTCCAAGGAGAAAAGTCAGATGTCTGGTGTAAGGCCCCCACCATTGACCACCAGGTGGTGGCTCTGAGCAAAAGGACTGTACTACCATGCGGTACAATAGCCCTCAAGGACCTGATGGACAAGAAGGTAGAAGATATGCTCAAGAGGACCTTCAAGATCAAGGGCACCGCCGCTAAGGCAACCACCACAGCCATCTCTACGGCTCGGGCACAGATACGCTGGCTGGAGGAGCTCCAGGAGCAGGCCATCCCTAAGTCCAGGGAGGCAGAACTGTTGGAGTGTACTTTAGACGCAGCTAAATACCTGGCCGACATGGCAGTAGACACTTTGCGCCTTCATGCAAGGGCTACTACCATCACCAACCGTGCTCGAAGGGCACTGTGGTTGAAACTGTGGGATGCAGACAATGAGTCAAAAATCTTGCTATAAAACTTACCACTGCAGGGGAAACATGTTTTCGGGGAAGGTCTGCAGGATTATTTGAAACAAAAGGAGGAGGGCAGAGACCTCCTAAAAATTAAGTCCAGGTACTCCTACCTCCCCTCCTCGAGGCGGAGGTTTCGGGGGGGGAACAAACCATACCAACCCTGCAGGGACTCGCAGCAACCGAGCCACTCCTTTTGAGGCAGAGGCTCCTCTCAAAGCTTATGTAGCCCATACCCTCAGAACTACCAGTCCTCCTCCTTCAGAGCCCGGGGACAAAGAGCCAGAGGACGAGGTAGAGGCTACAGGGGAAAGCAACAGTGACTACCCCCTACCAATACTACAGGGCCAGGACCCTTACCCACCAGTGGGACAAAGACTAACGCTATTCACCCATCACTGGCTCCGCACAACCTCGGACAGATGGGTACAGGACGTAGTAACCAGGGGATACTCCATAGAGCTATCTCACGCCAACATTCCTCAAAGATTCGTCTCCTCCCCCATAGCCAGGAGAAGGGCTTCCCCACATCAGGTCCAACAAATCTTGTTAGAACTGATTCAGAACAGGGCCATTCAACCCATGCCAGTGCAGGAACAGAATCTGGGGGTTTACTCCATATTCTTCCTGGTACCCAAGAAGACAGGGGAACTCCGGCCCATCCTGGACTTGAAACACCTAAACCGACACGTGGTCTCACACCGTTTCAAAATGGAGACCATCCGATCCACCCTACGCTGTGTTTGGGTAGGCGATTTCCTGACGTCCATAGACCTAAAGGACGCATACCTCCACATCCCCATCATCCGGAAACACAGACAGTTCCTCCGCTTTCACATCCTAGGTCACCACTTCCAGTACCAGGCCTTACCGTTCGGCCTTTCCTCAGCCCCAAGAGTGTTCACCAAGGTCTCTATAACCCTGGTGGCCAGACTCAGGGAACAGGGACTGGACATCATCCCGTATCTAGACGACTGGCTCATCCGGGCCCGGTCCGAGAATCAGGCACGGATACACACGGAAGCTGCCCTTCGGGCGCTCGAAGACCACAGCTGGGTGGTAAATCGAGAAATGAGCCATCTCACTCCCACTCAGCAGATAGAGCACCTGGGAGCGCTCATCAACTCGGCTCAAGGATGGGTGAAACCGTCCTCCTCGAGAATTCTCAACTTGATAGACCTGGCCCGTCAGATGAAGAACTGATGCCACACAACGATGGGAAAAATAGCCCAGTTGTTGGGCAGCATGGCCTCATGCATAGACCTCGTGCCCTGGGCCAGGTGGCACATGTGCCCGCTCCAAACTTACGTCCTGACTCGGGGGGCACCAAGCGAACACAACCTATAGGTCGTGGTACCACTAACACATGCGGTACGACTCTCCCTGACATGGTGGATGGTGGAGGCGAACCTGACCAAGGGAGTCCCACTAGAAGCCCCCCTATCAATCGCCATAGAAACGGACATGGGCCTCTCTGGCTGGGGAGCTTGCCTGGGAGACACAGTGGCCCAGGATCTATGGTCACCAGTGGAGTCACAGCTCTCCATCAACATTCTGGAGATGAGAGCCGTGTTCCACGCCCTAAAGGCATTCAAGTGCCAGGTGCACGGCCGGTCGGTCCTGATCCAGTCCGACAATTGGGTCACGGTGGCCTACATAGCAAAGCAAGGTGGGACCAGGAGCAGGGCCATGCTGAGGGAGGCAACGGTGGTCCTCAACTGGGCTCAAGCCAACCTCACACACCTGGGCGCGGTTCACTTGGCAGGAAAGCCGGACGTCCGCGCAGACTGGCTCAGCAGGCAACAGGTCCACCCGGGGGTATGGCGGCTACACCCGGATCTTTTTCAGATGATCCAAGTGACATGGGGGCCCATGACCATAGATCTCATGGCAACACGAGAAAACGCTCAGGTCGGAAATTACTACTCGCGGTTCAGGGACAGTCTATCCCAGGGGACAGATGCCCTGTCACAGACATGGAGGCAGAGTCACGATTATGTCTTCCCACCGCTCCCCCTGATCCCACAGGTCCTAGCAAAGGTACAGGAGTCATGCCACACGGTCATCCTGGTGGCCCCCTACTGGCCACGTAGATCATGGTTCGCAGCGGTCCGAGAGATGTCACTAGCCAGCTTCAGGATACCTTACCGAACAGACATGCTCTCACAGGGGCCAGTACTCCACTCGACCCCGCGGACTCTGAAGCTCACGGCCTGGCTCCTGAGAGGAGGATACTGAGGGCAGCGGGCTATCATGACTCCGCCATCAGCACCCTACTCCAGTCCAGACGGTCGTCCACCACTTCCACGTATGGGAGACAATGGTCCATCTTCTCCAGATGGTGCCTGGAATGGGGCACAGTCCCCGAGCAGACCGACATGGCTACCATCCTACTGTTCCTCCAGCAGGGGGTGGACAAGGGACTAGCACACTCTTCCCTCCGGGTGCAACTATCAGCCATAGGGGCAGCTACGGGCCTCATCGGGGGATACACCCCGGGAGCTCACCCCGATGCCGTGCACTTCCTAAGGGCAGTAGAGATCCTCTGACCAAGGACTCGACCGACTATCGCCCCGTGGGATCTCCCACTAGTCCTAGAGTCCCTCAGCGCGGCTCCTTACGAACCCCTCCTCGCGGCGGATCTGTTCTGGAGTCGACCTCAAGACATGTTCTTGGTGGCAATCTGCTTGGGTGGCCGGTCCGGAGAACTTGGGGCCCTATCTGCGCAGAACCTTATACAGTGTTCACCCCACTAGGTACGTCTGAAAGCAGTGCCGGCCTTCCAACCAAAGGTATCCACGGGTTTCACAGAGAACAACCCATCGAGCTACCCACCTTCCCGAAGAGCCCCAGCAGGGTGCCAGTGTGGTCCCTCATTATCTCGGCGTCGGTTCCGCCCTTTCTGTCTACCTAGCAGAACTGCTTATCACCGGAAAACAGAAAGATTGTTCATCATATCGAAGGACAGAGGCAAGGCAGTGCCGCCCAAGACCACCATAGCCGGGTGGCAAGGAGAGTCATCCGAATGCCTACATAGCAAACCAGATGACTCCACCCCAAGGGATCAAGGCCCACTCCACCAGAGCGATCGCCACCTCTTGGGTGGAGAGAGCCAACGTGTCCGCAGAGGACATATGTAGAGCAGCCACGTGGAGTTCCCTCCACACGTTCGCCAGACACTACAGGCTGGAAGAGTTACAGGCCATACGGCCCTCATTCACCACTCAGGTTTTGGCAACAGCATCCTCAACCCCTCACTCTTAGACCACTCTGTTCCCTCCCGTGGGTACTCACTGCTTCTTATCTACCCATGAGGTAATGTCTGGAGTGCCATGGATGCCAACCAATCACAATGGGTGTTTACTCACCTGGTAAAGGTGATTGTGTTGGTTGGCATCCATGGCACTCCACGGCCCTCCCTTCAGAGTGCTCAGAGAAACCGGGATTGAACTAAGGGATCCCCCATCAGGGCAGGCTTATGAGGGACAGACATCAGTGTTTGGTTCTTAATGATAAACTACCAGTCAGACCTTCGGGGCCGAGTTTGACTGTAAAAAATAGGAGAAAATAAAGACTCGGCCTACGGCCATCATGATATTACGTCAGTGGTCCGCATCCCTTTTGTCTCCGGTCATTTCACTTATTGTTTGGCTTTACAGTTCTGCACTGCATGTTTTCTCTTGCACTAATTAACCTTATTTTCAGCTATGGAAGATTCGAACTGGAGAGCAGGGGTTTCTGGGACCTGGAGATACTAGAAATTTGATCTGGGTCATGTGCATCACTAGCCTATCAGGTGGGCTAAAACCCATGAGGTAATGTCTGGAGTGCCATGGATGCCAACCAACACAATCACCTTTACCAGGTGAGTAAACACCCATTTCCTCAAACTGTCCTGAAAACTGATTTCGCACAGCGACCGTGCAATTCTGCGCCGGACATGTGAAAACACATTTCAGCCAGGATATGTAAAATGACACCTGTACTGTTTATAAGGAGGTGTGGGAAAATGGCAATTTTGAAAATCTAGAGTGAAAATATTACAAATTCATGAAGTTATGAGCATGCGTGGAAACTGCACAATGCATGCTCGTAAAACACTCATTTTATGGAGTATCATCACCAAATTTTCAACATAGGCATTTTAGGACCTCTGCTCATGAACAGTGTCACTGTCATTTTTGTAATCTGTCTTGAACAAAGATTTCCCACAGCGACCATGCTATTCTGTGCCGGAACTGTGAAAACACAATTTGGCCAGGATGTGAAAAATGACAGCTATACTGTTCATAAGGAGGTGCAGAACAATGGCAATGTTGAAAATCTGGAGTGAAAATATTATAAATTCGCGAACTTACGAGCATGCATGCAAACTGCGCAATGCATGCTCATAACACAGTCATTTTATGGAGTATCACCACCACATTTTCAACATAGGCATTTTAGGACCTCTGCCCATGAACAGTGTCACTGTCATCTTTGTAATCTGTCCCGAACACTGACTTTGCACAGTGACTGCGCTATTTTGTGTTGAAGGTGCGAAAACACATTTCGGCCAGGATGTGAAAAATGATAGCTGTACTGTTCACAAGGAGGTGTGTAAAAATGCCAATGTTAAATATCTGGCATGAAAATATTGCAAATTCATGAAGTTATGAGCGTGCATAGCAACTGTGCAACGCACGTTCGTAAAACAGTCATTTTTTGGATTTTTTCCACCAGATTTGCAACATAGCCTTTTTGAGAGCCCACCTCATGAACACTGGCACTGTCATTTCATTAATCAGTCCTGAAAGGTGAGTCCGTGCAGTGACTGCGAAATCACCTTTCGGGGATGAATAATGCCATGACAGTGACAGAATTCATGAAGGGGGTCCCAAAAACCCCATGTTGAAAATTTAGTGCCAAAATTCAAATAAATGCCTGAGATATCAATCAAAGTTGAAAAAACCCATTCATTCCATTATACAGCTTACCAGCACTTCCTCAGTTCGCGGTCAGTTTTGAAGAGTAGATGTGTTCCCCAGTCCACGAAAGATCAGCATGAACTCAGAGGTAAGTATGGGGTGGGGGTGTGGGAGACAGAAGCGGCGTAGAGGGTGGGCGTGGGTTGTGGGGGGCAGGGAGACAGTGAGGGACCGTTACTTTTCACAGGGTAAAAAAAAAAACAAAAAAAACATGGGACAGTTTTTTTACAGGGTATTTGGCATGCTGGGTGGGCTCCCAGCATGCCCTAAAGTTTTGGGGGATGCAGTAGCTGATGGGGGATTGGGCACCCCATTGGGCACATATGGAAGAGGAGCGGAGGACACAAGCCGAGGGGGATTGGGAAGCCTCCTTGGCATAGAAGAAAGGGGGGGACACATGCCGACAGGGATTGGGCTCCCTCGTCGGCAGATTTAACTGGGAAGGGGTGGAACTGATGCTGACGGGGATCGGGGACCCTGTCTGCAAAGAAAAGCTTTTTATTGGTGGCCGCATGATGCTGAGGGGGATTGGGCTCCCCCTTGACACACAGCGGAAATGGGAGAGGGGGAATTATGCCAATAGGGAGTGGACTCCCCCATCGGCATTGTGACAGGTGGCGGTGGCAGTCACTGCCGCCATGTTGCCTGCACGTCGGGAGTCATGATGTAGTCATGCTGCATAAGAGCTTCACTCTCATTGCAGTGGACCTTTTCTCAGATGTTGTGGCTGCATTACATATGCAGGATGTCAACCCCTACTGCTGGCTGATTGGGGAATGAGGGACGCACCTACTGATGCGTGCCCTGCATTTGCCCAACAGTGACCGCGCCTAGAAAATCTGCTACTACTGCAATATGTTGGCTGTGCATGCACAAGCCAACATAAAAAACCACAAGAGATTGTAAACAGGCTGTAAAGGCAATAGTTATGGATGATGGCACAACAACAATGAGATATCTAAAAAAGAATATGACAGTGATATGGCAAAATGGAGTGACATGAACCATGCAAAAATATCTTTAACAAATAGTTTGTATACTCTCTCACATAAACATAAAATATTAAATAAAAACAAAATAATAAACCATTTTAGAATGTGTTACTAATGCGTGTTGGCACAGAACAAGGGACACGTAACAAGTGTGGCATTTAGTTTAATGAATATTGAGCATGAGAATTGTGGTGACTGGTGTGGATTTTCAAAAGACAATGAGAACTATAAATATAAATCATTACCACAGGGTAGAAAGCTTACAGATGAAGCCTTGAAACTGGATCTCACAAATATGTTTGAAATTCATGTGTGAAATGCTGATAGATTAGCACCTCATGGTTCAACTAAAATTAATGAGTCCTTGAACAACACAGTTGCTAGCAAAAAACCCAAGGCTTTATTATATTATAGGGTGAGAGGGAGAGTCAGGGGAGAGGAGGGAGGGAGGGGCAGCTGCAGTGTAAAGGTTGCTAGCTCCACACTCGATAGACCATAAGGCCTTTTTCTGCTGTTCGTACTACAGTAGTTCTGAGAGCTTCACACTTAGATTGGCTACTGCTACTGCCTCCCAAAAAATGTTGGACATGGACACATAAGTAAGGCTTTAGTAAATGTTACTCTGTCACCCAGCAAGTTTTATGGCTTACAAGTTCTGCAATGCCAAAAATGGGCAATCAAAAGAAAGAGATTAGAAAATACTAGAGAATTTAAGCATAGAAGAGTGGAACTGAAAGAAAAATGAAGGTAAACATCTCTCACTGTTACAGGTAAAAGAGGGCCTTTTATACCAAAGTGGTGTTGGTTTATCCAGTACAAACCCAAATATTGTTCAGGAAATACCAAACTGTACACCAAAACCACAATACAAGTCAGGGACACATGCCAAACATAAGCATTCTGTTTTCTTTGATTTAGAGACTACAGGAACTACAGGTGAATACTGTGCTTCCATTTGTCAAATTTCATGCTGTGCTGCTGGTCAAAAGTCTCTTGATGTGTGTGTGATGCTAAGTACTCTAAGTGTTACATCTTATGTGTTGCGCATCACTAATCTAATATTATTTGACAATGCATTGTGTTTCAGAGGAAAACCAGTGAATGCACTATCACTGTCAGAGGGTCTGGCACAATCACTTCAATTTCTGAAAGACCAGCCTTATTAACGATTGGTCACAATTGTAAAGCTTTTGATGTTTTACATCTTCTGCAAGCAATTATTAGAGAAGGTATGGTTGGTCTTCAACTAATATTCACAAAAAAATGTGAAAATAGCTGTCATGTAACAAACAGCAAAAACATAATTTCTCAGATTGCAGAATCCTACAACGCAGAAAATGTTAATGAGGTTTGTTGACAGCACATTGATTTCAGCATGAATTTTCATTTCTGAGTTTTCCAATTATTTTTTTTCATCAAAAATTAGATAGGGCCTCCAATGACCTGATGTATAAGCATGAATTACAGAACACAGCATTACACTGCAAAAGATGGAAATATAATACAGTTGTTTTAGTTAATGCAGTGATTGTGAAACACATTTGTTTGCATTGTTATAGTTGTGAATAGCAAAGGGTAAAATAACAAGCTATACATAGTTCACAGTACATAAAGCATACTCTAAATATTTATCTAAAACCATTTGTACTGGAGAATGACACTTATAATTGTAATGCTACAGTTCATAACTTATGCTCTATTCCATTCTAACATGTATATAAATCGCATATTTTGAGTCAGCCACATAACTGTATTGTATTTTGTTTGTAATTTGTATTAAAAATGAAGTTTCATAGCCAATATTAGGCTTCTGATAAAAAGTTTGTCGGTGTATTACAGATTAATATATTTAAAAAAAATTATGAAAATGGAATTCATGATGTGCACATGAAAATAGAATGTTTGGATGCACAGATACACTTACTGTATAAGGTAATACATTTTGAAACTGTAACATACATGTCTCCATGCAGTACTTTCTTCCGTATACAGTTTAGATTGTGTAATTGCCATGTATCAAGTTTGTGTCATGCACCATCAGCCAGCATGTAAAATATAATTGATTATAGATCTTTAGATTACACCACATGTCATTTCTCAAATCAAGTAGATTGAACAACGCTGCACTGCATAAGATAGATAACATTTTTATTTTTCACACAGGATAATACATGTCATTGTGGAAAAATCCCTGTTTGCAAGACAGTCCTGTGTAGAAAACTTACAAATTACTACTAAAGATAAAAAATAATCATTTCAATAGTACACAACACAACTTATATACAATTGTCATTCATTTTTTCTATATACAACTGTACAAGTGATATCAGTTATCCTAGAGTTGATAACAGTTACAGATCAGTGGAAAGTAGTTGTTCACATTAATAACAAATTTGTAATGGGAGGTAGCTGTATGCATTTCAAAAGGAAGGCTATTCCAATATTGGGCTGCCTGGAATTGTAGGCTTTTTCTTTCAAATCTAGTCTTGCATAGACTTGGATTGATCTTGTTTATATGCACAGACCTGGTAGATGCACAAATTGGCTGAACTTCTCTACCAAAAGCTACTCTATGAATATAATGTTCTGGATTGTAAATTAAAAATTTATGTAAATGTTTTATCCAAATTTTAGGATTTCTTGTTTTGAGTGTTGACCACCCTAATCTTAACAGCATGTCGCAATGGTGGGTATTGTAGCTACATCGGAGCATGTACCTAGCCATTCTATAATGTATTTTTATCTACTTTATCCAGTAGTTTCTTATTTGTGATCCTGCATGTTAGATTTCCATACTGTAAGGACTGTAATATCATTTGTTCTACTATAGCTTTTCGTGCCTGTCTATAGAGAGTATTAGTATTAGAGAATATCATCACATGAGAATGGTGACTAATGAGATAAACACTGAGATGATGGCAGTTCTGTCTGTGATGATGTTCCATCCCAAGTCTCCCATGCAGCCAGATTAACAAAATCATATGCTGCCAATAGTGAAAGGCATAATAGGATCTGAGGTTTTGTACTTCACATAACGTATTGTATGTGCATGGTGTGTATTGTGCCCTTGCAGAGATCTGTGCCATACTGGTGGACATATAGGAATAATCATGGCTGTACACAGCCATGTATATCATGTACCATTTTGCCCATAGCATATGTGTGGTGTACATGTGTGCCCCCTGGGCCCTGGGTACAACTGAATAATGTAAGTGCATGTGCATTGTGTGTACTGACATTTTGGACTTAGATGAGCTGCATTAATTGGCTCTATAAGGCAATTCTCAGTGGATCCACGTCGGGTCATCGACAAACTATTTGTCGAATGACCCGACAGTGAAACCAGCAGGTTGACTGCATTTTGCAGTCAGCTGCTGGCTTGCAGAAGCAACAAGTGTTTTCTTCGGGGGGCTTTGCCCCTGAATCCCCATGCAGGGGAGCTTCGCCCCCACACCCCCCACTTAGGATTCTCAACTCTAAGTTGGAGCTGAGCCGGGGAGAGGGGTGCAGGACCCCCCTACAGACAGTGCTGGGTGCCAGTGGGTTCCCTACAATGACGTGGCACTGTTGTCACTGTAGGGGACTCCGTTGTCAACATGTCAGTGTCGGGGATGTATACCATTCTCAGTCAGTATCTGTGGGCACCCATATCATTATACATTCCATTCACTGCAGAAGTAGAACTCTTGTACTTGGACCTTTAATTTAGGGTAAAAAAAACAAACTAACAAACAAAACAAAAAAAAATGAGTGTATTTGTCTGAGTTAACTGAACTGAATGGTTATCTGAACAGTTATCTAGGTGTAAATCTCAGGTGATTGAAAGGGATTGATAGCTGTGCAGTTTAAATTACTTGTAGAAAGATCTAGTTAGTAGGGGGAGTGACTTAGCTAGAAGGAAGCTACATTTAAAGACTGAATTAGAAAGATTCTGTTAGTAGCTTGGCAGAAGACACCAGGAGGAAGAAGTGCTGTGTGACTGGACTTCTCTACTGGGACTATATTGCCCTCCTTCCCTCCCCTCCACCCTCCCACCCAAAGCTAGTTCTACTTTTATAGGCACAGGATTTGACTGACAACAGGAACTTCCTGTTTGGGAGCAGGAAGTGAGTGATCATAGAGCCACCAAAGACCCACCATCCTAGAAGGGCAAGAGTAGCTCTCTGGCCCCCTCTAGCTGCTGGAGGCCTGCCTCTGAGCAAGTAAGGGGTGTACTGAGAAATATAGGATATTCTTGTCTCAGAGCAGGACAATCAGGAGCTTAAAGGGCACAGATGCAGAAAGTAAGTAGAGAGAGAAGAGGAAAAAAAAAAGAAAAACAGAGGAAAGGGCAAGGATTCCAAACAACAGTTAAGGGGCCAGAAATAAGACATGATGGGAGTGGTGCAGTGCAGTGGCTGTGGAGCAGCAGTCTTCCGGGAGACGTTCTGGAGGATGTGGTGTTGTCCCATCTGCAGGCACCTCTCTGGGCTGAGGGAGGAGGTTGCTCATCTCCAGGCTGAGTTGGCCAGGATTTGTGAGACCTCCTCTTCCATCCAGGGACCATCAGTGCCACTGCCGTTGCCTCAGAGGTTGCCAAGAAAGAGGAGCAGTTGGACCACAGTGGGCTCAGGGAGGGTGAGGGTGGTGGAACAGAGGTGCATCCCTCCAGTTGTACCTCTCCACAATTCCTGTGCCATTCTGGCAAAGTGTGGTTCCTGTATGGAGGCACCTGCAGTGGAGACCAAGGAGGATGCTGGGAACCTCCACAAAGGAGACCCACAGGAGGGTGGCATGGAACCCCACAGGGGAAGGAAACAACTCCTGGTGGGGGACTCCATTGTTAGGAAGGTAGAACTGGGGGAGGAAGGGGAGAGGGAGGTAAGGTGCCTGCCTGGTGCCATGGCTTGGAGGGACAGGGAGCGAATCCTCAGGATTGCTGGAACAGCTGCACAGGGGAGGAAGCTGGATGTCATTGTCCACCTAGGGACAAATGACCTGGCTAAGAAAGGGATTAGAGCAGTGCAGGAAGAGTTTGTGGAATTGGGGAGGGGCCTTAGACAAGTAGCATGCACGATAACCTTCTCGGAGGTGCTGCCAATCTATGGTGTAGGAGAGGCTAGGGTGTTCTGCACCATGGAATTCAATCAGTGGTTGAAAAAACTGGTGCAGAGCTCAGGGATTTGGCTTCATTGGGGACTGGGGGTCCACCTGGAGTGATGCAAGCCTATACTAGCATGATGGGCTGCATCTGTCCAGGAGGTTAACCAGGATCCTAGGTGATAGGTTTAAATGCTTCATTGGCAAGCATTTAAACTAGCCAAGGGGGGAGGCACTAGAAAGGAGCAGGGAAATCCTAGCCCCCCCACCCAAAATCATGGTAGTAAGTGCGGTAAACACCAATATAGAGATGGTGATAGGGAGAAGGGCAGGGGTAAATGGGGAAAGTGACAAAGGTAAGAAGGACAAGGATGGAGCAAAAAGGAGTTAAGGCCATCAGGAAATGGAGGGGTAATGAGTACCAATGCCCATAGTCTGGGCAACAAGCTCCCTGAGCTGGTGGCCTTGATGGAAGAGGGATGCCTGGATATCGCAGCAGTCACAGAAACATGGTACACACAGAACCATGACTGGGATGTTAACATACCAGGGTACATAACCTACAGGAGAGACAGGCAGGAGAGAAGAGGGGGAGGAGTAGCTCTCTATGTAAATGAAGGGATAAAAGCAACTGAACAAAAGAGTAAACAGGGAGGAGAGGAGGCACTGTGGGTCACCTTGGAGACTGGAAAGGGCACCACAATCCGCACAGGGGTTGTGTACAGACCCCCATGTCAGGGGGAGGGAATGGACAAGGATATGATAGAAGGCATTCTTGGGACGTCAGAGAAAGGGGAGATACTGTTGATGGGAGACCTGAATATGCCAGATGTTAACTGGAGCACATTTTCTGCAGCCACATCCAAGAGCAGGGCCATTCTCGATGCCCTACAGGTGGCAGGCCTCAGACAGCTAGTTTTGGAACCCACTCGTGAGGGAGCAATCTTAGACCTCGTATTCTCAAATGGGGACAGTGAGAGGATCTCAGATCTAGAAGTGGGTTGCCATCTGGGAACAAGTGACCATCAAACAGTGTGGTTCAAGTTAAACTCAGCTACAGAGTCAAGCCATACAAAAGTGAGGGTACTGGACTTCAGGAGCGCTGACTTTGGCAAGAAGGGAGAGTGTCTCAGACAAGCACTAGCAAACAGGCTAGAAGGAGGGGTGGAGCAACAATGGGGAATCATCAAACTGCCATCACAGAGGCAACAAGCCTTTGTGTGAAGCAAATAAACAAATCAAAATGAAAGAAAAAGCCACTATGGTTCTCAAAAGGGTGGCTGGGAAAGTCAGGCAGAAAAGACAGCATTCAGGAAGTATAAGGAAACACAGAAGGAGCAGGACAGAAAGCTGTACCAGTTAAGGCAGAAGGAAGCAGGAGGGAAGTCAGAATAGCAAAGGCCCAAACAGGAAAAGATAGCCAACTCAGTTAAGAAGGGGATAAAACCTTTATAGGTACATCAGAGAGCATAGAAAAACAAAAGGAGGGATAGTGAGGCTGAATAGAATGAATGGTGGGTGGGCAGAGGGGGACAGTGAAAAAGCAGGGACACTGAATGAATATTTCTGCTCATTATTCACAAAAGAGGCGGGGGAAATGTCTAATCCAATTAACAGAAGCACTCTTGATAGGGGGGTCGATCCCAGCCCTTTCACAGAAGAAAGGGTTCTGCAAGAACTCCTAAAACTGAAGGTGGACAAAGCAATGGGGCCTGATGGAATTCACCCCAGAATTCTAAAAGAATTAAGGGGGGAACTAGTGAAACCACTGACTACTCTTTTTAATAAATCATGGGAGGATGGTGTGGTACCCGAGGACTGGAGGAAGGCAGATGTGATTCCCCTTCACAAAAGTGGGCCCAAGACAGAGGCAGGAAACTACAAACCTGTCAGTTTGACCTCTGTGGTAGGGAAAGTGATGGAGTCACTTCTGAAGGAAAGAATTATTGAGTACCTTGAGGCCAGTGGGGCACAGGACCCAAGGCAGCATGGGTTCACAGCGGGAAGGTCATGTCAGATGAATCTAATAGATTTCTTTGACTGGGTAACCAAAGTAGTAGACCAGGGAGGGGCTGTGGACATGGCCTACCTAGACTTTAGCAAGGCATTTGACACAGTCCCACACAAAAGATTAATAGTCAAATTAACCAGCCTGGGAGTGGGTCCCAGGGTGGTAGCCTGGGTAAAACACTGGCTGGACAACAGGACACAGAAGGTAATTGTAAGTGGAGTCCACTCTGGAGAAAGAGGGGTTACTAGTGGGGTACCGCAAGGTTCAGTACTGGGTCCAGTCCTTTTTAATGTCTTTATAAGTGACACTGCAGAGGGAATGGAAGGAAAAGTATGCCTCTTTGCAGATGACACAAAGATCTGCAACAGGGTTGATACATAAGGAGGCGTGGAAAGGATGAGAAGGGACTTGGCAAGGTTGGAGGAATGGTCAGAAGTATGGCAGCTAGGATTCAATGCAAAGAAGTGCAAAATAATGCACCTGGGAAACAAGAACCCAGGGGAAGATTACACAATGGGGGAGGTAGTAACAACAGCAAAAAAGGACAGGGACTTGGGGTAATCATATCAGATGACCTTAAGGTTAGCAAGCAATGTGAGAAGGCAGTAGGAAGGGCTGGGGGTATACTGGGATGCATAGGGAGAGGCATCACCAGCAGAAAACAGGAAGTTATTATCCCTCTGTACAGACAGTTGGTGAGACCCCATCTGGAGTACTGCGTCCAGTTCTGGAGACCCGATATCCGCAAGGACATAGACAGGATAGAGGCAGTCCAGAGGAGGGCAACTAAAATGGTGCAGAGTCTGCAAGAGAAGCCGTATGAGGAAAGACTAAAGGAGCTTAATATGTATACTCTTGAGGAAAGAAGGGAGAGGGGACATGATAGAAACTTTTAAGTACCTCAGTGGAATCAACAACGTCCAAGAGGGTAGCATCTTTCAGAAAAGAGACATACAAGAACAAGGGGACACAATTTAAAGATGGAGGCGTTCCGGGCAATGTGAGGAAGTATTTTTCACAGAGAGGGTAGTGGATGCATGGAACAGCCTTCCTGAGGAGTTTGTGGGTCTAAAACTGTGGAGAATTCAAGAATGCATGGGACAGACATAAGGCAATTTTTGTGGGGGTAGGAAGAAATAGGCTGTTGGTTAACTAGGATCTACGGCCTATCCTGTAGGTAGAGAAATGGGCAGACTAGGTGGGCCAAGCGATCTTTATCTGCCATCAAAGTCTGTGTTTCTGTGCAGCAGTCATATTTCATGCACTTTGCCCCTTTATACTCTCATTCACTGCTGCTCCAGCATCTGTATCTCTAGACAGAGTGTATGTATGTCTGTCTTTGGTGCCCAGTGTGTATGTGTATAGGTTTGACTGTCATGGGTAGTGCAGTAGCATGTGTTTGTTCATGCAGACTTGTATGCACTATGCATGGTTGAGTATCACAGTTTGACAATAATGACATGTAGCAGGTTGACTGTGGTTACACAGCACTTATGAAGATGATTGTCTTGGCCGTGATCAAATAGACTGCGTTGATAATGTGGCCTACCATTTGGAAGCATTAGCCCAACTGTGGTGCAACCTTTGGCTGTTGACAAAATAACAGTCAGTCATGATGCATATAACACATGGGTGTGAGGGAGAGTGCATACCCTTGCTGCTGTGTTCCTCGGCCACTGTCGAGTCATCCACTGCAGGCACTGTGTTCCATTTTGTGCTGACATGCCTGGGTGATGTGCCATCTACCTTTTCACCCATGGGTCTGTTTTCTGTGAGGGAGATAGTATGGCATTAGCACTGAGTTGTGTGTCCCATCAGTAATGAGTGCTACACATACTCTGTACTAGCCTATTAGCTTTCCAGGATCCATTACACAATTGTCAGCCAACCTCACACTGAGAAAAGTCTCAAATTCAGAACAGAACTGGTGTACCCTTCCCTATTAATCAGAGAAACACCAAAGCACAGGTACTTTCTTCAGGAATCACAAAGTCAGATCTACTCACAGTTAGAACAGTAGAGGCAGCTTCAACTTGTCCTGGATCAAATAGGGGATTGCCCCTAGGATCCATTTTTTAGCAGTCCTTTTCATCCCTCTGGGGATGAAAATTAGGAGATCCTGCTATAGACAACAGTTTCCACCACTTCTCTTGGCAGGCTGGTGACTTTCAGGACTGGGGTAAGAAAATAGGCACTCCTCTCAGAGCCCACAGTGCAGCTATCACTCCTCACACCAACTACTGACACATAGAACTACTGTTTCTGACAGACTCTCTCTACCAACTCAACCAAGATGCTAAAACTCCCCACTCACAGCCAGCTGCTGTGGCTTTTGCTGCTGCGAGAGTTCTAAATGACCTCATCTCTCTCATCTCAGCTGAGACCAAGTAAAAAGAGAGTGAGTAGGTGAAAAAAACATTTAACTGGTTATTTACCAGTTGTCTTTCCTACCTAGCAATGACAATGATGGGAATCTAGTAACCCCAGGGGACTGGATGGTTACATATGGATATCAGTTAGATTTTTTTTATTCCAAACAATGAAAAATGTTCATAATATTCACAATTAGAGCTAATAATTCGAAAAAAACCATGGTGATACCATTTTCTCTTTTGATGTCTGTTATACGCATTGCACAATACAGTTGACAAGAAAGTTTAAAATAATTGACATGGATAGATAGTCTTATGTCAGAAAATACTTTAAAAAATACCAATTTTAGGTAATTTTACCACATCTGAGTGTGTAGGTATTGCTAATTCATAATGTATTGTTATAGTTATGTGATAGTAGCATCTAAAATCAAGTCACACACAGACTCTGAGACTAAGTATCACATCATTTCACATGCCAGCTCCAAAAACATCTGATTAAGGAGACAATAAAGATATTCAGATATTTCATAGAATTTTCATTACAGAAGACTCTAAATAACGCAAATTAAATTGAAACTGAGCATGGTGACCCAGATTTTTCTTTGTTGATTTAGAGTTGGAAGATAACCATCATTAACTGGAAAACAAATTATGTAACTGACATGAGTCTGGAAAATGCCAGGGAACGAATGTCTTTAAGCTTGTCTTCGTATGGGTTTTTGAGTCCTGACTCATGTTTTTCCTACTTTGAGTTTCAAAGATCTTATAGCTTCCTTTTCTGTTTCAGCCTTCATAATTAATTTATGTTTCAAGGTCTATTCTATTTGCCAGTTCTGTCTCCAATTTGCTCATTAGTTGTCATCATTCACGTGTACTGCTACGTAGCATGCATCATTCACACATTTCATGCAGCAGCCCTGAAGGATGCATTGCTCCCAATGATGCAGCCCACAGTACCTGTTACACCGGCTCCCTCATTTAGGCCAATCAGAATGTGAGAAAGGTTTGGTCACACTGGCAAGTGGGGAGTCCATGTAAAGAGAGTTATGCAAGATCAGTCATTCTTTTTAATAGGGATTTCATGTAAGAAGAACGGAGGAGGCTCAAGCTTGTGCGTTGAGAACCAGGGGATTTATTTTAACATTAGCATGGGCTTTTGTTTACTTCCCTGTCCACTGTTGTTTAATTACCTTTAAGTTCACAAGAAGTTATAAAAAGAGGCATTCCTTGGGATCTTCTCCTGCTTGCACTGAGTTTGAGTCTCCCTTGTTGCTATGTAACTAGGAATACATTTATTGAAAGCAATTCAGACTGTAGGTATCCCACTAGAAGGATGTACAACACTGTGAAGTGCTGTGGTGTTAATGCTGAGTTACTGTAAGTGACTGCCAATGAGTGTAACCTTTAATAATTAGGGCCAGAATATTCAAAAGTGCACCCAGAATGTGCGCAATGGAATGCGCAGCACAATGCGATTGCACCATAGGAAAACAAAGCCATATTCAAAAGATGTGGCACAGACATGCGCAGGCACAAACCACACTGAATATAGCAAACATGTGCCATTGCGCAACCAGACATGCACCGGAGCAACCGTGATTGTGCAGGAGCATAAAAGTATGCAGCAACCAACATGCTGAGCAAGCACAACAGGCAAAGGTGAACACAGGCATGCCAGCACAAGTGCAGAGTGCCAAGACAGGTGTGGCAGACCCAAACCACAAGGGGACAGTGCCCAGGAAGCACAGCAGAGGCACATGGCCAGAGGGCCACAGACAATGGCAGGTGCACACACAAACACTGGTCATCAAAGACACCAAGCCACCCACCCAGATGGAACGGATGCCAGCAGGCCCATGGCACTACACCACCACCACCCTGGCAGGCAACACCATATAGGACATTGCTGCAGCCATGGTGTGAGAGCACCAGGCATGTGCAGTGGTCTGATGTAAAAGAGACACACATGCAGTGGGCAACAAGGGTCAAAAGCCATGCTGACATGCAGGAACACAGGGCACAGCACCACACAGCACACCAGCACTGGCAAGGGCAACATAGCAGGAGGTGAGCAGGCCAGCACAGGCAGACAGGGACACAAGGCAGTGTACCATGCACAGGGTAGGTGTACAGCCAAAGGCCAAGGGCCCATGACCCAGAGGGACATGGCACACAGGACCCTGTGCACACAACAGCACCAAACCAAGGGCACAGCACTTGGATTGACGGAGACACACCCAACAGCACCACATAACATTGGAAGCACAGTGCAGCAGCCTGCATGTGAAGGAGACACAGACACAGATGTGCAAAACTATGAACACTTTAATAAACAACACTGTGAATCATATACAAAGGTGTGCCAACAGGGCAAACAACAAGAAACAGAGAAGAGGAAATGCAGGGAGGGGCAATGTGGGCAAAAAAGGGAATGGGGCTGGAACCAAATGGGGAGGAGAAGGAAAGCCAAAGATGACAACAGCAGATGAGGTTAGGGGATTTCCAAAGCAATGTTGGGTGGGGGGACAGGGTCAGTTAATTATTGCAAATGCCTAAGTGCCACACGCATCCGGCACACCTCCCGCACCAAGTCTCTTGTAGCTGCCAGGTGTTGCTGGCCTATATGGATCTGGACATTTGTACGTGCTATGTGGTGCTGAACAAGGTGTTGAAGATGTAGTACACCCCCGCCAATCATTGCAGAATGTCTTCTGTGTGCCTGGAACCCAGCCTGACCTAAGAGAGAGGACACAGAACAGTCAATAAGTGAGGGCCATAAGGAGCCCAAGCCCCCCCATGTGTGTGCACAGGACAGCTGAAGCACTCACAGTGGACGGAACCAGCAAAGACATGTGCACAGTGGACAGCAACAGCAGATCTAGCTGTGCCCCACAGCCATACTGCATGGATGCAAGTGAACGACATGCACCCACACCTGTGCAGTGTACCCCACAGTGCTGGTGTAATGACCCCACAGGCAGGACAGTAGTCCCCCAATAGCAGTGAGACACGATGGGAGACACACACACACACACACACACACACACACACACACACCCACCTACCAGGGACAGTGACGGGATGCCACCACACAGAGGCCACATGCATGGACCCACCACACACAGCACAACATGACACAAGCAGCGGAGCCAGGAACTTCCTCAAGCAGTGGCCACGCATTGCAGCAGTGCCCTTGAGCTGTACCAAACCACCCATCCCAGTCCCAGGGATGCCCCATAAACCATGCAGCACACACTCACCCTCTTGTCCAGGCACTGGAGCAGCAACTGCAGTAGCAGCAATACCAATGTAAATCTGATGTCCCTCGGCGGCTGCCTCCCACGCTCTCCTGCAGTCCGTTGGCCCTGTGGATGCAAATGAACAAGAAAGGTACATGAGTAGCAGTTCATGAACAAACCCCCCCCCCCAAACACAGTGCACAGTACAATCACAGCATGAGCAGGGACATACCCTGCATGTGGGGTACGATGTCTGGGCCTGTGACACTGTGCAATGCACAGAGACGCAGTGCAGCACCACTGGACATGCAACACCCACCAGTGCTGCCCCCCCCACTGCAGTAGTACATGCAGTGCACAACACAGCACAGACACTGGACAATGGAAGCATGCATGGTGCATGAGGACACTTATCGGGCTGTGGCACAGACCCCCAACACGCTCGGTCCTGCAGCCGTCTGAGCCTTGCTGGATCCCACTGACTCAGGTCCCCATACCTGTGCCTACATTGCTTACCAGACCTGGGCATCCCCGTCCTCCTCTCCAGGTCCACAGCAATGTGCTACCACACCTGGGACCATGACTCCTGGAGATCAGCAGCACCATACAGTTGTGTAGCATGTGGCTCAAACAGGGCCACCAGGTTGGCCATCTCGGCCTTGGACCAATTGCGTTCTCATTGCATCCGAGGCACCACACCCGCCATGTTTGCAGCACAATGTACAGTGCACTGTGTTGCGCACAGTAGCCATGTGGAACCGCGCTGCGCCAGATGTGCTATTGGTGTACACTGACAACAGCTGCGCAGCATGGAAATGTGCAATAGACATGCACAACAGTGGCCTAATGTGCAATATCGGATATGTGCAATGCCAGAAGTTAAGGCGGTAGTACGGGGTCACGGCCGTGACCCATGAAGGTGCACCGCATGACACTGCACCACAATGTGCGCGCACCTATCTCACATCAGGGGCAATACATGGTCAGTGGCATGGCACATCTGACATACTTGCACAATGAGGACATACAGCGCGTCAGGGCTGCATGCGCGGCAAGTGCACACGGACGCATGCACAATAGGGCAATGATGTGCAGCGCACACAGGTGCACAATAGGCCACACAAGACATTGAGCCACCTATGGCGTGCATGGCAGGTGTGCAAATGCACATCATGCATGTGCCAGGAATGCACCGGTGAATTGCTCTGGCTCATATGCATTGCGCAAAGTGCAAATCTGCAGTATTCAGCCAGTCTATGCAAATATCCTCATAAGCCAATGCCAGGTGCAGTCACGCACATTAGCATATCATTACAATTGTGCCGTTGCTCCTTTGCATGAGTTGAGCCATAAAAGTGCCACAACACAGCACAGGTCACTGACAGGTATTGCAGCCATTGAGGTAAGAACCACCGCACTATGTTGTGTAAAGATAATGTTGTGCATGTTGTCAGTGCTGCACTGTGCCTTGCAGTGCTGCCATGCTGCTTATCGGGCCAATGTCTGACTGTCCACAGGTAGCAACATGTTGGAGATGGAGGGAGATGAAGAGCAGGGGCCTGCATGGAAGTGCAGGCTCAACTTCACAAAAGATGAACAGCAGGCCCTGTTCAAGGCCTACCTTGACAGGGAGGGACTGCTGAGTGGGGCCACTGGTACCCCACAGGACCATGCCACTGGGTGGGAGGAGATGGCCATGTATGTGAACGCCCCCGGCAGACACAACTGCAGTGCACAGGAGTGCAAGAAGAAGATGGGGACCGATCGGAGGTGCATTAAGGAGAAGATGCACTGTGAGTATGTAAGTGTTGGCTGTGGCGGTAGGGGTGTGTGCATGCCAGCAGTGTGCCGGCTTGCCTGCAGCAGTGATGCATACCCATGGTTGGTGTGACATGCTGTGGTGCATGCCACACATGGGCTCACCGTGCATGGCATTGGCCACCCGTGTGCAGTGGGATTGCAGCATGGGCACTGTACTGTGGCTGTGGGTCGGGATCCAGGGTGTGCAGTGCTGCATGGATGCCCATTAGTGCTGCCTGAGCAGTGTGTGCCAGTGGCACAGCCAGGGTCACAGCAGTCACAGGCAGCTGAGCAACACACCACTGGTGGCGTGGCCTGGGGTGGGGGGCTGGGGGTTGCATGCAGGGAAGCTGTGTGGTGGTGCAACACCATGAGCTGCAGCTACAAGCCATGGCTGGCCTGCCTTGTGCACCACCTGTGGCATGACCGCCCTGATGTGTGGTGCTGCACAGGCATCCCCTGGTGTGGGCCGGCACAGTGATGGTGCACATGCCTTGATTGCACAGCATGCAGAGTGCCACACACAACACTGATAATGTTCTTTCTGTCTTCCAGTGCCATCACATCTCAGGGGTGCATTGCAGGATGCGACCGACGATGTGTGACCTAAGGAGGCTGTACCATCCACAACATCAGGCATCCAGGACACTGACCATCAGTGATGTAGCAGTGTGGGGCTGCTTGAGTTCCTGGGTTTGGGCGATGATGAGCCACTGGCAGACCTCCTGCTACCAGATGCCCTACCGGTGCTTGCACCTGCAACACAAGAGGGGGTGTTGGACAGCGATGATGACCTTACACAGATCCTGGGTGGCACAGGCCTGGACACACCACCCAGGGGGCAGAGATGTACACAGGCAGTGGATACCAGCACAGGTGGTACGGCACCCATGCAGGCACCACCTGACCATGGACGCATACTGATGTGTGTCACCGCCGTTGTCACCAGCCATGGACGGGGCACTGGCATGGATGCCAGTGCCATGGGCCTGTCCCAGCAGGCTGATGGTGTACAGCAGCAGGCTGCAGTGGCCACTGTGCAGCACACCACGGGGGCTGCTATCGGGACACCCACACAATCCCCACCACCTGTGCGGTCACCTGCTCAGCGCTCACAGGTGAGGGATGTTGCACGGCATGCCGCCACATGCCCAGCAGGTCAGCATCAGCACCTTGATGCACAAGACACCAACAGGCTGGACAAGCACACCAGGCTGCTGCGGGCATCCATGGACAATCAGGCGATGCTCGGGGCTGAGATACATACACTGTGGGTGGAAGTGCATCAACTGGCTAAGCGAGTGGACATTGGATATGCCCAGTTGATAGGTGAGCTCTGGCAGCTGCGGGAGGCCATGACCGCATCGCTGGACCACATTGCCGGTACCATCACCACCAGATTTGTATCGCTGGCATCCACTGGGCATGGCAGGGCATGATGGACTCCCTGTAGTGCAATGTCAACACCACAGTCATGGCGACTGGCAACCCCTGCATGGCTGACGCCATGCTCTGACATGCCCTTCCCTGACACACCCGTCAGTAATCTCTTTGCAGGTTTCTACACACTCATGAGGACCTGGTCATGTTCTCAGTCATCTACACCCGTGAGCGTGTTGGTAACACCTCCTGTGGCTGTTGAACAGCCAGTGCCTGCCACACAGCCAAGGCATGGCTGCCCATGTGGCCGTGGCACCACACGGCAGGCCAGCTAGGTGTGCTGCCCCATCCTGCTACCTGATGCTGTTGGCTGCTGTGCACTTGGCTGGGTGCACCCATGTGTGTGTGCCATCACATACGTGTGGCATGTCCTCCATGTGTGCATGTAGTGCTGCTGGGCCTTGTGGTGTGGGCATGATGAGAGCAGCACTGTGCTGGCCTTGCCTGTGTGCTGGTGCATACACTCTGATCCATGCCACATCCTGCTGTACTGGTATGTGTGTTGCCACTTCATCCACCGCTCCTGACTGTGCCACCCACATGCCCCACTGTGCCCCGATGTATGACACATGATGGTGATGGTGGTGTTTGTGCAGGTCAGGGTATGGCCACCTCTGTGTCCTGCGCAGGGCCCATGTGTGTGTGCGTGCACCCGTGCCTGTCCACTGTGGTTTGGGTGTGTGGCTGTGTGTCTGTGTGTTCCCTGTACATGCTGTGTGTGTGTCCATGTCCCTACATGTATCCCTGTGTGGCTGTGCACTTCTAACTGTGTGTGTGTGTGTGTGTTCCATGCATGCATGGCTGTCATTTCTGGTACTCACCAGCAGTTACCATAGTGCTGCTCTATGATGGCATCATGGTGCTTCCTGGCATGGGCTGCCAGTCTGGGGTCCCTACTCTGCATGGGTGGCTGTGCACCCCCATCCGGCTCATCCTCCCCACCTTCATCATTGCTGTTGCCCTCATCTACCTGGACAGCTATCCCAAGGTCAATGGTCATGTTGTGTAGCATGCAGTAGGTCAGGAATAGGCCGCAGATTTTCATAGGGCTGTACTGTAGGACACCACCGGACCTATCTAGGCAATGGAATTGCATTTTTTTAGCATGCCAAAGACTCACTCAATGATGTTGCGTGTTGCGATGTGTGCCTTGTTATAATGCTCCTCCGAAGCATTGGTTGAGCATCGGATGTGGGTGAGTGGCCACGGTTGGAGGGGGTAAGCAATGTCACCTGTGGGGGTAACACACATTCTGGTTAGCACATGGTATTGTATGTTCCCATGTCCTCCCCCTATGCTGCATATAGCCACCCACACATCACCCTCCATGTGTGCCTTGGGTCTGCCCACACCTACACGGCCTCTCTGTCACTCCATCACATGTCAAGCTCACCTAGTAGGTGACCCGTGGGGATCTCCCTATGCTCAAATCACTGGCACAGGATGGAGTGGTGCCAGATGAATGCATCATGTGTACTCCCAGGGTGTATGGTGCACACACTGATGATACACCCAGTGGCATTGCACATGACCTGGCAGATGACAGAGGGGTAGCCCATTCTGTTGATGTAGGTAGCCCCTCTGGGCCAGGTAGTGTGTGGTGACAACATTAACTGAAGAGGAAAATGCGACATCAGGTAGCACAAAATTGCTGCAAGTGTACAGTCAGCACTGTGGTGACAGGAAAACAAAATTCTAGTGACATGATGCCATCAAAGCTGTAAGCTATACTAATAGGAGAGGTGTATATTTCTAATATGACTACACTAGCAAGTCATTCGAGAGCTCCATGGCTACTATTTTTTGACAATCAAGGGGGAAGGGGAAGATGAGGAGCAGGCTGAACATGACAGCACTTTGCTGGCTGCTGGGTGGCATCTTGTAAATGAAAGGATGGTGCCACACTATAGGTGTGACTTTATTCTTTCAACTATGTGAAGTTTCCACCCATCACCCAACAGTACAGCATCATGATCTGCCTCACTGATCATTGGCCTGTCACTGTCGAACCTCCTGTAGCTTGAGCAGCATTGGATGCGACAGTGACATGCCTCTGAAGCTTGCTACTGATAATAATATATTTGCTGCACATGCACAAGCAATAAAAAAAAGAGTGACTAAAAGTAGCAAATTTCCCTAATGCTCTATTTAGAGCAAGGTAATAGAATGGGATTTCAGTGGAAGTGGGTGCTAGGATAGTCCAATGAATCAAGTAAGGCGGGGGGGGGTAATGAAAGAAGATGACAAACACCCTTTCTAGGGCAGGCCAAAAGTTCAAGTCAGGGAGGAGAAATTCTAAAGACTCCATGAATTCAATGCATGAGCATAATAGAGGATGGGGAGTAAGTGTAAGCTGTAGGGAGTATGACACTGCCTTCCTCCTAAGAGTACTCAAGGAGATAAGAGGGTGCCTGGCCCACCAAGGTATGTTGATCGAACAGTAACATTTCGATAGTGAACGACATTACAGCAGCAACTGGATGTTGCCAATGTAATGTACCCGCGGGCCCCAGGCACTGCTTTCTTTGGGTCTTGCACACCTCTCTGAATCAACTGCAACTCAGAGTTGATAATCATTAAGTACAGGGGGTGTAGGGGCAGAGCCCCCCGCATGGGGGATTCTGGCAGTGAAGCCCTCTGAAAAAAACAAAGAGTTTACCTGATGGATTTATACCAACCGCAATATGCGGTCGACAAATCAGTCGCTGTAACACTGGTTTGTAAAATTATTGTTGAATCGGCATTGTAGATCCATCCACAAAATACTGGGATTTCTTGCAGCAGAGGTGAACCAACTCAGTGCTGAGGTAAGCAGATTGAGAGGTGCACAAAGTAACCCAGTAACCTGTACAGCACTCCCCTAGAGACACTAAAGTGTCCCTGGAGCAGGATAGCACACAGTGGACAGCAGAGGTGGGAGCGTGGGGATAAAGCCATCACATCTGCTGGAGGCAGTAATCAAGAACTCCTACCAGACCCTCAGGTCTCTGGAAATGGTCAGTACCCATGGGCTCCAAGTGGTGGAGCTAGGCATTTCATAGAACTTGGAAGGAGGCTTCCCAGGCACTGAAGAGTAGCAAGGAGTTTGGGAAAGCTACGCAGGGATAGCCTGCTAGGGGGAACTGAGGGAAAAAGTGACCCTGAAAGTACATAGGGACATGGCTGGGGGTAAGAACAAGAGGCATAATCAGGATACTCTGGAGGAGATAGGAGGGTAGGGTATGGTAGGGTGAGTATCCCAGGTGGGGCAGGAGGCAGATAAATTAAAAGGAATTCTATCTCCTCATGGTGAGTCTTTTGGGGAGAGGGAAGTAAATTGGGACCAGGCAGTGGACAAAAGAAGAATGATGGGAGAACAGGCTAGACAGGCTGTGTCGTCTGGAAGAGGGAGCAGGCTGAGCATGACCGCACTCAGCTGGCTGCTGGTCAGCATCTTGTAAACAAATCCACTCAAGGCAAGATATGAGGTGGACAGAAAGCAGGAGGGTGGTCTCACTGCATGAGGGCAATAAAAGGGGAGTGATAGGGATCAAAGCTAATCTGTGTGAAAGATAGGGGACGGGGATATAAGGTGGAGGGGTCAAAAAGAGAGACAGGAGTAGACTGAAGGAGTATAGGATCTGGGTAAAAAGAGAGGTAATGAAGTCCTAGAGTTGGGGGTTTCAATTGAATATGGTGACTCATAATGGGGAAGGAGCATCATAGAAGGAGTGTTGTGTGCCTTCCAGGTATCATTGCTGAAAGGATTGTGGACTGCTCCCTGACCAGTGCATGGGTACCATCCTGTCCCTGACCAGAGTTACAGGGTGTTATCACATATGCTAGTTCATCTAGGTACTAATGACCTTGTGGGATGCAGAGTTGAGGTGGTTTAGGATAGGTTTAGGGTGCTGGTGGAGAAACTTTGGGAACAGATGAACAATGTTTTTTTTTTTGGAAGTGCTGCTGGTACCCAGGGCAAGTAGGGAAAGTAAATAGAGTACTGACAATTTCAAAAAGAGGCTCAAAGAGTGGAGTGTAGAGCAGGGCTTTGGACATATAGGGAACTAGGTAACTGTATGGGAGAAACTTGTGTGCAACAGATCCTCTGCACCTTATTAGAAGATAAACAAGGACTTCAGGGAAAAAAAAACTAGGTGTATACATGAATGAGAATTTAAACTAAAGTGTGTGTGTGTGGGGGGAGGGGGAACTCAGCAGGGTGCAAGACCCTAAGCTTTCTCATGGCAGGGGCCATAGTGCCTTCCCCAAGACCATTCATTAGGGAGGATTGCAGAAGGGGAGCTGAAGAAAGAAGGGAGGAGGAAGATACGTTCATAAAAAGAGAAGTTATATGGAGAGGGTGTGGGGGGTAATAGGGTGAGGGATTTGTAGTGAAAAAGGTTAGAAGTTTCCCACCAACCTGGCACAGAGCATATTTATTTATTTATTTATTAAAATGTTTCACCAGGAAAGGCACACTGAACAGCCAGGATGCTCGTCTCACAGTGCGATCTGGGGGGGGGGTTACAGAAGGAGAGCAGAGTATACATACAGTAGTGTGACATGGATTAACAGTTATAAAGTACAAGGATTGCGTATCTGGCCTGATGAAGGCTAAGTACCCATGGGGCAAGGATACATTGCTGGGACAACAGACATCAAGGAGGGTTGTTTCAATCAACTCCAGGAGCCTTTGAAACAAGATGGACGCTCTCCAAGTCCTGTGTCAGAGGGTCATTTGGATGTGGTGGCAGTCATGGAGACCAGGGCATTCCTGAGCCATGACTGGGACCTTACCATCCCGGGGTACTAAAGACAGAATAGAGGAAGAGGTTGGGGGGTGGCCCACTATGTGAGGGAGGGAGTAATGGCCAGAAAGGAGGCAATGGGAAGTGACAATACAGAGATACAATGGTTCCAGGTCCAATCAGCGAAGGGGAAGATTGTAAAATTGTGAGTGGTACATAGAAGACCAAATAGGGTGAGGTGAAATAAGCAAATTCCACTTTCAGAGAATTTTTATGAGATTCCTTGAAATTTCATGAAGTTTCACAAACTTTTTTGAAATTCTTTAATTGATTATAACTTAGTCATTCTTACAGCTAGAGACCTGGCATTTGGTATGCTTTCATTTCAAAGGAGACCATACCATTATGCTAAGTTTCATTATATTGTGATGAGGGCAGTGGAAATTATAGGGGGCTCAAAATCTGGCAATTTATTATTTTTGTTATAATTTCTGAAAATAGTTCTCTTCGTACAGCATAACCATCTTTGGAGTTAGGTAATTGGAAACAAATACAAATATTTATTAATTTTAATTTTATTTAAACATTTGGTGACTGGGAAAGGCACAGTGAGCCAGGACTCCTTTCCAGGTGCTACCCGGGGGATAGGGAACATGGGAATCACAGTACACAAGCACAATAGTAACAAAATGGTATATAGTAGGTAGCATCAGATACATTTCATGATAATTAATACAGCAATACAAAATAGTATTCAATGGGTAGCATACATACATTCCATAATACTAATACAGCAAAACAGGCTATGCAAATAGATAAGGTACATGGTGAGGGAGGAAAGTAGAAGGACGTGGGACAAACATTACAGTGCTATGAGAAGTTATGGGAACAAGTAGGGATGGGTAGGAGGCATAGCAACAATTTGACAGAGTAGTGAGAAGGAGAGTTGCATAGGAGAGGAGTTTGCGAATTCCACAGAGAGGGGAGATGATAGTTGAAGGGAGATTTGCCCATGTTGGAAGATGGAGTGAGGAGAGAGAAGGAGCATGAGTCCCTAGAGCATAGGGAGTATGTTGAGGCAGTGGCAGGAGAGAGGAGGGAAGAGATGTAAGAAGATTAAACCAGAATTTGGAGAAATATATAGAGTGGCTAAGATGTCTGTCGGAGAGAGGAGGAAGGTCCAGGCAAGACAGTAGAGTGCAGTGGTGAGTCCTGTATGGAGAGCTGGAGGTGAAAGGACAGAAGGCATAGTAGAGTGAATGAAGTCAGGAGAGCATTGGGAAGAAGCAGTGCAGTATACAGTATCTGAGTAGTCAAAAACTGGCATGATCATCTTAGACAGAAGTCTCTGGCATACTGGGAGAGGAAAAGAGTCTCTATTTTGGTAGAGAGTTCCTAGCTTAGGATGAAGTTTAGTCAATGTGAGTGGAGAACTTTAGTTGGGGATCCAGTCAGATGCCTAGGTACTTATAAGAATGGATAAGCTTAAACAGTATATAATTAATATAATATAATTGAAAACATATATGCATACTTTCTTAGAAATTGTTAAATAGGGAGGTAGTTGGTTACATAAATTGTAAGCTACAAGGGTTCAGAAAGAGCAGCTCAGAACTTCACAATTTAAATTTTTGTTAAACTGTTTGAACAGTTTCAAAATATTTTGATATTTGTAGCTCTGCTGCTACTGTATTGCAGGCATACACCCACAATTTTGCATGCATACCCAATTTAACTAGGTCCTGGAATCTAATAAAGCTGGATAAAAGTAGTTTAGTAGGTTAAAATTTACTATGGAAATCTCAGAAATTACTAACTGGCAAAATCTGCTCAAAAATTCATTTATGCATAATAGGGAATGCCAATAAAATTCCACTTGTGGAATTTAACATTGACAAAGTCCGTATCACCCCTAAATCCATTTAGCTATGCTGAGCTGTCTGTAGTCCTGTAGTTCCTTTTCAGGTAACTGTTTTGTCCCTCCTGCTTTGTTTCTCTGAGTTTGACCAGATGGACTCTGTAGACATACTTATCATACTGATTTCCTCTTTGTTTTTTTACAGACAAGCTCACATCAAAAGATAGCAACCTACTCCTTTTCCTGTAAGACCTATCCCTTTGGGGTAGCCAGAATTTCTCCTTCTTGGTTTCCCGTTCATTGTCTTCCTTCATCAGGTCTCTGTGACCTCCTCTAAGCTCTGGACTTTCAAGTGTATTTGGTACTCAGGCCAGTCACTTTTGCAAGGTGTGATTCTCATACATCCTGCTTTCAAGTGAGAATTGTCCCTGTATACTTTCTTGCTTGAACTGATGGTCTACTATTCTTTTGCTACTCAGCCTAATTGCCCTTCTATTGGTGAACCCATGCATCTATCTCCTGCCACTGGTGACCCCTGCACCAGCTACCTCCAATATCCTATAGTTCAAGTCCCCTGTCCATTGACATGACCATGCCTCTTCCCTCTTTGTAGGACTTCAGTCCATCTTAGGTTGACTATTCATCACATTCATTTGAGTTGTTCGGCAGGCAGACAAATCACCATACCTGCACAAGCATCATACCGCTGCAATGCTCCTCTGGCACTCTTGCACCAGTGATGCCCACTATCATGCTTCATCGTGACTAAAATATCCAGATACTTCTGCCACAATGACCGTAGTAATAACTAGTTGCAATGCTTGGCATCACTTGGTGGCACTGTTTCCAAATGCTAAAAATATGCTTTGCTATGTATAGGGATGTTAAAGAGTCAACAGGTTGCACTGTACAGAAACAATGCAGCACATGCATGTGCTTCCACAAGTCACTGAGTTGATGAGCTCTAGTGGTTTGCTGGCATACTGCAAGAAGACAGACTAGCGCAGAGTGATATATGTGCCTGTTCTTCATGATTCTTTACTTGAGATACTGACCTGACACTTGGCACCACTATACTTTTACTATGGAACCTCCTATGAATGCTACCTTACTGTCACTTTACTCAGCTTTTTCCTTCCTCCACAATTGCAACCTAACTGTATGACTGGGAAAATGTATGGTTATGGTTTCAACAAATGTATCACAAAATTCCACAATTTCTCTAAAGCTCATGAAATTCAACTTTAATTACTGATGTTATTTTCTAATCTTTGGGTGGGCATAACTTCACCAGTCTTTGTATAAGAGATCAGAGTTGACACACACAGAGCTTTATTTTTAGGGTCAGTGAACCTAGCACAACTGGTGATATCACATTCCCTAGTGTTAAAATTAGAGGGACCTACGCTTCTGCAGTTTACATACTTCTGAAATGTAATTTTCAAATTTCCAAATATTTGGAGGCTTATAACACAGTCTCCTTTTAAGACACAGTTCTAAAACTGGTGTACCTCTCCATGAGGATGAATATTTTCACCATATCAAATGTGGTAGAATGTGAATGGAGACTTTAAAAATCAGATGCAAATAAGTGAAATTTAAATGTTGGCAAAATTTCATGCAAGTGAAATTCTAATTTTGTCAGGATTCCGCTAGCAGAAGACAAATTTCACACAGCCTTACCACTGAATCCAAACAAAAAGGTGGACTGGGAATCAGTAAATGAAATCAGTAAAGTGTCCTTGCAGGGAGAGTTGGTTACAGTTGGTGACTTCAGTCTTCTATAGATTAGAGTGTCCCAAAGGCCAGCAGCAGTAGACATCAGTCATTCCTGGATGTATTCCATGATGGCTTCTTAATCCAGGGGTTAGAAGAATCAATGCGGGAACAGGTGGCACTGGACCCAGTCTTGTTAAACACCTCTGATTACATTAGGCATAGCATAGCTGAGCCCCTCAGTAATAGTGACCACCTGTTGGTGTGGTTCAGGTTACATATGGGGAAGGAGCACTTGACCACCAAGATGTGCATGTTAGACTTTGGAAGAGTTGAATTCAGTGCAATAAGGGTACATTTAGGAATCACCAGACCAGGCTATGGGTAGTAGTGGAAGAAAAATGGGCAGTTATAAAAACCAAAAAACTACCCCAAAGATGTTACTACAGTAGCTCCTGCCTGAAGCACATGGGAGGGGGCAGAAAAAATCAAGAAACCTCTTTGGTTCACAGTGGAGGTAGTAAGAGCGGTGAAGGAGAAAAGAGCTGCTTTCAAGGAGTATAGGAGGAGCCATCAGGAAAAGAACAGAGAGGACTACCTTAACAAACTGAAAGCAGCTAGCTGGGAAGTAAGGAGGGCCAAGGCAAACACACAGCTAAACTAGCCAAAGGTGTCAATGAAAGAGACAAGGCCTTCTTTTAGTACATTAGAGAGAGAAGGCAAATGAAAGAAGGCATTGTCAAGTTGAAGCAGGGGGCAGAATGGCTAAAGGACAGTATGTGATTGGCAGAATTATTAAACGAATACTTCTGCCCACTATTCACAAAAGAGAACAAGGAGCCACTACCACAGGATTGTGTTGAGAAAGGGCGTGAGGGGGTGACAAGAATGTGTGCAGTGCCAATTGCCACAGGTGGGATCCTGAAGGGGCTAGTAGCCCTGAAAGCAAATATATCACCAGTGCAGGATGGCATTCACTCCAGAATGCTTAGAGGGCTGGCACAGATACTAGTGGCACCACTAGCTGACCTGTGAAACACCTCCCTTGACTTAGGATTTGTGCCTAGCGAATGGAGAATTGCTGATGTAGTACCCCTACATAAAAGTTGGAACAGTAATGAGCTGGGTAATTACAGGCTGTAGTGATAGTATAATATGTTGATTATTGTCACTCCATTTTGTATGCTATTTCATGTAATGTATGTCATTTTATACTCCATTTTGTATTGTGTGACTCCATTTTACATGCTGCTTCATTTAATTGGTGTTTTGCTCTTTAGATAGCCTCATTATTATGTTTTGCTTCAGACAGTGTATTTTGCTGACTTGAAGGTTGCATATTATCAGGCAACCTGTTTTTGTAGTTTTGTTTAAACTTTGCTTAGCTCATAGTGTTCTAGGCACCCGCCAGTGTTTGGAGCACAGTGACCTAGCAGGTGTAGGGAATTTGAGCAGTCCTTATGGTGTGAATTTGCAGCATCCTGGGAGCCCGGCCAGCTTCTAGAATGTGGCAGAACAACACTATGAAGGCTGCACGATTATTTTTAGCATAGAATAAGATATAAATGTAGCTTTCTCAATGCCTGGTTGGAAGCCTCATCTGCAGGGTGGATGCATCGCTGTGGAACTTTCTCCCGTTCAAGACTCCTGGCCAGGCTGTGAGATGATTAGGGCTTCCCAGCTACTGGGAAAAGGCTTGATGTAGTATAGAATCGGTGATGTATCATGTTTTGCTTAATTGAAGTATATATTAATGCTGATAGTAATATTGCTAATGAATGAATGCTAAAGTGTAATCATTAATGCTGATAGAGACATTGCTGCTAAATGAAGTGTAATTATCTTTTGCTTGCAATAAATTGTGCTGATGTGTGAATGCCAAGTGTGATTATTCCTTTGTGACTCTTCGATTAGGCAAGACACAGGCTAGTCAGTCTGACTGCAATAGTTAATCAATTGATGGAAACCATGTGAAAATAAAGGTTGGTAAAATTCCTTGAGGCCAGTGGGCTGCAGAACAACAGGAAACATGAGTTTCTGGCAGGAACGTCACATCAAACTAATATGACTGACTTCTCTGACTGGGTCACAAGGGCCGTGGATCAGGACCAGGCAGTAGACACACTGTACCTGGACTGCAACAAGGCCTTCATTTGAGTTCCACATAAGAGATTAACAAGGAAGTTAGTTGACCTCAGGATGGGAAACAACATGACCACTGGCTGGGTAATTGGATGGAGGGGAAAACTGGACTGCCTTCTCCTGCCCACAAGGGCCCCTTTTATACTTATATCCCCAGACCATGTTATCTTGCCATTACAGTTATTAAACTGTATTTCATGCAAATGGTTAAGTCTTTCATAACAAAACATGGTCATATTAAATTATTTTATAAAGTCAATGGTGTTCACGTCTTTAAATCTTGTAACACTGAGAAATGAGAAGATAAAGAATTTCTTTGATTCAGCCCCAGGTATGGCCCAGTCGAACATTTGGGCCAGTTTGGGAACAATTTGGGCTTGAGTTTCAAAGCCCCCAAATTGACGCAAGGTGTCTTTGACAAACAGAAGTGACACATGGGGTACCTTGCATCAAAACTTGCTGCAGTCCTGATTTTCAAATGCAGGTTGCACTGAAATCAGGTGCTCTTGTGCCAGACTGCCCCTGTGTGAGTCCTGCACAACACATTTTGAGGTAGAAAATGGTGGATGGGGCCATATGCCAGACCATTGCTGCCGTATCCCCTAATATGGGATTTTTAATGGCTCCCAAAGTTCGAAGGACACTCCAGAGTTAGACCAGCCCAGAGCTGGTCTAGTGGACCATTGTCAATGGGGCAGTGGTGTGGAGGACAGTAATGTGGAAGGCAAGTGCAGGAGGGGGGCCTGGAGAGCTGTCAACAAACTGCCACACAGCCCAGCAACAGGACAACAGGAGATCATGGGCTCTGGTGCCACTCGTGTCGGAGGTGTCCTCAGGGCCCCCCATGGCACAGTTCAGAGTGCTGCCTGTCCCTCAGTATCATGTTCTCTATCCATCCATCTCTTGGATCTGTGCCAACACTACTGTCCACTAAACCTTTGTTAGTACCATAGCCTCAACTGACTCCCTGGGCACACAACTGATAGGCTCTTGCTCTTGAAGCACTGCCGCATGACCATCCTGAAGTTTTTGGCATTCCCCTTCTGTGCACCCTTTGTTTGGTGCATGGGAGTGCTTGCAACAGTTTTGCTGCCTGCGGTACTGGGACCCTTTCTGTTGCAAAATTGGGTGGAGGGTCCTTGGTGGACTGGACTCTGGCACAAGCTGCAGTTTACAACAGCTTATGCTGGTCTAGGGAGCCTTTTAAAAATTGAGCCCCTTGATTTTTAAACAGGTAATTAAAAAACATTCTAGCCCTTTCTGGGTAACCAGGGCTAGTCCCATGACTGCCACTTCACTCACCCTGGTCATTTACCTTCTTCCCTAACACTCCCCAGACATTTTGTTATTAAAATATATTTTCTGGCTCCTGGTACTGTGGCCTGTCCTGAATGAGTTTTTTTGTTTTTTTTAATCTGATTGAAGGACCAGGGGAAGGTGGAAGAGACTGCAATTGACTGGAGTGGGTGAGAAGTGGTGGAGGGTGCCACTTGCCAGGTTTATAAATGGGCCAAATATAATTTCTACAGTTCCTCAAATAGAACACTTCCTGAATATTCCAATGCTCTTCCCGAATAGCCCACTATTCAGCCACTGTTCAGTAAGGACTATTTTATAGGGGTGAATGAATATCTTATTTTTAAATTTGGCTAAATATTTGTGTTTGGGCCCCAAATATTCAGAAATTCATTATTCCATGTAATAATGCAAAACCCTATAAGTTTGTACCCCTCTAGAGTTTCAGTGAGTAATGACATAGTGAGAGATACAAATCAGCACATAATATTTTTATTATCAGCCAAACCAACATAAAGGACAAAGTACATACATTACCTATCCTGGGAGACAGTGGCAGCACCTGGACCTACCATGCCAGCAGCAACACCAAAGTCGCCGACATCCTCCACATTGACAGACACAATGCCGATTGTCGGCATTGTGCTGTCGGTATTCCGTTGTGTTTTCTTTGGGGCTGCTCCCCCTGAACACCTCATGTGAGGGGGCCCCGTCCTCCCACTCCCCCAGTATTTAATTAACCAACTCTGAGTCAGAGTTGTTTCTGGGAAGGGCCAAACACTGGAAGACACAGTGCCGGTGTTCAGCGGGGACCATTACAGTGATCTGTCGATTTCTGTTGCTGTAATGGTCTTCGCTGTTCTGGTTTCGTTGCAGCACCCCACCTTCACTTTATGGACTCTGACTCACCAAAACCCCAAAATAAGTCCTCTGTTTATCCAAAACTCAGACCATCACTCAACTTTCCTTATCTTACTCAGGAAACAGGAATATGACTATACATGGTATAGTACATCGTGTAGACTATCAATTTCTGCCCTAACCACTGAGCCACCTAATCTTACTTTCTCATTTTTATGTGTGCTTGCATGCATATGCAAGAAACATAGTGCCATCATCCAAGTTTTTGTAGGTGCAGCAGCTGTTTTCCAATTCAGTCAGTGTGTTTGCAGGCGCGGCCACAGTTCACCAATGAATGCTGCAGCTGTTTATGACAGTGCGTGCTCATGCGCCCCCCCACACACACATACTGTGTGCTCATGCGCTCCCCCCCACGCACACACTGTATGGCCAATGGGGGTGCCCAATCCCCAGTCGGCTCTGCTGCACTCCCCCCAACAGAGTTCCAGGTGCCACACTGGTAGCCCACCCCAGCTTGGCAACAGTCCATATGGCCGACTGGGGTGCCCAATCCCCCGTCAGCTCCACTGTTCCCCCCTCCCCCAACAGACTACGGGTGTCATGCTGGGAGCCCACCCCAGCGTGGCAACAGTCTATATGGCCGATTGGGGTGTCCAACTCTGGCCAGCCCACTGGGCCCCCAAACAGCCTTCAGCTGCCACGACAAGTCCCGCGCCGCCTAAGAAAAAACCTGCAAGAAAAAACCATCCCTCACTGACTGTCCTGACATCCCGTGCCCACCCTCTGTACACCCCATCTCCCCACACCCCCACCTCACCCCATACTTACCTCCAGAGTCTGGCACAATGATCTTCGGTGGACTGGGAACACGTCTGCACTCTTCAAAGCAAACCACGAACTGAGGAAATGCTGGTAAGCTGTATAACGGAATAAGTAAGTTTTTTTCAACTTTAATGCATATCTCAGGCATTTTGATGAAATTATTTCACCAAATTTTCAACATGGGGTTTTTGTGACCCCACCTCATGAATTCTGTCACTGTCATTTTGTTAATCGGCCCTGAAAGGTGATTTTGTGGTCACTGCATGGAACCACCTTTTGGGACTGATTTATGAAACAACAGTGTCACAGTTCATGAGGTAAGCCTCCAAAAACCCTATGTTGAAAATTTGGTGAAAAAATTTCTCAAAATGACTGTTTTACGAGGTGTGTTGCACTGTTCCTATGCATGCTCAGAAGTTCATGAATTTTCAATATTTTCACTCCAGATTTCAACATTGCCTTTTACCACACTCCTTATGAGAGCAGTACAGCTGTCATATTTCTCATCTCACCCAAAACATGTTTCCACTTATGTAGCGCACAATGGCACATTCGGTGTGCGAAATCAATGTTCGGGACAGATCAAGAAAATCACAGTGACACTGTTCATGAGCAGAGGTGTTACAATGGCTATGTTAAAAATTTGGTGAAAAAAGTCCATAAAATGATTGTGTTACGAGCGACCATTGCGCAGTTTCCATGCACCCTCATAAGTTCATGGATTTCTAGTATTTTCATTCCAGATTTTTCACCACTGGCATTTTTCCACACCTCCTTATGAACAGTACAGTTGTCATTTTTCACACCATGGCCAAAATGTGTTTTCGCACATCCAGCACAGAAATGCGTGGACGCTATGGGAAATCACTGTTCAGGACAGATTAAGAAAATCACAGTGACACTGTTCATGAGCAGAGGTTACAAAATGCCTGTGTTGACAACCTGCTGTAAAAAATCTCCAAACTAACTGCATTACGGGTGTGCATTGCACAGTTTCTATGCATGCTCATGACTTCACCAGTTTTTTTTTATATTTTCACTGCAGATTTTCAACATTGCCATTGTTTGCACCTCCCCATGAACAGTACAGCTGTCATTTTTCACATCCTGTTCGAAATGTGTTTTCGCACCTGTGGTGCCAAATGGCATAGTCGCTGTGCAAAATCAGCTTTCAGCTAACGAACTGATATTGCCACTGTTCATAAGGTGGGGGTCACAAAAAACCCATGTAAAAAATTTGGAGTAAAAATCCCAGTGAACGCCTGAGGCATTAGGGTTTCCGACCATAATGCCCCACCCTGTAGAGAATGACAGGCATCAGGGGTGTGACTTGGGATTCTCGCCTGTAATGCTCATACCATTCCACATCCTGCAGCCAGTGAGAGGCACTGAGGTGTGCCTTGAACTCTTCAGCCCCAAAGTTCACCCCATTCTCCTATACAGCACCCATCTCACCGTATTTCCTGATGGAATGGGGTGTGCATAAGGGCCAAAGACCCCAAGGCACACCGTGACACTTGTTGGTGTCTGCAGGGTAAGGTGTGGTGAAATGGAGTGGCCATTATGCCTGATGACCCAAAGGCACACCCCAATGCCTGTCAGTCCCTGCAGGGTGTTGGGGTTGGCTTCAGTTCAATACTTCACTGCCATTCCTATTATGGAGTGCCGGGGCTTCGCTCTGCCAGCGGGCAGTTGGTGGCACCTAGCCGAACTTGGGAACCACAAGGCCGGGAGGAACAGCGAGGGAGCAGTCGGGAAAGGCGCAGCCAATCGGTAAGTGAGCGCTCCACCAGGCACAGCAGCCGATTGGCTCTCCTGCCCCATTGACTTACACTGGCTCAGTTTGCATTGCTGAAATCTGTGTGGGACTTGAAAATTTGTTTTTCTATTTGTCTTTTACTCTTCCCCTGGTGTTCTACTGCAAGTTTCCCAGAAGAGCTGCTTCCACTCTGGTGAGACATCTATAGAGGGCAACTGCTTGATTCTGTTGAATTCTGCTGGACTCTGTTAGCAGCAGTGGGCCAGACGCTGAGGCGCCACTCTCCTTCTAGTTTTATATGTGTAAATCATCAAAAAGTGCTGTTATCCACTATTGTATTGTAAGGGAAACTACTGTTTTACTGTTTTTAAAGTAATTGCAGCCTCTGTCTGAATATGTAAGGTGGGCCAGACGCTGAGGTGCCACAGGACCCCCCCCCCACAGTCCTTTGTAGTGCAGATTTGGTCAGTGATGCTCAGAAAAAGGCTTGCTACTGCCTTTATTAATTGCTGCACCCTCCTCTGTCTCTCTCCAGCCTGCTTCCTTCAGCCCACAGCAACCAGCTGAGTGCTGGGGCTTCGCTCCACCAGTGGGCGGTCAGCGGCACCTAGCCGAACTTGGGAACCACAAGGCTGGGAGGAACAGCGAGGGAGCAGTCGGAAAAGGCGCAAAATTTTTGCCCACCCACCTTCCCCTTCCTGTGTGTTAATTTATAGGCATCTTCCTTCAAATCTCTTCCGCCCACAGCACTTTTTCTAAACCAACAGACAATCACACCAGCTTGTTGACCCAACCAATCAGCAACTTCGCTACTCCCTATTGCAACTATCAATATCCCCTCAGAATGGGGGCATGCTACTGATACTCCTGTCACTAATAGCCATAGGGTTCCACCTATGAAGATGACCCTATTATACAATCTAAAGTGGTCAACCCGCCTAGTTTCTCTGGAACATCCCCGTGGCTGACACCCATACCTCATATATGTCTTGCCATTGCTGCATCGACTACAGTGGTACAATCACCATAAAGTTACACATCACCACATATATGTCTCAGACAAGGCCCCACTACTGGGTATATAGATCCCCACTAAGCCTAGTCATCAAACTGCTAATTGGTATCCCGACACACTACCTTAAATCCACAGGGAGCACCCAAAACAAAGAGTGGCAACAGAATAAAAAAAGGAGGACCAAAGACAGCCCCCTCTCCCTATCACTGGCAGCCCTTATGAATTTACTGATCTTCCTATTGCTCTGTATTGGTAATGTAGAAATCAACCCTGGACCTCTTGAAAGCATCACCTCTCCCTCAGACCTATCCTCAATTAAAGGCCTCAGTTTCCTGAATATTAATGTATGTAGTCTGTTGAAAAAATTTACATTGCTACAATTCTGGGTTGCCCATACCTTGCCAGACTTTCTTGTGATAACTGAGACATGGCTCAAGACCACCACAATGGACAGGGAAGTTAACCTACCTAACTATCAGCTATTCAGAGCTGATCGCCAAATAAGGGGAGGTGGAGTAGCCATATATGTAAAAGCTGGTTTAGTTGTATCCTGTACTGCTGCAACATCTATGCCCAAGGAATTTGAGTGTCTATCTCTAAAAGTCTCTCTCCCCAATACAGCAGCTTTCCATTTAATTGGATGCTACAGACCCCCTCTGCTGAACACAAGCTCTTATCCCACCTGGGAAACCTGGTCAAGTCCTGTACTGAAGAAGTCATTATCATAGGGGACCTGAATTTCAACTGGCTCACCCAGGCAGCTACACCTCTGGTATCATTCTGTGACACCTATGGGCTCACACAGTTAATTAATGAACCAACAAGACTAAATGCAAGGAATAGTAGTAACAGTACTTTACTTGACATCATACTAGTGAGTAAACCACATCTATTCACACACGCTGGAGTGCTCCTATGCGACATAAGTGACCACTGCCCCATCGCAGGGGTAAGATCCAACAGCATTAAAACAGATCCTGCAAAATTCTCATGAGGAGATCCAAGAAAACATCAATATTGAAGGATATCTGCATGATCTAGCCTACTCTCCACACTGGCAAAAGTTCTATCTTGCACATTCTGTAGAAAAGCTCAGCAGGTGCTAAATAGCATTATATTAAATGCCTTAACACCCATGCCCCAATCTCTAGTATCTAATAAAAACAAATCCTGTCGCTGGTTTTCAGCTGACCTCAAAGCTGCACTGCTGGAGAGAGATAAACTTTGGAAAGTAGCAAGAAAAACTAAGAATATCATGGACTGGACGATCTTTAGGAAAGCCAGGAATAAATGCACTAGGAAAGTTAGGGATGCAAAGGCTGCCTACTACCTGGCCCAGCTCGACTCCTCCTACCATAATACTGCTAGATTTTGGGGCACCATCAAGGGTATGATGGGCCAGGATGTTAACAACCCCCTTCCAACCCATTTACACAGTAACTATGGCCCCATTACTGGCACATTGGAAATCCTGGATGCATTCAACAACCACTTCACAACAGCTGGCCTTGCCTTTGACTCCTCCCCAGCTAACCTATTAAGGGATCATTTAAGCTCCCACTATACTGGTGAACAAAGAGTTGACTCCTCCTCCTTTAGCTTCAAACCTATACTGTTGAAACAAGTTGAGGATCTATTATGGCATCTAGATACCAAAAAAAGTGCAGGAGCAGATCTTCTAGACCCATTCTTTCTAAAGATTGCATGTCATGTGCTTGCAGTCCCCCTAACTCACCTCTTTAACCTTTCCCTAAACTCTGGCTCTATTCCACGCTGTGGAAGACAGCTCAAGTGGTCCCCTTCTAAAATCAGGGGACCCTATGGATCTTAATAACTACAGGCCCATTTCCATCCTACCTGTGTTATCCAAGATGCTGGAGAAATTAGTGAGTATTCAGTTAAGGAATATCTGGACAATGCTAATCTATTAAATCCAGCTCAATCTGGATTCAGGGCCAAACACAGCACTATCACTGCATTAGCCAAGGTCACCAATGATTGGCAAACCGAACTGGATAAAAAGAACAATGTCTGTGCAGTATTCCTGGACCTGAGCAAAGCATTCAACACTGTGGACCATGAACTGCTACTCTCATCCCTACATTCCATTGGCCTAGATCCATCCTCCTTAAGTGGTTCAGATGCTACCTTCCGGTAGATCACAGCAGGTAAAAGCTGAAGGTGACTTCTCCCATTAAGACCACTGTCAAGAGGAGTCCCCAAGGCTCTATTCTGGGTCCTATCCTTTTGCCATTTATATAAATAAAATTGATTCAACCCTTACCAAGTCCTCAGTACATCTCTTTGCTTGATGACACTGTACTGTATGTCAGCAACCCTTCACCTAAAGTTGGTCATGAAATCCTACAAGCAGAATTCTCCCTGTTACAACATCAGTTTCTCGAGAAAAGCTGCTAAATGCAAAGAAAACCAAAGCAATGATGTTCACAAGCAAAACTCCACCAACACATCCTGTTCAATCAGTCTCCCCAGATATGCACTATACTTGGAGAAAATCTGGAGTATGTTGAAAATTTCAAATACCTAGGTGTGTGGATTGACAACAGACTTGACTTTACTCAGCATCTAGAACAACTGCTGAAAAAGCTTTGCCTAAGGCTCGGCCTCCTACAGATTAAAACCCTTCCTTAATAGAGATTCAAAGATGAGATTAGTCCAGGCCATCTTTCTATCAGTCATTGACTACGAGACTCTCTATAGTCACTGCTCCACTCCCTACCTTCAAAAGTTGGATACCTTATACCATAGAGCAATAAGGTTCATTACAGACCTGCCATATAATACTCACCATTGTTCTCTTTATGATTCAGTTGGATGGGTTTCCCTTCATGTCAGGAGGAGCAGAAATGCAGCTGTGTGGATTTACAGAGCTTTATCAAAAAAACTCCCAAGCTATATCCTGGACTGCTTCAACCTGACCACTCCCAGCTCCTATGCCCTAAGAAGCAACAATATCATCCTGCTCAAATTGCCCAAAGTCAACACCAAAATAGGGAGGGCAGCAATCAGCTACTCTCTAGCCATAGCATGGAACACCCTACAAAAATCCCTAAAACTGTCCATTATCATTCCATTTACATCCTTCAAGCAGCACTGTATAGCCTTCTTCACAGAGAAATGCAGTTGCTACCGCTAGAGATAGAATAGTCATCCCACAAAACCATATTCCAATCACATATGGCATATTCCTTCCAGCCAGACACCGCCTAGTATATGGCACCCAATATTCCTTCACCATCCTTGTACTCATTATGTGAGTGACTGTCATGGCCTCATTGTGATATATATGTATTGTACATATTGTAGATGTTAGTTTAACTTTCTGCAAGCTTTAACATGTGAATTCTCTGTATATTATTGTGTTATAAATAACATTTTCTTGTTTCTGTATGTATAGCTGTCTCATAAGTATGTGATGTAATTGCTGTGCACCAACTCGAACCTTGACCTTATCAGGTCCATCTTGTAAATGAGCCTTGCTCAATGATGATCGCCTGAATAAATAAAGATTTGATTGATTGATTGATTGATTATGCAGCTCTCTAACTCCTACACTACCAATGCCAATGCCAGCAAGCAAACATTCAGCATTGACAAATGCTTGTTGTTTTTGTGATGCACATACTGCCTTATATGACATCCCAATTATATCTATTATTATATATTATGAACACTGCATTATGCTAACACATGGCACTGCACACATTAACGTTTGACACTTGTTTTTGCTTGCGTGATGGAAAATAACTGAGTTTTGCATGATTTCACAAAACTGCTGACAACACTCTGTTCTCTGTGTGTCCTTGAAGTGCAGTAATTTTTTTGCCGTAGTCAGCTTTTTGCTATACTGACTCCTTTATTAGAATAAGGTCATTGGAACTATCTTTTTGTAGCCCAGACTGGCCTGAACCCGCTTGCTGTGGTCAGTGGGTTCAGCCTGTATAGTAGAGTATAGAGAAACACCAAGAATCCCACTGCCAATGAGCATACATCTGAGGTCATGCATTTGGCCTTATTTGGGGGTAACTGATATCTGTGATAACAACATTTTGTAGGTTTCATGGTCTTATACAAGCTAATAAGAGCACATGCCCCATAATAGCCCACCCTTAACTCAAATGGTGTAGCCTCTTATATTATTACGTTTACAGTAAACATCCAATCTGTTCTTGAATTCATCCATCTTTTTGCTACTCACCACTTCCAGTGGCAGGCCAGTCCAAATTGCCACCACCCTTTGGTTGAACCAAGTTTGTCTTTTGGTTGTATGACTAGTTTTCCCTTTTAGTTGTAGCATATGCGACCTAGTTAAATAACCTCCTGTTTTTAGTTATAACGCAGAGCACTCCCATAAATCATCATTGACAAAAGAAATATACACAAAACACAGATCTCCCCTTAACCTCTTGTATTCAAGTGAAAACAGTCCAAGATTATTCAATCTATTATCAATGATCGTAACTCTTCCCCTTCATCAAGGATATCATCCTAGTTGCCTTGCGCTGCATGCCCTCAAGAAGTCTGATATCAGTCTTTGCCACAGATGCTGAAAACTGTCTGCAGTATTCCAAATGGGGCCTAACCAGTGAATTGTACAAATTATACAACACAGTGTACATTACTTGGTTACTTGGTTTAGTGGACAAAAGAAGACTGTGGTCCATCAAGACTGTCCACCACATATAGTGCAACATTAACCCCATTTTAGTTAAGTAGCCATTTATCTAGTTTACTTTTAAAAGTTGTAATTTGGCAGCAATCTACTATATCTTGTGGCAATGTGTTCCACAGCCTGAGAGCCCTGATTGCAAAGAAAGTTTTGGTCTTTTACTGTTATTAGCTCTGTTAATTTCGAGTTGTTTACTGTGTAACCTGGCTACAATCTTCCTGCTAGAATAGGATACACCACACTGTTGCATTAAGACTGGTGATTGGAGGATTTTGAACAACTGAAGGAGATCACCCCTAGTTCTTTTAAGTTTAAGTGAATATAGGCCTGTTTGCTGGAGTCTAGTATCATAGTCCTGGTGGGTAAGATGGGGAACAAGTTTGGTTGCCCTGCGCTGGATCTTTTTTATTCTTTTGATATCTGAGAGCAGGTAAGGACTCCAGAACGGTGATCCGTAATCTGTGTATGGCCTGACCTGGGACCTATATAGGGTCATAATACATTGTTCTGTTTTTGAAATAAGGGGGTGGTTTATCCTACGAAGAAGTGCATTTGCTTGATTAGCTATTTTATTACAGTGGGATGAAGAAGATAATTTGTTGTTAATCAGTATCCCCAAAATCTTTTCCGTGTTCAACTCTCTGATGCTAGTATTGTTTAGGAAGTAAGTTTGCTTGGGCTTATTTCTTCCCATATGTAATACTGCACATTTTGAAACATTGAAGTACATTTTGTTAATATGTGCCCAGTGTTCTATGGAAGCATATAAATTACAAAACATTAGAGAAGCAGTGTATATTACACATACCAGTTACAAGCATTGGAGAAGCAACTTTCCAATGCAATAGCAAAAGCAGTGTGAGATAAAGAAGTACAAAACAGAACATGGCAGTTTGTTCCAAAATAAAGCAGCCTGAAATCACAGCGACTTTTCTCCAAATTTAGTATCACACCTAACAAGACTAATTTTGTTGAGGTGCACAGATCTACCCAAGTCACAAACTGGCTGCTCATTTTTGCAAAATATAGTATGAGTAATGTAGTGGTTGAGATTAAATAGCAAACTTTTACGTAAAGGTTTCAGCCAAGATTTAGCATATCTTGTAGCCAAGGTCTGCCAATTCAACCTAGTTAGCATTGCACAGTGATGAGTAGTAAAATTACAGCCTAGTGCATACCAGGTGTTATGGTGTGGGTTCTACAGGTGGACACAGATTCACTCAGAGACAGCAAATAAGGTGCAACCCACTTGTTACTTAGTGGGATGTTTATTACTGCATAAACATCTGTTCGGTACCAAGAAGAAAATACACGCATGAAACAAACAAAACAAAAAAAAAACAGCAAAACAATAGCCTTCTAAAGCACTCTATAGAACCTCTCCCACTGTTGGTCATGGAGGAACTGACCCTATCTCCCTGTTACCTGCTCAGGTAGTACTTAAGTACCTACGTCAGGTGACCAACTACCATCCAAACTTTGAAACTTGTTTAATATCCCCACAAAATTGGTTTGGACAGCAAATACGTATTAAAAATATATAAAGAATCCCATTGTAGAGCCTAAAAATATAAAAGAATCCCTCTACTGTATGAAGAATTTTAGTGAGTACCAAGAGTTCTGGAAATGATTGACAGTTTGGTCAGTTTAAAACTGAGCCACCAGGGGCTGCTGATCCCCTACAGAGGACTTCAGTTCACTGGAAGAGTTCCAGGAAACCAGACATCCCCTTTTTACTCAAAAGGCAAAAACTGAGCTTTTACTTTCTAACAGCAATCTGGGCGGATACGTAAAGCAACAGTACCATTTATAGGTAAAACATATATTTTACAGTATTCCTGTATTTTATTTAAAGGTCTAACTGTGTAATGTATATATAACAGAGTAAGCAATGAACCAAAGGAATCCCCAATGTGCAGCAAAACTTCCTATTTATTCCATACAGGACGCTGCATTAGGGGATAATGGCAGCAGAAGCTTCCTGTAATGACAAGCCGTTGGTTGCACTGAAACGCCGACAGCTTACATTTGCTCTAGCTGCAGCAACAAGGCAAAGCCCTGAATTAAGGGTTTTTGTTAAAAAGAAAAAAGAAACCAAACAGAGAAACGCCAAGGGCAGACTGTTATTACAGTCTGAAGTATCCAAATTATAATAGCTGACTAAATCAGCTCCAGAGATGAACAGTCAAGCCATTGGCTGAAATTTACAAGCCGACGGCTGACGCTTTCTCCTTTCATTGCTTAGCAACTTGAGGGACTCTCCTGACACATAGGGGAGCTGCAAATGTAAGCGATTGTAAAGGGGAACGGGTCTCCTTAACAGGAACTCTCTGGGATACCTGAAGCATTTAAAAAATAATACAACAAAGCGCGAGCACTACGCCATGGTGTGCACAGTTGCAGATTTGATCATATGAACAGTCGATCATAACAAAATACGCTAGCTTACAGGCGTTAACAAAAATAAAATGTCTGTTCCCAAAGGGTTTTCAGAGAACTCCTGTTTTCTCTCTTGGACCCACTAGGCATTTATCTCTATCCTAGTAGAGTACAACATGGCAATATACATCTTTCACCTGAGTAAGAGGGTTACTTTCACAACAGACAAAATACAGCACAGGATACATAACAAGGGAAAGGGGAATGCTGCTTGCCCAATTATACACTGTTACAGCAGACAATCTGCTAGATTATTAAGCCCAATTACTATAAAGGACCTATTACCAGAATACAGAGAAAAATAAAAGAGGGTATCAGAGAAAGGGAAGGGGAGAATTTGTAAGGAGGTGGCCTGCCTCCATACAGACATTTAGGGATAGCCACAGGAGACTAGAAAAATAGAGGTTGCAGCCAGAAAAAAGAAAGTAAGAAGGTCCACACTATCGGGACAGGGACTGACCCTGTTACATTTACCCCCTCTTCTTAAGAGGGAAGGCATAACACAGAATCTCTCCTCCAGATACCCTGGAGGGGGCAGAACTCCTGCTCACCCAGTCTCAGGAGTTCCGTGACAGGATTCCACTAACAAAATTACTATATTTCTAACCAGGTTCAAAAGAACCAAACACACCCTGCGACAATGAATACATCAAAATACTGTGTATTCAAACATCATAAGGCTAGACAAAAGAAGACAATTTCTCAGTCAGAAAGGGCTGTATTTTACAGTCCAACCCCCCCCTTTTTTTTACATGGAGGTTGGAGGAGCTCCGGCCCACCCACTCTGTGAAGCTCCATCCCAGGGTCCCATTACGATAGTACTAACAATAAAGTGCCTACTATCCAATACATAGTACTACCTTTTACCCTGGGGATCTGTTCAAAGCATATTTTATTATAATCACTGAGTTATAAAATTCAAACAGATGTCTTCCTATTCGTATCTGCCATCTCAAGTCCTGTGCCAAATCGTGACAGGAAATCAGCATCATTTCCTATGTGAAACAGTGAAGCGGTATGGCTATAAAGCCATGTACCACCTCATAATATGTGGGCTCTTTTCCCTCATCTGCCGAATCCTACAGATGGGGTTGTGGTCTGTCACCACCTCAAATTTGGCTCCCCACAGACAATACTTAGAAGACTCCAGCACCCATTTGAGGGTGAGACATTCTTTTTCAACAGTAGAATATCTGTGTTCTCGTTCATGCAGCTTCCTACTAATATATATATAATAGGGTGCTCTTCATCTTGAACATACTGTATCAGCATTGCCCCAATACCTATTCCTGATGCATCTGTTTGCACAAAGAAGGACTTGCTGAAATCAGGACTTCTCAGAACAGGGTATGCACATAAAGCAGTCTTAATTTGCCTAAATGCCTAAACTCCACTTTATTTGCATACCTTTTCTTTGTCAAGTCAGTAAGGGAGCCAGCTATCACTGAAAAGTTTGCAATCAAGCACCTGTAGTATCCAGCCAGTCCTAAGAAAGCTCAGACTTGCTTCTTGGTCTTAGGTATGGCACAGTCAGATACTGCTGATACTTTATTCATCTCAGGCTTAATAACCCCATTCTCTATGATAAACCCTAGGTGCCTAGTTTCGGTCTGACCTAGACAACACTTCTTAGGGTTGATAGTGATCCCTGCCTTTCGATTATTGAAAAGACTTGTTCCAGGTGTTTCAGGTGTGTCCCCCAATCGGGGCTAAATAGTACCACATCATCTAGGTATGTGGCACAAAACTCTGTATAGGAACTGAGCATTTGGTCCATGAAGCATTGAAAGGTTGCAGGTGCTCCATGGAGACCAAATGGCATAGTGACAAATTCAAAAAGCCCTATAGGTGTGCTGAATGCAGTTTTCTCTTGTGATTGTGGGGTGAGAGGAATCTGCCAGCATCCTTTGGTGAGATCCAGTGTGGAAATAAAGGCTGCATTCCCCAAACGATCGATGGAATCGTCTATTCTAGGCATAGGATACCGATCTAGAAGGGAGGCGGCATTCACCTTCTGGAAATCTAGACAGAGGCGAATACCTCCTTCCTTCTTGTTTACTACCACTATTGGTGATGCGCATGCACTATGTGAGGGTGTGATGATACCCATACATTCTATTTTTCTTACTTCAGTAATGACTTCCTCCCTGACATGTACGGGTAACCTATAAGGATTTTGGTACAAAGGAGCAATCTGAGTGACCCTAATGTCATGCTCTACACTGACTGCTTGGCCTGGGATACTTGTGAATGTTTCTCCATATGTGTTTAATAAGTGTTGGATCTGTTCCTGTTTCTGTGTAGTCAATGCTGGATTGATATACACTTCTTGTATTTGACCCCTTTGTTCCAACCGACTGCAAGCTATATCCAGTTCTGAGTCATTAATCTCAGTCTGGATGTAATAACTTACTTTGGGGGACTCTTCCCTCTCATGCCACAATTTTAACAGATTGGCATGATAAATCTGTTTACTACTACTTCTACTGGGCATCTGAACCTCGTATGTCACTGGACTACCTGTCTAGTGAGTATAGTACAAGGGCCCTGCCACTTCATAAGCAGTTTGTTTTCAGTGGCAGGTAATAGGAGTAACACTTTTTCCCCTGTGGCAAACTGCTTATGCCCCAACCCCTTGTCATATTCAGTTTTTTGCTGTACTCGTTTCTCAAGTAATGATTGGTGGGCCAGATTAATATACCTGAGGAGGCGTTTTCTCAAAGCAGTCATGTATTCTAATACTCCTTGTTTCCCTAAATGAGTGTTTTCTTCCCAGTGTTCCCTAATGACATCAAGGGGCCCTCGGGAGTTTTGACCATATAAGAGAGAGAAGAGGGAAACTCAGTAGATGCTTGGGGTACTTCTCGATAAGAGAACAAGAGGTAAGGCAGAAAGGTGTCCCAATTCCTTCCCTCTTCACTCACAAATTTTTGTAGCATCTCCTTTAGCATTTGATTGAACCTTTTCACCAACCCATCCATCTAAGGATGATATGGTGAGGTTCTTACAGCGTGTATCCCCAATAGTCTATACAATTCAGCCAACATTACAGATGTAACGTTTGTACCCCTGTCTGTAAGAATAACTTTTGGAATACCCGTCCTACTGAATATTTTTGCCAGCTCTTCTGTCACCCTGAAAGCTGTTACAGTCCTCATGGGTATTGCCTCAGGATACCTAGTGGCGTAGTCACAGATGACCAAAATAAATCTATTTCCTTTGGAGCTAGTCTCCAGAGGTTCCACCACATCCATTGCAACGCAGTCGAATGGTTGACTTACTAGGGGTATATTCTGAAGGGGTACCATATCTTTCTTCCCTGTCCGGGCTACCTTATGACACTCCAGGCAGCTCTGGACATACTCAGCTACTTGTTCATGAACACCTGACCAATAAAAATCTGTGCAGAATTCTACTTAAGGGGGTATCTCTCCCTGAGTGACCTGCCTGGGGTACATCATGGGCCAACTGAACTATTTCCCTACGATACCTCTGTGGAACAATCAGTTGTGTCACAATATTTCCATTTTTAGGATTCATACATTCTCTGTACAAGATATCATTTACTATAACACATCTTGGGAATCCTTCTTCAGGCTGCTTTCCCACCTGTGAAAAGAAAGGGGTTAAGGAACCATCCTGTTTTTGTTCATAGGCCATTGTCTCTGATTTAATGTCAGCAGGGCCCATAAATTGTTTATTCTGCCAGTTTCTCATCTTCTGTCTTTTTACAGTCTTTCCCTTCCAATCTTTACCTGGGGTCTCATATAGTTCCTCCGCAAATAGAAACAGTCTACCCAGCTCAGTTTGTTGTTTTGGTTGTGACCGAGTTGTCACAGCAACCAGAGGAGAAGAACAGTTCTGTTTCACCATTAAGACTGGAAAATCAGGATGATCTTGTCCAATAATAACAGGGACGGGTAAGTGTGGAACAATCCCAACTGCTAACTCCTGTGACTTCCCATTAACAGTCAATTCTAAAGGGGTGGTGGAATAAAAATGAGTGTCCCCGTGTATGCAGGTAAGCATCGTACTTTTCCCTGTTCTTTCTAGGCCCTCTTTTAAGTCTGCACGAACCAGTGTTTGGTGACTTCCAGAGTCCAGTAGGCCTAATACATTATGTGTTCCTACTTCCACAGTTGCCACATAAGGTGCCCAATTAGCCAAGGCCAGATGTCAAGAGTCTCTTTTCACTGAAGAGCAATTCCTGATTATATGGCCTTTCTTTTGGTAACTATGGCATGTTATTTCTGACAATGGCACTCTCTCCTATCTCTTCTTAAGTCAGGATGAGTTTTAACATTTAAAGAGGAAAAGGGAGGTCTTACTGGGTTAGTGGAAGGGGTTGATGTACTACCTCCCTGGTTCCTCTCTCTCATAGGTCGTACAGCCATGAAGTCTTCCACCAGAGCAATAGTTTGTTCAGCACCTTCGGGTTTGTGTTCTCGTACCCACAACTGAACATCCTTGGGTAAGACCTTTATAAATTGTTCAATAGTTATTGTCTCCATTATTTGTTGCACTGTCTTACTACCTGGTTGTAACCATTTGTCACTTAGGTCCTTCAACTGTGCATAGACATGTCCAGGAGCATCCGTGGTTTGCATTTTCAAGTACCTGAAACACTGTTTGTACATCTCAGGACTAATGTCGTACTGCCTCAGGATTTCTTGCTTAACATGGTCATAGTCATTGGAAAGTTGTATATCCAGTCTACTGTACACCACCTGCGCTCGTCCAGTTAATTGGGGGGCAAGATGCACCACTCATTGGTCTTTTGGCCAGCCACATGTTTATGCCACCCTCTCGAATGTGGTGAGATATGCCTCAATGTCATCCATGTCTTGTAGTCTGGCCAGCTTAATATCTCTGGGGCCCTGTGGTCATTCTGCGTGCTCTGTCCGGATGGCTTGGAGCACCCACATGGTTTCTGTTCACTTGGCATCCTGTCTCCTGTGGTCAATCTCTCTCTCTCTCTCTCTCTCTCCCGATCTAACTGAATTTGTCTGATGCATAACCATTTCAGCAGTTCTCCCATGTCTTCCATGGGAGCTTGTTCAAGGTAGGAGGTGTCCACTTCCTCCTCTGGGCCCTCAGTTTCCAGGGGTTGGTCCAGGGGTATCCCTTCTCCATGCTCACTGATTCTCCTCTTCCGATCTCTCAGAAGGCATCCTCTTGAGTTTAGGACATGTGTCTGGTAAGCCAGGTAGCAGCTGGGCCCCTGTTTGTGCTGCCATATGTCTGGTAAGGGTGCCTTGAGCCGGGCCACCCTCTGCCATGTCCACCTTGGGTAGCAGGAAGTACCCGCCGCAACATCTCCCTTTCCTGGCAAGATGAAGCAGGCAGTAGAAATCCTACTTCTGACACCAATTGTTATGGTGTGGGTTCTACAGGTGGACAAAGATTCATTCAGAGACAGCAAATAAGATGCAACCCACTTGTTACTTACTGGGATGTTTATTACTACATAAACATCTATTCAGCACCAAGAAGAAAATAAACAGCAAAACAATAGCCTTCTATAGCACTCTATAGAACCTCTCCCACTGTTGGTCAGAAGGAACTGACCCTATCTCCCTGTTACCTGCTCAGGTAGTACTTAAGTACCCGCCCACCTGAGTCAAGTGACCAAGCATCATTCAAAATTTAAAACTTGTTCAATATCCCCACAAAATTGGTTTGGACAGCAAATACATGTTAGAAATACATAAAGAATCCAATTGTAGAGCCTACACATGTAAAATAATCCCTCTATGAAGAATTTTAGTGATTACCAAGAGTTCTGGAAATGAGTGACAGTTTGATCAGTTTAAAACTGAGTCACCAGGGGCTGCTGATCCCCTACAGAGGACTTCAGTTCACTGGAAGAGTTCCAGGAAACCAACATTCCCTTTTTACTCAAAAGGCAAAAACTGAGCATTTACTTTCTAACAGCAATCTGGGTGGATCTGTAAGGCAACAGTACCATTTCTAGGTAAAACATATATTTTACAGTATTCTTCTATTTTATTTAAAGGTCTAACCGTGTAATGTATATATAACAGAGTAAGCAATGAACCAAAGGAATCCCTAATGTACAAGAACACTTCCTATTTATTCCATATAGGATGCTGTATTAGGGGATAATGGCAGCAGAAGCTTCCTGTAATGACAAGCCATCAGTTGCACTGAAACACCGACGGCTTACATTTGCTCTAGCTGCAGCAATGGGGAAAAGCCCTGAATTAAGGGTTTTTGTTAAAAAGAAAAAAGAAACCAAACAGAGAAATGCCAAGGGCAGACTGTTAATACAGTCTGAAGCATCCAAATTATAAAAGCTGACTAAATCAGCTCCAGAGATGAACAGTCAAGCCGTCGGCTGAAATTTACAAACCAACGGCTGACACTTTCTCTTTTCATTGCTTAGCAACTCAAGGGACTCTCCTGACACATAGGGGAGCTGCAAATGCAAGTGGTTGTAAAGGGGAACAGGTCTCCTTAACAGGAACTATCTGGGATACCTGAAGCATTTAAAAAATAATACAACAAAGCGCAAGCACTACGCGATGGTGTGCACAGTTGCAAGGACTTCGTGATCATATGAACAGTCGCATCATAACAAAATAGCGCTAGCTTACAGGCGTTAACAAAAATAAAATGTCTGTTCCCAAAAGATTTTCAGGGAACTCCTGTTTTCTCTCTTGGACCCACTAGACATTTATCTCTGTTCTAGTAGAGTACAACATGGTAATATACATCTTTCACCTGATTAAGAGAGTTACTTTCACAACAGACAAAAAACAGCACAGGATACATAACAAGGGAAAGGGGAATGCTGCTTGCCCAATTACACACTGCTACAGCAGACAGTCTGCTAGATTATTAAGCCCAATTGCTATAAAGGACCTATTACCAGAATACAGAGAAAAATAAAGAGGGTATCAGAGAAAGGGAAGGGGGAGAATTTGTAGGAGGTGGCCTGCCTCCATATAGAAATTCAGGGATAGCCGCAGGAGAGTAGAAAACTAGAGGTTGCAACCAGAAAAAAGAAAGTAAGAAGGTCCACACTATAGGGAGAGGGACTGACCCTGCCACACCAGGCCAGTTTAAAATATAATTAGACTAATTTACCCAACAACCTATTAGTTGCAGTTTGATATATCAAGTTACCATATTCAAGAGAGGGTAAAATTAATTGCTCAACTATGGTTTTCCTAGACAATCTTTTTGAGGCACTTGGTGGTGCATTTTAGTGCCCACAATGTTTTACTTACTCTACTAACAAGTAAAGTTATATGTCCTGCAAAAGATAAGTCTGCATCAGTAATCACAGCCAAGTAAAGGTATTCATTAACCTGGTCAATCAATTCACCTAAATTAGTCTGAATATATAACTGGAGTTTATTCTTAGATCTAAAATGGACCAACATTTTTTTTTTACATTCATTATGAGCCTTGACCTGGTGAACCACTCCAGCACAGTAAGAAAATCTGCCCATAATTTTTTTCCTAAGGTCCAACATGTTCCTCCCTGTGGTAACCAGGGCCATGTCACCTGCATACAATCTCCAAGAAGAAAACTATATTACCTGAGGAAGGTCATTCTTAAAAAGCAGCAACAAAAGGGGGTCTGAAGCTGGACCCTTGTGATATCCCTTGGGTTATGTCTTGCCTTGATGAGAGAGCCTGGGAGACTGACCCTGTTTGAGAACAGTTTCAAAGGTAGGACCTAATCCAGTCCCAAGGACTGTCTTTTATCCCCAGGTCCTTTATTCTGTCTAGTAGCAAGGAGTGGTCCACCAGGTTAAAGGCCTTAGACAAGTCTATAAAAATGACCACTGTGTCCAGCCTGGAATCCTAGGAGGAGGACACTAGATCATTAAATTCTAGCAAAGCCACTGTAGTAGAGTGCCTCTTCATGAAACCAGAATGGAAAGGCATCAAAAGATTGTACGTGCCCAAGTATTCAGGCAATTGTAAATATACATGGTGTTCTAGGCATTTAGACAGCAAAGATAAAAGTGCTATCTGTCGATAGTTCCCCATATCGGAGGCATCACACCTTTAAAGATGGGTATTACTTTACTTTCTTTCCATATTGAAGGAAATTGATCTGAACTTAAGCTTCAATTAAAAAGAAAAGTAATTGGGGCTATTTCATCAGCTGCCAATTTTAGAAATGTATCTTCAATTCCATCAAACTGAAGAGATGATTAATACCGTGGAAATTTTTATGAACCTTCAAAATACTCAATGCCCTAAGCCAAAAAGGAGGAAACCTAGACTCTTTATACGTTTTTTTTTTTATCATCTAAACCTCCAATGGATGACTGATTACTAAACCTGGTAAATTTACAAAATAAGTATTAAGGATACTGAAGATCTCACAGAGATCATTAATCAATTTGCCTTCAAGCAACAACAACAGGGACTTGTCAGGATCAACATCACCTGGACTGGTTAACTGATTAACAATTTGTCAAAAATTTAAGGTGGTCTTTATTGTTTTCTAGTCTGTGCTTGTAGAATTTGGCTTTAGATTTCTTTATCTGTTCCTTACACTCATTATGTTTTTGCTACTTTAAAACATTTCCCAATCCCTCCCTTGTTAAGTTTTTTTTTGCTAGTTGCCAAACTCTGTTTTTTTATCCTAATCATTTTCAAGATTTTTTCATGTATCCAGGGAGCCCTAATTTTTTTCACAATTAATTTATGGTTTGACGCATGCAAGTCACCAAAGGTCTCTAGAAAGTACTCGACAGCCCAGTCTAGTTTGGGAATAAATATACAATGATCCCAATTTTCATTTCTCACACTAATCTTAGATGTGTCTGCAGAAAATGTTGCTTGTCCCTAGCCCTGTAGTAATTATTATGTTTATTCAATAGCTGTTCTTGTGAGATAGTGATCCAGGTTGGGTTATGATCCCATAGATATGGTGATATTATCCCGGACTATATAACCCTGATTTGTGGAGAAGTGAATATTTAAGTCTAAAATAATTGATCCCTGGGTGGAAACATTTGTATATTTAGTAGGCACTCTAATGTGTTGTTTAACTCCCAGGATTGACACAAGTTCCTTTAATTGCCTCCCTCTCAGTTGGAACCAGTCAGAGTTCATATCACTCACTAAAATAAGAAGGTTGTCCCCAAGGCATTAGTCAATTTTTATTAATCACTACTTTTAAATTAATTAAGTTAGTTTTGGGTGGGAAATTTCCATCCCTAGTTGCACTCAAACTGAAAAAAGCAAGAAGATATGGCTTTCATCTTAACAGGTTCTGTATCTCCCCATGTATGTTCTGTAGTTAGCATGCGGCACACTCACACTGCCACTCAGTGCCACCTGAGAGATCCAGCTTTGTGAGAGTACTCTAGTATCTAACTGTCAGACCTGCAGGGGTTGACATTATAGCAGATGTGCAGCACTTCAAAAATGATGATTTACAGTATGGTCTGTCTGTCTTCTGTGCCCACCTAATAACTTATCACAGAACAGCACATGAATACTGTAACTCATGCTATCATAATACCTTTTGGAACAGGTATGCACATTCAAATACCTCGGGGTATACCTTGACAGCACACTCAGTTTCACAACTCATACTGACCATGTGGTCAAAACCACAAATATAAAGCTGTGTGTTCTCTACCACCACAAAAACTCAATGACCGCAGCAGCCCTGAAAGTAGCTACAAGCAGCTCAGTCTTATCCTCAGTAGACTATGGCCTGCCTATCTATGGAGTTGACTCTGAAACCACCCTAAAAAGAGTAAGAACATTCCTAAATAAGGCCTGCTGACTGGCCCTAGGGGCTGACCACCTAACTCATACCTGTACCCTATACAGTGACACAGGATGGCTCCCACTCCACCTCAGGGTGCAATACCAAACCTGCATACTAGTAAAAAAGCAGCACTGGGACTTATGCCTGACGTGATCTGTAGACTTTTCAAAGCTACAAAACCTATTCAGCAAATCAGGAGAGTGAACAAAGGTGGACTCCTAGTGCCTTTCATGCACACAAAGCTTGCTCAGAAATCTCTCTCCTCCCAGGGACCCAGACCGTTTAATGAGCTACCTCATATCCCTACTGAGAGTACCAAGATCAGCCTATTCAAAACTGGGCTTTGGACTCATTTAGAGCATGAAAAGGTCTGTCTATACCCTAACAAATAATACCCCCATCTCTCAATACCTCGACCACCTCTAGCACCTACCCCAAAACACCTTCACTGCTCCAGTCTGCACTCAACTTCTTCCCCCATATACCCACTCTCTTTTTCACTCCTATCTTAATCCCCCCACCCCATGCACTTAACTGTGGTACCACATGCTCTCCTTGACAGTGTCTATTCTGGCTGCACTACCTTGGTGCTTCTCACCCCTGTCATAGCCCTGGCTGAAATACCACCCCCTCCAAATACAGGGTCTCCTCCCTGCCTGTTGATCTCCCTGCACCCTTGCAATGCGTTTTCTGCACAAGCAGTGTGCTTTATCCTCTGTTCCCTGACACCCAATTGTCTGCCGCTAGACTTCTCCTCTGCTCTATATCTTTGAATTTTATGTTCTGTGTTGTGACAGTAACTGTATTTATCTGTAATAACTATGCAAATATATCTTACTGTGGTGCCCTATACTGTACTGTACTGTATTTGACTGACTTACAACCTTTGTGAAAGAGTCCCTGACTCAAAGGTGTAAATTCGGAACTGAAATAAATAAATAAATAATAAAGATCAAATGCACATAGTTTCATTCCTATTATGCCTCCATCTGAATGTGCCTGAACAGTCTGGCTTTAGAAAAGCCTATGATCACAGATCTCCCATGGAATAGCACTACAAATAACAGGATAACATACTGCAAAAGTCACATCAGCCATGGATTTAATGCAGGAGGAGGAAGGGACTTTACTTTGAGTCAGCCATGTTCTGCTGCTTGGATTGTTCAGGATGGGGGAGATCATGATGTTAAGTGTTCCCAGCTCATTTGGAGAATTCTAGAAAACAGGCCCCCCCCGATTAATCTTTTATAGTCAAGTTGCAAATGGTAACTTGCTTCATTCTGATAGGAATGAAAACATGTCCGGTATTAATAGTAACACATGACTGGATATCTGTTAACCTCACAGGTAATACTAGTATTGGAGTATGTGTGTTCATTCGTTTTAGAATAAAGATGAACGGAAGTTGGCTGTTCTGTCTAGGAATCTACTGAAAACAGCAAATATAAACATTTGGTTTGTATGGCTGAAGAGGGTGGAGTTGGGCTTGGTAGAGAGATAGATGAATGGGAACGGGGTAGTGTCAGAATGGTAGAGAATTCTTGAATGTATTTGAGGTTGGAAAAGTACATTTTTATTCTGTTGTTTTATTTATTGCCAGACTATGTCTATATAGTTGCTTTTAATTGGTGAATACTTTGGGTGTGTACAGATAGTACCAACATGAAAAAACTCAATTACTATGTAATTCCAAACACTTTAATTGTACGGAGACATCAGTGGTTGGGCTTGCTAACTTTCAGGTATACACAGAGGGCTGGATTTTCAAAGCCATCCAAAGGTCACAAGGTGCTTGTGTCAATCAAGGGCAATGCAACTGGCACCTTGCATCCAACGTTGCGGAATTCCCAATTCAGAAACGTGGTCTGCATCTGAATCAGGAGTTGCTGTGTTGAGGTGGTGCTGCACCCCCCCTTGTGACAAAACTGAGGGTGTGGCATGTCACAAAGGGCCTTGTGCCATGGTGGGGCTGCAACATCCCCTTTTCTGGTAGTCAGGAAGCTCCATCGTGGCTGCAGTATGGGGCTCGAGATAGATCAGCAATGAACTGGTCTAAGTCCCTTGCACCAGTCCAAGCTGCTGTGGTGACTTTTTTGGGGGGGCTCTGGTAGCCGTGTATGGGGGTGGCATGGGGTGCTATAGTGGCGCTTGGGGAGTGGGTGGGTAGGCATATTAGTGATGGTGCACCTGGCAGGGGTGCCTATTATTGGGCAATACTGTCACTAACAAGGAACAGTGCTGGGGAGGTACTGGGTTGCTCCCAGGGCTGTGCCCACATGGGGCCATGGCACTGTGTATCTCTGTACCCCCCCAGTGCTGTTCCTTGGCAGTGATAATGATTTATTTTTCCTGTAAAAGTGCATTTTCTCTTTTGTACTGCATATATGCCCTGTAGTTGCAACCCCTGACATTTAAAGTAAATATTTTTATTTACATAAAATCCATGACTGTGGCTTCTTTACTAAGGTAACTGTAATGTTTTCACTGGCAAAGAGGGAAATCTCTGTTTGGCATCTGTCAGCCGAGAACAGTCTACCAGATTTTGAACTGTGAACTGTTTTGACCTTCCTAACCTAGTGCTGGGAAGAGCAAATGCCCTGAGAACCCCATGTGGTGGCAGCAAGAAGACAGGAGATGCCGACAACTGTCTAAAGGTGATTACATCCCAGAAGGGAGAGTTCATCACAAATTGGTGGACAGCATTGTGGGATCACAGTGGACATTCTAGCACACTAAAAGACAGAGTTGCCAGTAAATAATTCTACCTTAGTAGCTATGAAACAGGATATACAAAAAGAGTACACTTTTATATTTTTTTTTGTTTGTTTCTAGCAGCACAGCTTAGCATAGGTTGAGAGAATGATTTCCCAGGGGTATGACAGGCTTTCTGTAGCACAACTTCAGGAGAGGTACCAAGAAAATAGGATCCAGTGGGATGGTTGGAGCAAAAAGGAGCTGGCGCAGTGCATGAAAATAGGGTACCCACAGTGGTGACAATGTTTCACCAACCACAGAATCACAAAAAAATGTTGCCATTAATTATTTTACATAGGATTAGATAGCAGACTGTGTATGCAGATAGATAAATTAAAATAAATTGAATCCTTCACTCCTGTGTTGTAAAATAAAAGTTTTAATATGGAAAGTGCATGAAAAAAGGAGGGCTGATTTGTGACATGATTGTCCATGTCTTACTAATGGCCCAAAAAGATAATTTTTTTAAGTGGTACTCAAATAAAAAGTAATTTTTAATGCAGTCTGTGTCTGCGTCTTTATTTGTAACAGCCTTTAGCATGCCTCTGACACTGAAATCTGCACTTTGCAAGCACAATAAAAAACGACCCATGACGTAACTGTGCATGTCCCCAACACTGTGCACTTCATTTATGGTTCTGACTTGAAATTTATGTTTGTGTGTGTGTGTGTGTGTGGGGGGGCTGATGCTCACTTACATTTTCAAGGCTCTTTGTGCACTTCGAGTGCTTACTGCGGATTTTAAAATCTGGTCCGTGTAACATTTGTGCACTGTAGTGGCCCACTGTTTGGCGGCTATTAAGAAGCTGGATGTGGAGTACTCTTTTGGTTGGTGCTGTGCATCCACCATCTTGGGACCATGCGACTTCTTTGTGTGTGTGTGTGTGTGTGTGTGTGTGTGTGTGGCGGGAGCTCAAATATTTACTGCTGTAAAAATGTTAAAATGTTGATTTAATTTAAATGCATGTGAACTGTGTAACAATTGCAGAGTATGCTTTTTGTTTAAGTTGTTTTTCAAACTTCATTGGCATGCATTTTACAGACCACCAAAAGAAAATCCATCTTTGGACCATGGTGTGTGTGTGCCTGTGCATCTGTTTTGCGGGGGGGTGCTAACTACTTAACCTTGGTACAAGGCATGTTTTTTGTGCACCATGAGTGTATTACTTGGATTTGTAATTTGCTCTTTGCAACATTTATAGTGCCTATAATTCTGCATTTGTATTTTGTAAATTTCATAGTCCACTAACAGTGCATGCTTTAATGGTGTATATGTGTAGTGACTCCATCTTATTTGCATATCTGCATGTGGCAGGCAGGTGGATGCATGTCTCCATCGTGTTTGCAGTCGGGTGGATGCGTGTCTCCATCTTGTTTGCAGGTGGGTGGATGTGTGCCTCCATTTCCTTTGCAGGTGGGTGGATGCGTGTCTCCATCTTGTTTGCAGGTGGGTGGATGTGTGCCTCCATCTTGTTTGCAGGCGGGTGGATGCATGTCTCCATCTTGTTTGCAGGCAGGTGGATGCATGTCTCCATCTTGTTTGCAGGTGGGTGGATGCATGTCTCCATCTTGTTTGCAGGTGGGTGGATGCATGTCTCTATCTTGTTTGCAGGCAGGTGGATGCATGTTTCCATCTTGTTTGCAGGTGGGTGGATGGGTGTCTTCATCTTGTTTTGGGAATCCTCTTTTCTTGCGTCATATGTTTTTTGTGACATCTCTTGCGGTGACTATTGAATAATCGGTTCTTGCTTTTAACTTGTTATGTGAATCATCTCCTCTTGCGTCAAATGTGTTTTGTGACTAATCTCTTTCTGTGACTATTGAATAATCTGCTCTTGCGCCTTACCGGTTTTGTGAAGTATCTCTTATTGCGACTAATATTTGGCTTCTTTTGGTGACTATTGAATAATCTGTTCTTGCGCCTCACCAGTTTTGCGAAGTATTTCTTATTGCGACTAATATTTGACTTCTTTTGGTGACTATTGAATAATCTGTTCTTGCACCTCACTGGTTTTGTGAAGCATCTCTTATTGCGATAAATGTTTGACTAATCTCTTCTTGCATCAGTCTTCTCCCATGTGAGTGACCACTAGCTGAATCACAATATTGTCATTTTCTTATAATGATGTGTTTCATCATATCAGCTGTCACTTTACTCTTATCTGACAGCATGCTCTTGCTGTAATCATTTTGCATCGACTGAACCGGTGTTACTGGAAAAGTTAATAAATTGTAACTTTTTTAAACCAACTTGTGTTTTGACAGTTTACGTTTGGAATAATGGAATCCAGAAGAAGGCCATGTGTGTCTGCATCAGCCATTATTAGTGAAGCTCAGCGGAATTTGGCCACCCCTCAATCTGCTAAGGAAAAAAGCACGCATTACTGAGTAAATGTCAAGAATGATGCAGAACGTTACCAGCATTATTTGGAGAAATGTGCAGCACGCTCACGTGCATACCGCACCAACATGAATGACCAGCAGCACGAACACTACAACCAGAAGGCTAAAGAAAGGATGCATAGATACAGAGATGCTCAGAAGGAGAAGAAACAAGTTCAAGTTGACTCAAGTACTACACCCACTAAAAGAGAAACAAGGGCCGATGAGCAAAAGAAAGAAGCAAAAAAAGAAACATGGAGGGAGAAAAAACGGCAGCAGCGTGCTAAAATGACAGGTCCGAAACGGAGACGAATCAATGAAAAGCAATGCCAGAAGTATGCTGAAAGAAAAGAGCTAGAAAAGCAAGCAAAATTCACTGCTGCCATCACCACCAACACCACCTCCACCCCACCTGCACCAGAGCCAGCAATCGTTCCAGAGAGAGAGAGAGAGAGCAGTGTGTGACACCAGAGAACCGAAGATATGATTGCGCCCTTAGAAAGGCTGTGCAGAGAGCTAGAAAAGGTTTACCAAAATCTCCCAATCGATTCGCTTATGTAATGCAGAAGATTCTGTCTGCTTGTTCACCAGCCAAACAAACTGCACTAGTTTGGCGCAAAGTGCTTCCCAGCCCAAGCAACCTACAGGACAAATTGATTTCTGCTGTAATGGATAAGATGTCTCACCTAAATAGTAACAAAAAAAGTGACCGACTCCTGAACAGAGAATTCATAAGCACTTTTTTAGTGTTAAAAAAATACAGGCTGCTCACAACAACAAGTGCAACACTGGGCATAAGCTGGAAAAGACTTATGAGGGCATCCCGAGGGGAAAAGAAATGCACCACACGGCACAAGTCTGCACTGCCAGAGTCAACAACACAGAGAGTAGCAATCTTTTTTGAAGACTCTGCAACCCTACTGCCTCACAAAAAAGCCTTTTTGAAAAGAAGTGGAACATTCCGTTCATATCTTGATAAACCCATTAAGACCCTTTATTCAGAATTCACCCAACAGAACCCGGACACTCCAGTGGGAGCAAGGAAATTTGGAAGTCTACAGCCCAAGCACATTAAGCTTGCAAAAGAACAGAAACTGGACCAATGCCTCTGTGAATACTGCATAAATACTGCACTTAAACTGAAGGCACTGAACCGTACTGCCGATCTTTACCACCTGACATCATGCAAAGTCCTGAATATCTACGTGCAGTAGAGCTAACAATGTGTCAACGAGCTCCTTTGCAAAGATTTTACGGGTTGGACTGTGTTGAGAAAATATGTGAGCAATGCAGCACGGCAAATTTTGGAAGAGCCATGGAAGATCTAATTAAGGGCCATGGTCAAGACAGTATAACATGGCAGCAGTGGGAGAATATAACGGTCAAGCGAGATGTCAATGGCACACAGGTGCAGCAGATGAGAAAAGTTTTGAAAAATAAAAAAGCAACACTGAGACAGCTGGTGGAAGTCATAGAAGAGGAACTTTTGTTTTTAGGTTGGCACTTACATGTCGTAGCATGGCAGCACCATCAGTTTACTCATATCAAAAAATTCCTACCCAAGGGATGGGTAGTGATGGTTCTGGGCTTTGCTGAGAACTATGCCTGTAAATTGCAGGATGAAGTGCAAGCAGCTCACTGGCATTATGAACAAGCCACGGTTCACCCGGTAGTGGCCTACTACCCATGTGACCACTGTGACTCCACAGTGAGGGAGTTGTTGGTGTTTATCTTAAGTGATTTAGAACACAATCACCATGCCGTGCATCACTTTGTGGAGATCGGAAATGCACACCTAAAAAAAGAATGCTCCTTAAATACAGTATCTGCAAAGAAGTACATTTCACAGATGGCTGCGGCAGCCAGCATAAATCAAAATGGGCCTTCTATGACATTTTGATGTCGTCCATTCAATATGGATTCCCCATCGACAGGGCTTTTTTTTGTTCATGACATGGAAAGGGTCCTTCAAGATGGTGAGAGTGGTGTTGTAAAATTGGCAGCAAGCAGAGCGGTGCAATCACAGTGGGCCATAATCAGAAAAGCAAAGGAGCTGCACAAATTTTGCAGGACTGAACTGACCATTGAGCCATCCATAGAAGGGTGCAATGATCATTTCAGGAGGACATTCTTCTGGGTTGGTGAAAGCTAAATAAGAAGACCTGCCAGACCAAATGTAAAAATGGTACCTGGAACACACAAGTTGCACAGTGTGAAGTGTTCGGAAGATGGTGTGGTGGCAACAAGAAACCTAACTTGTTTTTGCACACACTGCATTACTGAAGATGGGCCCTGTGACAATGTGAGCCATGTTGAAGCATGGAATATTAAAAACTAACAGCTTCCGCCACAAATTGGATGGCTTCAAAAGAAACAAACAATACCATGCCCAGTGGCCACTCTGGTCGAGCAAACAAAACAGCATCCCATGCTTCAGCCTCCCATGTTGACTTTGATCCTGTTAACTTGGTGGATGAAAATGCTGATCACACTGGGGATCACCACACCCCCTCCAGTCAAGTTCCAGCTGAGGCCGCACCAGTAGCAAATGCAGACAGTGTGTGCATGTGACAGTGTGTCACATGACACTGAAGTTCATGCCTCTTCAATGGGGTTCACTACACTCCCCACTGACATTTCTGCTACATTATCCACAAACAACCCAGTTCCCAAAAGGATGAGAACATTTGTCACCAAAGACATGATACAGATCAACCAGTACTATGCCGTGTACTACTCTAAGGAATTTTATGTTGGGCTACTAACTGCTGTGGATCCTGTGGGACAATGGTATTCCTTCAAGTTCATGAAGCAGCGTGGGAATGTTTTTACATGGCCACGGCATCAGGACAATGACCGTGTGCGAAGAAAACAAATTTTTCATGGGCCGATATAGTACCAGAATGGAGGGGGCACATTTGAAATCCACAGTGACGAAATACAATTTCTGCAAAGTTCAGCAAGATACAGGAAAAATGGGGTTAAATGGACTTGATGTGCTTTTTAGTGCACTGTGCTGAACCCTAACAAATACATTCAGTTTTCATACAACTTAACATAATGCGTTTGTACATAGATTAGCCCGTAGTGATAAATTAGCCCATAGTGATTCATCTGGATCCTAGATTAGTCTGTATTGATAGATTAGCCTTTATTTGAACTATAAACAACGATTTCTCAGTGTCGTTCATATATAAATAGATATGTAAATGATTTATTCTGGTGGTAGTGTAGTCTGTAGTTTCATGTGATTTATTTAGTCTGGTAGTGATGTAGTCTGTAGTTTCAGGCAGCATATTTAGCTGGTGCATTACATAGCATTGATATTTGCTGTAAATATTGAATAACTATATTCCAGGTATGATTGTATAACATGTTACCTTTTTATCTTCAATGATAAAGTCTTCGAACCTTTAAAAGCTATTTCCCATCTCTTATTACATGCTGTCATATGTTTCTCTCCCCGTTACATGGGCAGTCTTACTTTTCTTGTCTCCCATTACACGTGCAGCCCTACTTTTCATGTCCCCCATTACATGTGCAGCCCTACTTTTCTTGTCCCCCATTACATGTGCAGCCCTAATTTTCATGTCCCCCATTACATGTGCAACTTTGTGGGGGCTTTATCTCAATATCTGAAATGAGATTTGTCCTGCTGCATACCACATTGTTATAAGGTGAGTGACAGCATAAAAAATTGCTTATAATTTGCACTATATTATCAATTTTAAAATTTGACTGCAATGTCACACTTTGATAACCCATTTTCATGCACTGAGCCAGCTCTGGAGGACCATGACCAAAGGCAGAGGACCCCTGAGCCAGTAGCTGGAGCAGCAGATGCTACAAATCAGCTTGAGAACCTGAAACTACAACTGCATTAGCAAGAACTGGAACTTGAGGTGAAAAGACTGGAGAAAGAAGCAAAAAGGCTGGAGGCAGAGAAGGAACTCGAGGTGAAAAGACTGGAGGAAAGAGAAAAGATTTGTCAGCAAGAACTTGAACTGGAGGTGAAAAGACTGGAGGACAGAGAGAAAGAACAACAGCACGAGAAGGAGATTTTGACACTGCACCAGCAAAACGTAAGTAATGGCAGAGGAAGTCCACCACATGAAGCCAAAATTAATTCTAAATTGTTTCCTCAATATAAGAAGGGAGATGACCTTGAGCTATTGTTAAAGTCATTTGAGAGGGTGTGCACACAGTTCCAATTGGACAGGGCAGATGATTCATCTCACACCCTTACTTATGGGATGTGCTTTGCAGGCATTGGGCAGAATGAATGATGAAGACTGTGTTGATTATGATAAGGTTAAAAATAGTGTTATTAAAACATTTTGAATTCACTCCTGAAGCTTACAGAAAGAAATTTAGGGAGCTAAAGAAAAGCCCAGAAGACAGTTATGTAGAATTGCATGTTCAGCTGTGCACTTATCTTTACCATTGGGTGGATGGGGCAAAAGCAGACTCTGTGGAGCTGATAAAAGATCTGGTTGTGAGGGAACAATTACTTAAAACTGTACATGAGGATCTGCACATATGGTTGTTGGACAGGGCATGCAAGTCCTTAAAGGAGGTGGCAGAAAGCACTGACCTGTACATGACCAGCAGATCAAACACACAGCATAAAACCCATTGAGAGGGCACCATATGGTTCTAATGGGTCCCAAGAGTGGCAGCCAAAGTAAACCAGCCTGCACCTGTGCCCAAACTCCAGTTCTAAAGGGGACCAAGAGCCAGGGCCAAGAAATGTCAGCGTTAGTGGAGAATACTGGACCACGCCGGACCTACACTATTAGCGTAGAGTTCAAGTTACGCTACTCTCTCAAAACTACATTTCAGTTATTTTTGTATTAGTTTATTTGAGTTGGAGGGCACAACCCGCTTTAAAAAAAATAAAAAAAATAGGGGTGTGGGGAGTGAAGCTCCCCAACTCAAAAGAACTAATACAAAAATTAACAGCCAGCACAAGCCCGTGTTGTATTTATAAACACTTTATGCTATGCAAGTAGTGGCGGTCCAGTATTCTTCACTATCGCCAAAATGTCATATTTGTAATCCAGTGAGGCATTTGAGGTATAACTGCCCTCAGAAAATGGTTAAGGGGCAAATGTCTGGGGAGGAGGTGATCAAAGTAGCACTCCACATTGGGTGGGTTGCATGCAGACTGCAGTACCACTTGCCTCCTCTAAGCATATGCACCTTATTGTAGTTAATGGGGCAGTGACACAGGGGTCGAGGGATGCAGGTGCTTCCATCTCCCTGATGAGGCAGGATTTAATTAAGGCAGAGCAGATTCTGCCGGGGCAATACTTCACAATTCAGGGAGTCACAGATCCAGCGGTCCAAATACTGATGGCCTGATTCCTCCTAAACTGGGAATGTAGCCATGGAGAAAAGGAGGTGGGAGTCATACCTGATCTCCCTATAATTGTGATCATGGGGAATGATTTTGACCACATGGAATCTCTGGTGTGTGTTAATACCCACAGCCAGGCAAAAGGGGGTGACCCATCCAGTGCCAGCCCCTCTTTCAGCAGCTGAGGAAGTGGCTAGCACAGGTGAACAGCTGGCTAGGAGAAGCAGCTCTGAGCCCCAGTGACAAACAGAGGAGGTCACAGGACTTCCTTCTGAAGGGGAGCTGGGATGGGTTAGACAAAAGGAGCTGGGCGCCGTGCAGCTGGCTGATCCTACCCTGCAGAAACAGAGAAGTAGTTGACAGGGCTGAGGGCTCTCAGGGGAGTAAAGAGTCAGTCTACTGGGAGAGTGGGTTGTTGTACAGGGAGTGTACACCAGAGGGAGGGCAAAATGGAGAGGTACTCCAGCAACTGGTAGTCCATAGGGTTTACCACAAGCAGCTCTTGGCCCACGCCCATGATAACCCTTTTTCAGGCCACTTGGGTGTGAGGCACAAGAAAAAATGTCTGACCAACAATTTTTTTTGGCCTGGTATTGACAAGGATGTGGCAAATTTCTGTTGGACTTGTCCACAGTGCCAGAGGGTAGAAAAGAAGGGGGACAAGTCCAAGGCAGCTTTGGTGCCCCTGCCTATTATTGATGAACCCTTCAAGAGGGTAGCCGTGGACATAGTGGGCCACTTAGCACCCCAAGTTGCACTGGCAAGTGGTATATCCTGGTGGTAGTTGATTATGCCACAAGATACCCAGAGGCAGTGCCCTTATCGGCCATTGAGGCGGAAAAGGTCGCCAATGTACTATTGGGGATATTTAGCTGGGTGGGCTTTCCCCAGGAGATACTGTCAGACCAGGGCACTAATTTCATGTCTAAGTTAATGAATATTTTGTGGGAGAAGTGTGTGGTGAAGCAACTCAGACCCTTCCCATACCACCCCCAGACTAATGGTCGGGTGGAGCGATTTAATTCATCCCTTAAAACCATGTTAAGGACATTCGCTGACCGGCACAAGAGAGATTGGGGCAAATATTTGCCTCATCTCATTTTTGCACACCGGGAAGTCCCACAGGACTCCACAGGGTTCTCACCCTTCAAGCTTCTGTTCGGCCATAGGGTAGGGGGACCCCTAGATTTAGTTCAGGATGAATAGGAGGGTGACCATGCTTCCCAAAGGGAGTTTATTGTGGAGTATGGCCTGGACTTCAGGACCCTGCTTAAGGAGCTGATAGGGCTTGCTCAGGAGCACTTAGCCACTGTGCAACAGTTTTGCATTGACTACCGGAGGCTCAACAGCTGCATGGAGTCAGATGTCTACCCCATTCCCAGAACAGATGAGACCCTGGAGCAACTGGGGGGAGCCAAGTATCTGACCACAATAGATTTAACAAAGGGTTACTGGCAGGTACCTCCAACCCCTGCAGCCAGGGAGAGATCTGCTTTTGTCACCCCATTTGGCTTATGTGAATTCAAGGTAATGCCCTTTGGGATGAAGAATACACCTGCAACATTTCAATGGCTGGTGGATCGCATTCTATCTGGAGCAGGTGATTTTGCACTGGCATGTATGGATGACATAGCCATATATAACCAAACCTGGGAGGATCACATCAGGCATGTGGGAGGTGTTCTACAGGCTGCAGGGCTGACAGTCAAGGTGGAAAAGTGCCAAATAGGTATGGCAGAAGTGTCCTACCTTGGGCACCATGTGAGCAGTGGATGCATCCGTCCAGAGCCTGCCAAGGTAGATGCCATCCTGGCCTAGCCCACTCTTACCACTAAGAAAAAGATAAGGGCAATTCTGGGAAGAACTGGATACTACAGGAGGTTTGTCCCTGGCTACAGTGATATGGCTCAGCCCCTGACAGACCTAACAAAAAAGAGACAGCCGGAGAAGATTCAGTGAACAGAGGGCTGTGAGTCTACTTTTCGGGAGCTGAAGAAGGCCTTACATGGACCAGTTGTGTTAGCTAGCCCCAATTACAGTCTAAAGTTTATTGTCATTGTGGATGCCTCAGACTATGGGCTGGGTGCCATGCTGAGCCAGGTTATGTCACTGGGGGAGGAGCACCTTGTAGTGTAGATGAGCCGGAGGCTGCTGCTCAGGGAGATGGCTTATGTCACAATTGAAAAGGAGTGCTTAGGAGCAGCGTGAGCCCTTCAGGAGCTGCAGCCTTACCTACATGAATGAGAATTTACTTTGGTCACAGATCATAATCCTCTGATCTGGATTCATAGGTTAAGTGGGCAAAATGGGAAACTACTGCGCTGGAGCTTGGTACTGCATGCCATCCAGCACTGCAGCTGTAAACAGAATGCCAGTGTGGATGGGCTGTCTAGGCAGGTCTAACAGCATGGTTGGATACTTTGGGCACTTCCCAGGCTCTACATGAACATCCGTGTCTCTTGGAGTGGCCCAAAGGGACACACCTTCATCACTTGGCAGCGGGGGGGAGGGGGGAAGGGATGTGACAGAAATGGGATTAATTGTTTTACATTGGATTAATTGTTTGGGTTTAGTGAAACAATTTTTCTGGTCTTCTGAGTCTCATCAGAGGTTTTTTGCTTGGCATGCTAAAAATAAGAGAAAAAAACATTGGGATTCTACATCAATAGCTGGCTATGCCTCTGGACAAGGTAATAAATCTCAGAGAGTGACCAAGGCGGGTGGATATTCACACACACACACACGCATGCACGCACACATGCACCCATGTGCGCACCCACACATGCACACGCACACATTTTAAAAGGATTAGAGCATTTAAATACAAGCTGGTTGCAGAATTGATCTAATTGGAAATCTATAGGTTTTTAAGCTGATTGGGGGCAATTAAACACATCCATGTTAAATGTTTGGTGAATTCAAAATAACGACCTAATCACAGAGTTTCAGCCTTAGGCTATAAATTCAGAGAGCTATTTGTATGAGGAGCTTTTGCCTGAGAACATCCACGATAAACTGTTTTCTTGACTTATATCGAATGGTCAGTTTTCCCTCCAAACACATCAGCATTGATTATTCTCACCTTAGGCTGAAGCCTGTGCACTTCCTTCGATCTACAATGTTGTTATATTGTACCTCCTTAGGCTTTAGGCTATGCACTTCATCTTGACCTACCCCGTTGTTATACTGTATTATACTGTACTATGTAATCACTACCTGTCTTATTATATCCTGTTGTCTATCACAGTAGGGTCTTCATATAAGCAATACCTGATATACTGTATCCTGTGTCTATATCGTTGTGCCTTTATAATCATTGACTGCTCTGTATTGCCATTTGCAACTGTGAAATATTTGCATTATCTTCAGTCCCACCTGCTATGTATATCATTTGCTATTGTGAAATATTTGTATTGTTATCTGTAACCCCACCTGTAATGTGTTTCACCATGCTGCATTGACAGAAAGATTGTCGACGTGTAGCACAGTTAACGTTACAATGTTGACATGTGAAATTTCGCCTGTCAGACATTGCATCTTTTGTTCTCAGGGGGCTGTGCCCCCTGCACTACCCCTGCACCCCCTCTTCTTAATATATCTAACTCTAACTCAGAGTTAATTTCAAAGAGGGGGGCGGAGAACTTCGAAAAGGCGAACTTTTGGCCTCGGGTCCCTTACAGCGACAATCTTGAAACTTGTCGAGATTCTCAATGTAAGGGATTTCACCATGTTGCATTTGCTGTGTGAACAGTATATGACTGTAATGTACTCTCCCGGGTCATGCCTGAAAATAGGCAGGTTGCTGCCTAGTGCACTTGCCTGGTAAACAAAAGCTAAATAAATAAATGAGCCGCACCTGCTTTTCTAGCTAGCTATTTGTGTGGAAGCCAAGGAGATAGAGTAGATATCCAGTGTCCCTCTCTCTAAGTGAGAAGGCAAGATAAGGTCAGAATAACTTAGCCTGTAGCATTTTCTTTCTGTTGTCTGTTATTCAAACCATTTATTTGTTTTTCTTTTAAAAGTGCATTTTCTCTTTTGTACTGCACATATCCTGTAGTTGTAACCCCTGAGTTTTAAAGTAAATGAGTGTATCACTATGATGCAGTGGTTTAGAGCTGTACCTTTTGCTTCAGATACCAGGCTGTGGGCTGGGGGGAAGTTTGAGTATTATGGTTGACAACCCCAAGGACGATCCCACCACTGATTCGCCAAGACTTTGGAGACCTCAAACCCTAATGTTTTTTCCTTTTGCTGCTTGGGGGGGGTTGGGGTGAGGAGTTAGGGTTGGAAACCCTAATGCCACATTTCCCTACCTTTGTTGAGTTAAGTTGAACCCTAACTGGTGCATTAACAAAGTTTGTTTGCAAAGAATAGATTATAGGGGCCCAGTATTGCCCCTATAGGTAGGGTTGAGTAGGCTGTTTGATTTAAAATCCTAAAAGTTGCACCTTAATAATGTTGGTGTCATTTGACAAAATAGCCCCAAATTTGGCAAGAGCGGTTAGGCTACCACAGTCTCCAGACTTGGAAAGTTTTGTGATGGCATCTTGTACGGTTTTCAAGATAGCACCAAAAAGCGAAAAAAAACACGTTTGGTTTCCCTATACTTAACACTGGGTATTTTATACTCTGACCTACAGCCCAGACCATGTGGACTTTTTTCATGACATTTTCAGGGTTAATGGGGCCCATGCCAAGGATGTGCCTTTGGAAGGTTTGGTGAAAAAAACATATTGTTTTAAAGTTATAACGATTGTTGAGTTAACATTCCCGTGCAACTGGTAAAACAAAACCTATCATGAGAGGTAAGAAAACCTATCATGAAAGGAAAAAAAAAAAATTGTGTGAGTGGTTATCTGCATGATTTACTTCTCATGGGGGAAAAACAGTCAAGATGGCTGGCATTTTCTTTTTACTGTTTAAACTTACAAACATTAAACGTACATACAAATTATGTCTTAAAAAAACAAACACCTCAACCTAGCTAAACGTGACCTTTTAACAAGATTCTGGTGTGTTCTTTTTACAGAGTTGACAGAAATACCTTATGCGAGCACCCAAAATCCAGGGTGCCCAGCTTAGCGAGAGAAGCCATTCACCCATGTTCTCTGTATGAGAACAGCAGGACATTCTTGACTTCTGCATCCACAGCTGGAACTTGTGCTGTAGGCTGCAGTGAGAGTAGTGAGCTACCTTTTCCCCTGGTGTCTAGTGGTGTCCCCATCACCATCCCTTTATGTATGTAATGTTGCCCTGGTGCCTAGTGGCACCCCCACCCTCTGATTGCCATCCCCATATTTATTTACTGTTTGCCTGGTGCCTAGTGGCACTCCTCACCCTCTGATTGCCATCCCCATATTTATTTACTGTTTCCCTGGTGTCTAGTGGCACTCCTCACCCTCTGATTGCCATCCCCATATTTATTTACTGTTTCCCTGGTGTCTAGTGGCACCCCACACCCTCGGATTGCAATCCCCATATTTATTTACTGTTTCCCTGGTGTCTAGTGGCATCCCCACCCTCTGATTGCCATCCCCATATTTATTTACTGTTTTCCTGGTGTCTAGTGGCACCCACCACCCTCCAGTCACCATACCCATAATGTATTTGCCTTTCCCTGGTGTCTAGTGGCACCCCCGGCCTCCAATTGCTGTCCCCATAATGTATTTGTCTTTCCCCGCTGTCTAAGGACACCCCCCCACCCTCTGATTGCAATCCCCAAAAAGTATTTGTCTTTCATGTTGTCTAGTGGCACTCCCCACCCTTCAATCACCATACCCATAATGTATTTGTCTTTTCCTGGTGTCTTGTGGCACCCTGCCGCCTTCCAGTTGCCATCCCTGTAATATGTTTTTCTTGTAATATGTTTTTCTTTCCCTGGTGTCTAGTGGCACCCCCACCCTCCAATTGCTGTCTCCTTAATGTTTTTGTCCTTCCCTGGTGTCTAGGGGCAGCCCATCCTCCGATCACTGTCCTCGTAATATGTTATTCTTTCTGTGGTGTCTAGTGGCACCCCCCCACACTCTGATCACCATCCCCATCACCGTCCCAGTCTGAAATAAAGACAACCATCCCTCAATGTTTTTTTTTTTTAAACCTGCAGAAAATAGAATGGTTCCTTGCCGATCTGATCCCCCACTCTCTCCTGCTACTCAGGACCCACCATGCCACACTCCCAGTACACACCCACACACCCTCACTGACCCGAACAGGTCACAGAGTGAAGATCCACTCTCCGATCGAAGACATGTCTTGTTGCTGGAACCACTGACTGCAATATGAGAAACTAAGGTAAGTGTGGTTCAATGCATTTCAAAGTGGTTTTGAACTTTGATGCATAACTTTGTTATTTTTGCATATTTTAACCCCAAATGTTCAACATTGCCTTTTTGGGACCCCACCTCAGGACCAATGGTGGTGGAATTATGCAAATCGAGCCTGAAAGGTGATTTCAGGGTTGCTTGGTAAAAGCACTTTTCGGGTAAGGTTTCAACATTTTCACTGCCCTTGTTCATGAGATGGGATCATAAGAAGCCTATGTTGAAAATTTGGGGTCAAAATATGTAAAAATGGCAAAGTTATGCGCATACATTAAAATTTTACTACGCTCACTTGTAACTTTGGTAAATTTAAATGTTTTGACCCCACATTTTCAAAATAACCATTTTTTACACCACCTTATGAATGTGACAGCTGCCATTTTTCAAATCTTGGTCCAAATGTGTTTTTGCACCTGTGGCATGGAATGACATTTCAATGCCGCGAAATGACATTTCAACTGGGATTTGAAAATTTTCACTACCGGGTCATGAGGTGGGGTAATAGGAAGGCTATGCTGTCAATCTGGTGTACAAATACAGTAAAATGCCCAGGTTATGAGTGAACACTGCAGTACTCCAATGTTCTCTCATAACTTAGAAACATAGAATTTGATGGCAGATAAGGACCACTTGGCCCACCTAGTCTACCCATTTCCCTACCTAACGGATAAGCTGCAGATCCCAGTTAACCAATAGCCTACTTCTTCCTATCCCCCCCACTAGAATTGCCTTATGTCTGTCCCATGCATTCTTGAATTCCCCCACTGTTTTTGACTCTACAACCTCCTCAGGAAGGCTGTTCCATGTATCCACAACCCTCACTGTGAAGAAATACTTCCTCACATTACCTCTGAGCCATCCCCCCTCTATCTTCAAATTGTGCCCCCTTGTTTTTGCACATCTCTTTTTCTGAAAGATGCTACCCTCTTGGACTTTGTTGATTCCCTTGAGGTATTTGAAAGTTTCTATCATGTCCCCCCCCCTCCTTTCCTCGAGGCTATACATCTTTAGTTCCTTTAGTCTTTCTTCATATGTCTTCTGATGCAGACCCTGAATCATTTTGGTTGCCCTCCTCTGGACAGCCTCCACCCTGTCTATGTCTTTGCGGTGATGGGGTCTCCAGAACTGTACACAGTACTCCAGATGTGGTCTTACCAACTGTCTGTACAGAGGGCCAACAACTTCCTGTTTTCTACTGGTGATGCCTCTCCCTATGTATTCCAGCATCCTCCCAGCCCTCCTTACTGCCTTCTCACATTGCTGGCCCACCTTTAGGTCATCTGATATCACTACCCCAGGTCCCTTTCCATTTTTGTTGTTGTCAGTATCTCACCCCCCATTGTGTACTATTCCCCTGGGTTTTTGTTTCCCAGGTGCATTACTTTGCATTTCTTTGCACTGAATCTAAGCTGCCATACATTTGACCATTCCTCCAACCTTGCCAAGTCCCTTTTCATCCTTTCCACCCCACCTTGTGTATCAACCCTGTTGTGGATCTTTGTCATCTGCAAAGAGACATACTTTCCTTCCAGTCCCTCTGCAATGTCACTTATAAAGACATTAAAAAGGACTGGCCCCAGTACTGAACCCTGCGGTACCCCACTAGTAACCCTCCTTTCTTCACTGTGGACTCCATTTACTATCACCCACTGTGTCCTGTTGTCCAACCAGTGTTTTACCCAGGCTACCACCCTAGGACCCACTCCCAGGCTGGCTAATTTGTTTATTAATCTTTTGTGCGTGACTGTGTCAAATGTCTTGCTAAAGTCTAGGTAGGCCATGTCCACAGCCCCTCCCTGGTCTACTACTTGGTCACCAAGTCAAAGAAATCAATTAGATTTGTCTGACATGACCTTCCTGCTGTGAATCCATGCTGCCTTGGGTCCTGTGCCCCACTGGCCTCTAGGTACTCAATAATTCTTTCCTTCAGAAGTGATTCCATCATTTTCCCTACCACTGAGGTCAAATTGACAGGTCTGTAGTTTTCTGCCTCTGTCTTGCTCCCACTTTTGTGAAGGGGAATCACATCCGCCCTCCTCAAGTCCTCAGGTACCACCCCTTCCTCCCATGATTTATTAAAAAGTGTAGTCAGTGGTGTTACTAGTTCTTCCCTTAGTTCTTTTAAAATTCTGGGGTGAATCCCATCAGGCCCCATTGCTTTATCCACCTTCAGTTTTAAGAGTTCTTTCAGAACCCTTTCTTCTGTGAAAGGACTAATATCAACCCCCCTATCCAGAGTGCTTCTATTGACCGGATTAAGTATTTCCCCCTGCTTTTCCATTGTGAATACTGAGCAGAAGTATTCGTTCAGTATCCCTGCTTTTTCACTGATGCTCTCTGCCCAACCACCTTCCTCTTTGTTCAGCCTTAGTATCCCTGCCTTAGTCTTTCTTTGCTCCCTAATGTACCTAGAAAAGGTTTTATCCCCCTTCTTAACCAAGTTGACTATCTTTTCCTTGGTTTGGGCCTTCGCTATTCTGACTGCCTTACCCGCTTCCTTCTGCTTTAACTTGTACAGTTCTCCATCCTGCTCCTTCTGTGTTTCTTTATACTTCCTGCATGCTATCTTTTTTCCTTACCTTCCCCGCCACTTCTTTTGAGAACCATAGTGGTTTCTTCTTTCATTTTGATTTGTTTATTTGCTTCTCACAAAGACTTGTTGCCTCTGTGATGGCGGTTTTGATGTTTCCCCATTGTTGCTCCACCCCACCTTCTTGCCTAGTTGCTAGTGCTTTTCTGAGGCACTCTCCCATTTTGTCAAAATCAGCCCTCCTGAAGTCCAGTACCTTCACTTTTGTGTGGCTTGACTCTACTGCTAAGTTTATCATGAACCACACTCTTTGGTGGTCACTTGTTCCCAGATGGCTACCCACTTCAAGATCAGACATCTCTCTCCATCCCCATTTGAGAGTACCAGGTCTAAGATTGCTTCTCCGAGTGGGTTCCAAAACTAGCTGTCTGAGGCATGCCCCTGTAGGGCATTGAGAATGGCCCTGCTCTTGGATGTGGCTGCAGCAAAGGTGCTCCAGTCAACATCTGGCATATTCAGGTCCCCCATCAGCAATATCTCCACTTTCTCTGCCATCCCAAGGATGCCTTCTATCATTTCCTTGTCCATTTCCTCCCCTGAGACGGGGGTCTGTATACAACCCCTGTGCAGATTGTGGAGCCATTTCAGTCTCCAGGGTGACCCACAGTGCCACCTCCCCTCCCCATTTACTCTTTAGTTCTGTTGCTTTTATCCCTTCCCTTACATAGAGAGCTCCTCCTCCTCCTCTTCTTCCCTCCTTGTCCCTCCTGTAGATTGTGTACCCTGGTATGTTGACATCCCAATCATGGTTCTCTGTGTCCCATGTTTCTGTGACTGCCACAATATCCAGGCATCCCTCTTCCATCAAGGCCACCATTTCAGGGAGCTTTTTACCTAGACTATGGGCATTGGTACTCATTACCCTCCATGTTTTTATGGCTTTATTTCTTTTTGGCCCATCCCTGTCCCTACCGTCTTTGTCTTTTTCTCCATTTACCCCTGCCCTTCTCCCTATCAACTGCTCTATTTTGGTGTTTACCTCACTAATTACCCTGATTTTTTTTGGGGGGGGGGCTAGGGTTTCTCTTCTCCTCTTCAGTGTCTCCCCCTTGGCTAGTTTAAATGCTTGCCACTGAAGCATTTAAACCTATCACCTATGATCCTGGTTCCCCTCAGGATAGATGCAGACCATTGCACCTGTATAGGCCTACATCCCTCCAGGTGAAGCCCCAGTCCCCAATGAAGCCAAATCCCTGAGCTCTGCACCAGCTTTTCAACCAGTCATTGAATTCCATGGTGCAGAGTGCCCTAGTCTCATCCATGCTGTCCAGAAACAGTCACCTACAACTCTTACCCTCCACCCCGGGGAGTGTCTTCCTTCCTTTCGGACACCTATTTCACAAAGGCTAAGTAACAGGTCTAGTCACAACTGACTGCAAATATATCCCAGCTACAGTTCCTCCCAGGAAAATTAAAGTTAAAACTAAGAAAAGTCAACCCCTAAAACAGAATCAATGCTAGTTACTTACACAGGTCCAAAAAGTAATAATTCAGTTCAGTGTAGTCTAGAAAATAACCTCCTTGATTCAAGGAAGCTGTGGCTGCTTTCTCACTCTCCCTGTCTTCAATGTGAGAAGGAGACTGCAACACCTCTGAGACAAAAAAACTTTTCAGCAAAAAAGAAATAAAATAGGGGCAAACAGTAATTTTGCTTAGCCTAATGATAAAAAGTCACAAAAATGTAAGCACCACCTGTAATAATTTCACAGAAGATATACCCTGTAAGAAAACACTTTGTTACAGAGAAAAATAAAGCAGTAACAGAAGCTATACCTTACAAAAGACAATTTAAATCAGAAGATTACAGCAGTACTCTGTTAGCACACACCTGTAGGCACACCTTGTAGTAATACAACAGAAGGTATACCCAGCAACAGCAACAGCAATGTGAATCAGAGAAAAATAAAGCAATAAAATGTTAGCAACAAACAGTAACAATCCCTGTGAGTACAAAATAAAAACAACACACAGTAAATCACCTAGCCAAAAGTCTTAATCCTTTCCTTTACCCTGGTAAGGTTCTTAGTTCTGTCCTTTCAAGCAAGCTAGAAGGAAAGAGCTCAGGTGATGCTATGTGCCTTGGCCAGCAAACCTAGCCTTCCACCTCCAAGATATCAACTAACCTGACCTTTTAACTCTTCTTTCTGTTGGAAGTTGCTGGCAGTTTGCCAGCTCCACCCCCAGATATACACCTAATTCCCTGGAAGAGCTGTGGGAGGAAAGCATTTAGCTCCTTCAATGTGAGAAGGAGACTGCAACACCTCTGAGACAAAAAAACCTTTTCAGCAAAAAAGAAATAAATAAAATAGGGGCAAACAGATATTTTGCTTAGCCTAATGATAAAAAGTCACAAAAATTTAAGCACCACTTGTAATAATTTCACAGAAGATATACCCTGTGAGAAACACTTTGCTACAGAGAAAAATAAAGCAGTAACAGAAGATATACCTTGCAAAAGACAATTTGAATCAGAAGATTACAGCAGTAATCTGTTAGCACACACCTGTAGGCACACCTTGTAGTAATGCAGCAGAAGGTATACCCAGCAACAACAATGTGAATCAGAGAAAAATAAAGCTATAAAATGTTAGCAACAAACAGTAACAATCCCTGTGAGTACAAAATAAAGACAACATACAGTAAATCTGCTTAGCCAAAAGTCTTAATCCTTCCCTTACTCTGGTAAGGTTCTTAGTTCTGTTCTTTCAAGCAAGCTAGAAGGAAAAAGCTTAGGTGAAGCTAGGTGCCTTGGCCAGCAAACCTTCCACTATTTTGACTCCATACTTTCAACATAGCCATTTTTCCACACCACTTCATAAATGTGACATGTGCCATTTTTTAAATCCTGGATGAGATGTGTTTTCACACTTCTGGTGTGAAATGACATTTTGGCCAGTATACTATAAATAGTACATGTGATGTTTATAAGGCGAATCATAAAATGAGTATCTTGAAAATGTGTAGTCAAAATTGAAAAAAACAATATATGTTAGCAAACTTTGTGCATACTGCCACTCTTGACCCAAACGGTATGCTTTGTGATCCCATGCTGGTGAGCTGAGTTCAGGGGTGAGCTCTGTGACCCAGCTGGATTGGGTGACACTTAGGGGACGGTGCCATTATGCAACACCCTCAGCCAGGGAATGAAAGGCACAGGGTTGTCTGCACAGGCCTGGGCACCATATAGTGAAGACAACTGTCCTCTTGGCATAGGGCCCTTCACCTACCCCCCGGGTGGCAGAGGGTCCTATGCATTGGCTGACAGATGCACTCTTTGCACTGTGCACCTGTAGCTGTTGCCACATAGAAGTGCAGGGACCACAGGGTCCTGCACTTCCACAGCCCACCAGACAGCCCCATGAATTCTTCACATCTGTTATTGCACCAAACTGCAGGGTCTGCAGTTTGTAAGCCCTTCACTTCTGTAGGTAGGCATCTTCTCTTCACAGGGCATTTGCATCTGTTCATTCGGGTCCCAAAGGGACCGATGTGTACGAGGATACAATTCCACTATCTCAAAAAGAAAGGAAATTCTTTGCAAAAAACTTAATTAATACACCAGTTAGGGTAGTTTAACACCCCAAAAGTAGGGAAATGTGGCATTAGAGTTTCCAACCCTAATGTCCCACCCCCACCACTCAAGCAGCAAAACGAAAAGACATTAAAGTTTTGGGTCTCCGGAGTCTTGGCAAGTCAGTGGTGGAGTCTTCTTTGGGGTTGTCAACCATAATGCTCCCTCCTCCTCCCAGCCTGTAGCCTCCAATGTGAAGCACAAGGCACAGCTCAATGCCACTGCCTCATAATGATACACTCTTCATAGGTAGAGAAGTATGTCTTGCCACAGGTTGCCAAAACAATTTGTTGTACCTTTCTTGGGGCCCTGCGTGAAGAAAGGAGATCATGTGTGATGTTGTTTGCTCATGGAATGGGGTGGGCATTAGGGTTGACAGCTCCCAAGGAAGACCCCACCACTGATTCATCAAGACTCCGGAAATAAAAACACTAATATTTTTTCCTTTTGCTGCTTGGGGGGCGCTGGAAGGGGGCGCTAGGGTTGGAAACCCTAACACCACATTTCCCTACTTTTGTGGCATTAAGCTACACTAACTGGTGCATTAACACATTTTTTTATAACATATATATATATATATATATATATATATATATATACTATATATATATATATATATATATATATATATATATATATATATATATATATATATATATAGACACACATTTGCTATGAGAGACCAAGTGTGACAATAAAGTCACAAAATAAAGTTTGTTTTTTCTCATGACAATGCCTTTGTTACAAAGCTAATACAGTATATGTTACTGTTGTCATCTCAAATATAAAGACAGTTCATGAAGTCTAAGTTATGGAAAATGAATTGAGAGTTATAATATGAAAACTCTAACGTGGGTAACATGGGGCTCGGCTTTCAAAGTCCCTAACTGCTGCAAGCCCCGAGTGCACTAAAGATATGGAGCATGGGGCTTGTTGCAATCACCCGGCTGGTGATCGGGGGTGTTTCAACCCATGTGCCAGGTGACGCAAGTTAGACCAACTTTTTCTGGTCTAGTTTGCAGCATTCCCAGTTGCTATTTTTACAGATCTTGCACCACATGTTTGGTGCAAGCTGCCATAAAACATGGAAACTTGCAATTGTGCCTGAGACTCGAGAATTAGAAATACAGAAGTTGATGGCAGATAAGGACTGCAAGGCCCATCCAGTCTGCCCATTTCTTTTTCTACTTTATGAATGTGCCATTGGCCTTTGCTCTGTCAATGGCCTATCTATTCATACTCATCTGTCTTGCTCCCTTATGCCTATCCCATGCCTGTTTGAAGCCCTGCACTGTATTCATATCCACCACTTCCTGAGGCAGGCCGTTCCATGCATCCACCACTCTTTCTGTGAAAAAGAACTTCCTCACATTATCCCTTAATTGGCCTCCTTCTAATCTCATGCTGTGTCCTCTTGTCCTGCTACTTTTCTTATACTGAAACATGTTAGACTCTTTCACCTTGTTAATGCCCTTAAGCTGTTTGAATGTTTCAATCATATCACCTCTCTCCCTCCTTTGCTCTAGGGTATACATATTGAGCTCCATTAATCTGTCCAGATATGTTTTCTGATGCAGACCCTGCATCATTTTGGTTGCCCTTCTCTGGACTGTCTCAATTTGGTTAATGTCCTTGTGAAGGTGTGACCTCCAGTACTGCATGCAGTGCTCCAGATGGGGCATAACCAGTGTCTTGTAAAGAGGGATTATTACCTCCCTCTTCTGACTTGTGATACCCCTACTAATACACCCCAACATCCCTCTAGCCTTACCTACTGCTTTAGTGGTCTGCTTGGATGATTTCAGGTCATCGGTGATGATAACGCCCAAGTCTCTTTCCTCCCTTGTGACTGCAAGCAACTCCCCTCTCAGCCTATAGGTGGCTTCAGGGTTTCTCTTCCCTATGTTCATGATCTTGCACTTCTTTGCATTAAACCCCAGTTGCCACTCTTCTGACCATTTTGCTAGTTTATCCAGATCTCTTCTCATTCTGCCCACCCCATCTGGATATCCACTCTGTTGCAGATCTTGGTGTCATCTGCAAACAGAGAAACCTTACTCTCCAGTACATCTGCAATGTCTCTGATGAAGATATTGAAGAGGACTGGCCCCAGGACTGATCCCTGAGGTACCCCACTTGTGACTTGCATCTCTTCTGACTATACCTTTTGTCACCACTCTGTTTTCTGCCCGTCAACCAGTTGGCCACCCAGTTGACCAACTTCTGACCCACCCCAAGCCTACCCAGTGTGTTAATCAATCTTCTATGTGGAACAGTATCGAAAGCTTTGCTGAAGTCAAGGTAGGTGATATCAACTGCTCCCCTTGGTCCACCACTCTGGTTACCCAATCAAAGAAATCTATGAGACACATTTGACAGGACCTTCCTTTTGTAAACTAGGATTGGATCCCGTGCTCCTATGGATTCCAGGTGTTGCACTTTCCTTTCCTTAAGGAGTGCCTCCATAATCTTGCCCACTACTGAGGTAAGACTGACTGGTCTGTAGTTCCCTGCCTCCTCCCTGCTACCACTGTTGTGCAGTTGCAGCAAAGGGGTTTGGCGCACAGCCAGAACCTAAGTGTCTTGGTGCAGGGCTTGGCACCAGCCGTGCGCCATGCTTTGAAAATCAAGCCTGTGCTGTCTTAGATGTGAAATGTTCTGTTTTTGTAAGCATGCACATTTTTTATAACACCATGTCTTCTACTTCTATTTATGTGCTGTAGTATGGAACTTTTCATTCTCTGTTTCTTATTCATTTGGGGTGGGGGCATTACAAAACAATCCATCTTAGGACACCATTGATCTTAAACCTGGGCATGTAACAATTTTGCTGGAACTTGAATCTGCTTGATATCGTGAAACAGCCATGTTGTACAGTTTTCTAAACCTTTGTTCTTAAGGTAGCCAACTTTGCATCTCCTGGCTGAAAAGGAAATTTAATTTCTTAACAGATTGTGTTTACATTTAACACTTGTTACATGGACACCACAATATCACAGTGATACCATCTCACCATACAAAACTACAACTTGTTCATTACGTATAACAATGTCATAATGACAAACACTTAAGTTACTTATAAAGATCTATATGCATCTAATTATTCTATTTACAAGTCATTTTCTGTGGGTTTTCATTGTTTCAGTCTCACCTGGTATGTGGCAGCTGCCCTCATACCAGCTGGCCCACAGCCCAGAAGAAGAGAAAGGGAATCCATTGTAGCAAAGCAATAACCATAGCCATATGTGCAGCAATACTGCAGTGACTAAATGCCCTTGGTGAGTTGTGAGGCACAAGGCATAGCTGAAGGCCTTTAACCACTCATTTGAAATGTACTTAATGCCCTGCAAAGGCATTTTTTTTATTTTAGTACATTCATCCTCATGAATGTGTAGTTGTTTTACATGTGCTGACTGCACAGGTGCACTAAATTTCCAAACAATGACCTTGCATGGTTGTGTTGCATATTTAGCTATATTCCTGTACACTGATAAATACTGAGTTTGTTCTTTACTAGATATTTCACAGTAACTTCCCCCATCTTTGGATGAAGCAACCTCTGTCAGGTATATGGAGGCATATTTTTTCACCAAGCCAGGAACAGGACTGTCACAAGCCATGATCTTCCTGGACATAAGTCTCCACCACTCATTCACACTAGTGGGATTAGCACCGGAGGCACTAGGACCCATCGGGAGCAAACTTTTTGCTGGAGGGTCGGCGCGAGAGATGGCGCCGCGAGGCACGGCGCTGCGAGCAGCGGCTCGAGCAGTAATGACTATCTCGGTGGCGACCTCCACCGCCTCAGTTCCTTTTTTTCCCGCCGTCGAGTGCGCTTCAGTGACAACGTCGCTCAGCCTGTCGGAGTCAAACTTCAAACTAAGCGCATAGTTTTCAGTTAATTTTTTTTTTGTAATATTATCTCGATAGTAGTATCGCTAATTTTATTCTATTTTCGTTAAAATTTAAATTTAACTTACTTGAAGAGTCTTGGCCTACTGGGCAGGTCGACCATGAGCAGGTCAGGTGACGGTAGGGAGACTTCGTATGAAAGCTGTTCAGTCAGCCGGGCTGAGTCCGGTCAACCTCCTTCTCAAGAAACTCAGCGGGGTTCCGACAACGGTCAGTCCGATGCCCGGGGGGATGGGCGGTCCCCCCGTCGGCATAAAAATAAACGGTCGCATTCTCGGCACTGTTCGGCCTTGAGCTCTTCTTCGGCCCACAGGTCAAAAAAGAGAAGGCATCACTCGAGGTCACCCTCTGGTATGTCTGCGCGTCGACGGTCGGTTATCGTAGCCGATCTCCTTCTTCGGAGTCGCCAACTGCCGGTGACCGTCGTCTTCAACATCGGAGCCCCTTCCCGCCTACAGGTAGGGCTCCAGATGAGCAGTTTCATCAGTGGGCCGCTCTTATGGAGCGTTGGGCTCGGAGGTTGGTTCTTCTGCCTGGCTTGGCTGCCACGGGCCCCGGGCTCCTCCGGTGATCGGGTAGGGTGGTTGGACCTTCCTAGTCGCGGCACCTTCTTGATGCCGGTGACTCCGGCAGCTAGGTGTTCCCCCCTCACATGGCTGCGGCGCGGGGGCCCACCGATGCCCTTATCTCCTGGCTTTTCCTTCCCTAGCTTTCCAGGTTCCTGGGGCATTCCAGTGCCTTCTGCGGGTCTGTTGGCTTTCGGTGCGTTTCGGTGCCGTTGGACCTAACGGGCCGTCTGCTGGCGCCGTTGAGTCAGGTGGTGCCATTCTTGGCGCCGCTTTTTGAAGCGGCGCTTTTTTTTTTGCGGCGCGCTTTTTCAGCGGCGCCACTTTTCGGCGGTGCGCTTGCGGTGCAGCGTGCCTCTTCAGCTGTGCCCTCTGCGGTGCCGTTTTAGACCCATTTGCCTCCCTCGGCGCGGGGCCCTCGGGGACTCTCCTTCTTTCTCTGCTGTTTCCTCCTCTCCTAATTTTCACTCCTTTCCTGTCCATACAGTCCTTTCTGGACCATCAGGAGATGATGTTGAGCCTGACCCAGACCTTCGTTTGGGTGATGAAGTGGAGAAACAGGATCTTTCTTTGCTACAGAGCCTGTGGTCGAGGACCTGTCCTTTAAGTCTCTGTTGAAGAACCTGAGATCCACTCTTTCTCTCAGACTACAGACATCGATCCTGGGAAGATATTAAGACTCCAGTACCTTCATGCTTCGGAGATCCCTACAGATTTGACTCCTCCGATCCAGCCTTCCTTCGAGACGCTGTCTCAAATGGTATGGAATAATCCTGCTCTTATTCCCTCAGTGGCTAAATCCATTGATAAGAAGTATTCAGCTCCCAAGGATCGTCCCATTTTGGCATCCCAAGCCTTTGCGGATCCTATTGTAGTCCTGGCAGAGAATGATAAGGTCGTTCTTCCTCAAACTTCTACAGCTCGACCTATTAACAAAGAGTCTCGTAAGATTGATACTTTAGGTAAGAGAGTCTTTGCTGCCTCCACTCTTAAGTATGCGTATTGCCAGTTATCAAGGCTATTTTTCTCAGTATGAGTATATCCTGTGGCACTCTTTGAAAAGAATGGTTGAAGCTCTTCCGGATTCGGACTCCAAGTCAGAGCTTCTTCTCACCGTTACTAGAGGTATTGAGTCCAATAACCAACAGGTCAAAGCCACTATGGACGCTTTCGACACTGCTTCTCGCTCAGCAGCTGCAGGTATTTGTACTCGGCGCCATTCCTGGCTGCGTACTTCTGGCTTCACGAATGATGCTCAGCAGCAGGTAATGGCGCTGCCTTTTGATGGCTCCTCTCTTTTTGGCCCTCAGGTGGAACAAGCCTTAGAGGCCACTCAGAAGACTAGGTCGGCCATTAAGTTGGCCAGACCTCCGCTTGCTCCCCCCTCGGGGGCATGTGAACAGACGTCAGTTTCATAGTCGTCAGTACTTTCGAGGCAGAGGCAGAGGAAGCTTCCATAAAAGCCAACCTGCCCAACCTCAAAAGAAAGCGCAGCAGAAAGCGCAGGGGCCTAAAGCCCCCAGCACCACCTTATGAGTTGTTGGCCCAAGTTCCATCCACATTGCCCGAGGTGGAACTTTCTCCTCCGGTGGGAGGTCATCTGATGTACTTCTACAACCAGTGGAAGTCCATAACTTCGGACAAATGGGTCCTTCGAATAATTCGCGAGGGTTATTCTCTCAATTTTGAAACCCCAGTTGTCCTCCTGGCGACAACCCAGGCTGTCGGCCTCTCAGTCAGACCTCCTCACCCGAGATCCAGGGCCTTCTAAGCAACAGGGCAATAGAACTGGTGCCCCGCATCTGCGAAACACAGGGTTCTACTCCCATTACTTTCTGGTTCCAAAGAAATCTGGGGGAATGCGCCCCATTCTAGACCTCAGAAAGTTAAACAAATTTCTCGCCAGGGAGAAATTCAAAATGATTCCCTAGGTACCCTGTTACCCTTGCTGCATCAGCACGACTGGCTGGCCTCCCTGGATATGCAGGACACTTACCAGCATATCCCCATCCACCCGACCCACTGCAAGTTCATCAGGTTTGTAGCTCTGGGTCAGCATTATCAGTTCAGAGTCCTGCCTTTTGGGCTATCCTCGGCCTTGTGAGTTTTTACAAAGTGTTGTGCAGTTCTGCAGCACATCTCAGGAAGATTGGACTCCAGTGTTTCCCTACCTGGACGATTGGCTTCTATCAAGCCCTTCCAGCCAAGGGACTTTGGAAGCCGTGCCCCAGTCTTATCCCATCAAGGTGGCGGAGGCCCTTAAGGTCTCTCACCTGGTGGACTCCAGAAAGCAATCTCCTGGAGCGATTCCCCTTTGCTCCCCGGATCATCAGATCTCCATCACCACAGACGCATCGCTAATGGGATGGGAGCTCACTGTCACTCCTCCACACTCAAGGTGTATGGACTCGAGTTGAAACTCATCTCCACATAAATGTCCTGGAGATGAGGCGGTTCTCTATGTGATCCGAGCTCTGAAGGATATCCTTTGTCACAGAACATTCTCCTTCAAGCGGACAACAAAGCTGTGATGTATTACATCAACAAGCAAGGCGGTGCTCATTCTTATCCCTTTGCAGGAAGCAATGAGGGTGTGGGAGTGGTGCTAGGAGCACAAGTCTCTGATTCAGGCGGTTCATCTGCCAGGTATACAAAATGATCTAGCAGATCACCTCAGCAGAATGGAGGCAGACCCTTACAGTGGTCTCTCAATCCAGCCGTAGCTCGGTCACTATTCAAAGAGTGGGGACTCCAGACCTGGACCTTTTGCATCCCACTCAACACAAAACTCCTCTCTTCTGCTCCAGAAATCCAGGGCCTGGCATTTTCTGTCAGGATGCCCTCAGGCTGCGGTGGACAAAGCAGCTTTCTTTATGCCTTTCCACCGCTTCCTCTAATCCAGAGATTCTCCTCAGTTCGAGTCTCAGGGGACCAAATGATTCTCATTGCTCCCTCCTGGCCTCGGCAGCTATAGTTTCCTCTGCTCAACAGTATGTTGGCAGCCTCTCAGACCACTTCCCTTGCAAATCAGTCTTTTGACTCAGGGTTTGTTGGTCCACCCCAACCTGAAATCACTTCACCTTCATGCTTGGCTCCTGAAGAGGTAGAAGTGAATCGGTTCAACGTTCGTGAGTCTCAGACATCCTTCTGGCTGCATGGAAGCCAGCCACCGAAAACGACGCTCCAAATGGAAACTCTTTTCTCTCTGGTGCAAAGTCCTCTGGAATCTCTTTTCCTGTCCTCCTGACAAGGTTCTGGAGTATCTTTTGGACCTATCAAACTCAGGTCTCCAGTACTCCACAGTTAAAGTTCACCTTAGTGCCATCTCAGCGTTCCATGAGCCAGTTTCTTCCTTGACTCTGGCTCAGCTCCCTATGGTGAAGAGATTTCTTAAAGGAGTTCTTCATACCAGACCCCTGTTAGCGTCTGGTTGCAGCCTGGGACATTAACCTGGTGCTGGACATGCTCACTCGGAGCCTTCGAGCCCTTGGCTACCTGTGAGCTAAAATTTCTTACCTGGAAGACTGCCTTCCTGGTGGCCATTACCTCTGCCCGCAGGGTCTCGGAGATTCATGCATTGGTGATGGACCCTCCGTATACTGTATTCCATAAAGACAAGGTAGTTCTCCGTACTCATCCTAAATTTCTTCCCAAGGTTGTGTCAGAATTCCATCTAAACCAACCTCTGGTGCTTCCCTCTTACTTTGCTAATTTCCAAAATGAAGGGGAACATTCTCTTCATTCCTTGGATGTTAAGAGAGCCTTGCGGTTCTATTTAGATAGAACCAAGAATTTTCGCAAGACTCAGCAACTGTTTGTTTCTTTCAGCGACACCCCGGCTGGGTCAACCTGTTGCTATCAGATGCATCTCATCATGGTTAGTGGCATGCCTTCGACATTGCTACTCCATGGCTCAAGTCAAGTTGGAGGGTAGAGTGTACGCTCACTCTACTAGGGCGATCGCGGCATCTTTAGCGGAGATTCGCAATGTTCCAATTGCGGATATCTGCAACGCTGCCACCTGGAGCTCAGTGCATACCTTCGTTAAGCGTTATGCATTGGATGTTCATGCCAGGCGACATTCCGCTTTCGGCAGAACTATCCTTAATGGGCTTCTATCTTAGACTCGTGAGCTCTGGCTCTCCTGCCGCCCTTTTGGGGGATTATCAGCTTGTGGTACTCTCCCACTAGTGTGAATGAGTGGTGGAGACTTATGTCCAGGAAGATAGGAAAATTACGTACCTACCGTAATTCTTGATCTTCTTGGGCCGAGTCTCCACCACTCATTCTACCTCCTCCATCCCGAGCTCACCGCTGTGTTGGTCTTCACTCCCTCAAATCTTTAGGATGTGAGGACTTCTTTGTTGACCCTTATTACACGGGTCAATCGGACTACCTTATGTCCATTTTTAAAGCTAGATTTACCCTTTACATTAGTTGCGCTGCACCTCCTTGGTAAAAAGGTACTGAGAGGTTGGGGGTGCGTCACGAGATGGTCGTTACCGGCTCGAGCCGCTGCTTTCTGTAATTGCCCGATGCCTCGCAGTGCACATCTCTCGCGCCCGACCCTCCAGCAAAAGTTTGCTCCCGATGGGTCCTAGTGCCTCCGGCGCTAATCCCACTAGTGTGAATGAGTGGTGGAGACTCGTCCAAGAAGATCAAGAATTACGGTAGGTACGTAATTTTCCTTTCTTGCAGGACACTGGAAAAGTATAAAATACAGACTCATCCACTTCAGCATTCTGATATACTGTAGGTGGCAAGACACCTGAAGTCTATTGCGGGCAGCACAAGTCAGAAACAGTGCATCAGTGTAAAGTTTCAAGAACTAGAATACATTAACTGGCAAAACTCTACATTATGCCAAAGAATGGCCTCTACCTGACTCCTTCCTCTTACATACCTAGAAATTAGCTGCCTTGTTACTCCGAAACAAGCACTTGTACCATTTTTTTCTGTACTTGTATTTTTCTATGTCATTGTCATTTTTATGCAACATGTTAATGCTTGCCCATAATTCTGTACCTGAATTTGTACTGTTTTTTTGATTATGCAATCTGTAACTACCTGTCTCTGCCAAAGGACTTCCTCGTGAATGAGCTTGCTCAACGGAGTTTTCTTACAATGAACTTGGACTTGAACTTGACTCTATCTAGTAACTACCTATTGAGTGGCTATGGGTTATAGACTTAGGTGGTGTGGCATGGGAGGGATGTTGAAGTCTCATTGTGTACAAGCAATGGCACTCACCTGTATACATGCATGAACACTGGTACCCTTGGTGGTCCAAGGATTGAAACATCCAAGCCCACCAAACAGAGTTGGGTTCCTGAGGTGGAAGATCAGACTTTGCTGACAGAGTGGCGTGACAGTACTTAGCTTTACCTTAAAGGTATATTAATATTTATTTATACTTCTCTTCCTTTTGAAAATGACAGCATAAGTGGTGAGAAAAGATCTGTAAGCAGTGGCTGGGGCACTGCAGCTGCTGGGGACTTGAACTAGTAAGTGGGAAGCAGTACTTCCCAACCTCCCACCACCCCACTTACCCTTGCCTTTTTGTAATTTATAGGCAGTCCAATTTGACTAACTGAGGGAGAACTTCCTGTCAAGGAGCAGGAAGGGTGGGATCACCAGGGCACATAAAAGGAGGATTTGAGCTGAATTGGGGTATGGACTTACTGAGCTGATTGTGTCAAGCCTTGAGTTGGGAGGTGCAAATAAAAAAAATATTTTTTAAAGAATAGTGGGTAAAGTCTAGAAATAAGGAGTAGCCATGATGGGAGTGGGGCAGCAGTCTTCAGGGAGACCTGGAGAATGTGGTGCTGCCCGATCTGCAGGCAACTCTCTGTGCTGAGGGAGGAGGTTGTCAGACTCAAGGTTGAGTTGACACGGGTTAGGAGGACCGACTCCCCCACTCAGGCACCACCCAGTCCACCTCCACATCCTCAGAGGATGCCAAGAATGGATGGACATTGGTGGGCTGGGAGAGGGTTAGGATGGTGGAGCATAGGCACATCCCAAATCCCATATCACTATGGAACCCCTACACCACAGTGGCAGGGTGGGACAGTCCCACAGAGGTGCCCTAAGTAGTGCCTCTGACAGATGTGGAGTTCCTCTAGGGTGAAGACCTCAAGGGGGTAGCAGAGGACCCGAGAGGAGGAGGAAGCAGCTCCTGGTGGGAGACTCCATAGTCTGGGGAGTGGAGCTGAGGACAGGTAGTGGGGTGGAGAGGGAGGTTAAGGGTCTGCCAGGAGCACAACTCGGAGGGAAGGAGAGCGGATCCAGAGGATCACTAGGATGGCAGCAAGGAGGGGGGAACTGGATGTCATTGTCCATCTGGGAAAAAATTACTTGGCTGGGGATCAGGCAGGGATAGGAAGAGTTCAGGAGGCAGTCAAGGAGTTGTAGATAGGCCTTGGGCAGGTAGCAAGCTCTGTGACCTTCATGTAGGTTCTGCCTGTCCATGGCAAGGTGGAGGCTAGGAACGTCCGCATCAGGGACTTCAACTCATGGTTGAGGAACTGGTGCAGAGAGAAGGGTTTTGGCTTCATTAGGAACTGGGGACCCACCTGGAGGGATGTGGGCCTGTATAAGGGTGATGGCCTGCATCCATCCAGGGAAGGGGCCATTGTTCTTAGTGAGCGGTTTAAAAGTTTTGTTAGCAAGCATTTAAACTATCTGGTGGGGGGGCAGAAGGAGCCAGGGAGAATCAAACTGCCCACCCCCACAGGTTAATGTAGTCAGTAGGGAGGACACTAAGGTTGGGAAATTGCCAATGGTAACTAAACTAGGAAAAGTTAGAATGGTGGAGAAAAGGAAAAATGGGATTAAAGGTGGGAGGGTAATGAAGGAAGGCATGAAGATAAAAGGGGGGATAACAGGAGGGGAACTAGTAAAATATGGAAGGTCATTTGTGCAAATGCTCACAGCCTGGGAAATAACATCCCAGATCCGGCAGCCTTGATGGCAGAGGCTGACCTGGACATTGTTGCTATTACCGAGACATGGTATAATGAGAACCATGACTGGGATGTAGCTATACCAGGCTATACTCTATTTAGGAAAGACAGAGAGGGTAAAGAGGGAGGAGGGTAGCTCTTTACATCAGAGAGGGTATAAAAGCAACTGAGGTACAGGGATTGCAGGGGAAGGCGGAGGTCTTGTAAGTCACCCTAGGCAATGGCACTGCTATTTGCACGGGTGTGATCTACAGACCTTCAGCGCAAGTGGAAGAGTTGAACAGGGTTCTAGTAGAAGCCATCCATAAGATGGCAACCAAATGGGAAGTGCTGCTGGTAGGTGACTTCAATCTGTCAGATGTTGATTGGAGCATCCCAGCCACAGCCTCAACTAAGAGCAGGGACATACTGGATTCCCTGCAAGGGGTATGCCTCAGACAGCTAGTGTTAGAGCCCACCCATGAGGGTTCAATTTTGGACCTGGTATTCACCAGTGGGGACAGATTTTGGATGTCATGGTGGGTGGACACCTGGGGTCCCGTGGACATTGCATGGTGTAGTTCAGTAGAATACAGTGGCAGAGTCAAGCGACATGAAAGCAAGGGTCCTGGACTTCAGGAGGCAAACTTTGCATAAGTTGTGGGTATGCCTCAGGAAAGCCCTAGCAGTGAGAGATGACTGGGGGGAGTTGAGGAATAGTGGGTACATCTAAAAGGAGCCATAGTGGAGGCAACAAACCTTTGTGTAAGGCAAATAAACAAAGGCAAGAGAAAAAGAAAACCACTATGGTTCTCAAAGGAAGTGGCTGGGAAGGTAAGAGCGAAAAAGTTGTCTTTCATGAAGTACAAGGAAACACAGAAGGAGGAGGACAGGGTAGTGCATCAGGATAAGCACAGGGAGGTGGGGAAAGCAGTCAGGAATGCAAAGGTGCAAATGGAGGAAAAAATAGCCCAGGCAGTAAAGAAATGGGACAAGTTGTTTTATAGGTACGTTAGTGAAAGGAGAAAGGCAAAGATTGGGATTGTAAGGCTTAAAGGGGAAGAAGGGGAGTCTGCGGAGAGGGACTTGGAAAAAGCAACAGTCCTGAACAAATATTTTTGTTCAGTATTCACAGGAGAGGGAGAAGGTGAGGGGCCACAATTAAGTGGCAGGAAGAATAAGTGGAGGGAGGTGGACACCATTCCATTTACAGAGGAGAGAGTTCTAAAGGAACTCACAAAGCTGAAAATGGACAAGGCAATGGGATCAGACAGGATACATCCTAGAATATTAAAGGAGCTTAGGGAGGTGCTGGCAGCACCACTGGCAGCCCTGTTCGATGAATCACTGGAAATGGGAGAGGTTCCAGAGGTCTGAAGGAGAGCATATGTAGTCCCTCTACACAAAAGTGGGAGCAGGGAGGAGGCTGGAAACTATAGGCCAGTCAGCCTGACCTCGGTGGTGGGGAAAATAATGGAATCACTGCTAAAAGAAAGGATTGTGGAACATCTTGAATCCAGTGGAGCACAGGATCTGAGGCAGTATGGATTCACAATGGGAAGGTCATGTCAAACAAATCTGATAGATTTCTTTGACTGGGTGACCAGGAAGTGGATCGGGGCAGGGCAGTGGATGTCTCCTAGCTGGATTTCAGCAAGGCTTTTGACACCGTTCCACATAAGAGGCTTGTAAACAAACTAGGCAGCCTGGGGATGGGTCCCGAGGTAGCAAACTGGATTAGGAACTGGCTGAGGGATAGAATACAGAGGGTGGTGGTAAATGGAGCTCAGTACAAGGAAAGGAGGGTGACCAGCAGGGTGGCACAGTGATCAGTTCTGGAGCCAGTCCTAGTCAGTGTCTTCATAAGTGACATTGCTGGGGGGGGAGGCTGGAATAAAAGGTATGCCTCTTTGCAGATAACACTAAGATCTGCAATAGGGTAGACACTCTGGGAGGGGTGGAAAAAAGAAGGAGGGACCTAGGTAAACTATAGCAATGGTCAAGAGTATGGCAGCTAAGATTCAATGCAAAAAAGTGCAAAATCATGCATTTGGGGCACATAAATCCAGGGGAGGCTTACATGATGGGGGGAGAGATACTGACGGCCACTAAACAGGAACGGGATCTGGGGGTAATCATATCAGATGACCTAAAGGTGGCCAAACAATGTTCCAAGGCTGTGGGGAGAGCCAGTGGGGTACTGGGGTGCATAGGGAGAGGTATCACCAGCAGAAGGAAGAAGTTGGTGTTGCCTCTGTACAAATCATTAGTGAGACCTCATCTGGAGTACTGTGTCCAGTTCTGGAGGCCACATCTCCATATGAACATAGACAGGGTAGAGGCAGTTCAGAGAAGGGCAACAAAAATGGTGCAGGGCTTACACCATGAGTCATATAAGGAAAGACTGGAGGACCTCAATATGTATACCGTGGAGGAGAGGAGGGAAAGGGGGGATATGACAGAGACCTTCTAATATCTCAAGGGCATAATTAAGGTACAAGAGGGAAGCATCTTTCAGAAAGAGAGATGTTCTAGAACAAGGGGTCATGACATGAATATGGAAGGGGTAGACTAAGGGGTAACATGAGGAAGTATTTCTTCACAGAAAGGGTGGTGGATGAATGGAATTGCCTCCCAGTGGAGGAGGTGGTGGCAAATTTGGTAGGGAAGTTGAAAACTGCATGGGTTAGGCATAGGGGGAACCCTAGTGATAGGAAAGAGATCAAAGCTAGAGATCAAGTAGAGTCTGTGGTTTCTGCAGCAAGTAGAAACAAGCATTTGTCAATGCTGAATGTTTTCTTGCATGGTTTATGTGGCAGGTGTGTATTGTGTTAGTTGAACTTCTGGTGGGAGGAAAAGCCTACCTGAACTATATTTTGACAAGTTGTCATATTTTGGACAGCATTTGAATACAGAAGCGCAGGTAATAAGAAGGCTATGTTGAAAATGTGGGCTGCATTGTTGGGCCGGTGGCATTGAGGGTTGAGGCACTGGGCTCCATACCTCGCGCCATGCTGGTGACCCATGTTCAGGAGTGAGCGCAGGCCACTGGGGATTTGCAGGGGAGGAGAAGGATCGAGCGTCCTAGGACAGCTCTTCTTCTTGGGGAGAGGGGCGACCAGTTGTCAGTGCATGCCTAGCCCCTAGTAGTGGCTGGGGGCTGGCACACCAACGCTGCAGACATCAGGTCAGAGGCGGGGCAGATGACTGATGGGGTGCCCACATGGGAGTGTGTGCAGCACTGTCGCTGGCGTCCTTGCACACTCTGCCCCTGAAGGGGAGAAACCAGGAGGAAAAAGCTCATGGCGGATGATGGAAGGAGCTCACAGGTCCCACCCCTGAACAGTCACAGTGCTGACCCCTGTACAGGACCTGGTCTTGGTAGGGGTGGCCAACCCCAGTCTTGGTGGGGGTGGGCCCCCCACCGACCCCGCCAACCCCACCGACCCTGCTGGGAGGGTAAGCCCTCACGGTATCTGGTCAGCATCGGCTGGTGGACATCAAGGGGCAGGGCTGGGGCTCCTTCCAAATAGAGAGGGCCATGGAGCAGGGGTACAAATAATTAAAAAAAATGTGGGGTGCAAATATTTAAGATTTCTGCAGTTACTAGCATGCGTACCGAAATTACAAGTGGGCATAACTTTGTCATTTTTTCATATTTTGACCCTAAATATTGAACATAGTCATCTTATCACTCCACCTCATGAACCCTGTAGGTGAAAATTTTCAAATCCATGGGAAAATGGCATTCCACGCCACAGGTGCAAAAACACATTATTGGCAGGATGTGAAAAATAACAGCAGTACTGGTCATGAGATGGCGTGATAAAAAGGCTATATTGAAAATTTGGAGTGAAAATATTGAAAATGACCAAAGTTACATGCATATGTAGAAAAATTTAAATGATAGGGTGTAACTCGGCCAATTTTTGGAGTTGTTTCACCAAGTTTTCAACATGGCCTTTCTGAGACCCCACCTCATGAAGAGTGCCACGATCATTTCGTTCACTCATTCTGGAAGGTGATTTAGCAGAGTGACTGCGCCACTCTGTGCCACAGGTGCGAAAACATATTTTGGGCAAGATGTGAAAATTACAGCTGTACTGTTCATAAGGAGGTGTGAAAAAATGGCAATGTTGAAAATCTGGAGTGAAACTATAAAAAATTGGTGAAGTTAGGAGGGTGCATAGAAACTGCGCAATGCATGTTCATAACGCAGTCATTTATTTGAATTTTCACCAAATTTGCAACATGGACTTTTAGGGACCCTACCTCGCAGAGGCACTATTAGCACTCATTATCAGTCCTGAAAGGTGATTCCATGCAGCAACTGCGAAATCACCTTCAGGACCGAGTAATGAAATGGCAGTGACCAGTGTTCATAAGGTGGGGTCCCAAGAACCCCATGTTGAAAATTTAGACAAAATTCCTAAAATGGTTGAGATATCACCCCAAGTTGAAAACTCCATTGACTGCCATTATACGGCGCTCATCTTTGAGTCTTCAGTTTGCGGTCAGCTTTGGAGAGTGCAGACGTGCCCAGGTCCTTGGAATATGACAGCTGAACTCCGTACGTAAGTATGGGGTAAGGGGGGGTGGGGGGAGGTGGGTGCTCAGTGGGACAGTGGGGGATGGGGAGGGGGACTGGGGAGATGACAAGGGACCATTTTATTTTTTTTACTGGTTAAAAAAACAAAAGAGTTTGGGAGATGGTTTTCTTTATTTAAAGGTACAAAAAAAAACCAACAGATGTGGGCACGCTGGGGTGGGCTCCCAGTGTGCCACTTGAGTTGGAGGGGGATACATGATGCCGACATGAGGCTTGGGTACCCCAATGTCAACACGGGAATGGGGACCGGAGGGTGCGGGATGGACAGCACACAGTGGGAGGGAGTGGAAGGGTTGGATTAGATGCCTGGGCTGGGATTAGAGCAGGGAGGATAGCAGCAGTGGGAGGGAGTGGGAGGGTTTAATGAAAGATGCCGGGCTGATGCGGGAATGGAGGGTGTGTGGTGGACTGTAGCAGTGGGAGGGAATGGGAGGGTCTGCAGAGTTGCAATGCTGGCTATGCAAATGAGTGGAATGAAGCGCATGCTCTCATTGGTGGGCTTCATGTCTCTCTAGTGTGGCTGGCTCCCCACTGTGAAATTCTGACAGCTGTCACACTCAGCTTCAGTGGTCATTGGTGTGTCAGGGTCGAGCCCACTGTACAGTGCTCTGCATTGGACTCGTCCCTGACACACCTCTCAAATGTGGTACTGTCCCAAGATGTTTCTTGAGCAAGTGTTAGGAAACGTAAAAAAACTCTGGCCAGAGCTGATAGGGCTGCAGGTGAGGAATTTAGTGTAAAAATATTGAAAATTACCAACATTATGAGCCTACATTAGCAAAATGTAACATAGGCTCATGAATTTGTTGTTTGGTAATATTTGTACACCAAATTTTCAACAAAGCTTTGTTATGACCCTCTGTAATGAAGAAAGGCAGAGCAGATATTCAACTATCGCCCAAAAGGTGAAGTGTTTGTTCCTGTTCACCTTGTACAGTCCCCACTGCTTATAACGGGCTAGTTTGTCAGAAAGTTATTTGCCCGATATAGAAGATGGACGTTGTAACCATTTTTATGAAATAGCATAGCTGCCATCTGCTATGGAAATTGATGACCACACTTTTTAAGTGACTCGCACATTTTAAGTACTGTACAGTATTGAGACAGAATTTAAAATAGAGAAATTCAGCGTTTTAAATAAAGTCATAGTACTGTAGTAGAGCTGAACTATAGTAGCACTACTCCTACTTGTGTTCCGTGAAGTATTTAACGATCTGGGTAAGGTTTCTTTGACATTTGGTGGCATTTCCCAATTCAAAAGCTGGTCAGCACTTTGATCCGTGGCACTACAGAAAGTTAAGAGGGCTGAACGAACACTGGCATAAGCAGCTGGAACTCCTACACGAAAAGACCATATACAGGGCCCCGATTTTTCTGCGGCACATCGGAGCAAAGTTCTGCGGCAGGGTTCTCATTTGCCGCAGAACTTCTGAGGCACTCAACACCAATTTCTGCGGCAATTCTCGGCACATTTTTACCTAATTTTTTCCTTTTTTTTTTTTTGCCATATCTGACACAATGCACGCTCGTAACACAGTCATTTTATGGGTGTTTGTCACCAAATTTTCAACATAGCCAGTTTAGACCTCTGCTCATGAACAGTATCACTGTGATTTTATTAATCTGTCCGGAACATTGATTTCACACACCGACTGCGCCATTCTACGCTACAAGGGTGGAAACACATTTTGGGTGAGATGTGAAAAATGACAGCTGTACTACTCATAAGACAGTGTGGTGAAATGGCAATGTTGAAACTCTGGAGTGAAAATATTGAAATTTCGCGAACTTACGAGCCTGCGTAGGAACTGCGCAATGCACGCTCGTTAAACAGTCATTTTTTGGAATTTTTTCACCAAATTTTCAACATAGCCATTTCAAGACCTCTGCTCATGAACAGTATCACTGTGATTTTATTAATCTGTCCAGAACATTGATTTCGCACACCGACTGCGCCATTCTGCGCTACAAGGGTGGAAACACATTTTGGGTGAGATGTGAAAAATGACAGCTGTACTGCTCATAAGACAGTGTGGTGAAATGGCAATGTTGAAACTCTGGAGTGAAAATATTGAAATTTCGCGAACTTACGAGCCTTCGTGGGAACTGCGCAACGCACGCTCGTTAAACAGTCATTTTTTGGAATTTTGGCACCAAATTTTCAACATGGGGGTTTTGGGCCCCCTTCTCATGAATGATGTCCACTGTCATGGTGGTATTTTAGTCCCAAGGGTGATTTCGCAGTCACCGCGCCGAAATCACCCTTCGAGTCCGAATAACACCATGACAGTGACATCCCTCATGAGAAGGGGTCCCAAAACCCCATGTTGAAAATTTGGTGCAAAATTCCCAAAATGCCTGAGATAATGAAAAGTTGAACCCTCCTATCTAGCCCATTATACAGCTTACCGGCATTTCCTCATTTCGGTCGCTTTGAAGAGTGCAGACGTGTTCCCGTCCACGAAAAATCGCGCCAGAGTCGCGAGATAAGTATGGGGTGGGGGTGTGGGGAGGCTGGGTGCGCAGTGGGTGGGTGCGGGATGTGGGAGGGGGGCTCGGGAAGCGCACCGTGGGACAGTTTTTGTTTTACGGGGAAAAAAAGCGTCAGCGGGACCGCTTGCCACGCTGGGGTGGGCTCCCAGCGTGGCACAACGACTGGGGCGTCAGCCCGGCCAGGGGATTGGGAACCCCGTCGGCAAAAAAACAAACAATTGGCACATTTGCCACGCTTGGGTGGGCTCCCAGGCTGTGCTGGCACCAGGCGTTCAGCCGGCGGGGTTGGGCACCTCCGTCGGCAAAAAAAAAATCTGGGCACATTTGCCACGCTGGGGTGGGCTCCCAGGCGTGGCATGCACTCGACAGAGGGACAGTGAAGCCGGCGGGGGGTTAGGCCCCGTCGGCCAAATAAGCGGACGTTTGTTCCGCGGGCGGCTGAATTCCATGGGTGATGGCAAATTCCGTGGATATTTCCGCGGTTTGCCGCATCCGTGGAATCGTGGAAAACTCGGGGCTTTGACCATATGGAACAGGTGCAATGTCAGGGACTAACAGTTAATCAGAGACTGCCACTGCAAATCCAGCCTTTTTCAAGCATCGCACACTGGCACATTAGCAGTGTGATTTTTTTTTAACAGCTTTGTTGAAGACTGACACAGAAGGTGTCTTTTATCATTCTACTATGAACTGCTAAGCGATTAATTGCTTGGTGTAACTGTACTTGCTAACCGCTAACCGCTAATTAGGTATGAACACTGTCAGCACCTGGCAGATTCAGGGATAATCTGCCCGTAATAGTAGGCAGGTCAGGATCGTTATAAATGGTGTTTATATAATGGCACTCAATTAGAAATGGCAAATGGTTTTACTGAATTGCCCGTTGAAACCGATTGCCCACTTTAACCGCGGGTGGTATAAATGGAGTAGACTGTATTACCAATGTCTGTTTATCTGCTGGTGTGGTATTGCTGGGGAGGGCTACTTGGGTAGGGAAAAGGATAGGGACATCTTCTCAGAGGGTTGTATCCCACTACCATACAACCCATTACCATTCATTCTCTTGCTGGAGGCACCTTGATATACAGGATTAATCACCCTCAGCTCAGGCCCCCACCAAAGATTAATTAGCTATGACAGGGTGGAGTATGGTGGGAATGTAACCCCCAAATAAACCTTACATCTCAATTTGAATTGAGTCTTGTAAATCAGTTCACAATTATGACATATTTTTGGAATGGGTGGACTAAAGTGCAAGACAAAAAGTAGTAAAATGAAAATGGCAGTAGAGGGATAATTACAAAAATATACAAACTCTGGTCAGAGTCGATATGGCTGCTCAGAGCGAGGGGAGTGTGGAAAGAGTGAGTAAAAGACTACTCTGAGCTCTTGCTGTGCTCTCGCCGCACCACAGGCTATTACGCATGTGTGGAAGTAAATGCAGAAGTACCGTATTAAAGTAGTATAATACATGCTGACTATATAAGGGAGCTCACCAATGGTCACAAGCATATTGTTATTAGAATGTATCAAAAACTAAAAAGTAGCCATTCAGTTAACTATGGGACTAAGAAAGAACATTCACATGTGATGCTGAATTATTAATAAGAAAATAATCCAACAAGTATTATTAGAAAGAAACATTGGAAACATTTTAAAACAAATGACTATGTAGAGTCGAGCTCAATAATTATAAACATACTGGCATGTTTTTTTTACTCCCTATGACCTGCCATGGAAGGAAGTGTGTAGGAGCACAACCCTGTTATATTAAGACCACGTGAGTGGGCTACAACTACCTCTGATGCCATAATTAAGGAGGCTTCCTGCCTGCAACAAATTTGTATTTGCTTTCTCAGAGAAAAGGGTCCATATTGATCTTGTCACCTACTGTAGGCCTGTAAATGGGTGTTGCAGGCTCCCTAATATAAACAACAGCTACCAGTTCTTCTCTCTATCCCCCCTAGCAATTTGAAGTGAGATCCACAGCCCTAGCACCTGACAGGCAACAAAACAAGCAGTTCTCTTGATAATACCTGAACATCTTCCAGTCTGTAAATCTAAAAACGGAGTCCCATACCACCAGAGCCTGCTGCTAGCATGCACTAGACTCAGGCATCCCAGTGTGGAGTCCATGTTTCTTGGTGTGTGACTGCCCAGTTACCAAACTTCTTCCCCTGCCTGTCATTGCCAGGCTCTGCCAAAGGTGCAAACCTGTTGAGGTGGGTGAAAGAAAGAGAACAAAAAAGAGACAGGGTGGGAAAGGAAGGAAGGTAGAGTCTAAGTGCTTTAAAAATAGCTTATGTAGTTCTTAAAAGCACATGTATTGGAATCAGGTAGACAAGGAGAAATCAACTTCTGTGACACAAATAATCTACTTTCAGCTATGCAAAACAACTGAATTAAGGACTATTTTATTGAGTGATGGATGCACCACATCATTATGTATTGATTAATTAATTTTGTGTTTTAGTGTTTTTCTCAACTGGGTCCAATTTATTATCACAATAATATACTCCATGGCAAGGGTTGTTGGTGGGAGTTACCCATTTCCTATGTGGTTTAAGGCAGGTGGCTGCACCTCATGCCACACCAGAACAGGAGGACAGGTAACTTTCCCACTGACTAACACTCAGTGATATCTTATTGCTTAAACTTCTACTATTAGTCCCACTCCTATATCTCCTGGTGGCAAGTCTATCTGGACTTTTCCCCTGGCACTGGCCCCATAGTCTGATTTACCACCTCAGCAGTAGTGAGGCAACTCCTTCCTCTGATGACAAAGCTAACAACTTTCACATTGTCATCACCAGCAAGCTCTATATGAGCTGGTGTGCCACTGAGAACACAGAGCACACAGAGTTGGTATCAGTTAATGAGGACCCATCACATGTAATGTAATGCTGTACATTTAATATCTTTTCATTTATAGGTATTTTGATACTTAACTTGTTTTTATTTGGGGGGGGGGGTTATGCTTATGTAATTTGAAAATCATTGTAGCCAGACACAGAAAAAATACAGTAAGTGGCATGCATGTAAAGCAGACTACATGGGAGTATATAGTATGTCTTGAGGTCAGCGATGAACAGTAGCTATTATGGTAGCTCACACTGGGCTGTGACTGTCTTGATGGGATTTGCAGGCTCTGTCACTACACCCATCACAAACAGCAATCCATAGCAGATGCATGCCAACAGCGCAAGCACCTACAACTAGTAAAAGATAATAATTCATACTTACTGCTGACCTTAAGACTTTCTTTCTTACACCCTACGTGTGGTCAGCTTGCACCATGACAATTACTTTATTTTTAAATGAAACAGTTTTGCTGAATTCTGGAAGCTTAACAAATTGTATGGGTTTAAAGCCAAACGGAAGTTGCCAATGGCCTATTTCTCTAACCCTTAGTGATAAGACTGTTTATAATACAGTATGACAATACTTGTGTACCACCAGTTAAATGTGTTGACTGGCTGCAGCTAATTATTTGATTGTCTAAACAGTATTAAAATTATTTTTCTAACAGGACCTGTAGCTCATGATTCAGTCTTAAACTTTGTCCACTGGCAGCAAGTAGAGTAGAAGACCATATTTCTCAATTACCTGGAGGAAGTGAGAATTTGGTAGAAAGGCCCTTGAATTTGCATCATCATATACAACATGTACTTTGCATACTTGCCTTTATGGTGTGAAGTGCATAGATCTGTGTGTGAGTGTGTCTCACAGGAGCTCCCCTCTGTGTCTATGTGGTCCACATACCTTGAGGTAGATGACAGAGCCACAGACACTGCTTGCAACACTTCACTGACATTGACTTTCCCGAGCAGTGCTGCAATATGGGAAAAGACACACACATACTTCATTTCTTCAAAGCATGCAACAGCTGGGTCTCTGTCTGTCTGTGTGTGTCTCTCTCTATGTCTCTCTGTCTCACTCGCTCCCTTAGCCAGTGGAAGCTTTTGCCCTGCTGGGGCCCCATGCAACGCTCAATGGTGGGGCCCCCAACAGACAGTGTTGCCAGCAGGGGGAGGTGTGGCAGCGGGGCCATTCCCTCCCAAGCCATAAGGGTAAATCACCACCACTATCCTTTTTTTTCTCCTCTTCTGTGTCCCTAAGAGCTCCCCTATATTCTGTTGGGTGCCACAGTTGTTGAATCATTACAGGCCTACAAGCCTCTCACATGACTATGTCCACTGTGATACAATAAAGAGCCACAGCATGCAACCTGCAGCTACTGCACACCAGAGACCAGCATTATACATCTGAAACCTTTCAGGGTCTGATTTGATCTGCATATCATGAGTACCGAATCAGACCTTTGTCCCAGTCCTTTTAGTTAGGTAGTTAAGGCAGGACTAGATTGTCTCTTGTGAGGTTGCTCAGGTAGAAGATCTGCATTTTGGCCATTTGGCCTTGTTTTGGATTACAAATAGTGATCCCTTTAATTTTAAACTTAATAACTGTGCAGGTTAAATAGCCACATCTGCATCAAACATTGAGCCTATGATGATTCAACAACTGTGTTACCCAATAGAATACAGGGGGCTGTTAAAGACTATGTGGATAGTATAATTGCTGTGCCTGTTAGCTGGGACTGCAAGGGACTGACAGGAATGAGGGGTGAGGTGGAGAAGAGACTGCATGGATTGCAATTATTTGTTTATGTTTTAACCCTTCCCTTTCCTTCCCCAGAGCCTTGTTCCTGCCTTCCCTAATAAACCTTTTACCATCCCTTGTTTGTGTTTTACTCCTGTGTGCTGTTTTTTGTTGCTTGGTCATTGTGTTATTGCATTGTGTAGTGGGACTGTGTGGGGCTGTTAAATCACAGCATAGGGCTGGCAGAATAGTCTAGACATTAGAGTAATGAGCTGTGAATGGGCTTGATACATCCAGCAGAATAGGGTTTGATACCCACAACCTCCTCTTGCATATTGTGTGACCCTGAGTAAGTCATTTAACCTTCCCAGTGTGCTTGGGTTGCCCTTGAAAACAGGCCCTGGTCCTAGTGGGACTTACCTTGTTACCAAAATAACTAGTTACAGAAGAGACTGACATGAAAGCATTGTTCTAGTACTGACATTTGGAGCTGCATGGCATAGTAGAGCACTCATTTATCAAACAGGGCTCATATACTTATAAATGGATACTTTAGTGGACCAGTAATAGAAAGCAAACAAAAAGAAACAAACAAACAAAAACATTATTCAAGTCATTATACTCTCTGTACGACTGGTTTCATAGTTCTAATTTATGCTTGAACTACATAACTTAGACATGTGGGAGTGCTGACAGCAGCAGACAGTAGAAATTCCTACATGATGACTCCCAGCTTCAAGAGAATGTCTTGGTAATGACTTTTAAAATACATTAGTCCATTACCTTAAGCTAGCGACACTCATTTGAGCCGAGAAAGGAATTTTTCATTAAGTCCACTAAATGAAAGTCACTGCCCAACTAACAGTTAGTTGAGCAATGACTTCTATTTATAACAAAGTTTGCTTTAACATACATAAAACTGTTTCAAAAATTTCCTCCATTGACTTCTATGTGATGCATTCCTATGTTCTGCCTGGTTAGACATCACAAACTGCTTGAGTATGGGGGTGGGGCTGGCAGGTCAGGAATTGAAGGGGTTACCTGCCCATCTGTTCAGCACAATGTTTAATCACTTCCCTCCAACAGTTGATTTAAGGAAAACATTCATTTCTGTGCTCAAATGGCTATCCCTAGAAGAAGATAATGAACTACTGTATTTAAAATGCCATTGCCAAAATATTAGACATTTCCTGTCAAGGCTGAAGAAATGAGCATATATAAGGATTCGGGGTCTACTTCTTACATAGGATATTTTCTTATATATAAGGCATCCTGTGTCACCGAGGGTGGGCAGTTCACTCCCACATTGCTTTGTCTCCCACATAACACATGTGCCTATTTAGCCATGTGCTACTGGGTCAGTATTCAAAGTACTGTAAGGAGATAATGAGTTAACCCCTAGGCTTCTGAAAGAACTAGAATGAATCTATTTGATTGAGCTGGACAGATGCTCATTCTGCAGCCCTGTAAGGGTTAAATGATTGCAGCTTCAAAAGTTTTTTTTTTGTTTATATCCTGAGACGTTAGGAGGCACAGTAGCATCCCCACTGCCTGACAGTGCAGCAAATAGCAAAAATCAGAAGGGAAGTGCACTATTTTGCAGTTGGGAGCGGATACATCCAAAAGTCCAAAAAGAAAGTTCCATGATAAGCCGTTTTTAGAGCTAATGCAAGGGGACTGCAGGCTCCGACTACCTGCAGCCCTAAAAATGGTCAGACTTGGTGGGCCTAGCAGGCCTTATCTAGCATCAATTTCTGTGTTTCTATGTTTCTAATAACTCAGCATATTACTTTAGCATCATGTGCCACCTTGCACACCAGAAACAGAAACATAGAAGTTGGTGACAGAGAAAGACCATTGGTCCATGTAGTCTGCCCATCAGACAAGATCTCCTTGCCACATACCCATGACTGCTATTCAGTAAAGTCTTAAGAACAACAAGAATACATGAAATGACAATACACTACATTAGGCCACAGAAATGGCCTCTAGCCTACTCCACCAAGTAACTGCCACCTGAATAGCTATGGGGATAGGTTCAGGTAGTTCAGCATTAGAGTGAGGTTGTGGTCTCACTGTGTGCATGCAGTGGCACACACCTGCATGCATGAATGAACACTGGAACTTTTGATGGTTCAAGGAGAATTGAAACACCCTGGTTCATCTAATAAGTCTGAGAATTACTTTAACATCATATTCTGTCTTGCACAGCATAAATATAGAAACAGAAGTTGACATCAGAAAAAATTATATTGGTCCATCTTGTCTGCCTATTTGACAAGACTGCCCTGTCATGAACCCATGTAGTTTACTATCCCAGAGCCCGTTACTCTCTGGGTAGTCCACTAGATCCTCTTTGACAAGTGTCTCCATCAGTTTTCCTATAGCAGAGGTAAGACTGATAGGCCTGTAGTTACCCAGCTGTGCTTTGTTCCACACCCAAGTTTCTGCTGTATGCCAAGAGGGTGCTCAATCCCCCTCGGCATCATGCTCCCCCACTTTCTTTACCAACGGGGTGCCCAATCCCTGTCGGATTCAGTCCCTCCTTCCCAGTTGAATGTGCTGACGGGGGAGCCCACTCCCAGTCTGCAAAATGTCTCCCACCCCAATTTGTTGTCTGCCGAGGGGGGGTGCCCAATCCCCCTCGGCTCTCCCCCTCCCAACTGGTATTTGCCGACGGGGGTGCCCAATCCCCCGTCAGCTACAGCCCCCCAAAACACTCAGGTGGTATGCTGGGATCCCACCCCAGCATGCCAAAGTCCTTTAAAAAAAAAACAGTCCTTCGATGTTTTTTTTTTTTTTTTAAACACCTGTAAAATAAGAAAATGGTCCCTTGTGGAGTTTGACGGTCCCTCATCCAACCCACACCCACCCTCTGCGCATCCTGCCTCCCCACACCCCCACTCACCACATACTTACCTCCGGAGTCCAGCGCAATGATCTTCGGTGGACCGGGAACACGTCTGCACTCTTCAAAGTCAACCGTGAACTGAAGAAACACCGGTAAGCTGTATAATGGCATAATTAGGGTTTTTTCAACTTTGGTGCATATCTCGGGCTTTTTTGGAAATTTTGGAACCAAATTTTCAACATGGGGTTCTTGGGACCCCACCTCATGAATTCAGTCACTATCATGGCATTATTCGGTCCCAAAAGGTGATTTCGAAGTCACTGCGCGGAATCACCTTCGGGACTGAGTAATGAAATGACAGTGCCACTGTTCATGAGGTGGGCTCTCAAAAGGCCTATGTTGCAAATTTGGTGAAAAAAATCAAAAAATTACTGTTTTACGAGCGTGCGTTGCGCAGTTTCCACACAAGCTTGTAACTTCGCGAATTTGTAATATTTTCATATCAGATTTTCAACACCGGCATTTTTTCACACCTCCTTATGAACAGTACAGCTGTCATTTTTCATATCCTGGCCAAAATGTGTTTTCACACTTCCGGCGCAGAATAGCGCAGTCGCTGTGGGAAATCAGTGTTTGGGACAGATTAAGAAAATGACAGTGACACAGTTCATGAGCAGAGGTCTGAAAATGCCACTCTTGAAAATTTGGTGATGAAAGTCCATAAAATGACTGTGTTACAAGTGTGCATTGTGCAGTTTCCACGCACCCTTGTAACTTTGCTTATTTGTAATATTTTCACGCCAGATTTTCAATACTGGCATTTTTTTCACACCTCCTTATGAACAGTACAGCTGTCATTTTTCACATAGTGGCCAAAATATGTTTTTGCACTTCTGGCATAGAATAGCGTGGTCACCGTGGGAAATTGGTGTTTGGGACAGATTAAGATTGAGCGAGTGAGAGAAGGGGAGTGAACGAGCTCAGCTGAGCTCTGTCAGGACTGCTGCAGATTTCTTTGTGGGCAGGAAAAGGTGCCAACACAGGCAGGAGCCCAGTACAAAAGGGCAGCCTGCAGCACTGGGAGAAACAGAACGAGAGAGTGAGAGAGGGGAGTGAGCGAGCTCAATGGAACTGTGTCGGAACTGCTGCAGATTTCTCTGTGGGCAGAAAAAGGCATCAATGCAGGCAGGAGTCCAGTAAAAAAGGGCAGCCTGCAGCACCGGGAGAAACAGAGCAAGCGAGTTGGGGGGGGGGAGCAAGCTCAACAGAGCTCTGTCGGGATTGCTGCAGATTTCTTTATGGGCAGAAAAAGGCATCGGCGTAGGCAGGGACCAAGTACAAAAGGGCAGCCTGCAGCGCCAGGAGAAACAGAACAAGCATGTGAGGGAGGGGGAGTGAGCGAGCTCAACGGAGCTCTGTCGAAACTGCTGCAGATTTCTTTGTAGGCAGAAAAAGGCATCAACGCAGGCTGGAGTCCAGTACAAAAGGGTCTCTGGAGTGGAGACAAAGCAATGATTGGATACTTTTAGGATTGCTGTAATAATACAGATTTAGTTATTTTGTTTATTTTTCTAACTGAGCTAAGTACTGAGCTATACTGTTATGATTGCTGTAATAATACATATTTATTTGTTCTGTTTCTTTCTCTAACTGAGCTGAGTAATACTTGGAGTGCAATAGGATTTCTAACTGGGCTAAATGAAACTATATGACAGCTGAGAACAAAAAGTATGATAACTGAGGGGTGAAAAATGGACAAGGAGGCTTTAGGATTGCTACAGAAATACAATATCTAATGGATGATAGTTGAGACTGAATTAACCCGGTCAGCAAGGGGGCAGTAGGGGGACTAGTGTGGGGGGGACAGTAATTTGAGTAAATAGGGGTCTAACAGTTGTAGTAGGGTACAGAACCTGAGAGTAACCCAAGGGATTCCAGCATATCCCAAATGACATACTGAGAAGCAAACAAAGGAGCCAGTAATCTACCAGCTGCTCAAGCTTTGAGTGACAGCATCACTGTCTCTTGCAAAGCAGTTTCCCTATCTAGTGTAACTCCTTTTTCTAGCTCTTACTAAAAAGCACCAGGTACAGTGGTTAACTGTACAGCCTCTCTTTGGCACCAGTGTGTCAGGCTTGACGACTGAATCAAGCTGCCATGTCCCCCATCAAAGGGTGCTATCTACTTCTGCTTCTTGCTACCTGGCTTGGTACAGCTGGCACCAGATGCCTAACTGGGCCACTGCTACCCCCATCTGAACCACTACTAGGTAGTGCATGACTGTCAACCACACCTTCGGAGACTGCCTCACTTGGATGTGGGCAGCGACTCACTGGGCCTTACCTTACAGACATGGGTGACCACATGCCCACCCCTCACATAGGGGTAGTAATGGTTAGCTATACCCCAATAAATAAGCCAGTGTACAACCACCTGAATCGTCTAAAGCCTCGGCCGCGGAAGGTAGAAGCCAAATTTAGCATAAACCCTTCTTTAAGAAAGGTCATCTTTATGCTCCTGCTCTTCTCTGGCAACATTCACTCGAACCCAGGCGCACTCACTTCAATGGGCCCTGGTGTTCATAAGGTTAAAGGCCTAAAAATAGCCTCCCTGAACATCTGCAGTTTAACTGTAAAATTTGACCAACTACAGGCATGGATGGCCCTCCATACCCCTGACATCCTATGCCTAATGGAGACCTGGTTGACCAGTAGGATTAAAGACAGCGAAGTTGCCCTCAAAGGCTTCCAAGCATACAGGATTGATAGAATAGGCAAGAGATGTGGAGGATGCCTCATCTATGCCAGGGACTTTCTGCGGTGCACTATCCTCCCTGGAACCAGGGCGGCTGAGGACCATGAGATAATAGTGATAAAGGCTCAGGTCAGCCAGAATGGCAAAACTCTCATCCTTGCCACAATCCACCTACCCCACAAGAAAGCCACAGCAGACTTTCCCACAATTATGGACATTATTGGCACCCTTCCAAAGGGGATGGAGCTTGTCATTACCGGGGACTTCAACATAAACTGGGATGGAAAGGAGGCTGCCCCTTTCAGGGATCTGATAGCCACCTCCAACCTGACACAACTTGTCACCTGCCCCACCAGGCAGAACTATAAGACAGGAAACAGTACCCTCCTTGACTAGGTCCTAGCAAGCTCACATCCCGGATCTCTGAGATCAAGGTTCTCACAGACATGCTAACTGACCACTCCCCAATCACCTGCCTGTGGTCTAATAAATTTACCAAAAGCCCACCCATCCTCATTGAAAGCTGGGTCTTGAGGAAGGGTAAACTTGGAGCCCTCAAATCAGCCCTTGCCCTGCATGACTGGACTCCTATTGACCTGGTGCCTACCCTTGATCAGGCCATCATTTACTTCATTAAGGGCCTTAACTCCATCTGCGACATCTATGCCCTGCTCACGAAAATAAAAATTCAGGGGCAGGCAAATGGCTGGATTGATGGGGAGCTCCTCTCCCACTTGAAAGAAAGGGGCATACTCTGGGAGAAGGACAGAAACACAGGTAGCAAGCATGACTACCAGTGCTACAGAACAGCCAGGAACCACTGCACCAAGCTAATCCAGCTTGCCAAAGCCAACTATCACAAGGCTCAGCTTTGCAATTCTTGGGGTGATGGGAAATGATTCTGGGATAACATCAAAAGCATCCTTGGAAAGGAGGACAAGAAACACCCTCAGCTGCTCAGTATCAGTAACACTCCCACTACAGACACTCTAGCTATTGCAATAAGGCCTTCACCGATCTTACGCCAGTGCTACCACCTGCCTATTTTCAGCCTGGCTTGAACCACTCCAGCAACGCATCTACCCAGTGTTTTCACCAGAACTTCTACTTTAAAAGGGTGACGGTGAAGGAGGCCCTTACTGTGGTCAAGAAAATACTAGGTAAGACCAGACTGGGCAGTGACGGGATAGACACAAAACTTCTATCCCTCACCCTGGACATTCTTATAGTGCCCATTACCATGCTGTACAATAAGTCCCTGGCCCTGGCCCAATTCCCAGTGGTTTGGAAACAAGCCCTAGTTATGAAAGTGCATAAAGGAGGTGATAAGTCTCTGGTAGCCAACTACAGACCCATCTCGATCCTCTCCCCTCTGTCCAAGGCAGAAAAGATTGTGGCGGGTCAACTCATCGACTACCTCAATAAGTATAATCTACTATGCCCCAACCAGCATGGCTTCAGACAAAATCACAGTACCACCACTGCCCTGCTGGACTACACAAACTATGCACAAAAGGCCCTGGATGAAGGTAAACTGGTGGGGCCTGTCTTTATTGACCTCACCAAAGCCTTCGATACAGTCAACCACCCCCTGTTGCTGACCCAACTGCGAAACATGGATGTAGCGGCCAAAGCTCTTTGCTGGTTCCAAGACTACCTGATACAGAGAAATCAATGTGTCAAAATTGGGCAAACAGTATTCAGCGCAAGAGAGGTATCATTAGGGGGTGCTCCAGGGATCAATACTGGGGCCCCTACTCTTTAGCCTCTTCTTAAATTACCTTCCCACATCCTGCGACACCAAACTCATACTGTATATAGATGATGCTGTGCTCCTGAGCAGCAACACGTCTCAGACTGCCCTACAATCTGAGCTGCAGAACTCCTTCTCCAAACTCGAGGACTGGTGCAGTAGCCAAAAGCTGCTACTAAACTACAAGAAGACCAAGGCCTTGCTTATGTCCAGCCTCCACAACAAAAATAAGCACCACCCCCTCATCATCTCCAACTCATGCAGTGAGCCGCTGGAGCAAGTTTACTTGTTCAAGTATCTAGGGGTCATAATAGATGATACCCTCATGTTTGTGCACCATATTGACTCTCTGGTCAAGACAGTCAGTACCAAGACTGGTGTCCTGTACAGGCACAGGCAATACCTCTCTCCATGGGCCCTCCACCTCTCAATCCACAGCTCAATTATATCTACTATTGACTATGGACTAGTGGTCTATGTGGCGGCAATGGATACAGCACTCAAGAGGGTTTAGAATGTGCTCAACAAAGCCTGCAGACTCACCCTGGATGCTGAGGGTGGCACTCACACCTGTACTCTATATGAACGTGCAAATTGGCTGTCATTAAGAAACAAGGTCAAATCCCAGACTTGCATCCTAGGGAAGAAGGCTCTATTGGGTAAAACACCACCTTGTGTGGGCAATTTGATCAAGGCAGCCAACTCATTACAGGTCACCAGAGGGAGGACTAGAGGGGCCTTGGTGATCCCCTTCCATCACATCTCACTTGGGCAACATGCATTTGCCTACTGGGCCCATCTATGGCTGAATGAACTTCCTGGGAACCTCTTGGCCACCAATTGTCTGGCACAATTCAAAACTGACCTCAAACAGCACCTAATAACACTCTCTAAGTGCACTTGCCCCTGAGTCCAGCCAACCTGCTCTCTCTGGCCCCCAGCAAGCACTAGGCAGGCCTCAGGTACCCCCTCCCTCTGTCCCATCTCATGACTTGTCCCAGCAATCAGTTTGCATCATGCTCCTTCAGCACCTGCCACCCTCTCTCCCTCCCCCAATTCACTGTCCCGTGAGTTTCCCAGTCACTACTAATGCTGGCTGCCTGACCATGCCCTCTCACACCCCACCATTTTACTCTAGCATGTCGTCTCCACTCAGCCTCCCCTCATCCCACCATTTCTCCCTGTACCGTATCGTCCCTCTTCCCCCACCCTCTCACCTCCACTGCAGTACTTACCTCTCTCTCTCTCTCTCTCTCTCTCTCCATCTCGTACCTCTTCTTCACCCCTCTACCAGCTGTCTCTGTCCCTCTGAACTACTGACAAGGCACTTTGTGGCTGCTTATCCCCCCCCACCCTCATAAAGTGTCTTTTCTTGTTATTTAACTTGTACCTATGTTTTTGAGTTATTCTGTAAGTTCTGAATCCAAGCTGTATCGTTCATTGTAATGTACCTTTGCTTTCTCCTTCTGTACTTTGTTTTGCAATCTATGACGTGGAACCTTTGTAAAGAGAGCTTGTGCTCAAAGGTTTTTTCTGAATAACTAAATAAAAATAAAATAAAATAAAGAGCTGTAAAAACCATGTCCAATAGAAAGTCATCCTCTCACAGAGGAAAAGGTAGGCAAGCAGTCCACAGTTCCATTACAGGAGAGGTTCAGAATAAAAACAAAGCACTTGACTAGCAGGAGATCTCTGCATATATCCAAAAAAAACTCTAGACTGATCAGGGTCCTTTAAACATGTCAGGCAGGAGAGTGGTTAACTCGTGGGTCGCTGAGTCCGCGGGGAGTTGAATGAATGCCACTGCTCCTGAACCCATACTTGTAGATGAGCCGAGTACACCATTTTGAAACGGATGCTTGCTGCAATTAATTTGGTCACAGCTTGGTGAAAGGCAGTGCATTTCTTCTGAGTTTCACTGGAGAGATCTTGAGCAATCCACAGGGAGTGGCCTTCCCAGGTGATAGACTGCAGCTCCCAGAGCTTCTGCAAGACATGCTGCTTTTCTAAATAGTTCAGAAACCTGAAGAAGAAAGGGCAAGGAGGAGAGCCAGAAGGAGGGCGAGGGCAAAGTGACCAATGCACCCTTTCAATAAGGTAAGCAGGGTTATGGGGGGAAGGTCCAGCAACTTTCGCCAAGAGCTTCTGAATGAACAGAACTGGTAGAGATCCTTTGGCCATCTTGGGGAGACCAAAAAGCAGGAGATTATTCCTGTGGCTGTGTCCCTCCAAGTCCTCAGTTTTATCCTGCAGTTTTGCAACTTGCTGCCTAAGATGCATTAACTCTGGATCCACTTTGCCCCTCCACTGCTCTAGTGAATGCGCTCCAGCATCGGTATCTCTAACTCGCCAGCCCAAATCACCAAGATCAGCCCTCAATGACTTAAGCTCTGCGGTGAGTTCCTGCACAGCTTCTTTGAAGGCTGTAATTCCTGTAGAAAATGATCTTTGGTGAGTGGAATAGCTGGCGCAGGAGGGGCAGATTGATGACCAGACTGGTATCCTTGAGCTTTAGCCTTCTTAGAGGCCTTCTCTGATGTATTCAGAGAAGTATGTCACGGTAAGGCCTGTTTCATATCAACCTCCATCCTTCGGCTTTAGGAGACCCACAGCCATGAATTTAAATCAGTAAGCAGTCATAGATGTTTAGAGACTGAAAGCTGTGCTTCGGATGTAATTTCCTGGCAATAACTACTGTAGATGAAAAGACTCAATGAAAGGAGAAAGAGATGAGAGCCGACACGCTATGCTACTGTCCAGACACAGGCATCACGTGATCGCCATGGGCATTTCTTTTGATATTTCCCAAAGATGGTAAAAATCGTGCACCATCTTATGTGTGGATTCAGGCACGGCATAATTTTGCTTCTTCCATTTATCGATGTAGTCACCATCATACACTGAGTAAGCCCAGAGGAATTTCCAGTTGAAACCAAGTCTATTTTTCTGAATTTTTTCATAACTAAGAGAAACTTATACACCAATCTATTCATTTTAAGATTATTATTTTCATTGTGTGTAATTTGTTTGAGCTTGGATGTCAGACTTGTTGACTGCATAAAATCCAATCTGTTCTTTTTTGGATGGGGTTAACATGGCTATCTTCTCAATAGCTTTACACTTTCTTGCTGTGGACCTTAATAGGATGGCTGGGAAAACCTCAGCAAATTTGGGGGGATTTTCTGGCATAGTATGTAGCGATCTTGATATTGCCTTTCTCTTGGCAGAATAACTGTTGAATGGAGTTTGTAGTGTTGTTGTCTGTAGAGTGTCTAATGGAAGGCTAGCTAAAAAAGGTACTTCTAGTACCACACTGGTATGAGACTGAATTTTAGCTCTCTCCATGTCCTGTGAATGTGCTTCAGCAATGGCAGACCTGAACAAACAGTTGAAATGCAGTTACAAGATGTTATACCTGTTATATTAATCCTTTAACGAACAGATATTGGCCTGAAGAGGTCCATGCCCTAACTGCTGTTTGTGTGATTACTTTATGCTTTACCATTTGTACCTCTGTTTCAAAGTCTAATTGGATGAAGGGGGTGGATCTAGTGATCAAAAGGGTGGGTATAAAAACTGCAGAGAAAGATACAGAGATCAGATCTACTCAGTAGCTGCCAAGCCTTGGCAGAGGTGATATCTCAGTCTCCCTCCTGCTGCTTTCAGGAGGGGTGGAGTATTGGAGATCTAGCTATAAAGGCCTAACTGAGGGTCACACCTATAGCAAGTGGAGAGTGTTACTTCTATGTTCACTTGTCACTGGACTTCTAACCTGCAACTGAAGGTGAGATGGACTTTTATGATCTTGATCTTTTATTTTAAATTATAAGGCTAATTATTAATAAGCTGTTCCCAATCTGTGATTCGCTACTGGATCGATCATTAATGGCCAATTAGTGACCGATCCAGATGTGCGAGTTTTGCGGCCGCCTCACAGAAGCTCACAATATTAAAATGCATAGTGGGAGAACGGAGATTCATGTCAGATGGTGTTCGCGATGATAGCTACCTGGTAAAATAACAAACTACAGCGAGTGACAAGTGCAGCCAAAACAAAAAGAAATCATCAGTGGAAGGTTCTCCCTCATTAGATCACTAGAGTTTTATTCAGAGTATTTGCCTAAACCTGAAAGTTATTTGGACTCCAAGGGGCAGGAATATGGTGGAGTCCAACTCTGAATGCTCCCAGAGAAACAGCTGCCAGTGAGGTCGTTTACGAAGTAGTAATATTTATGAATTTTAAATCATGATTCATATTATTTTTTTTTTTTGCTCTAGAACTGCTTCTAACTGCCCACCTGCTGACAGCCATGTGGCTGCACTAGTTCACAACAGCTCAGCGGAGGTGTACACAAGTCATCATGGCACGACCTAATCACAGCAGCGAACTTCAGGCATAAAGAGGTTGTGTGCTCGCTCTGGACAAAAAAAAATTTATATATATATATATATATATAAATCATGAGTACTATTCACAGATATAACTACTGCAGGAAACAGCCTTAAAATAGCAATAACGACCTCACTGGTGATCATTTCCTGGGGATTAACAACCTTGTGGCAGGTGGTTGCCCTTGTCTGTGCCTCGGGCAACCCAACTCCCCACTCGGTCGTTAATCCCCAGGAAACGGCCACCAGTTCGGTCATTATTGCTTAATTATTTTGAGTTTTGATTTATGATCTGGTAATGAGCTCTCCTTGAGTAAAAGCACACTAAGGTGTATTTCACTGTTATGGTGTGGGTTCTACAGATGGACACTGAGTCAGCAAGTAAGGTGCAACCCACTTGTTATTCTTAGTGGGAAGTTTATTACGTCATAAACATATAGCAAGCACCATAAAGCAAAATAACACATGAAAGGCAAATATTAAAATAAACAGTGAAAACAGTTTGATTCTGAAGCACAGAACCTCTCTCACTGTTGGTCAGAAGGAACTGACCCTATCTAACTGGTACCTGCTCAGGTAGTGCTAATATACCCGCCTACCTCAGTCAGGTGACCTAGCATCATCAAACATTAAAACATACTTTCAGTCCCAACAATATTAATTTTAGCCAGGCTTAAACACATTAGGCATACTGAATAATATTCCCAAAATCCCAAGGGAGTAAAAACAGTCCCTATTTGGCGTTTATTACTGAACACAATCCTTTCCAAATAATGATTGATAGATGGATTGGTATAAACTTGGGCCACAAGGGGCTGCTGTCCCCCTATAGAGTTGCTCAGTTCAGTGGGAGAACTCAAAGAGAGCAAAACTCTTATGTCTGTAAGGCGGTCTAGACACTCCAGCGATAAAGTGGAAACAGCAACAAGACCATTGGGGGAACTTTTAGCGCAGCAGAGCCATACAAGATACTACATACCACAATTGTCACCTATTTGTGTGATTAATGTTCTAACATACTACTTGTATACCCCATTAAAACTGGGGAGCTACTGGGGCCATTATTAGAACTGCCCCTTTTTATTTTATTCACAGGATGCCACCCTCTTTATTGTATGGCAAATGAGGAGTTAGAAGATGAAATTTGGGGTACGCAAATGTGGAAAAACAGGACAGTAGAAACACCACAGCTGAAACGTCAAGCCGTTGGCTGAAATTGTAGCCGAAGGCTGACACTGTCACTCTTAGCCAGAGAGACTCGAGAGTATCAATTTCAAGACTCTCTTAACAAAAGAAAGTTGCAAATAAACACTAGTGTTTCTTTACCTGTAGACACAGCAATACTTATCAAAAGGAGTTTAATTTGAACAAACAATAGTGCGAGCATTACACGAATGTGAGCATGCTCTCGAGTGCTTCGCGATCGTGCAAACATTTGTACCGCTATGTGCTTTTCTGGTGTAGCAAAAGATTCAAGGCACTTAAAAAGAACACTTGCAGACAACCGTTTTGCATTTGAGGACCGAAACCCTCCAATTTCCATTTCTCCTATCAGCAACACAAAAACGTCCTAGTCTTCTATCCAAAACCCAGTCATTGCATTATTGTAATTTTGATTTAAATGCATCAAAACATATTTTAACATTAGAAAACAGTAATAGTAAAGCAGCACAGGAGGGGAAAGGGTAATGCTGCTAGCTTAGCTCGTATCAGTAAGGCAGTTTCTTCTGCCATTTCAAACATATGTGCTCCATACTGTTAGACTTCTACTCAACTACATTTAAAGTCTCCTTTCCTAGACTTTTCTTCTTATGACCCAGAGAAATAAAGAGAAGGTACAGATGGGGACGGGGGGGGGGAAGTATGGAGGTGGCCTACCTCCACACAGAAAAACAAAAGGGATAGCCATAGTAGAGAGAAATACAGTGGTTGCAACCAAGAAAAGAAAGTAGACAGGTCCAAACCTACAGTGGCAGGGACTGAACCTATCACATTCACTCCCCCCCCTTCTTATGAGGGAAGACATGTTCAACAGACTCCCACCTCCAGATACCCTGGAGGGGGTGGAATTCCCACCCACCCACTCTCAGGAGTTCCGTCCCAGGCTCCCACACAAAAACATTATATTTTATTGCTGAAAGCTGAAAAGGTTCGCCAGAACCTAACATACCCTGGGACGATATATACATCAGTACACAGTGTACCTTGACATCAAACAGCAAGGAGACAGCTTCCCAGCTGAAAGGGCTGTATCCTACAGTCCAACTCCCTCTCTTTTAGAAGGTTGGAGGAGCTCCGGCCCACCCACTCTGTGAAGCTCCATCCCAGGGTCCCATTATAACTGTAATAGCAACAAGGTGCCTACTATTCAACACATTATGCTTACTGCTTGACCCTGGGATCTGTAACAAAGTACATTTGATTCAAAACCACCGAGTTACAATAGTTGCTCAGATTCATTCATATCTGTTTGTGACACCTCAAGCCCTGTACCATATCGAGACAGGAAGTCTGCATTGGTGTGTTCACTTCCTTTCCTATGGGAGACGGTGAAGCGGTATGGCTGCACGGCCAGATACCACTTCATGATATGCGGGTTCTTTTCCCTCATCTGCTGTATCCAACAGAGGGGGTTGAGGTCTGTTACCACTTCAAACTCAGTCCCCAAAGATACTATTTAAAAGATTCTATCGCCCCCCTTTTGAGGGTGAGACATTCTTTCTCAGTGACAGAATACCTGCGTTCTCTTTCATGCATTTTCCTTCTAATATAAATAATAGGATGCTCTTCATCTTGAATATACTGCATCGACACTGCCCCATACCCATCCCAGATGCATCCGTTTGCACTATAAAGGGTTTGCTAAAACCAGGGCTTCTCAAAACAGGGTATGCACATAAAGAAGCCTTAATTTGCCTAAAGGCTACATTGCATTCCAGGGTCCATTCAATTCTATTTGCATACCTTTTCTTTGTCAGATCAGTAAGGGGTCTGCTATTGCTGAAAAGTTAGGAATAAAGTGCCTGTAGTACCCAGCCAGTCCCAAGAAAGCTCAGACTTGTTTCTTGGTCCTGGACACGGCACAATCAGATACTGCTGCCACTTTATTCATCTCAAGTCTAGTAACCCCATTCCCTATGATGAATCCTAGATATCTGGTTTCAGTCTGACCCAGACAACACTTCCTAGGATTAATAGAGACCCCTGCCTTCTGAACTGTTGAAAAGACCTGCTCCAGATGTTTTAGGTGTGTCTCCCAGTCAGGGCTAAACACTACCACATCTTCTAGGTATGCGGCACAGAAGTCTGTGTAGGGACTGAACATTTGGTCCATGAAGTGCTGAACGGTTATAGGCACTCCATGGAGACAAAATGGCATTGTGACAAATTCAAATAGCCCTATAGGTGTGCTTAATGCAGTTTTCTCTCATGATTGTGGTGTAAGGGGAATCTGCCAGTATCCTTTGGTGAGCGCTAATGTGGAGATAAAGGCTGTGTTCCCCAGATGATCAATAATGTTGTCTATCCTGGGCATAGGGTACCTGTCTAAAAGAGAGGCGGCATTCACTTTCCGGAAGTCTAGACAGAGGCAGATACCGCCTTCCTTCTTTTTTACCACAACAATGGGTGATGCCCATGTGCTATGTGAGGGCGTGATGATACCCATTTGCTCCATTTTCCTCACCTCCGTTATGACCTTGTCCCTGACATGTACAGGTAATCTGTATGGTTTTTGGTACAGAGGAGTAGTTTGGGTGACTCTAATGTCATGCTCAACACTGATTGCTTGGCCTGGGATATTAGTGAAAGTTTCTGAAAACATGTTTAATACTTGCTGGATCTGTTCATGTTGCTGTGTAGTCAATGCTGGATTTATGAATACTTTGTGTACTCGACCAGCTTGTTCCAGTCTACTATAGGCTATATCAAGCTCTGAGTCATGGGTCTCAGTCTGTATGTAGCAACTTACTTTAGGGGATTCCACTCTCTCATGCCACAATTTTAGCAGATTGGCATGGTAAATCTGTTTGCTACTTCTATTGAGCGTCTGTACCTCGTATGTCATGGGACCTACCTGTCTGAGGATAGTCTATGGGCCCTGCCACTTCATAAGCAGTTTGTTTTCAGTAGCTGGTAATAGGAGTAGCACCTGTTCTCTTGTGGCACACTGCTTGTGCCCCACCCTTTTGTCATATTCAGCTTTCTGGTGTACTTGCTTCTCAAGTAATGACTGATGGGCCAGGCAAACATACCTGAGGAGGTGTTTTCTCAAAGCAGTCATATACTCTAGTACCTCTTGCTTTCCTATGTGAGTGTTTTCTTCCCAGTGTTCCTTAAAGACATCTAGGGGCCCTCGGGGGTTTCAGCCATACAAGAGGAAGAAGGGGGAAAACCCTGTAGAGGCTTGGGGTACCTTTCGATAAGAAAACAAAAGGTAGGGCAAAAATGTGTCCAGATTCCTTCCCTTCTCACTAACAAATTTTTGTAGCATTTTTTTAAGAGTTTGATTGAACCATTCTAGCAACCCATCTATCTGAGGATGATATGGTGAGGTTCTTACAGCGTGTATGCCCAACAGTCGATACAACTTAGCCAACATTACAGATGTAAAGTTTGTACCCCTATCCGTAAGAATGACATTTGGGATACCCATCCTACCGAATACCTTAGCCAGCTCCTCTGCCACCCTGGGAGCTGTTACTGTCCTCATGGGTATCGCTTCAGGATACCTAGTGGTGTAGTCACAGATGACTAGAATAAATCTATTACCTTTGGAGCTAGTCTCCAGGGGTCCCACCACATCCATAGCAATTCGGTCAAATGGCTGGCTGACTAGAGGTATACTCTGAAGGGATGCCATATCCTTCTTCCCTGTCCGAGCTACTCTCTGACATACTGGGTAGCTTTGGACATACTCTGCTACCTGGTCATGAACACATGGCCAATAGAATCTATGCAGGATTCTACTTAGTGTTGTATCTCTCCCCGAGTGACCTGCTAGGGGTATGTCATGGGCCAACTGAACTATTTCTTTATGATACCTCTGTGGGACAATCAGTTGTGTCACTGTGTTCCCATTTTTAGGATTTATACATTCCCTGTATAGTATATCATTCAATACAATACATCTTGGGGATCCTTCCTTGGGTTTCTTTTCCACCTGTAAAAAGAAAGGGGTTAATGAAATATCCTGCTTTTGTTCATATGCCATTGTCTCTGGCTTAATGTCAACAGGGCCCACAAACCCTTTGTTCTGCCTGTCTTTTTTCTCTTTTCTTTTTACAGTCTTTCCCTTCCGATCTTTACCTGGGGTCTCATACAGTTCCTCTGAAAATGGAAACAGTTTACCCAGCTCAGTTTGTTGTTTTGTTTATGACCGAGTCGTCACTGCAACCAGAGGAGAACAGTCATGTTTAACCATAAATGCAGAAAAGTTAGGATAATCTTGCCCAATAATGATGGGTACTGGTAAGTGTGGAACAATCCTGATTGATAATTCCTGTGTCTTCCCATTTACAGTCAATTCCAGAGGGGTGGTGTAATAAAAATGAGTATCCCCATGTATACAGGTGATCATAGTATCAGTCCCTGCTCTTTCTATGCCTTTTTACCAAGTCTGCACAAACCAGTGTTTGTCGACTTCCAGAGTCCAGCAAGCCTAAGATGTTATGTGGTCCCACTTCCACAGTGGCCACATAAGGTGCCCAATTAGCCAGGGTCAGATGTCCAGAGTCCCTTTTTACTGTTGGGCAATTCCTGATAATATGTCCTTTCTTTTGGTAACCATGACAGATTATTTCAGACAATGATACTCTCTCTCTCTCTCTCTCCCATCTCTTCTTATTTCAGGATTAGCTTTAACATTTGTAGATGAAAAGGGAGGTCTTACCAGATAAGTGGAGGGGGTTGATATAATACCTCCCTGGTTCCTCTCTCATGTAGGCCACGCAGCCATAAAGTCCTCTGCCAGGGCAATGGTTTTCTCAGCTCCTTCGGGCTTAAGTTCACATACCTACAACTGTACATCCTGTGGTAAGACTTTTATGAATTGTTCAATAGTTATAGCCTCCATGATTTGTTGAACTGTCTTGCTGCCTGCTTGCACACATTTATCGCTTAGATCCTTCAACCATGCATAGACGTCCCTGGGAGCATCAGTGGCTTGCATCTTTAGGTACCTGAAACGCTGCCGGTATGTCTCAGGATTGATGTCATACCACCTCAGGATTTCTTGCTTAACATGATCATAGTCATCAGCAAGCTGTATGTCCAATCGACTGTACACTACTTGTGCTTGTCCAGTTAGTTGGGGGTCAAGACGCACCACCCATTGGTCTCTTGGCCAGTCACATGTTTGCGCCACCCTCTTGAAGGTGGTGAGGTATGCCTCAATGTCATTAGTGTCTTGTAGCCTCGCTAGTTTAATGTTTCTGGGACTTTGTGGCCTTTCAGCATGCTCAGTCCTGATGGCCTGGAGCACCCGCATGGTGTCTGCCCACTTAGCATCCTGTCTCCGTTGTTCCACTTCTCTCTCTCTCTCTCTCTCTCTCGATCCAGTTGCACCTGTCTGACACAAAGCCATTTCAGGAGTTCTCCAACATCCTCTACTGGTGCATGTTCCAAGTCAAGGCAGGAGGTATTAATATGTTCTCCTGCATCATCAGGCAGCTTGTCCATGAGCGCCTCTTCCCCATATTCGCTGACCTCCTCCTCCTTTGATCTGTCAGACAGCTGCTTCTTAATTTTAGGGCCCATATTGGGCAAACCAGTTAGCAGCTGGGCCCCCATCTGCGCTGCCATGTGCCTTGTAAGGGTGCCTTGAGCCGGGCCACCCTCCGCCATGTCCACCTCAGGTACCAGGAAGTACCCTCTGCAATGTCTCCCTTCCCTGGCAAGATGAAGCAGGCAGTAGAAATCCCACTTCTGACACCACTTGTTATGGTGTGGGTTCTACAGATGGACAGAGAGTCAGCAAGTAAGGTGCAACCCACTTGTTTTTCTTAGTGGGATGTTTATTATGTCATAAACATATAGCAATCACCATAAAGCAAAATAATACATGAAAAGCAAATATTCAAATAAACAGCAAAAGCAGTTTGATTCTGTAGCACAGAACCTCTCTCACTGTTGGTCAGAAGGAACTGACCCTATCTAACTGGTACCTGCTCAGGTAGTGCTAATATACCCGCCTACCTCAGTCAGGTGACCTAGCATAATCAAACATTAAAACATACTTTCAGTCCCAACAATATTAGTTTTAGCCAGACTTAAACACATTAGGCATACTGAATAATAACCCCAAAATTCCAAGGGAGTAAAAACAGTCCTTATTTGGCATTTATTACTGAACACAATCTTTTCCAAATAATGATTGACAGATGAATTGGTATAAACTTGGCCCACAAGGAGCCGCTGTCCCCCTATAGAGTTGCTCAGTTCAGTAGGAGGACTCAAAGAGAGCAGAACCCTTATGTCTGTAAGGTGGTCTGGAACACTCCCGCGATAAAGTGGAAACAGTAACAATTGGGGGAACCTTTAGTGCAGCAGAGCCATACAAGATACTACATACCACAATTGTCACCTGTTTGTGTGATTAATGTTCTAACATACTACTTGTGTACCCCATTAAAACTGGTGAGCTATTGGGGCTATTATTAGAATTGCCCTTTTTTATTTTATTCACAGGATGCCACACTCTTTATTGTATGGCAAACGAGGAGATAGAGAGTGAAATTTGGGGTACGCAAATGTGGAAAAACAGGACGGTAGAAACACCACCTCTGAAAGGTCAAGCCATCAGCTGAAATTGTAGCCGATGACTGACACTTTTCACTCTTAGCCAGAGAGACTAGAGAATATCAATTTCAAGACTCTCTTAACAAAAGGAAGTTGAAAATAAACACTAGTGCTCCTTTACTTGTGGACACAGCAATACTTGTCAAAAGGAATTTAATTTGAACTGCTCGCAAGTGCTTCGCAATCATGCGAACATTCATACCACTATGTGCTAAGAGCTTTTCTGATGTAGCAAAGGATTCAAGGTGCTTATAAAGAACACTTGCAGACACAACCATTCTGCATTTGGGGACTGAAACCTTCCAATTTCCATTTCTCCTACCAGCAACACAAAACATCCTAGTCTTCTATCCAAAACCCAGTCATTGCATTATTGTAATTTTGATTTAAATGCATCAAAACATATTTTAACATTAGAAAACAGAAGTAGTAAAGCAGCACAGGAGGAGAAAGGGTAATGCTGCTGGCTTATCTCGTATCAGTAAGGCAGTTTCTCCTGCCGTTTCAAACATACATGCTCCATACTGTTAGACTTCTACTCAACTACATTTAAAGTCTCCTTTCCTAGGCTTTTCATCTTAAGATCCAGAGAAATAAAGAGAAGATACAGACGGGGACAAGGGGGGGGGGGGGTGGTATGGAGGTGGCATGCCTCCACACAGAAAAACAAAAGGGATAGCCATAGTAGAGAGAAATATAGTGGTTGCAACCAAGAAAAGAAAGTAGATAAGTCCAAACCTACAGTGGCAGGGACTGACCCTATCACATGCACCATATAATTTGTGTTGTCACCTTCCTTCTGCACCCTCAACCCCACAACAGGCAGTTTGCAGTCTTGTACCTTCCTTCTTCTGGACATACAAAACTAACTTTGTTCATTTGCCTGCCTTCTTTTTTTGTGATGTCATTTTTGATTGCTGTATCCTTTTGTTATCCCGCCACAATGTTATCATCTTTTCTGTTTCAGGTATTGTCCATTTCTTCCTTTCTGTACCACCAACTACTAGATTTGCCTTTTGGTTTTCTCTATACTTATGCATCTGAAGCCTCACTATTTCCTCGTATTGGGCTTTTTTTTCTGTTCGGGCATTGTCATTTTATACAACCTCACCCTCTCAGTTTCTTGCTGATGATATACTTTGCATTTTCCAGGGTCTGCTTTCATTCTTGTGCGGTACTCTTGCATATACTATTTACGTCTTTTTTTGTTTTCATGCCACTAATTAGAATACTTACCGAATCTAGTCAAGGAGCCTCACCACCACCACAGCAAAATGTAGAGACAACATCTCACTGCAGTTGACGCTCTCTCAATTTGTTTCTCAGTAATTCCATCTAAAATTTCACAAAGACAAAATTCAGAAGACAGCAATCATTTTGGAAACACAAATCCTCCTACATATCAAATATATTGACAAAAGCCAGGAAGCACTAGATAAAAGTTATGGAAAGAACAAGACAAGTGGCCTGTCTAGTCTGTCCAGTGCCTGGCTTAATCTGGATTCCAGACTAGTGCTGTGAAAAAAAATGGTAACTCTGTCCACTCTGTTGATAGCCTTTATGTATTTGAACATCTCAGCAATGTTATCCACCTCAGTACAGATTCCAGGTGGTCTCTGTCTTTTTTCAGTTGTGAGCTTCCAAACTGTAAACAGCACTCAAGATGCAAGCTAACCACCATAAACACTGAATAATACTGGCAGAAAATGATTCCAGGTCTGTCCAGTCCACACAACGTACTTTATCTACAGTGCAACATGGTACCCAGACAAGCAATTCTAGTTACCCACAAACCTTTCTGTGACACCAAGACACAATCAGGGACTCCAAGACACAATCACCAAAGCAGAGGGCCTGCGTAACTACTCCACCAACTCAACAATTATAAAAGCAGCCAAACATGCTGACAAGTGTGGTTCCAGGTGGTCCCTGTCTTTTTCTAGATGTTGACTTCCCAATTTAATGCAGTACTAAAGATGCAGTTTAACTGGCGTCTTGTACGGTGATATTTCATGGTAATTTCTATATTTGAAACGTTGGATGATACAGGCAGAAAAAGATCCTGGGCCCATCCATTCCACACAGTGCAACATGGTACCATACAAGCAGTTCTATTTATCCACAAATCTTTCAGTGACCCCAAGCCACCATTAGGGACCCCAAGAAACAATAACCAAAGCAGAGGGCCTGTATAACCACTCCACCAGCTCAACAGTCACAAAAACAGCTAAACATGCTGACACGTGCTGTTCCAGGTGGTCTCTGTCTTTTCCTAGATGCTGGCTTTCCAACTGTATGCAGTACTCCAGATGAAGTTAAGCAACATACTGTACAGTGGTATTTCATGATCATTTCTGTATTGCAAACATTAGATTATACTGCTAGAACATGATCCCAGGTTCATCCACTCTTCACTACATAATCTATCTACAGTGCAACATTTTACCAGACAAGCAGTTCTATTTACAGAGATCCAAAGACACAATCACCTAAGTAAAGCCTACTCAACAATCACAAAAAGAGAGCAAAACATACCAAAAAAAGTGAGAAACAAAACACAGATGGTCATCACAATCTACACCCTAGACCATAAACATGGTTTCAGCATGATGTTTGCCATAGATAGTCATGCTGTGCTTCAGGGAACGCACAATTTAGATTACAGTACAACTGGATGGTGAGGCTGCAATATCTGTCCTGTATAAATGAGCCGATATATCTATCATAAAGCAAAAAAGCAAATAAAGTAAATAATACCACCCAAAATAGTGCCCCTTAATTCTTCAATGTTGTTATACCGTACATAGGTTTTAACATCAAACAATATCTCACCTTTCCAGCACCACATGGCTCACCAAATACAGCACATCACAGGCCTTGACCCAGAAAGGTCTAAAATGGGGATGCACAGTGTCCCAAGAGGTAGGATGTCATGCTCCCATGCTAGTGACTGTGGCTTGATAACAGAGACTGGAGTTGGGATGGGTGGCCAAGGAAACTGTGGTGGTGGTGCTGCTGTGAGGTAGTGCTCCCAAAGTGGAGCATACATTGTGGTTCTATCACCACAATGAGCCTGTTCTGGGCCAGGGAGCATGTTGTGTTTGTGTGAGGAATGACCAGCATGCCCTGCATCAGTGGAAGGTGTGAGGGATGCAGGGAAGAGAGAAAAACTGGTTGAAAAACCATGATGACTGGATGATGGCTGCCCCTTTACTGGCCAAACACCAATTGCAAGGTGTATTCTTTCCAGAGTGGCTGGGTGAGCTCTGATGGCTCCACAGTCATGGTAATCAATTGGATTTCCTGAGGACAGGGTGAGTAACTAGGGATGGTGGGTCTGGAGGGCCCACAGACGAGTTCCATCTCAGAGGAGAGACCCCTTGTACACACCACAAAGGGTAAGTCATGAGGGAACATGGGAAGGGACAGCGGATAATGAAGCTAAGGAGTTAACTAGGTTTGAGATAGGGTGACTTGGTGAACAGGAGCAGAAAAAATTTCAAATAAAAACTTATCACTGCCACTACATTGTCTCTCAAACCAAGCAATTATAAAAGGAAATAAATACAGCATAACAAAGAAACATGTAGACATTTTTGAAGCCAGCGATACTGGTGGCAAGCAGGTGGGAGAACGACAGAATATCCCAGAAGATGCTCTTCTCCTCCTCTGGGGAGGGAGGGAGGGCAGCGGCTCTTCTGGAAATGGAAAGAACTCCCTTCTATGTGTACTGTAAAGGCTTGTGCTGTTATTTTTGGGTACCAGATGTAGAGTGAAGCAGCAATGCAGTAACTTGTCCATGATTATGCTCACTGCAAAGAACACCACCACCATTTTGGTCTCTTTGTAATGAGGGCAACTCTGTGGCAGTCACTGCCAGTCTCAGCCCCATTTAGAAAACATTATTTTACATCACTTTCCCCGTAAAAGCCATGCAGGCCGTAACGTACAGAACATGGCATACCAAACTGTTGCTCAAATGGGTAGCCTGTGAAGATGGCGTCAGCAATTGAGCACTTTCAAAAAGGGTGACTCAATCACAGAGCCTGTGCACAGGGTTACTGGGCAGGAAGGGTGACCAGATAGGGGGTCAGCGAATATAGCGACAGGATGTTGCTATATACACACACACACACACACACATGCGCGTGGGGGGCCATGCCATGTGATGGGCCGAAGGGGAGGGAGGGTTTGTGGAGTGTAGTGCACTGGTGGGATGCTGAGCTGGCCATGTGGCATGGTGGGTTGGTGGCAGGCTGGGGTTGGGAGGGTGCCGGGTTCGGCTCTGGGCGAGTGCTCATTTTTTGCGCCGGTTCGGTAATTGTTTTTTGTCTTTTGCACCCCCCCCGACATGCACCCCCCTGGAGCTGAGAATCATTTAGTAGGGGGGGTGCAGGAGGAATGTGAATGCTGGGACAGTGTTGATAAGTCTGACAGAACTGTTAAGCATTTACATTGTGTTACCATATGCACCAAGGTAAGAAAAGTACCTAGGTCTCAACTGAGTCAAAAAGGAGGGATTGTGAACCAGGTTGGGTGCCCGCTGGGTTAAGTATTGCACTGCATTTCTCTGAAGAGAGTATGATATTTGATCCAGTTAACTGAGTGTGCTAGCTAAAAAGGGTTCATATTTGACCTCAGAACTCGAGACTGGTAGGTGTTTCAGACCCAAAACAGACAGGAGGATTGCCCTGTTTGTCTCCTGTTAACATATTGCCCTTTGAGGTTTGGCACTGTGGGAGCAGAGGGCCTGCTCTGCGGAGTGCATTTGTGACAGAATACCCTCCTCCAGTCTTCCAGAATATCTGTTTTCAGCGAGTTGTTGAATAGGGCTGTCAGAAGTGCAGCCAGTACCTCCATGAGCTCCCTCAATATCCTTAAGTGTACCCCGACTGGCTCCATTGCTTTACCTACTTTCAGATTTGCGAGTACCTACAGGACTCTCATCAGAAAACAGACTTGTGTCTACCTCCCCCAGTGCTCCTGCTGCTTTTATGCAGCCCATCCCTTCCTCTGTGAAGACTGTATTTGTTCAGGATGTCTGCTTTTTCATGATTCTCCTCTGTACAGTCCCCCCCTGTCATTCTTAATTTCACAATCCCTCCCCTCATCTTCCTGTTTTCACTTATGTATCTAAAAATGGCCTTGTCCACTTTAGTTACCCTCTGGGCTAGCCTTTCCTCAGTTTGTGGCTTTGGGCTCCTCACCACTTTCCCTACTTCCCTCTGCTTCTCCTGATACACCACCCTATTATCTTTCCTCTGCATCTCTTTATACATCCTGAATGCCACCCTTTTAGCCTTTACCTTCTCAAAGGGAGTGACTGAAAAGGAAAAAGCTAAAAAGGTAAATGCTATTTTTCTCTTCTTTTTGCTTACTTCCTTTACTAAGAGGTTTATTATCTTCATTATGCCTTCCCTTTACTTAGCTCACTCTTCCTCCATCCCACCCAGATCATCCCCCCCACGAGGTAATCTCTGAGGCTTTCATCCCTTTTTTTTTTATAAAATTGCCCTTCTGAAGTCCAAGGCCCTCATCCTTGTGTGGTTTGCTTCCGCTGCTCTCCTTATGTTGAACCACACCGTATGGTGATCACTGATCCCCATGTGGCGTCTCACCCTGACATCTGCAGTACTGTCCCTGTTTGTAAGCACTAGGTCCAGTATTGCCCCGTCACGAGTTTGTTCCTTGATTAGTTGCCTGAGAAACACCCACTCAAGGGAGTCTAGGATGTACCTGCTTCAAACTGAAGCTGCTGCTGGGAGGCTCAAGTCTACATCTGGCAGATTGAAGTCCCCCACCAGCAGCATCTCCCCTTTACCTGCCATTGTGGTAATGGCTTCCACCATTGCCCTATCCATTTTTCCCTCTGTGCTGGAGGTCTGCAGATCATGCCAGTACAAATAATGGCTCAGGTTCCTGTCTCCAGGATGACTGACCATTCCTCCAACCCTTCCATTTCCCCCTGGGTTCCGTGTGTCTCGGTCACTTTGATACCCTCCCTTACACATAGCACCACCCTTCCTCCCACCCTTCCCACTCTATCTTTCCTGAACTGAGTAAAGCCTGGTACAGCCATCTCCCAGTCATGGTTTCCTGTGCACCATGATTCAGTAATGGCTATGATATCCAGGTCTGTCTCAGCCACAATGGCTGCTAGGTCTGGAATTTTAGCTCCTAGAATTCTTGCATTTACACACATGACCTTCCGCACTTTGGTCCCACTCTTCCTGCTACTCCCCTCATTTCCCCTTTGCCCTGCCTCCTTTTCCCCTATCTTTTTACAACACTTGCTCCCATCCCTTTTGTGTTGTACCACACTGTGATTTTGTTTATTTTGCACCCTTGGGGATTTTCCTCCCCTGGGGTCCTTCCTTCCCTCTGCTGCAGTGGTTGGAGAGTAGTTTATACTAGAGATGTGCAAAACTGGGGAGGTTTTGGTTTTGCTAAATCACCTCTGGTTTTGGTTTCAGATTTACAGCCAATATTCATTCAACATAAAACATGGCCTGTACCTTCATTTTAAAGTATAATATAAAAGAAAACAGGTTAAATTATGTAGAAAAAACTGTTTAATACCATAGCAGCTAGAAAGGCTCAGCTGTTAGTAAGTTCAAGGGAAATTATATATCTTGTAAGGTATTTTGAGCCAGTGCAAAAGTTGAATAAGCACATGGCTTCATTTGCTTGTTGTCTAAATTCCTAGCAATAAATGACTGGAGACAAGACATGTTGAATACATGGACATAGGCTGAGGCAATGTAACAGTTGAGTATAGCAGTATAGCCTGGCAGTATACTGTAGCTTAGAGGTTAGAGTAATGAGCTATGACTGCGGTTGGTCCAGCAGACCTGGGTTTGATTTCCGACAACCTCTACTTGCATACTGTGTGACTCTGAGCTCCTGGCTCACCCCTGAAAACAGATATTTGTGTCTAGTAGACACACATACACACGTAACCCCTGGCTACATTGTTTAGTCTGTTAAGCAAGGTGTGCACTGCTAACAAAAGTGGCTTGGTGACTGAAGGAGGGTAACAGGACAGGAGAACACATTAAATGACAGGTGATGGTCTGAGAGGAGATATTTAAAAATGGTAGCAGTATGTTTACACAGCATATATTGGACCCTCCAGCCACCCTTTTAAATTGATGTTTTTTTTATAAGCCGACTTTGTTGCTTTTGTTGCCAGTGATAGGACCCCACAGTTTTGACAATTTTTTTTACTCAATTAAGATGTGCATGCACACTACAATTTAAAAAAAAAAAATTTTATTGTTGTAGTACAACACCATGCAAAGTTACACTGAGGTAGCATTGTGATTTGTGAAAGAGAATATCTACTTTTATGTAATATTTGTATTTTTTTTTCTTTCATAGATAACTACTGATTCAAGACCAGCAGATCAGTCAGAACTCAGAATGGGGTTAGATGTTGTCCAAGACAGATACTTGGTACATAACTGGAAGACATCTACCAGAAATCAATAGTCATTTACAAATTTAAGCTAACCTTACAGATAAAAGATTGAAGAAAAATCGTGTGAGTGTGAAATTCTTTCATATGTTCCAGAGAGTCAGACAGTAGCCCCTAGCTTTCATAGTCTTGCTAGACAGCAGTTCAGTGGAAGAAACAAAATGGTGACTGGCATGAGACAGGACACGAATGACTTGAGAGACAGGCTGATGCAGCATTCCCTTTCCCCCAGTACTGGGCCAGTAATACTACTATTCTTCAACATCACGGCTTATGATCACTACTGTCCGAGCAGCATTTTGGAATTGCCCCTTAGTATCCTGCAAATACACCATAGTTTAGTTTAATAAAAGTCAGAATTTCAACATTCATTTGGGGGTCCATTCTGGAGCGAGTGTTAGCACCCCTGCCCTCTCCACTGATGCGCCACTGCTGGCAGCCGCCAACTGCAAGGCATGAACTAAATGCTCAGCTGAAACCCTGAGAGCCTGTGTGCGTGTACAAGAGAGGGACAGTTGGAATTTGAATTTGGCAACTTACAGTACCCTACCCCGAATTTGAACTAGAGAGCTTCAAGTGATTGTCTGTCTAAAGGACAATATTTATTTCTGTTTAGCTCAGACTGCTTGCTTCTTATTTTTTAATCATGTTTATTTGTTGTTGTGAGGGAAGTACTGCTAAAGGAATTTAACAGTAAATATCGAGATGCGTTCTCTGCAGTTAGTTACCTAGTTAGTAAATACTGCCCCCTCTCAGCTTAGTATATTTGTGGATTGAGCTGTGCAGTAAGATAGCATTGCTTCTCCTTCACCTTTAGGTCTAAAGGATTTGTCTTAGTTCTCATCTCAGTTCTCAGCCCTAACCAATACCCTCCCCCACCGATTAGCCCTGTACCCACTCTGGTATTTAATCCCTGTTTTGTCTGCTTTTTCTCAGTCATTTGGGGGTCCATTCTGGGTCGAGTGCAAGCATCCCCGACCACCCCACTGATGCGCCACTGCTAGGAGCTGCCGACCGCAAGGTATGAACTTGGCACTCAGCCAAAACCCTGTGAGCCTGTGTGAATGTACATGAGAGGGACAGTTGGAATTTGAATTTGACACCTTCCAGTACCCAGCCCCGAATCTGAAATGGAGGACTGCAAGTGATTGTCTGTCTACCGGACAATATTTATTTCTGTTTAACTCAGGCTGCTTGCTTTTTATTATTTAATCATGTTTGTTTGTTGTTTTGGGGAAGTACTGCTAAAGGAATTTAACAGTAAATATCAAGAAGAGTTCTGTGCAGTTAGTTATCTAGTTAGTTAATGCTGCCCCCTCTCAGCTTTATTGAAAGTTAATAGTATATTTGTGGAGTGAGCTGTGCAGTAAATAAGATATTGTTGCTCCTCCTTCACCTTTAAATCCAAAGGACTTGTGTTAGTTCCAGTTTCAGTTCCCAGCCCAAACCAATCCCCTCCTCCACTGATTAGCCCCATACCTGCTCTGGTATTTAATCCCTGCTTTTTCTGCTTTTCCACAGTCATTTGGGGTCCATTCTGGGTTGAGTGCAAGCACCCCTGCCCTCCCCACTGATGCACTGCTGCTAGGAGCCGATGACCGCAAGGTATGAACTCAGTGCTCAGCCGAAACCCTGACAGCCTGTGTGTGTGTGTGTGTGTACACTCATCGCTTTCTTGCGCGGTGGCTACTCCACCTGCCCCCCACCACTCCGACCCTTGGCTGGCTCTCCTTTTTTAGGGAGTGCCTGATCACGTGATTCTATCAGCTCAGTTTCCCATCTGCAGGTTATAGATGCCTGTCACTAGATGTCACCCTAAGGCTGATTTTTAATTTTACACTGATTTCAGACAACTTTTCAGAGGCTTCAGCTGTTGTTTCTTCTAGGGCACCACATACAGCTGAGCTGACACAGGCTCATTTATAGGACTTTCACTTGTATTTTATATTTTTGCACTGCACACCCCCCCCCCTTTTTCCTTATGATGAATGGGATGTGCCTGTTCCTCTGCTGGCCCCTCTAGCTTCTTCTATTGCCTCCCCTTTATCCTGTATGACCACTAGTGATTGATCCTGCTCCCCTGCTGGCCCTTCCTGCTTCATCTGCTGTCTTCCCTTCTCCCCTCTGTGCTTCTGAAGTGTGCCCCACCCGCTGTGTTCCTCGCTACTGGCACCATGGGCAACTCAGGCTGCATGACTGCTCTTTTCTGACTACTGGCCCTATATATTTCTAATTACTTCATTGCTAGCTCCCTGACTTCACCACTCCTGTGCAATGAATCCCTTCCTCCAGTGCTTGACTGCCCTGATCCAACATGTAGGCATCTCTTAATCTCCTGTCTCCCCAAATACGATGTATTTTGCCTTAGGTGCTGGCTCCACAGAGGCCTTTATTCACAAGCCTCTCCAAGCAATAACATTTCAAAGCATTTCCTCACCCAAGTTCGGACTGTACTACACCTCCTAATCCTTCTCATTAGAGCAGGTGACATTGAGTCTAACCCTGGCCCCACTGGTGCTTTACTCTCTGCCGCCTTCATTGCTGCCCAGCAACACTTACCAAAAGGGCTGATGATTGCCCACCTCAATGCCCAGAGTCTGTGCCCCAAGCTTGCTGAACATGAGGCATGGGTCACTCAACGTAACCCAGACATTCTAGGAATATCTGAGTCCTGGCTTAAGCCTAGTATCAAGCAACATGAGGTTGTTCAGCATGGCTACAACTGTTTCTGGAAGGATCGGCTGGGCAAGTGGGGTGAAGGAGTCCTAAAGTATATCAAGACATGCTTAGCTGCTGCTGAAATTCCTGCCTCACCCCTTGAACCTTCCTTGGTGGAATCCTTATTCCTCATCCTAACACTTGGCTCTTTCAAGAAACTCATCATGGGGTGTATCCACCTTCCCCCCAAAGAAGCCACTGCCAACCTCCCCTCCTTCATATCATCCCTTGATAATCTCCCCCCATATGACCTCATCATCTGAGGGGACTTCAATCTGGATTGGCTAAATCGTAACACTGACAAGTTGCGTTCCATCCTCTCTGACTCTAACCTCACACAGCTCATCTTTGAGCCCACAACTAAATGTTAAATCAGGCAACCATACCTTTCTTGACTGGATAGTTACCAACTGTGCTCACAGAATAAGAGCTGTGGGTGTCCTCCCTGATAGTATCAGTGACCACTCCACAACCTTCAGCTTATGGTGAAAAAACTTCCGCAATCCCTCCCCCCCAAAGGTCTGTCTAGTCAGGGATATGTCCTGGTTTGATATCCAAGCCTACATTGTCTCTCTCTCTCTCTCTCTAATGCTGATTGGGGTCCTATCCACACCCTCCCAAACATTAACCAAGCCCTCAGCTTCTTCATGCACACCCTGACCAGTATTGTCAACCACCATGCACCCTTGAAAAGGTGTAGATCTAAAAGCCTCAAAACACCCTGGCTGTCCAAGGAATTGTGAAAGCTTATGACAGCTCATGACAGAACATGGAAAACCTTTAAGCGCAGCGATCTACCTGCTGACTGGCAGGCCTATAGGCAGCTTAGGAACATGTGAAAGAACTCACTTGTTAAAGCAAAGCACACCCACTTCCAGTCCTTACAAGCTGAGCACCTTAGCAACCCTAAGGAGTTCTGGAGGCAGGTGAACTCACCTTCCTTCTAATTACTCTGACCAGGTTATAAACCCAGAAACTTATCAGGAATGGATATCATTAACTGCAGGTACTGTGGAACACTTTTCAGAAGGGCAGTCTTATAGGATTTAGGACACTGTCCTACATGCTGGGCAATTGGAGATCTTAGGGCTCAGCTCCGGGCAGCATGGGCAGAGATTGCACACCTCAAATTTCATATTCAAGAGGAAATATATTATAAGAACCACCCGCAATTTCCCCAACATCCAACAGAAGAACCTCAACCGCAGAGGGTAGTTGGTCCAGGAGGTTGGCAGGTGGTTAGGAGGGGCACATCGGGTGCCCCATCACTCTGTGCTCTCCAACATATTACCTCCAAAAATCATATAACTACATATCACTACAAAGAGGTATCTGCCTCTATCTCCGAAATCAAACAAAGGGGCAGAGGACACTGCAGAGCAGGACACTGCAGCACAGGAGCTAGCACAACAAAACTCACCCAAATCAGGAACCAAAACAAAAAAAGCAAAAAGGAAATCCAAAAAACTTCTGATCATAGGAGACTCCATGATTCGGGGAGTTGATACCCATCTCCAGCCAGAGGTAATGGTGAGATGTCTCCCAGGTACATCAGCATGGAAAGACACTAACCGCATTGCTAAAATTGTTCACAAAGCAGGAGAAAACATTGACATCCTGGTACACATAGGGACTAATGATCTTGCCAGCCGGTCAGTTGTGGAGACCAAGGAAAACCTGACCAGGCTGGGTGACAAACTATCATCCATTTCGTCCGACATCTCCTTCTGTGAGATCCTTCCAGTCTGGGAGAGGGGGGCAGATGGACAGAAGGTCAGAGAAGGGGAGCTAGGGGAGCTAAACATGTGGCTCAAGGGCTGATGCCAGGAAGAAGGACACAGATTTGTAGGGAACTGGCAACAGTTCTGGGAGTGAAAGTTCTTTAAATTTGATTGACTGCATCTGACTAAGGAGGGAGTCGGTGCATTGGGGCAGAAGTTTGACGTCTTTGCAGAATATTTAAACTAGCAAATGGGGAGAGGGGTGCAGCACCCCATATGTCAAATGGTAAGAACACCCCTCTCCCCTCAGCCCCTCAGCTAGTGGTCAAACAGGGATTCAGCATGTTTGCAGTTCATTTGCATCACCAGGTAAGAAAAAAGGTCCGTCTCCCCATATGACGCACAGGGGAAATGCCAAACCTCACCCAACAACTAACACACCGAAATCTGGCCAATGGAAAATCATGTACACAAATGCTCACAGCCTGGGAAATAAGATCCCAGACCTGCAGGCAATAATGTCAGAGGCTAAACTGGACATAGAAGCAATTAGTGAGACGTGGTTCACCAGTAACCACACTTGGGAGACTTCAGTACCTGGCTATGTACTGTTCAGAAAAGACCGAGGTGCAAAAAGGGGGGGTGGAGTGGCCCTGTATGTCAATGAAAATGTAAAAGCTACAGAAATTCAGAATACACATAAGGAGCCAGAAGAACTGAGGGTCATCCTGGAAACAGGAAATGGGACAGCCATAAGAACTGGGGTTGTCTACAGGCCCCCAGACCAGGGGCAGGACATAGACACATTACTGTTTGAGGATATACAAAACATGACAGCTAAAGGGGAGGTTCTGATAATGGGAGACTTCAACATGCCGGATACAGATTGGTCAATACCAGCAGGAACATCTGCCAGAACTAGACACATGGTGGAGTCCCTGCATGGGGAGGGCCTCAAACAACTGGTACAACAACCCACAAGAGACAGGGCTATCCTAGATCTAGTACTGACTAACAGGGAAGGGATCACAGATCTCCCAGGTAGAAGGTCACCTGGGGGCCAGTGACCATCACATGGTATGGTTCAATTTGGCCACTACATCTAAATCATCCCATTCCAAGGCAAACATATGGGACTTCAGAGGAGCTGACTTTGATAAGATGGCCAACACAGTTAAGCTAGCCCTGGCAAGAAGAAACACAGGTGAGGGGGTACAGGCACAGTGGGCAAGCATTAAAGATGCAATACTTGAAGCAACATCCCATTGTATTAGACAGAAAAGGAAGTGCAAAAGAAGAAGGAAACCACTTTGGTTCTCAAATACAGTAGCAGAAAAGGTCATAGCCAAAAGGCTGGCCTTCAGGAAATATAAGGGAACACAGCGGGATGAAGATAGGGAGGCATACCAAACTGCCTTAAGGGAAGCAGGGAAGGCAGTAAGGCAGGCAAAGTCCCAAACTGAGGAAACACTAGCATGAACAGTAAAAGAAGGTGACAAGACTTTCTATAGATACATTAGTGAAAAGAAAGTCCAGAGTGGGTATTGCTAAGCTCAAAGGAGAAAGGGGCATGTGAAGAGGAGGACCTGCAAAAGCATCTATCCTAAATAGATACTTTTGCTCAGTATTTACTGAAGAGAAGGTAGGGCAGGGCCCACAGCTCAGCACCATGGACACTGGGGAGGGAGGTGAGCACTACTCCCTTCACAAAAGAAAGGGTCCTACAAGAGCTCACTAAGCTCAGGGTGGACAAGGCAATGGGACCTGATGGCATACATCCCAGGGTACTTAAGGAGCTAAGGGTGGAACTAGCAGAGCCATTAGCAGAACTGTTTAATGAGTCTCTGAGCACAGGAGAGGTCCCAGAAGACTGGAGAAGGGCTCATGTGATCCAGCTCCACAAGAGTGGTAGCAGGGAGGAGGCAGGGAACTACAGACCAGTCAGTCTTACCTCAGTAGTGGGCAAGATTATGGAGGCACTCCTTAAGGAAAGGATAGTGCAACACCTGGAATCCATAGGGGCACAGGATCCAAGACAGCATGGGTTTACAAAAGGAAGGTCCTGTCAAACTAATCTCACAGATTTCTTTGACTGGGTAACCAGTGTGGTGGACCTAGGGGGAGCCTACCTTGACTTCAGCAAAGCTTTCGACACTGTTCCACATAGAAGATTGATAAATAAGCTGGGTAGGCTCGGGGTGGGTCAGAAGTTGGTCAACTGGGTGGCAAACTGGTTGATGGACAGAAAACAGAGAGTGGTGGTAAATGGTATACAGTCAGAAGAGATGCATGTCACACGTGGGGTACCTCAGGGATCAGTTCTGGGGCCTGTCCTCTTCAATATCTTCATTAGTGACATTGCAGATGGACTAGAGGGTAAGGCTTGTCTGTTTGCAGATGACACCAAAATCTGCAACAGAGTAGATGATCCAGATGGGGTGAGCAGAATGAGAAGAGATCTGGATAAACTAGCAAAATGGTCAGAAGAGTGGCAACTGGGATTTAGTGCAAAGAAGTGCAAGATCATGCCCATAGGGAAGAGAAACCCTGAAGCCACCTATAGGCTGGGAGGGGAGTTGCTGGCAGTCACAAAGGAAGAAAGAGACTTGGGCATCATCATCACCGATGACCTGAAATCATCCAAGCAGAACTCTAAAGCAGTAGGTAAGGCTAGGGGGATGTTAGGGTGCATTAGTAGGGGTGTCACAAGTCGTAAGAGGGAGGTAATAATCCTTCTTTACAAGACACTGGTTAGGGCCCATCTGGAGTACTGCATGCAGTACTGGAGGCCACACCTTCACAAGGACATTAACCAAATTGAGGCAGTCCAGAGAAGGGCAACCAAAATGATGCAGGGACTGCATCAGAAGACATAGGAGGACAAATTAACGGAGCTCAATATGTATACCCTTGAGCAAAGGAGGGGGAGAGAAGTGATATGATCGAAACATTCAAACACCTTAAGGGCATTAACAATGTGAAAGAGTCTAACATGTTTAAATATAAGAAAAATAGCAGAACAAGAGGACACAGCATGAAAATAGAGGGAGGCCAATTAAGGGGGAATGTGAGGAAATTCTTTTTCACGTTAAGAGTGGTGGATGCATGGAACAGCCTACCTCAGGAAGTGGTGGCTATGAATACTGTGCAGCGCTTCAAACAGGCATGGGATAGGCACAAGGGAGCAATACAGATGAATATGGATAGATAGGTCATTGACAGTGTAAAGGTGTGTGGCACATTCATAAGGTAGAAAAAATGGGCAGACTGGATGGGCCTTGCAGTCCTTATCTGCTGTCAACCTCTATGTTTCTATGTTTCTATATCAAAGGCAGGTCCAATGAAATGCCAGGCTCCCTCACTTCCATAGGATTGGTCTTATCTGACCCCCCTTCCATTGCTTAGGGCTTCAATGGGTTCTTCACAGACTTGCAAAAGTATACCTCACTCTTCACCCACACCACCCCCCTTTCCCTTTCCTTTGCCACTGGTAGACACAGGTAGCCGCCTGACCTTCCATTTCAAGCTGGTTAGCATCAAGGAGTACGCAAACTCCTCTCTAACCTTACGTCAGAAAGCTCCCTGGGTCATGACATGCTCGAGCCAAAGTTTCTTAAGCTTGGAGCCTCACCTTTGGCCCCTCCAGTACGCGATCTAATGAACAGGTCCTTCCCATCTGGTATAGTCCCAGATAGATGAAAGGTTGCCGTGGTCATCCCAGTACATAAAGGTATGACCACCATGGTAGTTGACAACTACAGGCCAATATCTGTCCTCTGCCCTCTTGCTTAATCCAGGAACGAATCCTTTACAACCATCTCCAGGAAGACCTTAATTCACACCACCTCCTATCTGTTTTCCAACATGGGTTCCAAAAGAGTCACAGCACCCTCACTGCCCTTGAAAATGTGTCTGTAGACCTGTTCGGTGCGATGGACTGGGGCCATGTTATGGGAGCGGTCTTCATGGACCTAACAAAGATGTTTTCGACCTGGTTAACCACAATCTCCTGTTCTGGAAGTTGCACTCCCTAGGCCTTGACTTGAGCGCACCAAACTGGTTTTGTAGTTACCTTACTGGCCGCTCATAAGGGGTCAAATGGTCGGTTGCACTCTCGGACTTCAGATCTATCACACACGGAGTACCCCAAGCGTCCATTCTGGGACCATTGTTATTTTCTCTTTTCATTAACGATTTACCAAACAACTGTGCTGTGGCATCTGTCCAACTTTATGCAGACGGTGATCTACCAGACATCTGCTGGCTCAATAGGACACTGGTTTCTGATTTCCAAACTCTTGAGGACTGGTTTCTGGACTACCAACTAGTTCTCAACACCAAAAAAAAACAAATGTATGGCTGGTCTGGTGGCACTGAGAGCTGAGGGGATGGACGCTGTACCTCGTGCCACGCCGGTGACCCAGGTTCAGGAGCCAGCTTGGGTCATCAGGGATCAACCGGGGAAGGAGAGAATTGAGCATCTGGAGGACTGCTCTCCTCTCCTGGGAAGGGTGGGGATGCGAATCCCTGGCAACTAGCGACTCCCAGTGGGGACTCTGGGAGCTGAAGTCAAGGAGTGCTGAGAATTGAGTAGAGGCAGTGGTGGACATCCTGTAGGTGGGTGCGGGACCCACCCATCACGTGCTGTTGTCATTGCGCATCTGTGCCTCCGGGGGCACAAGCAGAAAACCCCTAACAAGCACACGCCGTGAAGTCCCCGATGGACTCCCGCTCCCTCCGGCTGAACAAAGCCCAGTGTAAGTCAGGGCAGGGGCTGAAGGGTGATGTTGGTCTCCCCTCCATTTCCCCCCGGTGGGACCCTCTGTGGGGAGCAAGCCATGGTCCTCCCTGTCCCTGCAACTGCAGTGGAGGCCGGTCGGGGGAGTGCTGAGGATCTGCGTAATGGGTGTCATCCCCGCTGCAAGTGGGAAGAATAAACAGAGTTAAAAAAAAAGCAAAAAAAAAATGTATGATATTCTTCAACCCTGCCTCCACCCCTCAACCTCACCCAGTTCTCATTATCTCCTCCCGCGATGGTGATACCTTTGAATCAGTGCAATCATTTAAATACCTGTGTGTCACCATGGATACCTCCCTCTCCTTTGATACTCATGTGGCTCTCCTTACAAAGACACTTAATCAGAAATTGAGTCTGCTCTACCACCTTCGCCCATTCCTCTGCTCAGTCTCTTGCCACAAAATTGCAACCTCCACCCTTCTCCCCCTGCTCACCTATAGCACTCCGCTACTTCTTTCTACCAATGCAACCATTCTCACATGCCTTAGACAATTTTATCATTGAGTTGGAAGGTTTGCATTAAGGGTTAAGGCACGTCATCACCACTGTGATGTCCTTTCATCATTGGGATGGCCTACTTATGAATCAAAACTCCAACTTATAACCCTTGGCTTTGTGTACAAGTTGGTTCACCTTCACCCCTCCCCCCCTCCGTCTTACAGACATTGTCTGTCTCAAACAGTCCTCTCACTTGCTTAGGTCCTTCTCTCTTCCTCTTCTGGTAATGCCTACACCGTAGTTGTCCGTGGGCAGGAGATCTTTTGCCTTCTCCACCTTGTCCTTATGGAACTCCTTACTGCATGCAATTTTTTCTTGTACTTCCCGCTCCCTTTTCCAACACTGTCTCTTGCTCCACCTTGCAACCTCCTCTCACTGTACTTGCTTCAGATGACAGCACCCATACCACCCGTGCCGCACCTCCTTGCGCGTGCTGAGTCTCATGTGCTGCTGTGTTGTTCTATTCATCACTGCCTTTGTGTGCTTTATGTTTTGCACTTTATCTAACTGTAATGTATTATTTTGAACTAATGTTGCACTGTTTGCTGCATATGTTGAAGATATCCATGTAAACCATGCTCTTTTCCAACTGTAAGCATTATAATCTCTCCCTGTACTTGCATATAACCATTATTGTATGTACAAACATTATAAAAGTATGTTTGATTTCAGGTCACCCTTGAAAAAGGGACTGTGTTGTCTCAGTGGGCCCACCTGGTAACCAAAATTCAAATAAAAATAAAATTAAAAATAAAACATTTTCTGGAAGGAGTTTTCTCCTCCTAGTACTAGCAACTTAACCTGCAGTGCTAAATATTCTTTCTGAATAGACACTAATTGCTGGATAACTTAAACAGTAAAGGCCCACTTTTTGTATTGCTGGCTGGACTGCACCCTTTTCATGCCAGTACTGAAGTAGGTCATCGCGAACATTTATCTTTCTGGGATCCTTTAAGAAGTCATCCACGATACTCTTTGCTGAATAGCTTATGATGGGAGAAGTAACAGCTCTCTCTTTCTCTATGTCATCCAGTCCTACCCAAATGTTGTCCGTGTAGTTACCATACAAATTGTCTTTGTGGTCCAGCTCATAATGCAAGACTTTTCTTATTCTTCTATCTTCACTGGGATCTGTTTCTTGGAAGGGAGCATGACTATTTTCATGATCGGCAGCTGCAGCACTTCTGGTTGGAGTTTCTATTGTCATTTTAGAGCAGCTTTATTAATTAGCAGTTCTTTGTAACGGTTGAGGTCTAGGCTACCAGATTAGAGAAGACCTGGCAAACTGGTTTTGAAACATGTATCCAACATTGTTACTGACATACAATGTTCAGATTCCAAAATCATGGCAATCCTGTGGTTCATTTCCAAACACTAACACAGCTTTTCAGCAAGAGTGACACCAGTGCTTGCACCTTGCTCTTCAAATGTTTCTTGGAATCTTTCCAGTCTCGGCATGAGAAGACATATCAATGGAATGACTTAATTTATAATTGTGCTGTCAGCACTTACTTCACATGTGACTTCCTCAAATGGCTGTAGCAATTGACATAAATATTATAAAAGATTCCACTGCCCGGAGGTGAGTATAACATCCCCTTTCCCTACTGCATGGCCCACGGTGTACTGGTACACTGCTTTACGTTGTTCCTGGAGCCTCTGTAACATGTAAAAGGTGGAGTTCAACCTAATGGCAACTTCTCGCTTTATTTTTTTTTTTTTGGTCGGGTAAGTGCACTAGACAAATTCTGCCTATTTTCAGGTAAGCAAGCAGCAGCCAGCAGAGAGAAAGAGTCAGTGTAGTTAGTCTGCTCCGTGGTGTGGCCGAGTCACTCAGGAATCGTTGTCGGTCATTGCTGAATTCATCGTCACTCCCTGGGTCCCACACTGTTGCTGCTGATGAGTTCTCCAAGATGAGCGAGCTGAGTCTCAGTCAAGTAAGATGACTGCTGCCTAGACACAACACCACACAGGACAGTCAGATCACCGTAGAGTTCAAGTTGCCACTGCACTCTTCCTTAAGCCTGTCGCTAAGTTCAGGAGTACAGCCGTCTGCACCAAACCTGTTGCCAGTGAACTCTGTTGTTCAGCCAGCCACTAGTAGTCCAGAAGAATTGGAAATTTAGCAGCAAGGCATTGCTTGAAGACAAAGACAATTTAGTTTTAATTTTTAAAAGATTGTCCGGTTCAGTCATCATCAGTAGCCTGGTAGTGAAGTGACACAAGAGAGAGCATCATCAGCAGCCTACAGCCAACCCAGTAGCTACTACTAGTTACCCTGCCCAGCCCAGACAGTAGCTGTACTAGTCTGCACTTTGCAGCACAGAACCCCAGCCTGACAGTCTGCCCTGGAGTCCAGCCAGCAGTAACAACACACAAGTTACAATGGTCAAGAGAGAAGCTGCCTGCCAGTGCTGTGCCTGCAGAAGTTGAAAGAGAGACACAGTCCTGAGTCAACTGCTTGTGCATTGAAGTTAAGTGACTGGGTTTATTGAAAATGTCTTAGTATACTGTGGGGGAGGGGAGAGTTGGGGGACTCGAGGGAGAGAAGAGAGCACATAACATCCTGGCCCTGCCACCGCGGATGTGCAATCCATGGGTGACCAGTTCGGGAGGTGGTGGTGGTGGTGGATGCCTGCTGGAAAGGGGTGGAATGGATGACTTTGCTTCTTTTGGCTAGGGGGATGTCCCTGCTTAGTCTTCGCCTGGCTCAGGGCAGGGGGGGGGTCTCCTGGCTTGGAGGGGATGGCCCTGCTTCTGTCTTGGGGCGATGGCCCTACTTTGTCTGGCTCAATGGCGGAAGGGTGGTGGTCCTGCTTCTTCTGGCTTGGGGGGTATGGCCCTGCTTTTTTTGGCCCTGGGTCCTGGATGGAGATGGTTCTACTTTGTCTGGCCTGGAGGGTGGGTCCTGCTTTCTCCTGGCTTGTTTTATAAAATAATAAAAACTCTAAAAAATAAAATGAAAATAGCATTTTTATTTCAGAGACCACATTTATGATTTGTTCAAATACCTCAAAAGGCAGGCATGCAGAAATATGAACGCAAGCTTTCCATTCCAATTTCTATAGGTGCCCTGGCTACCAACTCTGGTGCCCACCCAGTGCCCTGGTAACCAACAGAAACTGGAGCTGCCACTGGCTCCATGCTGCCCCAGATCTCCAAAGCTGGGAAAGTACAGAGTCGAGACCTGAACTGCAGTGAATAGATGAGACTGCATCCATCATTAGCAACCGGAGAAGGTAGGGTGATCCATGCACTGCATCACTCATGCAACACCAGACTTACCATCTATGTACAATCTCGGGATGTGTGAGTTCTCAGTCTCTGACTCCTGGTGAGTCCCAGCTACACAAGTCAGGCTGTTTTTTCTTATTTGTGATTTTCTACTCCAAGCACCCCCCATACTTCCAACTTTTCTGCATGTCGCTGGCATGACTGGGTTCATATCAAAAAGTACAAAAACAAGTTATTGCGTCAAAGAAGCATGTGTGCTCACTGCACAATAACAGTACTAAAAACTTTATTTTCATAGTTGCCACTGCTTTCTCTGATTGCTCGGTAAAGTTTTATGGAAAAGATCAGAGCGTTCACAGGCTTATTGTATTATGACAAACAGGCTTTCATATGTAATGTTTTAAATGACCCTCAGTGAGGGGGAGCGGGGCAATAGGGGCATGGAGCAGGGAAGCTCCAGGGCTGGAGGTGGTGCACAGGAGTGGGACTGTGTACAGCATCAGTGGCAGCAACATCAATCTTAGAGCATCAGGATAGACACTAGTTGGGTGCTGACTGGCAGTGATGACCTGGCTGATACACGGATGTACTGCTTAGATGAGCCTTGTTTCTATAGTACAGGGTGCTATTTTTGTGTGATCTGAATAAAACTGGACTTGGTGCCTGCTGAATAAAGTGGGAAAAACAACTCACTGACCTGCCAGCCAGCATGAGATACTGAGTACAGAGTGCAGTTCCACAGGCAAGCAGCAATGATTGCAGAGCATCCAGCAGTAACTCAGCAACCACCACCGGCACAGAGGGAGAGGGAGTGTCAGTGAGCAGGGGTGGCAAGACAGGGCAACAGGGGCACAGAACAGGGGAGTCCCAGGGCTGGAGGTTGTATGCAGGAGTGGGACTGTGTGCTGCAGCAGGGGCAGTGACATCGGTCTGAGAGCATCAGAACAGACACTGACAGTAGAGCAAAGTGCCACCAGTGTCCTCCCCCCACCTGCCCAGCCAGCCTCAGCCACTGCTGCTACCATGAAGTGATGGTGATAACTGAAAGAAAGCAAAATATCCTGTGCATAAAACAAGGAACAAAATCATACAGCCAAGCTTTAGAACCTGTCAGTTCTCTGCACATTACAAAGGAAACCTCAGTTCAAACAGAGCGCTAACCCTTTTTTTTGTACTGAAAGTTGAACCCATGACTCTGGACAGCTGCTAATGTGCATGCCCAGAGTCAGGGCTTCAACTTTTCGGTAAAAAAATACATAGATTAGAGCACACCATTTGAATGGGGTTTCCTTTATAAAGTGTAGGGAATTCTACCTGGCACACTGTTCTGTTTACCTACCAAAAAAATATGCCTGATTCATCATGAAGGAGCTTAACTGGCATTGTGCTGCAGAAGCAGAAGTGAACCTGAATGAAATGCCAGAGGAATAAAATAGTGTGTGTGTGTGTGTGTGTGTGTGTGTTTGGTGGGGGGGCAGTACTGTGGTGAATGTAAAGAGAGAGAGAGAGATGTGGATCATGTCCAGCCTAAGCATTCAATGGATGAGGACAGTCTACATATCCTGCCAGGTGCTTCCACAGTCCCTTCTCTCACCTACTTCATGGCAATAAGTCAGCATGGCTCCGCCCATGCAGCAGTAAAAATCAACTTACGTTTTGTAGTTCAAGTGATGAAACCACTTGGCTAGAGCATCTGACCACAATTCAAAACTAAAGACATATTTAATCTGAAGGTAAACAGATAGGCTATATATACTGGAAAAGTTGCCAGCTCTATTTTGTAACTTAAAGTGAAACAGCCAAGCAAATATTGGAGTTTCAAAATATTTGAATAAAAGTCCACATTGTAAACTGTTAAGTCAGCTTGTGTCTTTAAAGGTGGTAGGGCATGGATGTGCCTTAATTTAATAAAGCTTAATTCCAAAACATGCTCTGGTGTTTTTTTTCTTCTTTGTATGTCCCAGAGACAGTAATACAATTTATAATACTGTCCATTTTTTTCCCATTGCTGACAGTGTTTTGTCTCAGCCATTCAGTTCAGCCTGAAAGTCTAGCTCCCACTGTGTTCCATCCAATAAGGTGTGTAACTCGCACTCAGACATAAAATCTGTTCCACAAACAACTGCCTTTGAAATAGGGAAAAAAACATTATCATAACACCCAAACATACACATTCCATTAAATGTTGTGATCAGGATTCTCTTTTTGCTATCAGAGAGGCAGGTACAGCTGTGTCGCAATTGCAATAGAAATGAAAGTGAACTGAAATTTGTCTTTTTATTGTGCTTTTTTTTGGGGGGGGGGTACCACAATCTGAGCTCAGTTACAAGATGCCAGCTGAATAGAGAACCCTTCCACACACTGGCCCAGATATTCAAAACTCTGCGCTGGGCACAAACTGTTTGCGCAGGTTTAGCGCCAGTTTAGTACAGGTCCACTATATTCAAAAGGTCAAATAGCGTGTGTAAACTGCATTAGCGCCAGGCAAAATTATAATGTGTGCAAGGGGCAAACTGGGGGGGCATGTCAGCACAATGCTATATTCAACGAATAGCACCATGCAAATTGGTTTTGCGTGACTTAGCGCAACACTTTGCGTGGTGCAAATTACTGCCCAGGAAAAGGTAGTGTTAACTCTGGGCAAACCAGCTTTGTGCAGCATTGTGGCTTTGCTCGGCTTTGCGTGACCCTAACCAATAAGTATGACACATAGAAATAAGCCAGACATAGAGGAAACATAATGCTCACTGACGGCATCACCATGATGCCATCCTCTGCCACCAGTCCCAGCCATGCCAAACAGTAAGTGGTGACCTGGCTCCCAGTGGACACCATGGCAGTGTGGCCATACAGCATACACCTGCAGACCACTCTTCTGTGGACACCAACAGATGCCAGCACACACATGCAGCACTGTGGGCATGGAGGTTGTTGATGGGAGGGTGTACAAGTGTCCAAGCTGCACCACAGACTGGGTGCGGCCACAAGGCTGGGACAAGCCATGCAGTGCACATGGGCCAGTGTTGGGAATACCCCAACACCAGTGTGCCTGTCTGAGCATATGTGCCCCCCAGCCACATACCACACATTTGTACAGACACCACAGTACACACAGCCAGCCATGTATATGTCACTGTGTGCATCCCATGCCAGTGGTGCAGCATCTGTGGGTCACACAACAGCATAACAGTAATGTCCACTGTCAGTGAACACCTGCAAGTTGGGCCTGTCTCTGTGTACAGTGTAGTGGTCATCACTGCCCTACACACCATAAGCATTGCTGTGTCCCTCACACTACTGGCCCCCTTGCTACTATAGTGTCTGCTGTTCGCTGTAGCATGAACTACAGTTTGACAGTTGCATGCAGCATCACCACCTGTGCCTGTGCTCTGTAGTCCCCTGGGACACAATATGCTATGCTGTACTGTACAACTGTAGCCTGAAGCTACCACCATGCACTCCCAAACTGACCTACAGGTGGAGCTGTGGGCACACCCAGCAAGCCCCTGTACTTCCAGACTGACCTACAGGTGGAGCTGTAGGACCCTGCAAGAGCGCTGGGCAAACTGCGTACAAATCAGGGCATAATGAGATGCTAATCTGGATGTTTGCCCACAGACTACCAAAGTAGGCTCATTTGCATGGCACTTTTGCCCCAGGCAAACATAATAGCGCTGGGCAAACGGCTTAGCCCCATGCTAAACCTGCGCAGATGTGTTTGCGCCGTGCAAATGTTTCAGAAATATTGTACGTTTTTGCACAATGTAAATTCACATACACTGCCGTTTGCAGCTTTACTGACTCCATGCCTTTGCTAGCACACACATTGGCCACATAGTTCACCTCTACCTTCCTTCACGTCGCTGTGAACTTGGATGCTGTTGTGGTGTACACTTCCTGGTTGCTATGTACAGAGTTGTCTTATTCCTGGGATATTTTTTCACTGCACTCCCAGCCCAGTTTGCCCGGCTTCCTTAGCATGCTATATTCAGCAGGTTTAGCACCGGGGCTATCCCTTTTGAATATAGCAGGCTATTGAGTCTGGGCTATTATAGCATGCCAGACAGTGCTAATTTAGCCACGGGGCAAATTTTTGACTATATGGCCCATTGTGTGAAATCCTGCTTTTGTATTTCATTTTTTGAGATTAGAGTGGTGAGCAGAATTGTATCAGTGTTACTGAGATTGAACCAGAGTTAATGTAGTTTTGTCATGTTTTTTCTCCCTGTTATCACTATCTGAGAGAACAGTTATGAACAGCCAGCTGTGATAACAGAGGGAGAAAAAACATGACAAAACTATGTTTTACTGAGGTTCAATCTCAGTAACACTGATACAGTTCTGCTCGCCACTCTAATCTCAAAAAATTAAATATGCAGCTGAATAGAGACCCCTTTCACACATTGTGTGAAATCCTGGTCTGGTTACTCAATTTCTGCAATTTGTTTTCTCTGGTTTCACTGTCTAAAGTAATTACTAGCGGACAGAAGGAGAAGGACCCCCCTACACGCAGCATGACCACAAAAATCACTCTATAGCCTGCAAATGACCTTCAATTAAAAAAAAATGCTTGACTTTGAAATGTCCTAGAGAAACCCCCTATGTGAGTTTGCATGTGTAGGGGTCTCTCTTCTGCTGGCAGCTCATAATTAGACTCAGTGAAACCAGAGAAACAAGACAACGTTTGAAAATTACAGAAGTGCTACATGGATATACCACAGTATTCATCTATGTATCACTTGCTTGAGGTTTTACTGAGATGTTCTGAAACTGCTTTACCAATATGCCCAGTGCTTTATCAGTATAAATACATAATTGTATTAGTCAGAAAACAGACAGCTAAGGAGGCAAGGAGCGTTTTGCCAAACATCATCTGGATGTGGGTGTGGGCTTGAATGGGTCACTGGCACTGAGGATGGGCTCCAGATGCCACCAAGACATGATGAAGGGGAAGGGTAGAAGAGCTAGCTGGAGGGAAAGCTAAACTGTATTTTTCAGACAGCATGGATGGGCTCCAGGTGTTTGAATTGTGTGGAGAGGGGAGACATGGGCAGTAGTAGAGAACTAGGATGGTCTTCCGGTGGTTCCCATGTTTTTCTGTTTATTTCAAAGGGACTCCGCTTTCTTTGGATTTTTTTTTTATCTTTTTAAAAAATGGTGCCTGTTGTCAGCTTTATTACTAGTGATGTGATGTCTGCACAAGTATTTCTGTGTTTTTTGCAATAATTACTTTTTTTATTTGCTTCAAAAAATGTTTCTTATTTAGTCTGAACTTTTCCCCAGCAGTTTGCCACTCCTGCACACCCCAGAGTATCAGAGTTATTTTTTTTAGTTTTTGTTGACTGGGTAAGTGCACTAGACAAATTCTGTCTATTTTCAGACACAACCCGGGGAAGGGGGATACAGATGAATGCCAACTGACCTTGAACCAGATTAAGTTGTTGATGACATTCTTAATGAATGGAGGGAAATTTGGCCAGGGCACTGGGGAAATTCCCTTACTGGTCAGCAGGGGGAACCTTTGGCCGTTGAAGGATGGTCGAGTCAGTCTCAGGACTGGCAAGCACTGGAATGGATGAGTAGCAGGCCGGGGAGTCTGTCTTCTCTTCAGCTCAAGATTTGCCAGAGACAGAAATTTTTTTCAATGCTACAGCTATGGATGGTGTAGATGGAGTGGAAATAATGCTGGAATCAAGAGCCAAAGAAATATGTGGAAAGCCAATCGAATCTAACATTGCAGACCAAGGAAAAAAACAGGACGATACTACGGAAGAAAAAACGTTAGAATAATTACTGCTACTTGAGGAACAAAAATACCTGAAAAAGAAACAAGAACTTTTGGGTAAATTTAAACTCCAGGACACGGAGAAAGCAAAGGAGGCCTTGCGTGATGATGCAAGAAAAGAGCACTTGGTATCCATGGAAACAGAACAAACAGAAGCCCAACATAAGCCGTGAATTGTGTTTCACACAGTGGGACAGGACCAGAGCGAAGCCACTGTATTTTTGTTCACTGCAAACACAGAGAAATGGCAAACTGAGTACATAATGAAAAAAGGAACTCCCAGCAAATTAAACTGGGCTGACACACCAATGACAGACACCAGCCCCTGGTCAATGGAGAAATCTTTGAAAGCAGTTGGCTGGGTGCAATCTCCAGATACGCAGAAATGGATTTCTGGCTTCACACCTATAAAGATCCCAGGAGTTTCCATGGTGTCGGAAAACTTAAAGCACACTGTGAGTAATGCAAATAACTTAAATGCTGCAGGAGGAATTAATTTAGAAAATTTACAGCCTGCTAGATTATCCGAAGGAAATAATTTAACAGATGGTGGGGAAGTGCACTCTCTTTTACAGTTACCATCTGAGCTTGAACTAGCTCAGTACCCAGTACTGACAACAATAAACTGTGATGGTACAAGTGAGTATGAGCAAGATATCACAGAAGACAGGATGAGAGACTTTACAGATGTTTCGGACATACCAAAAAATATTCCCAAAGAACTCAGAAATCAACCCAGCATTGTAGAAAATGTTACAACGCAGTCTGACCAGGATACTACATAGAACCCGAGGCCTTACGCCTCTTTTTTTCAACAGACTGTATATCCAGCTAAAAGGTATAATGCTGTGAGATTCATTTATAAAGGAGGTCTAGAAAATTTTCTAGACAGGGTTTATATAGGCAAGACATTGTTGAAAGACAGTATGCATTTTAATGTCACAGAGCTATATGCATTGATGCACGTTTCGTGAGAGGACATACAGTATTTGACGTTAGTTTTAAATTGGGTGTGGTCTAGATAAATTCTGGGCAAGATATCACCAAGTCAAGAAAACACCCCTGTGGGCCCCTTTCGAGGTGATTCCTCTAACCAGACTGGCCCACAAAACCATAATGGTCCTTTTTAGGAATGAGGGAGTAAGTGTTACAGACCTTCTCTTTTGGTTAAAACAAAGATGCACTGTTACAGGTCACCTGGAGGCCATCTTTGACTCAGAAGGGATTTGGATGGGAGGGTGGAAAATCTGGGTAATTTTGAGAACAGAAGATGAAGGGCTACAGCATTTATCAAATTGTTTCTTCTTAGGAGGGATAGAGGTGTACTCTTTTAGCCAGGTCAGCCCAAAATGTGTTATAGGTGTGGGCAAGCAGTTCACATAAGTAGTGCATGTGACCAACTTAAATGTACCTTATGTCAAAAAACAGGACATACCAGTGGCCAGTGCAGAAGTGCTGTGAGATGCAACCTGTGTGGGAAGAAAGGTCACACATACACAGCTTGTCCAGATGCATCCCATAAGAAGCCATCTACAGCGGATAGTGAGGAGCAGCAACTCCTAGTTATCTTGGCCCAGAAAGAGTATAACAAGAAAATTGCAGAGAAACATCCTGTGTTTTCCTCTCCTAAGGAGCAGGCAGTAGCTAGTAATCTAGAGAATACAATACAAGAGGACATAGACCCAAACCCTGAGATGAACATGGGGGAATAATTCCTCCACACACAAAGAATAGTACAGACAAGACGTACATAACAACAGAGATTACATTACAGCCAGTAGAACAAGTACAAACTTCAAATAGCTCCATGCCCCCCCCCCACCAAGGATGGAAGAGGTAGATGAGAGAAGGATTAATACCAGAAGAAGACAGACTGGGTCTCAGCCAACACCCAAAGTTCCAAAAATCACTTTCATAAACACTCCCAACGGATACCAGGCGCTATTGGACACTGAGACTTCGGATAATGAGTCTGTGTGTTCTTCTGTAGAATTCAATCTGCAGGACATACAGTCAGACACAGAAAAATCTTGGACAAGAGACACAACTGCAGGGAATAAGCATAGGAAAGGGAAAACAAAAAAGAAAAAATTAGGCTAACTACCACGAGAAAATATGTTACCTATGTCACCATCATTTCTGGTTTTAACATCCAATGTTAATAGCATAAAAATAACCAAAAAGGGGAGCGGGTTTTCACATACTACAATCCTATCCACCTGGGGTTTTTCTCCTACAAGACATAAGACTGCACACTATAATGGAATTAACAAAATCAACAAAAGAATGGTTTTCAGGGATTTCATATTGGTCCATTTGCCTAGATCGTTGTTCAGGTGGGGGGATCCTCTTTCATAACCTTCAACCATCTGTAATAAAAATTCTTGACCTTGTGCCAGAGAGGGTACTTATGCTTGATATTAAATTCAACAACATATATTTTTGGATCATTAACATATACGCCCCCCAGACGAAAGCTGACCACACAGCTATTTTTCAACAAATTAGCCCATATTTGCACACTGCTCAAAATGTTTTTTGGGGTGGGGATTTTAATTGTGGGCTAACTAAACTTGATAGAGGATCAGACACAACTATTGAGAAAATATTTGGGGATATGGCAGCTTTAAATGCTGCCATATGTATAGCTAATTTAAAGGATTCACTTTTTGCACATACTGGTAAAAGAGACAAGAATTTTTTAAGGGGAATCTATCTACAAGAATAGATTTCCTCTTTATCTCTAAAGCCCTGAGAATTAAAAAAAAACATCAGCTTCACCTATAGAATACTCAGATCACAAAATGTTAACGCTTACATTAGGTAGCCCAGAAGCTTCTATTGGTCCGGGATATTGCAAATTAAATTCTATCCTCTTGGAACAAACAAGATTTTTACAAAACATTACATATTTTTTAATTTGTAAAAAATCTCTGTTTGACCTGTATGATGACCCATCTAATTGGTGGATGGATACAAAAGCTGAGCTTAGGAGTTTACTTATCTCCTGTAGCAAGCAAATTAGAAGAGGTGATTATATTCTATACTTAAAGGATAGAAAACAGCTACATTTATATACTCTCACCCAATCTATTAAGCATAACTTTTTGGGTCAAACAATAAACATAAAGCAAAGAGTGTTGCAATACCATTCAAAACAAACTGTAGGTCTCATGCTGCAACAACAATACTGTGCACAAGGTCCTTCTGAAAGTACATGTCCCCTACTTAGGAACCAAGAGCAAATAAAGAAAAAAGTGGTAATTGCGCTATGCGACGCACACGGTAATATACAAACAGCTAAAGAGCAAGTTATTAAAATAGCATCAGAATATGTAACTTCTTTGTTTAAATGACAGAATAATGAAATGGTTGATTATTCAAATTTTTAAAATAAAAGTATGCTTCCAACAGCCCCACAGGACCACATAGATGCTCTGACTAGGCCCTTTTCCACACAAGAAATTAAAGAGGCCATAAAGTCACTCTCAAGAGGTAAAACATCATGAACAGGATGGCTTAACAGCAGAAATATATAAAATCTACAACTTTATTTTGCAAAGTCATGATATACCATTAGAAATGGCTACAGGGATGCTCATTTTTTATACAAAAAAGGAGATAAATTGGAGTTATCAAATTGGAGGCCAATACGTATTTTGAATAATGATTTTTAAATTCTCACAAAAATGTTAAATAAATGATTAACTGTAGCAAAATACTTAATTACTCCAGCACAATAATGTACAGTCCTAGGAAATAATATCACAGATCAATTAATTGTGTTGAAAGTACTCTTTGACAGGAATAATGTATTAATTAGATGGGTATGTTTTTTCCTTAGATCAGAAACAGGCATTTGACAATGTGAACCACACATTCTTATGGCAGACTTTATTACACTATGGCATACCTAAAATCTTTGTTGATTGGTTACAAACACTATATAAAACAGCCAAAGTCAAACCTTGTGTAAATGGTTATTTTGGCCCCTTTGTGCATACACAAAAGGGTGTAAGACAGGGATGTCCTATTAGCCCCTCATTGTATGTCTTCAGCATAGATCCCCTCTTAAGGCTACTCAATACAGAGGTAGAAATAAAACTAATACAAATGTTACACCAAGTAGCCCCTTATATAGCTTTAGCATATGCAGATGATGTGGTCATTATGGTAGGGACGAATGGTCAGCCGAAAAGGCAATAAAAATATGCCATGAATATGGGGATTATTCAGGAACCAAATTAAACACCCCAAAAAGTATAGGCAAACCACTGGGAAACCAGGATGCTTCTTAGAGTACAGTGGCAGGAATTACTGTCATGACAGATAATTTAAAAATTCTGGGGACTGAATTTGGGGCACCCCAGATGGATGTAATGAATTGGGATCATAAAATACAGATTGGTACACAGATGGTCCAAAATTAGAATCAAAAGAAAATGAATAATCAAAAATATATATATATATATATAATTAAAACATACCTCATCCCAGTCTTTTTATTTCTTAGTGCTGTGTTTCTGGTTCCAAAGATAGGGGAAGCAAAACTATATAGCATTTTTTCCAATCATTTTGGGGCAGTAGGCTGAATCCAATTAAACAAAACACACTATATATGCCCTTAGAAATAGGAGGGCAAAACATGGTGAATCCGGAACTTTTTTTTTCTGTTAATTTTTAAATGATAATTTGAAACCTCTTTTCGTATACTCTGATAATACTGGTGTGACACCTTTTACAATACAGTGTCAGTACGTTTTAAAGATTGGGAAAAAGGCCAATTAAGAATAATTAGGCACCAGGCCTTATCACCAGGGTATCTTAGATAGATTTTTATAAAGATTAGGTTATGGAGTCTTCCAAGTGATATGGTAATAACAAAAAATAAAAAATAAATATATATACATACCTTATAGAGACACATTTCAGGGAATTACATCCTTTCCCTAAATGCCCTTTAGAAAACAAAACCACTTTAAAAGATCTAATAGCACAAAAAAGAATGCCTTCTAAATTTAAAGATATACATTGGTTAAACTGCCACGAGCGTTTAAATATAAAAAGAAATCAAAAGCACAAAAAAGTGGAAGAAATTACATGTTCCAGGCCATTATGTATAAATCAATTAGAAACCATTTCCCAACTTATATTTTACTTGTTCTTATATTTCTACTTTTTGGATATATCTATACAAGGAATCCAAAGTATTTTGTTTTTCTGCACATTTCATTTCCAGTGCTAATGTATGGAGAGTATCCATATTCATGGGCTGAATGGGAAAATACTTTACATATTATATTTGCGGTTATCAAATGGTACATCTGGAATTCTAAATGTTTATTTTCTCTACAACAAAAAGAGTTAACATATCTAGAGCTTTATGGGAAAATTCTTAGACTTACAGGAAATTTATTTTCAGGAAGCTAAAAATATGGAACGATAAATGTTACAGAAATATTGAAGGAATTTACCATGGGTCACTAACAGTGATGTTCCTATTATGTAAATATTAAGAGAAGAATGATGGGAGGAGTGTATTTTAAATAACATGAAATTTAAATGAATGTTAGACTGGATTTCAAAATTTTGCTGTATAACTGGATTATGTTTAAAATTTCTGTCCATATTGTTTATACTTGCTTTGGATTGTATGATTTCAAAAATTAAAAATTCCCCTACTCTTTTCAAGAAGTGCCATGTGACTTTTAACATCCACCTGTACTACCATCAGAACAGGCAGATGGGACCTCGGTTTAACGTCTCATCTGAAAGAAGGCACCTCAGGAATGCAGCACCCCCCTCATGCTGCACTACAGTGTCAGTATTGGGATTTTTAACCCATGTGCCTGATGTGGGGATAGAACTCAAAGCCTTCTGATCTTCCAGCCTCAGAGGTGAGTGTGCTACCTGCTGAGCCACTGACACTGCTAGATTGTCTAGATTATAGTGTCTAGACACTGCTATACACTAACATTTAGCTTTTGTTTACTTGCTAAGATAAACCTTCTTGCCTGGCCCTTGTATACCACAGAATTCTGACTTTACAAATAAGTTGCCTACTTCTCCTTACTCTCTTTACTGTCTCACTTCTTCCCACACCACCTACCCATGCAGACCTCCTAAATAAACCATCAGTAACCCCTCTTGCTTATTCTCTTCCTCTAATTTCAGCCCAATTGATCCCGATGTTGGGATCCCCCACTCCATTCCTCCAACTTTGGGCTCACCATACTTTTCTACCCTGTGCCTCCCTCTCTTCTGTCACCAACTTCTATGTGCTCCTGTGCTCGCTATCTATCTGGTTTGCTTCCTTTTACTATCCACCTACCCCCTATATCCCGGTCACATCTAAGTCAGGGTGCAAAAGTTCAAAGCTCCACTTAATAATCATCTCCCTTCTCCTACTATCCACCAGGGATATAAACCCCAACCCTGGCTCCCCTCTATCGTTATAAAGGCAGCCCCTCTCCCACACACACCCTCCTCTGCCTCCAACATGCCAACCCTCCCTCGTGTCTTAAAATCCTCCACCTTAACATAAGACGTCTACTACCTAAACTGGTCCTGCTTCTACCCCTAGCACTATTGCTGGTCCCTGATCTCCTCATAATAACAAAAACCTAGTTAAATAATAAAACACCTCATCCCAGTATATACATCCCTGGCTACAATATCACCCGGCAAGATCATGCAGGTAGGGGCAGTGGTGTAGCTATTTACACCTCCTCCTCCTCCATTCATGCTACCCTGGTCCTATTTGTGTCAGTCCTCACAGTTTATGAAGCCCTTGTCCTCAGGCTCTACTTGTCTTACTCCATACCAATCTACATTGCTGGGATTTACTGCCACCCAGGCCTCTCCACTACTATTGCCTCTAATCTTCTCTCTCAACTTTCTACCCTCACATCAAATGGCAAACCTCTATATACTAGGCAACTTTAACCAAAACTGGCCTGACCCCTCCCTATCCAAACTGCGTAACAACATTGTGGCCCTTAACTTAACGCAATTGGTCCATGAGCCAACCCGACTAAATATTAAATCAGGCAACCACTCTGTCATTGATTGGGCCCTAACCTCACATGTCCACAGAGTAATCGAATCAGGTCTCCTCCCGGATGCACTCAACGACCATCAAATGATCTACTTGGTCCACAAACTCCACCATCCAAAAGCCCAGTATCAAACATTGCTTATCTGCTCATATAAATCCCTAGACCTTTCTTAACCCCTATTTGACCTAGCCCACATTGACTGGTCTCCTGTTTCCTCTGCTACCACAGTTAACGTAGCCCTGGACTATTTCCAAAGCCACTTTTTCAACATCTGGAACAAGCAAGCACCCTTTAAGTGCACTCGAGTATGCAGAAACCACCTCCCGTGGATCACATCGGAATTGATGGCATGTATGAGAGCTTGAGACCAGGCTTAGAAGGGTCACAAAGTCTCTAAATCAAATGCGAACCATGAGAGATATCAAGCCCTCAGAAATGCCTGCCGTGAGAGATATTGAGCCCTCAGAAATGCCTGCTCCAAGGCTACAAGGCTTGCTAAGTCTGAATAATATAGATCCACATTTTTGGAAAATTATTAACTCCCTCTTTTCTACCCCCTCTAAATCCCAAACTCCACTCATTTATGTCAATAATGCCCTTATGTCTACCCACCTCTCAGTTGCCACTGAATTCAACTCTTACTTTACCTCATGTGCTGCTGCTCTACTAGCTTCTCCTCCTCCTACCCAACCAGTCACATCTGTCCGCCATAACTCACACCCAAGCACCCTTCCTAGTGACCTCTTCTCCTTCTCTCCTCTTAGATGTCAGCGTGGCTCAGTTGGTAGCACATCCGCCTCTGGACCAGAAGGTCGTGGGTTCTCGTCCCACACTGGGATTGGACTTGCACCTAAAAATTGCTGGCATCCGAGTGCAGTATTGAGGGGTGCTGTACTGCTGGGGTGTGCCGTCCTTCGGATGAGATGTTAAACCGAGGTCCCTTCTGCCCATCCTGGTGGTGTCCAGGTGGAAGTTAAAGAACCCAGGGCACTTTTCGCAAAAGAGTAGGGAACATTCCCGGTGTCCTGGCCAACATTCCCCTTCCCATAAACCGGTTCATGCAATTATCCAGGCTGTGTGGGTGATGATGTGCGATATGGCCGCCACCACACATTCAGTCACTTCACTACCAGTCTAGCATTGCTTGTAAAGCGCTTTGGATGTATGAAAAGTGCTATATAAATGCTGATTCTTCTTCTTCTCCCCAGTCTCCAATCATGCTATTTTAAATGCTTTCCTTGCTCTCAACCAATCTAAGTGTTCCTCACCTGATGGCTTTGACCCCAAACTTCTCTTCCTCGGTATCCTGTGATAAAGGCGTCCGCTATTGAGTGCTTATAAAAAGGGTGACTCAATAGCAGCACCTGTTCATAGGGCTACTGGATGGTGGGGCGAATACGGATATAGCGACATCGCTATATGTACATGTGTGTGGGGGGAGTGAGCACGCCGTGCGATGGGCGGATAGGGAGGGAGGGTTTGTGAGGTGGAGTGTGGTGGTGGGCTGCTGAGCTGGCCATGTGGCTTGGTGGGTTTCTGGCAGGCTAGGGTTGGGAGGGTGTCAGGTTCGATGCTGGACACGTCGATATTTTTGTGCCGGTCCAGGCTTTTTTGTTTGCTTGTTTCACCCCCTATATGCACCCCTAGATTTAGAATCCTTTAGTAGGGGTGGGGTGCAACCCATAAACAAAAAACCTATGTTTTAGGTGCCCTTTTGGTCTGCGCTGTGAGTTTACATCGACAAAATTGATTTTCGCCGATGTACACTTGCCCTAATAGCAATCGCCTTTCCGCGATCAACATTATCACATAGAACCCTCTTCCTCTCCACTCATGCCATTTGTTCACCACTTTCTGCCTGACTAAATCTTTCCTTCTCACTGGCCTCCTTCCCTGACACATGGAAGCACACTGTAGTTCTCCCACTACCCAAGGGAGGTGACCCTTCTATGACTGGGAACTATTAGCCAATCTCTCTTATCTATTCTTGCTAAGCTTCAGGAGCATCTGGTCCTCTCCCAACTCTCCTCTTACCCCTCTGACTCTATCTTTTTTACTCTGTACCAGTCTGGTTTTAGGAAAGATCACTCCACTACCACTTCCTTACTTAGGTTCACTGATTCCATTCTCTCAGGTATGGACAGTGGTCTAATCACATCTGTGATCTTTATCAACCTTGCAAATGCTTTTTACACTGTCTCCCATCCTCTCCTTCTAGATAATCTGGGATCTGCTGGCCTGTCTGATTCAACCACAAACCTGTTTAGCTCCTCTCTAACAGGCCGGACACTGTCAGTCAAAACTGCTGAATCCACCTCCCCCCCATTCCAGATTAATGCTGGCATACCCCAGGGCTCCATCCTTGGCCCCCTACTATTCTTCATATTCCTTAATGACCTCCCATCAGTGTGCACCTCCTCCTCCTCCTCCATCCATATGTATGCTGACAATACTGTCCTATTCTACTCTGGCTAATCGCCAACTGATGTCACATCCGCACTTCAGCATGACTTTGAGAAAGTTCAGCAATGGCTAAGCTCCCATCAGCTTTTCCTCAATACCAAGAAAACAGTCTCCATGACCTTTGGCACTAGGCAGAGACTCTCTAGGCTAACTAAATTGCCCTCCTTCTACACCCTTGATGACTCTACTCTGGAGGACACCTCCTCCTCCTTTAGGTATCTCAGGGTCTGGCTAGACCAGCACCTAAACTTCACTGGACACATAGACTCCATCCTGAAAAAGCTGCACCCCAAATTAGGTGCCCTTTACAGGAACCAAAGCTACCTACCTTTATAGGCCAGGTGGGAGATTTCCCAGAAAATGATACTACCCATCTTTGACTACTGTGATGTAGACTACAGTGCTGCACTGAAGTCATCCTTAACCAGACTGGACACCCTTTTCAATGCTTTCTGTTGTTTAACTCTGGATGCTCCTTCCTTTACCCACCACTGTGATCTACATCGCTCTCTAACGTTTCCTTCCCTGGAAAACTGCCATCTAGCCTACTGCATAAAATTTGTCTGTAAATTCTGGTTTGATACACTTCCCCCTTACCTTGCCTCCTTACTGTCCTCCCACCCCACTGCCCCTCTCTCCCTCAGATCCAGTGACTCCCGCACCCTAGGTATACCACGGCACACTACCTCTATAGGCCAATCATCGTTCTCCCATAGGTTCCCTAAGCTCTGGAACTCAATGTCTCATCAAATCAGGCACTCCTCCTCCCCATGGTCCATCTTGACCTCCCTCCTCAACTTCCTCTCTCCATCCTGCAGCTACTCCTAATTTCCCCCTCTGTCTTCCCCATCCCCTTTCCAAGCCTAGCACTTAATGTGAGGAGAAACCAGTGTACTTTATTGCACATCCTTGTCTGCATTGTATGTATTGTTTGTTTGTTTGTATTTGTTGACCCGGTAAGCCCACTGGGCCTAGAAGTCCCTTTTTCAGGGGCGACCGGGGGGGATACAGATGGTAAGCAACTGAGATTGAACCAATAGTTGATGGTATTTTTAGTGAATGAAGGAAATTTGGCCAGGACACCGGGGAGATTCCCCTACTCTGACAGTAGGGGGACTCTCTGACATCCTGGTCCTTGACCAAGATGGACGCTGTGGAGGAGTTGGAGGAACAGAAGGATGCAACAGAGACTGGGGACCTGGTCTCAAACCCTGCCTCTTGTGCTTCTGAGACCGAATTATCTGAAGGTTTGCTGCTGAAAACATTGAATCCTGATACTAATGACCTTGGAAACTGACCTGATGTGGACCTTTCTGAACTTCCTGCACTCCCAATGAGTGACTATGTTGTTCAGCCTGATTTCTGTACCAATTCCCTGGATGTTGCCAGTCTAGAATGTTTGATACGCGCTGAGGAACTATGCTATGCGAAGAGAATTCAGTTGCTAAATACAGCGCTACACTTGGCTCATTCGTGCTCTTCTGAGCATGTTTCTCCCTTTGTGCCTCAAACCACAGATGTTTTACCTATTGCAGCGGCTGAGCCTGTGATTTCGCTCCAGCTGATCCCTGACTTGTCCTCTTCTCAATCTGGAACCCTGCCTTCTTCTCCTGCCATATGCAATACATCTGCACATGAGATTTGTGCTGTGGAAGGTGCACCAGGAATGGCTTCTACGAACTCCGTGTCTGGCCTAAGATGCCCTTCTACTGATACGGCACACCCCTGAACTGCTCAGGCTGCTCTTGAAGGTGCTGGATGGATTTCTGACACACACACGGCAAGTGGGTTTCTGGTCCTACCCTGATCGTGACCTCACCTGATCGCCAGCATACGGAGGCTCCTCCGGTCCTCCCCCATGATACTCCTGTTGTTTCATCTCTACTGGGTGGATCTTTACCTGATATTCCTGCTTCCCCTCTTCATTTTCCAACTGCTTTGCAACTTACTGAGGCTCCTGTCCAGTACTTTAATAACACTGTTAATTCTACGGCCGTAGCTTCTGATTCTGGTCTCCCTTCCACTTCTGCTGCACCAGAGAAACCACGTGAAGCTCCCTTGAATTTACTTAATCCTACTAGACGCAGGCCATATGCCTCCTTGTTCCACCAGTCCATTTACCCAGCAAAAAGACATAATGCCTTTTGCCTGCTTTATAAAGGTGGTATGGACATGATTCCTGATAGAGTGTTTATTGCAAACACTTTGCTTAAGGAATCCATGAAATTTTTTGTGAATGAGGTTTATGCGCTCATTTATGTCTTTGGCGAGACCACTTATGACATCAGCTTTTAGCCTAATGCTGGGTTACAGAGATTTTGGGCTCAGTATCACGTTCTGAAACAGACCCCCTTATGGGCTCCATTCGAGGCCATACCCCTTACTAAACCTGCCTACAAGACAATTACTGTATTGCTTTGGAATGAGGGGGTTAGTGTAACTGACCTTATATACTGGTTGAAGCAACGTTGCTCTGTTTTGGGATCCCCAGAAGCAATTTTTAACTCCAAACATATTTGGCCTGGGGAGGTGGAAAGTTAAAATCATGCTACACTCTTCTGATACTGGTCTGAAGCATTTACTGAACATCTTTTTTTAAGGCAGGGACTGGGGAGTTCTTTTTTATGCTGGTCAGCCTAAAGCCTGTTACAAGTGTGGGTCTACGGCCCACCTTAGTGGTATTTGTGACCAGATGAAGTGTACCTTGTGTCATGCCAGTGGGAATTGTCTCAATGAACCTAAATGCAATTTGTGTGACTCCATGGGGCATACATATCAAAGTTGTAAATAGACGGCCCATAACCAGTCTGATTTTTCTGATGATTTTGAATAGCGGCTGTTGATTGCTGTTGCTCAACGTGAGTCCTTCACCTATTCCTTTCGAACACCGGGAATGACTTCAGTACTCCCCCACTCCTGTCTTCGCTGTTTTACATGAGACTGTTCCTGCCCCTCCTCCTCCTGTTCAACCAGGGTCTAGTAATATTCCTTCTCTAGCTGATACTGAGCTGCCTGAGAAGAACTCTATGGATATGCCCCCCAGGTGCAGAAATGATCAACCAAACATACTCCGGCTGTTGATCAGCCAGCTCCTAAAATATCCAAGACCCCTGATCTACCTCTACAGAACTGTTATGAGGCATTTCAGGCTGTTTCAGAGCACTCTGATGCTGACTCCGAAGGTTCTTCTTTGTGGTCCTCCCAGGTTGACCTTCCTTCAGAACCTGAGGAATCACACCAGAAACCTAAGGAACAACAACGGAGGTCCAGGAGAACCAGAAAAAAGCCTCCTTGAGGTTTGTGTTCTTCCCCTTCTTGAACTTCCTTTTCTTCCTTTATGATGTCACATGTTCCTTTGACTATCAGGTCCCTTAATGTAAATAGCATCAAAGGTGGAAAAAAGAAACAGATAGCCTTTTCCTTTTTTTGTTGAATTCTTTTCATGTTCTTTTTTTGGAGGACACTAGACTTCATACCATTTCAGAGATTAGTACTGCTACACGATTGTGGCATGTTGGACCATCACTTGGTACAGATACCCGTTCTGATTTGGGCATTTTGTTCAATTTCTGTGTACTGGTTCAGGTGATAAAACTGGTAGACCTGGTGCCCGGTAGGGTCTTGATTTTGGATACAGAAGTTTTTGATTCATATTACAGGTTTATTAATGTTTATGTTCTGCAGATGAAAGCAGAAAGGGCTGCACTGTTTAAATCCATACAGCCGTATCTGGTTTCTTCTCAAGCAGTAATTCTTGGTGGGGATTTCAATTGTGGCCTGGATAAGAGAGATAGAGGACAAGGTACTACCACGAGTAAAGTTTTTTGTGATATGTCTGTTTTAAAATTTATCATTTCTACATCACAGTTGAAAGATGCCTACATATCTATGCATCAGACTCCATATCCTACTTTTCAAAAGGGAAATTTGGCTACTAGAATAGATTTTTTATTTATCTCAAAGACTCTGCCTATCTCTTCTACCCAGGTTCTCGAAGTTGAATTTTCCGATCACAAATTGTTGTCATTAGGTTTGGGCCCCCTTCTAGGTTCCCTCAAGGTCCGGGTACATGGAAGTTTAATTCCTCACTTTTATCTGCCCCTACTTTACTTCAGATTCTTCAGTATTTTGTAGCCTGTAAAACATCTGTGCTTGAAATGTTTGATTCCCCTGATCTTTGGTGGGTGGATGTGAAAAGTGATCTGAGACACTTACTGCAGGTGAAAGTAGGTCCCATAGGGACACTGCTTACTTATCCTATTTACAGCAAAGGAAACAGCTCCAAAAATTGCAATCTTTGGTTAGACACACTATGCATGATTTTAGTTCACAGATTCAGTCTCTTAGACATGATATGGAAATCTTCCATTTATGTCAACATAACAGTCTACACCACCAACAGCAGTTTGGATTCCAGGGCAAAACGGTGGTCGTGTGCCCCTTCCTACACTGCCATGACAGGCTCAAACACAAACAGATTGATTCTCTTAAGGATTCTTCAGGACTTCTCTTTGATGATAAAACTGGCATTTTTAACATTGTCACGCAGCATTCTCTTTTGCTCCTTTCTTCTCGGTCTGCTCCTTTGGGCCACCTTCCTGCTTTTCTCTCTGCTGTACAACATCCTGTCTGTCCTTCAATCTTACTGTCTGATTTGACGAAGGCTATAACTGCTACTGAAGTTACATTAGCTATTCAAGCTTTAAAATCTCATACTCTTCCTGGGCCTGATGGCTTGACCCCAGTACTCTATAAATTACTAGCCCCTTTGCTTTCCACAGAACTGGCCTTAGCATGTACGTCTATGTTGAAGACGGGTTCCATTCCTCTTGATATGGCAAATGGGCTTCTTATATATCTTTTTAAAAAAGGAGATAGGACTGACATTTCTAACTGGAGACTGATTTGTCTCCTCAACACAGATTTTAAAATTCTTGCAAAGATTCTCCAATCCAGATCGTTACAAGTTGCTTTATACTGTATTTCACCTACACAAACCTATTCTATTCCTGAGAGGAAACTTTGTGACCATTTGCTGCTTTTAAGAGAATTGATAGAACAAGACAATAGTGAGGGATTGGATGGCTTCCTTCTATCCCTAGATCAGAGGCAAGCCCTTGATGCGGTGGACCATCGTTATTTGTGGGACACGCTAGCCTCCTATGGTGTACCTCAGTCCTTTATTAATTGGCTTATTTCTCAATATAAACCTACCATGATTTCTCCTCTGATCAATGGTTGGAAGGGCCCCTTGATTCCTATTAAGAAGGGTGTTCGGCAAGGCTGCCCCCTCAGCCCATTATTATATGTTTTTAGCATTGACCCCCTTTTGAGAAAACTTAATTCTCTCTCCAGTCTGACCCATATCCAGGTGGATTATTTTATTCTCCCATACGTTGCCTTGGCATATGCAGATGACATTACTGTATTTGTCCGAACTGTGGATTCTGTGCCTGAAGTGTTACAAACCTGTCAGGAATTTGGTACTTTTTCTGGTTCCTCTTTGAATCTCACCAAATGTGTTGGTTGACAGTTGAGGAATCCACTCCTCCCCCTCCCTGACGTGGCGGGTATCCCTCTTACCAGGGACCCCATTGTTGTTTTGGGTATTTCTTTTGGTTCAGGCTATTTGGCAGTCCTGAATTGGCAACCTAAACTTGATCATGCATGACACCTTGTTAAGTGTTGGAATTCTTGGCAGATGGGGAAAAAGAAGAGGGTCTACTTAGTGAAAACCTTTCTTCTTCCCATATTTTTGCATATTAGTTTGCCCCCCCCCTAAAATTTTTGAAGTTAAGTTATACAGTATTTTTTTTCAGGCTATTTGGGGAAGACGACTTAACCCCATCAAACATAATATTTTATATTTACCCACTCCTCAGAAAGGTTTAGGAATGATTAATCCCATAGTCACGTTTTAGCTTCGATATATGTGTACTAACTTACACCCCCTGTTGACCCATGTTCGGTGCCCCTGTTTTTTTTATATGGTATTTCTTGTAACCCGTGGTTTCTCCAGTGGTCCACTGATTCTCTTTGGTTGGTTCAACAGTCTAATAGTACTCCCCAGTATTTACGCAAAGTGTTTCTTAAACTTAGAAGTTGGCATATGACTTCTACTATGCTCTCTATTAAGCATAGGAAGCTGTTATACAAACATGTTCTTTATGTTTGTTTTCATGAACCAATTACTTTTCCTAACTGTCCTATACATCTGATGCCTGGTTTACTTCATTAGCTGAATAATCCGAGAATTCTAGATAAGATGTGGGACGTCCATTGGTTATGTTGTCATTCCTGCTTGAATGTCAAGGCACATCAGAAGCATAAACAGTTGTCTGAGCGGATGTGCTGTAGACCTCAATGCCTTAGGCAATTGGAAACCCTGTCCCACTTATTTTTTTTCCTGTTCCTACATTTCTGCTTTCTGGTCCTCTGCAGCCTTGAAATGGAATTTACTTAATCTTAATAGGGTTACTCTGAAAACTTTGTTATATGGTCATTTGGATGTATCATGGGCTGCATGGGACATTTCTACTTTACATGTGTTTTTTACTGTGATAAAATAGTACATTTGGAATTCTCAATGTTGGTTTACCTTACAGCAGAAGAAGGTCTCACTTCTCGAATTGCAAGAGAAAATTGAATGGGACTTGACTTTGATTTATAAACATAAACTTTGGACCAAGTCTCAGTCCTGGGTTTTCCAATCCTGGCAAAGTCTTCCCTGGATAACGGACTCTGATGTGCCTGTCACATGAGTGTTTCTTGGTCATTGTTTGTTCATGCTGTTCATGCCGAATTTGTAGTATTTTTTTTTCTTCTTTTTTTTTTGGTCCTTAGTGTTCTATCCCTATTTTCTTGACTGTTTACTTTCTTGATTATTTACTTGTTTTTTTTCTGTATGATTTTTTTCAATAAATACTAAATGCCCCTACTCTTTTTCGATAAGTGCCACGGGATCTTTAACATCCACCTGAACTACCACAAATCCAGACAGATGGAACCTCAGTTTAACGTCTCATCTGAAAGACAGCACCTCAGAAGTGCAGCACCCCCTCATGCTGCACTACAGTTAGTATTGGGATATTAACCCAAGTGCCAGATGTGGGAACTGAACCCACAGCCCTCTGATCTCCTGGCCTCAGAGGCGAGTGTGCTACCTACTGAGCCACTGACACTGATTGCCAGATGTGGGAACTGAACCCACAGCCCTCTGGTCTCCCAGCCTCAGAGGTGAGGTATTAAGGTATTAAGTCTGCAGTGCTGTTAATTTGCTCCTCTCACATCTAATCCCAATGCTTATTTAATGCTACTAACTGATGTATTATTATTTTTACTCTGTTGCTTCTCTGTTTTATATTTCCTTTAGGAAATATGTTGTTGATTATTGTATATATACACGTTTCTATAATACTGCATGGAAATGTGCTTTTGATTGCTGTACTTCCATGTTTCCTTTCCCCAAGGATACTCTGTGAGATGAGCAGTTTTATATTGTTCAGTGGGCCTTTCCTGGTGAAATTTTTCAATAAATAAGTGCAAATAACCCCGGTGACTAGGTGCACTCATGCATGCTGGCAACAGTATCTTTGAATACTTATCAACTGAACATAAAAATAAGTTCTATATTACACCCTGATCTTGGTAAATTTGTTTGTTTTTTGAAATGAGTTATTTTGTTATGTACAATCGGCTTTTGACAAGCAAATGCATGACTCTGAGCATATCACTGGCAGCACTGTTGAGCAAGCTACTGCACTGAGATCAGGATGCAATCCAGAAGTTATTTTTATGTTCTGGTGATAAGGCTTAAAAAAATGCAAATTGCCAGCATGCAGGAGCGCACCGGGTCAAAAGTACATTTGATACTTGAGGATCTGAAGGAGATACTTGGGGATCTGCAGGCATGATGGATGGAGGGGGAAAGTAAAGTCAGGACTAAACATAAGTCATTTATTTTGTAGAAAAAATGGTATTACTGCAAAAACGGTCCTCTTTTTTTCCGGAGTGGTGGTCTGTCAGAGAAGGTTTGTATTTTCTTTTATTCGCACCGTAGACTGCTAACTTTCCCCTTTCTGTCTGCCAACGATCTGTTTTAATTTCCAATGAAAGATTTGTTTGCCAAAGATCTGATCAGATTTCCAATCGTTCACAGCCCAACCCAGTGTGGAATCCAATTTTTTTGTCCCCTTCTTATTTTTAAACAATCCGGCATCACAGCTCAAAATCCTAACAGGAAGATCATTGCTTTTCTGCTCTTCTGCCACCAACTTTCCAGAAGGCAGAACATTACACTAGATCTGCTTAATTTTTTCTCAGCTCAGAAGTGATTTTGCCAAGTAAATGACTGTATAACTAAATAAACAAACAAACAAAAAGTTTGAAATTCTCAGTTACAGAAAACTGTCAAATGACCTCTCTCTCTCTCTCTCTCTCTCATAGACACTCAAAAATGGTAGCATTCACAAACTCATTTTAAGCTACAGCAGTACTGTGAACTTTTAGATTCATGGTCATGCTTTTGTTATATTTGGCTGTGATCACAATGCTGGGATTAGGTTAATTAGTTTCACAGTCTACACTCCCAGTGATGGTATTTACTTGGTAAATATCCATCAGTGCACCCTCTCGCTCTCACTTACGAATGTCGACATTCACTGGCTCACTTTCACAGGAATGAACTCTAAAACAGTGTTGTACACTTTTGTTGACCAATTTCAATTTAACAACCCACTCTTTTGCTTAATTAACACCTTAACTTTGTTAGTTTTTCAGGACATGCTCACTCACAATGAAGGCATTTTCTTTGTGAATTTCACTCATAGACTGTACTCACAGTTACAGATGATGGCATTCCTGTGAAAGTGATCAAGTAAATATATATTGATTAAACCCTTATGAAAGGAAGGCTTACTGAATCATTTCATGTTTCATCAGCTGCGACTCAGAGACATGGCTTCAACTTTCACTAAAACATTAAATAGGTTGGAGTACTCCCTTTTAACTGGGTTTGCTTTATTACCTGCAGTGACCATTCCTAGCATTGTACTGCTGAATTGTTCCTGTTTTGCCCACACCTGTGAAAGTAAGGGGCACAGAAATAGTGCCTCCATGGGGCTGGGGGTTGTGCGGTTGCAGACTTACAAGCATTGTTTTTTATGGATAGGGAGCACTGACACCGTGCTAACAGGCACAAAAAACTGTTGCTGCCAGCAGAAGTGGGCAGTAAGTAAGTGGGAGATTGTTGACTGAAGGGGCTGTTGGGGTTGAAGCATCAGGCAGTTGCTGACTATGTGAGCCGGCCTCTACAAAGAAACTTTTATACAGAAGCATTTAACAGGATCTCCTGCTTACCTCATATCGTGCGCTTGCACAGTTCTGAAATGCAATGTGGACGTGCCACAGTAAAGTAGTGTGCCTATGGGGGGAGTGGGGTAATCATGCTGTAGAGGGCAGGAGAAGAAGCACCAGCACAGGAAAGCTATGGAGTCAGCACTGTGTAACAGTCACTGCATCACTGTAGGAGAACACAGGGATGCGTTCCGCTCATAGTCCCTGTTCTCTCCTACAGTGATGGCAAAACATCTGCGGAGCTCTGCCCACGCAGCTGAAAAAATGGGCACACGTCCACTGCAATCATTGCAGATACTGCTTTATTTAACTGCTGAGCAGCTGGATGGCTTGTCATATTTCATTCTCCATTCAAAAGCCTGCTGCATCATTAACTGTTTCTGAGGTGTGACTGGCACACTAAAACAGGCTGGAGGAGACAGAGAAGAATTCATTCTGTTGTCAATTGGGGAGCTGTCTGATTCTGATATCTGCTGTAAGTGCCTTTTTAAGGTTGATGTACCAAGGTTGTTTGCCCGTCTTCCTCTGCTGAAAGAGGCCTTACATAAGCAGCATACTGCACGTATACTGTTCTTTGGGTCAAGGTGAAAAAAAATCCAAATGGAAGAGGATGTCTTTTTCATTTTTGTCCCTGGCATTGCAACTTCTGAATCATCATCTAGCTTGTCTATGTTAATTTCTATATTTTTATTTTTTTCCTCAATGTCCTGACTGGATGACTGGGTGTGAGGTCTGTCCTCAGCAGAGGAGACAGGCAAGCCAGGCATAACTTCCTTTTCAGTTTCACTGGCCCCTAAAGAGGGTTGCCCAATTAAAGGGGCAGACCCCATTGTCCCAAGGCCCTGACAAGATTAGTGGAAGTTCGGGGTGGGGGGGGAGGGAGGAGAGGGAGAAGAGATGAGGTCACAAGGGGGAAGGACCTCATGAGGTCACAAAGAAGGTGGAGCAAGGGGAGTGGTGGAACAGTGAGGTGGCAGCCAATAATTGGGGGAATGGAACAAAGGACTGGACCAAACTGGGGCCTGAAAAGGAGCTGCCCAGGAGCAGGAGCTCACAAATTGCTCCAAGAATGTAGTTTTTGGAAGCACATCACTTTGGCATACAAAGAGGCCTGTGGGCTTTTGTAGTGATATTTAATTAGAGTTTTAAAAAAAAAAGAGGAAGCTTCATATGCAGATATATAGAATAAAGGATAAAAGTACCAATAAAGTAAGTATATTGGAAGGGATTTGAGAGGGAGAGCAGCAGGATTAACAGGAGGAAACCAGCGAGGTAAGGTATTTTGAGTATTATTTGGGATATGGTTGAAAAGAACGGTGAGCTGGTAGCCAAAGGGAAGCTGCATGCAATTTACAGGTCGAGGAAATTGGTTGTGGCAGCTATGATAGCGAAGCTGGGTCGGGAGCAGGGGCCAGCCATGAATTTGATGAGGGAGCAACGGCGGATGACCCAAGGAAGCCCAGGCATGATGGTGCAGGGGCCGACTGGATCAGCTTCTCAGTCGTGAAGATTAAGCACGGGTACTGCGACGTTTAACAGGTAGAGCCTGGTGGCTGAGTAAAAGGGATAGTATATGACAGGCTGGAAGTTTTATTTGAGCGTTTTTGTGGTTAGCACAGAAGGGACAAAGAAAACCCCGAGGGTGTGCGGCGGTAGGGTGGCTCAGTAAGGAAGTGACAGCAAGAGCGCTCGAGAAACAGTCACTGGAGCAGTGAGAGGTACAAGTAGCTATGTGGAGGCTAGGAAGGATTATCAGGCTGGAAAGAGCAGGCGGAAGCGCAGGGACAGAGTACCGAACAGAGAGCAAGAATAGGAAGCACTGGTTGGCTGGGGGGGGTTCATAGTGGTACTACGCAGGAACAGACAGGCAGACAGGGGCCAGCAAAAGATATGGGGGTTAAGGGCACTCAGGGTTTGTGGTGAGGATGGGGCAGCAGAGTGGCGCCTAGACCAGGAGAGCCACTGGTGGCTCATGCTTTAGCGTAGCTGCTGAGGTGGCAGTATGCTGATGGCAGGCAGGAAAGCTCTGGGTGAGAGAGAAGGAGAAAGCGCCGGGGAAGCATGAGCAATGGGAGAAAGAAGCCTGGGCCCACCGCGTGGTATGGCGTCTGACGTAATCACCACACGGTGGTGGGCCCAAGCACCACGAAAGGCAAGACACCTGTGGTGGTGGTGGGGGGGGAGTTCTAGCTACTCCTATGTAGGTTGGCCTACGAACAGTTGGAGCAATTTTAATACAGTTGAAGCAGAAATAGATAAATAAAATATAATTATTAAAAAAAAAAAGGAGTAAAGGAAAACAAAGGTAGGCAGGGGACTCATCACAGCTAGAAGCAGTGGCATGCAGTCCTGGGAAAGGTTAAGGGGTGGGTCCGACGAAACAAGGGACAGGTGTCCCTAGGGGAGGGGCGATGGGACATGAGGACTGGAACTCTCGGGGCCCTGGGGCTGGGATGGGGGAGAGAGGCAGACGCCGCCACATGTGGCTCAGAGCCTGGGGGAGGTAACCAAGAAACAGGTAATGTGAAGGACAGGGAGCAGGAGTAAGATGGACACGCGCAGCCCAAGGCAACAGAAAGTTGGGTACTCCTAGGTGTAGCGGTGTAATGGGAGCCACGGTGGGTGGGGGCAGACAGGCCACTGGCAGCATGCTGGGCAGGTCCCACGGGATATAGTAGGGGTGAGCCATTGGAATGGAAGGCTTGGTAGCCATAGTACAGAGGAAAAGGAAAAGGACATTGCGAGGGCCCGAGGATACAATGAACCACGGGGGCAATCAGGGAATGGCAGGGGGGAAGATGGGGTCTCTGGATGTTCACTTGTGGGGAATACAGCAGGGGCAGCTGGTGGGGGACAGGAGGCCAAGGTGAGGCCTGGCGAATGCCAGGTGGAGGAGAATCCTCAGGAGGGGGTTACACCCTCCTATTTGGGGGGGTCACAGGAAATGAAGCCAGGAAAAGAGATACATGGTAAAAGGGTATGTGATGTTGACTATTATATTTCATTTCAGTAGATACTCAGGAGAATGGCACCAAAGAGATCGAAGCCCAATAAGGAGGAATGCTATTGGGCGGTGATGCAGTTGATGGACAAAACACATCGGTTACTGGAGGTAGTGGACCCGGATGGGGGGGAGAAGGGCACGAAGCAGAAAGGGAGTCAGGGGAAGGATCAGGAGAGAGATACGAGGGTGCCAAAATGGTCGCAGGCACCCACGGCCCGTCCTGTGGTCCTGGTACCAGCACCGGTGGCTCCTTGAGGTCCACCTCCCTGTAACCCATACCTGAGCCAACCCCGGCACCCATGCCTGCTCCAGCACCAGAACAACCCACCCCGGTGGCGCCACCCCCTTGCCAGATCTGATACCACCTCCCCAGGGTCCGATACTGACACCTGGTCCGGCGGGAGTGCCCCAACCAGGGCCCAGCAACATTCAGCCATACCCAGCAGGTAATCTGGTGGTTACACTACAGAGTAATGTGAAGGAATATGTGGCACAGATGCTGAAAACTATGGGAGAGAATGGGCTAGGGCAGTTGGAAAAGTTTTAGGAGAAATAAAGGTGCCGGAACCAAGGGGTAGGGGACCACGGTGGGACCCATGTCAGAGAGGGAGGTGGGGGCGCCTGGAGTTAGGTTAGTGGACCATGTGCCCGCGGCCATGAAAGAGAAAATGTGGAAGGGGGAATACATTGACATATTGGTCTTGGTGATTGTGGACAACATGGATAAGTGCCAAGAAAAGGACAGCTTTGAGAAAAAAAGACATGGCGGCAGCAGTGGTATTATTAGGTAAGGGAGAAGAGGACAAGACATGGAAGGGAAAAACCTGGGGCAACTGGTCTACAGGTTTTATGTATTTCATGGTGATTGACACTGAGAAGCAGCTGGAGCTCACTACCCAGCTATTAACCTATTTAAAAAAATAAATAATGCATACAAGAAAGGGTGTCGTAGCTGGCTAAGATATGATGAAAAATTTTGGAAGAGAGGGTGCATTTTGGGGATGTAAAATGGGATGCTGGATGGATAGATTTATGGTTGTAAATTATACCGGACCCACTGAAAAAGAGGTGGAGGGAGACAAGGGGGGGTGGTGTCAAAGGCTTGTTGGGGATACAATTGGGTGTTCTGTTCATGGCCTAATTGTTGATTCTGACACATCTGCTTCAAGTGTGGAGGGCACCACCCAGCGGCCAAGTGTAAGTACATCTGGGAGAAAGGCCCTGGGGGGCAGAACCATGTGTACCAGCAGCCCTTTCAGGCCAATCAGGGTGCATTTTGGTGCCTGCAGTCGGGGCCGGGCAACAGAAGTCGGGCAAGCAGGGGGGATAGGTGACACCCCTACCAAACCTGACATCAGGACAACTGAGAATTCGGGAGGCAGTTTAGACTAGAATGGGCATTTTGCCGCAAGTCCATGCAGGAAAAAGGGGCAATTTTGGCAAGTAAAATTTCAAAAGGAGGTAGCAGCAGGGTGGATGGAAGGACCATTTGAATCCCCCCCCCCCCACTACCAAACCTGTGGGTATCACCATTTGGATTGGTTCCCAAGAAACAGCCGGGAGAGTATCAGGTGATACATCACCTCTTGTACCTGGAAGGGGACTCAGTTATTGATGCCATAGGAGAAGAGGACAGCAAGGTTACCTACACCACCCTGGAGGAGGCAGTGCAGCTCATTAAGACCAAGCAGGGTGTGTGGCGGGCCAAAGACGGACATACAGTCCGCCTTCCCGCTGCCACCAGTCTGGCAGGCAGATTGGGAGCTTCTAGGTTTCCAGGTGGATGGGCTGTACTATTTCGACAAGGCAATTCCAAGGGGGTGCTCAGTAGTATGCGCCACATTTGAGATCCTTAGTACTTGACTGCAATGGATTTCCAGAGACAATTGGGATACCAGACAGTGGTGCATTACCTTGATGATTTTCTGGTCATCGTGGAAGGGAGAAAGGAGACAGAGGCGATGTTGCGGGATTTCAAGGCATTGTGCCAGGAACTGCGGATACCACTGGCTGACAATAGAATGGAGGGATCACTCCAGACGATAGAGTCCTGGGTTTCGAGTTGGACACAGTACAGGAGCTGTACCGGTTACCGGAGCAGAAGGTCAAAAGGCTGCAAGGGTTATTAAAGCAGGTTGAGGGGAGCTGATGGGTGCACCTAAAGCAGGTGCAGCAACTATTAGGGCAGTTGAATTTTGCATGTAGAGTTTCCATTGTTCCAGAGTGCACGTTTACACGGTGTTCAGCCTGGGCCATGCGAAGGGTGAAGCAGCCCCATCACAGGATAGACCTCAATAAAGGGACCATGGAGGACTTGGTGGGGTGGGAACATTTCCTACAGGTTTACAAGGGTCAGACATTCTGGCAAGATGAGTGGCTGTACAACACGGACCTGCAGCTGTAAACAGATGTGGCCAAGGGTGTAGGTATGGGGGGTTACTTCCAAGGTAAATGCTGCAAGACATCATGGCCCGAAGAATGTGTGAGAGGAAATGTGACATGGGACATCACTTGCCTAGAGCTATTCCCCACTTGGGTGGCAATGTTAGTTTGGGGTGGGGAGCTCAGGAACTGACAGGTCATGCTTTGGAGTGATATCAGGTAGCCGTAGAGGTGCTGAACAGAAAGTGGACCAGGTCAGAAAGAGTCATGAGGGTTTTTAAGGAGAATGGTTTGTTTAAGTCCAATCCTGAATATGCCATTCAGGGCTAAGCACATTGATGGTGTGAAAATGTGATAGATGATTGCTTCTCCCGCTTGCAGATGGACAAATTCCGGACCATCTCACCCAGTGCAGAGGGTAGGGGGACCACCATCCCAAAGTATATATGGACAATTGGAGTGGGGGAACCGAAGTATTGTTCTGAAATTCCGGGGCTCCAAGGACCCTTAGAGCTTATAGAAACTCATGGATGGCATTTCAAACAGTTCGGGAACAATACAGGGGACAGGTAAGTAGGGCAATAATACAGGAGCAGGTGGCCAGATTCATAGTGGGAGGATGGCAACAGGACATGGCAAAGGCCACAATGGGGGTTCACCTGGCAGCCATAGGGCAAATATGTACCTTAAAGGGGTGGGAGGACCCCATGAAGAGCAAACTGACCTGCAGAAGGATACAGGGTGGAGAGGGGGCCGAAAAGAAACAGGACACCAGGAAGCCAATAGGGGAGATCCTATTGGTAAGACCTGGGGAGAGGGCTACACCACAAGGTAGCTCAAAGAGCGAGGCAGTGTTATTTCAAGACCTGGATATGACTACATATATTGGGGCGTTCAGGTTACACAGATGCAGTGGCAGTGCAATTGAGATGGTCAAAGATGGACCAACAAGGTCAGGGCAGCAGAGGCTGGATGCGGAGACATAGCAATGCAGCCATTTTCCCGGTGGGGGCCCTGCACGTGTACGCGGCCGGGCGTCCCACTGGGAGAGCCCCGCACTGTTTCATGCATGGGATGGGGAAGCCAGTCACCGGATATCAGATGAGGGCAGTACTGCACAAAGGCCTCCAATTTTTGGAACCAGTGGAAGGTTACTCTTCACATTCATTTAGGAGAATGCTGCTGTGTTGCATCATGATAAGCAGGGGTTATATATTTCAATGCCAGACCTCACTGTAATACGTCTGGGTGGCAATGACCTGGGGACACAGCCCTGGCGGGACATACTTTACCACATAAATGAGGATGTGCAGACAATTAAAATGGTGGTGGCCGGAGGTTACACTGGCCTGGTCAGAGAGCACACCAAGAAGGGTGGCATAGAGAGAAGAGCCACAAGGGAATGGACAGGGCCAGGAAGTGCATAGACGCATGGGTGGGCAGGCTGTTTGAGGAGCTGGGGGAATTGGTAATTCACCATACTATTCAGGAACAGGTAGATGAATATTTCCAAGGAGAGGGGGGGCATCTCTCAGACCTTGGGCTGGCCTGTTTTAATCAAGAAATGGCAGACACCATCGAGGTATGGATGAAGTGAAAGGGAGTGGTAAAGTGAATACAGAGAAAAAAAGGGCGTGAGGAGAGAAAGGGGGGAGTCCACCATCCATCTAAGCTGGAGGTGGACTAGTGGAAAAAAGGGTGAGGAGGACAGAAAAGAAAGGGGGAATTCAAGAGGGGAAACACGAAAAAGGACACAGGTTTGATGAGAAAGAAGCAGGGGCATGGTGTGTACGCTCGTACCCCTTGACAACAAAAGAGGAAGCGACCGGGCCCCCCATTATGTACGTCTGGGGGGCAGAAGGAAAGAAGAAATGAATGAGATGGTGGAATTGATCAAGAATGTGATGTATGATAATGTATATGAACATGATTTGAAAGACTATGTAAAAGGACAATGAAAGTGAACAGTTACTGTAAATATGGAAATTTGAATAACAGTAAATTAATTGCCGAACTGAGCAACCACACACAATCTTGTCTGTGTTTTATTGGAAGGATCTGGGGACAAAGAGGGTTGCCCAATTAAAGGGGCAGACCCCCATTGTCCCAAGGCCCTGACAAGATTAGTGGAAGCTCAGGGGCGGGGAAGGGGAGAGGGGGAGGAGAGGGGGAGAAGAGATGAGGTCACAAAAAGGGGAAGGACCTCATGAGGTCACAAAGAAGGTGAAGCAAGGGGAGTGGTGGGAACAGCGAGGTGGCAGCCAATAATTGGGGGAATGGAACAAAGGGCTGGGCCAAACTGGGGCCTGAAAAGGGGCTGCACAGGAGCAGGAGCTCACAATTGCTCCAAGAAATTCCCACCCACCCACCCTCCTGGTAGGAAGTAGCAGAAGGGCACTGTGGAAGGTGGAGCACAGTGCACCACTGTGGCAGGTGGAGCACAGTGGGGTGTTACAGATGGACTGCTGAAGGTGGACAGCAGGAGAGGGACAGAAAAAGGGGAGGAGAAGAAAAGGTGGAAAAAAGGGGGAGGAGGACAGGAAAGAAAGGGGGAGTTCAAAAGGGAAAACATGAAAAAGGACACAGGTTTGAAGAGAAAGAAGCAGGGGTACAGTGTGTACGCTCGTCCCCCTTGACAACAAAAGAGGAAGTGACCGGACACCCCATGATGTACGTCTGGGGGGGGCAGAAGGAAAGAAGAAATTAATGAGATGGCGGAATTGATCAAGAATGTGATGTATATGATGCATTATAATGTAAATGAATATGATTTCAAAGACTATGTAAAAGGACAATGAAAGTGAACAGTTACTGTAAATATGGAAATTTCAATATCAGTAAATTAATTGACGAACTGAGCAACCACACACAATCTTGTCTGTGTTTTATCGGAGGGGATCTGGGGACAATGACCTTTTGTCTGATGACCTTTTCCCAGGTTTTTTGATCTGGCATCTCACAGGTTCCTCTGGCTTTGAGACCCCATCATCAGAGTACCCATCATGCACTGCATCTCATTCAGGATGTACTCATTGCCACTGCTATCCACACGGTCTGACTCTGAGGAATGAGAAATGGTAGAATCTTGAGAAAGTGGCACAAAGTATGCATGTGTGCTTATTCTTTCCTTTCCACTACCTGTAGTGTCTGCAACTGCCTTTATTTGTTTAATAACTGTACCTTTGGTGAATCTACTTTTCTTATTTGCTGGTTCAACACCCGATATTTCTTGTTGCCTTTTACTTGGACTGTATTTGTTAACTGGGTACAACCTGCAGCAACAGACAAACATGATGGGATCTCAGAAGAAAAGTACTCGGAGCAGGAGGAAGCTTCAATCAATAAAGAAGAGGATGCACTTACTACAGTAGACACACTTTTTGGTTTTGTTACTGTTTTTTTTTTCTTCTGAATTGCTGTGTTTGTCTTGGAAACTTGTCTCACAGGCCTATTCCATTGCATCATTATTTTAATAATAATTGCTGATCACTAATGAAGCCAGCACCATTCCAAGAAAAAAAAAACAGTACCTAACTGTACTACCTTCCTTGGTCACCTTTGAGAAATAGGTGGGAATGATGATAAATAGTTAGTGCATGCCTCAAGGCAAGACATATGAACTGGTTAACTAGCAAGACTACAAGCTGGGGCTACTATGCAACTGCTAAGAGCTGCTATCTCCCTCCAAAATGTTTCACATGTAGCACAAACCTTTATTTGACAAGACTAGACACAGACAGACACACACACAGTAAGGTTCTGTCGCTGTCCCAACTTCTGCTTGTGTGGGAAATGACTAGTGATACTGTGCAGACAGAGGCTACTCAACTGTCAGGCTGCTTCCTCCCTCCAAAATGTCTCGCATGTGATGCAAGCCTTTATTGGACAGGACTACACAAAATAATTTGGTCCTCTTGTTCCTGCCATGACTCCTACTTGTGTGGGAAATGGCTGGTGACACTGTGCAGACTAAGGCTATTCAACTGCAGAGCTTCATCCTCCCTCCAAAACATTCCATATGTGACACAAACCTTTATATGACAGGACTACACAAAATAAATATACTACAGTTCATACTAAGGTGTGAGAAGCTAAGGAGGCTGGATGCCTATGATTGCTCCTGTCACTTACCTATAATAAGCTATGCTGTTTCCATCTAAGATATAGGAATCCAGTCTTCTTTTTTAAACTGGGTCTTGTTTCTACTACGTATGACCTCCACTGGCAACTCATTCCAAGGAGTAAGTAAAGTAAGTAAAAGTTTATTTATTTAAAGCGCCCTCCCAAGCTCAGGACGCTTTTACAATAATTCAAACACTAAGTACAAATCAGATAAAAACAGTACATACAATAACCATAAAACCCATAATTATCAAGTCCCCACAAATGCTTGGTTAAAGAGAAATGCTTTTAACTGTTTTTTAAAGCTTTCCACAGTCAGACAATCTCGTATCTGACGAGGTAGAGAATTTCACAGGGTAGGTGCCATATAGGCAAATGATCTTCCTCCAGATGTCTTTAAATATACCCTGGGTATCTCTAGCAATCCCTCGTCAGAGGACTGTAGTGAGTGGATGGGGCAGTAAGACACCAGAAGCTCTTTCAGGTAGTGAGGTCCCAAATCGTGTAGGGCCTTATAGGTCAGCAATGCGACCTTGAAGGTGATCCGCCACTGTATAGCAGCCAGTGCAGTTCACGCAGCACCAGTGTTATACGACTAGATCTAGAAACTCCCATCAACAACCTGGCCGTCGTGTTCTGCACTAGCTGCAAGCAGCGGATGTCCACCCCAGGCAGCCCTAGATAGAGGGCGTTGCAGTAATCAAAATGGCTGGTGACAAAGGCATGGATCAGGGTAGGAAGATCTTCTGGCGGGACCAAGTATTTCGCTCGGGCTATATTCCTAAGGTGAAAAAAGGCAGACTTGACTATGGCCGACACCTGCACCCTCAGGGTCAGGCCCTCATCAAAAAAACATGCCCAGGTTACGCACTTGGCCAGAGGCTATAAGTGGGCCCCCCCCCCAAGATATAAACCTGAGGGTTTTCCAGCCCAAACCCCTGCTGTTCTCACTCCAGGGTCCACCACCAATACCTCAGTTTTTCCTGAATTCAACTGAAGCCAACTAGTACTCATCCACTCCTGAATCCCCAGCAAGCAATTATTAAACACTGTGATGGAATTAGACTCCTGTTCAGGCACAAAAGACAGGTAGAGCTGAGAGTCATCAGCATAACAATGAAAACTCAATCCATACCACCTTATAATGTCCCCCAATGGAAGCATATACACCACAAATAACATGGGGACAGCACCGACCCTTGTGTAAAGAAGGCCTTCCTTCTATTGGTGTTAAATTTCCTTTACCTTAGTTGTAGAGGGTGCCCTCTGGTACATATTTTGTCACTTTTGAACTCCAAGTTCAATTCATTTAGCAGGTAGTTATCTTGCATTATATCATAGCATAATAATAGGTCTCCCCGTATTCTTCTAGTTTTGAGGGTCATTAGATTTAATTTCTGAAGCCGTTCATTGTATGGTATAGTTCTTAAGTAATGGATCAGTTTGGTGGTGTGTCTCTGAATTTTTTTAATGTTGTTTATACCACCCTTAGAAATAGGTCCCCACACCAGGCTACCATAATCTACTAAAGGCCTCATATATGATCTATACAGAGGCATGTTAACCTCCTCACTTCTGCTCCTGAAGCTTTGTTTTATGGCCCATAATACTTTTTTTTGCTTTTGCAACTTAATATTTTCAGTGAGAGTCATAGGTTAGGTTATTATTTATTGTTAATCCCAGGTCTTTCCCTCATCTGATTTTCTTAAAAGGAGTCCATTTAGGAAATAGTTCCTTTTTCTGTTGTGTTTACCTAAATGTAAAACACAGCATTTATCTATATTAAAACTCATTCCTCTGAGACTTGCCCATTTCTGAATATTGTCTAATTCCTTTTGTATAAAGGATGTATTATCATTATCAATAGCACAGCCAGCTAGCTTTGTAGCATCTGCATATTTACTTAGCCAATTTGATGCTTCTTTACGCATGCTAGACATAAATATTCAAAACAGCACCGGTCCCAGGACTGACCCCTGCGGCACCCCACTCGTCACAGGAACTGAAGCCAAGTAATAACCATTTATACACACTCTCTCTGTGTTCTGTCCCCCAGCCACCCAGCAACCCATCTCACAACCCTGTGATCTATGTTTTTATCCATTAAACTTCAGATAATCTCACAGTGTGGGACTTTATTGAACACCTTTGCGAAGTCCAGATAAATGCAATTCACTGGTGCACCCCTATCTAGAGCTGATGAAATTGTTTCACAGAAACACAGCAGATTTATTACACAGGATCTGCCTGACACAAATCTGTGCTTAGAGATGTTGCAAAATTAAATTTCGCCAGTGAAATTGCAGCAAAATCAGCAATTTTGCCACATGAAATGTTTCATGAAAATGCGACGTAATTTCACAATTTCACCCGCATTTTCGCCATCTGAGCAGTCCACCAATAATGGCAAAATTTTGTCTGCGAGCGGTGAAATTCCACCAAAAATGGTGAAATTTCACCCAGGGGTGGCAAAATTCATCTGACAGTGGCAGAATTTCGCCCACAGATGAAATTTTGCTGTCTTGGGGCGAAATTTCACTCACAAATGTGTGCAAAATTTCACATTTCACCCGGTAAAATATTTCACATAATGCTCTAATTCTGCGAAATATTTCGCCGCCTGCAAAATATTCAAATTTTGCACAACACTATCTGTGCTGCTCTCGATCTGTCTGATCACTAACTTCCAGGTCAGAATTTATTATGTCTTTTAATATTGCTTCCATAAACTTTCCAGGGACTGACATCAAGCTAATATGGTCCTCCTGTTCCTGTCCTGACTCCTGCTTGTGTGGGAAATGTCTGGAGACACTGTGCAGACAGAAGCTACTTAACTGCTGGGCTGCCCCCTCCATCCAAAATGGTTCACACATGAGGCAATCCTTTATTTGACAGGACTACACAAAAGAATTTGGTCCTGTCTGACTCCTGCTTGTGTGGAAAATAACTGGTGACACTGCTCTGACAGAGCTTTGGGGTTACACAAGTGACTTCCTCAACATCTCACAGTATGCCAAATTTGCATCCTTTCTGAATAAGCTCAGTCATCGCTCTACTCTTGGCTTATTTTATTTATTGCAACCAGGTACGACTTACTAGGCATAGGTGCCGGCTTTCAGGGGTGACCCAGGAGCACTGAGTGGTTAAGTGACGTGCTCAAAGTCACACAGTATGCAAGTGGAGGTTCTGGGAATCAAAAAGGTCTGTCTGCTGGATGTACCACCAAGCTCATAAACAGCACATTACTCCAACCTCTAGGCTATACTGCCCAGCAGCCAGCTTCAAGTGCCAAGACAAGTGCCAGTGCAGTGAAACTTAACTTGAACTTCTTGCACTGCAGCACTTGTGCTTTTCTGTTTCTGGTGCTACACTGTGCCACTGCTGTGCTTTGGGGCTGACAGAATGCTTCAAAGCAAATAATGCAGTCTCCCACTGCCCCCCCCCCCACAATCTCCCTCCACTAGTGCCTTGCCCTTTGTTTGGCAGCCAACTTTTGTTGTCGGGCATGAGGCACACCCGCTCCCCCCACACACACACACACAGTCAGTCCCTGGCCCACATACCTCCCGAGTCCCAACCATCTCATTTTTTTTTTTTATTTTCATTGGTGCTGTGGGTCGAGGAAGTTACTGGTCCACAGAAGCCCACTGTTTTCCTTCCCACCTGGCTGCTCACTCCCCCCTCCCCAGTCCCAGGCATATATATCCCTCATGAATCCCCACCCAACTCTCTCAGTTTTTCTTTGTGTATTTTTTTTTATGTCCTGTTTTTTTTCTTTTGTTTTCATTTGTGCTTGGTGTGGGTACAGGAAGTTAAGTGGTGGTAAATATGGAGACCTTTTCCTTTCCACCCAGCCAGTCGTTCACTGATACGGACTCTAGAGCTCCTCTCTCCTCAGTGGCTCAACTGAAATTGTGCCGAGGAGCACTGTGCATTGCATTTGTATTCCAATTTGTGGAATATGTGAACCGCTGACTCACCAGCTGTCTTCTGGCCTGTCACATGACAGGCAGGAGCTTAAAAACACCACCACAAAAAAAAAAACGCTCGGAGATCAAAGCCAATCTGAGCTGAGCCAGTAAGGTTCGGCTTGGGTCTCATAGAAACTGAGCCATATGTGTTCAGGATGGCTCAGTTTCTCATCCACAGGTTCGGCACACCACTGGTTTACACCTCCCTTTTTTCTTATGCCATACCTCCTCCGGTAGTTTAAATGTTCATCAAATTAACATTTAAACCATACATTGAGGACTGCAGTTTCCATGCCAGAGAAATGCAGACCATCACCACTGTATAGGCCCAGATCCGTCCAGGTTGGTCCCCATTCCTCAGTGTAGCCAAACCCCTTTTCCTTACACCACTCCTTCAACCACAAGTTGAAGCTCCTGGTGTGGAGAGCATATCCTCCCCCTGTCATAGACAGGCAGCACCTCAATGAAAGTCACCAAGCTTGCTACCTGCATAGCTCCCTAAAATCTCCCTGTACAATCCCAGCTCTATCCATAGCTAGGTTATTATTCCCCTATGTGGACAATAACATCCAGCTCCCTCTCCTTTCCCGTCACCTCAGTGATCCTCAGAATCCACTTTCCATCCCTCTGAGCTGCGGCACCAGGTAGGCACCTCACTTCTGTCTTTTCCTCTCTTCCTGTTCCCAAATAATTACTCAGTCAACAGGTTCAGGCACACACATACCCCATAAGAGGGATGCCAGACATTAAAGTTTCAAATAAAATTCATACTTTATTGCAAAGCACAGCACATGTTCTGCCTGATGCGTTTCTCCCCCTTTTCTGGTCCTTTATTAAAGGCTGAGTACTGATATCTTCATAACACTTAAGTACCCTAAAACCATACATGTGTAAGTACCCCTAATGATTGAGTCCCCCTCCAGAAATTGCTTCCTACTCTGCTGGGGGTCTCTACCACCCACCTTGGGGCCTCCCCTATGGAGGACCCCACATCCTACCTGGCCAATAATATGGCTGCCTCTTCCCAGCAGCCCCTTCCTGCAAGAGCAATCAAATGAATTCTGTAGTGGCACAAACTGAGGAGTGTGCCCTAGCCTCCCCCCCGGAACCCACCCCCACTCCACTAGGCATCCTCTGGGGCAACAGTGGTAGACTCAAGTGGCCCCTGGGTGGTGAAAAAGTTCCCCTGATTCCTAGCCAACTTGGCCTGGAGTCCAGAGACCTCCTCCCTCAGCATAGAGAGGTAGTGCAGATGGGGCAGCACTTCAGTCTCCAGAAGACAGAAAGCTGCGCTCCACAGACACTACACTACACTAATCCCAAAATTCCCAGTCCTTTGCTGTCTTTATTTTGCTGTTTTTACTTTGTATTCTTACCCTAAACAGGGTGTTTCCTCTTTTCCCAGACAACAGGTAGTTATAGTTTGTATGGACTGTCACCTCCCTGCCCTTACCCCCTTACCTTCTTCTAGTACACTCTTACACAGGCAGCAGCAAGTAAACAGATGCTCTACCTTTGTGGATTGCCAGAGTTCACTGCATGCCTGTGGAAGCCTGCACATGCATAAGAAGTCAGTCCTTATCTATCTGTAACCCCTAGGTGGCACTATCCCCCCCACACAGTCCACCTCTGGGTACCCAGGTGGAGAAGAGATGGGCTAGCCAGGACCGATGCCCGGGGTTGCAGCTGGTTGGGGCCCTGTGACGGAAAACACAACATGCATAGTACGCAATATTTGTAATCCGGAGCCAGAGGGCTCAGTTCATAAAGGAAACGAAACAACAAGACAATCAGAAGACACACTCAGATTAAGCTGTTGTTGCAGGGAGCTACCCTGGTATTTACTCATGATACCCAAGACTGGACACAGGCTGGACGAAAATCGAGACTGCAGGTGGTTGATCTGGAATGCCAGGAGAAGCAGGGCCCACATGAGTTGCAGAGGCATCATTCCTGTTCAAGGTTGGAGCAGGGGGCTGATTCCCCAGGCAGGTCTCCCGTCGATGGCTTCTCTGTGCAGTGGGTAGTCTGGCTGAGACAGTCTGGCAAGGCCCAGACTGCATGAAGACAAATTCAGATGCAGTCCGTTTTGGTCTGGATACAGCTTCCAGCAAGCAGAACACAGTTCACACATTGGGGGACTAACTCATCACTCACTAGCAGCCCATAGCACATTTACATGTAAGGGAATTCAGTACCAGGCAAAGTGTTCCCCGGTCACAATCGCAAGGTCTCTGCACATACCGGGAGCTTAGGGGTAGCTGGAACTCCTGACAGGACAATCGCATTCAGCAAATTTCTTTGGTCTTCTTCAGGTTGAGTCTGGCCCACTTCAGTAGCTTTCTTTAGTCACACAAACTTGGATTTAGTCCAAAATAATTCTCTTCTCTCCCTCTCAGGAGCAACACACTGACATGCAGGCCAAAAACTTAACCTTTTCAGAGTTCTCCCATGCGAATCCACTCAGGATTGCTGCCCCAAATCACTTCAGCTCCTCTCATTTCACTTTCCAGCTCAGAACTAACTGAAAACTGCAAGCAGCCCGGGACTTCCCCAAGGACTTCCCCAAAATCCAAAAGATTTGGTTGGCTGATTTGGCTGTCAGTCAAAGCAAGAGCTCCCCCTTTAGTTGCAAAAAAGGCACAAAAAGTTCAAACTACAGTTCCTACAGATTTTGAATTCAGACAGCTCCTGTAGTCTGGCTACATTTTAGGTCCCACTAGTACTGATTAGTCCAACTTGCAGTCCAGGACCAAGATAGTGGAGACAAACAAAACAGTCCTTGCTACAAAGAAAGCAGGTTAACTACATTGTCATTATCACTCTAAGTGATTTTCAGTAAATAGTTACATCTTTCAACAGAGCTCCCTCTCAGATTACTTAAGCTGCAATCAGGCAGCTCTTAAAGAGACAATACACAGAGACTATACAGGCTCTGGTAATCACATTTTAACTGCTAAAACGCAGGACACCAGCCTGGCAGTGAGCATTTAGGCAAGCTCAAGGAAGACTTTTTGGGAACTCCCATTTGTAGGGGGGTTACACCCTTCCCTGCCTGGGAAAACTTGGTGTCCGTGTCAAGTCTGTACCATCATAGCATTGAAAATGCAACATATACAAGATATTTATACCATTAGCATGCTATACTAGTACTGTCTAAGTCATCAATTGGCATAACTTGTCACTTTACTATACATTTCAATGTAGTCCACTATATCATTTTCATTCTGACAAATACATTATGCATAATTCACACAGGTAAATTGAACATTACTATATAGAATCATGTAATAACTTCTTATATCCTAAACAATGCAAGAGGGGCCCCTTCCCTATCAGCTAACTTGGGGCTGGATGGGGCAGGGGCACCATGGTGAGAGGGCAGAACAACTAACCTGGAATGGGCCATCAAGCTCAATTTGGGCAGTGGGCTCTGAGCGACATAAACACCTTTGTGGACTACACTGAGAGGCAAATCCACTGACCTCCCTGGGGAATCGTAATTGAAATGCACCACTGGCTTGACAGCTCAGCCAGTCTTTCAGGGGTGAACAACCACAGTCTCTGTACTTTCAGCAATGGTCTTGGAGCTTTCATCACTTGTGAGGGGAATGTCCAAGCTGGCAGCACTGTCAGCCCCTTGCTCTGTAGTCTCTGTTTCTACAACACTTGGCTCATTTTGAAGACACTCTGATACTGAAGGGGGGGTTGTCAGCACTCTCATAGTGTTCCTCACATTCTGGCATGTCGCCAGAAAGACTCATACCATCAGCCTCTCCTTCAGGCAAATCATACAGTTCCACAATACACAAAGACTCAGCATCCTCAGACATGATACTTTGCACTTCACCTTCAAGGAGCATTGGCTCCAAGGATGATGCCGGGGTACCAGGCAGTCCAGAAGGCCCAGCTTCATCCCCGTAATTCAACATAGAATTTCCACGAAACAACTGACTCAGTTCATATGAGGGGTAATAGGCATTATCACACTCGCTGTCATCCGAGTTAGACTGGCAGTCACTATCATTCTGGGCCTGCTGCGGGGGAAGTCTTAAATTGACAACCACAGGGGCAGACTGACTCTGTTTCTTTCTTGTAGCAACATGAGTCACTGGTCCAGGGGAATCAATCTCGGTTGGTTCAGCCTCAGTTATAACTTGACCAATAGGTAGCAAGTGGTTACGGTGCATGGTCTCGACAGCTTTGGAATTATTCTCTGGTCGCACTTTGTACACTGGCAAATCATTCAACTTTCCAACTATGACATGGGGAAGATGGTGCCATCGATCAGCAATTTTGTGTTTACCATGCAATCCTAAATTTCACAACACACTGTCTCCAGGCCTATGCTCTTGAGCCTTTACTTTTCTATCATGTCTCTCTTTGTTGGCTAGATTTCTTTTGGAGGCCACTGTCTGGGCCAGTTGATAGGCATGGCTCAATTGAGCTTTCAGTTTTTGCACATATTACAGGTAATCTTTGGCTTGGACCCCATCAGGAGAAACCCCAAAACAGACATCAAAAGGCAGCCGGGCCTCTCTCCCAAACATGAGGTGGTAGGGAGAGAACCTGGTAGCATCATTCTTCGTGCAACTGTATGCATGTACCAAGGTGCTAATCTGCTGGCTCCATTTATGCTTATCTTTTGGGTGGAGGGTGCCTAGCATGTCTAGCAGGGTGCAGTTAAAGCGTTCTGGTTATGGATCCCCTGCAGGTGATAAGGGGTGGTTCTTGACTTTTGCACCCCCCCAGAGAGAGAGCATTTCTTTGATTAGCCGACTCTCAAAGTCCCGGCCCTGATCAGAGTGAATTCACTGGGGGGCACCATAGTGAATGAAGAAATTTTCCACTAGCACCTTGGCCACGGTAGATGCTTTTTGATCTTTGGTGGGAAAAGCTTGTGCATACCGTGTGAAATGGTCTGTAACCACTAACATATTGTCAATGTTTCGCTGATCAGGCTCTAAACTCAAGAAGTCTATGCAGACTAGTTCCATTGGGGTGCTGGTAATAATGTTGACAAGGGGGCAGCCCTCTGAGGCAGGGCTTTTTTCTGCAGGCAGCGACTACAAGTCCTTACATGGTGCTCAACATCAGCCCCAATCTTGGGCCAGTAGAATCAAGATTGTACTAGGTCAAGGGTCTGGTCAATACCGAGGTGGTCCATATGATTGTGGAGGGACCACAGTACCAAATCTTTGAAGGCTGTGGGCAGGACCAGTTGTTGCTTGTCTATTTGGCCACCCCTATCTATTGTCTCTCTATACAACAAAATGATTAAGCAGCTTCAACCTGGGGCCTTCTTTAAACAGTAAAGCGGTTCGCAGATCAGAGGAACACAACTTGGACACACTGGTGTCAGTATGCAGCACATAGGGTTTGCATGGGATCAGCATAAGTGAGTATGGGGGTATGGGTGAGCTGGTATATGACTTTGTAGAAAGCTGCTTCACAGTCAGGCATCCAACAGGACCCAAAAAGTTCACCTGGGTGGAAATATGCTTTGTCTGGTTCTTTGACAGACCCTTTTTTGTATTTCCGATTGGATAGGAGGGTAGCCCCGGGTAAGATTCAAGAGTGGCCGAATCACTTTAGAATAATCCTTTATGAACCTGCAGTAGCAGCCACAGAATCCTAGGAAATGTTGTAGTGCTTTCTAATTGTGGGGCTGGGGTCAAGTAGTCAAGGCTTCAACTTTACTAGGATCAGACTCTATCCCCTCTGTAGACACTACGTGCCCCACATACTTCACAGTGGTTTAGAAAAACTGGCACTTGTCAATGGACAGCTTGAGGCTGAAATCTACAAGTCAGTCTAGTACTTTGAACAGTCGACTCTCATGTTCCTCTAGGGAGCTCCCAAACACAATGACATTGTCCAAGTACACCAGGCATTCCAGCAAATTCATGTCTCCCACCGCTCGTTCCATCAGTCGCTGGAAGGTGGCTGGGGCACCCGATATCCCCTGTGGCATTCTCAGGAATTCGTAGAACCCCAAAGGACAGGTGAAGGCCGTCTTCTCACGGTCCTCTGGAGCCATCGGAATCTGGTAATATCCAATGCGAAGATCCAACACCGAGAACCATTTGCTCCCATTCAAACAATCCAGAGCATCTTGTATACGGGGCATGGTGTATTGATCAGGGATGGTCCACCTGTTGAGGATCCGATAATCCACACACATTCGTACTATTCCATTCTTCTTATGCACAACCACAATGGGAGAAGCATATTGGCTCCTGGATTGTTGTACCACACCAGCCGCGAGCATTTCCTGCAAGTGTCTTCTCACATCATCTATGTCTGCAGGGGCTAGGCGTCGAGACCTCTCTCGAAATGGCCGTTCATAATGCAGGCATATGTGATGCTCCACACCCTGGACACATCCCACGTCCCATTCCTTCAACAAAAACACTTGATCTCTCTGGGCAAGCTTCTGGCTAATTCTAGTCTTCCATTCAGCTGGCAACGGGGAGTCACCAAAATCAATCAAGTCGTGAGTCACTCTATCTGTCTTGCCAGGGGGCTTGTTGCTGGGTAACACTGCAGTGTCTGTGCAGTGTACTGTAGCTAGGGTGCATCCTCTGTTCACCCGGATCTCCTGATCTGACACATTATGAATCTGAACCATCACTCATCATGCATAGGCATGAGCACGAGCTGGCAAGATGCTGGGCTTAACCAATAATCCTTCCGGCAATTTTCCATCACCTGGTGCGTCCAACATCAGTATTTTGTTCTTGACATCTTTGCAGAGGCAGACCTCCCCTTGAACGGTAGACTGGGTGTTAGGAGCCAGTACCATTGAATCAGGGTCCTTCTTCCACACGACCCCTACCGGTTCATCCTGGTCCACTTCCTTGGGGTTCTGTTGCAAATCATAGGCCCTCTTGATCAGAGCAGGAATTCTTAGGGCCCTCCCAGTCTGTCGCCCTTGTTTCTCACGACAGAGTTGTGCCAGTCTCCCAAACATATGGACGTTGGTCCCAGTTAAGAGGGGAACCCCATCATACAGTCCAGTAGGGGGACACAGTAAGGCCAGTGTCTCGACTTGCTCCTCTACACCAGTTACAGCTGCAGGAAATGACAACCAGAGGCGGACATATCCTAGGTAGGGGTAAGACTTGTCACTCATCCCCACACGGTAGGCCTTCCAGGGATTGTAGGGCACAGCAGATAAGTGTTTGTCATACCAGTCCTTAAATACAATGGTCACTTACGACCCACTGTCCAGCACAGCCCAAGTAGGAATACCATTCACAGCCACGGTAGTCTCCATTGAAGGGCCCACTATTTTGGACCAGTCTGGAGGGACAGCAGTAGGGGCCTGGACAGATGATTTAGCCACACAGGGATTTGAGTTACTACTTCTTGAACTCTCACTGCGGTCATTTTGGGCAGTCTTCAACCACTGATTCGTTCTCCGAAGCTCTCCTTGAAGCCTGTATACAACTTCATCTAGGTCTTTTGTGGACCGGCATTCTCTTTTCATGTGCCCATCCTTCCCACAATTATGGCAAAGTATGTTTTCTGGGATTTAGGGTGGCTGAGGCATCACACCGGGAGCTGGGGCGGTGGTACTACCAACTGAAAATCTTGGTGCCATCTCTGTCTGCTGTGTGGTGAGCATTTGGAGACATCTTGTCAATTCTCTTACTTTCATAGTCAAGACATCGAGTTTTGAGCTGCTGTCAGCAGGAGATGCCTGGGTGGACACCCCCACCCCCATAGCAGATGCAGTTGGATAAGGGTCGGTGCCTGTACTTGCAGGTGCGGCCTTCATAAAGAGACTGTTTTATTGTTTCCCTGAACTCCCTCAGCAGTTCATCCCATGGTGGCACACCCTCATTGGTCCCCACTGCGGAAGGGCCTTCCGATACTGTGATCACTTGGGCTGTGCTCACCCTTGAATTACAATCCCCCTCTTCATCTTCAACCTCCCGGAGTTCTTTTATCAAGTCACAATAGTCCGGTGGGTTATCACTTCTATCTGGGAGCCTTAACTGAAGGAGCTGCAATTTAGAATGCTTTGCATGTTGCAGTATGTGCCCCAACCTCACATGATTTAAGTCACTGGCGGCTACCCCACTTTTTCGGTAAGCTTTCTGCAGTGCTCTTTCCAGACGAGTAACATATGCAGACAAACTTTCCCCTGGCCATTGTTTTGTACCTTGAAATTTCCACATCAAGTTCTCCCCTAACTCAATGCTCCCAAAATTGCCTTCGAGTGCAGATAGGTACTTCTGGGCAGATGCATCAGGGTTTGTGGACCTCAGAAATGTAATGGCCTCTAGGGCAGGACCCCTCAAACTTTCTATGATCCTTTTATGTTTCTCAGCCTCCGCACACTACCATTCAGGTACCAAAGGGGCAACGCAATCTATCCAGGTCTCCCAATCATCCTCCCCTTGGGAGGTGGGGGAGGGTGCCGGAGAAGATTCTCAACCTTCGGTAAGAGTCATGACTAATGCAGGTTCAGACATAGGAGCCAGCATTGGCACGAGCACAGAAGGAGGGGCAATAATGGGTGCTGGAGCGGGAGGGGGTGTTGGGGGAGGAACACCCCCAGGTGGCAGGAATAGTTTCTTTTAGTCCTCCACAGTTTTCCCTTCCTCCAGCAACAACTTAGCAAATTTCTTCTCAAAAGTCTCAGATGGGGGGGGGGCTCATTCTCCCCAGGGTCTTTACTGTCTTTAGTTATCACTCTCCAGGTAGTGAGGGCTCCTTCGGGGGTGATAGTCCGTGGCACTTGGGAACTGTCTACTGGGTCCTTGCACTCTACTAATGCCATGAAACTTTGGGTGAGCAGATTAGCCTGTCGGCCCACCACCACAGGGTTTTGTAAACATTCAGCCTTGGAAAGTGCTTCCTCTACAGTGTTCTTATTGGTACCCAGGGGAATATCCAGGATAAGTATAGAATTTTGGGGGTCGATCTCCTGCCCATACACCACCCCACCAGCTGGTGTACAGCCACTTTTGTTGGGGTAGCCATTTATTTTTAACAGCAATTCACAAATGTGGCCACTAGAAGACACAAAATCCCAGCGGGGAGCCTCCAAGATGTAACCCCTAGGTGGCACTATCCCAAGGGAAACTACCCCTGCCTGCTTGGCTAGTAGAATATTAAGGGGCCTGAGTTCTGAAATGGGTGCCTCCACCCAGAGACTAGGGTTGGTAGTGGTCAAGCTAACCTGGGCACAGCCTTCCGGGACACTGTAACCCCCCCATTCCCCTCCAGTGGCCTGAACAATAATCACTTTCACAATACCCCTGGTATACCACATAAACACCCACACTGTTTACACTTACCACCAGGGCTGGTTTCTCTGGCTCGACCCTGGGGACCCCCTGTAAAACAAGGTTATGCATAGCAAATAGCAACAGTACAGTACTTTGAGCACAAACTAGAACCACAGTCTGATTACATACAGAAAAAGTTAGATCTGATTTATTCAGGGGACTTGAACAAGGGAGGGAAAAAATCAGGTTAATTAGCTGAAAGCTTATATCAATCAAGCAGTTATGCATTCGCTTTAAGTACCCCCACACAGTCCACCTCTGGGTACCCAGGTGGAGAAGAGATGGGCTAGCCAGGACCGATGCCCGGGGTTGCAGCTAGTTGGGGCCCTGTGATGGAAAACACAACATGCATAGTACACAATATTTGTAATCCGGAGCCAGAGGGCTCAGTTCGTAAAGGAAACAAACAACAAGACAATCAGATGACACACTCAGATGAAGCTGTTGTTGCAGGGAGCTACCCTGGTATTTACTCATGATACCCAAGACTGGACACAGGCTGGACGAAAATCAAGACTGCAGGTGGTTGGTCTGGAATGCCAGCAGAAGCAGGGCCCACATTAGTTGCAGAGGTGTCATTCCTGTTCAAAGCATGGAGCAGGGGGCTGATTCTCCAGGCAGGTATCTCATTGATGGCTTCTCTGTGCAGTGGGTAGTCTGGCTGGGCCAGTCTGGCAAGGCCCCAGACCGCATGGAGACAAATTCAGATGCAGTCCGTTTTGGGCTGGATACAGCTTCCAGCAAGCAGAACACAGTTCACACAGTGGGAGACTAACTCATGACCCATTAGCAGCCCATAGCACATTTACATGTAAGGGAATTCTACTGTACCAGGCAAAGTGCTCCCCGGTCACAATCGCAAAGTCTCTGCACACACCGGGAGCTTAGGGGTAGCTGGAACTCCTGACAGGCCGATCGCATTCAGAAAAATCTTTGGTCTTCTTCAGGTTGAGCCTGGCCCACTTCAGTAGCTTACTTTAGTAACACAAACTTAGATTTAGTCCAAAATAATTCTCTTTCTCTCCTCCTCAAGAGCAACACACCGACATGCAGGCCAAAAACTTAGCCTTTTCAGAGTTCTCCCATGCGAATCCACTCAGGAGTGCTGCCCAAAATCACTTCAGCTCCTCTCATTTCACTTCCCAGCTCAGAATTAACTGAAAACTGCAAGCAGCCCGGGACTTCTCCAAGGACTTCCCCAAAATCCAAAAGATTTGGTTGGCTGATTTGGCTGTCAGTCAAAGCAAGAGCTGCCCTTCAGTTGCAAAAAAGGCACAAAAAGTTCAAACTACAGTTCCTACAGATTTTGAATTCAGACAGCTCCTGTAGTCTGGCTACATTTTAGGTCCCACCAGTACTGACTGGTCCAACTTGCAGTTCAGGACCAAGATAGTGGAGACAAACAAAACAGTCCTTGCTACAAAGAAAGCAGGTTAGACAAACTACATTATCATTATCACTCTAAATGATTTTCAGTAAATAGTTACATCTTTCAACAGAGCTCCCTCTCAGATTACTTAAGCTGCAATCAGGCAGCTCTTAAAGAGACAGTACACAGAGGCTATACAGGCTCTGGTAATCACAAGTAAACTTCTAAAACGCAGGACACCAGCCTGGCAGTGAGCATTTAGGCAAGCTCAAGGAAGACTTTTTGGGAACCCCCATTTGTAGGGGGGTTATATATTTATTTATTTATTTAAGAGTTTCACCAGGAAGACATTCTGAGTGGAGTACCACTCGATACCAGATGCGTCCTGGGGGGAGGGAGGTAAGGTCAGGACAAGTACAACATTTGAACACAACAATTCACATTGCAGATACAGCATCTTAACAGGAATTAAACAGTACAATAACAAAATAAGTAACTTGGATACTGAAAGGCAGCTGCTAACAGAGTGTGAACTACTAACAAGTCCAATGGACCAACAGTCCAACTAGGCAATTAGTGTGAGATAAGTAATGCTGGAGGATACATAGGTTTCAGCGGGTGCAATGGCAAGGATACATCAGGCACTAGACTAGGGCCGGGGGCTTGGCAAGTAGAGATGAGCCAAGGAGTGGTAAAGGTTAGGGGTGAGAGCTGGGATGTAAAGCATTATGGTGGCATAGACTGCATGAACGGGGGGGGGGTGATTTGAGGAGTTGGTTTAGCCACTGAGAATTATCTGTGTACCTAATGTCAGCTGGCAAGGAGTTCCAAAGTTTAGGCAAGCAATAGCTGAAAGCAGCTTGGCCTTTGGCTGTGTACATAAATGGGCAATACAGAGACCGGGAGTCAGTGTTCCTGAGAAAGTACACTGAGGGGGGTTGAACTGCAAGGGCAGATTCAAGGTAGGGGGGAAGAGTCCATGTCAAGAATTTCACCGTGGTCCTTGCACAGTGGCTAAGTCTCCAACCATGTAGCGAGGGGAGGTCTAGCAGCTTGTAGAGATCGCAGTGGTGCACTGGGGAAGGACAGTCTAGGGCAAAATGGCAGAAGGAATGGAAGAGAGGGGTCGAGTCTTGTGAGGGTGGACTTTGGGGCAGCACTGTAAATTACATCACCATAGTCAATAATAGGGAGAATCATTTGCTGCAGGATTGCTCTGAGAGTTGCCAGAGGTAAGCAACCCTTGTTTCAATATTCGACGCCCAGCTTGGGGTGTAGTTTCTTGTGGATTGAGTCGATATGATCAGTGAAGTCGAGGTGCTGGTCAAGCCAGACCCCAAGGTAACGGAAGGAGGTGCAGGCCTCCAATGAAGTCCCATCAAGAGTGTGATAAGTGGGGGTTGAGGGGAGCCGGGAGAGCCTCTGTCTAGAACCAAAGGTAAGGGAGATAGTTTTCTTTGGATTTAGAAAGAGCTAGTTAGATCGAAACCAGCACTGGACAGCATTGAAATCTTCCTGAAGTCTGGAGGCCAGTTCAGCGGGGGAGGAACCAGACGCATACAGTGCCATATTGTCAGCGTACATATGAATGGATGTGTGCAGACATATGGAGGGCAGGTCATTCAAGAAGATGGAGAACAGGATCGGGCTAAGTACTGAACCTTGGGGGACCCCGTGGTTGCAGGGAGGGTGGCTGAAGTATGATGACCAATTCTCACAGATTGGGATCTGCCTACAAGGTAGGATTTGAACCAGTTGATGCAAGTACCCGTGAGTCCCGCCTTACTGAGTTTGGATAGTAGAAGGGGCGTGAGAGATGGTGTTGAATGCCTTGGCAAGGTCGACAAAGATAGCCAAGGTGATGTGCCCTTGATTCATACCCATGAGGACGGTGTCGATGAGCCTGAGGTGGGAGGTAATGGTGGAATGCATCTTCTTGAATCCTGATTGGTAGGCTGTGAAGAAGGAAGAGGCTTCGAGAAAGGATGAGAGCGGGTCGAGCACCAGCCGCTCTTGAATTTTAGCCAGGATGGGGAGGAGGGAGATGGGGCGGTAGTTACTCGGTGCAGAGGGGTCGCCTCCTTTTGGGAGTCCTGTTCCACTTCTGCCCAAATGTGCAAAAGCCCTAAATGCTACACAATTAGTAGTACTGACGTTGACTCTGTGGCAGTCACTGTCAGTCTTTGCCCTGATAGAAAACATTATTTTACATCACTTTTCCCCATAAACCTCATACAGGGCCTAATGTGAAGCACATGGTATGCCAAATGGTTACTCAAATACACCAGCGTTTGCACAGAAATGCATAAAATAGTCAATTTTTCAAATGGAAAAGGCACTTGAAAAATCTCTGCAGGCAAGTGGGGAAACAGATATAAATTAATGCTTTAAAGCTGTGATATTGCCCAATGTTATGTGCCTTACAAAAGAAGCCACTGTTTTGGTCTCCTTGTAATGACCATGCACTGAAACAACCAGACAGCCTAAATGTGAAAAAAAAACCCTGATCTTTCTCACCTCTCTATTAATCAAAAGAGATGACTACATATGGAATGCATCATGACTAACAAGCATTTGTCAATGCCGAATGTTTGCTTGCTGGCATTGGGATTGGTAGTGTAGGAGTTAGGCAGCTGCATAATAGGAATGGCAGTGAAGTATTGAACTGAAGCCAACCCCTCCACCACCCTGCAGATACGGACAGGCATTGGGGTGTGCCTTTGGGTCATCAGGCATAATGGCCACACCATTTCACCACACCCCACCCTGCAGACACTGACAAGTGTCACGGTGTGCCTTGGGATCTTTGGCCTTATGCACACCCATTCCATTAGGAAGTACGGTGAGATGGGTGCGGTATAGAGAATGGGGTGAACTTGAATAAGAGTCCAAGGCGTGCACTTTGATGCCTCAGTGACTGCAGGGTGTGGAATGGAATGAGCATCACAGGCAAGAATCCCAAGTCACACCCCTGATGCCTGTCATTCTCTATAGGGTCGGGCGTTATAGTTGAAAAGCCTAATACCTCAGGCATTCGTTGGTATTTTCACTCCAAATTTTCAACATGTTTGTTTTGTGACCCCACCTCATGAACAGGGGGAATATCAGTTTGTTAGCCGAAAGCTGCTTATGCACAGTGACTACAGCATTTAGCACCACAGGTGCAAAAATATTCCAAACAGGATGTAAAAAATGACAGCTGTACTCTTTCATGGGGAGGTGTAAAAATGGCTATGTTGCAAATGTGTAGTAAAAATATTTAAAAAAATGGTGAAGTCACGAGCGTACATAGAAACTGTGCAACGCACACCCGTAATATAATTAGGTTGGGGATTTTACAGCAGATTGTCAACTCAGGCATTTTGGTGCCTCCGATCATGAACAGTGTCACTGTGATTTTCTTTATCTGTGCCGAACAATGATTTCCCACAGCGACCACGCATCTCTGCACTGAAAGTGTGAAAACACACTCGCCATGTTAGTGAAAATGGCAGCTGTACTGCTCATAAGAAGTGTGGAAAATGCCACTGGTGAAAATCTGGGCTGAAAATATTACAAAGTCATGAACTAACGAGGGTGCCTGGAAACTGTGCAATGCTCACTCGGAACACAGTCATTTTATGGACTTTTGTCACCAAATTTTCACCATAGCCATTTTAAGACCTCTGCTCATGAACAGTGTAACTGTGATTTTCTTAATCTGTCCTAAACATTGCTTTCGCACACCAACAGCACCATTGTGCGCTATATGTGCGAAAACACATTTTGGGCAACATATGAAAAATTGCAGCTGTACTGTTCATAAGGAAGTTTAATAAAATGGACATGTTGAAAATCTGGAGTGAAAATATTAAACCGCAAACTTACGTTAGCATGCATAGAACTGTGCAACGCACTCAGAAAAGTCATTTTTAGGAATTTTTTCACCAAATTCTCAACATAGCCATTTTAAGACCTCTGCTCATGAACAGTGTGACTGTGATTTTCTTAATTTGTCTTGTAATTGATTTCAGACACCGACCGCGCCCATTGTGCGCTACAATGGGGAAACACATTTTGGGTGAGATGAAAATGACAGCTGTACTACTCATAAGAAAGTGTGGTACAATGGCAATGTTGAAAATCTGAGTGAAAATATTGAAAATTTGCGAACTAACGAAGCAAGGAGAATCGTACAACGCATGCAGAAACAGTCATTTTTGAAATTTTTTCACCAAATTCTCAACATAGCCATTTTAAGACTCTGCTCATGAACAGTGTCACTGTGATTTTCTTAATTTGTCCCAGACATTGATTTCAAGACACCGACTGGCGCCATTGTGCGCTACATGGGCGGAAACACATTTTGGGTGAGATGTGAAAATGACAGCTGTACTACTCATAAGAAGGTGTGGTAAATGGCAATGTTGAAAATCTGGAGTGAAAATATTGAAAATTCACGCCTGCGAGCGCATGTGAACTGCGCAATGCACGCCGTAAAACAGTCATTTTAGGATTCTTTACATAAATTTTCAACATAGCCATTTTAAGACATCTACTCATGAACAGTGTCACTGTGATTTTCTTAATTTGTCCCAGACACTGATTTCCGACAATCGATCATGCCCATTGTGTGCTAGCATGGGCGAAACACATTTTGGGTGAGATGAAAATGACAGCTGTACTACTCATAAGAAGGTGTGGTAAAATGGCAATGTTGAAAATCTGGAGTGAAAATATTGAAAATTCGCGAATCCTACGAGCCCGCGAGAACCGCGCAACGACGTCAAAACAGTTTATTTTAGAATTTTAGCACCAAATTTTCAACATGGGGTTTTTGAGACCCCTTCACGATTGATGTCACCGTCATGGCGTTATTCAGGTCAGAAGGGTGATTTCGCAGTCACTGCACAGTCACCGCGCCGAAATCACCTGGCACGATAACGCCATGACAGTGACATCAATCATGAGAAGGGTCCCAAAACCCCATGTTGAAAATTTGGTGCAAAAATTCAAAAATGCCTGAGATATAATAGTTGAAACCCCCTATCTAGCCCATTATACAGCTTACCGGCATTTCTCAGTTCGCGGTCGCTTTGAAGAGTGAAGACGGTTCCCGTCTATCAAGATCATCGCGCCGAGGTCCGGAGGTGGGTATGGGGTGAGGGGGAGGGTGGGAGGCTGCAGAGTGGTGGGTGCGGTTGTGGGAGGGGGGCGAGACTATCGCGGGACCGCTTTTTTCTTCACAGGTAAAAAAAAACGGACGGACGTGACGCTTGCCACGCTGGGGTGGCTCCCAGCGGCACAAGGACGCTAGGGGGCGGCTATTCAGCCGACGGGATTGGGCACCCCTGGCCGGCCTACGATTGCTTCTGCCACGGGGTGGGCCCCAGCTGGCACCTACCACGGGGAGGACAGCAGCCGATGGGGAATTGGGCACACCCGCCGGCTATATGATGTTGCCACGCTGGGTGGGCACCCAGCGCGGCATTTTGTGCGTTTGGGGAGGCGAGGAACGAGCACAGCCGACGGGATTGGGCACCCCGGTTAGTACAGTGCGGCGCAGCGGGGGCGCACGCCTGAAGGTTGCCTGTGGGGGCTGCGCGTGAGCAGCCTTATCTTATCGCTGCTCACTCGCCGTAGCCCCCTCTTCAATCAGATGTCACTGCATTTTGGAGCGCACAGACAGCTCCAAAATGCATTGGCTATAGGCCGCCTGCCAGCATACTGACTGAATTGGAGGAGGAGGTGACACACTTCCGAAATCTCCGATGATGGCACTATGTTTCTTGCACATGCGTGCAAGCAAACATAAAAATGTGTGATTAAGGCAAGGCTCTGGAAACAAACCAATCCACCCCCGCTTTCAGAATGTGCTAAGGAGTTAGTTACTAGAGCTGCTCATGAGAAATTTGTTCATAAAACACAAGGTAGAGTGGATACATTTTTTGAGATAAGGAACCCTATCTGTAACTCACCTATGTGTAAGACTTGAAAATGTGTAAGGCTTGAAATTTAGATCAGGCCTATAGAAACAGAATGTCAGCTAACATATTAAGATATTATAGCAATATTGGGATTCTTAGTATTCTACCACCTTCTTTTGTGCAACCTACCGCGGATAATGTAATGCATGTGTAGCCCCCCATACAAATGGGGGGTTCCTAAAATGTCTTACTGGGCTTGCCTAATGCCCACTGCCAGGCTGGTGTTCTGTGTTCTAACTGTTTAAATGTGCTTGCATGCAAGTGCACTGTTAGCCTCTGTGCCTGTCTCTTTAAGATGCATCATTTTCATGGGTTATAATTATTCTGGGTGGGGGCCGAGTGGTTTCAGGTTCGAGTCCTGCCCGGGCTGCAATATAGCCGCTTCATTCTGCCATCGTCAATTGCACATAGAATCTGTGATTGTTTGCTGATTATCTGCTTTAATAATAATGATATAGTAGTTTGTCTAACCTGCCTTCCTTTGTAGCATGGACTTTCTGTTTTGCACCACCATCTTGGTTCTGGACTGCCAGTTTGGACCAATCAGTACCTTTGTGGACCCTAAAATGGAGACTGTCCCCAAGGGTCTTGTGGGAGTGAATTTCTGTAGGAATTGTAGTTTTTACTGTTTGGCGCCTAAATGGACCTGGAGGGGGGGCCCTTGTTGTGATGACAGACAGATGGATCAACCAACCGAACCCTTTGGATCACTGGGAAGTCCCAGAGCTGCCTGCAGCAGTGGGTCAGTGTGTAGTTGGAGTTGAGAGAGTGAACAGCTTGAGTAATTTGAGCAGCTGCTTCTGCGAAGTAACGTGGGGAAATCGGTGGGAAGGCTGTGTTTGGCTTGCCTGTTGCCATCTTCTCAGTGAAGAAGTCTGCATTAATGTCACGGACTTTATCCGAATTTGCTGTGATTGTGACCGGAATCCTGAATTGTGACAAAGTGAAATTTGCCTGGTGTGGACCAAAGATTTGCCTCGGTGCGATTGGCCTGTCAGGACTTGAGACAACCACAGAGTGTATGGTTTGCACAGACACTCTGTTGACTGCAACCGGACTGTCATCCAAACTGTGGTATTTACCTGTCTTTACTATAATTGTGCTGAATGTGGAGTGTGGGTCGCGATCTAGTTCCCCACATTGCTGAATGTGTCACGCTGGCTGGAGGCTGCATCCAGCAAAACCGACTGGACTGTATCCAAAATCATTCACCTGGTTTGGGCCTTACCATCTCAGCCTAGATTGTCGCTCATGCCGCAGAGTTACATCCGACGAAAGACCCGCCTGGGGATTCAGCTCCCTGCTCAACACCATCGAACAGGATCGACCACCATGGTGCGTCGTGAGGGCCCTGCTTCCCCTGGTACAGCAGTCAATCATCCTGAGGTCTTCATTTCGTCCATCCTGCCTCCTGGTCAGCGTAGCATGAGTAAACATCAGGGTAGCTCCCTGCAACAGAGTTCAAATCAAAGTGTGTCATCTGATTTAATTGTTTTGGTTAATCATTATGAACTGAGCCATCCGGCTCCGGAATACAAATTGTGGGTTAAAGTGCATGTTGTGTTTTTTCCTTCCTAAGGGCCCCAACAACAGTTGCAACGCCGGCCTACCCTGGGGAACACTCCAGGCTAACCTGTAGACCAACTGGGTACCAAGAATGTGTTTGACTGTGTTAGAGGGACTCTTAGAGGCATGCATGCTTAGCCTGATTAAATCAGATCCAGAATCAAACACTAGATTACTGTCCCTCCCTTGTTCACATTCCCCAATAAATCAGATCTAAATCTTTTTGCATTTACACTGGCTATTGTGTACCTTTGTGGGGGGATACTGTGTTGCTATTGCCTTTCTCCATTGCAGGTCTTGTTTTACGGGGGGACTCAAGGGCCAGTGCAGCTGATCCAGCCCTGGTGGTAGGTGTGCCAAGTGTGGGTATAATATTGCATTCTGGTGTTCATTGTGACTGTCTAATTGCTGACCAGTATAGGCCACTAGAGGGGTTAGAGAGGGGTATCAGTGTCCCGGAGGACTGCACCCAGAGCAGCTATGCTACCCTTAAACCAACTCTCCAGGTGGAGGCATCCGTTCACAGAACTAAGGCCCCTCAACCTGTGCTTAGTCACACGGGCAGGGGTAGTATCCCCTGGGATAGCGCCACCTAGGGGTTACACATGTCACAGTAATTATAATATAGATGTTTGATTTTGCATGTATATAGTTTCATCTCATATGCATATAGTTCTGATGTAGTTATATCAGTACCTTGTTAAAACTTTATTGTTTGGATGTACGAATTCTGTCTATACGTTTGGAAAATTAATAAAATATTAATTATAAAAACAAAGGAAGCCACCATTAGGTCTCTTTGTAATGAACATGCACTAAGTAGCCTAAATGCACAAATATAAACCACACAAAGTTCTACAAAATTAGTAGAACTGGGAGGGATTCTGTAGCAGTCACTGCTAGATCCACCCCCCCAGTTAGAAAATACGTCTTTTTACATGCTTTTACCCCCAAAACATGTGAGGCCTAACATGTAGCACATGGGAAACCAAATAATTACTCAGAGTCACACAGAGATGCTTAAAAAAAGTGCAGTTACGTAAGAACTTACTGTAACAGTAGATCTTTGAGAGAAGCTCTTGCAGCAGGTAACACATGTGGGACTGAAGCCAGCAGGCTGCAGGATCCCATGGAAAACTTCTAGCTAGCAGTCTATGGCGGGGACTGCACCCCCAATGTCAGCCCACCTCCGACGTCACACATGGTATAAAGGGAGGGCGGTCCCCGGCATCCCTCAGTTCTCCCACCAGAGACTCTAGCAGCGATGATGGAAAGTGATCAGGACCAGAGAACCAAGGAGAATTCCACAGAAAATAATCATAAGATTGCCAATGCAAACCAGGTGCAGTGGAGGGTCCTGTAGGGGGAAGGTGAGTTAGAAGCCATACCTGCTGCAAGAGCTTCTCTCGAAGATCTACTGTTACTTTAATTTCTTACATAACTGTGCTATCTTACTTCAAAAGTCAGCTCTTGCAGCTGGTAACACATGTAGGACAGAGCCCCAAGCAATAAAGGAGACCCAGGTTAAGCTCCAGTGGAGGACACAGAGAAAAACCAAGAGGGGAATGCCCTCAGGAGAGGAGTTCCTGCAGAACCGCCAGGCCAAAGCCCACTCTGCATCTGGAGGCAGTGTCAAGACTGTAATGTCTGATGAAAGTATGAACAGAATTCCATGTGGCTGCTGAACAAATGTCAGCTGCAGACACGATTCTAAGAGCGGCAAGAGATGCCACTACTCCCCTCATGGAGTGACCCTTCACAAAGCCTGTCAAAGGTGTGTCATATTTCTGGTAACAGAATGAAATGCAGTTAACCAGACATTTATAGAGGGTCTGTTTGGCTACAACAGTCACCTGGAACCTGGGGGCAAAGGAAACAAAAGCTGATCAGAATGTCTAAACTCTCATTCTGGAGAGATAAAAACGCAAAATGCGATGAAAATCCAGCATTTGGACAAGAGCCCCCTCCCCCCCTTGTTTGAGTGTTCAGGATAATACACTGGGAGGTGTATGTCCTGATTCAGGGTCAACTCAGACACCACCTTCAGTAAGAGCTTAGGATTGGTCCTCAAGGCCACCTGGTCCTTGTGTAATACCAAATAAGGCTCCTTACACATCAGGGCCTGTAGCTCGGAAATTCTTCGAGCAGAAGTAACAACAACTAAAAATAATGATTTCCAGGAAAGGAAGCAAAGCTCACAATCCAAGGCTGGTTCAAATGGGGGTGAAGTGAGCTTTTCCAACATGAAAAGCAAGTCCCAAGGGGGGACAGGGTCCCTGATGGGGAGCTTTCAATGAAGAATGCCCCGCAGAAAAGTGCAGACTACCTCCAACTGTGCCACAGTTCTGCCTTGAAAAGGGGCATGGTAGGCAGAGATGGCAGACAAATTAACTTTGATGGATAAGTAGCCCAACCTGAGTCCAAGAGCGACAACAGGTACTCAAGGATCGAGCTCACTGGACAGGCCAAGGGATCAAAACGGCGGGCAGTAGCCTAGAGGCAGAAACGCTTCCATTTCATGGTGTAAGTGGCTCTGGTGGAGGGTTTTCTAGCGGCCACCAGAACATTGGCAACCCTGTCTGAGACCCAAAAGCATGACTTAACTAGGTCCTCAGGAGCCATGCATGGAGATGCAGTGACCAAAGGTTCAGGTGAACCAAGGTCCTGTCATCCTGGGAGAGCAAGTGAATGCTCAGTGGCATGGGAATCGGGGGTTCGGCAGCCAATTGTTGTAGCAGGAGATGCCAAATCTGTCATGGCCACAATGGTGCCACAAGGATCATCACTGCCCCTTCCACTTGCAGCTTGAGAAGTACCTTCTGTAGGAGTGGAAAGGGAAGGAAGGCATAAAGGAACCTCCCTCTCCAGGAGAGGGACACAGTGTCTCACCAGAAAACTCCAGGTCCTGGATCTAGCAAGCAAAAACTGGGCAGCTTTGCATTGATAGGGGATGCAAAGAGGTCCAGTTTCAGCCTGCCTCATCTGTTGAAGAGATTGTAGATGACAGACTGTTGGAGGGCCCACTCGTGTGCTCTGGATCGAGTCCTGCTGAAAGTGTTGGCCAAGGTGTTTTGAACCCCTGGGACATGAATCACCTAGATATCTAGGCGCGTGAGTTATGGCCCATTTCCAGACCGTCATTGCTTCCCAACAAAGGGGATATGAGTGAGTGCCACCCTGCTTGTTGAGATAAAACACCACTGCCATGTTGTCTATCTGGATGAGGAGGCATCCTGGGAGAAGCACCATGCTTAAAGCTTGTAGTGCATACAGAACTGGTCTCATCTCCAGAATATTTATGTGGAGAGGCTCCTCAACCATAGACCAGGTGCCCTGTGGATGCCCAGATGTGCGTCCCAACCGATGCCAGAGTCATCTGATGTCAAGACTTGATCTGGAGCTGTTCTCTGAAAGGGCATCCCCTCTGCTAGTGAGGGGGATGTCATCCACCAGCTGAGTTCTTGATGAACCGGTTCTGGGATAGAGACCGGTTGGTCCATATCGTCCCATCTTTGGTCCCACTGGACTCTCAGAGTCCACTGAATCATCCTCATCTGTAGTCTTGCTAGAGGGACTGTAATGATGGATGTGGCCATATGGCCTAGAAGCTGGAGAAGTGCCCTGGCTGGGACCCTTGGGAGGGACGAGATGTGGTGTGCTAAGCCTCGGAGTTGAAGTGTTCTGTCCACTCCAGGAAGGCCTTCCCATCAAGTGGTATTGAGCAGCATCCTGATGAACTGGAGGGACTGGGTCAGGAGCAGGGAGGACTTTAGTGCATTGATAGTGATACCCAGTTCTCCGAAGACAGAACAGGTGTCCTGGATCGTGCACCACGGCTGCTCGCTGGACTAGGCCATCAAAAGCCAGTTATCCAGATAAGGGAAAACATAGTGCCCTTTCCTTCGAAGGGCCATTGCGATCACCGCCAGGCACTTGGTAAAAACCCTTGGGGCTGAAGATAGACCGATGGGTGATGCTCTGAACTGGTAGTGCCTTCCTTGAAATTTGAACCTGAGAAACCTCCTGTGAGGTTTGGCCACCAGGATGTGGAGATAGGTGTCCTCCATATTCAGCGATGCCAGCCAATCCCCCTGATGGATTGTGGGCAGTAATCCCTGCAGAGTTACCATCCGAAACTGTTTGTATTCCACAAACTAGTTGAAGTCACTGATGTCCAAGATGGGGCGCAGGTCCTCTGTCTTTTTGGGCATTAGGAAGAAATGTGAATAGAAGCCTGTGCCCCTCCGAGAGGTGGGAACTGGCTCTACGTCCCTTTTTAGCAAAAGAACCTGAATTTCAGCCCGGATGAGCTCAGCATGAGCTGGGGAACATTGGAAGGGAAGGGGAGGCCTGTCTGGTGGCAGTTGGAGAAATTCTACGGAGTATCCGTTATTGACCATTTGTAGGACCCACTGGTCACCCCTCACCAACTTATGGCATAGAGAGAAAAGAGGCCTCTGACCGCCTCCCCCATCAGGGTTATAGGAGGGAGTGGGTCCAACAAGGAGTCATGCTGTGGTGGGCAGGGGAGAGCTGCTTGGGCTTGTTTGGTGGCCTGAGCAGCAGATCTTGTGGGGCCTCTGGATGGTCCCCCATTCCCATGAAAGTGAGGATTTTAAAAGGGTCTTTGTTTCGGCTTGTACATAGAATGTATGGACAGAATTACCTTTCCGGAGTCCTGCAGTTTGGTGATGATCCTCTCAGAGTCCTCATCAAAGAGGATGGAACCATGAAATGGTGCATCCAAGATGTTCATCTGCACATCCTGGGCAAAACCAGATACCCGGAGTCATGAATGCTGTCAGACCCACACTCCAGTGGCCACGGCCTGAGCGGCCATGTCTGCCGAGTCGTAGGCCAACCAGAGGACATGCAAGTCCACATGCAAACCAGTTTGCAGCAGCTTCTCTAGCTCTGCCTTCTGTGGACAGTCTGGGATTGCTTTAACAATGTCGATCCCTTGTTCCCAAAGGGCATTCTGGAATTGTACCATATGAGTAAGAAAGTTGAGACTGTAAGGTACATGTGGCAGAAGAATAAACCTTACGCCTCATGGAATCTAGTTGCTTAGATTCCCTGTCTGGAGGCTGAGCACTGAGATGTCTCAGCCTCTGGGATCTATCGTGGGCAGCTGAGATGACTACCAAGTCTGCCAAAGGCTGCTCGCCCAAAAAGGGTTCCTTTTGTGGAGCCCTATAAAGGCGCTCTGCCTTTTTGGGTATCGTGGAAGAGGTGTGGGGACATTTCCAGGCTGCCTTGGTGTCGTCTACAAATGTGTTCACCAAGGGTGGGATGACCACTGGTTTTGGGTCCTTTTGGTGCAAGTATTTGGCCAAGTGGAGTATCTCTCGATCCAGGTCCTCTGTCTCCCAGCCCATGTTGGCTTGAATGTGCCACATGACCTCCATAAAGGAGGGGTCATCTGGCGGTGATTTGAAAGCATCCTTGGGGTCTAGGGGGACAGGTCCTCAACAGATGAGGGAACAGAGGAGGACATGTCTGAGGAATGGTCAGAGTCTAGGGAAGAGGAGGAGGACCGAGACCTGTTGCACCATCATTTGTGCCTATGGTGGTCGGAGGAGCCGGAAGAACTTGGGCTCCTGGACCGGGACCTGAAGTGGCGCTTGCAAGGACCCTTGCCCTTGTCCTTGCCTGAAGGTGGGATGGGCTCCATGCCCCTGCCCTTGCCCTGACGTGGCGTCGGCTCCATCAGAGGAGGGGCACCTGTGTTAGCAAGGGGTTCCTCTGTCCGTGGAATTTTTGGTGGTAGGAGGTCAGTCCTAATGGTCTTCCACCAGTTACCAATAAGGTCCTGGATCTGAGACAGGTGGAGCTTAGCTTCCGAATCGGTCATCAGATCCGACACCGGCCCAGAGCTGTGGTCCAGCCTAGAGCTGTGATCTGGCAACAGCGGGTGAACAGGAGGAGGCATCGGGGCTATAGTATGAGGCCCAATGTTGGTGCCCACACCTGGTCTGAGGCTGTTGTCTGGCAGTCCTTGGAAGGACTGTGTCCTGACCAATCGGTGATGTTGGGAACTGATTCAGCGAAGCCAATGGCTGGGCCACTGAAGCAGCAACGTCAGTTGCTTGATGTCGGTGGTAATCACCACCCGACAAATGCTGTGTCGCTGGACACTTGTCCGACAATGGCTTGGCTGGCCTGGACAGCTGAGAGGCAGATCTCCAGGAGGAGTGCCCTGAGGCCTTATGCCTATCCCGGGAGTCAGCACCAGAGATAGAGGCCAACCAGGAATGGGCTGATGTCAGTCCCTTACCGAGGTCAGAGTGCCAGCCTGAGGACTGATCAGGTGGCTGGACCATAAGTAGCTGCAGGGTTGGCCCAAAGACCCAGCGCCGTGGTCCTTGGCTCCCAACGCCCGAACCAGGATGGGGGTTTAACAACCACTAGCCTGGAAGGACAACAGGTCACCTGGGAGGCAGAGTTGGAACTGCCCCTGGAGACAGAGTGGAAGCCTGAAGATCTGGATCTGGAAGGAGAGCTCTTCTTTTCTCTTTCCTTCCACTTCTCCTTATGCTTCCCAGATGATTTATGGTGGGAAAAACCCATCCCCAAAGAGGAATCTCTCTGCATGGTGGCCAAATGTTGCTCTGTGTGGAAAGCCTGAAGAGCTTTCTGACAGCGGGTCTTCATCCTGCTATTAAACTTTTGGCAGTGCTGGCAGGCCTGGGTGTCATGGTCGGAGCCTAGGCTTAGCAAGCAGGCTGAATGCCTGTCCTTAGATGGGATTTGTTTGCTGCAGGCACACTTGGATGGGTGCCGTTCTATGGAGGACGTCAAAGAACATGACATACAGGAACAATAATGGCAGAAAAAGCTAACTTTTTAAAAATAAAGAATCTGGCTAAGAAGACTTAGTAAAATAGCAGTCAAACTAGCAAGAGGCGATCCATGGAGCAGATGAATGTGAGTCGATTGAGGGAAAAGAACTAATGGATGCTGGGGACGCCTCCCTTCATACCATGTCATGACATTGGGGTGGGCGGTTGGGGGCAGTCCCCTGTCTATAGATCAAGCTAGCTAGAAGTTTTCCATGGGGTCCTGTCACCTGCCGGCTTCAGTCCCACATGTTACCTGCTGCAAGAGCTGACTCTCGAAGTAAGATCAAACTTCACTCTTTACCTGTTAACATCGGTTTGCTGTATTTTGGTCCCCAAGCCTAGGTACAGTAGCAAATAACTGATATGCAGTATTTATTCAAGCAGGCAAGACAAAGTAAAGAGTTCCTACCCCCCCCCCAAACCAGATAGCTGTTTAAAAATTACATTCACAAGCTTCATTTAAAACACAATTAACCAGGCCAAAATAGGTGGATTATGTACTAATAGGATTACTTCAGTTATAGGATTAATTAAGCAATAAGCAAGGCGCCTGGAATTCTGCGGTTCTGCGGTTGCGGAATTTGCCGCAGAATTTGCCTCATGCCGCAGAATATATATAGTGCCACAGAATTCATTGTTTTGGTGAATTTTCATATAAATATACTGTTTTTCCATAGTGTCAGGCTTTTCTTTCCCACCTTGTTTATTCTGAAGACCCTCCTCTATGCTCAGCATAAGATGTAATCGATGACATCACATCATATTTAGCCAAATTTGACATCACATCATATTTAGCCAATGACAGGATTGCATTCTGCCAGAGAAATAAATAAATCATGCCGCAGAAATCAGAAAATGCTGCCGCAGAAGTCAAGGAGCCCTGCCGCAGAAATCAGAAAATTCTGCCGCAGAACATCAGGGGCCCTGGCAATAAGGCATGAACAGGGGTTAGATTAACAATGTGTTAATCACTCCCATAGGGGCATAATGTGACACGAGGTGCAGTCAAGTGGCATATTGTCTCACGTAGGTGATTGACTGTTACTCTAACTCCTGAGAGTGTCCTGTTACTATTATAAATAAACTAATTCCAAAAGAAAAGTGTTTGAAGTGTGTACCTTTTGTATGTTTTCCACATGGAGGGGGACATTTTTAATAAAATAATTCATCCACCAATTGTTTAAGAATGCTGGTTCAGAATCAGAATGCATCATTCCAGTCATGGAGGAAAACAACAGCTAAATTGGGCACTCACCACCTCCTAATTAAAAAGCTGACACCACGGATGTCAGCAGACATATGCAGTGTACGCAACTGTGTATGTTTAATTTTTGCCTAGGGTAGCATTTATGAGGTCCTCCTAGTTCTTTGCTGCTGCCCTTTAGGTTACATCCTGACTTTGTTACACACACACCATTCCCTGCATGCTGTGCCAGCGTTAAGGTGCTATTTCCGGCAGAGGTGTGGGGAGCAGGAGTATAACTAGCCAGTGTTTGGGATCTGTAGTTTCCAGTAGCTGGGACAGAACAGTGGGCTTTCCAGAGTTTACAGAGCTCTAAAAGAGCACAACTGCAAAGTGAGGGCCAGATTTACAAAGCAATTTGGGACTAAGTCCCACTCCACAACTCCAGTTGTGGACTGAAATCTCCACAGCTGCCGAGATTAGTATTCCCAGTCCCCCACAGCTGTGGAGATGTTACGCCAGGTCTCACTGGCCCTAACATTTTTTCCACAGCTCCGGGGACTTCCATGGCAACATCACCCTCCAGCTGCTGTAAATCAGGAGCCGGTCATAAACCAGCTCCAACTTTGAGAATATCACAGCTGCAGGAAAAGCTGCTGCTGTGGGAATTTCATGAGCTTTGTGAATCTGGCCTGGAGTCTTTTTGTTATTTGGAATGGCTTTTCCGAATGGCGGTTGACACTGAAGGCAATGATGGGGGAAGTCCATGAAGTGAAAGCCTGTCTTGGAGTTTGAGCAATATATTTTGCTCCCTGGCATGCTCCTAGAGTAGAGTAGAGAGCAGCAGCATTGTCACCAGCCTTCTCTGAGTTCTTTTCTGGTCTCCGTGCCTGAGTGATTTTATTTCACCCCAGGAGAGCTGTTGGAGCCAAGCTGTTGTGTTAGGTCTCCACCTCAGATAAGTTCCTGTTCCTGGGGAGGGGGGACCACCAACATCAAAGGATCAGTTGTTTTGACTGGTAAACAGGCTCCTGTTTGTACATGGGCAGGGAGTAGCAGCACAGTATAAATGATCCGCTATTACAGAAACTCTTTCTGTTTGTGGACTGCAGTGGCAGAATTAGAAGCAGCATCATGTTTCAGAGTTCCAGTTGAAATGTAATCTTTTGTTTGTCTCTGCTATAGGTGGGAGTAAGAACCATCACTATAAATTGGCGTCCTGCAAATGGTTCTGAGCTATGAAACCTCCTGTTTGGGGCGAGGTGCAGCAAGAATTAGCAGCTTTTTATCCTTCAGGTTCTGTCTGTAAATGAAGCTCCTTTTTGCTCCTGGTAGGGGAGTGCAGAGGCAGTGGTGGTAGTGGTTTCTCTAACAAATAAACTCTGTTCAGAGCTGCGGTGGCTGCCAATGTACTATGATGACAAGGGATTTTTGTTTTTTTAGAATTAGCTAAAACTGATTCCTTTCATATACTGTGAGCACAGAAGGTTAAAGTGTCTTGCTTAGAGTCATGTGGTATGCAAGTTGTGGTTGTTAGATTTAAACCCAAGTTTGCTGGGTCTCAGGTTCATAGTACAGTGCTGTAACCTCTATGTTCTACAATCTTGTAATACCCTATTATCCCCTTCACCCCCAGTTTCTGACCAGTAATCACTGATTAAAAGTCCCCTACCCACCTTCATTCAGTAGTACCCAATCCCACCATCCTCCCCTCTGGCCTTGGCTAAAGAAACAATGACACACCCTTCCACCCACCCACTGAACACCCTAACTCCCCTCCACCATCCAAGAGAACCATTATGTATCAAACTATAGTCTGTATAGTTTTAAGAGCAAGACTTGGAGCACTCACCAAAGCAGGAACAGACACACTATAGGCTTTCCTTACTTGTGTGAGGAATTCTTTATCAAAAGGTACTGCTGGCCCACAGCACCTTTTAACAAAGAATTCAGCACACAAGTACAGAAAGCTTATAGCGTGTCTGTTCCTGCTTTGGGGAGTGCCCCATGCCTTGCCCTTAAAACTATACAAACTATGCCCTTAGGAAAGGACAACTCCACCTTGCCAGCACTTTGTCGGTGAAGTGGGTTATGCAAAGTATTGGCAAGAAAAGAAACCCTCTCACCATGCCTTGTGTCACCCATCCAACCTACCTCCCTCTTGCCCAGTAATACCACCAGTCCTGTACAGTTATGAGATATCAATAAAAGCCTTGCATGCACCCTACCTGAAAAACACAGATTCAGGTAAATATTGCAGTAACACTTATTTGCTCACAGTGCAAAAGGTTAAGGGCTGGGCATTATTGCCCAAGGTATGATGGTGGGAGCCGTACCATTGGTGATAATCCCCAGCACTTAACATTTTGCCCTGGGAATTCATCTGAGTCAGTATACTTTTTTGGGTAGGGTGTGTGTGAGTGAGGTTTTTTTTTGGTATCTCATTGTTCTTGGTTTTAGACTGACGTGTTGCCATCAGTGGGCAGTCCATCCCTTGGTGTGAGCCCATATAGTTATACCTGTAGGTATATCAATATAGTTGTTAGCGTGATTTCTGTGAATTGTGTTGCAAATTCACAACTCATATATCAATACATCCTCTGATATATTGTTATGATAGTCACATATTATTGGTTAGACAGCTAAGATGATGTGAGCCTTAGTTGGCATCTTAGAAGTTGATGGCAGATAAGGACCACAAGGCCTATGCAGTCTGCCCATTTCTTTTTCTACCTTATGAATGTGCCATAGGCCTTTGCTCTGTCAATGGCCTATCTATTCACACTCATCTGTGTTGCTCCCTTATGCCTATCCCATGCCTGTTTGAAGCCCTGCACCGTATTCATATCCACCACTTCCTGAGGTAGGTCATTCCATGCATCCACCACCCTTTCTGTGAAAAAGAACTTCCTCACATTACCTCTTAATTAACCTAAACTGGAATGATGACAGCTCCAAGAAGCCAAAGGATCTCTGTGATGCGAATGGTCTGTTCCAAATAACACCCGCAACCACCAGACCCAACAGAAAGAACCCTGAGTGTAGCTCCCTCCTGGACCTTATGTTAGTAAACAAGCCTCATAACATCTCGCATACCGGAGTGTTCTTCAACGACATAAGTGATCACTGCACTATAGCCTGTATCAGACACTCTCTACAAATAAAACTGGCCGGCAAATTCATACTGAAAAAATGCCTCAAAAAATTCTGCCAGAATGCCTTCCTGAAAGACCTAAGTAACATCAGATGGCAGGACTTCTATCTAGCCCCTTCCCTTAGTGAGGCATTTAATATCTTTCACAGCCTCCTAATGGGGCTAATCGACAAACATGCCCCCTTAGGCTGATTAGGTCAAAAAAAAGATCTCCTGGCTGGTTCTCTCCCAACCCGAAGAAAGCCCTCAAAGAAAGAGACTACTGGTGGAAAAGAATGAGGAAATCACACTTGGAGGCTGACTGGCTAGCATTTCGCATCTCCAGAAATGCCTTCACCAAACTAATTAGGTCTGAAAAACACTAGGTATTTCCAGGCAAAACTTAAAGACAACAAAAACAACTCTGCCAATTTTTGGAACATCCTCAAAGAGGTAGAAGGTCAGCATTCTGATGCCTCCCTTCCAGCCCAAACTGTGTCCAATGGAGTTACTTACATGGACAGAACTGCCATATTAGAACAGCTCAATGAACACTTTTCCATTGCAGGGCTTGCCTTTGATGCCTCGCCTATCAGCAAACTTAGCCCGGTAGGGGATAGCTCGGCTAGCCCAAACGCTAATCTCAATCCTAACTAACCTCATCCTTCTCCTTTCAGCTTTCTACAGTTATGTTTAAACAAGTAGAGGACCTCCTTTTGTCACTGGACACTAAAAAAGTGCCGGTGTAAATAATATTGAACCATTCTTCCTAAAGCTTGGCTATTTCTACTTGACTGCCCCATCACCTATTTATTTAACACCTCCCTGAAACAGGGTGAGCTGCCAGTGTCATGGAAAACTGCCTTCATCTTACCTCTATTCAACTCAGGGAACCCGTACGACCTGAACAATTATCGGCCCATTTCTATACTATCCACCCTTTCAAAAGTACTGGAAAAAATTGTCAACACCCAAATTAGAGAACACTTGGATTTGCAGAAACTTCTAAGCCCTGCCCAGTCCGGGTTCAGGGCCAAACACAGTACAATATCTGCCCTTGCAAAAGTAACTACTGATTAACAAATCACCCTGGACTCTATGAAACATGTATTTGCTCTATTTCTCGATCTCAGCAAGGCCTTTGACACCGTGGATCACAACATCTTGCTTATCTCATTGAGCAATATTGGTCTTGATAACCCTGCCATTAACTGGTTCACCAGCTACCTCACCAATAGGTTACAACAAGTCAAATCTGCAGGTGACCTGTCTCCACAAAAATATCTGTGCGAGGAGTCCCTCAAGGCTCCATACTGGGCCCTATCCTATTTGCAATCTACATCAGTAACCTGGACTCTCATCTATGCGCAGCTAATATGCACCTATTTGCTGACGATACAGTACTCTACACTTCAAACTTTTCATTACACTCAGCATATGAGGACTTACAATGAGACTTTATCACTCTTCAACACAGCCTTATCAAACACAAACTTCTACTCAATGCCAAAAAGACTAAAGCCATGATTCTCTCACCAAAGGCAGTCTCCGGACCTACACATATTCTAAACATACTAACGCTTTTGGGTGAACCCCTTGAAATAGTTGATACCTTCAAATATCTAGGGTTCTGGCTGGACAACAAGCTTAACTTTCTGTGCTATTTAAACGAAGTCTCGAAAAAGCTAAGACAGCAGCTAGGCTTATTCTACCGTATTAAACACCTGCTTACCGTAGAAGCTAGAAAGAGACTAGTACCATCCACATTCCTACCCATACTCGATTATGCCGACTTCTTCTACAATCACTGCCCCTTATCAGCACTAAATAAACTTGACACTTTGTAGCACCGAGCCTTAAGATTCATCTTTAACCTGCCTTTTCGCACTCACCACTGCCTTCTGTACCAAAAGCTGGGATGGCCCTTACTCTCAACAAGGAGAAAAAGAAATGCTCTCCTTCGGCTCTTTAGAACACTTTCTGACAAACTTCCTGCATACATCTCAGGTTTTTTCAAGCATACCAATGGTTTCTATGGCCTGAGACGTTACACCACACTTTGTTTCCAGATACCTAGAGCGAAAACCACCTATGGCACATCCGCAATCAATTTTTCACTCCCACCTCTATGGAACACTATACAAAGCTCACTTAAGCTCTCCTCACTCCCAAGTCTAGTCATTTTCAAAGCTCTGATATCCGAATATCTGAGGGAAACCTGCAGCTGTTTAGGCGCCTTTGAGGCCACAGCCTCTGGCTCCTTCACGTTTCTAACCTAATAGAATGTCACTCAACTCACATCCCTCTCACGGGAAACCCAGCATCTCTAGCTTTTCTCCGCCATCCTTACATCTGCTCCCCATCTCCCTAGCATATTAATGTTCCTTCTACCTCTCCATTATATCTTCATGAAGACACTAGTCTCCATTTAGTACTGCTAGCTTAGTTTACCATCTTCTCTCTCCTATGAGACCTAATTACGAATTGTACCTGTGAGACCCTATGTTAAACTTAAGTTGGTCTGTAAATGTAGTCCCTGCACCATTTTGGTTGCTCTTCTCTGGACTGCCTCAGTTTGGTTAATGTCCTTGTGAAGGTGTGGCCTCCAGTACTGCATGCAGTACTCCAGATGGGGCCTAACCAGTGCCTTGTAAAGAGGGATTATTACCTCCCTCTTCCAACTTGTGATACACCTACTAATACAGCCCAACATGCCTCTAGCCTTACCTACTGCTTTAGAGGTCTGCTTGGATGATTTCAGGTCATCGGTGATGATGATGCCCAAGTCTCTTTCTTCCCTTGTGACTGCCAGCAACTCCCCTCCCAGCCTATAGGTGGCCTCAGGGTTTCTCTTCCCTATGTGCATGATCTTGCACGTCTTTGTGTTAAACCCCAGTTGCCACTCTTCTGACCATTTTGCTAGTTTATTCAGATCTCTTCTCATTCTGCCCACCCCATCTGGCTCACCTACTCTGTTGCAGATCCTGGTGTCATCTGCAAACAGACAAACCTTACCCTCCAGTCCATCTGCAATGTCACTAATGAAGATATTGAAGATGACTGGCACCAGGACTGATCCCTAAGGTACCCCACTTGTGACTTGCATCTCTTCTGACTGTATACTGTTTACCACCACTCTCTGTTGTCTGCCCGTCAACCAGTTTGCCACCCAGTTGACCAATGTCTGACCCACCACGAGCCTACCCAGCTTATTAACCAATCTTCTATGTGGAACAGTATCGAAAGCTTTGCTGAAGTCAAGGTAGGCAACATCAACTGCACCCCCTTGGTCCACCACTCTGGTTACCAAGTCAAAGAAATCTATGGGATTAGTTTGACAGGACCTTCCTTTTGTAAACCCATGCTGTCTTGGATCCTGTGTTCCTATGGATTCCAGGTGTTGCACTATCCTTTCCTTAAGGAGTGTCTCCATAATATTGCCCACTACTGAGGTAATACTGACTGGTCTGTAGTTTCTTGCCTCCTCCCTGCTGCCACTGTTGTGGAGCGGGATTACATGAGCCCTTCTCCAGTCTTCTGGGACCTCTCCTGTGCTTAGAGACTCACTAAACAGTTCTGATAATGGCTCTGCTAGTTCCACCCTTAGCTCCTTTAGTATCCTGGGATGTATGCCATCAGGTCCCATTGCCTTGTCCACCCTGAGCTTATCGAGCTCTTGTAGGACCCTTTCTTTTGTGAAGGGACTAGTGCACCCCCCCCCCGTGTCCATGGTGCAGAGCTGTGGGCCCTGCCCTACCTTCTCTTCAGGCCCTACCGTCTCTTCAGTAAATACTGAGCAGAAGTATCTGTTTAGGATAGATGCTTTTACATGGTCCTCCTCTTCACACGCCCCCTTATCCCCTTTGATCTTAGCAATACCCCCTCTGGTCTTTCTCCTTTCACTAATGTATCTATAGAAAGTCTTGTCACCTTCTTTTACTGTTTATGCTAGTGTTTCCTCTGTTTGGGCCTTTGCCTGCCTTAATGCCTTCCCTTAGGGAAGTTTGGTATACCTCCCTATCTTCATCCTGCTGCGTTCCCTTATATTTCCTGAAGGCCAGCCTTTTGGCTCTGACCTTTTCTGCTACTGTGCTTGAGAACTAAAGTGATTTCCTTCTTCTTTTGCACTTCCTTTTCTCACTAACACAATGGGATGTTGCTTCAAGTATTGCATCTTTAATGCTTGCCCACCTTGCCTGTACCCCTCACCTGTATTTCTTTTTGCCAGGGCTAGTTTAACTCTGTTGGCCATCTTATCAAAGTCAGCTCCTCTGAAGTCCCATATTTTTGCCTTGGAATGGGATGATTTTGTTCTAGTGGCCAAACTGAACCATACCATGTGATGGTCACTGGCACCCAGGTGACCTGCTACCTGGAGATCTGTGATCCTTTCCCTGTTAGTCTGTGATAGATCTAGGATAGCCCTGGCTCTTGTGGGTTGTTGTACCAGTTGTTTGAGACCCTCCCACTGCAGGGAATCCACCATTTGTCTAGTTCTGGCAGATGTCCCTGCTGGTATTGACCAATCTGTATCTGGCATGTTGAAGTCTCCCATTATCAGAATCTCCCCTTTAGCTCTCATGTTCTGTACATCTTCTAACAGTAACATGTCTATGTCTTCCCCCTAGTCTGGAGGCCTGTACACAACCCTAGTTTGCATGGCTGTCCCATTTCCTGTTTTCTTTCTTCCAAGAGTTACTTGACAAAGGAGCGAGATGGTGTGATACCTAGTTGCCATCACTGCTCAGCCTTACTACTAGTATTTCCTTTTTTCTGTGGACTGTGTGTGCACCCAAGGGAGGGAGAGAGGGCAGTGGGATGGGTGCTGGGAGAGTTTGGGGCAGATTTTTTTTATGTTTTTCTTTTCAGCGATTTGCATGTAGGGTCCACTAAGTTTGGCAATGGACCTTGCAGGTGGATTACCAGACATGTCCCTTGCCAAACTTTACAAAGGTTTTTTGCAAAATGCCTAATTTTCTAGCACTTCTTCTATCCTTTGTAAATGGCCAAGTTTTCCAAATCTCCACATCTCCAATAACAGCTACTGTATGATAGTGATCACAAGAATCTTGAGTGGTAGCCAAAAGAAATGCCCAGGAACTTAATTAACTACATACTTTATATATTTTATGTGCTCGTACACTGCATCCACTAATGAAATGTACATAGTTTCTGTCTTGTATAATTCCTGATGTTCTTTGCACTTGATTTGCACCAAACCACTCAATTTCCAATGGGGTATTTGGTGGGGAATGTAAGCTGCTAGTAATCTGCTGTGTGTTTGGGAGAACAAGGTTAGCTTGTATCGTTGTGAGGCCTTGCTGAACCTCTAAATGTCTCTGGTGTTAGAGTGGGCTGCTTGTTGAACCTGGAAGTATGCCTGGTGCTGAGGTGGGCTGAAAATGTAAGGCCCTTGACCTTCAGCAAGTCACCATCTAGTGCTATGGTGTCAGGGGGGACTCTAAGCATTTTTGGCACTGTTGCATTTTTTGGCATTTTTAATCTGCAAATATTTCACCACTGGTTTGGGTGACTGGGGGGGGATGCAAACTGCATGTAATCTGGTTTATGGTTGGTTTCTATACATGTTTTATAGTGGCTTGAGGAGTGTAAATTGATTTTCATGATAAGGCCTGGTGTCCCCCTGTTTTCTAAGTACACAAGTCAGTAGTAATACTCCCCACTCTACGACCTACCATTATTTGATACAGAATCCCTTGGTTCTGCCAGAGTTACCTGAGAGGTGGCCTGTTTAACAAGGCCCTAGGAGCAGGTTCTGCCAGATGCATATAGTAAGAGACATCTGACAGAGCCTGCCCCAGGCCTTTGTTTAGGTCAGACACTTCTGGGTAACTCTAGGAGAACTGAGGGATTCTGTATCATATAATGGCAGGTCATGGAATGGGGAAAGCAAGTCGAGTCAGAAGACATAGTATTATCAGACTAGTGAGCTGAAAGTAAACAAGCATTTGTCAATGCCGAATGTTTGCTTGCTGGCATTGGCATTGGTAGTGTAGGAGTTAGAGAGCTGCATAATAGGAATGGCAGTGAAGTATTGAACTGAAACCAACCCTACCACCACCCTGCAGAGACTGACAGGCATTGGGGTGTGTCTTTGGGTCGTCAGGCATAACGGCCACGCCATTTCACCACACCCTACTCTGCAGACACTGACAAGTGTCATGATGTGCCTTGGGGTCTTTGGCCCTTATGCTCACCCCATTCCATCAGAAAATATGGTGAGATGGGTCCTGTATAGGAGAATAGGGTGAACTTTGGGGCGAAGAGTCAAGGCACACCTCGATGCCTCTCACTGGCTGCAGGGTGTGGATTGGTATGAGCATTACAGGAGACAATCCCAAGTCACACCCCTGATGCCTGTCAATATCTAAAGGCTGGGGCGTTGTGGTCGGAAACATGTTTTTTTTTTTGTGACCCCCACATTATGAACAGTAGCAATATCAGTTTGTTAGCCGAAAGCTGATTTCACACAGCGACTATGCCATTTGACACCACAGGTGTGAAAACACATTTTGAACAGGATGTGTAAAATGACAGCTGTACTGTTCATGGGGAGTTACAAAAAATGGCAATGTTGAAATTCTGCAGTGAAAATATTAAAAAAAACTGGTGAAGTCATGGGGTATGCGTAGAAAATGCGCAACACACACCTCTAATGCAATTAGTTTGGGGATTTTTTACAGCAGATTGTCAACACAGGGATTTTGGAACCTCCACTCATGAACAGTGTCACTGTGATTTTCTTAATCTATCCCGAACAGTGATTTCCCACAGCGACCACGCATTTCTGCGCTGGAAGTGCGAAAACACATTTCGGCCATGGTGTGAAAAATGACAGCTGTACTGTTCATAAGGAAGTGTGGAAAAATGCCAGTGTTGAAAATCTGAACTGAAAATATTAGAAATCCATGAAATTACGAGGGTGCGTGGAAACTGCGCAATGGTCGCTCGTAACACAGTCATTTTATGGACTTTTTTCACCAAATTTTTAACATAGCTATTTTAACACCTCTGCTCATGAACAGTGTCACTGTGATTTTCTTAATCTGTCCTAAACATTAATTTTGCATACCGACTGCGCCATTGTGCGCTACATGCGCGGAAACACATTTTGGGCAAGATGTGAGAAATTACAGCTATACTCCTCATAAGAAGGTGTGACAAAATGGCAAGGTTGAAAATCTGGAGTGAAAATATTGAAAATTCGCGAACTTATGAGTGTGCGTAGGAACAGTGCAATGCATGCTCATAAAACAGTCATTTTGGGGAATTTTTTCACCAAATTTTTAACATAGCCATTTTAACACCTTTGCTCATGAACAGTGTCACTGTGATTTTCTTAATCTGTTCTGAACATTGATTTCGCACACCAACTGCACCATTGTGCGCTACATGTGCGGAAACACATTTTGGGCGTGATGTGAGAAATGACAGCTGTACTGCTCATAAGGAGGTGTGGTAAAATGTCAATGTTGAAAATCTGGAGTGAGCATATTGAAAATTCGCGAACATACGAGCGTGCGTAGGAACACCGCAACGCATTCTCTTAAAACAGTCATTTTTGGGAATTTTTTCACCAAATATTCAACATAGGATTTTTGGGGGCCTACCTCATGAACTGTGACACTGTCGTTTTGTTAATTGGTCCTGAAAGGTGATTTTGTGCAGTGACTGCGAAATCACCCTTCGGGCCCGATTAATGCCATGACAGTGAGAGAATTCATGAGAAGGGGTCCCAAAAACCCCATGTCGAAAATCTGGTGCTAAAATTCCAAAAAATGTCTGCGATATGCATTAAAGTTGAAAAAACCCTATTTATTGCATTATACAGCTCACCGGCATTTCCTCAGTTCGCGGTCGGCTTTGAAGAGTGCAGACATGTTCCCGGTCCACTGATGATCGTCGCACCAGACTCCGGAGGTAAGTATGGGGTGAGGTGGGGGTGTGGGGAGGCAGGGTGCGCAGATGGTGGGCACGGGTGTGGGGAGCGGGGGGCAGGACACTCAGCGAGGGAAGTTGTTTTTTTTTTAAACTTAGACAACATGGGACATTTGCCACGCTGGGGTGTGCTCCCATCGTGGCACAAGGAAGGCTGTTTGGGGGTGTGTGGAGCCGATGGGGGATTGGGCACCCCCGTCGGCCATACGATCTGTTGCCATGCTGGGGTGGGCTCCCAGCGTGGCACTCTGTACTCTCTGGGGGGGGACGGTGGAGCCGACGGGACATTGGGCATCCCCGTTGGCTATACGATTTGTTGCTACACTGGGGTGGGCAGCCAGCATGGCATCTGGAACTCTGTTGGGGGAGGAGTGCAGCACAGCCGACGGGGGATTGGGCACCCCTGTCGGCTATACAGTATGTGCGGGGGGAAGGCTCGAGCATGCAGTATGCATGCATGCGTGTGTGTGTGGGGGGAGTGCGCATGAGCAGGCGATATCTTATCACTGCTCACTGAAGTGTAGCTCTCCCTTTCAACTGTACACAACTGCATTTTGGGATCATGGCACTATGTTTCTTGCACATGCGTGCAAGTAAACATATAAACAGGGAACAATGAGGCCAGGTGGAACCAGAATAGGAACAGCTGAGGGAGTCACACTTGAGGGTGCTGAATGCTCTTGGACCACTAGAGGTTTGTTGCAGGACTCGGGGAAGGGGTCATTTGTCCAATGTTGTGGATGGATGAATCTGACAAAAGAAAAACTAACAATAATGAAGCCGCCAGGAAGTCGCCACCTCATCACAGTCACCTGAGCCTCCTCCAAGTTAGACTGTAGTCAGGAAGGATCTCAGCAGCAGCAGATAAGGGAGGGAGAGCTTTCAACTACTCTTAGATGCCAAACTAGAATCAGAATTTGATTACGATTTTGTATCTAAAAAGGGGTTTTGGAATTAGATTTTTGGACTTGAATACCGAAATTCCGACTTCCCAAAAAAGCTCGGAATCTGATTAATACAATTCCAGGTTGTCATTATGAGCAACCCTACTGTGTATGGTATCGTGGGTGGGGGGATGGGGCAAATGAGAAAACTAGTATGGTGGTAGCATTTTGGGGTTCTGTGTACAAAACTAAATTTATTTATTTAGATTTTCTCTCTCCAGAGTCTTTGCAATGGCCATGAGGTATGCTCCAGGTCCAGAACATTTACCCGAGGGCTGCTACCACATGCAAAACTGCACTGCTGCTAACAAAATTGTATTTCTATTCCTCTAGCAGCTTAAAATATATATTGATATTTGAGATAGTACACTAATATAAGAAACATAACTACTAAATGAATGTTCCACATCATTTCAGATAGACACAAGCAAAGGTAGCATACATTTTTAACTATACAGTGTTTATTACATTTATCATGAGCAACACCATAGACTTAAATGTGATTGTAACATAGAAACCTTTCCTTACAGGTACTCTCCAATGTCACTTATAAAGACATTAAAGAGGGCCAGTTCCAGTACCGAACCCTGTGGTACCCTGCTAGTTACCCTCCTTTCTTCACTGTGGACTCTGTTTACTATTACCCTTTGTGTCCTGTTGTCCAGCCAATTTTTAATCCAGCTACCACCTTGGGACCCACTCCAAGGCTGGCTAACTTGTATATTAATCTTTTGTGTGAGACTGTGTCAAATGCCTTGCTAAAATCTAGGAAGGCCATATCCACAGCCCCTCCCTGGTCTACTACTCTGGTCACCCAGTCAAAGAAATCTATTAGGTTCGTCTGGCATGACCTTCCTGCTGTGAAACCATGCTGCCTTGGGTCCTGTGCCCCACTGGCCTCTAGGTGCTCAACAATTCTTTCCTTCAGAAGTAATTCCTTCATTTTCCCTACCACTGAAGTCAAACTAACTGGTCTGTATTTTCCTGCCTCTGCCCTGCTCCCACTTTTGTGAAGTGGAATCACATTTGCCCCCCTCCAGTCCTCAGGTACCACCCCATCCTCCCATGATTTGTTAAAGAGAGTAGTCCGTGGTGTTACTATTTCTACTCTTAGTTCATTTAGAATTCTTGAGTGAATCCCATCAGGCCCCATTGCTTTGTCCACCCTCAATTTCAAGAGTTCTTTCAAAACCCTTTCTTCTGTGAATGGACTGGTATCGACCCCCTATTCAGAGTTTCTCCCTTGTTTGGTTTAGGTACCTCCTCCTTCCGTCATAGAATACTGAGCAGAAATATTTGTTCAGTATCCCTGCTTTTTCACTGTCACCCTCTGCCCACATTCCCTCCCCTTTATTAAGTCTCTGTATCCCTCCCTTGGTCTTTCGTCACTCCCTAATGTACCTATAAAAGGTTTTATCCCCCTTCTTAACAGAGTTGGCTATCTTTTCCTCAGTTTGTGCCTTTGCTATTCTGACTGCCTTCCCTGCCTCCTTCTGCTTTAACTGATGAAGTTCTCTGTCCTGCTCCTTCTGTGTTTCTTTATATTTCCTGAATGCTATCCTTTTCTCCTTAACCATGCCTGCCACCTCTTTTGAGAACCATAGTGGTTTTTTCCTTCATTTTGTTTTGTTGATTTGCTTCACACAAAGGCTTGTTGCCTCTGCAATGGCTGCTTTGATTATTTCCCATTGTTCCTCCACCCCTCCTTCTTGCCTGTTTGCTAGTGCTTTTCTGAGGCACTCTCTCATTTTCTCAAAGTCAGCCTTCCTAAAGTCCAATACTCTTGTTTTTGTATGGCTGACTCTATGGCTGTGTTTATTGTGAACCACACTGTTTGGTGGTCACTTGTTCCCAGATGGCTACCCACTTCTAAATCTGAGATCCTTTCTCCTTCCCCATTTGAGAGTACCAGGTCTAAGATTGCTCCCTCCCGAGTGGGTTCCAACACTAGCTGTCTGAGGCATGCCCCCTGTAGGGCATCAAGAATAACCCTGCTCTTGGTTGTGCCTGCAGCAAAGGTACTCCAGTTAACATCTGGCATATTCAGGTCCCCCATCAACCCCTTTTCCTGCCATTTTAAGGATACCTTCTATCATTTCCTTGTCCATTTCATCCCCCTGAGATGGGAGTCTGTACACAACCCCCATGCGGATTGTGGTGCCATTTCCTGTCTCCAGGGTGACCCATAGTGACTCATCAACTTCCTGTTTACTCTTTAGTTCTGTTGCTTTAATCCCTTCCCTTATGTAGAGAGCTACTCCGCCTCCTCTTTTACCCACACTGTCCCTCCTGTAGAGTGTGTATCCTGGTATGTTGACATCCCAGTCATGGTTCTCTGTGTACCATGTTTCAGTGACTGCCACAATATCCAGGTATCCCTCTTCCATCAAGGCCACTAGTTTAGGGAGCTTGTTGCACAGACTGCGGGCACTGGTACTCATCACCTTCCATTTATTTTTTACGACCTTACCCCCTTTAGCCCCATCCGTGTCCTTACCGTCTTTTTCTGCATTTATCCCTGTACTGCTCCCTACTGACTTCTCTACCTTGGTGTTTACCTCTCTAACTACTGTGTTTTGTGGGGGAAGGCTGGGATTTCCCTGCTTCTTTTCAGTGCCCCCCCCTTGGCTAGTTTAAATGCTTGCCAATGAAGCATTTAAACCTGTCACCTAGGATCCTGGTTCCCCCTCCCGGACAGATGCAGACCATCGCACCAGTATAAGCCTGCATCCCTCCAGGTGGCTCCCCAGTCCCCAGTGAAGCCAAAACCCTGAGTTCCACACCAGTTTTTCAACCATTCATTGAATCCCATGGTGCGGAATACGCTAGCATCATCCTTGCCATAGACAGGCAACACCTCCAAGAAGGTTACCGTACATACATAGATACATAGATACATAGACAGTGTCGGCAGATAAGGGCCTATGGCCCACCCAGTCTGCCCATTTGAGCTTGTAAGTTCAGTTTATTTTCCTAGAAGTCTGTTGCCCTTACCCCTGACCGCTAGAATTCCTTTATGTCTATCCCATGCATTCTTAACTCGTGATTGTTTCAGCCCCACCACTTCCTCTGGCAGGTGTTCCACTTGTCCACCACCCGTTCTGTGAAGAAATTCTTTCTCATGTTTCCTCTGAATCGTCCTCCCTCCAACTTCATCCCATGCCCTAGTCCTGGAACATCTTTTTCACTTAAAAATAGTGTTTTCCTGCAGCCTGTTCCTCCCTGTAAGATACTTGTATGTCTCTATCATATCCCCTCTCTCCCTCCTCTCCTCCAGGGAGTACATGTTCAGTTCCTTCAACCTGTCTTCATAGGACTTGTGATGCAATCCATGCACCATCTTTGTTGCCCTCCTCTGAACCTTCTCTACCCTGTCTATGTCCTTACGTAGGTATGGTCTCCAGAACTGTACACTGTACTCCAGGTGGGGCCTCACTAGTGTCTTGTATAGCGGAATTATGACCTCCCTTTTCCTGCTGGTGATGCCCCTGCCTATACATCCCAGCATCCTATTTGCTTTACCTGCTGCCTTGTCACACTGTTTCCCTACCTTGAGGTCATCAGAGATGACAACCCCAAGATCCCTTTCCTGCTTGGTGCATGCTATATCCTCACCCCCAACTGATATATTGTGCCAGGGTTTTGTGCCCCATATGCATTATCTTGCACTTTCTTTGCATTGAATTTCAACTGCCAAACCCTTGACCATTCTTCAAGTTTCTGCAGGTTGCTTCTCATTCTGTCTACACCTCTGGTGTGTCTACTCTGTTACAGAGCTTTGTGTCATCAGCGAACAGTGAAATTCTGCCTTCTAGATCCTCGCGCAATGTCACTGATGAAAATGTTGAATAGGACCGTCCCAGCACTGATCCCTGTGGTACCCCACTGGTCACTCTTCCCTCTGTGGAGTGACAGTCATTTACCACCACCCTCTGTTTCCTGCCACCCAGCCAGTTACCTACCCACCACACTACTGTCCTGCCCACACCCATATTCCCCAGTTTGTGTAATAGTCTTCTATGTGGCACAGTGTCAAGGCCTTGCTGAAGTCAAGATAGGCCATGTCCACTGCCCTCCCTGATCCACCTCCCTAGTCACCCAGTCAAAAAATTCAACAAGGTTGGTCTGACATGACCTCCCCTGGTGAAACCATGCAGCCTTGGGTCCTGTAGTCCATTGACAACCAGATGTTCCACCAATCTCTCCTTCAGTAGTGCTTCCATGATCTTCCCCACTACCGAGGTGAGGCTGACTGGTCTGTAGTTCTCTGCTTCCTCTTTGTTCCCACTTTTGTATAAGGGGACTACATCTGCTGTCCTCCAGTCTTTGGGTACCTCCCGTTTCCAGTGATCGGCTAAACAGGATAGCCAGAGGTTCAGCCACCACCTCTCTTAGTTCTCTTAAGGATCCTGGAGTGCACCCCATCTGGCCTCATTGCTTTATCAACTCTTATTACTTCCAGTTCCTTCAGGACCCTTTCTCTGTAAAGGGACTTGTGTCCATTTCTGCACCATTCTCACCCCTTGTACTCCTTCAGACCCATTACCCCCTTTTCCTCAGTAAAGACTGAGCAGAAATACCTGTTCAATATGTCAGCTTACTGCTGTCATCCTCCACGCGGCTCCCATCCTCCCCCTTCAGTCTCACTATCCCTCCTTTGTCTTTCTTTTTTCACTTATGTACCTGTAAAAGGTTTTGTCCTCTACCCACTGATTTTGCAATGTGTTCTTCTGTCTGAGCTTTGGCTTCCTTACTGACCTCCTGTCTCCCTTTGCTTCTCCTGGTACTTGTCCCTATCCCTTCTGCCTGTGTCTTTTGTATTGCCTGAATGCAACTTTTTTGGCTTTCTTTTGCTACCTCTTTGGAAACCATAATGGTCTCCTCTTCCTTTTCCTCTTGCTAACCTGCTTAATGCATAATTCTGTTGCTCTTGTAATCCCCATTTTAAATACTGCCCACTGTTCCTCGACCCTGATTCCTGTCCCATTCCTTAATGCCTCTTTCAAGTATCCTCCCCATTTTCCCAAAGTCTGCCCCTAAAATCCAGGATACGTGTTTTGTGTGGTTTGGTTCTGCTCTTTCTGTGATTTCAAACCACAATGACTGGTGGTCACTGTTACCCAGGTGCTCCCCACTGTTACCCCATCACACTGTCCCTGTTTGTGAGCACAAAGTCCAGTATTGCCTTCTGCTGAGTTGGTTCCATGACCAGTTGCTTGAGGAAGGCACCCTGAAGGAGTCCATGATAAATCTGCTCCTAGTTGATGCTGTTGCTGGGATGCTCCAGTCCACATCTGGAATATTGAAGTCTCCAACCAGTACTACTCACCCTTGTCTGCCATCCTTTGGATGGCTAGCATCAGCTCCCTATCTGTTTCTTCCTCCTGGGCTGGTGGTCTATAGACCACACCTGTGCGGATGGCTGTCCCCATTTTCCTTTCCAGCTTAACCCACAGTATCTCTTCCACATTTTGTTCCTCCTGGATCTCTGTGGCCCTTATGTCATTTTTCACATATAGTGCCACTCCTCCTCCCTTCCTGCCTGCTCTGTCTCTTCTGAATATGTTGTAGCCAGGTATGGCCATCTCCCAGGCATGGTTATCATTACACCAGGTTTCAGTGATGGCCACAATGTCCAGGTCTGACTGTACCATGACAGCCTCCAGATCCTCCATCTTGTTGCTAAGGCTCCTGGCATTTGCACACATGGCTTTCCATGATTTGACCTCCCTAGACTGCTTCACTGTTCTACTCCAGTCCCTTCCTTGGTTGTCATTTATCCCTGGTTCTCCTTGCTGTCTGCCCTTCTGCTGAATTTTGCCCCTTTTCTGCTTATCCACCTCTTGGGCACTAATCTCCATCCATACTACTTGTCTAAAGCCCCTTCCCGACTCCACAAACTCCTCTTGCACCGCTCTAATCCCATTCACAGCCAGGTCATTTGTCCCTAGGTGGACAATGCCATCCAGCTCCCTCCCTCCCTTGTGCAACTGCTCCCATGATCCTGAGGATTCGCTTCCTGTCCCTCTGAGCTGTGGTGCCAGGCAGGCACCTTACCTCCCTATCCCCTTCCTCCCCCACTTCTACCTCTCTAATGATCGAGTCCCCCACCAGGAGTTGTTTCCTTCCCCTGTGGGGTCTCGTGCCATCCTCCTGTGGGTCTTCTTTGTGGAGGTTCCCAGCATCCTCCTTGGTGTCCACTGCAGGTGCCTCCATAGAGGAACCACTCTTTGCCTGAACAGCATATGAATTGTGGAGAGGTACAACTGGAGGGATGCACCTCTGTTCCACCACCCTCTCCCCCCCTGAGCCCACCTTGGTCCAACTGCTCCTCTTTCTTGGCAACCTCTGAGGTAACAGTGGTGGCCCTGGTGGTCCCTGGGTGGGGGAAGAGGTTTCATGAATCCTAGCCAGGTCAGTCTGCAGACGGGCAACCTCCTCCCTCAGACCAGAGAGGTGCCTGCAAACAGGGCCGCATCGCAGCCTCCAGAATGTCTCCCAGAACACTGCTGCCCCACAGCCACTGCACTGCACCACTCCCATCTTGACTTATTTTGTGTCCCCGCTCCTGTTGCTTTGTATGCTTACTGTCTCCTCCCTATATGTATTTTTACACTTACTTTCCTACTGCCTATGTGCCCTTACAACTCTCGCCCTTCCTGTTCTAGGACAGAAACTTCCTGTAGTCTTCAGTAGTCTCCTTCCATGCTTGGATTCAGACCTTCAGCAGCCGGGGGGGGGGGAGAAAGAGTTATTTTTTTAGGTTCCTTCAAGGTTGAAGAAACTAATGTGTCTCAGTGATCCTTCCCTTCCTACTGCCAAACAGGAAGTTCCTGTTGTCAGTCAAATCCAGTGGCTATAAAAGTAGAACTGGCTTTGGATGCGAAGGAGGGCAATTAGTAAAAAATATGTAGTTCTAGACTGCTGTATCTTGCTCTGAGACCAAAGTTCTCTTCTGTCAAAAACAGCAGGAAGCTGTAATTGGAGACAGCTGCTTTTGTACTCCTAAGCTGCTAAGCCACACCCCCAATTAGCATCAGCCTCTGCTCTGACTCAGTAAATTAGGCTGATACAGCCCCCTTCCTCAGAGAAACACACAGTGACTTTCTTCTTTTTTTACTTAAATGAGACCCCCTTCTTCTAATAAAGTATCTGTTTGCTTAATCCAAACAAGTACCAACTCCTGCTGAGATAGAAGTGATATATCAGTAAACAAAATCTGTAGTTCTAGACTGCTGTATCTTGCTCTGAAACCAAAGTTCTCTTCTGTCAAAAACAGCAGTAAATACGTTAATATGTTTTTTAAGTATGTTTTTAAATCTGGACACTTTTGCACTTTCACGTTTGTGTTTTATGAAGCCAATTAATTTAGATGTGTTTTGAGAAAAGCCATTAACTAATGCAAACCATGGTGATCTTTGACATCATCACTAATGAATGCTATATAAATGCAGCTTTTCTTAAATTAGGTTGCCTTTGAAAAAATATATGTTCCAGAGATTCGAAACACATCAGGTGGCTTCTAAATGTCTTCTGGCAGTTTGTTTGCACTTCTGAAATAAAATGAAGCACCTCTGCACATAAAACAAGAGGTGGCAGTGTTAATATTTTAATTTGGATGTGGTGAGTGCCCAATCTATCTTATTTTTTTTGTAGGAGTATTATTGTGGGTACCTCTGTCCCTGTGCACACTTCCTGCAGTGTCTTCTTTTTATCATTCCAGTCATTCAGCAGTGCTAGAGAATGGAATACTTAGAGGAAGAATTCATGTGCCATGGTGATCAGGCTATACAAGATAGTGTAACAGGGATTAAAGTTAGGCTGTCAGAATTCTGACAGCCTATTAGAATGGAACATTTCTGAGACCCTTTTTATAATAGGATTTCTTCCAACTTCAGTATGATTCCAACCTCCCCACCTTGGTAACCACAATTTAACATACAAGCTGCCTTTTTAAACTCCTTAAAGCGATTTACCAAGTTTTGATATATGAACGCATATACTGCAAAGTGACTGCGTATAGAACTGATTCACAATGTATTTTGATAGATGCATAGCCTATTTTAGCAAATTAAATCATGTTTTCACCCTCACAAAGCTTTAAGTGTCATTTTATGTATTGAAGCCTGTATTTGGTGACCTTTGACACTCATTACCTTTGCAATGTCACCACAGGGAGATCTGTGCTCTGCAATTAAAATTAGTTCTTGGTCACAGCAATTCTGTCTTGATAACAGAGCTCTTGGTCACAGCATGCAGCATGACAATAGCAATGTCAAACAGTTCATTTTCAGGGTCCGATGATGAAAGCATTATGTTGTCCTGCCCTAACAGTGATCTTTCGGACACTGACATAGTGCCACAATTTGACAGCCACTGCATAGTAGATCCCCATAGGGATGACCCTATGACAGCAGTGAGAATGATGTGGGCAGTAGCTCAGGCAGTCACAGCAGTAGTCCCGATCCATTCCAGTACAGCAGCGAGAGCAGACTTAGCAACACGGACTGTTAATATTATATTCTGCTACTTAGTGCTACAGTTTGGTTCTTGTCATTGCTGTCATTTTACTGTGCAAAATCAAGGTGTGGTGTGTGTTCTGTTACTTCCAGCATGGATGTGCCCGCACAAATGCTAGTGATAGTACCCTGGGTTTTTATATTTCTTTTTTGGGGGGGGATTGCTTTCCTTATGCTAACGAGTTGTTGGCCACTCCAGCTTGACACTGAGAGCACGGCTCAATCTGGTGGCATTGCTTGAGCAGGATAAATGGCTCACAATTTGTCCAAATCCAATTTGTCCAAATTCCTCACCTGGTACTAGTTAGTAGTGACCTTCTGCCAATTGATTTATCAGTCACTCACTCTGATGGAGCACAGGGTGGAAATTACAAGCAGGCACCTTGTACCCCAACCACTCCAAACCCCCCCAGCTGCACACATATACTTAGAAAAATGTTGCAGCATAGAACTTTTATTATCTGTACATTATTTATACTGTTTGGGTCTGTCTTTGCCCTAGTGCCAACTGGTCTACACTATAGCTTTCTTCTCTGTGTATGTGTGTGTTTGGGGGTGGGGGCCTGCTTGTACTTTCCCCCTTTAGAGGTATCAGTGATTAACGTGTTGAAGTCACCAGTTCCCCTGTTTATGGCATGTTATAAATTTAAAACTACAAATTATTGCACCAACTTTGTGTTGCCTCTAAGTGCTCAGGAACTATACAGACTGCAGCTCTCATTAGTGTCTGCATAAGCATCTGTAATACCATCCTGGCATTGGCTTATTGCCGCTACATGTGTGCCTCCAGGTGCATTATGAATTGAGCAAAAAATACACAGTACAGTCAGTGATCGTCCCCCGCCCCCCCCAAGGTTAAAAATGACACTGCCAATACCCTTCTCATGGAGAAAGAGACCACATTTATGTTTAGATAGCCTAAGTACTGTTTGATTGGTCCACTACAAAAAGGGACATATCCTTGCGGTAGGTACTCAAGTGTTAAAGACTGTATTTGAACCACCCTTCCTCATTTATGTCACCATACTTCATTACCACTTCGGGCTGTGTCAAGCTGTTTGTGTTTTCCCATTTTTTCCATTACAGTGGATCTCTGATGCACATGCGTACAGTGTACAGCAAATACAACAGATGCTGCACTATACTGTCTCCAATGCCTTACCGATGTCATGGTGCATTGTGTAGACTCCCTGCATTCATTGCTGTGTAGCCCATATTTTGGTTCAGACATTATTCTCTAAGTATGCCAAACTGACTAGCACACTTTGCAATATAACGCCATAGAAGCCATACATTGGTACCACAGTGTCGGGAGAGGATGGCAACTGCAGTCTCTTCTTTTGCTGATGCTCTGGAGCACATACAATGATGCTATAATCCTAATTATAAATAAAGACTGCATGTTAAAATGTTAAAAAACTAAGTGTTTTTAATTTTGAGATACACTGTAAGCTATGTACAGTATAACTATGTACAGTATATAACTGATTTTATTGCATTCATTTATAAACTTAGCGAGGAGCTGGCAAACAGGAGAGACAATTCAGTGCACCATGACCCTTTATTCATGCACATCTAAGAATACTTTGGTGATCAGTGTTATGGTGCTTGCATGAGAACACCAAATGAGCCCAAGAAAACACAGGAGCACAAGAAAAAATATAAACTGTCTATAATGTTGGTGACAATCAGAAATGTAATAGCAAAGGCAGTTTACTGAAGCAATCACACTGGAAGCAGCAATTGCCAAAAATACACAGTTTATTGCACTGTTCTCCTGGGATTGGACTGTGCAGCTCTTGCTGCACATTACAATTCTGAACTGTTGAAAAAGCCATCTATTTAACACAGACCTCTATGTATCAATACTGAAAAGCTTACTTCAATTTATAGATCTGCCCAGTTCAAAAGTCATCCTTTTGTGTCCCAATACACTACAGATTACAGCTCCACTCAGTTAAAAAATTTATTTTTTATACAGACTTCTTGTTATAATTATGTATTTGCAGCACTTATTAAAACTGTAACACTGTACTCAAGCAATGTAGATTGTGATGTTCCTAGAATCGATGGACCTAGGACAGAGAGCTTAGTCAGATGAGTAAAATTGAAAATCAGGAGAAATCACCACTTCTGCAATCCAAAAAGCAAGTATAACAGCTGCCAATATAACAATAAAGCAAACAGATGCCAGCACAAGTCTTTCAGCCAAAATATAACCTCCTGTCAGCCTGCACAAACAGTCAATATTCATGAACAAAGGAAGCGAGAACTTTTCCTCATGGTGCTATAAAGTGCTTCATTTTATTTAAATAAGTGCACCCTGCTTCCAATTGTATCAGGAAATGGCTCTTTGACTGAGTCTTTGTCACAATATATTGATTGTTACATCAAACCCATAGCCCAGAATGTTCCCTCATATAAGAAATACAGGTGATATATTGTCTGTGTTAGAAGAAATTAAAATTGAAGAAAGGAGCTTGTTTGTAACTCTGGGTGTTGAATCTTTATATTCCAATATACCTCATGAAGGAGGTTTGGAAGCATTAGAGTTTTATTTGGATAGAAGGGAAAGCAAGATACCGCCTACAGAAATGTTAGTTAATATGGCAGAGTTTGTATTAACATCCAACACTTTCTTTTTCACAGACAAACAGTATGTACAAGTTAAAGGGACAGCTATGGGGGCAACTTTTGCTCCCAATTTTGCAAACCTATACCTGGGTAAATGGGGAGAAGAGTATGTTAGGAACAGTGAGAACAATCCATTTAGAGACAAAATAGATATATATAGATGCTTTATGGATGATATATTTATCATCTGGACTGGTACAGAGAGTGAACTTTTTGATTTTGTTAAATATCTGGAACAAAGTAATAAAAATCTTTGGTTCTCATTATTCTTCAGTTCCACGCATATTAATTTTTTGGATTTGATTGTCAAAAAGGATGGAATTGGGGGTATTGTAACAGATCTGTATAGGAAAAATAAAGATAGGAATACATTACTACAAGCAGACAGCAGTCATCCTTACCACGCCATAGCAGGTATACCAAAAGGACAATTTCTGAGAATTAAAAGAAATTGTAGTACCAAGTCTATGTACGAGAAAAGAGCTGAGGAGCTGGAAGAGAGATTATATGAGAGAAAATATCCAGCTAACATTATCACTAGGGCTAGAGAAGAAGTAGACAACATGGTAAGGTCAGAGGTCATGCATAAGACAGAAATGAAAGAGAAAAGTGACCTGAGAATACATTTTGTGAGATACATACAGTGCACAATCAAGTAAGATTGGGAAAATCATTAAAAAACACTGGCACCTAGTGAGTTTAGATCCAGGCCTAAGGGACCTTAGGGATGTAGAGCCTAGACTGGTACATAGGAAAGGCAAAAGTTTAAAAGATAAATTAGTACATTCGGTACAACCAAAACAAGAATATACAAGAATGTGGTTACCTAGACAACAAGAAGGCATACTTTAAGTGTGGAAATTGTAAATTTTGTAAATCCCTTACACAGACCAAACATTTCATTAACCCCAAAACAAAAAGAGAGACAAAGGTTAGAGGATTCATTACCTGTGTAACAGAAGGGGTCATTTATATGGCCTCATGTACATGTGGATGTTTTTATATAGGTAGGACGAAAAGGAAACTCAAGGAAAGGGTAGGGGAACACCTGAGAGTAATTAAGAATGGTGATATTAAAAATGCATTGGCAGTTCATATGGGGAAGGTAAAAAACCTAAAAGAGCATGTCTGGTCTTTTGTAGGGATTGAAAAGCCTATAAAAAGCCCTGGGGTGTGACTACAATAATGTCTTGCTTAAGAGGGAACAATATTGGATTTTTGCTACAGGAGGGTCAGAAAGACCTGGGCTTAATGAAAGAATTGATCTTAAACCATTTTTAAAGAAATAATTTTATGTTGTCTTGTTATGAAAAAGGTTTATTACAATTTAAACATATAGTTTTTGTATAAAAATACCTTACAGCAAGCAATATGTATTAACCTGCATTTCTTGTTTACTTTATAGATACCTCTACTAAACACTTGAATGCAAAGTGGATCCCCAAGAAATTGGAGGAGGACACTGATGTTCAAAATATTAGTGGTAAAAGTTAAAACTAGAGTTAAATGATAAACACTGAACTTTTCATGATGCAATGCTAATGTTTTTATTTGGTTTTATGGTAATTCTATAAGTATTTTATTGTTGTACTGGCACTTTAAGAACACTGAGTATTTAATGGCACTTTATGGTTATGCTTGTCATTCCTATGATTAAGCGCCAGGGCGCATGAAACGCATTGGGAGTGTTATGCTGTGAAGCAAACAGCTTTTTATGGAAGCAGGGTGTACTTATTTAAATAAAATGAAGCACTTTATAGCACCATGAGGAAAAGTTTTTGCTTCCTTTGTTCATGAATATTGACTATTCGTGCAGGCTGACAAGAGGTTATGTTTTGGCTGTAAGACTTTTGCTGGCATCTGTTTGCTTTATATTTACTTGTTGCCGCCAAGCACAGTTCCCGGGTGCAGGCCTGTAACTTCTTTTCAACTTTGCCAATATAACAAACAGTTTCAGTCATCGGTGCTGTAATTTTTGCCAGTTCAGATCTGGATCTGCACTCACTGAGGATGGGTCCAGGAAAGATGAATGAACACGCAGTGAGAAAGGTTCAGTGGGAACACCTTCCCTGTGCTGATGTCACTCATTCATGTGGATGCACTGCTCATGTGCAAACTTCAGACAAAGAAAAAAACATGCAGAGACAACTATGGCACAAAAATTTTAAAAAACTAAGCATATGAATATATTTAATACTTAACTTCAGGGCAGCTGAGCTTTGCATCATTCAATGAAGGGAAGGTGATCTGCAAACATGACATCGGGGGAAGTTGGTAAATCACTTTAAGCCCTTATACAGAAACATAGAAACAGAATTTCACAGCAGATAAGGACTGCTTGGCCCACCCAGTCTGCCCATTTTTCCCTACCTGCAGTATCACTGCAGACCCTAATCAATCTCCAGCTCTTTCTCCCTCCCCACTTCCTTTCCAGTTAGATTCCCTTATGCCTATCCCATGCATTTTTGAACCCTACCACTGTTTTAGCCCCCACCACTCCACTGGAAGGCTGTTCCAGGAATCCACCAATCTTTCTGTGAAGAAGTACTTCTTCACATCTCTCCTGAATCTACCTCCTTCCAGCTTCATAGCATGTCCCTTTGTTTTTGATCTCCTTTCTTTCTGAAAACTACTTTCCTCCTGGTGCTCCGTGATGTAGTCTCTTGTCATAGGGCTTTTGGGGCAGAACCTGCACTGTTTCAGGTGCCCTCCTCTGGACTGCCTCCACTGTATGTCATTTTGGAGATGTGGGACCCGTTTTTCAAAGTGCCTTTACAGTGATGCAAGTTGTATCACTCCAGGGCTGCAGCAAATTCTGAGTGCTCCAGGGACCCTGTGCCCAATTTTACAAAAAGCGGGGTCCTGGCACCAAACACCCTGGGCTTGCCGCAAGCTGACAATTGCACCAAACAGTTGGTGCACCTGTGGAAATTGCCACAGGGATCTGCCCTCCGGCACAATACAAGAGGGGCAGAGATGGTTGGGGTTGAAGAAACTGCTTGCCAGGGGTGGCCCAGGGCATAAGGGGCATGGAAGGTGGCATATGGGGAGTCGGGGTGACATCTAGGCATTAATGGGAGTGCTGTGGCACCTAGCAGGGTGCGTTTGCATTAGGGTGGTACTGTCAAGTCATTCTGTAGTATTGTATTACGATATACTGTACCTATGACTGATACTGTAAATACATATAGAACTGATCTAATCCAACACATCAATGGAGGGGTAATTGATAAGTCTGAGTACCACAGGATCATAATGAACCGTAACTCAGCAGACTACAAAACTGTCATGTTATACAGACTGTAATGTCTAGCGGCCCCCCCCCAATATCCCCCATTAAATAGTCATACATCTGTCCCTGGTGGTCTAGTGTACCCCTTTCCCATCCCAAAAATTCCCCATAAATAATTATATATCTTTCCCTGGTGGTCTAGCAGACCACCCTCCCCATATTGATCTTCCCCATACATATTTACAGCATACAGCGTTCCCTGGTGGTCTAGTGGACCCCCCACCCCAGCAGGCAGTGTCCCACCACCCCGCTCCCCCCATCCCATCCCTGAGCCAGTGACTGGCAAAGCCCTCTGCTCTCCACTGTGGCCGGCCACTGACTGAGCTGTCAAGGAGCACGTACTGTATACAGTATGCTCTGTCAATCAATGAGCCTTTACTGTATACAGTATGTGGTCCTTGACAGCACAGTCAGTGGCTGGCCTCGGTGGAGAGAGAGTGGCTGTGCCAGTCACCAGCTCGGGGATGGGATGGGGGGAGTGGGGTGGTGGGTCATTGCCTGCCAGTGGGGGGGGTCCGCTGGATCACCAGGGACAGTTATATAAATATTTATTTAGTTTTTGTTGACCGAGTAAGTGCACTAGACAAATCCTGCCTATTTTCAGGCACGACCCGGGGGAGGGGGATACAGATGAATGCCAACTGACCTTGAACCAGATTAAACTGTTAGTGGTATTTTTAGTGAATGAGGGAAATTTGGCCAGGACACCAGGGAAATTCCTCTACTCTTTCGATAAGTGCCATGGGATCTTTAACATCCACCTGAACTACCACCAATCCAGGCAGATGGGACCTCGGTTTAATGTCTCATCCGAAAGATGGCACCTCAGAAGTGCAGCACACCTCTCATGCTGCACTACAGTGTCAGTACTGGGATATTAACCAAGTGCCAGATGTGGGAACTGAACCCACAGCCCTCTGATCTCCCGGCCTCAGAGAGTGTGCTACCAGTGAGCCACTGACACTGCTATATATATATATATATATATATATATATATATATATATCATATATATATATATATCTATATATATATATATATATATATATCTATATCTATATCTATATATATATATATTTTTATCTATGGGGGAGATCAGGGATAGGGAGGCAGGTCCACTAGACCACCAGGGAAAGATATAAAATTATTTATCAGGGAGTTTTGGGATGGGAAAGGGGTACACTAGACCACCAGGGACAGATATATGAATATATAATGGGGACATTAGGGATTAGTGGGGACCGCTTGACATTACGGTCTGTATAGCTTAACAGTTTTGCAGTCTGCTGAGTTACGGTTCATTATGATACTGTGGTACTCAGACTTATCAACTGCCCTTCCATTTATGTGCTGGATTAGATCAGTTCTGTATGTATTTACCGTATCAGTCATAGGTACAGTATATCGTAATACAATACCACAGAATGATTGACAATGCCACCCTAATGTAAATGCATCCTGCCAGGTGCCACAACACTCCCATTAATGCCCAAATGTTTCCTCAATGCCTCATATGCTATCTCCCATGACCCATCCCCACTCAGCAGCCCAGTGTCTGACCCTGTCCCACTGGCGCATGCCACTTAGACTACCTCCTGGCTGGTCTAAGTGGTGCCCCTTGCTGCGTCCATGGTGGGGCTTGCAAAATACCAAAAAAGGGGATGTTGCAGCCCCGCCATGGCGCAAGGCCCCCTGTGATCTGGCACACTGGATTTTTTGATGCAAGGAAGCTTTGGTGCAGCTGTGTCAGGATTGTCGCAGGCTGTGTTTGAAAATTGCATTTGAAAATTGTAAATGCCACATGTAGTAACACAAGTAACCCCTTGCGGCAAAATCATTTGAAGCAAGTCCTTGCGTGGGTCTTACCCTTTTGAAAATTGGACCTGTGGTCTTCAGAATGTGATGCGGTACTCAAGGTTGGGTCTTACCAGTGATGTATACAAGGGCAACACCACCTCCCTCTTTCTGCTGGTGATACACCACTCTATGCACCCCAGAATTCCACTAGCTCTCACAACTGCCTTATCACATTGCCTGGCCATGTTTAAGTCATACGATATGCTTACCTCCAAGTCTCTTTCCTTCTTGGTGGTTGTCAATACCACTCCACCCATGTTGCATTCTGCACCTGGATTTGTATGCTCTAAGTGCATTATTTTGCACTTTACCACATTGAAACCCAGCTGCTATACCCTTGACCATTCCTATAGTTTTCTCTTGCCTATGCTCATCCTTTCTACCCCCACCCCAGAGTGTTCTCCTTGTTGCAGATTTTGGTGTCATTCACAGAGGGGCAGCTCTTCCCTTCCAGCTCATCTGCAATGTCACTTATAAAGACATTAAAGAGGACCAGTCCCAGCACTGGTCCCTGAGGCACCCTACTGGTCACCATTCCTTCCTTGAAATGAATTCCATTTACCACCACCATTTGTTGCCTATCCCGTAATAACTTTCTTACTCAATTAACCATCTTTAGACCCACTCCTAAGTTACCATGCTTGCCAACTAGTCTCTTATATGGAAAAATGTTGAAAACCTTCCTGAAATCTCAGTAGGCCACATCAGCGCTCCATCATGATTGAATTAGTTTGTCACCCAGTTAAAGAAATCTATCAGATTCTTTTGACATGACCGTCCATGAATCCATGCTGTCTTGGGTCTTGTAACCCACTGGATTCAAGATATTCCACAATCCTTACCTTTAGCATTGTTTCCATTCACTTTTCCACCACTGATGTCAGGCTGAGTGGCCTATAATTACCCAGCTCCTTCCTGCTCCCACTTTTGTTAAGTGGAACTGTATCTGTCCTCCTCCAGTCCTCCAGAACCACTCCTGTTTCTGGTGAACTGTTAAATAGGCCTGTCAGAAGTACAGTCAGTACCTTGGTGACAATGAAACACACAAGCTTCTTTCAGACATCACACATAAAAAGCAAAGCTACCAGAGCTATTAGTTCCTTTATGAGTTTATTTATTACATTTTGCTCCTTTATTGTGCTTGTAACCAGCCAGACTCCAGACTTAACCACTCACCCACACGTTTTCCAAGTAACTTTTATTCTTCTATAAAACACATACAGCAGACTCCAGACTTCATTTCAACAAGCACCCCCTTCCCATTTACTCCATTTACAAAGTCAGCATGCTTTTACCACACTGCAGATTCCAGACTTAGTAAATCCTCAACACTCATTCCAATGCACCTCTGATTTCAACAAACCTCCCCTGACGTGTTTGTAATGTTTATATACAGTATATGCCAGGTTTTATCATATTTTAAACATTCAGGAATCTTTCTGGATATCACATTGTTCTATGCTAAGCATATAGATTGCTTAGATCAGAAAATGATCATGAGGCTAGGTCTGTTATATAGAAATACGAGGAATTTTGATCAAGAAACAAGAAGTTTGGTTACCCAGAGCCTACTTTTATCAATTAGTGACTATGGGCTATCTATTTATGCCTCAGTGGTCGACAGTGTGCTATCCAGACTGAGGGTGGTATACAATTGAGCTTGTAGATTTGTTCTTGAAGCTAGTAGGGATGTTTAGCTTTGTGACCTTTATGAATGGGTAGGGTGGCTACCCTTAGATTATTGCATTATGTATTTTGATGGTGTTTGGTGTTGGAAACTTTTATGCAAACAATTACTTGGTATTACTTGGTATGAAAGAACAGTAGAAGGCCAGAGCCCGAGACTGTTCCCCACACTATGTGGGACATTATTTATCTATTATCCCTCAACCAAACATTTAATTTGTTTTTAAAGACAGTGGCACTAGTTGCCTCTACCAATTCTTGTGGCAAGGTGTTCCATACAATGGATGCTCTTATTGGAAAAAAGTTTCCCCTTTTGCTGGTCTTACAAGTTTTTACTTCAAGCTGTTTATTATGCAGTCTCGGAACATGTCTTCTTTTGGAGAGTGTTAGACCACATTTTTCCATTAGATCTGGTGAATTTATTAAATTAAAAAACCATAAGCATATCACCTCTTAATCTTCTAGTTTGAAGAGAGAAGAGACCAGTAGCTTTTAATCTGTTCTGATAATCCAAGTTTGTTAATCTTGGAATAATTCTAGTTACTCTCCTTTGAACCTGTTCAAGAATTGCTATGTCTTTTTTTTGGTTTGGATTCCAGAAAGGGGAACCATAGTCTAGATACTGTCTAATGTATGCCCTATACAATGGAATAAGGCATTGTTCAGTGCGACTAACAAAAGTGTTTTATTTGCCTCAAAAGTCTGTTGGTCATGCAAGCAGTTCTAACACAGTGATCATTTGATGTAAGTTTATTATTAACAAATATCCCTAAATCTTTTTCACAATTTGATGAGCGAAGTGGTAGTCCATTTATATAATATATAGTTTTGGATTATTTACACCGAAATGCACTACTAAACATTTGTCTTGATTAAACTGCATATGATTTTCATTTGCCCAAAGTGTTAATTTTTCCAAATCCTTCTTTAATGCAGAAATATTTTCTTGATTATTAACCTTACCCCCCAATTTAGTATCATCTGCAAATTTAACCATGAAGTTATTTGGCCCTGTTGGTAAATCACTGATAAAGAGATTAAACAATGTTGGTCCCAAGACCGACCCCTGTAGTACACCACTTGTCACGCTACCCGAATCAGACAAGATATCATTAATTCTGACTCTCTGAGAATGATCTGTCAACCAGTTTAAAGTCCAGTTGACAATATCAGGTGACAAACCTAGACTGTGCATTTTAGTAATGAGTTTTTCATGTGAGACTTTATTGAAAGCTCTACTAAAGTCCAAAAGAATTACATCAGTAGGGATAGCCACATCTAGTAGAGTACTTATATTATTGTAAAAAGATATCAGATTGGTGGTGCAGGAATACTTGGGAGTAAACCCATGCTGATTTGAATCATAAATTCCTAATTTTTTACAATCTTGATCTATTAGAGACTTCATTACTCATTCCATTAATTTACCAGCCACTGAGGTCAGGCTAATTGGATGATAATTTTGCACAGAACCTCTACTGCCTTTTTTAAATATGGGAGTAACTATTGCTGAACACCAATCATTTGGTACAATGCTTTCTTGTAAGTATTTGTTGAAGATAATTGACGAAAGTATAGAAATATTTATAGAGGTTTCGATCAGAAACCATGGATGAATACTGTCTGGGCCGGTACTAGTATTTTCTTTTTAGCTTTTTGATAGCCTGTATAATGGTGAACTTTAAATGTACTACTAGGTGATTTTTGAGAGAAGTCAGAACAAAAGTACTTATTAAAGAGATTCGAGGTTTCTATATCAGATAGAGAAGAGCCATTGGTTATAATGGGACCAATGGTCCTTGATACACCTTTTTTACTATTTATATAGGAGAAAAGAGATTTGTGACAGTCTTTTGTGTGAGCTAGTTTAAATTCTAGCTTATTTTTTTCCAATTTAATAGAATTTTTTAAGTTTTTCACAGATAGTCTGTATTTATGTAATAGAGTAGTTTTAAATGGAACAGAACTATTCTTAAGTTTCCTAAAAAGTTTAATTTTTATTTTAATCTGATTTTTAATTGTCTTGTTGAATCAAGGGGAAATTTTTCCTTTATTATTAAATTTCCTCTTAGATGGAATAAAGGTTTTTTCCAAATAATGTACAATGTTTTTAAAAAAGTCCCAGGCTTGTTGTGTTGTACAATTAAGAAGATTAGATTTCCAGTTTATGTTTTGTAAGTATTCATTGATTTTAGAACAATTTGCTTTATTATAATTTTTTGTACAGTATAACTTCCTTTGTGTTGTTTTAAACTGTTGAATTTCAAAAAGAATAGATGAATGATCACTAGTCCCAAGTGAATCCTAAATTTGTAAATTGCTAATTTGTTGCTCTATGTTAGTAAATAATAGATCCAAAATATTAGGACCTCAAGTGGGTTCAGTAACAAGTTGTTGTAATCCAGTACTAACTACCACATCTATTAGTCCTTTCTCGGCATAGGACTGTCCTGAGAATGAGTCCCAGTTAATATGAGGGAGGTTAAAGTCACAAATATTACAGTATCTTGAGATTCTGAAAAATGTGTAATTTCTTTAAACATATCAGTTGTGTAATCTGAATTTGCAGATGGAGGTCGATAGATGTTGCCAATAGTTATATAGGACTGCTCATTCAATAAGATTTTAACCCATATACTGTACTTTCCAAAGGAAAGGGAGAACACACTTCAAAAGAAGGAATATCATTTCGTATGTACATACAAACTCCACCGCCTTGCTTATCTAATCTGTTTTTATGATATAACTTATAACCTGGAATTTTTCTGGACCAAATTGAGGATGCATCCCACCAAGTTTCAGTTACTCCCACCACACCTATATTTAAAGTTTTACATTTGGCTTTGAGTTCTGCTAATTTGAGTTGGTTTAAAGATCTTGCATTCAAAGCTAGGAATTTATATTTAGTTGTAATAATATTTTGGCAAGTATTCAGAGACTTGGGAATAGACCCATTTGCCCCATTGTTTTTAGTTTAAACAATGATTTATGACTTTAGTGATACTTTTCCCCATAAGTGTACTACCCCTATGACTGAGATGTAAACCGTCCCAGCAAAACAAGGAAGAATGATCTGAAAATGATTCCCAGTGGGTAATACAGGGTATATCCTGCTTAAAACACCACTTTCTCAGCCATTCATTTAGAGCTTTGATTTTCTGCATCATGGTAGATGTTGCTCTTGGGACAGGTAGAATTTCAGATATACATACATACACAGCATCCCCTATCAAGTAACAGGTTACATAACGCCACATAGTCCTGTTGTAACTGATTAAATGGGGTGTTGTTTATATCATTAACACCGGCATGTATGATAACCAGTGGATTTTCCCCTGTATTTTGTAAAATTTTAGGCATCAGGAGGTAATGTCAGATGCCCTGGCCCCACGGAAGCTAGAACAAGTGCGGTTGCTCTTGTCACTATTGCATACCGCCCTGTCAATGTGCTTAATGATTGAATCTCCCAGGACTAACACTTGTTTTGAGACAGTAGGGGTACAAGAATCAGAAACAGGTGATTGTTTAACACACTCTGGAGCGATTAACTTAATAGGTATTAATTTGGTAGCTTGAGACTTACTAGGACAGATATTCACGTGCATTAACTCCTGACTGAAAAGTGTTTTTAAACCATTATTATCAACAGAGGGTGATGCACAGGATAAATCATGTAGCACTTCATTATTTGATATAGTCAATTGTTCAAACATATTACGAGTTTCAATAGGGGCACTATTGTGTATCTGACCGCCCCTCCTTTTTTTAAGAGGCTTTGTGACAATGGTCCAGTCATCATTATCATGAGAAGAGGGCGTATAATCATCCACCTTATAAGAGGGGGCAGAGGCAACAGGTATACTAGTACTAGTCATTACAATTGTCTCCTCATCAGGAGGTATATAAATGGTACCTAAATGTGAAGGAAATTGTTCATTAGAATGAAGTTGTTCATCCATAAGTTCAGTGTAACTTTCCAATTCCCTAATGTCAGTAGAAACTGGTTTAATATTAAGCAGAAACGCCATCTCTGCTTCAAGAGTAGTAATCAGATGGCAATTATCACATACATACTTGGTCCCCTACTTTCCCTCACTATACATCAAACATTGCATACACTTACTAAGTTCTTTTTTCATTATTAAAGGTGTATATTTACTAAGTAGAAGATATGCTAAAATTATCTTATCCAAGTTTGCCTAATGCCTAATGAAGGGGTGGGATGGAGGGCAATTAGTAAGAAAAAAGGCTAGCAACAGGAAGTTGTAATTTGAGTCACCTGCTTTTATAGTGTCTAAGCCACACCCCCAATTAAGCTCTCTCTCCCCTCCTACTAGTTTAACAAAGTAAGTTGATACAGCACCCTTCACAGCACAGAACACACACTGACTTTTTCCTTTCTTTCTTTTTTTAACCCTAAATAAGACCCCTTCTACTTCTAATAAACTATCTATCTGCTTAATCTCAACAGACCCTGACTCCTGCTGAGATATGTGTTAAATTAATAAGAAAATGTAGCTTCTTTTAGTTAGCTGCTTTCTGCTCTACAAGCAAGGCTAGCAACAGGAAGTTGTAATTTGAGTCACCTGCTTTTATAGTGCCCAAGCCACACCCCCAGTTAAGCTCTCTCTCCTCCTACTGGGTTAGCAAAGTAAGTTGATACAGTACCCTTCACAGCACAGAACACACACTGACTTTCTTTCTTTTCTTTCTTTTTTAACCCTAAATAAGACCCCATCTACTTCTAATAAACTGTCTGCTTAATCTCAGCAGACCCTGACTCCTGCTAAGATATAAATGTTAAGTTAATAAGAAAATGTAGCTTCTTTTAGTTAGCTGCTTTCTGCTCTACAAGCAAGGCTAGCAACAGGAAGTTGTAATTTGAGTCACCTGTTTTTATAGTGTCCAAGCCACACCCCCAGTTAAGCTCTCTCTCCTCCTACTGGTTTAGCAAAGTAAACTGATATAGAACCCTTCCCAGCACAGAACACACACTGACTTTCTTTCTTTTCTTTTCTTTCTTTTTTTGACCCTAAATAAGACCCCTTCTACTTCTAATAAACTATCTGTCTGCTTAATCTCAACAGACCCTGACTCCTGCTGAGATATAAGTGTTAAATTAATAAGAAAATGTAGCTTCTTTTGGTTGGCTGCTTTCTGCTCTAGAAGCAAGGCTAGCAACAGGCGTATGTACTCAAATATCAAATGGAATGCTGTTGAAATGTTCTAGTTCATTAATTACAAGATCAATTGTAAATTTGCAACTAGTAATACCCAATAACAGAACAAAAGTGGGACAAAAATGTTTTAAATACAGGGCAATAAAGGCATGGAAGTCATACCCTTTGAATGTTTAAGCTAGGTGGCACTTTAAAAATGGGGCTGGAGTGTATTTGCAAGAGCTCACTACATGTAATTGTTTTAAATGATGATTTAATGAGTGATATTTAACTGTATGTTATGACAAAGTATCATTTATACTATATGTATGTTATGTATTTGATTTTGTATGTCACTTGAATGACTGGGTTACCTTTGAATATAGGCACTTGCTGCCTAAAGGTTATTCCTAAACAATAAAATCTGACTATAAATACATACAAATACTACAGACTCCAGACTCAGTGATTCTTCAACCCTCTTCCTCAATGCACTTTTTTTCATTTCAATAAGCACCCTCCGCATTTCCCAGGCAAACATATTGCTTTCATCCACCTCCCCAACTATGAAAACTCCATTTTTAAAAAATAAAATCCATGGCAAATACCTTTACAGCTGGCTGCTGAAGGACTGATTCAGTATAGTGATGCAAGTGAAGGAGGTACATATATGACCTGATGGGTCTTAAGGAGGTAGCAAGCTCTGTGTCCTTCTCGAAGGTACTGCCTTTCCACGGCAAGAGGGAGGCTGGGACACTCCGTATCCATGAGTTCAACACATGGTTGAAGGAATAGTGTGAAGAGGAGGGGTTTGGGTTCATGGGGGACTGGGGTCCCCCCTTGAGGGATTTGGACCTGTACAAGGGCGACAGCCTGCATCTATCCAGGAAGGGGACCCTGATCCTGAGTGAACAATTTAGGTGCTTCATTGGCATGTATTTAAACCAACCAAGGTGGGAGGTGGAGGGTGGAAGGGATACAGAATCTACCCCCCAAGAGCACAGAAACTTCAGGGAAATTCATGAGGACAATAGATTAAGAAAGTGCACAAATCAACACAAAGATGGGGGGGATGGAAGTCAAGTAGAGAATAAACCAACAAAGTGCACAGATCTCCGTGGAGAAGGGAGGCTGGAGGGACTGCTATTCATACTGACAAGGATAGTGGACTAAGTAGGGAGGGACAAAAGAGAACAAAGAGAGGGAGTGATAGCACATCCTGGAGAACCATGTGTGCAAATGCTCAAAGTCTGAGCAATAAAGTAGGTGACCTTGAGGCCACCATGGCAGAAGCTGACCTGGACAATGTAGCTATCAAGGAGACCTAGTGTAATGACAACCAGGACTTGGAAATGGCTGTACTGGGTTACTCTCTAGTCAAAAGGCACAGAGTAAGCAGGAAAGGGGGTGGCTCTTTATGTGAGGGACAGCATAAAGACTACAGAAATCTAAGGGGAACAGGGAGGAGGGGAGTTACTGTGGGTTACACTGGAAAGGAGAAGAGGGACATCTATCTGCATAGGGGTAATATACAGACCACCATCATGGGGGGAAGAAGTAGTTAAGAAGATGATGCTTGCAATCCAAAAGATGGTACACAGGGGGATGTGTTGCTGGTTGGAGATTTCAATCTACTGTACGTGGATTGGAGCCTCCCCACGGCAGCAACTGCCAAGAGCAGGTACATCTTGGACTCCCACAGGTGTCTTTCCTCAAATAACTAGTCTTAGAACCTACACGGGAGGGGGCACTACTGGACCTAGTACTTGCAAATGGGGACAGTGTGGCAGGGGTTACAGTAGGGGAGCACCTAGGGAACAGTGATCACCGAACAGTGTAGTTTGATATAACGGAGGGGGCAGAATCAAACCACACAAGGACAAGAATCATGGACTTTAAGAGGGCTGATTTCAGAATGATGGGAAAATGCATGGAAGATGCATTGGTAAGAGTAGGGGAAAGGAGAAGTGTAGAGGAACAGTGGGCAACTAGCAAAGAAGGGATTGAAATAGCAGCGCAACTCTGTGTCAAGCAGGTCAACAAGGGGAAGAGAAAGAGGAGACCACTATGGTTTTCTAAGGAGGTAGTGGAACAGGTCAAAGCAAAAAAAAAAGGCATTTAAACAGTACACAAAAAAAAAAAAAAAGAAATAGGGGATAGAAAGAAGTACCAGGAGAAGCAAAGGGAGGCAGGGAAGGCAGGAATACCAAGACACAAACAGAGGAACGCAAAGCAATTCAGTGGCAAAAAGGGACAATACTTTTTACAGGTACTGTACATCAGTGAAAAAAGGAAGAAAAGGATAGGGATTGTTAGGCTGAAAGGAGAGGATGAGGGTAGTGTGGAGGATGAACACCTAAAAGCAGATATACTGAACACATTTTTCTGTTCAGTTTTCAAGGGGGGGGCAGGAAATTGGCCAGCAGTATGGGATAAAGGCATGAAGGGTACAGAGATGGACACATGTCCTTTTTCAAAGGAAAGGGTCCTCAGGGAACTGATGCCAGTAAGAGTTGGTAAGGTAATGGGACCAGATGGGGTGCACCTTAGGATACTGAGGGAACTAAGAGAGGTGCTGGTGGAACCTCTAACTGCCCTGTTCAATCTGTCATTGGAAACAGGGGAGGTACACAGGGACTGGGGAAGGGCTGATGTAGTCCCTCTATACAAAAGTGGAAACAAGGAAGAGGCAGGGAACTACAGGCCAGTCAGCCTGATCTCAGAAGTGGGAAAGATAATGGAAACACTACTGAAAGAAAGGATAGTGGATTATCTAGTTGCCAAAGGTCTGCAAGACCCAAGACAGCATGGTTTCACTATAGGGAGGTTATGCCAGACTAACCTCATTGAGTTCTTCAACTAGGTAACCAAGGTGGTGGATTGGGGGAGCAGTGGATGTGGCCTACCTGGATTTTAGTAAGGCCTTTGACACCTGTCCTGCATAGAAGGCTGTTACAGTAAGCAAAATGGAGAACATGTGGGTGGGCAATAGGGTAGTGAAATGGGTGGAGAGCTGGCTGGGTAATAGGACTCAGAGGGTGTTGGTAAATGGCATTCACTCTGCAGAGGGCAGAGTGACCAGTGGGGTATCACAAGGATCAGTGCTGGGTCCAGTCTTCTTCAATATCTTTATTGGTGACCTTGCAGAGAGTCTAGAAGGGAAAATATGCCTATTCACAGATGACACTAAGCTTTGCATCAGGGTGGACACACAGGGGGAGAGGATAGAATGAGGGGAGATCTAAAGAAGCTGGAGGATTGGTCAAGGGATTGGCAGCTGGGTTTCAATGCAAAGAAAAGTTCAAGATAATGCACATGGGGCACAAAAACCAAGGAGTAACATACTACTGTAGTTTGAAGGTCAGGAATTAGAATGCTCCAAGCAGGAAACAGACTAGGGGTGATCATCTCTGATGACCTTAAGGCAGGTGGGCAATGTGATAAGGTGGAGGGAAGGGCTAGCAGGATACTTTGGTGCATAGGTAAGGGAACTGCCAGCAGAAGAAGGGGAGGTAATAATTCCACTGTATAGAACACTAGTGAGGCCGCACCTCAAAGACAGTATCCAGTTTTGGAGGCCCCATCTATGTAAGGACATTGACGGAGTGGAAGCGGTTCAAAGGAGGGCAAACAAAATGGTCCAGGGCCTACATCAAAAACTCCATGAGGAAAGGCTTAAGGAATTAAATATGCACTCCCTGGAAGAAAGGAGAGACGGGGGGGGGATATGACTGAAACATTTCAATATCTCACAGGGAAGAATAACGTACAGGGAAGACCATTTTTCAAAGATAAGAGTACTCAAGGACGAGTTGGCACAAGACGAAGTTGGAGGGAGGGAGGTTCAGAAGAAATGTGAGGAAGTACTTCTTCACTGAGATGGTGGTAGACAAATGGAACAGTCTGCTAGCAGAGCTGGTGGGGGCAGAAATGATTACATGATTTAACTCATTCACGCCACAACAGCTCTTTGAGACTTCCACCACTTGTGCCCTGTATACTCTTAGCACTGCATCCTGGGCCTTTCTAAGCAAAATCAAGCCATAATCAGCATGCCACAAACAAATGTGAATATCTCTTGAACCGTAAGTGCTACACACAAAGTATGAGTGGCAGAGTTGTTCAGCACAACGTTACCTTTCCAATGGTGCTGTGCTGTGAGGATGCAGAACCTGGGGGATAACCTGGTTAGGTTGTGTCTAGTCCCAAATAGACGTGGGCAACCCAAACCCATGACTGGGACTTGGCCATCCCAGGGACGGAGTGGATCTATTGAATACAATAGCTAAGGAGTCCGCAGCAAGGCTATGATTCATGCTATATTTTATCTTACTAAAGGTATGCCACCAGTTTTATAATTGTGCCTCATTGGATTCTTTTTGTGGCATTCTCTCTCTCTTCTTGCCAGTGGTTCCCGGTGTTTTCTGTCCCCGCAGGTGTATCACAGAGGTGGCGGTAATGGATGCTCTTGAACCGCAGAGGATGGAGCGACCCCTCAGAAAGGTCATGAACCGAGAGCTAAGCTGTGGTAAGGTGTGCGAGCTAACGGAGCAGAGTGAAGCGGTTACTGGAAGATGCCGATTGGGTTGACAGAAGGAGCATACGAAGGAAAAAGGAGAGATTTGGGTCTTCCTTTATTAATTTAAAGCTGAAGCTGTGGTTCTGCAATATATATTACTTAAAGGGATGTAAAAACTTTTCCTATTGTTTTTATTGCTCTACTTGTGTGTTTATGTGTATTTTTACCTATTTATTTTTTTGTTTTTGGTCCTTCTTGATTTGTTCAGATTCTGCTCTAGTGTTGTCTTATTTTCCCTTTTTAATGCTGAATTTTTTTTTTTATTTTGTTTTAGGCTATTTTTGAATATTCCCAGGCTTGGACAAGTCACGTGTGCTTGACCAGCCTATAGTCTGTTAGTCTTTTTCCCTTGGGTATTTAAGGTGCATGCATGGCGTTCTCCTCAGATGCTTTTGTGTTCATAAAGGAGTGAGGTTCATGGCAATCTTACTTGGGATTACTAGCTACAATTATTGTTTGTCCTGATTTTACTATCGCTATAGAGGGAAAAGACATAATATTCGTACTCGACCCGCTTGTTGATTTCCCGATTTGCTGATTTTGATTCGTTTGAATGGTGGATAATGGCTAAGACTAAGGAAACCCAAATGTATGATTTAACAACTGCTGCCAAAAGTAAGGGGAAATTAGATTTTTTCTGATTTTATAAGATTATAACATTTTATGAGTCTTTGACATATGATTGTGAGCTTGTAATTTGTTTTTGAGGGGGGAGAAAACTATTAGGATTTCAGAAAGACCAGCTTCTGAGTTTGTTTTCTTGTTTTACTGTTTTATAGTGCCCAATTACCGTACTGAGAGAGTGTACCAGTGTGGCGCTAGTGTGGTGCTAATGAACATTGGGACTATAACTGGGATTATCTTTATTGCTTCTATCAAATGTGGGGAAACTCAGAACTTTCACAAATATCACGGGGAACTTACGGATATCGATGGACATTAGTGGGATTCTCATTGAGACACTGAAGATTTCTACCTCATATGTTTTAACGTCACTAACTTTATATATGCCATAAATTGTTGGTAGTATTAGATATATGTGCCTTGTTTTCCACTGCCGCTCCCTGTTTCTCCATCATTAAGATTCTGAAAGAGATGTCGAAGGGGGCCTAAGGAGTTTAAACCATGACAGCTGTTCCTTTTCATAAGAATAATACAAAAAGATATGGATATGGACATGGTGATCATGCTGATGATGGCTTCTTTTTAAATATGCTTAATTTCTGTTCTCAGCCACTTTTTTAAGACGTTATAAGACCAATATAGTTTTATTGGATGTTTGTGTCAATGTTTGTATTTCCTGTACCCTTTGTATTTAATTTCCCATTTGAGCAATTATTTTTATGATAGTGCTTGAGGTTGTGGTCTGTATTTAATCACATTCAATCTACCTAAAAAGAAAGGGGAATTTACTTAATTAATCTAACTTATCTAAATTATTGCATGTATACCCCTAGTGGTAAGATGGTGGCTAAAAATAACAGGGGTGTGAACAAGCAGAATGAATTGCCAACTGACCACTTAAATCGGAACTCGAAGGTTAAAGGGGTTAAGGGGGTAAATAGTAAAAGTAATTGCTGTGTATATACACAAGATTTAGTTATTATGGCTTTGACCCCAAAAGAATCTAAGGAATCCGAACCTGAAGGAGCTGCTTCATCTTCTTTTCCCCAATTTTCTATAAAAGAACATGATGTACAAAATCACGGGTTAATTGATTTGGAACCCAATCAATATATGGTTAAAGAGAGGGATTTTTTGCAGGGCTCCTCATTATTAGAGAATTTTAATAAATCAATTCAAGACAAAAAGGTAAAGAGTGTTAAGTGCTCAAAAGAAATGCAAGCTGGGGTTAAAAAGTGGAACAAAAATTCCTGACCAACTCCAACTCCAATAATTGATTTATAATTAAGGAGTTGAAGGTAGATGATCCACCCACTTTTCCTAATAGCACATTTTGTCAAGGTAAAATCACTGATTTCTTTTCTAAAAACCAGATTGGATCTCAGGAAGTTATAAATCTGAGCACCCAACCTATATTGTGTCATACAGAAGGTTATTTGGAGACTTCCTTTAAGGAACATAATTCTGTCATAAATTCCTCTGGAGTCTCTGTTCAAAATGATTGGATAGGAGATCCAGTGAATTACTCTTCTGATACTAGGATAAATCAAGGGGGTCTCTGTAGCAAAAGATGATGCTATATCCTGTTTTCCATCTGGTTTAAACCTGTTTAGCCCTTTAGAAGTATCAGAGACTCCAACAGCTCTGGAGGGCTCAATAGTGGAGATGGAGGAGCAAATGTATACAAACTTAAACGGATCCCCAGGTGAGATCTTTGAAAGAATGGATAGAGAAGTACAGAATACCCATTTAGATCAGGATTTTATTGTCCAATGTCCTGATACTATATCTAAATACACTATCAAGGCTCTGGCCCATCCGGTCATGTCAAATGTGCTATTAGAGGCTTACAGGGGCATTAAAGTGGCATTGGAAAATCTGTCACAATTCTGTATAGAAAGACTTGCATCAATAGAACAACAAATTCTATTATTGAATGAAAAAAGTGAGATTAATAGACCAAATCAAAATTTGTCATTCTCCTCTCTAAGTTTTGCTGAGACTCCAAGAAAAAGAACTGAGGGGATTAATAAGAAAAAGGGGGAAAAAAGGAGACTAACCTGAGGAAAAAGTCTAACAATAGTAAATCTAGACAACACAAAAACCAAAAGATTAACAAAAGTGAAAGAATGGTAAGAGGATATCCTATTATAGTAGAGACTGATGAGCATATTAACATAGAGGGGCTCAGATGTCCAAAGAACAACTTAAGTCACCTCTCCTTTTGAATGGGGTTAATATGGAGCTAGTAACTAACTTAACAGTACCTGAACCGATTTCGTTAAAAGTTCAAGAAAAAAGGACTAGCAAAACTATTCCAGTTCAAAAGTTAATTTCGCTGGAGAATCCTACCAAGAAAGATGAACTTAAACAAAGCTCTGGAAATAATTTAGTGTTATTAAGGGATGATATTCACTCTCCAGTTGAAGAAGAGCTTGAAACATATGATGTACTATGCACCAGCAAGGAAGTAATTTTTAAACTGGATCATATGTACTGTAAAGACTATGAAACTAATGCAACTCTGATGAATTTGATAGCCCACATACTGAGAGCAAAATTGGGATTACCAGCAGTAGCATATGCTCTTATTACGGTAACTAGGGACACAGTTAATCCTCTTGGTTCAGTTTATTTTATGCTCCCAAATTTGGATGTAGCAAAATAAGTTTGGGCAAAGCAAGGTTTGATTGACTTACTAGGAATGACACTCTCATCACCAGTGACTTGGGCCACAATCTGGAAAAATACTTATAATGGGATTAAACCAGGTAAAGAGTTAACATATAAATTTAAGTCTACCCTTGCATTGCTGAATTGGGAATTTGTAGTACCCCCGAAGGCTCTATGTTTGTTATTTTTGGGTTAGAAATATTGGTGGGAGAAACTGCTGATAATTTACCATCTTTTTTGAGAATGATTTTGTCAGCTATCATTAAAACGCAAATACATTCGGATGAAATAGTACAAGTAGAGAGGGTCATGAAGGAGGAACAAGGCACTCAGGTAAACTGTTTCATATCCTCTATACAACTAGTAACACTATTATTAGAGAATAGACATATTTTGGATGAGGTGGGTATTTACTTTGTGGAACTGAATGAGTGGGAAACACAGGAACAATCTGGAATAATCCATTCGTGACTACAACCACTTGAAAACCAAGATTTTGATGTATCAATAAATCAGGGATGGAAGGTAACAAATAATATAAGTTGTAACATCCTTAATTGGAACATTGCAGGACTTCATAATAAATTTGCAGATCCTCAGTGGGTTAGCTTTGTCTCTACTTTTGAAGTTATTATCTTTCAAGAGACATGGGCAATAACTCAGCCCTATTTGAATGATTTTGAATCAAATTTTGTATCTGCAACTGAAGTGAAAAAATACAGAAGAAATAAAGGAGGACTGGCAATTATGATAAAAATTAGAGATGGTTTAAGGGTTTTAACAAGTTACCCCCTTACTCCTGAAATACTAATGGTAGTAGTTGAGTGGGATTCCAATATTGTGCTGATTGTAAATGTATACATTCCACCATGCTTTCATACTCACCCCACATATGATATCTGGACCCAATTGTCTATGGAAATAGATTTGTTTACACAAACAAATAAAGTAGGTGATTTTAGTGCTAGGATTGCAAGTTTTGATAATTTAATAGAGCTGCAAGAACAACTTAATATGCCAGATCTTGGACAAAGAAGAACTACAGATATGATTGTTAATGAGGCAGGGAGATGTTTTCAAACCTTTATTAGGGATAATAATTTTATTGTCCTTAATGGGGAAGGGGATCATGATGGTGAATGTACTTTTTGTTCCCCCTCAGGTAGGAGTGTGATTGATTTTATTTTATGTTCTCCTTTTAGTTATCAATATTTTTTAAATCAGAGGTGATTATGAGAACAGAAAGTGATCATGCAGCAATTTTGTTGGCCTTTAAGAATCCTGATAGCAATTCTTCTTCTTTTCTTAAACTTGTGATTGAGCTTGAGATTTGAAGGAATAAAAAGCTAAGGCTGAATAATAAGGTAATGAATGAAGTATCACATATAATATATTCTTCTACCTTTGTTAATCTATATCAGAGTATACAAAATGATTCTAGAGGTGAGTAAATTTATCATCTACTGAACTTAGGATACCAACAAATAATTAATGAGATTTATTATACTAAAATTAATGACTCTAAGTAAGTATCCTGGTTTGATGACTGTTGTAAGAGGGAGAAAAAAGTTGGCCAATCTTATCAGACAAACAAAAAATAAATACGACAAAAGGGGAGCTGTTAAAATTAAATAAAGCCCATAGCGAATATAATACATTTTTGCTTTAAAAAAAAGGAGTTTACATATAAACAATGGGAAGTAATGTATCAAGCTATTAATGAGGGTAATAGTAGGCTCGTTTGGTCATTAGTATCAAGAGGAACTAATTATCAGAATTTAAACCCTCCGATACATATTCCTAAAGAAACTTGGACCACATATTACAATTCTCTACTTAATAAATATACTAATGTAGGGGAAGAAATAGTAGATAGTTATATTGAGGGGGTGAATATATACCTTTAGTGTTTACAATAAGTGAGGTAGAGATGCTATCTTGAACCTCTCACATAACAAAGCACCTGGACTTGACTTGATCCCTGAGGAAATTTACAGGGCACACTTAAATTACTGGGTAATCTTTTTCACAAATTTCTTTATAATGTGTTTAAAAGAAAGATTTATACCATTTCATGGACAAAAACTATAATTTTGCCAATTCATAAAAAAGGACATCTATAATCACCAGCTAATTATCGTCCAATTAGTCTTATTGATATTAGTAGGAAAATCTTCTCAAAAATTTTATTACAAAAATTACAAAACTGGACAATGACAAATTTTCCATTGTCTAGGTTTCAAGCAGGATTTCTTAAGGATTTTGGAACTACAGATAATATATACATTTTATCTCACTTAATAGAAAAATATAGGGCATTTCGCAGAATGAAGCTGTATGTTTTGTTTGTCGACTTTACAGCAGCATTTGATTCGGTGAACAGAAACAAATTATGGGAAATTTTAGTAGGGGAAAAAAAATACCTCTGAATCTTCTGGTTCCAATTTATATGCTATATTCACGTACAGTTACAGCTGCCAGATACAATAACAAAGGTAATCTTACTGATTACTTTAGTACAACTTCAGGAGTCAAACAGGGATGCCTTTTGGCTCCACTTTTGTTTAATCTATATATCGACTCTCTTATGACTTATACAAAGGTATCCAGTTTGGATTCTCCTAAAATTGGAAATTATCCAATTCATAGTCTTGCATCTGCAGACAACTTAATCATTTTTGCTCTATCTATACAGGGACTGCTAAATAAAATAAATCAGCTTAATACTAAATGTAAACAATTGGATTTAACAATAAATATGAAAAAAACTAAGTACATGGTTTTTGCTCCAAAGCAGGGTCAATGTAAGAAGCCAAGATTCTATTTAAATAAAGCACAGATTGAAGGTGTAACTTCTTATATATTTCTAGGTGTTAAGTTTTCTGCAAATGGAGCATGGTCAGAGTTTTGGAGGGATCCAGTGGTAAAGGCAAAACTGATGGCTAAAGCAGTACTGCATTTTAATAACAAATATGCAGGTCATTTAGTTTCTCCGGCACTAATTGCTGCTGAGGCAAAAATTAATCTTATCATAACATATGGAGCAGAGGTTTGGGGTGCATCTTCTTTATGGTTGGAGATTCCTCTTTCTTTCTTTTATAAATCATTATTACAGATCCTTGTATCTACATCCAATTCTATAGTTAGGGCTGAATTAGGAAGATTACCTATTGCCACCATAATTGAGATGTGTATGGTGGGCTATTGGCTAAAATGATTAATCATCAGGCTAATAGTTTACTGCTATTATGCTTGAAAGAAAAAAATTGCTTGGCAAAATTAAAACTTTAGATCATCTTGGGTCAAGTCTATCCAAGGTACTTTGGAGAAAATAGCTATGTATCATCTTTGGCTAGACTGGGAAAAATTAATTATAATATCTCCCTTATTTAAGGAACTGGTTAAAAAAAAAATTTACATTTGCTCAAAGTAAACAAATGGAGCATCTCAGAGCACAGCGTCAGGCCACTTGGTTAGCCCAAAATAAGATTGATGTATTTTTGGAAATCTAATTAATTCTACCTCTTACTCCTTTAGATAGGAAAATGATCACATGGGCAAGGATGGGCATTATCTGCTCTAAATATATATTCTTTAACAGAACAGCTGCCCTCACTACCTCCCCTGAGACATGTAGGTGTAATAGGGGTTTCGGAGAAAATCTTTATCATATCACGATACAATGTCCTTTATACAAAATCCCACACTTTAAATTAATTAATAATTTTCTTAACAAATATACAAATGCAGAATATGATCCATTATTTGTGCTTTTGCATCCTCATACATGAGAAGAGGCTAGGATGATGGCAGGTTCTTTTACCAAGTGATGAAATATAAAGAAAAACATCTCCCTGCCTCTGAGAAATAAATCTGAAGCCTATTAGCTCAAATGAATCAAAATTAAGTAATCAGCTGATTTTTAGTAAGACAATATACATATTAAGTAAAGGAGGGTTGGTATTGCCTGGAAAGAGAAAGGCAAAGATAAGGGAAAGATAATGTCAGTGTCAGTGGCTCAGTAGGTAGCACACTCACCTCTGAGGCCAGGAGATCAGAGGGCTGTGGGTTCAGTTCCCACATCTGGCACTTGGGTTACTATCCCAGTACTGACACTGTAGTGCAGCACGAAAGGGGTGCTGCACTTCTGAGGTGCCGTCTTTTGGATGAGACGTTAAACCGAGGTCCCATCTGCCTGGATTGGTGGTAGTTCAGGTGGATGTTAAAGATCCCATGGCACTTATCAAAAAAGAGTAGGGGAATTTTTTATTTGTACAAACATCAAGGACAAATGAAAACCAACAGTGTTAAAGCACACAAAACATAAAGCAATCATGAATTACAAAGAAGTCAAATTAAATATCACATTGTGTTAAATCACACACACACAAAAAAAAAACCAATAATTATGTGTATAAGATCAAGAAAGGCATACTATTTATATTTGATAAACTTTGGGAATCCTTTCCACCAACTGGTAACCTGCCAAGAAGTGGAGTGTTCACAATCTTGAACATAAATCCTTTGCATAGCCCCTTTAATTAATATGCTAACAGTTTCATAGGACATCCTCTTTTGGTACAAGACCCACTGACATCGAGCTTGCCATAAATAATAAATTAAACAACAACAAAAAAGGTGCCATGTTTCCCTATCATAACGCTCTACTCAACTGGAAATTAATGCCTAAAATCAAGGTATTATAATCTGTATATAACAGCCAAGACATATTCCATTTAGCAGACAGGAATTTCATAAAGACGTGGTATAAGAGCAAGAACATAAAAATGTTCCATTGATTCTTCTTGAGCAATACAATCCAGAAAAGGACAGTATCTTTCGGTTACAACTTTATGTTTAGCATTGCCCTCTACGCTCAAACGACTGCATAAGGAAAGCCAAATCAATTCCCACATACATTCGGGTAATCTAGAGTATTCAATCTTTGGATGGCAATTTTGACATGAGTCATAGGGCAATTTTAAAGGCAGGTTCAGATGGATAAAGCAATGTCATTACTTCTTTATACAATTGCGCCCAGTCTTATCCTTGACCAATTGAACTGAATACCCCAGGTAAACAACTTCTTTGCCACTGACAAAAATAGTTTGGCACTTTAATGATTTAATCGGTTTCGGGGTAAATTTTGCCAGGCTAAAAAGTAGTTAGCCAAATTTTGTTTAAACAATGACCCATAAGGGGTTATTTGGGGAAGAAGCCCTGGTCGAATATTATGTGAGATGAATAAAGTATGAAAGAAAACTACCGGGTCCACCATCCCAAGTCCACCTTTCCCTTTTTCTAAATAAGTATACTGCCTTTTAATCGGATTTAACCGATTACCCCATAATAATTGAAAAAATATGCTATAAAGTCTGGTTTATAAGGACATAGGTAAAGGAAAAACCATAGCCACATACAAAAAGCAAGAAATAACAAATTGCTTCAATATCTGAACCCTCTTAATTTTTGACAATTTCCATTTTCTCCATAAGTCAATTTTCCCCTCAATTTTATTTATTGCAATGTTACAGTTTAGTTCTGATAAATTCTGCGACCCATAGAATAAGCCCAAAATTTTTATAGGCCCCAATGAAATTGAAATTCCTCCAATAATTTCCTCTACAACATCCCCGTTCCTATAACTAAGCCCTGACTTTTTTGTTCTTGAATTTTAGAGTTAGATACCCTAGAAAAAGAAACCATTAATTCCAGAAAAATAGGGATAGATTCAATTTTGGAAAAAAATATACATAAATCATCAGCATATGCCTGAATAAAATGTTCAGACAAGCCAGATGGGCCTAACATCCCCTCCCATTTGGGAATGGTAGTCACTGATCTTATTAAAGAATCTATAGTAAAAGAATATAAAAGAGGGCTCAAAGGGCATCCTTGATGAACCCCACTAGGCATATGGAACCCCACACCACATATGCCATTCACAATTGGGTGGGCCAGTGCCCCTTCATAAAGTGCTGTGATCCAATGAATCATTACCTAAGGTACTCCATAGTGCTGCAAGGACAAAAGCAAGTACGGGCGATACATCCTATCAAAAGCCTTTTTCTGGTCCTCTGAAACAATACAGCCCCGTTTCCCTTGCGAAACTGTGTATTCAATGAGATCATGAAGGATCATGTGGGCCTGCTGGATTTTTCTGCCAGGTAGTCCACAAAATTGGTAAGGGAAAGCACCGTGACAGCAAATTTTTTAGTCGGTTATTTAAAATTCTGTGAAAAGCTTATAATCAGTGTTTAAAAGTGTAATCGGTCTCCAATTCTCCAAATGGGTTTGCTTCCGATTTGTACAAGAATATTACTAATCCAGCCGGAACTACCCTGGAAAAACCTTACAAGAAAGGAAAAAATTAAAAACTAATTCTAAACACTGACTGAATTCCAAAGGAAAAGTCTTGTAAAGCTCTGCTGTTAAGCCATCTTGTCCTGGAGAAATGCCTACTTTTTGAGATTTTATTACATCCTCTATTTCTAAATGTGTTATAGGTTGTACCAGTAAATTTTTTTGGAAGGTTGACTCAGGAATTTGAATAGAAGAAAGGAAATGTTCCATTTCTGTTACGCTGGGAGGTACTGCAGGTGCATGTGCTAGAAAGAAGTCTTTTATACTGTTCTGTATGCTCTCATTATCCATCACTATATTCCCTGCTTGATTGACTAAGGCATTTAAGGAAGTATTAGTTCTATACTTCATAAAGGGTCACCTTGAGGTTGCTTTTTTAGCCCATATTGTTGAATAACTTTAGCAGTTCTTGCCCTGTCATATTGTACCGATAACATTTCCTTTTTAAGTATGTGTATTTGTGATGAATAATCGAACTTTGAAGTATTAGCCTTAGAAAATAAGTAATACAATTGTTGCCGTAAAGCTAAATAGCGAAGAAAACAAGAATTCGATGCTATTTTTCCTTGATTTTGAAAGAATTTGCATAAATCAGCTTTCGTATCCCACCACCATTGACCGATGTCATCATATAAAAAGGTAACTGACAACCTTGCCATCAGTAAGGAACCTAATTTATGCCGAATCTCACAGGAGCTTAATAAGGGAGCACTTAACTTCCACCTGGATTTCCTCCAATGGGGAATTGAATCACCAGAAATGTTACAATGATGTAACAGATGGTCCAAAAAGGCCACAGGTATAGTCTGAAAAGAAAAAGATGATTTGGAAGATAAAAAAATATAATCAATTATAGAAGAGTATTTATTTTTTTGATAAGTAAACCGAGGGCCACCTTTCTGTTTAATACTGGCCGTAATGAGCCCGGATGATTGTACCATGCCCGAAGAGCCATGGTATCACAATATATTTTCCCTATTTTTAATGCAGTTGTCAATTTCTTACTAGGGTCCAATTCACAATTAAAATCTCCACAGAGAAAAACTGCAAATGAAGTAATCAAAAAAGGTTTAATCATTTGCATTAGTGCCACCTTTTCAGCTTTTACTTGCGGACAGTAAACATTTATAAATCTACACGTCGAAGACTTCCAAACCCCATCCAAAATCATCAACCTCTCTGGGATCAAGTCCATTAATTTTATCAAAAAAAAATCGTGAGTACCAAAAAGAAACCCCAAGCCATCAGCTGAATGTTGTCCAAAGGACCAGTAAGAAAGGCCCCAATACCATTCCTTCTGGAAATTCCTGACCTGGTCAATGGTGTAAACCCATGTTTCTTGTAATAAACAAATGTCCAAATGATTTTCATGCATATAATTAAACACATGACGTTTTTTAAAGTTTAACAAACTATGTACATTTAGAGACCCCAATTTAAATGATTCCAGATCTAAATATGAGTCATTCAACTATCTTTTTTCCTCCTTTTCCTTTTTTTACTTTTGTACCCTTCTTGAACCATAAATGGGGAAGGGGGACTGTCCCTAGCTGGTTGTAAGTCCAAGTCCTGACACTCCATGACGGAGTCTCCCCACTGAGAAGAAAGAACCGTAAAAGGGTTACTGGTTTCTACACCTGTAGTAGAATGGCCTACCAAGGAGGTTTTAAATTCCTGGAGGACTGTCTCACTTGTAGAGGCACTGTTGGAACTGCCTCATTGGGCCGAGCTTCCTGATTGTCAGTATAACATACTGGGACTAACATAGGCAAAGTATCTTTCAAGGTATCAGGTAATGAAACTACAGAGTCCACAATTAAAGGTTGTGGGTCAGGGACCGCAGTGGCACCACCAGAGGCCTGATGTCCCACCCCTGCTTCAGAAACCAAATCCTGAGCTTTTTGAATAAGAAGATCAGGACTACTAATAGTGGCCTTATTCCTAGCCACCCACACATATTCAGTGAAGACATGACATGTGTCTTCACAGAGATCACACTTAGTATGGTTCATACATTGGAATGCAATGTGACCAATCTCTCCACAGTTGTCACAACGGGGTTTATCACATAAGCTAGATAAGTGAGTTCTAGCACCAGATTTGTAACATGCCCTAGGTTGGCCTGCATAAAAACAGACCCCCGATCCTGGCCCAACAAAAAAGAGTTTGGAATATGCAAAATCCCTGAATCTGATTGCCGAAGTTTACTTTAAACTTCCACCCCCCCCGTCCAAAACTGTTGGTCATCTAAAATGGCCTCTGGAGAACTCAAGACATCACACTTCTGGGACAACCAATACACAATGTCATCAATATGCACACCTTCATTCCGAAACATAATTGTTACAAATTTAACTAATGGTTTAGTCAGGGGGATTACCAAAAACGGGGTCCATAAGGGTGAGAATTTGACCTGGTTTTAACGTTCCCAGAATAAATCCAATGCATAAGCTGAGCGAAAGCTTAAATCAAAATTATCCTCACCAGACATATTGATAAAAGCAAACACTTCACGTGGGGTAAAATGCAAAGAGTCTTTCAACAAATATTTCCCCACATAATGCCTGTCTGGCCTAGCTTCCAGACCACCCTTATATCTTAATCTAACAGCATTTGGCTGCTTCCTTCTTTATTTTAGAAAATAAGTCCAACAACAAAGGTTTACTAGAGTCCACAGCTTTTTCATCAGTATGAGGATGTTCAGTATGTAAATCAATTAAAACCTCTGATGGCGGAACTTGTTCCTGGGGGGGCTCTTGCTTTTTACCACCTGGTTCCAAATTAGCTTGTGTCAGGGTTAAAACAGAGACATTAGGCTGCCATGAAGGCTCGTTTTGTGAAAAGTTTAATTTAGGGTCCCAGTCAGGAGAAGGACGCCATTAACCATTATTGAAGGACCAACCAGCTTTCCGTAGTGCCGTTTGAGGGGTCCAATTTTCTTCCGATAATGGGTTAACAACAATACTGTCCTGCTGACAAGAAGGCTCAGAGTCCTTAGTAAGTGTCCCAGCAACTACTGGTTTATCTGGTGGGGCCACTCAGTGTCTTTTAGCCGAAAAAACAGCCGCCCGTTTTTCCTTTCCCTCAATCCCCACAGAATCAATATGAACAGGCAATTTCTTGGCAAAAGTAAATTCCGACACCCCAACCTGATCCAAAGGGTTTGTTTGATAGATACAGCTTACCTCAGGCTGTTGTGACTGCTTAGAAGCAGCGGAGGGGAGAGGCTTGAAAACAAACCCTGCATCTTTGGAAAGTGGTTTCTGCGGTCTGCGAAGCACTGGACGAACTGGCTCCATAGCCCATATTGCAGTGTTGACTCTAGTATCCATGACAACTGAGGACGCGTTGTCAGTAGTAAACTCCAAGGAACTACAAGGTTTTGGCTCTTGGCACTGGAAATCAGCATTTCTCTCACTGCCAGCCACTAATCCCAGGTCAGCGTTATCCTGCACAAAACTCTCCTCCTTTCTCATGTTCTGTTGTAAAGCCGCAAGAACCGAAGGCTCCGGTTCTTGCAAATCCCATTTCTCTGGCACTGCAATAGCCGAAAAAACTCCGTCGCCTGAGGAGCCTCGAAATGTTCCACCCGGTCTCCTGCAGAAGTGCCTAAGGGTGAGTTTGCTTTAGCTGTCTCGTGAAAGTGCTGACCTGCTGTATCCTCCAAAACAGGGGTATTTTCTTCTTCTTGTGCCACCCGGCTGACCGCTGATATCGCGGCATAACTTTTACCTTCAATATTATCGGAATTACCGGTAAAGCTTGCAACAGCATTTGAAATCAAGTCATCCTGATAGGGAACGGGCTCCCTATGCTCCGGAATGTCCATCCTCCACCAGAGCTGAGCCAACAATGACTCAAACAGCCACTAGCCCCCTACTGCCAGCAACGCAGTAGGGGAATTTCCCCGGTGTCCTGGCCAAATTTTCCTCATTCACTAAAAATACCACCAACAGCTTAATCTGTTTCAAGGTCAGTTGATATTCATCTGTATCCCCCTCCCCCGGGTTGTGCATGAAAATAGGCAGGATTTGCCTAGTGCACTTACCCGGTCAACAAAATCTAAATAAATAAATAATAATTCCTTTGTCTGATTGTGTATATTAATATTATGTATCAAGGACTTCTAATATTTATGTTATGATGAATCTGATGCCTATGTAATTGTATGCGTTATAATGAACATTTTAATGTTTTTTAGTATATTGTAATGGTAATTACCGAACAATAAAAACAAACTGAACTGGTGCTATGCAATCAATTGTAATCAATTTAGTTTTTATTTTATACTAGCTGAAATACCAAACATCTGATTTTTTTCAAGGTGCTTAGGTGAGGTGTGAGAGACAAATGTCAGCCATGCACACCATACCTTAAACAAATGCAAATAACTCCTAAAGTATACCTTGTAGACACAAAGTATCGGTGGCAAAACTGTTCAGCACAAAATTACCTTTCTAATGGTGCTATGTAATAAATTGTAATCCATTTAGTTTTTATTTTATAGCAGCTGAAATACCAAACAACTATGTTTTTTTTTTTCAGATTTATTCAAGGTGCTTAGGTGAGGCTTGAGAGACAAATGTCAGCCATGCACACCATATCTTAAACAAATGCGAATAATTCCTAAAGTATACATGATAGACACAAAGTATCAGCAGCAAAATTGTTCAACACAAGATTACCTTTCTAACTGTGCTATGCAATCAATTCTAAGCAATTTGGTTTATTTAATATTTAGGTAATAACTCTGACTTCCTCAGACGTTTCTAGGCTTGAGTGAAAGTTAGCTGAGTACGTCTACAGGCATTATTGTCCTGAGTGGCTATGCTTTCAGACACCACCTACAGGTGTATCTAGGCCTTAATGAGTTAAGAATGCATGGGACAGGCATAGAGGGATACTGGTAGTTGGGGGGAGGGGCTACCGAATACCAGTATGACATGCAAGAGGTGATAGGAAGGGAAATAGAACAGACTAGGTGGGCCTGGAGGCCCTTATCTGCCGACAGCTTATATGTTTCTATGAACACCGACGCAAACACAGGAGAATATGGTTGAAAATGTTGGCCAGCTCCCAGCACACGTTCACATGCTAGAATGCTGAACAGACCACAGAACTTGCAGGTGCCACAAGCACTAAACAAGGGGGACTTTGAACCATGAGTCTCACGGCTTTATAGACCTAGAATATGATAAAATCAGATGGTGATGTGCACTTATGGCTCATGGGTGTCTGGACCACCTCCCAAACCAAACCTAATATATGTAAGTTCGGACACCGGGGAAAAGTACAGAAAAACAAACCTAGTGATAAACAAAATCAACAAATTAGCATTGCCACAATATATACGACAAAATTATGTCTCCTTGCAGAGAGCTACATTGCAATTGCAATGCTCTTCAAAACAATGATAATGTTGTTTCAACAAGGCAAGCAAAGGACACCATATGTTGTGAAAGCTGGGAGCAAGACAGAGAAAAAAGTAAAACATCCTTTGTTTCACTGACGAAATTCTCTAGAGGACTCAAATAAAATAAATAGCAGTCAAAGGCACTAAAGTTTTTTTAAGTAGAGCACAGTGTGCATAAACTACTCACTGCTCAATGTGGGACTGGCAGAAATGTCAAAAAATGGGGTCCTAGTTCAGAAAGTGAGAAGGCACTTGAAGGGCCATAGTAAAAAACACACTGACAAAAACTGGTTATGTTATGCACACTATGGGCCTGATATTCAGTAATGCATGCTGGCACAATAGCTGCACTGTGTTTGCGCAGGTCCCTGAGTTATATTCAGAGGCATTGCACCGATGCTATAGCCTATGAAAATAGGGCTGACTATGCACCATGCAAATCACATGGCTGGTGCTGTGGTACAATGCAATGCATGTGTGAAGCACTGAATATAGCTCTGATGAATGCGCTGATTACAGGGGGCAGTAGTGGGTGTGAGTAGGCCACCAATGAAATACACACAACACAGCATAGGTATAAAAATTTGCTTTACTATATCCAATAAACAATACAATAGCAAAAAGCAACAAGGGCAACAGCCCATGTCAAGGGGGGGGCAAAAGAATAAAGAGCACCCACCCATGAATAATAAAGTAAACAAAGGGCACACACCCATCACAGTTCATGCCCTCAAGGGGCTGTAGCAGGTGATAGTGATTGTTGTTGCTGCTGCTGTATAGCTGCAGCCGGTCCCAGTTGGTGTACTCTACCTTCTTTATCAGGGTCATCCATAGGTGGCTCAGCCTGTGCGGAACATTGTCCCGTCCCTCCTATTGCATGGCATCCCTCCAACCACTGGTATTCCTCAGGGCACATATGGATAGAGATAAATTTAACTTAGCCAGCTGTGCACACATGATAAGGGACACAGGAGTGACCTAACACACACAGCAAAAGTACAACCGGCTGACATGTGGAACCAGGGCACATGGGTGGTGGGAGTCAAACAACTGCAACGGAATGCATGTGGCATACCAGACAGCACTGTGGACCCATACAGCAGAGGACTGTACATACAACTGGTGTTCCATGTTGCACTGAAGCATGGCCAAGTTGTTAATGGGACACACACCACCAGCAGGCATGTCATATGTGGAAACACAACACATGCAACAGCAGTGCAAAGCCAGAGTCTGATAGTCAGTGTACTGGCTCAAAAGTCTAGGAGTCACACCCACACACATCATGCCCACTGACCAGGCATCCAGCATACAGGCCAACACTGGAGTGCAGGAAAAAGACATCCATGAGCCACCCATGGTGGCAGCAGGGGTGGGGCTCAGGCGGCACACGTGGTGTATATAGCACTGTCCATTGCGAAAATGAAATCTATTGCAATATATTCAAAAATACATGATAATGTATGTCAGTACTATGAGAAATACATTGTCCCAATGTAATATATAATATATTATGAAATGTATCTTTAAATATACTGACATAATATGTTTCTAACCCATAGTATGCAAAAATATATATCACTATATTGAAAAATACATTGACTCAATAAAATATAATGCACAGCATATTTCAGCATATAATGAATCCACATATTCTGCCTCATGCATTGCTTGAAAGCATGTAAATCCGTTTAGTAATACATTGTCTAAAATATATTATTAATATATTTCAAAATGTATACTGCATTCTTTGTACGTTACATATGTTTTTATATATGTTACATATATTTTTATTTATACAATAGGGGTGGCCATATATTTCATTAGATAAACACAGTCATTTTAGTCACTGTACATATAAAAAAATTATATACACAGTGGCCATTTATACACAGTGCTGGACTACTTCCTACTTCGACACACTTTCACTTTCTGACACTCACACACAGTCTCCACTGGTGTCTACAGATCTTGCCTCATCCAGAGTAATGCATCCAGTTAAAAAATCTGTTTTCTTTTTTTTATATCTCTCCCCAGCATCATCCATCTGAACTTGTTCCTCACACCAAAACACACTGTGTAATCACAGACCACGAAGCAGCATTTCTCATTCACAGTCCTCTGGCCACCATCTCCTTCCCAACCGCATCCCACACCTGCCTTAGCCCCCAACTTCCTAAACAACTGCCAAACAGCCAAACCGCAGCTCTTTTTAAAACAAATCTCTCCCCTGCATCCATGACCCACAAACAGCAGAACTGCTGACCTGAAAAGAAAATGCTTCCTCTCCAAAACTGCTGTTTTTTCCTTTCTTTCTGCCCCACTCGCTTGCTCACATTGCCACTACAGATCACTCAACTCGGTCACCTCTTCTTTCCGATGCCACTCACTCCACTCTGAATTCCCAGCTTTCATGGAAATATAACTTTAAAATAAAAAAAAGAAAACACTTCATAACAGCCACTACAAGTCTCTTGGCAAGCGCTCGCTAAAGTCAGCTGACGTTTTGCTGTATTCTTCCCATGAGCGCTCGCTAAACTCAGCCGCAATTTTTTTTCTTTTAAAAACTGTCAAACCATACTTTCAGCCAATCAGCTGTAACGAACCACAGAGGACAGTGCATCAACCTGGCAAATCACAAAATAAACCCACACACTTTTTCATATTTATTTCAAAAAACATTCTTTATAAACTACACATATACATGAGGTCCTTCCCTATTGCAGAAATGAAATATGCAGGGGGGACCTTGTGTGATATATGATTTATGCACACTTGTGCTGTTTGCCCATGGCGTAAGCCACGAGTGAGGTTACCCAAGGTCAAATAGCACTCATCTGCACAAATCATATATCACACAGGTCCCCCCTGCATATCCCTTATATATGTTACATAATATTCTTTATGTGTTACATATATTTTATACATGTTACATATATTTTTATATGTTACATGCATTTTTGTAAATGCTTAGTTTTGTCCCATGTATACATTTGCATAACTAGTTTGCATATTTTAAAAACATAGTTTATCAGACAAAATCATAATAATCTCTAGTTTTACAATACTTTCAAATTTACAACACTAACTTACAGATTCAAAAGAAAGGTGCAACTTGTAAAGCAAGTACATGTAAGATCTTACCCTGACCTAAAAGTAAAACAAAATGGGGTGGTATAAATACCAATCTGAGCCTTTAACAAGCATGAATTTGTGAGATAAGTCATATGTGTAAGTATAAATGTGTAAAATGCATGTTTGATTTAAAGTTGCACTGCAAAACAATAATTCAATATAAAAATCTCCATGATTAATAACAAGATGAACTCCAATTGTACAGATTGAGGTATGTGCAAATCATGAACAATTTATTTTGCTTTTGTCTGGGTAAGTTAATAGTTATATTAATATCTATTATACATGTATATTATGTATATTTGTAAATATAGGAAACAACATTTGAAATGTAAAATAAAATGCATTTATACACACACACACACACACACACACACATATATGTATATATATATATATATTTTTTACTTTCTTTCTTACTGGCTGCTTGGTTACACCTCTTCAAGGCATCCTCATGTAACTGGCCACGCCTGGCCAGTCCCACAGTTTCTGTGAGGCCATCTTCTTCCCCATGGATTGCCCCCGTGGCGGGGTGGCGGGGCCCCATCTCACCCGCCAGGACTGGATCCACCCCGTGATACCCCTGAAGCAGGGGCTTCCCCATAGATTGCCACTGCCGCAGCAACCAGGATGCCATTTCCCTTATTTTCTCTCCTAGGAGCTGGCAATGACGCCAAGGACATGATTAAGCATGCTCCACCTGTTAAATTATGGCACCATGTTGCCAACCCCCAGCCTCTGCTATGGATCAGGCGTGCAGCGACCAAGGTTTCCCCCCTCTCCGGAGATAGAGAGCAGTCCATCGGATGCTCAATCCATCTCTCCCCTGCTGACCCACGATGACTCCTGCTAGCTCCCCAACACAGGTCACCGGCATGGCGCAAGGTGTGATGTCCAGTGCCTCAACCCTCAGCGCCACCAGGCCGGCATTTTATACATATATTGGCAATATACCAATAACATATATTTACCATCCTTATTTCAATACATTTAGAATTTTATCAATATATTTTGCAATATACGAACTATATTAAAGCGGCCATATTGTGTATATTTATAGTACATTGCAATATATTAGCAGATTTTTAAATATATTGAAATATATTGATTTTCCAATACATTATAATATATTATAAGACAAGTAGATTGGAATATATTTCACTGCAAGTAAATACATTGTTAATATATTTTAAAATATATTTCAATTTCGTAAGGGGTGGTGTATGGCTGGGAGTGTCATGTAGTGGTGTGCAGCAGGCAGGGTAACACACGAGTGCATCAGTATTGTATGTGAGTGTGCACCTAACACACTGATCCTCAGTCACCACAACACTGGTGTAAGATGCAGAGCTGTGTGGAGGCATCCTCCATCCCAGCAGACATAAGTTCCACCCTAAGTAGAGGATTTCCCCTACTACAGTGCCTGTGCAGGTCTTTGGTGCTGCAAAGACCCAGTGGCGGTGTACTGTATGCATGGCTCTGTCTGTATACCATGGAATGATCACAATGTGGACATCACTGTGTTGGTTACACACTACCGACTATGCAACACAGTGTCAAACAAATATGGTAAGGTATGTTCATGGCCCATGAATGACTACCCCTGCCCTTGATCCCATTCCACATAAGGCCATCTCCGGTGAGTTGCAGTGACATAATACACAGTGCATAAAGCACAGGAGAGGGCACTGATGTGGGCGGACTGCCACGGGTACTGCATGCAACATATCTCATATCACAAGAGAGTATAGATACAACAGTGGCCCGTGCATACCTTTCCCATAGAGATACACATACCTAGGCCTGACCATGTGGCACAACAGACCCTAATACCAATGGCAGGGATAGAACCTAGGCCTGTGAGCAGCACTGCCAATGCCCTCGTATATCAGTTCTGCAGCACAGGGGACATGCCACCACACAGTGTAATACATTCCAAGGCACAATACATTCACACAGGCAACAGGCCTGTCGCAATGACGAGCAAGTCATTAGATGGCACAGACCCCGATACACCACAGTGTCAGTGGTTGGACAATTTCCCAAGAGCTGGGTGAGTGTCACAAACCACAACTGCATAGCCCCACAGGCATACATGCAGCCTGCTGAGATACACATGGACATCTCCCTCCCACATCAGAATCATTCAACATAATGGAAACATTCGATCCAGATGGCAAAACACACAATATGGGGTACTTAAGTGGATGTGTGTCTGTGGCACGTCAATCCACTGGTTGCTCATTCTGGGCCTCATCACAACCTTGGGTCCCCTCTTCTGCTGCTGGTCCTGGTGGCTGCTCTGTTGCTCTCTGTCCCTGATCTAGGTCTGCCAGGCCCTGGTGTCTGTGGAGGAGGACAAAGGAGATGTGAGCAATAGCATACAGCAGAACTCTTGGCATAGTACCATAACTCCTATGGTTCCGTATGAAAAGCATGAAGAGAAAAAGTGAGCAGTGAAAAAAGGGCACAGGGAAAAAGGCGGAAGATAAAACATCATTCGTGAAAAGAGCTATAGGGAAAACATAGCAGATTTGTGTCCTGTGGTTTGTAGTCCCCCGTGCCCTCCTATGTGGGGGTCTCAGCCACCTGCACCCTCTGGAATTTTTATAATGAACTCTAGTTGGAGCATCAGTGGGGAATCAGCAATTTGGGATGGTGGCATAGTCTGCGCTGTTTTCCCCATAGCTGTTTTCACGGATGTGGTTTTGCCTTGTGGCTTTTTTGACTGCATCCTTTTTCACTGCGCTGTTCTTCCAGTGCCCTCTTGATGAGATACCAATTCCTACACATTACACATGCCTATATAAAGATATTTGTAACTGTTTTCAAGCCTCTTCTCTACCCTTATGTTCTTACTATGCTCTCCCATCTACCTGAAACTAGCTCTAGTCAAGATTGAAATTATTTAAATGATCTCTTCAGCTGTTTTCATGACCTTCTCCTACCCTTGCCTTCTTTATCTATATCTTACTTCCCCTTACTCTTTCTAGCCCTCTTCCTTCTCTGCTCTCCACTAATCTTCAACCCCTCCTTCTTAATTAACTACTCTCTCCCGTCACTGTACACTGCCCACATTTATTGCTTCTCACCAGTTTATGCTTATAATCCCTGCCTTGTTTTGTCTTAATTGAGTACTATCTATCCTATGACCCTTAACTGTACTTTATTTTACTATGATGTACTCTTCTACGTAATGGTGCACATGAACCTTATTTGTACTTTGCTTTATTTTTCTATGGTGCCTTTTTTATGTAATGTCTCCTTGATTGTATACATGCTTCAGGACCTCCTTGTGAATGAGCTTGCTCAACAGTCTTCCTGCAAAAAACTTGAACTATATACTAGTACTGTGCTCCAACAACCACATGTACATGTTGTAGATGGACAGGACCATGCAGGGCCATGCCATGCCGTGGTGCGCAGCTGTGGCACTACACATAGCCATGGCATGGCCCTGTAATTGCAGGAATGATACATCCCACTGTAGTAGTTATGGCCTGGCACAGTGCTCACTGGCCCATGAAGTACCCATATCCTGCCATCCTCCAAGCCTCTGTACAGCATTCCTATACATGTAATCTACAGGCCCTATACACCATATTGTATGCAGTAAGATACATGGAGTGACATGTTACATACAACAGGGGCACAAGAGGTGTACTAGTGCAACCATAGGGGAGAGCATGTTGCCATAGGTGTAGCCTGTCATAGTGGCCGGTATGTGCCTGTCCCCATGCATTAACTGGCATATGCATACCAGCACTCATGCAGCCTAGCACAGACAGTGACCACATCCACTTGCTGTTGGATACACCTACCAGCACAGCTCCATGTAGAACACAGGTGACATCTTCCTGGGTGATACTTAACAATAGGCAATGGCACCTTCTGTGTACCATACCTGGCAACCAAACCCTGAATAGCAGTCAATGAAATTACACATGTCCCTTTCATCAATCCTGATACAGGGCAGTCATCACTGTGGTGGCCCACAACCATGATGCCATGGCAGGAGCACATCTCAGGGAACCACAGTGGGTCCTGTCATGTACAGGGCAAGGGGACATCAGTTGGGACAGTGGATCCATATACCTGCATTCTTATGAGCAGCCCATACTGTGATGTAGGTCCCATAGGACAAAACGGAACAACAGAGACACACAGGTACAGTTCACAGCCCCTCAGGGACAGTATTCCTGATATATATTATCATGTAACAGGACTGCACACAGGGCAGTACACAAACCATACATAGAGCCATCTGTACCCATCTGGAGTTGACACAGTGTCTTGTCCACCATTGCCCACAGTTGTTGCAGGTGGTGCACTTCTCTCCTCTGTAGGTCATTGTACTTGTGCTGACACTGATCACCAGTGTATGTGACCAGGTGTGTCGTGTGGGGGACTGCTCCACAGATGCCCACACTTTGCACCATGGTATGGCTGAGTCCGCCCCTCACCCAGTAGCTGGTCCTCTCTGGTCACCACCAGGTCAACCAATTTGGCCAACTCTGTGTTGAACCACCTGTGGTCCCTTTGCAGGACAGCCCTGCTCCATCTGCCTACCATGTTGTACTTCAGCCTAGACCTAGCACTCACACCATGCTCTTGCCATTTACAGAGCTGTCTGGGTGTGTTCTGCCCATCAGTGCAATATTTTTCTGTGGTAGTGCCACGCTGATATTGTGTTGTGCAGTGCAATGTGTTCTTGAGGGTTGTACCTTGAGCACACACTAGGTATGAGGTGGCATGTGTGCAAGGAGCATATGTGCCTTTTGCACATGTGCAGCCCTGTACAGGGCTGCTCTCTGACATTGCCAATGATATGGCATGGAAGGCCACGCTGCATGTGACATAGAAACATAGAATTTGATGGCAAATTAGGACCGCTTGGCCCACCAAGTCTGCCCATTTCCCTACCTAATGGATAAGCTGCAGATCCTAGTTAACCAGCAGCCTACTTCTTCCTACCCCCACCCCCTAGAATTGCCTTATGACTGTCCCATGCATGCTTGAATTCCACCACTGTTTTTGACTACACAACCTCCTCCGAAGGCCGCTCCATGCATCCACAACTGCTCCTGTGAAAAATACTCCTTAAATTACCTCTGAGCCACCCCCTCTATCTTCAGATTGTGCCCCTTGTTCTTGCACACCTCTTTTTGAAAGATGCTACCCTCTTGGACTTTGTTGATTCCTTTGAGGTACTTGAAAGTTTCATCATGTCCCCCTCCCTCCTTTCCTCGAGGCTTACATATTAAGCTCCTTGTCTCTCTTCATATGTCTTCCGTGCAGACCCTGCACCATTTTAGTTGCCCTCCTCTGACAGCTTCCATCCTGTCTATGTCTTTGCGGAGATTGGGTCTTCAGAACTGCATGCAGTACTCCAGATGGGGTCTCACCAGCTGTCTGTACAGAGGGATAATAACTTCCTGTTTTCTACTGGTGATGCCTCTCCCTATGCATCCCAGTACCCCCCAGCCCTCCTTGCTGCCCTCTCACATTGCTTGCCCACCTTTAGGTCATCTGATATGACTACCCCCAGGTCCCTTTCCATTTTTGTTGTTGTTAGTATCTCACCCCCATTGTGTACTCTTCCCCTGGGTTTTTGTTTCCCAGGTGCATTACCTGCACTTCTTAGCACTGAATCTAAGCTGCCATACATTTGACCATTCCTCTAATCTTGCCAAATCCTTCTCATCCTTTCCACCCCACTTGTGCATCAACTCTATTGCAGATCTTTTGTCATCTGCAAAGAGACATATTTTTCCTTCCAGTCCCTCTGCAATGTCGCTATAAAGACATTGAAGAGGACCGTCCTAATACTGAACCTTGCAGTACCCCACTAGTAACCCCTTTCTTCAGAGTGGACTCCATTTACTATTACCTCTGTGTCCTATTCTCCAGCCAATTCTTTACCCAGGCTGTCATCTTGGGACCCACTCCCAGGCTGGCTAACTTGTATATTAATCTTTTGTGGGACTGTGTCAAATGCCTTGTTAAAGTCTAGGAGGCCATGTCCACAGCCCTCCCTGATCTACTACTTTGGTCACCCAGTCAAAGAAATCTAACAGATTTGTCTGGCATGACCTTCCCACTGTGAATCCATGCTGCCTTGGGTCCTGTGCCCTCTGGCCTCTAGATACTCGACAATTCTTTCCTTCAGAAGTGATTCCATCATTTTCCTACCACTGAGGTTAAACTAACAGGTCTGTAGTTTCCTGCTTCTGCCTTGCTCCCACTTTTGTGAAGGGGAATCACATCTGCCCTCCTCCAATCCTTGGGTACCACCCCATCCTCCCATGATTTGTTAAAGAGGGTAGTCAGTGGTGTCACTAGTTCTACCCTTAGTTCTTTTAGAATTCTGGGATGAATCCCATCAGGTCCCATTGCTTTGTCCACCTTCAGTTTTAAGAGTTCTTTCAGAACACTTTCTTCTGTAAATGGGCTGGTATCAACTTCTGTATCCAGAGTGTTTCTACTGTTTGTTTTAGGTACCTCTCTTCCTTTGTAAATACTGGAGCAAAAATATTTGTTTAGTATCTCTGCCTTTTCACAGTCACCCTCTGCCCACCCTCCCTCCCCTTTATTAAGCCTCACTATCCCTCCTTTGGTCTTCCTTTGCTCCCTGATGTACCTATAAAGGTTTTATTCTTCTTAACTGAGTTGGCTATCTTTTCCTCAGTTTGGGCCTTTGCTGTTCTGACTGCCTTCCCAGCTTCCTTTGCTTTAACTGATACAGTTCTCTGTCCTGCTCCTTCTGTGATTCCTTGTTCTTCCTGAATGCTTTCTTTCTCTTGAACCTTCACTGCCACTTCTTTTGAGAACCATAGTGGTTTCTTACATTGTTTCGCTTTGTTTATTTGCTTCACACAAAGGCTTGTTACCTCTGTGATGGCAGTTTTAATTATTCCCATTGTTCTTCCACCCTCCTTCCTGCCCATTTGCTAGTGCATTCCTTAGGCACTCACCCATTTTGCAAAGTCAGCCTCCTAAAGTCCAGTACTTTTGCCTTTGTATGGCTTGACTCTATTGCTGTGTTTATTGTGAACCATACTGTTCGATGGTCGCTAGTTCCCAGATGGCTACCCACTTACATCTGTGATCCTCTCTTCATCTCCATTTGAGAGAACCAGGTCTAAGATTGCACCTCTTGAGTGGGCTCCAATACTAGTTGTCTAAGGCATGCCCCTGTAGGGCATCTAGAATAACCCCACTCTTTGAAGTGGCTGCTGCAACTGCACTCCAGTTAACATCTGGCATATTCAGATCACCCATCAGCAATACCTCCCCTTTTTCTGCCATTCTAAGTATACTTTCTATCATTTCCTTGTCCATTTCCTCCCCCTGAGAAGGGGGTCTGTATACAACCCCTGTGCGGATTGTGGTGCCAATTGCCGTCTCCAAATTTACCCACAGTGCTTCTTCTCCTCCCTGTTTTCCCTTTTGTTCTGTTGCTTTGATTCCTTCCTTATGTAAAGAACTACCTTCTCCTCTTTACCATCCCTGTCCCTCTTGTAGATAGTGTATCCTGGTATGTTTATGTCCCAGTCATGGTTTTGCGTGTACCATGTTTCTGCGACTGCCACGATATCCAGATGTTCCTCCTCCATCAAGGCCACTAATTCAGGAAGCTTGTTACTCAGACTACGGGCATTGGTACTCATTGCTCTCCATTTTTTGATGGCTTTACCTTCTGTTGCAGCATCTCCCACTGAACTTTCTACCTCGGTCTTTTTCTCATTTAGTACCCTGTTTTGTAGGGAAAGGCTGGGATTTTCCTGCTGCTTATCAGTGCCTCCCCCCTTGACTAGTTTAAAAGCTTGCCAATGAAGCATTTAAACCGATTGCTCAAAAGACTTATTCCCTTCCTGACAGATGCAGACCATCCTGCCTAGTATAGGCTGGTGTCCTCCAGGTGGAACCCCAGTCCCCAATGAAGCCAAACCCTGTTCTCCACACCATTTTTCAACCATTCATTAAACTGCAAGGTGCAAAGTACCGCCTCACTCATGCCATTGACAGGCAGCACCTCTGAGAAGGATACTGTGTATGCTACTTGTCTTAGGCCCCTCCCCAATTCTACAAAGTCCTTCTGCACTGCTCTAATCTCATGTTGAGCCAAGTCATTTGTCCCTAGGTGGACAATGACATCCAGCTCAGACTCCCTGCAGCTGTTCTCATGATCCTGAGGATGCGCTTCCTGTCCCTCCAAGCCATGGCACCAGGCACCTTACTTCAGTTTTTCCTGCTCCCCAGTTCTATCCCCTAATAATTGAGTCCCCACCAGGAGCTGCTTCCTTTCCTTGTGGTGTCCTCTGCCTCTTCCTGTGGGCCTCCCTTCAGACAGTTGTCCTCAGTCTCCTTAGTCTCCTCTGTGGTGATCCATAGGGAGCTATGCTCCCAGAATGGTGTGTATGGATTGTGGAGTGAACAACTGACTGGATGTGCCTCTGTTCCACCATCCTCACCTCCCTGAGCCCACTGTGGTCCAACTGCTGTGCTTTCTTCAACCTCTGAGGTAGTGGTGGTGGCTCTGGTGCTCCCTGGATGGGGAGGTCCCTTCCACTGCCCAGTGTGGCCTGGGGAAGGTTCCTTACTACTGTCCAGTGTGGCCTGAAGACGGCAACTTCCTCCCTCAGGGCAGAGAGTTGTCTGCAAATAGGGCAGCATCTCAGCCTCCAGAAAGACTCCCGAATACTGCTGCCCCACAGCCATTACATTGCACTACTCCCACATGTTTATCTACTTTTTTGTGTGTGATTGGTTTGTTATATAGAAATATATATATTATACAATGTGTATGCTTATATTGTCAGTGCAGTGTGCTAGAGAGGATATGACAGTGATATGCACCTTGCACTCTTTGAGGAATGATGTCAGAACCCCAGGTATAAAGGAACTATTTCCAGGGGTGGGTGGGTGAGGGGTGGAAGGGTTGACCTAAACTGTGCCCTCACAAACAATCAGCTAACAGCTCTGACCCACCGCCATGAGTGAGTGCCTTCCTGTCAGCAAGATACCCTACACAACAATTTGACAGAGAAAATACCCTGCTAATCAAACAGAGAAAATCCAGACATCCAAGTCAGACACAGGTAAACCTCCCAGCCCCAAAGCAGCCTGGTGGTTTGTGCTCTGAAAGCAGTCAGCCCCAAAATAAGTCAGCTGTGCTTTAAACTCTTCCTGTACTGAAAAATCTTAAGAATTGTAACAAACGTAAAGCTAGATCCACCTCCTCTGTTGCTTGAAAGACTGTCTTTCCTGATAATTCTAAGTTCCTTATTTCACCTTTCAGTTAGAAGTAGCCTCCACCTGCAGAATATCTGCTACAAACCAAAGACAACTGTAAGGTTCACCTCCCTCTGTTGTGAGCACAACTTGCTTTCTTGCAAATCCTATGTTCAGTATTGCAGCTTCCAGCCAGAGGTAGTTTGTCTTGAAAAATATTAGCTGTTCATATCATATATCATATGTAACATCATATATGTCATCACACAAGCACAGGCGCTGTATAAGGGCATGCACTAGCACAATCACATTAGCATGGGAAGCAAACCTGCAATATTCAACCAAGTATGCAAATGAGCCAGTTTCACAGTCTAAGGGCAAATACCCACATTTGCATGTCATTACTGGAAGGTATGCATACATTAGCTTGTCTAATTACTCCTGGAATATATAAAAAGAGCACCGTGGACCACATAGATTCCACAAATGAACTGCAGGTGACCACAGGCAGATATCTTGTGGCATGGCCTAGAAAGGAACATGGGTGATCACTGAACTGTTTGCAGTATGCAGTGGTACTGTACATTGGACATGTTGAGGTAGTGGAACTCTCACATCTACATCTACATCTAGTGGTACTGTTGTTGTCATGACTAGGTGGCGGATCTCCTGTAGCAGTTAATGGTGCATGATAACAGAGCATGAGGCACCCTCAAGTGATTAGATGGTGGTGGCCTTGAATTTCATAGGGCCCCAGTACATTTCAACCCCTGTCTGTCTGTGACCTTGAAAATGACTATGTCTTCATGTGGGCAGGCCTGTGTCAGGCAGATCACTGGCTATGCTAGGACATCCATTGCCAGGACACCTACTGTATGTGACCCTGACAATGGGGGATGAGGGTCTCACCCCAATGTACCTTTCATCTGTGTTCCTTGGTAACGAGTATTCTGCTCCCTTTTTAGCCAAGTACCATGGAGGACACAGATAGACTACAGTCCCAACACTTCTCTGAGCAGGAGCTGCAGGTGCTGGCACAGGCTTATGTGTCCAGGGAGGAGGCCTTGATCCCGAGGCAGGCCACGAATGCCCAAGTACGGCAGGCCTGTGTAGAGATCACTGACATGATCAGTGCAGTCAGTGAGCAGAAAAGGCCCATGGAGGCTGTGTAGAAGCCCTTCAGGGACATGAGGAGGCAGACAAAGAAGGTTCTGTCAACACAAGGCAGGGAGCTGCATGTGTCAGGTGGTGGCCCATAGGCATCAATGGCTGCACGTACCCTGGATGCTGCAGATCAGGCAACAACCTCCACCTTCCAACCCGTGGAGGTAATGGAAGTGCTGGAGGTAGCTATAAGAGCCATGTGGGACTGGCCCATCCACGTGAGTGACCGACTGTGTATTGTCCTGTCAGTCATGTTTGTATATATGTGTGTATATGTATGGGTGCATGCATATGCCACTGATGTGTGACACATTAGGTGTTGGCTGCACTACTGTGCCCATGTCTCCAGGTGTGTAGCCATCTCTGTGGTACTCTACCACTGTGTCCCCTGTGTTGTCACCGGTGCTGGAGGCGTGTGCCCACCAGTGCTAGGGTGTGTGCTCACTGGTGCTGGGATATATGCTTACTGTTCCTGGGATATGTGTTCACTGGTGCTGGGTGTGTGCTCCCTGATGATGGGGCTTCTGCTCACTGGTGTAGGGGTACATGGTGTATATGGCCATGGGAGAGTAGAGTCGGTGAATTGCGTACACAGTGTGGGTGTTCTCCCACAGTATGCCGGGCATGCCTGCTGTCTAGGCCAACACACAGCTCTGTACATTACATTGCTATATAACTCTCCTCTCCTCTCCTCCCCAACAGCTTATCATGTCATACCAGACAAGGCAGAGGATGGACCAGGTTCATCTTGGCATCAGCAGCCCCTGCTCCCACCTGTATGCACCTGCTGATGGACACCAGCAAAAAGGGAGAAGTGGATGAAGACAACAAGACCTACATCAAGTGTTGGGGACAACTGGGGTCCACTCAAGACCCAGAGGTGTTCTTCTCCTCTGCCAACACCATAACAATGGAAACCAGCTGCAAACCCCACCTGGCGCTACAGTCACAGCGGTGCAGCCCCCTAAAATCCCTAGCATAGCCAGTGCTGTGCCACCCAATGACCCCACCTCTGGCACATCAATCACCCTGCCACCACTGGCCAATACCACACTGCCTTCCCATGATCCATACTTTGGCATGGCCACATCCCTGCTGTCCCATATCCATCCCTCTGGGCCAGACATAGCCGGCCTTCAGTGCCTGCAATGGACCTCAGCATCAACTGAGCTGCAGCCCTGGGCCATACAGCAGCTGACAGCACAGCCTGATCCTGTCCCAATGGACAGTCCCTGGTGACAGCTGGATGTTGCTGACAACTGGCAGCTGCTGTCGTCAGCTGTGGAGGCGCAGAGTGTCATGCAGCAGAAACTGACACACGTCTGCCACATGCTGCACAACAACATGCAGTGTGCTGAGGAGCAGGCGGAGGCACATTATGTGGAGCACATGGTGGGCATCCGTGACCTGCATCAGGATATCATCACCAGAATAAATCATCTGTGTGCCATTGTACTGGAGGCTGCAGCCATGGTGTAAGGTACCACAGGGTCCAGCCATAGCCTCAGCCTGTCCAGTGAGAGTAGTGTCACCCTATGGCAGACAACATGGCACACGACCATGCCACGTAGTGCCAGAATGAAAGCACCTAGCACACTCAGCACTCCCAGGATGCCAAGAACACCTCACCCACCAGGACAGAGACTGCTCTGCACCGGAGTCAGTACCCAGTGGAGCTGTGGTCAGGGGCCGCTAACACCATCCACATGCTTATCCCCATATCATGGATGATGATCCCCCAACCATACTGGGTATGATGCACACATACTGTCAGTACCGGGGGAGGAGGTAGGGGATGCATGTAGGGTACAGATCACCAACCCTCACCAACAGGTGCCTTGTGCCTCTCATCTTCCCCACATTATCCATGTGTCATCACCCCCTAACCCTGTGGCCTATCCTATTCATCTCCCCCACTACCTGGATGGCCTGTATTACAGGTAACCCCACCCCTTTTGACCCCCCCACTTAGCTGGTAAGTTTCTATGTTTACACATCTTTGGAACCATCCAATGGACTGTATATGTGTGTACATCCCATTTGTTACTCCTGCGCCATGATGGTCTGTATTTCCCATAACTCCCCCTTTGCCCCCCCCAACCTGGCTGGCATGTCTTTATGTAGACACCTCTTTAGGACCCCTAGCTAAACTGGACTGTAATATGTAAGGCTCCTAGAGTTCTGTGGCCCCAGAATATTACGCAGAACTTGCAACCTACCGCAGAATATCTGCAATGCCGCAGAATTCACTGTTCATTGTGATTCTTTATTAATATTTACAATTTTTCCATTGCACCTGGTTCCCTTCCCTCCTTTTATATCCAAAACCACTCTATGCTCAGTAGGTAATGTTGTCAATGACATCACATTATAAATTACATAATGATGATGCTGCATGCTGTCACAGAAATGAATAGTCATTTATCTACCATTGCTCCCACTCCCTGAGGAAGTTGAATAGCACATCAGGTGCTATGATATTTGCTCAGCTTACAGCCCAGCCTAATAACATTTTCAGTCTTAAGTTATTACACTGGGGTCAACCTAAACAAATACTTGACAACAGCTTAGACCTGTTAACTGAATACCTTTCTTTGTGCCTTTAGGGTATAGGGAGGCCCCATGAAATCAATAACTGGTAAAATGAATTAACCTGTCTTAAAAAGAAAAGAAATATGAGTTGTACCCTGAAAGGGAATATAATGATGTGTAGACCTGTTGAGGTAACAAATCTATTAAATTAATAATTGTGCTGTACACATGCTTTTGGCAGGGTTATTGATTACATGTTATCATGGATTGATAGAATTACCTAAAAAAGTTATGAAGAAATATTGAGTGCTGGGTCAGCCATTGGGCCAGTGGGTAGCATCTTGTGTTCCTGCGCCAGTGACTCAAGTTCAGGAACAAGCTTGGGGAACTGGTTGGATAGCATGAGGATGAGGGGGCCAGCACTGTTGCACACCACCGCTCCAAACCTGGGAAGGTACTGCGCAGTGTTCAGTCACATGGGTGACACCATGTGATGGCTGAGGAGCCTTCCCTCATAAGGGGTTCATGTGCAAGCCATGCCCTGACGGGGTGACATAATGTATCCGGAGAAGTGGACTGTCATGAAAAACGAGTCTTGAAATTTCTCCACTATTCAGTTTGATCCATTTCAAAAGGGATCTGTATGAATGAGGATACCATTTTATGGTCACAAAAAGGGAAATTTATTATTAAAAAAACTGTGTTACAGATTGTTATATTTAGGGTTGAGTAGGGTGCTTAATGTTAAACCCCAATTTCTGTACTTTAATAACTTCTCAACCATTCAATGGATTTGTGTGAAATTGTACATGCATTAGTCTTATGGGGGGTATATGTACAGTATCTCTTGATGTGCCAAGTTTTGTTCCGGTCCATTGTGTGGACTCTGAGATCCGGATAGCAAAAAAAATTAATTTTTCAAGGTTTTTTGCTGTTTCTTTAGAAGCCACTAGTGCCCAGATGGTTTGGAATTTTGGTGTGAAATTTTCAAGGCTGAAAGGGCTGGCCCACAGATGTGCCATTCTCTGGTTTGGTGAAAAAATATTAATTTGTTCCAAAGGTATTCATTTTTAACATTTCAGTTCTGTGTATGCTCAGTAGGCACTTCAAGATAGTTGTATGAAATCAAAAAAGAATCGCAGACCTCTAGCTATCAAAAAAGTAGGCAGCGCATTCCTTCTAACTGAACACGGAGGATAGTGGATGGGCAAAAGTGAACAACAACACTGTTGTTCACTTCGAGAGGTTGTCATGACAACCAAGAAAACCTCGAGAGCGAAGCTCAAGAGGTTTTCAGTTGGCATGAAAACCTCGAGAAGTGTAACACAGTGCTGTTTACTGTTGCCCATCCACTGTCTTTTATAGCTGATGGACAACACTAAACAAATTAGCTGTTGGCTGCCTCCACGGTTGTGCAGTGATGTCAGTGACCCCCCGCCCGTGTCAGTAAATACACTGCACTCCTTCCCATGCGATCATAAATATTTAAATACAAATACGGCTGTCTTGCTGTGTGCTGGCCACTCTTTAAAAAACATGGCACTTACTGAGATTTTTAGACGTCCTCCAGTGCCTCCGATGAACTGTGGTGCCCATGTTGTCATCTACACAACTGCTACCGTGCATGCTAGTGGTTATGCTGTTGTACCATCAATGTGACGATCAATGATGGTACAACAACATTGTGACGTCATATCAATGGTACAACAACACTACGGAAAGCTAGATTTTTAATAAATACAATGTTCTAACATACACTATAACACGTTGGAGTTGCAACACAGTCACCTCCGCACCCATGAAGCACTCCCCTCGCTGTCAGCATTGGCAGTAACACTGCACTACTTTTTTGTCTGTTGGCAGTCACGGCAGAACATGGCACACTCTGCCGTTTCCAAGATGGCCACCAAACCATATTGCTCATACGCGACTGCTAGCGCATGTGCAGTACAGTGCGGTGGCCATCTTGGTCATGCTGGAGTGTGCTGCATTCTGCCATGACTGGCTATTCCCTTTTTTTTCCAATTACACATATCCCCCCACCTGACGCTTCCTCTCAGCACCCACGCCCACCCCACCAGAAACATAATAATGACACTGGGGTGCCTAATCCCCCAGTGTTGCGATTATGTTCCATGTGACCATCCATATATTTGTTTTTCCTTCCCCCGCCTGACCCTCCCTCTCAGCACCCACCACCCCACCCCAAAAATATAACAGTGACACTGGGGGTGCCCAATCCCCAGTGTCATGATCAGAATCCTTGTGACTGTTCATATATTTGTTTTTTCCCTTCCTCCCACCAGACCCTGCCTCTCAGCACCAACCCCCCCCTCAGAAATACAACAGTGACACTGGGGTGCCCAATCGGGCAAGCGTTGAAAATTTTCTCTGCCCTTGTTCATGAGTTGGTGTAATAAGAGGACTATGTTGAATTCAGCAAATGCAGGCCTGTAACTTTGGTTAATTTTTAATATTTTTACCCCAAATTTACGACACAGCCATTTCTTTACAACACCTCATGAGTGTGACAGCTGTCATTTTTAAACTCCTACCTAAAATGGATTTTTGCATCCTGAAAGTTAATTTCGCAGTCCCTGCACAAAATCACATTTAGGCCAGGAGATGATCATTTTCTGTGCCCTTCTTCATGAGGCGGGATCACAACAAGGCAATGTTGAAAATGTGGTATATTTTTACCCCAAATTCCTTGGATGCAGCCCTATCAGCTCTGGCCAGATTCTGTTTGTATAGGGCCAATCCTTTTTCATGAGGAAAAAACCCTTTTCTTATGCTGCCATCTTGTTTTCCATTTTTTTCTAAAAAAAAAAAATATATATATTTCAAACCCTACAAAAACGACATTCTACAGAGAGACCACCACATGTATCTTGTTCATTGGGACCCCATTGGTGGATTCTGCACTTAACTATTGTGAAAATGGTCACCATGTGTTTCTTTTTCATTTTTTACATCCTTTTTCATGATTCCCTTCCACTTTTTCATGTGCCCTTTTTTGTTCCTATGAAAAAGGATCCTTACATATGGAAAAAGATTCATCCCTGTAATTATCTGATTTTTTCCTGCTGTCTAGTGGCACCCCCTCCCTCTGATCACCATCCTTGTAATGATTATGTCTATCCCTGGTGTCTAATGGTGCCCCCACCCTCTAATCGACATCCTCATAATGATTAAGTCTTTTCCTGGTGTCTGGTGGTACCCCCACCATTCAATCACCATCCCTGTAATTATTTAATTTTCCCCTGGTGTCTAGTGGCACCACCACCCTCTGATTGCCATCCCCATAATGATTAAGTCTATTCATGGTGTCTAGTAGCACCCCCGACCTCCGATCACCATCCCAATATGTGTTGTCTTTTCCTGGTGTCTATCAATCAATCAATCAATCAATCAAAATCTTTATTTATTCAGGCGGACATCATTGAGCGAAGCTCATTTACAAGATGGACCTGATAGGTCAAGATCAAAATAAAGTACAGTAGCATACATAAACAAAAACAGAGAAAGAGACAAGGACTTAAATATAAATAAACAGGTACAGTAATAAAAAACGTATATACAAGCAAGGTAGCTAATGATTTTGGACCACAAAACAAAATAATTCAGATAGGTTTGACCCAATTGACTGTAAGGAATTGGGAATGTGAAACTGGTCAGGTGTGTTGTAATTGGATAGATACTTAAGCAAGTAGATATGGGGGGATAAAAAGGGAATGGCAGTGGATTGTAGGGTATATTGTAGCTAGGTTTAGGAAAAGTATATAAACTGAGATAGAAAGAAAAAGGGGGTAAGGGTAAGAAGGACTAGGCTTAGTGAAAGCAGTTGCATATCTCAGGAGAGAGACTTATGAAGAGCTTTTTAAAGGATGCTATAGGGATGAAGGTGTTCAACTTAGGGTCTTCTGCAGAGAATTCCAGGTAGATGCTAAGAAGTAGCTGATTGCAGATCTCCCATGCCAGGTACAGACTTTAGGTATCTTCAAGGTGATAAGGTTATTGTTTAGGCATATGATCTAGGTGTAGCCAGAGTAAAGCAATCAGAAATATAAGATGGAAGTTTGTTTGACAGAGCTTTGTAAATCCATAATGCAGCATTTTTATTCCTCCTAAGGTGTAAGGATGTCCAGCCAACAGCATTATAGAGAGAGCAGTGATGAGTGTTGAAAGGAAGATCTGTGATGAATCTTAGAGCTCTGTGGTACAAGGTATCCAATTTACTTAAATAGGACATAGTACAGTGGCCATATAGGAAATCTGCATAATCAATGAGAGATAGAAATGATGCCTGTATTAGTCTCTGTTTAGACTCTTTGGTCTAGTGGTACCCGTACCCTTCAAGCGCCATCCCCATTAACACTTTATCTTTCCCTGGTGTCTAGTGGCACCCTCCCCACCCTCTGATCACCGTTCAGTCTGAAATAAAGAATATGGTCCCTCAATGACTTTTTTTAAGCCTATAAAAAGAAAATGGTCCTTCATCAATCGTACCCTCCGACCTCTCACTAAGCACACACCACCCACCACCTTGCAACCCCGCACACCCTCACTCACTTGAACAGGTCCCAGGGTGGAAATCCACTCTCCAATTGAAGACACATCTTGCTGCTGGAACCACCGACTGCAATATGAGAAACTAAGGTAAGTGCGGTTCAATGTATTTCAATGGAGTTTTCAATTCTGATGCATAACTTTGTCATTTTTGCATATTTGTACCCCAAATATTCAACATGGCGTATTTGAGACCCCACCTCATGAACAGTGGTGATGGAATTATGGAAATCCAGCCTGAAAAGCAACTTTCTGGTTGCTTGGTGAAATCACTTTTTGGGCGGTATTTGAAAATATTCACTGCTCTTGTTCATGAGGTGGTGTCATAAGAAGGTTATGTTGAAAACTTGGGGTCAGAAATATGTTAAAATGGCAAAGTTATGCACATCCATTGAAATTTAACTACACTTGCTCATAATATTTTCACCTCAAATTTGCAGCATAGCATTTTTTATACTACCTTGTGAACATGACAGCTGTCATTTTCAAATCCTGGCCAAACTGTGTTTTCGCACCTGTAGTGTGGAATGATGTTGCGGTGGCACAGCATAAGGTTTTGGTGGGAATTTAAACCAGGTTTATGAAGTGGGGTAATAAGAAGACTATGCTGAATATTTGGTCACTGTTTTGCTACAAATGCAAGTGCAAGGTCCACAACAACACACATTTATGCATCTAACATACATGTATGCATCTATGGAGGGATGGGAGCACAGGACCCGGAGGGCCCTGTACTCCCACAGGCAAATCAGGATACAGTCATACTGTCTTAAAAAGTAAGGAAATTCTTTGCAAAAAGCTGCATTTAATGTACCATTTAGGGTTAGCTCATTACTTCCAATAGCTTCATATGAAGTCTGTACTATCCATTATTAACCTGACACAAAATAACCACCAGGAAATAATGAGTTAAGACTAAAGTGACAAAACTAGGGAAATATTTTAGGGTTTTCAGCCCTAAACCCACCCGCACCTGAAGCAAATCAGGGGTAGAGTCCTCCTTACAGCTGTGTCCTTTCTGTATCCCCTGGTCCTCTGGCACTGACTCTGCTGTAGGTTGTTCCTCTGGGGCTGGCATGCGAATCTCTGTGGAGTACTGTCAAATCAGTGGTTAGGTCTTCCTTGTGGTTATCAACCCTAATGCTCCCCCCTCCCCCGCAAGTACAAGCTACAGCTCCAAGCCACTGCCTGATGATGATACACTCTCCAAAGGTGGAGATGTATGTCTGTTGCCAACACAGTTTGTCAAAGCTTTCTTTATGCAGGGCTCTGCAGGTGCTGCGTGAATAAAGATCTGGAGCCAGATTCACAAAGAAGCACAAAGTGCATCACAAACATTTGTGTTGTGCCTTGCAATTGCGCAGGGTCCAAAAGTTGCAATTCACAGTTGGATAGCTCACTGTGCTATCTGGCTGTGAATAGGGGCTAGGTGGAGCCAGTGCTAGCCTCTGTAGGGCTGCTCTGACCTGGAGTCAGGTTTACCCCCCACCAGAGTATTGCGCTGCTGCGCTATTTGCCATTCACAAAGCCAGCCATGCAAATGAGACAACTGGGCATGCAAGGCGCTAGGTAGCCATTTGCATGCCCATTATAGGCTCATTTACATGGGCTGTGGGTGGCTTTCTGTGGCCCCAGCCCCTGCCCAATGCAGCCACAGTAAATCCAGCTCAGCTATCAATCACTGTCAATGAGCCATAAAGTATACGCTCACTGAGAGCTCAGTTGGTGGCCAGCCATGGTGGTGAGAAGAGGGCTGTGCTGGTCGCTGGCTAAGGGTCAGGATGGGGGGAAGTGGGGTGGTAGGTCACTACCTCATAGGGTGGGGGGTGGGGGATCTATTTGACCACCAGGACATGTTGTATAGACTAATACAGGAGTCAGGAAGGGGGGAACCAGACAGTTTTATTGGATGTATCAGGTGGGTGATCAGGTGGGAGGAGGGTCCACTACACTGCCAGAGGCACTCATGTTTAATACGGGACAGTGATCAGAGATCGGGGGAGGGAGAAGGGGGAGAGACACTACATTACCAGGGATATGCTATTTTTATATATGGGACAGAGATCAGAGCACGGGGGAGAACCACTAGACTACCAGGGATTTTATTTGTATATATGGGACTGCAATCAGAGCATGAGGAGGGAACCAGTAAACCACCAGGGATTATATTTTTATATTACAAGATGGCAATTGGAGCACGGGGGGGGGAACCACTAGACTATCAGGGATTATATTTTATATTACAGGACAGCGATCAGAGATCGGGGAGGGACACTAGACTACCAGCAATATTCTATTTTTATATACAGGACGGCGATCAGAGTATGGGGAGGGGGGGAGAACAAGTAGACTACCAGGGATTATATTTTTGTATTAGGGGATGGCGATCAGAGCACAGGGAGTGGGGCAGGAGCCACTAGACTACCAGGGATTATATTTTTATATTATGGGATGGCAATCTGAGATTGAGGAGGGACACTAGACTACCAGGGATTATCTATTTTCATATACAGGATGATGATTGGAGATTGGGGAGGGAGGAGGGACCACTAGACCACCACAGATAGATTAGTTCGTACTATTACAGGGGCAGTGATCAGCATCACCACCAGCACCCACAAGAGTTGAGTGGAATACCTCCAGGTCTCGGACGGTGGTATTTTCTCAATGCAAGTGAACCCCGCAAAAGGTCCTTGAATGAAGAAAAACTTTTGTGAATAGGAGAGTGCAGATATGCAGGTCCCCTTCCCCTCATTACCATTGTGGCCACCTCAAAACTTTGACCAAGTGTAAACCCAGTTTGCAGGTGAAAACTGGGCTTTGGCAAATACCAGCTCCACACAAACCCCAGTTTGTGCCATACAAACTGGGTTTGCACTGGGGCAAAGACTTGTAAATCTGGCCCCATGTGTGACATTGTTTGCTCAGGGAATGGGGTGGGCATTAGGGTTGACAACCCCAAGGAAGACCCAACCACTGATTCACCAGGACTCCAGAAACCCCAAACCCTAATGTTTTTTCATTTTGCTGCTGGGGGGGGGGAGTTTGAGTTGGAAACCTTAACACCACATTTCCCTACTTTTGTGGCATTAAGTTGCCCTCAATGGTGATTAACAAAGTTTTTTTTTTTTGCAAAGAATTTCTTTCTTTTTGAGATAGTGGAATTGCATCCTTAGTCATGCAGATCCCTTGCGTGAACAGATGGAGATGCCTTGCACAGAGGGAAGACTCCCTCCACCAACAGAAGTGCAGGTCCCTTTGTTAGCCCTCCACTTCCATGTAGCAATGGATATGAAGAATTCATGGGTCTGTCTGGTGGGCTACAGAAGTGCAGGGTCCTTTGGTTCCTGCGCTTCCATGTGGATGTAGATACAGATGCACAGGGCAAACAGTGCATCCGTCAGCCAATGCACAGGGCACTCTGACACCCACAGGTGGAGAGGACCAGGGCCCTATTCCAAGAGGACAATTGTCTTCACTATATTTTACCTGGGCCTGTGTGGACAACCCTGCACCTTTCATTCCCTGCCTGGGGAGGGTGAGTGTTGCAAAACAGCACCATCTGCCCACCCTGACACCATCCAGTTGGGGCACTGAGCTCACCCCTGAACTCAGCTCAGTGGCACAGGATCACAAAGCATACCCACTGGTGTCAAGACTGCCACTACACACAAAGTTTATTAATGATTATATTTTGTTTTTTTTAATTTTGACTCCAAATTTTCAAGATACTCACTTTATGATGTGCCTTATAAACATGACATGTACCATTTATAGTAGACTGGCCAAAATGTCATTTCACATCAGAAGTGCAAAAACACATCTTGTCCAGGACTTAAAAAATGTCACATTTATGAGGTGATGTGGTAAAATGGCTGTTGAAAATTTGGAGTCAAAATATTGAAAATTAATAGTTATAGGTGAACACTGAAACACTGCACAGTCAGTCAAAACCTGGGTATTGTACTGTATTTGTACACCAGATTTTCAGCATAGCTTTCTTATTACCCCACCTCATGAACCCAGTAGGTGAAACATTTCAAATCCCCACCAAAACACCATTCTGTGCCACTGGTGTGAAAAAAACATTTTGGCCAGGATTTGAGAACATACAGCTGTGAGGTGGTGTGAAAAATGGCTATGTTGAAAATTTGGGGTCAAAATATTTAAAATTACGAATGTTACGAATGGGCATAGAAAAATTTCAGTATACACTCATAACTTTGCTGTTTTTTATATATTTTGACCCCAAATTTTCAACATAGCCTCCTTCTGAGCCCACCTCATGAACAGGAATGGGCAAATCTTCAAATCCTGCCTGAATGGTAATTTTGCCAAGTGGCCACAAAATCCCCTTTTGGGTATGGTTTGCATAATTCCACTGCCATTACTCATGAGATGGGGTCCCAAAAAAGGCCATGTTGAAAATCTGGGGCCAAAATATGCAAAAATGAAAAAGTTATGCATCAAAGTTAGAAACCCCATTGAAATACATTGAACCAAGCCAGGCCACTGGCACAGCGGTTGGATTTCCGCTTGCAATACCATCAACCCAGTTTCAGGAATGGACTCAGGAGTTGGAGGGTTAACCAGGGGGAGAAGGATCAAGCATCCATGGGACTGCTCTCCTTCTTCGGGGGGAGGGAGGGAAAAGTGTCCAGACCTTTGTCACCCCCTGGTGGAGGTTGGGGGTGCCACACAGCCAGGGCCAGCATGTTGGGGGTGGGGCAGACACTGGTCATCATTGCATGTCCCCGCCCCCAGGGCAGCATCAAAAAGCAAAAAATCGCTAGCCCCTGGCATGATGCCCCTGCCCTACCACCATCCTCAACCACCTTACATGCCCACTGGGGGGCCCCCTCTCCCATGACCCTGACCCAGGGGAAAACTGAAGCTAGCCTACAGTTACCATTGGGGAGGGAAGCCCCCCCAACGGCTCCACCTGGGGCGGTAAGCATGGGCATGGGGAGGACATGGACAGGGCACGGGCAGACCTCTGAAAGGAGGATAAGGGGTCAAAGGCTCAAAAAAAATTACATTGAACCACTCTTACCTTAATTTCTCATATAGTGGTTGCTGATTCCTATGGTAAGATGTGTCTTTGATTAAAGAGAGTATATCTTCACCATGGGATATGTTCAGGTGAGTGAGGGTGTGTGAGAGGTGTGGTGGGTGCTGAGTGGGAGGTTGGGATGAGGGTCAGATTGTCAAGGGACCATTTTCTTTTTTGTGGGAACAAAAATGAGAGATGGCTTTTCTTCTTTACAGGGGACATGACATGGACATCTCAACACTGGGGATTGGGCACATCAGTGTAGTGCTACTGTTCAGCAGCAATAGGGGTGGGTACCCCTGGTGCTGCCACCTACAATATGAGAATGGGGTTAAGACAAGTGGTACCAGTGGTTGGCACCCTGATCCACTTATAAAATGAATATATAATAAGTATAGAGAGATAGAATTATAGACAGACAGAAAAACAGATAGAGATAGGGAGAACAGGGGATGGGGCTCAGTGCTGTGACTGTAGACCCAGCACAATTTCCATCTGTGGCTGCAGAGCTCAAGAAAGTCCCGCTGTTCTCATACAGAGAACACAGGTAACAGCTTATCTTGCTAAACTGGGCACCCTGGATTTTGGGGTTCCCAGAAAAAGTACTTTTGGCATTTAAAACAAAACAGAACAACAGCGTCTAGCTAAATGGGTCCCATTTAGCAAGGTTCAGGAGTTTGTTTTTTAAAAAACAGATAATTTTTATGTATTTTCAATTATTTTGAATTTAAAAAGAGGAAAATGGTGACTAACATGACTGGTATTTCTTCAGCATGAGAGGTAAGTCATGAAAATAAACACTTGTGATAGTTTATCTTTGTTTGTTTGTACTGGTCTAATTTGATGGATAACTCAAAAATCATTACAATCCTAAAATGGTATTATATGTTTTCACCAAACCTACAAAAGGCACACTCTTGGCACAGGCCCCTTCAAACCTGAAAATTTAATTAAAAAATTCCACACCATCTAGGCTGTAGGTGAGAATAAAAAATACACTATACTTCCGCGTATTTTCTACCCCCTGAGCCTTTTAAACATATGGCTGCCCAAATCCTTTTTCCAAAGGGTCCACTCATCTCTAACTAAATTTATTTGGAAAGGCAAGCAGCCTAGGAGATCTTTTTTCAAATTATGTGTGTCTAAGGAAAATGGAGGTCTCCGCTACCCAATTTTGAATTTTACTACTGGGCCAGTCATTTAGTCAAATGGGCAAGTGGCTCTGTCCTCCAAATGAATATTATACGCCTAAATGGTTGAAGCTAGAGCTTGAGCTTCTGAAGGAGTACAGTATGGATCCTCAGCACATTTTTATTGTAATTTTTCGCCTTACGAACACATAAGAAACTCAGTGATAGGGATATCGGTGAAGGTTTTAACCAGTACTGTACCTCTGTCAGAATTCAATACTAAAGGATCCAGCTCAGCCATTGATTCTTAACCCTAATATTAGGATTGGGTCTCAATGGCTGGCACCGCCATGGCTACCACAGATCCAAGATTGTACAGTGGATGACCTTATATACAGGGTTCACTTGGCTCCTCTGGGGAACTGATGACAAAATTTAATATCCCACCTCAGAGCATCTTTAAGCTATACCAGTTGAGACACCTTATAGGCAAGGAATTTGGATTGATGAGGAACACTTCTAATATTAGACCCTTTCTGAGCAGCTTAGGAACTATGTAACTAAGCCCCATAGTATAGCCAGACTATATGCACAACTTATACTCACCAAGGCCCGGAGGCTCTAACCGTTCCAAGGTGTGGTCGCCATAATTCCTGGGCCTCCATGTCCTGGTGCCAGGTTTGAGAGATATGCATATATTCCTCACCTTGGATAGGAATAGACTTATACAATTCTATATAGTTAATAATATGTACTACACGCCATTGAAATTGGCTAAATTTGGGAAGTCTAGTTCTGTTAACTGCACTAGATGTGGTGAGGAGCCGGTAGCATATTGCATGTGTTTGGTCCGTAGAAGGTTGCCCCATTGTGGAAAGCTATCTGTGACAGCCTGGACCCAATTCTGGGCTAGAGGAATTATTTACACCAAATCTGTATACTAGGTATATACTCCAACATTAAGATTAAGGAGAAAAAATACCATATGGCCCTAATTTCAATTGCAGTTAAAGATTAGTTCTCCGACATTGGTTAGACCAATCGAGATCTCCTATCAGAAGTGGGTGGTGGAAATGTCCCAATGTTTTAAAGTAGAAAATTAATAGCCAGTTCTAGGCATGCTATACTGACTTTCCAAAAAATGGGGCAAACTTTATGCCTTGTACCTTCACTGAGCCTCCTTTGTTACCCCTGAGGTTCCTTTCTCTCTCACCTTAATTTGTCTTTCTTCCAGGATAATTCCCTGTTTGATAGTATACAAATGACAAATCTCGTGGTATCTTGCCCCAGGTACAGGCTGACTACAACTCAGGCACATTCTATATTGGTGGTGACATCTTCCGGGGTGGGGGTTGGATTTATGGGGTTCTTGTACTGGTGTTATTTTGTTTATTATGTTTCTTGTTACCGGTTGTGTTTTGACCTTTGTATGTTTACTTTTGTGTTGGAAAATGAATAAACAAAGAATTTCAAAAAAAATAAAAAATACACAATGCTAAGTATAGGGTTTTTTTGGTATTTTTTGGTTGTCCATATCTTGAGAACCGTACAAGATACCATCATGTAACTTTCATGTCTTGAGACTCTGATAGCCTGCTCACGCATTGCAAATTTTGTACTATTTCATCGAACGATGCCAAATTATTAAGGTGCAAAAACTGAGGTTTAACATTGAATGCCTACTCAACCCTAACTATGGGGCACTACCTGCTCCTGTAATATATATATATTATACAGGTACAGCAGCACCACTATAGTTAGGGCTGAGTGGAGTGCTTTGTGTTAAACCCAGTTTTTGCACCTTAATACTTTAGGCGGTGTTCAACAAAATATCCAAAAAATTTGCACATGCAATCTGGCACAGAGTTTCAAGATGTGAAAAATTTTATGACGGTATCTTGCACAGTTTCCGAGGTATGAAACATCGATTTTTGGAAAATAAAAGATTTTTTTTTTTTATACTTAAAACATGTTTTTTGTACTCTCACCTACAGCCTAGATGGTACAGAATTTTATCACTAAACCTTCAGGACAGAAGCGGTCTGTGTGAGATAATGTCTTTTGAAGGTTTCATGAAAAAATATTAAATGGTTCTGGAGTTATAAAAATGTAAAGTTTTTTCCTGATACAAATGCTAAAAAATATAATCTGTGAGGGTTTGTCATTAGTGATTTATCAGTCATGTAAAAACACACGATCTGATGGCCGCTATCTTGTTTTTTTTTTTGTTTTCAACTAGAACATTTGGAAAATATCTAAAAATGATCTGTTTAGAAAAACAACATCTGAACCAAGCTAAACAGGCCCTGTTTAGCTAGCCTCTGGGCACCCCAAAATCCAGGGTGCCCAGCTTAGTGAGAGGAGCTGTTCTCTCACTTTCTCTGATGAGAAAAGAGGGACTTTTGTGACATCTGCGGCTGCAAATGGAGTCATGCTGCCAGCTTCTATCCCTGCAGTGAACTGGCAATCTCTCTCTCTCTCTTTATCCATCTATCTATCTTTTTAATTAACTCACCCTCCCAGCTCAGTCAGCCCTCCCTCGGTTTTCCCTGACACATTTGTTTATATCATGTGATAAAAGTGGACTGGAGTGCCCACACCCAATACTGCTTGCCTTCCCCTTCCCTGCAGGTCACACATGCCTAATGCATAGTTGGCAACACCGCGGTGCCTACCCAAGGTGTCGCAGTAAAGTATGAGCTGGCACTGGGGCGCCCATTCCCCAGTGTTGGATTCAGTAACTTAATATTTCCTAATAAAAAAAAACAAACAAAAAACAACAGAAAAGTCTGTCATTGTCTGTTTTTTATTTTGTTTACCCTGTAATAAAGAAAATGGTCCATTATCAATCTGACTCGCAGATCCTCACCCACCTGACCCTAACCCACCACTCAGCATGCACCACTCCACACCGCCACACACACACACCCTCAATCATCTGAACATGTCCCACAGTGTAGATCCACTCTCTGATGGAAAACACATCTTGTTGCTGGAACCAGTGATTGCAATGTGAGAAAATAAGTGAAGTCTGGTTTAATGTATTTCAATGGGTTTTTAACTTTTACTCATAACTTTGGCATTTTTCAATATTTTACACCAAATTTTCAACATGGCTGTTTCGGGACTCCACCTCATGAACAAGGTAGGTGTCATTTTTCAAATCTGACCCAAAAGGTGATTTCATGGTTGCTGCAGGAAATCACCTTTTGTGCGTGATTTAAAAATTGTCACCTACTGGGTTCATGAGGTGGGATCATAAGATGGCTATGTTGAAAACTTGGTGTAAAATTATGTTAAACTGACCTAGTTATGAGTGAACATTGAAATATTTCAATGTTCACTCATAACTTCACTAATTTTTAACATGTTTCCATCAAATTTTCAGCATGGCCTTTTTTGGACTGCACTTCATGAACAAGGCAGGTGAAATTTTTCAAATCTGTCCAGAAAGGAGATTTCGTAGTCACTCTATGAAATCAAGTTCTGAACAGGATTTGGAACTGTCCACCTACCAGGTTCATGAGGTGGGGTCATAAGAAGATTATGCTGAAAATTTGATTTTAAAAGTTTTTTTTTACTCCAAACTTTCAACATACCCCTTTTTTTCACACCACCTCCTAAACGTGGCAGTTGTCATTTTTCAGATCTTGCATGAGACATGTTTTCACACATCTTGAGAATCTAGGGTCAAAATTTCAGGCTGCCAGTGTAGCCTAGAGGTTAGAGGAGCAAGCTGCCAATGAGCTTGGCACATCCAGCAGACCTGAGTTTGATTCCCACAACCTTCACTTGCACACTGTGTGACTAAGCAAGTCACTTAACCGCCCCAGTGCTCCTGGGTCACCTCTGAATACAGGCACTTGTGCCTAATGGGCTTACCCAGTTACCAAAGAATAAAATAAATAAATAAAAATAATTATTAAGAAACATTATACATAGTGCTAGCCTTTACCCCATCAGGTAGTACTTTGTAATCCTGTGCCAGTGAGCTAATTTCAGGGGCAAGCTCAGCGACTCTGCTGGATGGGCTGAGGCTGAGGTTGGGGGATGGTGCTGTCATGTGACACCACCCCCATCCTAGCAAGGGTAGGAGAAAGGTTTCCCTCATGGTCCTAAGTTACATTTATTTATTTATTTGATATATTAGTTTACAACCTTTGAGCCAGAGGCTCATTTCTAAAGGTACCTTATCACATGTAAGATAGACACTAATACAGACAGGGTATAGCAACAGTTACATAGAGCATGTGCTACAGACATTTGTCACTGACATTTTTTACAGTATTTACAGTAAGTACAGACTTTATTTACAATATTTGGATGATGATATTTACATCATCACAGCAGAGAGACATTATTAGCTTGAGAAAGCATCTAAACAGAGTAGTCAGTCCTATTCATGGGTTTGGTATTATTGACGTAGGTTGCAATCCATAATGGACTTTGTCAGAGAATTAGGATCAGAGAGGGTGAAAGAGTGAAATGTTAGATTTAATGATGAGAACTCTTCTCCTGGCATACAGCCTTGCACCTCTGCATCCATGGGTGCCAGAAGGCCCTATGCTTTATTTGAGAGATGGATCCTTTGTCCTGTGCATCTGTGTGTGGGCTGTGGGCCTCCGCAGTCTACAAGGCAGCACCATGAATTCTTCACATCCATTGCTGCAGCTGCACAGATGTGCAGGGCCTACAGGACCCTACACTTCCATAGGTGGATGGAGTCTTCGCCTGGTGTAGGGCCCAAAGAGACCTGTGTGAATGAGGGTACAATTACACTGTCTCAGAAATAAAGGACATTATTTTCAAAAAAACTGCATTAATGCACCAGTTAGTGTTCAACTTAATGTCACAAAAATAGGGAAATGTGGCATTAGGGTTTACAACCCTAACTCTTCACCCCCATCCCCCAGACAGAAAAAGGAAAGCAACTTTAGGGTAGAGGGTCCCTGGAGTCTTGACGAATCAGTGGTAAGGTCTTCCTTGAGGTTGCCAACTCTAATGCCAACCCCTCCCGTGAGCAAACAAGGTAAGATGTGATCTCTTTTCTGTACACAAGGCCCACAAGGCCCTGCATGAAGAAAGCTACAACAGATTCTGTTGGCAACATGTGATGAGACATATTTTTCTACCTTTGAAGAGTGTATTACTATGAGGCACTGGCCTGCACTATACTCTGTGCTTCCAACTGGAGGACACGGGTTGTGGGGGGAAGGGTGAGCACTATGGTTGACAACTCTACCACTGATTTGTCAAGACTCCACAGATCCAGACCATAATGTTTTTCCTTTTGCTGCTCGCAGAGGTCACGTGCAGCTGAGGAGTTGAAAAAAAAATGCCACTTTTTTCAAATTTCTGTTCCAGTCTTTTAGAGGAGCTGGACATCTGTGATTATGAGGATCTGTGGACAAGAGGAGAAGAGGTACTGGACTGGGGGCTCAGGGTCATAATGTTGTGGATGAAACAGCACAAAACACAATGTCACAGTCAGAACAATGTGCACTGAAATAAGGTCAGGAAAAAACACTGAACACAACAGAAACAGCGCACAACGTTGAAACAAATAGCACTATCTTTTTTTTGTGGGGGGCTTTGAGGGGCTTCACCACCCACACCCCTAGGCTAAATATAACTAACTCTGAGGGGGGTGTGTGGACTTCATAAATGGGTCAAAACACTGGAGGGAGGAAAATTCACTTTTTAAGTAAAAAAAAAAAAAGCTGCAACATTATGGAACCTGGGAGGAACCAAACTGTGACCCCAGATCCCCTACGCCGCCAAGTGCTGGAACACTAGCCACTGCACCATGGGAGTGGTTCAACAAGGCACTGCACCGGCAGCCTCCTTAATACTCCCCCATCAGAGTGTACAGCAACAGTGTTAGCTGTTATTCCCCAATGCTGAAAAACCCTGTCGCTGTACAAACTTTAGTGCTTTCTGCAGCGCAGTTATTCCTGCACTGTTTCAGCAGCACTAGATTGACCCGGTACCTTGGACCAGGTAGATATTAGCCCTGCTTACACCACTCTCTTTGCAGTGCATCAACCCATGTGCACCAGTTGATGGGCTGCAAATTCCACCATGTGGATACTCACTGGAGCACTTCAGGAGCCATGTGAATCACTTTTTGGATCCAATGCAGGAGAGGGGACGTCTAGCGGATCGAGCACGTTACCCTGCATTGTACACTCTCTTCTGTGCTCGATCCACTGTGAAGTCTGTTTTTTCCATCATCCACCATTCTTCCCAAGATCCTTTGTGCCATAACCAGGAAGTATCGGCACACCGGCTAGCACTGTAGCATGCTAATAAATAGGACCATTATCATGCTTGCGCTTGGTAGAATAAATAAACAGTGTTTTCTCTGCATAATCAGTGGTCAGTGTCTTTTTTAATGGTGTTACCCTGTATATAGTTTGTGGGAGTATTGGGGTTTATTGAGGTTCTAAAGCTGCTATGACAAGTCACTGCGGCCTAGGCAGCTGTCAGTGCAGTGTCACTTGCAGCCATATAATGGCAGTGGTCATGGCAAAAATGTAATCAAAAACAAAAGAAATTAGTGGCTCTCGTAGGCAGCGATGCTGTGCTTACAATGTGCCTAATATGTCTGGCAGAGTTACTAAAGATTCAGGATCTCTGATATAAAGTAACCAACAGTCCCTATTTTCCCAGGACAGACCCTATTTTAGGCAGCATGTCCCAGTGTCTCCACAAGTTTTGCAAAATGTCACTTTTGTCCTGGTTTTTGCTTACTTGTCCCAGTTTTGTCCCTTTTTTTTTTTGCTGGCTTCTAATACGTGAGTGATAGTTATTTTGGCACCACTGTGGTGCTGCACGGGCTGGACAGCAGTTTGCAACTTCAATCCCTGAGCCTGTGTTGCACCACAAACAAGTCAGCAGGAGCACAGTAAGCATGTTCCTTCCTGTTAGATTAGACTGGGTAGTAGTGCAAACAAGTGCATGTGGATATCTGCCTGCCAGCAGCTGAGAGGGACTCCAGACAGAGGAGAGACCGGCAGCAACGAAGCAAGGTACCTGAACCTGATCAGCTGTAGGGAAGTGTGTGAAAACAATCTGGACTGGTGGTGGGAGTCACTGAAGTGAAGTTTGCTCAGCAAATGAGGTGAGTGTAAGCAGGTTGGATGGGACTGTCAGGAGGAGCAATATATGCAGCACGAATGTCTGATCACAAATTAACACAGATTTGCTTCTAATGAACTCTCTGTACACCATGATTTGGAATGATGCAGCAGAATGATGTATTTTAATCTGGATGTTTACTGCTGATGTTACTTTGGGGTGGCATGGCCAGAGCAAGAAGCAACATTTAATTGTGTGCAGTATTGTCTGCCGTGGTGCTCGTGGGACTGACACGGTGGGGGGGGGGTCATGGTCAGGATGGACCGTCCCAGTTTTAGGCCTCGGAATGTTGGTAGCTTTACTCTAAGAGCAATGAGCCAAATGTCATAACTGAGAGCTCGCTGGTTGCAAGAGCAGTGCATTCTAAAGTATCATTATTGTTTTCAATTGTCTGATTCCCAGGAAAAAAGTATTTTGCTTTGTTTTAAAAGGAAGACTTGGTTTACTTGCTTGGTTTACTTGGTTTCAGAGGACAAAAGGAGGCTACTGCCCATCGAGATTGTCCCCCACCACCATGGTGGGATAATTATACCTTGAGATTATTATACTCCAACCAACAATCCAAACCTTTCTTGAAAATTATATTAGAACTACTATCTACTAAATGTTGAGGAAGCAGATTCCAAATTCTGGGTGTTCGTACAGTGAAATAATTTAACCTTTTTGTTGTTTTTGTTTTTGAAACAATTGTTTGTTATGCTACCAAGGAGAGGTCCAACTAGTGGAAAAATTTAAGCCACAGTGATGCATTAACTCATGGGAATTCTGAATTTTATATAAGAGGAGAAGATCTCCTCTATTGCGTCTTGTACAGAGTGAATGTAACCCGGTAACCTTTAGTCTTCCCCTATAGTCCAATTTAGATAGATATGGGACCATTTTTGTAGCTCTCCTCTGAACCCTCTCCACTCTATCAATATCCTGCTTTAAATATGGATTCCAGAAGGGAGACCCCTAGTCTAGATGGGGCATCACGAACGCTCTATACAAGGGAATAATGCATTCCTGGGTCCTTGATACAACCGTACGTTGAATCTGAGTGAGCATAGCATTAGCTTTCCTAGCTATCATCGTACAGTGATCATTAGAAGATAGTTTATTATTAATAATAATCCCAAGATCTCGCTCTACAGTGACACATGTAGGGGAACATTATTTAATAAATAAATCTGCTTGGGTTGTTCTTACCAAAATGTATGACATGGCATTTATCTGAATTAAGTGTCATCTTATTTAAGACTGCCCATTCTTCGATAGATTTTAAATTATTTCTCATGGATTCTCTATTTAATAATGTAAGAACAAAGCCTCCTAACTTGGTGTCATCAGCAAATTTCGAGAGAACATTGTCAGGGCCAACCTGCAAGTCACTAATAAAGATGTTAAATAGGGTTGGTCCCAGCACAGATCCCTGCGGGACCCCACTGGTCACACTCAGAGCCTGAGAAAGTGGGCCATTTATTCTAACTTGCTGTTGTCTTTTATTCAACCAACCTGACACCCATTTGACTATATAATGAGAAAAGCCCATTTTTTCCATTTTGTCAAGCAGGATATCATGGGGGACTTTATCAAATGCTCTACTGTAATCAAGAAGGATTACATCCATAGGAATACCACTATCCAAACCCGTACTGATATGATTATAAAAAGATACCAGGTTAGTGGTACAAGAGTATCCTTGTCTGAAACCATGTTGTGTAACATCAGTTATATTACCCAAGGTAGATTCATGATCTAGCAATTTCTTAATAATTTTCTCCATGAGTTTACTTATAACAGATGTTAGACTTATTGGACGATAGTTTTCTGGCTTGGAATGGGTGCCTTTCTTCAAGATTGGGATGACCGTAGCCATTGTCCAATCATGAGGGATGACTCCTTCACATAAAGATTTATTAAAAATGATTGATAGGGGTTTAGTAATAGCAACAGCTGTCTCAAGTAAGAATCTGGGATTGATGTTATCCGGTCCAGGACTAGAGTTACATTTTAAAGACAAAATTGCTTCTAGTGTATCATCTTCAGTAATAGTATAAGAGGGAATAAGATTATCTAATTGCCTAAAGAATTTAGGAACTTCTTTCTTTGTAAAAACGGAACAAAACTGCTTATTAAATGTATCAGCTATGTCCCTATCAGTAGTTATAATTGTGTTATTTACACATAAGGGCCCCATATACCTATTATTCATTTTTTTGTTATTAAGATAGGAGAATAATGATTTATAACTGTCTTTAGTGTGGGCCAAATGAAACTCAAGTTTCTTTTTAGATTGTAAAATAGCATGCTTTAGTAATTTTAAAGTTTTCCTGTATTGAATAAATCATAACTTTTGGCATTTCCTCACTGTTCTTTACACGTGAAAAAGCCTTTGTTTATCCTTAATTAATACTTTGATAGTTTTATTGAACCACAGGGGTATTTTCCCCTTTTTATTATACTTTTTTATGATAGGGACGTGTAAATCTTCTAAGTAATAAATGGAAGATTTAAAATATTCCCAGGATTCCTCCAGGGAGAGAGGAGATAGTGTTGCATCCCAAGAAATTGAATTTATTTGATCATTAAACAGACATTGCCTATACTGTATGTATTTAGTCAAATGTTCCCCATGGGCCAGATTACATATCTCAGCATAGCCTCTGGTGTTGTGTACTTTTTTGCAAGGTCTTGCAGGGCTAGGTATTATTAGTTTTCAGTATGGGCTGCAGAATGGCCATTACCAACATAATTCCTTGCCTTTTTGCTTCATATTTAACTAACAGCTGTGACTTGCTGATGCATGTGTCCCTAGTTCAATTTGCACTGGGTCAGATTCATGTACCCTTCAATCTTACCCACACATCCCAGTAGCCCCTGTCTATGACTGTGGAAAGAAAATATTAAATGGCAACATATTTGTTTGGAAATAAAAAAAAGGGGGGAGCAGTAATGTTAGCTATGATGTCACCTTGTATCACTGTGTCATGTGATGAAGACATGCTTACTCAAACAGGCATGGGGACACTGTTCAAAAAGTTTGCATCGCTTTCCTATGGGTTATGCTGAAATACAGACTTATTTTAAAATGCATACTGCTACAGCAATAATCTTTCTCCTGCCTATCTATACCACTGTGGGTGACACCATAAAGGGGCTTACCAATGTGTAGCTTACATGTTTTTTTCCAGAGGGCCTTAAGTTTTGAATGCTTTGTACACCCCTGTAGAATGTGGAACTGTACTAACACTGGTGTAAAGACAGCAGGCACAGCACAGGTGCACAATTCCAAACTGACCACCTCTACCTTTGGTTGAGACAGGCAAGCCCCTTTCCTCCTTTCCGCAGATTTCCCCTTTTCCTAAATTCACTGTATGTGTCTGTCTTCCAATGATGCCCCCTTCCCCCAGAAGAAGATGCTGTAGGTGGTGTGTGGACCCGTTGTTGTACGAATTACATTATATGTGGCTGGGTGAAGCATGGGAAGGCCACGTAGTTTTCTCAAGTGCATGTAGCTAGCAAGTGGTTATGGTGGGAGTGGAACCTGGATGTCCTACATCATTGCTGTCAAGACAGAAGCCATGTTATCTCAATACAAATGTTTTAGAATGTGCTGAAAAGGTGCCCTGTGTAGCTCAGCCTAGCCAAGCATGTACAATCTGCGGTCAAAACCTGCACCTTGCACACCAGACACATGATTCTCATATTCATATCTAATGGAAGGTTGCACAGGTGGGTCACAGGAGTCCTAATACACGACGTTGGTGAGCGCCCACCCATGGAATGTTAAGGAGTTGCTCACATATATCAGAACTACTGGCAGACATGACTGCCTTGCATACACTGTCAGAGGGAAGCTGGTGGACTTTCGCAAGATGAGGCACATATTTCTGATATTCAACTACTGTACACTTCCCTCTGTTGCTCTGATATGACATACAAGGGAACATACTGAAACAGCTTATAGGTGAACTCTCCTATTGCCCCTGCCCCTTGGTCTGCACTGCTGACTTGGGCCATGTGAGCCTCATCACACCAGCTGGTGACAGAACAACCTTATGGACTGCCTTTAGCACCCTACAGTGACACTAATCCGATACACTGTACACAGCGGAGGGTGCTGAGTTCTGTAATTATCTACTTACAAAACATCCTTGGGCAAAGCTGCTAATGGACTAATACTAACATGCAAATGACCCTTGGAGACATGTATGCCATATGCGTTCATTGGCATTTTGTAAGTGCACCATCTTCCCTGGCAGTGTTATGGTACCTCCTCCCACCTGATCTGAGTACAACAAAACTTACTTTACTATAACTCTTTGGCACTCTAGTGGTACTTCCCTGCTGCCTGATCCCTGAGTAAAACAAATATCTCTGTAATAGTGTCCTGTAATGTGTGTTCTGTTTGTTACCTCCCTCTGCACACTACTCCTCCTGCGGCGTGCCACAGGCAGCATGCTGATGGCCTCCACTCATGGCTAACAGTGTCCCAATGCATGATGTGTTGCATTCACCATCTGTTCTTGTGATGCCAGCAACACTTTGTCTTGGCAACTCTCTTGTGCTTGCCATGCTTACCCTCTATTTTACTTTTGTACTGTCTGCCGTATGTCCATATTACTGATTTGGAGGATATTACAGACGCGTCCATCATCAGCCGTCTTCCCCATTATTTGTCTCAAAATCACCGACCAATTGGTGGTGGTAGTGAGGGGCAGGGGAAGGTTATGGTTGTGGATGCTTTTTTGCTGCTCTGCCGATGGCAGACATCCATGCGTATCAGTACAGAATACTGACCGGGACAATCATTTTTTTTTTCAACTCTGTAGCCCTCCAGCCTGGAACTCTCTCAGGCCACTGCACTCACCAACTTGTTCTACTGCCCGCTGTGTTCCCCAACCATCTTCAAGTTCGTTATGGTTCCCTGGGTCGGTGGAGTGAGCCCGAGACCCCCCTCCCCCTGAGTGGTGCACATCTGATGCTGTGGCACATGGCAACCCTACCTGCGTCAGCCACTCTCCTTACGTGCGGCCTGGCAGCTCAAGGTGTATCTCCAGTCTCCACTGGCCCGCCAGAGCTGGACACCATGCCCTCCCACCCAGAGAGGAGCAGCCCAGTGGGTACGCAATCCATCTCCTCCTGCTGACCCCTGACCCCATGCCCCTGAACACGGGTCGCCGGCGTGACGTGAGGTGTGGCATCCAGCGCCTCAACCCTCAGCGCCACGGGGCCACGACCGGGACAATCATGAGTACCAAAAGTCCAACACTTGGCATCTCTACAGCCACATTCCTGATGTGGCAGAATTCCTGATATCTTTGATTTATAAGGTTTTGGGGATCATTTTTGTATGTTCTGTGTGGGTTGAGGGGGCAGAGACAGCACTGAACACATTTTAAATTTGTAACGTGTTGTCTGGCATCATTGGTAATTTAGCTGTCGGGATTCTGAGGTCATGATTTTGGTAGTCATGATTGTGGGTGTCAGGATTTAGTACCACGCCACATCCATATCATGCCTTCAGTACTTGGGGGTAATACTGTGCAAGGTAATACTGTGCAATAACCCATCCTCAGTGTCTTTGGCAAGGGCGAGTGGAATGCAGATGATCGCTCTATACTCAGTGTCTTTCTGCAGACAGAATTCATACTCTGTTATTCTGAGTTACTGGAAAACTTAAAGGGAAACGTCCATGTAAATATGGGCCCCCACCTCAATGTGAGTCAGGGTATGATTAGCACTTTCAAAAAAAAGTTGACATTTTGTTCCTTTGCGGCTTTTATGTATTTATACTTTATCTGGTTGCTCCAGCACCTGTCTACGATGGCACTGCAAAATCCAGCCCTCCCCAAGCAGTGTGGCCACAAGCACCCATGGCTGTCCTGAGAATGACGTGGCATGTAGGTACCTTCCGTGGGTCTGTCCATTGTATGACCATAAAACATGAGCTTCTAAAAGCTCTGGTTTTGGATCCTACATGTCTCTGAGCTATAGCTAGACCAAGACTATACAGGCTGGGCACTGCTACTCCATACCTGGTCTCAGTATAGCAACGAGACATGTCAGATACAAACCAGAGCTATTAGAAGGTCTTGCTATACTGTAATGTAATGGACAGTCCTGCAGCTGGTTGGGCTTCTGCCCAACTGGAGCTGCTCCCAGCCGCCACCTGAAACTCTAAGTCACCCACCCTTGCCCCAGGCTTCTGCCTGATCAGAGCTGCTCCCAGCCGCCACCTGAAACACTAAGCCGCTCACCCTTGCCCTGGGCTTCTGCCTGGTCAGAGCTGCTCCCAGCTGCTGCCTGAACACTAAGCCACCCACCCTCGCTCTGGGCTTCTGCCCAGTCTGAGCTGCTCCCAGCTGCCGCCTGAAACACTAAGCTGCCCACCCTCGCCCCGGGCTTCTGTCCAACTGGAGCTGCTCCCAGCCGCTGCCTGAAACACTAAGGTACGAGTGGCAATCTGTGGAGCTTTGTCAGTCAAACTTTCTGCTTGGATTTGAAACTGGCACCTTTTTCCTTCAGGTCACCAGTGTTTGTTCCCTGAGCTCTTCATCACGGATAAGCTTTTGCCTGGTCCTGTAACAGAGTGATAGTGGACCAACCCGGGCACAAATTTGCAAAAATAAAAACAGTAATAAATTCTGTAGAGTGGAGCTCTCACCTGTATTGTTCGCCCTCAGTGCTGCAGATGTACCAGATTTTTTTCCTGCCTCGGGCTGCTCATGCTTATAGTGCTGTTGGGCTTCGTTTTCTACTTAGTTGCACCACGGCTGATTTTGCACTTTTGGTTTGTGAAAAGCTGGCACCTTAACGCTCGCTCTCCTGCCAGATGCTATGGGAGTAGCCTTATGTTATTCTGGAGCACTGTTTAAAATTGCTTTTAATCCATTAATCATTTGCGGTATTGTTAAAATTGCTCTATGATTTGCTGACTGCTTTAACCCTGATATACCACCATTTGCTGACTGTTAAACTGCATGAATTTATTCTCCACTGCTGAATGAAGTGCTACTAAATATTTGTGCTACATACTGTTTTTTTTCTGCTCTACTGCCTCTTCCTCTCCCCCTTACTTAAACCTCTTTTCTGCCTGTTTCTGTTCAATTCCTTCTTCCCCCTGCTGTGTCTCCCCCACCTCTGCACCCCACTGTGTCATCCAGCTGATTCCTGTGTCCACTTTCCTACCTTTCGCAGGCTCGCGCTAATCCATTTAGTGCTCAGCTTTTCTTTTGCTCTACATCCCCTTCCTCCTATTAATTTTATCTCTCTGTTCTCTCCTTAGCCGCCCACTCTCGCCCCGGGCTTCTGCCCAATTGGAGCTGCTCCCAGCCACTGCCTGAAACACTAAGGTACGAGTGGCAATCTGTGGTGCTTTGCCAGTCAAACTTTCTGCTTGGATTTGAAACGGACACCTTTTTCCTTCAGGACACCAGCGTTTGTTCCCTGAGCTCTTCATCTCGGATAAGCTTTTGCCTGGTCCTGTAACAGAGTGATAGTGGACCAAGCCGGGCATGAACTTGCAAAAGTAAAAACAGTAATTAATTCTGTAGAGTGGAACTCTCATCTGTATTGTTTGCCCTCAGTGCTGCAGATGTACCAGATTTTTTTCCTGCCTCGGGCTGCTCATACTTATGGTACTGTTGGGCTGAGTTAGATGTACCAGATTTTTTTCCTGCCTCGGGCTGCTCATACTTATGGTACTGTTGGGCTGAGTTAGATGTACCAGATTTTTTCCTGCCTCGGGCTGCTCATACTTATGGTACTGTTGGACTGAGTCAGATGTACCGGAATTTTTTCCTGCCCCGGGCTGCTCATACTTATGGTACTGTTGGGCTGAGTTAGATGTACTGGATTTTTTCCTGCCTCGGGCTGCTCATACTTATGGTACTGTTGGGCTGAGTTATATGTACCGGATTTTTTTCCTGCCGCGGGCTGCTCATACTTATGGTACTGTTGGGCTGAGTTAGATGTACTGGATTTTTTCCTGCCTCGGGCTGCTCATACTTATGGTACTGTTGGGCTGAGTTAGATGTACCGGATTTTTTCCTGCCTCGGGCTGCTCATACTTATGGTACTGTTGGGCTGCGTTAGATGTACCGGATTTTTTTCTTGTCTCGGGCTGCTCATGCTTATAGTGCTGTTGGGCTGCGTTTTCCACTTGGTTGCACCACAGCTGATTTTGCCCTTTTGGTTTGTGAAAAGCTGGCACCTTAACGCTCGCTCTCCTGCCAGATGCTTCCCAGATGCCTTCGGCATCTCCCCACCCTCCCTCACCAGCCCGCCCTATCTGGGCATTTAGTTAAATTCACTCTTGTGACCAATCGAGTCTAAAGACCATCTCCTCACTTTTCCATTGGCTTGTTATACCAACTTGCCACTGGAGGGCACCCAAAACTAGTTGCTTACCTCCTGGAACCTTACTTATTCTCTTACTGTCTATCAGTGCAGCACTCCTTCCTACTGTGGACTGCTCTGGATCTATTTGTATTCATAGCCTGAAACTAGGTTAACATTTTCTTGTCTTTATCAATTGTGCTCACACTGTCTTTCTGACTGGGTTATACTGCACAGTTTCTTTCCACTATTATCTTATAGCTCCTGCTGAGTGCTGTAGCTAGCAGTTGCTCTTATCATTTTTGACACTAGTATACCCTTCCATCACTCTAGGGTTGTAGTGCTAAGGTTCACTATAAAAAATAGTTGCACTACAGCACTCCAAAATGATAGCTCATTTGCCCTCCTATGTATCCCCAAACCCACCCTCTACCCTTACTCATTCAGCTAATTCCAAATTCCTGCATAATGGCTTAGAAAACCCTTTTATATCCTTCTCTGAGCTTGTTTCTGATATTACTGAGTATCTTCACAGTGCTGAATCTCAAAAATCTCCACCAGAGTGGGGTCATTGACCAAAACAACATCACTTACTCTAATATGTTAAAGCTACCAGAAAGGGGCCTGGATGTTACCCCTGCGATCCTTCCTAGACTACTCATCTACTATGCTACTGCATTGGTTGCTAAATGGTGGCCTCTTTATGGTTGTAATAGCCCTTCAATCGTGCTGCTTAAGCTAGGGTACCAAACATTGTTGGTGCCCATGCTATCTGGGGACACTGAATTGAACCCAGGTCCGATGTCTAGTCAACTACCCATAAATTGTGCCAGCTATGATATGAAAGGTCTGTGCACTGTCCATCTCAATGTCAGGAGTCTTCTCCACAAGCATGCAGAACTTGAAACCTGGATGGCAAACTACAACCCAGATGTGCTCTGTCTATCAGAGATGTGGTTAAAGCCCTCCATCCCAAATACCTGTTGCCTGCCCCCAAACTACAACCTCCTCAGGTATGACAGACCACCCCCAAAGCGTGCTGGGGGTGTGGCAATCTATTTGAAAAGCAATCTTACCCTAATCATGTTAACTGACAAACGTAACTCTTCATGTGAATACATCCATGCCATACTCAGACTAGGAGCTAAGAAGCTCCACATCATCTGTGCCTACAATCCTCCCAAGTGTGGGCAAAATGGCCTAGTGGAGTTGCTGGACCATACAGCTACATATGCAAGGAAAAATGAACTCATCATCCTCGGGGACATAAACCTAAACTGGCTTAGCAATGCCCAGGATACCCTACAATCCTTGGTACAGAGCTACAACTTGCATCAAACCATTGCTGACCCTACAAGAGTGTCTGTGACTTCTGATTCCAGCACCCTTATTGGTTGGATCTTAACAAATCGCATGGACAGGATTGCAGCATCAGGCACTCTGCCAGACACTATCAGTGATCATTCCCCTGTTTTCTGTACTTGGAGTCCATCTTCAATTTCCACATTCCCCCAATGCTGTATATACTTCAGGAACTATGCCAGCCTAAACCAGGCTCACTTTCTATATGATGTGTCTCACACTGACTGGTAACCTGTCTACCAATCACCGAATGCAGACACTGCTCTCCATGCTTTCCTGAGTAGATTTGTGTTGCTTCAAAATAAACATACTCCTGTTATCACTCAGCGGGTCCATGGTAAGCAAACCAGGTGGTTGCATAAAGACCTCCTTACATCCCTCAAGGTTAGAGACAAATGCTGGAGAAAGTTCAAAACGTCCAGTCTCAAAGCTGACTTTAATATCTACAGAGAACAGCGATCAAAGTGCAGAACACTAATAAGGCATGCAAAAAGCCAGTACTGCAAAGGCCTACTGGTAGACGTGGCTGGTGACCCAAAGAAATTTTGGTCACATATCAAAACCTTCCTTGGCTCAAAGCAAACACACACCAACAGTGACACGATACTGAAAGGAGTTCACTGTAATGACCCAGGCACAATTGCCAATGCATTCAATAATCACTTCTTCGACCTCTCCAGATATACCACAGCCTTTTCTCCTGAGAATTTATCCCCCAACCCGAAGAACACGACAATGATGCCACCATTCCACTTTAAAGCTATGTCAAAGAAGGATGTCCTCAAACATCTCAATACTATATCAGACAGTACTGCTGTTGGATCTGACTGCCTTGAACCAAAACTGTTAAAACTGGCTGCCCCGTTCATTGCAGGACCACTGTCTAAAATACTCAATATGTCCCTGGGTGAAGGTGTCGTGCCCAACATATGGAAACTGGCCAGAGTCATGCCGGTTCTTAGTGACAAAAAAGACATAGCTAACTACAGGCCAATAGCTATACTGTCAGTATTAAACAAAGTCTTTGAGAAGCTCATCGCAGCACAGATCCCTGAACACCTGTCCAAGTACAATCTCCTCTACACAAACCAACATGGTTTCAGAAAAGGCCACAGCACTCAAACCACCTCAGTATAGCTAACAAATGACACACTTCTTGCCATGGATCAGGGACATCTAACCGGTGCAGTATTTATTGATTTAACAAAGGCTTTTGATCTTGTTAACCACCCTCTTCTGCTAGATAATCTCCAAGCCTTGGGTTTCTCATCCAGAGTTGTAACCTGGTTTCGTAGCTATCTGCCCAATGGGACTCAAGTTGTAAACTTCAACTCGGCCACCTCGGAAAAAGCAGTTATTGATGTTGGTGTACCGCAGGGATCTATCCTTGGACCTCTTTTCGATCTTTATTAACAACATAGCACAAAACTCATTTTCCTATTCATCGTTGCTATATGCTGATAACCTCGTTCTGTACACTATTGCAGATAATGTGCAGTCTATTAACCAAAAGCTCTCTATGGACCTACTAAATATCCAGTCCTGGATCACCAGAAATAAGCTTGTTCTCAACAGCGGAAAGACCCAGGCCATGCTCTTTGGTTCATCTGCTGAACTAAAAAATAGTCGGGAATTTTTCAGACTCTCCTTGGCTGATAGTTCCCCACTGGAGGTGGTAACTTTCTTTAAAAACCTGGGTGTCCTGCTTGATGAATCGCTCACTTATGACGCTCATATAAGCACCTTGTGTAAGACTGTCAATGCTAAACTAGGTTTAGCCTACAAAACGAGCCATAGCCTAACCCCTTCTGCAAGGTTGGCCATTGCTAGAGGAATTCTACTCCCATCACTCTCATATGGATTCGTAATCTATAGTAATGCATCTAAAGCTTCTCTGCAAAGGTAGGACACTACATATAACAATATATGCCAATATGCCTCTGCATCCTCTAGGTTAAGACATCACTGCCTACTATATACAGACCTAAACTGGCCCTCTCCTATGGTACACCGGCTCCTCTCTCTCTCTCTCTCTCGGTAACCTTCTGCATAGTATTCTGTGATCCAATATGCCTACCTGCCTCACCTCTATGCTAACCCCTCAGCCCATCTCCTACGGCCTCCGATCTGCTGACCTTTCCTTGCTTAATATTCCCAGATGTAGAACAACTAAAGGTAAATCTGGATTCTCTCATGTAGCCCCTAGTTACTGGAACTCGCAGCCCCTAGATGTATGCCTGGCTCCTAGTCATGCCATATTTAAGAAGAGGTGCCACTCCCTCCTTGCTCTATGTGCCCAATGCTCATGCTTCAATCCACCATAAGTCATGGCTCACTCTGCTATTTCTGCCTCATAGTTCCCTCCCATTTTTCTATTGTGTGAGCTTGCACCTTGCTTCTACTGCTTCCCCAACCAAATTTCATACCCTACCCCCCTTTTTCCCATCCATTTCCTCTCTCCCTCTCTCGCTATGCTATATTTCTGCATTCCCTATCTCCCTAACTTCTGCCGAAACTGTTTTTCAGCCAGGTGATTGTATGACATACCAATACTGTTTGACACTCTTTGGCATTTCTGCACTTTAATGTGATATTACTATAACTGCATTTTGCAGGCACTTACCTTATATTTTTATAATACATTTTGTGCACCCTGGTTCTATTTTTTGTGCCCTAGTACTATTTTTGTCTTAACTTTGTCCACTTCTGATTTGTGCTGTGTTGTACATTTTTGACACAGTATGCTTCACACCTGTATCTCTCTATGTTGTGACCTCCCGGGTCATGCCTGAAAATAGTCACTTTTGTGTCTAGTGCACCTACCCAGTTATCAAAAAATAAATGAATAAATAAAAATTCTTGGAACAGCTGTTGGCACGCTGCTCGGTGTGCCAGATTTTGAAATGCCACAGTAGAGTGACGCAGGATCAACCAGATACATTATTAATATATCAAAGAAGTAATGGTAAGAAAATGTCACCTTTTTCTGAAAGTGCTAATAAGGCCCGGCCTCATGCAGAGGTGGGATCTGTCTATATGTGGATGTTTCCATTTAATTGATAAATGACAGCACCTCATGCATGGCACACATAAGTATGCCTTCCGTGGATGCCAGCAATGCCATTACATAATCTGTTTAGTGCGTCTCTACAAGGCTCCTATTTTGTTTGACCTACTGCCTCCCACACAGCCAACGATGACTAATTGCATGTACACCATGTCATGTTTTTGTGGAACTTGTATATTGTGAATTGTCAGCCCACACAGAAGTAGGTCACTTAATCTTGATTGTCTGTGCAACCCGATGTTTGACATTTAACTATAACAAAGGTGCACTTTATTAGTGCTCTTCATTTTTGTTGCCCCCTCTTGTTTATGCAGAAATCATGGAAACCAATGTCTTGGTCTTTTTTATGCAACAGCATGCAAGCATGGCTTGCAGATGGCAAATGGAGATGAAGGAGCACAGAGAGAGAGAGAGAGAGAGAGAGAGAGTATGGTGCTATCTACAGCAAAGAATACGTATTTATTTCAGTTATAATGTTGCTTCTGTCTGCCTGCAGTTTATCACCATCAAAGCATGTGTGGGCTAGAGCTCGGCCATTCATATTTTGGAATATTGTAACAACATATTTCTGTGACTTCCAGTGCATTAAGAACTTCCAGATCAGCAAAGCAACCTTCACATTCCTGCTGTGTAAGATTGAGCCACACAGTAAATGGTGGAACACCAGTATGTGCAAATCTATACCTACAGACATATGGCTCAGCATAGCCCTGTGGTGATTAGCAATGAGCAATTATAGGATTATTGCCCAGTTGTTTGGTATCTCCTGATCTGAGGTTTGTGTGGTGGTGCGGGATGTCTGTAGAGCCATCACAAAGGTGTTTACAAGTGTTATAGCTCACTCATCTGGAACTCGCCAACAAACTGTCATCGAAAGTTTTGAAGAGCATTTTGGCTTTCCACAAACAGCAGGTGCAGTAGATGGCACCCATATTCCAATACTGGCACCTCCCAGTGATCCTTATGGATTACTACAATCGTAAAGGATGGTACTCAGTTATTATGCAGGCTGTGGTTGACCACCAGTACTGGTTTTGGGATGTGTATGTTGGATGGCTTAGGAAAGTTCATGATGCCCGCATTGTGGTAAACAGCCCACTGCATGCAAAGGCCACACAAGGATTACTATTTCTGAATTTGATATGACAAGTTGCAAATGTGGAAATACCCATACACCAACTGGGAGATCCAGCGTACCTGTTACTGATCTGGTTAATGAAACATTTTCCTGATACCAGATGACTTACCGCATCTGAAAAAACATTCAACTACCATCTGTCGCGTGTCCGCGTGGTGGGTGAGAATGCATTTGGGCATCTAAAAAGCCACTGGCCAACTTTTGTTGTCCCCCCCACTGCTGTGATGTCCACTGTAGTTGAAGTCAATTTGTTGGTCAGTGCTGCACATTCAGGAGTCAGATTGCCAACTGCCATGACATACATTTTGGGTTAACACGAAGTACATACAGATATGCATGTTGGACACTGTGTTCAACCACCGCTGTGCCCATTAAGCTGTGTAATCATAGCAAATGTCTTGTAGGCATTACATGCATATTTTACTGTGTTTAATGGGATGTCACATACTGATAGAGGAATTGTGTCCACTACTACCACGAGATAGGAATATATGCATGTGTTGTGACATTTTTAAAAGTCTGTCCCTGCACAACTGTGATGTTCCCCACAAAAACAGTGTTTTCCATGGAGGATCTATGTTGTACTGCACTTATACCATGAACAGCCAGTGGCTGTGCCTGTACTTGCTCTGGTGGAGTGTACCGTGCTACCTACATGGGCAGTGAACTTAATATTAGCGCAGTCCCCCATTCATGGTCTCTGTGAAGCACAACACCATTTCATGTGGTGCAATGGACCATAGCACATACAGCATACCAATAAGAGAAGTTACTGACTTACAGACATAGTGCTTGCCAAAGTCAGTGCATCACCAGCCACCAAGCACACAACACAGTAGTTTCTGGTGTCTAGTGCTGACCCCTCCCTCCAAAACCACATACATCTGCAAACGCACATGACCCTAGTTGTAAGTGGTTCCTCACCCAGCAACCGTTCTCTGGCTGCATTTCAGTTGACTGTTCCCTGGTGTTTTCTATGGCACCTCCACAACAGGATCACCATCCTGACACACTGGCAAGAGATATCTGCTGTCCAGTGTCCACCCTCCACCCAACCCCATACCATGATGTACAGCAGACCATTCTCTCTTTCCACACTCACCAGCATCTTCTCCACGCAGGTAACATTTGAGGGCTTACCTTGTGTGGACACAGTAGTGCTGAGGATGATCTCCTCTTCAGTCCTCCCTGCCCTACCAGTTACCATAGATATCGCGGCATATGCCCTCTCCCACCAACATCTACGCACCGCAACATTGCTCCACAGATAAACAGTTACATGGTGGTCTACTAGTCACTGCCAAACCTCAATCAATGCTTGTCTTCTAAAAAAGGAAACAAGTCACTGCTGCTGTACGGGTCTCTTCATGTCCCCAGCTGCCATCGACAACACAGTAAGACTGATATCAACAGCATCTCTGGTGGCTAGTGTCTCCTCCCGAGTCTGTTCACCTTTCCAATCTGCAACCAATAAATGGCCTGTTGATGTTCTTCCCCCTCCCCCCTTGCCAGCCTCAGCAGTCCAAAAGCACACTTACTGCCTGGTACATGCATGCCCCCCCCCACCTAAAATGCACGCTCACTGCTTCAAGAACTGTAGCAGTAAATATAATAAATTTGTCCTTGGTGGGTGGTACTTCCCCAAGATTAATGTTGTTGTATGCCAATTATGATTGTTTATACCAGCTGAAACAGAGAATGATAATAATAAGTCCCCAGAATACCGCTTGTCATGGCGATAGCATCTGCTTGTTATTATTGGTATTATTTTTGGGATATAAATGTATGTTTCTTTGAATGTCTGCATGCAAAATATGGCAGCCAGGCAGAAGAGCACCATGGGAGCTGGGATTTCAAAAGTGTGGTAAGGAGAGATTGCACCCTACCTGACTCAGTGGAAAATCTAATTAAGAGCTTCCTTCAGATACTAGGTTGTAACAGGTTATTAAAGCAGCATTTTATGACCTATTAAGAGTAAAGCAACTTCTAACAGATACCTGTTACACTTCTCACCACTAGAAGAAAAATAGCTGTCAGGAAGTTCCTCTGAAGATCAAAGGGGTAATTCTGACCTGCCAAAAGCAGGCTCACTAACTAAAAAAAACAAAACAAACAAAAAAATATATATATACCTTTTTTTTGTGGGGCTTAGCAACATGCAGATGCCTGTGACTACAATTCAGTATCCAGGTTTGAGTGACCTCACAGCGAGCATCACTGTGAGCTGTGACCTCAAAAGCTGGGTGGTACCCTTGTTCTCTATAGAAGGTCAAAGCTCAGGGAAAAGTGTGCTTTGTATCTCTGGATTCCTGACAGTACACACTCTCTCAAGGGCACTTCTACTGAAGTAGGTAATCAACCACCACTATTTATTACTGGAAACTAGGGTGGGATTAAACATTCAGTATTAAGGAGGTTTTGTTTAAATTGTCCATTTAATTTAAATGACTGTACACCCAATGTTATATGTTCTGTGTTTGTATTTCATCTACTATTTTAATTGTAGTAAACTTTGTTTTCCTTGAAATTCTGCTGGAGCCTTTTCTTCCTTTTGAATGTGAATGCTGGGACAGTGTTTATAAGTCTGACAGAACTGTTAAGCTCTTACAGTGTGTTACCATATGCACCAAGGTAAGAAAAGTACGTATGTCTCAACTGAGTCAAAAGGGAGGTTGTGAACCAGGTTGGGTGCCTGCTGGGTTAAGTATTGCACTGCATTTCCCTGAAGAGGGTGTGATATTTGAACCTGTTAACTGAGTGTGCTAGCAAAAAAGGGTTCATATTTGATCCCAGGACTCGAGACTGGTAGGTGTTCAGACACAAAACAGACAGGAGGGTTACCCTGTTTGTCTCCTGTTCACATACTGTACTTTGAGGTTTGGCACTGTGAGAGCAGAGGGCCTGACCCACGGAGTGCATTTGTGACAGATCTGGTTGACAGCGGTGTGATCTAAAACATTTGGTTTGCAGTGCTGCAATCAAAAATATTTTTTTGCATACTGTGAAATTATTTGGTGACACAAACATTGAGTCCAGTGTGTCAGATTGATTACTGTAACAGTTCACACACAAAATAAGGCAGTTATTTAAAAATAAAGAAATATATCATTGTGGTTACAGTCTAAGTTCCCTACCTGTTTTATTTTTTTCGAGTGTAATCTAGTGTAGCCATGGATTAGGGAAGAAGATGGCTTCCAACTACAGTGTGCCACGAGAGAGGAGTCCATTGTGAGGGGCCAAACAAGCAACACCTTGTGGAGGCTCATGTGACAGCCGATACCCAAGACCTCGAGTCACAGTCAGTGACTGGAAAGGACCAGACCTTGGGTGTGGCGGGACTAGGGTCCATCGCAGTGTCCAGACTCAGTGAGGAGGACAGCAGGACCAGTGAGAACTGAGAATCACAGCTGCTGAGGAGGATCACCTCCATTCTGGAGCCAGAAGGAATCAAGCTGCAGATAGAGTTACAGAGAATGGAGCTGGAGTTCAAACAGAGGAAGCAGGAGATGGAGAGAGAGAGGAGAAGCAAGAGCAGCGTGCGACCAAGAAAAAAGAGTGACAGCTTCAGAGAGAGGCTGAGTGAGAGGAGTGAGAGCACCAGAGGAAATCTGAACTGGAGAAACTACAACTCCAAAGACCAGCGCCACAGCAGGTAAGTGGCATGGGTGAACTGGGAACTCCAGGACTGGGTTACAAATTAAATACTAAATTGATAGTTGAATTTAAAAAAGGTGAGGATATGGATGCATTTTTAAGCTCATTTGAAAAAGTATGTATTCAGGCAAAAATTCCCAGAGAGTCCTGGATCTTCCAGCTATACCCACTGCTTACCAGGAAAGCTCATGACACATTGGGTCAAATGAACAATCAGGACAGTAATGATTATGGCAAACTTAAAGCTGCTTTGTTAAAAAAGTATGATTTGACAGCTGAAGCATACAGAATTAATTACCGTAAGCTCAGGAGAAGCCCTGACATGAGCTATGAGGAGCTAGCCACTAAACAACGTCAGTTTTTAAAATGGTTGGGAATGGATACAAGCAGACTCTGTGGAGAAAATTGAAAATGTTGTACTTTTGGAGCAGTTCTATTGGGCTAGCCCAGCAGAGCTGAAAACCTGGCTAGAGGGCCAAGATCCAAAACAGTGCAGGAGGCTGCCAAGCTCTTGGACCGCTATGCCAAGAGCAGACTTGCTCTGAGATGGAGAGGGGCAGGCGTGGCAGCACAGAAAGGGAAAAGCATGCCTTCAGGGCAGCTAAAGCCCTCACTGCCTCCACTGAAAGTGGGCATCCCCAGGTTACAAAGAAAAGATTTGCCTGATAAAAGAAATGAATGCTGGGTTTGCAAACAACCTGGACATCTTGCAAGACAGTGTTCTCAAAAGGCAGAGAGTGCACAGAGTGGTGCTTGGAAAGAAGTGGGTTTATTTGTGAATCCCTGAAAGCATGCCAGTAAACATGAGGGAGCACATACACCCAGTTACTGTGAGTGGGGTGCAAACCCATGGTTTAAGGGACACGGGGGCATCCCTCACTTTCTTAAAAGGGGATTTGGTTTAGCCTAAACAGCTTATACCTAGTCAGTTTGTTACAGTACGGGGATTCACTGGGGAGGAGAAAACTCTGCCACTTGCTAGTGTTCTTCTGGACTGGGGTGAGACAGGAGAGACTGTGCAAAAAGTTTCAATGGTAGAAAATCTTACCCTGGATGTGATCATAGGGAACAATCTCCAAAAGGGGATGATGTGTGCAGTTACCCGCAGTCAAGCATCAAAGGCAAATTATGGTTCCCTGGACCCCATAGAAGCTCCTGTGAAAAACACTGGGAGGCTGGTATCCCAGCCTGTGTCTCCTGATATGGAGAATAGTGAAATGGGGTAGAAATTCCCCAGGTAGCAGTTAACAGAACATCTACAGAAGGTTACTCTGAGGAGGGAAGGGTAGCCAATTGTCAGAGGGTTAGGGATGGCAGTGACCCTGAATTCCCTGACGCTAGAGCTAGGAACCCTAGTTTAGGAACTGGAGAGGACCTTGGGAATGTGTAAACATTTTGCAACTTCTCAGAAAAACAACCCCAGTTTACAGAGGCTGAGGGCTTGGGCAGACCCTGACGGAGCACTGGGAGGTGATGGGAAACATAGAGTTCACTGGCACAAGGGACTGCTGTATATTCAGGATGTAAGGACAGAGGGAGGGGTGCTGGGCAGGCAGCTTGTCATTCCCCAAGGGTACCATAAGCAGTCGCTCAAGATTGCTCATGATATTCCCATGTCTGGACATCTGGGAATCGTGCGCACTATGCAGTGACTGGCCCACAATTTCTATTGGCCCAACTTCACTAGCAGGTGAAGGAATATTGCAGGTCTTGCCACCCGTGACAAGAAATAGGGAAGGCGGGTAAGAAAACCCAAGCCACCATAATTCCCTTGCCCATAGTGGAGAAGCCATTCCAGAGGGGAGGAATGGATATTGTGAGGCATTTGAATACCCCCAGCTCCTCCAGGAAGAAGTTTATCCTAACAGTGGTGGATTATGCCACCCGGTACCCAAAGGCAGTCACCCTATCCTCACTGAGGACAGAAAAAGTGGCAGATGCCTTGCTAGGGATTTTCTCCTGTGATGGGCTCCTGCAGGAGGTTATCACCGATCAAGGGAGGTCCTTCATATTGGACCTGATGAAATATTTGTGGGAGAAGTGTGGGGTGGTGCAGAGACACATGACACCATATCACCTGCAAGCCAATGGCTTTGTGGAAAGATTCAATGGTACCCCTTAAACAATGCTCCAAGCATTTGCTGAACAGCATAGGAGGGACTGGGAGAAATACTTTTCCCACCTGTTGTTCGCATACAGGAAGGAGCCCCAAGAGTTGACAGGGTTTCCCCCTTTGAGCTATTATATGGATGCAGGGTACATGGGCCCCTAGACTTGATCTGGGAGGACTGGGAAGGCAAACACGCCACCCAAGGAACTCTCATAGTGGATTATGTCCTTAAGTTTAGGGAAATGTTGAAGGAGGTTATGGGAACAGCCCAGAGCAACCTGGCAGCTGCCCAGCAAAAACAAAAGGTATAGTATGACCGCAGAGCCAGAGCTCACTCGTACACTGTGGGTCAGGAGATCATGGTTCTAATCCCGGTCCAGAAAGATAAGCTGCAGGACTGTACAAAGTAGTCAGACAGGTGAATGACATAAATTACATTACAGAACTGCCTGACAGGAGACATACCCAAAGAATGTACCATGCCAACATGATGAAGCCCTATACAAATAGGGCTGACATGGTCTTTGCAGTGTGTAGTCCTGGGAAGGGGACGGACAAAGAAAACGCCTTTTGGACTTGCTGGAAGAAAGCAAGTGGGAGTCTTCTGTGAGGCAATTAAAATGTCACCCCAGTTGACCCCAGACTAGATCCAGGAAGTAAAGGAGGTTTTAGCAGACTTTGCCCCACTGTTTATCGCCAAGCCTGGATTAACCACCTTAGCGATGCATGATGTAGAGACAAGGATGCAAGAGACCATACAGTGGACAGCATATCAGGTGTCAGAGGCCATCCAAAAGGACATTAGGAGGGAGGTGGAGGAAATGCTGGATTTAGAGGTGATCCAGAAGTCCCACAGCCCTGGGGCCTCACCGGTAACATAGAAACATAGAAACACAGACTTTGATGGCAAATAAGGACTGCTTGGCCCATCTAGTCTGCCCATTTCCCTACCTACAGGATAGGCTGTAGATCCTAGTTAACCAACAGCCTATTTCTTCCTACCCCCCCACAAGAATTGCCTTATGTCTGTCCCATGCATTCTTGAATTCTCCCACAGTTTTAGACCCCACAACCTCCTCAGGAAGGCTGTTCCATGCATCCACTACCCTCTCTGTGAAATAATACTCTCACATTGCCCCTGAACCGCCTCTTCTATCTTTTAAATTGTGTCCTTGTTCTTGCAAGTCTCTTTTCTGAAAGATGCTACCTCTTGGACTTTGTTGAGTCCACTGAGGTACTTAAATGTTTCTATCATGTCCCCCCTCTCCCTTCTTTCCTCAAGGGTATACATATTAAACTCCTTTAGTCTCTCCTCATACGGCTTCTCTTGCAGACCCTGCACCATTTTAGTCCTTGTTAGTCCTTGTTCCCAAGCTGGATGGCTCTACTCATTTTTGCATGGACTATCATGGACTCAGTGCAGTCACGAAGTCAGATGACCACCCAATGCCATGGATGGACGAACTACTGGACAAGTTGGGAGGGGGTGACATACTACCTTACAACTATTGACCTGACAAAAGGGTATTGGCAGGTGGAGTTAACTGCCAGAGCTAGGGAGATGTCGGCCTTCATCACTCCAATAGGGTTATTTGAGTTTAAAGTAATGTCTTTTGGAATGAAGAACGCCCCTGCCACTTTCCAAAGGTTGGTGAACCAGGTGTTACATGGTGCTGAGGAGTACGCTGTGGCATACTTGGACAATATTTCCATCTTCAGCACCAGCTGGAAGGAACACCTGTCCCACCTTCGGGAAGTGCTGGGCAGGATACAGGGGGCTGGGCTTACCATAAAAGCTGAAAAGTGCCAGGTGGCCATGGCTGAGATGGCATACCTCGGACATGTAGTAGCCCAGGGGCAGCTCTGTCCTAATCAGGCAAAAACTGAGGCAATCGAGGCATGGCCCAGACCTGAAACACATAAGCACGTTTGGAGTTTTCTTTGGACCACTGGGTACTATAAAAAATCTGTATCAAACTACAGAGCCTTGGCAGCTCCCCTAACTGGCCTGCTAAAGAAAAGAATGCCTAAAAAAGGTTAACTGGGAACTAGCCTGTGAACAAGCCTTTACATGGCTAAAGGAGGCACTGTGCAGTGCTCCTGTATTAGCCAGTCCAGACTATAGTAAACACTTTGTAGTCCAGACAGATGCCTCAGATGTGGGTATTGGGGCAGTACTTAGCCAAACTTCTAACCAAGGGAAAGATCACCCAATAGTGTACCTCAGTAAGAAGTTACTCCCCAGAGAGCAGGCTTATTCTACAGTGGAGAAAACACCTTGCAATGGTGTGGGCACTAAAGAAGTTAGAGTCATACATATACAGGCAGCACTTTGAGGTACAAACAGATCACAACTAGGGATGGGTGGACCCAAAAAGGTCCTGACCCTTATTTTCAGGATCAGGATCCAGGGCAAAGTCCCTATAAGTTCTGAATGGTTCTGATTTAAATCAGAACCATTATGAAATGAATGTCAATAAGTGGAAACAATTGCTAAATGCCCTAAAAAAGTAGAAAATGAAGTATTTTGCTAACCTGAGTGTGTTGGTATGTGATTCTATCTCTATTTTGCCCATTTGTTTTGCTCAGTCTCCCATTTTTCTCTGCTGAAGAGATGCCTCTTGTGCTCCACACTCTTGGATTTACTGACTAATCAAGGGATGCTATCCTCGTCACAAAACATACATTCCTCTGATCTGCTGACACTCTTAACAGAACACATTTCCTTCACCCAGCATACCCCAGTCCCTTCCATGTAGTAGTATCTGGACCTGACTATAAGCACTTTTTATGCACTAAGGTATTACAGTTTGTATTATGTACCTTGTAACTTTAAGTAAAGCACAGTAAAATTTCATTTTTTCACTGACCTTCAGAGTGCTGGCTTCTTTTATTAGATGGCCCTTCTATGTAGTAGTGCTGATGCACAGTCTGCTCTTACATGTAAACTCCTGACTCCCTTATGCGGAAATACCCTTGCCTGACTATAAAAACATTCCTACCCACATCAGCTGACATCCACTCTGACTCAGTATACACATGTGTACCCCCATATGCTAAAATATCCACCATCCCAGCATACAAAACCCTGCTCCGTTTCCCTATCCGTGCTGACAGCCCCCGGCAGTGCAGTGCCTAGGAAAATAAATGTTTAATGCCAGATCCCATTTTGACTCCTCTTTGCCACAGCTCCCCTTCCCTTTCATTTGTTCTTTACAAAATGTATAATAATAGCAACAATATTATAGCGGGACTAGGTTTTATCATTCAAACAGAGAACAGCAATTTATTTCAAAACTGGTTACCATGAAGCAACACTGCAAGGCTAATTTTGTGGTGCCACCCAGTGGAGGGGGAACAAATGCATTTACTGGTAAAACACAGCAATCATAATAAAAGGCAAGGTATAACTACAGTCTAGTGCAGGACAGGTACAATCACAGTACTTGAAAGTATCTCATAACAATTGTTGGGATGGGGCTTAGAGAGTGGGAGCAACATAAATCTATGTCAAGGCCCACAATGCACTCCTAAACATCAAGTTGCCCTTAAACCTATGCTCCTATGTTCTTGACAACAACATGCATGATCCTGGTAAACAAAAACTGTGAACAACATCCCAGCTTAAAGTTCACAGAAGGTAGTTCAGACAAAACTAATCTGGACCTGCTCTCTGAACTGTGGAGAAAGAGTGCAACCCACAACACATCATAATGTGACAATATAGCTAGACTGATTAAATGAAATGAGGGAAAATACTTTTAAAGTGCAATTGGGGTTCTGCCCTACTGTTAACAATAATATGATAAATGCATTTCCTAAATCAAGTTCGGGAAATCTTAAAACTGAGTTGTGACTCCTATTGGCACAGCCTTAAACAATATAATTCATCCTGTCTCACTTCACAATTACATCACATTTATCTTGCAGTCTATTCTTGCACATTACTGTTTAAATGCAAAATTTTAAACTACAGATCTGATGCTGCCTGTACTCTCTCACTCACACAGCCACCCGCCCAACCACCTGCTTGCAAAGCTCACTCGGTCAATTTCATCCTTACCTTCAAGCCACTATGTCCATTTTAGCATTAGCAGCACAACACAGATCACAGTTGCTCAGTCATCTGGTCGACCACCTGCCCGCACTCTCTGTCTATCATCTGCCCGGATTCTCACTAAATCAGGGTTCTTAATATCTACTCACCGGAGTCCTGTCACTGAACTGCCAGCATGCACACGAGCGCCAATATAACAAAACATTCCCACCAGCCTCCAACTTCCTGCTTGCTCTGCCAAGCGCTCCCTAGATGTGACACAGTGGAAGGAATGCCAGTGACTGAGTAGTAGCATGCTAATAACCAGTCATAAAAAAAATTACTTTTTTAAAATGGGGAATTTTTAATGGTGTCATTGCAAAGACAGAACAAAAACAAAAACCAAAAACACTGAAAAGTAGCTGAAGGAAGAGAGACGGACCGGGTAAAGGACTCCAGCTGAAAAGTCCATATCTACCGGAGTCTGGCAGACTGCATGAGATCTTGGGGGGGGGGGCTGATTTTTTGAGCAGACCGGTCTTCCCATCCCAAATCACAACCCCCTGCTTTGGCTGGCACAAATGGGTAAAACAAATGGTAGGCTTTTAAGATGGAGCCTTGCCTTGCAGGGGTACGACATGACTGTTACTCACAAGGCAGGGGCAGCAAATGCATATGCAGATATGCTATTGCATCAGTTAGAGCAGTGAACCGAATTTGGGAAATTCATCCCATGCCTAGGAATATATTCCACCAAATTCAGTCTAGAAGGGAGGAATGTCATGGCGATAGCATCTGCTTGTTATTATTTGTATTATACTTATGATATAAATGTATGTTTCTTTGAATGTCTGCTTGAAAAATATGGCAGCCAGGCAGAAGAGTACCATGGGAGCTGGGATTTCAAAAGTGTGGTAAGGAGAAACTGCACCCTCTATGACCTAGTGGAAAATCTAATTAAGAGCTTCCCTCAGATACTAGGTTGTAACAGGTTGTAAAATCAGCTACTTGTATTTGCATGTTATGATCTATTAAGAGGAAAGCAACTTCTGACAGATACCTGTTACATTTCTCACCACTAGAAGAAAAATAGCTGTCAGGAAGTTCCTCTGAGATCAAAGGGGTCATTCTGACCTGCCAAAAGCAGGCTCATTAATTTAAAAAAAATAAATATATATATATATATGTATATATATATATATATATATATTTTAATTAGTAAGCCTGCTTTTATATATATAGTGGGGCTTAGTAACATGCAAATGCCTGTGACCACAGTTCAGTATCCAGGTTTGAGTCACCTCACAACCAACATCACTGTGAGCTATGATCTCACAAGCTGGGTGGTATCCTTGTTCTCTATAGAGGGTCAAAGCTCAGGGAAAAGTGTGCTTTGTATCTCAGGACTCCTGACAGTACACACTCTCTCAAGAGCACTTCTCCTGAAGTAGGTAATCAACCACCACTATTTATTACTGGACACTAGGGTAGGACTAAACATTTGGTATTAAGGTGGTTTTGTTAAATTGTCCATTTAACTTAAATGACTGTACACCCAATGTTATATGTTCTGTGTTTGTATTTCATCTACTATTTTAATTGTAGTAAGCTTTGTTTTCCTTGAAACTCTGCCAGAGCCTTTTCTTCATTTTGAATGTGAATGCTGGGACAGTGTTTATAAGTCAGACAGAACTGTTAAGCACTTACATTGTGTTACCACATGCACCAAGATAAGAAAAGTACCTAGGTCTCAACTGAGTCAAAAGGGGGATTGTGAACCAGTTTGGGTGCTCGCTAGGTTAAGTACTGCACTGCATTTCCCCAGAAAGGGTGTGATATTTGAACCTGTTAACTGGGTGAGCTAGAGAAAAAGGGTTAATATTTGATCCAAAATAGACAGGAGGGTTACCCTGTTTGTCTCCTGTTCACTTATTGCACTTCGAGGTTTGGCACTGTGGGAACAGAGAGCCTGACCCGCAGAGTGCGTTTGTGACACTGCTCACATTGTACAGTCTCATAACTTTGTAAATATTCTCAGCACATACAAGATGCCACCCCAGCAAAGGTAGAAGATGTAAGTGAGGCTTGGGAACTATGGTTGTAAGGTAATAAAGCATGTTCCATTAATGCGTTTAACTTGCAATGTTGTGTCCGATGGCCACAAGTGAAATGCGACTATGTGTAGGGATGGATGCACTGTGATGTTTAGGTTATGTAGCGGTTTGCAGATAGTGTGTGGGCTGGTCCCAGCAGCCACAAGGATGACTATGTAGTGTATCACGGTCCAGCATCGAGGGTACGACTTCTAGAGTGACCATGACAGCTACCAAATATACAGTACACTTTGTGTTTCACTTAGCATTCTTTTTCACAGACACACTGACAGATCCCTTGTGGCATTCTGACAACATGTTGCAGGTTGCAAAACGTGATCGTAACATGCCTTATGATGTGGTAGTATTGGATCCAAACTCAGTGTATCACAGGGCAATAAATGTTAATGCGTAATTTTACTGTGCAGAAAGAGCAACTAATGAACTAGCGCATACCAATGCTTTTATTGATGATGTATTGTCCTGACATGGCTGCGTGTAGCCACTGCATTACAAATGATAACTACGGCAACTTGTACATTGCAGACCTGATTCCAAAAGCAGTCTGCCGACGCAAGGTGCTTGTGTCAAAGATCAATGATACAGGTTGCATCTTGCATCATAGTTTGCAGCATTCCCTATTCTGGTATGTGGGCTGCTTCGGAATGGGAAGCAGCTGTGCCAAACAGGCACTGCGTAAGCTGGCAGGTGGTGCTGAGGGTGGGGCATCCCATTGTGTGTGGCATGCGCATGCCTGCACATGCATGTGACACCGAAATGCACAGGGTTGGGGAACAAAAAGTCGAAAAATTTACACACTATCTACAGAACAAAAAACAACCAGGCACTGCACCACCCTTGTGACCTGCATCTGGGTACGCAAGGTCACAAGGGTGCTTGTACCATGGCAGGACTGCAACATCTCATTATTTGGAATTCTAAAAGCCCTGCCATGGCCGTAGCAAGGGGCTCCACTTAGACCGTCAGGAGGCAGTCTAAGCCCCTTGCGCCAGATTGGGACACTGTGAGGGGAGAGCTACATGTGAGTCAGGGGTCAGGGGGGCACAGAGGGTCATAGAGTGGGTTGGTGAGATAGTGGAGAAATACAGGATTGCTTTGGCACCCAGCGGGGTGCATATGCCACTGTATATAATAAACATAAGCATATGCACCCTGCTGGTGCTAAAACAAAACATTACTTTCCTGCTGTCACTCTAACTCATCTTATGTTCCCCCCATTCCCCTCCTGCCCCCTGACCCCCTCCTGGCAAGCAGTTACCCCTCTCACCACCACCACCACCAATGCTGACCCATCCTGTGTTGTGCCAGTGAGGAGGGGAGCCAGTTCCATGCTGATGGTTGGGCGCAGATCTGCAGTTGCGGCAAACCCGGGGATTTTGGCACAGGGACCCTGCTTTTTTGCAGAATTCGTCGCAAGGTCCCTGGCACATCCGTGTATTGCCACATCCCTGGAGCATTGCAACTTGTGTCACTCCAAGGGAGCATTTTAGAATCCACCCTGTGTGTCATTCAGATATAAACATGACATTCACTTAGAGTTTGCGCTGGTCAAAGTTTATTAAAAAAATAAAGACTCCATGGTAAACACAGAGTTGCATTGCACTATATATTGATACAAACAGAGATTCAAAAAAATAGTGTTATAAAAGGAATTATTGTTACAGTAAATAATAATCTTGTTGCACTGTTTATTGGCAGCAGACCTACTGCACTGCACAGAAATCTTCATATTGCAAAAGGTATCACAGTTGAAACAGTACTTGCTTGTGCAAGGCTGAGTATATTGCACATTTGCGATTGCCACATCACACTCAAAGGTGGTACATACTCTAAGTACCATCATTACCCCCTCAAAACAAACCACCACAGTGACTGTCAAATCTTAACACTCATTAAACAGAGTTATGACACTCACGGGACTTCTGGTGTGGGAAATAACAAGATGGCAGCCAGAGAAGTGAGCTATGTATACCACCTCCACTTTTGCTTCAGGATTACTGAAAATATAAATTTCTGTTGTACTGGTGAGCCTCCGGTCATTTTGTCATTGTTAGAACTGTGAGCCACTGTCCCTGTATGGACTCAATCTACAGATGTAGTTACCTTTTTGAAGAATCTGCATCACTGGGGCCTACAGAGGTGGCATCTTCCTTATGGAAATGACAGAGGTGGTGGTTACTCGAGAGGATCTCTCGGATATCCAAGAGATGCTGCAGAAATTAGTGCAAGATGTTCCCTTGATGAAATCCTTGATCTCTTGTCTGGAGAAGCATGTGGATGAAGCTGAATGGCGTATTGCCAGCATGGAGCTTTTTGTTATGAAAGTGGACTCCACGCCAGCTCACCAGCAAGAAAAGCTTCAAGACCTTGAAGAGCAAGCTTACTCTCAAAGTAGATGACCTCAAGAATCATGGCTGCTGAAATAATCTGAGGATTATCGGTTTACCGGAGGGAACCAAGGGCGATAGTTTATTTCAGTTCTTGCAGTCCTTTTTCCCACATCTGTTGAGCTTTGCATGGGAAGGTCCTCTTGAGATTGAGTAGGCACATTGCTCACTGGGCCCCAGTCCAGCTAGGGGGTACCCTCTGCGTCCTATTTTAGTCTACTTTTTGAGATATAGTATAAAGGAACAGATTTTGCGTCTTGCCAGGCAATGTGGTCCTTTGAAGTGGAACAGTCACTCCATTTACCTTTTCCAAGACTTTTCTAAATGTGTGGCCGATCAATGGAAAGCTTTTGCACCTATTAAGAAAGAATTGGCTGCACAGAGGATCACTTTTAACATGCAGTACCCAATTATACTTAGAATCTGGTGGGATGAGAGATGGCAACAATTTCACTTCCCAGCTGCGGCACAGGAATTTTTGCAGACTATTAATAAGGGTCTCCATCCTGCTCCAAACCAGCCTGGTTCTGCATCACATCAGGACACGGAAAGTTCAACTAAATTGTCTGCAGGGGGCAAAGAGGTTTGGGAGGAGGTGAATCAATCTGCTCCAGTCACTAAATTGCCTTCTAATGTTGGTGGCAGAGGACGGGATAGAGGTTTCAGTGGTGGATACCCTAAGCGGCACCAGGAGAATCGCAGAATGAAGTCCCTGGGTGCTACAGCTTCTACTGTCAGAACCTCCTCTCCTGACCCATCATCTGTACCACTTACTTAAGATAGATCTCCCACCATGGACGCTAAACATCCATGGCTCTCTCCTGATCTTCTGAGATTACCTTCTGATCGTATAGTGATGGACTGGGCCAGGTACTCCGAAGAAGATTTGATAGCCACATCACAGAGCGAAGCAGGATTAGACCCAGTTCCACAACTTGCAGCATCACTGAAAGATCAGGGGCACAGAATGGCTGCATCGAATTCAGAGTCTTAGAAGTGGCCTGAGGTTGCTTCAGCTACTGAAAATGTCCTGGTGACCATTTAAACTTGTATCGCGTTGTCTATTGCACATAGCAGGTGAATCGTAAAGTTTGCTCTGGCAGACCTCGTTGCCCTCTTCGGGAATTATCTCTGTGGCCGGTTCTGGATTCTAATTACTAATGGCATGATTGCTACTGCTTTTTGTCTTTTTCATTTTATCTTTAATATTTCCTTTGGGATTCTCTATTGGATCCCTTATCATGATGCATTTCCGTCTGGACTACAGTGTTCTATAGACCCTCCAGTATTGTTTACATTTATGTGCCTGGTTAGATCATTGTTTGCAGTGTTCAGGGATTGAGATGTGGACTCACAGGATTATTACTTCCTGAACTCACAGGGTTTAAGTTTGTTAAGAGTGTTTTCTGTTCCCCTTTTTGGGTCTGTTGGGAGGGACTGCTGGATTTTTGCTTACTCTTAGATGGTGGAGGTGGGAGGAGAATGAAGTCTCACTTAGTGGTCAGCTGCTATGTCTATGATGTTCTTTTCCACATCAGCAAAGGAGTGGGTGGGCATTGATGGGGGAGCCACTGGCCCTTATTTTCCTACTTCTTATGCAAGTTATGGACAAGAGCAGGGGGAAGGGAGCTCCACCATCTCCTTTTGGTGGCTTACCTTATCTGGTGGTCTACTTTACCATGGGGGGACGGGGGGTTCTTGTGTTATTTTTTCAATATTGGATCAGTGGTGGTGGAGTACTGTTGTGGGACATCCATCTTGGTTTTGGCGATTAAGGTACGTGTTTATGTCTGTATGTTCAATATGCTATTTCTTATTAATTTTCCTTTAATATCAGCAGAGGTATGGCACAACTAACTTTAATGTCATGGAATGTTCAAGGTTTGAATATCCCCGTGAAACAAAAAGAGGTGTTTTCCTTTCTGAAATCCTCTGGATGTGATATTATATGTTTACAGGAAACCCATATAGTGAAGAAGGATGTGGGATGTCTGGTAAGGTTTTTTGTTTTTTTAGTAGAGCCTACTCTAGCAAATTTACTTCAAAAAAATGGGGGGGTATCTATTTTAATTAAGAGATGATGCCCATTAGTTGTTGATAGATGGGGGGGTGGATAAAGAAGCGGGGTGTTTTTTCCTTTGGGTAAAATAGATTTAGTTTCCACAATGCTGGTCAATGTCTATGCACCAAATGATGATGCCCCTGATTTTTTCACAGCTTTAGTCCAGCAGCTAATAGAATGGTATTTCTCCAGTGTATTGTTGTTTTTGGGGGTGATTTTAATATGGCCCTGGATCCAGTTATAGACAGGGATCCTGTGGAAAGGGTCTCTCTCTCCCATCACTGGTCCAGGGCTGTGGTGGCTCAGATCATCTCAGATTTTCGATTATTAGATTGCTGGAGGACCTTGCATCCCACATTGAAAGATTTCACTTTTAGATCTCCTAGGTTCCAGACCTCTAGTAGGCTAGATTACTTTCTGATTAGTGCTATTGCTGTTGCTGATATACTGGATGTATGTCACTGACCAATATTATTATCCGACCATGCCCCTGTCCTGATGGTCTGTACTCCCTAGTGGGTTATGGCCAGAACTCCTCATTGGAGGTTTAATCCAACACTGTTGGGGCATCCAGACTTCAAACATTGGCTGGAGGGAGAAATTGAGTTTTATTTTCGGTCCAATTCGACCCTTGATGTTTCAGTGTTTACGTTCTGGGATGCTTTTAAAGCTTTTATTTGAGGTCGCATTATTTCTTTTGCCTCCCATGTTTTATTTATTTATTTATTTATTTCACTCCATTCATGGCCCCGTGGACCCTCTCTCGGGCATCCTGTCAGTGCTCTGCCCGCCTGAGACAACTCAAACTTGTGCCTCCCCTCTCCCCTCCCTCCCTGCAGTCAGCACCCCCAGTTTAACCCATCTGGGGTGGGTCGCCCCTCCTCTTTGGCACTCTTCTAAGGCAGTCTCGGGCTGCGAATGAGGACATCGGAGGAACTGAAAGGCCAGTCGAGGGTAGACTGGCTGAGGGCATGGGGGACAGGTGCAGTGGCCTGCTCCACGGCGCTGGTGTTTTCCTTCTTCTGGTGATATTCCCCTTCCCTTGCTTGGGCATACTTGATGCAATGGCACATGGCAAACCTGCCTGCAGCAGTTACACTGTGCTATGTGCAGCCCAATGCACTGCAACTCTCCTGGTCTCCACCTGGTGCCGCTGGTGCACTGGGCTCCCCCTCGCCCCCCCGGGGAGGAGAGCTACCCTGTGGGCGCTCAATCCTCCACTCACCCCTGCTGACTCCTGGCACCCAAGCTCGCTCCCGAACTCAGGTCGCCTGTGTGGCGCGAACTGAGGCGTCCAGCGCCTCAACCCTCAGCACCACCAGGCTGGCGCCTCCCATGTTAATAAGCAATGTCACCAGGAGGTTAAGGCTCTTTCTACTCGGATTCGGCTGCTGGAGGAGACATTTTATGCCTCCCCGAGGTATGGAGAAGATTTGCTGGCTGAGCTATCCCAGTGTAAGGGCACGGCTGAATTCTATTTTTCATCAGAAGGCCACCAGAGCCTTGTTATTTCTGAAGCAGGTGTACTGGGAATCCAGGGATAAAAGGCAGGTAAGCTTTTAGCTTACCGCCTAAAGAAAAAAGCTTTGGAGTCCCAGGTACCCTATCTTAAGGGGTCTAAGGATGAGTTGGTATCAAATGCTAAACAGATGGCAGCGGAGTTTAAGGGTTATTATGAACAGCTTTATGCATCCACAGTGGCACCTACCCCGACTCATTTGAAAACCTTTTTTGAGACGTTGATATTGCCCTGCTTGTCTTCAGAAGCAGTGGTGCAGTTGGAGGCAGATATTACACTACTGGAGTTCAGCAGGCCATTAAAGCCATGTCACAAGGTAAAGACCCCGTCCCTGATGGACTGAGTGCTGACTTTTATCGAGCTTTTAAATTTGATCTATTGCCCCATTTACTGTCTGTCATGGTGGAATTTGAGCATTTCGGTTTGCTCCCAGATACCATGAAAGAAGCTACCATCACAGTCCTGCTTAAACCCAAAAAAGACCAGGCTTTGTGCAATAACTATCATCCCATTTCTTTATTAAACGTGGACTTCCAAGATTTCTGCTAAAATTTTAGCCATCTGGTTAGAATGGGTTCTCACCTATCTGGTTAGCAAATCCCAAGCAGGTTTTATGAAGGGTAGATAGGGTAGTGATAATTTGAGGACTGTGATTAATTTGATACAGGTGGAGACTGGTGGTCCAGACTCAGCAGCACTTGTATGATTAGATGCGGAAAAGGCATTTGATTCTATTGAGTGGCAGTATTTACAATTTGTACTTACTAAGTTTGGTTTTGGGCCGAGGTTTCGCCATTGGGTTGGCTGCCTTTACTCTGCATCTATAGAGAGAGTTTTGGTAAATTGGGTACTTTTGGAGGTTTCTTCCTTGTTTCAGGGCACTAGACAAGGGTGCCCTTTGAGCCCCTTTTTGTTTCTTTTAGCTTTGGAACCTCTCAACCTGGCCATCTGTCAGCACCCTGGGATTTGTGGGATACCCATAGGGGATCGGTCTTTCACCACCCTTGTAGATGCAGATGACATGTTATTAATGTTAGCAAAGGTGGACGAGTCTCTTTCAGAAGCCTGGAAGGTCATCAGGGACTTCGGTACTATTTCTGGACTTAATATTAACTGGGGCAAAACAGAGATTTTGCCTATCTTCGCGGCTGACCCCGGGTGGGCTTCACTGGGTCCCCATGTTCTCAAATGGTCCCCAGAGGGGATTAAGTATCTAGGTATGTTTATTTCCGGGGATCTCTGGAGCATGTGTTCCCGTAATTTAGAGATGGTGATGGAAGATTTGCGGGTAGATTTTTCCAGGTGGAAACAACTGGGTTTGTTTCTAGCAGGAAAGATTGCTACTATTAAGATGATGGCCTTTCCCCGTATTTTTTATAAGCTCATTAATCTGCCTATTCAAATTTCTCAGGGGTACTGGGAAAAATTGAATAAAATGCTTTTGGACTTCATTTGGGAAGGTCACTCTCCAAGATTTAGTAGGAAAACATTATGTGCGCCAGGGACTTTAGGGGGGCTGGAATATGCCCTGGCTCTGGGCTTACCATTTGTTTCTGGGGGTTAAGCATGCATTAACATAGCTGTCTCCTGCATCTTTATCATCTCTGCTTTGGGTGGAGATAGAGCGGATGTTAGCAGGGAATATTCCTCTGGCTGTTTTTTTGACACCAGCTAGAGTGTCTTTTAAAACTGCTACACTCCTGATGCTTTTTTCTAGGTGGGCATGAGGCAAGTGTTGTAAGGCTCTACGATGGAATTACTCCTTCTTAGGCAGGTAAGTGCCTTTGTGGAATAATCCCAATCTCCAGGTGGGCAGTGCACTGATTTTTTGGCAGAGGTGGGCTGTACAAGGTATTCAATCTGTAGGAGATGTGGTTGACCCTGATACTGGAATCTTCTTCTTGTTTTCGGATTTACAAGTCAAGTACTCCCTCCCCTCAAACTATTTGTGGCAATATTTCCAGTTAAGACATGCCTTATCTTCTACTATCCTTCAACAGTTCTGTTTACAATGGGCCCCTCTGTCCATTACATAAATGGTTTAAAGCTGCAAGAGGGCATTTTAGCCTGTTATATAAAAACCTGCAGCAAAGCTGTTTGCCAGATTGGGATGCCCATAGACTTAAATGGGGAGAGGAGTTGGGCACACAGTTCTCCCCAGAAGTTTGGTCCAAATGTTGGATTGAGGCACATGAGGCCTCTCTTGATCCTAAATAACAGTTAATACAGAAGAAAGTGTTAGGTAGGTGGCACCGTACTCTGGCCCACTTGGTGAAGATGGGGGTTATGGATTGTGATTTATGCTGGCACTGTTTGCAAGTACCTGGTACAATTTCCAATATATTATGGAATTGTTCTTTAATTCAGGGATGGTGGGAAAGCCTTTTTGTATGTTAGGAGAACATTCTTATCTCTTCCCAGATCTCCTCTTTTCTGGATTCTGGGGGACTCCTGTTGCTTGGATCAATCTACTCGGGTATGTAAAGGTCTATTGTTTGCTGTAGCCTTGGAGGCAAAGAGATTATTGCTTTTATACTGGAGATTGGTTGAAGTTCCACTTTTGTCGAGATGGGAACAGGTGCTCGACAAAGTAGCAGTTTTTTATAGGATTATGTTCTGGAGGAAGAACCAGCTTCATATTTTTTACAAAGGGTGGCATGGCTGGATTAAGGCTAGGGGGGCTTTGGAGTGGGGATAATGCAGAATGTTTTACTATTTTCTAATAGGGTTTTAATGGTTGTATATATCTGGGGGGGAAGGTGGATGCCCCACTTAATTAGGTGTTTGTTAGAGCGTTTGTTCTACAGTTAAATACAGTTTGCTGTGGTAGGCATGATAATTAGTCATGCCACTTCTTCCTGTTATTGGGCTTATTATCTTTGACTTATCTGTTTGAAATTACATTATTTGTTGCCTTGTAAATTTAGCTTGATGATATTTGTTATGTTTATATTTCTGTAAATTTTCTAAGCATATTATGAATAAAATGTTTATATACAAAAAAAAAGTTATGACACGTGCTCCCCAGTCACCAAAAACAAACACTGCAGTGATCTGTGAAATGTGTGCACACATAAATACCACAGTACTCTAAAGGCAGCAAGAGCAACACTTCAAGGTCACAACTGGTTAAATATTAAAAAAAAGACTGTCTGTAAACATTAGTGTCCCCAGGACCAGAGTGGCTTGCATCGGTGATGTAATTGGAATGGTAGATATATCATGCAAGTACTGTACTGGTGTCGATGTCATTGAGCCAGCATGTGGTGGTGGTGATGGTGGTGGTGGTGTGACGTCACCGCCAAGGTCTTTCCCCATCAGCATCTGAAGAACCATTCTTTCATTCTTCATTTTGTGCAGCTCCATGCACTCATTGTGTCAGAGGTGGCATTCTTCTGCGGCTATGAAATTTTAATCGGCTTTCACAGCGTATTTAATAAACTGATCTGCAGCAGATGATAGTGCCTTCTCGGCATGTGTTTTGCGCAGTCTGACCATGGTGACTCTGGTCTCGACACCATTGGCAGAAGCCATGGATGTGCTCAGTCAATCGCCCACATGATTTGGGGAATGGCCTCGTTTGCCCCTGCAGATGTGTCTGACTGATCCTGCTCAGATGGTACTTCATCCATGTCTTTCTCTGAATCGTCTATTTCAACTTGCTGAGCTGCACTTGCTAGCAGCACTGTCGGCTGCGTTGCAGTGCGAATGCCAAGTATGGCATCCAGCTAAGCATAGTACATACAGTGTTTACGGTATCAGCCACTGCAGTTATTGCTGTCATGGCAGCGAATGTACTTGGTCTTCAGTGCCTTTATATGTGTGCGGCATTGGGTCTCTGATCTGTCAAAACCATGATCCTTCAGCTCCTGTGATATTTTTTTAAAAATGCAAATTTTCTTCCACTGCCCATTCAGTGACAGTTGAATATTTTCCTCTCCCCATATGGCAATGAGACAAGGGGTTTCTTCCTCTCTCCAGTTGAAAGTATGAGTTTCTGAAGTCATCCTGAAAAACAGGTTAGAAAAAAATTATCTAAGGAAATTGCATAGCTTACATGTGCCACATAATGTGTTGCAAGGCTTCAAGTGATTGGCCTCATTGCCTCCCCGCTGTTCACAGCAATGTCCACAGCTGCGCATTGCACAAGTGATGAAATGGGTGCTGGTGCTGCATCCAAGGGGGTAGTAGTAATGACTCAAGGGAGTAAATACATACTTTATAGAGGAAAGGAGGTATCTGAATTGTATGTTCAAATACAGGTTGGTAATTAACAAGGCACAGGAAAGAAGCATTTAGCCTGGAAATACATAATCCTCCCCCAAAAACTGTGAAGATAGCAAGTGGGATGCTCAGAGAAGGTGTAAAGAAATACTTCTTCACAGTCACTATGGCAGGCACCTTAACTGGCCTGCCATCAGAGGTGGTGTGTGTGCATACATGGCAACACTATTCGGGTATCCACTGGATGCACACTAGGGGACCGCAGAAGTTAGGAAAGAGAACAGAAGAGCAGTGATCCAGTTGGGTTTGTGGTGGCACAGTAGGTAGGAAATCTAGGGAAGATTAGATTGGGCAACAGTGCCCTGTCTGCAAACATCTCTTAATTTCCTATGTTGCTCGCACACAGTGATGGTAAACACAACATCATAAAGGTAGGCAATGATTGTGTATGTGTCCATATGCATGCAATAGGTGTAGTAGAGAAGCATGGATATTTTAAATACATATGCCACAATGAATGGTGAATGGCTGGGACCACATGACTACCAGGGTGCACACTGTTACTTCTAGAGTGCCACAACATGTGTGGCTGATGAGGAACTACTGTACTAGGGAGAGTTCGAAACTTATTTTCACAATGTCAGGGTAAGTGAGTTGCCCACCATTGCCGAGTCATTGTGGCACCAACATTGGAACTGTCTCTGGTAGCCTACTGCCCCCGACACCTCACACACTATTCCACCCATTGAACAGTTAGTGATGGCACACATTATCAAGTGGATCACTTATCCACCCACTAATTGTGGGACCTCTATTTATAGGGTCCCTGGGAATAGAATGTGCCCCACCAACACATTGTGGCACCAGTGGGCTATTAATGGCTGCCACAGTACTGTACTCTACTACAACCTGACCCTTGGCCAGTCATTGTGGCACTTGAATTTATACTGTCCCTGGTACTCTCATGACCCTCCCCTTGACACCACACATTGTGGCACCCTATAGCAATTACTGCTGGCCCAGGCAGTGTGCCAGTAATCATACTGTCAATGGTAGTCTAGCGGCCCCCAACCTGACCCGGTCAATGTGGCAACAGTATTTTATGCTGTCCCTGTATGTGTAGGTCCTACCAGCACCATACTATTTCCAATCCTGGAACTCTTTTATGCATTACCCAGAAGTTCAGTGCCATCCTCCCTTAGCCGGTCATAGTGGCACTGGTTTGGAACTGTCCACTGTAGTGACATGCCACCCCTGCCTCCACACAGCGGGACACCAATTGATTATAAATGATGGACCCAGTAGTCTACTGGCAACCAACATTAACAATTCATTTAGGCACCAGTATTCATACTCACCATGTTAGTATAGTCCCCCCTCCCACCCCGACACAGTGCAGCACTGAGGAAATAGAAATGCAGGACCTGGTAGTGTAGTGGCCAACTCTGTTACCCAGTAACTGTGGCACCAGATTGGACACTGTCCCTGGTAGTCCTGTCACTGGCACACAGGATGACACACGCTATGCCACTCTGGAAATATTAATGCTGGTAGTGCTAGGCATATGGCATGATCCATTACCCAGTCATTGTGCCAAAACTGTTAATAATGCCAATGGTATTGTCGTGCCCCCCCCGACATCACACAGTTTGCTACCCTGGAATTCAAAATGATGGCCATTTGTGGTGTGGTGCAACCCCAGGCCACACACATTTCTACAGTCCTCTCCCTTACCTGGTCATTGTGCTCACACTTTTGACAATGTACACGGTACTCTATTGCCCACCCTGTCACACACAGCGCAGCTTGCAATAAATATAAATGCCGAACCACATAGTCTAGTGACTCCCTTCCTTATCCAGTCCTTCTGGGACCACCTTGGATACTGCCTGTGGCAGTCTAGCGGGCCAACCACCATCACACAGTGTGCAAGATGAGAATGGGAAAATCTGGGCCCAGTAGCCATGAGCCCAACTCCCTTAGCTGGTCATTGTGGAGCCCATATTTATGCTGTCCATGGTGATCAGTGCTCGTCCCCACCCAACAGCATAAAATTTACAAGTGAGAACTTGCAAGGCATGACATAACAGTCTAGTGGCCCCCTCCTTTGACCTGTCATAGTGGCATCTGTTTTTGTAATGTTCAGGGCAGTGTACAGCTTCCCTTCCACCCCAGCACAAACACACTGCAGCACCACAGAACTATTACTGGTTGTACTTGTCGTGTGGTGGCCCTCTCCCTTACACAGTCATTGTGCCACTAGTTGTGATACTGTCCCCAGTAGTGTACTGGCACCCCTGCCACCAGCCATTGTACATCCTTTGAAGTGGTAATTATGGCCCTGTTAGGTACGTAGCAGCCTCCATAACCTGTCACTGCAGCACCTGCCTGGTGTGGCACACACCACCATAGTGTTCCACCCTAGAAATCGCATAGCTGGCCCTGGTCACCAAGTAGCAGCCTCCCTCGTGTTGTCACTGTGTCACCAGTTTTTAAATGGTGCCTGTTAGTGTGGTGTCCACCCTCCTTACCCATTCATTGTGGCACCAGTATGTATACAGATGGACATATGGTGCTACCCTTGCTGCCCATTCATTCTTCTGTAACCCCTTTGTTACCCGGGGTTACTAGAATCCCAGTAAGACCTAGTGGTAGGCAGGGAAGGCAACTTGTGAAACTCCAGTTAAATGGGTTTCACACTGTCTCACTCTGTCCTCAGTCACAGCTGAAACTTGAGAGATGACATCACTATAGAACTGTCGCAGCTGCATGAGCCACTTTGGAATCTCCAGCTCAGGGAGTGAAGTTTAGAACTTTGGGAAATTCAAAGTCAGTCTTCCGTTTGTCCTTAAGCAAGAAGGAAGCATTAGTCTGCAGTTTGATCTCTCACTAAGAAAAAAGGAAGTGTTCCTGTATTTTACCTTTTTTTAAAGTGGTGGAGACCACTCCCCCGGTCTCAGTGCCCCCCTCCCTCTGGGGGGGGTGAGTTCTCTGTGGGTTCCAAGGGCAATCCCCTTCTCCCACCCTGGGAAAAGCTGCCTGATTTAATTTCAGTCTGTTCTTGTATAACAGCAAAGGTTACAGTACTCGCCTGTGGGCGCGTGCAATGAATGGGTGAGTGTTTGGCTCCATTTGAAGGGCAAACATCTTGTTTTCTTCAGTTGGGAAATAAATGTGGACTGCTATTTGGGAGGACTATGTCAACTAGGACAAACAAATAGAGCAGTCAAACAGTTTAAAGTTTTAAATGGATTTAAAGTTCGCTGTAGAGGGGGTGCTTCAGGTCATCCACCGTTCAATCTACATTTTAAAGTCTAAAGTTTTCTGTGTGTCCAGCGAAATGGCCGGGTATGGGCTGTGGGAGCTGGAGGTGGGAAAACCCCCCATCTTTAGTAACCAGGTCCACCTCTACGGATTTCTTCTGTGTTTTTGCTACTTGCCTCATGCACTTGGCCAGTGATGGGGTGGGTACCCAGACACGGGTCGCAACTTGAAAATCTCTCTAGGAGTCGCAGACTCTAAGTGGTGTGGGGAGCCACAGGATGGGAAAATTACTCCTTGTTGGATGGGAGTCTCCTTGTTTTATGGGAGTTTCAATTGGAAGTACGAAAACAAATCTCTCTAGGAGTCGCAGACTTCAAGTGGTGTGGGGAGCCACAGTTTGGGAGTCTCCTTGTTTGATGGGATGTCTTTCCAAGTAAAGTTTGGGTTCATTCTTCAAGTGAACCGTCAGTCGAGTGGCCGGCAGGGGAGCCGGGCCAGTCGGGCTATGTATCCAATGCGCATGCAAAGTCCAGGCTGAGTGCCTGGTGGGTCCAAAGCCAGACAATTGTAGTAATGTGTTCACTCCTCAAATGGACCGCTGTGTTTAACCTCTAATCTGCACATACAGTAACGTAGCCCTTTAGGGGACCATGCAGTGCTTTGTTTATGTTCAATTAGTTAATAAATAAAGCCACACTGAAAAATCCCAATTCTGGTTCTGGACATTACAGTTATTGCTTCCTGTAGTTGGATTTACTTGGGTGCCTCTGTGCAGAATAGCCAAACCTAGGTCCCTTGTGCCAGGTAACCTCATCCTTCCCCGAACCCGTAGATATATATATATGTTACACTTCCACACCAGAAGTATAACTGGTGGCCAGGGCAGTTTTGTGGCCACCTCCCTTGCATAGTCATTATGCCCCTGGTATTTGAACTGTCTCTGGAATTAGTACTGCTAGCCATGGAAGTCCAGTGTGCACCTCCCATACCCAGTCAGTGTGGCACCACTTTTTGTACAGACCATGGTAGTCTAGTGTCCCCCCTCAACCCACACTTTTGGCCACTATGTAACTAGTAATGCTTGCCCTGGTAGTCCAGTGGAACCCACCCTTACACAGGCATTCTTGCACCTGTGCTTAGAATAGCCCTGGTAGCCTAGTGTCCCCCGAACACCACACACTGTGCAAACATATAAGTTTTGCATTCAAGGCCATGACCACAAAACCCAGCAAGAGTGCCTGGGCCAGGGTAAGCATTAATAGTTCCTGAGTGACCCAAAGTGTGGATTGATGGGGGTGCTAAATTAGCAGTGACATTATAAATGGTGGAGCACATCTTACTGAGTGCAGTGGGGAGAAACTGGACTACCACGGCTAGCAGTGCTATTTACAGTGTGTCACAAAGCACAACACATTTGCTTGCTTGTATATCACAAACCATGACCACACTAATTTCTGCACCCCCAGAACTATTACTGCTAGAGCTTGTAGTCTTGCTGCCCTATCCCTTACCCAGTACTTGTGTCACCTGTGTGAGACTGCCTAGTTCTCCTGTGGCCCACCATGCACCACATATCCACTGAGAACTATAACTGCTGGCATGGGTAGTCTGGGGTGCAACTCCCTTTACATGTCATTGGGGCACCACTTTTGATGCTGTTCCTGGTGGTGTGGCCACCTCCTATACACATGCATTATGCCCCTAGTATTTAAATGCCTCCCCCCACCATGGCCAGTCACATCGTAACACATTGCAAGTATCAGTGCTAGCCATAGTGATCTAGAGACCCCCTTCCATACCCAGTCAGTGTGGCACCCTTCCATAACCAGTCACTCCAACCTCACTTTGGGCCACTATGGAACTACTAACACTTGCCCTGGTTTTCTAGTGGCCTCCACCCTTGCCTAGGCATTGAGCCACCTGTGCTTAGAATCTCCCGGGTAGTCTAGTTAACCCCTACCAAAACACACTGTGCAAAATATCAGTTTGTGATTTTGCATTGGAAGCTTGCCCCAAAATGCACCAAGAATGCCTGGGCAAGGATGGGGGCCGCTGAACTTCCACGTGACTTCCAAGGTAAGCATTAATAGTTACTGAGTGGCCTTACACATGCATTATGCCACTGGTATTTAAAATGTTCCCACTACCACCACACATTGTGAACACATATTATTTTTGTAGTTTTGGCATTGGAGCTCCACCATCCCCCTCCCCCACACAAACAGAAACGCAATCGCTTACTTGTGATTTTGAAAAAGATGCAGTTAATGAATACAGAAGTAGACTGAGGGTTGGTAGTTAGCTACTTTTTTTTTTCGAAGATATGTCTCGAGAAACGATTGGAAATTAAAACAATTCAGCTCACTGTGCTCTCCACGGTGCAGTTGCTCTCCACACCTCTTTAAACAATAGACCCTTTTACACCAGTGCTTCCTGTTTATTGGAAGGCATGGCAACCACTGGACATGATGCAGGCAGGGAGCGTGTCACCCCATTCATCAATAGCAAGGTCAGCATCAGGAAACATGCTGCACTGAAGGAACAGCTCCACTGTGGTGTGCCTTGCAGCACAGCGAGGGGGGGCTATGTAAACAGTTAATTGCAGGTTCACCAGAGAGCACAGTTTGAAAGGAGCAGCAGAGATTCTAAAGTGATGTGGCAGTGTGTAAACATGGCTATTATTTGTGTGTAACCCCCTTGCAAATGGGGGTTCCTAAAAGCTTCCCCGGAGCTTGGGTGAATGCTCCGTGCATGGTTAGAGTTCGGCGTTAAAGCCGCTTAAATGGGGAACCGGTGAGTGCTTTTAAAAGCCTTCATAAGCTGTCCCTTTAAGGGCTGCCTGTTGCAGCCATAAGTAACTGACATGGAGGGGGACCGTGTGTTGTATGCTCGAGTCCCGCCTGGGACACTGGAAAAGTAACTCCCTGCTGCCATCGCTAGTAGTGCAGAGGGAGTTCTGATGGAGGATGTGAATGTTTACTTAAAATACTGTAATATAATAATGATAATGTAGTTGTTCTAACCTGCCTTGCTTTGCAGCACAGATGGTTTCAATTGCCTCCTCCATTTTGGTCCAGAACTATTGAATTGGACCAATCAGTACCTTGGGACCCCACAGAGCTGGCTGACCAATAGAGGAACTGTTTGTAAATTGGGAAAGGCATTATGGGCTATGGCGCTTTTTCACACCACTGAGAGCCGGAGGAAGTGATTGGCATGTGCAGCCAGCCAATGACAGCGGGTAGTGCCCGATCTGAAAGGAGTGCTCAGTGCTGCCAAGGGCAGATGCGTTGTGGCTGGTGAGCAGTGAGGAGCTTCTGTGCTTCTGCGCTGGGAAGTGTTCGCGCGGGAAGCGCGTGAAGACCTAAGGTGGCCGCTTTTCTCTGCGAGCGAGTTCGCTCTAAAATCCGCCGGCGGGCAGTCAGAGGAGGCTGTGCCCTATACAGCTACCCACCAGGCTTGACCTGTAGGAGGACTGGAGAGAATTGCTGAATCGCGCTCGGTCCGAAGGAAAAGTGGAAGCTGCCGTTGCAGTATCTCAGTGGCTGTGAGTTTGTGGGAGCCTTGGAAGCAGCTGCCTGGTGTGGTACCCCTCTGTTGCTGTTTGCCATATAAATGTGTGAGAAGGCTGGTGAAGTCAGGCTCCCTCCTGGTAGCGTTGAAGGAATCGTTATTTGCTGGGGTTGTGAGTACTGATTCAGGGTAGCTCCCCTGCAGAGTGTTTACACAGTGGTTTCAGTGCATTATTTTATTGCTGACTGCCTAATTAAACTTTCCTCCTATTCTGACCAGCTCAAGACTGTAATGTTTGTCTGTGTTAAGGGCCCCAACCAGCTGCCACATTTGGACTAGCCGTTAGGGCTCGGGTACCCAGGGACAGTAAAATTGTAGGGTTAGGCCTGTGCACAGAGCCCTAGGTATATGGAAATAGTGTGCCAATCAACCTGATTTTCCCCTTCCCTTGTTATCTGCCCTTTAATAAATCAGATTGCTATGTTATAACTACACCCTGGCTGGTTTGTACTCTTCTGATGAGTTGCTGTATGGTGACGTATATAACTGTACCTTACTTTACAGGGGGTTCCCAGAGTGAGTTGGAATATATTATTCGTGGGGTAAGTGTACTGGTGGAAAGAATTGTTGGCACCCAGTGTGAGTCACGAGTGGGACGGAAGTGGGGTTGCAGTAGCCCAGAGGGCTGTAACCGAGGTAGTCTTAACTGTACTAACCCCGACCTCTGGGTGGAGGCACCCATCAATGGATCTGGGCTCCTCACCCTGCCTCCATGGGGGCAGACAGAGGTAGTAGCCCCAAGGGTAGCGCCCCCTTGGGGTTACAAATTGGAGGCACCGCTGGGATTTGCGTCCCCTAGTGGCTCAGTGAGGAAATACATCAGAGATGGAAAAAATGGAAGGGGATATGTTGGAAAAAATTAAACTGGGACCCATCAAAACCATGGTACACAGATTGATGGGTTGGGGTGAAGCCGAAGAGCTAGACTCCCAGAAGATTGTATTATTGTTAGATGTGCCCCTGGGTACCTCAACTGTTGATATTGTCTCTGTTGCTGAGCGAGTAAAGTGTTTGGGTAAGGTTGAAGTGAAAGGGCGTATGACTGATCTGCTTGACCAGACACTGCAGGCGTTACTCCTGTGCAGTGTGCCATCGACCCTGAGAGGTACCTCCTGTGATTTACCCGGAGGGTGCATCCCAGGGGTGGAGGCTAATTCATATCCGAAGTGGGTCAGTCACCCCTTGGGGGTCTCCCCAGATGAACAGTTTTAAAGACAAACTGCTTAAATTGTTAGCTGTGGAGGGGAGGACTACCCAGGAGTTGTTACAAGTCTTGGATTTGTCCAATGATACTACCCCCCGGGGTTCCCCGGGCACCTCCCCTTGCCCGCCCAAAAGTTCCGTGCTGGCTTCTTTGCCCTTGGCAGTCCCATCCATACAGCTTGATTCCTACCGTAAGTTAAAACTTTTCTCTGGCATGGTACCAGTGCCTTCCGGGGAGGATGACCTGGAGGCGTGGATGGATTATGCCACTCCTTTAGTCCAGGAGTGGCAATGCTCTGAGGGGGAGAAAAGGAAGAGGCTGATGGAGAGTTTGCGGGGTCCTGCCTTAGAAGCCATTAGGTTGTTCCGGGCCACCCGTCCAGAAGCCACTGCTGCAGAGTATCTCTCTGCTTTAGAAGGGGTTTTTGGGAGTACAGAGACTGGTGAAGATTTACTATGGAAATTCAGGTCTGCTAAGCAGTGGCGAAATGAAAAACTGTCCGCTTTTGTTACTAGAGTGGAGCGGGCATTGCAGAAGGCTCATAGAAAAGGGGGAATCACTGCTACAGCCCTGAATCAGGTTCGGTTAGAACATATTTTAAAGTCGGCCAGATTCTCTAGTGTAACGCTGCTGAAACTCAAGTTGCATGATCGGCGAGCCACTCCACCTGAATATTGTCAATTGATGAGGGAAATTCAAGAAGTGGAGACTGATGAAGAGGGGTGGGAACCTTGTGTGGGGGCAGTGAACCCTAGTGGGACCCCTGAGTCTAACACCCCTGAGGAGACTGGCTCGCCTGGAGGGTCCGAGGGGTCCCCAGATTTCCCAGGTACTGTGGGGATGCGAGCTGTTTCCTCTGACCCCTACGTGGAGGGTGAGTTGAGGGCTGAGATCAGAAATTTACGGGAACTGGTGAGGGACTTAAAGCAGTCTACTGTGTACCCTACTCGGCCCGGGGCCCCTGAGTCATGTAGAGCCCCGAACCCTAGCCCTAGAGAGCTTTCTCACTCCCCTCAGGGCCCCCCTCAGAACAGTGATCCCCAGGACCCCAAGTTTTGTTATCACTGTGGGGAAGATGGGCATTTCCAGCCTGAGTGCCAGAGGCCGGCGAATTTAAGGAAAGTTAACAGCAGACTGATTGCCCGACACCGCCAGACCCAGTCTTGGGCCCCCAAGAAAAGGTTTGTGACTCAGGCCCATGCCCGCCAGGCTACTAATGCTGCTTCCCCCAACTGGTCTGATGTGGTCGGGCCGTCTATGGAGACCCGGGTGCAGGTAAATGGAATTCCCACTCGAGCTGTACTGGACAGTGGCTCCCAGGTGACCATCATGTTTCAGAACTGGTACCAAGCACACTTATCTGAGGTGCTCCTGCAGCCTGTAACTGGTCTACATGTATGGGGTTGAGCGACAAGGCCTATCCATATTTGCGGTACATCCGTGTCTGGCTATCGTTCCCTGCAACTGTGAATGGAATAGATGAGCAAGTGGAAACCTTAGTTTTAGTTTGCCCACCCACTGGACTGTACGATGGGGTGCCCTTGTTGATTGGGACAAATGCACACATGTTTGGATGATTGGCCCAATTGTGCTCAGAGAAGTGAGCATTCCAAACTGGGCGAGCTTTGAGTGTACCTGCTGTGATTCAAAAGGTCAGGGCCACTCAGAAGAAGGGTAGTCTGGAGGAACCTGAAGGCCCTGTGGGGTGGTGGAAAAGGATCCGGCCCCGTGGTACTTGCCCCAAATGCACAATGTGTTCTGCATGGAGAAGTACGACTAAAAACAGATGTCAAAAACAAGTTGTTGATGCTGGATGCACCTGTGGAGGGAGGATTACCTTAGGGGTTGTTGCTCAGACCCAGCATTCTGCCGGCTAGAGCCCATGCTTACGTTAAGAGGGTGATGGTTCAAGTGCACAATGTGTCTGATAAAGAGATTCGGATAAGAAGAGGGTGTACCCTGGCTAGTGTTCATTGTGCGGATACTGCTGTACTACCCAATAGAAAGAGTTCTCGGACGGGTGATAGAGTTGCTCCTGATCTGTTTGACTTTGGTGACTCCTCGCTGCCTACCGACTGGAAGCAAAGAGTCAGTGAGAGGCTTGCCCAGAGGGACCAGGTTTTTTCCCTGAAGGAGTGGGATGTAGGATGTGTACAAGGGGCTGAGCATCACATTCGATCGCACGACGAAAGACCTTTCCGAGAGAGATCCCGATGTCTGGCTCCCACTGACATAGATGATGTAAGCGCATCTGCAAGAAATGTTGGCTGCCAAGCGTAATTCAAGAGTCTAGAAGCCCCTATGCCTCCCCATCATAGTAGTAAGGAAAAGGAATGGGCAGTTCAGATGTGTGAGACTATCGCACTTTGAATAGGTGGACCATTCCGGATCAATTCTCATGCCGGCATACAAGGCGCTCTGGACTGTTTGAATGGTAGTAAGTGGTTCTCTGTGTTGGATCTTCGGAGGATCTACCAGATCCTGATGGCCCCAGACGACCGGGAGAAGACTGCTTTCATTTGCCCTTTAGGTTTCTATGAGTTTGTTCGGATGCCTCAAGGAATTTCGGGTGCCCCAGCCACTTTTCAGCGCTTGATGGAATGAGCTGTGGGGGACATGAACCTACTCGAGTGTTTGGCCTATTTAGATGATGTTATAGTGTTTAGCCGATCATTGGAAGAACATGAGCAACGATTATTCAAAGTCCTGGATCAGTTGGAGGATTTCGGCCTTAAGTTGTCTATCGACAAGTGTCAGTTCTTCCAGACTTCCATGAAATATGTGGGCCATATAGTGTCCACTGAAGGCATAGAGACTGACCCTGGCAAGGTGGAGATGTTGACCACTTGGCCTCAACCCAGGAATTTAAAAGAGCTGCAACAATTCCTGGGGTTTTGTGGATACTATAGGCGGTTTGTCAGAGACTATTCACGAGTGATTCGCCCCCTCCTTAATCTCACTCAGGGGTATCCGCCTACTCATAAAAAGTATAAGAAGGGTGTGCACACTGAAATAGAAAAGAAGTATTTTCGGCCAAACGATATGTTCGGGGATCGATGGACTGCTGAGTGTGAGGAAGCTTTTCACGACATCATATATCAACTTACCCATTCTCCAGTACTGGCCTATGCTGACCCAGTCAAGCCCTACACTCTTCATACTGATGCCAGTCTACAAGGATTGGGGGCTGTGTTATACCAGGAACACTCGAATGGGCTGAGACCTGTAGTGTTTGCCAGTAGAAGTCTGACGCCTTCAGAAAAAAATTATCCCGTGCACAAACTAGAGTTTTTGGCTCTAAAGTGGGCCATTGTTGATCAGTTTCATAACTATTTGTATGGTGCCAAGATATTAGTAAAGACTGATAACAACCCTCTGACCTATGTACAGACCTCTGCCAAATTGGATGCTACTGGGCATAGGTGGCTCTCTGCCTTGGCCACCTACGATTACGCTGTAGAATACGGATGGGCTAAACCATATAGTCTGGATGCTCTCTCTCGGAGGCCTATGTCCCAGACTGAATGGGTCAGTTGTCTGAACCTGACATAAGAGCTCTCTGCCAGAAATTCGACAAAGAAGAACAGGCATCTCCTGATACGATGGACTGTATGGTAGATTGTCTGGGCCGCGGAAAACTGTATACCTGCTGCTTACTGTCATTTCTCTGCCTTGGACACCAGCTCCTGCATAACTAAACAATGATGATCTCCAACAGGCTCAATCTTGTGATCCTATGATAAGAACGGCCGTAGAGGTTTTGCGGGCCGGAAGGGATGTATCCAAACTACGCTCCACTGACATATGGACTACTTTGTTGTATAAAGAAGGGCCCAAATTAAAGCTGATCAACCAACTACTATACAGAGAGACTGTGAATAAGGAGGGCCGGGTACACCGACAACAACTGGTGCTGCCAGCGGTTTTCAGAGAGCTAGTCCTCAGGTCATTGCATAATCAAATGGGGCACCTGGGCATAGATCGAACACTTGACCTGGTACGGGCTCGATTCTATTGGCCGAAGATGAGTGCGGATGTGGAACAGTATGTCAAGACCTGTGGTCATTGTTTGCAAAGAAAAGCGTTACCCCGGAGAGCTGCTCCCCTGGTCAACATTACTACTAGTGCTCCTGGAACTGGTCTGTATTGATTTCCTGAGTTTAGAGCCTGATCTGAAAAGTGTCAGCAACACATTGGTGGTCACTGATCATTTTACCCAGTACGCACAGGCTTTCCGACCAAGGATCAGAGAGCAACCACGGTGGCTAAGATACTTGTTGAGAACTTTTCGTCCGTTATGGGGCCCATAGCAGTTCATTCCGACCAGGAAGGGACTTTGAGAGTCGTTTGGTTAAAGAGATGCTATCTTTGTGGTGGAGTCTGAAAATCACAACCACTTCCTATCATCTGCAGGAGACCCTCAGCCTGAAAGGTTTAATCGTACATTGCTTGACATGCTGGGCACCTTACAATCAAAAGATAAATTGAGATGGAGCCAACAGATCAGCACTTTAGTTCACGCTTACAATTGCACAAAAGTGATGCCACAGGGTTTTCCCCCTATCGACTGATGTTTGGGAGAGAGGCTAGATTGCCAGTGGATGTGTGTTTTGGGGTTTCCCCCGATGGGGTGTGAGCAGAAAACCATCTACAGTACGTACAGAGATTAAAGGCCCAATTAAACCATGCTTACCAACTGGCCCAGACCATGGCTGCTAAACGAAATCTGGCTAACAAGGAGAGATATGACAAAAAAGTGAAAACAGTAGAGTTGAGAGAAGGGGATAGAGTGCTGTTGAGAAATCTGGGACTGAATGGCAAACATAAGATTGCCGACAGATGGCATCATCTCCCCATATTGCTGTGGGACAGCTGGCAGACCTACCTGTATATAAAGTGCGGCCTGAAAACAATTCGAAAGATGTAAAACCATACACAGAAATCATTTGCTGCCGATTGGGCAGATCTTGATTGAAGCTGAACCTTCCACTGCCACTCCTTCCGCCTGTGACTAGATCTGTTGCTAGAGAAGAACCAAGCCTGTGGAGCCTTCAACAAGTCCACTAAGGGGCCTTGTCCCACCCTCCTGCAGAAGGAGATGATCAACACTCAGTGTAGGAAGATAGTGAAGGTGATATTGAATACTATCCTCTTATGAACTGAGTCAATTGTTTGGGGCAATCTGCTTGTTAACTCGGAACTGAAATTGGCCCGTCTGTACTGATTGCACCCTCTACTTTGACCCCAGAGGCAATGCCTCCAGAAGATGAATGGGGTAGCAGACAAGCTCAAGGGGTTGAGTCCTTAGGCCTGGCTGAACTGTCTGGCCTGGCTGAATTATCTGACTTTTCAGAAGAAGAGAGTGGGACGGGGGAACAAGCCAGGGATATGCCCGAATCGGATGAATATTTTGAATGCCCTGATGGTTCCCCTCTAGTACCTAAACCGCCCCCAGATGAGTCCAGTGGGGTGGGTTCAGGGATAGAAAGTCAAGCCCCTAATAGTATCATGAGCACTGAACCTGTTCCCCTTGAGGAGATTCCCGTTGCTAATGTCACTGATACTGAAGTGGAGTCAGGGCCTGGTTTAGGATCCCCCGAGACTCCTAGACGATCCGGCCGACAAATACGGCCAGTAATAAAGTTAAGCTATGAATCGCTTGGCCAGCCAGTGGACCGCCCTTAAATGTGGTTCACAAGGGGGTGTATGTGTCCCCACGTTCCCTGCCTAAGTTAGCCTTGGGGGATAACTCCAGATTGTTAGTATTGCCCTTTGAGTGTGGTACTCCTGTTTCAGGTGACTCACCAGTGACTAGAAAGGAGGGGTTGCCCCAGTCCCGGTGCCATAAGCAGGAATTAGTAACCTGATTTGAAAAACAAAAGGGAACCAGAGTTATGTGTACAATGTGTATGAACCATAATATATTGTAAATGTAATATTTCTGTATGTAATTCAAAATGTGATATAGTGTTAATTGGGATGTTCACCTAAATGGCCTCAGGGGTAGTTGCTTGACGCGGACGCCAAGCTTTTCCAGGCCAGGGAAGGTGTAACCCCCTTGCAAATGGGGGTTCCTAAAAGCTTCCCCGGAGCTTGAGTGAATGCTCTGTGCATGGTTAGAGTTCGGCGTTAAAGCCGCTTAAATGGGAACGGTGAGTGCTTTTAAAAGCCTCCGTAGCTGTCCCTTTAGGGCTGCCTGTTGCAGCCATAAGTAATTGACATGGAGGGGACCGTGTGTTGTATGCTCAAGTCCCGCCTGGGACACCGGAAAAGTAACTCCCTGCTGCCATCGCTAGTAGTGCAGAGGGAGTTCTGATGGAGGATGTGAATGTTTACTTAAAATACTATAATATAATAATGATAATGTAGTTGTTCTAACCTGCCTTGCTTTGCAGCACAGATGGTTTCGATTGCCTCCTCCATTTTGGTCCAGAACTATTGAATTGGACCAATCAGTACCTTGGGACCCCACAGAGCTGGCTGACCAATAGAGGAACTGTTTGTAATTGGGAAAGGCAATATGGGCTATGGCGCCTTGCACCACTGAGAGCCGGAGGAAGTGACTGGCATGTGCAGCCAGCCAATGACAGCGGGTAGCGCCCGATCTGAAAGAGTGCTCACTGCTGCCAAGGGCAGATGCGTTGTGGCTGGTGAGGAGTGAGGACAGTTCTGTCTGCGCTGGGAAGTGTTCGCTGCGGAATGCCCTGGAAGGGCGGCCGCTTCCGCGAGCGAAGTCTGGGCCGAAAATCCACCGCGGGCGGTCAGAGGAGGCTGTGCCCCATACAGCTACCCACCAGACTCGACCTGTAGGAGGACTGAGAGAATTGCTGAATCGCCCGGTCCAAGGAAAAGTGGAAGCTGCCGTTGCAGTATCTCAGTGGCTGTGAGTTTGTGGGAGCCTTGGAAGCAGCTGCCTGGTGTGGTACCCCTCTGTTGCTGTTTGCCATATAAATGTGTGAGAAGGCTGGTGAAGTCAGGCTCCCTCCTGGTAGCGCTGAAGGAATCATTATTTGCTGGGGTTGTGAGTACTGATTCAGGGTAGCTCCTGCAGAGTGTTTACATAGTGGTTTCAGTGCATTATTACATTGCTGACTGCCTAATTAAACTTTCCTCCTATTCTGACCAGCTCAAGACTGTAATGTTTATCTGTTAAGGGCCCCAACCAGCTGCCACGTTTGGACTAGCCGTTAGGGCTCGGGTACCCAGGGACAGTAAATTGTAGGGTTAGGCCTGTGCACAGAGCCCTAGGTATATAGAAATAGTGTAAGCCAATCAACCTGATTTTCCCCCTTTCCCTTGTTATCTGCCCTTTTAATAAATCAGATTGCTGTGTTATAACTACACCCTGGCTGGTTTGTACTCTTCTGATGAGTTGCTGTATGGTGACTGTAATATAACTGTACCTTACTTTACAGGGGGTCCCCGGAGTGAGTTGGAATATATTATCCGTGGGGTAAGTGTACTGGTGGAAAGAATTGTTGGCACCCAGTGTGAGTCACTAGTGGGACGGAAGGGGGGTTGCAGTAGCCCAGAGGGCTGTAACCGAGGTAGTCTTAACTGTACTAACCCCCAACCTCTGGGTGGAGGCACCGTCAACGGATCTGGGCCCTCACCCTGCCTCCCTGCGTGGGGCAGACAGGTAGTAGCCCCAAGGGTAGATGACTTCTGGGGGTTGCATGGTTGTGGCAAGCTGCTGTGTGAGGGGGAGGCCGATGTGTGAGTGGGGAGCTGAGCATAATGAAGAATGGGAACATGATTGTGCAATTTGAAACAGAAAAAGGCTGAAAGGCAATTAAAATTGGTTAAGATGCAAATTTTATTATGTGGCATGTTGTGTGTATTTGATAGAGTTGTATTTTGTACAGTACCTTGGGGTCAGTCAAGCTGGTTAAAGTTCTATGTAAGTAGTGCCCATTGGCTAGGTTGGGGGATGCGGGTGATAACGCGACAGCTACTGAGATAAATGCAACTGTTGAGATAAATGCATGCATACCATGGGAGTTCAAATACATTGGGATGATAAAAGCTACGTTATTTGCATAATAGCCTCAACCCATGCATTTCACACAAACTGGCTCCCTGCGAGTAGGACATCAAACAGTGGCGCTGTCACTTCAACAATAAAAGTAAACAGCTCAGTTTGTCCCCATTAATAAAGTGGAAAAGAAAGAAAATCTGTAAACAGATAAACCGTTTACATAATACAGCATGTTTTTTATCTCCAAGAGAGACACATAAAAAAGTAGAAACTCCCATGGCATACATCAATTATTCCATGAGGTATCTTCAAATATGCATGTTATTTGGTTTAGAATGTTGTGGCTGTGTCACTTGTGCACATGTGAAATAACAGCAACATTCTAAATCAAATAACATGCATATTTGAACCTACCTCATGAGATAATAGAAACATAGAAACATACAATTTAACAGCAGATAAGGACAACTTGGCCCAATAACGCAAACCCTACTTGATGTCTGGCTTTTACCCTCTCTTTCCTACTCACCAAGGTTCCCTTGTGCCTAACCCATGCATTCTTGAATTCTGTAACAGCTTTTGCCCCCACACCCACTTCTGGGAGGCTGTTTCATGCATCCACCTCCCTTTCTGTGAAAAAGTATTTTCTCACATTTCCCCTGAATCTATCCCCGTCCAGCTTCATAGCATGACCCTTGCACTTGAACATCTTTTTCTCCGAAAAATGCTACCCTCTTGTACCTTATTTCTACCTGTAATGTATTTCGAAGTCACTAATCATATCCCCCACTCCCTCCTTTCCTACAGGGTGCACATATTGTGATTCTTTAGTCGCTTCTCACAGGGCTTTTGGTACAGACCCTGCACCATTTTAGTTGCTCTCCTCTGGACCGCCTCTACTGTATGTCCTTCCAGAGATGCGGTCTCCAGAACTGGACACAGTACTCTAGATCAGGTCTCACCAATGATTTGTACAGCAGTAACACCACCTCCTTCTTTCTGCTGGAGATACCCCTCCCTATACACCCTAGCATCCCACTGGCTCTCTTCACTACCTTGTCACACCGTTTGGCCACCTTTAGTTCATCAGATAGGATCACCCCAAGATCTCTTTCCTTTTTGGTGGTTGCCAGTACCACTCTTCCATCTTGCGCTCTGCCCCTGGGTTCTTGTGCCTCAACTGCATGATTTTGCCCTTCTTTGCATTGACATTTAGTTGCTATGCTCCTGACCACTCCTATAGCCTTCTTAGATCCCTCTTCATTTTTCCATCCCCCTCCCCCAGAGTGTCTACCCTGTTGCAGATCTTTGTGTCATCTGGAAAACAGCATTCCTTCCCTTCTAACCCCTCTGCAATGTCGTACAGCAGTAACACCACCTCCAGGGCAGGGTTTTAAATAATTGATTAGCAGTTTTTTTCTTGGGACAATACTAACTGTACAGAAAGTATTTATATAGGTTTTCTAGAAGTGTTACGTTTGTTAAACACAGTGAGGCAAGTGCTATGCATTTTCACAATGTTTTAGCACTTTTATGAGTAAGACGCTAATCAGTTTTTAGAGGTAAATAAAACCCTGCAGGGTTGTCTGTCCTATGCAACTTGGCTACTTCTGCCGCCCCATCTACCCCACAAGTAACCCTCTCCAATCAAAAGTCCAGATCCGCTTGGAATAAAACCATACACTACCTCACACTGCTTCTCCTCTTGGCAGGGGATGTTGAAACCAACCCAGGTCCTACACCTCCCAATCCCTCCCCTCTAACTCTTCCCAAGGACCTCCGTTTATTGCACCTCAACATCTGCAGCATTCTGAACAAAGTACCTGAGCTACAACTCACCACCTTAACCCTACGCCCAGACATCTTCATTATATTCGAGACATGGCTGAAGCCACACCACGTTGATTCTGCAGTAGCCATTCCTGGCTATTCACTGATCAGGCAGGACTGCATGGGCAAGAAAAAAGGTGATGGCATTGCCATGTTCATCTCCACCAGGATTCAGTTCACCCGATCCAGATCCCTGGACCTGCACCACAAATTGAATTCTTACTTGTTAAGCTCGGCTCTCCTCACTCCTCCCGTGTACATCAAAGGGGACTTACTACGCCCCTGCTACCCCCCTGCCCAGCATCTTAGACCACCTAGCCACATTAAAGTTTCTTGCCACAGCTGGCGAGCTCCATATCCTTGGTGACTTCAATTTCAATTGGCTAGCTAACGACTGCTCAAAGCTATGGACCAAAATAAACACTCTAAACCTCTCCCAACTAATCGACCAACCCACCCGGTTGAACCCTAAAACACTTACCCACTCCCTCTTGGACTGGACCTCACATCCCACCCTCACAGGATTATTAAAGCACGTCTGCTCCCCGACTCCCTGAGCAATCACCACATGGCATACATGGTCAGGAAAGTGCACAGACCTGCTAGACCCCTCTAGGGCGCTCCTCACGAGATCCTATAAATCCTTATGTTTACCCTCCCTCCTGAATGACCTGGCCCACGTTGATTGGTCCTTCATACAGAAGGCACCCACCATCGACTACGACTTCGACTTGTTCAAGAGCAACTTTCTTGCCGTATGGGACTACCTTGCCCCTCTAAGAAGCACAAGAGTAAAGGGCTCCCATCTCCCTTGGGTCACCGCCGACATCATTAGCAGATACTGATCCAGGGACCAGGCCTGGAAAAAACACAAGCTATCCAGCTCCCAAGAATCTCTACAAAGATACCGTACCCTCCGCAACTCCTGCACCAAATCTATACGGCAGGCCAAAAATAACTACTTCAAGTTGGCTCTATCCTCTAACTTTAGCCACCCTACAAACTTTTGGAAAACCATCAAATCCCTGCTCTCTCCACCAGTCCAACCACCAACCCCAACACTATCCATCCATGGCAACACCATCTCGGACCCTAGCGAAGTTGCCACTGCCTTCAATACCTTCTTTACCAGCAGCGCTATGTCTCTCCTACCCATCCTCCCGCACACCCACCCACACCTAGCTCATCATCGAAATCCCAGAACTCCCCCCCTGCCACCACTTTCTCCTTCCGTCCAGTCACCCTGGCTGAAGTCCTACATGCTCTGCGTGCTCTCGACCCCAACAAAGGAAAATGCCCCTCAGGCCTGTACGCTAAATTACTCCACTTATTAATCCCCACCATTGCCACCCCATTAGCCGGCCTCCTCAACCTCTCTTTCTCCTGGCTAAAATCCCAGCAGCAGAAGTAGACAGTTGTTATCTCCCTCCCAAAGGGTGGCGATCCCTCTGCACCTGGAAGTACCACCCCATCTCCTTACTCCCAATACTGGCCAAACTTCAGGAACACCTTGCCCTTGCCCAACTCTTCCAATACCGTGACTCTACCTCTTTCTTCACCCCATATCAGTCTGTTTTCACTAGAGTCTCACTCTGCTATCACCACCTCCTATGACTCACCGATGACATCTCCTCAGGTATGGACAAGGGCTTATCACCTTGGCAATTTTCATAGACCTGGCCAAGGCCTTTGACACCGTCTCCACCCCAAGCTACTAGCAAAACTTAATGTTGCAGGCCTCTCCAACCTTGCCACCAGCTGGTTTCAGGCCTACCTGACTGGCAGACACCAATCGGTGAAAATTGGCTCCCAAATATCCCCCCAAGTCACCATGGGGGTCCCCCAAGGTTCAGTCCTGGGCCCCTTACTATTTTCTATATTCCTAAATGACCTCCCGCTGGCCTGTACAAACTCATCCATACAAAAGTACGCAGACAACACCGTACTATACGCCTCTAGTCCCTCCACTGGAGTCGTGTCCGATGTACTACAACAGGACTTCAATGCCGTTCAGCAATGGTTCAGGTCCAACCAACTATTCCTAAATGCAAAGAAACCGTCTCCCTAACCTTGTTTTAGCCCGACTTTCCTGTCTAGCTGATCCTCCCGACTTCCATACCCTTGATGGGTCCCTCTGGATTCTTGCACCTCATTCAGATACCTGGAGTTTGGCTTGACCAACACCCAGATTTCTCATGCACATAGAATCGCTACACAAAAACTGCACCCTAAACTGGATGCTCTATATCGCAACAAAGGGTGCATACCCACCACAGTCCGGAGGGAAACAGTGCATAAAATTATTCTCCCAATACTTGACTATGGCGACAGAGTTTATGGCGCTGCACCCTCATCCAACCTGGCCAGCCTAGACACCCTCTTTCACTCCTTCTGTCGCTTCATCCTGGACTGCCCCCCAATGACCCATCACTGTGATCTATACAGCTCCATAGCTCTACACTCGCTCATGTCCCGCAGACTGATCCACTGCGCCAGAGTCATAGCTAAATTCTGGTCCCGATCCCTGCCCCCCTTACTGCAGTTCCGCCTTATCGGCTCAACCTTCCTCGGCCTACTCACTCAGAAGCTCCGACTCCAGGCTTCTCCAAGTCCCATTCATGCATACATCCAAGGGACAATTAGCCTTCAAATATCGCTTGCCCAAACTATGGAATGATCTACCTGCAGACATCAGGCTTACCACCAACCCAAGACTCCTAAACCCACTTCTCCATGCACATTTCTCTGACATGCACCTGCTACCAGGAATCTTGAGCTATAAGCCCCATGTGCCCCTGTTTTGTGAGGCACCATGTATTCTCACCTGCTGCCTCTTAGGGTCGGTTTATGTTCTAAGTATTGCTGTCTTGCCTCGCTTCCATGTGCCTAGTGTGTGTTTTCTCACACTGCCTGTGTACAAAATGTTCTCTGCTATGTATATACTCTGTACCTATGTTATAACTATGTAAATATCTGTCCTGAAGTACCCCTTGTAATTCCGCCAGGTCGTATCTGGAAACAAGTGGTCCCCCACTCAGTATGTCTGCCTGGTTAATCTCTTAAATAAATAAATAAATAAATAAATAAATAAATAAATACATTAAAGAGGACTGGTCTCAGTACTGATCCTTGCTGAACCCTGCTGGTCACCCTACCTTCCACGGAGTGAACTCTGTTTACTATCACTCTCTGTTATCTATACCTCAACCAATTTCTTACCCTGTTTACCAAATTAGGACTCACTCCCAGTCTGCCTAGTTTGTTTACGGGTCTCCTATGTGGAACAGTGTTGAAGACCTCACTGAAATCTAGATAAGCCATGTCCACTACTCCACCCTGATCTAACTCCTGTGTCACCCAGTCAAAGAAATCTATCAGATTTGTTTGACATGACCTCCCCCCAGCGAATCCATGCTGCCTCAGATCCCGTAAGCCACTGGACTCTAGAATATTACACAATCCTTTCCTTCAGTAGGGATTTCATTAATTTCTCCACGACCGAAGTCAGGCTGACTGGCCTGTAGTTGCCAGCCTCCTCCCTGCTACCACTTTTGTGAAGTGGCACTACATCTGCCCTCCTCCAGTCCTCCGGAACCACTCCCATCTCCAGTGAGTGGTTGAACAGGACTGTCAGTGGTGCAGGCAGCACCTTTCTAAGCTCCTTCAATACCCTTGGATGCACCCTGTCTGGCCCCATTGCCTTGTCCACTTTGAGATTTGTAAGCTCCTTCAGGACTCTCTCCTCTGTAAATGGACTGGTGTCCACCTCCCTTCCTTCGATACTCCTGTCAGTTAACTGTGGTCCCCCACCTTCCACTTCCTCTTTGAATACTGAAAAAATATTTGTTCAGGACTTGCTTTTTCCTGGTACCCATCCACACACTCCCCCCCCCTTTAGCCTTACAATCCCTTCACTGGTCTTTTTTCTTTCACTTACATACCTGAAAAAAGTATTTCCACTTTCTTCACAGCCTGGGCTATTTTCTCCTCTGTTTGAGCCTGTGCGCTCCTGACTGCTTTCCCTGCCTCTCTCTGCTTCTCTTGTTACTCTTCCCTATCCTCTTCCCTCTCTAGCTCCTTATTACTCCTGAATGTCAACTTTTTGCCCTAACTTTCCCAGCTACTTCTTAGAACCATAGCAGTCTTTTTTTTACTCTTGCTTCTGCTAACTTGCCTGATGCAGGGTGTGTTGCCTTCACTATGGCTCCTTTTAATTTTTCCCACTGTTCCTCCACTCCACCCAAGTCCTGCACCCCTGCCAGGGCATTACTGAGGCATTCCCCATCTTTGTAAAGTTGGCCCTCCTTAATTCCATGACCTTCACCTTTGTGTGGTTTGACTCTGCCACAATATTTATATTGAACCATACCGTACAGTAATCACTGGTTCCCAGGGGACCGATTCCAAAAGCAGTACCGCCGATGCAAGGTACTTGCATCAAACATCAATGACATAGTCACACAAGTTGTACCTTGCATCATAGTTTGTGGCATTCCCTATTCGGGTACGTGGGCTGCATCAGAATGGAAAGCCACTGCACCAGACAGGCACTGCGCCACCCTTGTGACCTGCATCTGGGTATGCCAGATCGCAAGGGCACTACACCAGCTGCAACATCCCCTTCTTTGGAATTCTAAAAGCCTCGCCATGGCTGTAGCAAGGAGCACCATAGACCTGCCAGGAGACAGTTTAAGCCCTTGTGCCAATGGAGGAGAGCTACATGTGTGGTCAAGGACAGGAGTGGCACAGAGGGGCATAGGCTGGATTGGTGAGACAGTGGGAAGTACAGGATTGCTTTGGCACCTGACAGGGTGCCTCACGCCTGTATATTATAGACATAGGCATATGCACCCTGCTTGCGATAAAACAACCTTACTTCCCGCTGTCACTCCAACTCACTCCATGCCCCCATGCCCTCCTGCCCCTGACCCCTCCCAGCAAGAGGCTACCCTCACCACCACCACCAATGTTGGCCCTTTCTGTGTTGTGCCAGTGAGGGGAGCCAGTTCCATGTGGCATGTGCCGCAGCTGTGCCGATGGTTGGGCGCAGTTCTGCAGTTGTGGCAAACCCAGAGATTTCGGTGCTGGGACCCTGCTTTTTTGCAGAATCCGGTGCAGGGTCCCTGGTGCACCCATGTATTGCTGTATCCCTGGAGTGTCGCAACTTGCGTGGCTCCAAGGGGGCATTTCAGAATCGGGCCCCAGGTGTCCACACATCCACACGGATTCAACCTCTTCTGAGGTGTATTCAGCAGCCCCTTTAGTGTGGTCCAGAGTACTGACTGTTTATTATAACTTGTGCATTTTGAAAAGTGACTTTCCAATTTCATGGAAGGACGCCGTCATAATTTCTATTTTTTAAAAAGGGTGACAAAGGTGGTCCAAATATGTATCAACCCATTTCATTATTGGATGTCCAAAGTAAAATGTTCTGTAAGATTATCTTGGACAGACTAGTGGAACAACTGAATCAATTTGGTGGACTCTCAGGCTCCAACCAGGATTCAGAGCTAGATATTACATAACAGTTGTCTGTCATAGAGTTACACACCTTTTTGAAAATACGTTACTTTAAGAAAACAAAATGATACATTGCATTTGTAGAGTTCAAAGTAATGCATTTGATAATATATCGCGTGCTAAATTATGGCTACCTATGTATCAAATGGGCATTCAGTCTGCATTGATTAGCATTATAAAACTGTATAGTGAAACATAGGCACAAGTTAGACTGGGGTTAGGAGGGCAGCTTTCCACCAAAATACAAACTAATAAAGGTGTTAGGCAGGGCTGCATTCTAGCCCCAACATTGTTCTGTATTTATATAAATCGCTTACTTGTTCAATTAATGCATTCCATGACAGACTCCCCACTTATTAATACATAGATACACAGACACCGTTGGCAGATAAGGGCCTATGGCCCACCCAGTCTGCTCATTTGAGCTTGTAAGTTCCTTTTACAGTTTTCTAAGTCTGTTGCCCCTTACCCCTGACCTCCAGAATTCCCTTATGTCTATCCCATGCATTCTTAACTCCCATGATTGTTTCGACCCCCATCACTTTCTCTGGCAGGGTGTTTCACTGGTCCACCACCCTTTCTATGAAGAAATTCTTCCTCACGTTTCCTCTGAATCGCCCTCCTCCAACTTCATCCCATGCACTGTAGTCCTGGAACATCTTTTCACTGGAAAATAGTGTATTCCTGCACCCTGTTTCTTCCTGTAAAGTACTTGTATGTCTCTATCATGTCCCCTCTCTCCCTCCTCTCCCCTGAGGAGTACATATTCAAATCCTTCAGCCTGTCCTCATAGGATTTGTGATGCAATCTCTGTACAATCTTTGTTGCCCTCCTCTGAACCTTCTCTACCCTGTCTATGTCCTTACATAGGTAAGGTCTCCAGAACTGTACACTGTACTCCAGGTGAGGCCTCACTAGTGTCTTGAATAGTGGAATTATGACCTCCCTTTTCCTGCTGGTGATGCCCCTGCCTATGCATCCCAGCATCCTATTTGCTTTACCTGCTGCCTTGTCACACTGTTTTCCTACCTTGAGATAATCAGAGATGATAACCCCAAGGTCCCTTTCCTGCTTGGTGTATACTTTATCCTCACCCCCAACTGATACGTTGTTCCAGGGTTTTTGTGAGCCACATGCATTATTTTGCACTTCTTTGCATTGAATTTCAGCTGCCAAACCCTTTACCATTCTTCAAGTTTCTGCAGGTCCCTCCTCATTCTGTCTACACCCTTTGGCATGTCCACTTTGTTACAGAGCATCATGTCATCTGTGAACAGGGAAATTCTGCCTTCTAGGTCCTGTGCAATGTCACTGATGAAGGCGTTGAATAGGACCAGTCCAGCACTGATCCCTGTGGTAACCCACTGGTCACTCTTCCCTCTGTGGGTGATAGCCTTTACCACTACCTTCTGTGTCCTGCCGCCCAGCCAATTACCCATCCGCCCACTACTGTCCTGCCCACTCCCATATTCCCCAGTTTGTTTAATAGCCTTCTATGTGGCACAGTGTCAAAGGCCTTGCTGAAGTCAGATAGACCACGTTCATTGCCCTCCCTATTCACCTCCTTGTCACCCAGTCGAAAAATTCAATGATAATTAATACAAGATATTGCCCTGCCTTGGCTTATGCCAATGATTTAGCCATCATTTCATTGTCAAAGTCTAGTGTGCAATCAGAGCGGTATTCTGGGTGGCTTGGGTTCGAAGTACCAACTGAGGCATATGCTTCTTTCTACTTCTGTTTATATGTGTTCCATAAATATGCACACGCACTCCTGTGTGATTGTTACAAGTAAATATTTGTGTTGCCATTGGGTTGTGCATTTGAGAAAAGAGTAATGTGCTCGGGACAGCCCAGGTCCCAGCTGTCTCAGTGGTGCAGCTGGTTAGCGCAATCAGAACGGTATTCTGGGCAGCCTTGGTTCAAGTCCCCGCTGAGGCACTTACTTCTTTCTCATCTCTGTTTGTATGTGTTCCATAAATATGTGTAAACCTTTGGGCGCTATCCCAAGGGCTACTTCCCTGCCTGCTTGACTAGTAGCAGGTTAAGGGCCTGAGTTCTCAAGCAGTGCCTCCACCCGAGATCAGGGTTGGTAGTGGTCAAGCTAACCTGGGCACAGCCCTCCAGGACACTGTAACCCCCCTCTTTCCCCTCTAGTGGCCTGAACACTGTACAATAATCACTTTCACAATACCCCTGGTACACCACACAAGTACCCACACTGTTTGCACTTACCACCAGGGCTGGTTCCTCTGGCTCAACCTGGGGACCCCCTGTAAAACAAGGTTAAGCACAGCAAATAGCAACAGTACAGTACTTTGAGCACAAACTGGAACCACAGTCAGATTACATGCAGAAAAAGTTAGATCTGATTTATTCAGGGGACTTGAACAAGGGAGGGCAAAATCAGGTTGATTAGCTGAAAGCTTATATCAATCAAGCAGTTATGCATGCCTTTGAGTCCCCCACAGTCCACCTCTGGGTACCCAGGTGGAGAAGAGATGACTAGCCAGGACCGATGCCGGGGTTGTAGCTGGTTGGGGCCCTGTGATGGAAAACACAACATGCATAGTACACAATATTTGTAATCTGGAGCCAGAGGGCTCAGTTCATAAAGGAAATGAAACAACAAGACAAGCAGATGACACACTCAGATTAAGCTGTTGTAGGAGCTACCTGGTATTTACTCACGATACCCAAGACTGGACACAGGCTGGATGAAATCGAGACTGCAGGTGGTTGATCTGGAATGCCAGGAGAAGCAGGGCCCACACAAGTTGCAGAGCGTCGTTCCTGTTCAAGCATGGAGCAGGGCTGATCCCAGGCAGGTCTCTCGTCGATGGCTTCTCTGTGCAGTGGGTAATCTGGCTGGGCCAGTCTGGCAAAGCCCAGACCACATGGAGACAAGCTCGGAAGCAGTCTGTTTTGGGCTGGATACAGCTTCCAGCAAGCAGAACACAGTTCACACAGTGGGGAACTAACTCACGACCCACTAGCAGCTCATAGCACATTTACATGTACGGGAACTCTACTGTACCAGGCAAAGCACTCACCAGGCACAATCACAAAGTCTCTGCACACACCGGGAGCTTAGGGGTAGCTGGAACTCCTGATAGGCTGATCGCATTCAGCAAAAATATTCGGTCTTCTTCAAGTTGAGCCTGGCCCACTTCAGTAGCTTATTTTAGTCATACAAACTTGGATTTAGTCCAAAATAATTCTCTTCTCTATCTCTCAGGAGCAGCACACCGGCATGTGGGCCAAAAACTTAGCCTTTGCAGAGTTCTACCATGCGAATCTACTCAGGATCACTGCTCAGAAACACTTTAGCTCCTTCTTGCTCAGCTTCCAGCTTAGTTCTAACTGAAAACTGCAAGCAGCCCGGGACTTCCCCAAGATCCAAAAGATTTGGTTGGCTGATTTGGCTGTCAGTCAAAGCAAGAGCTCCCCCTTCAGTTGCAAAAAAGGCGCAAAAAGTTCAAACTAAAGTTCCTACAGATTTTGAATTCAGACAGCTCCTGTACTCTGGCTACATTTTAGGTCCCACCAGTACTGTTTGGTCCAATTTGCAGTCCAGGACCAAGATAGTGGAGACAAACAAAACAGTCCTTGCTACAAAGAAAGCAGGTTAGACAAACTGCATTATCATTATCACTCTAAATGATTTTCAGTAAATAGTTACATCTTTCAACAGAGCTCCCTCTCAGATTACTTAAACTGCAATTAGGCAGCTCTTAAAGAGACAGTACACAGAGGCTATACAAGCTCTAGTAATCACATTTAAAGTGCTAAAATGCAGGACACCAGTCTGGCAGTGAGAATTTAGGCAAGCTCAAGGAAGACTTTTTGGGAACCCCCATTTGTAGGGGGGTTACATATACACCGCCTCCTGTATGATTGTAAATATTTGTGTTGCCATTGGGTTGTGCATTTGACAAAGAGTAATGTGCTCAGAGACAGCCCAGGTCCCAGTTGTCTCAGTGGCACAGCTGGTTAGCACAGTTGGAACAGTATTCCGGGTGGCCGGGGTTCAAGTCCCAGCTGAGCCTTACTTCTTTCTCACCTCTGTTTGTATGGTCTCCCAAAAAGCTCAAGATCTTACACAAGTTTTCTCAGGATTACAACTTGAAAATTAATGAAACTAAGTGAGGTTGTAGTGTCTGGGTCAAATAACAGAAAAAAATTTTGGCATGTGGGTAGTAAGAAGCTTAATACTGTAAACTCCTATTTATATTTGGGACAGGTTTTATCCAATGATGGTTTATGTAATAAACACATAAAAGTCCAAGTAACAAAGCTCAAACAAATAGCAGGTGCCTTGAATAAATGTAATCACAGATGTAGTGGAAATTCAGTTATCCCCCGATTAAAAGCTACGGAAGCCAAATATGTATCTTTAGCATTATACCAATGTGAAATCTGAGGAACTAGTAAAATAAGATCTATGGAAGTCCCTCTGAACAGGTTGTACTGGTCAATCTTAGGTGTCAGTACCTCAACCCCTATAGCCCTTGTTAGAGCAGAGCTTGGTATTACTAGTTTAGAGTCACAGAATGTATCGAGGTACACAAACTACTGGATTAAATTAACCAGGATGAAACTTTCAAGGCTACCCTTTCCGTGTTTGGCAGAGAAAATAAATGGTGTAATTTAGGCTGTGTGCAATCAGGATGGCTTTCCAGAATCAGTATGGCCTTTCAGGAGTATGGTTTGCAATTTCTTTTTTTTTTTTAACTTTCTCCTGGTCCCTGCCCAGTGGATCTTATCCACTGGTCTTTTCAACCGAGCCACTTACCGTAGTGTGGACCTGGCGTCATTCTGCTGGGGCGGAGATTTTTGCCTTGGTTTTCTCGGTCCAATCCCCTGAGAGCTGATGCAGAGGACTTACGTCCAGATGAGCGACTTGCAGGTGTATGCCGCCGTCAAGCATCCACAGCGTTCGTCCCACCCCGGCCCTCCTTAGGAAACCGAATTTTGCCTCAACATCCGTGCTTCCACAGGTAGTAACGCTGTATGGGCATTGCTGCCCCATTTAACCCGCTGTCCCCGTGGAGGAGGAGAGCATCCATTGGGCGCTGTATCCTACCTCCCCCAGCTGAGCCCCCAATGATCCGAGCTTGTTCCTGAACCCAGGTCGTCAGCGTGGTGGGTTTGCAATTTCTGAAAGAATATGTTGCGGAAAGCATTATCATAAGTATGAAATACAAAACACATTGTCTTAAGAGAATAAGCAATTGTAATAAGCAAAAAGATATTATAGCAGGACTGAAAATCTCACCCTGGTTGGTCAAAATAACAATATTTATGCATTAAGATACTATTTAGAAGTCCTAATGGATCACACTATGAGGAATCTGTACACGAAATACAGGTTGGAACTTTTTAAAAGTAATGTCCTAAAAGCTAGATATGAGGAAAATAGAGATACAGAGGCAAAAGTTTGTGCCTGAAACTTTAAAGAAAAGAAAGATCTATGTCATGTTGTTTTTTCTTGTTGTTCGTATAAAATCTCTTGAATCTGATGGCTCCACTCACTGTGGGCAGGAACTGGCACACTTGATAAATAGCTTTTGATTACTATCATGTTTACAGCTGAGGATGTTTATGTCATAACCAAAGTTGCGCAGTATCTAAAAGCAATTTCACTAATTTGCATGAAATATGATTAATATTTTTGCACACTGACACAAGGAGAGATTTTAAGCTGATTGTTTTATCTTAAAATGTATGTCTACTGTATATGAAAATTGTATTTATTGTGTGTTTGTATCTTTGTAAAGGTCTTTGACCAAACAAATAAACTATGATTGACTGAATCAATCCCCAAGGTGTCCACCCACTGTAATGCCTGCAATACTGTCCCCCGTTGCTCAGTACAAGATCCAATATTGCTCTTTCATGAAGGGGCTCTCTTACTAGTTGCCTAAGGAATGCCCCATGCAGGGAGTCCAGGATGTCCTTTTTCCTAGCTGAAGTTGTAGCTGGGATGCTCCAATCTACATTCAGCAGTTTGAAGTCCCCCCACCAACAACACCACCCACTTAGTCGCCATCTTTTGGATGACTTCCACCAGAACTTTGACTATCTTCTCCCCTCGTGCTGGAGGTCTGTAGATCATGCCACTGCGAATAGCATCTCTATTTCCCATCTCTAGGGTGGACCCACAGTGCCTCCGATCCTCCCTGTATTCCTTGTATTTCAGTTGCTTTTATGCTGTCCATCATGTAAAGAGCCACTTCTCCCCTTTTTTTACCCTCCCTGTCCTTTCTGAACATAGCATAGCCTGGTTCTCATTGCACCATGACTCGGAAATGGCAACAATGTCCAGGTCAGCCTCTGCCATAATGGCCACCACATCTGGGATTTTATTTCTCTAATCCCTATTTATTTCATTGCTCACTATTTAGAAGTGAGATAAATGATTTATTTGTACTAAGTCCACCCGTTCCATTTTTATATATATATATATATATATATATATATATATAGAGAGAGAGAGAGAGAGATGCACACTCTGCAAAAACTACGTTAATGCAACAGTTAGGGTTTTACAATGACATAAGTGAGAATTCACCTTTACAGTTATCACCCCTTGCACCCCAGTATCCTGCCCCCCCACCAGCAGGCATCAGGGTGTGCGCTGGGGTTATCGCCTAACTCTCACCCCATTCCATGTGTAAATAAGCTGAGGTGGTGCAGTATAGGAGAATGGGTGAGTTGGGGCTGATGACCCCAACGCACACCCCAATGATTGTTGGTGGGGGTGGGCTGGTCATGGGGTGCAAGGGTAGTAACTCTAATGGCGAATTTCCTCATTTTTTGTCACTGTAAAAGCCCTAACTGTTGCATTAACACAGTTTTTGCAAAGAATTTCCTTACTTTTTGAAAAGCATAATAAAGTACAATGTCGTGCAGTTGGTGAGAGGGCCCCGCTCCCACCAACTGCAAATATCTACCTAAAATTTATTTATTTTATTTAATTTTGTTGACTGGGTAAGTGCACTAGACAAATCCTGCCTATTTTCAGGCACGACCGGGGAGGGATACAGATGAATGCCAACTGACCTTAAATCAGATTAAGCTGTTGGTGGTATTTTTTAGTGAATGAGGAAATTTGGCCAGGATACGGAAATTCCCTACTCTTTCGATAAGTGCAATGGGATCTTTAACATCCACCTGAACTACCATCAATCAAGGCAGATGGGACCTCAGTTTAACATCTCATCCAAATGGCACCTCAGAAGTGCAGCACCCCTCTCATGCTGCACTACATTGTCAGTACTGGGATATTAACCCAAGTGCCAAATGTGGGAACTGAACCCACAGCTCTCTGATCCCCCAGCCTCAGAGGTGAGTGTGCTACCTACTGAGTCACTGACACTGACAAAATAACAGTACAAGTACTGAATATCATATGTATTGGTGGGAGCGTGGGGCCCAAATTGAAACAAACCAAATTTTCATTCGTCGGAGTGGCATAATTCTGCACCTGTTTACATTTTACATACCTAACCACTGAAAATTACCTCCGTGGCAGTAAGGCTAGCTACCCTATTAGAGTCAAACCACTACCACAATGCAGAATGCTATTTAGCAAAACATAAACTCGTCACACAATATCGCTGCAGCATATTAATTTCCTTATACCTAACCACCATAATTCACATCTACAGGATATGCCTTCAACACCCTCAAATTTCCAGTTAAAAGAGCAAACCATTTTCAAGATATTTAATTCTAAAGTTTTAGATTTTCATTCATTGGAGTGGCATAATTCCGCACCTGTTTACATTTTACATACCTAACCACTGAAAAGTCGTCCATGGCAATAAGCTAGTTACTCTACAAATTTCAAACCACTTACATCAATGCAGAATGCTCTCCACAAAATGTAAACTGCACCACCAATATCTCCACAACAAATTTATTTTCTGACACCTAAACACCATAATTCACATCTACAGGACATCCCTCAACACCCTCAAATTTCGAGTTAAAACACCAAACCGATTCAGAGATATTGAATTTCAAAGTTTGAGCACCTTTAAGAATTATTTAATCACGTGAATTGGCCGTGACCCACAAAATGGCGAACCTTGCGGCTGAAAATGCGCTAAAATGGTGGATCTCATGAACAAAAAAATCTTTCCTCGTGAGGGGGGGGCAACTTCAAACCTTTATAACTCTGGAACGGAACAATATTTTTTCACCAAATCAACCACACAGTGGCTGAGCTATGTGTCGCGGAAGACAGTGTGCAAAAATAGCAGAAACTGCATTTTTGGCACTTCTCTGCACAAAAATCGTATACACTACTGAAATAGAAATTGGTAAATAAAGAGATGTACCATGCCAGTGCATGTATGCCAAATATTATCCAAATATCTTCAACAGTTCCAGAGCGGCACAAGTGGAAAAGTGCACACAAGTGGCGAAAAAATACTTGTCAACAGAGCAACATTTTCTTGTGAAATCTTCAAACAACAGCACCACAGCCCAGCACCCATGTATACAAAACAATCTGAAGTCAGTCAAATACATCCTTACTGCACATCAAAAGATGACAAAATCACTGTTTTCACAATACACACAGATATAGTTTCCCATTATTAACTATAGTGACAGACCCCCCCAAAAAAGCATTACTTTAGAACGGAGCAATATTTTTTAACGAAATCTTCAAAGGACAGCACCAAAGCCCAGCACCCATGCATACAACCCGATCTGAAGTCACTCAAATGCATTCTTCAACAGCTGCTAGGAGCTCATCCATTTCTCCCTAACATCACAGTACAAGTGCTGAATATAATACGTATTGGTGGGAGCGCAGGGCCCCCACCAACTTGTCCACTTCTGCCTAATATCACACTGCAACCACTGAATATCATACGTATTAGTGGGGCATGAGACTCCTCACAGTACAAGTACTAAATATCATATGTATTGGTGGGGCGCATATTGCTTGGCGCGCTGAGCCCTTGGGCCCACACTCCCACCAACTTGTCCACTTCTGCTTAACATCACACTGCAACTACTGAATATCATCGTGTTGGTGAGAACATGTATTGGTGGGAGTGCGGGCACTTGAACTGCAACCGCCAACATCCATTTCTGCCTACCATCACAGTACAAGTACTAAATGTCATATGTACTGGTGAGGGCAAATTGCTGGGTGCACTGGGCCCTTGGGCACCATGCTCCTTCCCACATTGCCCAGAAGTCCATAACCACATACATCTGCTATACATTTTAGCTCTCCTATACCTTTTGAAATCTTCCAACACAACCAAATATATGCTCACCATGCCTTTCACAATGCACAGAAATGTTTTCCCAGTAACTATAATGAACATGCGCCCACAACTCAGCAACTGTAACTGGCACTGACACAAAAATTGACACAATCCAAGATCTATGATAACTCTTTCTACATACCAAATTTCACATAAATCATGGACACAGTTCAAAAGTTACTGAAACAAACCAAATTCTCATTCATTGGAGTGGAATAATTCCACACCTGTTTACATTTCACACCTAACCACAGAAAAGTATGTCCATGGCAATAAGGCTAGCTACCCTATCAATTTCACGCCACTAGCACAATGCAGACGCTATCCATAAATGTAAACTGCATCACGCAATATCTCTGCAACAAATTTATTTTCTGACACCATAATTCACATCTACATGACATCCCCTCAACATCCTCCAAATTTCAAGTTAAAAGACCAAACAGTTTCCAAGATATTTAATTTTAAAATGTTAGCACCTTTAAAAATTCTTTAATCGTGAGAATCGGCCATGACCTCGCAATCAAAGATCATCTTTGATCGTCAGGGGACATCTGGTCATGAAATATGGGCTATCTGGTCCCTCCCAGAGACATCTGGTCCAGCAAAAATCTGGCCATCTCGTCCCGCCCTCATGAACAAAGCTCATGATCAAATAATTCTCGTGACCAAAGAATTAAGGAGGCAGTATAGCACAGTGGTCTAAGGTTCTGAGCTGCAAATTTGGTGACATCCAGCAGACCAGACCTGGGTTTGAATCCCACAGCTTCCACTTGCATACTGTGTGACCCTGAGCAAGTCACTTAACCTCCTTGTGCTCCCAGGTCGCTCCTGTAAAAAAGCTTTCAGCTTAGTGTGCTATACCTGGTTAAACAACTAAATAAAAAAAAATCTGTGGCTTGTATCAAAGATCGCTAGTGAGCTACATCAAAGAATTTAACAGTTTAAAACTCTATTTTTGACACAAGTACATTATACCACAGGCATGGCTCAATAGAAGGAGCCCCTGAGCAAAACCCATCCAAGTTTTACTTCAGAAGTCACCCCTAGGCTGAGATATTTGTTTTTTTCCAACCCCAAACTGAAAACAAGATGGTGGTGTCATGATCGATAAATTTCTTGCGATCAAAGATTCTTTGATTGTGAGCCTGCAAATTCTTTGATCGTGAGGAGTGACCAGATGGCCAAAACCCCATTCTTCTTTTGCAAAATAACCATATCAATTTTTCCATAGACTTATAATGAGAGCTAAAAAGTTTAATAACTTTTGAATGGATTAATAGTGTTTCACCAAACAAAAAGTGGCATGTTCCTTTACCCAAGCTCTTTCGTGGCAGGTTTCAGACCAGCATGCCACATAACGGACACAGCTCCACAGACAACATCTGAAAAACTATCCACAAAACTGGTGAAAAGTGCATTTTCAGCGATTCACTGTAGCAAAACCCGTGCATCCAACTGAAACACAATTTGGCAGTTTAAGAGATCTACCATGCCCCTAAGCTTGCCAAATTGTATGCATATTTGTTGAACAGGTCCAAAGTTATTAATGTGCAAAATTTCAAGTTTAACATTAAAGTGCCTTCATAACCATAACTATAGGGGCCTGACCGCGCCCCTATAAAATAAATAAATATATATATATATATATATATATATATACACAAAACAAAATGGTTATATTAAATGCACGCTGAAAATAGAAAATAGAGTTAAAAATCTACGTTTCGACCTTAGGTCTTCTTCAGGAAATATCTAAAAGAGAAAAAAAACAAGTTAGTTTTTTTTCTTTTTCTCTTTGAGATATTTCCTGAAGAGACAAATCAGCAACTATTTTCAGCGTCTAACTCATTGTTGCTATAACTCCGCGCATGCTGACTAGCGCCTTGTCTTTGTTTTATATATATATATATATATATATATACACACACATAATATATACGCGTGTATTGACAGGCACCGTAATAGCTGTATATTAGGGTTGATTAAGCACTTACCCCCAATTTTTGCACCTTAATAAACCTGCTCCAATTCAACAGTTGTACTGTACTTGAAATTTAGCAGGCACTGAGTGGGTGCTAGAATCTGTGGATCCTGAAAACTTCACGGCAGTAGGTTCAACAAGAGTAGAGTTACAGATGTATGACAACCATAATATTAGCCAAAACCTTTTTTTCCTCGTTTGCCCCAAGGTGTGTGCTTTTGTACTTTTTATGTCCCTAAAGAAATTAAGCAAAACCATTAAGCTTGCTCAGTTTAAAACTAAGCATTCTAACGATAACTGATTCTGCAGGACCACATCTGTAAATGCAGTTGTTTGGCAAAAATAGAAACAGAATTTGAAGGCAGATAAAGACCCTTGGCCTACCTAGTCTGCCTGTTTTCCTTACCTACCTACTGTCACTACAGACCCTACTTGATCTCCGACGTATCCTCCCCTTGTCATCACTAAGGTTCCCTATGCCTATCACATGCTTTCATGAACCCCGTTACAATTTTTGCCCCTACCACATCTGCTGGAAGGCTGCTGTAGGCATCCACCACTCTCTCTGTGAAGAAATTCTTCCTCATATCTCCCCTGAGCTACCCCATCAAACTATATAGCATGACCCCTTGTCTTTGACCATCTTTTTTGCTGAAAAATGTTTCCCTCTTGAACCTTATTTATAAATGTTTATAAAAGTTTCTGTCATATCCCCCTCATGATCCCTTCCTCTAGGGTCTACATATTAATGTCCTTCAGTCTTTCCTCATAGAGCTTTTGCAGCAGACCCTGCACCATTTTGGTTGTCTTCCTCTGGGCCACCTCCATTCCTTCTATGTCCTTCTGGAGATGAGGTCTTCAGAACTGGACAGAGTACTCCAGGTGTCGTCTCACCAGTGATCTATACAGGGGTAGCACTCTCCTTTTTCTGCTGTTGATTCCCTCCTATGCACCCCAGCATCCCGCTAGCTCTCCGACTGCCTTGTCACACTGCCTAACTACCTTTAGGTCATCTGGCGTGATAACTCTCAGGTCTCTTTCCTGTTTGGTGGTCATCAAAACCTCTCTCCCAATTTATACTCCACCCCTGTCTTTCTGTGTACCAAATGCATGATTTTGCACTTTTTTGCATTGAAGCCCAGTTGCCATACCCTTGACCACATCTCTAACTTTTGCAGATCCCCTCTCATAATAAGAAACCTGTATTTACTGTATATTTATGCGTAATTGTTGATGATCCCTTCTCATTCCCCCCCTCTCCAGAGTGTCTACCCTGCTGCAGATTTTAGTGTCATCCATGAACAGGCAGACCTTTCCATCCAGCTCCTCTACAAAGTCACTAATAAAGACATTAAAGAGGACTGATGCCAGTACAGGTCCCTGTGGTACCCCACTGGTCACTCTTCCTTTATCTGAGCGAACTCCATTTGCCACCACCCTCTGTCTCCTATCCCTCTGCCAATTTCTTACTCAGTTTACCACCTTTGGTACCACGCCTTGGCTACCCAGTTAATTCACTACTCTCTCATGTGGAATGGTGTTGAAGGCCTTGCTGAAATCTAGGTAGGCCACATCCACTGCCCCTTCCTGATCCAATTCCCTGAACACCCAGTCAAAGAAATCCATTAGATTAGTTGGACAAGACCCCCCCCCCCATAAATCCATACTGTCTCGGGTCCTGAAAGATGTTGAATTCAAGGTATTCCACTATCCTTTCCTTCAGTAGTGATTCCAATAATTTCCCCACAACTGAAGTCAGGCTGACTGGCCTGTAGTTGCCAACCTCCTCCCTACCACTTTTGTGAAGCAGGACCACATCTGCCCTCCTCCAGTCCCCCAAAACCACTCCCATTTCCAGTGAAACATTGACCAGAACTGTCAGAGGTGCAGCCAGCACCTCCCTGAGTTCCCTCAGTATCCTTGGATGCACCCCGTCTGGCCCCATTGCCTTGTCCACTTTCAGATTTGCGAGTTCCTTCAGGACTCTCTCTCCTCTGTAAATGGACTAGTGTCCACCTCCCTTCCTTCGATGCTCTTGTCCCTTTTCAGTGGCCCCTCTCCTTCCCCTTTTACTGTGAACACTGAACAAAAATATTTGTTCAGGATGTCTGCTTTTTCTTGGTCCCCCTCCACACACTCCCCCCCTTCCCTTCTTAGTCTTACAATCCATCCCCTGGTTTTTCTAGTTTTGCTTATGGTACTAAAAAATGTCTTGTTTCCTTTCTTTACTTTCTGGGCTATTTTCTCCTCTGTTTTCATCTTGGAACTCCTAACTTGATTTTCCTATCTCCCTCTGTTTCTCCAGACACACCTTCCTATCCTCCTCTTTCTGTGTCTTCTTATACCTCCTGAATGCTATCTTTTTTGACCTTACCTTCCCAGCCACCTCCTTAGAGAACCATAGCGATCTCTTTTTCCTCCTGTGTTTGCTAACTAGCCTGATGCAGAGGTTTGTTGCCTTCTTTATGCCCCCTTTTAGTTTTGCGCAAAGTCCCTTCACTCCACTCAAGTCCCACCCCCTGCCATGGCATCCCTGAGGCATTCCCCCATCTTTTTAAAATTGGCCCTCCTGAAATACAGGATCCTCATCCTTGTGTGGTTTGATTCTGCCTCAGTACTTATACTAAATCAAACAGTATGGTGATCACTGGTCCCCAGGTGGCCACCCACCACGATGTCTGCAACACTGTCTCCGTTAGTTAGTACAAGGCCCAGTATTGCCCCCTCAAGAGTGGGCTCCTTAACTAGTTACCTTAGGAATGCCCCCTGCAGGGAGTCCAGGATATCCCTGCTCCTAGCTGAAACTGCCACTGGGATGCTTCAGTCTACATCTGGGCATGTTCACAAAAAGGAGTTACCAAAGTGTGACATGAGAGTTAATTTTTCAAATCGAGTTTAGTTTAATTTTGTGATTCATTTTAAGATACTCTGACCCAACAGTGAAAAAATAACCATGTTACAAGATAAAAGTTTTGGTGGTACCCAAGAAAAAAAACCCTTGGTGTGGTGAGTCTAACAAGATACAACACGCTGGGTGTGGTGAGTGTAACAAGACACTCCACGCACTATGAAGACTGTTAAAAAATGGCATCACATAACTGTTTAGGTGAAAAACTTTACAACTATTTATCTAATGAATTATAGAACACTACAAAGACATTAAAACAATCATTGAGTGTAGTAAACTAGCATTACTCGCAACTGCTATATTTTACAACTGTACAATTTGCATTTACCATCAACAACTACTTTCTATCATGGCATAATGTGACATATTTTGAATATGCAGAAGAATTACAGTGTCATGGATATCAATATTGATTATTTGCAGCACCCATATCAACCAGTTTGCAAGGTGAAGTGTAGAAAACACTGAATAGCTCCACTGTTGTGAATGTGATAGGCACATCACTGTACTGTTAATTCCAGCGCTGTTTCAGTTCTTTATACTTATGCTTTTTTTTTTGCTGGTCTTCTGGTGGGATTGTGTATCTACCCTGCACTTCAAAGTTAACTGGTCCATGGAATATGCGGCTCGTCTTCTGTACTGCATCGGTGTCCAGTTGCCATGGCCGTGTGAAGCTGCCATATGAACACTGATGTAAAAACTTGAAGTGGTAGCACCTCCTGTCATTGACCATTGTTAGCTGTCCAGTAAAGTAATTATTTGAGTAACAAATGGCATAAAAGTGGTTGAGTGTTATGTGATCAAACTTCTTTGCTGCCAGCATAGTGGTCGAGTGAGCAGATGAAGTGGCTTTATCGAGGCCGTTGCTGGTGGGGTTGCCACACGCAGTGTGGCCAGCTGAAGTATCTACTGGAACTGACATCTCTTGGTCATGATGACTAGGCATTTGTAGTATATCTGCTACTTTAATAGCTGGATGTGAGGGTAATGTTGCAGTGATCATATTGGTGTCTGGCATGTCAGACATTGAACCTGGAGTTAACTGGGAGAAGATGCAAGTGTGGCAGAAAGAGGGGTGCACTGTAGATCAGTCTCTGGCACAGAAGGAAAAGAGCCACAACAATCCCTCACTTTCTTCTCCTTTTTTTATTTTATTTATTGAAATGTTTCACCAGGAAGGCACACTGAACAATAAATTGCTTGTCTCCTGGTGTGACCTGGGGGGGAGCTACAATTGGAGGTAGACTTTACAAATAGATTATATTTAACATGACTGAGAAAATAGACAATTACATTTGTAACGTGACACTCAGTTAAAATTAACAAGCAAGTATAAAATACATACAATACAATTGTGTACCTATGGATCCTAGAAAATAATTCTGATGCAGCCTTGGATCGACACCTTACAGGAACTGGGTCACAACCAAGAGCCAGAGGGTTTAGCAGGTTATAGACAGTGGGTGGAGAAAGAACAAAGCGGGAATGGGGTGAACAGGGTAGGGCAGCTGGGGAGAAGAGGTGTATAGATGGGGAGCAAATTGATAGAGCAAGTGAGTAGAATCAGTAGTAGGGGCATGTTACTCAGGGCAAGCGCTAGCTGAGCAACAAAGGAGAACAAAAGTGCACATACCTTAGCTCTGGTAAACTAATTTCTTTTTAAGTGTGGAAGTGTAGAGAGGAGGGGCATGGGGGAGGGATTAGTTGGGATGGGTGAGGCCACCAAGAGCCGGTCCCTTTGGTAAGCAGAGAGCCCTGCCAGTGGTTGGAGGAGGTGGTGATTTTAAATATGGGGGAGAGAGGGTGAAAGGGCAGAGGAAAAATCAAGGGAAATTATGTATAGGTAGGAGGGGAAGATTGGGTGGGGAGTAAGAATGCTGGAGAAAAAGGAAGGAAGAGTTTTGCTTAGTTCCATGCTTCCATGCAGCCATTGTTTTCACAGGTGCCACCTCCAGTTTGGCACTGTCTGCAGAAAAAGCTATGTCCCCATATGGTGACCACACCATCAGCCACAGACCTCACACTTTGCATTGTATGTGTCCCTGGTATCGTTACGACTTTTGTTTCTGCATGCCTCTTTATTCTCTCCCTTAACCCAGAAGAATGTGTGCAGAAAATGGGTGCACCCTTCAGTGGGGGCTCTTTGTGAGGTGCTGTTTACAGTATTTGTAAAGTTCTTTTGCACTGGCAATCAGTGCCCGACATGATTGCACAGCTCGACTTGCAAATGACTTTAATACACTCTCTCCATCAGAGGGTGCTTTCCCATGTTGTGAACCAAAAGGCTCTTTCAATAGAAATCCATATCACATGGGTGCATCTGCAATGGAGTTAAAAGCCCACTTGATTTGTATTGACTTACACACCCATCTGTGAACTGAACTTCTCTATCTATCGGAAGTGAGTGTATGTTCTGGAGATATACATTAGTTAGTTTAACAAAATGATGGACAGCACGGTGGTCATGTTTCAGGTCGCTGGAGATGCACACTAGGGACTCCTTGACTGTACCTGCACCTTGTGACATCTGTAGTATGTTACTATTGGGTGAATGATGGCCTGTTCATAGTGCCAATGGGCTGATTGAATTTCATCCTGAAACTTACAGGCATAATTTTCTGCAAAGTCCAGGTAGCACATTTTCTTTGAGAGTCATGAACTGGCTTTGTTGCCATGATGCCACATGTAGGTGTCACCCCCAAAACATGATATCCTCTTTCAGGACAGCAACAAGTTCTGACACTGAGGTCGTTTTCCTTTTCAGAACTTGTCTGGTCTGTTTCACCTTTGTGCCATTTATGTCTCTGGTAACGCTAATACTTTCCTACTGGTACCATTTTACTTCTTAATTTCAATATCTGTGTAACAGTTCTTGGGAATGTTTTTAATAATATCTGAGCTGCAATTCTCACAAGTCTTCTCAATGTATTCATTTGCAAAGAACGTTTCTGGTGGTGGTCTTGGGCACATGGTGAGGTCAACAGCCCTGTAAATATTTGGAATCTTGCACTGTGGTATGTTGTGGACATTTGCAAAGTGGTTCCGTGAGCGTAACCTCAGGGTTGCATTTGTACTTTATTCGCAGAGGCACTGATCGAGGTTTTGCTCCTTGGCCCGTTTTATATTTCGTTGCCCCAGACTGTGGAATTTGGTATATCCTATTGTTTTCTGGGGTTTTGTTGACAGAAATCTTGGTACAGACTATGAAGTGGTTTGTCAAGAAAAGCCTTCATGTTCCCTGTTCATTTGGAAAAGACCTTGTGAGGTAGAGGTGTAGATGAGGCCTTGAAGAAATGTTCCACCTTCTTCACCATTTCGGCAGACAATGCTGACCTGTGCGTGTTGCTCCTTTTATCTCTTTGATTCCGGGATGCCCTCATCATCAGCTCCAACTAATTCCCAGGGTTCTGCTTGCACTTTTGAGCGTATGATACTTTTTGAGTACCAGGATATAGCTAGTGAAGACCTTCTTCACTTCTCTTTGCTCATTGGAGTTTTGATGTTTTGACATTTTCTCCTTCATGACCTCCACCAGCTTGTCATGGAGGCTGATGCGACAGGGCAGGCTCAGGTTGACCTTTGATGGTGCACTGCATTTTGCAGGGGAGCGGGATGAAATCAATTTTGACAGGGTTGTTGCAAATCATCTTGGTGACCATGGAATTTCAGAGACTGCTCTCTGCAGTGCTTTCCGGATGGCATTACTTGATCTGTTGTTGGTCAATGGTGTTTCACACGGGCTGCCATTAGGGAAGCACATGGGAGCTGAGGTGGTGGTGGGAGAGGAGGCAATAATGGCGGTGGTTGAGAATGCAGTGGTGTTTCGCTCCTGTTCTTTCTTCTCCTTGTACTTTTGTTGTCTCTTTTCATTTATTCTTCACTTTTTTCTGCTGACATATTGGTGCGCCATTTTCTTCTGTCCTTCCTCCAGCATGTGCGTTGTTGACTTTTCTTTTGTTCTTCAGCTCTAGTTGTTCTCTTGGCTGTAGCAGGGCAGGGTGCAGGCTCGGAGGGTTGGTTCTTTTTCCATTCTCTCATTTTCTGCATTCGTAGCCTTGCCTTTTCGTTGTAGATTTTGCACTTCTCGTCATCCATGGCAGCTCTAGAAGCTCGTGAGCATGCCCCTGATTTCTCTAAATAATCTTCATGGCGGGTGGGATCCTTTTTAAGTTGATCTCTGTAGCGCTGATTTCTCTGTTCATCTGATACTGCATACAATACACTCCTTAGTGCATCTTTCAACAACAGTGAAGCAGATACTGCGGTCTTCATCTGATACACTCTGCTGCTCCAGTAATCTTTAAGTAAAACAGAAGATTTCAGTCAGGAATTTTCCACCAAAAGGAGTGATCACATTTCAGACTGAAGGACAAGGGCTGCACACTCTGCATGATACTTTGGATTGCAGCAGACATGATACACACTGAACATTTTGGAGTGAAAGTGAGATTGTACAGATTCCACATAATACATTCATTTGAGGGATAGGAGCTGTTGTGTATGTGGCAGTGGGAAATACTTTTTACTCAGTTCTCACAAAGGAGCTCAGACAAGCAGCTTGCAATCCAAATACCATCTTTACTTCAACTTCCTCTAGAACATATCACATGACACAGTAATACAATAACACACTGAAGCCACTAGAGGGCACCCCAACACCATACATAACATTTCCTCCCCCCTTACTGAAAATGTTCCCATAAAGAACAAGAACATTCAATATTCATTAAGAAAAACAATTTCTTACTACGGAATGAGGGTATGCTGCCTCAGTTTCTGGCTCATCCATGGATTATTCTGCCCAATAGTTCTGGGTGGGCCACAAACTAAAATCAAACAATGAGGTGGTCTTTGCACTCTGGTGGATCTTTGTTGAACCTCGGGTGCACTAGCTTTGGTACACTCATGCCTATGTGGTAGCACAGAAACTGTTGCTGGAGCCAGTGAGGACTGCAGAGGCTCCAGCATTGCTTCAAAAATCTAGGGGTGCAGTCCCTTCAGTAGAACTAACTTGGGGAGAAGAATCTGGAGTGACTGACTGTGGAACTGGAGTGCTTTCCGGTATCTTATTCGGGTCTAAATTTTCAAAATGTCCAGCACATGACACTGTGGTAGACACAGTATTACTTGACAAAAGCTGACATACTTGTCTCCTCCAAACAAGATCATGTTCAGTCTCAACAGTGTATGACACAGGTCCAGCTTGTGCAATCACTGTGGCTGGAATCCATTTTTCCCCAGCTGCAAAATTTTGAGCTAGCTCAAGTTGTCCAGGCTGAAAGGTTCTCTCATTGGCCCTTGTTCCATGTCTGTTCACTTGTGCTTGTTGTTGCTGGTGCACAACTTGCCCTACTGTGGGTGGTTTCAACAGGTCAAAACAAGTGCACAGTTGTCATCCCATCATTAAGAATGATGGAGACACTTTTGTAGTAGCATGAGCTGTATTTCTGTAAGACAGCAAAAAGGTGTGCAAGCGTTTTTGCAGACAAGCTTGTCCTCTAGCTGATTTTAAAGCCCGCTTCAAGGTCTGGACAAGTCTGTCAGCTAGACCATGAGTAGCTGGATGACAGGGTGCTGACTTAATAGGATGAATGCCATTCAACTGCATAAATGTGGCAAACTCTTTTGAAACAAATTGCGGTCAGTTGTCACTTACTAGTTGTTCAGGTAGGCCATAGCGAGAAAACATTCCTCAGAGTTTTTGAGTTGTACTTTCTGCTGAAATAGAAGTCATTATAGTGACTTCAGGCCATTTCAAGTGAGCATCAACCACAACCAGGAACGTGTCCCTCAAGGGGTCCAGCAAAATCAATATGAATATGTTGCCAAGGATGTTCAGGCCAATCCCAGGGATGCAAAAGTGCTAATTGGGGCATATTCCACACACTCTGGCATGAAGGACAAGACTTACCTTTTTCGTCAATGGCACTGTCCAAACCAGGCCCCCAGAAGTAGCTTCTAGCAACTTCCTTCATACACACAATCTCACAGTGACCTGATTGTACCTGTTGCAATATCTGCTGTCGCAATGGTGGTGGAATAATAACTTGCATTCCCCATAACAAGCAACCAGACTGAACAGACAACTCTGTCTTCCTAGTAGCATAGGGCATCAATGCAGAAGGATCTTTTAAATCTCTTGGAAACTTGCCATGCAGCACCAAGTCCATGACTTGGACAGTAGCAGATCCATGCATGTATACTTTTTCACTTGATCAGCTGTAATGGGTGCATTTTCCACCTGTTCAAAATAGAAAATTTCTCCTTGAGAACTGTTTGCATGATGAGTTGGCAATGGCAATCTGGAGAGTCCATCCGCATTATCATGCAGTGTTGACTTCCTGTACTTGATATCATAGGTATGAGCAGACAATAGCAGAGCCCAACATTGCATTCTACTTGCAACAAATAATGGAATACCCACATGTGGCCCAAAAATGGAAGTCAAGGGATGGTGATCAGTCAGAAGTGTGAATTTCCAGTCAAACAAGTACTGGTGAAACATGTGGATGCAAACATAATTCCCAATGCTTCATGTTCTATTTGGGCATAGTTACTCTTGACCTTGCTCAATGTTATGGAGGCAAATGCAATTGGGAATGCATGGGATAGACATAAAGGAATTCTGGAGGTCAGGGTTAAGGGGCAACAGGCTTCTAGGAAAACATAAAGTAAACTTACAAGCTCAAATGGGCAGACTGGGTGGGCCGTAGGCCCTTATTTGCAGACACTGTCTATGTATCTATGTATCTCTTCCCCTGATGGCATGATGTGTGACACCATAGCCCCTATACCATAGGGAGATGCATCACCAGCCAGCTGTAATGGCAATGCAGGAACAAAATATGTCAGAACCTGGGAATTCGCTAAAAATTCTTTAGCTCGAGCAAATGCTGAATCACAGTCTGTTCCAGTTCCACTTCTTGTTTTGACAAAGAAGGACATGCAAGATTTTAAAATTGTTTCCAGCTTAGGAATAAACCATCCATAATAATTAAGCAGTCTCAGGAAAGAGCATGATTCACATTCTGTGGGGTAGGAGCTTCCGCGATGCCCTGACCTTGGAAGGAACTGTGTGGCCCTATTGCATCAATCACATGTCCCAGATATTCAGCAGAAGGCTGAAAGAATGCTGATTGTCCTTTCGAACTTGAAGACCATACTCCTCTCTAGCCTCAGTAAAGTGGCATAAAGGTTCTTGAGGTGTTCCTCCTCATTTCTGCCCATTACCAGAATGTCATCCAGGTAGCATTGTACTCCTGGAAGTCCACTCAAGAGCTGGTCCATAGCTCATTGAAACAAACCTGGAACTGACATTATTCTGAAAGGCAAATGATGATAATGGAAAAGCCCTTTATGCATCACAATTGTTAACAGTTCCTATGACTCCTCATGAACGTGCATCTGTAGATAAGCTTGGTTTAAGTCTATCTTGCTGAACTTTTGTCCACCAGCGAGATAAGAAAACAGGACCTTGATGTGAAGAAGCGGATATTGCTCCACACATAGCACCGTATTTATGGTGACCTTGAAATCCCCAAATTCTTACTGAGGCATCTTTTTAAAGACTGGAACAATAGGTGTTGCCCACTCACTATGCGTGACTGGCATTGGGATTCCCTCCTTCACTAGATAATAATAATAATAATAATATTTTTATTTATTTTGGGCCTTTCAAGTGTCAGGTGAATTCAATAAAATACATAAGATAAAAATACAAGAGTACAGAATACAGAAATACAGAAAGCAATATTATAAAAACTCACAAAAGCAAATCAATGAACAGTAAAGCCATAAGCCTTTTCCCACAGGAAGGATTTCAAAGCCTGTTTAAAACTCCCCATGGTCGTGCACTCCCTGGTCCGATGGGGTAGAGAATTCCAGAGGGAAGGGGCCGCAAACATAAAAGCACGTGCCCCAGCAGATTTTAACATCACCCTTGGAATCTCTAGCAACCCCTTGTTGGCTGAGCAGAGTGATCTCACAGGTCGATAAGGGATCAAGAGTTCTTTCAGGTAATCAAGGCCCAGATCGACAGGGCTTTAAAGTCAGTAGTCCGACTTTGAAGGTGATCCACCACTGAACTGGCAGCCAGTGCAGTTCCCGCAGCACGGTGTAACATAGGAGGATCTAGGGGTGCCCATCAACACCGGCTGCGAATTCTGCACCAGCTGCAAGTGGCAGATATCAACCCCGAAGCCCAAAGTAAGCGAGTTGCAGTAGTCCAGGCACGAGGTCACAAGGCATGGATCAAAGTTGGCAGATCACCGGATGGAGCAAGGTGCTTGATCCTGGTGATGTTTCTTAGATGGCAGAAAGATGACTTTACCACTGCTGACACCTGGGACCGAAGAGTCAGCCCTGCATCTAATATCACCCCCAGGTCTCGCACCCATTCAGAGATCTGTAGCTCAACATCCCCAAAAAACAATCCAGATGGGGTGCCAGCCCCAGGTCCCCCTATCCAGTGACCTGGATCCAATACCAACACCTCCGTCTTTCCAGAGTTCAACTTCAGCCAGCTGGACCTCATCCAGTCCTGGATTTCATTTAGGCAGCTGTTAAATACCGAGATGGCTCCTTCCTGGTCGGGTGCAAAGGACAGGTATAGCTGGGTATCATCTGTGTAATAATGAAACCTCAGCCCATACCGACTCACAATGTCTCCAAAGGAAGCATGTACACTGCAAACAACATGGGGACAATATAGAGCCCTGAGGAACCCCACAAAGTAGACAGATTGGATCAGAGAAAAAAAACTTGACACCACCCTCTGGTTCTTTCGTGTGGTATGAAGTGAACCATTTGAGAACAATCCCAGAGAGCCCACAAATACATCTCAGGTGCTCAAGAAGGACCCCATGGTCCACGGTGTCAAATGCCGATGACAGATCTAATAGTACCAAAATGGACCATTTCTCTGGTCTCTTGCCATCAGGAGATCATTGAGCACCCGAACCAGCGCATTCTCTGTACTGTGCCTCTTTTGAAAACCTGATTGGAGAGGTTTGTAGATGCTATGGATGGTCAAATGGTTCTCCAATTGGCCCGCCACTACCTTCTTGATCACCTTCCCCACAAAGGGAAGGTTCGAGATAGGTCTGTAGTTAGCAAGACAGTCTGGGTCCAAGGATGCTTTCTTCAACAAGGGTGTCACCATTGCCTCTTTCAAGGAACAGGGATATTCACCAGTCAAGGGAACACCAGACTATCTGTGCTAGAACCAGGAAAATAGACTCCCCACACCCCAGAATTAGGAAGTAAGGCCTGGATCTAAACTACAGCAGGTAGGGTGCAACCTTGGACAATTCACATAACATCTATGATTTCCGGGCAGTTGAAGGTATGCCAGGAAAATGAAGGAGTGGTGACCAGGTCCTGGCCAAAAGCAATCGGCATTGAATGTGTCAAACAGATCTCTAACCTAATGTCAGCCACCTTATCAGCAAAGAACTGAGCAAACTCATCACACTGTAATTGTGAAAATGCTCTATGGAGCTGTAGACAGGTTGGGTTGCACAATCTGTCCACAGTTCTGAACAGCTGAGCTGTCGGTTCTGAGCAGCAGAAATTTCCATGTCACGAACTCTGCCTTCTTACGAGAGATTTCTGGCTGATAGAATTGATAATGTTCTAACAGTCTAAGGTGGTTGGCATCCAGGCCAGATTTCCGCCAACAACGTTCTAACCTACGTCAAGTCACCGCAACTGCCTCAAAGCCCCATCAAACCATGGATCCCAAGGTCAAAGGGAGGGCGATGACACGAACTGCAGCAATAGAATCCAAGTATTATAGGCCACAATCAACGCCTCTGGATCACTGCAATGCACATGAAATTGTGATAGGTCAAGAACTGCAGCAAGGCCATTAGAAGAAATATTCCACAAAGGCGGTATTGGCCATCTCCACAGAGTTGAGCCTACAAGGTGGGTGCCAAATTGAATCTCACAGTGTAGTGATCTGACCAACCAATTGGTTCCACCCCCATCAAGAAGCCTTGATCCCCAGGAGAAGACCAAATCAAGAGAATGGCCACCTTTGTGTGTAGCAGTGGTAACCACCTGTGTTAGGCCCAGTGAATCCATTAACTGGAGGAAGTGTTGTCCAAATTGTGAGAGTTCGTCATCGATCCATGCATTAAAGTCACCTAGGACCATCAACCTGGGAGACTCTAAAGCTATGTCGACAATGAAGTCCGCTACTTCCTTAAGGAATTGCTTCTCATCTCCTGGTGGATGGTAGATGAGAGCAATTCGATAGCCCACACCTGCTACAACAGCACATTCAAAAGAGATGGTCTCCTCAAGTGGAACACTAGTGAGTGCCAATTCAGTCTTAAAACAGACCGCCAACCCCCACGGTCAACCTCGGCGATGTATCACCATATACCGGCTGGAATTCGCGACCTCAATATTGGTCGCATTATCATCCAGCCAGGTCTCGATGATACAAGCCAGATCTGTCGAACCAACAAGATCTGAAATCACAGCAGTCTTGTTCGGACAGATCTGGCATTACACAACTATCGCCGGGTTGGACCAAAACTCCTGAGCTGCCCTGACTACCTGCCCATCACTAATGATGGTGCCCTTAGGTGTGAGGGACCAAACAATTGGTCCACGTTCAAAGCTCCACTTCGCCCCAGGGCGTCTACTGAGCAGTACCCTAATGAGGCGCCCGCTCCACTTTCGCCTCACTGTTCACCCGCCCACCCTCCCCCACAGACAATACCTAGAGCCCGACAACGTTGGTAGATGAAAAAAAACAGAAGGGGTATGGAAAGGGCGGAGGGAGTGGACAGCGGAGGCTGAGTAGCACACGACCCGGGGGGTTACAGGCAAACACATCTCATAAATCCACAACCTCTCAAAATTAAGCAATTTAAAAACAAAATATCGTGTACCTAAAAGCCATCCTCTTATTCAGTTCAATCCAACTAAATAGCTAAAATTACCAAACTACTAATTTAACACAATCTAAATTATACCCCAAAAATAATAAAACTCAAAAAGATCGCCCTCCAGAGAAATCTCTCACAAATCTCGACGGAGAACAATCAATACAAATCAATAAAAAAAAAAAATAATAAAACAAATATAACTATTAAAAATAACTACAATAAAAACAACTAAACAAACCAATTTAACTTCCCACCCCAGGACTCTCTCACAGTATTGGGGATAGGGAAGATACTCTAGGTCAGCTTCTACTTTTGGCCTCAGGGTGCATGGTCCTGTTCTGGCCTTCAAGCCCTTTGGGTTACTGTCAGGCTCAATGGTCAGTTTAATAGTAATGCCTTTCATGCTCCTCAATTCCTTTTTAAAAACAGAAGCATGTTTCTTCAATATGGTGGCCAGATCCTCACTGTTGCTCATCATACATATCTCAGGCCAGTTCAGTTGGATTTTCTCAAACCATGACTGACCCAGCAAAGCCGGGTAGTCACCCTTTACCATGAACAATGACAATTTTACAGATTGTCCATGAAGTTCCACATGGACATCAACGGTGTTCATCATATGTACAGGCTCCTCTTTGTAGGTCTTCAGAACGACCTTCGTTTCCCGCAGTGGAAGATGTTTCAGTTTTTCTCGATATATAGCATCAGACACCACTGACACAGCAGTTCCTGTATCCACCTCCATCAGCAATGGCTTCTCTTCCAGCAATGGGGTCACCCAATAACCCTGTGGATTGCCCTTCATAGCCAAAACATATATTGGTGCCTTCTCTTTGGACTGACTTTCCTCTCCATATCTTTACCCTGTTGTACAGAATGCAGATTTGTTTTCTTTTTCTGCCACCCAGTTGGTCTCTTTCTAGCAGATTTATCTTTCTGATCTGACTTATCTTTTTTATGTACTGCATCTTTCATATTTTTGCAAGCAAGTGCAGTGTGTTTTCTTTTATTACAGTAATGGCATATCAGGTCTTGCTCCAATATTCATATTCAAAATTACCAGTCTTTCTAGCGGTAGCAAATTTTGATGCCCGTCACCTTATTCATACTTTCAGCATTCATTTTATGCACTTTAGTACTGTAGATGCACTCAACTCCTGAGCTTCCTTTGCAGCTAGTTCCATAGAAACTGCTGTTTCTAAAGCCTTTTGTAGTGTAAGGTTGTCCTCAGTCAGCAAATGTTTCTGAATTACTTCACTGCACAATCCACACACCAGTAGAGGTATGCGAAAATTAAATTCTGCTGGCGGAATTCAAGTGAAAGTCTGACTTTCGCTTCTTCGGAAGTTTGGAAATAGATTTTTGAATTTCTGCAGAAATTCCACCCATGGGTGCAGTCATCCCCAAGCCCCTGGTGGCTAGTACTTCCCCCTCCCATCCACCCATGTAAAAAAAATCCCTGGTGGCTAGTGGTCCCTCCTCTCCACCCACCAGCCGCTGCCGAAACTGTACAGTAACCCCCCCCCCATATTGTATTCTTTCCAAATCCCTGGTGGTCTAGTGGTAACTGACAACAAGTAAAAGTAACCCCTTGTCCTGACTCCTCCCCATCTTTGATCCCCAGTCCCATAGCTATCCCTGGTGGTCTAGTGTCCCCCACCCCAGCAGGTGCTCACCACCCAGCTTCCAACCCCCCTCAGAGCGGGCGGACAGGCACAGCCCTCCTCCTCTTCCTCCATGGCTGGCCTGCAAACTGAGCTTAATGAATGAGCGCATTCCTGTAAGGAACACGCTTTATTAAGCTTCATTAAGCTCAGTTGGCAGGCGGCCATGGAGGAAGAGGAGGGCTGTGCCGGTCCGCCCGCTCTGAGGAAGGTTTATGATGGGAGTGGAAGATGGGTGGTGGGCACCTGCTGGAGTTGTGGGTGGGGGGCACTGAACCACCAGGGATAGCTATGAGACTGGGGATCGGGGAGGGGTCAGAACAAGGGGTTACTTTTACTTGTCAATTACCACTAGACACCGAGGGATTTGGAAAAAGAATACAATAGGGGGGTTGCTGCTACAATTTCAGCAGTGTCTGGAGGGTGATGGGAGGGACCACTAGCCACCAGGGCATTTTTTGTCACGCAGGGGCGGGGTGGGAGAGGGATTGCAACCCGGTGGGATGGGATATTTTTTAAAAGTAAAAAAAGAACTTAATAAATGAAGGCGGCTGGCGGGTGATCTGGTGGGAGGAGGGACCACTAGCAACCAGGGACAGGCTATAAGTATTTGTGGAGTGGGTGGGGGGAGGGGCCACCAGGGCTAGGAATGGATGGCAGAAATGTGGTTTTCTGCCCCTAGGATGAAATTTCGCCCGTAGCTTTCATGGAAGTTTTCCGCTCTGCCACAAGCGGAAGTTTGGAAACTTCTGTGAATGTTTGTTGATTTCCGTGGAAGTTCCGTGGGTGGAAAACCCTACTTTCGCCCACCCCTACACACCAGCCTATCTCACAGCATATCATTTGGCACATTACCAAAATCACAGTGCTCAGCCAGCTTTTTTAACACTGCCACAAACTGGGAGACTGTATCTACTTCTTCTTCTTGGTTCCATTTATGAAAGTGAAACCTCTCTGCGATCACTAATGGCTTTGGGGAGAAGGGTGCTTGTAATACTTGCACTATCTCTGCATGTGATTTCATGCCAGGTTTATCAGGCTGTACCAGACTGCACGATAAATTGAAGGTTTTTCCACCCATCACACTCAGAAAAGTAGCTACCTTCTTGTCCTCTGTAATATCATTTGCAGTCACAAAATATTCAAACCACGCTGTATGAGAGTTCCACTGCTCTACAGTTTCATCAAAAGGTCCCAAAGTGCCTATTATCATAGCCATTTTGAACTTTAAATTTTATTACTCAATATTTCCAATGATAACTCAGTCCTTTCTAGAAGTTTGGTTGGCACACAGGGTTACTATGCTCTCTCCCTTCCAAATTTTCACACGCACAAACTGAGGCCTACCCAGCAGCTTGCTTTCACTTTCTCTTTTTACATAAAACAGTCCCAAACAAATAGTAAAGATAGCTCTTACTTTGATATCTTTGCAGCAATGGTTGCAGCAGAGGTTTACTATCCACGTCGCCAGTTTTATTGTGTATGTAGCTGCAGGAAGCACTTTTTACTTGTTTCTCACAAAGAAGCTCAGATAAGCAGCTTGCAATATAAACACCATCTTTACTTTAACTTCCTCTAGAACATATTACATGACACAATAACACACTGAAGCCACTAGAGGGCACCCCAACACCATACATAACAGGAGCCACATTAGTGAAGTTTGACTGAATGGAGGAGAGAGCATGCACATAACACTGCCATACGAGGAATAGGAGCCACATTCATGAAGTTCGATGGACTAAAAGAGAGATCATGCACATTCCACATAAAATGGCTCATCAAGGTAGAGGAGCTACACACTGAACACAGTTCAATGAACTGCAGAAGAGAGCAGGCACACTCCACATTGTTTATTAGTTGTTGACACCAGGTAAGATACACTAGGCATAAGTATATGGGGCATTGAGGGAAAAGAGAGACACAGTTAATGCGATAAAGTGAAGGCAAGAGCAGGCTGAAAATCTTTTACGTTTTAAAATGACACACATGCGGCACGCTGCAACCCAAACATTAACAAATCAATACGTTAAGTCAGTTCCAAAACACTTTAGCTAAATACATGCAAAAGATCCCAGGGCAGCATAACCAAAATTTTTACAGTCAAATGAATCACATATTGGGCGCCCCTTGGGCTGGGAAGCCACATGGTACTCAAGATGGCCGAACATGGCCGGCCCGGTGGTGCTGAGGGTTAAGGCGCTGGACACCACACCTTGTGCTACGCCGGTGACCTGGGTTCGGGACCCAGCCCGGGTCTCTGGGAGCTGGCCAGGAAGGAGAGGATCGAGCATCCAACGACAGCTCTCCTCTCCTCTCCTGGGGCATGGAAGGGATGCATCTCCCAGCACTAGTGACTCCCTGCAGTGGCAGGGATCACTGCATGTGGGAGCGCTTGCAAAGGCAGGGGAAGCGCCATGGGCAGATGTCCTTGCTGACGTGCGCAGGAGTGCGCATGCTGGTGTTAGGTGTTAGTGCATGCCCATGACACTTGGGGGTGGGCACAACAGAACACAGAAAAACCCAGCTCTGCGGGGTAGGCAATGGCACCTGACCTCCATGCCCACCTCCGGATCCCACCCACCCGGTCTTCCAGTTCCTCCACCCAGGCCCTCACCTGCAGCTTGGCCAGAACTTAAGAGTGCCCAAAGAGGAGGGGTGGCCCCACCCTGGAGGGGTTAAGCTGGAGGTACTGGCTGCAGGAGGAGGAAGAGAGGAGAGGAGAAGAGAGGAGGCTCAGGATGGGGGAACTCAGGTGGGCAGGATGAGGCCAGGATGCCTGAGAGAGGCCCCACAGGCTGCGATTGGAGGGAAAAATAGTTAAAAAAAAAATAAAGATTGCTGAACATGAATAGCAAACACTCCGACACAAAAGACTGGCTGGGACCAGATCCCAGCCCAGCCTAATCAAACCTCTTTTGTCACAAACAGTTTGGACAAACAAACAAATCAATTGCTAGAGTGTTTGGACATTTATGTTCAGTCATATTGAGAGCGGCACCAAACATTTTACAGCCGAAACGAACCGCAACTTCGTTGTGCCCCCCCCCCCACAAGCTGCATGGTGCTCAAGATTGCCGTACATGATTTGCAAACACTCTGACACAAAAGACAGACTGGGACAAGAGCCCAGCCCAGCCTAATCACAACACTTTTCTCACAAACCGATTGTGCAAAAACACACATTCATTGCTGGCGTGTTTGGACATTCATACTTGGGCACATTGAGATCGGCAGCAAACATTTTGCAGCCAAATAAACCACATTCTGGGCCCCAACCATTGGGCAGGGACGCCACATAGTACTCAGGATGGCTGCACATGAATTGCAAACACTCCAACACAAAAGACTGGCTGGGATCAGATCCCAGCCCAGCCTAAGCACACCACTTTTGTCACAAAAAGTTCAGGCAAAAACACAAATTCATTGCTGGCATATTTGGATATTCATGTTTGGTCATATTGAGAGTGGCACCAAACATTTTACAGACAAATTAACCACATACTGGGTGCCCACTCCCCCCGGCAGGGAAGCCACATTGTGCTCAAGATGGCTGAACATGAACTGCAAACACTCCAACACAACAGACTGGCTGGGACCAGATCTCAGCCCAGCCTAAGCACATCACTTTTGTCACAAACAGTTCGGGCAAAAACACAAATTAGTTGCTGGCATGTTTGGACATTCTCATTCAGTCATATTGAGAGTGGCACCTAAACTTTTACAGCCAAACGAACCACATACTGGGTGCCACCCCCATGCAGAGAAACGGCATGGTGCTCAAAATGGCCTAACATGTCCCAACACACCAAGCTTAATATGGCCAAATGCTGGCTACCAAACACATGTGGCCAAAGGAGAGATTGTACCATTTTGGAAGAACAAAAACACATGAAATGAGAACACCTTTGAGTCACATGGGTTTGGGCATACCCATTTGATCATATTAAGGCCAGCACAGAACATAAGCATTAGCATTCCCCCCAACCCCCAACCAAAAAAAACAAAAAAATAGCCACTAAAAAGAAAAATATAACTGGTGTCCTAAAGAAAACAAAGAAATCAAGCACATTTCAGGCATTAGTGATATTAAAACAGTGAAACTGATCAAACTTACCTGGCTAACATGCATCTCTCAACCTTGTGTCATTGAAAGAAGCACATAGACATTTTTTGACACTCAAAATGGGGAACAATGAGGGGCGCTGATACTCAGAATGAGGGAGTCACCCTTAAACATGCTCATACCAGCTCAGAACACTGGGAAACCATTGTATTTTCTTGTGAAGAGTTTATTTGTACTTAGCACCTTAGAATATTATCAATTTCTGCATTGAATTCTTGAATTCACAGCACATTCTCAGTGTGGGAAGCATCTTTCCATGTGGGACAAATGAGGGACAGAGAAGTTTTACAGGATAATCAGGGACAGTTCAGAATTAAATTATGTAAGACTGAACAATGCTCCACCATGTAAACAAATGTGATGGTGGAACTAACACCTGACAGTGTTTGGTGTGTAAATCACACTGTGTATATTACATTGTGCCCCCAAAAAAGAGAACATCAATGTAGACCGGTAGACCTAAATAAGGTTGTTTGCCCAATAACCTTACACTTTTTTTTTAGTTTGAATCTGGCTTCATTAAACACACTTGGTTCACTGTGAGCTGCATAACGCTAGTTTACCTTGTAGCGGTGGTAATGACCATTGGAGCCCTCACACACGGTCGCTGTTCTGGAGCTCTCCGGTGGCTTGAAATGGTGGGATTCCACAAAAGCAAAGGATTTGTAATCATAGTTAGGCAATGCCTGCTCCCGCAGGTGATTCCGCCGGAAAGGAGATGTTGGAATATTAACTGACTCCCCCACCTGTGATGTGCGAACTTATGTGACTCTCACACACCACCTCAGGTGGGGAGTTAAGTTTCAGCAGTGTGTTACTCTGCAGAGCTTCAGCCCTGCATTCTGTGCTGGCAATACAAGAGGGGAGATCGGGGTAGCTCTAGAAACTGCCACATACAGAAAGAAATAACAGACTGCAATTTGGGAGGCTGCTGTGATTTATGCAAGAAAGGCACACACGGAGAGTTACATTCATCACAACACATGCTGGGCAACACTGGTGCAGACTGGATCTATGAAGGGGAACAACAGATTAATAAAATTAAAGGACAGCATCTAAAGAGCATCACAGTGACCTTTATGGACAAATAAAAGTTAAAAACGGCTTCACAGAAACACTAACAAAACACATGTTCTACTATGTCACACTATCAGAAGGAAAAATGATGCAATTTACACTTTAAAAAAGAAATTAAACTTACAAATGGTTGAGGATACTGTAGTTATCAGGGCTCTCTCTACATGTGAGCACATATGAAGTGCACCAATTTCTTTTTTCAAACATCTTTTTGTTTCTTAAATAACAAAAGAAGAAAGAAACTGGTGCATTGGTAACCCCTTTTCACGAACATGCCCATCTGGCAGAGTGAAGCCCCCCACCAGCAGCACCTCCCCCTTATTTGCCATCTTTTGTATGCCTTCCCCAGAACCTTATCCAACTCTCCCACCCCATACTGGAGGTATGTAGATCATGCCAAGGTCCAGGTCAGCCTCTGCCATAATAGCATCTAAGCCTGGAATTTGTTTTCCCAGACTTCGAGCATTGCCACACATGGCTTTCTAACTTCTAGTACTACCCTGCTCATCAGACCTCCATTGCCCTCTCTCCTTACTGCCTCTGTCCCCCTTCCCAACTCTTTTCATTTCTACTAAATTGTTTTTATTTCTATTAGGTACCCTTGGGGATTTGTTTCACTCAGGGTTTTCCCTGCTGACTACTCCAGTTCAGGGGGGCTAGTTATGTCTCCCTGCTTCCTTCCGCCACCCCCTTTGATTAGCTTAACTGCTCAACAATGTAACATTGAATGGTTCGCTGAGGACTGTGGTCCCCCTCCTGGGCAGATGCAGGCCATCTTCCCTGTACAGGCCTTTATCACTCCAGGTGTGGCCCCAGTCTCCAACGTAGCCAAAATCCTCCTCTCTGCACCATTCCCTCAACCACTGGCTGAAGCTGCTGGTATGGAGTACCCTATCCTCCCCACTGTCATAGACAGGCAAGCACCTCAGAAAAGGCCACTGAGCTTGATACCTGTCTAAGACCCGTCCCCCACTTCTTGAACTCCTCCTGTACTATCCCCGCCCTGTCACTAGCCAGGTCATTTGTCCCCAAGTGGACAATGACATCCAGCTCTCCTTCCTGTTCTGCAACTCTAGTGATCCTCAGGAACTGCTTTCCATCCCTCTGAACCATGGCACTGGGTAGGTACCTAACCTCCCTTTCTGTCCCCAAATCTATCCCTGTCACGATGGAGTCCCCCACCAGGAGTTGCTTCCTTCTCCTTCTGGGGTCCTCTGCCACCCTCCTTGGAGTTTCCACTATGGAGGACCCCCTCAACCTCCCTGGTCTCAACCTAGGGTGCCTCCATGGGAAAGTCTGCCCCGCCAGAGCAGCATAGCAGTTGCACAGTATTACCAGATGGGGGAATGTGCCTCAATCCTACCACCCGCACCCTCCCCAAGCCCACCATAGTCCAGCCGCTCCTCCTCCTAGGCATCCTTCGAGTTGTTGGTGGCAGACTTGATGGTCCCAGGGTAGGAGAGGAGGTTCCATGAATCCAAACCAACTTGGCCTGGAGTCTAGAAACCTCCTTCCTCAGCCCAGAGAGGTGCACACAGATGGGCAGCACTGCAGTCTCCAGAAAATTTTCCTGAAAACTTCTGCCCACAGCCACTGAACTGCTCCACTCCCATCATACTTAATTCTACTCTGTCCTTTTTACATTCGCTTGCGCGCATGCGCAAGGAACATTTTGGGAGAGTAGCACACTTGGAGGTGTGCCTCTCCACCCAATACACTGCTCCCATGAGCAGGCATGGCGTCCTACACCAATGGGTGCAGGAGCTCAATATAGTAGCCAGGTGTTCCTCTGCTTCAAAGAAGCACTGCGCTGCCATACTGAGCACCACACCCCCCTCGCGTCATGCGCTGCCTCCCCGCGCGCATCACGCTGCCTCCCCCAAAGCTTTGGTGCCACGCTGGGAGCCCACCCCAGCGTGGCAAATGCTGTTTGCCGATGGGGGTGCAGAATTCCCCATCTGCTCCACGGCCCCCAAGCCCGTCCTGCTGCCACGCTGGGGCCCACCCCAGCATATAGCCAAGCGGTGGATTGGTTGCCGGCCAGTTGCCCAATCCCCGTCGACTCCTGCCCCCTCAGCGTAGTTTGCCGTGAGGTGCCCAATCCCCATCGGCTCCTCGGCCCCCAGTCATCTTCTGCCATGCTGGAGCCCACCCCAGCGTGGCAAACATCCCACGTTGTCTTTTTATTTTTAACCTGTAAAACAAAAACAGTCCAGCGGTATCTCCCAGGCCCCCAACCCGCACCCACCACTGCACTTTCAGCCTCCCCACCCCCTCACCCCATACATACCTCCGGACTCCGGCGCGATGATCTTGATGGACGGGAACACATCTGAACTCTTCAAAGCCAACGCGAACTGAGGAAATCTGGTAAGCTGTATAATGGGCTACATAGGGGGTTTCAACTTTATTGCATATCTCAGTCATTTTTGGAATTTTGCACCAAATTTTCAACATGGGGTTTTGGGACCCCTTCTCATGAATGATGTCACTGTCTTGGCATTATTCGGGCCGAGATGATTTCACAGGCACTCGCAGTCACTGGCGAAATCCTGCTGGCAGAGTAAGCACCATGACAGTGACATGATTCATGCGAAGGGTCCCAAATCCACGTTGAAAATTTGGTGCAAAACTCAAAATACTGTTTTACTGGCGTCGGTTGCGCAGTTCCTATGCACGTTCATACGTTTGCGAATTTTCAATATTTGCACTCCAGATTTTCAACCTTGCCATTTTACCACACCTCCTCATGAGCAGTACAGCTGTCATTTTTCACATCCTGCCAAAAAATGTGTTTCTGCCCATGTAGCGCACAATGGCGCAGTCAGTGTGTGAACTCAATGTATGGTACGCATTAAGAAAATCACAGTGACACTGATCATGAGCAGAGGTCTTAAAATGGCTGTGCTGAAAATTTGGTGAAAAAATTCCTAAAAATGACTTTTATGACTCTACGTTGCGCAGTTCCTTCGCACGCTCGTAAGTTTGCAAATTTTCAATATTTTCACTCCAGATTTTCAACATTGCCATTTTACCACACCTCCTTATGAGCAGTACAGCTGTCATTTTTCACATCCTTACCAAAATGTCTTTCCGCCCATGTAGTGCACAATGGCGCAGTCGGTGTGCGAAATCAATGTATGGGACACAGTAAGAAAATCACAGTGACACTGTTCATTAGCAGAGGTTTTAAAATGGCAATGTTGAAAATTTGGTGAAAAAAATCCTACAAATGACTGTTTTATGAGCGTGTGTTGCACAGTTCCCACGCACAGCTCGTAGGTTTGCGAATTTTCAATATTTCCACTCCAGATTTTCAACATTGCCATTTTACCACACTTCCTTATGAGCAGTACAGCTGTCATTTTTCACATCCTGCCCAAAACGTGTTTCTGCCTATGTAGCGCACAATGGGGGTAACAACAACAGTCATGCTGACAATTTATTGTGCAAATACCAGCAATCGCACAGGGCATTAGGGTAAAGCACCATACATGCCAAACACCACTGCAAATACTTGCAAGCGAACGTTTGGCCTTGACAAATGCTTGTTATTTTTTTCTTAAGTCCTTTGAAACCCTTTTGTTCCCTTACCCTATAAGGTGATTCACCTGTTCCCAACTTTTTATGTTTTTTTTTTTAAGCCTTTCGGTTCCCTTACCCTATATAGGGTGTTTCACTTACTGTACTTCCGAATTTCTATGTTTCCCCTACTCTCCTCACTTCCTTGCAGGAGTTAATCAGAAATCTTACCACAGTTTCCAGGTAGATTCCCCTAGTCATCTGCTTCTTCCTGCTAATGCCTGCTGCTTCCAGACACCTGCATTTACTTACCCACTGCTGAGGTGCAGAGTTTCCAGCTGCCGGCTGCCTTGTTGGGCTGATTCCAGTGGGGAGACTCTGCTGGGATGTCCTTCCCTTGGGGGTCCTTAGCATGGGGGGGGCTGCTTGATGGCCTCCTCCATATGTAAAAGCAGAATTGATCTGGAGTACACCTGAGTCTGCTTTCACATGTCACAGCCCCTCCCATTTAGCTGTCCCGGCTAACAGTTTAGTGATGGGTAGGGGGAGCTGTAGCTGCTTTCCCCTGTTCCTCTTCTGAATATGCTGCTTGTAAAAGCAGAAGCAAAATGGATTGTGTGAGTGTCTTTGGGCATGGGACTAGCTTAATGCTGTATACAGCGTCCATTTTATTTCCACCAGCATTCATTCAGTGGGGTGGGGCTATGCGTCACTGGGTAGCCTCACCCAATGAATGGAGCTGTGTGTGCCTGTGTTGTTTAATGGCCCTTCATCAGCCATTAACAACATCAGGAGCCTAATTTCTTTAAACTTAACACTGGTGCCCAATCCTTAGTACCTGCTAAATAGTTTAGTATTTTGACACTGGAGTGTCCAACCCCCAGTGCCAGGTCTGTTCCCCCCTTCTCTGTTATGAATCCCCCCCCCCACCACCACATCAACTTCCTGTCACTGGCGTGTCTAATCCCTGGTACCATCTCAGACCGCCCCCGATCCAACAGTGTGCCGTGAAACATCCAGCCAACACTGGGGTGCTCAATCCCCAGTGCCAGTACCTGTAAAAGAAAAACAGTCCCTCATCATCTTTATTTTTTTTTAGCCTGCAATAAAGAAAATTATCTTTCAGTGACTGTATGCTGCCAGCCATAGGTGTACGAACCTATGGGTGAAGGTGTGTGCCCTCCCTTTTGTCCATTAGCATTCAAAGTGCTCCTTTAATGCATTCAAGGTCAGAAGAGAAGAAATCATGGTCTTATCTGTATTTTTATGTGTGCAGCCCAGTTTACAATTAAAACTGATGTTCCCCGGCAGACTGGCATCTAAAAATACTTAAGAGCACCCCAATTAAACAATTAACACCTTTCTATCAGCCATTAACCCAACCTCTATAAAAAATAATTTTTAGAATAAGAAATGTGGTTTTCCCTCAGACCTGCTTCTTCTGTACTCTGCCAGACTGCATGAATCAGGGAAAGTAGTAAGGTAAACAAAGATGCAAACTGAAGAGAGAATATCCCAGAAGGTAACAAAAGGCAACAAGACATAGTATGTAGGTGAAAAGAGGAAACCAGGGGTGGGATTGTAAGGTTAAAAAGGGAATGGGGATTGTACAGATGGGGACCAAGAAAAGGCAGACATCTTGAACAAATATTTTTGTTCAGTTTTTACAGAGGAAGGAAAAGGGGAGGGGCCACAAAAAAGTAACAGAAACTTTGGAGGAAGAGAGGGAGGTGGACACTAGTCCTTTTTTTGGAGGAGAGAGAGTCCTGAAAGGACTAATTACAGTAATCTGAAGGTGGACAAAGTGATGGAGCCAGGTGGGAGTCCATCCAAGGGTATTGAGGGAGCTCAGAGAACTACTGGCTACACCCCTGACAGTTCTATTTCAACTAACTGGAAACAGGAGCGGTTTCAGAAGATTGGAGGAGGGTGGATCTAGTCCCACTACACAAAAGTGGTAACAGTAAGGAGGCTGGCAATTATAGGCCAGTCAGCCTGATACTGGTGGTGGGAAAGTTACTGGAGTCACTGCTGAAGGAAAGGATTGTGGAATATCTTGAATCCAATGGACACAGCGAGGAGGTCATGTCAAACAAATCTGATAGATTTCTTTGACTTGGTGATAAAGGATTTAGATCAGGGTGGTGTGATGGACGTGGCCTACCTTGATTTCAGTAAGGCTTTTGGCACCATGCCACATGGAAAACTAGTAAGCAAACTGGGTAGCTTAGGAGTGGGTCCAAAGGTGGTAAGCTGGATAAGAAATTGGTAAGAGAATAGGCGACAAAGGGTGGTGGTAAATGGAATTCACTCTGAAGAAGGGAAGGTGCACAGTAGGGTGCCTCAGGGACCAGTCCTGGGACTGGCCCTCTTTCCTGCCAAATTTTCCCCATTCACTAAAAATACCACCAACAGCTTAATCTGATTCAGTGTCAGTTGACATCTGTCTGTATGCCCCCTTCCCCAGGGACGAGGCTAAAAATAGTCAGAATTTTCTAGTCTTCCTTTCCCGATCAACAAAAACTAAATAAATAAATAACTTAATGTCTTTATAAGTGACATTGCAGAGGAGTTGGAAAGGAAGTCTCCCTCTCTGTGGATGACACCAAAATCTGAAATAAGGTAGACACCCTGGGTGTGTGTGTGTGTGTGTGTGTGTGTGTGTGTGTGTGAAGGATGGGTACTTGAGCAGAGACCTGAGAAAACTAGAGGAGTGGACAAGGGTGTAGTAACTGGGTTTCAATGAGAAAAAGTGCAAAATAGTGCACTTTTTTTTTAGTTATTTAACCAGGTGAGACCCACTAAGCTGAACGCTTTTTTACAGGTGCAACCTGGGAACACAGGGAAGTTAAGTGACTTGTTCAGGGTCACACAGTATGCAAGTGGAAGCTGTGGGATTCAAACCCATGTCTGGTCTTAGGGCACATAAACCCAGGAGTGGAGTACAAAATGGGTGGAGTGGTATTGATGACCACCAAACAGGAGAGAGACCTGGGGGTAATCATACTGGTTGATCTAAAGGTGGCCAAGTAGTGCAACAAGGCAGTCGGGAGGGCAAGTGGGATGATGTGCTGCATAGGGAGGGGAATCACCAGGAGAAAGGGGGAGGTGGTGTTGTGTTGGTATAGATTGCTGGTAAGACCCCACTTACAGTACTGTGTCCAGTTCTGGAGGCCACATCTCCAGAAGGACATAGACAGAGTGGAGGTGGTCTGGAGAAGGACAACTAAAATGGGGCAGGGTCTGCATCAAAAGCCCTACAAGGAGAGACTAAAGACATCAATATGTACACCCTAGAACAGAAGAGGGAGAGGGGAATATGACAGAATCCTCTGAATACCTCACAGGAGTAAATAAGGTACTGAAGGGAAATGTTTTTCAGAAGAAAAGGTTCCCAAGAACAAGGGGACATGATACGAAGCTGGGGGGGTAGATTCAGGAGAGATGTGAGGAAGTACTTCTTCATAGAAAGAGTGGTACACTCCCGGAACAGCCTTCCAGTGGAGGTGGTGGGGGCAAAAACAGTGATGGGGTTCAAAAATGCAGGGGATACGCATAAGGGAATCATAGTGGAAAGGAAGGGGAAGGGAGAAAGAGCTGTAGATCGGACATGGTCTGCGGCAATATGTAGGTAGAGAGAAATGGGCAGACTGGATCGGCCAAGCAGTCCTTATCTGCTGTCAAATTCTATGTCTGTATGTATAACCATCGATGTCTGAGCTCCGCTTGGCCACTGAATTATTGTTTTGATAGTGTACAATGTTGCTCAGTTATTTTCTTCAAAACTAAGTCAGCTAACTCAGAACAATTGCGTTTTTTCACTATTTTTGGAGGGAAGCAGGAAGTACCTGTCTCTTGATTTGTGTGCCACTTATACTAAGCACATTTTTCTACATAAAGTGCATCATTTTCTAAAGTTATGACTTGATTTTGAAGGTTGATGTCTAAAGAACTGCTTACCTTATTATTTATTTATTTATTTATTTATTTATGCCTTTGATAAATAAATTATTAACATAATCCTCTGGATTCTGCACTTCTGAACAGCTACAAATACAAGAAATCTGTGAGGCAGTCTGGGGGCTGCAGAAGTGCATGGTTCTCTGGGCAGAGCAAGTCCATGTGGTTATAAATGTGTACATACAGAGCCAAGAGTCCATCTGGCTGTGGAAGTGCGCTGTCCTCTGCCTACGAATGCAGAGGTGCAGGGCCCTCTGGCAGTATACCAAGAGAAGACTTCTCTTCACAGTATGGTTACTTATTGCCTGTGTGGCCAACACTGCACCATCTCCATAGCAACCTAATTGAGCAGGTGTCTGAGTTTAAATACCTAGGCATTTACTTAGACTGCCACCTTACTTTCGAACACCACACTGACCTACTAGTTAAAAATCTTCATCAGAGGCTTGGTACCATATACAGGTTAAAACAATATTTTATCCCAGGCACCAGGGCCCTTCTCACCAACAGCTTTCTGCTCCCTGTTCTTGACTGTGGATCCCTAATATACACACCCTCCCTCTCCTTTAAACACCTTAGTAGGCTAAGAGACACCTACCACAACATAATCTGGTGTGTCTCTGGCCTCCCCAGGTATACACACCACTGTGACCTCTACCAGACAGCTAGCTGGCTATCTCTAGAAGATTGGTTGTTTAACTTCAGAATTCTCTCTTTCCTCTACAAAGCCCTCTGAGGCCTCCTTACCAGCAGTATTGCCAGCATCTTCCACAAACCTGTCATCTCCAGACCCACCTGACTCTCTTCTTGCTCTTACTTTGCCACTCCCTTCTGTCACACTTTCCATGGTCAAAACTCCCTTTCCTGCAAGGGTATCAAGCTTTCCAACAGTCTATGCCCTGGCCTGGCCCTATGCCCATCTCTTTCCTCCTTCAAAACCAACCTTAAGCAATTCCTCTTGGATAACTTTTCCTGTAATTGTACCTAGTTTTAGCTTCTCCTTATTCCCCTGTCTGTTTCCTTCTCTGTCTTCCCTCCTCCCCCTCCCATTCGAGTTCTTCTTCCCATATCCTTTTGTCTCACTTGTTCTTTCTGTAACTTCTGTTTTCTATTATAATGATTACCATGCACTTACACTTTTGTACACTTACTGTCCATTTATTCTTAGGGTACCTTGATTGTATTATGCCATGTAGCCTGTTTGCCTTCACATCTGTAACTGTTTAACGTTGTTGTATATATTTTTTTTGTGTAATGCAACTGTAACTGAAATTATAAAAATGGGCAGTTTTTGCTCACATGCCTTTTCCAGAATAAAAAAGGAAAATGAAACTGAAAAAATTAAATCTCTGCTGATGTGAAAAATACATGCCAACTTCTGGCTGCAGACTCACAGGCCCTTGTATGGCTTGCACTTCTGCAGCTATAGATAGAAATCCATGTTACCCAAATTGCAACACTACTTCTGTCAGCAGAAGTGTAGGCCCATGTGGGGCCAGTGCTTCTACTGCTGCAGGTGCTCATGTATGCTGTAAAACATACAAATACTTCTTGCTGCAGATACAAATACATGAAGGTAGCACATCAGGGCTACTGAATTTGTGTCATCTAGAAACAGTTGTATGTTGTTTGTCTTACCTGATAATGGCTGTCTTTGGTTGCTTGTGTGGTATTGTACTTTTGTACCTTGGGGGTGGGGAGTTAGGGTTGGAATTCTTAATGTCACATTTTCCTACTTTAGTGTGGTTAAGTTGAACCCCAACTGGTGCATTAACACAGTTTTTTTTCAATGAATTTCCATTCTTTTTGAGATAGTGTAATCGTATTCTCATTCAAGTAGGTCCCAAAGGGACCTGTGTGAACAGATCTAGATATGTAGGGCAAGAGTCTGTTTGCCTGTGGAAGTACAAGGCCCTCTGGGTCCTGCACTTCCATGTGGCTACAAATGTAAAGAATCTGTGAGGCATCTGGGGAACTGCAGAAGTGCAGGGGCCTCTGGGCCCAGCACTTCCATGTGGCTAGAGAGACACATGTGCAGGACCAAGAGTCCATCTGGCTGTGGAAGTGCAGAGCCCTCTGGTCTCCATACATCCATGCAACTAGAGGTGCTGAGTCCCCTGGGCAGTATGACAAGAGAAGAAAAGAGTTCTTTTCATTATATGGTTATTTGTTGCCCATGTGGCCAACACTGAACTGTCCATCCCCAGGCTGCGAGTGGTGCTGCATGGTCCTGCACCAACAGAAGAAACCATCTGGCTGCAGTACAGCTATGGATGGAGATGCGCATGGCCCCAAGACAAAAATCTGTGGAACTGTGGTTCCATGCAAATACAGATCCAGACAAGCAGGGCTATCCATGCCCTGCTCCAAAGAAAGAGTCCAGGCCTTGTGTTTCCTTGCAGCTAAGGATGCAGATGCACAAGACCCTCTGGGAAGAGAACAATCCTCTTAACTATATGGTTACTTGTTTTTTTCTAGCAACATCCTATTCAGCAACAGTATTTTCAGTTTCATATTTTTCACTACCAAGTTTTCTTTTTTGTATGTTTCACTGTTGCATCACAAAAGTGATTCTCATGAAAATGAAAACATTTGTTAGTGACAACACTCAAAAGTGAGACATTTGGGCTAGCATGGTGGCACTGAATTTTGAGGCATCCGCCTTACCTCGTGCCATGCCGGCGACCTGTGTTCAGGAGTGGACTCAGGTCACTGGGGCTTGGCTGGAGAGGAGAGGATCGAGCATCTGATGGACTGCTCTCCTCTCCTGGGAAGGATAGGTTGTTACTCCCACAATTCTGGCGGCTCCCATTGGAGACTGGGAGCATCGCAGCTAGTGGGGTCACATCAAGGGGTGTGGAGGCGATGGTGGACATCCTACGGGTGGGTGCAGGAGTGCACCCATCTTGAACCAGACATCATTGCACATCTGCACCTCCTGGACCAAAGAAAAGAGGAAAAGCCCTGGCACCCAGAAAGGTGAAGGCAGCTCTTGCGGGCCAGCCCCCATGCTCAGTACTGGACCACTCCCAGCCAGTCTGTGGTTCTCCTCCTTGCTCCAGCTGCACTCTAGATTGTAGACAGAGTGCTGGTTAGGAGTTGGCAGCCCCACCTTGGGGGTTCAGAGCTGTGGGGATGGTGAGTTGGGGTGAGGTAGCGGAGCACCTAAGGAACAGAGGTTTGGACTGGGAGGGGTCTTAGGCAAGCGGGAGAAGGCTGATGTCCCCATGCCCTACCAGAGAGAATCTTAAGGGACCAGTGAAGGAGCATAAAGAAAGTTAAAAAAAAAGGGAGACATTTGGTAGTGAAAAATACAAAAAGGAAAATAATGTTACTAAAAAGTATGTTAGTGGAAAAAAACAAGTAACCGTACAGTGAAGATGATTTGCTCCTGCATCTATAGCTGCATGGAAGCTCAGGATTTGAATGGAGCATTCCCCTGGCATGGGGCCTAGATGGCCCTGCTTTTCTGCATTTGTAGGCACATGAAAGTGAAGGGCCCAGAGGACCCTGTACTTCCACAGCCATATGGACAGCCGCACAGGCAGCCCCTAGATTCTTTTCTTGCGGTCCTGTGCTTCTGTATCCATAACTGCACCACTACCAGATGGGATCTTTCTTTGGTGCAGGACCCTAATGGCACTGCTTGTCTGAATCTGTAATTGCATGGGAACACAGGGCGCAAGGATAGGGAAGGTACACACTTTTTCAAATTTGAAGTTTCAAAATGATATAGTTTTTCAGTAACGTCATTTTCACTTTCATATTTTTCACCACACCACCCAATTTTTCACTTTTGTATAGTTTACTACTGCATCAAAAAAGTGATTCCCACATTAGTGATTCTCATGGTAGTGAAAGCGTTCTTTAGTGAAAACATTCGAAAGGAATTTTTGAGTGACAAAAGCAATTTTTTCCTTGTTCTTCAATAATGCAAAAATCCAGCTATCCTTAGGATGTTCATTTTTTTGAGCTGAGTATGCTCAGAACCCAAGACAGAGTTTAACTGATATTTTCAAAACGATTAACTTTGAAACTTCAAACCTGCAGAAGCATGTACCTTGGGTCAGACTCTTTTTTCAACTTACTGAGATTTACTGAAAGTTTTTTGACAAGATATAAAATCAAAATACAGTGAAATAACCACTGGATCACAAACCACACACTGCAACAAACACCAAAACAAGTTCAGTACAAAATATTCAACACATGAGACATAAAGTACAGTAAAGGGCAAACAGGGGGTCACAGAAAGAATAAAGAAAAAAACAATGAAGTAACTTGAAATAAACACCAATATGGGCCCATAGTCATGAAAAAATGTAAAAAGAGAAATGTGTAGGTTTAAAGTGTATTAGTGGCCTGCATTATTTGTTCAACTATATTTGATTCAAAAGGGCAGAGCTGACTCATCGGGATTAGTCTAGAATGGGAGTAAAAGCAAAGTATGTAATTGTTCCCATCTAGATTTATAACCCCCCAACTTATGTCTCATAATGGCTAACATTTTCTCCATGTATAGAGCATCTAAAATAGTCATGCCATTCTTTATTGCTGAGAGACTGATCATCCATTCACTGCCTCACAATCACTTATTTAGCAATAGCCATAATTAAGGCCTGGTGGTATCTTTGGGTTCCCATTAGTGTATCTAATCCCAACCATGTAAAACAAAGGGTGGGTGGAATGCCTCTTGGGGACCCAAAAGTGGGTACAAAAAATTCTTACTAGTCTCCCCAAATGATCTATCCCTAGGGCAGTCCCAGAAGAGATGTTTGAGAGTGCCACGCTCATTGTGGTACACAGAACACTGGTCTGTTGTGAGTTTGCCCTTCCTGGACAGTTTGATGGATGTAAAATGCGTATTGTTTAGGAGGTCATAGTGAATCAACCGGAGCCCGTCAGTCTTAATGTATTTATATATTGAACACCAAACTTTGCAAACAGTGTTGGGATCAGCCAAGTCAGGAAACTCTTGTTGCCAATATCTCAACTGTGAATTCTAGACATCAGATGCCCAGTCTCTCAGCTGCTGACATAAAAGAGAGAAGGCATGCCTCTGATAAATATACTGGCATATATTATCCAATTGTTGATATTTGATATTTAGACAGGTGCCAAGGTCTGGGGCCCAGTTTATGAGAGAGCAGATGTTGTAGTTGTAAAAAAGGAAATATCTGTGAGTTACCTATATCATGCCATTACCGGCAAAGGTGTCACCATTCAAAAAAAGACATAATCCAGATAAATCATCCCCAGAAGGAAATGATTACTTATCACCTGATTCCCAAGGCAGTAATTTGAATTATAATGAATTGGTCGGTAGGGATTACAGTTGAAGTTTGTGCCTAGACCTGCATGCAGTTGTCTACAAGCTTGAAGGGAAGTACCCAATGGACTAATGAGCAAAGAAGCGGGCAGCTGGGAAATTGCGCAACTTGTAAGTACCTCAAGTGCTATCTTGTGTTGTTTGCAAAGAGAAATTTCTGTTTGCATATATGGAGGCAATGTGTCACTATCCGTCATAGAGGGAATATCCTTTTACCACCACAATACATAACAAGCATCGAAGGCCAAATAATAAAGATAAAAATCAGGGAGTTGCAATCCGCCCCATAAATTAACTGGTGTTAATTTTGCATAAGATCTCTGAGGGGGACCTTATGACAGATTAATTAAGAGAGCAGAGCCCTCAGTTTAACAAAACGATGCTTGGGGAAAAATAGGCCCAACATGGTAATGGTATATAAAAGAAAAGATAAAACATTCATTTTAATAATATTAATTCTTGCCCAGTAAGTAAGATGGATGGATCAGTGGATTAAATCCATCTTGATCTGAGTAAGCAACTGGGTAATGTTACAGTCTAATAACGGACCATTATCTGTGCTAAACTCCAAACCCAGGTATGTTAATGAGCTGTGACCCCACTTCCCACCCCAATGCATGACATCTGCTTTATGAGTAAATGTGCTAAGTGGCATTATTGTTGTTTTGGAAAAATTGAGTTTATAGCCAGCAATAATAGAACATTCCTGAAGAATGTGAAAAACCACAAGGAAGGAGACTGCAGGATTCTCCAAATGGAGCAAAACGTCATCTGCATAAGTGGAAATTGTGTAACTATGATCCCCAATTTTAATCCCAGAAACTCTAGGGTCAGAGTGAATTGTTCTTGTACGGGGCTCTATATATACGTTAATAAGATGGGGGAGAAGGGGCAGCTCCATCTGGTATCTTTACTTAAACAAAAAGCAGGTGACTTAAGACTGTTGCAACATATCCGGGCCATTGGCTGAGAATACAATATTTCACTCATTTTATAAAAGTAGCAGGGAAAATCAAAGGCAGTTAACGTGTCAAATAAATAATCCCACACCACTCTATCAAATGCTTCCTCTACATATAGGGAGACCAGGACCACTGGGGTCCTGATATACCAGGTGCAGAGATTAAATAAAGTTTCCTTAGATGATCCCAGGACAGTCTGCCCTCCATAAAGCACACCTGCTCATGCTCAGTGAGAGGCTGCCAAATTTTAGTAACTCTGGCTGTCAAGATTTTTGCTAAGATTTTCACCTCCATGTTTCAGAGGGATATTGGCTGGTAATTATCTATGAGTTTAAGATCTTTACCTGGCTTAGAAATTAAAATTATTAATGCTTCCTGCAAAATTGGGTCCAGATGGTTCTTATCAAAACTATAACTATATAAAGTGGTCAAATGAGGGAGCAACCTCCTCCATAAACACTACAAAAATTAGGGGAAAAAACATCTGATCCAGATCCTTTAGCTAAACAGAGATCGTTAATGGCCTGTATGGCCTTAACTAATGTAATAGGATGGCCTAGGGCTGCTGCCTGATGCACTGGGACTCGAAGGAGGTTAGCTACCTTCAAAAATGCATTAATTCCACCAAGTTACTGAGTGTATCTTGGCTATACAAGCAAGCATAAAAAGTCCCCAAAGGAGTTTACAATCTTCCATGGATTTGTGAGTAAGGGAGAACCTGTGGCTTTACAAGTAGCTGAGTAGACCAATTTTGCTTTTGGATATAACTGAAAAAATATTTTCCAAAATAATATTAGCAAGATTACTTGAACAAATTAATAACTTAGGTGGGCTATCAGAATTACAAGCCGGTTTCTGCTCTGGATACTGAACCACTGATAATTTCTTTGTACTCATGCATCTTTAAGAAAAATACATCCTCTTGAGAAAGCAAAAACTATGTGTTGGTTTCACTGACTTTAGCTCTGACTTCGATACCATTTCCAGATCTTCTCTTTGGCAAATAATGTAGTCTTGGGGTATCAGACCTGAACTAATTAGTATTATAAGGGTGCTCTATACAAACACTTGGGCTCAAATTAAAATGGGGAATCAAGGTCAACTTTCAACTTCAATGCCTACCAACAAAGGACTTAGGTTGTGTACTTGCACCTTTACTATTTTGTACATATATATATGTGTGTGTATATATATATATATATATATATATATACACGCTACATGATGGGCAGGAGTGGGATATGGAAAATATTCTCACTCCTGCAGAGTAGCTCTGTATTCTCACGAGTGCCAAAGGCACAAGTGAGAATGCACAGCTCACTCTGCAGGATAAAGAACATTTTCCATATCCCATGATCTGCACATCATGTGTAAGATTTATACCATGGGGGTAAGAGCTTTATGAATATTTTTTTCTGTTTCTGTGTGTTTTCTACTCTTTCTGTGTGTGGTGTGAGTGTGTGTGTGTGTAAGTTGTTCTGAATGGACTGGGAGTCAGAAACACAATGGGACTCAGAACAAGGCAGTCAGAACAGCAAAGGCCCAAACCGAGGAAAAGATAGCCAACTCAGTTAAGAAGGGATAAAACCTTTATAGGTACATCAGGAGCAAAGGAAGACCAAGGAGAGGATAGTGAGGCTTAATAAAGGGAGGGAGGGTGGGCAGAGGTGACTGTGAAAAGGCAGAGATACTAAACAAATATTTTGCTCAGTATTTACAAAGGAAGAGGGGAGGTACCTAAAACAAACAGTAGAAACACTCTGGATACAGAAGTTGATACCAGCCCATTTACAGAAGAAAGAGTTCTGAAAGAGCTCTTAAAACTGAAAGGTGGACAAAGCAATGGGGCCTGATAGGATTCATCCCAGAATTCTAAAAGAACTAAGGATAGAACTAGTGACACCACTGACTACACTCTTTAACAAATCATGGGAGGATGGGGTGGTGCCCGAGGACTGGAGGAGGGCAGATGTGATTCCCTTCACAAAAGTGGGAGCAAGGCAGAAGCAGGAAACTACAGACCTGTTGGTTTAACCTCAGTGGTAGGAAAATGATGGAATCACTTCTGAAGGAAAGAATTGTTACTATCTAGAGGCCAGAGGGGCACAGGACCCAAGGCAGCATGGGATTCACAGCGGGAAGGTCATGCCAGACAAATCTGATAGATTTATTTGACTGGGTGACCAAAGTAGTAGATCAGGGAGGGTTGTGGACATGGCCTACAGACTTTAGCAAGGTATTTGACACAGTCCCACACAAAGATTAATATACAAGTTAGCCAGCCTGGGGTGGTCCCAAGATGACAGCCTGGGTAAAATTGGCTGGAGAATAGGACACAGAGGTAATAGTAAATGGAGTCCACTCTGAAAAAGGGGTTAGCAGTGGGGTACCGCAGGAGTTCAGTATTAGGACGGTCCTCTTCAATGTCTTTATAAGCGACATTGCAGAGGACTGGAAGAAAAATATGTCTCTTTGCAGATGACACAAAGATCTGCAACAGAGTTGATCACAAGGTGTGGTGGAAAGGATGAGAAGGGACTTAGCAAGGTTAGAGGAATGGTCAAATGTATGGCAGCTTAGATTCAATGCTAAGAAGTGCAAGGTAATGCACCTGGGAAACAAAAACCCAGGGGAAGAGTACACAATGGGGGGTGAGATACTAACAACAACAAAAATGGAAAGGGACCTGGGGGTAGTCATATCAGATGACCTAAAGGTGGGCAAGCAATGTGAGAGGGCAGCAAGGAGGGCTGGGGGCATACTGGGATGCATAGGGAGAGGCATCACCAGCAGAAAACAAGAAGTTATTATCCCTCTGTACAGACAGCTGGTGAGACCACATCTGGAGTACTGCGTGCAGTTCTGGAGACCCAATCTCCGCAAAGACATAGACAGGATGGAAGCTGTCAGAGGAGGGCAACTAAATGGTGCAGGGTCTGCACCGGAAGATACAAGGAAGAGAGACTGAAGGGAGCTTAATATGTATAGCCCCGAGGAAAGGAGGAGGGGGACATGATAGAAACTTTCAAGTACCTCAAGGGAATCAACAAAGTCCAAGAGGGTAGCATCTTTCAAAAAGAGTTGTGCAAGAACAAGGGGCAGATTTGAAGATAGAGGGACGGCTCAGAGGTAATTTAAGGAAGTATTTTTCACAGAGAGGGTTGTGGATGTATGGAACAGCCTTCCAGAGGAGGTTGTGGAGTCAAAAACAGTGGTGGAATTCAAGCATGCATGGGACAGTCATAAGGCAATTCTAGGGGGTGGAGGTAGGAAGAAGTAGGCTGCTGGTTAACTAGGATCTGTAGCTTATCCATCAGGTAGGGAAATGGGCAGACTGGGTGGGCCAAGCGGTCCTTATCTGCCGTCAAATTCTATGTTTCTATGTTTCTATGACACAGGCGAGTGTGTTTTGCAAAGCTAATTGAGTAAGTTGTAGGCTTCACTGGGAGAGAAACTGTTCTAGGTAGCATTGAGAAAGAGAAACTGCTTTGTGAAGGAGTTATATTTAGAATTCAGGTTGTTTTGAAGCTGAAATCAGCACAGTAATGGGCTAGGAGTGTTACAAACACAATGGGACACAAGTGGGTGTGTTTTGCAAAGCTAATTGAGTAAGTTGCAGCTTCAGTGAGCAAGAGAAACTGTTTTCTGAAGCAGTTTCTTTTAGAATGCAGGATGCATTGAAGATATCATCACTCTGCTGTTGTCATCAGGATTTATCCTCACTCCAGTGGAAATAACTCAGGATATTCTATTGAGAAAGCTCTCACCCCCATGGTGTATATATATATATATATATATATATACATATATATATATAGCAAAAAAATTCATTTAATGCATCAGTTAGGGTTAAAGTGACAAAAGTGGGTAAATGAGATGTTAGGGGTGAGTCCCTAACCCCCCCATCCTCCACAGACTGACAGACACTGGGGTGTGCCATGGGGGTCATGAGGCCCAGCTCTCACCCTATTCCATGTGTAAACAGGTTGACATGGTACAGTAAAGGAGAATGGGGTGAGAGTTAGGCCTCACAACCCTTTGGCCCACCCTGGCATCTGTTGGTCTGTGGAGGATGGGGGCTGGGGTGGGGTTGGGACTCCCAGCCCTAACATCTAATTTCCCACTTTTGTCACTTTAACTATAAAGAACTCAGGGTGGGGGTTGGGGACTCAACTCTAACATCTAATTTCCCCACTTTTGTCACTTTAACCCTAACTGATGCATTAAATGAAGTTTTTTGCAATGAATTTCCTTACTTTTTGAAAAAGTGTAATATAACTAGTAAATAGCATGTGTTGTGGTGGGAGCATGGGCGCTTTGGGTCCCGCTCCCCACAAGCTTACTATTGTGCATAACAATATGCATCTGTGGGAGTGCAGGCCCTCTGGGCCCTGCACTCCCACATACACATAGCTACGGAGCCATACAGCAGCCTTATAGGGCAAGGAACCCTTGTAACACTAATGTGCCAATATCTTGGGAACCGTAGCAGCTAGGCAAAATATTCAAGTTTCATTGTAATCAAGACAGTGAGATGTCCACATAATATAAATTGACTGAATCTGTATCTCGCATTGTTTATGAGGCACGGGCACTGAAAAGGGCCGTGGGTGCTAACTTTGAGGGGATAATACTAGCCCATGGACCTGAAAATGAGCAATTGGAAAACTATTTTCAAAATATCTGTTACCGTACAAGGTAGAAAAAAATTTCAAAATTCATGGTATTCAAGGCTTTCCAACCTACTTTTGTGATGGAAAATCTGTATCTCAAACCGTTTTTGAGATACAGGTGCTGAAAGACATGATGGGTGCTGCAATGTTATCCTATGGAAAAAATCTCAACTCCGTGATGGCATACTGTTTCTATGGACCTGCTTAATCTTCCAACACCTAAATAGCATAATTCACATGTCTATGGCATCCCTTTAATACCCTGAAAATTGCAAGTCAAAAGACCAAACCATTAAGTTACAATGCAGTGAGAAGGTTTTTAAAAGTTTAAAATTTCCTTGTTTGTGAGGTTGCAAAATCTCTGACTGTCAGATTAATCCCCATCCATGAGCTGTCAAAATCACCGTCGGCGAGAAATCCTCGATTGTCAGATTTTGGCCATCTGGTCCCTAAGTGACGGTCAAGGATTTTGCTACCTCGCGAAAGAGGATCAGGTGGCGCACTATGATTTTAACAGCTCGCGGACTGCAATTTTGTCACCTCATGAAAGAGGATCCAAAAAAACTAATTTCCTTTCAGAGCTGACAAAATCCTAGTCCATCACCCGAGGTAGCAAAATCCTTGAGCATAAGTCAATCCTTGTCCGTGAGAAGGGTCATCTGGTCACAAAGTGAAGGTCAAGAATTTTACTGCATCATGAAAGAGGATCGTCTCGCAGACTAGGATTTTGACAGCTCGCGGACCGTGATTTTGTTACCTCACGAAAGAGGACTCAAAAACCCAATCCCCTTTCACGAGCTGACTGTCAGCTTAATCCTCATCCATGAGAAGGGCCAACTGGTCACAAAGTGACAGACAAGGATTTTTTAGCCTTACGAAAAGAGGATCGGCTCGTGGACTGGGATTTTGTCACCTCGCAAAAGAGGATCGCTAGCGAGTCATGGTCAAAGAATTTTTAAATTTCAAAAGGCAAGGACTTCCGGTAGGAACCAATGAAGATGGCAGCGTAGAACCTATCGCTCTTCCCCAGCCCGATGGAAATTCTGTACCTGTCGGCGGTGTGATGGCTTAAACGCGCTTCTTGCCCTTGACTCTCCCCCCCCAGCCCCTGTCTCTGCCAGTGCAGTAATATTCAGGGTTACACCATGTAAAAGTGTTATCGATCTGTGTATTTGCCGGTCCAGTTGGGGTTAAGTAGGCCGCAGAGGCCCGATCGTGGTTCTACCAGCCAAAAAGTGCCTCAGAGCTTATTTTCTGCGGAGCGACTGTGCTTACAGAGTGTGTTGGGCTGCCTGATTAATAATTGTAGGTGCCGGCAGGAGCTGCTACGGGGATCTCCTGTTGCCGTTCTATTTACAACTTCAGGAAGCTTTCTAATTACCTGGTTGTTGGTACACGGGGAAGTCTACTGGCAAGATGGACCAAGCTGGGGACAGCGATGCTGGGGCGGCGACACAAGGTGCCATGGCACAAACCATGTGTGGGAAGCTTTAGGCAATATAACTAAAATGCTGGAGGCACTTCTCCCCAGGGTGGACAGCATAGGTGCCCCACTGGCGGGCAATGTCGCCAATGTCTGGAGGCTGGAGGATCAACACAATGTACTGGAGCAACATGTGGGGGAACTGGAAGCCCAGCATTTGAATGTCCTGCACAAATTAAGAGATCATGAAGCTAAGCTGGCACACCTGTGGCAGAGGGACGAAATACAAGAGAATCATATAAGAAGGAACAACATACGCATTCTTGGTGTTCCAGAGGGGGCAGAGGGCCCTAATCTTCAGAAATTCCTACACGAATGGCTTCCTCAAATAATTGGAGAGTGCTGGAGGGAATCTGTTAATGTGGAGCATGCTTACAGGGTTCCTAGCAACTCAAACCACAACAAAAGCTCTCAGACTATCGTGGCCTGCTTGCTACGACTACCAGTTAAGGAATGCCTGTTGAAAGCTATAAGGGAGGCTGATGAGCTGTCTTGGAGGGGGCATGCCATTTCTGTTTACAGGGACTTCTCACAGGAGCTTGCAGCAAGGAGGGGCGCTTACAAGATGATCAAAATAGTGCTGAACATGAACTCGGTGCAATGCAGGTTTAAGGGACTCACTTCACTTTATATGTGCAAAGATGGTCAATCATTTGTGGCAGAGTCGTCTAGGGATGCGGAGGCCTGGATTAGAGGGCACTGGCCGGGCATGCTAACTGGTACTACATCTCCCAGACGCCTCTGGGAGCCCAGGGGCAAAATATCACTGGGAACCACCAAGAAAGGCAACGTTGCTCCGGAGGACTGTATCGGAGGCGAACAAGTCCGACCAGTATAGCCCCCCCATACGCAGAGGCAGTTATGAGCCCCTACACCCAATGAAAGCAAGGCAAAATTGCCACAGTCTTCCTTGAGGCGAGCTCTGGAAGTGCATAACAATACCCCACTGCAACAAACGCCTGAAGGCCTGACCCTCCATTGTCAGTGAGACAATGCGCATGCCCCAGAAGTCCCCGTCCACCAGCTCTGGAGACTGCAGCTGCATCTCCTCCTGCTAAGCTTTTAAAGGTGGATCCCATCTCACTGGAGAGAAACAGAGATGCAGACAGAGCGAAGGAACCAAAGGGGGCCTTGGAGGATGACCCGTCACCAACTGACTTGGCGACCGCGATGGAAGAAGAGGAGGTCGACGTAGAGAAGGCAACCTGTGCTGCTGTGAAGCTGGGGTTGATGTCATATGCTGAAGCACTGTCCATATCAGGGACTTGAGAAACTGGGGACTGCCTCTGTTATTATTCTCAACAGTTGAAGGATGAGTTACATAAGCTGTGCGATAATATGCTGTGTGATAGCTGGAGGGTGGGGGGGAACCCCCTCGCCTGTTGCACGCTTGCTCATAGTAGTGTTCTTTACATTACATGAGGGTTTGGCTAGGGGTTAAGGGTCAGGGACTTGCTCTCTCCCTCCCCCTCCCCTCCCATATTTGCCTTGGTCTGGTTGCTTGAGTGAGGCTTATATTTGGCTCGACTGTCTCTCCACCAGTTATGACAGTGGTGCTGCCATTTATACCTCGTTCACTCTGTTAGTAGGCCTGCGAGCCTGGGCACAAGTCTAAGAGTTGGTATCCCTGACTTATTTGGCCCTACAAGAGTAACCCGATAGTCGAATTCTTTGTTGTTACCAATGGTACACTTGGTCGCACATGTGAATGGCCGCTGTACCCCGGTGAAGAAGACCTAGTTTATAGATACTTAGGAATCACCCCTTCGCCTTCGAGGCCTAATGAATGTTTTAAATATTGGGTGGTTTGACAGACCTTCTCCCTCCCCCTTTTCATTTCCCCTTCTTTATAACTTGGGGCTGGGTGTTCTCGATTGAGACCCCAGCCCCTCGGATGCGGGGATAGTGATACTGGATTGCGGGCCGCTCCTGGAGGCTGGATGCAGATCATTTAGCCGGAGCCACAGACTCAGTCTGGGACGGAACACTGGATTCAGTGGGTCTTCCACCCGATCAACTTCTGGTGACTGAAGCAGTGTGGTTTAGGGGCACTCTCCGCTACGCATGCGTCCAACTCGGCACCAGCAACTGAGTGTTGACTGTCAGAGTAATTGTGTGTTACTGGTTATTAGCAGTTTATTGGCTAACCTAGCTTTTTGACTGCTGTTAGTTGGGCACCTATTTGCCCTGTTTTCTTTACTCTGTTCTTTTTTCTATTCCTGCCTGAATTGTGAGAGGGTATAATTCTAGTTTTTTATTTCTTCCCTGTCCCTCTCGATTAGCGTATTTTGCGTAGACCTGTGCACTGCTATAGGTAGATTGAACAATACGGTGGTTTCTACACACCTGGAGTTTTAGAAGCTCACCGGCGGCTTTGGACCATCGATAGGATACTAGCCGGGTAATTTCAATCCCACTCTGCTATTGGCACACACCTCACCCCCCCCCGGTTGGGTGAGTACTCACACTCTCTTGGCTACATAATAGCGGGGTCTAATATGGCCCAAGCCACAGTGACACCACAAAGATGGGTCTGCATCTCCTGGAATGTGCGGGGTCTCAACCATCCAGCTAAGCGGACTAAGGTGTTACAGTACTTACATTCGCTGGGAACAGACATCGCACTACTACAGGAGACGCACCTTACCAACCACACAGTGTAATGGCTAAAAAAGCTATGGGTGGGTACAGTGCTGGCCAGTTGTGCATCCACAAAATCCAAGGGGGTGGCTATCCTCCTACGGAAGTCGGGCCTGTGGACGGTGGAAGGCAACACCAGGATTCATTGGGCATGTGGTTAGTGGTTAAGCTGACGTATTCTGGGGGTAAGGCTTTGATAGCCAATGTTTATGGTTTCAACACGGATATGGGAGATATAGGTTCTGAGGTGAGTCAGGCTCTTACTGACCTCAGTGGGGATGATCATGACATTCTGGTTCTGGTAGGGGGAGATCACAATTTGGTCTGTGATATTTTCTTAGATAAATCCATTCCTATGCCGTAGACCCACCCGAGAGTTTTGGAAACCCTAAACTCTCTGATGTCGGAATGGGGCCTAGTTGACCCGTGGAGGATCAACTATCTGAGTGGGCATGATTACACGTACTATTTTATCGTGCATGGGACACACAGTAGACTGGACTTCTGGCTGGCCAATCATGTTGCAATGCCGGGGATCATAGCTCCTACTATTGGTAGTATTATTATCTCGGACCACGCTCCTGTAAAGATTACCTTTTCCCCCCAAGGGCAGAGTTCAAGCTTGACCCAGTGGAGGTGCAACCCCCTGCTAACTGAGGACACAGATTTCCAGGAGTACATAAAGAAGGAAGCTTTCTCCTACTTTTCGGTTAATAGCCCTGGGGAAACCAGTGCAGCCACAGTCAGGGAGGCCTTTAAGGCAGTTATGCGGGGGAGAATTATTGCCTACTCTGCGGCCAAAAATAAAGAAAGGGCAAAAAGGATACTGGAGCTCCAAAATAACCTGGCATCTCTAGAGAGACAATTTAAATGGTCACCCACCAATCATAGAAACATAGAAACATAGAACCATAGACTTTGATGGCAGATAAGGACCGCTTGGCCCATTTCCCTACCTACAGGATAGGCCGCAGATCCTAGTTAACCAACAGCCTATTTCTTCCTACCCCCCACAAGAATTGTCTTATGTCTGTCCCATGCATTCTTGAATTCTCCCACAGTTTTAGACCCCACAACCTCCTCAGGAAGGCTGTTCCATGCATCCACTACCCTCTCTGTGAAATAATACTTCCTCATATTGCCCTGAACCGCCCTCCTTCTATCTTTAAATTGTGTCCCCTTGTTCTTGCACGTCTCTTTTTCTGAAAGATGCTACCCTCTTGGACTTTGCTGATTCCACTGAAGTACTTAAAAGTTTCTGTCATGTCCCCCCTCTCCCTTCTTTCCTCAAGGATATACATATTAAGCTTTTTTAGTTTCTCCTCATACGGCTTCTCTTGCAGACCCTGCACCATTTTAGTAGCTCTCCTCTGGACTGCCTCTATCCTGTCTATGTCTTTGTGGAGATGGGGTCTCAGAACTGGACACAGTACTCCAGATGGGGTCTCACCAACTGTCTGTACAGAGGGATAACAACTTCCTGTTTTCTGCTGCTGATGCCTCTCCTATACATCCCAGTATACCCCCACTGCCTTCTCACATTGCTTCTAACCTTAAGGTCATCTGATATGATAACCCCAGGTCCCTTTTCTTTTTGTTGTTGTTACTACCTCCCCACCACTGTGTATTCTTCCCTGGGTTCTTGTTTCCCAGGTGCATTATTTGCACTTCTTTGCATTGAATCCTAGCTGCCATGCTTCTGACCATTCCTCCAACCTTGCCAAGTCCTTTTCATCCTTTCCATGCCTCCTTGTGTATCAACCCTGTTGCAGATCTTTGTGTCATCTGCAAAAGGCATCCTTTCCTTCTAGTTCCTCTGCAATGTCACTGATAGAAGACATTAAAAGGACTGGACCCAATACTGAACCCTACGGTACCCACTAGTAACCCTCTTTCTTCAAGTGGACTCCATTTACAATTACCTTCTGTGTCCTGTTGTCCAGCCAATGTTTTACCAGGCTACCACCCTGGGACCCACTCCCAGGCTGGTTAATTTGACTATTAATCTTTTGTGTGGAACTGTGTCAAATGCCTTGCTAAAGTCTAGGTAGGCCATGTCCACAGCCCCTCCCTGGTCTACTACTTTGGTCACCCAGTCAAAGAAATCTATTAGATTCGTCTGACATGACCTTCCCGCTGTGAACCCATGCTGCCTTGGGTCCTGTGCCCCACTGGCCTTTCGGTACTCAACTATTCTTTCCTTCAGAAGTGACTCCATCACTTTCCCTACCACAGAGGTCAGACTGACAGGTCTGTAGTTTCCTGCCTCTGCCTTGGTCCCACTTTTGTGAAGGGGAATCACATCCACCTTGCTCCAGTCCTCGGGTACCACACCATCCTCCCATGATTTATTAAAAAGAGTAGTCAGTGGTTTCACTAGTTCTTCCCTTAATTCTTTTAGAATTCTGGGGTGAATTCCATCAGGACCCATTGCTTTGTCCACCTTCAGTTTTAGGAGTTCTTGCAGAACCCTTTCTTCTGTGAAAGGACTGGGATCGACCCCCCTATCAAGAATGCTTCTGTTAATTGGATTAGGCACTTCCCCCTCCTCTTTTGTGAATACTGAGCAGAAATATTCGTTCAGTATCCTGCTTTCCCTGTCCCTCTGCCCACCCACCGTTCATTCTATTCAGCCTCACTATCCCTCCCTTTGTCTTTCTCGCTCGCTGATGTGTACCTATAAAGGTTTTATCCCCTTCTTAACTGAGTTGGCTATCTTTTCCTCAGTTTGGGCCTTTGCTATTCTGACTTCCCTCCCTGCTTCCTTCTGCCTTAACTGGTACAGCTCTCTGTCCTGCTCCTTCTGTTTCCTTATACTTCCGGAATGCGATCTTTTTCTACCTGACTTTCATAGCCACCTCTTTTGAGAACCATAGTGGCTTTTTCTTTCATTTTGATTTGTTTATTTGCTTCACACAAAGGCTTGTTGCCTCTGTGATGGCAGTTTTGATGATTCCCCATTGTTGCTCCACACCTCCTTCTAGCCTGTTTGCTAGTGCTTTTCTGAGGCATTCTCCCATCTTGCCAAAGTCAGCCCTCCTAAAGTCCAGTACCCTCACTTTTGTATGGCTTGACTCTGTAGCTAAGTTTAACGTGAACCACACTGTTTGATGGTCACTTGTCCCCAGATGGCAACCCACTTCTAGATCTGAGATCCTCTCACTGCCCCCGTTTGAGAGGACGAGGTCTAAGATTGCTCCCTCATGAGTGGGTTCCGAAACTAGCTGTCTGAGGCCTGCAACCTGTAGGGCATCAAGAATGGCCCTGCTCTTGGATGTGGCTGCAGCAAATGTGCTCCAGTTAACATCTGGCATATTCAGGTCTCCCATCAACAGTATCTCCCCTTTGTCTGCCATTCTAAGAATGCCTTCTATCATATCCTTGTCCATTCCTCCCCTGACATGGGGTCTGTACACTAACCCTGTGCAGATTGTGGTGCCCTTTCCAGTCTCAAGGTGACCCACAGTGCCTCTTCTCTCCCTGTTTACTCTTTTGTTCAGTTGCATTTATCCCTTCCTTTACATAGAGAGCTACTTCTCCCCCTCTTCTCCCCTGCCTGTCTCTCCTGTAGGTTATGTACCCTGGTATGTTAACATCCCAGTCATGGTTCTCTGTGTACCATGTTTCTGTGACTGCTGTGATATCCAGGCATCTCTCTTCCATCAAGGCCACCAGCTCAGGGAGCTTGTTGCCCAGACTATGGGCATTGGTACTCATTACCCTCCATTTTCTGATGGCCTTACTCCCTTTTGCCCCATCCCTGTCCTTCTTGCCTTTGTCACTTTCTCCATTTACCCCAGCCCTTCTTCCTATTGACACCTCTATGTTGGTGTTTGCCGCACTTACTACCGTGATTATTTGGGGGGGGCTAGGATTTCCCTGCTCCTTTCCAGTGCCTCCCCTTGGCTAGTTTAAATGCTTGCCAATGAAGCATTTAAACCTATCACCTAGGATCCTGGTTCCCCTCTGGACAGATGCAGCCCATCATGCCAGTATGAGCTTGCATCACTCCAGGTGGACCCCCAGTCCCCAATGAAGCCAAATCCTGAGCTCCACCAGTTTTCAACCACTGATTGAATCCCATGGTGCGGAACACCCTAGCCTCTCTATGCCATAGATGGGCAGCACCTCCAGAGAAGGTTACCGTGCGTGCTACTTGACTAAGGCCCCTCCCAATTCCACAAACTCTTCCTGCACTTCTCTAATCCCTTTCTTAGCCAGGTCATTTGTCACTAGGTGGACAATGACATCCAGCTCCCTCTCCTGTGCAGCTGCTCTGGCAATCCTGGGATTCGCTTCCTGTCCCTCAAGCCATGGCGCCAGGCAGGCACCCCTCCTCTCCCTTCCTCCCCAGTTCTACCTTCTAACAATGGAGTCCCCCACAGGAGTTGTTTTCTTCCCTGCAGGGTCCTCTGCCACCCCCTCCTGTGGGTCTCCTTTGTGGAGGTTCCCAACATCCTCCTTGGTCTCCACTGTGGGTGCCTCCATGAGAGAACCACACTTTGCCAGAATGGCATAGGAATGTGGAGGTACAACTGGAGGGATGAGCCTCTGTTCCACCACCTCACCCTCACCCTCCCTGAGCCCACTGTGGTCCAACCGCTCCTCTTTCTTGGTAACCTCTGAGACAACGGCAGTGGCACTGGTGGTCCCTGGATGGAAGAGGAGGTCCCACAAATCCTGGCCAACTCAGCCTGGAGATGAGCAACCTCCTCCTCAGCCCAGAGAGTGCCTGCAGATGGGACAACACCGCATCTTCCAGAACGTCTCCCGGAAGACTGCTGCTCCACAGCCACTGCACTGCACCACTCCAATCATGTCTTATTTCTGGCCCCTTAACTGTTTGCAATCCTTACTCTTTCCTCTGTTTTTTTTTCTCTCTCTCTCCTTACTTTCTGCCTGTGTGCCCTTTAAGTTCCTGATTGTCCTGTTCTGAGACAAGAATATCCACTTAATTCCCCCCTACTAGCTGACATTACTGGCCTGAAGTACAAACTTAATGTGCTGCTGAACAGAACGGCAGAATGGCAACTCACCCATGCTAAACACAGGTTTTGGGAAGGGGGAGAAAAAGGGGGGAAATTGCTAGCATTCTGCTTACGGAAGCAACAGACTGCATCCAGAATCCTAGCTTTAAGGAATAAGGAGGGGAATGTGGCCACAACACCAAAAGCTGTCAATGAAGTGATGAAGTTGTTTTACCAAGATTTGTATCAATCCAAGAGCTCTCTGTCAGCTACAGAGCTATCCCAGGGGCTGCAGAGCTTCCACGAAGGTGCACAATCTCCTTGGCTCTCTGAGGAGCAAGCCCGAGTGCTGGACACTCCTATTACTTGGGAGGAGCTATGGTCCGCGATTTCTCATATGGCCAAAGGAAAGGCCCCTTGGCTGGATGGGCTACCCGCTGAACTGTACCAAATCCTGCGGGATGATATCACCTCCCCTCTACTTTAGATGCTCCAAGAAGCCCAGCCGATCGGTACTCTCCGCCCCACAATGCAAGAGGCCCTCATACCATTAATCCCCTAGAAATCCACGGCAAACTACAGACCTATTTCACTCTTATCGGTTGATACTAAGATATTAGCTAAAAGTTTAGCAACTAGACTGTTCCCAGTGCTTACTACCCTGATCCATCCCTCACAGACGGGGTTCTTGAAAGGTAAGTCGAGTGCGGACAATCTGCGCCTTATGCTGAATCTAAGATGGCTCGCTCTTCATTCCAAAGTTCCCATGGCAGCCCTGTCGATCGACTTTGCTAAGGCTTTCAGCTCGCTAGAGTGGGAGTAGTTGCACCAGACTCTTCAATGCTATGGTTTCAGACCCCAGTTTTGTCTGTGGGTCCGCACGCTGTACAACCGTCCCTCGGTCAGGATCCTTACTAACAAGGATATTTCCCCCCCTTTACTCTTCAGAGAGGCACCAGGCAGGGATGCCCACTTTCACCTCTCCTATTCTTGTTAACTCTGGACCCTCTAATTAGAAAGCTGACTAATTTTCCAACTGTAACGGGTATTCCCGTGGGGAACACATTGTATTTAGTTAATGCATATGCAGATGATATGCTTCTCACCCTCGCTGACCCACAATCCTCTCTCTCACCTGTTCTGTCTATACTGCAAGAGTTCACTAAGATCTCTGGCCTCATGGTAAATCAAAAGAAAACTCTTCTATCTCCCCTGAATAAGAAATGTAGTAGACAGTGTCTAGCGGGTACAGACATTTCCTGGGTGCCCCATGGCTTCCCATACTTGGGTATCAATATTACGGCAGCCTGGAAGGATCTTGAATCAACTAACTTTTCTCCCCTCTTAACAACACTTACAGCAGAGGTTCAGTGCTGGAGGAAATTGAAGTTAACTTTAAATGGTAAAGTGGAGGCAATAAGAATGTTAAACTTCTCGAGGGTTTCCTGTGTATTGAGTAATATCCCAATCCCACTCTCCCAGAAACCATTCCAGGCCCTAGATAGGCTGGTGGCACTGTTTCTATGGGAAGGAGGCCTCCCTAGGTGGGGAAGAGGGAAACTGTGGGCACATTGGTCGAAAGGAGGGCTCGGGCTCCCCTGGTTTGCAGGATATCACCTGGCTTTCAACATGGCCAGACCTTAACGTGGTTCATTCCTCATCATGCTGTCCCTCCACAGTGGGCAGTGCTGGAAGATGAGCTCACAAAAGGAACCCCCCATTTACTCTCTGCTATTCAACAAGAAGCAGACTATTCCCCAACTTAACAATTATGGCTAATTCATGTTCCTTGTGGCGGCATGCAATGGGCCTAACCGGTGTTCCAAATCTGATTATTTCCAAGTTATGTTCGATATGGGTAAACCGGCCAGGTGGTGGACCACAAATCACTTCACTCGCTCTTTTGGGCATCCAAAGGTATACAGATGATAGCTGACCTGCTAATACCCAATTCACACACTGTGATGTCCTTTGAGCAGCTTAAAGCCAAATATGAATTGCCAAATCAGGATTTCTGGAGGCTTCTCCAACTACGCAGCGCTGTGACTCCTCTATTTAAACACTGGTCCCCCCAGTCTCCTTGGAGCTGTTTGAATAACATCTCACTGCCTAATAGGGGCAAGGGCCTTGTGAGTATTATCTACAGAACTCTCAGAGATTCCCAGCCGGATGCCACTCTTACCAGCAGAGCTGCATGGGAGCAGGATATTTCTCACAACTTATCCTTACAACAGTGGGCAGGTTGTCTCAGACTGGCCCACATGGCCAATGTAGACTCTAGGATTCAGCCGATTCAACTAAAAATTCTTCTCTGATGGTACCAAACTCCTGCAGTTTTACACAGGCGTAGGATAATCCCTCAAGATAGTTCTTGGAGGTGTCACTCTTCCCCAGCCCACTTTTACCACATACTCTGGCAATGTCCAGTTATTCATACTTTCTGGACCGCAGTTTTAAAGGACTGCTCTGCAATAGTGGGCACCCCATTGTCCCTGTATCATTATTCCCTGCTATTAGGAGACACGTTCTCAATTAATGCACTTACCCCTGCTAAAAAGGCCTGGCTCCTTGTCGCTATCATAGAAGCAAAAAGAGCTCTGCTTTTCAAATGGAGGCAGCCTCTGCCCCCCACACTTTCTCAATGGCGGGCAGCCTTAGTTAGGCTTGCCACCTTTGAAAGGCTGACAGCTGCAGTTAGAGGTAAAATGGCCGAGTATCACACAAAGTGGGATGCCTGTCTCCACTCACAAATTTGCAAAGTGCCCCTCCTCCTTCACAGAATCCTCCTGTCACTCCTACTACTTAAGGGTAAAAGTGAACCGAGGTGGGTATACTTCATGCCATATACTTTCCTCCATGGTGTGTAGACTCCATTATACTCCTCTCTTTCTCTTTTCCTGCCTGAAGTGATATATTGGCTGAACTGTTGCTTTACTGTTCTCTACGTTACCCTAACTATATCTATAGATCAAGTGTAATACTGTGGGCCTGTTGGGCATAAGCCGAGTAAAAATATATAGTTAGCAATCACCTGTTGTTCAAACAGATAGGTCTGCGCAGCTATGCAAGATCCTATTGTTCTGTATGTCCCATAGTTACCTAGGCCAATCTTCAGAGTAGAGTTATTAGTATACTACATATATAGGACAGGTGTCCTGCTTAGGTTATTAGGGGCATGGACATTGTATTATTGATACTTTATATAAAGTTAAACTGGTATCTAGGAAAAGTTCTGTAAAATGGCAATGACTTAGATATCCTGTGCCTGGGATCAGTATCTGAATCATATGGTGAATACGCTGTTATGCATTGAGCGAACCAAATGAAAACTGAAAACCTCAATAAAACATTACATGTTATAAAAAAATTCAAAAGGCCATTTTTTGGACAAAATGAAGCAAACCAAAGGTATGGGTTTGTAGATCGCACTACCCTGAACAAAACACATGCCTCATTACAATAAAAAGTCACCCGTGGAGAAAACTACAACATTTTGTTTGGGGGGAAAATGAAAACAAAATGGCAGCTCAAGGACAAGGAATTTTTCTAATGGTTGAGGATTTTTTTAAATCCTCATCCATGAGCTGAGAAAATCCTTGACTGTGAGCCTAATCCTAGTTCGAAGAACATACTTATAAATCTTGGAGTGAACTGAGCAAGCTTGGAACCCCAACATTTAAATTAAATAACTTTGGAATGGATTAATATTTTTTAACCAAACCAATGATGGATTATTCTTTGCCCACACTCTTTCTATGTTCCAAATTGCAGACCAAAACATCAAACAGTGTGGTCGCAGTGCCATGGACAAAGAAATGTGTCAAAAGTGGTGAAAAATGTGTTATTCAGCACTTTGCTGTGCAGAAACTGTAAGTCCAACCACAATGCAACTTGATAAATCAATAGATATACCATACAACACCATGCATTCCAAATTTCATGCAAATCCATTGAATGGTTGCACAGTTATTAATGCGTAAAAATTGAAGTTTAACATTAACGTGCCTACTTAACCCTAACTATAGGGGTGTGACCACAAGTATCAAGGCACTTTATAATAGTAAAAACATAGTTCCATAAAATAACATCAGAATGATACATAACACAGCATCTCCAAATGTCAATAAGTCAATGATAGGCCTGACACCACAAAACAATTTTAAGCGCCTGTTTGAATCCTCCCATGGTTGCGCACTCTTGAAGCTATCAGAGCGCGACTGCACACCTACACTTTTACCCCCCTCCAAAACAGCTTTGCCATTTTATGAGATAGATAACCTACTCTTAAGGTCTGCAGTTGTGCTCTGATATACGCACGCCTTGGTGTGTGTTTTTACACATGAGGCCGCAGGCCGAGTGCGTCAACCACCCAAGGCATGCGTATATCAAAGTGTGACCACACACCCTAGAGTGGGTTATCTATCTTATAAAATGGCAAAATTGTTTTGGAGGGGGGTAAAAGTGTAGTGTGCAGTCGCGCTCTGATATATGCACAGTCATGTGATGCTTTTCATCCTATAAAAGAACAGCATTTTTCCTAACCATTGGCTTAGAATTCTTAAGAGGATATGTAAATAAGTGAATTCTAATTAGCGCAAAATACAAAAATTATGTAACCAATAGAATCATTAATATCTATAAAAGTAATGATATAGAAAAAATATCTTATTTAAGAATCTCTCCATGGTTTGCACAAAATGATATTGGGCATGCATACAGGTACAGTACTATTTAGATGTTTTAAAGAATACCTAAACAACATTTTTACAAAAAACTATTCAAAAATCTGACCTCAAATGGGACTAAAGGAAAGGCTGCTGAATTCATTAATGCCAAAACTACATATATATATGTTACCTAAATGTGGTTCCAAAGCATTTGAAAAATGTAAACTCAGCCTTCCAATTTCAAAAAAACTGCATTACCTGCTTCTTAAAATGGCCGCCAAATGTGTTAAGTGATGACATCATCGGAGCCAGAGAGCTATATAGCTCTCTATAGTGCTAACTAGTTCTTTTTTTTTCCTTTGAATAGAATTGTTTCATCAAAATTGTAAAAACCATTTATTTAGATTAATACGCATGTTAGGCTATGGTTCTGTTCATTTTGTTTACTTTAACATGCTGAAATTGTGTTTTAATCCAACCGACTTTCTCTTCGGCAAACCACAGTGCAGTACAAATCTTGAATAACCTGGTGGTCTAGTGGTTATGGCAGATCCAGGATGCTACAATGAGGGAAGGGTGGTGGTGCTGGGAGTGTGTGCATACTTGATATGTACTTTTTAACAGTTTTATGAAGCCTTTACATTTTCTGCTATTATGCTTTTCTAGTATGTTTTTGACTGAAACTACAAATGTAATCCATATTTTTCAATGTAAACATTTGTACAATCAATAAATCGGACTTCTTCAACAAAATGAAATGCAGCAGCAAGCAAGTACTTTACAATGGGGGGGGGGCTTATAGCTGCACCCTTCACCACCCCATAAATCCACCACTTGTTTGTAGCAAAGTTCTTCTGTAGTCCAATGCCAGTTTTCATACTTTCTTGGAAATCAAAAATATACTTGTCTTGTTTTCTCTTCTTTATCCATGGGAAATAATAATAAGAAGAATCAGTATTTATATAGTGCTTTCATGAAGTGAATGAATGTGTAGTAGCAACCAATTCACACATTAATACCCACACACAGTCTTGGACAATTGAATGAACTGGTTTTATGGGAAGAGAAATGTTGGCCAGGACAATAAGGTCAGATAGTGATCATGGTGCTGGCAGCCCCCACATCTTATTTCTCACAGTGATCTGCTCATATTTCTCCCCTTCTGTCTTCCCCCTTCCCTGAATATAGCAGTACCTTGCAGGAGTGGTCTTCTCAGCCCCCCTCTGGTATTCATTCTCACTACTTCTCCCCACACCAAAAACTGGTGAGCTCATCACCCTTGTGCACCATGGATGCAGGTAGTACAGTCCCCATATGTTTGACATATCAAAAAGAAACAAATCTTTCCAGTAAGTCAGGCTGATAGCAACAGGAAACAAGAGGGATTATAGGCTGTCCTATCCTTAAAAGATCTAGGCTACCTTTGATTAGGCACCATTGAATGATGGGTGTGCACATCAGTATGCATGTCATTTAATAGTGCCTAATCATAGGTGGATTAGATCTCATATGGGTAAGAATGCCTATGTTTCCCCCATGTGCCCTGCTGCTATCAGCCTGGCTTACCAGAAGATCATGTTTATTATTAATATGTAACAATGACACTGGTGACTGTACTAACTGCATTCATGATGCAGAAAGGTAATGAGCTCAACAGTTTTTGGGGTGGGGAGCAGAAGAGAAGAATGAATGCCAGAGAGGGACTGAAGAGGCCATTCCAGCAGGGTACAGCTATATTCAGGTGAGGGGAAGACAGGAAGAGGGATGTTTAGCAGATCATTGTGAGATCTGAAATGTAGGGCTGCCAGCACCATGATCACTACCTGACTGTGCATGAGAGCAGCCAGTGATGACAAATACTCAATGGCAGGGCTGTAGTTAAATGTGACTTGAATTCAGTGTAGGGAGATTACCCTCAGGTGGGGGGGGGTGGTACATTGATATTTGTTAGGACAGTATTGAGGGAGCTGTGTATTGATCATTCAAGATTTAGAAGGGTGGTAGCCAAGCAGCTTGCATTGTGGAGTAGGGCACTAAAAAGTACTGGAGAAGATTTGCCGGGAACTGCCCTTCTGGGTTCTGCAGACCACAGGTAAAGGAGTAGGCTGACACTGGAAGTCTGGTGGATTCACTCAAGACATTAGTATGCCTCTCCTGCTAATAATATTGTTATCCATAGTAAGTACAGCCATTATGAGGGTCATGAACAGCAGTTTTTCTGGTAAGTCCTGAGGCTTATTGCTTGGCCCTCCATGGATACCCAATTATTGGTTAATGAGGCGGGACAAAAATACAACAGAGGAACTATACATACTGCTTTCACTGTGCAGAAGGGTAGTGATCCACTCAATGTTTATAGTGGGAGAAGAAGTCAAACATTGAAAAAGTGGACTGGAGACTGATTTGGGAGATATTTATTAACAGTGCCAGCTGATAATCTGTATCAGTGTAGGTCTGCATAACTCTTTGAGGTATACGATTACAGTCTGAGGTGTGATAATTCTCTTCATGAGTCCGAAAGCTCATATGCAACCCCAGGCAGTACTAAAGACACTGTATGGATGGTGGGGTGTTCAACAGAAGCCAAGCTATGTGCAGGGGGTTCACTTGGAAAAAGAATACAAGAGAAGCTTTTTTTGTGGATTAACAATAATGCTTGAGCTTTGGAATTGGACCAGATCAGTACTTCACTGTGTGACCCTGAGCAAATCATTTAACTTTCTTGTGCTGCCAGGCCACATCTGTAAACAAGATTTCAGCATAGTGTGTCACTCCTGGTTAACAAAAAAAAATTCAGGGCATCATATAACCACTAGATCATCCGGTATTTGAAGTGTTGTACTGTTCTGCAGTTTGCCAAAGAGAAAGTACGCTAGATTGCAAAACATTTTCAGCAAGTTAAAGTAAATAAAATGAACAAAATCATAGCTTAACATGTGTACTGATCAAAATAATCCACATGTTAATACATAGTGTTGATCAATCTGGTAAAACAATTCAAAACAAAGAGGGAAAGAAGAACTAGTTAGCCTATAGGAATCTATATTGGTCTCTGGCTCTGGCTCCGATGATGTCATCATGACTCATCACTTAACACAGTTGGCAGACATCTTAGGGAGAAGGCAAGGCTGTTTTTTGTAAGTGAAAGGCTGATGTTTACATTTTTCAAAAGCTATGAAACTGCATTTATGTTATTTACATAAATGCAGTTTTAGCATAAATGTAAACAGTAGCCTTTACTTACCTCGCTATGAAGCCAGATTTTGGAGTTTACAGTTTTAAAAAAACTGCTTGTTTAGGTATCCTTTAACAGAGGACACTCATTGTAACTTATACACTAAATATCGTCTGGAACTTTTTCAGAGCAACATATTAAAGACCAGATATTTAAAACTGCTGAATCATCTGATAAATGTTATGACTATACGAAGTTGGAACCAGAAGACCTTTATCATGTCATGTTCACTAGTCATTGATACAACCAGCTAAGAAAGCATTGGTTGCAACTGATATTGTTACCTGTGACCTGCAATTGCTACCCCTAATTGATTTTCTTTTCACAAGTCCGGCCCACATTGCTACCCAGCCTCCCTCCCACCTACCCCAACTGTGTTATCAGCACGTAATAGTTTATGGTTATCTAATTCCCCCTTCCCTCCCTCCCTTTCAAGCTCCCCTCTGTCTCTTACCCCGCTTCATGCTACTCCCCATTACATTTTCCTTCTTTCCTCCTCCTTCCTCCCTCCTCCCTACTCCCCTTACACCTATCTTACTGTAGTAATCTAACTATTATCTGACTTGGACATACATTGTACAATGCCTCAGATGTGTGAACATTGTACCCTGTTGTTTTACTCTGTTATTTACCTGTCTTGTTTGTGCCAAGTACTATCTCAATCTCCATCGGTATTTTTCTTAGTTTCTACAGGCGTTATTCTGCCAGACTCTTTTTCTCTTGTAATTACATGTTACAGGATCTACATGATCTACATGTATCTAGGCCTACTGACACATGCATTGTATCCTACTGTATGTTATCTGTAATTGTTACCCTGAATGTCCTATCTTCTGACGTGGAACCTATGCAAAGAGCTTTCGCTCAAAGGTATTCAATCTGAGATTCCAATAAATAAATAAAATAAATAAAAATATGGGCTCTGATTCAACCCTCAGATAAAGACATTGTTATGTATAATGTTTACTGTACAAGATGAACAAATAATAAATAGAGTCACAGGTTATCTAAAGGCTATCTCATATGATTGAAATGTAGTAGATGAGCTGTAGTTAACATACTACAGGCCATCTATCAAAAAGAGTGAAAATATACTATCTATTTTTTAATCTTGTATTTGTCATACATTTTTATTTCTGTAACAAGGCTTAATAAGTGAATACTGGATGTTAAATGGATGGATGAACTTTTATATGCAGTGCATAGTTTTATCAAAACCCTTTACACATAATGGAAAGTGTATATATGTAATAGTATGATTTTGTCTAAATTGTTATTTACTTTGATCTCTTTTGCACTTATCTCTATGTAAAGGTCTGTGACCAAACAATAAACTACTACCACCTTTCTTTCTTTTCTTTTTGTAGTTAATTTGTTTATTAAATTATTTTCCATTTATAAAGTACAGTACAGTACATAGCATACTATGAATATATGCACATATATTGTATAATATAAAGTATAGATAAAGCAGCATGTTAACACCTTATAAAACAATTAATATCTTATACTAAATAGTCTATTTTGACAGAGATGAGTTAGGTATATAAGGTATTACATTGATGAGATGAGATACCTGTACTGTTTATAAAAAAAAAAAAATAATGAGATATTATAAGATTCAGATTAATTTAATCGTGTGTTAATATAACCAATTATAGGAGTAGCATGGAAGGATAAATATATAAGGTTATACATGAAAGGTAATACCAGGAGGGAAGGTCTGGTAAAATACCCTCTCTATTTCTGAAGAAACTTTAGATAGCCTTGCCAACATAAATAAAACTTATTGAGTCGGCCTTGTATCAGATATGATATTCTTTCCAAAGAGGCAGTATGGGTTAGGCTGTTCAGAATATCTGCCACAGTAGGTATTAGCTGAGATTTCCAACGCATTAGTATCAACTTTTTTACCTGCATAAATAGAATATGTAGCCATTTATGCTGATATTGTGTTAGTTTTATATTTTTATCTATAACACCAAGTAAACAAAATTTGGGTTCAAATGGAATATGGCGGCCGATAATTTTAGATGCTAGGTTATAGATAGATTGCCATAATTTATATATTGGTTTGCATGACCATAATATGTGTAGAAGGTCTCCATTTGGTAAATTGCATCACCAGCAGTTGTTATTAGATATTAAACCCAGCTTATGCAAATGAGAAGGAGTTCTATACCATAAATATAGTATCTTGTACTGTATAAGCATGCTGCGTACATCTCTAAAGGTGTTATGGCAGGATTTCTAGCATTCATCCCATTGGAAGTCAGATATGTAATCTTTTAAAGCCGCATTCCATTTGTTTCTCGCCAAAATAGATTGATTCGGTAATACATCTCTAATTAGTTTATAAATCTTGCTGACCAACCCAGAGGAGGTATTAATCCACAAGTTAATGTATAAAGAGGTTATGATTGGTTTAGTGATTTGTTGAGTAACATGAAGCGTAGCAGAACGGATTTGCAAGTATTTCCAAAATTCTTTTTTGGAAATATGCCATTTTGCTTGCAAATTGCCAAAAGAATCTAATGTCTTGCCTTTATCGTCAAGAATATCCTTCAAAAAGAATATATTCTTTAGTTTCCAGGAATTACAGTATATGGGCTTGTTCTCCAAGGTGATTTTTGGATTTCCCCATAAGGGTGTACAAGATATAGGGGTAGGGTCTGTTTTAAGCCATTTATGCAATCTAAACCAATAATAAGTAGATGTTTTGATTGTGGGATGATTATTTATTTTAGAATTTGAAGTAGAATATATAAAGCTATTGGGTACTTGTCCGGGAGATAAGGAAGCTTCCATATCAAGCCATAATGGCGAGTTGTAGTTAGGTTTAGAAAACCATTTAATAGTTTGCGCTGCTCTAAATGCCCATAGGTAGGCCACGAACCAAGGTAAACCAAAACCGCCTTGAGACCAATGAGAGCGTAATTTAACACGGTTAAACCTAGGCACATGGCCCTCCCATAAAAAATCTCCTACTGTTTTATCAATTTTATGAAGTATGCGGGGGGAGATTTTAAGTGGGGCACAAGAAAATAGATAAAGAATTTTAGGTGTAATATTCATTTTTATAGCAGCAATTTTACCAGGGAGAAAGAGGTTTAAATTTCTCCATTTATTTAGGTTTGTTTTGATATCTGTAAGTAAGGGTTGGAGGTTGATTTCCCATATTCTATTGAGGTCATGAATGATTTTTATCCCTAAGTAGGTGATACCCTGTGGAGCCCAACAAAATCCTAATAGATTGTTTATAAAAGGATTATAACATTTCTTTCTTTCTTTCTTTCTTTTCTGAGTAGCTGGTATTATTCACTAGATTCAGCCTGTTGGAGGTGAAGGGCTAATAACTTACCAGCTTTCTTCCCCTGATCAACATAATTTAATTTAGCTCTAACTGTGGAACAAAAACTAAATTTAGTGTTGTGATGCAGGATCCACCTTAATTCCATAACACCAAGAGTGTCTTTAAGCTTGTTTAATGCCCTCTGAGCTGGAGAGAGGCCTTTTCTGTGTAAAGAAGTCATATCAAGCTAAGTATCCTGAATCAAATCCCAGTCCCCTGCTAAGATAAGTACAAAACCCTGCAGAGCAAAAAGAAGTTGAAGTAAAATACTGAAAAAGGTAGGGTCATCCCTATTAGGTTCAGAAACACGGGCTATTGTGGTATCGGTCAGCCCCAGCAACCCCCTAATAATGAAGAACCTACCGTCTGGATCACAGAATTCTTGAGTGGGTCTAAAGGACATTGATCTAGCAAAAAGGAGTACCACCCCAGCCCTGCTGTTGCTAGGACCTTCTGCAAAAGCATGACCCACTCAATCTCTGTGCCACAAATGAGCCTGTTCCATTTTAGTATGCACCTCCTGTAACAAAGCAATATGTACCCCAGAAACTTGAGATGGTGGAGTATCTGATAGCATTTCTGTTTTGTTTGGGCCCCCCAGTAATATCCCAAGTTTTCTAATGTATTATAATGTGTTGTTGCCATAACAAAAAAAAAAAATGAAGACACCTTTTCCGGTGAAACTGTGAGTGTAAAATACCCCCCCCCCCAAGTAAGGGATGTGAAACCAACTGTGCTCTGATGTTTGAGGAAAGGAAACAAAGACTCACAACTATATGACCCCGGTTGCCTAAGTGAATAAAACAGGACTGTACATCTGATAAAAAACAAAGACTCCCAACTATTCAATAACAATTTACCTGCAAACTCTAAAGAACTATATTTCATTATTGCCAGCAAACTGGAAAAACCAACCACCACCAAGTAAAAAAGTAATAAGCCCAAAAGTAACCATGCAATCCAACTGTGCCTGCCAAGAAACAAATAACTCTGAATAATGCCCCTGGTGAGGCAAAGGATACATAGACCAGACTCCATTCCAAGACAGGTTCTTAAGGTCTGAAATAAGCAGAAAAACTCATCCAGGGACCTGTTATCCATGGACCAGCACCCCTGATTGTACCCCCACCTCACAGACAGCAACACATATGTAGGTGTATGTACTAACCTTAGGGCAGAGGCACTTATCATGTATGCATAAGTGTCAGGATCGGTGTTCTACGGTACTTCTCTAATGCATATTATGCTTCACTATACTTTTATAATGTATTCTGCCACTGGGAGATGTTATGCATTATATTTTATTGTATACTCATAAGTTAGACAACAGTGCCATCTTAGTGCTTGTGCACAACTGCAACTGCAAGTGACTTTGGAAGCATCACAGACCTTATTGTTTAGTTATCTTCTGCAAGCTAAGCAACTTCTCATGTTAGTCAGGATGGTTACACATACCACCAGCTAATACCCAATGATGCACTTTTTATGTATCTTCTTTTATAGTTACCATAGGGATTATTGGGGCATAAGACCCCTTGCAGCACATAGCTTTGCTGAAACTAGAGACTGCGCCTACATAGGTAAGGAAGCTGGATACTCTTCCAGTAATTATACTGTTGGTTGTAAGCCTGCACCATTATTATTTACCAGTAATACATTATATTTATTATCTGAAAACCACTTGTCTGTTGTCTCTTCTTTTGTGCAGTTACAACAACAACCTGAGAAAGGTAATTTTATTACCCAGTTACAGCTGGCATCCGTGTGCGGGTTGGAATGTACAAAATGAAGATTCCATTCAATTAATTTTGAATGTCGAGCAGTGTATTTCATTTCTTGCCTACTTAGACCTACTCATACTTACAGTGGTTGCTATTGTGATGGAAAGACTCTGTTTTGGTCTCAGGCATGGCACACCCACACCAGACCCTTTTACATTCCCTCTGCGAGTGACAGCATACCATCTTGATACCACTGTTTGCCCACAGGGGACCAGAAAGCCATTGGGTAATGGTGCCAAGGATTTTATCCAGTCTTCCGACTGCTTCTTTGTTTGTCTACCCCTTGTTTGTCATGCCAGAACTTTGCACTGATTTGAGACTCAACGTCTCAAACTACCTCATATCCCATGGTGGATGGATAGATTTCGCGCTGAATGTGAAGACTGCAGACAATCCATTGCTGCTCATTTCGGAGCACTACCTAGGGTACAAACAGATAACCAAAAAGTACAAACTCAAAGGTCTTTTGGTTGTGGCTCTCCATACCGCTGTTGAGTCTCACAGCGAAGTGTGCCTCCCTTGAACTGCAAAATGCATCTCTAAAAAAAGAGATGGGCTTGCAGACATCGGAGTTACAGAAAAAGGAACAGAAACTAGCAGAGGAGACACAGTCACAACGCAATGCCAATAACAGACTGTTGCATTGTACTGCTCAAGACTCTGAGCGAGAAATTTGTATGTTGAGAGATGATTGCGAAAGGTTGAAATGTGATAAGAAACAGTTAACATATCTGAACGATATTCTGAGTGATACGAATGAGGGTTTGATAGAAGAGCATGCTGAGTTGAAAGAGGAGAATGAGTGAGTGAATCGTGAGTTAGATAGAGAATTTAGGGAAAACATTGAATTGGGCACTGCGTACAGAGTATTGCAGCGTGAGGTTGAGAAGGGTGTTGAGAAGCATATTGAGCAGGGCACTGCAATAGTTTGTCGCAAGAAATGTACAGCAAAGATGGAGAAGATGCACCATCAAAGAAAGGTTCTTTCTGGCCATGTTAAGGCTATGAATGAGCTCCAGTATACACCCATTGACATTGCGTCATCCGGCGATGACGACTCTGACTTTGATGATGAGACATGCCAGGTTACACAAAAGTCCAGCTCCCATAGTGCTGTCATTTTCTCCAGCCATCCCCAATATGGTGCCTACATCCGCATGCCCTCTACGTTGCCACGTCTTCACACATATGGTGGAAGCAACATACAACGCCAAGATGGTGGCCCCAATGACACAGGCAGATGTCCTGTATTCTGTGGTGCATCTCCACTTGCCCCCCTCTCCAGAAAGGACACAGTGGAGGTGCGTGGCCTAATTCCAGAGGCCATTACTAATATCACTGCACCAGAGGACCGATGGAGAGCCATCCAGGATCAAACTGACAGAATGTCTGAGGATACTGTCAACCAGGATAATGCACTCAAAGCAGTCACTGATGTGGCAGTGGAATCTCCCCTTAGTGGAACCATAGAACATATTGAGTTGAACACGATTCCTCATACTTCCAGTCCCTTACAAACTGCTCACTCTGTCCAGCTAATTGCCCAAAGTATTGGACAGATGGGCCTGACTGACAATCTTAGTTGCCACTTGGAGAAGGTGTGCACCCTTTGTGAAAAACTTTCTCTCCAACCCGAGAACCAGATTCAAGTCTTGCGACAGACGATCAAACCTACCCTCTGGGCCGAACTCCCAGAGACCGTACACAACTGCGACATGCTCACTTACAATGATATCGCTGTGGCTCTCATCGATGCAAACTCCCCAGATGTTGTTGGAGCCCGCTTGGCCTACAAGGTTAAGTAAAATGTGAAGGAAAGCCCCGCAGCCTACCACCAATGGTTATGGCTCAACTATGAAGCGGGTAAAGCTCTTGCAAGTGAACTTGCAGACTGAGACCAGATCAAATACAAGGATCTGTACATCTGGAACATGACTCCGGTCCTGCGGGAAAAGGTTGAGCTTAATGTCTACCCAAGTAACGACACCTTTTTGCGGAAATTCTGATCAAAATGAAGCATGCCTACCAGGTATATCTCTGTAATCTTGCTTCCAGTAAAACCAACAAAACTGCTGTCATTCAAACTCCAGCAGTACAAGTAGCTGTAGTACAGCCTGCCTCCGACACACCTACCCACTATACTGTGGAAGGTAGCAACGAGAAGAACGATACCTCTTCTGATGACAAGCAGTCGCACGAGGGGGGGACTGGAATTATAAAAACATCAGAAATATAGACAAGAGCAATTGGAAAAATCTAAATGCCCAGTTTAATGGGCAGAACTTTAACGGTCCTAATTATCAGAGCCTAATGGATGTGAACGAGACCCACCGCAAACTGCTGGAGGAGATCCATGGTGAGAGAGTGGCTAAGCCTACGCGTACCGTAGCAGCCCTTGCTCTGGCCACTGGACAGCCACACGGCTAGGGAAATCCTTTTTTGCCTTCAGCTGCCAAATAACCAAGCAGCCAAGGAAAGAATTCTTTCATAGCGTCTGCTACTGGCCAGGCTAATGTAACGACCAAGGACGAGTCAACTGAGCAGGCTGCTGTTGCGCCTCTGACATCATGGGCATACTTGTATCCTGTGCAAGACATACAGGAGGCCCACAGAGATTCTGCGGGCCTCAGATTTCAGGAACAGGATGATGATGATGATGATTCTGAAAATGCAGATTGACAATTACAGGCCCCAATCCGGAATGTGTGTGACTTGCTTGTTGACTCAAATGGACAGCCTTGTGTAAAGGCCATGGCCAGGGGCTGCCACCTTACCATGCTTCTGGATACTGGCGCAGACATGTCAGACCTCCATGATGAGGATCCAGTCTCATCTGACTGGTCTACCAGCTGGAAGACCAGTGCCCATGGTGTAGATGGTACCAAGCTACACACCTACCGATCTGTTCCTCTGCCTGTGGTGGTAGGCCACCTCAGGACTAATTTTGTATTTGACCTCATGGTATTACATCATCACCCCAGTATATTGGGAATTCACTTTCTAGCACTACACAGCTGTGTAGTGGACCTAGCCAATAGGCTACTCCTTCAGATCAAAGGACAATGTCATACTGTCACCATTCCAAACTCACACGTGGTGGCAGCCATCTCCCATAACAACAAGGAGTATGACGTCATGGCCTGTTTTCTGAACTTGTACCTCTGCTGCAAATACACCTTGATGTGTTTGCCAACAACAAGCATGACTGTGGTAGGATGCACACTACCACTGAAATCACAAGACCCAACCCTGTGAGGCAGAAGCAGTATCCATTTCCTGCTGAAACCTTGCCATCACTGAGGGAGAACATCCAATCACTGCTACAGCAAGGAGTGATTAGGACCTGTGTCTCCACTGTCAATTTGCCTGTTTGGCCTGTGAAAAATCCAAATGGAGCTTGGAGAGTCACAACTGATTACAGGAAACTTAATCAAGTTACCCCCAGCTGAGCCCCAACAGTAGCATCGGAACCTGATGTGCTCAAGCTGTTGACACCTGACAAAAAGTGGTTCACAGCAGTTGACATCTATAATGGGTTTTGGTCACTCCCATTAGCACAAGAAAGCCAATACAAATTCGCTTTCACCTTTGATGGATGCTTTCCCAACAGCCCTCCCCTTTTTCTTCTACACATGATGGATGCCCTGCAGGGGTTCTCCACACTCCAGTGTGTCCTGCAGTATGTGGATGACTTGCTTCTAGCAGCCACCAGAAAAGAAGATCATTTGGTCTTTCTAGATGAACGCCTTTCCCTCCTCAGGAGAGCATGCCTCAACCCCTCTAAGGCACAATTGTGTGAAAAAGAGGTCATCTTCCTTGACCTACATATTACAGACCAAGGCAGAAGCACAGCTGTCAAGAAGATCCAGGGCTTACAAGATCTGCCACTTCCTACTAGCGTGGTAACACTCAGACGCTTTTTAGGAATGGTAAACTACTCCAAGGATTTTATCCCTGACTTTGCCTTGAAGACTGCTTCTTTGTATGAACTTCTGAAAAAGGATGTCCCATGGAGATGGGGCCCAATTCACACTGAAGCTGTCACACAGCTTAAGCAGGCCTTAGCCTCAGCCCCAGCACTGACTTATCCCAACCCAAACCTTCCATTCCATTTGGAAACTGCCACCTCTGATGTGGCCATGTCTGCAGTGCTGGCACAAAAGTACAATGGGTATTACAGGCCCATTGCCTATGCATCTCAGATGTTGTCCCCAGTAGGGAAGAAATACAGTCTCTGTGAAAGGACACTTTTGGCAATCTTCTGGGCTGTCAAACACTTTATGTACATTATTGGGTATGCTCCTTTTGTCTTGTATACCTACCATACCCCAACTAACTTTTTGCTTTCAGATAAAGTAAAAGACAGTTCAGTCTCCAATACCAGACTCACCCACTGGTCTTTGCTTTTGCAGGACAGGGACCCCAAAGTACTGCCTGCTAAAATGCCCTCAATCTTGGTCCAGGCCTACTCTACACAGGTAAGCCCCATGACTGTGCACTCCAACCTCCTGACTTACCTGAGCCAGGACCATTCCTACCAGCTACACCAGATGTTTTGGAAGATACCACCATGTATCATATCTTTACAGATGGCTCCTCCTCCTATGTAGATGGAGAGCAGGTAGCAGGATTTGGGGTGCTCATTTTAGACAAAGATGGTGATTTCAGATGCATTTCCAGAAAGTGCACTGTTATCTCATCACAGTATGCTGAATTGGCAGCTGTAGCCTGTGCTTTAGAGGTCATGCCCCATGGTGACAAAGATGCCATCATATTTGCAGACTCCAGTTGAATTTGCTCGTCCTTTACTGAGTTTTTACCATTCTGGGAGAAAAATAACTTTACATCCTCTGATGGCACACCTGTCAAATACTGGGATCTCTTTGTGTATATACACACACCCTGACACAGCAGTTTACTCACAAACTGTACATCCACAAGGTAAAGGCTCACTGTAAATCTGACCCTTACCATGAATTCAACAATCGAGTAGACTCACTTGCCAAAGCAGGCACTCGAGGTGGGGGAGACATGAACAATGACTCATAAAGTAGCTGTAACAGCTATTTTCTTAGCTGACAACGCTAGGCAGAAACCAGCACCAGAACCTCCATTGGACCTTTCTGCTGCACAGAAATCAGACCCAGAACTAAAAGATGTTTTCAAATTCCTGGACAAAGGAATTGAACAACCGCTAGCTGTTTGTAGTCCACACAAGAGACACCTTGACAACATACACTTGTCTAGTGATCAGAAACTCATCTGGTATTGGAAAGAAGATACAGGTGACAAACTACTGGTTGTGCCACAATGTTTGCAGATCAAGTTCATTCATATGGTTCATGATACCCCCACTGGTGGACACCAGGGGGCAGACAACACCCTCCAGAGACTCGGAACTGTCATCTGGTGGCCTGGCATGGCCAAGGATGTACAGCACTATGTGGACAACTGCATAGTGGGTGCCCAGAACATTCCAATTTTGGTGAAAAGAAATACCAAATTGTTGCCCCAAAGGCAAACTGGACTTTGGAATGTGATACAAATCAGTTTCATTGGCCCCCTTACCAACTCCAGCAAGAACAACAAGTATGCGCTTGTTGTCACTCATTTGTTCTCTAAGTGGGTAGAAGCATTTCCTACTAATAGTAACACAGCAAAAACAACTGCCAAGATCCTGGTGGACAATTGTTTTTCATGTGGGGCCTACCTTTAAAGGTAGACTCAGACCAGGGAACCAGTTTTACAGCCCAGCTGATGAAGCAGACACTTCAATGCTTGGAGTAGATCAGAAATTCCACATCCCTTACCATCCTCAATCCTCAGGTTAGGCAGAAAGAGCCAATGGAAGAATCAGACAGATGTTATGCAAATTCATCAATGACAATCCCAATGATTGGGATTCCCTCTTGCCACTACTACTGATGGCAATCAGGGGCACTCCTGATGCAACTACTTAGTGCACACCCCATGAGGTTATAACTGCTAGAGCCATGAAATTACCTGAGCACCTGTTTATTGACCTCCACACTCCTACTGCAGACAGAGTATCTGTAGATAAGTATGCTGAAAAACTTCATGATGACATCATGAAGACACACCTGTTTGCTGCCAATCAAATGGGTAAGGCTCAACAACAAGCTAAAGCTCATTTTGATAAGCATGTCAAACAAGTCGACTGGCAAGTTGGATTCCAAGTTATGCTTCTCCAGTGCAGACAACCAACTCATTCATTTGCCAGTAAATGGGAAGGCCCATACCCTATTGTCAAACTCATGCCTGCTGTCTATCGGGTCCAAATTCAACAGCAAAAGAAGACTACCGACAAATGGTTCCATGCTAATCAGTTCAAGTTGTACAAAGGTGACTAAACTTACATTTCCCAACCCACTTAGGATGGAATAGTACCCCACACTTAACCATCCTTTTCTGTTTTCTTACAGGTACACTGGCAAGATGGCTATCTTGCACCTCCTCATCTTGGTTGGACTACTACTACTTCTTCCCCTGACTTAATCCCAGAATAAACCTCTATTGACTCACAGACAATGTGTAAGACATTTTCTTAGCAAACTTGAACATTCAGTCCTAATGGGAGTTCATATTAATGTGCCCAACAAAATGAGTACTGTTAAAGAGGGCTTAGATGCCTATCTTGATGCCATGGTAGTAGCTTCAGACAAATCCACCCTTTCCATTCAATGGGAAACTGATATTAATGGCTACACACTCCCTGTAGCTAGCCTATCCAAAGGTACATTCCATGGATGGCCCAACACAGACATATCCAAAAATGGTACTCCCTCCATTCGACAGACTTCTCCCAGACATACTGGTCATTATAACCTGACTGCTCTCATTGATCCTGCTTGGTGTGACCTCCTCACCTCTGAGGAGTCACATGCTTTCTGTCTTTATAACTATGTAGCTACTGAAGCTCTTTTTCTTTCTGTAGTCCAATCCACTGAAGAAGAAATGACTGACTGCCCTCCTTAGGAGGAAGGTCCTCCTAGTGGTTTGACCACCACTTCCCTTCCAGGAGCCCTGATTAATAATGTACAATTTATGCATGTCCCTGTTACTTTCAATCTTACACATTGGAATATGGCTGAGATTGGTCTCTGTCATATGACAAATACTTCTAAATTTTACAGTATGAAGCTTAGAGATGTTGTAGCTGTATATCAAACATGCACTAATGATCCGGTTAGTAGCCCCCATACCACTGATCATGTAGCAGTCTTTTGACCCGCATCTAATGCTAAAGCGAGACCATGCACTAGGTGTGACACTGCAGATGTAACCGGTGCAGCAGGCACCATTTCTGTCCTTTTTGGCTCAGGCATGTCTATCTGTAATAGAACAGATATAGCTGCTATTAAAGCACACACTCTTAATTTCCAACAAGCTGTTAAGAATGATATCCTACCACCACCATTACATGGTGTAGATGGTTTAAGTAAGGAAGAATGTTTTACAGTCTATAACATGCAGGAAATTGCCAAAGGGTTCAGTGATACTAAGAATAAGATTAATGAACTGATTTTTCAAAATAATAAGGATCAGACAAGCAATATATTGCCCATGAACATTTATGCTCTGCATATGGCTCTTATGTAGTTGCCACTGTGAACAGTCTCTTCAGGGACTTGGAAACAGGCTGCATTCCAGATCTTATCCATGACAGAAGGATGGCTAAATGGGATTGTTCTCACTGCAAATCCAATGGTTGCATTACTATTTGTTTAGCCAACACAGTTAGCATTTCTATGTCTATAGCTCAAAACCTTGGCTATGTCTCCCGATATCCAAACCAAGCCCCTTGATACTTTACTAAGACTTGTTCCATTCATGACAACATGTTCATCACATTCACTGTGTCACTACTCTGACAAATTAGCTGCAATCAGTTCCATCGGACATCTTGATGATGACATCTATCATGAAAGAACTGATCTACCCTCATTACTTGTCTACCATGCTGTGCTCCAAGCCTGGGTGGCACCCCACATGAACTGTTGTGCCAAGAAAGGGTATTACTACCTGTGCCTCTGTGACATTTTTGATATTGTGAAACCAGTGCATAGCTACTCCCTGGAACACCTTGACTGGTTCTACACTTTGGTTGAAGAATTGCCATCCAACCTTACTGATGTTGATGAGGATGACAAATCTGAATCTCCATGAGCTGTATCTTCTGCACCAGATGCTGAAACAGCTAAATCCCAAAGCTACCTGGAGGAGGCACATCGCTTCACTTCACAGCTCACCAACCAGTCTTTCTCTTGTCCAATATGTCTACAGTGATGGAGGGTACCAACTGTAAAAGTGACTTACAATTCCGATGGGCAGTATTGTGTAGTGACAAATCACAAATCCTTTGCTTGTGGTCAAATATATTTGTGTTATTTTAACACCTAACTTCTGCTTTACTTCACAGCAGAAAACAGTCATTGGTACACTGTGATCACTCCTGTTCCTCTCCCTGAACCTGATGTTATCGACACCGATCCACAATACTTACTTGCCTTGTCTCAATATTTGCCCATGTTTAACTTGCACATTGACCCTTTGACTCTTTCCTTGAAATCTCTTTTAGCTAGAAAGGATTCACATTTGATTTATATCAGCAATAATATTTCTAAGGATGGTGATGCTCTTAATGATCTTATTCATGATGATGATTTAAGTACTGCTGTAGCCAATACTTGGTTAGAACTCACTTTTAAAGCTTTTGTTATTGTCTAAACATTTTTGATTGTTTTTCTGATACTAACCTTCTGCTGTCTGTGACCTACTCTAAGACAACACCAAGAACAACTTGAATCCCTTTACAAGGCTCGTGCTTCGGGCTTGTAAATGACTTTTTAGCTCCATCCCACTACTTTCCTGTGGTTGTTGCCTTTTCATCTGGAGGCAACAAGGAGGGAAATGTTATCCATGGACCAGCACCCCTGATTGTACCCCCACCTTGCAGACAGCAACACATATGTAGGTATATGTACTAACTTTAGGGCAGAGGCACTTATCGTATAAGCATAAGTGTCAGGATCTGAGTTCTACTGTACTTCTCTAATGCATATTATACTTCACTATACTTTTATAATGTATCTGCCACTGGGAGATGTCATGCATTATATTTTATTTTATAATCATAAGTTAGACAACAGTGCTATCTTTAGTGCTTGAGCACAACTGTAACTGCAAGTGACCTTGGAAGCATCACAGACCTTATTGTTCAGTTATCTTCTGCAAGCTAAGCAACTTCTCATGTTAGTTAGGATGGTTACTCATACCACCTGCTACTACTCAATGATACACTTTTTATGTATCTTCTTTTACAGTTACCATAGTGATTATCAGGGTATAAGACCCCTGCAGCACGTAGCTTTACTGAGACTAGAGACTGCACCTACGTAGGTAAGGAAGCTGGATACTCTCCCAGAAATTATACTGTTGGTTGTAAGCCTGTACTATTATTATTTACCAGTAATAAGTTATATTTATTATCTGGAAACTACTTGTCTGCTGTCTCTTCCTTTTGTGCAGTTCCAACAAGAACCTGAGAAAGGTAATTTCATTACCCAGTTACAGACCAGTTATGAAATATGAGTATATGGAACATACAGCCATCTTCTCCCAGTTCTGCTCCTTCAGTTGAGGGTGCACAAATCAGGGGAACTCCCAAATAGGCAGAAAACTGCCCATAAATTCATGGTGGTCCTTGAAGCATACACTTAGAAGGGGCTACTGTACGATTCTGCCAAGAGACCCAAAATACTTGAAGAAAAAAACATAGTCATAAGTGTAGCTCAAGACTTCAAGTGCAAAAATGGTCATAACACCATAAAACCCTGAGTTAAAGACAGACGAGGACTCTCTATCATAAATATAGTACAGAAAAAGGGAAAACTGAAGAATAACAATAACAAAAAAAAAAAAGGATGGGAAACATCCTGGAGAGTCCTATAACTCCATGTACAAAACTAACATAGATGGACAATAAAGGAATGGAAAACAAAATCAATAACAAAGAACTATGTGGCCAAATCCAGTCAGTTTGGGCTAAGCACGAGTGGATGAAAAACATCTGCTACATAGGAGCAGAAAAGATAACTTGGAAGTTGCAACAACCATAAATAGAATAATAGATAGATAAGTGTGTACTACAAGGCAATAATACCATCGAGAGGTTTTGGAGATATGCAACCTTGAGAGAGAAGCTCAAGAGGTCCTAAAGTCCCCGAAACCACAAGATGGTATTACTGCCTTGTAAACACTTATCTTTCTGTTATATTTTGTAATATATGGATGCATTGATAATACTACAGTTGGAGGTGACCTTTGAACTGTAGTATTATCAGCAAATATGATAGTATTATCACTTTTCAGGACAGTATTATTGAGAGTAATGGTGTATTACTGGGAAATGTTTGTGTAACTTAGTATAGTATTATTGAGGCTTATCCATATATTACAAAGTAATAATCAATATTACTGTACTAATAAAACTGAGCACAGAAGACGTTTGCAGAAATGCCCTAAGGTGTAAAAAAACATAATGTATGTACCTGAAAATATTCCCGTGGTGACAACATGCCATAGAAAAGCTAAGAGAAATGTGAGCCATGTTATTTGGGGGAATCTGCACAATATTGTCTGTGACCCTATGAGTTCAGAATTTACTGGGGGATTAACTCCAAGTGAGGGGTATGAAATCCTGGTTCAAATCACTCATACAGAAGACAGAACCCACAGGGGTAAACAAAGGTGTAGATCTGAATCAAGATGAAATTTGGTTAATGTAGAAACACAAAAGCCATGGGTTCCCTCTTTAATGAATACTAACATTAGAGTTCTTGTAATAAGGTAGATGAATTAAGTGTGATTTTGAAGTATAACCTTGTGCAAATTGCTGTTATTACTGAAACAAGGTGTACCCCACCAAGTGCCGAATGATGCTTTATACATTAGTGGGTATCAGTTAGTGAGAAAGGATTGTGTAGAAAAATTGGGGGGGGGGGGACTTACATGTTATGTAGAAGAGAATGTTCCAGTTGAGATAATGAATGAATTAGAAGTGGAAGGTTTTGAGACCCTATGGTTAAAAGTAAAAATGTCCAGACTTCCGAGAAATTGTGGTCCTCTGCTTGTGGGTAGTTTTTACCACCCTCTCTCGAATAATAGTCATAGTATGATTATGCACCTTAATTGGTGTTTAGCTAGAATAATGGAAAAATATCTTGTGTGTGGGATTGTCTTAATGGGAGATGCAAATTAGTTACAATTATCCAAAGTCATGCAGGGTAGGAACTTGAAACAGATAGCTAGGGAAGGGACTTGGGGAAAAACATTTTGGATGTCGTAGTCACAAACTTGGCCAAATGGTGTAGCCCCCCTGAAATTGGCCCTTCAATTGGTTCTTCTGACAACAAATCTGTTTTTGTCACCTCCAGTGTATTAGGGTGTAAGGTTCAAAGAGAGAAGAAAAAGGTATGGATGAGTCGGAAGTGGAATAGCATAAAAAAGGAAAGGGTGTTAGATGCGATGCAGGGGAATTTGATAATGAATGGCTCAAATTTGAATTAGCTGATTCCACATGGACTATGGTAACTACCAAAATCCATGCGATAATGGATAGGTTACAGAAGAATTTAAAGGGTTGATAACTAAAAGACAAAGAAAGCAAGGTGGATGGATGATTTCCATAAGTTAAGGAATAAAATCAATAGGTTAGGAAAATGGAATAAAAAGAAGTATTATGAGAAAAAGATTAGTGGATTATGTAATGCTGATCCCCAATTATGGTGGCAATCCACAAAGGCTATTATTCAAAGTAACAATGAGGAGGAACAGATAGGAAAGTGGGCGATTAATTGTGGGTTTGAAGGTGAAAACAGGGAGAGGCAATTTGTACAGGCGCTAAATAGAGCATTGTGCAAAGTTAATAGAAAGTTGGAGACCTTGAAAGAATATGAGGAAGAATTGTCGGTAGTTCTGGTTAAATATTTAGTGTCGGTTGAGGATGTTTCTAAAGCTTTAAAACAAGTAAAGGTAAACAAAGCAGTAGGACCAGACAATATACCTAACGAGTTGACATGAGGGAGATGATTTGGTGGCACCCTGGATCTGCAATGTGTTTAATAAATCAATGCTAATGTGAAAAATCCCCAATCGATGGAAACAGGCCCGGGTTTTACCATTGTCTAAAGTAAACATTCCATGTGATGTGAGTAAGGATTTTAGACCCATTTCTTTGACTTGTATTGTTTCTAAAGTATGTGAGGAATGTGTTACAAATTGGTTACTGGAAATAATAAGTCAGTATATAGATCCCAATCAGTTTGGTTCCATAAAGGGGAGTTCCACCACCTTAGCCTTGTTGAAATTTCAGGAGCTATGCTTGAGGTCATGGGAAAATGGTGAAATGGTAAGAGCGGTTTTAATTGATTACAGGAAAGCCTTTGATTTGATAGCGCATGATATTTTGATAGATAAATTGCAGTCCTTGGCAGTTCCTGCCTGTATAATAAGGTAGATCCATGATTTTCTTGTAGATAGGTCGCAGTGGATAGAGAAGGAGGGGCGGAGGTCTGAACCAGATTATTTGTGTGAGGGGGTTCCGTAGGGTACCAAATTGGGGCCCATCCTGTTTCTCATTATGATAAATGACTTGCATACAATGGGGCCCCACATTAAATATGTGGATAATACAACTGTTATTGATAGATTTGAGGAAGTAAGTCAAAATGTAATACAGAAGGATTTAGAAAGAATTGAAGTATGGATACAGAGTAATAAGATGCAGATAAATCCAGGCAAAACACAAGAAATAAAGATTTGGGAAAACTAATATGGTTGAGTTACCACCCTTATGTTGGGGGTAGTATTGTGAAAGTGGTAAAGAGTGTTAAATTGTTAGGTTTACAAATTCAGGATGATTTTGGATGGAAAGAGCAAGTGTCAGGGATGGTAAAAAAAAAAGAGAATTCTAGGGTGTATTTTCTGACAATGTTAAAAAGAGCAGGTGTGAGCCAGGATGATTTAGTGTATTTCTTTTCCACAGTTGTTCACCCTGTTTTGGAGTATGGGGCTATAGTATGGGAACCTGGGTTAACCTTAGCAGAAAGTGAAGATATTGAAGGAATTCAGAAGAGAGCTTTGAGGATTATTGTAGGCTGGGAAATGTCATATAAGGAAGCAATGAAAATTTGTAAGTTAGAAAGGTTAGATGAGAGAAGAACAGTAACGTCAAGAAAACTGTTTTATGAGATTTGTAATCCTCAGCACAAGTTGCACACTCTATTGCCACCTAGAGAAACTGCTGTCTATGATTTGAGAAAACAAGTTAGATGACGAAAACCAGTTTTCAGAACAACCAAATACCAGTCTTCCTTTTTTATGAAATGTTTAAATGATTGTTAATATTATTATGTATTTACTCTTTGGCCCAGATATTCAAACTGCGCCAGGCTGTGGCGCAAGCCTGGGCGCAGCGCAACTTGGCTGTGCAGGGGCGTTGACTGGACGATATTCAACAGAGCTACGCCATGGCTCAGCATCATTGAATATCACACCCTAGCCACCCGCAGTGTGCATGGCGCAGTGGCACTGCGCCAGCACCCAGAGTGGAGCATGTGGATGCGCTAGTGCAAGTTCCATTGCGCAAGGCGCAGCAACCATGATATTCAAAAGCTGACATGCAAATGGGGCCATAATGTATGCAAGGCACACATGGGGCCATTTGCATGTCATTATGGCCCCATTTGCGTGCAGGTGCGCTGATCCCTGATGACTTGTGCCTGGCGCCCTGCCAGGCAGCAGCCTTCGGGGACCGACGCCCCCTGCAGCGTGATCATGGCCATTTGTAAGATAAAAAAGATCCCAATATCCCTGGTGGTCCACTGGACCGCTACCTGCTCGATCACGGGCTTAAGTGTGTTAAAAAGATAAATTCTGAATCTCTGGTGGTCCAGTGGACCGAAGTCTACCCGATCGCGGGCTTAAGTGTGAAAAATAGATACATTCTGAATCCCTGGTGGTCCAGTAGACCGCTGTTCACCCGATTGTGGGCTTAAGTGTGTTAAAAAGATAAATTCTGAATCCCTGGTGGTCCAGTGGACCGAAGTCTGCCCGATCATGGACTTAAGTGTGAAAAATAGATACATTCTGAATCCCTGGTTGGAAATTTGTTTTGGGGGTATCCAACACTGGAATAGGGCAAATTGTGTCCGAATAAAGTAAAAAAATGCAGTTGTTTTCATTCCTATTTGACTTTATAAGTGAATCAAGACTGAAAAGTATGCATTGTATTCTGGGTTGGTTTCCAGCTGTGGGCTGGGAAAGATGCTGGATACTTTTTTTCATCTATGATTGACTTAGAAACATAGGGACAGTTAGACACCAGAAGGCCTTATAGTTTACTGACAAGAAACAGTAGTTATAGCACACTCACCAAGGCAGACAGATTCCAAATGAACTGCAAAAACATGCTTTTTATTTAGCCAAATAGCACACGGCATCAGCTCAGCTCAGGCTAGTATCCCAGCACTTTGGCCAGTGGTCTACTCCCTGAGGAAGACCTCTGGTCAAAGCGCTGGGGAACTAGCCTGAGCCTGGCATACATTTACTGTCACTGGTGCCAGGTGCTATTTGGCTAAATAAAAGGAGTATTTTTGCAGCTTCATTTGGAATCCGTGTCTGCCTTGGTGAGTACACTGTAACTACTGTTTCATGTTGGTTCTGTGAAGGGAACAGCACATCCCCCAACTAGTTGTACCACAGACTGTTAGCATGGAGCGTGGTCCCTTTTTTAGAGTTATGGTCTACTGGTACTGTTACTTCTAGTGATCTTACTTCAGCCGATCCTGAACAGATCACACGAGTCTATCTTATTAATGCCCTTCTTGTCCACTTAACCACTTTGTAACACATGATTATGTTTGTGTATATGATGACCATGAAACTAGATAAGCTGAATGGCTGCTGCTAGATACAGACTATCACTGTAGCAGTGTAGCATAAGAGGCTGTGCTCCTCCCTCCCTCCCCGCTACAGTTTGTGGAGACAGTGAGCATCTAAAGGTTCGGGCCGAAGCCTAAACACTAGGCCAAGATTCCTGCCTGTATCAAACTGCCACAATCAAATGCAGCAGCGGTGCTAGTACTGTAAGTACAGTCAATTCAAATACTTTAGGTACTAGAGATGTAGGGACTGGTCTCGATGGGCTTATGTGATAACATTCACCAGTTATTCTTATATTCTTAAGACAGCAAAATATAGTTAAGCAGCACATACTGCATCTTTTAAGTTTTTTTGAGAAATAAAGTAGTCTTAAAAGCAGTCCAGTAGTTTGTTGTCAGTAAATGTTGCTGCAATCCATTCAGTCAATACCCTGTTGCACAGATGTGCTTGTTCATGAAGTCTGGTGACTTCTTAGAGCTATTGGGAGAGTCTGGGACTGCACATCATGCATACCACAGCCCATTTGTGCTTTTAACCTTTTGGGCCAGTTCTGACCAGAATCTGAATTTGAAGGGCAACATTTCAACAGTCCACAAGATTTCGACAGCAAATATGCAACATATCACAGTCTTGAGGAGCAGCATTGTCTTTAGGCTAGAACACAGACACAAGTTTAAATCCTACCAGAACCATCAGAAGTGTGTGACCCTGAGCAAGTTATTTAACCTCTTAGTGTTTCAGTCTATTCAGTTGTAAAAACTGGGTGGACTCAAGATGCCACTGGAAAATAGATTTTGTTTCTCAGCTTGTTTGACCTGGGTAAATAAAAAGTAAGAAAAAGTTTGTACTGTCACTCATTGCAGTTTTACTGCATAGGGGATATCTGATTCTGATCTGTCACCCACTGCAGTTTTACTGTGTAGGGGATATCTGAGGAGTGGTTATCCAATATCATTTTTATGTTGGCATGCTTGTGCAGCCAACATCTTGCGGTAATGCAGATTTGGAGGCGCGGTCACTATTGAGTGAATGCAGGGCACGAATCAGTAGGTGTGTCCCTCATTCCCCAATCAGTCTGCATGCCGGTACCACACCATGCATACATAATATGGTGAGCACATCTAAGGAAAGGTCCACTGCAATGTGAGCAAAGCTCGTCACATGCAGCAAACCTCCCGACCTGCTTCCCTGGCAACAGAAACATGGCAGCACACTGCCCGCCAAACTGCCGACTTCGGGGGTGCCCAATCCCCCTGTTGGCTTACCCTGCCCCCAATGTATGTGCCGACGGGGGAGCCCACTCCCCATCAGCATAAAGAACCCCCCATTTGTTATATGCCAGGTGCACAAGTCCTGCCTTGCCCCTCCCTCTTGTTTTTAGCCATGGGGGTGCCCAATCCCCATCGGCATAAAGTTACCCCCTTTGTTGTGTGCCGACAGAGTTGCCCAATCCCCATTGGCTACAGCTATCCCCCCACAAAAAAACTCCATTGGCATGCTGGGGCCCACCCCAGTGTGCCCCTGTGAAAACAAAAATGGTCCCGTGAGGATTTTTTTTTGTTCCCTGTAAAAAAAGGAAACGGTCCCTCGACGGACTCCCTGCCCCCATCCCACAAACTGCACCCAACCACTGCACACTCTGCCTCCCCACACTCCCCCCATACTTACCTCCGGAGTCTGGTGCGATGATCTTCGGTGGACTGGGAACACGTCTGCACACTTCAAAGCCGACCGTGAACTGAGGAAATGCCGGTAAGCTGTATAATGGAATAAATTTGGTTTTTCCAACTTTGATGCATATCTCAGGCATTTTTGGGAATTTTGGCACCAGATTTTCAATATGGGGTTTTTGGGACCCCTCCTCATGATTTCTGGCACTGTCATGGCGTTATTCGGTCCCGAAACAAGGTTTTGTGGTCACTGCACGGAATCACCTTTCGGGACTGAATTACGACACGACAGTGCCACTGTTCATGAGGGGGGGCTCTGATAAAGCCTATATTGCAAATTTGGTGACAAAACTCCCCAAAATTGCTGTTTATTACAAATTCATGGCGTTACAAGCGTGCGTAGAAAAAGTGCAATGCACGTTCGTAATGCCATGAATTTGTAATATTTTCATTCCAGATTTTCAAAATTGCCATTTTTACACACCTCCTGCTGAACAGTACAGCTGTTATTTTACATATCCTGCCCGAAATGTGTTTTCGCACGTCTGGCGCAGAATAGCGCGGTTGTTGTGTGAAATCAAATTTCAGGAGAATTTGAGGAAATGGCGGTGGCACTGTTCATGAGCAAGAGGTCATAAAATGCCTATGTTGAAAATTTGGTGCAACAGTCCATAAAATGACTGTGTTGCTAGCCGTACATTGCGTAGTTTCCACACCCTTGTAACTTCACAAATTTGCAATATTTCCATGCCAGATTTTCAACACTGGCATTTTGCATACCTCCTTATGAACAGTAGAGCTGTCATTTTTCATATCCTGCCAAAAATGTGTTTCCGCACCTGTGGCGCACAATGGCATGATCGCTGTGGGAAATCAGCTTTTGGGACAGATTAACAAAATCGCAGCACCACTGTTCATAAGGGGAGGTCCCAAAATGCCTACGTCACAAATGTGGCTACCAAACTGCAAAAAATAATTGGGTTACGGACGTGTGTTGTCCAGTTTGTATGTATGCTCATTGCTTCACCAATATTTCATATTGTCACTCCAGATTTTCAGCGTTGACATTTTTTTATGCCTCCTCATGAACAATGCAGTTGTCATTCTCCACATCCTGTCCAAAAATGTGTTTTCGTCCCTCTGTCGCCAAATGCCACAGCCGCTGTGCAAAACCACCTTTCAGCTAACAAAGTGATTGTGCCACTTTTCATGAGGCGGCTTGACAAGAAGCCCATGTTGAAAATGTGGAGTGAGACTACCACTACGTGCCTACGGTGTTAGGGTTTCCAACTGTAGCACCCCACCCGGTACAGACTGACAGGCGTCAGGGGTGTGACTTGGGATCATTGGATGTAATGCTAATGCCATTCCACCCCCGCCCCCACCCTGCAGCCACTGACAGGCATCGTGGTGTGCCTTGCACTGTTAGGCCACAAAGTTCACCCCATGCTCCTATACTGCACCCACGTCCACGTATTTCCTTATGGAATGAGGTAAGTATAATGCCCAAAGACCCCAAAGCACACCACAACATTTGTCAGTGTCTATAGGGTAGGGTGAGGTACAATGGCATGAGCATTATAGCCGATGACCCAAAGGAACACCCCAATGCCTCTCGCTCTCTACAGGGTGGGGGTGGGGTTGGCGTCACTTCAATACTTCACTGCCATTCCTATTATGTGTCTCTAGCTCTGGCACTGCCAATGGCAATGCCAGCGTGACAACATTCGGCATTGACAAATGCTTGTTATCTTTATGAGTGGTTAGCGACCTCTTGACCTTCACAAATGGCTATACTATGAGTGAGGGTTTGAGAGGTCACTGACCATGAATAAAGGTAAAAAATGATATCTGAGAGCCACCTATCAGATGCCTAGATTATACAATCACTTTAGTGCTTTTAAAAAGATTGTAGAAACCCTCAGCTGTCACATGGTTAAGCAAAGTGTGAGGCACAATACACAGTGCTAATAGAGTGACGTACCACACCAGCAAGATAAAAAAAATTATCTAGCTAGCTGGGGTCCTGTGCCTTTCTTAGTGAAAACATGTTAATGTATATCATCACAATCAGGATATCCCATTGTACCATTTCACTGTATTCAAATTCTGTCCTGAAGATGGTTCTAGTAGATTTCAGACACTGACTGAACTGGAAAGCTAACTGTTTGAGTCACTGCTCCTGTCTCTCTTTACAGTGGTGAAAATATTTTGTTTTAGTCCAACAAGAAAGACCCATTCCTGTATACATCTGCAAAAAGCTTTTCCTGTCTGTGGCATGCAAGCCTGAGGTTGGTTTATATTACTAAACAGGAAATAGGTCTACACGAAAAGGGAGTGGAATTTAACATTTTACATATGTGACAAATTACCAGTTCATACTCTGTAACATATTTTCCTCTCCTGTTGAAAGATTTCAAAGAAAGGCGCAAAGTTCACACTCTGTGCTGCTGGGTATTATTCATATCTGCCTTTTAAACTTAACTTCATGTATTGATTTTAAAAGATGATATATTAAATGCTCTGTTTTGCTACAATGAAATGATGGAGTTCGAAACTGTCAAGGGGGATAGTTCACTGCCCAGAACAGAAGGCTGTCTGAGTTTACACTGCCATTTACCCATTACTTCCTGGCTTTTGCTTGCTATGTTGTAAGAATCCTCAGAGAAGCAAAAGGCAGCTTTTGTTGTTGGGAACAAAGGAAGCAATCTTATGGTTATGTAACAATCTTGGGAATTTCAGGGGTGAGGAAATTGTTTTCACAGTTCTTTTGAAGGAAGAGTAACAATAATTATTTTGAGAATTACTAGGGGAATTACAGGCATATAGCACATACTGTAGGTTCTGTGAGATGGACTCAAACCAATGGTACATTCAGTTTGCCCCCTGCACTCACAACAGTTGCAACCATGCTATGGTGCTGCCACATAGTCTGTTTCTTTTTGTGGCATTATATTTTTGTCAGTTGTTAGCAGATCATGGTATGGTATGTCATGTTGCATGTACTGTTTTTCATCTGGGAAGTGGGTATTGGGATGGAAGTAATACACATTACTCACCAGTAGGTGTCCCTCATGGGTTCATGCAGAGACAGCCTTAGAAATGCTTATGCCCCATGAGTTAGCATGTTTACAATCTGTATACAGTACTATGTCAATCAATCGAAGTCTTTATCTAACCAGGTGATCACCGTTGAGCAAGCTAATTTTCGAGGTGGACCTGGCTATGTGCAGTGGACTGCAATATATTTCCTATAGTTCTCTAGAGCAAAATGCTGCTTTCGCTCAGGCCATACCCTTGTCACTGTGCTTTGAGATCTATAGGTTCACCACCCTTGACAGTTTCTGATGTATGAAAATGACAATTATGTTTTGCATAAAAAAAAATCAAGCTACTATATAATAATCAAGAACAGACTGTATTGTGGGTTCACTGACAAAGTTATCTCTCTAGGATTGTATGTGCATTGCACTACACTATGTTTCCCTCATAGCTCACAAGTACAGAAAGGCTCCCACAGCACCCAAAGACATTCCTGCCTTGCCAAGAGAGTAACAGATACACCATTTACCTAAAGGACACATGCTCTAATGACTCTTTCAAATTCCTGCTTGTTTCTCCCTTCCCTTCTCAGTTGTTCTCTGGGTTATTTCTCCGTGACCCTTCCCATTAGGTTCACCTATGTACATATTTATTAGTCTTGCTGTAAATATTAAGGTTGTTGTACATAAGCCATTTTTGTTTTTTGTTTATTCAGCATTGTATGAAATTGTGTTCGTTCTCTGTATATGATTCACCCTGTTCTTGTGCCTAGTTGTCCTGCTGCATACATTTGTCCCTCAGTGTATATTTATAGCCCTATATTTGTTACAAATGATATGTAACTATCCACCTCTGTTACAATCTGGATGACTGGACCCTTGTGTAAATGGGCAATGTTGCCCACATGCCTATCCAGTATAAAACAAGCATTTGTCAGTGCCAAATATTGCTTGCTTAAATGTGCTGTTTAGGTATTTGGAAGTGAAAGTATCATGCCTAAGAACTAAGAACCCCCCCCTCCCCCCACAAGACATCCATTGTATTATTAAAGCAATCCTAAAAGTATCCAATCATTGCTTTGTGTCCACTCCAGTGACCCTGCTGTAATATGGGACCACAGAGGACTCTGGACGGGAGGGTGTGCAACTCTAAAGTCCCGACAGAGCTCCATTGAGCTACCTCACTCCCCCTCTCTCACTCGCTCGTTCTATTTCTCTCGATGCTGCAGGCTGCCCTTTTGTACTGGGCTCCTGCTTGCGTTGGTGCCTTTTTCTGCCCACAAACAAATCTGAAGCAGTCCCAACAGAGCTCTGTTAAGCTCGCTCACTCCCCATCTCTCACTCACTCGTTCTGTTTCTCCCAGAGCTGCAGGCTGCCCTTTTGTACTGGGCTCCTGCCTGCATTGGCACCTTTTTTTGCCCACAAAGAAATCTGCAGCAGTCCCAAAAGAGCTCCGTTGAGCTTGCTCACTCCCCGTCTGTCACTCAGTTGTTCTGTTTCTCCCAGTGCTGCCCTTTTGTACTGTGCTCCTGCCTGTGTTGGCATCTTTTGCTGCCCACAAAGACATTCACAGCTGTTCCAACAGAGCTCTATTGAGGTCGCTCACTCCCCCTCTCAAACTCGCTCATTCTGTTTCTCCTGGTGCTGCAGGCTGCCCTTTCGTACTGGACTCCAGCCTGCATTGGTGCCTTTTTCTGCCCACAAAGAAATCTGCAGCAGTCCCGAGAGAGCTCCACTTAGCTCGCTCACTCCTCCTCTCTCACTGCTTGTTCTGTTTCTCCGGGCGCTGCAGGCTGCCTTTTACTGGGCTCTGCCTGCATTGGTGCCTTTTTCTGCCTACAAAGAAATCTGCAGCAGTCCCAATAGAGCTCCATTGAGCCCGTCCACTCCCCCTCTCTCACTTGCTCGTTCTGTTTTTCCCACCGCTGCAGGCTGCCCTTTTGTACTGGGCCCCTGCCTGCATTGTTGCCTTTTTCTGCCCACAAAGAAATCCAGAGCAGTTCCGACAAAGCTCCGTTGAGGTGGCTTACTCCCCCTCCCTCACTCGCTCACAGCTTCTCCCAGTGCTGCAGGCTGCCCTTTTGTACTTGACTCCTGCATGCATTGGTGCCTTTTTCTGCCCACAGCAAAATCCACAGCAGTACTGACAGGGCTCAGTTGAGCCCGGTCACTCCCCCTCTCTCACTCGATCTTAATCTGTCTCAAACACTAAATTTCCCAAAGCGACTGCGCTACTCTGCACTGGAAGCGTAAAAACTTATTTTGGCCAGGATGTGAAAAATGACTGCTGCACTGTTCATACGGAGGTGTGAAAAATGCCAGTGTTGAAAATCTGGTATGAAAATATTACTAATTTGCGAAGTTACAAGGGTGCGTGGAAACTGCACAAGGCACGCTCGTAACACAGTTATTTTATTGACTTTCATCACAAAATTTTCAGCATAGGCATTTTAGGACCTCTGCTCATGAAAAGTGTCACTGTGATTTTCTTAATGTGTCCCAAACACTGATTTCTCACAGTGACCGCACTATTCTGCGCCGCAAGTAAGAAAACACATTTCGGCCAGGATGTGAAAAATGATAACTATACTGTTCAAAAGAAGGTGTGGAAAAATGCCAATGTTGAAAATCTAGAATGAAAATATTGCAAATTCGTGACATTATGAGCGTGCTTAGCAACTGTGCAACGCACGCTCGTAAAACAGTCATTTTTTGGATTTTTTCCACCAAATTTGCAACAGGCTTCTTGAGAGCCCACCTCATGAACACTGATGCTGTTGTTTCGTTAATCGGTCCCAAAAGGTAATTCCTTGCAGTGATTGCAAAATCACCTTTCAGGACTGAATAATGCCATGACAGTGGCTGAATTCATGAGGAGGGGTCCTAATAACCCCATGTTGAAAATTTGGAGCTAAAATTCCCAAAAATGCCTGAGATATGCACCAAAGTTGGAAAAAACCCTGTTTATGCCATTATACAGCTTACTGGCATTTCCTCAGTTCACGGTAGGCTTTGAAGTGTGCAGACATGTTCCCGGTCCACCGAAGATCATCGCGCCAGGCAGGGCACACAGAGGGGGGGCACAGGTTGGGGAGGGGCAGAGAGACTGTGAGAGACCATTTTTTTTTTTAACAGGTTTAAAAAAAAAAACATTACGGGATGGTTTTTCTTTTTCCGGGGCATTTAACACACTGGGGTGGGCTCCCAGTGTCCCACCTGAGTGTTCTGGGGGTATCTCTAGCTGATGGGGGATTAAATACCCCAGCGGCACATACCGAAGGGGGGACACAAGAGCCGGGGATTAGGCACCCCAGCACAGAACGAGGGGGGAACTTATGTCAATGGGGAGTGGGTTCCCCATTGGCAAGGGGAAGGGGGGACTGAAGCTGATGGCGATTGGGTGCCCCGTCGGCAAGCCCTGCAATGAGGGGTCACTCCCTCATTGCAGCGGATGATGCTGCAATGATGAGATGGCCCCTGATTGCAGCGGCTAAAATGTTTCAAGATGGTGACATGCTGGCTGAACTAGTGTCAGCAGCAGTGTGCCACCCCATTGGGGAATGTGGGCCAAGCCTCCAAAGGCAGTGGGGGCATTGGCCACAACAGAGCCGCACCTCCACAACCTGCTTCTGCAGCAACCTGCTGCAACATGTTTCTTGCACATGCGCACAAGCAACATAATAAAAATGAAATGAAATTTGCTCACACATTGAGACTTTCTTGTCAGTTTGTCTAAGTATCTAGGACACTGGATATGTCACTGTTATACAGTAGTTCTTCATTATATCCCACCACAGCCAATATGCTGTTGTTGAGTTATACTGTGTCCGTCATCTTTTATCTATTTTGCAGTCAGTATTGTGTAATGCTGGACTCATTTTTTGACATCTTTGTCATGTCAGTGCAGTCACTATACAGTTCTTTGTTGTACAAAGAGATACAGTGCATTGTACTTCTGTTCTGTCGGGATGGGCTACCTATTGGGTAGCTGGATCGGGTAGGTTGCATATCAGTGTTTTTTTGCCAGGTAGGGTAGTTCGGGTAATTTACTACCCTAACCAACATAACAGTGTGCTTCACTGGTTGGGTAATTTTGACACGGGTAACAGGTAATTTTTTTTTTAAACCAACATTACAGGCAGCTTGTGGGGTCCTGGGACCCCGATGTTGTAAACAAGCATGAAAGGCAGCCTGTGGGGTCCTCATAACAGAAAGGAGCATATGACACTGGGCTGATAATCCGATTGGTCAGTGCTGGTGTCTGTGCTCTGTGCCTGCTGTGAGGACACAGATAGCAGTAGAGTGTGGATGGAGAGGGAAGAATCGGCACTTGCTCTGCATTCGTGGCAAAAGAAATAAAAAAAAAAAAACTAACATATAGAAAAAACAAGTTTAGTCCATTAAGGAGCAATAGGTTGGGGACTGAAGGGGGAATTGGTGGTTCATCCAGTGTGGTTCTCGGGAGAGAAGGAGAAAGGGAAGGGAAGGCACTCATTGCTGGCAGTAGTTGCTTTCTTATAGTGAAAGCCATTTAGGTTGTATTACACACTGTCTGTTGGGTGCCCTGAGCCCTGTCTGTGACATAGCTACTCTGTATCTCTCTTCAGTATGGTAAAAGCCATTTAGGCTGTATTATAAACACACACTGTCTGTTGTTAGAAGCCCCAAGCCCTGTCTGTGACACAAAGCTACTCTGTGTCTCTGCAGTACAACAAAAGTCATTCAGGTTGTATTACACTATTAGCCTGTTAGGTGCCCTGATCCCTGTCATAGCTACACTATGTGTGACATCTCTCTGCAAAATAGTGAAAGTCATTTAGGCTGTATTACAACATCTGTTAGGCACCCTGAGCCCTGTCTGTGTGACATTAGTAACACTGTGTATGTGTGTGTGTGTGTGTGTGTGTGTGTCTCTCTCGCTCTCTGCTACAGAGTGAAAGCTATTTAGCCTGTATTACACAATGTCTGTTAGGTGACCTGAGCCCTGTCTATGACATAGCTACTCTTAACCCAATTATCAAAGCCCCTAAAATGATGTAAGGTGCCTGCATCAAACATAAATGATGCATGTGGCACCTTGTATCAAACAGTGCACCCTGAGCTATTCTGAAAAGTAGCCTGCATCAAACGCAGGCTGTATGCATCAAAGGGGGCTTGTGCTAGCCTTGCATGACTAAACTGGCTGCTGCATGGTGCTAGAGGGCATGTGGCAGATGCAAGCTACCTCATCCCCAATATCATGATTCTTAAACCTGTCCCTGAGGGCACATTTCTAAGTGCTATTAGACCAGCCAGGGCTGATCTAAGGGTTTTTAGAATACATCCCTCTGGGACAGTTGTGCAATTTGCAGCAATGTGCCGTGGTCTCCCCTCCCCTATCCCTTGATAAAATAACTCAAATCCTGTCCTTGGTGGTCTAGTGGCACCCCTCCCCAATCCCCGATGTCACCCGTTAGAATAATATTTAATATAACCCCCTTCCCTGGTGGTTTAGTGGCCCCCCCTTCCTGATCCTGATGTTGCTTGTTAGAATAATATTTAATAAAAAACCCTTCCCTGGTGGTCTAGTGGCCCCCACCCCAGCAGGTAGTACCCACCAGCCCACTCCCTCCATCCTGAAACAGAGCCGGTGACCAGCACAGCCCTCCTCTTACCTCCACGACTAGCTGCCAACTGACCTGTCACTGAACACGTACTGTATAGTGTACACACTCATTGACTGACTGTCAATCAATGAGCACATACACTATACAGTATGTACTTAGTGACAGTTCAGTCGGCGGCTGCCCACAGTGGTGAGAGGAGGGCTGCGCCAGTTGCTGGCCCTGTTTCGGGATGGGTGGAGCAGTATGGTGTGCACTACCTGCTGGGGTGGGGGGACCTCTACACCAGTAGGGAAGGGAGTTTCATTAAATATTATTCTAATGGGCAACATCAGGGGTCAGTGAAGGGGGCCACTAGACCACCAGGTACGGGGGTTACATTAAATATTATTCTAATGGGTGACATCAGGAATTGGGGAGGGGGTACTAGACCACCAGAGACAGGACTTGATTTATTTTATCAGGGGATTGGGAATGGGGGGAATGCTAGCCTTTGCCGCATGGAGGCTGCGGCAAACCCCTCCCATGTGCCTTGTGTTTGTCACTTGGGAGAGGTTGTGGCAAGTATGGGGAATTAGGTGCCAGGACCTCTCCTGTATCAGAATCTGGTGCAGGGTCCATGGTGCACTGGGCTTTGACGTAAGCCACTGGTTGCTGCTGCTTCTGCCAGTCTAAGCCCTCTTAGAGAATCAAGCCCCTGTGTCTCTCTGCAATATAGCAAAAGCAATTTAGATTGTATTACACTGTCTGTTAGCCTGCTAAACTGTGTGTGATGTCTCTCTGCAGCATAGCGAAAGTCATTTAGGCTATATTATACTGTCTACTAGGTGCCCCGAACCCTGTCTGTGTGACATTAGCTGCACTGTGTATGTATCTCTCTGCTGCATAGTGAAAGCCATTTAGCCTCTTCTACACAGTGTCTGTTAGGTGCCTTGAGCTCTGTCTGTGACATAACTACTCTGTGTCTCTGTGCAGTACAGCAAAAGCCATTTAGGCTGTATTATACTGTCTGTTAGCCTGTTAGGTGCCCTGACTCAGCTGTCAAAGCTACAATGTGTGTGATGTCTCTCTGCAGCATAGCAAAAGTTATTTAGGCTATATTATACTGTCTGCTAGGTGTCCCGAACCCTGTCTGTGTGACATTAGCTACACTGTGTGTGTGTCTGTCTGCTGCATAGTGAAAGCCATTTAACCTGTTCTACACAGTGTCTGTTAGGTGCCTCGAGCAATGTCTGTGACAAAGCTACTCTGTGTCTCTGTGTAATATAGCAAAAGCCATTTAGGGTGTATTACACTGTCTGTTAACCTGTTAGGTGCCCCAAGCCCTGTCAAAGCTGCACTGTGTGTGATGTTTCTCTGTAGCATAGTGAAAGCCACAGCTGTGCCTACTATCTATGTCTCATATTTCCCAGTCTAAGTCTACTAAAAGGAAGCGCATTGCTGCTGCATGTGCAGCTGTTAATGACGTGGACAATATGAATCCAAGCACTAATGAAGAACATAACGACAATAATAATAACATCACCAGAACTAGCACTAAATGTCCTCCTGAACCAAAAAAACATGTTATCAATGTTACTCATAGAGGTACTTAATGTTTTGCCGCATGTGCCAGGATGCTTCCAACTACTGAAACAGCATGCATCCTCCTCAAATATAAACTGAGATGTTAAGGCAGCAAATGCTGATAAAGATAGTGGTGATAGTGTGTCACCCAGAAACCAGCTCTGGGGTAAATAAATCAGATTCTTGTATGTCCACAGTGTCAGCCAAAGAAACAACCACACAAGCAGAAGTAATGATAATTTATTACAGTACTTACGCCAAGCATGTGACAGAGAAAATCACAAGAGAGATCGGTTCTCACCAGTCTCCTGAAGAATGTACAAAATCTCCCAAATTTTCCAGGATCTCCGTGAGGAACTGGGTTACACAAGGTTATATACCACAGATAACATCACAGCAATAGATATGAGAAAATAATGTATTGGTTCTATATTATAAACAAGGTTGCATAAGACATTCTCCATTGGATAATGACTTAGGAGACAGAATTACTAATGAGTATAATGTAAAACAAAGGATTTGTCTCTCTCAGCATAAAGCTTAGACAAAGAGAAGTGCTGCTAGGCCACTACTACATGTGGCATATTTGCCTAAGTTGTAAAACACACACTGCATATGATTATATGAGAATATATGTGCATACAGTAATCACTGATGATCCACAAGAGTCATTTTATCAGTGATTAGGTAGATTGTATATAGAATATATGTAAAAGACAAATATAATGCATTATAGTGAGGTATAATAATCATGCATGATATAATCCTATAAAAGATGTAAACCTGAGCATATATTAGCAGCGAAACACATTGCTGGCACTTATACTTATACAATGGGTGCCTAAATCTACATGTTAGTGCAAAATAGCAGTATCACAGTATAATAGACCAGGAATACAGTGCAAGGTGTATGTGGGATGATAGGGGGCATAACCCAGGCGCAAGTGGGGACTGGGAATGGGATAGCCCAGGCTATGTCCCACCTGCTGATGATGATGGCACTTACAGTTCTTCTCAATCTTGTGACGATGAAGTCTGTAGTTTCGACAAGGGGGTAGGAGAGGATGCCTTTATTTTTATTTATTTATTGAAATGTTTTGCCAGGAAGGCACACTAAGCGACAAGCCACTCATCTCCCGGTGCGATCTGGGGGAAAGGGGTACAATTGGACTGAAACATTAAACATTCAAGTTACAAGATCAACATTAACATACAGTTCTAAGGCAGGTGTTACAAGCAGTGGTACAACAGTGTTGCGCACAATAGATTGAAAGAGTGGTTAATAATAAGTACCGGGTTAATAAGTAAAGAAGTGCTTATGTAAAAGTAAAGGGGGGGCAGGAAGGTGGGGGAAGGGGAAGAGTCATGTTCAAATTACACTCAAGTTACAAGATCAACATTAACATACAGTTGCAAGGCAGGTGTTACAAACAATGTTAAAACAAAGTTGTGCATAATATGTAGAAAACGTGAATCAATAATAAGTGCCGGGTTAGTAAATAACAAGTGCTTACATGTAAGAAAAGGGTGAAAGGAGAGGGAGGGGTGAGGTGGAGGGATGTAGGGGGAGGGGGTACATGAGGGATACAAGCCCCTGGGAGAGTAGGAGAGGGACCCATAGAAAGCATTTGTCATCCCTTACATTCTGTGAGAGATCAAGCAAGGCCAGTAAGGGGGAGCAGTTTGGAGGAAGGGGAGGAGAGCTAGAAATTAGTTAGGTGATGGTAAGGGGGGTAGGGTTTATCCAGGACTTATAGGAGGGAATTTGGGAGTGACATGGCAGGAACAGCTAGGCACAAGGAAATTTTTGAGGGCAGAGCTGATGGAGTAGGCAGAGGGTGAGTGCTGGATTTGAGGGGGGAGTGAAATCCAAATTTTTGGGAGGTGGTGAGAGTAAGTGGATTGGCCGACTAGGGTGGATTTGCAGGGGACTATCAGTGTTCAGGAGTCGGTTGATCTAAGGGAATGGGAGGATGTGGGTGTTGTTATAAAGGAAGAGGTTAGGTAGGAAGGGAGCTCACCTAACCAGTGCTTGGAGGTGAATTTAGCACAGTGGGAGAGTCGCCTATTTGTAAGAGAGGGGAATAATAGGGCATAATAAAGATTGCAGTGGTGGGTGCGAGGGAGGGCATCCAGGGTAAAGTGGCAGAAGGAATTGAAGAGGGTGTCCAGTCTGGCCAGGGAGGACTTAGGGGCAGTGCCATAGACTATGTCACAATAGTCGAAACATTGGCAGTATTATCTTCTGAACAAGATCACACCTAGCCATAGGAGGGATGCAACTATGGTTCCTGAAAAGTGCACCAAGCTTGGGACGCAGTTTTTTCTGGATGGCATCAATATGCCCAGAGAAGTTTAGGTGTTGGTCCAATCAAACACCTAAGTACCTGAAGGAGGATGTGTCCTCAAGTAAAGTTCCATCAAGGGTGTGGAAAGTTGGCTGGAAGGGAAGCCTAGAGAGTCTCTGCCTTGTGCCAAAAGTCATGGAGACAGTATTCTTGGCATTGAGGAAAAGTTAATGGTTAGCAAAACAGAGCTGAACCATGTCAAAGTCTCACTGTAAGCTGGTTGTAACCTCAGCAGGACAGGAGCCAGATGCGTATCATCAGGATACATATATATAGCGGTGGAGGGGGAACAAACAGAGGGAAGATCATTTAAGAAGATGGAGAATAGGAGGGACCCTAATACAGAGGCCTGGGGGACACCAGTGCTAATTGCATACCTCTCAACTGTACCACATTACGAGGAACGTTCCTCATTTTACTTCACAAAAGCTCCCTGTTCCACATTGTGAGGACTTGTTCCACATTCAAAGTCAACATTTTATAGCAAAAATCCATTGTAAATGATGCAAAAATATATATTATTCAGTTAATAACAGACTTTCTGAACATAAATGCAACATTTTAACAGTGTTTTGAGCTTCTTAGGTAAAGATTTGATTAAGTGTTCCACATTTTGCCCATTTGTTCCACATTTTGACAGGCAATGTTCCACATTTGGGGGGAAAAAAGGTTGAGAGGTATGGCTAATTGGGAGGGGAGGTGAAGTGGCATTCAAGATCTTAATAGATTGGGTTCTGCCAATAAGGTTGGCTTTGAACCAATTTGTGACAGAGGGAGATAGGCCAGCTACTGGGAGTGAGTCGAGGAGAAGGGAGTGAGAGACAGCATCGAAGGCCTTGGCAAGGTCGACAAAAATGGCAGAGGTAATTTGGCCATTGTCCATCTCGGTTAAGATGGAGTCTATGAGCCGCAGGAGAGGAGCTGTGGTTGAGTGTCTTTTCCTGAAACCACACTGGAAAGGGGTGAAAAAGGAGGTGTCAGATAGAAAAGAGGTGAGTTGTGAGAGGACAATGTGTTCTTGAAGCTTGGCAAGGGTAGGAAGGAGAGAAATGGGGTGATAGTTGGCAGGGGATGAGGGGTCACCCCTTTGGGTAGAGGGAGGACCACTGCATGTTTCCATGAAGAGGAGACTGAGGCAGTAGAGAATGAGAGATTTAGGATTAATGAGAGGGGGTAGGCAATGGTCAGAGCAGAGACAGAGAGAGAGAGGGAGAGGAGTTTTGGGTTGAAGCCATCGGGAGAGGCACCTTTAGAGGAGTTGATGTTGAGGAGGGCACTTAGGGCATCATCTGGGGTTACAGAAGTGAAAGAGAAGGGGAGGTGGGAGGGTGGTGAAAGGGGCACACCAGTAGAGGGTAAGAAGGGTTCTGGGTAAGAAGGGAGGGATCTCAGTAGCTCAGTGGTGCAGGAGGTATAGTAGGAGTTAAATACTGCTGCTACAGCTGGTGGGTCAGACACTAGTGGACTATTTACTTTAAGTACTGGGGGGAATGGGTGGGCTAATGGGGTAAATATGGTATTGACCACCTTCCAGAACTTAGAAGGGAAATTTATGTTGGTGATGAAGGTAGATTTGAAATATTTGGACTTGGCTAACCGTGTATCCCTGGTGCAAGTGTTTCAGAGCATGCAGTAGTTTGCATGGTCACTAGGATGTTGGGTGGATTTATGGTGCTTCCAGGCCCAATCTCCAGCCCTGAGACAGGCCAGAAATTCAGGGGTTATCCATTGTAGGTGGTTACCTCTGACTCTGGTTTGTTTTAGTGGGACAAAGGCATTCCAGTTCGCTAGAAAGATTTCTTTGAAGTAGGTAAGGGCCTTATCAACTGAGGGGAAGAAGGTTAGGGGGGACCACTCAGAATTGGCAAGGTTACTCAGGAGAGGTTCAAGAATAAGAGGTTTGAAAGAGTGTAGCCATAAGGCATGAGAAGCAAGTGCAGAAAAAGAAATCATATCCGAAATGTAAGAATAAGATGAGTATGATTGAGAAGAGTTCATGTCAACAAAGAAATGGCACTGTAGGGTTTCCTCCAGGTCCCTTGACTATACAAGATATAGTGACAGGCATCATAGTACAAAGCACAAAAGGTAAATCTTTAATGTGGAATTTATTTTATATTGACCCTGTAGACAACTCTTCAACTGTATGCAGTCTGCGCAAAAAGAGCATCAGTCATGGTGGCAAAGCAGGACATATTGGAACATCAGTATTGATACGGCATGCAAAGTCAAAACACCCAACTGAGTGGGGCAGGGCAAGGGACAGTTTGGTTGGTATGGGCAGTAGTGGAGGTGGTAGTGGTTGTGGTGACCATAGTGACAATTAACTGGAAGCAGGAACTGACATTGAATCACTTGATGTGTCCTTGTAGTCTTCCCAGACAAACACAGATTGTTTTCTTCTGACACTATCAAATACCACAAAATCCTGAAGTAGTACTTCACGTGAAAAAGGCATGAGAAATACAATCCCCAAGAAATTAAAAATACCTTGTCACTCTCATCAACTAACATTATAAAAAAAGCAGGCTGGCCCGGTAGCGCTGGAGGTTGAGGCGCTGGACGCCACACCTCATGCCACGCCAGCAACCCGGGTTCGGGAATGAGCCTGTGCTGCTGGGGGTCAGCAGGGAAGAGAGATGATTGAGCTTCCGGAGGACTGCTCTCCTGTCTTGAGAAGGGAAGGATTGCCGTTCTGCTCATCGATCTCCCTCTGGCGACGGCTATAATGGGGAGGGGGCTGGGAAAATGGAGGAAAAATAGAGCTGTCAGGCTCTGTGATGGCTCTCCAGCACCTGTCCCGGCTCCCCAAACATCTGGATGTCTCTCTGGGGTGGGGGAAAAGCCGGCGCCCTTTCGCCTTGGCCCTGTCATGGGGGGGGACTGTGAAGGATCGTAGGGGATGTTGGGTGGGGGAATGGTGAGCTGGAGATGGAGGGAGGGATCTGAGCCACCTGCCAGGCTCCCAGGAGGATAAACAAATAATAGAAAAAAAAAAGTGTTGCAAGGACATCACAATTTACTCACTAGCATCCAACATGCCAGCTGTTAAATAGAGCCAATGCAGGCTGAACTGTTGGCCGATTGTCATCTCCCTTTTGCATTTATTGCCCAAAAGGTTTCTTCAAGTTTATGAACCAGATTGAACCATGGTACACCATTCCCTGTTGAAGATATTTCTCAAAAAAAGGCGGTTCCACAGTGCTATGACTTGGTATGTAGCACAGTCACTAAGCAGTTGAGACTCTCTGAGGTGAAGCTGCTTCACATGACCGCAGATATATGGACCAGCAACCAAACAATTGACTACATGATGGCTACAGCTCACTGGGCAAGTTTTCAGTCAGAATGTAATAAGCCCCACTCTACCATCAGTAGTGGGAAGCAGACTGTATTATGTGTCACCACTTTTGAGGAAAACCACACTGCTGTGAATATTTTGCAGGAGCTGCAAAATCAATTCCAGTAATGGCTTACTCTGTATTCCTTATCTCTAGGATTCATAGAGTTAGATAAATGGGGCTGCCCCATTTCAGGGCAACCTGAATTGTCAGGGATTTCCTTGGCAAAATGAATAAGGTGCAGACAATGGGGAAAAGAATGGGGTGGAAATGGCTTGGTGATGCTGAGGGTTGAGGGGCTGGATGCCACACCTCATGCCATGCCAGTAACTTGGGATTGGAAGTGACCTCTGGTTGCCGGGGGTTGGCAGGAGAGGGACAGGATCGAGCATCTGATGACAGCTCTCCTCTCCTGGGGTAGGGGAAGATGTCGTCCCGCTCCTTTGCTGCCCCCCAGTGGAGTTTGGGGGTAGCATTAGAGACTGGGGGGGCAAGGACGTGGCTATGTGACGCATGTGTGTCTCCACACACACATGTTCATGGCCACAAGGGGAAGGGACCAGAAAACAGAAAAAGGAGGGGCTACTGCAGGCTGTGTGAAGCTCTGCTGGCTGCCCAGCACCCCGCCTCTGTCTCTGGCCCACTGTGATTGCCCCAATCTGGATTGTGTATTGGGTGGTGGGGGGGGGGACAGATCACCACCTTCCTGCCCCACCACAGGGGAAAATCTGTGGTGGAAGTGGGGCCTGGTGTACCAGAGGGAGCAGAGGTGGACCTTGGGTGACCAGCGGGAGCAGAGGAGCATGCCTGCAGGGGCCTCGGGGGAGTAAAAACAGAAGGAAAAAAAAAGAAGGGAGTGTGAATGGGAATGGAGGAGGTACGGGGGAAGGGACAAGTGAGGTTGAGGGAAGGAAGGGCAGGGGTCAGATGACTAGATGATGACTCATGCGAGTCATGGGCACAAGGTGATTGGTCAGGGGCGGGTCCAAAGGAGGGTTTTCATGGACAATATAAGGGTCTGCAGAAGGGGAGAAAGCCCTTGTTTTGCTAAAATTTGAATTTAACACATCAACTGGCAAGTGTTTTGGATGTAGGTGGGCAACAAGAGAAGGTATGGGTAGAGTATTTGATTGTGGATGTGGAAATGGGCCCCCAGTGTTTGGAATTTTTGGTAGTTTTTGTAAGTTCTAAATGTAACCCCTAGATGGCGCTATCCCAGGGGCTACTACCCCTGCCTGATTTGCCACTAACAGGTTGAGGGGCCTGGATCCAATGGCGGGTGCCTCCACCCAGAGGTCAGGGTTTGCAATAGTTAAACTTACTTGGTCACAGCCCTCTGGGACACTGCAACCCCCTTTCTTCCCACTTAGTGGCCCACACAATATAGCAGAATTACCTTCACAGTATACACTTACCCCAAGGCTGGTTCAGGCACCGGGACATCCTGTAAAATAAGACAGTGCAACAATCACAGTACAGTACTTTAACATAGACAAATACCTCAGGCAGTATAACTTTGTTGAAACAAACAGCTCTGATTTATTTAGGGGATATAACAAGGACAGGGGAAATCAGGTTAATTAGCTTATCACTTTACTATCTACCTATGGCTCTGTGCACAGGCCTATCCCTACCAGATTACTGTCCCTGGGTACCCAGGCCCTAGTGGCTAGTCCAAACTGTGGCAAGCTGGTAGGGGCCCTTCACACAGAGAAAGGAAAATTAAACAGTCAGCAGTACAGTAATTCCATTTGGATTTAATTGGCAATTCAACAGGAGAGCGAATTTAATTAGTACTCACGACCTCCAAAGAAGATATGGTCCTTCAATGTCAGCAGGGCTACTTTTGATCTCCAAGAGACTCCTCACACATTTATATGGTAAAAAAAGAAAGCACTATACCAGGCAGGCTGCATCTGTATCCCAATCGCAATTACTGCACATAACCAGGAGAGACACACAGCAGATTCAGTTCCTGACAGACCGAGTGTAATTCAACAATTTCTTCCAGTCTTCTACAGGGTGAGCCTGGTTTCTACTCTTCAGAGATCCTTTGATTCTTTTCACGGACGGATTCAGTCCTAACAAGCAGTTACACAAGTTGTAGACCGGAACTCTGGGCCTTGCACACGCTTTTTGACTGAAACTGTGCACTGAAGGAGCACAGGGTTTCTTTCCCCTTCACTTTCAGATCTCAAACTGAAACTCCCAACAGACAAAACCTGGCACTTCCTTTGAGTTCCTCCCAGTTCTGACTGATTGGCTGTCACTCACAATAGACTGCTGCTGTTGGTCCAAAAAGGCACCAAGTCTAAACTACATCTCCCAGAGTCACTGCCCATACAATCCTCTTGTGGCTGGCTCAGATTATGAGTCCCAAGTTCTGATTCGTCCAAGGCATCATTTAGAGCTAGTTTACCCCTACACTGATTGGTCCAGTTCAGCAGTTCAAAACCAGAATGGGGAACTAGGCAGACAGTTCTGACTGCAAAGAAAGCAGGTTAGACAAACTGTAATTTTATTATTACTGTAAATGATTTCTGGCAATCAGTTACATCTTTCAGACAGGTTCCCTTTGCACTCCTAGTGACTGCAAAATGGGTGAATTGGCAGCAGCTTGAGTGGTACTCAATCAAAGAAACACACAGTCCCCCATACAACTAATTATGTCTGCAAGCAGACAGCTCTTAAAGAGACAGTACCAGAGGTTCTAAAACACTCACTGATAAATGGCTTAAACGCCAAACACCATTCAGGCTTGGAGCATTCAAGCAAGCTCCTGAAGTCTTTTGGGAACCCCATTTGCAGGGGTTACACCTTCCTGGTCTGGGAAAAGCTTGACGTCCGCTCAAGAGTACCCCATAAGTTTCAACTGCAACCATATACATTTGCATTAGGCTCACATGTAATCATCAGTCAATACATCATTTTACCAAGAACCATTTCTGAAACATTGCAGCACGCTCACTTTACACAGTATAACACACACATTGTACCATAACTCAGTTATTACCTCTTGTACATGAAACCTGAAGAGAGGGACCCTTCCTATCAGTTACCTTGGGGCTGGATGTGGGCAAGGGCACCATACTTAGAGGGCAACACAAGTAACTTGGAGTTAGCACTGATGCTCAGTTTGGGCAGTGAGCTCGGGACACATACACTCCTTTATGGACAACATTGAGAGGCAAATCCACAGGCCTCCCAAGGAATCATAACTGAGGTGCACCACAGGCTTTTACAGCTCGACCAGTCTTTCTAGGGGAACTGTTACAGTCTCTGCACTCTGAGCCTCATTTTCAGCATTGTCCACACTTGTCAGGGGAGTCTCCATGGGGTAGAGAGGCTAGAACTTGGGGCACTTTCAGCTCCAGGAGTTACAGTTTCTGAGTCCACAACATTTGGCTCATGGAGAGCTTTCACACTGGCAGTGGACTGTCAGGGCACTCAAAATACTCTTCTGTTCTGGTGTATCACCAGTCTGCCCAATCTATCATTTTCCTCCCTGAAAGCTCTCAAACAGTTCAACCATGCACAATGATTCCATTTCATCTGATCTGATGCTTTGCACTTCACTTTCTGGGAGCATTGGCTCCAGGATGAAGCTGGGGCAAGACAGTCCAGAAGGCCCAGCTTTGTCTCCAGTATTGACTAGGGATTGCCCCAAACAATTGACTCAGTTCGTAAGAAGGATAGTATTCAAAGTCACTCACTTTCTTCTGATATGGACTGACAGTCATGCTCAACTGGGACTTGTGCAGGGAACACTTTAACTCTGCTTCTGTAGGTGCAGACTTCCTTGATCTTTTCTTAGCAAGCTCTAGTCACTGGTCCAGAGGGGCATCTTCTGGGGGCTCAGACTCAATCAGGATTTGTCCAATGGGTAGTAAATGATTTCTATGCATTGTTTTTACATCTTTTGAATTGTTCTCAGGCTCTTACTTTGTACACTGGCAGATCATCTAGTTTGCCCACTACAATGTGAGGGAGATGGTGCCATCTGTCAGCAATCTTGTGTTTGCCATGCAGTCCCAGATTTCTTATCAGTACCCGATCTCCTCCTGGAGTTCCTGTGTTTTCACCTTTTATCATACCTTTCTTGTTGGCCAGATTTCTTTTGCAGCCATGGTTTGAGCCAGTTGGTACGCATGAGTTAGCTGGGCCTTTAACTTTGCACATACTGTAAATAGTTGTCAGCTTGAACCCCATCAGGGAGACCCAAAACACACATCTACCGTAGTCGAGCTTCTCTTCCAAACATCAGGCGGTAGGGGAGAACCCAGTGGCATCACTTTTGGTGCAGTTATAGCATGTACCAGGGTGCTAATTTGTTGGCTCCATCTAGGCTTGTCCTTTGGGTGCAGGGTGCCTAGCATATCTAGCAAAGTGCGTTGAAACGCTCAGGCTGTGGGTCCCCCTGGGGGTGGTAAGGAGTGGTTCTGACTTTCTCACTCCCCACAGAGAAAGCATCTCTTTGATCAGACGACTCTCAAAGTCTCTCCTTGATCAGAATGGATTCTTTGTGGAGCCCCATAGTGAACAAAAAGTTTCTCACGAGTACTTTGGCTACAGTGGATGCTTTCTGGTCTTTGGTGGGGAAAGCTTGGCATATCTCCGTGAAATGGTCAGTGACCACCAGCACATTACTGATATTTCTTTGATCTGACTCCAAACTCAGAAAATCAATACAGACCAGCTCCATGGGTGCACTGGTGGTTATGTTAACAGGGGCAGCCCTCTGGAGCAAAGCTTTCCTCTGTTAACAGCGACTACTGGTTCAGTATATGTTGCTCACATCAGCCCCATCTTAGGCCAATAGAATCTGGATCTCACCAAGTCAAGTGTTCTGTCTATACCAGGTGCCCCATGTGGTTGTGCAAGGACCTCAATACTGAGTCTCGAAGGCAGTGGGCAGCACCAGTTGTTGTTTGTCTACTTGTCCCCCTGTCTACTGTTCTCTATATAACAGTTTATTGATCAGTTTCAACTTAGGACCTTCTTTGTATAACAGTGCAGTTCTCAAATCAGTGGAGCGTAATTTGGACACATCTTTTCCTGCATAGAGGGCTTCTAAAGCTGATTTGATCATAGGATCATGGATTGAGCCCGCCATACTGTCATTGTCCAGCTGAGGCAGTGCACCAATGTCTATTGCAGAAAAGTGGCAATAAGCAGCAGGTATGCATCTCAGAGGGTCCCAAGCAATCCAATATGCAGTCCATCTGCGTCCGGACATTGTTCCTCCTGTCAAACTTCCGGTAGAGTGCCCGAATGTCAGGTTCTGCCAATCGGACCCAATCATTCTGGGGAACAGGCCTCCGGAGAGAGCATCAGCATCTATGTGGTTCAGACCTGCTCGGTATTCGAGAGCATAGTCATATGTAGATAATGCAGAAAGCCACCTGTGGCCAGTGGCATCCAACTTAGCTGAGGTCTGCACATAGGTCAAAGGATTATTGTCAGTTTTACTAGTATTTTAGCCCCATACAAGTACTCATGGAATTGGTCAATAGCCCACTTCAAAGCTAGGAACCTAACTTATGTACAGGATAGTTCTTTTCGGATGGGGTTCAGGCTTCTACTGGCAAAGGCCACTGGTCTCAGGCCATTCTCGTGGTTTTGGTACAACACAGCCCCCAACCCTTGCAAGCTAGCATCAGTGTGCAGGACGTAAGGTTTTCTTGATCGGCATAGGCCAGCACTGGAGCATGGGTAAGTTGATATATGATCTCATGAAAAGCAGTCTCACAATCAGAGTCCAGCGGGCCCCAAATACTTCACTCGGATGAAAATACACTTTTTCAGTCTTGAGGACGCTGACTTTGGTATTTTTGTGGGTTGGGGATACCCTTGAGTAAGGTTAAGTAAAGGCGGATCACCTTTTGAATAGTCCTTGATGAAGCGCTGATATAACCACAGAATCCCAGGAATCTTTGCAGTTCTTTTAGATTTTTGGGCTGTGGCCAGGTGGTCAAGGCCTCAACTTTACTTGGGTCGGTCTCTATTCCTCGGTGGATACTATGTGTCCCACATACTTTACTGATGTTTGAAAGAATTGACACTTATCAATGGACAGTTTAAGGCCAAAGTCCTCCAGTCGATCCAATACCTTAAATAATCTGCTCTCATGTTCCTCCAGTGAGCTGCCAAACACAATAACATCATCTAGGTATACCAGGCACCTAGTAAGTTCATGTCCCCACTGCACGCTCCATCAATCGCTGAAAAGTGGCTGGGGCACCTGAAATCCCTTGAGGCATCCTGCGATTCATAGAAGCCAAGCGGACAGATAAAGGCTGTCTTTCACGGTCCTCTGGGGCCATCGGGATCTGGTAGTACCCACTGCGGAGATCCAGCACAGAGAACCACTTGCTCCCGTTTAGGCAGTCCAAAGCATCCTGAATGCGGGGCATTGTGTACTGATCATGGATAGTCCGCCGGTTTAAGGTGCGATAATCCACGCACATCCTTACTGTCCCATTCTTTTTCCTCACTACCACAATGGGGGAAGCATAAGGGCTTCTGGATTCTTGTATTACACCAGCAGCTAACATCTCTTGCAGATGCCGTCTCACATCATCTATATCAGCAGGTGCCAGGCGCCGAGACCTCTCACGAATGGTCTTCGTCATGCAGCCGGATATTGTGCTCAGCTCCTGCACGATCCTACGTCCCATTCCTTTAAAGAAAACACCTGGTCTCTCTGGGCAAGCTTCTCACTGATCCTCACTTTCCATTCAGCTGGCAGCGAGTTGCCAAATCAAACAAGTCAGGCGTTATTGTCATTCTTCCTGAACTCTGTTGCTGGGTAGCACTGCAGTGTCTGCACAATGCACATTAGCCAGGATGCAACCTCTATTTACTCGAATGTCTCTTTCAGACACATTATGAACTTGGACCATTACCCTTCTGGCATAAGCATGGGCTCTAGCGGGCAAAATACTAGGCTTGACCAGCAGTCCCTCTGGCAATTTTCCATCGCCTGTGCATCCAACATTAATATTTTATTCTTAACATCCTTTCTGATACGGACCCTCCCTGTAAGGTACACTGGGCATTTGGTGCCAGGATCAGAGACTCAGGATCCTTCTTCCATACAATTCCGACCGTTCCTCTGGTTCTATATTTTCAGCATCTCTCTGTGCCTCATAGGCCTTCTTAATTAAAGCCGGAACTCTTAAAGCTCTACTAGTCTTTGACCCCTGTTTTTCATAACACAAATGTGCCAGCCTTCTGAACATATGAGCATTTGTTCCAATCAACAAAGGGACACCATCATACAGTCCAGTGGGGGACACACTAAGGCTAGGGTCTCTACTTGTTCGCCACTCCAGCCACGGAGGTGGGGAAAGACAGCCAAATTCGGATATACCCAGAATAGGGTAGGCCTTCTCCTTAACCCCCATACATGCAGTCCTTCTAATGGTTGTAAGGGTACGTCCTGACAAATGCTTCTGATACCAATCTTGAAACATAATTGTCACTTGGGAGCCACTGTCTATTACAGCTCTTGTAGACACTCCATTTACCTTTACAGTGGTCTCCATGGAGGGACCCACTATTCTGGACCAGTCTGAGAGGCGGTAGTGGGGCCTGGGCAACTGACCTTGCCACAAAGGACGTGAATTAGCATTTTTGGTGCCCTCACTGGATCATTTCGTGCACCTCTTAACCACTGATTTGTTCTCCAAGCTCTCCTTGTAGCCTATATGCAACTTTGTCAGTGTCTTTGGGGATTGGCATTCCTTTCATGTGCCCATCCTTCCCACAATTATAGCAAAACATACTTTTTGAGTTTGAGCTGGCCGAGGTGCCACACTGGGAGCCAGGGCGGGGTATTACTAACTGGAAACCTTGGTGCCATCTCTGTCTCGCGGCGTGATAAGCATTTGGAGACATCTCGTCAGTTTTCCACTTCCATGGTCAAGGAATCGAGTTCGAGCTGTTATCAGCAGGAGATACATGGGTGGGTATCCCCACCCCATAGCAGATGCAGTCGGATATAGGTCGGGCCTGTCACTTGCAGGCGTGGCCTTCATAAAGGACTGTTTTTGAATTCCGGATCTCTCTCAACAGTTCGCCCCATTGTGGCATATCTTTTCCTTATCAGAGCACTCATTGACTGCCAACCTCTGCCCCTGAACTTCACTTGATGGGCCACCCTCAGTCACTCGGGTCATAGCCACAGCTATTGGTGCAGGTCCCTCCCGAGGTCGCCTTTTCTCAACCTCGAATTCTCTCATTAACTCATCATAGGAGGGTGGGATTCCAGTCGATTTGCCAGGCGTAATTGAAGCAACAGCAGTTCTGAGAAGGGGCAGACTTAAGGATTCTGTCCAGTCTGGTTCGGTCCAGTTCAATCGCTGGCAAACTACCCTTTCTGAGGCATTCTTGCAACAATTTTTCCAGCGAGAGACATACACAGACAACTCCTCCCTTGGTACTGTTGTGCATTTCTTACTTCCACCATAGGTCCCTCATCGGAATCTGGGCTCCCATACACATTCTCCAAAGGCCTCAAGATGAGCTCGTGCAGTCGCTTCAGGGTTACTGGCCCGTTTAGCACGGATGGTAGCCAGGGCAGGACCTCGGAGGCTCTCACTAACCCTCTTTTCGCGCTTCCGGCATTGCCATTCTAGCACTTGGGGCAACATAGTCTATCCAGGTCTCCAGTCATCCTCCCTTGGGGGTGGGAGGGTGCCAGAGAAGATCCTCAACCTTCGGTAAGAGTCGTGACTAATGGCAGGTGCAGAAATAGGAGTCTGCATTGGTTCAGCCACCATTACGGGTACTGGAGCAGGAGAGGGTGTTGGGGAGGAACACCTCAGGTGGCAAGAATAGTTTCTTCAAGTCCTCCACAGTTTTCCTTCTCCCAGCAACCATTTAGCAAATTTCTCCTCAAAAGTTTCAGATAGTGGTGGGGCTCATTCCCCCGGTCTTTACTGTCCTTAGTTATCACTCTCCAAGCAGTGAGGGCTCCTCTGGGTAATGGTCTGTGGTACTTTGAGCTATCTATGGGATCCTAAACCTACTAGGCCAGGAAAGTGTGGGTGAGCAGATTAGCGTGCCGACCCACCACCACAGGATTTTGAAACCTTCCACCTTGGAAAGTACTCCTGACAGTGTCCGTATTGATACCCAGGGATGTCCAGGATAAGCATAGCATTTTGGGGGTCGATCTCCTCCCAGTACACCACTCCACCAGCCGTGCACAGCCACTTCTGTCGGAGTACCCATTTATTTATTTATTTATTTTTTTCCTTAACAGTGGTTTGTAAATATGGCCACTAGAGGACACACAATCCCAGCGTGAGCCTCCAAATGTAACCCCTAGATGGCGCTATCCCAGGGCTACTACCCCGCCTGATTTGCCACCAACAGGTTGAGGGCCTGGATCCAATGGTGGTGCCTCCACCCAGAGGTCAGGGTTTGCAATAGTTAAACTTACTTGGTCACAGCCCTCTGGGACACTGCACCCTTCTTCCCACTAGTGGCCCACACCAATATAGCAGAATTACCTTCACAGTATACACACTTACCCCCAAGGCTGGTTCAGGCACGGGACATCCTGTAAAATAAGATACAGTGCAACAATCACAGTACAGTACTTTAACATAGACAACACTCAAGCAGTATAACTTGTTGAAACAAACAGCTCTGATTTATTTAGGGATATAACAAGGACAGGGGAAATCAGGTTAATTAGCTTATCACTTTACTATCTATCTATGGCTCTGTGCACAGGCCTATCCCTACCAGTTACTGTCCCTGGGTACCCAGGCCCTAGTGGCTAGTCCAAACCTGGCAGCTGGTAGGGCCTTTCACAGAGAAAAGGAAAATTAAACAGTCAGCAGTACAGTAATTCCATTTGGATTTATGTGGCATCCAACAGGAGCGACTCGAATTAGCATCACGACCTCCAAAGAAGATATGGTCCTTCAATGTCAGCAGGGCTACTTTTGATCTCCAAGAGACTCCTCACACATTTATATGGTAAAAAAAGAAAGCACTATACCAGGCAGGCTGCATCTGTATCCCAATCGAATTACTGCACAATAACCAGGAGAACACACAGCAGATTCAGTTCCGACAGACCGAGTGTAATTCAACAATTTCTTCAGTCTTCTACAGGGTGAGCCTGGTTTCTACTCTTCAGAGATCCTTTGATTCTTTTCACAGGACGATTCAGTCCTAACAAGCAGTTACACGTTGTAGACCGAACCTTGGGCCTTGCACACGTTTTTGACTGAAACTGTGCACTGAAGGAGCACAGGGTTTCTTTCCCCCTTCACTTTCAGATCTCAAACTGAAACTCCCAACAGACAAAACTGGCACTTCCTTTGAGTTCCTCCCAGTTCTTGACTGGATTGGCTGTCACCACAATAGACTGCTGCTGTTGGTCCAAAAAGGCACCAAGTCTAAACTACATCTCCCAGAGTCACTGCCCATACAATCCTCTTGTGGCTGGCTCAGATTATGAGTCCCAAGTTCTGATTCGTCCAAGGCATCATTTTAGAGCTAGTTTACCCCACACTGATTGGTCCAGTTCAGCAGTTCAAAACCAGAATGGGAACTAGGCAGACAGTTCTGACTGCAAAAGAAAGCAGGTTAGACAAACTGTAATTTTATTATTACTGTAAATGATTTCTGGCAATCAGTTACATCTTTCAGACAGGTTCCTTTGCACTCCTAGTGACTGCAAAAATGGGGTGAATTGCAGCAGCTTGAGTGGTACTCAATCAAAGAAACACAGTCCCCATACAAACTAATTATGTCTGCAAGCAGACAGCTCTTAAAGAGACAGTACCAGAGGTTCTAAAACACTCACTGATAAATGGCTTAAACGCCAAACACCATTCAGGCTTGGAGCATTCAAGCAAGCTCCTGGAAGTCTTTTGGGAACCCCCATTTGCAGGGGGGTTACATAAAGAAGTAAGGATGAGATCTCTGTTTAGTAGGGTAACTTTTGTGGTAGAGGGCTATAGTGGAAAAGTGTAGATATAACTAAATTTCTCATGGTCGGCTCTAATTTAAAAATAAATGTGTCCAGAGAAATTAGGAAACATGTAGCTTAAGACAAGGGAAACAGCAAAAAGGGTTGTGGTGTTTTTTGGAGGGCACATCTGTGCAAGAAAGGGTTGCATGTCGTACCTGGGCCACAATGGAAAGTGGAGGTCTTGGAATGCTGGCGTTGTGGGAAATTTCAGAATCACAAGTAGATGCCATTTTAACAGGCAGATGCTTTTACATGGGGTGTGAGCTACAGTAAAGCAGCCAGATTTCGCATAGTTGTTATGTTTTGTGGCAATTTCAGGAGAACTGGGGCAAGCTGAGTGAGCTGTATGGAGGGCCGAGTGGCTCGCACCTCGCATGTGTGGAAAGTTGGACTTTCCCATTTTTTGCTGGTGTTTTTCTTTTTTTGGTGGTGGTACCAGCACAGCGCTGATATGGGCACATGGTTTTCACTGACTGGTGCATTATATTCGTTGGGCAGCATGGTGGTTGTCTTGCGGAGAACTGGAACAGTTTTCCTGATCCGGAGCACTAGGCCTCTGTTCCTGCTACTCCTGTGGAGATACAAGCCTATCAAACACAGTGTGTTTGCTCAAGGTTGGGATTTAGTGATCTCAGGAATGATTGTCTGTAGATGGGGGCAGCTCTGTTTTAGTGGTGTGGTCTGTAGGGGAAAAGATGTCGCTGCATGGTGGCAGTTTCATTTTTTCAGTTGAACATAGGAGCTGGTGGGGCTTGCAGGTGGTTGTCAGCCAGGGCTGTTTTTCTGTACTGCAGACTTATGTTTTTTTTTCCCACATGGTTGGCTGCTATAACAGGGCCAGTTTTACTGTCACTAGAAGGATTTGATGACAGGCATAGTCAGCGAGACTGGATTTTATGGGCAGCATGTTGATGTCACAGGGGTGGGGGCTGTCCATGACAGGAAGCATTGGTGTGTGACGGCACTGAGTCAGCATGAGTTGGGGACACAGTGATGTGGCATATGTTTGAATTGGCTAGGGCATCGAAACAATGGAGGAGTTTTGTCTGTACAAGAAAATTTACAAAGGAATAAAGGTCTGTTTTTGGGAGTGCTACGGTGGGGGGTGGGTAGGCAAAATGGTGGCTGCATGACTCAGGGACAAAAAGGCAGCCACAAGATGAAGAGGCAGAATGGCAGTGGAATAATAGCTGAGGGAGGGGGAACAGTGCAAGAACGGCCAGAGGGAGCACATAGGGGTCCCAAGGAAGTCGGGGGTGGGGGAATGGGGTACCAACTCAAGAAAAACATGAGCACAAGGGTGAAAAAAAAGTTAAAAGGTTTGTATAGCACTGAGGTCGAGGCCAATGCACAGGTCTGGAGCATACTTCCAGGGGAACAGGTGTGGGTAGAGACAAAGGAACAAAATTCAGGGATTAAGCAGGCGCTCCTAGCAGACAAGACAAAGACTCTAAAGGTTTTTGTTTGCCACTACAAGGACAGGGGTGATGCAGCTAGGGGAGGCTTAGAATTGGGAGGGCATGACAGACAAAGTTTGGAGGGCTCAACCAACAGCTGTAAGACTCCCCATAATGCAGGGGAATAATACACAGAATAGGGGAGAGGATGAGGCATAGTTGAGGAAGTAGATGAAGGACAAGGTGGCTGAGGGATGACCCACAGCAACGAGGAGTTGGAAAGGGGGATATTAATGTTTTATGTTTATTGTTCAGTTTGTGGACACAGATATGGCACCCAGAAAGACGCCAGCGAAAAGCACCAGTATAAAGCTGATGGAGCAAGTGGCGGAGCTTATGGGGAAGGTGCAAGAGCTGCTGGAGGTTGCAGAGCAGAAGGAGGAAGAAGAGAGTGGGACCAAGAAGAGGAAGGCACCACCTAGGGGTGCTGGAAAAGGAGCGGGTAGCAAGTGGCTGCCAACAAAGGAGTTGGAGGCACCAGATCAGGAAAAGGGTAAGGAGTCATTGGTCAATTTGACCACAGGTATCAGCCTAAAGGATTACTTGACGGTTATCATAGAAAAGAGAGGGGGTAAAGGTTTGGTCGAAATGGAGAGGGCACTAAAAGAACTGTAATGGACCCAAGGTGACAAGCTGGGGCAGGATGTAGGAGCTGGGGGAGGAAAGAGAGGTACTGAGGCTGGGATACCGATGGTGACACTAGGCGACCATGTCCCACAGTCCATTAAGGAGAAGATTTTGAAGGGTGAGTATGTGGACATCTTTGCATTGGCTGATAAAGAAACTGCTAAGAAATATGAGCAGAGGGAATAAGTGGGCAAATCAAAAATGGCAGTGGCACTGGCATTAGTGGGAAAAACAGCTGAAGACACTAGCTACAAAGGTAAGAACATAGACACCTGGCAGGCAGGTTTTACGATGTATAGTGCCATTTTGCTGCAGAAGCAACTGACCTTGACCATACCTTTGTTGTCCTGTTCGGCAGTAATTAGGGATGCATACAAAGTAAAGACAGGTTACAGCTGGCTGAGGTACAATGAAGAGTTTCATCAGAGAATGACGACGCATGGGGATCTGAGATGGGATAGTACACACACTGATTTGTGGGTATGAACGCTGTTGGGCAATTGGGAAGCGGTTTCAAGGGAGCAGGGGGGCAGGAAGCCCGATAGCAAAGACATGCTGGGGGTACAACAAGGCAATGTGCAGTTGGGTGAATTGCAAATTCCACCATATGTGCTCCAAGTGTTCTGGGCAACACCCGGTGTCTAGGTGCCAGGTGACAGGAGAAAGGACAGGTACACAGAGCTTTAAATGGCAGCCATTTCGGGGGAACTTTGGAGGGGCAAGGGAGGATTTGGGGCAGAGAACCAGAGGGATAGGCTTCAATGGGAAAGGAGCATTTGGCTCAGGGATGGGGGAAGATAAACGTTTAAGGGATGGGGAGTGTCGCAGGTAGAAAGTACAGATGGACCACCGAGGCAATATGCAGCACAAATAAAGATATTTATTTATAGTGATTAAATAAAGTGAACTGGAAACGGCAGAAATAAAAGATAAACAAAACAACAAAATAAGGCTAGAAATTACTAGCTTTAAGGATGTTTACAGCATCACATCCCCATCTAATGATTTCCTCTCATCAGATGCTCTGTCTTTATCAATGCTACCACTCCATCCTATCTGACTACCTGACCTAGGTGTTCAACTTAAATACCATGTAGGGATGTCATGTGATTACTTAACTCCACCCCTATATGCAAGCAATAACACACAACGAGGTGTGGTTTACTGCCTGATAAGAGCACGCCCAGGGGTGTACTAAGGCACGAGGCGCTTGAGCCGAGTGCCTTATGCCACTGGGCGTGTTTATCAGGCAATAAACCACACCTGGAGTGTGCTATGCTTTATAAAATGGGCCCTGCAATGTGATTTTGTAAGAAAAAAAGAAGGAAAAAAAGTGTCAAATATATACAGTGTATATATATATATATATATATATATATATATAAAACATTTTGTAATAGGTGAAATGGAGAAAAATAGTTCCCTTTGATAAGTGTTTCAGGCTCCCTACGCCCACCAGAAATGGTAGAGATAGACAATTTTATTTCATATTACTGTCTTTTTGTTTAACTTTATACTGTATTTTGTGGTTTTAGGAAGATTGGAATCAGGAAGCATTAAAATAACAGGAAACTGACACAGGCTTTTAGGCAGAGAGCATGTCCCTTAGGAGCCTGTCACCCCCCACTTTGCTGTGCACCACAAGCACCTACACATATTTTATTTCCCTTTGCTTTTTTTCCCCCTTCCTCTTTTGTCTATGTTTTTGCTGTTTTAACATAGAGTGCCAGCATTCAGTATTATTCTGTCACTATCGCCGGGTTTTCAGCAGCGAGCGTGACCCTCATGAGCCACCATATGGAGTCGCCCAGTTTTTCATTCATGCTGAGAAACGGCCGCTGAACTGCTTGCTTCAATAGCAACAAAGTGCTTGTGTGCTGTGCTTCAAAAATATCGCTTGCCGGTGTTTGCCATGATTTACTAAATTTCGGTAAGTGGGACGAGTGGGTTTGTGATTTGAAACCTTATGTCATGGTACCGGTGTGACAGCTGGGACTCGAGAGTTTGAGAAAGGTGCTGGGTCAGGTGGAGGCTCAGACCGCAAGCAGGAAGTAATGGAAAGGCATTAAAATTTGATCCGAGGATCGCCCGTTCACCGGTCGGTGGGCAGGTCACTTTCATATTTTTGAGGTAAGCCCTTGAGGTACAAATTAATTAAACTAAAATGCAGCTTTGTACTTGGGGGTCGCAGTAAGGAGAATGGCTGTTTGTGAGGACAGCAGTCAACCAGACAGCCTGACAGAATTTTTTACTAACTGCCACGCATGGATCTCTGGTTGCAACGCGGTCTTGCTTGGCGTAACAAGTACCAGTTGCCATATATATGAGCTGATAAGGACACGGCTCCTGGTACCTGTTAGCCAATCAGGATGCAGGCTCTTTCCTGCCCATTTTATAATTTATTTCAAACACTATTTCTTTATTTATAATGACTATTTTATTTAAAACATCAATGTCCCTTTAACTTAATGACAGTCTCAGAAATAATTTACACTCTTTTTCTCTACTTTTACACTGTTTTCTAGCTTCAGGAGGCACCTCCCTTCCAACAGCAGCATAAAAAGGTATAGACTGAGGCCGTACGGCTCTTAGAGAAGTGCTGCAGTGAAAGGGGCGGTACCCAGAGCTCTGACATGCTGAATGCAACAGAGGAATTCCTCGGTCTTTGAGAAAGCTCAGAATAGCCCTAAAAGTGCTCCGTTTCAGCTCCAGAAGGTAAGCAGCAAGGAAAAAAGAGGGGTTATACAAAAAATCTCTCTCTCGAGGCTGAGTTACAACAAAAATACCTTCATGACTGTGCGCCAAGTTCGAAAGGCATTGCTTTTACCAGCACTCAAGGCCTGACAGTCGCACAGCCTCTTGAACGTTATTTAGGAGAGAGAGAAAACTCATTTCTTTTTAGAGGCTCCTGTCAAACTACAGGACAAGGAACCAGGGATTCTCAGCATAGCATTTTCCGTATTTCAGGGCAAAATAAACCCAAAATGGCACAGCAAGCAAAATGAGGCTTGTGTACAGAATTTAAAACAGTGCCCTGTAATAGCTTTTACGGGGAGCTATTTAAACAAAATATTACAGACCTTCAAGCCAGGACTGCATCAAATAAACAAAATCAAATAAAACCCCACTGAGCATAAACGGCTCCAGACATCAATTTACACATAGTTTGAAAGGGGAAAGGAGTATAAAGCAAACTCCAGATATATAAACAATGAGAGCAGGATGTTATAACAATTTAAGAGAGCAATCCAGACATCCTCTCTTTTCATTATTATTTCAATTCTTTCTACACAGGAAGATTAGTGCTTCTAGAATGTCTCAGGAAACAAAAGAGGACGAACAAATAACAATACTAAAAAACCAAAAACAAAGTGGGTGGCCAGCCCAACAAACAAGACATTACAGAAGTAACATATAACAAAAGTACATCCTGAATCCACCATCTTCCTAATATGAGAAAGAAAAAAAAATAACAAGGTGGGGGTTACTCTTTCACAGGGAGGGTATAAAAAATGGGGTTCAATTGGCCTCCACACCTATTAGGTTAGATACACTGAGGGAGTGGACCAGAGGCTACCCAGATAAAAAGGTGGGGGAGTATATGAGGAAGGGTTTTACAAAAGGTTTCAAGTTATATTACCAGGTGGTAAGGATGGTAATGACAGTAAAAATTTGTGGCCAATAAGGGATAGGGAGGAGGTGATGGACAGAAAAATTCAGAAGGAAGTAGCAGCAGGCAAGGTGGAGGGCCCATTTAGTGTGCCGCCACTGGAGAATTTCTGAGTATCACGTTTGGGGGTGGTGCCAAAAAAGCAACCAGAGAATTTCAGCTTATGCACCACCTGTTGTACCCGGGGAGGTTCAGTAAATGATGCCATGGCTGAGGAGCAGTGTACAGTGTCCTATGCTGCATTGGACCACACAGTGGAGCTCATTCAGGCAGTGGATGGGGCGTGGTTAGCAAAAACAGATATAGAGGCAAAGTTTTGTTTACTACCACAGAGGGTAGAAGACTGGGATTTACTAGGTTTTAAATTTAGGGACAGGTACAATTTTGACAAGGCCATTCCCATGGGTTGTTCAATGGTGTTATCCATGGTCCAGCACCCCTGATTGTACCCCCACCTCACGGACAGCAACATATATGAAGGTACATGTATTAACCTTAGGGCTAAGACACGTGTCATATAAGCACAAGTGTCAGGATCTGTGTTCTACTGTATTTTACTAATGCATATTATGCTCCATCATGTTTTACTGCTATAGGAGATGCTTTTTACTCTATTTTTACTGTATTATTATAAGTAAGGCAACAGTGCCACCTTTAGTAATTGTACTGCTATTATGACCTTGGGGACTTACAGTAGCCCATTGTTGCTCTAACTACGCAAGCTAAGCAACTTCTCATGTTAGTTAGGATAGTTTCTCAGGCCACCTGTTACTGGCCAGTTATATATTTTTTATGTATCTTCTTTAGTATTTGCCATAACAATTATCGGGGTATAAGATCCTGTATAGCATGCCGCTTCTCTGAGAGAGAGAGACTGCTTTTACCTAGGTAAGGAAAACTGGCTAGTTCGCCCAGTGATTTTACTGTTGGTTGTAAGTCTGTATTACTGATCTGTAATAAATTTCATTTATTACATGTGCACCACTTGTCTGTTGTCTCTTCCTTTATGCTATTCCACAAGAACCTGAGAAAGGTAATTTATTACCAACTTACAGTGGCAAGTGCTACATTTGCAATCTTTAGCACACGGATGCAGTGGGTGTTTGGGGAATGGTATTGTTTCATGACTGTAGTACATTGTTTGGATGATTTCCAATTGGTGGTACAGCGAGCTCATGAGACAGCTAAAATGCTAGGTTTTCAGGACATGTGTAAGAAATTGAGGGTATCTCTAGCAGATGGAAAGATGGAAGGACTGGCCAGGAAGTTAGAGTTCCTGGGCACAGAGGTGGACGAGGAAGGAGTTTTTTGCTTACCGAAAGACAAGGTGTACAAGTTAAAGGAGCTGCCTGGCAGGGTAAGAAGCGAGAGGAGGGTACCTTTTAGCACTGGTGCAACAATTACTGGGCCACTTCAATTTCACTTGTAGGGCAATCACAAATTGGAGGGCATTCACCAGGCATCTGGCTAGGGCCACTGGAAAAGTGAGACTGCTGCACCACTGGGTGGGACATTTTGAGAGGTGTCCAGCAGGAGATAGAGGTGTGGGATCAAGTCTTAGCAAGATATAACAGGGTCACATTCTGGCAAGAGGACTGGCTGTTCAACACAGACCTAGAATTTTACACAGATGCAGCTGGTGCACATGGCATGGGGGCATAATTCTGGGGGGAGTGGATGTCGGAGGCATGGCTGGAAGAATGGAGACAGAGGGGCTTGCTAAAAGACATCACTTTCTTGGAAATTTTTCCCATATGCATAGAGGTGTCTGTATAGGGAAAATGGCTGCAGAATTAAAAGGTCATTTTGTGGTGTGACAACAGAGCAGTAATGGAGGTGATTAATAGGCAGCAAGGTTCCACAGAGACAGTGACCAGGGTATTATGACAACTGGTGTTGGAGAGTTTACCATTTCAACCTGTCATTTAAAGCGAGGCATATTGAAGGGGTAAAGAACGAGATGGCTGACAGCCTTTCCCATCTTTAGTTGGACAAGTTCAGGTCCTTGGTACCACAAGCTGCCATCCAGAGAACACTGGCCCCTCCCCATTTATGGGAGATTGGCTGGAGAGAACACAGCTGCTGTATCACAGCTCTTGGTCTGTGAGTACATTGAAATCATATGAAGGGGTGTGGAAAACATTCCAAGAGTTTTGGCAGCAGGAGGGGATGGAGGTAAGTGAAGCAGTTACAGAAGAACAGGTCATAAGATTCATGGTTCACAAATGGAAGGGGGAAATGGCACACTCCACTATGGGGGTACACCTGGCAGAAACCGGATGGGTATGTAGCCTGCACAGATAGGGGTAACCCAATAAGATGTGGGTGGTATGGAACATGTATCTTGGGGTTCTGTGTCAGAATATTGACAACAACATTGTTGACATCCTGAACAGCAATGGGAACAATGCCGACTGTCGTCATTGTTCCCATCGGGATGAAATGTTTTTTTGGCGGGGTCTTTGCGCCCCATATCCCCATCTTAAATAACCAACTCTGAGTCAGAGTTGGTTTGGGGTGGTGTGAAACACCAGGAGTCGGAGTACGGCGAACAGCGGATCATCACAGCGACCTGGTGAGATTTGTCGCTGTGATGGTCTTCGCTGTTAAAATGTCATTGTGGTGGTGTGCTACCATTTCTTGGGTGGCAGAGGATGCAGGCAAGCAGCCTGACAGCAGGAGGCCGGTAGCAGGGCAGTTGCAGGGCAGGTTTTTAAGAGCATTAACAAGCATGTGCACATAGGGGTAGAAGGCAGATTTGTTTAAGGCAGTTTTCCTAGTCATGGCAAGGGTTGTGTTTACAGTTTGTGAGGTTGTCTCAAAGAACAAGAATGACTGGATTGAGGGGCTACATTGGGATGAGTGGGGGCCAGTGGGGGCCAAAGAAAGTAGTAATATTATTGCAGCAATCCAAGACAGACCAAGTTGGCTATGGTACTGAGGTCACATTGGAAAGGTGCAGCCAAGGGAGCTGGTGCATGGTAAGGGCCTTAGAGGAATACCAGGTGATTAGGCTGGCCAAGGCAGGCCATATGTTTGTCATAGTAATGGGACCCCGGTAATGTGCTACCAGGAGGCAGGAGTATTAAAGAAAGGAATGGATTTCCTGGGAAAGGATGCAAGGAATTTCTCATCACAGTCCTTCAGGATAGGCACGGCATGTGAGATGGCTATGGGGAGGGGGAAGAAGACAATGTAAAAAAGATGGGTAGGTGGAGGTCAGGCTGCTATAAGAAATATTTGAGGAATTTGTATTAATGTTTTTGGTTTATATCTGCAGGTATGAGGAGCAAAAAATAGGTGTGGATCATGGGGCATTCATTTATATACTGGGCAGAAAGGCATGCTGCAACAATGCCAGGAGGGAGACAACTGCGGAGGGCGGCTGAGGAAACCCATGTTCAGGGGATGCATTGGGCACATCTTTTGTCATTACTGAAGGAACAAAAGCTCAGATGGCCTTGATCCAACCTGTTGGTAATACATTTGGGGGGCAGGGATGACTTGGGGGGGCAGGCCATGAGGGGAACTGTTCCAGGAAATAAGGAGGGATTTGGGAGTTGTCATGGGGTGGTGGCCCAGGATTACAGTGGGCTGGTTCAAAATCATTACACACTGGGTGTGGAGACATGCAAGAGATATAAAAGCAATCAAGAAAGTGAGGAAAAGGTTAAACAGGAGGGTAGCAGGGGCAATGGAGGAAATTGGGGGTACATATATTTCCCATACAGACATCGTTTATGCCTGTCCTGGGTACTATAGGCCCGATGGTGTACATCTGTCAGAAGTGGGTATGTCTTTTTTCATACTGCATTTAATTGGGCATTGGAGGAGTGGGAAAAGGGGAGAAGCTGGGGGGTGGAGCCCATTGTCTGTTGCTAAGGCTGGAGATGGGCTGGTGAAAGGAAGAGAGAGAAAAGGGGGGGGGGAAGGGATGCAAGGAGGGTAGGTAGAGGGCTCAGGGGCAGGATAGTAAAAACCAGGCACGGGCTGGATCAACATCTGGCCATGGCTGCACTTTTGAGGGGGGGCATCTCTGATAGGGTGAGCTGGGGTCGGGTTCTTGGCATCCGACCTCAGGGAGAAAAATGAATGAGGAAGGAGACTGGGTAACCAGAAGGGGGTGTCGGGTCAAGCATCCAAACCCCAAGAAGAATTTGGACAAGAGAAGGAAAGATGGAGAAGAATGGACTTTGTAATTGTAAATAATGTGATTACTGAATATGTGGAAACTGTAAAATATTGCTGAAGATTAAAATGTATATATTTTGTGGATGTGTAATAAAGCATATTAACCATAACCAGCCCCCACTTACATACTGTGTGACCCTGAGCAAGTCACTTAACTTCCTCATGCTCCCAAGTCACACCTGAAAACAAGCTTTAGCTTAGTGTGCCTTTCCTGGTTAAACAACCCCCCCCCGATTCTCCATATTGCCAATTGGCACCCAGAGAATGTTTTGTCTGAGTATTTTTTCCATGGGAAATCCCAAAGACAAATGGGGTTGCCCATTTCAGGGCAACCTGAATTGTCAGGGGTTTCCCTGGTAAAATGACCAGGGTGCAGGATGTGGAGAAAGGAAGGGAGTAGGGATGAGAATGGGGGTTCAGAGGAAGGGACAGGTGAGGTACAGTCAGATGACTCAGATGATGAATCATATGAGACATGGGGGGGCAAGGTGATTGGACAGGTGGTGGGTTCAAAGTAGGGTTTTCATGGACAATATAAGGGGCTGCAGAAGGGGAGAGATCCCTTCTTTTGCTAAAATTTGAATTTACCACCCGCCCACCCAGTGGATATACAGGGAACAGGTACAGGGTAAGTAGGATCGGAAAGGATGAGAGGGAGTGTAACAAGATTATGGATGAGTTGCCAATAAGAGGGCAACACATGGATTTATGGCAAGAAGGCTGCTGGAGGGATATGGAGGCAGAGAATTTTGTGGGGAGGAAGGAAGAGAGAAAAAGGGAGGGGGAAGGGGCAAGGATGGGAGGTGGGGCTCGGGGGAGGTGGGCAGGGTAGATGAATCAGGCAGCATGAGCTGGGTCAACAGCTGGTCGTGGCTGCACCATGGGAGAGAGGGCATTTCTGATAGTGTGAGCTGGGGGTTGGGTTGCAGAGAAACATAGAAGTTGATGGCAGATAAGGACCCCAAGGCCCATCCAGTCTGCCTATTTGTTTTCCACCTTATGAATGTGCCATAGGCCTTTACTCTGTCAATGGCCTATCTGTTCATACTCATCTGTATTGCTCCCTTATGCCTCTCCCATGCCTGTTTGAAGCCCTGCACTATATTCATATCCACCACTTCCTGAGGTAGGCAATTCCATGCATCCACCACCCTTTCTGTGAAAAAGAACTTCCTCACATTACCCCTTAATCGGCCTCCCTCTAATCTCATGCTGTGTCCTCTTGTCCTGCTATTTTTTACTTTCGCTTGAGCGCATGCGTAAGGAACGTCTTGGCAGAATGGGACACTTTGAGGTGTGCCCTCTCTGCAATCCCCTGCTCCATTGAGCAGGCGTGGCAGTCCTGCACCAATCAGACATGGTGCTGTGTATGAAACAGCCAGTGGTCTTCTCTTCAAAAACCACCGCTGTGCTTATACAGCGTCATGCCGCCCCAAATCTTTGCTGCCATGCTGGGGAGCCACCTGGCGTGGTGGCGACCGCATCCGTCTGCCAGCGGGGTGCCAACTCCCGTCAGCTTCGCGGCCCCAGCCATCCTTCTGCCATGCTGGGAGCCCACCTTGGCTGGCAAACGTCCCATGTCGTCTTCGCCGATGGGGGTGCCCAATCCCGCCGGCCCATCGCCCCCCAGCTGTCTCTGCCACGCTGGGAGCCCACCCCAGCATGGCAAACGCCCCACGCTATCTTTTTTTTTTTAAAACTCTGTAAAATAAAAACGGTCCCACGGCGCCCCCCACAACCCGCACCCACCCACTGCGCACTCCTGACTCTACCCCACCCCATACTACCTCCGGAGCTCAGCGTGACGATCTTCGGTGGACTGGGAACACGTCTGCACTCTTCAAAGCCGACCGCGAACTGAGGAAATGCCGGTAAGCTGTATAATGGGCTAGATAGGGGTTTTTCAACTTTATTGCATATCTCAGGCATTTTTGGGAATTTTTGCACCAAATTTTCAACATGGGGTTTTTGGGACCCCTTCTCATGAATGATGTCACTGTCATGGTGTTATTGGGGCCCGAAGGGTGATTTTGCAGTCACTGCAGTGGTCTTAAAATGGCTGTGTTGAAAATTTGGTGAAAAAATTCCTAAAAATGACTGTTTTACTAGCGTGCGTTGTGCAGTTCCTATGCACACTCGTACGTTTGTGAATTTTCAATATTTTCACTCCAGATTTTCAACATTGCCATTTTACCACACCTCCTTATGAGCAGTACAGCTGTCATTTTTCACATCCTGCCCAAAATGTGTTTCCATCCATGTAGCGCACAATGGCGCAGTCGGTGTGCAAAATCAATGTATGGGACACATTAAGAAAATCACAGTGACACTGTTCATTAGCAGAGGTCTTAAAATGCTATGTTGAAAATTTGGTGAAAAAATTCCTAAAAATGACACCTCATGAGCAGTACAGCTGTCATTTTTCACATCCTGCCCAAAACGTGTTTCCGCCCATGAAGCGCACAATGGCGCAGTCGGTGTGCAAACTCAATGTATGGGACACATTAAGAAAATCACAGTGACACTGTTCATTAGCAGAGGTCTTAAAATGGCTATGTTGAAAATTTGGTGAAAAAATTCCTAAAAATGACTGTTTTACGAGCGCAGGTCAGCAGTTCCTACGCATCGCCGTAAGTTTAGTAATTTTCAATATTTTCACTACAGATTTTCAACATTGCCATTTACCACACTCCTTAAGAACAGTACAGCTGTCATTTTTCACATCCTGCCCAAAACATGTTTCCTACCATGTAGCTATTAATGGCACAGTTGGTGTGCTAAATCAATGTATGGACACATTAAGAAAATCACAGTGACACTGGTTCATTAGCAGAGGTTCTAAATGGCTATGTTGAAAATTCGTGAAAAAATTCCTAAAATGACTGTTTTACGAAGCTGCAGCATGAAGTTCCTACGCGACGCCATAAGTTTGGCGAATTTTCAATATTTTCACTACAGATTTTCAACATTGCCATTTTACCACACCTCCTTATGAGCAGTACATCTGTCATTTTCACATCCTCCCAAAAGTCATTAAATGGCGCATGTCGGTGTGCTAAATGAAAAATTACTCACCTTAGTAATGTTGTTTCTTCTAAGGAAGTCTTGCTATATTATGACAGTAGCAGTTTGTCCCACTAGAACTGTTCGGAGGTGAAATGGTTAATACCATTCCAAAATAGAACTTTGAGCACGAGCTCTAAGAAGCAGCTCTATCTGTGTAATTTCAAACCTGAACTGTCAGATCTTTACGAGCAAAAACTCACTAAGGTCTGTGTGGAAGCTGTAACTCACACTCAGCCAAATGGCTACCTAGATATTAACAACCATTGCTGGTCCCAACACCCAAGACTCAAGTCAGGGGACCAGAACTACTAACACAATTCTAACAACATGAGAATAAAACAACAGTATAATAAAACACACACACCCCAAACTCCCAAAAGGGGAGAAACGCTAAAAGGGCATAAAATAGTGCCCACACTAAGTTGCCCGCACCCCACCCAAGTAGAAGTTCTGAGAGGGGCAGGCTGGGGGGGAGGTCATAATATAGCAAGACTCCATTAGAAGAAACAACATTACTAAGGTGAGTAATTTTTTCTTCAAATACCATGAAGTCTTGCCATATTATGACAGTAGCAGACTATACAGCAGTACCTCCATGGAGGAGGGGCAGAACCTACTTAGGGAATAGGCTCTGAAGAACAGCTGTGCCAAACCGAGCATCTCTCCTGGCCTGGACATCCAGGGAGTAATGCGGTAAAAGTGTGTACCGCTTTCCAAGTAGCAGCCTGGCATATCTCTAATATAGGGATGTCTCTGGCAGCAGCTAGAGACGAGCTGTACCCTGGTAGAATGAGCCCTCAAGCCAGAGGGGATCTCTGCCCAGTTTCTGATAACAAAATTGGATACAAGAAACAATCCACCTGGCAATTGATCTCTTAGTGGCAGGTTTGCCTCTCCAACTTCACCATAGGTAAGGAAAAGTTGGAGGGATTCGAACCTGCAGACCTTTGGCACGCTCTATATAGTAACTAAGAGCTCTCTTAACATCCAGGCTGTGCAACCTCCTCTCACCAGAAGAGGAGTGATCAGTGAAAACACTGGAAGGAGATAGATTGGTTAAGATGGAAATCTGAAACCACCTTAGGTAAAACTTCCTATTAGTCCTAAGGACTACCTTATCCCTGTGGAAAGAAATAAAGTCAGTTTCCACTGACAAGGCTTGCAACTCACTTATGCGCTAGCAGAAGTGATAGCCACCAGAAAAACAGTTTTCCAAGTTAGATACTTAAGCTCTGCAGAAAACAGAGGTTCAAAAGGGGTTGCATTAACTGGGCAATACAAACATTAAGGTCCAGGCAGGGGCCGTTCCCAAAGGGTGGATTAGTATGGAGTAATCCCTTAAAAACTTGGAAAACACAGGGTGAGTGGAAAGAGGGGATGACTTTCCTGCTGACACAAAAGTAGACAGCTGCCAAATGGACTCTCAGGGTAGCTGGTCTGAGACCCAAGGAATTAAGATGGACCATGTAATCTAATACAATGGGCAAATCAGCAGATTCTGAGGAAATATTTTTCCAGCACACCAAATGGAAAACCTTTTCCATTTAGAACTATAAGTAGCCCTAGTGGAAGGCTTTCTGGAAGCCTTTAGGATTTCAAGAACACCTTGAGAGAGGTGTAAATCAGCAAACTCTAACTCCTCAAGAGCCAGGCCTTGAGGTTGAGGGGTATGAGGTCCGGATACCAAACCCTTCCCTGGGAACAAGTTAACAGGTTGTGAATCCTGGGGAGGCAAAGGGGAAGATGGATTGTCAGTGACAGAAGGAGTGGGTACCAGGGCTGCCTGGCCCAATCCGGGGTAATCAGAATCACCCTGCAAGGCTGAGATCTGATTTTGACTAATACTTTGAATAGGAGAGGGAAGGGAAGGAAAGCATAAAGAAACTTCCCCTCCCAATCCAGGAGAAGGGCATCCAGGGGACTGAGCCCAACACTGGAGGCCTGCAACAGAACAGAGGAAGTTTGTGATTGTCTGGGGCTGCAAAAGATCTATCTGAGGGGCACCATCTGCAGCAAAGACTATCCTCAGCACTTGAGGATCCAGGGACCATCTGTGATGGCCCTGGGAAATCCTGCTGAGAGCATCCGCTAGGACATTGTCCTCCCTGGAAGATGAACTGCTATGAGGGAAGTGTTCAGGAATAGGCCAGAGACCACAACTTCATTGCCTCGGTGCACAAGGCCGAGACCGAGTGCCCCGCTTGTTGATGTACCACATTGTTGTGGTGTTGTCTGTTCTGACTTGTATCACCTTGTTGTGGACAGATGCAGAAAATGCTTGAAGAGCTAAAAAGACAGCTCTGAGTTCCAGCAAATTGATGTGGAGCAGAGATTCCTGGGGACCACACTCCCTGAGTGGAAAGGTCGCCCATGTGGGCTCCCCAACCCAGAAGGGAAGCATCTGTAGTGAGAGTCAAATTGTGAGCAGGGGGAATGAAGGGGACCCCCAATCTTAAATTGCTCTGATCCTGCCACCACTGGAGGGCCTGGATCAAGGTTCGAGTCACTGGGACCAACTTGGAAAGGGGGTCTCTTCTCTGAGACCAATAGGTTCTCAAGTGAAACTGAATGTCTCTCATCTGAAATCTTGCTCCCTGCACAACAGCTGTGGATGCAGCCATGTGTCCCAGGAGCTGCAGAAAGTGTCTTGCTGGTCGAGAGACCTGCAGGGTGAAGGAGGAGGCCAGAGTCACTAAATTCGTCACCCTTTCTAAGGGAAGAAAAGCTCTGGCTAGCTTTGTGTCCAACTCTGCCCCTATAAAGGTGAGTACCTGGACTGGTTCCAGAACCGACTTTGGTAGATTTAGCAGAAAGCCCAGGGAGGTGAGAAGCTGCTGGGTAACTTGCAGGTGAGATTTTACCTGTTCTGGGGACTCGCCTACAATGAGCCAATCGTCTAGACAGGGAAAAACAGCAATCCTTTGCCTCCTTAAGTGAGCCACTGCCACTGCTAGACACTTTGTGAATACCCTTAGGGCAGAGGTAAGGCCGAAGGGCATTGCTCTGAACTGGTAATGACCTGAGGGTAGTTCAAATCTGAGGTACTTTTGATGGGAGCTTCTGATTAGAACGTGGAAATAGGCATCCTTGAGGTCCAGGGAGGCTAACCAGTCCCCTGGCCTTAGGGAGGGTAAAATCATTGCCAGAGTTACCATTTTGAACTTTGGTTTCAAAAGATGCTTGTTCAGATATCTGAGTTCTAATATGGGCCGCCATTCTCCTGTCTTTTTTGGGGTAAGGAAGTATCTGGAATACAGACCCCTGCCCTTGTGCAGGGAGGAACCCTTCCACTGCTCTGAGAGCCAACAGGGTTGAGACCTCTGCTTCCAGAGCAAGGGTCTCTGAAGCACTTGCAGGTAGAAAAGTCTGGTTCTCAACTTGGGAAACTTTTGAAGCTGAGAACCAGACCCTGGCTACTTCCAGAGCCCACTTGTCTGAGGTTAAAGAAGCCCAGTTCTGACTGAAGTAAGCCAGCCTGCCCCTACCGGTAAGGAGAATCGGCCCTGGGCACCCCATCAGGGTGCCTGCTTAGCAAGAAGCTTTAGGCTGAGGGGGGAGCAGGCCTGCCACACCTCGTCTGCCTCTGCCTCTGAAGAAGCCCCTCTGAGCATGGGCAGAGGAGGCCTGAGTCTGGTAAAAGGCCTGTGAAAGGCCTCACCCCTACCCCTGGGGTATGCCTCTGAGGAGTGGCTTGCCGCTCCTTAGCTTGGGCACTTTGTAAGTAGTCCCATTCATCCATCTTTTCATGTAATTCTCTGTCTCCTCCCCAAACAGAGAATTTCCCACCACAGGAAAATCCATAGCCTTAGTCTGGGTATCCTGTGACAGACTAGTACACTTGAGCCAGGCCAACTTACGAAAAGCTACAGATGTGGCCATGACCCTAGAGGAAACATCATTAACATCCACAGCAGCATGAAACTGTACCTTAGAAGCCTCAATGCCATCAGCAGCCACCTGTTCTGGTTAAGCTAGCCAGCTGATGTGGGCTTCTTGGCTAATTCCATAACAGTATCCCATCTAGATTTCTGATACCTAGCTACATAAGCCATATAATTTGCTTGCCTGAGTCCCAGAGAGGCTGCCATATACTGTTTTTTCGCCATGGCATCAATCTTCCTGGAATCCTTGTCAGGAGGATGTGGCCAGGGGATATTAGTTTATCACAGGCTGCAGCCTGAACTACCCAACATGACTGCATTGCTGAGAAGGAATTCTGTATCAGGACCTGACAATGTGTACCTTCTGTCCATCTTTTATCTACAGGAGGCACAGAATTAGGAGCTTTTAAAATTTTTATTGTTTGCTTCCTAAAAGACTTATGCAAAGGAATAGACAATCTCCTAGACTCTGGAATATCCATCATTTCTACAAAATCAGGCTCCTCTTGCTCATCCACAGCTTCTTCCAAGGAAGCTGGAGGGTTTCAACAACTTTTGTAAAACATAAATGAGATGGGGACTCAGATAGCATAGGGAGATTCTAGAGGTCTGTCTGGAAATGTCCGGTTCAATGGGCACACCAGACCTTCCCAGCCACATTCATACTGTTCATAATCATCCTCCCCTCCTCTGGTTCATAAAATTCCTCAACATCATATTCCTGAACCACTGGAACCGGACGAACCGACCTTTCGCCAGATAGTGGCATTTCGGACGGAACCTGAGACAGTGACTGGACAATTTGTATGGCTTTTGCTATCTCTGCAGCAGTTGGAGAAGGGGTTTTGGACTCCAAACCTGCTGACTTTCTTGCTTTCTTTACTGGAATTGGTTCCTCAGAACCAGCTTTTCTTTTGGCCGAGGAAGTCTCGCCCTGGTCAGAGGGCACTCCCTCCGGTTCGGTTGGCACCGAACCGGGCTGGCCATCCGGTCAGCGGACTTTATTCTCTGCCCTGAGCCTGCCCAATCTCTTTTCCAGGGTGGCTGCAGGAAATTCTTATATCTGGCAGTCTGACTGGAGGTGGTCAAACCCCAGACAATGAACCGTGTGGTGTGTGGGTGCCTGGCAAAGACTTCCCCACAGACATCACAGTGTTGAAACCCAGTGGGCCCGGTTTTTCTTTTGGGTTTCTCAGACATAATGCCAGCCTAACCAGAAAAACTTGCCCTTTAAACGGCAGTGCCAGGCAAGACACCCTTATCGGTTCCTAACCGTGTCACGGGTATTGGAAAAAACGTAATAAAATCCGTTTTTTTTAGAACCGATAAGAACCGGGAACCGCACTCTAAAATGTTAAACTTTAAAGTTAATAAGTTTTAAACCCAGCTGATCGGTTCAAAACCGAACCGATAAACTTACAAGTTCCACACAGACAAAACCTTTAATTTACTTACGATTACCACAGACAGAGCTTGAACCGAACGGTTTTGCGGTTAAAATAAAACTATTCTCGGTTGAATCGAATCGAGAAAACACTGTTTAAACCAGAAATGAACCGAGCAGTAGGAGAAATCTCCGGAGCGACTGTTCACTGAGGCGGAGTAAAGAATCTGACAGTTCAGGTTTGAAATTACACAGATAGAGCTGCTTCTTAGAGCTCGTGCTCAAAGTTCTATTTTGGAATGGTATTAACCATTTCACCTCCGGAGCAGTTCTAGCGGTGGGACAAACTGCTACTGTCATAATATAGCAATACTTCATGTTGTTTGAACAATGTATGGGACACATTAAGAAAATCACAGTGACACTGTTCATGAGCAGAGATCTTAAAATGGCTGTGTTGAAAATTTGATGAAAAAATTCCTAAAAATGACTGTTTTACAAGCGTGCGTTGAGCAGTTCCAACGCACGCTCGTAAGTTTGCGAATTTTCAATATTTGCACTCCAATGACTTCCAAATACCTAAACAGCACATAGAAGCAAGCAACATTCGGCATTGACAAATGCTTGTACTTCTTTGTCACTGATTTTTTTAAGCCATGTCCAAGTGCCAAATACCACTGCAAATATCTGCAAGCGAACGTTCGGCATTGACAAATGCTTGTTTTATATTGAAACATATAGACTCTTTCACCTTGTTAATGCCCTTAAGGTGTTTGAATGTTTCAATCATATCACCTCTCTCCCTCCTTTGCTCTAGGGTATACATATTGAGCTCCATTAATCTGTCCTCATATGTTTTCTGATGCAGTCCCTGCATCATTTTGGTTGCCCTTCTCTGGACTGCCTCCATTTTGTTAATGTTCTTGTGAAGGTGCAGCCTCCAGTACAGCACACAGTACTCCAGATGGGGCCTAACCAGTGTCTTGTAAAGAGATTATTATCTCCTCTTATAACTTGTGATACCCCTATTAATACACCTCAACACCCCCGCCTTACCTACTGTTTTAGAGGTCTGCTTGGATGACTTCAGGTCATCTGTGATGATGATGATGCCCAAGTCTCTTTCTTCCCTTGAGATTGTCAGCAACTCCCCTCCCAACCTATAGATGGCTTCAGGGTTTCTCTTTGCTATGTGCATGATCTTGCACTTCTTTGCGTTAATCTCCAGTTGCCACTCTTCTGACCATTTTGCCGGTTTAACCAGATCTCTTCTCATTCCGCACACCTCTTCTGGATCATCTGCTCTGTTGCAGATCTTGGTGTCATCTGCAAACAAACAAACCTTACCCTCCAGTCCATCTGCAATGTCACTGATGAAGATATTAAAGAAGGCTGGTCCCAGGACTGATCCCTGAGGTACCCCACTTGTGACTTGCATCTCTTCTGACTGTATGCCATTTACCACCACTCTGTTTTCTGCCCGTCAACCAGTTTGCCACCCAGTTGACCAACTTCTGACCCACCCCAAACCTATCCATGTTATTAATCAATTTTCTATGTGGAACAGTATCAAAAGCTTTGCTGAAGTCAAGGTAGGTGACATCAACTGCACCCCCTTGGTCCACCACTCTGATTACCCAGTCAAAGAATTCTATAAGATTAGTTTAACAGGACCTTCCTGTTGTAAACTCATGCTGTCTTGGATCCTGTACTCCTATGGATTCCAGGTGTTGCACTATCCTTTCCTTAAGGAGTGCCTCCATAATCCTGCCCACTACTGAGGTAAGACTGACTGGTCTGTAGTTCCCTGCCTCCTCCCTGCTACCACTCTTGTGGAGCAGGATCACATGAGCCCTTCTTCAGTCTTCTGGGACCTCTCCTGTGTTCAGAGACTCACTAAACAGTTCTGATAATGGCTCTGCTAGTTCCACCCTTAGCTCCTTTAGTACCCTGGGATGTATGCCATCTGGTCCCATTGCCTTGTCCACCCTGAACTTAGCAAGCTCTTGTACGACCCTTTATTTTGTGAAGGGACTTGTGCACACCTCCCTCCCCCCTGTGTCCATGGTGCTGAGCTGTGGACCCTGCCCTACCTTCTCTGCAGTAAATACTGAGCAGAAGTATCTATTTAGGATAGATGCTTTTCCTTGGTCCTCCTCCACACACACACACACCCTTGTCCCCTTTGATCTTAGCAATACATCCTCTGGACTTTCTCCTTTCACTAATGTATCTATAGAAAGTCTTGTCCCCTTCTCTTACTGTTCATGCTAGTGTTTCCTTGGTTTGGGCCTTTGCCTGCCTTACTGCCTTCTTTGCTTCCCTTTGGAAAGTTTGGTATACCTCCCTATGCATTCAACCTCAGGGAGAAAAATGAATGTGGAAGAAGATTAGGTAATTGGAAGGGGGTGTCGGGTTAAGCATCCAGACCCCCAGAAGAATTTGGATGAGAGAAGGAAAGATGAAGAAGAATGGAGTTTATAATTGTAAATCATGTGATTATTGAATATGTGGAAATTGTAAGATATTATCGAAGATTAAAGTATATATATTTTGCGGATGTGTAATAAACCACATTGCCAATTGAGCACCCAAAGAATGTTTTGTCTGAGTATCATTTCCATGGGAAATCCCACTGACAACGGTGCCAACATAGTGAAAGCTGTTAGAGATGGCAACTACAGTATCAATACATACCTTGTTTTGCACAATTTTTAAATCTCATCTATAGTTTATTAAATGGAAGCAGAAATGTTGAACACCTGCTAGGTCTTGCTAGGAAAATATGTGGGCATTTCAGCCACTCTGTGAAGCACAAAATATCCTGAAGGATCTGCAGAGGTAAAACAACTTATCATTGCATATATTAAAGCAGGAAGTTCCAACCCACTGGAATTCAACATTTTACATGTTGGAAATGCTTCTTGAACAGAAAAAGCTGTGCATAACTACACCATGCAGAATCAAATCAGTAAAGTAGACATCACGCTCAGTTCCAGCAGCTGGACTCTACTTGAATCTTTGGTCACCTTATTGGAGCTATTTGAGGCTGCCATGTGTGATGTTAGTGTGGACAGTGCAACTCTGAGTCAAATTCTTCCTCAAATCAGATTTCTTGACATTTTCCTTGATGACATAAAGAAAAACTTTCAGTCAAAAGAAGATACCACCACTGTTATGCTGGCAGATGGCTTGAGTCTCAGACTGTTGAGTGATCAGCGAATAAATGCCTTGTTTAGGAATGACAGCTACAGTATTTGTTGGCTATGTTGCTAGATCCCTGCTTTAAGAGGAACATTGAAGCCATCCTTCCTACAGGGGAAGACACTGAGTATTGAAGAGATCTTCTGCCAACCAATTGTGACATTGCCCTTCCAACACCATTAACTGATGTACAGCACTCAAACCCTGCCTCACCAATGCCGACCATGGGTGTAATTTTTGAAAACAGTAGCAGGCAGAAGCAGAGCAACCAAGCTTCTTGTACCTACCTCAGCAATGCCTGCCATGTGTATAATTTTTGGCCTCCAGATCATAATGTCATACGCTTAATAGCGTATGACATTATAGCTAACCCGAAGCAGTGCTGTGCATGACAGCTAATGGTGCAATACCACGTATACTGCTGTACGTGGTATTGCACCATTCACATACTCCCAGGCAGAGGATAAGACCTCTGCTGGGAGTGGGTTCCACCAAGCAGCTGCCATGACTTGCTGGACTGAGACACAACAGTAGGAACCCAGGCGCTGTGTCTGGGACCAGGTTTGATTCCCAGTCCCAGACATTTTATTTTTCTCCACAAGTTGTGCACTCCCCGAGTTGGCCCCCCCCTCGGAGTTGACTATTTTTTAGTGGGGGAGGTCCAGGAGGTGTAGCCCTCCCGTCACGGGGGTTGGGGCAGAGCCCCCCACAGAAAAAAGACTTATGCTGCATGGCAGTAATCGCGCTGTATTGGCAGCGTGATTTTGCCATGCAGCATAATGTCTTGTGACATTATGACCCTGTGCCAATTTTTGGAAACAGCTGTAGGCTCACTCACAGGTGCTGTGCATCTCATACCTGCCTGAGCAATGCCCACCATGGGTATAATTTTTCAAAACAGCAGCAGGTTTGCTAAGAGCTGCTGAGTTTCTCATACCTTCCTCAGCCATGCCCCCCATTGATATAACAGCTTGGGGCACCTGACAAACACTGTAATAGTAAAAAAAAAAATGTCTTTCACATGATTTTTGTTATGGACAGGGTTGGGTAACTGGGTAGTAGAACAGGTTGGGTAGTAACTACCTGCCCCAACCTGAGTACTCGATTTTCATCCAGGTATTTTTAGAGTACTTTTGAGGTATCCACAGGTTGTCTTCGGGGTCATGTATTTTAGTAGCCCCACATCCCTACTGTTTTCACATTCCAGTACTGTACATTAGGGCAATGAAAACATTTTTTTGTCTAATAAAATTGTATGAAACCCATTTTTGCAGTTTGCTTTTTTGGAAAAACAAATGCAAATAAAACTGTGTTTTTTAGCATGCACAAACATTGAGCAAGAATTGACTTTTCATGATTTTTGTTAACATACTTTTGTTTGGAGACAGAAGAAGAATGCAGAGCATGCATTATCTAGGCATTTTAAGGGGGAGATAATTGTTTTTATTCTTTATTTTTTACACTTGTCGAGTTTTGCACTTTATGCACTTTTTTAGTCAGTTTACTTTGGTTGTTTTTCCATTTTGTTGCACTTGCAATTTTTGTCACTGTTTTCTGATCTCTGTATTTATTGATCACATCAATAGTACTAAGGTAGGCCTCAAAATATCTGGAATGTAGAGAGGGTCATTGAGATGATGATGTTAGTTAACCAGAAGGTTACGTAGCCTGTTTGTAACATTTTTTTTACAGCACCAAACTTGGCAACCAAATTATTAGCATAGCTCTAAAGTATGCTGTGCACAGAGATGCATACTTCTGATGCAATGCAATGTGTAACACTACTGTGGAGTGTGAGTAATGCTAACTTGAGACACTTGCAGGCATGGTACTATTTGAGAAATTTTTTTTCCATATACAATTTAAAAAAATATATTTTTACTGTTTTCTCCCCTTCTTGGGGTCATGGCATACACAAACACAAGCATATGTGTGTGTGGAGGAGTGTGCACATGCCAGGATCCGGCGATCCCTTCCACCCCACCCCAGACTTGCATTGCCGCTCCTGCCGGCTGTGTACCCATCGGACCTCCACTCAATGGGTGTGGGACTGCGGAGGAGTAGGTGTCCACCCCTGGAGGGGAAATCCCACTCCAGCAGGCTCCCCAGTGACCCAAGGTCATTCCCTGAATCCGGGTCGCCGGCGTGGCGCAAGGTGTGGCATCCAGCACCTCAACCCTCAGTGTCACTGGGCCAGTTATTTGAGAATTTTTTAAGGCATTGCAAATGACATTAAAATTATTGACAAATTTGAAGCATTATGCAGACATAGTCATATGCCTGTCATTGATCAATGGACCTGGCTGACATGACTGGCCAAAGACTCTCCATAAAACACATCAGATTAAAATATATATATATATATATATATATATATATATAAAAACCAAAACTATCCATAGGTTATTTTATTTGCCTTAACCGCAGCAGCTTGCAGTGAGATCAACTATCCCTGAACAGATGGCAACAGATGCTTGAAGTTACCACTGCATCTGCTATATTACCAATTCAAACACTATGGGGAAAAATCTATATATCATAAATGTTATTGTAAGTGTAAGGGCTGGGCACTCCCCAGCATCTAGAAGTAGATGGTGGCATTTCTTGTTCTGAGTCACACCTGATTTACACTATGAATACTGTCTCTCTACTTTTACCTGGCCACCATTGGTCATGGTGAATGGGGACCAGGAGAAACCATACACACTTTAGGAGTACCACAAATGGGAGACCAATCACAAATGAATGCCCACACTAGGAGCTGAGATCAAACAGAATGCATACATTTTTAGCTATCAGTTGTCACACAGCTTAGAAGGGCATTACCCTCTCCTTCTTCAGTTCATCTCTTTTCTGTTGTCCTGATCAGCCACATTAAAGTACTGAAGGCATTTCCCATGTCCGCCATACTACGCTGTAGGCTATATGCTGTACACTGTACGCTGTTTGCTGCTTCATTTCCAGAATTCCCTGCTTTTGCACTAAAGGTGATCTGCTTTTGCTTTTACATCATTTACCATAAATACTATCTCCCATTTTTTCAGGGTCCTTGGAGCCATAGTGCTCCCAGGATCATTTGCATCCTGGCCCCTTCCCAGGCAGGATGAGTAGTAACCCAGGGGAAAACTCCGTCTGCACATATCTTCCTGTGTCAGCAAGTGACAACCAAGTGCATTTATTTAGTACACTAGTATTATGATCTATTCCTAAATATATTTTAATCACAAACTGCACAGAAATAAATAAATAATATGACCTACTAGTAATTGAACCCAGGCCTTCGAAATACCATCCTGGCACTCTAACCACTGAGCTATAGGCTCACATGATTGGATATGGGGTTAACGGACACACCTCCTTTCTCTGGTACTGCATATCCTGCAACTAGGAATAATTAAAATGGCAATTAGATGTTTGTTCATGCACCAAGTAAGCCGTAGCCTCTTGGAACTGGGGTTACAGGCTAATCCCTTGGTGGAGTAGAAAATATGCTGTCTCCCTCCGTGGTTAAGGAGGAAGTTCAGAAACGTGTTTTTCCTTGAAACCACTGCTGCTTTTTATCAATAATATGTTATTAATATTTTAAAAACAATACAATAAAGAACACATTGCACTTAAAATGTTCAATAAATATGACATATTGAAAACAGATTGTTTAAAAATGTATAACCAGACTTCCAGTTCCACCTTCAGCGAATGCAGACATGAGTCAGCTCGACTCCTGGCCCCCAGGGAATTAAACAACATAATTTTGCCAGCAATTTGCTGGAAAGTGCAACAAAAGTACAGCATAAAGAGCAGCTGATAACCTGGTGACAGTATAGGGGACTGCAACTCTGCCGGAGATGGCATTATGGCATTGTGGCATAGGAATAAAGACACAAACAGCAAATCAAAAGTGGCACCAAAAGAAAGAGGCCACAGTGCCAGCTGTTAGATTTCTGAGCATTTGGAGTCTATCAGTGGGCTCACTGAAGAGGAGTCGGGAAAAGGGCACTTCACAATAATGTCAAAAAAGTTGTTCACAGGCAGCAAAAAAATCAGTGCCACTACAGACAGAACAGAGGCATCTCTAGCAGCAATCACAAAAGGTTTGAAAAATCTGCAGCAAAGGACAATAGACATTGAGGAGGGTCTGACTGGCATTGTGACCCTCATGGATAGACACCATGAATCACTGGCCTTCCTTCATCATCGGGAGCAAGAGCAAACAACTAAGTTGGATGATCTTGAGCTCCGCTCTCGATGGAACAATATCTGCATCCAGGGCCTACCGGGGGGAATAGAAACAGGTGGAATGGAACAATATATGGAATCATTCCTCCGTGAGCTGCTGCAATGGCTGAAAGAGGCCTCAGTGCAAACTGAGCAGGTGCATCGGGTCATTGGACCAAAGCCCACAGATCTTAAGGCATGATCCCACTCGGGGGTTATGAGATTCATTGATTACCAAGTAAAATCAAAAGTTCTACACCAGGCATGGGGAAGAAAGAGATTCTCTTAAGAGAAACAAGACTATGCTTTGAGCATGATTTTACACCCCTCTCACCCTTCTAACATGAAAGACACTGCTGGTAATCCGGTGGCACCTGGCAGGGAAAAATGTTAAAATGCAACTCCTAACACTGGTACAGTTCAAAATACACACCCCAGATGGTCAAAATTTGTTTGCATGCTGCCTGAGATACAGCAGCTGGGGGTCTCTCCAGAACTTACCACACCACCAGATTCAGCATCTCCAGCTATGTGCCATGGCAGCAAGTTGTCAGGAAATGCACTGACCTCCCAGGCATCAGGTGGAGAATCAGGCCACAACACACCAGAGAAGAGGAGAAATCAAGATGTGGCTTCTTCCTCACCAAAGTTGAAGGAACTGAACTAATTGAACTTTTGACACAGGAAAAGGAGGATAAGTTTGCCAGATCCTTCCTATTGACTGTCTTCAGCGTTAGCCTATTGGCTATATGAACATCTGTTTATGGGGCTTTAATTGATTAGGAATAGAGGTTGGTGGACCTAATTTAAGGGGGTTGGACAGGCAACAAGGCTTTGGAAACCAGAGTTGACCTGGAAGGGGGTGGAGTCTAAGGTAAGTACAAAGGATGGGGGGTACACAGTGAAAGATCTATGTTTTAATTAATGATTGTTGTGCTCTGGTTCCTTCCTAGATACTCATCTCTGAGAGGTCCAAGGACAGACAGTTCACCCAGAGACCCTGTGGCTGCGTAGTGGATGATGGTGAAACATGCCTGTGAAGACCGGTGAGAAAATGGGGAACTGAAGTCAATGGGGACAAGTAGGGTTATTTTATAATAATCAAGGAAGGGTTATTTTCACATAGTCATCGTACCTAGAGGGAGATCAGGAGTATGTGGGCTTAATGAACAGGCTGCAGAGGGACTTGGGGATGTATGGGGCAGGGGTTGTGTCTCATGACTGGGTAAATGTGGATTAAAAATGGTGTTGCCAAGAATTGGGTGGCATGGGAGGTTTGGAGACATCAGGGGGGTGGAGCCTGCAAGGCCAGTTTGATCCAGCAGATAATATGAAGGCTCAGGTGGCACAAAATGGCCACAGTGCTTTTGAAGGGGAAGCAGAAGAGCTGGAAATTGTGATGCATGGCCGAAGCATACTGAATATATGATTAAACATGCTGGGGTAAGGGCAGGGGTATGGTTTTCAAGCAAAGGGATAGACTCAAGCAGAAAGACATGTGGTGGAAAGCACTAGGTACCTGCCTAGCACGACCCCCCAAAAATAATGTGATACATACCATAAATGGGGGAGAGGAGCTGAGAAAGTCAAAGGCTATAGCTGCTTGCCACGTATTATAAGAATGCTGTGGGGATCCTGGCACACTGGCTGGCTCACAGACTGGTAGGGGTGCGAGACATTTGAATAGGGTTTAAGATGGAGAGTGTTTTGCCCTGGTCAGTATGACATTGTGGCAAATGTACTCTTAAGCTCTGGACACCTATGTTCAGATGTTGCAGGAGGGCCTCAACAAGTCTTGGCACCAGGCAGTCCACCGAACGCTGAGGCTCCGGGCCTCAAGATGGTGGTAGCATTGGCAAAGCTGCCAGGGGCAAGGAAGAAAGGGGTGCCTGGGGGTGTGCATGGACAGATCTGCCAATGCAGATGGAGGGAAGGCCAAGGAGGACTGCAGGGGTGTGGGGATACTGGTAACATGGGGTGAAGCAGCTGGCACATCAGGAGGTGGAATTTATTGCCCCTTTTTCTTTATGTGTTGAAATGTATCATTTTTGTGTCATGAGTCACAGAAAACATACATGGTGAATGCAAACAGTGGAATGGGGCCGGGGAGCCGGGTGGGGTGGGGCTGATCACCTGTGAGGGTGTGATTGTGCCTCTCATGCTGGCTCACTCCTGAGACCCCCAGGTGAAGATAGCATGGCTGAGAGATCCCTGGCGTTGCAGCAAAACCAAACCACCCTGCCACAGTCGCAACCTTGATAGCAGTGGGGAGGGAGCAATGGGTTGCTGCATGGTGGGATCAGCCCGCCAGCCCTGTTGAGCTGGGAAAAGTGAGGGGTGGGGGGGGATAGGCCCTCCAAACTGAAGTCAAATAAAAGGGGGAAGGGGAAGCCTACTGGTTTTCCCTCCAAGTGAGGCGCATATGTCATGAGATGTAGGGGAAGGGCAAAACAATCGGGGACGTTTATCCACAGAGGTGATGAAATTCAGAAAAAAGGTGAAAAACCTTCTGACGACAATCAATAAAGGCTGGACATAGGAAGTCCAGTGGAAAGGGGTACAGATCACACTGTCTCAGACAGGTATTACCCCCGGGGGCTGAGGGAGGGAAGGACTACAATATAGGTGGTCACAGAGTCACACAGAGACATGAGTGACTTGACAAGCACAATGAGCTCAGCGCTGTGGAGGAAAATACACACAGTCGCAGCTTAGCTGGGTGAATCTGCCCAGAAGTGGGTAAGGCTCCACACTTAAAACTTTGAAGTCACTTGGCTTGGGATGAGACCTTTGTTAAAAGTTTGTTCAGTGTTACAAGTTCTAATTGTTGTTTTCATGAATGTTCTAGATTTCCATTTTCCTGTGCTGGCTGCCTGTCCCACTGGTAAGAGAGGGAGAGGGAGAGTGACAAAACCTGAGTAAAGTAGTCACGTACTATGTGAAAGGGCTAAATAGCCCCGTGAAGAGCACATGTCTCATGCAGGAACTGAAGCAGAAAGATACAGCAATAGCCCTGCTGCAGAAATCTCCCTTTTGTGAGTCTGAGCATGCAAAGCTATGGAGATCCTGGATGGGACAGGTACATGCGGTGTCATATGATGCAAATCCACATAAGAGGGGGAGGCCTTTCTTGTCCATAAGAACTGCCCCCTGGAAGTCAGCCAGGTAAAGGCAGATTCTGAGGGCAAGTATATATGTGTAAGGGGCAACTATGGAATGGTCTTGTGTACAATACTGAATATCTGTGTGCCTAATGTTGACAGGGAGACTGTGACATGCCTCAAGGAAACGCTACTTGCATCTGCACCAGACTCCAACACCCTATATTTGATGGGGGGGGGGATTTCAATGAGGTGATTAAGCCTCAGATGGACAAGTCAGGCACAAGCACCTCATCGCAAACCACAGTGGTACAATACATCAAGAGACTGTCCTAGGATTTGGGACTAGTGGAGATTGCTGCACCCTAAGACCAGGGACTACACCTTCTGGTCGCATCTGCACCAGGTTTACTCCTGGATAGACTTCTTTCTGATGTCTGTTGACTGGGTACATAACATCAAAAGTTGCACTATAGATTCTGTAACCATCTCAGACCACTCACTGGTAAAGCTGGATTTGACTATCACCCCAGGGTATGGACCAGCAATTGGGGTTTGAACGTCTCACTTCTAAATCAGAGGAGTTTAAGCAGATGGTGGAAACAGAGACCAGGAACTATGAGGCAACCAATTCAAATGGGTTACCGATGGAAGCAGCCTGCTGGGATGGCCTGAAGGTGATCCTGATGGGTCACATTATTAGCTATGCCTCCCATCGGAAAAAAGAGGGGATGTGGAAGCAAGTGGAGCAGGAGGAGCAGCTGTTTGACCTTGAGGCAGAGCATGAGATCACGCTCGACTGGGTCAAGCAGAAGCTGGAAGGGTGTCGTGCGTGGTTAAACCAACTCCTGGAGGCACAGATAGATGGGAGAGTAAGATGTTCCAAGCAAACATATTATGAGTCAGGGCAACAAGCAGGATGCCTCTTGGCCTGGCAGCTTTGCAAAGAGGTGGTGAATAGGACTGTTCTCAGAATCCGAAAGCCAGGTTCCAGGCACTGCGATACAGAGCCACACAAGATTTTGCAACACTTTGCAGATTTCTACAAAGGATTGCACAAGCAGAACCAGGTCTGGACATAGGAATCTGCCTAAATGGGTACTTCCAGAGGGTGAAGGTGCCAAAACTCTCAGACACACAGCAAGTGACCCTGTCGGCACCCATCATGCTTCCTGAGATACATGAAGCAATAGCCAGACTAAAAACGGGTAAGGCACTGGACCAGATGGCATCGGTGTGGAATTTTACAAGCAATTTCAAGCCAAACTAGCCTCAAAGCTGCTGGAGGAATGCTGTGGGGTCCAGGAAGGGGAGATGGCCCTGTCTTCATAGCAATATGCTCAGATAATGGTTCTCCCCAAACCGGGTAAAGATGGCATGAAATGTAGCTCGTACCGCCCATCTCACTTTTGAACGCAGATCTTAAGATCTTTTCCTCCATACTTGCTCTCCATCTACAGGACTGTGTAACCGCTCTAGTTCATCCAGATCAAACAGGATTTATCAATGACAAATTGATACACGACAACATCAGACACTTACTCAACATAATGTAGAGCCCAGCAGGGACAAGAGGTAGTTCTGGCCATTTTCATGCATGCCAAGAAGCCATTTGACCAGGTGAACTGGGGATTTCTATACAGGGCTCTGGAAGAAATAGGAATGGGGGGGTACCTTCCTGACATGTGTTCAGGAGTTGTATGCCTCTCCGCAGGTTCTGGTGTGAGTGAATGTTGTGTCTTCAGAGAGATTTATTTTCACTAGGGGCACCAGGCAGGGGTGCCCACTGTCCCCACTGCATTTTGCCCTCTGCATAGAGCCTCTGGTGCAGGCTGTTTGGATGAATCCAGGCATCTGGGGGTGGGCAGCCAAGACAGGGAGCACAAGGTGTCCCTATATGCGAACAACTCCCTGTTCTTCATAACACGACCCCATGAATCTGTGCCACTAGTGCTCTATGAGTCAGAAGAATATGCAAGATTTTAGGTTACAAAATTAACTTTGAGAAACCAGAATCCCTTAAATTGAGTGATATGGTTCCACCTCGACTTAAGGAACAATTTCCCTTCCCCTGAGCAGTGAATGGGGTGGTGTGCTACCTAGGCATTAGGATCTCAGCCAGGCTGAGCTCATTATTCAGCCTTAACTATGGGAAGTTGGAGGGTAAGATACATGCAGACATCACACAATGGAACCTCCTCCCATCAGGGGTAGTGGGTATAGTGGCCACGATTAAAATGAACATATTACCCAGGTATTTGTTCCTCTTCCAGGCCCTACTGATTAGAATTCCTGAGACCTTCTGGAAAAGGTTACAAAAAACATTCTTTTGTGTGGGTTGGACACCAGTATTGGGTTAAGAGCTGAACCTTGACTCTTCCAACGGAAAGTGGGGAGCTGGCACTCCCAGACTTGTGTCTCTACTACGTACCTGCTCAGGTGACTCCGGTAGTGACCTGGGTGAAACAAAACCACAGCTCAGACTGGCTGGATTTGTAGGAAGATGGGAATCTCCTGGTACCCTTGTTCACATTACTGCATGCCCGGATAACTCCATGCTTGTTGGCAGCTATTAGGAATCCACTCACAGTCCACACCTTCCATATACTGCTGAGGGCATGGCTGATTTCAGGAACACCCAATGAGATAGGCACACAAACAGCAATAATAGAGGATAATAATAATGCCAGCACTCCAGAAGTGAAATCCCACTGTATCCAGTGCTAGATTTAGTACAATGCAAGGAGATAAACAGAGCACACAAAAACCCCTAGGGCCTCAACCGTTAAGTCTTCCAGCAATAAAAGGGGATGCAGATTTCACCCCCCTGGCTAGGGATGTGGGATTTAGGTGCTGGAACAGGGGCTCCCTGATAAAGCTTAAGCAGCTACTTTCAGGCAGGACCTGTCTCTCCTTCGCTGAATTACAATAATAATTTAACCTGCCAAGACAGGACTTCTTTATGTTCCTGCAAGTCCAGCACTATGTCCAGATAGAAGGGAGACTAAACCTCATAAACAGAGACCTCACTGGACTGGAGCAATTTCTGTATTGGGCAGTCAAGTTAGTGGGACAGAGAGGCAACAGCCTTGGCATACAAGATGTTACAAGGCACGGACCACCCAGAGTTCCGTGCAGTGTGGGAAGCCCGGGAAAGAGAGGCCAAGATCACAATCTCTGAAGGGGGCTGGGGCTATATGTGGAAGATTGGCTGGTGAACCACCTCATTGCCTATGTGGCAAGAATTTAGGTGGAAATGCCTCCTCTGATACTTCCATATGCCCACAGTCACCAAGCATTTCCAGCAGGGGGACTCAGACATGTGTTGGCAGGGGTGCAGTCAGATTGGCAAGCACTACCACATCTTTTGGGGATGCCCTCTCATATTGGCATAGTGGACGCAGGTGTGTGAAGCACTCGGGGACATATGGGGATGGGATCCTAGGGAAAAGGATCCTGGGTATAGGTCACCTCCCTCAGGAAATGCTGTTCCAAACCTTCTGCGTGTTGACTCTGAAGGACACTACAGTGCACTGGTGTACGGGAGTGATGCCAACAATTGGGGGGTAACAGGATAGGGTTCAAGGGATACAAAGCATGGAAAGAATCACTGCAATACTATGTCTCCTGCTAGAGAAATTCAGAGAGCTATGATGCATCTGGGACCTGTACAAGTCAAGAGGGAGGGGGAACTTGCAGGGCAAAACACAAGAAGGACTAAGTACCCTCCGACATGTTGTCAATGGTGAGGGGGATAGCGGGGATAGTGAGACTAATGGAACAGGAGAGGATAGGCAAGTAGAAGAGAGGGGGTGCTGATACCAAGTGAATATTAGTATGGTCATAGGAGACAGTTCTCAACAGGTTCTCAGGAGACGTGGCGTAAGGGGCCCCCTTTCCATCTATGCCTACCTTCCAAGACAGGCAGGAATGGGATCCTGCTGTCTCAGTTTTAATACAGGGAAATGACAACAGACCAGTCCCGTGGGGGACAGACAGCCGCATAGAGATGTTAGCCAGTTGTAGTAGAGATACTGTAGTAACCCACTTGGCAAAAAAGACACAAGACAAAGCACAGTGACTCTAGCAAGAGATTTTACTGAGTAAATGGTGTAATTAATTTTGAAGAGCACATTTGGACAACAACCTCCGAAACTTAGCTTAGTAGAAAACCAAAGGCAAAAGCAGAGTTGACAGAAAGTAACACTAGTTGTAGGTGCTGTATTATGCAAACTGTTAGACCTGTTAACAGGCATTGAAACCTGAAGAAAAATGATGTATTCAGGAATGTATTGTGGAGGGTTGTAATTATCACTATCTTTCAATAAAGCTGAGTTTAAAAAAAATGATAACCATCTAGTAAAAATAAACTAATTACAGTATTACAGCAGTAATCTTATAAAAAAGGACAATAAAACTAATATTTGCAAAGTTAGTTTCATAAGACATTCGTTCTGAAGAAAAGAGGATCCTCTACCTTAGTATGAATGATATTATTTTCCCCAAGGAATGTTCAATGGATCCTACCTCCTTGAAATTTCTTCAGATGCAGAGAGAAGAAAGTAAAGATTCAGAAAGATATACAGTACCAGTAAAAGACAGTGAAGAAAAAAGACAGACAATGGTTTAGGTTATTAAGATGAAATTAAAATAGAAAAAAGAAAAGAAAAAGAGTTACAGTATATCTCATTGTTTAGTCCTGGGACTTAACAATAAATAAGTTACTCTTCCCCATGTCTCGTGAGTATTTGAAATAAAGTCTGTCAGTTTTTTCAATTTTTTTGTATCAATTCTTAAGCCTTAAGCTAATTTTTCACTTCAAGTGCTTCCAGCATCTTATATTTCTATTTGTTAATTGTGGGTGCTCTCTGTTCTATCCATAAGTTTAGATTATTTTTTTGGCAGCCTCTGAAATTAGGGCTAAAGTGTACAGTTGTTCTCAAGTTATATTTGGTATATCAAAAAACGTGCCAGCAATACATGTTTTAATGTTCATAAAGCTAGTTATGGATGGCATTCTGTCAAGGACACTTCATTTGGTCCCACAGTCTCTGTATTTCCCAGCATTCTCAAAGCATATGAAGTAGGTCTGCATTAGAAGCTCCATATCTGGACATCTATCATCACTTTTGATTTTCATTTTAAACATATGTCTTAGAGTGACGTACAGGTTATGCAAGATTTTGTACTGGATATGTTTGTAATTTACTACGCTAAAAGCTTTTTGGATGAAGCCCCATATTTTACTTCAGTTCTAGTTTAGAGCATCTTCTCGTAGGCCCTCAGTCAATCTTATTTTGCATTCAGTGGCTTTTCCTCTAATGAAACTGATTAAAAATGTATAAAAGGAGGTTACAGATGGTTTAATTTGTAAGATGACTATGTGGTTACTTGTATGGGGAGCTGGCAATATAACTAATGATATCCCTGGTTTCCAAGTATCTGATGTGGTCAGTTAGAAAGTTGTTTTTTTGTAATTCTTCCAGATTTAACTCAAATTCATTAGTAATGTCATCCACAGTTTTAAATTTCCCAATTGAGTAAATATCCCCTAGCACTTTTATACCTTTTGTATGCCATGAGATAAAATTTAGAGTTCTATCATTTTCCATTATCTTAGGATTTCGCCCTAAGTGTTGATGAAAGAACATTCTCATTTCTGTTCCCAGTATCTGTGAAAGCTGGGAAATACATTTTAAAAATTCTGATATGATGGTGTTTCTAGTTTTCTATGAGGTTTTGAGAACCATAAAGCTGAAAGTTTAATGCCAGTCTCTTTCATTAAGTCAGATTCTGTTTCTATCCCTATCCAGATAGGTTGGTAAGAATGCAGAGCAAGAGGTATGACCCAATATGTCAGTTGTTGTATTTTAGATACCATAAAACCACCCAATTCATTTGGTCTTGTTAACCTATAGTAGGATTGTCTGGGTTTTTTTTGTGTGTGTGCCAAGATACATTTAGTGATAATATTCTGTATCCACAGAAATCATCTTTTGGACATTTGTTTATAGGTCATACTAAAAATGTGCAGTGCTCTTGGTAGTACAATCACTCAATCACTTTTACAGATTCTGTTCTTCCCCAAAGTCCTAATGGCAGTTTATTCAATTTTCCCTGATCCCTTTCTAAGTTATTGTTAAAGATAGTTAGGTTCTGGTTTGTAGTTTTTTTTGGTTTTACTTCTATGTAAATTTTATACCTAAATAATTTATACAATCATTGACCAGTGATATTCCCAATCTGTGATTTTGTGTTGGGGTGTTCCTCCATTCAGGAATAGATGCTGTGTTTTGTCAATGTTTAGTCTGTATCACGAGATGTCACTGTATTCATTTATAATTAAACCTTTCTAGTTGCTGTATCTGGATTACACAGATATAAAAGAATGTCGTCATCTGTGTAAAGGGAGAATTTGTGTGTAGATTTTCTCATTTTAATTCCCTCTACTCCATCATTGTTATTTATCTTCAACACTAAAATGTTCAGGGCAATATTAAATAAAACTGGTGACAGTGGACATCCTTGTCTTTCCCTTTTTGAAGGTAAAAGAAGGAAGACATTACCCCATTAGTGGTGATTGCTCCTTACCCAATTTATGTATTCTAACAGAAAGTCATGAATCGACATGGAGTTAAATACATGTTTCCATTCGACCCTATCAAAAGCCTTATTGGCATCAAGCATAATTAAGGTCATAGGGAGCTTGGATTTTTCAGCTTGTTACTGTATATAAGATGTAAAATCTTCCTCACTCTGTCTTAGGCTTGTCATTGTTTTAGGAAACCAGTTTGTCCCAGGCCGATTAGATTTTGAATGGTTGGCATTAATTTAGTAGCAATTATTTTTGCCATAATCCTGGTGTCTGAGTTAATAAGAGAAATAGGTCTATAGTATGCAAGATAAAACATCCTTCCCTGATTTTATTTTAATATTAAGGTACTAATACTTTGCTGCACTGAGCCCAGAAGATGGCCCATTTCTTTTGCTTCTTTCAAAACCTTATGTAAGACAAGGATTAAAATGTATTTGACATTTTTATAAATGTTTACAGGAAGTCCATCAGGACCTGGGGGATTTGTTGCTTTCTATGCTCTTAATTGCTTCTCTGATTTCTTCTTCACTAATCTGGCTAAATAAGATGTGATAATCAGAATCTGACATTCTGGGTACATTTAGATCTCTTTGAAATATTTCACTACTATGATGAAAAGAGCTGCTTGTTTCATTTGTATATCCTTTCCTGTAGAATTCTACAAAAATGTTATTTATTTTATTTGGTTCAGTTACAACTACCTAATTTTCTTTTATAGCAACATTCTTAGTGTTTTGCTTTATCTGAAAGCTAGCCATTTTTGTGATTCAGACCTATGGACACATATATGAGTTCTGACTTTCTTATATCAAAGCCTGCTTCTTTTCTAAGGAGTTTATTAAAATCGGTCTTGTATTCTGCCCATTTAGTCCAAATTTCTTTTGTTAGTCTCAACCTCTTTTTCTATTTATTTAAGCTCTTTCAATACTCTGTTTTTTCAATAGCTCTCTGCTACAATAAAACAAATTCCCCATATCCCCGGTAGTCTAGTGCCCTCTCTGAACCGTACATTGAGAAAGTAAACAATATCCCCATTTCCCTGGTGGTCTAGTGGCCCCCATCCAGCCATGCCAGCCCACCCAGCACCCCCCCACCTGTCCCCAGCCAGCAACTGGCACAGCCCACCTCTCACCTCCATGGCCAGCCACTGACTGAGTGCAGTATTAGTGCTGTGCACAGGCGTGCTCAGAGTGAATTTCTGAGTGCTGTCTGTGCAGTACTGTAATATTGCACTCGGTCAGTGGCTCGGAAAATGAGTGAGATGTGTCACTGGCTGGGGGACAGGTGAGGGCTGAGTGAGCTAACTGCAACAGGTGGAGAACCCTAGACTACCAGGGAAAGGGGATATTGTTTACTTTCTCAATGTATAGTTCAGAGAGGGCACTAGACTACCAGGGATATGTGGAATTTTTGGTTTATTCTCCTACTGTACAGTTCGAGGGGTGGGACTTTGCTTTCATTACTTTTCCTAATGTACAGTTGGGGGGCACTAGACTACCAGGGATACGGGGTTTTCATGTCTTTTCCTAATGTACAGTTCATGGTGGGGCACTAGACTACCAGGGATATGGAGAATATGTTTTATTCTCCTACTGTACAGTTCAGGGGATGCGCTAGACTACCAGGAAAAAGGGGTTTTTGTTTATTTTCTTAATGTACAGTTTGGGGGGCACTAGATTACCAGGGAAAAGGAGAATTTATTTACTGTCTTAATGCACAGTGGGGGGGCACTAGACTACCTGGCTTATTGCCGCATATGCAGCGGGCAATTCGTGGTTAGCGGCACGGGTGGGGGGATGACAGCACTGCCCTGTGGGGCTTCTGCCAACAGCTGTTTCAGGGGGCTGGGGTATGGGTAGCCCTCTGGGGCCCCACTGGGGTGGGCTGGGCATGGGGGGAGAGTACCTGTGCACTATCCACTGGACAACCGAGGGGTCTACAGGACCCCCGGGGGCATCTGTAAGTTATACCAGTTAAATGCTGGTATAACTTACGTTGCCAGATCTCCTCTGGGGGTTCTTGTAGAATCCTGATGTGTGCACTTTGTGGCTGCCCTTCTAGAATGGGGTGCAACTGCTGCCGTAAACCCCCTAGCGCCATGTCACAGGGGGTTTATGTGGTGTAACAGCTGTTTGGCACAAGTTGTAGGTCACTTTGTAGAATCGCAAGTCACAACTGCTGGCGTAAGTTGCTACATGAGCCATTCGGCTTGGCACAACTGCTGTTACACCTGGTGTAACCCTTCTAGAATCAGGCCCAATATTTCTATCAAAGATTATACTCATTAATAAAAGTGCAGTAACAGTAGCAGAATTTTCAGATCATAACATAGTGTTAGTAACTTTGGGGAGGTATATACAAGACTTAAAAGGACCAGGATATTGGAAACTGAACACCTCCTTGCTCTCAGAACCAGAAACAAGACAAATAGTGCAAGACTTTTTTTACAGGCTAGAAAGTCTGTTTTTATTTTTTTTGAAGACCCGGTCATTTGGTGGCTAGACATAAAGGCAGACCTTCAGAAACTATGTAAAAGAATAAGTAGAAATAGCAATAGAGAACAATATTTGCTGCATTTATGGTACAGGAGGAATTTACAACAATTACTATCAATATCATATGAAACTGAACAAAGTCTGACCCTACAAATTACAAACTTAAAACAAAAAATGTTAGATTTCCATAATAAAAAAGCTACCATATTGCATTATCCACAGCAATTTGGAACCCTAGGTAAGTCAGAAGTCATATGTCCTTATGAACACTGGCAAAAACAAATACAAAGTAAAACAATGGTTAAGATGAAGAATAAAGAAGGAATAGAACATACAGAACAGAAAAATATTAAAGAAATTGTGACCACATATACTAGAGATATGTATGCTATATTACAAGTGGAAAATGGAAATGCACATAGTTTGTTAGGAAACTTAGACATACCATTCTTAGAACAAGAAGAGATACAGAATATAACAACAGAGATACAGGAAGAGGAAGTACAGAATGCAATTTTAACACTAACAGGGAATAAATCACCAAAGCTGGATGGCCTACCAAATGAAATAATGAAGATCATAGTTCAACTTCTAGTACAGGAATTAACTCAAGTATTAGAATTGATTAATTAGTATTGAGACCTTTGAGGCAATATGGCGGCCGCGCTGGGTCTGCTGTTATGCTAGCTCTATGCTAGTTTTATGATTGCCTCATGAATGGAGTAATTTTCCGAATCCTTGTTCATTTTATTATTTTATTTTTACGGTTATTTTTATTGTTATTTGTTTTTGCCATTACGTTTTTTAATTTGACCGTTTTAATCGTCATAACGGCTATTTTTACTGTTATAGCTACAGCCAGTTCAAGTTTGTTTAGTTAGGTGTTATTCGATTGCTGCATCTGTATGTGGTATACTATTGTTAGTTGCTGACTCTTGCCGTACCTGTTGTCAGTATCTGGGGCATTTTGTATATGCTGGGAGTTCATACCTTGAGCGGTTCTGTGACTGTTTGCTGGGGTTTGAGGTGGTCGGTGGTTTTTCCCCTGCTGAAGCTGGCTCTAAAGTGGATTTGGACTCTTGGGTCTCCTTGGACAGTCGGTGGTCTTCTTTGGTGCCGTCTGAGCTGTTACTCAAAGTTTTGCCTGTGAGAATCTGCGGGAGCTGTGATTTCGGAGGTGGAACTGTCTTTCGGCCGAACTACTAGTCAGAAACAGTGGACTGCAGGCTGGTTTAGCTGGCCATGGTGGTGGGGTCCTGGTTTTTGGGACTTCCTGTGGGGGTAAGAGGCTACCAGCCAGAAGGCTGGTGGAAAATTTTCCTCCTTTGCTCTCTTTGGCCTCCTAGTTTTTACTGGGTGGCTTTGGTGGGCTGAGTGGGGTGTCTCTTTTTCCAGGGCCCTGACAGTGGTTGGCTGGCTGCCATTAGAGCTGCTGCTTGAAGCTATGCTTGGGGAGAACTTATTGAAGCTGTGAACTCGGTTGTGGAATCGATCTTTTGACCGAAATGTCAGATAAAAACAGCGGACGGCAGACTGGTCTGGCTGGCTATAATGGCCCTTCCTTGTGTTGAACTGACTTGATCTTTAAAGGTTGTTGCTCCTTCATTTTGCTCCAGACCGAACCGTCCTCAGGTACTGCAACTATATATTTTTCTATTCTAGAGGCAGTGAGAGAGTCCTGGTGGAAATAAAGATTTATAGCAACTTTAAATTTAGTGTTTGTGGCAGTGACAGTGCCACGTTTCTATCGGACCTTTATCTTGATGAGGGTTAGGTGAGAGCTACCCTTTGTTTGGTTTCACCAACTGTTAAAGGACCTTTTCTGAGGCAACCTATATAAAATGATACTGGACAATAACTATATTGGACAATAATTTATTCAGTTTAGTGTTGTAGCTGTTTTAAATTGTTTGAGTGTTATTATTTTGGGTTATTTTTATTATTTTGTCCTTACATGTTTGGACTTTTTTAATATTTATTGTAGTCTCAGTATACAAGGGACTGTGGGTGCAGTGAGAGGGCCCCCCTGTCCCTATATTCTGGGATTTCTTCTTTTTTTTTTTTTACCTGCTTGTAGTTAGTTTGTTTGCCGCTTTATTATGTGTTGTCTAGGTATCCCGGTCGTGCATTATTCGTCCTCCGACCTCCGCGCCCTCCGCCCTTTTTGTCCTCCTCTCCTCCTATTTTCCATTTACCAGCGCTGTCGGGCACTTGGTATTGTTCATAGGAGGGGGGTGGGCACAGTGGAGGTCGTGGATGCAGTAGGGCGAATGAACGGACCTCTCACATTGGGGTGGTTAAGCTCAGAAGATGCCCTGGGGTGAAATGGAGCCTGGAACGTGGGCTCCCATGCCTAGTCTCCATACCCAAGGGCTCCTTCTATTTGGATGGGCAAGTCGTCGGGATGGCCTCGGATCCTTGTCCAACTCGGGTGGTGTTGTGCAATGCCAGATCTGTCAAAAACAAATCAGCTATTATTTCTGATTTTGTTGAGACAGCAGATCTGGCTTGCATTACCGAGACCTGGCTGGATGGAAATGCCGGCCCTATTTTAGAGGCGACTGTTCCAGCCAGGTACTCAGTGATTCATCGCCCGAGATTGGATCACGGGGGGGGGAGTAGCAGTCTATTTTAAGACCAGTTTGGGGCTCACGAGTGTGCCAGTTGAGGAGGCTGAATCCTTTGAGTGTACCGTTGTGGCCGGTGTGGGTTGCAGGATAGCCCTCGTCTACCGTCCACCAGGAGACAAGAGACGCTTCCTGCAGGAAGTGGCAGATTTCGTCACTGACATGGCATTGGAGTCGCCCAGACTGATGGTTCTGGGTGACTTCAATGCTTGGGTCGACGACTAATTCTCTGCCTTTGGTCAGCACTTCCTCCAGTTGATGACATCACTGGGCCTTACACAGATTGTTTCCTCGGCCACAAATAATCACGGTCACTCCTTGGATTTAGCTTTTCTCCTGGGGATTGAGGCTTCTGCTTTGGTGGTGGAACCTGTCAGTTGGTCCGATCACTACACCGTGAGCTTCAATTTTTGTGCTCCCCTTCATAGGTCTGCCCCTGTGGAGATGGTTCGATACCGTCCTTTACGGGATGTGGGCCCTGAAGACCTGATGGCGGTGTTGAACCTCTCAGAGTTTCTGATTGCCAGCTTGGGTCCAGAGGCTATGGTTGTGGCTTATAATCAGGCCATTTCCTTGGCCCTGGACTCACTTACTCCTATCAGTGTTCGTCCCCTCTCTCTTCACCCTCGGGCCCTGTGGTTTGATGGGTCCTTGAGGGAGTTGCGATGTGTGGGACGATGGTTAGAGCATCATTGGAGGAAATCTGCTCTGGATGCTGACCACCTTAGCTTGGAGGAGCATTACCGGCTCTACCAATCAGAGATCTCCCATAAGAAGGCAGAATTCCTGTCCAGGGAGATCTCTGTCACTCAGAATTGACCGGCTCAGCTCTTCAGAACTGTGGACAGGCTGTGCAACCCAGCCTGTCTCCAGATCCGTCGAGCCTTTTCACAAAAAGAGTGTGATGAGATAGCTCAGTTCTTTGTGAGTAAGGTTGCCGACATCAGATCCGAGATCCATCCAGCACCCTCTAAGGGGGAAGCTTCTGGTCGGCGTTTGGTCACGGAATCCTCTGTCTCCTGGCGTTCCTTTGACCTGCCAACTTTCAATGATATTATGCGGATCGTCCAGGTGATGCACCCTACGTGCTGTAGTTTAGATCCGGGCCCTACCTCCCTAATCCTGGGTTGCATTGAGATCATTGGCCCATTTCTGGTTCAAATAATCTGGTGATCCCTTGAATTGGGTGAGTTCTCGAGCTCCCTAAAGGAAGCTGTGGTGACTCCCCTTTTGAAGAAGTCTTCCTTGGACCCAGATGTTTTTTCCAACTTGTGAGGGAATTTTTATATATCCTAAAGCTATATTTGCTATTATATGCCTTGAAGCTATGCTTGCGTTGAAAGCCATGCTGTAACAAAGTCATAATGAATGTAGTGGAAATTTCTGAGTTCATGTTTTTTACAGGGTTATAGAATGATACTGAGGTTATTTGAGGTACATTTGTAAAAACAGAAAGCAAGATAAAACTGAGCAGAACTGGTTGTACCAGCCTGAATAACAGGCTTGGACAAAATATAAGATAACAGCATGCTTGGGCAAAATATAAGATAACAGCACGTTGAGGCATTGAAGGCAAGCTGTACGTTGCTATGGTGTGAGTGAAACTCATTGTTTCTCTCAGGTCAGATTGACCCAGGCATATGTATCAAGAGGTATTGGGAAAGAAATGGAATAAGCAGTGGAAAAGTACCTCATACATATCAACTTGTTTTTCTGTTACATTGCTGAAAACTTATTATGCTGTCTTATGATTGGCTTATACTGAAATGTTGGTATTTTTTCAAGATAAGAAGTGCAAAATCTAGCTTATAAAAGCTGCTGTAAACTTTAATCAGGGAGCTTTCTCCTTTGCAGAATCTCCCGCATGCATGTGTAAGGTTTGACCAAATAAAGCGACGTTAAGACAAAACCCAGTGGTGTGGTTTTTGGCCCGTGACGACGGGAGTGGTTGCTCAGGTAATACTTACAGTAAGAGAATTTGCGATCACAGTTTTGGCGTAGTCGGCAGGATGAGTTCTTCGGTCCGTGTCACCTCGTGATCGGGTTGTTTCCCTTGGACAAAAAGAAGGACATTTTTGTGGAACCCCATCAGACCGTGACGCCTAGGGGCCGGCGACACTCATCATCACTGTAAGTACATAGTATACCTTGGAGAGAGTGTGCACTATAAAGAACAGGCCTAGATAAAATAGGAAAAAATGGAACAAAAAATAACCTAGGTCCAGAGTTAGTATTATCTGGACCAGCAAAATGTATGGTTGATAAGTTTGGCCAGGATTCGGTCTCTGAGATAGGACAATGGCATAAATTGACCAGGGGAATATTTCCCCTTATAGGTACTTTTAGTATAGATGTACTAAAGGAAGCAAGGATAGCATTGGAAGAAAAAGAAAAGAGCAGTAAACAAAAAGGGTGCAAGGTAGACTGGTCAAGGTTTAGAATATGGGAAAGAGAGGCAGAAAGGCGACATGAAAATCAAGTAAAGGGATTAATGGTAAAGCAAGAAGAGGAAGAAACTGAGCAACGTGGGAGGGTGTTTCACCATCATGATACCCCCCCACCATATCGCCCCCTTCCACCAACTGTTCCGCCGGAACCACAGGCAGGGATGGCACCAGAAGGGCCACCAATACAGGGAGTAGTGCAGCCTGTACAACAGGCTGCCCCAGCTGTGCAGGCTGCCCTTCCTGCTCAGCAAGTACAGGTTGCCCAACCAGCCCAACCAGTACAACAGGCTGCCCTACCAACTCAGGTCCCACCAACGCTGAATCAGCCTGTTCAACCTCCTGTGACTCCGGTGCGGGAGGTTGCGGTCAGAACCCCCCAATGGTCCCCCATACCTGTTCAGTTGGATACTGACTCAGATGAGGAAATAGAAATAGAGGGGACGGAAGAGGACCTGGTTGAAGCAGTGGAATCTATGTCACTGGTGGGGAAGGTACAGGGCAAGGGAGATGGGAAGGCTTGGGTGTTTAGGCAAACTGATGCAAGGACTAAGGGCCCAAAACAGGCAGGGGGAAGAAAGAAACTAAAACAGCAGTTGCCTTTGATCAGTTATCCCAACCCACACCCGAGGCAGGGAGACTGGCTGCCAATGACCAGCCTGCAGTCCCTAAATACATTGAAGTGGACCGCCCATGGAACCCTGAGGAGTTGAGAGAGGCCCTGAAAGATATACCAAAGCCTCAGAATAACATAGAAGAATATATCAAGGAGTTAACAAATTTAATCAAAATGTATGAACTATCTACGACTGAGGTTGGAGAATATTTTAGACGAACACTAAAGGGCATGTGGGAGGAAGTAAAAGAGGCCTGGGACCCAGAGAAGCCAAGAGCCGAAATTATGCCACAATTTAATGCTGTGTGCATAAAACTACGGGAAAAATACAGGAATGTGACAGACTGGCCTCGCATCCGGGATACGAGACAGAAAGATGAGGAATCAGTACGCGATTACAAGAAAAGATTGCAGGGGGTTTTTAGGCAATTTTCCGGTATTGGACCGGATAATCCCGCATACCAGCATCAGTTGGGTATGGCTTTTTGCGCTGGACTGAGTGAGCCAATTAGATTGGGAGTTACCACAGTGTGCATTGGATGGGAGACAATGAAAATGGCCGACCTAGTGCCGTATGCTGAACATGCTGAGAGACAGCAGACGGAGATACAAAAGGAGAAGAAAGAAAAGCTGGAAAAGGCTCAGCTAATGTATTTTGAAAGAGACAATAAGCAGCCCCAACCGGGAGGTGGAAATGGCAACAGAAGAAGACAGAAAGGATGAAATAATGGAGGTTATCCACAGGGAGGAGGGGAAAAAGGGCAACCATTGGAAGGATCGGCAGGACAAAGACCCGGACCAGGAGGTGGTATCATCTGCTTTGCTTGTGGAGAACAGGGGCCCATAGCAAGAAATTGTTTAAAGGCAAACCAATGGCAGCATAATCAAGATTCCAATGCCCTCTTGCCTCCGCCACCACCCCCTCCTGCTCCACAACAGTGGCAGCCAAATCAGCAGCAAGGATGGAGTGGAAATCCTTGGGATCCTCAGTTCTGGACTAATAATGTTGGCTTTGCCAATGACAGCTGAAGGTTAGAGGAACACTCCCCCTTCCCCTTTTGACAAATGCTATGTGCTTCAACAATGCCAGAAGGTAGTCCAGTAATAGACTTAATAATCATGAACACCAAGTTGACCTTCTTGATAGACACAGGTGCCTCGATGTCAGTAATTCAAAGAAGCAAGTTAAATGCACCTTTATCCAGTCGAATGGTGACAACAATAGGGGCATCAGGAGTACCACAAAGAGAGCAATTGACAATCTCATTACCGGTTCAGTGTGGAAAAATGGAATTACAACATATTTTCCTCAGTAGCACGACCTGTCCTGTGAATTTATTGGGAAGGGATCTCCTGTCAAAGGTAAATGCACAAATTACTTGTACCTCAGAGGGGCTCAATATAGAAGCACCACGAATAGGCTTGTACCCATGTATAGCCGAAAGAACAGGGGATTGGCTGTATAGCTGGGAACTGACAGAACCAAGGGAAATGTGTTGGTTACAAGGGTGGGCAGAAGAAATAACACATCGTAGGTTGCAGTTACAAACAGATTTACATTGCACTGCACACTATGCAGTAGGGGGTCGGGACATGGATTATGAGTGCAAAGAGTGGGAAAACAGCCGTAGAGCAGACCATCTGGGTGTCAGAGATATATGTGGCAAAGAATCATTGTGCAGCCTCAGTCAGGCTAAATGTGGAGCAATTGAAAGTATTCCAAGTGCCAGGGTCATATCCGCACATTTCTTTGTGCCAGAACCCCCTTAGTGGAAGGAATGGGGCCATGGGTAGCAGAAATGGTACAGTTACGTGATTGGGAATGTGTAGGAAGCAAGCTAATATCAAAGGCTGGAAATTGTGAAAAATACATAATCAACAGAAAAGTTCAGGTCAGTGGATGAAAGAGAAGTGAATGTGCGAAAGGTTTGTGAAGAAATAGGCATGCAGGAGAGTGTAAGTTGGATAAATGAGTTACCAGCAAAGCTATGGGCAGAATCAAAGTATGATATGGGATTACTGAAGAATGCACAACCCCTTATGGTCAAGCCAAAGTCCTCTTACAGACTGAATAGGCATCAATATCCACTGGGTAAAGAGGCGGAGGAGGGAATAGCCCCAGTGCATGCAGCATTAGTGGAAAGGGGAGTAATCGTCCCCTGCCCATATGCAACGGTAAATACACCAATTTTACCAGTGAGAAAGCCAAATGGAAGTTACCGCTTTGTGCAGGACCTGAGAGCGGTAAATGAAGCAGTACATGTACGTACCCCGGTAGTGCCAAACCCGATTACAGTATTGTCATCCATTCCACATAACAACTGTTATTTCACAGTCATTGATTTAGCAAATGCGTTTTATAGTATCCCCGTAGAACCCAGTAGCCAGGAATGGTTTGCATTCACCTACAAAGGGGAAAAGTGGACCTGGACTGCATGCCCCAAGGCTATGCTGAGTCTCCAGCAATATTCTCAGCTCAAATGAGAGAGAATCTATCACTTTTGTGCCCCATTGGGCAGTACCCTAATACAGTATGTGGATGATTTATTGCTTGCTAGCCCCAGTAAGGAAGCAAATAAACAGGATACAAAAGCTTTATTACTTTTCTTGGCTGAGAATGGGCATAAGTGTCTCGAGAAAAATTGCAATTGTGTAAAGAGCAAGTGAAATATTTGGGTCATGTGTTGTCTGGCAGTGGTGAAAAGTTAGACCCTGAGAGAATTAAAAACATAGCAGCATGGCCAGTTACAAAGCAGCAAATGATGTCTTTTTGGGAATGGTGGGCTATTGCAGAGCTTGGATCATGGATTATGCTATGTTGGCACAACCCTCCATGAAGCCATATATGGCACGAAATGCAGATGAATGAGGAGATCAGGTGGACACCTGGTCTAGAGACCAGTTTTGCAAAACTTAAAATGTATTGATCACAAGTCCCTGTTTGGGACTACCAAATTATGAAGGGTTTCAATTTGTTTGTAAATGGAAAGGAGGTTACATGTCAGCTGTCTTGACACAGGAACATGGAGGGCAGAGGCCCATAGCATATTACTCGAGCGTTTGGACTCAGTGGTATGTAGGATGGTGTCTTGCTTGCAGTCGGTGGCGCGGCTACTGAAGCGGTGTTGGCATCGCTGGATCTGGTAGGATTCTGTGCTTTGACAGTGCATGTGCCTCATTCTGTACATTCTATTCTGCTACAAGCTCGCACAGCTCATTTACGCCTGCACGATTGCTTCAGTATCAAAATGTGTTACTAACCATGTCTAACATAACTTTGAAAAGGTGCACCATTTTAAACCCAGCGGCGTTGCTCCCACCCCGGAGGAGGGGGAGGAGCATGACTGTGGGCAAGTAATTGACTTAGACTGTAAGCCTCGACCGGATATCACTGACGTACCCATACAAAACGCAGACTTAGAATTATTTGTTGATGGCTCAGCACAAAGAGACGAGAAAGGATCCCCCTTGGTAGGTTATGCAGTGTGTACTCAAAACATATGTCGTGGAAGGAGCAAAGTTACCCCCACGAACGTCAGCCCAAGCTGCTGAACTTATAGCTCTGGCGAGAGAGCTTGTATAATCACGAGGTAAACAGTTAACATATACATAGATAGTCGATATGCATTTGGGGTAGCTCATGATTTTGGCACCCTATGGAAACACAGAGGGTTTTTAACAGCAGCTGGAAAACCTATTGAGCATGCGAATTTGGTAAAAAATCTTTTGTTAGCAATCCAGAAGCCAGAAAAGTTAGCAATTGTAAAATGTCAAGCTCATACTTCTAACCAAGATTTTGTTTCTGCAGGAAATTCGAGGGCTGATGCAGCTGCAAAGGAAGCAGCTCTTTCTGGGAGTGTTCCGAAATTTCAAATGTCCTTGACTATAACTAACCAACTTGATTTATTCTCAGTAAAGGATGTTGCAACTTTACAACAGTTGGCCAGTGCAAAAGAGAAACGTAACTGGCAAACAAACTGTAAATTTGATGCTAGCACTAAGGTGTGGACAAACCCCGATGGCAGGCTCTGCCTGCCCTCGGCAATATTCCCTTTTGTGAAATTGTGTGAATGATCATGTTTCAAAAAGTGGAGTGGTCGATCTTGTAAATAAACATTGGTACGTTGTTGGCTTTACCGTATATGCTGAAGATTTTTGTAAAAAGTGTGTAATATGTATGCAAAATAATGTTGGCAGAGGACTCCAAGTAACCCCCTCTGCCCATCCTTTTCCTACAGGACCTTTTGAACATTTAATGATGGATTTTATTGAGCTAAACCTGTGTGAAGGGTATAAATATTGCTTAGTGATTATAGATATGTTTTCAAAGTGGGTAGAAGCATTCCCAGTACGGAAAACCACGGCCTGTACAGTAGCAAAGGCCCTGATTAGAGAAATCATACCAAGGTGGGGGATTCCCACCCGGCTCTCCAGCGATAATGGCTCGCATTTTCCAAATGAAGTCATCAGAACCTTTTGTGAGGCACTGCAAGTGGATTCTGACGCACTTGTGCATACCACCCACATCGGGAGGGGCAGTAGAAAGGGCAAATCAGACATTAAAGCTAAAATTGACCAAGATTATGGCAGATATTGGCCTTAGTTGGGTAAAGGCACTACCAATAGCCCTAATGAGTATGAGGGGGAGAGCTGGCCCCATGGGTTTATCACCTCATGAAATTTTGATGGGAAGGCCCCTCAGAATGACAAATGTCCCCTTCCCACAAAACCGAATAACACTGCACAGTTTAGATAATGAAATGATTGCCTATTGTTTATCTCTTAATGCTGTTTTAAGATCTCTCTATCCTAGGGTAAAAGCTGTACTTCCAGTTCCCTTGGAGGGACCCCTGCATAGGATACAGCCAGGAGACTTCGTGGTTATCAAGGACTTCCGAAGAAAAAAGTGGTGCGCCCCGAGGTGGCGAGGACCGTTTCAAGTGCTCCTGACTACCGCCACTGCCATAAAGATAGCGGAGAGAGAAACGTGGATTCACGCATCTCATTGTCGTTTGGTGACAGCCTCTACAGTCGATACCATTGCACAGTGAACTGAGCAACCATGAAAATTGTTATCGTTCTGTTTTCGTTCGGACTATCGCTGCTATTTTGCTATGGGGCTCTGGATGAGGGAGGCAACTGCTCGCCCAGCACAAACCATTGCACATTCTGAACACTTGGTGGACTTTAATGAACTTACATGCTAATAATGCTAATGTCTCCGATTGCTATGTATGCACTAGCTCTCCTTTCTCTGCAGCCGTGGGGCTCCACCTAAAACCCAAGCCTGTAAATAGCACTGAGGCCAGCGAGATTCTCGGTGCCATCAGGGGAAGAAACATCACTAATGCCCCAGATTATGCTACAAACAAAATAAAGAACCTAACTGTGTTTCGGGGGCATGATTTTATTGCATGGTACAGCCCACCGAATGATACAAATGTGTCAACCCCGTTGTATCTAGATGTTAGACAGCAGAAAATATCAGCCAGGCTCTGCCTGTGTAATAAACAATTAACCGTGAGTTTAGCGCCACTGGGATGGTCCACGTGCCAATATTGTAGGCACTACAACAGCACTACCAAGTCCGAATCCACCATAACCAACTGCTCTCAAGCAGATGCCCACACAGTACATCCTGATTTCACTGCCGTGGGCAGTCTGTCAGGTCTATACTGGGTATGCGGGGATAGGGCCTATCTTTTTCTACCTATGGGGTGGATGGGCTGCTGCTATCTAGCCACACTCCACCCTGCGGCCCGTGTATATATGTACAATGCATCTGCTATACATCAGCGTGTAAGCTATATAAATCAAATTCAAAAAAGGGAGGTGCGGACCGCGAATAAGCGTGTCCCAGTGGGAGGAGAAAAATTTAGGGGGAATCTTCCCATGGTGGGGTGTTGTTCAAAACATGCATTACATTGACCAGTTAAGCTATGCGTTAGAAACGTCAATTAATGATACCTTGAAATCAACTGACTTGCTGACAGCTGAAATTAAAGCCCTTAGAATCGTAGCTTTGCATAATAGAGCCGCACTTGATTATGTATTAGCTTCGCAAGGGGGGGTGTGCGCCATTATAGGGGAAGAATGCTGCACCTATATACCAGATAATTCCCAAGAACTTGAGCAAGTAATTGAGGGAATACGAACGCTACAGCAACGTGTTCTAAGTGAGCATGCACCTGTATCGCAGGGCTGGGACCCCCTGGTCATGGTTCTGAAGCATATTTGGTGACTGGGGCACTACCCTCCTCCACTGGGTGGCGGTAATCGTGGTGGTGATACTGGCATTATGGCTCCTGACTGTGTTGCTCAAATTTCTCTTGTGACAACTGTGTAGCACCTTGTCGCCACATGCCATCACCCAGCTGCACCCCAAGGACCAAAACCCTAGCGAATTAGCCGGGGTGTTCCCATTCTGTGATGTACCAGATGTGACTAAAGTATAATAGTTAACAAGTTGATACAAAGTATCAAAAGGGGGGAGAGTGTGAGGGAATTTTTATATATCCTAAAGCTATATTTGCTATTATATGCCTTGAAGCTATGCTTGCGTTGAAAGCCATGCTGTAACAAAGTCATAATGAATGTAGTAGAAATTTCTGAGTTCATGTTTTTTTTACAGGGTTATAGAATGATACTGAGGTTATTTGAGGTACATTTGTAAAAACAGAAAGCAAGATAAAACTGAGCAGAACTGGTTGTACCAGCCTGAATAACAGGCTCGGACAAAATATAAGATAACAGCATGCTTGGGCAAAATATAAGATAACAGCACGTTGAGGCATTGAAGGCAAGCTGTATGTTGCTATGGTGTGAGTGAAACTCATTGTTTCTCTCAGGTCAGATTGACCCAGGCATATGTATCAAGAGGTATTGGGAAAGAAATGGAATAAGCAGTGGAAAAGTACCTCATACATATCAACTTGTTTTTCTGTTACATTGCTGAAAACTTATTATGCTGTCTTATGATTGGCTTATACTGAAATGTTGGTATTTTTCAAGATAAGAAGTGCAAAATCTAGCTTATAAAAGCTGCTGTAAACTTTAATCAGGGAGCTTTCTCCTTTGCAGAATCTCCCGCATGCATGTGTAAGGTTTGATCAAATAAAGCGACGTTAAGACAAAACCCAGTGGTGTGGTTTTTGCCCCGTGACGACGGGAGTGGTTGCTCAGGTAATACTTACAGTGAGAGAATTTGCGATCACAAACTACAGACCAATCTCTAACCTTCCCTTTATTGGGAAGGTTATTGAGAAGGTAGTGGCAAACCAGCTGGAGGACCATTTGACCATCCATAATATCTATGAACCTCTCCAGTCTGGTTTCCGTAAGAGGCATAGTACCGAGACTGCTCTGGTTCGGGTGCTCAATGATCTCTTGATGGCAAGAGATCAGAGAAACTGTTCTATCTTGGTCCTTCTTGATCTCTCTTCAGCCTTTGACACTGTAGACCATGGGGTTTTACTCGAGCGTCTGGAGTCCATCTGTGGACTGTCTTGTACAGTGCTCAGATGGTTTTCATCTTTCTATCTGGAGAGGCATGAAGTGGTGTCCGGGATTTTTCCTCTGATTTTTCCCTCTGCAATGTGGTGTCCCCAGGGTTGGTGCTCTCCCCATGTTGTTTGCAGTGTACATGCTGCCTCGGAGACATTGTAGAAGGTATGGGCTGAGGTTTCACTGCTATGCTGATGATACCCAGCTCTGCCTTCTCTTTCGCCCCGACCAGGTTAGTGCCCTCTCAGTATTTAATAACTGCCTGCTGAAATCCAGGACTGGATGAATTTGAGCTGGTTAGCAGAGCATGAGGTAAGACTGAGGTTATGGTTGTGGACCGGGTGCGTGGGTCAGGGGTTGGGGTCTAACCAGCCCTCTGGCATACTGCTGGGGGGGATCTGATCCTTACCTCTGAATGGGTGCATAACCTTGGAGTGGTACTTGATGATGGGCTGACTCTTCGTCATCAGGTGTCAGCAGTCATCAAGTCCGCATTCTATCATCTTAGGAACATCGCCAGGGTGAAACACCTTGTTCCGTCCAGCGATTTACCCATGTTGGTCCATGCCTTCATGACATCTCGCCTTGACTACCACAACTCCCTTTACTTGGGGCTTTCTGAGGTTGATATCTGCCACTTGAAGCTAGTGCAGAACGCTGCAGCAAGATTAATGACAGGGGTGACTAGAAAGACACATATTACCCCTGTGCTGCGCGATCTGCACTGGCTGCCTATACAGTGGTGGATCACCTTTAAAGTAGGTCTTTTGACCTATAAAGCCCTGCACAGACTCGGTCCTGACTACTTGAAAGAGCTTCTGATTCCTTACCACCCCGTGCGACAGCTCCGTTCAGCTGACGAGGGGTTGCTAGAGGTTCCAAGGGTTATACTGAAGTCTTCTGGGGCTAGGGCCTTTGGGTTCGTGGCCCCAACCCTCTGGAACTCTCTGCCTCGACGGCTTAGAGAATGCACGACCGTGGAGGCCTTTAAGCAGGATTTTAAGACTCTTTTATGGAACAAGGTTTTTGTGGATTGATATTGTTATTAACTGTTGTTTTCATATGTATATTTTGATTTTATGATTCATTTGTACAGCGCCTTGGCATTTGAAAGGCGCTAAATAAATAAAGTTTATTATTATTATTATTACAACAAATCCCATTAGAAGTAAATGAAGGTATATTAACATACATATATAAAACAGGAAACAAAACGGAAATGAAAAACTGGAGGCCAATCACTTTGTTAAATTCAGACTTTAAAATACTAACAAAAATACTAGCTACAAGACAATCAACAGTAGCATCAAAACTTATCTCCCCAACACAATCATATGCAATTCTGCGGAGGCAAATACATAGTCATCTCATACTACTAAGGGAAGTAGTCAAGCAAGGGAAACTGGGCAACACAGATGGATACTTGGTGTCCTTAGACCAAAAAAAAGCATTTGATCAGGTTAACCATGATTTTTTGTGGGAAACAATAACTCATTATCATATAACAGAGAAAAAGATAAAATGGTTAAAATGTATTTATAATACTGCAACTATCAGACCAATAATACAAGGGTGGAAGAGTCCTCTCATACATTTGAAAAGAGGAGTTAGACAAGGCTGCCCCCTGAGCTCCATACTATATGATTTTTTTTATAGACCCTCTTTTAAGAGCAATAAATAAAGGGGAGGATATAAGAGTGATAGCAATAAACATTCAGATGATTACATACAAAATAATTGCATATGCAGATGATATGACCTTAATGGTACAAGATGAGAAGTCTCTTTGCAAAGCTTTGGAAATCTGTGAGAAATTTGGGAAGATGCCAGGAGCATCTTTAAACTTAGAGAAGTGCATAGGGCAGAGATTGAATTATCAGTTAAGGTGGCAGGGGGTTATAACAGGGATTGAAATGACAAGAGAGCCAATACAAATATTGGGAATATTTTATGGGAATGAGAAACTAGATAGACTGAACTGGGACAGGAAAGTTGACATCGGTAAGTAGAAGGTAGTACAATGGAATAGGTGGAAACTAAGCAAAAAGAAGAGAATTTATTTAATTAAAGCCTATCTAATACCAGTTTTCTTATACATCAGCTACATAGCTACATCTTTCCACCACCAAAAGAACTAGAAACAACATTGTTAAGTATATTTTTTCAGACTTGTTGGGGAAGCAGGCTAAACCCCTTAAAAAGAGAAATTGTATACTTACCAACAAAGAAGGGAGGTTTGAGTATGCCAAACCCCATCCTATTTTTTAATAGTTTTTTTTCTTATATGCTAACATAAAACCTTTAATAATTAATACAAATACAGGATGGGAACATCTCCTTAAACCAAAATGTGCATACTGGCTACAAATGTGGGAAACAAAATCTTTTAGAGCTTTACAAAGATCAGTTATAATCCCACAATACATAAGATACACCTTCATGAGAATAAAACAATGGCATGTCACAAAAGAGCAGATGACAGATATGCAAAGAAAACAGCTATATTTTTATACATTAGAAACCACCTGTTTGGTGGAAGAGGTTTTTGTAAAATGTCCTAGAGAACACAGGAATGCATTAATTACATTTTTGAATAACAAACGAGTGCCAGAACACATATGGGATTTTCACTGGTTAGCATGCCATGAAAAAATCAACGTAAAGTCAAATCAAAAACATAAACTTCAACATGAAAGGATTTGTAGCAGCTTAACATGTATACATGTGGAAGAAACCATAATGCATCTACTATTCCAATGTTCTTTTATCTCAGGGTTTTGGACTTATATGGCACAACAATGGGGGAAAATATCTTTAGCGTCATAAGTTTTGAAAATATCATGTATGGAATATTTGAAATTGAATGGCAAAAATGGCATAAAAGCATCTTACAAGTAATGATGATACTTTTTAAATGGAATATCTGGTCAATGAGGTGTAATTTTGTGCTCCAACAAAAGGAGGGGGGCTTTACAGAATTATTGAACAAAATGACAGTTAATTTAAAAATATCTGTGGGAAAGAGAAAACTATCTTAACAAAGAGGAAATTATTAGAATACTGGAAAAGGCTTCCATGGATAACAGACAATGACTTTCCCATCACGTAGAAAAGTAATGTTGATTCTGACTAGAACTATTGCATATGGAGTAGATTGAGCAGTAAAGAAATGAATTATGAAAGTACCTCAGCAGGACCGACATACTCAAATGTGTTTCCCTTAGTGATGAGAAGAGGCGTTGCTGTGAGTATGGATGGAAAGTGCATAGATTATCTAAATAAGAATTCCCCTCATACAGGAGGAGAGTTCGTGTTACTTTGATATTTGTACTGAATCGAAAAGGGAATGCAATGGCTGCATTGTTGACAGTTATGACAAATAAGAAATTGATCAAATATAGAATGCAGGATTGCAACAAGTATGTATTCTGTTTATGAGTCATGTACTCTTGTATGTTTTAATTTATTTTTCGGTTTGTGAGACTGAACTTTATAATTATATATATTGTTTTGTGTGACTTAACACATTTTTTGTACATATGTGATATTGATGTTGTCAAATAAAAAATTCCCCTACTCTTTTCGAGAAGTGCCATGGGAACTTACTGTTCATTAGGTGGGGTCACAAAAAAACATGTTGAAAATTTGGAGTGAAAATACCAACTAACGCCTGAGGCGTTAGGGTTTCCGACCATAATGCCCCACCCTGTAGAGACCGACAGGCATCAGCGGTGTGACTTGGGATTGTTGCCTGTAATGCGCATACTTCCACCCCCACCCACACCTTGCAGCCAGTGAGAGGCATCGAGGTGTGCCTTGGACTCTTCGGCCCCAAAGTTCACCCCATTCTCCTATACAGCACCCATCTCACCATATTTCCTGATGGAATGGGGTGAACATAAGGAGCCAGAAGAACTGTGGGTCACCCTGGAAACAGGAAATGGGACAGTCATAAGAACTGGGATTGTCTACAGACCCCCAGACCAGGGGGAGGACATAGACACATTACTGTTAGAAGATATACAAAACATGACAGCTAAAGGGGAGGTTCTGATAATGGGAGACTTCAACATGCCAGATAGAGATTGGTCAATACCAGCAGGAACATCTGTCAGAACTAGACACATGATGTATTCCCTGCAAGGGGAGGGCCTCAAACAACTGGTACAACAACTTGCAAGAGACAGGGCTATCCTAGATCTAGTACTGACTAACATCGAAGGGATCACAGATCTCCAGGTAGAAGGTCACCTGGGGGCCAGTGACCATCACATGGTATGGTTCAATTTGGCCACTACATCAAAATCATCCCATTCCAAGACAAAAATATGGGACTTCAGAGGAGCTGACTTTGATAAGATGGCCAAAAGAGTTACGCTAGCCCTGGCAAAAAGAAACACAGGTGAGGGGGTACAGGCAAAGTGGGCAAGCATTAAGGATGCAATACTTGAAGCAACATCCCATTGTGTTAGACAGAAAAGGAAGTGCAAAAGAAGATAGAAACCACTTTGGTTCTCAAATACAGTAGCAGAAAAGGTTAGAGCCAAAAGGCTGACCTTCAAGAAATATAAGGGAACACAGCGGGATGAAGATAGGGAGGCATACCAAACTGCCCTAAGGGAAGCAAGGAAGGCAGTAAGGCAGGCAAAGTCCCAAACTGAGGAAACACTAGCATGAACAGTAAAAGAAGGTGACAAGACTTTCAATAGATACATTAGTGAAAGGAGAAAGTCCAGAAGGGGTATCGCTAAGCTCAAAGGAGAAAAGAGGGTGTGTGAGGAGGAGGAGGAGGACCTTGTAAAAGCATCTATCCTAAATAGATAATTTTGCTTAGTATTTACTGAAGAGAAGGTAGGGCAGGGCCCACAGCTCAGCACCATGGACACAGGGGGGAAGGAGGTGAGCACTACACCCTTCACAAAAGAAAGGGTCCTACAAGAGCTCGCTAAGCTCAGGGTGGACAAGGCAATGGGACCTGATGGCATACATCCCAGGGTACTTAAGGAGCTAAGGGTAGAACTAGCAGAGCCATTAGCAGAACTGTTTAGTGAGTCTCTGAGCACAGGAGAGTCCCAGAAGATTGGAGAAGGGCTCATGTGATCCCGCTCCACAAGAGTGGTAGCAGGGAGGAGGCAGGGAACTACAGACCAGTCAGTCTTACCTCAATAGTGGGCAAGATTATGGAGGCACTCCTTAAGGAAAGAATAGTGCAACACCTGGAATCCATAGGGGCACAGGATCTAAGACAGCATAGGTTTACAAAAGGAAGGTCCTGTCAAACTAATCTCATAGATTTCTTTGACTGGGTAACCAGAGTGGTGGACCAAGGGGGAGCAGTTGATGTCGCCTACGTTGACTTCAGCAAAGTTTTCAACACTGTTCCACATAGAAGATTGATAAATAAGCTGGGTAGGCTTGGGGTGGGTCAGAAGTTGGTCAACTGGGTGGCAAACTGGTTGATGGGCAGAAAACAGAGAGTGGTGGTAAATGGTATACAGTCAGAAGAGATGCAAGTCACAAGTGGGGTACCTCAGGGATCAGTCCTGGGGCCAGGCCTCTTCAGTATCTTCATTAGTGACATTGCAGATGGACTAGAGGGTAAGGCCTGTCTGTTTGCAGATGACACCAATATCTGCAACAGAGTAGATGATCCAGATGGGGTGGGCAGAATGAGAAGAGGTCTGGATAAACTAGCAAAATGGTCAGAAGAGTGGCAACTGAGATTTAATGCAAAGAAGTGCAAGATCATGCACATAGGGAAGAGAAACCCTGGAGCCACCTATAGGCTGGGAAGGGAGTTGTTGGCAGTCACAAAGGAAGAAAGAGACTTGGGCATCATCATCGCCGATGACCTGAAATCATCCAAGACGACCTCTAAAGCAGTAGGTAGGGCTAGGGGATGTTAGGGTGTATTAGTAGGGGTATCACAAGTCATAAGAGGGACGTAATAATCCCTCTTTACAAGAAACTGGTTAGGCCCCAAAAGAGTACTGCGTGCAGTACTGGAGGCCACACCTTCACAAGGACATTAACCAAATTGAGGCAGTCCAGAGAAGGGCAACCAAAATGGTGCAGGGACTGCATCAGAAGACATATGAGGACAGATTAATGGAGCTCAATATGTATACCCTTGAGCAAAGGAGGGAGAGAGGTGATATGATCGAAATATTCAAACACCTTAAGGGCATTAACAAGGTGAAAGTCTAACATGTTTAAATATAAGAAAAATAGTAGGACAAAAGGACATTGCATGAGATTATAGGGAGGTCGATTAAGGGGGAATGTGAGGAAATTCTTTTTCACAGAAAGTGTGGTGAATGCATGGAACGGTCTACCTCGGGAAGTGGTGGCTATGAATTCAGTGCAGGTCTTCAAACAGGCATGGGATCGGCATAAGGGAGCAATACAGATGAGTATGAATAGATAGGCCACTGACAGAGCAAAGGCCGATGGCACATTTATAAGGTAGAAAAAGAAATTGGCAGACTGGATGTGCCTTGTGGTCCTTATCTGCCATCAACTTCTATGTTTCTATGTTTCATAAGGGCCAAAGACCCAAAGGCACACCGTGACACTTGTTGGTGTCTGCAGGGTAGGGTGTGGTGAAACGGCGTGGCCGTTATGCCTGATGACCTAAAGGTACACCCCAATGCCTGTCAGTATCTGCAGGGTGGTGATGGGGTTGGCTTCAGTTCAATACTTCACTGCCATTCCTATTATGCAGCTCTGTAATTCCTACACTACCAAAGCCAATGCCAGCAAGCAAGCATTCGGCATTGACAAATGCTTGTTAGATAATGCCACCAGTATGGGTGTTTTAGATAAAGTTTGGTTATATAAGGCAAACACAGCTTATGTTACAGGAAACAATCCTGACAAACTGGTTTATTAAGTTACAAGAAATCGGGGGAGAACTTAAGAGGCATGTAGTGTTGCTGAGAAGTTTTGGAGTAGTTTTCTCGGCCGGCTTAATTCTCGTGAATGCTGTAATACAAACAGCATTCCAGTCAAGTTGGCTTCTGGTTAGATTTATTTTCAAGGTTGATTACTTCTTGCCTTGTCAAACTAAGATCAGAACAACAAAAAGTGCTAGAAACATAAGTTGCCCTCTGTGACAATGGTGGCCTTGTTTATATGTTTAAGGCAGAAGGTCCTCAACAGTGGTGATTATCCAAAAACAGTGGGGTACACCCATCGCCAGCTAAACTGCTTGAGGCTTACCCATTCCAATGCATGTGTGCTGTTGGGCGGAGGGGGAGTCAGGGGTATGGTGAGGGTCACAAAAGTACCTTGGAGGCTGGTTTCCAGATTTTGAAAATTCAGCTTTTAACTACAGAACATCACAGCTCCTGTGGTGGATTTTTTTGCTTCCTGCATGGCAACTTGCCAAACAGGAGCGTAAATATCAGTGCTTAGCAACCTGGTGAAAGGGCATTGGACTGCACTGGCCCCAGTACATTCTTCTACCATCCTCTCGTAATGAAACCCATCACACACGTCCATGGCTGCAAAAGGCCACAGCATTCCTTTACTTATCAAACTTCGAAGAATATACATAGATTAATCACAAAAGCAATCATGAAAATATAAGCTATACCACATCATCAAAGTAAAATCACACAAATAGGTATTCAAAGAATACGTTACATATTTACAACATTTATAGTAGAGGAAGGGCAACAAACCTGAGACCACGCTAAGAACCTGGGCTCATACGCAGCAAGAAAGGTCATCTCCCAAAAATCAAGCTGCAACCCCCTCCTTCCCAGTCAAGCTTTTGAGCTGACCAAGCCTGTCTGTAGGAGACCAACAGCAGGTGAGGTTAGCAAGAAATTTCCTTCTATAAGCGAGGTGTTGGACACCAATATCCTTCCTGAGTAACAGATAAATTATACTGTATGTTATTATATCAAGAGAGTTTGCAGATTTTTTTTCCTATAAAGCTTTTTTCTCCCCCCCCCCCCGTTGCTGCCTCCCACCTGCTCAGCAACGGGGAGATATTGCAGTTTTTCTGGTTTTCTTCCTCTACTCCCGGGAACCCAGAACACGGTTGTGCACCCCATGAAGGTGAGCACGCACCCCTTAGCTCCGGTGACAGCCCCTTCCCCCCACCCGGCCTAGTGCAGAGTCTCCCACTGGGCTTAGCAGTATTACCAAGCCTCCACTCGGTAGCAACCAAGAGCCCAGGAGACTCCAGATCCCTTCCGGGAAGAGGAAAGCTGCCTGTCGGCAGCTCAATCCAATTCCATACCCTCTCCCCCCAGCTGACCCATGGCAATCCACGCTTGCTCCTGAACCCAGGTCACCGACGTGGTGCGAGGTGTGGTGTCCAGCGTCTCAACCCTCTGTGCCACCAGGCTGACTGCTGAAGATTTATTGTATTACTGCACAATTCCTCATTTTAGGGCAGTAGTAATTGAGTCAATGACCCTACAGTGCCTCTGACATATATTTCTGCTCCTTAAAGAGCTGCTGACACACTCCAGGCAGGCAATTCACACTGTGTAGTTCCTTGCCCTAGGAGCTTTTTCAGCCATAAATCAGTATTTTCTGCCCAGTGGTTTAAAAGTAGTTTTACTTATAAAGCCCAGCTCGTAACTTCCTGATATGACCCGAGCAGTCGCCAAGTGCTCTAGCCCCACCCCTAAAAATAGCATAATTATGACGCGAAGTAAGGAACGAGGCTGCAGGCGCTCTATGGAGACAGTAATGGAATCGGGGGAGGGGGGCTGCCTAAATGTACTATGATTGTCTTTGCTGGCAATACATGCCAGCAAAGACAATCTTAGTACATTTAGGCAGCCTATTTTGACCAAGCTTGTTCATCCAGTTGGCCCTAAAGACAAATGTTATTGAATACATGCAATGCTTTCAGAGATTGAAGGGAATGGTCAGTTCTACCTGGTGTACTGCTATACCACCATGTACATGTATGCATCTGGTGCAGTGCTGTACTGCCATGTACATGGTGATAAGCTATACTGCCACATACATGTATACACCTAGTGCAGTGCTATACCGCCACGTACATGTGTACACATGGTGCAGTGCTATACCGCCACATACATGTATGCTTATGGTGCAGTGCTGTACAGCCATGTACATGTATGTACATGGTGCTGTGCTACACTGCCATGTGCATGTTTGCATATGGTGCAGTGCTATATTGCTACATATGTCTATGAGCATGGTGCAGTGCTATACTGCCACATACATAGTATGCATATGGTGCAGTGCTATACTGCCACATACATGTATGCGCATGGCACAGTGGTATACTGTCATGTACATGTATGCATATGGTACAGTGCTATACCAATCAATCAATCAATCAATCAAACTTTATTTAACCAGGCATAACACCATTGAGCAAGCTCATTTTCAAAGTGGTCCTGGACATCAAACAAATCATAGGCAGGTATATGGCAGGCAAAGCAAAACATTGTACATACGAGGAGGTAAGTCAGGCCTATACATTCAAAGATAACACAATTAAATGCTAATTGTAGCACTCTAAACAAACAAGCAAGTAGGTCAAAAACCTAGAATGGTTCTACCCCGGGCACTCACTAGTATATGTAGACCGGTGGGTATTCTAATATTGGACTTGGGGGGAGGGAGGAGGAGGGTATAGGAGACAGGGGGAAGGTAGGGTGGTGAGGGCTGGAGGGGGGTTGAGAAAAGAGGTTGCCAAGTGCTGGGGGCCCCCCTATTAGGGAGGGTGGGAGCTGAGCATTACTTAAGTGTCAGAAGATTCTTGCGGGACACCAGTATACCACCATGTACATGTATGTGTATGATGCAGTGCTGTACTGCCATGTACATGTATGTGCATGGTGCTGTGCTATACCGCCACATACCCGTCTGCGTATGGTGCAGTGCTGTACTTCCATGTACATGTATGCACACCTGCTGTGCTATACCGCCACATACATGTATGTATATGGTGCAGTACTATGCTCATACAGTGCAAGACTTCCCCTGGTGGCCCGGAGGGAGTGGGTGTCATGTGGGAATAAACAGTGCTCTCCTATGAAGAGGGCTTAGTTGGCATGCACCTGCTTGACTACCATGTAACATAGATGCATCACATGCCAAGGTCAGAGCTGGCAGGGGAGTTTTGAATGAGGGGAAGGAGCTCACCCATACCTCTGCTGGTGCTGATTAGCACAAGGTCTGGTCACCACACAGCAGCACACACTGTGGGTGGGATAAGGAGTGGGGCTACAGAGCATAAAGTAAGGGGTGAATTTGGGACAGATGAAGTCCCCTCATCCCACTACACCCAACTGGGAGCCTGGCCTGCTTCCTCTTGCTGGCATTCCAGGGACTGTCACACTAAGTAACCTCCTCAGAGGACTGCTCCCCTTAAAGGTCCCATCTGCTGGGGACAAGCCTCAGGTCACCTGCTCAGAGCCAGAGTCAGGAGTGTGCAAAGGCAGAAATGGCGTGTCAGACCCCAGGGGTTCCATGGGCAGGAAAGGGACACTGAGGGTGGTGGAATATGGTTCCCACATCATGCCCTGGGGTGCTAAATCAAAAAAGTACAAGAAAAAGAGAGATTCAGGCCTAGGATTTGTTTTTTAAACTAAAAAAGCCTGATCATACCTTGGAAATAAAATGATTGTATACAGGATTGCTTGTTTGGGCTGCCATGACAGGGACTTGGGTTCAGAAGCAAACTCAGGCAGTAAGCAGCAGGTGGTCAGGCTGGGAGACAGTCCTGTTGATGGCAGTGCTTCCCAGCCCAGATGGAAGGGATGGTGTTGTATCCACCACCATACCAACCCCTGTGGCAAGCAAGCGAGCTTACTTCCACAGGGAGTAGTTGTGGTGTCAGAGGCCATCAGAAGGCTGTTAGCACCACTGTGTGGATGGAGGGAAGGGAAAATCTACAGGGTGACAGTCATGAATACTCTTGGGCCCTACACCACAAGGACCTTCACAGGGAAGGTGGGGGGGCAGCAGGCTAAGCTTGGAGGTGACCTGGGCAGCTGGCTCTGACCCATGGATTTGGATAGTGACCACGGAGGAAAAAAGCCAGATGAAATGGCCATCCCACCAATGCAGTAGAGCTACCGGTTGCAACACTGCTGACCCGAGTTTAGGAAAGAGCTTGGGCCATAGGGGGCTGCCGGGAGGAGGAAGATCAAGCATCCCAGAGGACACTCTCTTCCTCTGGGGAAGGAGGGTAGTTGCAGTCACTATCACACTGTCACCTGTGTGACCACAGGTGGTAGTGCATTGGCAGCACAGCAGTGATGGTGGGGTTTGGTGTCGACCAAATTCCACTAGAGTACACTCTACATATGCAGGCTTGGAGCCCCTAGTATGCACACATTCCAGAATGTGGAAACCAAAAAAACAAATGAGCAATAAAAAACAACGCCAAAAAACAGAAAGCAGTGCCTGCCTCACATGGGGTGATGCCAGGTGCGCTCAGGTGCTGACCACTGTCCTCTGGTTAATCCAGGATCTTCCACAGAGGCAGGAGGCTGGTGGGGGGAGCCTGTGGGGTTAAAAGCTGCAGTGGGTAAATGGCAGGGATGACACATCCTGCAGGAAGAGGGCTGAGACATGGGGACAAAACTTAAATTATTGAAAAAAAAAGATGAAAAAATTGGTTTGCTAAATTGGTATACTTCCTTTTTATGTTTGCTCGCGCAACGCACAAGAAACATTTTGAGATAGTAGAGCACTGCAGAGTTGTGGCAGTTTTGTGGCCAATGCAGCCGACACTTTAATGGGAATGTCCCTTAGCCACCAATTAATGCTGAAGCTGCCAATTACGACAGTTTCAGAGCAAGTGCCGCACCTGAAAGAAATCTGCCTCTGCAATCAGGGGCAGTTTTGTCATTGCAGCGGCAGTCCCCCCTCCCTCCCAACCAGGCACACAGCATGACAACAAATTTAAATATTAGTTCCTTCCCACTGCTGCTGCCTGCCCCCCCCATTCTCCATCCCCTGCCAACATTGGGGTGCTCAATCCCTGTGTCAGCATGTATCCCCCCCCCATTAATGTGGCTCACTGGGAGCACACCCCAGTGTGTCAAAAAATACTTCTTTGATGTTTCCGACACCAGGATGCCCACAGCCAGTGTCGGATGCGCCACCCCCCCATATGCCCCTTTGTTCTCAGCCAACCTCGGGTGCCCAATCCCTGGGTTGGCATTGATCTCCCCAGTACTCTGGCACACTGGGAGCGCACCCTAGTGTGCCGAAATATGTGTTGTTAATATTTCACCTGTAAAAAAAAAAACAGTCTCCCGATGTCTTTTTTTTTTAAACCTTGAAAAAAAAACAGTCCCTCGTCATTCCTGCTGGCCCCCCTTCCCCAATCCTCCCTCTGCACATCCACTCACCCATACTTACCTCCTCTGGAGGTCGGGAGCAGCGATGTTCTGTGGACTGGGAACATGTCTGCACTCTTCAAAGACCAACTGGGAACTGAAAAAATGACAGTAAGTCCTATAATGGCAGTCAACGGGGGTTCAGCTTGAGTTGATGTCTCAGCCAATTTTGGGTTTGGTCCCAAATTTTCAACAGGAGGCTTCTTGGCACCCCATGTCGTAAACACTGGCACTATAATTTCATTTCTTGGTCCTGAAAGGTGATTTTGTGGTCTCTGCACAGAATCACCTTTCAGGACCAATTAACAAAATGACTGTGCCACTGTTCATGAGGTGGGGTCCCAAAAAGCCCTTGTTGCAAATTTGATGAAAAAACTCCAAAAAAATGACTGTTATGAGCGTCCATTGCACACTTTCTACGCATGCTGGTAGCTTCATCAATTTTTTATATTTTCACTCCAAATTTCCAACATTGCCATTTTTTCACACCCCCTTATGAACAGTACAGCTGTCATTTTTTGCATCCTTCCCAAAATGTATTTTTACACCTATGGTGCAGTCGCTGTGCGAAATCAACTTTTGGGACAGATTAATAAAATTGCAGTGCCACAGTTCATGAGGGGATGTCCCAAAAAGGCTATGTTGAAAATTTGGTGAATATATTCCAAAAAATGACTGCGTTACAAGCGTGCATTGCACAGTTTCTATGCACACTCGTAACTTCACCACTTTTTCATATTTTCACTCCAGATTTTCAACATTGCCATTTCTTCATACCTGATGAACAGTACAGCTGTCATTTTTCACATCCTGCTCAAAATGTGTTTTCGCACCTGTGATGGCAAATGGCACACTCGCTGTGTGAAATCACATTTTGGGATTGAGTAATGAAATTATACTGCCACTGTTCATGAGGTGGGGTCCCAAAAAACCCATGTTGAAAATCTGGAGCAAAATTACCAACAAATGCCTGGGGCATTAGGGTTTTCAACATAATGGCCACCCTGTACAGACTGACAGGCGTCAGGAGGGGTGACTCGGGGTTGTCGGCCGTAATGCTCACGCCATTCCACCCCCACCCCGCAGCCACTGACAGGCATCGAGGTGTGCCTTGGGGTCTTCGGCCCTAACGTTCACCCCATTCTCCTATACTGCACTCATCTCAGCTTATTTCCTTATGGAATGGGGTGAGCATCAGGGCCGAAGACTTCAAGGCACACTGTGATACCTATCAGTGTCTGCAGGGTGGGGTGAGGTGGAATGGCGTGAGTGTTATGGCTGATGACCCAAAGGCACATCAGTGCCTGTCAGTCTCTGAAGGGTGGGAGTGGGAGTTGGTGTTACTTCAATACCTCACTGCCATTCCTATTATGCATCTCTCTAACTCCTACACTACCAATGCCAATACCAGCAAGCAAACATTCGGCATTGACAAATGCTTGTTTCTTTTGGGTCAGGTCTCAGTCTAAGGAATCTGTAGGCCCTTTTAAAGATGTAGTTTAGGCTATCTAGTGTTGGCCCAGACAGTTGAAGCAAAAGTTTATTAATGAAAGAAATAGTACTGGATCCTTCAATGACTTCTGGGAGGCCCACCAATCTTAGACTGTTCCTCCTATTATTAGCTTCCTAGTCCTCAATTCTTTCCATTAATTTGCTATTGTCCTCAAATTTTCAATTATTTCCATACTTTCTGCAACCCCTAGGCAGCACTATACCAAGGGCTGTTACCCCTGCCTTGCAGGCCTAAACAAAGTTGGGGGGCCTGGGTTCCTATTTTTAACATTAAACTGGTACGTTCCCAAGATAGTACATTGTACAGTGCTTCCACTCAGAGTATACCTTTAACTGGGTCTAAATTTAAGCTAATGCAGACCTCTGGGAAGCTACATCCATCCACATCACCTTAATGCCAGCCTAAGCATGACCCCACAGACAACCCCCCACATTTTAACACTTTGCATTTAATGACTTACTACTAATTTATTTTTTATTTAAAATTTTGATGACCGGGAAAGGCACACTGAGTCGAGGCTCATTTCCAGGTGCAACCCAGGTACAGAGTGTACAGTAAAGAGAAAAGAGAGCATCATATGGTGAAGAATACAAACAGTCCGTACAGTCAATATTTACAAAGAAATAAAATACATTTACATAATAAACAAAATTGTGAGCATACAGAGTAACTGAGTGAGATGGTGCAGGGATTGCAGTCGGGGGCTAGGGTAAGTGAGTAATGACTGTAGGTGGCCTCGGGAGTGATCTGGTACCGTTGGTGCATTTAGGGTAGGGTGGGGAGGGTAGGAGCTTGAGGAGTTCAGAGAAGGTGGAACAAGAAGGAGCCTGGTGGAGTTCGGGGGGAAGGTTGTTCCAGGGATGGGGGAGATGGTAAGAAAAGGCAGCTAGGCCACGGAGTGTGTGGTTGGGGCAGGTGAAAAGTGCGAGTGTCCTTGTGGCGAAGCGGGTAGGTTAGGGAGGTGGCTGGTGCGAGGAGGGAAGCGAGATAGGGGGAAGGGAATCAAACCAAAATTTAGCTATGAAAGAGGCGCTGTGGATGACTCTCCTCTGGGTGAGCGTAGTGTAGAGTAGACAGTGGTGAGTGAGTTGGGGGGAAGCGGTGGCGAAGTGGCAGAAGGAGTTGAGAAGGATATCTAATCTGGAAAGAGAGGATTCTGGGGCCGTTACGTAGACAATATCGACATATTCTATGACAAGTAGGATTATTTTATGTACGAGCTCACAATGGGTGGGGATAGGCAGGCTGGCTTTATGGCGATAGAGGATGGCGAGCTTTGGCCGTAGTTTGGAGCAAATTATGTCAACATGGTTGGAGAAGTTAAGGTGGTTATCCAGCCACACACCTAGGTACTTGAAAGTAGGGACTAGCTCCAGAGGAGAGCCATCCAGGGTGGTGATCACTTGGGGGGGGGTAGGAAGGGTTGCAAGCTTTTGCCTGGTTCCAAAGACAATGGTGACAGTTTTGTTTGCACTGAATGTAAGCAGGTTGTTGAGAAACCATGACTGGACTCTACTGAAGTCATTTTGGAGGTTTGGGAGGACGCAGTCGAAGGAAGGGTCTGAGGCAAAGATTATAGTATCATCTGCACACAGATGCACATTGGAGGAGGGCAGGTGGAGGAAAGGTCGTTAATGAAGAGAGAGAAGAGGATGGGACCAAGTATAGAGCCTTGGGGGACACCTGATACGATGGGGAGAGGAGTGGAGATAGCATTGCCTATTTGAACAGATTGTTGTCTATTATAGAGATACGAGTGGAATCTGACAATGGCTGGTTGGATGATGCCAAAAGAACTAAGTTTGCGGAGTAGCAGCAGGTGGGAGGCATAGTCGAAGACTTTGGCCAGGTCAATGAATATGGCAGTGGTGACTAGGCTGTTGTCCATTGCAGAGAGGATGGAGTCGGTTAAGCATAGAAGGGAGGTGTTGGTGGAGTGGTGCTTTCTGAACTCTGACTGTACGGGGGGAGAGGGAGCTGTTGGAGGAGAGAAAGACTGACAGTTTGGACAATATGAGTGATTCCTGAACTTTGGCAAGTGTGGGGAGGAGCGAAATAGGCCTGTAATTTCCCAGGAAGGAGGGATCACCACCTTTGTATAGAGGGATGATTTTGGCCAATTTCCAGGCTTTTGGGACAATGGCTGTGTATAAAGAGAGATTGAGTATGTGAGTCAAAGGGGCCACAATAGTGGAGGCAGAGATTCAGAGAAGTTTGGGGTGAATACCGTCGGGGCTGGATTTGGTCATGCTAAGGCAGGAAAGTACTTTGTACACTTCCAGCAGTGTGAAGGGTGGAAAGAGGAAGCCAGAGGTGGAGGGGATGGTACTGCCAAGTTGAGGGAGGGAGGGGAGGAGTTTGGGAGGGCACAGGAGATGAAAAATTTGTTGAAGCGCTCAGCCACCAAAGCAGGATCCAAGACAGTACACCGTCAATATTGAGGGCTGGACAATTCTGTTTAGTAGGTTGGTCAAGGAGGGAGTTGATCATCTTCCAAAAGGATGCGTGGGGGTTTTGGTTCTGGGAGAACTGCACTTTAAAGTGGGAAGTTTTGGATAGCCAAATTGCCTTTGTACATTTAATTCTAAGATGTCTGTAAGATTGTAGATCCCGTGAGTTGTGGGAGACTTTGTACAGTCTCTACGCCTTGTCCCTGGAGCGACACAGGGTGATAAGGTCGAGCGTGATCCAGGGGTGGTGGAAGCATTTCATTCTGACTTTCCTGAGGGGTGCGTGCAGGTCCCAGATACTGTGGAAGATACCGCAGAACTGGGATAGAGCAATGTCTACATCAGACGGAGAGGACTGGAAGCCAATCTGCATTTGAGAGGTCATGCTGCAGGGCGTATTCATTTAGGAGGTGTAGTGGGCAAGACCAAATGAATTTGGGATGAGAGAGCGGGGAGTGGATTTTGAGGACATAGTAAGTAACACAATGGTCGCTTAGGGCATCAGAGAAAATATCTGAGGCAGGTATACGGTGGGGATGGGTTGATAAGATCCAGTCCAGTAGGGTGTGATTTTGGGACCGATGGTTTAGGCGGGTAGGTTCCAGGATAAGCTGAGTGAGGTTCAGGGCTTCAATTTTTAGGGTGGTGTGTTTGGCGGAGGGGGAGAGCCAGTTGAGGTTGAAGTCGCCTAGAAGTGCAAGTTCACCGTTTGATGTTCTAGAGGAGATCGACGAGATGGCATTAAAGAGTGAGCTGGGTGAGGTCTTTGGAGGAGCGTAAAGAGCCCCAACATACAGGGGTGCGGAGGACGGAAAGGAAAGGTGCGCTACAATGGATTTGTGAGAAGAAGGGCAAAATTCACTGAAGATGATAGAGCACAGGATGGCTTGCCTTATGTATAGTGCTATGCCCCCTCCTTGCTTGCCATGGTCCTGATGAAATAAGTTGTAGTCAGGAATGGCAATTGAGGAGTTGGGTATTTTGGCAGATAACCATGATTCCGTGATGCAGAGAATGTCGGAGCAGTATTGGGTGACCCAAACAGTAAGGGCATCCAATTTGTGGAGGAGGCTCCTGGCATTGAGATGGAAGATGCGGAGGCCCTTAGGGAGTGAGTCAAGAGAGAAAGAAGAGGATGGTCCAGTAGGAGTCGGGAGTGAGTTTGGGCTTTGCTTGGACACAGAGGGGCCAGGGTTGGGATGTATATCACCTGCCAGGAGCAAGAGGAGGATGGAGTATGTAAGGAGAGGGGAGTGTTTGGATGCTCCAGAGCAACGTTTGGAGGGTGGGGCATGGAGGTTCAAGCATCGTAGTAGCGCCTCCAGGTGAAGGAGGTGTGAGTGGAGCAAAGAGGGGTGAATGAATAGTGAGGGTAAAAAGTGGTGGACTGGGGGAGAGAAGGAGGGGAATATGGGAGAGGGGCAAGAAGAAGAGTCAGTGATGGGGTGGTAAATGCAGGGGGGGTGACTCCTGTTGAACGAGGAGAGAGTAGGTTATTTTGGCAGGGAGGAGAGAGGTAGTTAGCAAAAGTGTTAAAGGGGGGAAGGTGTTGAGATGAGGATTGCTGGTAAGAGAAGGCATATTAATTGAAGCATTCTCATATTAATTATATGCTCAAGACAGAATTATGCAGAAGCAACACTAACAAGTTTATTTACGTGGGGGGGGTTAGGATGGGTGAATTGGAAGCAGAGGTTCAGCTATTTACAACATTTACATTTAGAAATTGGTTTGACAGTTTACATTTTGAATTAGTTACCATCACAGTGGCCACCCACCAACCTCTGGAGTAGTCAGGTCCCTGGATAACTATCTAGCTGCATTAAGGCAGAGCATTTATTATTAATGCCCACACTGGTACAGGTTTCTCACCTAGTGTAAGCCCAAGCAATCCCACACAACCTGGGTACCCAGAAATTCCAGTTCTAAAATGGTGCAGGCCTGATGGACTGTACATTGGCCGGCTAGTTGGGTCCCTAAGAGAATTATGGAGATTTATTTAGGTTGCATTCTTAAACGTTAACTGCAGCTTGCAAAATTGACCAAACTTGAACTATTTACAAGTCCCTTCCATGGTGGTGCAGGGCTGGCCCTGCGTTACTTAGAGTTAGACATCTTTATAGGCTTAGACAAATCAGGATCAAGTGTTTTCAGCAGGCGGGCTCTGTCCTCGAAGGCCAAAGTGCTGACAAAGCTGACAGTCAACCTCCAATACTGATCACAAAGGTCTTGTTGCTCTTGAAGGTAGAAAACGACACTTTAACATTTTGTAGGCTAGGCCCCTCTTCTGGGCTGAAATCATTCATTTACTTTCAGCACATTTATGCTCTTTAAGTCTACATCCAGCACATTAATGCATTCAGCTCATTTATAGGTCAGCACATTCATTTAGCAACATCTGCAGCTTCGGTTGCATTTGTTGCACAAGGCCAGATGATACTTGAAACTTGGCTTTTCACTACTTGACCACATATTGGCACTGGACTGAGCTTGAGGCTGCCTCGCTATCATTTACAATGACTTGACTGGGCTTGTGGCAAGGCCCACTACCATTTTCCAGACTTTGCTGGTTAACAGACAGACACAATAAACTCTTTTGAAATAAACACTTGCACTTGGCAATAGACTGTTTACTGTAGCTCTCTAGGCTTTTTTAACACCAAACTTGCACTTGGCAGCAAATGGTTTCTGTAGCTCTCTAGGCTCGGTAATACAAAATGCAATCCCTTGTGACCTTTGCTGGCACTTGCAGCTCCCATGGACAAAATACTGGAACTCCAGGCAAAGTTAGGAAGAGCCCCGGCTCTGAGCACTCACCTTCCAGTCCTGTAGGCACTTTTAAATCAGGAATTGGAAAGGCGGCACATAGAAGGTGAGAGCCACTACGTAAAAACAGACAATATTGAAAAAAAAAGTGTGGCACCACAGTCAAAACAGTCGAGTTTTTAAATATACTCACAATTTATTTCACACAATGTAAAAGACAATACATATCAGCAGCATATGTTCTCCACTATGTACAGCAATGTTTCATGTATTATTTTATGCTTTTTCAAGGCAGAGTTACATGGTCATTGTACTCTATTATAAGGGGTTCCATTTAAAGGCACAGTATTCATTTCGTTTAAAAAAAATATCTATGTCTATACCATAATCAGTAACAAAAACATATTGCTAACAATCCAACTAAATACTAAAGTGCTATATCTTAAAGTGCAGAAATACCAAGGCCAGAATATTCAAAGGGGTTGCACCTGGTGCAACTGAGTTGAGCTGGCGCAACCCCGCCTTGCACCCTGGTGGGATATTCAAAAGGCTGCAAGGCGCAGTGCAAATCCTGATGAGCAGGGGTGCAATGTAGTCCTATGCAGCACAGATGCAGGGGGTGTGCCCATGCGTAAGCGGCACAACCCAATATTCAGCCTGGGATGTGTGGTGTATATGCTGGCACAACCCCTACATGCACCATGCACAGGTGCTCAAAGATGAGCCAAGAAAAACAGGCTCAAACACTGGCCACCCACAGGCGGGCGGCTGTAGTGCAAGGTACAACACAATAGCCGTCAGCCTTGGGTGGCCACCCGCCCAGCAGGAACACCGTCCACAAGCACCCTGACCCCCTGGTAGTCTAGTGGTCCCCCCACCCCATACGCCCGATCGTGGGCTGTTGTACAAAATACCGATTTACCTGGTGGTCTAGAGGTAACCCCCCCATATGCCCAATCATGGGCTGTTGTGGAAATAAAAAGTACCTGGTGGTTTAGCGGTAACCTCCCCTCCGTATGCCCAAACGTGGGCTGTAGTAAATAGTAAATATCCCTGGTGGTCTAGCAGTAACCCCTGCGTATGCCCGATCATGGGCTGTAGTAATTAATAATTATCCCTGGTGGTCTAGCAGTAACCACCCCCCAGTATGCCCGATCACAGGCCATTGTAGAAATGTAGACTTGCCTGGTGATCCAGTGGTACCCCCCCTACCTACCCACAAAGGTACCCTAGCCACTCAGCACTCTCCCCGTCATTGGTGGGTGGTGCAATAGCCCACCAGGGTTCCGATCCCCGACGGGGGCAGACTGGCAGGGCGCCAGGTGCAATCCACGGGGAGCCAGTGCATCGCATGTGCAAATGGGGCCATAATGACATGCATATGGCACCATTTGTACCTTGCATAACGTATGGCCTCATTTGCATGCCACCGGCTGAATTTCATGGGTGATATGTCTAACGCAACTGCACTTGCGCTGGCGCATCCCCGTGCTCCCTTTCTGCATCTTGCACTGGTGCAGTGCCACTGTGCCATGTGCAGTGTGTGTGTGCCCTCCATGCCATATTCAATGGTGCTGAGCCATGGCACATCACCGTTGAATATCGCCTGGTCCTGGCCCCAGTGCAGCTGAGTTGGCTGCACCCAGGCTTACGCCACTGCCCAGCGCAGTCTGAATATCTGGCCCCTAAAGTGCAAAAGCGGTCAGTAATATAAATATTTCAAAACAGTAACTAGTTATTTCGCAGGATTATATTGCTAATTAATTTCTGTAGCATATAATAATTTTCATAGAAGAAAAGAATCCGGCAGAGAAATGTTTTCATTATATCACAAAAATATATTCATGTATCAGAAAACCTCCAGCTATTTCATCTCACATTTTTCATTTTTTCTCAATCAAAAATGGTATCAGGCTAAAAGTTTAATTTAGTCCCTAAATGAAGCTTTTAGTCTGATACCATTTTTGAGAGAAATAAAAAATGTGAGACGAAATAGCTGGAGTTTTTCTGTTACATGAATATATTTTTTGTGATATAATGAAAACATTTTTCAGCCAGATTCTTTTGATCTATGAAAATTATTATATGCTACAGAAATTAATTAGCAATATAATCCTGCAAAATCACTAGTTATTGTTTTTAAATATTTATATTACTGACTACTTCTGCACTTTTGGTATTTTTGCACTTTAAGATATAGCACTTTAGTATTTAGTTGGGTTGTTAGCAATATGTTTTTTTGTTACTGATTATGGTATAGACATAGATATGTTTTTTTAAATGAAATAAATACTGTGCATTTAAATGGAACCCCTTATAATAGAGTACTATGACCATGTAACTCTGCCTTGAAAAAGCATAAAGTAATATGTTAACCATTGGTGTACATCGTGGGGAACATATGCTGCTGCTGTGTATTGTCTTTTACATTGTGTGAATTAAATTGTGAGTATATTTAAAAGCTTGGCTGTTTTGATTGTGATGCCACACTTCTTTTTTGATATTGTCTGTTTTTACGTAGTGGCTCCAGTCTCACCTTCTACAGTATGTGCCGCCTTTCCATTTCCTGATTCGAGTCTTTCAGCCTGTGCACTAGAACATCAGCATTTTTCCAACACTAAATGGCGTCCGGTGGGATTAATGATTCCCAGGCTGCCAGCAGCAGCATCCCCTGTATTTTTCACAACAATGTTCTAACTTTTTCCGGTTCAGCAATTTCCACATCAAGTCCAGTAATGATGCCAATGGAACAGAGCAATCAGAATGAACACAGGATTCCAAACAACAAATTCGTGGAGTCGCTGTTTTTCAAAGATGGTGATATAAATCCTTTACTTAAATTTCAGGAGACTTTTAACATTAACAATACCAAAGCCCCACATAGAACAGAGAGCCAAATAACCCCAAACAAGCATTTGTACAGTTGGAGCATGTTGCTCTTAAAGCCCATAGGTTTTACTGACAGACAGTAACCATGACTGCATACCAAGAGGTCAAGAGGGCTCCGAGGGGTCTTTGTGTGACCAAACAACATGCTTTTGGGACAGACAAGCCTAATTTTCTAACGAAATGGCAGATACATTGTTTGGAATCGAGTGCAGGTTTTATACAATTAATTTTAGATGAGATGCAGGAGAAACTGAAGTTGATATTAAAGCAGCACTCATAGAAAAAGAAAGGCTGGCACAACCATACCTCTCAACTGTACCACATAACGAGGAACGTTCCTCATTTTACTTCACAAAAGTTCCCTGTTCCACATTGTGAGGACTTGTTCCACATTCAGTATTAACATTTTAAAGCAAAAATCTGTAGTAAATGTTGCAAAAAATATATTACTCAATTAATAACAGACTTTCTAAACATAAAAGCGAACATATTAACAGTGTTCTGAGCCTCCTAGGTAAATATTTGATTAAGTGTTCCACAATTTGCTTATTTGTTCCACATTTTGAGAGGCCATGTTCCACATCTGGGAGACAAAAGGTTGAGAGGTATGGGCACAACAGTTCAGCACACATGTTGAATACAATCAATACAGACAGCAATTGAAATGGACTATACAAACTAATGATGCTAGATTTAAGAAGACCAAGGCTAAGAAATTTGAAAGGGACAGGAAAGATTTCTTAGAAGGGTACATATTCTATTGGAGGTAAGAATACAAATAAAAAACAGAATGCTACACCAAAATCCATTATGAAGAACAGAGAAGACAACAACAGAGATGTATATACAAGTGGATCAGATTCGGATTCTAATGAAACAGATCCTTTATTAGTGCAGGGGGGGACCCCCCTTCCCCATCAGAATCAGTAAGAAGTGGGAGTAGAACAAGACAACCAATATATAATGAATCAAGTGCAACCGGAACAACAAACAACAAATGCACATCCGGGGGAGTGAAACCAAAGAGCACAGTGTGATTTGAGCCATGGAGGGAAATAATGGAAGGTGTTTACCCAGGCCTGCCAGAAATACAACCAATCCTCTGAGGAGGAGCCCATGCATACTCAGGGTCAAAGATGAATGTGTAGAGGCACTCGGGGGAAGAGGAAGAGGAGAAACCAACAACTACTCCAGACCCTGAGGGAGATTCAATGAGGCAAAGGATGGTGGAGGTAAACAATTCCCTGGTTAGTAATATCTCACAATATGAGCTGATGTGTAACATAAAGTTTTAAAAAAAGGTCTGAATTTTGTCCCAATGAATCAGACTGATGAATTTTTTTTTTTCATTTAAAGTTTATTAACCTTTTCAACATTACAATGGAGAGGATCAATCAATCAATCAATCAATCAAGTCTTTATTTAACCAGGCGTTCATCGTTGAGCAGAAGCTCATTTGCAAGATGGACCTGGGTGGAGCATGAACAATTGTATATACAGGTCAACACAGGTATTTACAAGGCAATACAGATAACACTCTTTACAGAGAGGAAGAAAAAGAAGTTCATATGTACATAGAATTATACAGATATTGTACAGATTACATGGTATTTACATACATAGAAGTGTCTATATAAAGATAAAGCAGGTTATCTAAGGTTGCAGGAGGAAGTAACGGAAGAAAAAAATAAAAATAAAAATATACACCAGGTAGAGGTGAAGGTAGGGGGGAAGAGAGGGAGGGAAGTAGGGGGAGAAAGGCTAGGAGGGCACGGTGCACAGAAAGGAGTTGGTAAAGCTGGATGTAGAGAAGGTGGATGGAGAAAAGGAGTATGTGTGATCATGTTTGCTCAATAACAGTATGTTACAAGAGAAAGGAAAATTTGATGTACATGTTCCCCCCTTCCCCACCCCCAACCCCCTCCTCCTCCCCACAGTCCCGATATACAAACAGTTCAATATAGAATATTCTGACCTCCATTGCAGGTTAGATGGTGTATAGCGTATGTAAAGGAGTCCATATCTTTTTATACTTAACATTATTATTATAAAGACTAGAAATGGTCTTTTCAGTCCTAAGATTAGCTAGAAACTCGTTAAGCCATTCAGAATAGAGGACCAATTGTGGGTTTTTCCAATATTTAAAGGACCAACTTTTTAACAGACATGGAAATCAAGGCTATGTGATATTTACGTTGATTCACTGTTATCTGAGAATAGTCCCCAAGAAGATATATCTCAGGCAAAAATAAATCCGACAACCCCAGTAATGGATCAACTCTGTCCTGTGTCATCCTCCAAAGCGGGGCTATCTTTGGACAGTCCCAGAAAATATGTAACAAAGTACACTCACTCTGTAGGCACCTGGTGCATAAGTTAAATGATGTTACTCCCCAACTAAACAACTTTTGAGGTGAATAATAGAGATTATGCAAGATATTAAACTGCATCAGCCGTAGCCTGTCTTGAGATATGAAATGGTGACAGTTTCTCCATAGGGAAGGCCAGTCTATATTCTGGTGTGGAAAAAGATCAGACCAATAATTTGAAGGACCAAAGGTGTCGGGGAAGCGCCAGTGATATAAAAAAATTATACACTTTGGAAATTACTTTTGTAGAAGTAATTAGAGGACATAAGTCCTGTTGAAAACAGTACAATGGTGATACGGGAGATATCCTTTCAAATTTTTTAACCAAAAGGTGCCTTAATTGGAGAATTCTAAAATGGTCCTTTGGTGGTGAGCTGAATTTCCGTACAAGCTCATCTGCAGATAACCATGATCCATCTTCCTTCAGGAACAAAGACACCTTCCCTTCTCCTAATCGAGGTAACCATGTTGCTATTAAGGGTTTATTATCTATTCTAAAAGCAGGGGAATTCCAAATCGATTGAGAAGAATCTGCATAATGTTTATATTTTAAAAATCTGCATAACTGTGCGTGAATTCTTATGGACGTTTCTATCGTGGAACCTTTTAACTTACTTGGTAAAGTTGAGGTTTTTAAAAATAACAATGTGGAAGGATCCATATTACAGGAGAGAATCATTTCCAATTCAATTTTCAACCATGGAGAACAAACAGGCATGGAAGTTAGGACTAACCACTGAAGATATTTGGAAGCCTGACTAGCCCAATAATACAGATTAAAATGAGGTAGCCATATGCCCCCTTGGTGTTTAGGGGCCGCAAGTTTATGGTATGCTAACCTTGGTTGTTTCTTGAGCCAGATAAATTTCATTATTAGGCTTTGGACCTTTTTAAACCAGGTACCTGGAAAATAAACATTCAATAAATGAAGCGGGTAATGCAACCTGGGCAATATGTTCATTTTAACTAAGTTTATTCTGCCCTATAACGAAATGGGAAGAGCTGCCCAACGTTCTAAATCCTGAGTCACTATTGTTAGTAAGGAGTCTAAATTCTTCTTGATGGAAAGCTGTGTAGTTCTAGTTAATTTGATACCAAGACAACGTAAAGATTCATATGACCACGCCAGGCCCAAAGTACTGATATCATGCTTAAGAACTCTGTGATTTAAAGGGAACACAGTGGACTTACCAACATTTAACTTGTAATTAGACAACTTACTATATTCCTCTATTAGGTCTAACATAGTAGGAATGGAGGCCTCTGGATAGGAAAGCTGTAAAAGTAAATCATAAGCAGACACTTTAATTTCTGTGTCTAATATTGTAATACCTTGTACCTGTGGACATAAAAGCAATTTGCGAATTAACGGTTCTAGGTATAAATTGAAAAGAAGTGGGGAAAGGGGACAACCCTGTCTGGTACCAGAATGTAAAGAAAATGAGTCTGAAATTACCCCATTACCTGAAATTTTGGCAGATGGATTTTGATAAAGCGCTTTGATCCAAACTAGGAATTGTTGTGGAAAACCAAAAGCTTTCAAGGTTTGCAACAAGAAGTTCCAATTAACTCTATCAAAAGCCTTCTCCGCATCCAGGGACACCAACACTGCTGGAAAGGAGGCATCCTGGACGAGGAATACATGGAAAAGAGTACGTAAGTGATCTACAGAAGATCTTCCTTCATAAAACCTACCTGTTGCAAACCTATTAAATCTGGAAGGATTAAACTAAGCCTATCTGCTAAGATCTTAGTTAATATCTTAATGTCCTGGTTTAATAGAGGGATGGGTCTGTAGCTTTCCACAACTTCTAGGTTCTTACCAGGCTTTGGTAGCAGTACAATGAGAGTCTCGAATAATGAGGAGTCTACACATGTACCAGATAATATAAAATGATATAAAGAAAGGAGATGTGGGGTAATCTGATCCTTAAAACATTTATAAAAGTTAGACGAGAACCCATCAGGTCCAGGAGATTTATCGGAAGGTAATCCCTGTATTACTGCCTCTACTTCCCGTGATGAAATTGGGGCCACTACTTTCCTCTGTTGGGATTCCTGAAGCTCAGGTAGTTGAGCCTCTTTTAAATAAAGGAAAAGAGTTGAATTGGATGGGGGATTACCCATATCACCATATAAATGTTTATAATAACTAGTAAATTCCAATATTATTTCCTGAGGGGAAGATTTTAAAGACCCATCCAATTTAGAGTGAATTGGGGGGATAAATCGAGCTGATTCCTGTTGTTTAATTCTCTGAGCTAATAGTTTCCCTGCTTTTTCTCCATGGTCTACATATGAGGCCCTTGCACATAATATTGCAAATTCCGCCTTCTCATTCAGAAGGCTAATATAGGAATCCTTTAATTTTGTTAGTTTTTGTTTGTCTTCTTCAGTTGATTGTGGCTGTAAATTAGCCTCCATTGATCTAATCTGAGATAACATAGCTTTCTGTTTTAATTCTTGTTTTTTCTTCCTACTAGATGCCAATCCAATTAAAATACCATGAAGATACGCTTTAAAGGCACACCACAGAATATCAGGTTTAATATCCTGAGCAGAGTTGGTTTCAAAAAATTGTTTAATATGCTCTTTTATACATTCAACAGTTTTTGAGTCCTTAAGTAGTTGATCATTCAACTTCCATCGGGTGTGGCGTTTGGGCAAGGATGGAAGAGACAAACTGAATTGTACCACTGAATGATCTGAGGGGGGACCCAATTGGAAAACGGAGAGTGTTACCCCAGGCAAAATTTGTTGAGATACCAATAAATAATCAATATGAGACATGGATCCATGGACAGGAGAAATGAAGGTATATTCCCTAGCTTCTGGATGTAGTACCCTCCATACATCGCAAAGGTCCAAACGGTCCATTAAATTATGAACGGCTCGGCGAGCAGGGGAAGGTCTTCCTGAGGTATTACCAGTACGATCCTTATCTGGGTCCAACACCAGATTAAGGTCTCCCCCCAAAATTATTAAAGCAGGTATTAATGGGAATATTGAATTTAATAACTGCATAAAAAGGAGGGTCCTCCTTATTAGGACCGTAAATACCCCGATAAAAAATTATTTGGAGAAAAGAGTACCTTTCACCAAAACAAATCCTGTCCCTGGATCTTTCCACCACCTGTGTGGCATTAAATGGAATATTCCTATTAATCAGAATCAAAACCCCACAACTATTAGAGGAGCCTTGAGCCGAGAAAACCTGCCCTATTTGCAATCTTCTCAACTGAATGGCATCGGAGTCTAACAAATGAGATTCTTGGATAAAAGAAATATGAGAGTACAAGATGCTCAAGTGTTTCAGAATTTTGTATTGTTTTAGTTTCGGACGGACCCCTTTGACATTCCAAGTGGAAATACATACATCATTTGCCATTCTGTCTAATCACCCACCAAGTCATTTTCTATCTTAATACCTGTTATTAGTGAACCATTGTAAAATTTTGTTAAACTGGACTGTTGAACCCACCCACAGCAGAAAAAAAAAATCCCCCAGTAAAAACCCACTACTAAAACCCCTTGGACCTTGTCCCCACCCTCCTACCCCCTTACTATCCTGTGAATCGTTTTGCAGCACACCATCACTACTCATCACATCACCTTACCCCCGCCCGTCCGCCCTGTTTTATCCCCTGAAAATTCCATAGGATGTAATAGAACCTCACCTTAACTAAATATGTGTCTATACCTTTGAACCATGCACACTAACACATAAATCCTACATGCAAAATATTATCTATGAAGTATAGGACTTCGTCTAAAAGTAAACTATCCCTAAATCCAAGAGTAGGAGAAAACAACAAATGGGGAAGGGCAAACATCCCTAATCTTTGCTATAAAACCTATAAGTTTTTACTGCGCAATGGATAGCACCTCCCACAAAAACAAAGCAAAAGAGATCTCACATACCAAATCTGCCCTGACTACTACATGATAAGACCCCTAGTACTAGGTCTAAATTCAAGGCATCACCATATCAATTGACCTGCATCTCCTAAAACAACATGTAGCCTTAAATTGTTATAATGTTTCTTCACTTTGCAACAGTAACCTTTCGCGCAGCCCAGTCCAGTGCTGATCTAGTGGAAAAGCAGAACAACATCCCCTTCTTGTGGCATCTCCATGTAACAGCCTCCCTACCTTAATTATCTATGAGCTATACTTTGCTTGCTGTAAAAATGGGGAAGGGAAAAGAAGGAAAAACAGGACATAAAAAAGAAAACCCCGAGAAGAAAAAAGGAGGAGAGTAAACTCCGCTCGATTCTGTCTTTAAAAATTAACATCTAGATTGACCGTGATGTAATATCTATCCATGAAGTAACTCTACAAAACCTTGCATGCAGCACATTTCCTCCTTAAAATAGATAGCAAAGCGCTAACGCGCCTGCTTGCTGACTGCATGCCAGAGACCACAGGGCTACATTCTTGAGCACTATCTTCGTGGAAACATGTGAGAACAATTCATCCTTATACTACTGCTATCCCCAACTATGATCACCACCGCATATGTAAGTCTCGTTAGTTTGTTACCACGGAAGCAAAAAAAACAACAATTCTGACTTTAATAAAGATTCCTGTTTCTTCATAGCGGAATATAAACGTAAGTCTCTCCCTTTCTTCACTCCCCTCCTTACAAAGAGTGAGGGTAAAGTAACCTGACCAGCACACAAGTCCACCGGACAGTCCATTACTTTAGGAGCCGACCAGTCTGAAACGAAAACCGCACATCAAAGTTCTTTGCTTCCTTGTTTTCTCCTTTTCTTTCTTTTATTCCTTCATTCATTTTATGGATCATTTTCTCCGTTATTTGCCACCAAAAAACGATAGTCCACTTTCAAGTATCCTTGAATAAATCGGGCATAGCCGACTTCAGGCCCTTGGTTGCCGCCCCCAAGTCCTCGTACAAATGCCAGGTACCCGAGATCAATACCTGCACCTTGGCTGGATAAATCATTCGGAACTTAATTCCAGCCGCAATTATTTTAGTAACGAGAGGGTGAAAGGAGGACCTGCGTTGGCGCACTGATAGTGGCAGATCCTGGGCAACTTGTATTCTTATCCCCTCCACTGAAGATCTTGAATCTCTCAATTTTAAGAAAAGTGTTGCTTCTCCAAGTAGTTTAAGAATCAAAGATCAAGGGCCTGGGGAGCCCCAGTCAGTGGGGTTGGTGAAGAGTCCCTGTGAGCCACTCTATAATGTACCGGGTCCATGGAGAAGGACCACTATTTTCTCAAGAAATTTTGAACAAATAAAATGGAATCGTGCCCTTCTTCAACCGGGGAGGCCAATAATTAGCGTTATTCCTGCAGCTGCGAACCTCTAAATCCTCCAGCTTCTGTTCCATTTTTACCAGCTTTTGTTTGATAGATACTATCTCAGGTTCCGATTTGTCAGCCCTTTTCTCTAAGGAGGTGATCCGTGCTTCACTGTCAGATGTCCTCAACACAATGTCTTCTATGGCTTGAGTAATCGATTTAATTTCTAAGGTAAGACCCTTTAAATCCTCCTTGAAAGGTCTAAATTCCGAAAGAAAACCTGAGAGAATAAGAGGCTCCTGATCGGAACTCTGATGTGGCGTGGCTTGCCCAGGCAAAATGTTGGCCCTTTGCTTTTTAGGTGCCTTTTCGGGCGAGGCTGGCGGAGTGTGTTTTGGTTGTATTTTCCTCATATCCACTTCCATCTCATTAAAAACACTCCACCTGGATACCCCAGACTTTCCTACACCTGTTATTTGCCTTTTCTCCGTTCGGCGAGTTGAATTATGTAGATAAAATTCGGATTAATACCGCGGCAGATGGGAGAGGTGACAGAAGGTGTCTCTTCAGGCTCGCTGCATCACGTGACCCCCCAGACTGATGAATTTGGCACCATAGTTGACCTTCATAGACTTACCAGAAAATTGGATCTGAAAGTATGCTTTGATAATACCCCAAATTCCACTGAATCTACACAAAGTGAGACAGTTCAGAACTTATTCCCTTTAAGAGAGCCTTCTACCTTTATTCCAGCTAGAAATGAAGCAGTGTTTGTATTTGAAAAACTGTGTAAAAGAGACATCCAGGAATACATATCAAAGAAAGAAAAACCCAGATTTTTTTATTACATCAGAGAAGCAAAGCAAGCACTTAAAGATTTGTCCAATAATGATCTAACTGAGATTAAACAAGCGGATTGTACTTGATAAAGATAAGTATTGTACTGAGATGCATCATCAGCTCGTGAATAGTGAATTTTATGTCAAATTAACACATGATAAGCACACTGCCATATACAAAAAAGATATTGATGGATATTTATATGAGGCAGTATGTAATGGGATTATTGATAGACAGACATATGATTTTTTAACAGTTGATCATCTGATCAGGGCAACTCTTTATGGTTTGCCTAAGATCCATAAGGACCAGCACAATCCACCAGCTAGGCCTATTGTGGCTAGCATTGGGGCTATTACTGAGCCATTAGCCAAATATGTTGATCAACACGTCAAGGCACTTGTCCCTTTATGGCCAGTACATATTAAGGACACTACACATTATCTGAACATTTTAGAGAATATGAGATTGAGCGAGATGGTCACGTTTGTTACCATGGATGTCACTAGCCTATATATTAATATTCCTCATACCGAAGGGTTAGAAGCACTCTGCAATACATTATATTCATAGTCTGGTTACACTGCAGGATTTATGGAATTTTTATTGACTTTGACTGAAAAAGTGTTAAAGTATAACATTTTTTTGTTTAATGGTGCATTTTATTTGCAAATAAAGGGCACAGCAATGGGGTCAGCTTTTGGCCCCAAATTATACAAATTTGTATCTTGCAAATTGGGTAAAAGAAAATGTGCTGTCAGACAAAAATAATTTCTTGGGTAACCTGATACAATACCACTGCTTTATTGATCATACTTATTGGGCATGGTTCACCAGACTTACTCCATGGGTTCAAAATTTATCTCGAATCAACCAATGAGAATTTGAGTTTCACTATGAAATCTAATTGAGATTTTATTGATTTCCTGGATCTACACATTGAAAGAGGTGAAGGTGGCAAAGTACTCACAAGCTTGTACAGAAAGGATGTAGAGAGAAATGCATTGTTAGCGTATGACAGCTGTCACCCAAGACATTTGGTGAAAAATATCCCCAAAGGGCAATTTATGCATCTACATAGAAATACATCAGATATGAACAAATATAATGAGGCAGCTGATGAACTGACGGAGAGATTTCTTACTAGGGGATATGATAGTGCATGTATTAATAAAGCTAGGAATGATGCATCAAAAGTATGGTAAGAGGTGAATTGCTAGGAAAAAGAGACAGACCTAGAAATGAAAATCAAATTAATTTTGTTTGTGATTTCACCCCCTAGAGCCATAAAATAAGGGAAATTTTATTAAAACACTGGCATGTACTGGCCGCAGAACTGAAACTTCAGAATACTGTGGACAAGCCGCCCCCCCCGAATGATTTTTCGCCGTGGAAGGAATATTACAGACCAGGTCACAAGCAGCTTGTATAAAGCACCTGGACAAACAGAAATGAGGCCACTCCCAATGGGTACTTTTACCTGTGGTAACTGCACTTTCTGTACACATATAGCAAAAGGTAGGACCTTTCAGCATCCAACTACAGGTCAAACATATGTGAACAATGATTTCATTAACTGCGATACCACTCATGTGGTATATATAGCCAAGTGCACTTGTGATAAGATCTATGTGGGCAAAACAAAGCACAGCTTTAAGTCTCGGACTGGTGAACATTTGAGAAGTATAAGCCACAAAGATAAACCCAATGCCTTGGCCTTACATGTCATGAGAACTGGTACTGGACATTCTTTTAAATTTCAAGGTCTACAAAAAATTAAGTTAGGCATCTGTGTGGGGGAGGGGCAATATTGATAACAGACTGTTGCAGGCAGAAAGTAGGTGGCAGTACATTTTAAGAGCCAATGGAGATGAGCAACTAAATGTAGCTTTTAGCCTGATACCATTTTTGATTGAGAAAAAATGAATAATGTGAGATGAAATAGCTGGAGTTTTTCTGATACATGAATATATTTTTTTGTGATATAATGAAAAAATGTCTCTGCCAGATTCTTTTATTTTACGAAAATTATTATATGCTACAGAAATTAATTAGCAATATAATCCTGCAAAATAACTAGTTATTGTTTTTAAATATTTATGTTACTGACCAGTTTAGGTATTTTTGCACTTTAAGATATAGCACTTTAGTATTTAGTTGGATTGTTAGTAATATGTTTTTTGTTACTGGTTATGGTATAGACATAAATATGTTTTTTAAATTAAATGAATACTGTGCCTTTAAATGGAACCCCTTACAATAAAGTTCCATGACCATGTAACTCTGCCTTGAAAAAGCGTAAAGTAATATGTGAAACATTGGCGTACATCGTGGGGAACATATGCTGCTACCGCGTATTGTCTTTTACATTGTGTGAAATAAATTGTGAGTATACTTAAAAACTCAGCTGTTTTGACTTTTAAATCAGGCACATTTATACACAATATTTGGACCCTTCCTGGTCACTTGGCAAATGTCCACCCTCTGATGCTTTATTTAGAACTTAGGGTGCATACAGTTAGTTGCTATCAGCACATTTGCTCTTCGCACATCAGACACATTTATATAAAGGAGCTGACCCTTTCCTGGTCATTTAGCACATCTATCCTTTTTGAGCTTGAGTTAAAGCTTAAGATGCAGATAGGCAAGCTCTATTAGTTTATTCTGGGCGTTGGTGCCCCTCAAAGATTTCCTCTAAGTTGCACTTGGCAAAAGCAATTTATTCACTTAAGTGTCTTGCAGAAATTGCATTTCTCCTGCTGAGGTTTCAGGCTTTCATCAGTGTTCTCACCACTGAGGCAAGTTCAACTCTCTCACAGTTGGCTTCATCAGGTTGCTGGCCCTTGTTTTCCCTCAATGTTGTAAGGCTCTGGCTAGCCCTGGAGGACATTCTGTGGCAACCCCAGGCTAGCGACTTTTGCTTCAGGCAGCCACTTGTCTCTCTCTCTTTCTCTTGGCAGGAGAAAAAGCCCACTCCCCTGTGGAGGGGCTTACCCTGGATTGCTAGGCCCATTTTTTGGCAAAGGGCCTAAGCCCCCACCCCTTTGGAGGGCCTAAGCCCCCACCCTTTGGAGGGCCCATGCTGGATCTGCTCACACAGCCAAAAACACTGCTTTTTATGGAGCTTTTCTGAGGCTCTCGGTTGACTGAAGCTATTTGTTGCTCCAACAACTGGCTGATCCTGCCTGCCAGTTCAGGACATGAATATTCATTAACTCCATGCAATGCACTATAGGCTCCCTGTTTTGGTGCCTGAAATTAGGCCCCTGCAGACTCTCCATGAACACTTGGCAATGTCCCATGAGCTCTGGTAAAAGCCCTACAAGTCCTGGCTGAAAATCCTGGCTTTCTGAGTGGCTGTTGCTGCATTAAAATGGCTGCTGAAGACACAGTCCTGAAGCAGACTAAACACAGTCCTAAATAAAAAAGTCCTGGTACAACCAGAATAATTATTTATTTTACTTTCTTGCCCCACAGTCCAAAAGCTCCTTTTGGGCCCTCGAGATCACTGCCTATGTTAAACATTTTAGCTTAGTCCTGAGACTTTCGTTGCTGCCATAATTAACTGCCTCCAGGCAGCAGGCAGGCTTTTATCTGAGTCCCAACGTTAACACTGGTGCAGCCAGGAAAATACATTTTTTAACATTTCCATATCATTTGTTGGCCCCTATAGCATCCGTGGCAGCTGCTGCTATTATTATATTTATTTAGATTTTTATTTTTTCCCTGCAGCAGCCGCTGAAGCATACAGTTCCTTGGGGGCAGACAACGCCATCATTAATATGTATGAGGGGTTTATTAATATTCATGAGTCCCTCGAGAATGCCCTTGCCCAGACTCTTTTTCTGGGTGGCTATGCAGCTCCTCTACTGCCTTGTTTAGGTCTCCAGTCCCCACTGAGAAGAGATGGGGCACTGGGACCACCAAACCATTTCCTGTTAGACCGCAAGAATGGCAGTTGGGAAATCAGAGGAGCGGGTGCACATGCACAATCACCCACCAGCACAGAAGTGCAAAGAAAAGGCACAGCAGATCACGGTTAAATTCTTTAGCCCAAAATGGTCCAAACCAGTACACTGAGGCTATTTGGGGTACTTGGGGTACATTTTGGACCTGGGCTGTGGCGGTGAAAATGGAGACCACCCGCAAGGACCTGGGAGGCACTCCGCCAATAGAGCAGAAATGGGAGCAAATGGGAGAAATGGACCATAAGGTAAGCCCCCTAATTGGGGGGGGGGGGTTACATTTCCTTTACAGCTCCATCCTCAAAGCTGCTTATTCTGGCCTCTGTTTTTATTTGTCTTAGTGGTACGAGGAGGTGCAGAGCTCTGCTCTATGTGACTGCTCTCCTCCATGCCACAGAATCAATCCCAAAACATTGCTGTTAACAGTGGTGCTTTGCACTGCAGCAACTGGGACCCTTCTAACCCTTTATTGGCTTTTCAAACAAAAATTCAGAGGATTGTCTAATGCAAGTGATGGCATTTCTTCATTTGTTCCCCATCTGGTTTGATAGCCATTATGTAGTAACCAGTCTGTATTCCATGCACATCTGCATAGAGAACTTCAGGCATCTGGATCCTCCTGCCAATGTCCCAAGTGGAACTTTGGATCTAGCAATGTAGCCTACTTGTTCTTTGCTGCACAGCTATGTAGTAAAAAATTATAAAAAAAAAGGAGAGGTTGGGTAGAGAACGTTTTCTATTCACAAAACATGTCAAAAAATAAAGGCGTGACTATTCTAGTTAATAAAAATTTTCAAGGTAAAATTCATGAAATCCAGGCAGACTCCAAAAGCAGAATTATTTTGCTAAATTCCTTGTGGGAGGATATTATCTATCATATCTACTTGATGGAGCGTATGATGGCTCAATTACAAAATACCATCCCATAGCAGGTAAATAGATGGAGGTGTGGTTATTGTATATAACAGCCCATGGAGATGATATCATTCCATGGGAGAGGGAGCCAGATTACTGTGAGGAGCAAGTCCACTTGTCTTCAAATAGGCCAGGCCAGACAGTCCCTCAGAGTTTGTGCTATCGCAGGCTGGGGCAAGCTAGACCAGGTATTCACCCCTTGGCACAAGCCTAAATATGATATATCCTGCTTTACCTCCTCAGTTACTTCTTATATGATATTTACTGTGCTGATGACTATCTTTTTAAAATAATTAAATATAGACATGTTTGTAGCCATTTGATATGAAGCAATATTGAAATGCAATGGTATAATGGTTGAACCCTGAGAAACCCAATAAAATTACAAGTTAAAAAAAAATTTTTTTTTTTGCTAAAAATTCTAGCAACCTGACTTTGGCAGTCGGATCTATATAGTCCCCGTTCCCGGAAATTTGAAACCTTTCTGGTAAAAATATACCAAATGTTGTGCAAATGGGGAATAGAGTATGTTATCCTGTTCTAAACAGGGTCAAGATGGCACTGAACAAAGCATGCTGCTGCAGCCAGAACCACCCATACCTGTGCACTTTATACCTGTATTAACTGGTTACCCTTTACTGACAGGTCAAAATATCAGACATGTCTGATTAGAGCAAATGCACTCCTGGGCCTCACCTCTCTTGGGATAAAAATACTCCTAACCCTCTCTCAAAATGCATATGCCACCAAGAGCTTGACCCTCGTAACCTCTCTGTCCTGCACTGCAGAACTAGCCTGGCCTAGCGTTTATTCATGAAAAGGGCTCCTCATTGGCTAAATAATCTGGAAATGCTACTGCAGGAGATCTCGAAAATTGGACAATTCAAAAAAGAACTACTGAGGACACTTGCACCTGGCCTATGTAGTTGTCTCTAGCAATTGCATCTCCTGTCTCGCATATAACTCGTACCTGTCTACCACCTTAAACATCTTCTCAACCCCACAGCCTGGCAGACCATTGCTCAGGGCTTGCTCCTCCCCTGCCTCCAATACAGGCCCCTTCTCATGCCAAACGCCCCCCTCAGCTTCCTTGCACAAGTGGAACATGACATAAAACAACATATGCCACTTTTTCCTTTTGCCTCCACACCTCAGTAATCACTGTTCTCTCTATAACTCCTTCGGATGGCTATCCCCCTCGGTGTCACAGCCCTTTATCCTAGGCTGCTTCAGGTATAAGAAACTACAGTCCCCCCCCCTCACCCATCATAACCAAACCACCTCCTTCGAGTGCAAGTGCTGCCTACTCCCTCAGATCCCGTGATGCTATCCAGCATGCAACCAAGATGGGTGAACAGGCCTTCACATCATTTATTTTATTTGAAATATTTGGAAAGCATACCTTTGAGCAGAGCTCATTTATAAAGGTTACACATCATACACAATAATTACAGTAAATACAATACAATGGGTAGACATGGGAGTAGAGGATCATGCAAGATCTGATAGAAAACATTCAATACATTACAAGAACAGTCAGTCAGTAGGCGCTAGCTCCTATATTTAGTTACAATAGGTGTAGCAGAATACTAGCATTGTCTAGGGATTATGCAGCTGCATGGGAGAAACCGTGTCATCAGTGTTCCAGTCAAGTCAGGAGGGCAACTGGGAACATACAAGAGTGAATTCTCTAGTGGTTGCATTGACATGCCTGCTGTAGTGTGAGGTGTTTCCTAAGGGCTGATTTAAATTGGTTCAGCTTGGGTAAATTCAGTATTGGGGGGGGAGGGGGAGTTCATTCAGCCATAATGGTGCCCGGGATGAGAAAGCCCTCATGCGCTGGTTGGTCCTACATCTTGGGATGTATAGTGTGTTTCTGGCAGCACTCCTAGTAGTTCTAGTAGTTGAGTGGTGGTTCACAGGAGGGAGTGTAGTAGTGATTGGAGGTAGGGAGGGGTAAGTCTTAATAGGGATTTCTTCCCAAACAAGCAAGTATGGAATTGTAGTCTATTGTGTGAGCCAGTTTGTCCTCTGGTACAGGTTGCAGGTGTGCATAAGCCTATCCTCATCTAGGACGAGGTGACAGACCTTGTTCAGTAGGGTTCTGATTCTGTTGAGACTGGTATCAGTGGTAGCACCATAGATTACCAGCCCATAATCCACAAAGGAGAGCACTAAGGAGGCTACTGTGAGTTTCTGAGTCATGAGAGTCATACAGCTCTTGTATCTGTGCAGTACCCCTAGTTTTTTGTTTACTGTGCTGACAACATGATCTATATGCTGGGTATAGGTTAGTGCGCTGTCCAGTTGAGCTCCAAGGTATCTGAAGGTGGGTACTTATTCTAATAACTCTCCATCCTGGTTACTGATGGAGAGTGGCAGGAGTTTGTTCTTCCTCCACTGGCTGGCAAATATCATTGTTTTTGCTTTTTTGTAGTTTAGGAGCAGCTTATTCCATAAGAACCGGTGCTCCAGTGAGTATAAATTATTCTGCAGGGCGAGGCTGGCAGTTTGTTGCTTAGGGCTGTTGGTGAAGATAGCAGCGTCATCAGCGTAGAGCAGGACGTGGGTACCTTTACAACTGCTGGGCAAGTCATTAATAAACAGGCTAAACAGTAGTGGTCCTAGGATTGATCCCTGCCCCCCCCCCACTAATACAGCCTTAGAGTCCAAGAGAACTCATAGACTTTGACTTTGATGGCAGATAAGGACCGCTTGGCCCATCTAGTCTGCCCATTTCCCTACCTACAGGATGGGCCACAGATCCTAGTTAACCAACAGCCTATTTCTTTCTACCCCCACAGAATTGCCTTATGTCTGTCCATGCATTCTTGAATTCTCCCACAGTTTTAGACCCCTAGCCTCCTCAGGAAGGCTGTTCCATGCATCCACTTCTCCTGTGAAAAATACTTCCCTCACATTGCCCTGAACACGCCCCCATCTTTAAATTGTGTCCCCTTGTTCTTGCATCTCTTTTCTGAAGATGCTACCCTCTTGGACTTTGTTGATTTCACTGAGGTGCTAAAAGTTTCTATCATGTCCCCTCTCCTTCTTTCCTCAGGGTATACATATTAAGCTCCTTAAGTCTCTCCTCCATACGGCTTCTCTTGCAGACCCTGCACCATTTGAGTGCCCTCCTCTGGACTGCCTCTATCCTGTCTATGTCCTTCTTGGAGATGGGGTCTCCAGAACTGGGCGCAGATACTCCAGATGGGGTCTCACCAACTGTCTGTACAGCGGGATAACAACTTCCTGTTTTCTGCTGGTGATGCCTCTCCCTATGCATCCCAGTATACATCCAGCCTTCCCTACTGCCTTTTCACATTGCTTGCCAACCTTAAGTTCATCTGATATGATTACCCCCAGGTCCCTTTCCTTTTTTGTTGTTGTTACTACCTCCCCCCATTGTGTATTCTTCCCCTGGGTTCTTATTTCCCAGGTGCATTATTTTGCACTTCTTTGCATTGAATCCTAGCTGCCATACTTCTGACCATTGCTCCAACTTTGCCAAGTCCCTTCTCATCCTTTCCATGCCTCCTTGTGTATCAACCCTGTTGCAGATCTTTGTGTCATCTGCAAAGAGGCATGCTTTTCCTTCAGTCCCTCTGCAATGTCATATAAAGACATTAAAAGGACTGGACCCAGCACTGAACCCTGTGGTGCCCACTAGTAACCCTCTTTCTTCAGGTGGACTCCATTTACAATTACCTTCTGAGTCCTGTTGTCCAGCCAATGTTTTGCAGGCTACCACCCTGGGACCCCTCCCAGGCTGGTTAATTTGACTATTAATCTTTTGTGTGGGACTGTGTAAATGCCTTGCTAAAGTTTAGGTAGGCCATGTCCACAGCCTCCTGATCTACTACTTTGGTCACCAGTCAAAGAAATCTATTAGATTCATCTGACATGACCTTCCTCTTTGTGAACCCATGCTGCCTTGGGTCCTGTGCCTTACTGGCCTCTAGGTACTCAACAATTCTTTCCTTCAGAAGTGACTCCATCAGTTCCCTACAGAGGGTCAAACTGACAGGTCTCTAGTTTCCTGCCTCTGTCTTGGTCCACTTTTGAGAAGAGAATCACATCCGCCTTCCTCCAGTCCTCAGGTACCACCATCCTCCAATGATTTATTAAAAGAGTAGCCAGTGGTTTCACTAGTTCCCCCTTAATTCTTTTAGAATTCTGGGGTGAATTCCATCAGGCCCCATTGCTCTGTCCACCTTCAGTTTTAGGAGTTCTTGCAGAACCCTTTCTTCTGTGAAAAGACTGGGATCGACCCCCCTATCAAGAGTGCTTCTGTTAATTGGATTAGGCACTTCCCCCTCCTCTTTTGTGAATACCGAGCAGAAATATTCGTTCAGTATCTCTGCTTTTTCATTGTCCCCTCTGTCCACCCACTGTTCATTCTATTCAGCCTCACTATCCCTCCCTTTGTCTTTCTACGCTCGCTGATGTACCTATAAAGGTTTATCCCTTTCTTAACTGAGTTGGCTATCTTTTCCTCAGTTTGGGCCTTTGCTATTCTGACTTCTCTCCCTGCTTCCTTCTGTCTTAACTGGCACAGCTCTCTGTCCTGCTCCTTCTGTGTTTCCTTATACTTCCGGAATGCTATCTTTTTCTCCCTGATTTTCCCAGCCACCTCTTTTGAGAACCATAGTGGCTTTTTCTTTTATTTTGATTTGTTTATTTGCTTCACACAAAGGCTTGTTGCCTCTGTGATGGCAGTTTTGATGATTCCCCATTGTTGCTCCACCCCTCCTTCTAGACTGTTTGCTAGTGCTTTTCTGAGGCACTCTCCCATCTTGCCAAAGTCAGCTCTCCTGAAGTCCAGTACCCCACATTTGTATGAAGCGACTCTGTAGCTGAGTTTAACATGAACTCTCACTGTTTGATGGTCACTTGTTCCCAGATGGCAACCCACTTCTAGATCTGAATCCTCTCACTGCTCCCCATTTGAGAGACGAGGTCTAAGATTGCTCCCTCACAGTGGGTTCTGAAACTAGCTGTCTGAGCCTGCCACCTGTAGAGGCATCGAGAATGACCCTATGCTCTTGGATGTGGCTGCAGCAAATGTCTCCATTTAACATCTGGCATATTCAGGTCTCCCAACAGTATCTCCCTTTCTCTGCCATCCTAAGAATGCATTCTATCATATCCTTGTCCATTCCCTCCCCTGACATGGCGTCTGTACACAACCCTGTGCGGTGTGGTGCCCTTTCAGTCTCCAAGGTGACCCACAGTGCCTCATCTCCTCCTGTTTACTCTTTTGTTCAGTTGCTTTTATCCCTTCCTTTACATAGAGCTACTCCTCCCTCTTCTCCCTGCCTGTCTCTCCCTGTAGGTTATGTACCCTGGTATGTTAACATCCCAGTCATGGTTCTCTGTGTACCATGTTTCTGTGACTTCTTTCTGATATCAGGCATCCCTCTTCCATCAAGGCCACCAGCTCAGGGAGCTTGTTGCCCAGACTATGAGCATTGGTACTCATTACCTTCCATTTCCCTGATGGCCTTACTCCTTTTTGCCCCATCCCTGTCTTTCTTGCCTTTGTCACTTTCCCCATTTACCCCTGCCCTTCTCCCTATCAACACCTCTATGTTGGTGTTTACTGCACCTACTACCGTGATTTTTTTGGGGGGGGGCTAGGATTTCCCTGCTCCTTTCCAGTGCCTCCCCCCTTGGCTAGTTTAAATGCTTGCCAATGAAGCATTTAAACCTATCACCTAGGATCCTGGTTCCCCTCCTGGACAGATGCAGCCCATCATGCCAGTATAGGCATGCATCACTCCAAGTGGACCCCAGTCCCCAGTGAAGCCAAATCCCTGAGCTCTGCACCAGTTTTTCAACCACTGATTGAATCCCATGGTGCGGAACACCCTAGGCTCTCCTACGCCATAGATGGGCGGCACCTCCGAGAAGGTTACCGTGCATGCTACTTGTCTAAGGCCCCTCCCCAATTCCACAAACTCTTCCTGCACTTCTCTAATCCCTTTCTTAGCTAGATCATTTGTCCCTAGGTGGACAATGACATCCAGCTCCCTTCCCAGTTCAGCTGCTCTGGCAATCCTAAGGATTCGCTCCATGTCCCTCCAAGCCATGGCGCCAGGCCGGCACCTTACCTCCCTCTCCCCTTCCTCCCCCAGTTCAACCTTCCTAACAATGGAGTCCCCTACCAGGAGCTGTTTCCTTCCCCTGTGGGGTCCCCTGCCACCCTCCTGTGGGTCTCCTTTGTGGAGGTTCCCAGCATCCTCCTTGGTCTCCACCGTGGGTGCCTCCATAGAGAAACCACACTTTGCCAGAATGGCATAGGAATTGTGGAGAGGTACAACTGGAGGGATGTGCCTCTGTTCCACCACCCTCACCCTCCCTGAGCCCACTGCAGTTTAACCGCTCCTCTTTCTTGGCAACCTCTGAGGCAAAGGCAGTGGCACTGGTAGTCCCTGGATGGAAGAGGAGGTCCCACAAATCCTGGCCAACTCAGCCTTGAGATGAGCAACCTCCACCTTCAGCCCAGAGAGGTGCCTGCAGATGGGACAACACCGCATCCTCCAGAACGTCTCCCAGAAGACTGCTGCTCCACAGCCACTGCACTGCACCACTCCCATCATGTCTTATTTCTCACCCCTTAACTGTTTGGAATCCTTACTCTTTCCTCTGTTTGTTTTTTTTCCTCTTCTCTCTCTACTTACTTTCTGCCTGTGTGCCTTTAAGCTCCTGATTGTCCTGTTCTGAGACAAGAATATCCTATATTTCTCAGTAGACCCCTTACTTGCTTAGAGGCAGACCTCCAGCAGCTAGAGGGGCCAGAGAGCTACTCTTGCCCTTCTAGGATGGTGGGTCTTTGGTGGCTTTGTGATCACTCATCCTGATCCCAAACAGAAGTTCCTGTTGTCAGTCAAATCCTGTGCCTATAAAAGAGTAGAACTAGCTTTGGGTGGGAGGGTGGAAGGGAGGGGAGGGAAGGAGGGCAACAGAGTCCCAGTAGAGAAGTCCAGTCACACAGAAGTCCTTCCTCCTGGTGTCTTCTGCCAAGCTACTAGCAGAATCTTTCGAAGGCAGTCTTTAAATTTAGCTTCCTTCTAGCTAAGCCACTCCCCCTACTTACTAGATCTTTATACAAATAATTTAAACTGCACAGCTATCAAGTCCTTTCAATCACCTTAGATTTACACCTAGATAACTGTTCAGATAACCATTCAGTTCAGTTAACTCAGACAAACACACACTTTTTTTGTTTTGTTTGTTAGTTTGTTTTTTTTACCCTAAATTAAAAGTCCAAGTACAAGTACAAGAGTTCTACTTCTTTAGTCCCAGTAGAGAAGTCCAGTCATACAGCAGTCCTTCCTCCTGGTGTCTTCTGCCAAGCTACTAGCATAATCTTTCTAAGGCAGTCTTTAAATTTAGCTTCCTTCTAGCTAAGCTACTCCCCCTACTTACTAGATCTTTCTACAAGTAATTTAAACTGCACAGCTATGAAGTCCTTTCAATCACCACTCCATTAATTTGTATTTGTTGGGTTGGGCCAGTTAGGTGGTTCTCAAACCACCACACAGTTTCCCCGGCTAGGCCAATTTTTGCAAGTTTGTCCATTAGTACAAAGTGGTTCATGAGGTCAAATGCCTTAGCCAGGTCAACGAAAATTGACCCAACCATTTCACCCTTATCAAAAGACTTGTGTAATGCGTTAGTGAATTCTAAGAGAGCAGAGATGATATTGTGCTGCCATCTAAAGCCATGCTGCTGTGGACACAATAGTTTGTAGCTACTGAGGTATTCAACCAGCTGATCATCCACTACTCATTCCAGTGCCTTGTATAGAGGGGAGAGGATGGAGATTGGCCTGTAGTTTGTAATGCATGCTTTGTCGCCTCCCTTATGTACTGGGGTGACAATTGAAGATTTCCAGAGGTTGGGGAATTTGGAGTAGTGGAGGGAGAGGTTGTACAGTTTGGGCATTTAAGGATGTCCAGTGCTGAGGTAAGGAGCTTCATGTTTATTGTGTCACTCCCTACCCTGGTTTTGCTTGAGTACCTGTTTTGACATATTTGGTAGTTTCTTTATCTGTTATTGTCCTGAAGTAAAACTTGGGGTGGTTGGCATGTGCTGTCTTGGAAGGTGTTGTGCTTGTAGAGACCTGTGTTGGGGCATTGGGGAAGGCATGCAGTGTAGTGGAGTTAATTGTGTTGAGGTATGAGCTTAGGTTTGGGAATGCATTGTTAAGGATGTCTGCTATTTCTT